>CM038673.1:392051588-396851588 GCA_021605145.1 Aegilops bicornis | reverse complement strand
AGTACAACAGGCGGGAAGAAATTCAAATTTGGTCCAAGCCTCCTCCAAAGTTAGGAAAACAAGGACATCATGAAGGCTGAAGTGCAGGCCCATTTTGAACGGAAACGTCCACCTCCGAAGGAAACAATAGATCCTGTGAAAGCGAAGCGCACTCTGGATGCCCTTAAGCGACCACCACGGCCTCCGCCACAATCACACTATGATCGCTGTATTAGAAAGACATATGATGAAGCGCGACGGTCGGGAAGTACTACTAGTGCTGCAAGATGAAGTGGGAAAAAATTCCTCAGCTCGGTGAACAGGAGAAGCAATCGTGCCCCCCGCTCAAGGTGTCTAGCAATACCGATAATCATCTGGGGCTACTACCCGGTACCACTCTTCGTGATTACGTGGGTGGCTGCTACTTCTTGAGCTCTGATAGGGTGATGCAGCAAAGTATAGATAAGTATTTCCCTCAGTTTGAGAACAAAGGTATCAATCCAGCAGGAGATAATGCACAAGTCACGAAATACCTGCACAAACAATCAAACAACTTGCACCCAACGCGATAAAGGGGTTGTCAATCCCTTCACGGTTACTTGCAAAAGTGAGATCTGATAGAGATAGATAAACGATAAAGTAAATATTTTTGGTATTTTTGGTTTATCGAATGGAAAGTAAAAGATTGCAAAATAGTAGATCAGAAACTTATATGATGGAAAATAGACCTGGGGGCCATAGGTTTCACTAGAGGCTTCGCTAAGGATAGAAAATATTACGGTGGGTGAACAAATTACTGCCGAGCAATTGATAGAAAAGCGCAAAGTTATGACGATATCTAAGGCAACGATCATGAATATAGGCATCACGTCCATGTCAAGTAGACCGAAATGATTCTGCATCTACTACTATTACTCCACACATCAACCGCTATCCAGCATGCATCTAGAGTATTAAGTTCATAAGGAACGGATTAACGCATTAAGCAAGATGACATGATGTAAAGGAATTAACTCAAGCAATATGATGAAAACCACATCTTTTTATCCTTGATGGCAACAATACAATACGTGCCTTGCTGCCCCCATCACATCCGGGAAAGGACACCACAAGATTGAACCCAAAGCTAAGCACTTCTCCCGTTGCAAGAAAAACCAATCTAGTTGGCCAAACCAAACCGATAGTTCGAAGAGAATTACAAAGATATCAAATCATGCATAAAAGAATTCAAAGAAGATTCAAATAATATTCATAGATAAGCTGATCATAAATCCACAATTCATCGGATCTCGGCAAACACGCCGCAAATAAGTATTACGTCGAATAGATCTCCAAGAATATCGAGGAGAACATGGTATTGAGAATCAAATAGAGAGAAGAAGCCATCTAGCTACTAGCTATGGACCCGTAGGTCTGTGGTAAACTACTCACGCTTCATCGGAAGGGCAATAAATTTGATGTAGAAGCCGTCCGTGATCGAATCCCCCTCTGGCAGGGCACCGAAAAAGGTCCCTAGATGGGATCTCACGGGTACAGAAGGTTGCAGCAGCGGAAAAGTTTTTTTGTGGATGCCTCTGTTGGTTTGTTGATACATGGGAATATATAGGCGAAGAATTAGGTTAGGGAGTGCACGAGGGGCCCACAAGGGTGGGGGACGCGCCCTCCGTCCTTGTGGATGTATCGTGGCTCTTCTAACTTCATCTCCAAGTCTTCTGGGTGTCTTATGGTCCAAGAAAAATCATCGTGAAGGTTTTATTCCGTTTGGACTCTGTTTGGTATTCCTTTTCTGCGAAACTCAAAAACAGGGAAAAAACAAGAACTGGCACTGTACTCTAGGTTAATAGGTTAGTCCCAAAAATAATACAAATAGCATATTAATGCATATAAAACATCCAAAATAGATAACACAATAGCATGGAACAATAAAAAATTATAGATACGATGGAGACGTATCAAGCATCCCCAAGCTTAATTCCTGCTCGTCCTCGAGTAGGTAAATGATAAAAAAAATTGATGTGGAATGCTACCTAACATATTTATCCATGTAATTTATTTACGGTGGCATGGATGTTCAGATCCATATGATTCAAAACAAAAATTTAATATTGACATAAAAACAATAATACTTCAAGCATACTAACAAGGCAATTATGTCTTCTCAAAATAACATGGCCAAAGAAAGTTTATCCCTAAAAAATCATATAGTGTACCTATGCTCCATATTCATCACACAAACTATTTAAATCATGCACAACCCCGATGACAAGCCAAGCAATTATTTCATACTTTTGATGTTCTCAAACTTTTTTAACTTTCACACAATACATGAGCGTGAGCCATGGACATAGCACTATAGGTGGAATAGATGGTGGTTGTGGAGAAGACAAAAGGAAGGAGATAGTCTCACATCAACTAGGGCGTATCAATGGGCTATGGAGATGCCCATCAATAGATATCAATGGGAGTGAGTAGGGATTGCCATGCAACAGACGCACTAGAGCTATAAGTTTATGGCAGCTCAAAAAAATAAACTAAGTGGGTGTGCATCCAACTCGCTTGCTCACAAATACCTAGGGAAATTTGAGGAAGCCCATCATTGGAATATACAAGCCAAGTTCTATAATGAAAAATTCCCACTAGTATATGAAAGTGACAATATAGGAGACTCTCTATTATGAAGATCATGGTGCTACTTTGAAGCACAAGTGTGGTAAAAGGATAGTAGCATTGCCCCTTCTCTCTTTTCTCTCATGTTTTTATTGGGCCTTCTCTCATTTTTTGGCCTCTTTTTTTTCGTCCGGAGTCTCGTCCCGACTTCTGGGGGAATCATAGTCTCAATCATCCTTTCCTTACATGGGACAATGCTATAATAATGAAGATCATCACACTTTTACTTACAACTGAACAATTACAACTCGATACTTAGAACAAAACATGACTCTATATGAATGCCTCCGGCGGTGTACCGGGATGTGAAATGAATCAAGAGTGACATGTATGAAAGAATTATGAATGGTGGCTTTGCCACAAATACGATGTCAACTACATGATCATGCAAAGCAAGATGACAATGATGGAGCGTGTCATAATGAACGGAACGGTGGAAAGTTGCATGGTAATATATCTCGGAATGGCTATGGAAATGCCATAATAGGCAGGTATGGTGGCTGTTTTGAGGAAGGTATATGGTGGGTTTATGGCACCGGCGAAAGTTGCACGGTACTAGAGAGGCTAGCAACGGTGGAAGGGTGCGAGTGCGTACAATCCATGGACTCAACATTAGTCATAAAGCACTCACATACTTATTGCAAAAATCTATTAGTTATCGGAACGAAGTACTAAGCGCATGCTCCTAGGGGGATAAATTGGTAGGAAAAGACCATCGCTCGTCCCCGGCCGCCACTCATAAGGAAGACAATCAATAATTAAATTATGCTCCAACTTCATCACATAACGGTTCACCATACGTGCATGCTACGGGAATCACAAACTTTAACACAAATATGTATCAAATTCACAATTACTCACTCGCATGACTCCAATATCCCCATCTTCATATCTCAAAAAAAACATAAAGAATCAAACTTCTCATAGTATTCAATGCACTTTATATGAAAGTTTTTATTATATCCCTCTTGGATCCCTATCATATTAGGACTAAATTTGTAACCAAAGCAAATTACCATGCTGTTTAAAGACTCTCAAAATAATATAAGAGAAGAATGAGAGTTCATCAATTTCTATAAAATAAAACTACCGCCATGCTCTAAAAATATATAAGTGAAGCACTAGAGCAAAATTGCCTAGCTCAAAGGATATAAGTGAAGCACATAGAGTATTCTAATAAATCACGATTCATGTGTCTTTCTCTCAAAAGGTGTGTACATCAAGGATGATTGTGGCAAAATAAAATGCAAAGACTCAAATCATACAAGACACTCCAAGCAAAACACATATCATGTGGTGAATAGAAATATAGCCTCAAGTAAAGTTACCGAGATGAAGACGAAAGAGGGGATGCCTTCCGGGGCATCCACAAGCTTAGGCTCTTGGTTGTCCTTGAATATTACCTTGGGGTGCCTTAGGCATCCCCAAGCTTAGGCACTTGGTTGTCCTTGAATATTACCTTGGGTAGACTTGGGCATGCCCAAGCTTAGGCTCTTGCCACTCCTTATTCCATATTCCATCAAATCCTTACCCAAAACTTGAAAACTTCACAACACAAAACTCAACACAAAATCTCATAAGCTCCGTTAGTATAAGAAAATAAATCACCACTTTTGGTACTGTTGTGAACTCATTATTTATTTATATTGGTGTAATATCTACTATATTCCAACTTTTCCATGGTTCATACCCCTCGATACTACCCACAGAATCAACAAAATAAGCAAACAACACTTAGAAAACAGAACCTATCAAAAACAGAACAGTCTGTAGCAATCTAGAAAGTTCAAATACTTCGGTAAATGCAAAAGTTCTGCAAAATTAGGACAATAGGGGAGATTTGTATATCAATATTTTGGAAAAAATTAAGAATTTTATCACGCTTCTGTGGTTTTTAAAAATTCTGGGACTGGGTGCAAAAGTTACTATTTTTCAGCAAGATCAAATCAACTATCACCGTAAGTTATCCCAAAGGTCTTACTTAGCACAAACACTAATTAAAACACAAAACCACATCTAACTAGAGGCTTGATGTATTATTTATTGCAAATAGAACCAAAAAAGCAAAAAACAAAGATAAAATTGGGTTGCCTCCCAACAAGCGCTATTGTTTAACGCCCTTACCTAGGCATAAAACACAAAAAGATCTAGGTATTGTCATCTTGGGTATGCAATCCATAAGTAGCTCTCATAATATATCAATAAGGCAATTTAATTTTCTTTCTTGGAAAGTGTTCCATGCCCTTCCTTAACGGAAATTGAAATCTAATGTTTCCTTCTTTCATATCAATAGTTGCACCAATCGTTCTAAGGAAAGGTCTACCAAGAATAATAGGACATGTAGGATTGCACTCTATATCAAGAACAATGAAATATACAGGCACATAATTAATATTTACAACAATAAGAACATCATCAATCCTTCCCATAGGTTTCTTAATAGTGGAATCTGCAAGATGCAAATTTAAAGAACAATCATCAAATTCACATAAACCTAGCACATCACATAATGTTTTTGGAATCATGGAAACACTAGCACCCTAATCACACAAAGCATGGCATTCATAATCTTTAATCTTAATCTTAACAGTAGGTTCCCACTCATCATAAAGTTTTCTAGGGATAGAAACTTCCAATTCAAGCTTTTTTTCAAAAGATTGCATCATAGCATCAACGATATGTTTAGTAAAAGCTTTGTTTTGATTGTAAGCATGAGGAGAATTCAACATGGATTGCAACAAGGAAATACAATCTATTAAACAACAATTATCATGATTAAATTCCTTGAAATTCAAAGGAGTGGATTCATCGCTACTTAAAGTTTTGACCTCTCCAATCTCACTTTTATCAAATTTTGCACCAAGATCTAGAAACTCCGAATCATTGGGACGCCTTTTAACTAAAGTTGACTCATCTCCAGTCCCATCTTTATCAAGATATATATTGGAAAACAAAGATCCAATAGAATTCACATCAATCACTATAAGATCTTCATCATTATTTTCACAGAAACTAGACCAGCACGAATTTACAAACCAATCTTTTTTAGCACGCATCTTAGTGGTTCTTTCTTTGCACTCATCAATGGAAATTCTCATAGCTTTGAGAGACTCATTAATATCATGCTTGGGTGGAATATATCCAAGTTTCAAAGAATCAACATCAAGAGAAATTCTATCCACATTCCTAGCCAAATCATCAATCTTGAGCATTTTTTCTTCAATCAAAGCATTGAAATTCTTTTGCGAACTCATAAATTCTTTAACACTATTCTATAATTTCCATAAGAATTGTTGTAGGAATTACCATAATTATTAGAAGAATTACTACGAAACGGTCTAGGATTAAAATTACCTGTATACTCGTTATTACCAAAATTGTTCCTACCAACAAAATTCACATCCATAGATTCATTATTGTTCTCAACCAAAGTAGAGAAATGCATATGATTGGGATTAATAGAAGAACTCTTGTGATGTCTACTATGCAACCTCCTCCTTGTAGACGTTGTTGGGCCTCCAAGTGCAGAGGTTTGTAGGAAAGTAGAAAATTTCCCTCAAGTGGATGACCTAAGGTTTATCAATCCGTGGGAGGCGTAGGATGAAGATGGTCTCTCTCAAGCAACCCTTCAACCAAATAACAAAGAGTCTCTTGTGTCCACAACACACCCAATACAATGATAAATTGTATAGGTGCACTAGTTCGGCGAAGAGATGGTGATACAAGTGCAATATGGATGGTAGATATAGGTTTTTGTAATCTGAAAATATAAAAACAGCAAGGTAACAAGTGGTAAAAGTGAGCGTAAACGGTATTGCAATGCGTTGAAACAAGGCCTAGGGTTCATACTTTCACTAGTTCAAGTTCTCTCAACAATAATAACATAATTGGATCATATAAGTAGCCCTCAACGTGCAACAAAGAGTCACTCCAAAGTCACTAATAGTGGAGAACAAACGAAGAGATTATGGTAGGGTACGAAACCACCTCAAAGTTATTCTTTCCAATCAATCCGTTGGGCTATTCCTATAAGTGCCACAAACAACCCTAGAGTTTGTACTAGAATAACACCTTAAGATACAAATCAAACAAAACCCTAATGTGACCTAGATACTCGAATGTCACCTCAAGTATCCGTGGGTATGATTATACGATATGCATCACAAAATCTCAGATTCATCTATTCAACCAACACATAGAACCTCAAAGAGTGCCCCAAAGTTTCTACCGGAGAATCAAGACGAAAACATGTGCCAACCCCTATGCATAAGTTCATGGGCAGAACCCGCAAGTTGGTCACCAAAACATACGTCAAGTGAATCACGTGATATCCCATTGTCACCACAGATACGCACGACAAGACATACATCAAGTGTTTTCAAGTCATTAAAGACTCAGTCCGATAAGATAACTTCAAAGGGAAAACTCAATCCATTACAAGAGAGTAGAGGGGGAGAAGCAACATAAGATCCAACTATAATAGCAAAGCTCGCGATACATCAGATCGTGCCAAATCAAGAACACGAGAGAGAGAGAGATAGATCAAACACATAGCTACTGGTACATACCCTCAGCCCCGAGGGTGAACTACTCCCTCCTCGTCATGGAGAACGCCGGGATGATGAAGATGGCCACCGGTGAGGGTTCCCCCCCCTCCTGTAGGGTGCCGTAACAGGGTCCCGATTGACTTTTGGTGGCTACAGAGGCTTGCGGCGGCGGAACTCCCGATCTATTCTGTCCTCCGAAGTTTTTAGGGTATATGGATATATATAGGCGGAAGAAATACGTCAGGGGAGCCACGAGGGGCCCACGAGGGTGGAGGGCGCGCCCTGGGGGGGTGAGCGCGCCCCCTTACCTCGTGCCTTCCTCCTTTCTTTCTTGACGTAGGGTCCAAATCTCCTGGATCATATTCGGTGAGAAAATCACGTTCCCGAAGGTTTCATTCCATTTGGACTCCGTTTGATATTCCTTTTCTTCGAAACTCTGAAATAGGCAAAAAACAACAATTCTGGGTTGGGCCTCCGGTTAATAGGTTAGTCCCAAAAATAATATAGAACTGGATAATAAAGCCCAATAATGTCCAAAACAGTAGATAATATAGCATGGAGCAATCAAAAATTATAGATACGTTGGAGACGTATCAGGCATCCCCAAGCTTAATTCCTTCTCATCCTCGAGTAGGTAAATGATAAAAAGATAATTTTTGATGCGAAGTGCTACTTGGCATAATTTCAATGTAATTCTTCTTAATTGTGGTATGAATATTCAGATCTGAAAGATTCAAGAGAAAAGTTCATATTGACATAAAAATAATAATACTTCAAGCATACTAACAAAGCAATCATGTCTTCTCAAAATAACATGGCCAAAGAATGCTATCCCTACAAAATCATATAGTCTGGCTATGCACTATCTTCACCACACAAAGTATTTAAGTCATGCACAACCCCGATGACAAGCCAAGCAATTGTTTCATACTTTTGACATTCTCAAACTTTTTCGATCTTCACGCAATACATGAGCATGAGCCATGGATATAGCACTATGGGTGGAATGGAAGGGTGGTTGTGGAGAAGACAAAAAGGGAGAAGATAGTCTCACATCAACTAGGCGTATCAACGGGCTATGGAGATGCCCATCAATAGATATCAATGTGAGTGAGTAGGGATTGCCATGCAACGGATGCACTAGAGCTATAAGCATATGAAAGCTCAACAAAAGAAACTAAGTGGGCGTGCATCCAACTCGCTTGCTCATGAAGACCTAGGGCATTTTAAGGAAGCCCATCATTGGAATATACAAGCCAAGTTCTATAATGAAAAATTCCCACTAGTATATCAAAGTGACAAAATGAGAGACTCTCTATCATGAAGATCATGGTGCTACTTTGAAGCATAAGTGTGGTAAAAGGATAGTAACATTGTCCCTTCTATCTTTTTCTCTCTTTTTTTGTTTGGTCCTTTTCTCTTTTTTTATGGCCTCTTTTTTTATTTATTTTTATTTTTCGTCCGGAGTCTCATCCCGACTTGTGGGGGAATCATAGTCTCCATCATCCTTTCCTCACTGGGACAATGCTCTAATAATGATGATCATCACACTTTTATTTACTTACAACTCATCCATTACAACTCGATACTTAGAACGAAATATGACTCTATATGAATGCCTCCGGCGGTGTACCGGGATATGCAATAAATCAAGAGTGACATGTATGAAACAATTATGAACGGTGGCTTTGCCACAAATACGATGTCAACTACATGATCATGCAAAGCTATATGACAATTATGGAGCGTGTCATAATAAACGGAACGGTGGAAAGTTGCATGGCAATATATATCGGAATGGCTATGGAAATGCCATGATAGGTAGGTATGGTGGCTGTTTTGAGGAAGGTATGTGGTGGGTGTATGATACTGGCGAAAGGTGCGCGGTATTAGAGAGGCTAGCAATGGTGGAAGGAAGAAAGTGCGTATAATCCATGGACTCAACATTAGTCATAAAGAACTCATATACTTATTGCAAAAATCTACAAGTTATCAAAGCAAAGTATTACACGCATGCTCCTAGGGGATAGATTGGTAGGAAAAACCATCGTCATTCCCCCGACTGCCACTCATAAGGAAGACAATCAATAAATAAATCATGCTCCGACTTCATCACATAACGGTTCACCATACGTGCATGCTACGGGAATCGCAAACTGTAACACAAGTATTTCTCAAATTCACAACTACTCAACTAGCATGACTTTGATATTATTACCTCCATATCTCAAAACAATCATCAAGCATCAAACTTCTCTTAGTATTCAACACACTCATAAGAAAGTTTTTACTAGTCTTGAATACCTAGCATATTAGGATTAAGCACATTACCGTGCTGTTTAAGACTCTCAAAATAATGTAAGTGAAGCATGAGAGTTCATCTATTTCTTCAAAATAAAACCAACATTGTGCTCTAAAAGATATAAGTAAAGCACTAGAGCAAACAACAAACTACTTCAAAAGATATAAGTGAAGATCAATGAGTATTCGAATAATTATACAACTATGTGAAGACTCTCCCATTTAATTAGCAAGCAAAGCAAAATAAAACACATATCATGTGGTGAATAAAAATATAGCCCCAAGTAAAGTTACCGATGAACGAAGATGAAAGAGGGGATGCCTTCCGGGGCATCCCCAAGCTTAGGCTCTTGGTTATCCTTGAATATTACCTTGGGGTGTGTAGGACCTCGAAGTATGTCTAGAGGGGGGGATTAGACTACTTGACCAATAAAAACTTAACCTTTTCCCAATTTTAGAGTTTGGCAGATTTTAGCTATTTTAGGACAAGTCAAGCAATCATCACACAGTTCAAGCAAGCATGCAAAGAGTGTATAGGCAGAGGAAATTAAAGCATGCAACTTGCAAGAAAGTAAGGGAAGGGTTTGGAGGATTCAAACGCAATTGGAGACACGGATGTTTTGGCGTGGTTCCGATAGGTGGTGCTATCGTACATCCACGTTGATGGAGACTTCAACCCACGAAGGGTAACGGCTGTGAGAGACCACGAAGGGCTCCACCCACGAAGGGTCCACGAAGAAGCAACCTTGTCTATCCCACCATGGCCGTCGCCCACGAAGGACTTGCCTCACTAGCGGTAGATCTTCACGAAGTAGGCGATCTCCTTGCCCTTACAAACTCCTTGGTTCAACTCCACAATCTTGCTCGGAGGCTCCCAAGTGACACCTAGCCAATCTAGGAGACACCACTCTCCAAGAAGTAACAAATGGTGCGTTGATGATGAACTCCTTGCTCTTGTGCTTCAAATGATAGTCTCCCCAACACTCAACTCTCTCTCATAGGTTTTGGATCTGGTGGAAAGAGGGTTTGAGTGGAAAGCAACTTGGGGAAGGCTAGAGATCAAGATTCATATGGTAGGAATGGAATATCTTGGCCTCAACACATGAGTAGGTGGTTCTCTCTCGAAATGGTAAGTTGGAAGTGTAGGTTCGTTCTGATGGCTGTCTCCACGAATGAAGAGGAGGTGGAGGGGTATATATAGCCTCCACACAAAATCTAACCGTTACACACAATTTACCAAACTCGATGGGACCGAATCGTTAAACTCGGTCGGACCGATTTAGTAAACCTAGTGACCGTTAGTGATTTTCGTGGGGTGACATGCATCTGGGTGTGGCCGATTCGGTTATGGTTTGGGCATAACGTAATCTCGGTGAGACCGATTACTCTTACTCTGTGAGACCGATTTGGTATTAAGCTTTCCAGAGAGTTGTTCTGGTAAACTCGGTGGGACCGATTTTCTCTTTTCGGTGAGACCGAAATGTTACAACAAGGAAACAGAGAGTTTACATTGCAATCTCGGTGGGACCGATCGCTCACTTCGGTTAGACCGAAACGTTACGAAGGGAAACAGAGAGATTGCAACCCCATTTCGGTGAGACCGAGATCCCTATCGGTAAGACCGATTTGCTTAGGGTTTGTGGCAGTGGCTAAGACTTTTGGAATCGGTGGCGCCGGATAGAAAGAATCGGTGTGACCGATTTTGGCTTTAGGTTTAGGTCATTTGTGGATGTGGGAAAGTAGTTGAGGGTTTTGGAGCATATCACTAAGCACATGAAGCAAGAGGCTCATTAAGCAACACCTCATCCCTTCTTGATAGTATTGGCTTTTCCTATAGACTCAATGTGATCTTGGATCACTAAAATGTAAAATGAAGAGTATTGAGCTTTTGAGCTTGAGCCAATCCTTTGTCCTTAGTATTTTGAGGGATCCACTTTCATCATCCATGCCATGCCATTCATTGAGCTTTCCTGAAACAATAGTCTTGGAATAGCATTAGCTCAATGAGCTATATGTTGTTATGAATTACCAAAACCACCTAGGGATAGTTGCACTTTCAATCTCCCCTTTTGGTAATTGATGACAACATATAGATCAAAGCTTCGACAAATGATAATAAAATTTAAATAACATCGTCGCTTTGAGAAGTATGTGATAAGAAAGAGCTCCCCCTAAATTTGTGCATAGTTTTAGATTTGCTTTGGACTGCAAATGCACAACGAATTAGGCTCATGGGTTACTCTTCCATGTCACATACATCTTGGTGGAGCTCTCAAAATAATAAACAATGAATACATGCACTCATCACCAAGCATAGTGAGTGATCACATAAGATAGATAGGATAATATCAAGCATGCATAAGTGTAGCTTATGATCAAACACATGATCATCAATGTCTCACAAGCATAGTATCTCAACCAAGGCAAACAAAGATTGAAAAACTACCAAATAAAGCAAGAGAGAACAAAAGCAACACACTCTCTCTCGAAGCCTATGATCTATACATTTTTCTCCCCCTTTGGCAACAAGTTATCAAAAAGTTCATAGAAAATGCATAGTGCTAGATCGAATCTCAGGCTTGATCTTCTGGTGGTGGTGTAGAGATGGCTCCTTGGATGAAGGCTTCAGCTGAAGTGGATGGAGCTGGAGGAGTTGGTGCTGGAGCTGGTTGCACTGGAACTGTAGGGGCAGTGGCTGGTGCTGAAGTTGTTGCTCTAGTGTCTGTCTCTGGCACTGCAACTGACCTCTGGGCTCTGGGCACTCTGGCAAACACATTGGTGGTAGTCTTGCCCTACCTCTCCTGCATGTCATCCTGCAGCTGCTCCACAACTGACTGAATCTCAGTTACCTTGACATCTAGATCATAGAATTTTTGTTCCATGATTCTTTCCAGACTCTCCTGGTTTTGAGTGAGGGTGGCCAACCCCTTCTCAATCCTCAGAGATGATGCTATCAAGTAACCAAGCTGCTCCTGTTTGGTTTTCAAGAAATATTCAGATGCCTCCTCTTGAGTTGGCATCTTGGCAGCCTTCTCCTCTTTGCCTTCTCCTTCTTCTCCTGAGCTTGAACTGATTGTGGATCATCTTCATTCATGACAACCTCATTGTCCTCAAAGTCTGGATAAAGTGGAAAGTGTTCCTTATCCAACCGATATTTTCCTGTGCCCATCTTTGAGTTTATCAATTCTTGAATCTGAGGTGCATATCCACAGCCTCCTCTTACGATCTCATAGTCCTCTTGATTGTTTCAATGATCGGGCTCATGACTTTGAACTTCGTGGCACATCAAACACATGCAACATGTTGATGGCATGCCCTCTGATCATGTTATGGTCACCAGACTTGGGCAACAAAGTGTGCCTCGTAATCCAATTTATGGTTGGCAACCCCGACAAAGATAAAGTGAACTGATCCAAACTTGTGAGTCTCTAATGCCTTGTCCGGAATTTCCTTGTACATGTGAGCCATTGAATTGTGACCCAACTTCTTCTTTGCATAAATGTCTAGGTCATCCTCATTCTCCTTCGGGCATTGATCAGACTTGCCCATTCTTCAATAGTGGATCGGTACCTTGTACCTTCGGACATCCAAACTATTCTTCCATCCGGGTAAAAGTGTGTGGAGTAGAACTGCATGATAAGCTCATCATTCCAGTTGGTGAACTTTTGTCCAACAAAATCTGCAACTCCACAAGCAACAAAGTTGTCTTGCACTCCAGGATAGTGCTGTTCATTTTCCTTGATGAATTTCCAGTCAACCCACCTCATGTCACAGACTATGGGCTTCTTGTCCAATAGAATTGTTTCATAGAAGTCATGCTGTTCCTTTGTGTGGAACCTGTAGTCAACAACAGTTCTTCTTCTTGAAGCATATGGATCTTCCATTCTTCACAGTCTCAGCCCTGAATCCTTCCCGATTCTCATGTCCTCAGCCACAGGATGGGCATCATTGTGGTCTGGTATCTTGGGCTTGAGCTTTCTTAGAACCTGTCCTTCTTCTTCTGAATCTTCAGCAACATTGGGCACTGGGACCTTGTTCTTCTCAGCACCTGGAATACTCCTAGCATTCCTCTTTGGAATTTGCTTGGCCTTGGAGGCAGCTTTGGGTGTTTCCTTGGGCTTGGATGTTGCAGCCCATGATCTGATTGCATCTCCCATAAGCTTAGCTGCCTTTGGAGCTGGTACAGCAAGCTCTTCCTCTTCCATCATGGAAGGTTGACCAACAATTTTGGCCATGGTCATCTTGACCCTTTCCTTCCTCTTCTTTCCTTCAAAGAATTGGCTCTTTGGGATTAGGCCTTTTAGGCGCTTGAGTTGATGCTCTGCCTTGGCCATTGGTTGCCTTCCTGCAGGCCTTTTGGTCTTCATGCACGGCTTTGTATTCTTTCTTTGAGCCATATTCCCTCTTGAGCAGCTCTTTCTTGGAAGTAGCCTCATCTTCCTCGACTTTGTAATCTTCATCATCAGAATCTGAAGTTCTTTTCCTCATTAGCCTAGTTGCAGCCATAGGAAAATTGCTACTAGTACTTCAGCTACCTTCATCTGAAGTTGATGGACTAGTTACCTCACTCAAGACAATCTGCTCTTGACTGCTCGGCTGTCACTTTGATCGGACATACCGCAAAAGCTGACCGCTGACCACGTGAAGAGTTATAGATGAGATAGAAAAGATGAGCATCACAAAATGCAGAGGTTTTTGCAAAAGAATGACTCAAAAGTTCAGTCTTAGTTTTCCACGTAAAGCATTTCGGATCCACCGATTTTCAAACTCGGTGATCTTGAAGCGATTTTGGAACCTAAATCGATGATCTCGGTTGGACCGAAGTTTACATTCGGTGGTACCGAGACTGCTAGGGTTTCACAGAATCCTCAAATCGGTTGCACCGATTAGTAATTCTCGGTCGGACCGAGAGTCACTAGTGCAATGGCATAAGCCAACTCGGTGAGACCTAGTTTTTCAACTCGGTGGGTCAGAGATGGTTTCGTAGTAAACCTAACCCTAAAAATTTGAATCACATCTAATCTATGAACTACTTTGGCTGGATAGAAGAGTTTCAATCGTGGCAAGAATCAATATGAAAACAATGTGCCAGGAATCAGACGTGGATAGCACAAAGATTAAGTCCATACCCTAACTTGGCGGTGGACTTGCTACGGCGGGGACGAAATCCGTTGACGGCGGCGGAGACCAGCGACAGGAGGCTGCTGGCGACGAGGAGACGATCCGGAGACCACGATGGCAGAGCGAGCTGTTGCGCGGGCGAAGGGTTTCGGAGAAATTTCCAAAATTTTGCCCGTGGCTATATATATGGCTCGACCCTGTCGGTGTGACCGAGTGGAACAACTCGGTGGCACCGAGATGCATAATCGTGTTCAAGCATAAAGCAAATCGGTGGGACCGAAAGTTCAAATCGGTTGCACCGAGATTGAAAACTCAGATCAACTTGATGATCTCAGAGGGACCGAAATGGAAGGATCGGTCGGACCGAGAATCACTAAGAGGTTTTGCAAGTTTAAGTCTATGACGAATCGGGACTCGAGTGCTCCTCACACGCAGTGGTTCGAATCGACTTGATCAAATTTTGTGATGTAGCATGAATAGAGTTTGAGACGAGAAAAGCATAGATAGCTAAAGAAGGTTCTTAGGCATTCTTGTCCATCCACTTGGCACAAAGAAAAGAATCCAAACAAACAAAACAACAAGTGGATGTCCTTGAATGAGTAAAATATGCACCAACATGCTCACACAATAAGATGGCAATTGAAATATGTGGCAAAGCATGCACAACCAATTTTAGCATCTATCAAGCAATTGGCGATGACTAGGTCATCTATATATGAGTATATTGACTTAGGAGTCAAATGAGAACATTTGATCATAGGTCATACTCATCGCTTAAGCTCGTGGGGTTACCACTTTTACATAATGCATTAATGTGTTCACACCATTAGAGTTGCTTTGACTCAATTCTTAGAGTTAAGCTCCCCTAGATGTGAGATCCCCTTAGAGGGATGAACTAACCTTGGGTTTTGTCGATGATGACTTCATGTAGGTGTTGAAGATGTAGATGCTCAATGTTGATGTAGATCATTTGGAGCAATCCTTTGGAGTGAGTTGCACTTTCAACTTGCCTACATGGGTTAGTCCCACAAGGAACAAACAAGAATATCCATAGACATAGAGTGGTGCACACACAAGATGATGTCCATGAAAACATTAGGTTACCTTGTCCCTTGCCTTACCAACATGAGGATTTGTGACTCCTTGAACTAGTGCAAGATGTGAAAGTTGATTGCACTTGTTCTTGCCAAAATGATATGAGTGAAGAATGTTGGCGGAGTCACCCTCAAGAAATTTCTAGTTCTTCTTCTTCGGGATCCACATCATCTTGATGGGAATCCTTGGAGTTGTAGTTGTACTTGATGAAGTAGAACTTGACGTAGTCTTGGGGACCCACTCGAACGAGGCTTTAGGTGCTTCTTCAAATGCATCAATCTCTTCTTGAAGCTTGTCCTTGCCTTTGTTCTTGTGGTCTTGTGGTGGAAGATCATCTTGAGCTTGTGTCCCCTTGAAGGAAGTAGGATCATACTTCTCTTGTTGAGGAACAAACTTTGTCTTGGGGTATTGATCTTCTTCCCACTCAACTCCATTGGCGTTGAACTTTCGCTCAAAACCAACACCTTGATTCTTCCGGTGCCTTCCTTGCTTGCGTACAATTTCCTCGAATTTCTTACTCGGCAAGGCTCTTGTAAACACCTTTCTCTATAATTCCCTTCAATAAACTATTTTCTTGCTCAAGTGTAACTTGGCTAAGAGAATCATTAGTGGAATCAAGAGAACTACTAGAAGCAACAACATTGGATTTGACATTATTATTGTTACTACTAGAGGAAGTATCTTTCTTGTACTTGCTACTAGACTTGACTTGAGGCATGTAAGTAGATAAGAGTAAACGCTTGGCAATGTAAGAAGAACTTTTCTTGCGGATATCATCATTGATTGCCTTTAAGAACTCATGCTCTTGCTCAAGATTGAGCTTTTCAAAGCGTAACTTCTCATGAGCCCTTAAAAGTTCTCGATGATCTTGAAGATAGTTTCATGAGCCAACTTAAGAGTGTTTAGTTCTTTAGTTAGACGCTCAATTTTCTCCTTATCATTGTCATTCGTTTCATCTTGATTAGCATGATTAATTGACGTTTCATCATAGTATTCATCACTAGAGTTGTCAACAAGTAAATCATCATCACCTAGCAAGTCATCTTCATCAATATCAAAATCAACATACTGGGTGTGTTACCTTAGGACCTTTGGCCATGAAGCATCTACCAATTCATTCATTTGGTGATTCAAATATGTCGTAGGAGTTGGTTGACACAAGTGCTAGACTGGCAACACCTTCATCTTGAGTATATTCGGAGTCGGAGTGATAGCTTCTCTCGGAGTGATTGTCGGAGTCGGAGCCGGAAACCCATTCACCAATATGAGCTTGATGTCTTCGTTTTGTGTAGCTCCTTGATGACTTGTCCTTTCTTTCCGAATCCTTACTTCTCCGTGAGGGTCTTCGTCAGAACGATCATCTCTACTCCTCCTCTCTCTTGGTGGTGATTCTTCTCTTTTGCTCCTTCTTCTTGGAGAATCTTCTCTTCTTTTGTAGGGTGCCGTACACTCATTGGAGTAGTGTCCCGGTCTCCCACAATTGTAGCAATTGCGCTCTCGACTAGAAGATCTCTTGTCATTGTAAGACCTTGACTTGGAGCTTCTTTCTTTGCTTCTACTTTTGTAGAATTTGTTGAAGTTCTTCACCATTAAGCTCAATTCTTCATTGAAGGTTGGTTTCTCACTTGATGATGTGGGGGCTTCACTTGAGGCTTTCTAAGCACCACTTGACTTGTTGTGAAGTTCCTCCTTATCCTTGAGTGACATCTCATGAGCAACAATCCTTCCAATGACTTCCGTTGGCTTGAGATCTTTGTAGTTTGGCATCATTTGGATCAATGTGCACACGGTATCATACTTTCCATCCAATGCTCTTAGGATTTTCTTCATGATGGATTTGTCGGTCATCTCTTCACTCCCTAAGCCGGCAGTCTCATTTGTGATAAGAGCAAGCCTAGAGTACATTTCAAATGACACCTTCACCATCCTTCATTTTGAACTTGTCAAGCTGACTTTGGAGCACATCCAACTTGGATTCCTTGACGGATTTGGTAACTTCATGCATATCAATCAAAGTATCCCAAATTTCCTTTGCATTCTCAAGACGGCTGATTTTGTTGAATTCTTCGGGGCACAATCCGTTGAAGATGATGTCACATGCTTGAGCATTGTATTGCAGCATCTTCAATTCTTCCGCATTAGCTTCACGGTTCGGTTCTCTCCCATCGAAGAATTCACCTTGCAAGCCAATACAAATAATTGCCCAAACGGCGGGGTTATGTCCAAGAATATGCATTTTCATCTAATGCTTCCAACTAGCAAAATTAGTACCATCAAAGTAAGGACCTCTGCGGTGATAGTTTCCCTCGATAGATGCCATACTCTCCTAGGTTGTGAAACCAAGGCTATGGCCACCAAAAGCTATGGAAATCAAAGCAGATGGAGACCAACGCTCTGATACCACTTGTAGAACCTTGAAGTATGTCTAGAGGGGGGGATTAGACTACTTGACCAATAAAAACTTAACCTTTTCCCAATTTTAGAGTTTGGCAGATTTTAGCTATTTTAGGACAAGTCAAGCAATCATCACACAATTCAAGCAAGCATGCAAAGAGTGTATAGGCAGCGGAAATTAAAGCATGCAACTTGCAAAAGAGTAAGGGGAAGGGTTTGGAGGATTCAAACGCAATTGGAGACACGGATGTTTTTGGCGTGGTTCCGATAGGTGGTGCTATCGTACATCCACGTTGATGGAGACTTCAACCCATGAAGGGTAACGGCTCATGAGTCCACGGAGGGCTCCACCCACGAAGGGTCCACGAAGAAGCAACCTTGTCTATCCCACCATGGCCATCGCCCACGAAGGACTTGCCTCACTAGCGGTAGATCTTCACGAAGTAGGAGATCTCCTTGCCCTTACAAACTCCTTGGTTCAACTCCACAATCTTGTCTGAGGCTCCCAAGTGACACCTAGCCAATCTAGGAGACACCACTCTCCAAGAAGTAACAAATGGTGCGTTGATGATGAACTCCTTGCTCTTGTGCTTCAAATGATAGTCTCCCCAACACTCAACTCTCTCTCATAGGTTTTGTATCTGGTGGAAAGACGGTTTGAGTGGAAAGCAACTTGGGGAAGGCTAGAGATCAAGATTCATATGGTAGGAATAGAATATCTTGGCCTCAACACATGAGTAGGTGGTTCTCTCTTAGAAATGGTAAGTTGGAAGTGTAGGTTCGTTCTGATGGCTCTCTCCACGAATGAAGAGGAGGTGGAGGGGTATATAGCCTCCACACAAAATCTAACCGTTACACACAATTTACCAAACTCGGTGGGACCGAATCGTTAAACTCGTTCGGACCGATTTAGTAAACCTAGTGACCGTTAGTGATTTTCGGTGGGACTGACATGCATCTCGGTGAGGCCTATTCGGTTAGGGTTAGGGCATAACGTAATCTCGGTGAGACCGATTACACAAACTCGGGGAGACCGATTTGGTAATAAGCTTTCCAGAGAGTTGGTCAGGTAAACTCGGTGGGACCGATTTGCTCTTTTCGGTGAGACCAAAATGTTACAAAAAGGAAACCGAGAGTTTACATTGCAATCTCGGTGGGACCGATCGCTCACTTCGGTTAGACCGAAACGTTACGAAGGGAAACAGAGAGATTGCAACCCCATCTCGGTGAGACCGAGATTCCTATCGGTAAGACCGATTTGCTTAGGGTTTGTGGCAGTGGCTAAGACTTTTGGAATTGGTGGCGCCGGATAGAAAGAATCGGTGTGACCGATTTTGGCTTTAGGTTTAGGTCATTTGTGGATGTGGGAAAGTAGTTGAGGGTTTTGGAGCATATCACTAAGCACATGAAGCAAGAGGCTCATTAAGCAACACCTCATCCCTTCTTGATAGTATTGGATTTTCCTATAGACTCAATGTGATCTTGGATCACTAAAATGTAAAATGAAGAGTCTTCAGCTTTTGAGCTTGAGCCAATCCTTTGTCCTTAGTATTTTTAGGGATACACTTTCATCATCCATGCCATGCCATTCATTGAGCTTTCCTGAAACAATAGTCTTGGAATAGCATTAGCTCAATGAGCTATATGTTGTTATGAATTACCAAAACCACCTAGGGATAGTTGCACTTTTAGGGTGCCTTGGGCATCCCCAAGCTTAGGCTCTTTCCACTCCTTATTCCGTAGTCCATCGAATCTTTACCCAAAACTTGAAAACTTCACAACACAAAACTTAATAGAAAATCTCGTGAGCTCCTTAGCGAAAGAAAACAAAACACCACTTCAAGGTACTGTAATGAACTCATTCTTTATTTATATTGGTGTTAAACCTACTGTATTCCAACTTCTCTATGGTTTACAAACTACTTTACTAGCCATAGATTCATCAAAATAGGCAAGCAACACAACGAAAACAGAATCTGTCAAAAACAGAACAGTCTGTACTAACCAGTATCAACCGTATACTTATGGAACTCCAAAAATTAAAAAATAAATTTGTGGACCTGAGGATTTTGTCTAGTAATCATCTTCAAAAAGAATCAACTAAATAGCACTCTCTAGTAAAAAGTTTAAGCTGATCTCGTGAGCGCTAAAGTTTCTGTTTTTTACAGCATGATCATAAAGACTTCACCCAAGTCTTCCCAAAGGTTCTACTTGGCACAAACACTAACTAAAACACAAAACCACATCTAAACTGAAGCTATATGGATTATTTATTCCTAAACAGAACCTAAAATCAAGAAACTAAAATAAAATTGGGTTGCCTCCCAACAAGCGCTATCGTTTAACGCCCCTAGCTAGGCATGATGATTCCAATGATGCTCACATAAAAGATGAAAATTGAAACATAAAGAGAGCATCATTAAGAATATGACTAGCACATTTAAGTCTAACCCACTTCCTATGCATAGGGATTTTGTGAGCAAACAACTTATGGGAACAATAATCAACTAGCATAGGAAGGTAAAACAAGCATAACTTCAAAACTTTAAGCACATAGAGAGGAAACTTGATATTATTGCAATTCCTACAAGCATAAATTCCTCCCTCATAATAATTTTCATTAGCATCATGAATAAATTCAACAATATAACTAGCACCTAAAGCATTATTTTCATGATCTACAAGCATAGGAATTTTATTACTCTCCACATAAGCAAAATTCTTCTCATTCGGAATAGTGGGAGTATCATAAGGGACTTGAATACTATAAATTGTTTCCACATTAAGAGAGTAATTTTCAGAAAAAGGGTAAACATAATCATGAAAAGTTTTATAAATATAATCATCACTAATTTTTATAGCATAAGTTTCATCACAATAATAATCATAAGTAGCAACTTTGTTCTCATCATAATCGATTGAAACCTCTTCCGAAATAGTGGATACATCACTAAATAAAGTCATGACCTCTCCAAATCCGCTTTCATAATTATCACAATAAGATTCAACATCCTCCAATATTGTGGGATCACTACTTCCTAAAGTTGACACTCTTCCAAACCCACTTTCATCAATATAATCATCATAAGTAGGAGGCATGCTATCGTTATTATAAATTTGCATATCAAAACTTGGGAAACTAAAAATATCATCTTCATTAAACGTAGCATCCCCAAGCTTGGGACAGACATTAATTGCAGCAAATATATTCTCAAAAGCATCATCTTCATTAAACATAGCATCCCCAAGCTTGGGTCTTTTCATATCATAGGCATAATCACTCTCATCATTAATAGTATGGATAACACCAATAGTATTGCAATTATCATATTCTTCCAAGCAAGTGCCAAAAAGATTTTCAAGATCATAAGAAGTATCATTATCTTCCCAATCATAATCATCACAACAAGCAATAGGCATAACGAGATCATCATCAAGTGCATCATCTTCCACAATTATTTTTGATTCATTTTCATGAGGCACAACAATAATAGGAGCAACATTATTTGGGAGAGATACCTTTTTACCTGTCTTCCTTTTTATTTTCTTCTTCTTCACCTCATGTGTGGGTTCAATCCTCTTTTTGGAGCTCCTTATTAATGAGATTGGTTGAATAGAAGGCTCCTCCTCGTTACCTGATTCATCATAAGAAGTAATAGGAGAATATTGGGAAGTCTCTTCCCTTTCGTTAGCATTCTCTTCATATTCTATTTGCTTTATTTTCTGTATGTAATTGGCAATATAAGGATTTTCAATGCAATTCACCGCACAATACATATAAATTTCCTCTAGATCAAAACCAAGAAGTTTATAACGGGCAAAATCTGGGAGAAAGTTGGTTATACGTTTCATTTCTTCATAGACCATAAGCAAACTAAGTTCATTATAATGTGCATGGGAAATCAAGTCATCACAATTTTTGGACACGATTAGATCATGAAACAATTTGCATCGGATAGTTAAATGACCCCGTTCATTGCAAAGTTTACAAGTACGGCTAAGAAAATTGAAATCTTCAGCACAAACATCTAGCCTTTCTTGCAACAATTTGGTTTTTAAGTGCTTATGCCTCTTGCAATATCTATCTTCCCTATTTGGTGTGTACTTGCAAATCCAATGTACTCCACAAAAATTGACATGTTAATAGGAGACATTTTCATCATAATTAGTGCAATCATCATTAGTATCATGGATATTCAAACAATTTATACTAACAACATTGCAATCATGCTCATCATTCACATATTTTATGCCAAGCATTCTATGTAATTCTTCTTCTAGCACTTTGGCACAATTTTCTTTTCCATCATACTCACGAAAGATATTAAAAAGATGAAGCGTATGAGACAAACTCAATTCCATTTTTTTGTACTTTTCTTTTATAAACTAAACTAGTCCGAAAACAAGAAACAAAAAGATTCGGTTGCAAGATCTAAAGATATACCTTCAAGCACTCACCTCCCCGGAACGGCGGTAGAAAAGAGCTTGATGTCTACTACGCAACCTTCTCCTTGTAGACGTTGTTGGGCCTCCAAGTGCAGAGGTTTGTAGGACAGTAGCAAATTTCCCTCAAGTGGATGACCTAAGGTTTATCAATCCATGGGAGGCGTAGGATGAAGATAGTCTCTCTCAAGAAACCCTGCAACCAAATAACAAAGAGTCTCTTGTGTCCCCAACACACTCAATACAATGATAAATTGTATAGGTGCACTAGTTCGGCGAAGAGATGGTGATACAAGTGCAATATGGATGGTAGATATAGGTTTTTGTAATCTGAAAATATAAAAACAGCAAGGTAACAAGTGGTAAAAGTGAGCGTAAACAGTATTGCAATGTGTTGAAACAAGGCCTAGGGTTCATACTTCCACTAGTGCAAGTTCTATCAACAATAATAACATAATTGGATCATATAACTAGCCCTCAACATGCAACAAAGACTCACTCCAAAGTCACTAATAGTGGAGAACAAACGAAGAGATTATGGTAGATGCGAAACCACCTCAAAGTTATTCTTTCCAATCAATCCGTTGGGCTATTCCTATAAGTTCCACAAACAGCCCTAGAGTTCGTACTAGAATAACACCTTAAGATACAAATCAACCAAAACCCTAATGTCACCTAGATACTCGAATGTCACCTCAAGTATCCGTGGGTATGATTATACGATATGCATCACAAAATCTCAGATTCATCTATTCAACCAACACATAGAACCTCAAAGAGTGCCCCAAAGTTTCAACCGGAGAATCGAGACGAAAACGTGTGCCAACCCCTATGCATAAGTTCATGGGCGGAACCCGCAAGTTGGTCTCCAAAACATACATCAAGTGAATCACGTGATATCCCATTGTCACCACAGATACGCACGGCAAGACATACATCAAGTGTTCTCAAGTCATTAAAGACTCAATCCAATAAGATAACTTCAAAGGGAAAACTCAATCCATTACAAGAGAGTAGAGGGGGAGAAGCAACATAAGATCCGACTATAATACCAAAGCTCGCGATACATCAAGATCGTGCCAAATCAAGGACACGAGAGAGAGAGAGAGAGAGAGAGAGATCAAACACATAGCTACTGGTACATACCCTCAGCCCCGAGGGTGAATTACTCCCTCCTTGTCATGGAGAACGCCGGGATGATGAAGATGGCCACCGGTGAGGGTTCCCTCCCTCCGGCAGGGTGCCGGAACAGGGTCCCGATTGACTTTTGGTGGCTACAGAGGCTTGCGGCGACGGAACTCCCAATCTATTATGTCCTCCGAAGTTTTTAAGGTATATGGATATATATAGGCGGAAGAAATACGTCAGGGGAGCCACGAGGGTGGAGGGCGCGCCCTGGGGGGTGGGCGCGCCCCCTACCTCGTGCCTTCCTCCTTTCTTTCTTGACGTAGGGTCCAAGTCTCCTGGATCATATTCGGTGAGAAAATCACGTTCCTGAAGGTTTCATTCCGTTCAGACTCCGTTTGATATTCCTTTTCTTCGGAACTCTGAAATAGGCAAAAAACAACAATTACAATTTGGGCCTACGGTTAATAGGTTAGTCCCAAAAATAATATAAAAGTGGATAATAAAGCCCAATAATGTCCAAAACAGTAGATAATATAGCATAGAGCAATCAAAAATTATAGATACGTTGGAGACGTATCATCTTGCTAGCAAATAATTTATAAGCTCATCCATCTTTCCACTCAAAACATTAATCTCTTCAATCGCATGCACTTTTTTACTAGTGGAAGATCTTTCGGTATGCCATTGAGAATAATTAACCATAATATTATCTAGGAGTTTAGTAGATTCTCCTAAAGTAATTTCCATAAAAGTACCTCCCGCGGCCGAATCTAAAATATTTCTAGAAGCAAAATTCAATCCGGCATAATTTTTTTGTATAATCATACATAAATTCAAACCATGAGTAGGGTAATTTCGTATCATCAATTTCATCCTCTCCCAAGATTGTGCAACATGTTCATTATCAATTTGCTTAAAATTCATAATATCGTTCCTAAGGGAGATGATCTTAGCGGGAGGAAAAAACTTGGAAATAAAAGCATCTTTACACTTATTCCATGAATCAATACTATTTTTAGGCAAATATGAAAACAAAGTTTTAGCACGATATCGAAGCAAGAACGGAAATAGATTCAATTTAACAATATCATTATCCACATCTTTTTTCTTTTGCATATCACACAAATCAACAAAATTGTTCAGATGGGATGCAACATCTTCACTAGGAAGGCCGGAAAATTGATCTTTCATAACAAGATTCAGCAAGCGGCATTAATTTCACAAGACCGCATTAGTAGCAGGAGCAATCGGAGTACTAATACAATAATAATTATTGGTGTTGGAAAAGTCACACAATTTGGAATTCTCTTGAGCCATCATGAGCACACAAAAAACAAGCGAAGAAGACGAACGGAAGAGGGGCGAAGAAAAGGCAAATCTCTTCAAAGATCGTTTTAGAAGTGGGGGAGAGGAAAACGAG
This sequence comes from Aegilops bicornis, assembly GCA_021605145.1. Taxonomy (NCBI): domain Eukaryota; kingdom Viridiplantae; phylum Streptophyta; class Magnoliopsida; order Poales; family Poaceae; genus Aegilops; species Aegilops bicornis. The sequence continues at coordinate 396,826,493 of CM038673.1, read as the reverse complement.
AGGCGAATGGCGAATAATGCAATGCAAGAGATGAGAGTTTATGATGGGTACTTGGTATGGCTTGACTTGACGTAGATCTCCCTGGCAATGGCGCCAGAAATTCTTCCTTCTACTTCTTGAGCTTGCATTGTTTTTCCCTTGAAGAGGAAAGGGTGATGCAACAAAGTAGAGATAAGTATTTCCCTCAGTTTGAGAACCAAGGTATCAATCCAATAGGAGACAACACACAAGTCACCGAATACCTGCACAAACAATCAAACAACTTGAACCCAATGCGATAAAGGGGTTGTCAATCCCTTCATGGTTACTTGCAAAAGTGAGATCTGATAGAGATAGATAAACGATAAAGTAAATATTTTTGGTTCACAGATTGGAAAATGAAAGATTGCAAAATAGTAGATTGGAAACTTATATGATGGAAAATAGACCCAGGGGCCATAGGTTTCACTAGAGGCTTCTCTCAAGATAGAAAATATTACGGTGGGTGAACAAATTACTGCCGAGCAATTGATAGAAAAGCGCAAAGTTATGACGTTATCTAAGGCAATGATTGTCGGTGTCAAAATCGGCGGATCTCGGGTAGGGGGTCCCGAACTGTGCGTCTAGGATCGATGGTAACAGGAGACGGGGGACACGATGTTTACCTAGGTTCGGGCCCTCTCTATGGAGGTAATACCCTACTTCCTGCTTGATTGATCTTGATGAATATAAGTGTTACAAGAGTTGATCTACCACGAGATTGTAATGGCTAAACCCTAGAAGTCTAGCCTATGTGAATATGGTAATGAGTCTCTCCTCTCCGGACTATGCTCTCCGGTTTATATAGACACCAGAGAGATCTAGGGTTACATGGGGTCGGTTACATAAGAAGGAATCTTCACAGTTGGTCGCCTAGCTTGCCTTCCACGCCAAGGAAAGTCGAATCCAGACACGGGTATAGTCTTTGGCCTTCGCATCTTCACAGCCCATTAGTCCGGCCCAATGAATAACAGGCCAGACGCCCGAGGACCCCTTAGTCCCGGACTCCCTCAGTAGCCCCTGTACCTGGCTTCAATGACGAGGAGTCCGGCGCGCAGATTTGTCTTCGGCATTGCAAGGTGGGTTCCCTCCTTCCGAACTCCGGAATAGTCTTCGGATGTAGTAAGTATATCCAGACCTGTGTATATAATTGCAGAAAATACAATATTCCACGAGTCTAATTTGTTGATACTGTTTATGACATTGCATCACGCCTACCCGATTACTATTTCCAACCGTTGGCTGGCACGTCGCCCCACATCTCGGGACGCGGTTTTACTGGCACGCCTTGCCAAGGCAGAGATCATGTTCCCTTATTCACAAGATTTTCATTAATGCAGACGTGGGTAACCCAACCGTCCCCTGGGTACAACTCTCTGGAGATACGTAAGTTTCGAGACCCAGGTGGATACGCTCAGTATTTGGGGTCTTTATATAGGGACCCATACTCGTCTTCTTCCTTTGCGCTTGCTCCTTCCTCAACCCTAGCCACCCCAAGTTCCAACCCTCGGGTTCCCATCGCCACCAGCCCTAATCATGTCCAGATCCAGCCGTCAAGGCCGGTGGGTGGCTTCTTCTATCATAGAGGAGGATATTGCGAAGCTCCGCGCAGCGAGGTATCTGACCCCGGAAATCCTTCATCGGCTTCCTGCACAGGGACATGTCATTCCTACCCCAAATCCGGTGAGAGGGTATTGTTTGTGTCTCACTTCCTCCACGGGTTAGGGTTCGTGCTTAACCCCTTCGTCTGGGGGCTCATGTTCTACTATGGGCTAGACTTTCACGATCTGGCCCCGGACTTTATTCTCCTCATCTCGACATTTATCGTCACGTGTGAGGCCTTCCTTCAGACTCCTCCGCACTTTGGTTTGTGGCTCAAGACCTTTGACGTGAGGCCACAGGTGACAGAGGAAGAGCAGGCAGAGTGCGGCAGCGTCACAATAGGCAAGCTTGTCAGCGCGGTTTCGTTTGAAGGATCTTTCGCCAAGTCTTCCGACCTATGGCATCAGGGGTGGTTTTATATCAACGAGCCGCAGGGCTCCAAGTGGGCAGCTACACCCGCGTTCCGACCCGACCCTCCAATTCAGCTTGCTTCATGGATCAATAAGGGACCGGACTGGGATCCGTCAATGAAGTGCAGACTCAGAAGGTCGCATCCGAAGCCTTACCAAGAAGGGCATCGGTCTTATGAACGTCGTTCAAGTAATGCTAGTCCGCCGGACCCTGCCATGTCAGCGGCGGCCTCTCCGTATGTGGGAGTTTAATCCAGAAGGGCGGCGGCCTCTTCAGCACTTCTTCGGCACCACGCACGAAGGAATGTGGAAATTATATTTCGGGGAACGAGAGCAATGGCCGGACACCACCGAAGATGTCGGCCTTGACTGCAATCATCCGGACACTGCGGTAAGTACTCAAACTCCGAACACCTTCCATTCAAGCATCTCTTGACAAGATACTGAACAATCCGTCCCTATAAAGGACTGGATAAAGAAAGCGGTGTTAATCTGGTGTCCGGCGCCCCTTCCTGAAGACTCTGTGACCGCCCTGCTGATGAGAATGCTGATTCCCACACCATACCAGGTGTCTGCAGAGGGGGCGAGAGCGGGGAGCCCGAAGGTGATACCCGCCATGAGGACGAATTAGACGTGGTGTTTGGGGAAACCGAAACTCTTTTGCCCAAGGGCAAAGGTGTGGAGGAAGCCCTCCATGGCAAAAAGAGGGCTGCTTCCGAAGATCAGGAGGGGAAGCCTTCGAAGAGAGGAAAAATGCCATCGTCGGGCAGTTTGGGGCACCTCTGGACAAACCGTAAGTGAAGCTGTGGTACTTTAAACATACCTCATTCTTTTCCCATTAGTGAAGTAATCATCTGACATATGCACATCCACGTAGGTTAACGCCTGGTGTTTCTCAATCGTCGTCCTCCTTGGGAGACCTTCTTCCGGAGATGATGGAGAGTGACACGCCATCTTCGGCCTCTTCGCCCAATAGGGGGATGATACAGAGGTGTCGTCCCGAAGGGCTCCTCCCGATCGTCAAGCAGTGCAGGAAATGAAGAAGGCATTACCCGAAGGTGGTGCCTCTGTCACTCAGGGTTTGGGAATCAAGAATGACGGCCCCGAACCGTCCGGTTTACAGCCGGAGACGATTCTGGGGGCGAGTAAGCGGATTCCTTCAAAGAAATGCCGTACTCCGGTGGCGGTTTCCGAAGCCCCGGAGCGCCGGAAATGCTGACGGACATGCTGCGGCGAGCGTCCATTTCAGAGAAGCACCGTGCCTTGATGGTTACGGTGGTCGAAAAGGTTCTATCCGCGAAAAGCGGATTGAACGAGGCCTTCTCGAGCCTTCTAAGAGGTTTTGAGGTTTGTGATGTAGTTTTGCCAATTTTATAATATTGATAGAATGCACCTGTTGTATATGCAGCAGCCCCTGAGACTCGGATTGCCTTCCGAAGGAAGCGATCGGAGGATCAAAAAGATATGCTCAGTTACTAACCTTGATTTAACTTGGAATATAGGTTGCCTCCCTTTCTTCGGCTACCCGAAATACGAAAGTGGCCGAACTGCAGCGAAAGCTGGATATTGCAGAAGATGACATTGCATTGATCAACAGGCGTCTTGACGACTCGCAAGGTATATATTTCGAGCCTTCCTTACACCAATGTGCTTGTAATGTAGGCCTGACGCTGAAAAGGGTTTTATATGAAATGTGCATGATTGCAGATGGTGCTGCCGCCGTTGAAGCTCTTCGGGCGAAGCTAGCCCGGGCCAAGGAGTAGGCCCGGTGTAGTGATGCGGCTGCCGAGAAGGCATCGACTGATCTAAGAGTCGAGCAAGCAGCTCAGCGCCAAAGTGAGGAGAAAATATCCGCACTGGCGCTTGAATTGAAGAATACTGCCAGCCGCTGTGAATTCCTTGAGAAGGAGAATAAAGCCAAAATGGCTGAACTTGATAAGGCCATATGAGAGGCGAGTGAAGCTCGGTCTGAATCTTGGGCAGCTCATGAAGAGATTCGGCAGGCTAAGGAGATAGCGGCCGGTAAGTCCTTTTTGCTTCAGACTAAGTTTGCGATCCGGACTATGCTCAGCTAAACCAGGTCTGGAGTTCTCCGGCTGAATTTTTGGACTTGCCGAAGAGTTCTTCCGATGCGGCACAATTTTACCAAGCGCGAGAGGGGTATGCAACGGAGAAGCTTTTCTGGTCACAATTTGGCGCATCAAAGCGCCCTCTGTTGCTTAATGAACATATGTCCCAATGGGCCGAGCTTCATAGGATATCCGGCGACGCCATGAAGAACGTCATAATCCGGTTGTGACCGAATGAGCCTGTTCCCAAGAGCTACTTTGGCCTGGTGCGCCGTCTTGTTGATGCGGTGCCGCGTATCGATGATGCGAAGCAGTCGGCATGCATTGAGGGTGCACGGATGGCCTTTGCCCGAGTCAAGACGTTCTGGGGGAAGATAAAGGCTGTCGATGTTGCGGCGAAGAGTCCGCCCAAGGGCAAGGACCGTAATGAGCCGGAGCATTATTTTGAAGACATCCTGGAAGCCGCCCGCCTGATAGAGGGTCAATGCTCGAAGAACATAATGTTCGAGTGAGGTGTATTAGAATTGTAAAAGACAAATTTATAATTGATCTATTTTTATATTTTTGCTCAAAAATCTTGAATTCCTCCTGTGCGGCCGTTTTAATATAATTTGAAAGTTTTCAAGTCGTCGGCTTCAGCCCCCTCGTAGGAAGTACAGGGGTGTGCGGAAAAGCATTTAATCACTCTTTATCCAACGTCTTGGTCCGTAAAGGAGGTGATAATGCAGCGAACCAGGCAATCAGACTATAGGGCGTTAACACTTTCATTTAGCCATAGGAGTTTTATGGTGGGACTACGACATAGCCCCTAGTATGTATGCGGCGGATAGTGCCTTACATATTTGATCTGAAAAAGATCCCTCATGTGGCACGGAGAATCGCTAAGGATTCCAAGAAGTCGTCAAGTGGTTGACCAGCTCTCGCCGCATGATGACAGTCAGTTTTCGGCTTTTTCTACATATGCGCTCATCCGGTTTAGACCAGGGCACAATCGCAGTAGTTCTCCCTTTACTACCCTAGCCGATGGAGCGAAACATAGAGTAGCAAGCACAGGAGCCGGGCAACCCAACTATTGACCCAAGACAATGATTCAAGAGCTGATGCATATAAAGCCAAACTTGCGACGCCGAAGTACGCTATAGAGTTGTTCGGACTTTTACTGGCAACTCATTCATTCCCATACCGAGCCCCTGGCAGGGTATGCCGAGGTGCATCTGTGAAGCAGCCGTTGAGGCTGTACTCATTGTTGAAAGAGTATGAAAGATTAGTTCGGATGAGGTTTACTAGGAGCGGAGCAATATGCCAATGATAAATTTATGTGTATAAAAAAAAGGAAACCACAAACCCGACTATTTGACATGCTCGGGATCGGGGTCAGAGGAAAAAGGGCATAGTACAAGCTCAGAATAAAGAGTGCGGTCTACAAAAAGTTACTTTGGACCTCCTGTCGCACGTCTGCGCCGCCCGTCCTTGGGGAGGGGAATCCTTAATGGAGGTAGCCCCTTAGGTGAGTGTACGGATCCAAACTCCGACAGAGTCTGTTGTAGATGATGTCATGTTGGTCACCTGTTCTCAAGAGATGATACAGAAAAAATAAGGAAAACGGATAAAAAACATTACGGGAATGCTTGCAGGGTTGTCCGTATTATGCTTCCACCGATGCCCATGGTATCTTGAGTGCGTGGTGATGTACGCGTGGTGTAAATCTCACCGGTATAGTAGGTGGGTGGCGGAAGCTGAACTGCTATTTCCGTTCCGGGAGTGGTCAAACGTTGGAGGGAAACTTTTTCTAGCCCCTGGTGTTCGGCTGGCGAGCCGCTCCGTCGTCTTTATCACCTGGTGGCCTCCTCCCCTTGCTATCGGCGTTAAGCTTGTCTGCCTGCTTGAGGACCCAACAGCTTCTGTTGGTATGGTTAGCTGGCTTATCAGGATGACCGTTAATCTGACAATGTCGGTCCAATATTCTATCAAGGGTGGATGATCCATCCTGGTTTGCCTTTAGTGGCTTCTTCCGTTGACCGGGTTTCGGATTGTGAAATCTGGTGTTGATCGTTGTGTCGCGTAATCTTTCAGTATTATTGCGACTGTTGTGTTCGGTTCGTCATGGCTTACCGTTGTCGTCTCGAATTTCAGAAGTGCCCCGGTCGCTGGCGTTGTTGCTTTTATGAGCGAGCCAGTTGTCTTCCCCCGCACAAAAGCGAGTCATTAGAGCGATAAGGGCTGTCAGGGATTTGGGTGCTTCCTGGCCGAGGTGACGCGCTAGCCATTCATCCGGACGCTATGTTTGAAGGCCGCGAGGGCTTCTGTGTCCGGACAGTCGACAATTTGGTTCTTTTTGACTAAGAACCTAGTCCAGAGCTCCTTGGCTGACTCGCCGGGCTTCTGGACAATATGACTTAAGTCGTCGGCATCTAGTGGCCGGACATATGTTCTTTGGAAGTTGTCTCGAAAGGAGTCTTCCAAGTCTTCCTAGCTGCCAATAGAATTTTCTAGCAAACTGTTTAGCCAGTACCGAGCTGGCCCTTTAAGCTTGAGAGGTATGTATTTAATGGCATGAAGGTCGTCTCTACGAGCCATGTGAATATGGAGGAGGTAATCCTCAATCCATACCGCGGGATCTGTTGTTCCATCGTATGATTCGATGTTAATGGGTTTAAACCCGTCTGGAAATTCATGCTCCATTACCTCGTCAGTGAAGTAGAGAGGGTGTGCGGCTCCTCTATGTTGAGCCACACTATGAAGCATCTCCGGCGGACTCCGTTTACGGAGTTTGGACCGGGCGTGGTCGGCTCCGATGTGTCCGAATAGGTAACTATCATCACCGGCCGGGGCATGTCCCCGCGATCTATGTATTGACTTCGTGTGTCCTGTTCCACCCTCCAGGTCCTGTTGGATGTTGCGAGTGTTTCCCCGAGCTGTCTTGTTCTTGTTTTGACGGCCGAATGGGTTGGTATGGTGCTCTGCTTGGGCTGCTGCTTTGTCTGGACCGAACTATGGTCGGCCTACAACATTATTAGATGGTGGTGTGGGCTCCAACGCCCTGCCATCGTACTGAGGGAGCCACCTGCTCTTGGGGTGGCTCTTGTCTGGGCTGATAAGGCCGTATTCTTTGGCGGCCAAGACCTCGGTCCATCTATCATTGAGCAAATCTTGGCTCGCTTTAAGCTGCAACTGCTTCTTTCTAAGGCTCCTTGCAGTGGCTATGAGCCGGCGTTTAAAGCGCTCCTGCTCGAGAGGTTCCTTAGGCACGATAAAATCCTCATTGCCGAGGATCTCCTCTTTCTCGGAGAGTGGGAGATAATTGCTATCCTCTAAGTCTCCATATGTGGCCTGTTCATCAGGGCTGTCTTGCCCGCCTTCCTGTTCCTCCTGTTCGGATCCTACCTCAACAGGGTCTTCATCGTCTGGAGTGTTATCTTCTCCGGTGCTAGTATTATTTTCTCTTGAGCGTCGTGACTTAGAGCGGCGTAGGGCGTGCCGGTGTTCGGACTATGTACCAGGAGGTTTATCCTCAACTGGGTCCTCCTTGTCATCGTCGAAAGCGTCGTTGGGTGTGTCTATCATACACACGTCATACCATGAAGTGGCCATCCTGCGTCTAGCGGGTAGTGAGTTCTGGCCTTGCCCCTCATCGTCGTCCATACCGTTGATGTCTTCGGGGCCGAGGTCAACTGTGTTGGTTGGGTCTTCGACAGTGGCTATGAAGTGGGTGGCGGGTGGGAAGCAAAATTCTCCATCATTAGCCGCGAGTTCGAACCGAACATAGTTCGGTGGCGAGTCGCATGCCAGAGATAGGTTTTTTAGTGAGTTTATTACATCGCCCATGGGCGAGTGTTGGAAGACGTCTGCGGCGCTGAACTTAAAGATCGATAACCGATCGAGTTCGGTATCTGCGGACTCGCAGGGTTCGGAACCCGTTGCCGGGGACGAGTCCGGGGTTCCGCTGGTGCGGATATCATATGCAGTAGAATCTGTGTGTGGCTCCGACGCCGCGGAATCAGTAGCCCCCGTGATGGGGTTGAGCTTCCCATCTTGGGACGACTTGATCTGCTCCGGATCTAAGGCCAGAGTTGCTACAGGAGCTACCTCCTGGATGCGGCCTGATGACAGGTTTAAGCCATGTCCATCGGGGCGGCGGGGAGCGATTGCCGTGGTCTCGAATCCATCAAAGATCAAGTCTCCACGGATGTCTGCAACGTAGTTCAAGCTTCCGAATCTGACACGATGGCTGTGGGCATAGCCGCCGATTCGCTTCCAGATGGCCAAGCGAGTTGGCCCGCAGACAAAGCCGCCCGAATACGAAGATCTATGCGGGAGAAAGGTTTCTCCCTGGACAACGTCATCATCAACGATTGAAGGGGCCATCAAACCTTTTGTCGACGGCACAGTGGAACTCTCAATGAAAGCACCAATGTCGGTGTCAAAACCGGCAGATCTCGGGTAGGAGGTCCCGAACTATGCATCTAGGATCGATGGTAACAGGAGACGGGGACACGATGTTTACCCAGGTTTGGGCCCTCTCTATGGAGGTAATACCTTACTTCCTGCTTGATTGATCTTGATGAATATAAGTGTAACAAGAGTTGATCTACCACGAGATCATAATGGCTAAACCCTAGAAGTCTACCCTATGTGAATATGGTAATAAGTCTCTCATATCCGGACTATGATCTCCGGTTTATATAGACACCGGAGAGATCTAGGGTTACATGGGGTCGGTTACATAAGAAGTAATATTCACAGTTGGTCGCCTAGCTTGCCTTCCAGGCCAAGGAAAATCCAATCCGGACACGGGTATAGTCTTCGCCCTTCGCATCTTCACAGCCCGTCAGTCTGGCCCAATGAATAACATGTCGGACGCCCGAGGAACCCTCTGTCCAGGACTCCCTCAATGATCATGAATATAGGCATCACGTCCGTGTAAAGTAGGCCAAAATGATTCTGCATATACTACTGTTACTCCACACATCGACCGCTATCCAGCATGCATCTAGAGTATTAAGTTCATAAAGAACGGAGTAACGCATTAAGCAAGATGACATGATGTAGAGGAATTAACTCAAGCAATATGATGAAAACCCCATCTTTTTATCCTCAATGGCAACAATTCAATACGTGCCCTGCTGCCCCTACTGTCACTGGGAAAGGACACCGCAAAATTGAACCCAAAGCTAAGTACTTCTCCCATTGCAAGAAAAACCAATCTAGTTGGGCAAACCAAACCGATAGTTCGAAGGGAATTGCAAAGATATCAAATCATGCATAACAGAATTCAGAGAAGATTCAAATATTATTCATAGATAAGCTAATCACAAATCCACAATTCATCGGATCTCGGCAAACACACAGCAAAAAAGTATTACATCGAATAGATCTCCAAGAACATCGAGGAGAACATGGTATTGAGAATCAAAGAGAGATAGAAGAAGCCATCTAGCTACTAGCTATGGCCCCGTAGGTCTGTGGTAAACTACTCATGCTTCATCGGAAGGTCAATAGAGTTAATGTAGAAGCCCTCCGTGATTGAATCCCCCTCCGTCAGGGCGTCGGAAAAGGTCCCTATATGGGATCTCAAAGGTACAGAAGGTTGCGGCAGTGGAAAAATGTTTTTGTGGATGCCTCTATTGGTTTGGGGATATATGGGAATATATAGGTGAAGAAATTAAGTCAGGGAGGGACGAGGGCCCACAAGGGTGGGGTGCGCGCCCTACCCCCTGGGCGTGCCCTCCGTCCTCGTGGCCGCCTCGTGGCTCTTATGAATTCATATCCAAGTCTTTTGGTCCAAGATAAATTATCGCGAAAGTTTTATGCCGTTTGGAATCCATTTGGTATTCCTTTTCTGTGAAACTCAAAAACAGGGAAAAACAGGAGCTGGCACTGGGCTCTAGGTGTTGGGGAACGTAGTATTTCAAAAAAAAAATCCTACGATCACACAAGATCTATCTAGGAGAAGCATAGCAACGAGTGGGGAGAGTGTGTCCATGTACCCTCGTAGACCGAAAGCGGAAGCGTTTATTAATGCGGTTGATGTATTCGAACGTCTTCGCGATCCAACCGATACAAAGTACCGAACGTACGGCACCTCCGTGTTCAGCACACATTCAGCACGATGACGTCCCTCGAGCTCTTGATTTAGTTGAGGACGAGGAAGAGTTCCGTCAGCACGACGGCGTGGCAACGGTGATGTTGAAGTTACCAGCGCAGGGCTTCGCCTAAGCACTACGACGATATGACCGAGGTGTTAACTATGGAGGGGGGGGGTGCCGCACACGGCTAGGAACAATTGATGTGTGTTCCAGGGGTGCCCTCCCCACGTATATAAAGGAGGGAGAGGGAGGGAGGCATCCTAGGGCTTGCCCAAGTAGGAGGAATCCTACTTGGGCCCCTAGTCCACTTCGTTGGCCCTATAGCAGGCGCACCGGCCTCTTGTGGGCTGGTGTGTTCCCTTACTTGGCCCATTAAGCCCATATCTTTGTCGGGGGTTGCCCGGAACCCCTTCCGGTGACCCGGTATCACCCGGAACACTTTCGGTGTCCAAATACCATCGTACTATATATGAATCTTTACCTCTCGACCATTTCGAGACTCCTCGTCATGTCCGTGATCTCATCCGGGGACTCCGATCAAGCTTCGGTCATCAAATCACATAACTCACAATACAAATCGTCACCGAACGTTAATTGTGCGGACCCTACGGCTTCAAGAACTATGTAGACATGACCGAGACACATCTCCGGTCAATAACCAATAGCGGAACCTGGATGCTCATATTGGCTCCTAGATATTCTACGAAGATCTTTATCGGCCAAACCGCATAACAACATATGTTGTTCCCTTTGTCATCGGTATGTTACTTGCCCGAGATTCGATCGCCGGTATAATCATACCTAGTTCAATCTTGTTACCGGAAAGTCTCTTTACTCGTTCTGTAATGCATCATCACGTGACTAACTCATTAGTCACATTGCTTGCAAGGCTTATAGTGATGTGCATTACCGAGAGGGCCCAGAGATAACTCTCCGATACACGGAGTGACAAATCCTAATCTCAATCTATGCCAACCCAACAAACACCTTCGGAGACATCTCAGAGAGCATCTTTATAATCACCCAGTTACGTTGTGACGTTTGATAGCACACAAGGTGTTCCTCCGGTATTCGGGAGTTGCATAATCTCATAGTCAGAGGAATATGTTTAAGTCATGATGAAAGCAATAGCAATAAAACTAAATGATCATTATGCTAAGCTAATGATGTGATCCCATTCATCAAATGGCAACACATGTCCATGGTTAGGAAACTTAACCATCTTTGATTAACGAGCTAGTCAAGTAGAGGCATACTAGGGACACTCTGTTTATCTATGTATTCACACATGTACTAAGTTTCCGGTTAATACAATTCTAGCATGAATAATAAACATTTATCACGATATAAGGAAATATAAATAACAATTTTATTATTGCCTCTAGGGCATATTTCCTTTAGTCTCCCACTTGCACTAGAGTCAATAATCTAGTTCACATCGTCATGTGATTTCACACCAATAGTTCACATCTTTATGTGATTAGTTCACATTGCCATGTGACTAATACCCAAAGGGTTTTACTAGAGTCAATAATTTAGTTCACATTGCTATGTGATTAACACCCAAAGAGTACTAAGGTGTGATCATGTTTTGCTTGTGAGAGAAGCTTAGTCAATGGGTCTGTCACATTCAGAGCCGTATGTATTTTGCAAATTTTCAATGTCTACAATGCTCTGCATGGAACTACTCTAGCTAATTGCTCCCACTTTCAATATGTATCTAGATTGAGACTTAGAGTCATCCGGGTCGGTGTAAAAGCTTGCATCGACGCAACTCTTTACGACGAACTCTTTATCACCTCCATAACCGACAAAATATCTCCTTATTCTTCTAATGTTTATTTTTGACCGTTGTCCAGTGATCCACTTCTGGATCAATATCATACCCCCTTGCCAAATTCATGGAAAGGTACACAATAGGTTTGGTACACAGCATAGCATTCTTTATAGAACCTATGTCTGAGGCATAGGGAATGACTTTCATTCTCTTTCTATTTTTTGCCGTGGTCGTGTTTTGAGTCTTGCTCAACTTTACACCTTGCAATACAGGCAAGAACTCCTTCTTTGACTGTTCCATTTTGAACTACTTCAAAATCCTGTCAAGGTATGTACTCATTGAAAAATCTTATCAAGCGTCTTGATCTATCTCTATAGATCTTGATGCCCAATATATAAGCAGCTTCACCGAGGTCTTTCTTTGAAAACTCCTTTCAAACACTCCTTTATGCTTTCCAGAAATTTCTACATCATTTCCAATCAACAATATGTCATTCCCTATACTTTTCAGAAAGGCTATAGTGCTCCCACTCACTTTCTTGTAAATACAGGCTTCACCGCAAGTCTGTATAAAACTATATGCTTTAATCAACTTATCAAAGTGTATATTCCAACTCCGAGATGCTTGCACCAGTCCATAGATGGATCGCTGGAGCTTGCACATTTTGTTAGCACCTTTAGGATTAACAAAACCTTCTGGTTGTATCATATACAACTCTTCTTTAACAAATCCATTAAGGAATGCAGTTTTGATATCCATTTGTCAGATTTCATAAAATGTGGCAATTGCTAACATGATTCGGACAGACTTTAAGCATCGATACAAGTGAGAAAATCTCATCGTAGTCAACATCTTGAATTTGTCAAAAACCCTTTTCGACAAGTCGAGCTTTGTAGATGGTAACACTACTATTAGCGTCCGTCTTCTTCTTGAAGATCCATTTATTCTCAATGGCTTGCTGATCATCGGGCAAGTACACCAAAGTCCACACTTTGTTCTCATACATGGATTCTATCTCAGATTTCATGGCCTCAAGCCATATGTCGGAATCTGGGCTCATCATCCCTTCCTCATAGTTCGTAGGTTCATCATGGTCTAGCAACATGACTTCCAGAACAGGATTACCGGACCACTCTGGTGCGGATCGTACTCTGGTTGACCTACGAGGTTCGGTAGTACCTGATTTGAAGTTTCATGATCATTATCATTAACTTCCTCACTAATTGGTGTAGGCATCACTGGAACTGATTTCAGTGATGAGCTACTTTCCAATTCGAGAGAAGGTACAATTACCTCATCAAGTTCTACTTTCCTCCCACTCACTTCTTTCGAGAGAAACTCCTTCTCTAGAAAGGATCCACTCTTAGCAACAAAGATCTTGCCTTCTAATATGTGATAGAAGGTGTACCCAACAGTTTCTTTTGGGTATCCTATGAAGACGCACTTCTCCGATTTGGGTTTGAGCTTATCAGGCTAAACTTTTTCACATAAGCATCGCAACCCAAAACTTTAAGAAACGACAGCTTAGGTTTCTTGCTAAAACACAGTTCATACGGTGTCGTCTCAACGGATTTTTAGACGGTGCCCTATTTAACGTGAATGCAGTTGTCTATAATGCATAACCCAAAACAATAGTGGTAAATCGGTAAGAGACATCATAGATCACACCATATCTAATAAAGTACGGTTACGATGTTCGGACACACCATTACGCTGTGGTGTTCCAGGTCGCATGAGTTGCGAAACTATTCCACATTGTTTAAAATGAAGGCCAAACTCGTAACTCAAATATTCGCCTCCGCGATCAGATCGTAGAAACTTTATTTTCTTGTTACGATGATTCTCAACTTCACCCTGAAATTCTTTGAACTTTTCAAATGTTTCAGACTTGTGTTTCATTAAGTAGATAAACCCATATCTGCTCAAATCATCTGTGAAGGTCAGAAAATAACGATACCCACCGCGAGCCTCAACACTCATTGGACTGCATACATCGGTATGTATTATTTCCAATAAGTCAATGGATCGCTCCATTGTTCCGGAGAACGGAGTCTTAGTCATCTTGCCCATGAGGCATGGTTCGCAAGCATCAAGTGATTCCAAAATTCCACCAGCATGGAGTTTCTTCATGTGCTTTACACCAATACGACCTAAATGACAGTGCCACAAATAAGTTGCACTATCATTATTAACCTTGCATCTTTTGGCTTCAATATTATGAATATGTGTATCACTACAATCGAGATTCAATAAACCGACATTCACCTTGTATGACCACAGAAGGTTTTATTCATGTAAACAGAATAACAATTATTCTTTGACTTAAATGAATAACCGTATTGCAATAAACAAGGTCCAATCATATTATGCTCAAAGCAAACACCAAATAACATTTATTTTAGGTTCAACACTAATCCCGAAGGTAAAGGGAGTGTGCGATGGTGATCTTATCAACCTTGGAATCACTTCCAACACACATCGTCACCTTGCCCTTAACTAGTCTTTGTTCATTTTATAACTCTTGTTTCAAGTTACTAATCATAGCAACTGAACCAGTATCAAATACCCAGGGGCTACTATGAATACTAGTAAAGTACACATCAATAACATGTATATCATATATACTTTTGTTCACTTTTCCATCCTTCTTATCCGCCAAGTATTTTGGGCAGTTCCACTTCCAGCGACCACTTCCTTTGTAGTAGAAGCACTCAGTTTCAGGCTTGGGTCTAGCTTTGGGCTTCTTCATGGGAGTGGAAACTTGCTTGTCATTCTTCTTGAAGTTCCCTTTCTTTCCCTTGCCCTTTTACTTGAAACTAGTGATCTTGTCAACCATCAACACTTGATTTTTTTTCTTGATTTCTACCTTCGCCGATTTCAGCATCGTGAAGAGCTCGGGGAATCGTTTACGTCATCCCTTGCATATTATAGTTCACCACGAAGTTCCAGTAACTTGGTGATAGTGACTAGAGAGCTCTGTCAATCACTATCTTATCTGGAAGATTAACTCCCACTTGATTCAAGCGATTGTAGTACTCAGACATTCTGAGCACATGCTCACTGGTTGAGCTATTCTCCTCCATCTTGTACGCAAGAATACTTGTCAGAGGTCTCATACCTCTCGACTCGGGCATGAGTCTGAAATACTAGTTTCAACTCTTGGAACATCTCATATTCTCCACGGCGTTTCAAAACATTTTTTAAGTCCCGGTTCTAAGCCGTAAAGCATGGTGCACTAAACTATCAAGTAGTCATCATACCGAGCTTGTCAAACGTTCATAACGCCTCGTGATTCCGCTTCCTTCAATAGGTCCGTCACCTAGCGGTGCATCAAGGACATAATTCTTCTATGCATCAATGAGGATAATCCTCAGATCACGGATCCAGTCCGCATCATTGCTACTATCATCTTTCAACTTATTTTTCTCTAGGAACATATAAAAATAAGGGGGGGGGGGGCTATACCGTGAGCTATTGATCTACAACATAATTTGCAAATACTATCAGGACTAAGTTCACGATAAATTAAAGTTCAATTAATCATATTACTAAAGAACTCCCACTTAGATAGATATTCCTCTAGTCATCTAAATGATCACGTGATCCATATCAACTAAACCATGTCCGATCTTCACGTGAGATGGAGTAGTTTTCAACGGTGAACATCTCTATGTTGATCATATCTACTATATGATTCACGTTCGACCTTTTGGTCTCAGTGTTCCGATGCCATATCTGCATATGCTAGGCTCGTCAAGTTTAACCCGAGTATTCTGCATGTGCAAAACTGGCTTGCACCCGTTGTATGTGAACGTAGATCTTATCACACCTGATCATCACGTGATGTCTCAGCACGAAGAACTGCCACAACGGTGCATACTTACGGAGAACACTTATACCTTGAAATTTTAGTAAGGGGTCATCTCATAATGCTACCGTCATACTAAGCAAAATAAGATGCATAAAAGATAAACATCACATGCAATCAAAATATGTGACATGATATGGCCATAATCATCTTGTGCCTTTGATCTCCATCTCCAAAGTACCGTCATGATCTCCATCGTCACCGGCATGACACCATGATCTCCATCATCTTGATCTTTATCAACGTGTCGTCACATGGTCGTCTCGCCAACTATTGCTTTTGCAACTATTGCTATCGTGACATCGATAAAGTAAAGCAATTATATGGCGCTTGCATCTTATGCAATAAAGAGACAACCATAAGACTCCTGCCAGTTGCTGATAACTTTAACAAAACATGATCATCTCATACAACAAATTATATCACATCATGTCTTGACCATATCACATCACAACATGCCCTGCAAAAACAAGTTAGACGTCCTCTACTTTGTTGTTGCAAGTTTTACGTGGCTGCTACGGGCTTCTAGCAAGAACCGTTCTTACCTACGCATCAAAACCACAACGATTTTTCGTCAAGTGCGCTGTTTTAACCTTCAACAAGGACCGGCCGTAGTCAAACTCGATTCAACTAAAGTTGGAGAAACAGACACCCGCCCGCCGCCTGTGTGCGAAGCACGTCGGTAGAACCAGTCTCATGAACGCGGTCATGTAATGTTGGTCCGGGCCGCTTCATCCAACAATACCGCCGAATCAAAGTAAGACATTGGTGGTAAGCAGTATGACTATTATCCCCACAACTCTTTGTGTTCTACTCATGCATATAACATCTACGCATAGACCTGACTCGGATGTCACTGCTGGGGAACTTAGTATTTCAAAAAAAAAAATCCTACGATCACGCAAGGTCTATCTAGGAGAAGCATTGCAACGAGCGGGGAGAGTGTGTCCACGTACCCTCGTAGACCGAAAGCGGAAGCGTTTAGTAACGTGGTTGATGTAGTCGAACGTCTTCACGATCCAACCGATCCAAGTACCGAACGTACGGCACCTCCGTGTTCAGCACACGTTCAGCACGATGACGTCCCTCGAGCTCTTGATCCAGTTGAGGACGAGGGAGAGTTCCACAAGACGACGGGCAGGACGGTGATGATGAAGTTACCGGCGCAGGGCTTCGCCTAAGCACTATGACAATATGACCGAGGTGTTAATTGTGGAGGGGGGCGCCACACACGGCTAGGAACAATTGATGTGTGTTCTAGGGGTGCCCTCCCCACGTATATAAAGGAGGGAGAGGAAGAGAGGCAGCCTAGGGCGCGCCCAAGTAGGAGGAATCCTACTTGGGCCCCTAGTCCAATTCGCCCCACCCCCACCATATTTGGGCAAGGGGGGAAGGAAGGAGGGGGGAGGGGAAGGAAGTAGGAGTCCTACTTCATACTTTCCTTTTCCTCCTCTCCTTTCCCTTTCTCCGTGGCTGGCCCTATAGGGGGCGCACGAGCCCCTTGTGGGCTGGTGTGTTCCCTTACTTGGCCCATTAAGCCCATATCTTTGCCGGGGGTTGCCCGGAACACCTTCGGGTGACCCGGTATCACCCGGAACACTTCCGGTGTCCAAATACCATCGTCCTATATATGAATCTTTACCTCTCAATCATTTGTGACTCCTCGTCATGTCCGTGATATCATCCGGGACTCCGAAAAACCTTTAGTCATCAAATCACATAACTCATAATACAAATCGTCATCGAACGTTAAGCGTGCGGACCCTACGGGTTCAAGAACTATGTAGACATGACCGAGACACATCTCCGTTCCATAACCAATAGCGGGACCTGGGTGCTCATATTGGCTCCTACATATTCTACGAAGATCTTTATCGGTCAAACCGCATAACAACATATGTTGTTCCCTTTGTCATCGTATGTTACTTGCCCAAGATTCGACCGCCGGTATCATCATACTTAGTTCAATCTCGTTACCGGCAAGTCTCTTTACTCGTTCTGTAATGCATCATCACGTGACTAAGTCATTAGTCACATTGCTTGCAAGGCTTATAGTGATGCGCATTACCGAGAGGGCCCAGAGATACCTCTTCGATACACGGAGTGACAAATCCTAATCTCGATCTATGCCAACCCAACAAACACCTTCGGAGACATCTGTAGAGCATCTTTATAATCACCCAGTTACGTTGTGACGTTTGATAGCACACAAGGTGTTCCTCCGGTATACGGGATTTGCATGATCTCATAGTCAGAGGAACATTTATAAGTCATGATAAAAGCAATAGCAATAAAACTAAACGATCATTATGCTAAGCTAATGGATGGGTCTTGTCCAGCACATGATGTGATCTCGTTCATCAAATGAAAACACATGTCCATGGTTAGGAAATTTAACCATCTTTGATTAACAAGCTAGTCAAGTAGAGGCATACTAGGGACACTCTGTTTGTCTATGTATTCACACATGTACTAAGTTTCCGGTTAATACAATTCTAGCATGAATAATAAACATTTATCATGATATAAGGAGATATAAATAACAATTTTATTATTGCCTCTAGGGCATATTTCCTTCACTAGGTTAATAGGTTAGTCCAAAAAATAATATAAAATAGCATATTAATGCACATAAAACATCCAAAACAGATAATATAATAGCATGAAATAATCAAAAAATATAGATATGTTGGAGACGTATCAGTGATGATGTACAACTTGAAACGGTTGAGGTAGTAGAGGAATTTAGATACGGGCACGGGAAGCCTCTTGTCAAACCTGATCACCTCCCGCATTTACCAACAATGATGTGAAGATTGCATGACTGGTACTTGGAAACCTGCAGGAAGTCTGGGACCGACAGTATGATGCTGGGAATTAAAGATGAGCATGACTTCATTGGAGTCGACCTGATGCCTGTTGAATTTGTGGAATTATTTCAGTTATTCAATCAACATGCCCTTGTCAAAAAACTCATGACTGGCTACTGTCTGTAAGTATTATTTATGTAATTAAGTCTCTAGCTCAGCTTGTTCACTGCATGTATATATAATTATCCTCACTATATATATTATGCAGATTGAAGATCGTCGAATGCAAAAGAGGACAAATCTATGACATTGGGTTCATTAGCCCAAATACCGTAAATGAATGGTCGGTACAAAAGAGAGCCGAAGATACTGAGAAAAACTTGCTAAAAGTGTTCCTTCGACATCAAAACAAAAGGAAAATACTCTTTCCTTACAACTTGCAGTGAGTATTACTGTCTTGTGCATATTCGATTTTGCTTACTCGAGGTGTAATTGATGAGTTACTGCTATCCATAAAGCTTGATGGGTAGTAGTAACTGTCTTAGATTCGAGACGTAAAGAGCAAAAGGAGTGGGCAGACATGAGTGAAATGCTCTAGAGGTAAGTTCACTCATTATCGCGCACCATATCGGCAACTTTCATTCATTTCTTGTTATCAAGTAATAATTTACTTTGCCAGGCAGGGTTTGGAAAACGTTCACCGGAATGGTCCCGGGTTTGAAGTAGCTGCGATTTACACAGCGCTAAGTAAGTAGTACTAGCTAGTTTCGTGCATCTCTCACTGATTCTAGTTTCATCAATACCATTATCATGCTTGATTATAAGTTTGATTGAACTATATTCTCGTAAAGTGCTTGTGGCAGGCACCCGGGACTAACTTATGTGGATACTACGTTTGCGAGTTCATTCGCAACTTGACCCTTGAACGGGGCTTCCCTGACAAACAATTTGAAGTACGTAAACAATATTCATAATTTTATTTTATTACGATCAGTTGTGTTGTTAATTCATATATATGTATTGACCCCCTTCTTTAAATTAGATCTGGAAGATACGGGATGAACTCCTACTATATGATCGCATACGAGTAATTCAAGAGAATTGGCGGGATCTTTCCTAACCACGTCATACCTAAAGACGGAGAATGCCATATGGAATTGCAAATGGATCTTAGGTAGATGATGTTAGCGATTATAAGAGATGTTATATTGTATATATGTAGTAGCTCGGATAGATATATGAAAACTTGTTGTTTGACCAAGCACGGAGAAAGAGAGGTCACTTCTATGTATATATGTTGATGACGATGTTGTGTAATTAATGGTTCCTTCATTTGCTTACTAGCTAGCATCGAGTTCTCTCTATATGTAGTAGCTACCGTCGACCAAGCACGAAGAAAGAGAGGTCACTTCTCTCGATATGTAGTAGCTAGCTAACACAATATGAAACACCTAAACCCTTCAAAACCCCTAATTAACCCTCCATTTAAAAAAACCCAGCGCCTGCGAGCTACTGACGCGTGGCTGCCTTTTAGTCCCAGTCGGTGTTATCAACCGGGACTAAAGGTCTTCCTGTCTGGACGCCCCACAGCGGCCACGTGAAGCTTCTTTAGTCTCAGTTCGTAAGCCAACCGAAACTAAAAGTAATGGGCATTAGTCCCGATCGTTTTGTCCCGGTTGCAGAACCGGGACTAAAAGCCCTCTGAAATCAGGACTAGTGCCTTGTTTTCTACTAGCGGTAGTAGCATCACTCTCCCACCTCCTGTACCCCGCAAAGTGAGCCTGCGATGAGTATATACTCATAAATGGTAATCAGCTATTCGCGAGTTCTCCAATATTTTTCAGGGAAGCGAGCTGTCCAATTAAATGTGAGCTATATTTTTTTTCTCTCCATTTATTTTTTGAGATTTTTTCCCCATTTCTTACCGCGGATTTCAGAACTTTCCTTTTCTGCGCACGCGGAAGCGCTCACTCTCTCACCTACCGTCTACCGAGCAAAGCAGGCCGGCCCAGCAGGGACAAGGGTCACGCTAGGGCTTCACGACAAGGGTCATCGTCCGCCGCGCTACCTATAATTTCATTTCAAAGACCCCGTTCACACGATCCTCCCCGGTACCTACCTACCCACCTAACCTCTTTCCATTTTTATTTCGAAAGGTAGGGTTCCGTGCGGAGCGAGCCATGGCGGCGCGCGGCCTGAAGGGCAAAGCTGCGGCGCAGGAGCACGGAGGGCTGAAGATCACGCTCGTCAGCTCCGACAAACAGCGCTTCTGCCTGCCGGAGCCCGCGGCGAGGGTGTCAAAGGTCATCAGTAAAAGTATCTGCGGCTACCTCACCGACGCCGTCATCACGCTCGAGTTTCCCGCCGAGGCGGTCAACATGGTCGTGGAGTACTGCAAGCGGAAGGCAGCGGACGGCGTCGAAATGACGCACGGGTGGGAAAGAGAGTACCTCCGCGACCTCGGCCAGGCGCAGCTGTACGACGTGCTCCACGCCGCCGGCAACCTCGAGATTGAGGAGCTCGTGGACCTGGCCTGCAAGCGCGTCGCCGACATGATCAGCGGCAAGGCGCCGGCGGAGATCCGCAGGATCTTCGGCATCGACAACGACGAGTTTACGTCGGAGCAGCGCGAAGAGATCCGCAGGGACAACTCGTGGATCGATATGACGGCTGAAGAATAGGCCGAACTCAGAGCTCGTATTCTTCTTCACCGTTATTACATCTTTTTGATCGATGCTGCTTAGCTCTGCCATTACATATATGTATTTTTTTCTATATCCTAAAATGGTGGATACTGGATTTTTCAAATTTCTGAACTATGTTCAAGTTTCTTTGTGGATTAAATGTACCCTTGGGAATTTCATGGAATGGTCAATCAAGGAAAATAATGTAATTTAATTTGTTCCTTTATGTTAGGGCTTCGACGTTATATCATGTCTGCTTACTGCAGGAGCAACATACTCCCTCCGTCCCATAATGTAAGACGTTTTTTGACACTACACTAGTATCAAAAAACATCTTACATTATGGAACGGAGGGAGTACTTTCTTGGAGAAGCAGTAAAAAGTAAAAACTTCTGCCATAAAGAACGGTTTGCGATTCTTTCCCGGCTACTATTCGAATTGGAATCGTTTTATTACTTCAATGTTATTTATTTTGTAAGAAAATATAGACTATTTTGCATATAATATTTTTTTCATTAGTCCGGGACTATAAAGATATACCATGCAGTAATGAATTAGATGTAGCTGAAAGTTTTTCTTTAGAAATGGAGGAGGACCCCTGGCCTCTGCATCTGGATGATGCATGCAGCTACTTTATTAACTATTCACACAAGACCTTATAAAGTCATATAACAGTAATACTAAATCCACCGTCTGGGCAACATCTGTCGCTACTCCTATCCAGTTAATGTAGGGATGCTGATAGTCTGCGCCTAATACCAAACAGACTTCACAGCCAAACCTAACATCTAAGACCTGAGGTCCCAACCTGGACGCCTGCCTGGTATGGGACACCCACCAGTCCGGCGCACTACTCAACCAAGACGCTTGCCGTGTATGAGGCCGCCGCAGCCACCTGTCACCAATCCATCTTCGGTGTTGTACTGTTGCATCTACCTTGCCCGGTCTAGCTGTCGTCGACGCCACCACGATGCCAGACAACGCCACCATCCCGCGCTCGTCCATCATCACACGCCCACCGGCGAGACCCCGCTGCTCCATGCCGCTGAGACCCGCCGTTGTCGACGTGGCAGATGCCATGCCGCTCCTTCGACGCGAAACACCACCTGCTGCCGCTGGTCCCATCCCTTCCGCCTACAGTTCCTCAAACCAAGCACCCAAACGCCCCAGGCGGCACCTCCAAGAAGGGTACGACACACGCAGTGCCGCCGCCACCCAATCTAAGGAGATTTAGGGTTTTCACCCGGGCATGGGGTTGGGGCAGAGGATAGGGACCTTGACAGCGCCTGCAAGTAGGAGAACGACGACCCTGGTCGTCGCCACCGTCGGGATGAACGAGTCATCTAGAGTTTCCTCCGGTCCGATTACACCTCTACCAGCCCCGCCGAAAGCACCAAGGCCGACGACCGCGATCGTAAACCACCAAGTGCAGCGGGAGAGAGCCTGCAGCGAGGAGGAGATCCACCAGCGACTCACCGCCCACGCGGTCAAGACGTCGTCCATCCACCGCCCGCGAACGTCGCCAGCCGAGGGCGCCGTCGCCATGCCTAATGGGGCCGCCGCCCCCGGTCCAGGTTCCTCCATGAAGGCTGGAGTGGCAAGATCCGCCGCGAGCGACAAGATCCGGCACCGCGCGGCCGACACCATCGCCCAAGCCCGCCGTCGACCGACCCCACCGTCGCCGGAAGCCCGCACGCTGCCGGGAGTCCCACACCCATGAATCTGGGCACCCGTGCTCCGCCGCAAGTCCGCCGCCTCCGGGATCCGCCACACCGTCGGGAGGGCCGCATCCCACGGATCAGAACGCCCGCGCCGCCGCGGATCCAGGAACGGGAGGAGAGACCCTTCGCCGCCGCCGTCGCACGCACGCCAGCGACGACCATCGGCAGCAGCGGAGGGGGAGAAGGGCGCTGAAGGGACTAGGCGGCGGCGGCGGCGGCGGAGCCCTCCCGAGTCACCCGTGGGGGAGGCGACGCGAGAGGGACGCGATATCTGATTAGACAAAGTCTGTCCCAAGAGGCGACACTCATAGCTGGAAGTATACGTCTAAAAGAAAATTAGTACCCCGCCTATATATATACACACACGCGCTATTTCCTGTTATTACTATTCCCAATGGCAGTGTGTAATATATTGAACATGGTCTTTGAGTTAAAAATTGTGAAGCTACTTTTCATTTGGAAGTCCGAAGATTGAGCGTATGATCTCTGGGGACCTAGACTTTTTGTCTAACCAAGGGCAAGAGTTCTATTATTAAATATAAGTAGACGAGGGAGTTTTCCTGTTAGTACATGCGGGGAAAAGCTTGTAAAACCAACTTAAAAAAAAACATGAAAAAGAGAGCACACTAGGGCTTGCATATCCCTTTATTGTTTTGAATTGGCCACAATTTGGATCAAGTGTGGTTTTGTTTTATCAACGTACGGTCTTGTGGAAAAATCATATTGACAAGGATTGCCTATATCATACGATGTATATATGCTTAATTGTATGCAATGAATAGTATATATATATATATATATATATATATATATATATATATAGGTGTTTCCTCGATACTCCTACATAGTTTTGCCGCTGGAAAATTATTTGCTACTGTCCATCGACATGCTAGAGAGTATTTTATCAGTCCATAACGTGTGGATATTTTGGGACACCAAAATTATTCTAGTTGTATGTGTATATTGACCACCATTTTCTCTGCAAACATGCATGTTACCTCACATCAAAATAATGTTATGTTAGAGAAAATAGTTCACCATAAATTTAACAATGTTAGTTTGACGTTTGGGCTGTTAATATTTCTTTTCTTAGGGATGAGTGCTAAAATGAACATTTTGGATCTGAGATATTATCATTACACATACCAGGATTGACTAGGGATTTGTATTCACAACTGGGTTTGTGAATGTTTGTAAATTCTATTTTCTGAGATGCAAGTTAAAGTTTTTGTGAATTTAATATCTGTCCACATAATACAGGGAACCAAATGATAGTTTCATCATGCAATGAAGATGGACCCGTGTTAGACTTTTGCGCTAAAGCATGTATATTTACAAGTCAATGCAGCTAATATTGCATGCTATGCTCAACGTGTATATGCAATCGGTTCCATAGAGTTGAATACCTGGCTAAGCGAGTATACAAGTTCATGTCTACATATAAAAGTTGTTTGCTTATTCTCATATAGTATCAGATATGATTTGAAACTGTGATTTATTTTAACATATTGTCCTTACTAAAATTAAGAAAGATATCATACATTTCTTTTTAGGACAAGAAACAATGAAATTATTTTCATATTGGCAAATACTTCTATAGATCCGTATACTTTAAAATCCGACAGCGAGTTATATATTAGAGGCAGAGCAAGCACCACGCTTAATATTGTATGTAATCATATACACATTACTTTTTTTCACGAATACGCAAAGCTATCATTTCATTGATAGAAGAAAGAGAATTGAGTACAGAGGAGGGTTACAAAACATGACATGAACGCAAGAAGGCATGAGCATGGAACCCAGAGCAGAGAGACAAGGGATGCTCAACCCGAACAGGAAAAAGACACAACTAAACCCACCAAGCCTAGAACTAGGGAGGCAAGCCAAACTAGCAAGACGTCAAACATCTTCAAATCTAACACCGGGGACGCCGCGAGTTAGCAAGATAGCGCCTTCAAGAAGGGCAACGACATCATTACGTTGCCGCTATCCGATTCGGAGAACCGGATCTAGGGTTTCCCCCGATACTCGAAGAGGGGTACGGATAAAGGCCATGACAGTGCCTTCAGGAAGGGAAACGACACCCACAAGTGCCGCCGCTGCTAGCATCGGCAAGCCGAGCAAGGATTTCTCCTGGCCTTAGTTCATGCAATCCCATTGCCGCCAGATGAGGATCCGAAGATGAAGAAGTCAACATGCTAGACGACCGCCACCACAGAAGGGAGCAAGGTGAGGCTGCACCTGCCACAAAAACGCGAGCTTTGGAGCCGGCGTGGCGTGTTGGTGGACGGGGTCGGGAAGGCAGCAAACAGAGAACCGATGCGGGGACATGGTGGTGGCCGACGCCGCTAGCAAGCCAGGAACCGGAAGGGGACGCGGATCCGGGCTGCAAGGGACGTGGCCGCCGGAACACCGACAAGCCAAAGTAGCTGGAAGGGACGCAGCTACCGGAGCGTCGAGGCCGAAAATCCACACCGGCATAGCGCTGACAGACCACGGACACTGGGGAACGCAGGTTCGTGGCCGTCAGGACCGGAGTGATGACGACGGGGATCCACCGCAGAGCTCTGACCGACTGCCAAGAGAGACCACCATGACCAAGCACGCGCAGAGGTCGACACCGGCGCTCGGAGGAGGCGCCGTCGGAGACGAAGGGTGGTCTGCTCCGGGGCAGGACCAAACCCCGGCCAGCCCAGCCACCTACGCCCAAAAGCAACGTCCTTCCCCACCAAAACGAGGACAAGAGACAGGTCGGGGAGGAGGATCACGGGTGTGGCCGCGCCGCCGCATCAGACGGGCAGACGAACCGCAGCAGTTGAAGGAGGTGCACAACCACAGAGCGCCAGATCAGATCCAAGAGGTGGTGGTGGTGGCGCTCCGGCATGACGGGGGGCGGGGCGAGACCTCACCAGCACCAGCTCCGGGCGCAGCGCAGCCTCGCCGGCCGGCCCACCGGTAGGGGTGCGGGCCATGATTGTGCACACATTTAATCATGCATCACAAGATAATTCGCATACTCTTACATGTGGGGTTCAGCGATCTCAAGCTAGAATATTAGTATATGTTACATATTCGCCTTATCAATAGCTAGCTGCCATGATTGTGCCTCTCTACCAAACCTTTATCTACTGTGTTTTACTCTTGTCAACCAACCTAAAATGTTATATTTCTATTTCTGACCTTATGGGTGGATCGTATATAATTTGCTGTTTGTTACACCGCGCCTGGCTTATACGTTCCTTCGATTATTCTGTGAATTTACAAGTTTTCACCCTTTGGGTACCTGTTTTTTCTGCTAGAGTATTCCAGTTTTGAGATGAATAGGATGTCATCTCCTAAATTGTTGGAATTACAGGAAATTCTTTTTCAAAGTGCCATTAGTTTCAAGCAGCCTGAGAAATGTCCTCAAATACTATCATGTGTTCTCTATCCAACCCTTCCATCCGACCACACATTGGTGAGAAACAAATCATGAAACATTTTGACCCACATGCCCCCCCCCTCCGTCCTCTGATTTTCAGGGAAACATCACCAAAATTTTGAAAACCTCGTTAATTTTGATAGGCAATTAGCCGAGGGATCGACATGTGCACATTGGTGCAACTAGATATTACTTCACGTAGTGGCACACGGGTATTATTTGTCTGTAGACGTTACCTATCCAATGAAATATTATTCAGTTTATTTTGGACCACGTTAGCATTAACATTTATGTATCATTTAAAATATACAAATACATTGTAGTCGAAATGTGTGTAATGAGCCACTATGATTATTTTTTGGAATTTTTTCGTGAAATGCATTAGATTGTTTTTAAGGACCTCAGTGTGCAATGATGGAAGATATATGGCTGTGAGGTCTACGACCCGCCTATGAAAATTATATAACTTCATAAAAAAAATAGACGTTGCTTAAGATTTTGTCATCTATAGCCTGCATCATATCTATTTGTTCACCTATAACTTATTAATAAACTTCATATCAATAATTTAAAACAAATGTTGATGTCTTGTACTTAACCTTGTGTAGTATTCCTTTGATGACATCATAATTAGTTGTGTTGCAATGGTTTTTCAGTTAATTGGTGAAATGCCAAGCCATCTAAATCATTCTAGTTGTATGTGTATATTCATCAGATATTGCTAAAATGTTTCATTTCAAGTTGCTCTCATCATAGCTGGTACTTTCTCTATCGTTTCCATATTGGTTTGCTCAATTCTAATTTAGAAAATGCATTTTTATTCCACATTGATTTTTTATTTAAATAAAATCACATATGTAATGTAAAACGTGTTCTAAAATTTAGCTATTTAGGGCCTTGACGGCCTTGACATGAAATTTATGTGGTTTCCATGTTCTATGGTTTCTTAGCATATAGAAAAATTCTGACGGCGTATGGACGCTCCGTTATTTCAAATGTAGGAATTAAAGCTACATTTGATATCCCTTTTGGAAGTTTTACTTTATATTTGGCATATGATAATTCAAATGAAGTAAATTTATGCCAAAATTATTGATTTTGCAGTATATTAGACCACATACCAAAAAATCTAGGTATATATGTTCAGTGACCAATTCGAGTCATAGTTGGTTAGGTGGACAGTGGTATCCCCAACCCACCAGGGTTCAAATCCTGGTGCTCGCATTATTCCTGAATTTATTTCAGGATTTCCGGCGATGCGCTTTCAGTGGGAGGAGACGTTCCCGTCGACGACGAGGCGCCTACGGTGACTTCATAAATCTCAAGATGATATGCCGGCTCAGTCTCTCGGAGGTGCTCATAGGGGTAGGGTATGCGTGTGTGCGTTCATAGGGGTGAGTGTATGCGCGTGTATATGAGCGTTTATGTCTGTACTGATGCTCAAAAAAATTCGAGTCATCTACACGGTTGTACTGTCTCTGTTCGTGCATCGATGATGTTTTAGGTACTGAGACAGTCTCTAGTGTGCATCATTGACTAGTTGTTTTGTATGTATACATGTTGGAAAATAATGAACTTGTATGTTGTGAAAATACTTTTCACGAATTATCTAATGATAACATGTGCATCAACCAATGCAAATATCGCTTTATATATGTTTTTTTTTCATTTTCGCCTTGATCAGTTTTTCCACTAATGATTTTTACTCTTCCGTCAATGCCATCATCATAAGTGACATTTGCCGGACCCAACTCCAATGTGTTAGAGCAACCCTAGCAGACCCCGTAAAATCCTGACCCGCAAAACGCCTTTGCAATTTGACAAAGATCTCATTTGCGGGTCGAGAACGAGCATGGCTGATCAGAAACCGTAGATGAAACTGCATAATTTGAAATAACAATTTCGCGGGAGAAATTGCACCATAGTAGTTCATCACATACTACATATATTACATGATCAAACGCTACAAACACTAGTTCATACTACATACTACGTCAGTACTAGTACTAGACGGGGTGGGGATCTCACGGCGGCGAGCTCGCGGCCATGGACGACGCATACTTCTCCCTTTGCTCCTCACGGATGGGCCGCCACTCGTCGTCCTTCTCCTTGGTGGCGAGGTTGGCCATGACCGCCTGCTGGAACATGAGGTCTTCGAGCTCCTCGTGGTGGCGCCGGCGCTCCGCCTCCTCGCGCAAGCTCCGCTCAGCAATGGCGGCCGCGACCGCCTCGACATCGGTGATGAAGTCCTCCAGCCCGACGACTCCGCGGCTCCCGAGCTCCTCGGGCTCCTGCTTGACGGGGACGAACTCAATCTCCTCCGGCTCCTCCGACCACTCCCTCTTCACGGGGAGAAGGCCCGCTCCAGAAGAGGATGAGCTCGCGGCGTAGGAAGATCTCGCCACGGAGGACGAGCCCGCGGCCGAGGACGGCGTACGGCCGTGCCGATGGTCGTATTCGTCCATCTCACGGACGCGGAAGCTCGGCGGCGGCGAGAGGCTGCGGTTGGTCCACTTCCTCGCCCCGCGCTTCCTTGCGCCGTCCGACCGGATGCGGCGCTCACGCTCGGGGTCGATGCCGCCGCTGGATCTGCTATCGAAGCCGCGTCTGGAGCTCCTCATGCGGCCCCACATGGCAGCTGGAGGCGGAAGGGGCGCGCCGGCGGCGAGAAATGTGAGGAGGGGAGTGGGGAATTGCGGAGCTCGGCGGCGGAGGGGGGATACGGTTTTGACCCACAAACATGCCATGAACGTAGATATACTGGTTCGGACAGGCGGTTTGCAGGCCGCGATAAATATTTTTACGGCCCGGGCGAATATACGGGCTCTGTTCTGGCTGGAAAATTGGGTCGAGCCCGTATACTCGCCGAAATTTTGCAGGTTTGCGACTTTTGCGGGGGCTGCTAGAGTTGCTCTTAGGCCGCCCACTTCTCCACCCGCGCGCATCTCAACCTGGATCATGCTAAAGTTTTGCCGGCACCTGCACTTTTTTAGAGAAAAGGTGTCGGTCGAGCCCGAGAAAAGGCTCGAACCTAACCCAGCTTTGAATTAACAAAGTCATCAACCGGACAGGATTACACGGAGTAGATACAAAGTAAAGAAACATGAAATGGCAAAGATACAGAGAGCTGTAGCAGCTTACAAGCAAGTAGTGATACTCGCAAACACAAGATAGTAATAGGAGCCTAGACGGGATCACCAAAGTCACACACCAAGAGTAGCAGCCACACCAACAGCAGGGTGAGGGGTAGCACGCACCACCATCGGCAACCAACATCTTCTCGCCTACTCCCACAAAACATGCCAAGATCAACAAGCCAAACGCTTCTACCTCCGAAGAGGGCCACTATCTTCTCGCCCTGGCTCGAAGGGCGCCGCACCGTCGGAAGGCAGAGTGCTCGCCATAGAGCTGAATGGACACTGCGGGCTGGTAGCTCGGGCAAGAGGGAGCAGAGCACCACCTCTGCTGGGTTGCCACAGCCTCACCACCACCTGATGATAACCACACGTCCAGACGCAAGCTGAAGAATGCCGACATAAGATGAAGACCGTGCGGAGAAGATGAAGAACAAAGAACAGATCGCCGCCACCTTGTCCTCAGCAAGCAGAGAAGCACCATCCACCCCCCCCCCCCCCCGAACCCCAGACGACGCCTCCAGGGAGGTAACACCATCGACATGCCGCCGCTTCCCACAAGGGGAACAAGGGCTTTTGTCCAAGGAGCGAGGAAGAAGGAGGCAGAAGGGGATCTCGACGAGGCCTCCAAGAAGGGGACCGATTCCAAGATAATGGAGCCGGCCTCGCCGTGCCGCCAAAGGCCAAGGGTTTCCCCCAGTCCCACACTCCACGCCCAACCATCCGGACCCGAGAGCACGAGCCATCGCGGCGAAGCTGCCATGGCTGGATCAGACCGATGGGTGCATCCACGAGCAGAGGGCCTCGATCTTCACCGGAGCCTGCACACGTGCCACAACCTTGTCCCCGCATGACCAAAGTTGCGGTACAGCACTCGCGGCCGCCGCTCGCCGCAGAGCCGGCACCACCCACGCACCCGAGGCCGCCGCCCTGGCATCCACCCACCACGAGCATCTCCACCAACACCATGAACAGCCCCAACACCACCCTAGTACGATGGACCAGCACCACCATGACAACCACCAGGGAAGGGGCCTCCAGCGATCGAACATGCCAGATCCAGATCCAGCCGGGAGCGAACCCCAAACCCCCAATCGTCACGGCAACATGGGAGCAGGGGCAGCACACCTAGGCCGAGCAGTGGGGCCACATCCCCTTGCTAGCCTACCGCCGGCCAAGGCATGGGCCACCGGCCGCCACCAGCACAGATCTGGGAGGGAGGCCACCATGGCGGCCAGGCGGGGGCTGGATCCCAGGTTGCCCCCAGAGCACGGCAAGGACGATGACCGCCATGGCCAGATCCGGGGGTGACCGCCGCGCCGGGATAGGTTGACGGGGAGGAGTGGTCGCCGACGAGGATGGGGATGGAGGGGGCGTGCGACTGGCCGAGGGGGGGGGGCGGGGCTCTTTCAGACAAGTTCTGAATTTATTAGAATTTAAAAACCATGTATCTCGCCGGCACGT
This sequence comes from Aegilops bicornis, assembly GCA_021605145.1. NCBI lineage: Eukaryota > Viridiplantae > Streptophyta > Magnoliopsida > Poales > Poaceae > Aegilops > Aegilops bicornis. The sequence continues at coordinate 396,795,426 of CM038673.1, read as the reverse complement.
ACACTGCCCACCACCTGTGATGTCTTGAAGGGGAAGGCCCAAATCAGAGGGAGGCTCTACGCCGGGAGCCTGCCAAGTGAGTACGTTGAAGCCTATGAAATTCTAGTAGTTGGGTGAGTAAGCTAGTTCTCACAATGATGCTTGTGTTGTTCGTAGTAACTTGTAAATATAGATTTTTTTTTTTTTTTTTGCGTAGGAGCTGGCTAGTTGCGTTCCTGCTGACTGTATGCAATTTAGTGCTTGCACTTGTGATGTGTTTGGAATGGATGCGACTACTGCTTTTTGGCAAGCCATTTGGGTGGCAATGGTCAACAACGATATGATGGCGCTTTTGATTTCCCTTTGCTGACAATCTAGTATAACACACAAAACATTGCTGCTCAAACTACTCCCTCCGTTGGGTTCCGATCCTTCTCGAGTTCGCCCGTATGAATGGAGTCGACGCAGCTCCAACATAGATTTCTGCCATCTCCTTGAAGCAGGAAGGTTTGAGTTTCTTGGTGTGTGTGCACGATTGTAAGATCAGATGTCAGGTGCTTCGATCTTCAAGGGTTCAACAGCGACACCAGCGACTCCTGGACGTGGGTCCTTAAGGGCACATGCATTTAGACTTTCGGGCTATCATCAACAATGCCTGGTCATCTACGGTAAGGGAGCAGCAACAGTGGCACGTCGACGGCAATGTTTTGGCGGTGATAGTGGTCGTTCAGTGGTCTAGAGACTCGATGTATCTTTTATTATGTTCGGGGTGTTTTATACTTCTAGTGAACTTTTATAATCAGTTTGGTCCTTTTCGCAGAAAAAGGTACTATGATAGAGAGTACAATGTATGTGATCATGTTACACTTTGATGTTTGGATAAAGTCAAGAGTCAAAGAGAATCTCTTTGCTAATTGAGGTTCTCTAGAAAACCCAAACTTAGCACATATTGTTGTAAACCATCTACACAAACTATTTGAAGTGAGAGTCAATATACTTAGGTTAGGCCGATGATGCTTACATAATTAGCATGCAACTTACTGTTGTGGCTTCTTAGCCTACTATTACTCATGATGCTGACAGATAACTGATGGTGCCTGATGATGGCGATGTTGCAAAATCATGATTTAGTGAAGTCTACTGAAGAAGATCTAGTGGGTAAACATTACAATCCTACAGGATTTGAATTCACCGACACTTGAGGAAAAGAAGAATAGAGACATGTGACTTATTGATGAGGAAGAGGACATACCGGGTTCGCCAGCCAGTCTGAGTGGATCACTTCTTGGATGAACCTGACAGCTAGAAGCTGGGATATCTCTTCTCCGATGGCTCTACGCCCCTCGAGCGCAGATGGTGCTCTTGTTAATGTCTAAGCTACACTAGGCGATCTCCGCTAGGACACCTGCCACGTCAAAGGGCTACCATGTTGAAATACCCATGTTCTCACGAAGGAAACCGATGAGAACATTTTCCTATGTGGAGCAAGCCGCTCTCCCCCAGCCCCATCACGACGGTCTTCTAAGGGTCTTCAGGGTGCACCTAGAGTTTCTTCGTGTTCCGGCCCAGCTGGAAGGCAGATACCGCCTTCGCCTTCTTGGTCAGAGCTCCACTGTCTAGAGCCACCGTCTTCTCGATATTCTCGAGCTCAGCAGCGGCGAGGTCAACTTTGCCACCTCGCAGTCGTGTGAGTTCTTGAAGTCGCTCTTGATTATGATTATGCCATTGGGACCCATCATCTTGAGCTTTAGGTACAAATGACATGGGATCGCCATGAATCCTGCATATGCTGGTCATCCGAGGAGGGCGTGATAAGCCCCTCTGAAAGATACGACCCCAAAAAGAGAGGTCTCAACACAAGAAAATTTGGGGTTACAAAGTCGTCCTCCAAAGAGACCTGGTCCAATGACTAGGCCTTCTTTCTAGGAAACATTCCGTGGAAGTAGGTTGAGGACGGCCGGAGGCGAGAGAGTGAGACGCCCATCTTCTCCATCATCTCAACATACAAGATGTTATTCCCTGCAGCCATCCATGAGCACCTTGGACAAATGGCAAACCCCGATGATTTGGTCGAGCACCAGGGTAGATCTCCTTGGATTGGGAATATAGTCCGGGATATCAGACTGGTCGAAGGATACCGTGGAGTCAAACCAATTGAAGGTGATCTTTCGAACTCACTTAAACTCTAGTGAACACATTCACCTTCTTCACGTATTGGGGGAACACCTTCTCGGCTCTGCCACCACCACCACTATCACTGCCACCCTTATTCTCGTTGCCACACACCATCACGCAGGCTTGGCCTTGTGATACGTCTCCGTCCTATCTATAATTATTTATTGTTTCATGCTAATATTCTACAACTTTCATACACTTTTGGCAATATTTTATATTATTTTTGGGACTAAAATATTGATCCAGTGCCCAGTGTCAGTTCCTGTTTTATGCATGTTTTCGTTTTGTAGAAAATCCATATCAAATGAAGTCCAAATGCGATAAAATTTTACCAGATTTATTTTGAAATATATGTGATTTATCCGAAGAAGAATCAAGGCAAGAAGGTGCCCGAGGGCCCACAAGGCAACAAGGCGCACCATAGGGGGTATGGCGCACCGTGCTGCCTTGTGACCCCCTCATAAGTGAGTTGGAGCCCTTCTTTCGCTGCACAAAAGATAATTTCTGGCTAAATGCCGTGTTAAAATGTCAGTCCAATCAGAGTTACGAATCTTCGGTAATATAAAAGATGGTGAAGGGGTCCAGAAACAGACGTGAAACAGAAGAGAAACCAAGAGAGAGAGAGAGAGAGAGAGATCCAATCTCGGAGGGGCTCCTAGCCTCCGAGAGCCATGGCGGCCAACGACCAAATGGGAAACCCTCCTCCCATCTAGGGGGGAGGCCAAGCAAGAAGAAGGAGGGGGATCTCTCCTCCTCTCTCCCGGCGACGCCGGAGCACCCGCCAGGGGAATCATCATGACGGCGGTCTACACCAACAACTTCGCCGCCGTCATCACCAACTCTCTCCCCGCTATGCAATGGCGTAACCACTCTATTTCCGCTTTAATCCCTACTTAAACATGGTGCTTAAGGCTATATATTATTATCCAATGATGCGTGGCAATCCTATGATGTTTGAGTAGATTTATTTTGTCCCACAGGTTAATTGTGGTATTGTGTGATTGATATGAGTTGTATGTTGATATGGTGTTGTCCTATGGTGCCCTCTGTGTCGCGCAAGCGTGTTGGATTACCATTGTAGCGTGTTGCAACACGTTCATGATCTATAGTGGGTTGTGAGAGGGACAAAATCTTAAACCCAAGTAAGGGGGTTGTTGCGTATGGGAGTAAAGATGACTTGTTACTTAATGCTATGGTTGGGTTTTTACCTTAGTGATCTTTAGTAGCTGCAGATGCTTGCTAGAGTTCCAATCATAAGTGCACGTGATCCAAGTACGAAAAATGTGTTATCTTACGCCTATCTCTCATTGCATATGATAAGTATCTATCGTGTTATATTTAATTGCCTATGGACAACCTTCCTCTTTGTGTTACAAAAAGCTCTCTACTAAAACAAACTAACTTTTATTATCTAGCTAAGTCCTTCTAGTTTTATTCTTCCAAACCTATAATATTACATCTATAAAGTAGTTTTATTCTTGTTCTAGGTAAAGCAAACGTTAAGTGCGCGTAGAGCTGTATCGGTTGTCGATAGAACTTGAGAGAACATTAATTCTACCTTTAGCTCCTCTTTTGGTTTGACACTGTTACTTATAAAAAGGCTACAATCGATCCCATATACTTGTGGGTTATCACTTTGTAGTGGTGGGGTTTGCAAGAAGAAAGAAGGAAGAGTTGTGCATGTGAACCGCTATGTCTACGACGGAGGAACGCATGCACGAGAAAGGCGAAGGACGACCAAGGGAGGAATGGATTAAGGCCTTACTGTCATGTACCTCCTGCCTCTATAGCTCCGTGGGACACCCAAATAGGCGCCTCACTCACTGTGGCACGCCGCCTATGATTGCCTACCAAAATTGCACAATACGTGGACACTTTATGTAAAATTCGGGGTGTGATGAAGACGGAACAGGAACAAAATCGCTAGCTAAACCATCCCCTCACATTAAGTGCGATAGTTGATGGGATAGAACCTCCATTGGGGTTGCACTGCCTCGTACTGCCTCGCACTACGCATTTCACTAGTAGAAAACAGGAATTAGAAGTGGGCTCCAGGAGCAACTTTGACCAAACAGAATAAAGCCACCTGTAAGAGCCCCACTAGAGGTTATTATTATTGTATACGAAGCCCGGAAGATGCTTAGAATAGGAAACCGCCAATAGTAAATATTGGAGATAGTTGGTAGTTAGAAGCCGCTCCCAATGTCTCACCAGCCACCGGTGGTTTCTTCAACAAACCGCTTGTGGCTAGTGAGTGTGGTTTCTCCAAGAGAAATCGCTTGCGGCCAGTGAGTACGTCTTTAACTAGTGAGTGCGGTCTCTCCAAGAAATCGCTTGCGGCTGGTGAGTACCTCAGAGCGCAGCCTTTCAATTCTCTTTGTTCATGGGTTCTAAGCCACCAGCCCATTCATTTTTCGTCCATTTCCCATCCCCTTCCCTAGTTCACGACCAAACCCTAGCGAGCAAAACCCTAGCGAGCAAATCCCATACTTATGACACTTCTATGACGATAATTGTGGCGACGCCCGGTGAGCGAGTCCTGGATTAGGGGGTGTCCGGATGGCCGGACTATAACCTTTGACCGGACTCCTGGACTATGAAGATACAAGATTGAAGACTTCGTCCCGTGTCCGGATGGGACTTTCCTTGGCGTGGAAGGCAAGCTTGGCGATACGGATATGTAGATCTCCTCCCATTGTAACAGACTCTGTGTAACCCTAACCCTATTCAGTGTCTATATAAACCGGAGGGTTTTAGTCCGTGGGACGAACAACAATCATACCATAGGCTAGCTTCTAGGATTCAGCCTCTCTCATCTCGTGGTAGATCTACTCTTGTACTACCCATATCATCAATATTAATCAAGTAGGAGTAGGGTTTTACCTCCATCGAGAGGGCCCAAACTTGGGTAAAAACATCGTGTCCCTTCTCTCCTGTTACTATCCGCCTAGACGCACAGTTCGGGACCCCCTACCCGAGATCCGCCGGTTTTGACACCGACATTGGTGCTTTCATTGAGAGTTCCTCTGTGTCATCATCTTTAGGCCCGATGGCTCCTCCGATCATCGAAAATGATGCGGTCTAGGGTGAGACTTTTCCCCCCGGACAGATCTTCGTATTCGGCGGCTTTGCACTGCGGGCCAATTCGCTTGGCCATCTGGAGCAGATCAAAAGCTACGCCCCTGGCCATCAGGTCAGATTTGGAAGTTTGAACTACACGGCCGACGTTCGTGGAGACTTGATCTTCGACGGGTTCGAGCCACAGCCAAGCGCGCCGCACTGTCACGATGGGCATGATCTAGCTTTGCCGCCGAACAGTGCCCTGGAGGCCGCACCAGTGTCCACTCCGACCCTTAGCTCGGAGCCGACTGCGCCAATCGAGGACGGGTGGCTAGACACCGCCTCGGGGGCTGCAACCTCTACAACGATCGAGCCGAACACCATACCTGTCCTTTGCGAAGCTCGTGACTCCAAGGTGCCGGACTCCTCTCCGGACTCCGAACCTTCCGCACCTCGCCAATCAGATCCGATTGGGCGCCGATCATGGATTTCACCGCGGACATCTTTTCAAAGACTTTCGCCCTTGGCGACATCCTGAATTCACTAAAGTCTCTCTCTCTCTATCAGGAGAGCCCTGGCCGGATTATGGTCGGCAAGGTCGGGATGCGGACGACGAAGAAATTCAAAGCCCACCCACCACCCACTTTGTAGCCACTGTCGATGATTTAACCGACATGCTCGACTTCGACTCCGAAGACATCGACGTTATGGACGACGATGTAGGAGACGAACAGGAACCAGAGCCTATAGGCCACTGGACAACCACCCCATCTCATGATGTATACATGGTGGATACACCTAAAGGAAACGACGACGAGGAACAAAGGGACGCAACGAGGGATCGCTCCCTCGAAAAGCAATCAAAGCGATAGTGTAAGCGCCGCTCCAAACCCCACCTCGACAGAGAAAGCAGCCACTCTGCACTCCAGCCATAGAGCGGGCGAACCGGGCGGACGATTTAACATGCCATCGAGCAACCGTCCGAACATGGCAACTTGGATAAAGAACCCGTCTCAGCGAAGACAACAGTCCGGGACGACCTCACGGACAAGTTGTCGGAAGCAGAAGAACCTCCACAAAAGGCTCGCCGCCATCGCTGCGTAGCCTGAAAAAGCGTATGAAGCTCAAACCAGCAGAAGATGCACTCAGAATTAGATGGAGCAAAGTACTCAACACCGCAGACAAATACGGCGACAGTCGCCACACAAAGAGCTATCCGAAGCGAAAATTACTGCCGGAATTTGATGATGAGGCCTTAGAGCCTCCGCAATCAAGAAATAAGGAGGCCACCCGGTCGGGTAAACGACCCCATGGCCAACACAGTGCGGCAAAGGACGCCGCACACAAGCCGGCACGCGATCCGCACAAGGGTTCGCATCAAAAAGATGGCCCAGCCAGATCTATCTATGGGCCAAGAAAGCAAGCTCTAGTAAGCAATGCAACACATCAAATATCCGAACATCACGGTACACCCAGATATAGGGGTGCCGCACACCCCTATGTTTCACCGATGAGGTGCTGGATCATGAATTTCAATGATTCAAGCCCGTAAACATAGAGGCATATGACGAAACAACAGACCCTAGAGTCTGGATTGAGGATTACATCCTCCACATACACATGGCTAGAGAAGATGACCTCCACGCCATAAAATACTTACCCCTCAAGCTCAAAGGGCCAGCCCGGCATTGGCTTAAAAGCCTTCCCGAAAACACCATTGGAAGTTGGGAAGAGCTCGAGGATGCTTTTTGGGCAAATTTTCAAGGGACCTATGTCCGACCTCCGGATGCGATTTATTTAAGTCACATAACTCAACAACCCGGAGAGTCAGCTGGAAATTTTGGAACATATTCCTTACTGAAAAGAACCAAATAGTCGACTGTCCGGACGCCGAAGCCTTAGCAGCTTTCAAACACAACGTCTGAGACGAATGGCTCGCCAGACACCTCGGCCAAGAAAAGCCAAGAACAATGGCCGCATTAACAAGCCTCATGACCCGCTTTTGTGCAGGAGAGGATAGCTGGTTGGCAAGATGCAGCACCAGCGACCCAAGTACATCCGAAGTTAGGGATGGAAACGGGAAACCACGACGCAGCAAGGACCAGCGCCGGACCAAGGGAAACAGCCCGAAGAGCACGGCAGTCAACGCCGGATTCAAAAGCTCTCGGCAGAATCAGATAAAGCTGCCCCTCAAGGATAACAGGGACGAGCTATTTAACCTAAACAACATCTTGGACAAGATATGTCAAATCCACAGTACTCCCGGGAAGCCTGCAAACCATACCCACAGAGATTGTTGGGTCTTCAAGCAATCCGGCAAACTCAACGCCGAACACAAGGGGCTCGACACACCAAGCGAGGACGATGACAAACCCCACAAGCAGAGCATCGGAAAACAAAAGAATTTCCCACAAGAAGTCAAAACAGTAAATTCACTTCACGTGACAAAAGGGAAGAAAAGAGTGGCGCCCATAGAGATACGCGCCATATGGCCTATCCCAGAGGAGTCCCGCCACTGGTTGTTAAAACCAATCACCTTCGACCATCAGGATTACTCTAGAAGTATCCGGAATGCAGGCTGGACTACCTTGGTATTAGATCCGATAATTGACGGACTCCACTTTACACAAGTCCTAATGGACGGTGGCAGTGATTTAAACCTTTCTATATCAGGACACAATCCGCAAAATGGGGATAGACCCAACAACAATTCGCCATAGCAACACTTCCTTTCAAGGGGTAACGCCAGGCCCAGATGCCCATTGTACGGGCTCTCTCCTGCTAGAAGTTATGTTCGGCTCACCCGACAACTTCCGCCGTAAAAGCTAACCTTCCACATCGCCCCATTTACAAGTAGCTATCAAGCACTCTTTGGGGCCTTGAAGCTTCGCCCGCTTTAACGCAATACCACATTATGCATCTCTTATACTTAAAATGCCCGGCCCATGAGGCATCATCTCATTAAAGGGAAATATCGAGTGTTCCTCGTAGCGGAAGATTGTGCGGCTGCCTTGACAGCCACACACTAAGCCGGCTTCACTAATCATAGCACCTAAACAGGTCGTTCAGACCCCGGACATGGCTAGACGAGTCCGGCGTAAACATACAAGGGCTTACTAGCCGCATACCCCCGTTCAAAGGGCTCCGCGCATGTACAACAAGAGAAAATAAAGCTCAACTTTATTCATTTTTTAAATTGTACTTTGTTTATTTAATATAACGTACATTTTCGTATGATCCTTTTCAACTAAGTTCCTCTCTTTTACAGATGAACACCGTGCTACACCCGTCCAGGATACGGCACAACGGAGACACAGGCGCAGACGTGCAGTAGGGACCCGTTCCAAGGATTCTTTTCAGATTAAGACCCTGTGTAAACTTTTTTTACTGTCTCTTGTTGATACACATCCCCCAGTTTCTTGATATAACCGAGGTGGAGGCTGGCGTCTTGGCATCGGCCACGTCAGGATCTTGCATGTACCTGGACACCAGGGGCTTATTACTGAGGGCGTTGTTCAGCCCGTTTTCATAAAGACCGAATACCTTAGGGAGTGTTCGGCGTCGCGAGTTTGGCCTTATATGCATCAGCTCCAAATCATGTCTTTGGTCAAATGTTGGGTTTGCCCGGCTCCTGTGTTTTGCTGCCTTTACGTTCCGCTCTATCGGCTAAGGCGGCACCGGAGAACTATCGCGATTGTGCCCGGTTCGCCAGGCGAGCACCTCAAGAGAGAAAGCCTAAAACCGATCGTCATGATATAGCGTGAGACTGGTCAACCACTCGATGACCCACCGGAATCTTTAGGATTCCTCCGCATTAACGAAGGGCGCTTTCGGTCAGCACACACGCCGCCTCAATTCGGGCGAGCGCGGTGCCCCTAGGGGCTATATAGTAGCCCCACTGTCAAACTCCTATGGCTAAGTGAAAGTGATAAAGCATTATAGTCCGGTTGCCTAGTTTGCTGCGCTATCACCTCCTTTATAGGACCAAGACGTTGGATCAAGTGTGAAAATGCGCCTTCTGCGAACACCCCCGCATTATATGCGTGGGGGCTGAAGCCGAAGACTGCCATCTTTCAGGTTATATACACATATACATTAACAGCCGCACAGGAGGTATTTTAATTCTTGCAGGCACAAGTATAAAAAGCTTTTATATTCCATCGAAACATTGTTTTACAATAATACATGTTATTTGAACATGATATCCTTCGAGCACTGCGTCTCTACTAAACGAGCGCCCTGGAGAACTTCCTGAAAATAGTGCTCGGCAGGTACTCGACTCCCGTCCGAATCTTGGGATGCAACATCGGTGGCCTTCATCTCCGCCCAGTATGTCTTGACACGGGCAAGAGCCATCCGCGCACCCTCTATGCATGCTGACCTCTTCATTGCATTGATATGCGGCACCGCACCAAGGAACTGCTGCACCAAACTAAAATAACTCTTCGGCTCGGGCCTTTCCGGCCACAGATGACTCGCGATATCCTTCATGGCGAGTCCGGATAACCTATTCAGCTCCGCCCATTCGGCCAAACGCTCGGTTAATGGAAGTGGGTGCTGCGGATTGTGGAAGCTGCGACCAAAGCTTTTCCACTTCGTGATCCTGTTGATCTCGGAAGTGTTCAGGCGCGTCATGCACTTGCCGCCAAGTCCAGGATAAGTATTCGCCGCACTCCACAGCCGGTCCAACCGAGCATATTTAGGATCCCCGAACTTCATCCGCAGCATAAAGGGCTTTCGGCCGCGATATCTCCGACTGGCGTAGCTCTCGCTTCATGGCTCTCATTGCAGAGCGAGCATCCTTGGCCTCGGTAGTGGCCTTCTTCAGTCCTTCGCTCGCTTGATCTTCTTTTTCAAGAAGCTCGCAGCGGTCGGCAGCATTCTTCAACTTCACAGCCATCTCGGCCATTTCCTTCTTGCTTCGGCAGTGAGCAGCCTGTTCGGCTTTCAGCTCTGCAGTCGCCTTTAACGCAGCCGCATCGTTTCTCCTGGCCTGCTCCTTGGCTCCAGCAAGTTCCGCCCGAAGGTTCTCCAGGGCAGCGGCACCATCTGCATCAAGCACACATGTTGTAAGGTATGGGCATCAAGCTCCTCTTACCGGGTGTCTTCGGAGAAATTGCATACCTTGTGCCTCGTCAAGCCGCTTGTTAACAAGCGCGATGTCGGCATCTGCCACGTCAAGTTGCCGCTTTAGCTCGGCAAATTCATCAGTCCGGCTAGCCACCGGACACTTCGCCACTTACATAGGAACAGCGACATGTTATACCTGGGACTAGGATCCTCGGCGCGCCGTCATTTTTGACAACGCACCGAGTCTCAGGGGCTACTATCTATACAGGGCGCATCTTTTATATGCGGAACTGTCAAAAGGTGCATCATTTCACGTACCTCAAAACCTGTCAGTAAATTCCTGACGGCATCGTGCAACCCGCTCTCCGCAGATGAAATCCTTTCAATCACCATGCCCATCAATGCACGGTGTTCTTCTGAGGTAGACGCTCGCCCGAGCAGATCCTTCAGCTCCTCCGACCGTGCACCGGACGGTGCCGGACTCGTCGGATGGCCTTTTTCGAAGGCCGGACACGGAGGGTTTTGGGGAGCCATATGGCTGCTTTCGGACCCTCTGTGACGACACCTCAGGGTCGCCCGCCTCACAAGGCGGTACGGCAGGGGGAGGCATTCCGCTCTCCATCATCTCCGGACGAAGATCCCCTGAAGATGAGCTCTGCTGAGAAGGGCTGAGATCCGAACTACAAGGTAAAAATTCAGTTATCTTTCTCAGGAATAGAATAGGGATGTCTCTTATTTTAAAACTCCCCTCTCTACTTACGGCTTGCTGGAGGGCTGATCCCCTTGAGGGCACAGTGTGGCCGAGGCACCTCCCGACGCAGGACCCTCTGACGAAGATCTCTTCCCCCGCTTTGAGACCATGGTCTCCGGGTCTTCAGAGGCGGTCCTCTTCTTCCCCTGGATGGAGGAATTCTCGATTCCTCCTTTCCTGACAGCCTCCTTCGGGGAGGCAGTAGCTTCCTTGTTCCCCCCTTCGCCTCCTTCCAAGGGCGCAACCTCCAGCATCCTGGTTAACACGGGATCCGGCGTGGTCTCAGGGAGGGGGGCCGGACACCTGATTAGCTTTGCTTTCGCTATCCACTCATGTTTAAGGGACAACTCTTTTAAGGGCAATTTTATGATAAATATACGGATAGCGTGTCCGGGTACAGGGCTACTTACTTGAGTATCCGGGCGATTGCAGCTCAGACATGCGTCCTCGGTCGAGTCCGGACACATTGCTTGTGTTCCGAAGAACAATTTGTACATCTCCATGGGTGTCGTGCCCGTAAAGTGTTGGAGAGCTCGTGGTCCCTCCGGATTAAACTCCCACAAAGTGAGGGGCGCCTGCTTCAGTGGCAAAGTGTGGCGAATCAACATGACCCGCGCCACTACGGCCAGGTTGATGTCTCTTTCCAGGAGATCTTGAATGCGACCCCGCAACAAGGGCACGTCCTTGACGGCCCCCAGTCGAGCCCTTTATTGACCCATGACGCCAGCCGTGGTGGAGGACCCGAGCGAAAGGCAGGTGGCGCCACCCACTTGGTGCCCCTGGAAGCTGTGATATAAAACCACTCTCATTGCCATAAGCTGAACTCCTCTTGAAAAGAGCCCTCGGGCCATAGAGCGTCAGCATTCTTGCTTATAACAGCCCCTCCGCACTCCGCTTGCTGCCCCTTGATCATCTTGGCTCCACTTTGAAGGTCTTAAGCCACAATCTGAAGTGAGGGGTAATGCGGAGGAAGGCTTCGCACACGACAATGAACGATGAGATGTGCAGGATGGACTCCGGATCCAAGTCGTGAAATTCCAACCCATAATAAAACATGAGCCCCCTCACGAAGGGGTCCGTCGGAAGCCTAGCCCCCGAAGGAAGTGAGACGTGAACACCACGCTCTCACCAGGCTTGGGAGTAGGAATAACCTGCCCTTGAGCAGGCAGCCTATGCGAAATTTCGCCGGTTAAATACCTGGCATCTCTTAGCTTTAGCACGTCTTCTTTTGTAACGGAGGAAGGCATCCACCGGCCTTGAAGGTCGGAGCCGGACATCATCGAAGGTCCGAAGCGCCTGAATCTGGAGCTTTGGGTGTTGGAACTCGAGGCGAGAGGCGGATTCGATTGAGATTTAAAGAAAGGAGTAGAGCCTTGGTCTCTTTATAAAGAGGTTGAATACCAAGAGCCTTCCCCGTGACCGTTTGGGACTCGCCTTCGATAGAGGAGACGTGCCAAAGGGCCCTATTGGGTTACCCACACCCGTATTAATGAGAATCCCGGAATAAGGGGACACGATCTCTACTTTGACAAGACGTGCCAAGGAAACCGCCTCGCTAAACGCGCTGAGGTGGGACAGTAAAAACGATTCGAATAAAGGCTTGGCCGTGGTGTGATGTCACGCTGCGGAATACGTCAGCAGATTAGATTTGTGTAAAAAATATTCTCTCTACGGTGGTATGTGGAACTTATTTTGCAGAGCTGGACAGTATCCTTGTGTTCAAAATCTTCTATGAAGTATTCGGAGGAGGAACCTGCCTTGCAATGCCGAAGACAATCTGTGCATCGGACTCGTCATCATTGAAGCCTGGTTCAGGGGCTACTGAGGAGTCCTGGATTAGGGGGTATCCGGATGGCCGGACTATAACCTTTGACCGGACTCCTGGACTATGAAGATACAAGATTGAAGACTTCGTCCCGTGTCCGGATGGGACTTTCCTTGGCGTGGAAGGCAAGCTTGGCGATACGGATATGTAGATCTCCTCCCATTGTAACTGACTACTGTAACCCTAACCCTCTTCGTTGTCTATATAAACCGGAGGGTTTTAGTCCGTAGGGACGAACAACAATCATACCATAGGCTAGCTTCTAGGGTTTAGCCTCTCTGATATCGTGGTAGATCTACTCTTGTACTACCCATATCATCAATATTAATCAAGCAGGAGTAGGGTTTTACCTCCATCGAGAGGGCCCGAACCTGGGTAAAAACATTGTGTCCCTTGTCTCATGTTACCATCCGCCTAGACGCACAGTTCGTGACCCCCTACCCGAGATCCGCCGGTTTTGACACGACACCCGGTATCATCATAGATGTGGTGGGCTCCTACTTCTATGACAAAAAATCATGACAGAAAATGGGCTTTTCATCCTGGGCGAGCCGGAGACGCAGCTGCATGACATTCTTTGGGCCGTTCATGACGGAAAAACCGTGGTATAAGCGAGGGCGAGGTAAATATCGGGGTGTTCCCGGTTACGGTGGGTGGTCGGGGCCGAGCGATGCACGTTTCTCTCGTACACACACACGCGTGGATGCGAGGCGTTGGGCTCTAACTGAACCCGAGCGATTGCACTGCAGGCTACGCGTTACTGAACCCTAGCGATCGATCGATGGCTGTTAACTGAACCTGATCAAGCGATTCCTTTGCTACTGCTGCTAATTGAAACCAATCGATTCTGCCTCTTGATGAACAGTGAGCGTTGCTGGGGGGGGGGGTTGGATGAACAGTTCCCGATGGGGGTGGATGAACAGGACCCCGATCGATCGAGCCGGTTGAGGCTGGATGAATAGGACCCCGTGGAGGGCTGGATGAACAGGACCACCCCGTGGAGGGCTGGATGAACAATAGATGGTGGAGGGCTGGATGAACAGTAGCCCGTGAAGGGGTGGTTGAACAGGAGCCCATGGAGAGGACTGGTTGAACAGTAGCCAGTGGAGTAGCGTGCGGTGGAGGCTGGTGAGGGAGTCCTGGATTAGGGGGTCCTCGGACAGCCGGACTATATACTTTGGCCGGACTGTTGGACTATGAAGATACAAGATTGAATACTTCTTCCCGTGTCCGGGTGGGACTCTCCTTTGCGTGGAAGGCAAGCTTGGCAATTCGGATATGTAGATCTCCTCCCTTGTAACCGACTTTGTGTAACCCTAGCCCCCTCCAGTGTCTATATAAACTGGAGGGTTTAATTCATAGGACAACAACAATCATAATCATAGGCTAGCTTCTAGGGTTTAGCCTATACAATCTCGTGGTAGATCAACTCTTGTAATACTCATATCATCAAGATCAATCAAGCAGGAAGTAGGGCATTACCTCCATCGTGTGGGCCCGAACCTGGGTAAACATTGTGTCCCTCGCCTCTTGTTACCATCCGCCTTAGACGCATAGTTCGGGACCCCCTACCCGAGATCCGCCGGTTTTGACACCAACATTGGTGCTTTCATTGAGAGTTCGACTGTGCCGTCACGATAAAGGCTTGATGGCTCCTACGATCATCGGCAACGATGCGATCCAGGGTGAGGTTTTTCTCCCCGGACAGATCTTCGTATTTGGCGGCTTCGTACTGCGGGCCAACTTGCTTGGCCATCTGGAGCAGATTGAGAGCTACGCCCCTCGCCGTCAGGTCAGGTTTGGAAACTTAAACTATACCGCCGACATCCGTGGAGACTTGATCTTCGACGGATTCGAGCCCATGTCAAAAGCGCCAGACAGATCCACGACGAGCATGACTTAGCTCTGCTGTCGGATGGTGTTCGGGAGATCACACTTGTGGCTACTCCGGCCCTCAATCTGGAGCAGATTGCGCCGTCCGAGGATGGGTGGATGGACCCCGCCATGGAGGCCGCACACTCAGCAGCGATAGAGCCGAATACTGACTTCACCTCCTAGGAGACCTGTGTTGCCGGACCCTTGGATTCGTTCCCGGCCACGGGCTCCAAACCGCCTGCGTCCGTGCCTATCGAATCTGATTGGGCGCCGATCATGGAGTTTTCCTCGGCGGATATCTTTCAGCACTCGCCCCTGGGCGACGTGCTGAATTCATTAAGGTCTCTCTCCTTGTCAGGAGGCCCTTGGCCGAACTATGTCCGGCTCGAGTGGGAAGCGGACAACGAAGAAATTCGTTCCCCACCCACCACCCACTTAATAGCCACTGTCGACGACTTAACAGACATGCTCGATTTCGGCTCCGAAGACATCGACGGTATGGACGACGATGTAGGAGAAGAACAGGAACCACCACCTGGCTGTATACCGGACTACGACCTGATCATATGATATATACATGGTGGACACCCCCAAAGAAAGCGATGGTAATAAGGCAACGGAGGATAATCCCCTCGAGAAGCAATCTAGGCACCGGCGTCATCGGCGCCGCTCTAAGCCCCGCCGTAGCAAAAGCAGCGATACCGGCACAAGAGACAATAACACTGCGGATAGTGCCGAAGACGAAGACAATCCCCTCCAGCCAGGCTTCGAGCGGGAGGATGGGCAAGCTAGCCCCAAGGAACATGCAGTGGACAGAGAATCAGAGGATGACAATTACATGCCTCTCTCGGAAGACGAGGTGAGCCTCGACGATGAATAATTTATCGTGCTTGAGGATCCCGTCGAGCAGGAGCGCTTCAAGCGCCGGCTTATAGCCACAGCAAAAAGCCTGAAGAAAAAGCAACAACAGCTTCAAGCTGACCAAGATCTGCTAGCGGATAGATGGACTGAGGTCCTGGCGGCCGAGGAATACGAACTCGAGCGCCCAACCAAAAGTTACCCAAAGCGCAGGTTGCTAGCCCAACTCGAGGAGGAAGCATTAAAGCATGCGCTTCCAGCGTATGATGCGGCTGACCGGCCACCTCGTGGCCGAGACAAAGCGGCATATCAGGCCGAAGTCCAGCCCGCACCCCGTCGCCAGTTAAACAAAAATACCAAGGCCCGGGGTAACACGCAGGACCTGCAAGACGTATTGGAAAACAAAGCAGGACATGCAAGATCGATCTACGGATCACGGGGGCGCGCCCCAACGCGTGACGACGACCGTCACGCCGGATATACTAAAAGCAAATCCGGCAGGGCCGAATACAGCAGACAAGACTCGTATGAACTGCGTCGCGACATAGCCCGGCACAGAGGCGCCGCACACCCCCTATGCTTCACTGACGAAGTAATGGATCATGAATTCCCAGAAGGTTTTAAACCCATGAGCACTGAATCATACGATGGTACTACAGACCCCGCGGTATGGATAGATGATTTCTTCCTCCACATTCACATGGCCCGTGTGGATGATCTACACGCCGTCAAGTATCTCCCGCTAAAACTCAAAGGGTTGGCTCGGCATTGGCTGAATAGCTTGCCGGCAAACTCCATCGAAAGTTGGGAGAACCTGGCAGACGCATTCCTGGACAACTTCTAGGGAACTTATGTGCGACCACCGGATGCTGAT
Organism: Aegilops bicornis; assembly: GCA_021605145.1. Taxonomy (NCBI): domain Eukaryota; kingdom Viridiplantae; phylum Streptophyta; class Magnoliopsida; order Poales; family Poaceae; genus Aegilops; species Aegilops bicornis. Next base: position 396,778,959 of record CM038673.1, on the reverse strand, counting down.
GATTTACGTCACATAACACAACAGCCCGGAGAGTCAGCCAAGAAATTCTGGACTCGGTTCCTAACTAAAAAGAACCAAATTGTCGACTGTCCGGATGCCGAAGCCCTAGCGGCTTTTAAACATAACATCCGTGACGAGCGGCTCGCCCGACATCTCGGCCAACAGAAGCCAAAATCCATGGCAGCCCTCATGACACTCATGACCCGCTTTTGCGCGGGCGAAGATAGCTGGTTGGCCCGTAGCAACAACACAGCAAGCAACCCTGGCACATCAGAGGCCAGAGATAGCAATGGCAAACCCCAACGCAACAAACACAAGCGCCGCAAAAATGGTGAAAACGCCGAAGATACTGCAGTCAATGCCGGATTTAGTGGCTCTAAGCCCGGTCAACGGAATGGGCCACTCAAAAATGACAATTCGGGTCCGTCCAGTCTGGATCGCATACTCGACCGCCCATGCCAAATTCATGGCACCCCAGGAACACCAGCCAATCATACCAACTGAGAATGCTGGGTCTTCAAACAAGCCGACAGGTCACGCGCCAAAAACAAAGATAAGGGGTCTCAAAGTGATGATGGCGACGAGGAGCCCAGATCACCGAATACAGGAGGGCAAAAGAAATCTCCCCCGCAAATCCAAATGGTGAACGTGGTAAACGCAACCACACTCCCAAGCCGGACCGGATGCGCACCCTTAGAGATGTCGACTTAACGAAACCAGTCGTCCCACAATATAAACTAGGGCCGATCACCTTCAATCGGACGGATCATCCGGTTAACACCAATCAGGGCAATCCAGCCGCACTAGTCCTTGACCCAATAATTGACAAGTTCCACCTCACACGAGTCCTTATGGATGGAGGCAGCAGTCTAAACCTGCTTTACCAGGACACAGTGCGCAAGATGGGCATCGATCATTCGGTGATCAAGCCCATTAAAGCCACCTTCAGAGGTATTATACCGTGTGTGGAGGCCACCTGCATGTGCTCCATCTCCCTTGAGGTAGTCTTCGGATCACCAGACAATTACCGTGCCGAAGAGTTAATCTTCGACATCGTCCCCTTCCGCAGTGATTATAAGGCACTGCTCGGACGAACCGCGTTCGCTCGATTCAACGCGGTGCCACATTACGCCTACCGTAAGCTCAAGATGCCCGGTCCGCGCGGTGTCATCACGATTAATGGCAAGGCCGAACTTTCCCTCGGCACCAAGGAGTATACCGCTGCTTTAACAGCAGAAGCAACGAGTGGCACCTTTCAATCGAACCTCAAGTCGACGGCCAGGCTCCCGGACACCGCCAAAGGACTCTGAACTACTTCGCGGCAGGATAGCCCAGCTCATCCAGAGCTCAATCAAACACTCCGTCGAAGGCCAGGACAGGCCTCATACCGCGGCTCAACCGCTCTCCGGCGCACAAACATTTCTTACATTTCATTTGCAGGTTCACCTTTGCGCCGACCAGGACTGGCGATATGGAAGCAGCTCGAACGCGCAAGGGAATCCTTAGATATTCCCCGCAATGAAAATCCGACTATACTCCAGATCCGCACACAGCTTCTCCCCCTGGTCTCAGCAGGTTCCACAGTCATATCTCCTTTTTATCACATTACCTGTACTCATACGCATCGACATACTATTCAAATACAACATGTGGATTTATATGACGCTTATCTGCTGTTATTTCTTATTGATATTCTTTTTTCAAGTGGCATCCATACACCGCGATATGCCTTAAATATGCCAGGTGTCGGCGTTCTGGAAACGCAGGTCCCCAGACTTGCCTGCCTGCGGCCTGCGGTGTGGCTCAAAGGAGGCCCAGGACGGCCCATCTTCATCAACACAAGCTCAAGACCCTCGCGAGGGGCCAAGCCTCGCGGGGCGGACGACCAAGAGCTTCCTTAGGCGTGGCCTCGTCAGGCTGGCTCATGAGGAGGCGGAGAGTTCAAGGCAGGGTACCTCGCGAGGTGCCCGTGATGCAAGCCATGACGACCAAGGGCGCCAGTCGGGCGCCAGCCACAAGGCGCCCCTCCTTTCCTCTTTGGTGCAAAGGGAGCAAGCGCAGCGAGAGCATCAAGCAAAGGCATCCGCTTTCAAAGGTGCAACAAGACCAAGACCAGCCCCAACGGCTGGAATGCAGTGATCGTGGAGCCCAAGCAGGCGTCATCACCAGAGCCTTTGGCAGGCGAGGACCAACTTTAGTCAGGATAAGTGTACCTGCTGTTCCCCTTCAAAATGGCCAACTGTTGGTGCCCTTCCCGATCAATATTTGGGAAGAGGCCCAGGGCCTTCGTCTAGATAAGTAGAGCTAGCCACCATAGTAACGGGGGGATCCGCCATTCGGAATCCAGAGAGAGAGATAGAGACCCGATCCTCAAGCTAGAGCGACGGGACACCACTTAGCAGTTCATCACACCCACTAAGAACAGACCCTCGCGAGGCTGTTCTTCCCTGTACTGTTCCTCATCAGCCCAAGAGGCAATCCACACACCACCTAATCGGAGTAGGGTATTACACCACGATGGTGGCATGAACCAAGATAAATCTTATGCCTCTTGTGTCGTTCTTGCTAGTAGTTTAGGTCCTCGCGATTCGTTGAGGTACGAGACGGTGGAGGGTTGGATCTCCGCCGCACCCCTGTAGTTTGAACCTTAAGGGTCTGCCGAACCCGAAATCCGACATTTGGCGCGCCAGGTAGGTGCGCTGAATCTGCCTTCCGCCGCCGCGTTTTCCCCGACCACCGCAGAACCATGTTCGACGCTGCCGGGCTCGCTGAAGCGCCAAGGCCGCTTCGCCTCCCATGTCGCCAGACGGCCCCCTGCCGGGCGCCCTCGCTGCTCCTCGTCACCTGCCATTAACGCGCCACTACCGTGGGGAACGAGCAAGCAAGCGCCGCCCCAAAGACTCCGCCCATGAGGTGGGACGGCCGCACCGCCACACCTTCGCTCACCCTCGCTGGTTCTTCGTCGCGCGCGCTTCGCAAGACGGGCCATGGAGGCCCGAGCTGCACTCATCGCGCGCTAACGAAGCTCCTGTGGCACTCTGCCGACGACGCCTACGAAGAATGGCTCGACCGAGTCGCCCGAAGCTCCTTCGCTGCGCGGAGGCGACCCGCGCCCGTCTGGCTCACAGACCGCACCCGCCCAAGACGGGCGATGAAGCTCGGGCGCCACCGACTCCTCCCAAGACGGCGCCAGCCTGGCGCGCCTCTTGGCGGAACCTGCTCCGCCAGCGCGGCGCAGCAAGAGCAAAGCTGCCAAGAAGTTCTCGCTCAAGAAGAAGCTGCCCGAGCGCTTCCCGCCCAAAGACGTCAAGACCTCAAGGCTGCCCCAGTCACCAAGGGCGCAGGGAGGCCTACAAGACCAAGCTCTTCGCCGTCCGAGGCCCTCAAGGCCACGGCGGGCTGCCGCGCTTCACCACCGAAGTTAAGAGCCGTCGCGGGTCTGGCCAAATTCAAGCCAGACCTGCCTCCACGCTACAACGACACGACTGACCCTACGGAGTTCCTCCAGCTCTACGAGCTGGGCATCGAGGCTGCCAACGGAGATGAAAAGGTCATGGCAAACTGGTTTCCCATGGCGCTCAAGGACGGAGCCCGCACCTGGCTCCTGAATCTGGCCCCAGGCACGATCTCTTCCTGGGCCGAGATGCGCACCCGCTACATCGCCAACTTCCAAGGTACTCGCGACCGGCCACCCGCCGTGAGCGACATGCGCCGGATCAAGCAAAGAGCCGTGGAAACCCCGCAAAAGTACATCCAGCGCTTCAACAACGCACGCCTCAAGATCCCTGTGGTAACGGAGGAGGCCATCATCTCTCGCCTTTCTCCGACGGCGCGGCGCGACGTCAAGATGAAGGAGGAGCTGGCGATGCATGAAGATCTGCACCTCTCTAGAGCTGTTCAACTTGGCGACCAAGTGCGCCAGGGCTGAGGAGGGGCGCCTCTCCCTCCTCGAGCTGCCTGCCGCGGATCCCAAAGAGAAGAAGTCCAAGGCCAAGGACGTGAAGCGCAAGGGGGCTGCCGTGCTCGCGGGCGAATCCGCACACCAAGCGAGGCAGATCAGCCCGAGTCCTCCAAGGGCAGCCGGTGCATCGCGTGTACCACGACCTCCACACCCACAACACCAATGAATGTCAAGAGCTCCGGCCGCGGCGCTGAAGGAAGGGTCGGCAGACGCCTGGCGCAGCGACTGGGCTACGGCCGAGGAGGAGGAAGAAATGCAGACGCTGGAAGATCGCGGCCCGCGCCAAGGGTGGCGCGACCAACCTCAGGGGATCACTGGCAAGACCCACCTCGCGAGGGCTGGAGGGATCAGCCTCGTGAGGATCGGGCCCGCAAGGGAACGCAGGCCTCCCTCCCGCCGCCACCAAGGAGAGTCAAGACCGGCCATCGACGAGGGGCTGGGGCTTCCAGGCGCAGCGATCGTCGCAGATCCTGGGCGGAGCTCAAGCCCCAGCCTCTCACCGCATCTTCAAGCAGTTCGCAGTGAAGTGAATGCAGTCCTCCCCAAGCTCGAGTCCACGCGCCCTCTCAGGTGGTCGGCATGCGCCATCACGTTCAGCTCAGCGGATCAGCTCAAGTGCGCAGCCACAGTTGGAGTTCTTCCGATGCTTTGCTCCCTAATCATCAGTAACGTGCTGGTCACCAAGACCCTCATCGACGGCGGAGCAGGGCTCAACATCCTGTCCGTGGAGACATTCAACAATCTACAAGTGCCCTACAGTCAGCTTCAGCCAACCAAGCCCTTCTCCGGGGTCACCGACGGCTCCACGGTCCCGATCGGGCAGGTCCGCCTTCCTGTCACCTTTGGGGCCCGCGACAACTACCACACCGAGCTCATCGACTTCGACGTCGCCCACATTACTTTGTCGTCAGACGCGCCATCCTCGGGTACCCAAAGCATTGGCCAAGTTCATGGCGTGACCCACCATGGCTACAACATCCTCAAGATGCCGTGAAGCGGCGGGGTCATCACGGTGCCACTGTGAAGAGAGAGATGCAGTGTGCTCCACTGAGCGAGCTTTTCAGGCCGCATCGCTGGAAGACCCAGACCACAGCAGCAGGATGCCTCCCGAGGCAGCACCCAAGAAGAAGAAGACATCGACCGGCTCGGCTCTTCAAGAGACAGGCCCCTCCGGGTCCACATCGGGCCAGGGGGAGCCTCCTTCCATCGCATAGGAAAGCGCGCCCGGCGCCCTCCTCAGGCAGGGCTCGGGGGCTCTCCCCTGGAGGGCCGCCACCTCGCCAAGGTCTCGAGGGAGGCGCTTTGGCACCACGTGGAGGCGTGTTTCAAGCACGCTTTTTCCATAGCGGGAGCAAGACCAGGAGGACAGAACCCCCAAGAGTTCATCAGCAAGGCCATTCAGGAGTTACAGGAGTCAAGGGTCATGAGGGGCAGCCGCCGCCTACCCGCTGTGGCCCCCCATCCAGGCGAGGATGGTGGGCTGCGCGTCTGTATCGACATACCAGGGCTCAACCGAGCCGCATATCAAGAGCGCCTTTGGCCCTCACGAAAGGGACGTTGCGAGGGTCCGCCCCACAGCTTCGTACGCATGCCTTATGGCCTGCCAAACGCGTCTGCTGCGCACCAGCGTCTCATGAGGACCATCCTGGAGGCTCAAGAGGTCAAGGCACGCAGTCTCACAGCGGAGATGGAGATGGCCCATGAGGAGCCGGGCTGGCGCCCGGAGCCTCCCGAGGCCCCCGGGCCTGGGGGCTCGTGAGGATCTGCTCCTGCAGCCCACCGAGTCTGCTACATCAACAACCCTTCATCCCCAACATCACCAGGTGACATCTTTAAGTTTTATTTCCGATTGGGAGCGCCTTCAGGGCCGCATCATTCCCAGGCCGCATGGGTCCGTCCCTGCGGCATGTATCCCTTTCATTTCATGTCTTTAGCTTGTCCTGTTGGGGGCGCCCCTCGGGCCGCATCATCCCCAAGTCGCTCGGGCCAGTCCCAGCGGCATGTATCCTTCATGCGCTTTCCTTAGGATTATGCTCTCGTTCCACCATGCTTGTTATTTGGTGCCTTCTCACGGTGGCGAAATCTTGCACGTTAAAGGGGATGCACGAGCATCGCGACTCAGGCTCCTACCGGCTCTCCGGCCCTCACCCTCTGGTCTTGTCCATGGCATCGCGCCTGGCTTGCCGCCGACGGCCGAGACCAGCCCGAGAGCCGGACCCGAGGACGTGAGAGTTTCGTCATCCAATCCATCTTGGCGTTAAAGGGGGTGCACGAGCATCGCGACTCAGGGCTCCTACCGGCTCTCCGGCCCTCACCCGGGTCTTGTCCATGGCATCGCGACCTGGCTTGCGGCGATGGTAGAGACCAGCCCGAGCCGAGACCCGAGGACGAGAGTTGCCACGTCGACCCGGCTTGCGCGTTAAATGGGGGTGCCCGAGCATCGCGACCAGGCTTCTACCGCTCTCCGCCCTCACCCTCTGGTCTTGTCCATGGCATCGCGACCGGCTTGCTACCGACGGCCGAGACCAGCCCGAGAGCCGGGACCCGAGGACGAGAGTTGCGTCATCTAACCTAGCTTATGCGTTAAAGGGGGGTGCACGAGCATCGCGACTCGGGGCTCCTACTGCTCTCCGCCCTCACCCTCCGGTCTTGTCCATGGCATCGCTGACTGGCTTGCCAGCGACGGCTGAGACCAGCCCGAGAGCCGGGACCCGAAGACGTAGAGCACCGGCATCTGGCCAAATTGCAGGAACACACTCGAAGATAAGGCCCAGAGCCAGGTGCAACCCGCCTTGAGGTAGGGCCTCGTGAGTCCCGCGCTGGCTCACGAGTGCCCAGATACACCTCGCCCAGCCCTACCGTGCCAGCCACGCGTGTCGGTGGGTCATATCGCCAGGCTCCTCCCGAGGGGAGCCCCTCCCACGCTCCAAAGGAAGCACCATGCTCAAGGCCGACGACACCGCCGAGGAGCGGCTATGCCCGTATGCATGCGGAAGCGCTATGCTCAATGGGTGATAAACAAGCGAGGGTGGCCTCCGGGTCGCATCAACCTCGTGGAGCCCAGAGCCTGAGCTGGCCTGCCGCAACGCCTCCCTCGGGAGGCGTCGCGAGGGCTGAAACACGGGGGCTGCGCCTGGGTCACGCCCAGACACACGCCACCCAGCCAGGCCCCTCGGGCCTAGTTCGTCACACGCCACTCCCCGAGCGGAGCCAAGGTACGCATGCCGTTTGAGCGTCAATGGGGACTCCTGAGCATCGCGACTCAGGAGCCTAACTGGTCACGTAGCCCCTCACCCCTTAGTTCCGAAAGGCTAACGGCGGCTGAGGTATGCGCGGGGCCGGGCTCTGCCGGCGTAGAACATAAGCAAGTAGGAAGCACAAATTTCAAGGAATTCAAAAGCAAATATTACAGTCCACACTGTTATCGCAGTACCAAACGCAAGTTTAAACGCCTCCCCGAGGCATGATACATGTGCAGGAATTAAAAGCAAGACAGAAGCCGCAGCGGAGTCACTTGTCGGCGATGGAGCAGCGCGGAGTGGGCTCGCCTTGTGAAGCAGCAGTAGGCGGCAGCGCCGCTTGGCTTGGTGCTTTGAAGGCTGAACTTCCCCAACAGAGCCTCCGCGCGACCCTTCACAGCCTCGGCAGCGGCAGCTGCGTGCTCGCCGCTTGCCGGCTCCAGCAGGCTGTCCATGTCGACGTTGGGATCGCGAAGATAGATGTGGGTGAGGATCCGCGTCAATGCCGCAGAAGACAAGACCCGCGCCTCGGCCTCAGCCGTGGGGCCAAGACCAAGGGAAACATCTTCAAGAGCGCGGATCAGGAAGGTAAGCAGCTTGGCGGGGCCGTCCTCTGCGCCGGCCAGTGGGCTCTCCAGGCCACTGTCATAAAGCTCCCTTAGCAGGACACGAGCCTTCACCTCCATATCCATGAAGGCCACGCGATCTTCAGCAAGAACCCGCGCCTTGGCGTCCAGCTCGACCTTCCTCGCCTCCAACTCCTGCTCCAGCGTGCCCAGGCGGTCGCGGCGCTTCTTCAGCTTGGCCTCCCGGTCCTTGATGGCTGCCTCACGAGCCTTCATGCCTTCCTCCTGCTCCTGGCGGAGGCGGGCCTCCTCGGCGAGCTGGTTCTGCAGGCCCTTCAGCTCACCCTCCAGCGTCTCACAGTGACCTTGGATGCTGGCTGCCTCCCCCAGGGCAGCATCGCGGGCTACCTTCGCCTGGAATAGCCCGCTTCTTCTCCTCACAAGTCGTCGAAGCTCGGACCAGCGCCACCGAATCGGCGTTGGCCGGCACGAATCCAGCCAGAGGCCAGCTCAAGCGCCCGGCCACTGGCGAGGGTCGGCGCCCGAAGATCTGCCGCAGCCGGGTCCAGTTCGGCAGCAGCTGTCTAGGACCACGGAGGAGTCGGAGAGACAAGAAGCAGGAGTAGGAGGAGTTGGCGGCGGTCTAACCATCGCGCTCGAGGCGGAACCAGCGCGCCAAGGCAACGGTGGAGGCGGCGCCCAGCAAGGCCACCTCGGGAGTCGCACAGGATAAGGGGCTGAGCTTCGCCCAATGGCCTCGGCCGAACCTCATGAGGACGCCCGGGCAGGAGAGGCCTGGGCGTCGGGGTCATTTTCCTTTTCGAGCAAAGGCATCGCCACGGATGGGGCCTCAGGAGCCCCCTTCAGCTTCTTCGCCGCGGGCGCCAGCCTGGCCGAAGAGCATGGACGTCAGATCTCGTCGACAAAACAATAATCAAGACGGGAAGCAGGCACTTACAAGTCATCGCTGGTGGACTCGAGCAGCCTCCGGCCATACTTGAAGCCCGAGAGCCGGCTGCAGGGATCAGCTTCAAGGGGACCAGGAGCGGGAGGCGCGTCATGCGGATCGCCTGGCCGGGCGGACCTGGGGGACCAGCCCAGTCCGGGTCCTTCTTCGAATCGGGAGCAGGCTTCGCCTCCCCGCCCCACCATCATCCTCGCTGCCGTCACTCTCGGGAGGCAGAGAACGCGGGCCTGCGCCCAGGGGAGGAGCCCTTGATTCCGCCTCGAATCAACCCCCTCTCGGCTCTCTTTCCTCCACCTCTTCGCTGGAGTCGGAAGAGGACACGTCCACCAGGTCCTCCGGAGCCTCCGCGGGCACGATCCCGTCCCCATTAAAGGCGGGCATGGACCCCACAACCTGCTCCCAATCCTCGCGAAGAAACAGGGGTGCGGGGGCACCCTCCGGTCTCGCCACATCGCCCCCAACCAAGGACTGGAGGATCATCGCCAGATCCTCGCCGGCCAGGGCCACGGGGCTTGGGTGAGGCCTCCACATCGAAGCGAGGCATCGGGCGAAGCGGAGCCAGCTTGGTGCCCAGAACTCCCTCGACGCGACCGGTCAGCCTCGCCGCCGCCGCGTCATCTGGCCTTAGATCTGCGTCCATCTTCTCCAGCACCAGCTTCGCGCGGGGATCCCGAAGCTCCATTCGGGACCCGTTGAGCTTTCCTGGGGCCTGGCTCCGTGGGCAGGATCAGCCGAGGGTCGATTCGCCCAGCATCCACCGAGACCCACTTACTCCTGAAGTCCTCAATCCGCTTCCTAGTGTTTGAAATGGCGATGGCTCCGCCGTAAGCGATGAAGCTCGCGCACGCGGAGACGGAACCACGGGAGAGTCGGAGGAAGAAGTAGTGGCGCAGCAAGGCCACCGAGGGCTTCACCCCAGCATGGGCCTCGCAATAGTAGGCGAAGATTGCCAGAAGAAGGACGGAGTTGGGATGAAGGTGCAGAGCGTGAACGTTGTAATGGCGAAGGACGGAGAAGAAGAACTTCGAGAAGGGAGGCGCCGCATCAGCAATGACGGCGCCGTGAAGAACGGGTAGAAGGTACTCCCCGACCCTCGGGCGGAGGAGCTGCCTTGAACACCGCCGTTCCATCGACGCCCTGCGCCTCCGCCAACCGGGCGATCGAGCAAGGCTCGCCACGACACATTCGGGCGGGTCCAAGGCAGGAGAGTACCAGCTTCGCCGGGTTTGACGACGAGCCATGGCTGGCTAGGGCTCGAAGGCGGAGTGGATCTGAAGGTCTTGGAAGCAGGGAGGAGAGGCGCAAGAAAGGGGATCTGAGCAGCAAATGGCGAAAGTAAAGGAGGCAAGGAAAATGCCGCTCTATTATCAACCCGCACGGTTGCAGAGGCGCCCACGTCCAATCAACCGCCACGCGGCGCCCAAGGTCAAGACTGTTAGGGGCCCACGACGCTGCAGACTTGCCCTTTCGCCTCTCTCGCAAGGCCAAGTTCGGGCGCGCCATGGGCCTAGGGGCTACTGTCGGCGTTACTCGGGAATGGGGTCCCAGACTTGTTCGCCTGCGTGGCTCATGCGGCGTGGTTTCAAAGGAGGCCCAGGACGGCCCATCTTCATCAACACAAGCTCAAGACCTCGCGAGGGGCCAAGCCTGCTGGGCGGACGACCAAGAGCTTCCTCAGCGCGGACTCGTCAGCTGGCTCATGAGGAGGCGGAGAGGTCAAGGCAGGGTACCTCGCGAGGTGCCCGTGACGCAAGCCATGATTTACCAAGGGCGCCTGGCGCCAGCCCGCTGCAGCGTCCTCCTTTCCTCTTTGGTGCAAAGGGAGCAAGCGCAGCGAGAGCATCAAGCAAAGGCATCTGCTTCGTGCAACAAAACCAAGACCAGCCCGAACGGCTGGAATGCGATCATCGTGGAGCCCAAGCAAAGGCGTCATCACCAGAGCCTTTGGCAAAGCGAGGACCAACTTTAGTCGGGATAAGTGTACCCGTTGTTCCCCTTCAAAATGGCCAACTGTTGGCGCCCTTCCCGCTCAATATTTGGGAAGAGGCCCAGGGCCTTCGTCTAGATAAGTAGAGCTAGCCACCATAGTAACGGGGGGATCCGCCTTTCGAAATCCAGAGAGAGAGATAGAGACCCGATCCTCAAGCTAGAGCGACGGGACACCACTTAGCAGTTCATCACACCCACTAAGAACAGACCCTCGCGAGGCTGTTCTTCCCTGTACTGTTCCTCATCAGCCCAAGAGGCAATCCACACACCACAATAATCGGAGTAGGGTATTACACCACGATGGTGGCCTAAACCAAAGATAAATCTTGCGTCTCTTGTGTCGTTCTTGCTAGTAGTTTAGGTCCCTGCGATTCGGTGAGGTACGAGACGGTGGAGGGTTGGATCTCCGCGCGCACCCCAGAGTTCGAACCTTAAGGGTCTGCCGGAACCCGAAATCCGACACCAGGGGCTTCGTTTTACCCATAATATGGCAATAAAGTCCGAACACCTTCATGGAAGTTTGGCACCCTGAACTTATAGCATTATATGCATCAGCTCTGAATCATGTCTTGGGTCAAATGTTGGGTTTGCCCGGCTCCCATGTTTTGCTGCCTTACGTTCCGCTATATCGGCTAAGGCAGCACAGGGAGAACTACTGCGATTGTGTCCCGGTTCTTCTGGACGAGCACCTCAGTAGAGAAAGCCAAAAACTGACTGTCATGATACGGCGAGAGTTGGTCAGCTGTTCGAGAGGTTGTAAAATCTTTAAGGATTTCTCCCGCATAATGCCATAAACAATGCATCGTGCGATGGATCGGTTTTCTTCCGATCAGGTGCTTGTAGAGCCCCTCGTGCAGTCTTCCGAACACCAGGGGCTGCCCCTACGTTCCTTTCCTAAAGCTCATATGGCTAAGTGAGAGTGATAAAGCCCTATAGTCCGATTGCCTAGTTCGTTGTGCTGAACACCTCCTTCGAAGGACCCAAAACTGGGATAAAGAGTGATCAGGTTTATCCCGAACACCCCTGCATTCTTACGTAAAGCGTAATTAATCGCCAACTCTCAGGATTTATATATAAAATGGCCGCGCAGGAGGATAAACTTTTATAACAGGCAATAAATAATAGAATTGACCTTGTTCAACATTACAAAGGGCAACATGATTGTATTCATGGAAACATAATGTCCTTGCTTCATTGCTCCACTGCAAGGCAGGATCCTTTCAGGACACTTTCATAATATAATTCGGGCTTGCGGTGCTCCTTTCCCTCTAGCGGTCCCTCGGTCATCATCTTTTCGGCATCAATCTTCCCCCAGTGCACCTTTGCGCGGGCGAAGGCCATTCATGCACCCTCTATGCAGACCGACCGCTTGACGACGTCAAGTCGAGGGCAGGCACTCACAAGCCGCTTCACGAGCCCGAAGTAGCTGCTTGGAGTCGGCTCGGCGGGCCATAGCTGGATAATCAAATCCTTCATGGCTAGTTCGGCCGCCCTATGCAGTTCGATCAGTTGTTTCAGTTGATCGGCAAAAGGCACCGGATAATTGAAGCGACATCATGCGACTCGTAAGAGCTTATCCGCAGTGTTCCTTTCTTCGCTCGGTAGAATTGGGCGGCATCCGATATGCTGCGGAGCAGTTCGGCGAATACCCCTGGAGAAATCCGAACTCAAAATTAGAAACATGATTTTCTCCTTAAAATACTTGCTTTACATGAATAAAAGCCTTACCCGCCGCGATCTTCCTCGCCTCCTGGATCTCCTGCAGGGTGCCTTGGGTTTCCCCCCGGGCATCACGCGCGGCCTGATGAGCCCTGGTGAGTTCAGATTCTTCCTCCGTTAAACTCTGCTCCAGGTCTCGCATTTCTTCACGGCCTCTTGAAGCTCTTGCTCAGCTTCAATAACCCAGGCCTCGTGCTTCTCACAAAGAGCCTGCTCTGCGGCTGCCTTTTCCTCGGCCTTGGCAACAACCTTCCTCAGAGCCTCGACTTCGGTCATCGCCCCTGGCGCAAATCATGAAACATATTTTATCATACTGGAAATTCATTCGCACTGAACGCGAACAAGGCTTGCACATACCTTGTATATCTTCCAATCGCCTTTTCAATCGGCCAAGTTCTTCTTTGGCCCGGCCTGCACTTTGATTCAGTCCGAGACCTCCGCGAAGAGAGAGGCAAGAGCTACCGCTGCAGACGCCGCTTATAAAAGAAGAGAGATAGATGTCATCAAGTGAGTCTTCCTGCGAACATAAATTTGATCCTCTGTCCGGTTCTTTCTTTCACCGAACAGTGTATCAGGGGCTACTATCCATACTATGACACTCTTCGAAACCTGATAAAACATACCTCAAAGCCTCTTGTAAGGCTAATACAGGCTTCATTCAGTCCACTCTCAGCAGACTGAATCTTCTCAATCACCGCACCCATAAGGGAACGGTGTTCATCGACGATGGAGGCGCTCTTCAGCGCCGCCAACAAAGCATTCGGCACCTCTGGTTGGACAGAGGTTGCCGGTGGAACAGACACGCCCCCTCCAGCCGAGGGAGGCCGCCTGCTTGATTCTGGAGCCGTATTGATCTCCGGAATTGCGTCCGGCTGGGGGCCGAATTCAAGACGGCCCCCGCCGTCGACTCCCATGGGAATCTTCTCCCCCATGTCTCCGGCCCCTGAAGTTTGACCTCCAGGCACCGCCTTCACGATCTTTCCCCCCCCCCCCCTCCTTGGTCGGGGTCCTTCTATGACGAAGCCTCGGTGTTATTCACGTATTTGGGGGGAGGGGCCTTCGGGGGCGTCCCGCTCTCCATAGCATCCGAGCTCAGCAAATCCTCTGATGAGGATTGTTCGGAGCGGGACCTCGCCGGACTACAAAAATATGGCTCAGGTTAAAATATTATGCCATGATAAGTCTGGACGCATAAACGTGTTTGGATTTTATGTACTCACGAGTTCACCAGGGGGTGGGCCCTGGGATCCCACGCCGGGCTGCTGTCGGCGGCGGTAGTGGACCCTTCCAGAAGAAGAGTTCTCCCCTTTTAGGCGACTCGTCCTCCAAGTGTATGGAGGTCGTCCTATTCTTTCTTCCCCCGCTGGGGATTCGTCTTCCTCCTCCTCCTCGTCCACTTCAGAGGCGTATCAGCGTTGAGCCTTGGATATTGTTAATACGAGTGCAGCGGGCGAAAAGGCACGGTCTTTTGGCCTCCTTCTCGGCCTTCTTCTTCTGCGCCTTGTAAGGCGCCGGGACCAGCATATTCGTCAGAAGTGGGCCGGCCGGTTCTTCGGGCAGCGGGGCCGGACAGTGGATCCGCCCCACCTCCTTCGTCCAGCCCTAGGAGAGCTGAGGAAAACACATTAAGCATTTCCCTTGGGTTATGCGGATTAAACGTATAGTAACTTTCATCGAGCTTATGGGCGGGACAGGTACCAAGGGTCCTCGCCCAAATTCGCCATGATTTGCCGGACTTGAAAAGCACCTTCCAGATGTCTTTTGTGCGAGGAGCCAAAGAGCTCTCGCAAGTAGGTCTGCAGTGCTTGGCCGATCGAATTCTATAAATTGCAAGACCGATGTTGACAAGGCAGGATCCGCCGAACTAACATCACCTGGACTACATTGACAAGTTTGATATTCTTGTCTTCCATATCCTTAACGCGCGTCTGGAGCACCGACTGTTCGCCGGACGAAGACCAGTTCAGGCCCTTCTTGGGCCAGGACGTAAGCCGCAGAGGGGCTCCGGATTGGAACTCGGGAGCAGCGGCCCATTCCATGCCGCGCGGCTCAGTGATGTAAAACCACTGTTGTTCCACTCTTTGACAGAATCATTAAAAGTACATGTTGGCCATGTGACGTTAGGCATCTTGCTCACCATAGCACCCCCGCACTCGGCGTGCTCGCCTCTCACTACCTTGGGCTTCACATTAAAGATCTTCAGCCATAAACCGAAGTGTGGCGAGATGCGGAGAAAAGCCTCACACACGACGATGAATGTCGAGATGTTGAGGAAGGAATTGGGGGATAGATCATGAAAGTCGATCCCGTAATAATACATGATGCCGCGAACGAACAAGTGGAGGGGAAACCCTAACACGCGGACAAAATGAGGGAGGAATACAACCCTCTCGTGGGGTTCCGGAGTAGGAACGATCTGTCCCGCCGTCGGGAGATGGTGGCTAATTTTCTTGGCCAGATACCCGGCCTCCTGAAGCTTTTTGATATCCTTCTCCCGGACGGTAGAGGCCATCCACTTGCCTCTTGCTCCGGATCCGGACATTTTCGGAAGACCTTTGTGGGCGGAGAAGACGAACGCTTGGGCGCTGGAGCTCGAGCGAAGGGGAATGGATTAGGAAGAAGAAAGTGTGGGTGCAAAAGGGAGTCCTTATCCCCATATAAAGGCAACAGGGATTTTGCGGCTCCCCACTTGCCTGGTAAACTTGCTTATTCCCCAAGCGTCGTGATTGCTGGCACGGTTGGGTTACCCACACCCGTGTTGATGAGAATCCCGTGATAAGAGGACACGATCTCTGCTTCGACAAGACGTGCCAGGAAAACCGCCTCGCAATATGTGCAGTAGCTGGTTGAGAAAAACGGTTCGAATAATGATCGGGCAATGGCGTGATGTCACGCTATGAAATTTGTCAGCAGATTAGATTTGTGGGATATTGTACTCTCTACGGTGGTATGTGGAATTTGTTTTGCAGAGCCAGACATGATCCTTGTGTTCGAAATCTTCTATGAGTATTCGGAGGAGGAACCCGCCTTGCAACGCCGAAGACAATCTGCGCGCCGGACTTATCGCCATTGAAGCCTGGTTCAGGGACTACTGAGTGAGTCCTGGATTAGGGGGTCCTCGGAGAGCCGGACTATATACTTTGGCCGGACTATTGGACTATGAAGATACAAGATTGAAGACTTCGTCCCGTGTCCGGGTGGGACTCTCCTTTGGGTGGAAGGCAAGCTTGGCAATTTGGATATGTAGATCTCCTCCCTTGTAACCGACTCTGTGTAACCCTAGCCCCCTTCGGTGTCTATATAAACCGGAGGGTTTAGTCCGTAGGACAACAACAATCATAATCATAGGCTAGCTTCTAGGGTTTAGCCTATACGATCTCGTGGTAGATCAACTCTTGTAATACTCATATCATCAAGATCAATCAAGCAGGAAGTAGGGTATTAACCTCCATCGAGAGGGCCCCAACCTGGGTAAACATTGTGTCCCCCGCCTACTGTTACCATCCGCCTTAGATGCATAGTTCGGTACCCCCTACCCGAGATCCGTCGGTTTTGACACCGGCAGCTGGATGAACAGGAGCCCGTGGATGAACAGTCGCAGGTGGAGGCTGGAGGAGGTTGACGGTGGATGAACAAAGAGTTCGTGGAGGCTGGAGGGGTTGACGGTGGAGATGAACAAGATCTCGTGGAGTCCTGCCAGCGGCACGCCACACCCCTCCCGATGAACAAGACCCCTGCTTTCGACCGTAGCGCCCAACACAAGTCTGCTTGGCCGTCTGCTTTGGAGTACACCACACCTCCCAATGAACAGGACCCCCATTTCACCGTAGGAGGTCCGCTTCTCCGCTTTTGTGGTATGCCGCACTGAACAGATCCTGCTGACTGCGGGCCGGTCGAACACAAGGCCGTTTCCTCCGTTTTGCGGTACGCTAGGCCTCGTTTCCATCGGCTGTTCCGTCCAAGCCCTCCCGATGAACACGACGACGCATTCCATTTCGACCCAGCCGGTTGGCTCCCCATGAACACGATGACGATGCAGTTCTTCCGTTCCGACCCAGCCATGTACACGAGCCCTGGCCGTATGTATGCATGAGTAGGCGTTCGAGACCCAGCCCGTATGTACGTGTACATGCTACGTGCGCCGCTTCTACTACTTACGACACGCGGCGCCGCTTATGTCGACCAGTATGTACATACATCGTCGCGACCAGAATGACAACGCCACGCACGCTTCACCAGGTGGGTCCCAACCGCCGTGCACTTCCTTCCATGCGAAGATGTAGCTAGTGGGTCCCCAGCGATGGGCGTAATCGCTTTTTTCTTCGGACGCACTTCCTTGCGTGCGAAGATGTAATGGTGGGTCCCAAATACCGTGGGGAAACTTTTTTCACGAAATACGGTGGCCCGTCCGTGGGTCCTCGCCGCCGTGGAGGAATCATTATTTTCCGCGTAATAAGGATGCACTTCCTTGCTGCGGCCGTGGACCCAAATTGCCGCCTCTCCACGCATGCCCACGTCCGATGGAAGTCGCCTTGACCACGCTGACCACGCCGGGCCGAGAGCACTGGGCGGTGGACGCATCGCGAGGCCTAGGAAGGGCAATGACGCGAGCCGGGAAGACGCGAGCGGATGCCCACGCCAGAGAGGAGTATGAGGGTTCACCGATTCGTCAAGGGTGTGAGGCTGCCATCGCCGCAGAATAACGGGGGGTGTGGGTTGAGTAGAGGGATGGCCTGCCGGGCGTGGGGGTAGTAGGGGCGGTGAGGCCTCCAAGGGCATCGCAGCCGGCCACAGGAGGCAGGAGCACGAGGCACCCAAGCACCGGGTTTGGGCGGCTGGAGCAAGAAGACCAGAGGTTGAAGAAGCACTACGGCCGTTGGATGGACATCGTACGGTCACTGGAGCTAGAATCATGCATATTGACTAAGTTGACAAAGCCCTTCATCCCCGTCAACTTAGTAGGCCCACAAGTCAGCCTCCCACTATACTGGGTCCCAACTAGCAGGGGGAGTATTCATTTCTTTTGTGCGTAATAAGGAGGCACTTCCTTGCGTGCGAAGATATAGCTGGTGGGTCCGAGCTGTCAGCGGTGGTAACGTTTTTTTCATGAAATACAGAGGCCCTTTCGGTGGGTCCCAGATGTCAGGTGGAGGAATCATTATTTTGCACGTAATAAGGAGGCATTTCCTTGCGTGCGTGTCAGGACCCAAATGGCCAGCCTCTCCATGTAAAGTCCACTTCAGATGCATGTCGGTCATTGACCATGTTGACCAGGCCACGCCAAGAGCACCAGGGCGGTGGACGATGGAAAGGCCTAGGAAGGGAACGACACAGAGCCAGGGAAGACTCGGCAGTTGTTTCCCATGCAGAGGGGAGTACGACCAGACGAGGGTTTATCGTCTGCCCGCTGCCGCCAGAGAATGACATGAGGTGTGGGTGAGTAGAGGGATGGCTAGGCCAGCGATGAGAGTAAGGGCAGTCAGGGCCTCTGGCAGACACACCCGACCCATGGGGAGGACGGAGCAGCAGTCCCGCCGGTGCTTGTTTGAGCGGGCCGGAGTAGGAAGAGCAGAGATTGAAGAAGCACGACCGTGAGGATGGACATCCAACGATCGCCACGCTGGCCAACCTTTTTTTTAGGGAAGCCTCAAATCTGTGGAAAACAACATACATCCCATCTGCCATTATTTCTAATAATTTACAGCCCATTTGTTAATTCTTAAGCCCATATTCTTTTTGTTAGCATTACAGCCCATATTGTGGCCACGGTTAAAAAATTATACGAAATTTTGCATATTTCGGTGCGGTCCAAACTGCTTTTAATCCCGAAATTTTGAGTCACATTCAAACTGATTTGAAAATAAATGTATATCAATATAAAATCCAACAAATTGTCCACGCATAATAATTAATGCAATTTGAAATCTCGAAATAGAAAAAAAGAAATTTGAAACTAATTGTCGGTTTGATGTGTTTTAAAAATGTACAACCCACTTCTCATTACTGATAGGCCATTTTCTCGGCCAACCGAATGAAGCTCTCCTCGTCTTGAAAGATTTGTAGCCCAACAGGCGTGACAAAGCGACTTACTTGGCAAATCGCAAAAAATTGGGCTACCATTTTCAGAAAGAAAAAAAACTACTGGGCTGGTCTGCGGTAAACATAAAAGAGAAGGCTGTCTAGACAGCCAGAGTGCCCCGCACAGCCAGCTTGACACCGCTTCCGTCTCAAAAACAAATTAGATAAATGCCACTCCAATTATGGCGATTCATAAAAATGCCACTGCAATTTCCAAACTTTGAAAAATGCCACTTCAATTTTTGCAAACTTTGGAAAACGCCACTGCAATTTGCAAACTTTGAAAAACGCCACTCCAGACTTCAAAAAATGCTACTAGAAATGGCATGAAATGGCATTTTTCAAAGTTTGGGAATTGTAGTGGCATTTCTCGGAAACACCAGATTTGGAATGGCATTTATCAAATTAACCCAAAACAGAAATAACTGGGCGAGCTGCTGGGTCCTCGTGTCACCGGCCACAGTAATTCTCTCGCTTATTGACTACGCTGACAATGGCATGGGACCCAGATGTCGTAAATCCATTAGGAGGAGCCTTTTTTATTGGTTGAAATAAGGAGGCACTTGCTTGCATACTGCCATGACCTTGGCAGTCCTCGCTGTCATTATCCTTTCCACGACAATCATCTCCCGATTGTGTACGCGTCAACTTGGTAGGCCCACAAGTCAGCCTCTAAACCCGTGGAGGACAAATACAACCCATTTAAAAAATAACAGCCCATTCCATACGCTCAAACGGAAAGTTCAACATTCGTGAGCAAAGTAATGTGTCTGATCCACATATAGAGTAATCGAACTTCCACATTGGCAACCATCATAGCGGTTAACTATCTACTCCGACTAATACTCTAGTAGCGCATAAGTACTAACTTACTCTTAGCTAACTAGACGATGCCGGCCGCCATCTACGGTGACACGCTTAAACACGGCACCGGCGCCCTCCGCCCGCCCCGGACTTGCCAAAGGTGCGATAGGGCGTTGCTCGCTGCTGCTGGCCCTTTCCATGCCAGCGTGGTCCACCGAAGCTTCGGCTTCTAAGCGGGAAACCCACTTGACGAGCTGGTAGTAAAAATCGGCATCACGAACGCGTGCATGCCCGACAGCCTCTAGGGCTATTTACCGGACGCCGGCCTCCACGTAGTCGGCCCAGTTGCTGGCGCTCTGCTCGCGACTCAAAGCGTCGGTGCGCTGCTGCTCCATGTCCCGCTGGCGGCGCAAATCGGTGATACGCTCCTCCTCCGCCAAGCGGTCGCGCTCCAACAACTCCTGCTCCTCCGCCAGGCGGTCGCGCTCCAACAAGTCCTCGATCTCTGCATTGCCATCTAAAGACCGATAGAATGCCTCCTCCCTCCATCTGCCTTCCGGTGAAAAACCGTACACTAATTCCGGCGGTAACCGCCTCCGGCCTCGCCTATCGCGGACGGGCGGGGGCATGGCGCACGTGGAGGATAAGTGGAGAGCGACATTGGGCCGGTGGGGGCTTATGAGGATAGGGCGAGTTGGGTCACAGTGCCACCGGAGAAGGCCGGGAAACAGTAGTTATAGGCGGAAGGTAGCGCGACTGTCCTCGGAATTCAATGCATAATTAAGAAGACATGGCTTAGCATGCCAGCTTGCCGTGGAAAACTAGAGAAACTGAAATTATGAATGTGTCGTCCCGTCCCGTCCGTGCTGGGTCGCACGCCGGCATGACGGTCAAACGAGTGCACTCAAATCATCTCCCTCCTTATCAATAATGATTCCACGGATTTAAAAGGCCTGTAACAATTAAAGCGCATCTTTTTTCACATCAGTTAGCTGCCTTAATTACGGCCGGCTGCATGCATGCACTCAAAATCGCTCGCAGCCAGTACACGGAGCAGCATGCAACGAGTCGCGGCCGAGGGCATTAGTTGATGAACTTTAGCTGGGAGATAAGGCATTTGCAACGCTACCTGGCAGTTTCTTTAGATTCACATGGCATTTTCTTCGTGAGCAGCTTGTCGGGCTTTTCAGAGGTAGGCATTTTATTCAAAAACTGCCACTTCAGATCTTATGCCGCAACTAAAACTGCCAGAGCGCATTAGTAGGCTAGCTAGTGATCGATCAGTAACTTGTAAACACTGAGCGAACAAAAATAAGGAACTGTTAATGCATCTCAATTATTCACAGATCATATACAAATATGTAGCTCCAAAAGCAAAGATCAGCCACTTCGGATCTTGCGTCGCAACAAAAACCAACTAGTACGATTCCCATACATAATATCAACATGTTAATGCATCTCAATGATTCACAGTACAAATATGTAGCTCCAAAAGCAAAGATCTAGAAAAAACATCTGTTCTGCCTACTAACATGGATGCTTCTCCTGGACAACATTATGTACATACTGAAAGACAAATTTGTTTGTGAAGTCTACAATTTCTCTTGCAAAAGTAAGTGGTTTCACCAAGAGCTGGAACCATGGGAATGAACCACACGTGATGGAGGAACATCCACTGCAATATGATTTGGTCTTCTCTCGATCAGACGCCAGAGACTATTTTCGAATCATTTAACTTTAACTTAGGCAAAATGATGCCCATTGTATAATCATACCAAAGCAATGAAGCACCTAGTGTTGGCCAATAAATAGTACAAGATTACTTTTCTGCAGTCCATGAAGTGACTATCCAATCTTTCCGTGTCTATTTTCAAATGGCACTGCATGCAGTGACTATACTATTCTCTTGTGCAGTTCAACCAAAATTGCGGTCACTTTGTGTGTTTGCCAAATAGCAACGGGCAGACATCTCTGTCTGCACAAATATCAAGCAGCTAGTAAACATATACCCCACCTTGTATTTTCGGTTTAAACATGTCTCTTCCGCTTAGCATCTGTCATGGTTTGCACTGGACAATTTGATACTGATCATGTTTTGCCCTCGGACAATTTCATACCGAATTGATTTGTCGGTTCAGAGCAGAAATATAGCGCCTATTCTTCATCGCATCAAGGATATCCATGTTCGCAGTGATGGAAGAGGTGAAATAGATACAAATCGAAATTGAGCATCCAATCATTGAATCATGTCCTCGCACCTCCAATGTAGGTCCACCGCCAATAAATTCACATGCAAACCACTAGTATTACTATCTAATGACAAAGACAAAAAGAGTAGCAAGATAGTAGAAAACCATGTACCTTCGTAATGAACAGCTCATAGTGCCACCAATTGGATATAAAGGTTTGGAAGAAAACATGCTCCTAATGTTGAACTAGTTGGACTTTTTGTGCAGTTGCACTAAAATCGAGCATCCCTGTTTGCATAGATATTGGTAGTGTGATTACTATAAAAGTGGCACTAGTTGAAGCATAGACTCACAAGTATAAGCATTCCAATTTCTTAATGGGAAAAGGTAGCAAGACTGTTTCTAACCACCTGTTTGAAGGAATAAATAAGGCAACAACGGCTGATGTCGAAAAGGCATATATAGTTCTTTTCCGAAAGAATGATCGATTCTCGACCTTTCCTCTTCTTTTAAGCATATTTGTGCAGTTCAACTAAAATAAAATGCCATCACCGCCTTTGACAATTCAAAGGACACTGCATAAAAGGAAATGACTTAACATTACATCATGATGTCGATCAGTATGTAGTCCATGCATTAGAGACAAACTTACAGACCTCCTCCGATAACATAATGAACATGAATTTTAACAAAGGTGTGACTAGCTTTACCGGGATAATTTGAGTGAACTCTACACCCTTCCGATCTCTAATATAAGACGCCATGCGGTTCAATTTAAAGTACCCAAACGTCTAGTATTTAGAAAAACAGGTAGTAGTTTTCTTGAGCACATATCTGGGAAATCTTGCCACACTTTATTTATGTTCATACGCTAATGCAACACCATTCGAAATTTTGAATACTATAAATATACACTAATCCAGTGGCTAGTGCAACAGTAGAGTAGTTATTTTATTACAGGTACAAAGACAATGGTTTTATCGAACAGATTTCAATAAACTCTAGCAATCGGAAGATTTCTATAAGAATTAACAATACAAAATGTAAAGGTAACATCGCTTCAAAGATTGGTGTACTAGCTGTGCATGAGCATTAAACCAAATACAAAAGTCTAAAGGTAACTAGCATTATTAACTAATGATAGTATAGAAAATTGCAAACCATGTACCTCCAAGGTAAATATCATTTCGAACTCGGGGGGACCTTAAAAATTGCTATCCCAATCTTGATAATCGATCAAACATAAAACTTGATCGAACGAATCAAGAGAACATCCGGAGGAGGAGTGTCGGGGCAAGCTGATCTGGCCCACGAACACCTATGGGGCCGGCGGACCGAGCCCCTTTCGGTTCGGAGGGGAGCGGAGGTCGCACGAAGAGCAGATCGAGGCGAAGCACGCGAGAGGTTTTACCCAGCTTCGGAGCTCTCCGGAGAGATAATACTCCTCATCGTTGCATGTCTAGGTGTATTGCGTTCTTGCTCAGAGCGCCGGATGCTACAAAGATGCATTTAGCTGCTAACGAGATCGAGCGTGGAGGGAACTAATCGACCAACCAACCCTTTCTACGCTATGCATGGGCCTCCTTTTATATGCTCAAAGGGCTCCGACAGTGTGGCAACGTAGACGGGGTACAAATGTAAAACTAGTGGTTGGTACACCTACTTGTACAAAGGTATGTTGTAATATACCTAACCCTCGACGGCAGGGGACAAAGGCATTAAATGCCCGGCCTAGTCGCCCCTAACAAAGGCAAACAGGGACCGTTGGGGCGCCAATTGCTCGCCACGATGGCAAACTTGTCGGCCGCTTGTTGCCACCATCACCGCTGGCTGCACAGCCTCTCGCCACGCTACCGGAAAGGCCCTGTGGCGACATCGTTAGTGGATGCGCTGGAGCGTAGGGTACAGAGAGGTGGTCTGCCATGTTGTTATCTTGTCGCTACCGAAGCCTGCCGCTCATCGGGCCTTCCTGCAAGCTCCTCTTGCCGGGTCTTGTCTTGTAAGTGCTCGGTGGCCTTTTCCGGCAAGCTCCTCTTGCCGGGCCTTGTCTCCTATGTGCCTTGGGTGACCTTCCCGGCAAGCTCCTCTTGCCGGGTCTTGTCTCCTGGCTTGAATATTTTGTTCTTGAATGGCTCCAAAGGAACCACGGAGGACCTTGGCGGTCACCCTAAGCCTTGCCGCTGAGGGCTTAATCGCCTGCGGCACAAGTTCGGGATACTAGGGTACCCCTACTCTAGTACACCGACAGGAGCCCCCGGCTCGCCCACACACGGTGCCGAAGCGCTGTTGGGCTGTGCCCAAAACAGGCACGGGCACACGCGCCCGGTCACACCATAACTCACCTCGACCCATTCACGCCCCCACGAACGGCACGCACCGAACGTGGGCGTCGTGAGAGATCGTGGGCAGGTCGTGGGGTTTCTTTATTCGGGAAATCGAACGCCCGCCTCCCCTTTATAAGCAGGGGGAAACAGGGTACGCCGCCTACCTTGCCGCCGCTGTCCCATCGAAAAACCTCCGCCGCCTCCCCTTCTTCTCAAGGCTGAAAGAGAGAAGCGCCCCCCCATCGCCGCCAAAGACACTTCAACGCCCGATCTCCTCCACCGCCTCCGCCATGGGCCCTGAAGTCGACAAGGGAAGACCGTGAAGTCGGCCGAGGCGCTGGACTTGCGGGCGCGGAAGGAGTGGGTTGTCTTCCCCCCTCAGCTCGCCGCGAGGGAGCCGAGGGAGAACTACTACCTCTTCTCGTCGACGGAGACAGGCGCATCCGCCAAGACGAAGGTATTTCCCCACCGCTGCAGAATCGCCCGACGGGTATCCTTCTTCGCGCTCTTCTTCTATCAAGGGCTCGCCCACCCTTTTCTCGAGTCCTTTGCGACATTATGAACACCTACGGGTTCCGCCTCTTGATTTCACCCCAACGCTTATTCTCGACCATGGCGGTTTTCAGACATCTCTGTGAAAACTTTGTCGGAGTCCACCCAAATGTAGCTCTTTTCCGTCACTTTTTTTGCCCCGAGCCGAGAGAGGAGAGCCTTGCCGGAGGAACTGCTGGGTCTCTAGGGTCGGCAAGAAGGAGGCCTATCTCGAGGGAGAGTCAGAGCAAATGGGAGGAGTGGAGGGCAGATTGGTGCTGGATTGTTGAGGAGAACCCGCAGCCTTTTACCGCCAAATACCAAACCCCAAAAGAGTGAGGCGCTGCAATGATTGGAGCACCTGCCCCGAGGGCGCTTAGGTCAAGATTGCAAGCATTCAATCCTCCGCCTCAGACTTGCCGGACTCACTGTAGGGACTGTTGGCGCGGACTTTCTTCGCCGCCGCATCGCCCCCTTGCAGGAGAGAAGGAGACCTGCCTGGGAATTCCAGAACGCAGCAGACATCATGAGGCTGCGCCCAGGCCTCAACTTCAACTTCACCGTCTTGGAGCTTGACGCAATGCTCTTAGAGCTGTTCAAGCCTGATCTTGATCATCCGGAGATGTTTAGGTTGCCGAGGGCGTCGTTCATTGCAGGCAACAACTCGCCGCTTGACCGCATCCGCGTAATGATGCCATTGTGCGACTCCTACCTAAATTGTCCCCACTTGGCAAGAGCCGCAGACGACATCGTGGCGGCAGTTCTTCGACAATCTAGTGGAGATGCCGGTCCGCCTCAATGAGCAAGAGGGGCCTCACCATGCGACACCATCGACGCATTTAGATGCGCCAGACGCTACCAAAGAAGAAGCGGCAAAGAGGCCGCCGCTGGGCGAAGTTTGGCTTCACTGTGGAGGAGGCAGAGGCAGCCGAGGCGGCAAGCCTTGTCGAGCGAAAAGGAGTTCGTCGGCGAGGAAGAGCTTGCGAAGCTCAAGCCGAAGTCGAGCGAGCCCGCCGAGGGCGCATCCTCTCCACCTCCAAGCAGCTTGCCGCGAAGCGGAGCCACCGCTCCACCAAGAAGGCGTCAGTAGGCCGGAGACGCAGCTGGGCGGCAGACGGGCCAACAGCCAGCGGACGCGCTTCCACCGCGGCAGTAAGCACTGCTGCCGGGAGCACCTCACACCGCCAAGGCAGAATCGGGCGGGCCTCGCATGAGCCACCGTCCCGCCCCGCCAAGCGCCCAAGGGAGTTTCCGCCTCGCCTGCATCGGAGGCGGGCCAGAATTCGACCTCTCCGCACTCAGCTCCGACGAGGAAGAGGAAGAGTAAGATTCCTTGTTGTACTTGTGATTCTTCCATTTGTTGCCTTATCTTGTATCTGATCTGCTTTACTCTGAATCCATTCCTTTTCAGGACGCTGGCCCAGAGGATGTCGAAGAGGGCCAAGACCTCGGTGATTGTCGTCGAGGACGAACCTTCTGCGACGGCAGGAGGCGCGTCCGAGAAAACCTTGCCGGATGAGGCAACTCTCCTTCAAAGCAGCCCCCAGCGTAAGTATATGGTCTACTTCTTGCTGTTTGGTGTGCACGGGTGCTTCTTCCTTTGCTGATATCTGACTGTTGACTTGTGTAGGAGCAGAGCAGCCTCCTTCTGCTTCGACTACGCCGCCAAGGGTGGATTCCCCGGCAAGGGAGCGCCTCGGCAAGGGAGCGCCCCGCAGGGAGCGCCTCGCAAGGGAGCCTTCTCCGCAAGGAGCCTTCTTCCGCAAGGGAGCCTTCTCCGCAAGGGACGGCACCAGCGATCCCTTGGCGGCGTGAGACCATGACCGCAGCCCCGGCGCAGTAATCTTCTTGCTCGAGTACTTCCTTTGTGTTTTTCTTCTTCTGATTTTATCTTTGGATATTTGCTTGACTTTCTTCATCCGTCCCGCCATGAGCCAATGGAGATCGAGGTCGCCGGCGAGGAGGACGGCGCTGCAACACCGACGAAGCCGCCGTCAGGAAGAAGAAGCCGGCCGACGAAGCTCGCTGGGCGAAGAGGCCGCCGGCTGCCGCCGCAGAAGCCGGGCGAGGGGTCTGGCGATCGTGACCGACGACTTCGAGGCCGCAGGGAGCGCCAGCGCTACACCGACCGCCGATCCCTCCGCCGCTGCCGCAGCTGCCAGTTCAAGAGCCCCAGCCCGGCGCCTACTTGAAGGCCGGCGACGGCGTCTTCATCAAGCTCCCATGGGAGTCGAGCTCCAGGGCACCGCCCGAAGGGGAAACCTTCGATGAAGAGCTGCTCGCCTCCGCTGGGCGGACGCTAGTTGACGCGCCAAGCAGCAGCGGCGAGTTCGAGGAGGAGCAGCTGCGGAAGCCGCTGTCCGCTCTACCGCGCCCGACAAGCCAAACTGGCATCCCGGGAGGCCCTTGTCGCCAAGGCGGGAGCAGATATTGAGAAGCGCGCGGAGGAGCTCCGGGGCCGCAACCAGGAAGCTCTCCGGTCTTTGGCGGAGGAGCGGGAGCAACTCGCCGAGGAGCGCAAGGCCTTCATCCTCGAGAAGGCTGTAGCTGAGGAGGAACAGCGGCTTGCTGCCGAGAAGCTGCTCTGAGGAGGGTGAGCCGGGCGAGCGGAAGGTCAACCTGGACAGCCACGAGGAGGATCTCGCCATGCGCGAGGAGTCACTTGGCGGGGCGCTTAAGGAAGCGAAGGATGCTGCCGCAGCCGCCGAGGCCGCCAAGAAGGAGCTGGAGACAAAGGTGGCTCAGCTGGAGGCCAGTCTCAAGAAGAGCGGCGAGGAGCTTGCTGCGCTCAAGCACGAGCGCGAGAAGGACGCCTACACTCTTGGAGAGCTGCAGGGCCGTCTCGCCGAGAGGGGCAAGGAGCTCAAAGACCGCCAGGACTCCAATGCAGACCTTGAGTTGAAGCTAACTACTTTGACTCAGACACTGGACGGCGCCAAGGAGCGGGAGGTGGCCCTCAAGGAGAAGATCAAGGCCGACGAGGAGCTGCTGGCGAATGTTGTTGCCACCTGTGGTGCCTTGAGGGAGAGTGTGAAGCATCGGACCGAAGGTCTCGTGGATCTTGCTGCCGCCATCCACAGCGAAATGATGGAGCTGGGGATGGTGGATCTTGGATACTCCTCCGACGAGCACCTCCAACCCAGCACCAAGCTTAGCTTATTCTTCAAGGGCGTGGTGACGGGCCTCCAGCGTCTCCGGGAAGAGGTCCCAAAACAGCTGACCGAGGAGTCGCGCCAGATCTGCTGGAGCCCTCCAAAAGGTGCTTGATGAAGGTGGCCTTCCGCAATCCGGGCCTCAACTTCACCAACGTCCTCAAGTCTCTGTCGCCGGATGCTGATGTGGAGGCGCTCAAGACCCTTGTCGCACCCATTGTGGACAGGGTGAGCGGAATCAAGAGGGTTGAGGGTGGTCGCGTAGATTAGGCCGCTCGTTTTCTATTTCCCTTGCCGCTGCTGGTCATGTCACAGGAACAATCCATTAGAGCTGCGGCAAGCTATCTTGTAATATAACTTTATTTTGGATGTCAATTGCTATGTTATTTCCTTTACTTGATTCCTTCCTTTGTATGCTTTTGCCTTACGCTTTTAGGGAACTTGTCGGTGCGGGCACCGAGCCATGAAAGGCTGAGTGCGGAACGTCGGCCACTTTGGCGGAGCCGCTTCCGACAAGCAACCTTGTCGCAACCAGTCGCGGCTCACTTAAGTTGTTGAGCGGACTCGAAACAAAGTAAGGGCGCAACTAGCTACGAGTTGGTTCCTCTCAAGCATGTGTTTTCCATACAAAGTTCGGTCGCTCAAGGAAAATAACTTAAAAATTTTAAAATTTATTGCTCAAACTTTGGCAACTTAGCTTTTCCGCTGCTTGCTTCCTGGTAAGGTTAAACTTCCTTGAGCGATGCTTGGTCCACACCATTATCTTCTCCTTCCCCGGCAAACTTGTAAAGCGGGGAACCTTCCTTTCTTTGAGAAAGAGAAAGAAGAGAAAATAAAGATATGGAGCCTTGTGGCTCGTTATCACTACTGTGGGTAGGTGCTGCACAAAGTGTCGATAATGCATGCAAAATAGAAGTAAACAGCATGAAATCGACAAGGTGTGCGCACGCTTAGCTTTATCGATGCACGGGTCTCGCTACCGCTTTGTACAAAGGATTACATGCATCAGCGGTAAGACTTGTACAAAAGGTGGTTGTCGGAACAGGTTCCGGCAACCGCGCCCTACGGGTAAAACTTACGAAGATGCTCAATATTCTAGGAGTTGCTCATCGGAATGCCATCTTCGGTCTCAAGGCGGACAGCGCCAGGCCTAGTGACTTGTTTCACCCGATAAGGGCCTTCCCACTTCGGCGTCAACTTGTTGGAATTCTTGGCGGACTGAACGCCAAGGACAAGGTCGCCTTCCTCGAGACTTCGGCATTGACTTTGCGGCTATGGTAGCGGCGCAAAGCTTGCTGGTACCGAGCAGCTCAGACAAAGAGCTTCGAAGACGATCTTCCTCAAGGAGCAGCGTCATCTTGTCGCAGCTGCTCTTGCTCAAGCTCATCATAAGCGAGCACTCGAGGCGATCCGTACACGAAGTTCCGTGGGGAGAACTGCCTTCCGCTCCATATACTAGAGCGAAGGTGTCCGCCGCTGGCTCGATTTGGCGTCGTCTGACGACCAAAGAACCACCGGCAGCTCCTCAATCCAGCTTTCTTTTCGTGACTTGTGCAGCCGTCGAAAGTTCTGGTCTTGAGTTCGCGCAGCACTTCAAAGATTTGCCCTTCTCCGCTTGACCGCTGCTTCTCGGATGAGCAATAAGCGAAGCAGACCTTGGAGCCAAGATCTAGGATGAACTGCATGAAGGTGCGGCTTTTGAACTGTGTGTCGTTGTCGGTGATGAACCTATTAGTGATTCCGAAATGGCAAACAATAGACCTGAAGAACTTGATCACGATCGTGCTGTCACCTTCCTCATCGCTTCCACTTCCGGCCACTTTGTGAACTTGTCGATTGCAACATACAAGTACTCAAAGCCCCCGACGCCTTTCGGGGAAGGGGCCGAGGATGTCGAGCCCCTGCATCAAAAATGGCCAGGATAAAGGGATCGCCCGGAGAGCTTGAGCTGGTGGTGTGTTCGCTTGGAATGGAATCGCACGCTTCACACTTGGTTACTTGTGCGCTTGCATCACGGAGGCTGTCGACCAAAAGAAACCTTGCCGAACGCTTTGGCAAGAAGTGCTTCCGCGCCAATGTGGTGACCACATATGCCTCCATGTATCTTCGCCAACAGCTTTTGTCCGCTCTTTCCGATGAATACACTTCAATTTCACCTGTTGAGTCTTCTTACATGCAGTGTGTTGTCGACAACCGTACATACTTGACCGCCGGGCTACTCTTTCCGCTTATTCTTGCTCTTCGGAAGTTCTCCGTCTCAAGGAAATGGACAATCTGCTGCGCCCATGTTGGAGCCATGCGGCTCGACAACAAGGACTAAAGGCACATTGTCTGCTGCGGGAACATCAGCTTCCACGGCAAGAACCTGCGGCTCACCGGAGCTTGACGTTCCCGGCAAGCTTGCCGGAGCAAAACTTGTCGGGAGCGCTCGCTTCAACGAAACAAACCTCGGGCTTGTCGGAGCAGCCCCTCGGCCTTTCTGATGGTGTCGATCTTGGGGACTTTCGTGGCGGCGGCTTCGAAGCTCACGGAAAGTAGTCACCAGAGATCAACCTCCTCTTCTTGCTCTGTCCTGTTGGTGGTGTCACGGACAGTTGAGTTAGCTTGAGCACAAAAATCCCTGGTTCCACAGGTGACTTAAGTGCGGCGCACTTTGACAAGCCATCAGCAATGTCGTTCTGAGCTCTCGGAATATATTCCATTTGCAGGCCGTCAAAGTGCTCTTCTAGCTTCCTCACTTCATCAACATAAGCTTCCATCAATGGACTCGATAATTCTTGTTCACTTGGCGGATAACAAGTTGTGAGTCACCCCGACAATGAGCTTCTTGATCCCAAGGTCCATCATGCGATCTCGAGACCGCAAGCAAACCTTCATACTCTGCAGATTGTTTGTTGCTTGCTCCTTGGGAAAGTGCATCCGGACTACGACTTGAGGTGCTCTCCGTGGGTGCGACAAGCAGCACGCCGCACCGGCGCCTTTGCAGCGAGAAGGCACCATCAAAGTACATCAGCCACTCTTTGCTTGTTTCCTTGACGGGATGCTCGTTTCGAATTTCTTCATCCGGTGTTGGTGTCCATTCTGCTATGAACTCCGCCAATGCCCTGCTTTGGATAGTCAAGTGCTCTCAAACTTGAGGCCAAAGCTTGACAGTTCCAAAGGCCCACTCGACAATCCTGCCTGTTGCCTCCGGATTTTGGCAAAGATCCTCTTGGTGAAAGCGAGTGACAATCGTGATCTCATGTGCCCGAAAGTAATGGCGCAGCTTTCTCGAGGCCATGAGAAGGCCGAGCAATTTCTCGCACACCGTAGTACCTTGATCTAGCCCCTGCAGAAGGGAACCGACAAAGTAAACTGGGCGCTGCACCATCCTTTTCTCGTGATTCGCTCATGCGCTCACAGAGATTCGCCCTTGTCGGGACCAGAGCTTGCTTGGCGAAGCCCCCGCTTGTCGCTGGATGTGTCTGCCGTGGTTGCTAGCTCATCATCCGCCTCCCTCTCCGCTACTAACGCAGCACTAACCACTTGATTGGTTGCCGCCATATATAGCAGCAACTTCTCTTGTGGCTTAGGTGCGACAAGTGTTGGAGTGGAGGACAGGTATCTCTTCAGGTCCTGCAGCGCAGCCTCCGCTTCCGGACTCCATAGCATCGGACCTGCCTTTTTCAAGATTTTGAAAAATGGCAGGGCGTGCTCAGCAGATCTTGAGATAAACCTGCTGAGAGCAGCTACGCAACCGGCAAGTCTTCGTACATCCTTGACGCGCTTTGGTGCTTCAATCTGCTCAATGGCCTTGATCTTGTCGGGATTGGCTTCAATTCCCCGCTGAGACACGAAGAACCCGAGAAGCTTGCCGGAAGGGACTCCAAACACGCACTTCTCGGGGTTGAGCTTGAGGTTGATCTTCAGCAGATTTGCAAAGGTTTCATCTAAATCTTGAACTAGGGTCGCCTTGTCCTTGCTTTTGACCACTATGTCATCCATGTAGGCTTCCACATTCCTGCATTTGCGGCTCAAAAGCATCATGAACTACTCTTGCAAACGTTGAACCAGCATTCTTTAACCCGAAGGGCATCCAGACAAAACAAAGAGGGTGCCGCATGGGGTGATGAATGCGGTCTTCTCCTCATCCTCTTACGCCATGAAGATCTGATGATATCCTGAATATGCATCCGTAAATGAAAGCAAATCACATCCGCCGTGGAGTCAACAATCTGGTCGATGCGCGGCAAGGGAAATGGATCTTTGGGACAAGCTTTATTGACATCCGTAAAGTCGATACAAAGCCTCCATTTCCCGTTAGCCTTGCGCATAACCACAGGATTGGCCAACCACGAGGATGGAGCACTCCTCCGACAAGGCCTGCCGCTTCCAGTTTCTTGATTTCTTCCGCGATGAACTCTTGACGCCCACCGCTTGCTTTCCCGACTTTACGCTTGACGGGCCGCGCATGAGGACAAACGGCAAGATGGTGCTCAATCACTTTCCGGGAACACCGGGATGTCGACGGCTGCCATGCAAACATCGCCGACGTTCGCGCAGAAAGCAACGAGAAGATGTCGGGCAGGCTGATTCGCCCACGAACACCTATGGGGCCGGCGGACCGAGCCCCTTCGGTTCGGAGGGAGCGAAGGTCGCACGAAGAGTAGATCGAGGCGGTTAACGCGAGAGGTTTTACCCAGCTTCGGAGCTCTCCGGAGAGATAATACTCCTACTGTTGCATGTCTAGGTGTATTGCGTTCTTGCTCAGGAGCGCTCGGATGCTACAGTACAGACGAGCTGCTAACGAGACTGAGCGTGGAGGGAACTAATCGACCAACCAACCCTTTCTACGTTGCGCATGGGCCTCCTTTTATATGCTCAACGGGGCTCCGACAGGTGGCAACGTAGACGGGGGTACAAATGTAAAACTAGTGGTTGGTACACCTACTTGTACAGTGTATAGTGTAATATACCTAACCACGACGGCGGGGACAAAGGCATTAAATGCCCGTCTAGTCGCCCTAACAAAGGCAAACAGGGACCGTTGTGGGCGCCACTGCTCGCCACGATGGCAAACTTGTCGGCCGCTTGCCACCTCGCGACCGGCCGGCTGCACAGCCTCGCCACGCTGCGGTTCGGAAAGGCCCTGTGGCGACACGTTAGTGGATGCGCTGGAGCGAGGTACAGAGAGGTGGTCTGCCATGTTGTTATCTTGTCGCGCCCGGAAGCCCTGTCGCTCATCGGGCCTTCGGCAAGCTCCTCTTGCCGGGTCTTGTCTTGTAAGTGCACAGGGTGGCCTTCCCAAAGAAGCTCCTCTTGCCGGGCCTTGTCTCCTATGTGCCTTGGGTGACCTTCCGGCAAGCTCCTCTTGCCGGGTCTTGTCTCCCTGGCTTGAATACTTTGTTCTTGAATGGCTCCAAAGGAACCACGGAGGACCTTGGCGGTCACCCGGTAAGCCTTGCCGCGGAGGGCTGCAACTGCCCGTGCACAAGTTCGGGATACTAGGGTACCCCTACTCTAGTACACCAACAAGGAGGTGCCCACTCTTGACCTTTCCTCTAATTTTTTGTGCAGTTTAACCAAAATAAGATGACATCGGCGCCTTGGCATTTTGGTGAAACTGTACAAAAAAATTAACTTATCTCATGAAAGTGAGGTATGTAATCTATAAGCATTAACAGTGCAAAAATCTGAAGGTAGTAACAAGTTTCATCGTTGGTATACTGGTTGTGCAACAGCATTAGAATGCCTTAGCTGAAAAATCTTTAATACATTCACAATCAACATCTAACCCTGAAATAATCCGGTGACATTAAATGGCATTGCTTAAATTTATCGGTGGCATTAGACTGAGTGTGGCATTAGTTAAATGTGGCATCACTTTAGCTGCAGCATTGCTTGACTTGACTGCTGGCGTTATACTAACAGCAAAAGAGTGACACTAAGAGCATGGGAGGCCCATTAGGACGTTAGGCGACCTGCACGATGTACCTCCACGGACGCATAGAGTGGTGAGGGAGGTATGGTTGCCCAGAGCGACAAATATCCAGGCAGCATATGTGGATTACGTCCCATTTTTGTTCTGTTTAGCCACCTTTTTCCTATGTGAGGACAACGAACCGATCGACCTGGTCATTCTCTATTGCGTTGTCATGCCTTTCTACCCTTCTTCAACCAAGAGACACGAGACTCGTTCCTTAGCTACTGATTTTCCCCTTTTCAACCTAGATGCAGGTTCGATGCCTACTCTCTTGGACAAAGACAATCTCCTTCCTTTCCTTATTCAACCTGCACATGGATTAGTCTGCATGAAGTAGGGTTTCCTTTAATAGTGCAAATTAAGGTTTTCGTCACCGACCAACAGAGCAGAGGATAGCAAATTGGGAAGATGGTGGAGTGGAAAAAGATCCACATGCAGCGATGTGGCAGATGGGGCAATAGAACAAGGGTATGGTTCGAAAAGAGGTAGCATACCTGAGGGTCGGCGAGAAGTGGCTTCGCTCGTGGTCATCGTCCCTCCGTGACGCACTACGACAGCGAAGCTTGGGGACGGAGGCCATCCTGCTGGGCGCTTAGGTCCGAGAGGACGGCCTTGTCGTTGCTAAGTGACCTCGCCGCCAACGCATTTAGTGCGCCAACACTGCAGACGCCCTTTTCTTTCCCCGGCGGATATGTGACCACACTGTGAGGAGGAGAGAGAGGTCGTCTTTTTTAGATCTGGAGAGAGGGTGATAGTGTGAGAAGCAAGTGGGCAGCCCTTAGCAAGAAAGCTCTGAAGCTCCAGCCTATATATCTTTTTATACTACTAGTACTAGAGGTGGAATAGTGGTAGTGTAGTTTATATTTTCTCTGCAAACAGTACCAGTTAGTCGTGCTTCAAAACTAAACGGCACGCCATTAAAAAAACAGAGGTCGATAACTAATGCGGCACCTCGGGCCAACGCGGCCAGATCACATTTTGCACGAGCAATTACACACCATGTTTTGTTGACATGTGGTCCCGTTCCAACATGTCAGTGAGACGACGGCATGTCCTTTTGTACAATTTCCGAAAGGACGTGTAGGCCGGGGTGCCTCTTCGTGTACCGTGGCAAACTAACAACCGTCCATCGACTCTTCGCCTTTCCGTCTCGATTTGGAACTGCTGTCGCATGCTCTTCCTCACTCCTCCATTTGCCTTCATCCTTCCTTCTGCCATTGTTCGATCGTCTTCTCCATGGAGTGAACAAGCCGGAAACGACCCCTTTATTCTTGCCCCAATCTTAAAGATGATGTGGTGGGGAACTCATTGATCGTTGCGACGTCATCACCTCGGCTAGCATGGCAGGTTCGTTCAAGACCATTCTCGACTCAACTAATAACATCATTACAAGGAACCCAAGGGTCCAGGAGCGGTTTGATCTCCCCTATCTTCTTCGGCCGTGACTCCTGACCGGGCGCTGGGGATGAGGGAAGCCTCACCTCGTGCAAGTTGATGCCGCTTGATAATGATACGTATGATGTTAAGATGCCATCGCTTGAGGGCAAGGCTTGGGCAGGCGCAAATGGAGATTGGGTTGTTTATATTGGGTACAACTGTGAGTGGGAACTTGTGAATGTGTACACTCGTCACCGGGTTCCACTTCCAAAAATCTCAGACTGCCCAGAGGTTGAGCACACCGGTATTCTACGCACGTTCAAAACGATCATGGTGACTGTCTTCTACGGAAAAGAGCAATTTGTCGAGTTCCCAACCGCTCTTGGAATTACAGGAACTATGGAGTTATTGCTATCTTCGATAAGCTTGTTGCCGTCCTTCGTGGTTCGACTGGATGGATATTGCTCAAAAATCAGTTTCTATACACGGATGTGTACTGTGATTCAATTCAATAGGAGGGTCTTGTGTTTGCTGCCACCACTCATGGCACTATTTTTGCATGGGATCCTCGTAGTTTCGGTACGTTTGTCTTCCACCGTAATTATAATTGTTTCATCCACATGCATGCGAGTTAGCAAGTTTCCCTTCTCTACTAATTAACCTTCTTCTTGTGTTTCCAAGGTCTTGTGAACAGTCCACCACCTATACTTGAAGAAATTTATAACCAAGGGGGAGATGACGATGGTGATGATCACGAGCATGAGGACGAGCAGGGCCCATATACTCAGTCGCGGCTGGCAACTAATTCCGATGGATCACCTCTTCTTGTCTGTATACAGCCCACTGCTGTTGTT
Organism: Aegilops bicornis; assembly: GCA_021605145.1. Taxonomy (NCBI): domain Eukaryota; kingdom Viridiplantae; phylum Streptophyta; class Magnoliopsida; order Poales; family Poaceae; genus Aegilops; species Aegilops bicornis. The sequence continues at coordinate 396,743,247 of CM038673.1, read as the reverse complement.
ACTACTAAGGAAGCAGGTGTTGTCTCCCATGGTCGCACTCTCCGGACCTATTCCAACACCCGTTGCATGGTATTCGGGGTGGATACTAGTGTGCTAGCGCCAACACCTTCTCACTGGTACAGTATTGATAGTCTTGGAGAAAACTCGCTCTTCCTTGGACAAAACTATCCAATGATGGTGAAAGGCGATCCAACTGCTGTTGACACAACGTTACTACTACGATTTATGAGATGCAACTATATCTATACATCGGATATTGCGGTGGTTCCCTACCCTGGTCGTGATATAGTAGGACGCTTCAGCTTGGATGATCAGTCCTGCATTGGTCTCGAGATTGACAGTAGTTGGCCCTTCCCAGAGAATCACTTGTGGTTCAAAGCAAGCATTTCCAACATCGAGGATTGGTTGAGTTGAAGTTCATTTCATTGCTTGTTATTTGTTGTGTGATGAAAACTTTAGTATTTATAATGTATCCTCGTTGTTATTGTGGGTTGATGACCTGTTGTATGTAATAAAATGATATGCCTGTGATAAACTTACTAAATTTATGAATGGCTTTCGAGTCGCTTCTCTGAGTGGGTGCCGCGGCGAGGCAAAACAATATTTTCCGAATACATAATATTACGTGCATTGCAACAGGTTATCGGATGAGGCCAATCAACAATAGTACACTATTTGTACTGGCTTCACATGCTGCACTATCTCTACGCTCACGTCGTAATACAACAAGTTTTAAACTTGAGACCAGCCACCCATCCTCACAAAGAACACTGTTTTAACCTAGCACAGACTCCAGGAAATTTGGCCACAGTGTGAGGTGGGCCATATGTTAATGTGTTCGTTGTACGTAACCTGCACCTCGAATCCTCGATACTACTACTATAAGTAGCGTGGAGTAGTAGGGTGGCATGGGACAGAACAAGCATTCACGTCCAGGAGTACGGCACACACCACCAACATGACTTCCATCTGACACCATATTTCTTGGAGTCCGTGCTACAACAATCTCTTCAACCTCGTCGTTTCTCTAACTCAGCCATCGCGCGGCGGGTGAGGTGGGGGTTTGCTGATAGTTGGTTTCCTCAACTGCGGTCCCACTTGTAAGGCCAACTCCAATGCACGACCCCAAATGGACCTTCGTTTTGCCCGGATTATGTCCGTTTGGGTAGGGCAATGGGGTCATGTCCGAGCCATTTCTCGGATGCGGTGGTCGTGCGCCGAACGCGCGGACGCATCCCGACCACGTACATTTTTCTTTGCAAACACATATATTTTTTTCATTATTGATTTTTGGTACATGGAAATACATCCCCAAAATTTTGACTAGAAAAGCAAGACCAAAGAAAACAAGAACCACAAGAATACATTTTAGAAGATATCCAACTTCCATAACTGCTCCTGTAAGTTGGATTAGTGCCTTCCTGATGCATTCATTGTTGATCTGCGGAGGCTCGATCTTGCGTGCTTCTTTCTTCTTCGAGTGTAAAGAAGTAGACGTGTCTAGCCTCTATTCTATCAACAAGTGCAGTAGTCTCATCTCTAGCCTCTATGCTAGCTAAAAGTGCTAGAACATCTACTAAATTGCGCTCTATTAATATATCGTTGTACTCCCTCCTTTCCGGTTTATAGGGCTTATCTCAAAATTTTAGTTTTTCCATTTTATAAGACTCAATTTGGTTGTTCCCCATCACATGTTCAGATTCCAAGATGCATTAAATCATTGCATGCAAGTATTAAGAGAAAATTGACCAATGCATGTATTTTATGCATGCATGCATTGCAATTAATGCATTGGTAAACTTAATTTTTTGAGACAAACAAGAGCAAAAATTGGGTGCTTTTGCAAAGTACAAAAAGTATTCCACCACTCACCATCTACCTTGGTTGGTGAGATTTTTGAATTGAGCCCTATAAACCGGAAAGGAGGGAGTACTCTTCTTCCCAATACCAAAACTTGCATCCATTCTACACAATAAAATTTTAAGTTAGCACAACTAGTCTAATCTGAGAGCACAGTCGAAGACTTGGTCGAGTTCTTCCTCCTTTTGCCGACACACGGGACATCCAGCATCCAGGTCGTGTCATGCAAGAAAATAGAGTGGTAGTTGAAGCCACGTGATGTGCATCTTGGGTTAAACTGTAAATAAAATCTTACTACTCTTGAGTAACTCCAAAAGCGGCCACCGAAGACCTTTATTAGATTTGTTTTTCATCACCAGCACGTCGAGGTGAAAGATGTGCAGGTTCAGTGGGTCCTGTTGCGTTTTCACTAACATGTGGGACCGCATATGAGCAAACAGACGATGGTCTCCAAGGCGTCATCGGCTGGTGAGAAGAGAGATAGAGGAGGGCTGAGCACGGACTCTGGGAAATTTGTTCTACGTAACCAGCACCTCGATATAGTGGGGTGGCATGGGCCATAACTAGCATTCATGTCTAGCAGTACGGCACACACCACCCACACGAGTCCCATCCGACACCAATTTTCTTGGAGTCTGTATACAGCCATCTCTTCTCCCTCCAATTTTCTCAGCCATCGTGCGGTGGGCGGGGTGGGGGTTTGCCGATAGTCAGTTTGCTCAACTGCGGTCCCACTTGTAAGTGAAAATGCAACACAGCACGCATTTCCCCTTGAGCGGCGTGCCGGACCAACCGTGTGGGGGTGCAACGCGAACATGGCAAGCTTTTCCTTTTGAAATTGTAACTTGTAAAATTTGGTTCTGCTCCATGGCGCGACCGATAGATAGAAATAATGATTTTCCCTAGAGTAATGAGAAGTTTGGTTCTGGCGCGGTTCATGCATGGAGTACGTACAAAAATTATGAAGTTGATGCGGAAGGTAAGATAATTACTAGTAGTACCATATACTACTACATGGATTTGACGGAAAGATAAAGATTCATACGGATCCATCAACGACATCCTCACGTTCTAGTGCATCGGGTCACTAACCGATGTGTGAGGAGCAGCGGCGTTGGCGGCAAGCTCAACGTGCTTCTGAACAATGCCATCCAAGGTTGCCCTGCGGTCCAAGAAGGCCAGCGTCCTATCGTCCTCCTCTTGCATGTAGTAGTCCTTGTGGACGATTTGCGCGTAGACGTGGGTGATTATGTCGATGGTGTCTTGCTGCGCCGGTATGGGCGTAGCGACCTCGAGGTGGACATTCTCGGCCTTGTGCAGGCGATCCACAGGCCACTAGTGCGTCGAAGAGGTTGTCACCATAGAGGCCGTTCAGGGTGGCAGGCATCGCAGAGCCTGGGCGCGTGGGCTGGAGGCGTACGTCAAGGTCATCCGCGAGCTTCTTGACGATGGTGAACTTGTCGAGGAAGCCGACGAGAACCTCGTCGAACAAGGAGACGAAGCTGACGTCCAAGCGGCCCCTCGCCCTAGCGGCCTCAAGCACTACCTGGAGACATTCCTCGGTGCTGGGCCACAGGCCGGCGTCGTGGACCATCTGGCATAGCTGGCTGATGCTCGCGCTCATCGCCTCCATGGGTCTAGCTTCTAGTCAACTGAACTTGTGATTGGAGTGATCACTCTTGCCCTTGGGTGCGTAGGTGCCTAGGATTTCATAGATTGGATTGGCGGGATTATATGAGAAGTGCAGACTGTGTTGAATTCACGTGCGTTTTGGCCATCTACTCCTCGCCCCTCTATTGCACCTGCCTTTGGCTGTATGACAGGTTGGCGAGCCAACCGTTGGGAGCACGTGTCATACACCCAAAGGCAGGTGCAGTCAGTCAATGAAGTTGCGTCCCCCTCCGTGCCGATGCAGTATAGTCATCTCACAGGACCTCTAGTTGGGGCCAAACGAGAGAACTTTGATGTTTACTGGTTTATTGGTCCCCTTTGCATTTTGCGCCAAGTTTTGACCTTTGATTTAACTAATAAAATGTTACGAAAACCAAATAATCCCAAGACACTTAGTCACGGTACATTAACTCCCTCCTCGTTTTTTATTTCGTGACATATCAACCAATGAGAAATGTGGGCCGTGCATGCTTTCAATGACTTGAGACTACCAAACATCACATGCAAGACTACCAAACATCACATGCAGTGGTTAGTTCATTGCATGTAATCCTATTAAGTAGCAAAAAGACATTAAGTTATCTCGCTGATAGGAATAAAACAATACACCATGTATTTATTTACAGAGGGAGTAGTACATTTTTGGGACATGCATTACTAGATATTGCTAGTCAAATACTAAATCCAGATGGACGTGGTAGTGCTAGTAAATCCAGACGGTGGTGCTAGTACTAGTAGTAGTACTACCAATGTAGTAGCAATGTACTACCCGTTGGTCAAATTATTACGTGCTGCTCCTCACAGCAAAGTGACAAGACCCTACGCCGGAGATGACACCTGAGTATAGGCGCCGTGTTCGTCATACCATAGTCAACCTCACCGTCTGCAGTCACTATCATCATGGTTGTAGACCTAGCGTGCTTACAACTAGCCGTGTTCGACATAATCTCCCGTGCGTAGATGCCCGTGCATTGCACGGAACACCAAGATTGGGAGGTGGACGGCGCCGGCAGCGGCCATCGCGCCAGTTTTTTCCATGGCCTTCTGCTACGTCTTGAGCTTGCGTTGGTTTTCCCCGAAGAGGAGAGGTTGATGCAGCACAGTAGCGTAAGTATTTCCCTCAGTTTTTGAGAACCAAGGTATCAATCCAGTAGGAGAACACGCACAAGTCCCTCGTACCTGCACAAAACGATAGCTACTCGCAACCAACGCGATTAGGGGTTGTCAATCCCTTCACGATCACTTACGAGAGTGAGATCTGATAGAGATAATATTTTTGGTATTTTTTATATAAAGATCCAAAGTAAAAAAGTAAAAGCAAAGTAAAAACAAACAAGTAAATAAAGTGATAGAGATTGATATGATGAGAATAGACCCGGGGGCCATAGGTTTCACTAGTGGCTTCTCTCAAGAGCATAAGTATTCTACGGTGGGTGAACAAATTATTGTTGAGCAATTGACAGAATTGAGCATGGTTATGAGTATATCTAGGCAATGATCATGTATATAGGCATCACGTCCGAGACAAGTAGATCGAAATGATTCTGCATCTACTACTATTACTCCACTCATCGACCGCTATCCAGCATGCATCTAGAGTATTAAGTTAAAAACAGAGTAACGCCTTAAGCAAGATGACATGATGTAGAGGGATAAATTCATGCAATATGATAAAAACCCCATCTTGTTATCCTCAATGGCAACAATACAATATGTGCCTTGCAACCTTTTCACATCCTTTGGGTAAGGACACCGCAAGATTGAACCCAAAGCTAAGCACTTCTCCCATTGCAAGAACTACCAATCTAGTTGGCCAAACCAAACGGATAATTCAAAGAGACTTGCAAAGATAACTTAATCATACATAAAAGAATTCAGAGAAGAATCAAATATTTTCCATATATAATACTGGATCATAAACTCACAATTCATCGGTCTCAACAAACACACTGCAAAAATAAGATTACATCGAATAGATCTCCACGAGAGAGGGGGAGAACATTGTATTGAGATCCAAAAAGAGAGAAGAAGCCATCTACGTACTAGCTATGGACCCGAAGGTCTGAAGTAAACTACTCACACTTCATCGGAGGGGCTATGGTGTTGATAAAGAAGCCCTCCGTGGTGGATGCCCCCTCCGGCGGAGCTCCGAAACATGCCCCAAGATGGGATCTCGTGGATACAGGAAGTTGCGGCGGTGGAATTAGGTTTTTGGCTCCTCTTCTGATCGTTTGGGGATATGTAGGCATATATAGGAGGAAGGAGTACGTCGGTGGAGCGTTAGGGGGGCCACGAGGTGAGGCGCGCCAGGCGCGCCCACCTCGTGACCGCCTGCACTTCTTGGAGTAGGGTCCAAGTCTCTTGGATCACGTTCGGTTGGAAAATCACGTTCCCGAAGGTTTCATTCCGTTTGGACTCCGTTTGATATTTTGTTTCTTCGAAACAATCGAAATAGGCAAAAACAACAATTTCAGGTTGGGCCTCCGTTAATAGGTTAGTCCCAAAAATAATATAAAAGTGGAAAATAAAGCCCAATATAGTCCAAAATAGTAGATAAAGTAGCATGGAGCAATCAAAATTATAGATACTGTGGGGGTTGGGTGCGACATATGCCAAAGGATGGCTTATCATGGAGGGGCGAGTAGAACGTCGCGGTGCCTCGAAACAGGGATGAGGCAAAGACATGCACGCCGCGAATCTTACCCAGCTTGTGGCTCTCCGAGGAGATAACACCCCTACTACTGCTCTGCGGGGTCTCCGCATGATCACTATGGCAAAGTGAGTACAAGATGCTCCTTGAGCTGTTCGGGGTGAGGAAGGAGAAGGGCACGGCTAGCTCTTCTCTTCCCTCTATGTGTGTGTCTAAAACTACTAGGTTCCAACCCTTTGCATGGGTGCCCCCGGGGTTTATATAGGCCTACCCCCCGGGGGTACAATGGTAATCCGGCTGGAGCGCGCCTTGCCGTCGATCTCTTAGGTCGCCGTCTTCTCCGGCTGACTCGGGCCCGCCGACGGTCCAAAGATGGGGCCGACAGGCCCTCGTCCGTGGGCGGCTCTTGCCGCTGCAGGTTCTGTCAGCGCTTCTAACGACGCGAGCTTGGTCGCGGGGCATAACAGCAGCCGCCCGCGGCGGCGATCACTGTTGCCACTCCCTGTCTTGTCTGGTTAATGGCGCACGGAGCCCGCGGGAGGGGCCGGCCGACTCTCGGAGGCTGATTCCAACGGGTCCGTCTTTGGGGCATTCTTGTCGTCTTCTGCACTCCCGCTGACAGGTGGGTCCCGCCGTCTTCGGGTCATACAGACAGGCCATCGTGGGTACAGGAATCTGCCCACGGGGCTGACGTCAGGGCAGTGTGGCTACAGTGCTGCGCTGACGGAGATCTCCGTCAGACGGCGCCTGTGGCCATGCTCGCCTTTTATGAGCGGGCGAGGACCGCCGCGAGGCGGCTTTATCCCATCCCGCCGTAGTCGCTCATGCAGGAGTGGACGGAGTCGCTGGCCGACTCACAGGCCGGCCTCACTGGAGGTCGCTGGCTTGGAGTCGGCTCGTCCTGAGGCCGTCTCTGGGACTCGGCCTAGAGGGGCTCGGCGACTCTGTTGCCGACTCTCTGAAGGCGGCTCTTTGTCTTGGGGTCTTGAGGGGCGCAGTCTGCCCCGATGTTTTGAAAGGTTCAGGGGCTCGGGTCTGCCTACCCGTGGCCCATTACTCCGACAGTAGTCCCCGAAGCTGGTGAGGCGCCGAGGGCAACATGTCAAGGAGCCTCGGCGACTTCATCCCTTTGGTAGAAGAATCTGGACTCGGCCCGCCGTCTCCATCTTGAGCCGACTAGCTGGAGTCGGCCTTGCAGGGGGCCGTCTTGCTCTTCAAAGGTTTCGAAGGTCACAGCGGGATCCGGGCAGCGTGCCTAATAAGCTTCCCGGCAGCTGCCCGTTGCGGGCCCGCCACGCGGCAGGGCCAGTCTGCCAGCCCACACGCGTGACAAGACAGGCCCGTCAGGCGGGGCCCGCCACTACCACGCCTTGGCGCGCAGCGGATCCGCTGCGGTCGTGCGGGCGGTTGGGCTCACGCCGTTATCGCGCAGTAACGTCGTGGGTTCAATCGTGGGCGTGGGGACGTGGCGCGATTAATCCCACGCCCGCCCCGCGGCAGCCTAGGCACCTATAAGTAGGCGGGGGAGGGAGGGGGCGGCGACGCGCACCCTCTCTTCCCCGCTCCCTCTTGCTCCCTGCCTCGTCTTCTTCCTCGCTCCGCTGCGCCGAACCTCGCCGCGCCGCGGAGATGAGCTCCTCATCCGCCGCCGCGCCTCCCACCGCGCGCTCCGGCGTGTGGGACGGTCCATCATTGACGACGACATCATCGAGTTTCTTTGTCAAACGCGCCGCATCCCCGGCAGCCACCTAATGCGGACCCGCCCCGCGCCGGAGGGCGAAATCACGCCGGCGCCGGAGGAGGGCGAGCGGGTCATTTTCCGCTCGCACCTCATGCGCGGGCTAGGGCTGCCGGCGAGCGGCTTCTTCCGCGCTACTACCTTCAACCGCAACGTTGAGGAGCTGAGCAAGCGGGCTGCTGACTTGGCGAGGAGCCGAGGTGAGTTTTCTTCTTCGGGCGTCTTTGGCGCACCTGCTGGCTGTAGTCCCGAGATTCGGGCGATCACGTGATCGGGCCGAATCTTCCCGGCGACCTTCTTAGCTGACGATTTCAAGGCCCTTCTTCTTTTATTCTTGAGTCCAACGCCGCTCTTCGGGGCAGCTGGTACGGCCGAGACCGCTTATGGCGCGCAAAGAGGAGGAGTGCAGCAAGCTCGCCGCAGAAGCGACTGCACTTACGCACCGGGCGGATCGAGAGGAGCTGCTCAAGGTGGCAGGCCGAGGCGGAGAAGAAAGAGGCCGCCTCTCTGGCCGAATTTGAGAGCGAGCGCTCCGACTGGCTGTGGAAGCGCTGGCGACCTCCGCTTCCACGTAAATCGAAGATATGGTCGATGGTGAGTTTGCTTTTACTTTTTCTTTTGGGTTGCCGACTATGGGTCAAGCCGACTCCTGTTTTCTGACTTGCTTCTTCTTCTTCTTGGCAGACTTCTTCCCCGGTCACACGCAGGTGGCCAATCAGGCCATCGAGGCTGAGCGCGAGGCGCGGAGGGCGGGTGGCGCTGAGATCGCAGCCAACGCCCCCCGGACCCTTGACGAGCAGCTCCTGAGCATTGAGGCTCGTCTGCGGCCGCCCATCGGATGCCGCGCCGTCTTCAGCGTGTCGGTGCCAGGCGATCGCTGCCTGGCTGGACATGCCGGTTCAGGCACTCGGCCGGACCGCCGACTGGCCGGAGGTCGCGGCTGGCCGTCTTGAGGCTTGGAAGGGTTCCGCGGCTCGGTGGAGCTTCGCCGAGCCTCGGAGTTCGTCAAGCGTGGTATCTGTGGCTGGATCTGACCGGCTGGCCGCGTTCCGGCCGAAGCTCAGCGGAGCTGCTGGCCGGAGGACGCCCTGCCGAAGCGGCGGGCGGCGATCGCCGATTACACGGACACCAGCGTCTTTGTCCTGGCGGGCTGAAGACGGTGGGAGGCACACCGCCGGAGTGGTTCGGGATGAACCCGGACTACGGCGAGGACTCGGCGGAGGTGATCGACTCCAGCGCCGAGGATGAAGACGAGGCGGAGGACGGAGACGGCATGGAGGCGCCAGAAGACGGAGCGGGCGACCAGCCTCAGCTCGACCGCGCCTCCAGCAACGAGCCACGCCCATCTGCCGGGCCGCCACGGAGACGATCAAGCCGAGACCGCCAGCCGGCCGCCCCGCGCCTGACGCTGTCTCCGCCTCCGGCCTTCCAACCCCATCCGCTGCTTCTTAGGCCGCTGCCTTGCCTTTATTTTATCTGTTTGCTAGTCTTTTGAAGGAACTTGTTAATTTGCATAATTCCACCCGCGAGGTGTATTCCGAACCTCTGTCCGAAGATCCGACCAAGGGCCTAAGCTTGTGTAAATGTTATTCTAATTTCATCTCTCCTTGCTTATTGCTCTTGTGGCTTTTCCCTTTGCCGCCTTCTCTTAGATGCCGCCTTGCCCATTGGGCAACCGCTCTGCGGATTGCCGTCTAGGTCAAGTGCTTGGCTACTTTGAGAAGGCAAGTACTTGGCCATTTTTTAGAGTCGTTAAGCAAGTTGGGTAGAAAGCGGCAAGCCGACTACTTAAGAGTCGGTTTTACAAAAACGGGCTGGAAGCCGATTTAAACTATGTTTATTCTTTGGGTCCTTATCCATTTTTTAGTGTGGGCGCCGTTCTACCTTACTCCTGCCCACTCAAACAGTCGCCCATGAGGCGGCTTCTCGACAGAGACGGCTTAGGCACCGTGACGTTACTTGTCCGATTGCAGGAAGCATTTCATAGCCCAAAGCGGCGAGTCCCCGGCCGACTAGTCGAGCCCGGTGCCAAATAGCATAATAATGAGTAACATACTCAAAGGCATAATTCTCATCATACAGATAACAAAGAGGGCAGTCCTCGAGCTCGCCTCGGGGCCTGGAGTCTTGGTAGTTTAAACACAAAGGGTAGCGTGGTACATACTGCATCAACTGTAAAATCTTCGGAGGAGATTCGCATTCCATGGCCGCTCCGTCTCTTTGCCGGAGTCGTCCCTATTGCATGCTCGGGGCTTCTGAGCATCGATCAGGTAGTAGGAGTCGTTGCCCAGCACTTTGCTGACGATGAATGGGCCTTCCCAAGGTGCCGACAGCTTGTGCTGGCCGGCTGTTCGCTGGATCATCCGGAGCACAAGGTCGCCCTCTAGGAATGATCTTGGCTTGACCTTCTTGTTGTAGTAGCGGCGCAGCTCTGCCGGTAGATGCTAGACCGCTGAGTGCCAACAGCCGCCCTCTTCCAGAGATCGACGCCGCCTTGACGTGCTTCTTCCGCTTCCTCTTGATTGTACATGGTGACTCGGGGAGTCGAACTCTATATCCGTTGGGATGACGGCTTCGACCTTGTAGATGAGGAAGAAGGGTGTGAAGCCGATTGACTTGTTTGGAGTCGTGGCGCAGACTCTAGAGGACGGTCGGCAACTCCTCAAGCCAGCAGCGCCGAACGCTTCCAATGGTTCGACCATCGAGGCTTGATGCCGCAGGATGAGGCCGTTCGCTCGCTCCACCGGCCGTTTGACTGCGGATGGGCAACGGACGCTAAGTCCAGTCGGATGCCTTGCGTCGCGCAGAAACGGGCCAGGGCGCCTTTGGCAAAGTTTGTGCCGTTGTCGGTGATGATGCTGTGTGGTACGCCGTACCGAGTCGTGATTTCGGCGATGAAAGTCACTGCCGTAGGACCATTCAACTTCTTGATGGGTTTTGCTTCTATCCACTTGGTGAATTTGTCCACCGCGACAAGTAAGTGAGTTAGGCCGCCTGCGTTGCCTCTTGAATGGTCCCACCATGTCCAGGCCCCAAACAGCAAAGGGCCAGGCGATGGGGATAGTCTTGAGCGCCGAAGCCGGCTGAAGTGGCTTGGAGCGGAACACCTGGCACCCCTTGCATTTTTGAACTAATTCCTTGGCCTCTTCTAGGGCAGTCGGCCAGAAGAAACCGTGTCGGAAGGCTTTGGCAACGAGTGCTCTTGAGGCTGCATGATGGCCGCACTCGCCCTGATGGATGTCTTCGAGAATTGCTTGGCCTTGCTCTGACTCGACGCAGCGCTGGTAGACACCGGTGACGCTGCGCCTGACCAGCTCTCTATTGACTATAGTGTAGGCTGCTGCTCGGCGTTGCACTTGCCGAGCCAGGGTCTCATCGGTTGGTAGCTCTCCACTTACTAGGAACTTTAGGATGGGCTGGGCCCATGAGGGTGCTGCTATTTATTCGATCGCCAAGATCGCTACTTGGACGAGGGCGGCTGGGCTGGGAGGCGGCGGGTTGGAGTCCGCGACAGCTTGCTGGGTTGAAGAAGTCCCCGGGCCGACTGGCGCAGTCCCCGGGCCGAGTACTGGAGTCTTCGCAATGGTCGCCGCAGTCCCCGGGCCGGGTTCTGAAGTCCCCGGGCCGGCTTCGACTACCGCGTTCTTGGGGGCGTCTGCAAGGATTCTTGTGCCGTCTGCTGAGGCTTTGGAGTCGGATCCGACTTCTTCAGGGGGAGCCGGCACAAAAATGGAGTCTGACTCCGGTGACGGCTTGACAGATGGCTTGAGGAGGCGCTGAAGGGCGACGCCGGATGGTATTGCCTGGCGGGTGGAGCCGATTCTTGCCAGGGCATCTGCTTGGTCGTTGTCGTTTCTTTGCACGTGGAGGAATTCGCATCCCTCAAAATATCTACTCAGCTGCTGTACCAGGAAATGGTAGCTCGCCATATTTGCATCTTTGGCGTCCCAGTCGCCGGATGACTGTTGGACCACCAAGTCAGAGTCGCCATAGCACAGGATCCGGTGAATGCCAAGCTCTTTGGAAAGCGGGAGCCCGTGAATGAGCGCCTCATATTCGGCGACGTTGTTGGAGGCGGCGAAATGGATCTGCAGCGCGTACTTGAGCTTGTCGCCCTTGGGGGAAGTGAGGATCACGCCGGCTCCCAAGCCGGTGCGCATCTTGGAGCCATCAAAGTGCATCCGCCAATGGGTGGAGTCGGTATTTGGCGGCGGGTATCGGTCTCGGCCCGGTCGGCGAGGAAGTCGGCGATGCTTGTGACTTGATGGCGGTGCGGGGCTGGTAATAGATGGTGTAGGGGGCCAACTCTATGGCCCATTTGGCCACTCGCCGAAGCATCTCGGCTTTCGATGATCTCTGCTAGTGGGGCCGTGCAAACCACGGTGATTGGATGCTCTTGAAAGTAAGGCTTCAACTTCTTGGTGGCAAAGTGCACGCCGTAACACATCTTCTGGTAGTGAGGGTAGTTCTGCTTGGAGGTCGGCGATTGCCGCTCGGGTAATAAACCGGTCTCGGACAGTAGCGCCTTGCCTTCCTCCTTATGCTCAACTACGATAAGCTGTCTTGACTACCCTGCTGGTAGCGGCAATATACAGGAGCATGGGCTCCTTTGGAGTCGGAGCCGCCAGCACTGGGGGGGTAGTCAGCATCTTCTTCAACTGGAGGAAAGCCTCGTCCGCCTTGGAGTTCCATTCGAAGAAGGTGGTCTTCTTCATGAGCTGGTACAGAGGAAGAGCTTTCTCGCCCAGCCGACTGATGAATCGGTTGATAGACGCCAAGCAGTCGGTGAACTTTTGCACATCTAGCGCCGGGCGGGTACTTCCATCCTTTCGATCGCCTTTGATCTTCACGGGTTGCACTCTATGCCGCGTTTAGAGACCAGAAGCCAAGGAGCTGGCCAGGTGGTACTCAAGACGCATTTCTGGGTTGAGCTTGACACGGAATCGGCGCAGATTTTCAAAGGTCTCCTTGAGGTCTTCCAACAGCGTTCCTCGCTTCTCCGTCTTCACCACCACGTCATCCACGTAAACGTGGGCGTTTCTGCCAAGCTGCTTGAGGAGGCACTTCTGCATGCAACGCTGAAAGGTGGCGCCGGCATTCCTTAAGCCGAACGTCATGGTCAGGTAGCAGAAGGCTCCAAACGGCATGATGAAGGCGGTCTTCAATCTGTCGGCCGGGTTCAGCTTGATCTGGTGATATCCTGAATATGCATCTAAGAAGCTCAACAGCTCGCATCCGGCTGTGGAGTCTATCACTTGATCAATTCTTGGCAAAGTGAACGGGTCCTTGGGGCAGGCTTTGTTGAGGCTTGTGTAGTCAATACACATCCGCCACTGCTTGTTCTTCTTTAGTACCAAGACCAGGTTCGCTAACCACTCTGGAAAGAACACTTCCATGATGAAACCGGCTGCGAGGAGCCGGGCTATCTCTTCTCCAACAACTCTTCTTTTCTCTTCTGACAGGCGGCGCAAGGGCTGCCTGACGGGCTTCACATCAGATCGGACATGTAACTTGTGCTCCGCGAATTCCGTCGGTACACCTGGCATGTCCTTGGGGGACCATGCGAAAATGTCCCAATTTTCACGGAGGAAATCGACGAGCTCGCCTTCCTATTTGCTGTCGAGGTTTGCACCCCACGACAACAGATCTCTCCGGTGCTCCGGGTCCAAGGGTATCTTCTTGGTCTCTTTGGCGGCTTGAACGAGCCTCGGCTTCGACTCCTTGGGGTCGGGTGATATCTCCGCTGCTTGCCGCCCATTGCCACAACCCGATCCAGAGTCGCTTCACCGCGATCACCAGGGACTCGGCCAGCCCGGCTGCTTTCAGCTGCACAGGTGGACGACTTTCTGTAGTCGTCGGCTATGGTCAGAATCCCCTTGGTACTCGGCATCTTCATCTTGAGGTAGGCGTGGTGGGGGACCGCCATGAACTTGACCAGAGCAGGTCGGCCAAGCAGAGCATGGTAGGGGCTTTCGAGGTCCACCACTTCGAACCAGACTGGCTCTCGGCGAAAGTGATCCTTGTCCCCAAAGAGGACGTCTATCAGAATCTTGCCAATCGGTGAGCAGGAAAATCCAGGTACAATTCCGTGGAACACAGTCCGGCTGTGCTGAAGTTGTCGTTGCTTGATTCCTAACTTCTCCATCGTATCCTTGTACAGGATGTTTATGCTGCTGCCTCCCTCTATCAGCACTCGCGAGAAGCGAGCGGCCCGCCTATCCGCGGCAAGGGTGGCTCCCAAGACCAGGGCGTAGGAGCCCGGATTCGGCATCACCTTCCGGGTGATCAGCCCGGCTCAAGTGATGGGCTTCTCGCATCAAAGGCATGAATTCTGGAGTATCTGATGCTACTGCATTCACTTCTTCTTTATTCTTGCCGCTTTCTTCGGGCGATCGTTAGCTACACCGGTAAACACTACATAGGCACCATGCTCTTACGGGTACTCGTCTTGTCTTGCACCGACTGGCTCGACAGCCGTTGCTGGGAAGCGATGGTGGAGGCGGCGGCCCAAAGGCGGAGGAGGGCAAGGCCGTCTCCTTGGCGATCTGGTGAGCGGTGGCACTTCCGGTGGTGTGATTTGACGGCCAGCGCCGCTATGGAACTTGCGGTGGTCCGGCCCAGTCTGCTCAGAGGAGAAGGCCGGCAACCAGTTGGACTTGCCGCCTTTATGCCGCTTAAGGTGAGGCTGCCCTCCGGCTGCTGGTCTTCGACCGTCACCACCGCCATTTGTTGGAAGCCGCTGCGGGCCTTGCGCTTGTGATCATTCTGCTGCTGTCGCCGACTGGCGCCGCCAGCCGGAGTTCTGGGAGCATGAGGAGCCACCTTGCCAGTCGCACTGACTTCGATCTCCGACTTCATGGAGGAGTCGGCTATGCATACTTGTCTGCTATGATCAGCAGCTCGTCGAGGTTCTCCGGCTCGTCGCAAAGGAGCTTGTGCTTGAGGAGGGTGCCTTCTCTGCAACCGGCGGTGAAGTACTCGATTGCTTGCACCTCATGCACTCCTTCGCAGGAGTTCCAGAGCTCGGCCCAGCGCGTGAGGTAGTCGCGAGTAGACTCGTGGGGCCCTTGCACGCACAAGGACAGTTGACGAGGCTTGGGAGGTCGCTTGTATGTGCTCGTGAAGTTGCGGACGAAGGCCTCGGTGAAGTTGACCCAGCTGTTGATGCTGCGGGGCTTCAAGTTGTTCAACCATGTCCGGGCCGTGCCCTGGAGCATGAGGGGAACATACTTTACGGCAACGCGCTTGTTGCCGTTCGCTATGCTGACAGCCGTGGAGTAGTCCACCAGCCAGTCCTCCGGCTTCATGGAGCCGGTGTATTTGGGTGTGTCTCGGTGGAGTGTGAATCCTCTGGGGAAGGGCTTGTCTCGGATGCGAGGTCCGAAACAGGGCGGGCCCAACTCGTCTTCTTCTTCTAGCGCCAGGGGTCGGTGGAGTCGCTCGACCCGGTGGCGGGCGTCGTTTTCTCTGACTCCCTCTCGGTGGCCAAGGCGGTCGCCGAGAGTCGGATGCTCGACGGGTGGCGGGGAGACTCGCCTTTCTCTGCGGGGAGGAGGAGGCAGATAGTCGTCCCGCCGCTCCACTGCTCTCGGGCGGCCGTCTTCGTCGCGCTCGATGGAGATGTGAGTCCGCTATGGCTGACAGCCGGATCCTTGTTTTTTCTTCCGCGGACGCCGCCAGTCGGAGTCCGAGACGTCGCGCCTTGATCTCGGCGGGGAGGCAAGTCGCGTGTTGTCGTCGCGGCGCCTGCGGCATCCGCTTCGTCTTGCACAGCCGCCGCGTCGAGGAGCTGCTGACTCGCCTGGTCATCAGCGGCGCCTCGCTTCGAAGTTATCCAGCTGCTCGCCACCGCTGGGCGGCACGGATGTTCTCCGCGGGCGTGGCGTACGTGGGCGATCGCCCCAAACAGACTTGCGATGGCTACGCCCGCTGCTGGACCGCGCTTAGGTGGCTAGGCCCGGCCGGAGCCGGGCGAAGCCGCCACGGCGCGATCCATCTCGGCCGGTAGGCTTCCGACAAGCGCCTCATGCTTGCGGCTTCAGGCGCCCACGAGGAGCCGGAGGCGGCGTGCTTCCAGCCCCCAGCGGCGTCTTCCGAAATGGGGGCGGTCAGGTCTTGCAGAACCGCGTCGAGAGGGTCACGAGCTCCCTCGCCGGAAGGCTCGCTGTGACCGATGACGAGCACCTCCGTGACGGTGCTTCCGCCGCTCTCCGCGTGAGGGAGAGGCTCGTCGTAGACCACCACGTTGGTGGGGAACGCGTCGAGCGACGCGGTGTCGGAGTCGACCAGCATCGGGTCGGTGGAGCCTACGGACTGCAGGTCGGTGGCGGGCTCGCCGGCGACGTGGAGCTGCTCGAGGAGGCCCGCGAGGAGGCTTTCGGGGCCGTCCGTGCCTGCGTCGGATGCAGGCTCATCGGAGGGGCGAACCTCGCCGACAAGTTCGGCGAGGCAGCTTGCCGCGCAGGCGACCTCAACGTTGTGCAGCGCGTCGGCGGAGACTCCGTCTGGCATGCCGGGCTGGCTGCGCTCGCCAGGGAGGAAGAGGGTTCCCGTCCAGAGCAGTTCTCCGGATGACGGTGCACCTAGCCCCACGGTGGGCGCCAAATGTCGGGGGTTGGGTGCGACATATGCCAAAGGATGGCTTATCATGGAGGGGGCGAGTAGAGCGTCGCCGGTGCACAGAAAGCGGGATGAGGCGAAGACATGCACGCCGTGAATCGTACCCAGCCTTCAGGGCTCTCAAGGAGATAACACCCATCTGCTGCTCAAGGGGTCTCCGCATGATCACTATGGCAAAGTGAGTACAAGATGCTCCTTGAGCTGTTCGGGTGAGGAAGGAGAAGGGCACGGCTAGCTCTTCTCTTCCCTCTATGTGTGTGTCTAAAACTACTAGGTTCCAACCCTTTGCATGGGTGCCCGGGGTTTATATAGGCCTACCCGGGGTACAATGGTAATCCGGCTGGGCGCGGGTCCCAGCCGTCGATCTCTTAGGTCGCCGTCTTCTCCGCCGACTCGGGGCCCACCGACTAGTGGGCCCCGCCGACGTCCAGATGGGGCCGAAGTTTCGTCTGCCGCTGGCGGCTCTTGTCGGCTGCAGGTTATCAGAGTGCGCTTCTAATGATGCGAAGCTTGGTCGCGGGGGCATAACAATGTCGCCCGCTGGCGGGCGATCACTGTTGCCACTCCTGTCTTGTCACAGTTAATGGCGCACGGAGCCCGCGGGAGGGGCCGGCCGACTCTCGGAGGCCGATTCCAACGGGTCCGTCTTTGGGGCGTTCTCGCCGTCTTCTGCACTCCCGCCGACAAGAGGGTCCCGCCGTCTTCGGGTTGTACAGACAGGCCATCGTGGGTACAGGAATCTTCCCACGGGGCTGACGTCGAGGCAGTGTGGCTCTGATCTGCTGCGCGGACGGAGATCTCCGTCGAGACGGCGCCTCGTGGCCATGCTCGCCCTTTATGAGCGGGCGGGGACCGGCCGCGAGGCGGCTTTATCCCATCCCGCCAGAGTCGCTCATGCAGGAGTGGATTTGAGTCGCGGGCCGACTCCCTGTAGCCGGCTTCATTGGAGGTCGCTGGCTTGGAGTCGGCTTGTCCTGAGGCCGTCTCTGGGACTCGGCCTAGAGGGGCAGTCGGAGACTCTGTCGCCGACTCTCTCAAGGCGGCTCTTTGTCTTGGGGTCTTGAGGGACGCAGTCTGCCCCGATGTTTTAAAAGGTCCAGGGGCTCGGGTCTGCCTACCCGTGGCCCATTACTCCGACAGATACGTTGGAGACGTATCAGGCATCCCCAAGCTTAATTCCTGCTCGTCCTCGAGTAGGTAAATGATAAAAAGAGAAATTTTGATGCGGAGTGATACTTTGGCATAATTTCAATGCAAATCTTCTTAATTGTGATATGAATATTCAGATCCGAAAGATTCAAGACAAAAGTTCATATTGACACAAAAATAATAATACTTCAAGCATACTAATCAAAGCAATCATGTCTTCTCAAAATAACATGGCGAAAGAAAGTTTATCCCTACAAAATCATATGGTTAGGCTATGCTTCATTTTCGTCACAAAAAGATGTTCCCAACTTCTACACCCCCGGTGACAAGCCAAGCAATTGTTTCATCCTTAAATAATCTCAAAAAAATTCAACCTTCACGCAATACATGAGCGTGAGCCATGGATATAGCACTATGTGTGGAATAGAATATGATAATGGGGATTGTGTGGAGAAGACAAAAAAAAAGTCTCACATGGACGAGGCTAATCAATGGGCTATGGAGATGCCCATCAATTGATGTCAACATGAGGAGTAGGGATTGCCATGCAACGGATGCACTAGAGCTATGAATGCTCAACAAAAGAAAACTAGTGGGTGTGCATCCAACTTGCTTGCTCATGAAGACCTAGGGCATTTGAGGAAGCCCATCGAGGAATATACAAGCCAAGTTCTATAATGAAAAATTCCCACTAGTATAAAAAGGACAACTTATAAGACTCACTATATGAAAAGCATGGTGCTACTTTGAAGCACAATATATGAGACTCAGTACATGAAGAACGAGGTGCTACTTTGAAGCACAATATATGAGACTCACTACATGAAGAACAAGGTGCTACTTTGAAGCACAAGTATGGAAAAAGAGATAGTAGCATTGCCTTTTTATATATACTTTTTGGGCCTTTCTTTTTTTTGGCCTTTCTCCTTTTTTTTATTTGGGCAATGCTCTAATAATAATGATCATCACACTTCTATTGATTACAACATAAGGATTACAACTCGAAACTTAGAACAAGATATGACTCTATATGAATGCCTCCGGCGGTGTACCGGGATGGTGCAATGAATCAAGAGTGACATGTATGAAAATAATGCATGGTGGCTTTGCCACAAATACAATGTCAACTACATGATCATGCAATGGCAACATGACAAAAGTAAATGTATGTCATGATGATGATGGTGGAAGTTGCATGGCAATATATCTCGGAATGGCTATGGAAATGCCATAATAGGTAGGTATGGTGGCTATTTTGAGGAAGATATAAGGAGGTTTATGTGTGAAAGAGCGTATCATATCACGGGGTTTGGATGCACCGGTGAAGTTTGCACCAACTCTCAAGGTGAGAAAGGGCAATGCACGGTACCGAAGAGGCTAGCAAAGGCGGAAAGGTGAGAGGGCGTATAATCCATGGACTCAACATTAGTCAAAACAACTCATATACTTATTGCAAAAATTTAGAAGTCATCAAAAATCAAGTACTACGCGCATGCTCCTAGGGGGATAGCTTGGTAGGAAAAGACCATCGCTCGTCCCCGACCGCCACTCATAAGGATGCACAAGCCAGGTACGCTTCATGCTTCAAATTTGTTACACAACTTTAACCATACGTGCATGCTACGGGATTTGCTAACTTCAACACAAGTATTTCTCAAATTCATAATCACCCAACTAGCACGAATTTGTTATTATCACCTCCATATCTCAAAACAATTATCAAGCATCAAACTTATCTTAGTATTCAACGCACTCAAAAGAAAGTTTCACATATCTTGAACACCAAGTATATTAACATTAAGCAAATTACCATGCTATTAACGGCTCTCAAAATAATCTAAGTGAAGCATGAGAGACCAATAGTTTCTTTAAAACAAATCCACCACCGTGCTCTAAAAGATCTAAGTGAAGCACTAGAGCAAAAATTATCACGCTCAAAAGATATAAGTGAAGCACTATGAGCAAAAACTATCGAGCTCAAAAGATATAAGTGAAGCACATAGAGTATTCTATCAAATTCCAATTCATATATGACTCTCTCAAAAGGTGTGTACAGCAAGGATGATTGTGGTAGACTAACAAGCAAAGACACAAATAATACAAGACGCACCAAGCAAAACACATATCATGTGGTGAATAAAAATATAGCCCCTAGTAAATTACCGATGGAAGTGGACGAAAGAGGGGATGCCTTCCGGGGCATCCCCAAGCTTTGACTTTTTGGTGTCCTTGGATTATCTTGGGGGTTCCATGTGCATCCCCAAGATTAGGCTCTTGCCACTCCTTGTTCCATAATCCATCAAAAGAATTCACCCAAAACTTGAAAACTTCACAACACAAAACTCAATAGAAATCTCGTGAGATCCGTTAGAGAAAGAAAACAAAAGACTACTTTAAGGTACTGTAATGAACTAATTCTTTATTTATATTGGTGTTAAACCTACTGTATTCCAACTTCTCTATGGATTATAAACTATTTTACCAGCCATAGATTCATCAAAATAAGGAAACAACACACGCAAAACAGAATCTGTCAAAAACAGAACAGTCTGTAGTAATCTGTAACTAACGCAAACTTCTGGAACCCAAACAATTCTACAAAAATTAGACGACCTGTAAAATTTGTCTATTGATCAGCAGCAATTGGAATCAGTATTTTATCACGTTCTGGTGATTTTTAACAATTCGGGCACTGAGCGCAAAGTTTCTGGAAATTACAGCAAGATCAAATAACTATCATCCAAGAAGATCCAATAGGTCTAGCTTGGCACAAACACTAATGAAAACATAAAACCACATCTACACAGAGGCTAGATGGATTATTTATTCCTAAACAGAATCAAAAACAAAAACACAAAATAAAATTGGGTTGCCTCCCAACAAGCGCTATCGTTTAACGCCCCTAGCTAGGCATAAAAGCGAGGATAGATCTAGGTATTGCCATCTTTGGTAGGCAAACCATAAGTGGCTCTCATGATAGATTCATATGGTAATTTTATTTTATTTCTAGGTAAGTGTTCCATACCCTTCTTTAAGGGAAATTGGAATCTAATGTTTCCTTCCTTCATATCAATAATTACACCAATCGTTCTAAGGAAAGGTCTACCAAGAATAATAGAACATGAAGGATTGCAATCTATATCAAGAACGATAAAATCTACGGGCACATAATTCCTATTTGCAACAATAAGAACATCATTAATTCTTTCCATAGGCTTTTTAATAGTGGGATCCGCAAGATGCAAGTTTAGAGAGCAATCCTCAAAATCACGGAAATCTAGCAAATCACATAAAGTTTTGGGAATAGTAGAGACACTAGCACCCAAATCACACAAAGCATGAAACTCATGATCTTTAATTTTTATTTTAATGGTAGGTTCCCACTCATCATATAGTTTACTAGGGATAGAAACTTTCAACTCAAGTTTTTCTTCATAAGATTGCATCAAGGCATCAACAATGTGTTCGGTAAAGGCCTTATTTTGACTATAAGCATGAGGAGAATCTAGCATGGATTGCAACAAGGAAATACAACCAATAAAAGAGCAATTTTCATAATTAAATTCCTTGAGATCCAAAATAGTGGGTTTAGCAACATCTAGATTTTTATTTCTTTCAATCCCACTTTTATCAATTTCATCATCGTGATCTAAAAACTCCGAATTCTTAGAATGCCTTCTAGGTAAAGGAAGATCATATTCAGTTTCATCAAGATTCATATTGCAAAACAAAGATTTAATAGGCGACACATCAATAACTTTTAGATCTTCATCTTGATTTTCGTAGGAATTGGAAGAACACGCTTTAATAAAGGCATCTTTGGAAGCACGCATCCTAGCGGTTCTTTCCTTGCACTCATCAATGGAAATTCTCATGGCTTTGAGAGACTCATTGATATCATGCTTAGGAGGAATAGATCTAAGCTTTAAAGAATCAATCTCAAGAGAAATTCTATCAACGTTCCGAGCCAAATCATCAACTTTAAGAAATTTCTCTTCAAGCAAAGCATTAAAGTTCTTTTGTGAATTCATAAACTCTTTAACACTACTCTCAAATTCAGAGGGCATCCTATTAAAATTACCATAAGAGTTGTTGTAGGAATTTCCATAATTATTAGAAGATTACTAGGATAAGGCCTAGGATTAAAATTCCCTCTATACGCGTTGTTTCCAAAACTATTCCTACCAACAAAATTCACATACATAGATTCATTATTATTCTCAAGCAAAGTAGATAAAGGCATATCATTAGGATCAAGAGGAGTATTTTTAGGAGCAAACATCTTCATAAGTTCATCCATCTTTTCACTCAAAACATTGATTTCTTCTATAGCATGCACTTTTTTACTAGAAGATCTTTCGGTGTTCCACTGAGAATAATTAGCCATAATATTATCAAGCAATTTGGTAGCATCTCCTAATGTAATTTCCATAAAAGTGCCTCCCGCGGCCGAATCTAAAAGATTTCTAGAAGCAAAATTCAATCCGTCATAGAAAATTTTTTATGATCATCCATAAATTCAAACCATGAGTAGGGCAATTGCGAAGCATTAATTTCATTCTTTCCCAAGATTGGGCAACATGCTCAGGATCAAGTTGTTTAAAATTCATGATATCGTTCCTAAGAGTGATAATCTTAGCGGGAGGAAAATACTTAGAGATAAAAGCATCTTTGCACTTGTTCCACGAATCAATACTATTTTTAGGCAAGGATGAAAACCAAACTTTAGCATGATCTCTAAGTGAAAACGGAAATAACTTCAATTTGACAATATTGTTATCCGTATCTTTCTTCTTTTGCATATCACACAAATCAACAAAATTATTCAGATGAGTAGCGGCATCTTCACTAGGAAGGCCGGCAAATTGATCTTTCATAACAAGATTCAGCAAAGCGGTATTGATTTCACAAGACTCATCATTATTAAGAGGAGAAATCGGAGTGCTAAGGAAATCATTATTATTGGTATTCGAGAAATCACACAATTTGGTATTATCTTGTGCCATGGAAACAAGTAATCCAACACACAAGCAAACAGAAAGGCAACGGGAAAAAGGCAAACGAGAAAGAGAGGAGGAGATTGGGAAAGAGAGGGCGAATAAAACGGCAAGGGTGAAGTGGGGGAGAGGAAAACGAGAGGAAAATGGCAAATAATGTAATGCGAGAGATAGGGATTGTGATGGGTACTTGGTATGGTTGACTTGCTTGCGTGAGCCTCCCAAGAACGGTGCGAAATCATTCTTGCTACGTCTTGAGCTTATGTTGGTTTTCCCCAAAGAGGAGAGGATGATGCAGCACAAGAGCGTAAGTATTTCCCTCAGTTTTGAGAACCAAGGTATCAATCTAGTAGGAGACCATGCACAAGTCCCTCAGACCTGCACAAAACGATAGCTACTCGCAACCAACACGATTAGGGGTTGTCAATCCCTTCACGGTCACTTACGAGAGTGAGATCTGATAGATATAATATTTTTGGTATTTTTGGTATAAAGATGCAAAGTAAAAAGTAAAAGCAAAGTAAAAACAAACAAGTAAATAAAGTGATAGAGATTGATATGATGAGAATAGACCCGGGGGCCATAGGTTTCACTAGTGGCCTCTCTCAAGAGCATAAGTATTCTACGGTGGGTGAACAAATTACTGTGCTCTCAATTGACAGAATTGAGCATGGTTATGAGTATATCTAGGCAATGATCATGTATATAGGCATCACGTCCGAGAAAAGTAGATCGAAACGATTCTGCATCTACTACTATTACTCCACTCATCGACCGCTATGCAGCATGCATCTAGAGTATTAATTTAAAAACAGAGTAACGCCTTAAGCAAGATGACATGATGTAGAGGGATAAATTCATGCAATATGATAAAAACCCATCTTGTTATCCTCGATGGCAACAATACAATACGTGCCTTGCAACCCTTTACATCCTTTGGATAAGGACACCGCAAGATTGAACCCAAAGCTAAGCACTTCTCCCATTGCAAGAACTACCAATCTAGTTGGCCAAACCAAACGGATAATTCGAAGAGACTTGCAAAGATAACTTAATCATACATAAAAGAATTCAGAGAAGAACCAAATATTTTCCATATATAATACTGGATCATAAACCCACAATTCATCGATCTCAACAAACACACCGCAAAAATAAGATTAAATCGAATAGATCTCCACGAGAGAGGGGGAGAACATTGTATTGAGATCCAAAAAGAGAGAAGAAGCCATCTAGATACTAGCTATGGACCCGAAGGTCTGAAGTAAACTACTCACACTTCATCGGAGGGGCTATGGTGTTGATGTAGAAGCCCTCCGTGGTGGATGCCCCCTCCGGCGGAGCTCTTGAACAGGCCCCAAGATGGGATCTCGTGGATACATGAAGTTGCGGCGATGGAATTAGGTTTTTGGCTCCTCTTCTGATCGTTTGGGGATACGTAGGTATATATAGGAGGAAGGAGTACGTCGGTGGAGCGTTAGGGGGCCCACGAGGTAGTGGCGCGCCTAGGGGGGCGCCCTCCACCCTCGTGACCGCCTCTGGCACTTCTTGGAGTAGGGTCCAAGTCTCCTGGATCACGTTCGGTTGGAAAATCACGTTCCCGAAGATTTCATTCCGTTTGGACTCCGTTTGATATTCTGTTTCTTTGGAACACTGAAATAGGCAAAAAAACAGCAATTCTGTGTTGGGCCTCCGGTTAATAGGTTAGTCCCAAAAATAATATAGAAGTGGAAAATAAAGCCCAATATAGTCCAAAACAGTAGATAAAGTAGCATGGAGCAATCAAAAATTATAGATACGTTGGAGACGTATCACCTTCTAGATATGGTGGGGAGGAGATAAGGCTGATTGTGAGAGAGAAGGAGTTGGTTTTAAATAGGGAACAAGTGCGGACATATTTTTGCAAAGCTGGAGAAGTTTGGTTTGTATGCGTCAGATCTAGATCCGACGGCTATTGGTGAAATATGGCAGGCACAGCATCAGCACCAACTCAGGACCTGTTTGATTCACAGGATTTTGAAAACGCAGGAATAGGACACGGCAATATTACAAGTTTCAAACTGATATTACAAATGTTAGGAGTAATGCTGCACCTACGAAGAGGGAATTACTAGGAAGTTTACGTAAGAACTTTCGTTACTTTAGGTGGATGCAGCATTATCGTACAAACTAAAATCCACCGCCCTGACAAGTCACTAATGGGCAAATAAGTTTTCAAGTCTCTGGCCACTTGATGTTTCAAAAACAAATTTAGCTTCTGCGGAGACTTTGTCATTTAGGCTTAGACGCTTGTGGTGATCAGCACGCCATTCATTGTTGCGCTAGAGAATGCCAAACCTCATTACCTTGAGCACACTTGCCTCCAGAACAAAGAACCTCGCCAATTTAATCTCAGATGTGCTGCCTCGGTAGTTGATCAAATCAATTTCTGTAAGATGGAGATCAAGGCATTCGATCAGATTGTTATAGTGCAACACATTTTTCACTTTCGGGTCTTTTTCTATCTGCAAAAGAAGAGAACATATTAGAGCAACTGGCTGTATAAGATTGCCGTGTCATCAAGAGGTATCAATATCATTCGCTCATACGATAGAGTTGGCTGGTAGTGATATTTTTTCACTATCTCTCTCTTTCTCTTTCCTCCCATTTACCTAGGAGTACGTGAAGAGCTTGAGCATTTGTTGCCTAACACTATGTGGCCGATGCCATATTTCGCATAAGTATGCCATATAATACGCATCGATGTAAAATCAAAAGATTTTGGCACCGCTCTCGCGATGTGAGAGAGTTTGCACCGCTGTGCACAAAGACCCACATGTATAAACAAATCAATCCAACCAACTACACCAGCCTCGCACTCTCCCAAACAAGTGTTTTTGTATTGCCTCAGTCCTCTCTCTCTCTCTCCCACGCAAGTGTTTTTTCATTGCGTGAGTTAATTTGGCACCGGAGCAAAGTAGGTGATCCAGATTGGGGCACCAGGTGAGCAATGGAGGGGCATCGATGCCAAATGCATCACAAGTGAATTTGGCACGTGTTTTGGCCTACATAGTGGAGGGCCGTTATAGCCCACTTTTGTACTACCTCTTATTTAGTATAAAATTTTGACCATAGATTTATGTAAGAAAATGCCAATGCATGTCACTAAAAATTACACTATTTGAAATTATGTTCAAATACAAATCCAACGATATAGTTCTTAGTGACATGCATTAACATTTTGTCAGTTAAACCTATGGTCAAATTTTGATACTACAAAATAGGAAGAGTAACCAGGACGGAGGTAGTACTTGCTCTTAGGGTAACCATAGAGTTACTGGAGTAGTCTAAGTTACTTTCCACTATGACTAGCGTAGGCTACTATAGTAGTACAACAAAAAAACGATGCAGGTGATCACGTGAGAAAAAAATATTAAAATCATTTCTTTCAGTGTAGTGCGTAGATGCAGTTTTGAACACTACACTTGTCATCATAATTTGGGAAAATTACGAAAAATTGAGCTACGTTGTGATTACCGTTTACTAATAGGAAAGAAGTTTCACCTTGATGAGTAGCTTCTCCGTGCACAGAAAGCATGTAAGGAATCCAACAACTGGATCAAGATTGGGGCCGGTAGATTTTATTGCCAAGATCTTCACTGTGCGCATAGACTGGGTCAAGCTTGTGGGAATCATTTTTTGGAAGACGGTCGTAAATACATTAAAAAGAAATTAAAAAATGTGAATTTCAAGAAGATGGAGAAGAAGATGAGGGCTGTACCTGAACGATTACAGATCCAATAAAGAGTTCGCAGAATTTGGCAGACGAGTGCACCAACGCTGTCAATTTCGGCGCGTCAATGACCCTGATTTTTGTTGGACCTTCTAGATCTGATACAAGCAATCTCTCAAGGAAAGGCGCATTCTCAATGACCATAACGTGGAACAGCTAGAGTGATCTCTTCCCAATTGATGTCTTGTTGCAGGGCCAGCAAGACACATAAATCCATCGGAGATTCGTCGAGGCGATGTGGAGGCTAATGAACCCGTGGATCTGCTCAAGACGAAGGTAGTCGAGCGCAGTACAGCTGCGCAGCAGGTGCTCCATAGCCTTCTTCAAGATGACAACGTTGGCGGAGAAGGGTGGGTGCGGCATTAATCTGGGGAAGATAGCAGGAGCTGAAGCTGGCGCGGCGTAGCGTTGGCATGAGGCGGAGCGCGGACGGCGGCGGAGAGCGACATCGTCCAGCTTCAAAGTTGAGCTCCTCGAGCTGATCTAGGGCGGGGGATAAGAACCACTCGTCGAACTTGGGTTGGACCTTGCAGTTGGTACTGAACATGAGGATGTCATGGCGTCTGGCTGGCCCAGGGTGCGATGAAAGGATCTTGGAGACTGCGGCCATGCGTTTGCAATCCCCGCTGCAGAGGCAGCTGTCGACGGTGAGGTTGAGGGGGACGCGGCGCCAGAGGGGGCACCACCGCCGAGAGAGCAGGGCGGTCCGCACGGCAGATTTGGTTGGGAGGAGGCGATGATGACGAGCAGCATATCGTCGGGGAGGCTGCTGATGAAGTCCAGGCTCGCCGGATGCGGTTTTGGCTCGAGCCGCCTCCGCTTGTTGGCTACCTCGCCGCCCATCTCAACCGGCGGCGACGCCGGTGTACACGTGTGTTGGTGTGTGTTTTGTGCTGGGTGTGCGCGAGTGCGTCCTTCTGTGCATGCCGCCACGCAGTGGTGAATTGTGCGCGAGTGCGTCCTCCACGCGGAAGAAGTGTGTCCTCAATGCGGCCTCAATTTACTAGCGCAAGGGTGCTACCCAGTGGTTTCAACTTTGTTTACTTCACCGCATGTCGATGGGCCTCTAGTTTACTTATTTTCACCCTTGCCACATGGGCCAAAGACACGAAGATCTGAACACGGTGACAAGGCAGCACGTGGACTGGTTGACCGGTCAACTAAACAATATAAGGAGTTATACGCTGAAACGGTGAGCGTATGATCTGTCGGTATAGAGTGTTCATGTGAGAGGGGGAGCCCGTGAGAGATAGCAGAGAGAGGGAGAGAGAGAAAGAGCTACTCCCTCCGTTTGATAATGTAGTTCCAACATTTTTTTTAAAGTCAAACTTTTGAAACTTTGACCAAGTTTATAAAAAAAATACTTATATCTACAATACCAAAGATAAATGATATTATGAAGTAAGTACATGTTGTGATGAATCTAATGATCGTTCCAGATGTAAATGTTTTTCTCCACATATACCTGGTCAAACTTTTCTGAGGTTTGACTTTTCAAAACATCCATATGCTTATGGACGTGAGAGAGTCCCTAACTAGAGAGAGAGAGAGTGAAATAGAAAGAGTGAGTGAAAAAAGTGTGTGTGCGTGTGTGAAAGAGACATGGACAACTGAAAGGATCGAGAAGAGGTGTCTAGAGGGGGGTGAATAGACTCTAAGAAGAAAAGTTACAGTTTTTAGATTCTTTAGGTTGATGTGGAGTTTTGGCACAAGTTTAAACATATCAAGCAAGCATGACAAGAGTATATGAGCAGCGGAAAGTAAAGCATGCAAGTTGCAAGAATGTAAAGGGATGGGATTGGAGTGTGCAAAGCGCAATTTGGAGACACGGAGATTTTTATCCGTGGTTCCGATAGGTGGTGCTATCGTACATCCACGTTGATGGAGACTTCAACCCACGAAGGGTAACATTCTTGTGAGTCCACGGAGGGCTCCACCCACGAAGGGTCCACGAAGAAGCAACCTTGTCTATACCACCATGGCCGTCGCCCACGAAGGACTTGCCTCACTAGGGTAGATCTTCACGAAGTAGGCGAACTCCTTGCCCTTACAAACTCCTTGGTTCAACTCCACAATTTTGACGGAGGCTCCCAAGTGACACCTACCCAATCTAGGACACACCACTCTCCAAGAAGTAACAAATGGTGTGTTGATGATGAACTCCTTGCTCTTGTGCTTCAAATAATAGTCTCCCCAACACTCAACTCTCTCTCATAAGATTGGATTTGGTGGAAAGATGATTTGAGTGGAAAGCAACTTGGGGAAGGCTAGAGATCAAGATTTATGTGGTTGGAATGGGATATCTTGATCTCAACACAAGTGTAGGTGGCTCTCTCTCAGAAAATATGTGTTGGAAGTGTAGGCATGTTCTGATGGCTCTCTCCACGAATGAAGAGTGGGTGGAGGGGTATATATAGCCTCCACTCAAAATCTAACCGTTACACACGAATCACCAAACTCGGTGGGACCGATTCAGCAAACTCGGTCAGACCGATTTGGTTCATAATGTGACCATTAGGGTTTTCGGTGGGACCGAATGGATCAACTCGGTGGGACTGATGTGCTAGGGTTAGGGTAAATCCTCATCTCGGTTTGACCGATTACTCAAACTCGGTGGGACCGATTTGGATAATAAGCAAAACAGAGAGTTGGCCAAGCAAACTCGGTGGGGCCGATTACATATCTCAGTGGGACCGAAATTATTGCAATAGGCAATAGAGAGTTTGCAAGCCCATCTCGGTGAGACCGAGATCCCATCGGTGACATCGAACTGATTAGGGTTTTTGGCAGTGGCTACGTCAAGAGAACTCGGTGGCGCCAGATAGAAAGATTTGGTGGGGCCGAGTTTGACTTTTGGTTTGGGACATGTGTAGATATGGGAAAGTAGTTGAGGGCTTTGGAGCATATTACTTAGCACTTTGAGCAAGCAAGCCATTAAGCAACACCTCATCCCCTCTTTAGCTTTCCTATGGACTCCATATGATCTTGGATCACTAAAATAGAAAATGTAGAGTCCTGAGCTTTGAGCTTGAGCCAATCTTTTGTCCTCAGCAACTTGAAGGGGTTCCACATCCTCTAGTCCATGCCACTCCATGTTTCAACTTATTTGAAACATACTAAGTAGAAGCATTAGTCCGACAAGAGATATGTTGTCATTAATTACCAAAATAACCCAGGGAGCACTTGTGCTTTCAATCTTCCCCTTTTTGGTAATTGATGACAACATACATCAAAGCTTTAGATGAAGATATAGAGAATAACAAGTAAAGCTTTGGAAAGACATATAACATGCATAGGCTCCCCCTACATGTATGCAATCATATAAAGATGGAACATAGGAGCATGTGAATGCATAAGCATGACAGAGTAAGCCATGTGTTATATGTATCTTGGCTATATGCATCAGAGAAAATGATGTGAATATAGGAAATGTACCTCCATGCTCATGAGTCCTTCTTGCAAACAGTATGTACAATAGCAAGAGATCCTCATACACATGACTGTGATGCATATACTTACCTTGTGGTCTTGAGTTGTCTTAGGAAGAAATGAACCTGAGTAAACAAGGTTAGATAACACAGATACACCTACTAGCCAAAGCAAACAAAACAAACCACAAGAGTACCAAGACTGGGATGACATGTAGAGAGTGAGTACTGGGTACTCTATTGGATATAGACATGTCCCCAAAGGTAAAGATATGCAATAAATTCAAGGATTTCCTTCCCTTAGATGTCTTGCTCCCCCTGAATATTGCATGGGATATTGGGAGAAGATAGGGAACAGAAAAACAGAGCAAAGACAAGAGACAGAGCTAATGCAAACAATCAAATATGAACATGTCTTTCCCGTCCTGAAGACATGTGACTTCTCTCCTCTTGGACACCAAGCATCTGGGGTTTCTATACTCTCCCCCTGAGTATTCTCTCCCCCTATAGAAATGATTAAGCTTTGATGTGATCTCTCTCTCTCCCCCTTTGACATCAATTTCCAAGAAGGGTTCTTCTGGATTTTTGTTTCAGATGGGTTTGGTCATTGAGTCACGGAGCAAAGCAGCAAGTCGAATGTGATGCTGGTAGAGGACAAGAATCATTGAGTGGAGCTGGAGAAAAAAGAATGCAGGAACAAGTGGCAAGCTGTCTTTTCTGCAGTGAAATCGGTAGCACCGAGTGGTGTGCTTCGGTGGCACCGAAAGAATTCGGTTGGACCGAAGAAAACAGACCGGTGTGACCGAGTCCATCACAGTGAAAACACTTGTCACCTCAGCTCACTAGGCAATTAAGATCTCACAAGGATTTGCAAGGAATTAGCTGAAAGATTTGCAATGAATTGGATGCAGGGAATGCAGAATAGAAAAGAAATGAAATGATAAACTCTAGATGAAGGGTTTTTTTTTTGAAAGGGGAAACACATATGCATGAGACAAATGCAAGAGGCATGGGGAAACACAAGAGAACTTCATCTAGAATTGGGCGGTGACAAAGTCACCTATGTTAGAGTATATTGACTTAGGAGTCAAGTGAGGTCACTTGATCTTTGGTGATACTCATCGTTTAAGCTCAAAATGGTGTTACCATTTTTCGTTTAAGAATCTTGATGTATTCACATCTTGTTGAGTTGCTTTGACCCATGACTTGGAGCAAAGCTTCTCTAAGATGGAATAACATACCTTGGGTGGTGGTGTTGATCTTGATCATGTAGTTGAACTTGTGTGGGTTACTCAGGTTGATGTAGCTCATCAAGAGTTGGGAGCACCACTTGGAATTTGAGTTCATCTACCTACATGGGTTAGTCTTGCAAGGAAGAGCACTTGTGTATCCAAAATGACAATCATAAGACTTAACATAGAATTTGTCAAAGGATATGTTTGAAGGGTTTCGTGCTTCCTTGTCATCAACCACCATTGTGTAGAGACTTGGTGATGTAGAAATTTCCCAAGATGTGAGTGGGTTGCAATCTCATAGATTTAGATTCATCCAAGTACCTACAAGGGTTAGATAGCATGCAAGGGTGCAAATATATCCAAGACATATAACTAGCATCATGAGAGAAATATCAAGGATTATTCAAAGGCTCGTGCCTTGCATGTATCCAAATGGAGTTCCTACTCCAAGTTTGAAGCATCAATGATGTTCAATTCACCTCTCAAATGGCAAAAGACTTTCTCATCAAGCAGTTTGGTGAATATATCCGCCAATTGCTTATCGGTGCGAATATGCTTAAGATCAATGTCTCCTTTGGCAACATGATCTTGAATGAAATGACGACGAACTTCAATATGCTTAGTTCGAGAATGTTGCACGGGATCGTGAGCAATCTTAATAGCACTCTCATTGTCACAAAGCAATGGAACATGTTTCACATAAATCCCATAATCCTTAAGAGTTTGGGTCATCCAAAGTAATTGAGCACAACATGAACCGGCGGCAATGTATTCCGCTTCGGCGGTGGATAAGGATACTGAGTTTTGTTTCTTGGAGGACCAAGACACAAGAGATCTACCAAGAAATTGACATGTACCCGAAGTGGACTTTCTATCAACCTTGTCCCCGGCATAGTCTGAATCGGAGTAGCCGACAAGATCGAAATATATACAAACTCTTAGGATACCAAATGCCAAAATTTGGTGTATGTATTAAGTCTCTCACTATCCTTTTCACATCCTTAAGATGACATTCTTTGGGGGCCGCTTGATATCGTGCACACATGCACATACTTAGCATAATATCGGGGCGAGAGGCACATAGATATAACAATGAACCGATCATAGAGCGACAAACCTTTTGATCAACCGGTTCACCATCTTTGGTCAAATCAAGATGTCCACTAGTAGGCATGGGTGTAGTCATACCTTTGCATTCTTGCATATTGAACTTCTTGAATAAGTCCTTGGTGTACTTTGTTTGAGAGACAAAGGTACCTTGCTTGGTTTGCTTGATTTGCAAACCGAGAAAGAATTTGAGTTCACTCATCATAGACATCTCAAACTTCTCCCACATTAGCTTTCCAAACTTCTCACTAAAATGAGGGTTAGTCGAACCAAATATAATATCATCAACATAAATTTGGCACACAAATTGTTCTCCATTAACCCTTTTAGTAAAAAGAGTAGAATCTACTTTTCCAATTTCAAACCCTTTTTCAATAAGGAACTTGGTCAAGCATTTATACCACGCTCTAGGAGCTTGTTTAAGACCATAAAGAGCTTTGTGAAGTTTGTAAACATGATTAGGTTTCTTAGGATTGACAAAGCCGGAGGTTGCTTAACATAAACTTCCTCCTCAATTTCACCATTTAGAAAAGCACTTTTAATGTCCATTTGGTACAAGGTGATATCATGGTGATTAGCATAAGCAAGTAAGATGCGAATGGACTCAAGTCTAGAAACGGGATCATATGTCTCACCATAGTCCATACCTTCGACTTGAGTGTAGACTTGGGCGACTAGACGTGCTTTGTTGCGAACTACTTGTCCATCTTCATCTTGCTTGTTGCGAAACACCCATTTGGTACCGATGATGTTGTGGTTGTTGTCGGGCTTATCAACCAATGTCCACACTTGATTTCTCTCAAAGTTGTGTAGCTCTTCATGCATAGCGTTTATCCAATCCGGATCTTCCAATGCTTCTTCAACCTTCATAGGTTCAATGCTAGAGATGAATGAATAATGTTCACAAAAGTTAGCCAAAAGAGTTTTAGAGCGAGTGATTCTCCCGGTTTGGATATCATTGTAGATTTGCTCGACGGGATGGTCTTTGGCAACTCTTGCTCGAACTCGTGGGAGCTTTTGCTTTGATCGAGGTGGAACATCTTCTTCATCTTGTCCTTCTTCTTGGCCTTCTTCATTGTTGACGTTGTCGTTCTCTTGTCGTGGTGGAGAAGGAGGTTGTTGATGTTCATCTTAGTGTACTTCCTCGTTTTCTTCATCTTGGTGTGTCCCACTTGTGGATGCTTCCGTATCAACTCTTGGTTCACCTTGTCGTGAGGTAGAAGCTTCCACTTGGATGCAAGGTACTCTCCTTCACCTCCGTTGGACGAATCTTTCCAATGGACAAGTCTTGGGTTGCTTCCGAAGGGTCTTTGTCTCCTACATCAATTGGCAATTGCTCTACTTGCGAGCCATTATATTCATCAAACTTCACATCTACCGTCTCTTCAACCTTTCAGGTGAAATTGTTGTAGACACAGTAAGTGTGAGAGTTTGGGCCATAACCAAGTAGGAAACCTTCATGAGATTTAGGAGCAAATTTAGAACGATGATGCTTATCAAGAATGTAGCACTTTGAGCCGAATACTCGAAAGTATCCAACTTGGGGTTTGTTACCGGTGAGGCGATTTGTTGCATGATAAGTTGTCCCAACCGCTTCCGCCCAAAAGTGTTTTGGAGTCTTGTACTCATTAAGCATCATTCTTGCCATCTCAATAAGAGTACGGTTCTTCCTCTCAACAACTACATTTTGTTGAGGTGTGTATGTGGTAGAGAACTCGTGTGAAATCCCCTCTCCGTCAAGAAAGGTATCCACATTTGTGTTCTTGAACTCCGTTCCGTTGTCGCTCCGAACCTTCTTGATCTTCACTTCAAATTGATTTTGGGCCTTCCTAGGAAAGTTTTTGAAGATCTTTTGGACCTGTGATTTGTCATCAAGAAATAACACCCACGTAAATCTTGAAAAATCATCGACTATGACTAGACCAAATGAGTTACCACCAAGACTCTTGTAAGCATTGGGACCAAAGAGATCCATGTGAAGTAGCTCGAGCGGTCTTCTCGTGGTCATGATGTTCTTCACGGGGTGACTCCTCCAACTTGTTTTCCTGCTTGACAAGCACTACAAAGTCTATCCTTGTCAAATATAACATCTTTTACTCCAAGGATATGATCACCTTTAATAAGCTTATCAAGATTTCACATGCCCACATGACCTAACCTTCTATGCCCCAACCAGCCTTTAGAAGATTTAGCAATTACGCAAGTTCTAGGTTAAGCCTTTTTAGTGAAATCAACAATGTAAAGATCACCTCTACGAATACCGGTAAAGACCATTTTATGATTGTCTCTCCTAAACACTTGGCAATCTACTTCAGTGAATAGGACATTGAAACCAAATCAGCAAGTCTAGATCTTTGAAAGTAAATTATACCCAAGAGATTCAACGAGCATGACATTTTGTATGGAGCTATCATGTGAGATGGCCACTTTACCTAGGCCAACCACCTTACCCTTTCAGTTATCACCAAAGGTGACATACTTCCGAGGGCCGTCATTTTCAGCAAGCTCACGAAACATATCCTTGTCTCCGGTCATATGATCAGTACATCCACTATCAAGGACCCATTCCTTTCCTCCGGACATGTAGCCGCGAAGGTTAGACATAAGACCAAAGTGTCTCATCGCATCATCAAGATCATAGTCACTATCATCATCCTCATCATAGTATCCATGTTCAACATCGTCTTGTGATTGATCAACTCCTAGAGAGGGTAATTCATTAGATAAATGATCATCACGATAGTCATCTTTATGAATTCTAATAGCTTCGGATATGATATTGCTAATGATTCCAACTTTTCCTTTGGCACGCATGAGATTGATAAGCTCAAATAGACAATCACCAAAGCTAGGATCACTAGGATTCATCTTACTCAAGGTAATAGACTTATGGAGAATTTCATCTAAGTTTTGCAAGGAATAGTTTGGAAATCTCTCCTCAAGAAATCTCCATATAGTGTAGGCACACTTAAGAGTAGGCAAACATCCAATCAAGTTTCTAGGCAATCCTCTAGTGATAAGATTAACAGTTCTAAGGTTGCGGATCATGTCAATAGACTCATCAAGGGTAGGATGCAAAGGATCAACATGAGGTGCACAAGGGCTAGTAATGTACTTGTTCAAATGATATTCATTGAAAATCTCAAGCATCTCATTTTTTCACTCATGAAAGAGCTCTCCATCAAGAATAGGCACTCTATGTCTAAGACTCCCCAATGTAGACATATACATCTTCCTCCAATGGTGATTAAACCAAGGCAAGGTTGATGTGGAGTTTTGGCACATGTTTAAACATATCAAGCAAGCATGACAAGAGTATATGAGCAGCGGAAAGTAAAGCATGCAAGTTGCAAGAATGTAAAGGGATGGGATTGGAGTGTGCAAACGCAATTTGGAGACACGGAGATTTTTTATCCGTGGTTCCGATAGGTGGTGCTATCGTACATCCACGTTGATGGAGACTTCAACCCACGAAGGGTAACAGTTGCGCGAGTCCACGGAGGGCTCCACCCACGAAGGGTCCACGAAGAAGCAACCTTGTCTATACCACCATGGCCGTCGCCCACGAAGGACTTGCCTCACTAGGGTAGATCTTCACGAAGTAGGCGAACTCCTTGCCCTTACAAACTCCTTGGTTCAACTCCACAATTTTGACGGAGGCTCCCAAGTGACACCTACCAATCTAGGAGACACCACTCTCCAAGAAGTAACAAATGGTGTGTTGATGATGAACTCCTTGCTCTTGTGCTTCAAATGATAGTCTCCCAACACTCAACTCTCTCTCATAGGATTGGATTTGGTGGAAAGATGATTTCAGTGGAAAGTAACTTGGGGAAGGCTAGAGATCAAGATTTATGTGGTTGGAATGGGATATCTTGATCTCAACACAAGTGTAGGTGGTTCTCTCTCAGAAAATATGTGTTGGAAGTGTAGGCATGTTCTGATGGCTCTCTCCATGAATGAAGAGTGGGTGGAGGGGTATATATAGCCTCCACTCAAAATCTAATCGTTACACACAAATCACCAAACTCGGTGGGACCAATTCAGAGAACTCAGTCAGACCGATTTGGTTCATAATGTGACCATTAGGGTTTTCGGTGGGACCGAATGGATCAACTCGGTGGGACCGATGTGCTAGGGTTAGGGTAAATCCTCATCTTGGTTTGACCGATTACTCAAACTCGGTGGGACCGATTTGGGTAATAAGCGAAACAGAGAGTTGGCCAAGCAAACTCGATGGGGCCGATTACATATCTCGGTGGCACCGAAATTATTGCAATAGGCAACAGAGAGTTTGCAAGCCCATCTCAGTGAGACCGAGATCCCATCGGTGACATCGAACTAATTAGGGTTTCTGTCAGTGGCTATGTCAACAGAACTCGGTGGCGCTGGATAGAAAGATTCGGTGGGGCCGAGTTTGACTTTTGGTTTGGGACATATGTGGATGTGGGAAAGTAGTTGAGGGCTTTGGAGCATATCACTAAGCACTTTGAACAAGCAAGCCATTAAGCAACACCTCATCCCCTCTTAATAGTATTGGCTTTCCTATGGACTCAATGTGATCTTGGATCACTAAAATAGAAAATGTAGAGTCCTGAGCTTTGATCTTGAGCCAATCTTTTGTCCTCAGCAACTTGAAGGGGTTCCACATCCTCTAGTCCATGCCACTCCATTTTTGAACTTATCTGAAACATATTAAGTAGAAGCATTAGTCCAACAAGAGATATGTTGTCATTAATTACCAAAATCACCCAGGGAACACTTGTGCTTTCAACAACACTCCGTAAAAGTCGAGAAAAAACGTGTGTGTCTTGTGCAAACATATCACACATGCATCTTCGACAACGGAAGCAAGGTGAGGAGATAGTGTGTGGTTGTTTGCAACCGAGAGAGCAAGACCCCTAGCACGTGGCCAAGAGGGGTCTGACAAACAAGGGAGAGAGGTCGAGAGAGACGTACGGAGAAAATGCAAACATGGGGAGGAGAGAGTGTATGTTTGTCATAGAGAGATCCCCTGGAGATCG
The DNA here is from genome assembly GCA_021605145.1 of Aegilops bicornis. NCBI lineage: Eukaryota > Viridiplantae > Streptophyta > Magnoliopsida > Poales > Poaceae > Aegilops > Aegilops bicornis. The sequence goes on along the minus strand of CM038673.1, from coordinate 396,705,997 downwards.
TGATGGGACTACATGGGTGGGAGATCGAGTGACAAGGTGTGTGCGCGATAGAAGATACCCCGAGAAATATCGAGATAGACGTACGAATGGAAGGAGACAATACGTGTGTTCCTGATGGCTAGTGAGAGATAATCATACTGAGGGGGGGGGGGAGTGCTTGCGCCTATGATGGAGTCAGTGATTTTGGTACTTATTAGGGGGGTGCGTGTCACATAGAGAGAGAACAAGGGCGGAGAGTGTTGGATAGGTCTATATGTATAGCGCGAGCGAGACATGTGTATGTGTGAACCAGGGAGATATAAAGTTTGAGAGAGATTGAGGAGCCCCGATAAGGCTGAGTGGGGCGTCAGATAGCTGAGAGGGGGAAAGAGATATTCCATCCGCTCGATAATGCAGTGCATGTAATTTTTTTAGAAGTCAAACTTTGGAAACTTTGATCATGTTTACACAAATGTTATTTATATCTTCAATACCAAAGATACATCATACGAAACTACATCTCATGGTGAATCTAATGGTATATGTTTGCCGTTCTAGATGTAATTGTTTTTCTCCACGTACATGGTCAAACATTGTGATGTTTGACTTTTCAATAAATCAATATGCTATGGACCGAGGAGAGTGCCTAACTCGAGAGAGATCAAGTGCGTGTGAAGGAGAATGAGTAAGTGTGCAAAAAGAGTATGTGTGTGAAAGAGAAAGTGACAACAAACGATAAATTAGAGAGAGTGTGTGTTTTTTCATTTCTTAGGCGAACATATCACGCATGCATCTCCTAGATAGAAAAGCGAGGCGAGGAGATATCTGAAGATAGCTAGTGTGTGATTGTTTGCATCGGAGAGACACCCCTATAGTACATGTCCAATAGAGGTCTGGCCAACAAGGAACAAAGGTCGAGAGGGACACATGGAGAACATGGACGTATGGGGAGGGCGAGAGGGTGTGTTTGTGATAGAGAGATCCCCTCGAGATTGTGAGGGGACTATATGGGTGGGAGATTGAGGGAGGTGCGTTGATACGTCTCCAACGTATCTATAATTTCTTATTGCTCCATGCTACTTTATCTACTGTTTTGGACTATATTGGGCTTTATTTTTCACTTTTATATTACTTTTAGGACTAACCTATTAACCGGAGGCCCAGCCCAGAATTGATGTTTTTTGCCTATTTCAGTGTTTCAAAGAAACGGAATATCAAACGGAGTCCAAACGGAATGAAACCTTCGGGAACATGATTTTCCAACCGAACGTGATCCAGGAGACTTGGACCCTACTCCAAGAAGTGCCATAGGCGGTCACGAGGGTGGAGGGCCCCCTCCCTGGCGCGCCCCCTACCTCGTGGGCCACCTGACGCTCCACCGACGTACTCCTTCCTCCTATATATACCTACGTATCCCCAAAGCAGTCGAGCAGAGCCAAAAACCTAATTCCACCGCCGCAACTTCCTGTATCCACGAGATCCCATCTTGGGGCCTGTTCCGGAGCTCCGCCGGAGGGGGCATCCACCACGGAGGGCTTCTACATCAACACCATAGCCCCTCCGATGAAGTGTGAGTAGTTTACTTCAGACCTTCGGGTCCATAAATAGTAGCTAGATGGCTTCTTCTCTCTTTTTGGATCTCAGTACAATGTTCTCCCCCTCTCTCGTGGAGATCTATTCGATGTAATCTTCTTTTTGCGGTGTGTTTGTTGAGACCGATGCATTGTGGGTTTATGATCCAGCTTATCTATGAATAATATTTGATTCTTCTCTGAATTCGTTTATGTATGATTGAGTTATCTTTGCAAGTCTCTTCGAATTATCCGTTTGGTTTGGCCAACTAGATTGGGAGTTCTTGCACGGGGAGAAGTGCGTAGCGGTGGGTTCTATCTTGCGGGGTCCTTACCAAAGGATGTAAAGGGTTGCAAGGCACATATTGCATTGTTTCCATCGAGGATAACAAGATGGGGTATTTATCATATTGCATGAATTTATTTCTCTACATCATGTCATCTTGCTTAAGGCATTACTCTGTTTTTAACTTAATACTCTAGATGCATCTTTGGATAGCGGTCGATGAGTGGAGTAATAGTAGTAGATGCGAGAATCGTTTCGATCTACTTGTCTCGGACGTGATGCCTATATACATTATCGCACCTACATAACCTCATAACTATGCTCAATTTCAATTGCTCAACAAGATAATTTGTTCACCCACCGTAGAATACTTATGCTCTTGAGAGAAGCCACTAGTGAAACCTATGGCCCCGGGTCTATTCTCATCATATCAATCTCTATCACTTTATTTACTTGCTTTGTTCTTACTTTGCTTTTACTTTTCACTTTGCATCCTTATACCAAAAATACCAAAAAATTATCTCTATCAGATCTCACTCTCGTAAGTGACCGTGAAGGGATTGACAACCCCTAATTGCGTTGGTTGCGAGTAGCTATCGTTTTGTGCAGGTACGAGGGACTTGCGCATGGCCTCCTACTGTATTGATACCTTGGTTCTCAAAAACTAAGGGAAATACTTACGCTACTGTGCTGGATCATCCTCTCCTCTTTGGGGAAAACCAACCCAAGCTCAAGACGTAGCAAGAAGGATTTTTGGCGCCGCTGTCGGGAGTCTACATAAAGTCAACATACCAAGTACCCATCACAATCCCTATCTCTTGCATTACATTATTTGCCATTTGCCTCTCGTTTTCCTCTCCCCCACTTCACCCTTGCCGTTTTATTCGCCCTCTCTTTCCCAATCTCCTCCTCTTTTTCCTTTTGCCTTTTTCCTCGTCCGTTTGTTTGCTCGTGTGTTAGTTTGCTTGCTTGTCATCATGACTAGTCCCTTATCTTCTCCGTTATCTCCCGAGAATGAAGTTCTAAATTTTAAGCAAAGGGAGGGAGAAAATCTAAAAGATGCTTGGTATAGAATTTGCAATGCTCAAAATAGATCTACCAGGAAGCAATCCACTTCAGTTCTTCTTCGTAACTTTTATGTAGGTGCTAATCCTTGGTATAGATATATCCTTGATACCATTACCGGAGGGAATTTCTTGGGTAGCCATACTTTTGATTCTTATAATGCTTTAATAGATTTATTTGGCTTACCACCTCTTTTGGTTAATGGAACTATGTTAACTTTGGAGCATGTTATGCAAAGGCTTGAAATTGTTGAAAACAAAGTTGCTACCATTGAATCCATTGAAAATCTAGATAAAAAGATCCATAATCAAATTACTCAATATGGATCTAAGGTAGGAATGACTTTGAAAAATATTAAGGAGAAGGAACCCATGGTTAATGAGAAAATAAATTTAGATTCCACTCGAATCGATAAACTTGAGGGTATCATTACCAACTTGGGAACCACTTTTTCTTACGTAAAGAATACTCCTAGTCCTCCCACTAAAATTGCCATGCTTATGTATGTTCCTAAAAATAAGGGTGAATCATCTAGTAAGGAAACTGCGAATTTTAAATCTATAAGTATTCATCCCGATCTTTTTACTATCATTAAGGAACCATTTGCCACAAATGAATTTTTCGATCTTGTGCCTAAAAGTTTGATAATTACTAGAAAGAAAGAAAATTCTAAAGGAGGTAGATGCCTCATTGAAGAATTGCCTACCAAAGATGGCAATACCAAGATCTATCCTTGCTTTTAAGCCTAGCTAGGGGCGTTAAACGATAGCGCTTGTTGGGAGGCAACCGAATTTTATTTTTAGTTTTTTTGTTTTTACTTATGTTTAGTAATAAATAATCCATCTAGCCTCTGTTTACATGTGATTTTATCTTTTAAATTAGTGTTTGTGCCAAGTTAAACCTATTAGATCTTCTTGGGTGATAATTATTTGATCTTGCTGTAATTTCCAGAAAGTTTGCGCTCAGTGCCCGAATTGTTAAAAATCACCAGAACGTGATAAAATATTGATTCCAATTGCTGCTGATCAATAAACAAAATTTCCAGGTCTTATAATTTTGTTAGAAGTTTTTGGGTTCCAGAAGTTTGCGTTAGTTACAGATTACTACAGACTGTTCTGTTTTTGACAGATTCTGTTTTGCGTGTGTTGTTTGCTTATTTTGATGAATCTATGGCTAGTAAAATAGTTTATAATCCATAGAGAAGTTGGAATACAGTAGGTTTAACACCCATATAAATAAAGAATGAGTTCATTACAGTACCTTGAAGTAGTATTTTGTTTTCTTTCTCTAACGGAGCTCACGAGATTTCTATTGAGTTTTGTGTTGTGAAGTTTTCAAGTTTTGGGTGAATTCTTTTGATGGATTATGGAATAAGGAGTGGCAAGAGCCTAAGCTTGGGTATGCCCATGGCACCCCCAAGATAATCCAAGGACACCAAAAGTCAAAGCTTGGGGATGCCCGGAAGGCATCCCCTCTTTAAATCTACTTCCATCGGTAATTTACTTGGAGCTATATTTTTATTCACCACATGATATGTGTTTTGCTTGGAGCGTCTTGTATTATTTGTGTCTTTGCTTGTTAGTCTACCACAATCATCCTTGCTGTATACACCTTTTGAGAGAGCCATACATGAATTGGAATTTGTTAGAATACTCTATGTGCTTCACTTATATCTTTTGAGCTTGATAGTTTTGCTCATAGTGCTTCACTTATATCTTTTGAGCATGATAATTTTTGCTCTAGTGCTTCACTTAGATCTTTTAGAGCACGGTGGTGGATTTGTTTTAAAGAAACTTGATCTCTCATTCTTCACTTATATTATTTTGAGAGTCGTTAATAGCATGGTAATTTGCTTAATGTTAATATGCTTAGTGTTCAAGATATGTGAAACTTTATTTTTGAGTGAATTGAATACTAAGATAAGTTTGATGCTTGATAATTGTTTTTAGATATGGAGGTAATAATATCAAAGTCGTGCTAGTTGATAATTGTGAATTTGAGAAATACTTGTATTGAAGTTTGCAAGTCCCGTAGCATGCACGTGTGGTTAAAGTTGTGTAACAAATTTGAAACATGAAGTGTACCTGGCTTGTGCATCCTTATGAGTGGCGGTCGGGGATGAGCGATGGTCTTTTCCTACCAATCTATCCCCTAGGAGCATGCGCGTAGTACTTGATTTTTATGGCTTCTAAATTTTTGCAATAAGTATATGAGTTCTTTTGACTAATGTTGAGTCCATGGATTATACGCACTTTTACCTTTCCGCCTTTGCTAGCCTCCTCGGTACTGCAGTGCATTGCCCTTTCTCACCTTGAGAGTTGGTGCAAACTTCACGGTGCATCCAAACCCCGTGATATGATACGCTCTTTCACACATAAACCTCCTTATATCTTCCTCAAAACAGCCACCATACCTACCTATCATGGCATTTCCATAGCCATTCCGAGATATATTGCCATGCAACTTCCATCATCATTATGACATACATTACTTTTGTCATATTGCCATTGCATGATCATGTAGTTGACATCGTATTTGTGGCAAAGCCACCATGCATTATTTTCCATACAGGTCACTCTTGATTCATTGCACCATCCCGATACATCACGAGGCATTCATATAGAGTCATATTTTGTTCTAAGTTTCGAGTTGTAATTGTTGAGTTGTAAGAAAAATAAAAGTGTGATGATCATCATTATTAGAGCATTGTCCCAAGTGAGGAAAGGATGATGGAGACTATGATTCCCCCATAAGTCGGGATGAGACTCCGGACGAAAAAAAAGGGAGCAAGGCCAAAAAAAATGAGAGAAAAAGAGAGAAGGGACAATGCTACTATCCTTTAACCACACTTGTGCTTCAAAGTAGCACCTTGTTCTTCATGTAGTGAGTCTCATATATTGTGCTTCAAAGTAGCACTAAGATCTTCATGATAGATAGTCTCTCATTTTATCATTTTCATATACTAGTGGGAATTTTTCATTATAGAACTTGGCTTGTATATTCCGATGATGGGCTTCCTCAAAGTGCCCTAGGTCTTCGTGAGCAAGCAAGTTGGATGCACACCCACTTAGTTTCTTTTGTAGAGCTTTCATATACTTATAGCTCTAGTGCATCCGTTGCATGGCAATCCCTACTCCTCATGTTGACATCAATTGATGGGCATCTACATAGCCCGTTGATTATCCTCGTCAATATGAGACTTTCTCCTTTTGTTTGACTACTCCACACAAACCCCAAAATCATATTATATTCCACCCATAGTGCTATATCCATGGCTCGCTCATGTATTGCGTGAAGGTTGAAAAAGTTTGAGATTATTTAAGTATGAAACAATTGCTTGGCTTGTCATCGGGGTATAGAAGTTGGGAACATCTTTGTGTGACGAAAATGAAGCATAGCCTAACTATATGATTTTGTAGGGATGAACTTTCTTTTGCCATGTTATTTTGAGAAGACATGATTGCTTTGATTAGTATGCTTGAAGTATTATTATTTACGTGTCAATATGAAATTTTGTCTTAAATCTTTCGGATCTGAATATTCATATCACAAGTAAGAAGATTTATATTGAAATTATGCCAAAGTATCACTCCGCATCAAAAATTCTCTTTTATCATTTACCTACACGAGGACGAGCAAGAATTAAGCTTGGGGATGCACGATACGTCTCCAACGTATCTATAATTTTTATTGCTCCATGATACTTTATCTACTGTTTTGGACTATATTGGGCTTTATTTTCCACTTTTATATTACTTTTGGGACTAACCTATTAACCGGAGGCCCAGCCTGTAATTGTTGTTTTTGCCTATTTCGGTGTTTCAAAGAAACGGAATATCAAACGGAGTCCAAACGGAATGAAACCTTCGGGAACGTGATTTTCCAACCGAACGTGATCCGTGAGACTTGGACCCTACTCCAAGAAGTGCTGTGAGGCGGTCACGAGGTGGAGGCGCGCCCCTACCTCGTGGGCCCCGACGCTCCACCGACGTACTCCTTCCTCCTATATATACCTCACGTACCCCAAACGATCGTAACAGAGCCAAAACCTAATTCCACCGCCGCAACTTCCTGTATCCATGAGATCCCGTCTTGGGGCCTGTTAGGAGCTCACGGGAGGGGCATCCACCACGGAGGGCTTCTACATCAACACCATAGCCCCTCCGATGAAGTGTTAGTAGTTTACTTCAGACCTTCGGGTCCATAGCTAGTAGCTAGATGGCTTCTTCTCTCTTTTTGGATCTCAATACAATGTTCTCCCCCTCTCTCGTGGAGATCTATTCGATGTAATCTTCTTTTTGCGGTGTGTTTGTTGAGACCCATGAATTGTGGGTTTATGATCCAACTTATCTATGAATAATATTTGAATCTTCTCTGAATTCTTTTATGTATGATTGAGTTATCATTGCAAGTCTCTTCGAATTATCCGTTTGGTTTGGCCAACTAGATTAGTAGTTCTTGCAATGGGAGAAGTGCTTAGCTTTGGGTTCAATCTTGCGGTGTCCTTACCAAAGGATGTGAGAAAGGGTTGCAAGGCACGTATTGCATTGTTGCCATCGAGGATAACAAGATGAGGTATTTATCATATTGCATGAATTTATTCCTCTACATCATGTCATCTTGCTTAAGGCGTTACTCTGTTTTTAACTTAATACTCTAGATGCATCTTTGGATAGCGGTCGATGAGTGGAGTAATAGTAGTAGATGCAGAATCGTTTTGATCTACTTGTCTCGGACGTGATGCCTATATACATGATCATACCTAGCTAACCTCATAAATATGCTCAATTCTGTCAATTGCTCAACAGTAATTTTTTCACCCACCGTAGAATACTTATGCTCTTGAGAGAAGCCACTAGTGAAACCTATGGCCCCCGGGTATATTCTCATCATAACAATCTCTATCACTTTATTTACTTGCTTTGTTCTTACTTTGCTTTTACTTTTCACTTTGCATCTTTATACCAAAAATACCAAAAAATATTATCTCTATCAGATCTCACTCTCGTAAGTGACCGTGAAGGGATTGACAACCCCTAATCACGTTGGTTGCGAGTAGCTATCGTTTTGTGCAGGTACGAGGGACTTGCGCGCGTGGCCTCCTACTGGATTGATACCTTGGTTCTCAAAAACTGAGGGAAATACTTACGCTACTGTGCTGCATCATCCTCTCCTCTTCGGGGAAAACCAACGCAAGCTCAAGACGTAGCATGCGTGCGCGATAGAAAGATGCCCCGAGAGAAATCGAGATAGACCATGCACATGTTTGTGATGTAGACTAAGATTAGCTAGTCATATACATATAGGGGGATTGCGTGTGCCTACAATTGAGTGAGAGACCATCATACTTGGCTAGCTAGGCATGAGATTGTGTGTGTGTGTGCGTGTGAGATGGAGAGAGAACAAGGGAGAGAGATAGAGTTTTAGATGGGCCTATCGAAAAGTCAGTGAGATATGCATGTGTATGTGTGACCCAGGTAGATGGAGAGTTTAAGAGAGAGGGGGAAGAGCTCCGAGACGACAGAGTGGTGAGTGAGAGAGTTACGGGCAACGAGCCAAGGAATTTGTGTGCGTACGATGAATGCACCCAAGATATCTAGCTTGGACTAGAGAATCATACATAGTGTACGAGAGAGACCTATAGATGGAGTATATATGCATGCGAACTAGAAAGACCCCCCCCCACACACACACACAAAGAGAGTGAGAGAGAGATGGAGAGAAAGCGAGAGGGACCAACAAGGTTTGTGTGTTGGATGTGTGCGACAGAATTGAAGATTGTCGGCGAGAGAGAGAGAGAGAGAGAGAGAGAGAGAGAGCAGGAGTCCGGGAGAGGGGGAGGTCGCGTTTTATGCATCAAAGACTGATATAAACCATGTTTCGATATAAACTTGCATTCAAATATTTAAATTGGAGAACATGTTGTCTGCAATCCACACATGAACAGATATATGCGTATATCAAACAAGTTCATTAACTTGACTTTCAACATGTTCATGGTGTACTATAATACTATACAACATGCTACTCGATTGAGGTGTTCAATTTTGGATTTAGTTCACTATTTTGACCTGGTGAACGAGCTATTTCATTGAATCGAGATATTTCATTTTGGGTTTGATTTCCGTTTTTGAGTGGGTCAACTTTTTGTCATATAGTAAATCGCTAGCAACGAGCATGTAAAAACACATTACTCCCGAGCATCATCTCTCCATCTAAAAAATAAGTGGCAAGCTGATATTTCAAAATTTGATTCGAATTGACTTGGTAAGGTAGACGTGGATGCTAGTTCTCCCAAATTTTGAACAAACCGTTAAACATCCTCTGCTCGGTGGAATTCGCTTGAGCAAATAAATGGGAGACGTGAAATTACCGTCCTATGTGGGACACGCATTAATTGGCCCGTTCTACATCGAGGGTAGGTTTGTAAGTTCATCCAAGCGCGCCTTCTCCTCGGCCGAAATGACATGTGCCGAATAATTCATAAACCATGGTCGGCAAAACACGCTCTCCTCGCCCGAAATAGCTCACGCCCACTATTTCAAAGAACGCTCTCCTCGCCTGAAATCGCTCACGCCCACTATATTTCAAAACACGCCCTCCTCGCCCGAAATCGCTCCCGCCCACTATTTGGGGAGAAGCAAAGTTACTCTACTATCCCCGACCCTCAGATGCTCTGAGACCCAAGCCGAGAAGCCTAAAGGCAGGGGGTAGAATCAGAACTTCCCCCTCACATTTCAGACAAATACGTCCGTAAAACATGGTTCCACTCCCCTCCCACTCCCCCCCCCCATTCATACCTCGTGGGCGCCAAATCACCTTCTCCCCAGAGGCTCCCTTCTCCCGAGCCGTGAAACCTCAGCCTCTCCTCCATGGCGCCCCCCACCGCACCAATTTCACAGCCGCCCTCCTCCCTAATACCGGAGACGCTGTCCATTTACCGTCGTGCACTGGGTCATGTGCCTCTTACTCCGTGCTGCTGGAGCTGCCTCAACGATAGCCGCGTGAACCGTACCGGATCCGATTCACCCTCGCCGTTGTTCACGGCGCCGGAGCGGCTCCATCTTCGGATCCGTCCAGAGTCCTGATACGTCTCAAACGTACCTATAATTTTTGTTTGCTCCATGCTATATTATCTTCTGTTTTGGACATTATTGGGCTTCATTATACACTTCTATATTATTTTTGGGACTAACCTATTAACGGGAGGCCCAGCCCAGAATTGTTGCTTTTTGCCTATTTCAGAGTTTCGCACAAAAAGAATATCAAACGAAGTCCAAACGGAATGAAACCTTCGGGAACGTGATTTTCGGAACGAACATGATCCAGAGGACTTGGACCCTATGTCAAGAAAGCTACCAGGAAGCCACGAGGTAGGGGGGCACGCCTACCCCCAGGCGCGCCCTCCACCCTCGTGGGCCCCATGTTGCTCCACCGACGTACTCCTTCCTCCTATATATACCTACGTACCCCCAAACTACCAGATACGGAGCCAAAAACCTAATTCCACCGCCGCAACCTTCTGTACCCGTGGGATCCCATCTTGGAGCATGTTCCGGAGTTCCGCTGGAGGGGGCATCGATCACGGAGGACTTCTACATAAACACCATAGCCTCTCTGATGAAGTGTGAGTAGTTTACCTCAGACCTTCGGGTCCATAGTGATTAGCTAGATGGCTTCCTCTCTATTTTTGGATCTCAATACAATGTTCTCCCCTCTCTTGTGGAGATCTATTCGATGTAATCTTCTTTTCTTTGTGTGTTTGTTGAGACCGATGAATTGTAGGTTTATGATCAAGTTTATCTATGAACAATATTTGAATCTTCTGAATTCTTTTATGTATGATTGGTTAACTTTGCAAGTCTCTTCGAATTATCAGTTTGGTTTGGCCTACTAGATTGATCTTTCTTGCAATGGGAGAAGTGCTTAGCTTTGGGTTCAATCTTGTGGTGTCCTTTCCCAAAGTGATGAGGGGCAGCAAGGCACGTATTGTATTGTTGCCATCGAGGATAACAAGATGGGTTTTATATCATATTGCATGAGTTTATCCCTCTACATCATGCCATCTTGCTTAAAGCGTTACTCTGTTCTTATGAACTTAATACTCTAGATGCATCTTTGGATAGCGGTCGATGTGTGGAGTAATAGTAGTAGATGCAGGTGAGTCGGTCTATTTGTCTCGGATGTGATGCCTATATACATGATCATACCTAGATATTCTCATAACTATGCTCAATTACATCAATCGCTCAACAGTAATTTGTTCACCCACCGTAAATACTTATGCTCTTGAGATAAGCCACTAGTGAAACCTATGGCCCCCGGGTCTATTTTCCATCATATTAATTGATACGTCTCCAACGTATCTATAATTTTTGATTGCTCCATGCTATATTATCCTTTGTTTTGGACATTATTGGGCTTTATTATTCACTTTTATATTATTTTTGGGACTAACCTATTAACCGGAGGCCCGACCCAGAATTGTTGTTTTTTGCCTATTTCAGAGTTTCGCAGAAAAAGAATATCAAACGGAGTCCAAACGGAATGAAACCTTCGGGAACGTGATTTTCGGAACAAACATGATCCAGGAGACCTGGACCCTACGTCAAGAAAGCCACCAGGAAGCCACGAGGTAGGGGGCGCGCCTACCCCCCTGGGCGCGCCCTCCACCCTCGTGGGCCCCCTGTTGCTCCACCGACATACTCCTTCCTCCTATATATACCTACGTACCCCCAAACGATCAGATACGGAGCCAAAAACCTAATTCCACCGCCGCAACCTTCTATACCCATGAGGTCCCATCTTCGGCCTGTTTGAACTCATGGGAGGGCATCCATCACGGAGGGCTTCTACATCAACACCATAGCCTCTCCGATGAAGTGTGAGTAGTTTACCTCAGACCTTCGGGTCCATAGTTATTTGCTAGATGGCTTCCTCTCTCTTTTTGGATCTCGATACAATGTTCTCCCCCTCTCTCGTGGAGATCTATTCGATGTAATCTTCTTTTGCGGTGTGTTTGTTGAGACCGATGAATTGTGGGTTTATGATTAAGTTTATCTATGAACAATATTTGAATCTTCTCTGAATTCTTTTATGTATGATTGGTTATCTTTGCAAGTCCCTTCGAATTATCAGTTTGGTTTGGCCTACTAGATTGATCTTTCTTGGAATGGGAGAAGTTCTTAGCTTTGGGTTCAATCTTGCGATGTCATTTCCCGGTGGATGAGGGGCAGCAAGGCACGTATTGTATTGTTGCCATCGAGGATAACAAGATGGTTTTTTATCATATTGGATGAATTTATACATCTACATCATGTCATCTTGCTTAAGGCGTTACTCTGTTCTTATGAACTTAATACTCTAGATGCATGTTGGATAGCGGTCGATGTGTGGAGTAATAGTAGTAGATGCAGGCAGGAGTCGGTCTACTTGTCTCGGACGTGATGCATATATACATGCTCATACCTAGATATTCTCATAACTATGCTCAATTCTGTCAATTGCTCAACAGTAATTTGTTCACCCACCGTAAAATACTTATGCTCTCGAGAGAAGCCACTAGTGGAACCTATGGCCCCCGGGTCTATCTTCATCATATTAATCTTCCAACACTTAGTTATTTCCGGTGCTTTTTACTTTGCTTTTTATTTTACTTTGCATATTTATCACAAAAATACCAAAAATATTATCCTATCATATCTATCAGATCTCACTCCCGTAAGTGACCGTGTAGGGATTGGCAACCCCTTATCGCGTTGGTTGCGAGGATTTATTAGTTTTGTGTAGGTGCGAGGGACTCACGCATAGCCTCCTACTGGATTGATACCTTGGTTCTCAAAAACTGAGGGAAATACTTACGCTACTTTGCTGCATCGCCCTTTCCTCTTCAAGGGAAAACCAACGAAGTGCTCAAGAGGTAGCAAGAAGGATTTCTGGCGCGGTTGCCGGGGAGGTCTACGCAAAAGTCAACATACCAAGTACCCATCACAAACCCTTATCTCCCGCATTACATTATTTGCCATTTGCCTCTCGTTTTCCTCTCCCCCACTTCACCCTTGCCGTTTTATTCGCCCTCTCTTTTCCGTTTGCCTCCTTTTGCCCGTCTCTTGTTTGCTTGTGTGTTGGATTGCTTGTTTGTCACGATGGCTCAAGATAATACCAAATTGTGTAACTTTACCAATACCAACAATGATGATTTCCTTAGCACTCCGATTGCTCCTCTTACCAATACTGAATCTTGTGAAATCAATGCTGCATTGTTGAATCTTGTCATGAAAGATCAATTCACCGGCCTTCCTAGTGAAGATGCCGCTACCCATATAAATAGCTTCGTTGATTTGTGTGATATGCAAAAGAAGAAAGATGTTGACAATGATATTGTTAAATTGAAGCTATTTCCTTTTTCGCTTACAGATTGTGCTAAAGCTTGTTTTTCGTCTTTGCCTAAAAATAGTATTGACTCTTGGAATAAGTGCAAAGATGCTTTTATCTCTAAGTATTTTCCCCCCGCTAAGATTATCTCTCTTAGAAACGATATTATGAATTTTAAGCAACTTGATCATGAACATGTTGCACAAGCTTGGGAGAGAATGAAATTAATGATACGTAATTGCCCTACGCATGGTTTGAATTTGTGGATGATTATACAAAAAAATTATGCCGGATTGAATTTTGCTTCTAGAAATCTTTTAGATTCGGCCGCGGGAGGCACTTTTATGGAAATCACTTTAGGAGAAGCTACTAAACTCCTAGATAATATTATGGTTAATTAGTCTCAATGGCACCTTTGAAAGATCTACAAATAAAAAAGTGCGTCCGATAGAAGAAATTAATGTTTTGAGTGGAAAGATGGATGAACTTATGAAATTATTTGCTACTAAAAGTGTTTCTTCTGATCCAAATGATATGCCCTTGTCTACCTTGATTGAGAATAATAATGAATCTATGGATGTGAATTTTGTTGGTAGGAATAATTTTGGTAACAACGCGTATAGAGGAAACTTTAATCCTAGGCCTTATCCTAGCAATTCCTCTAATAATTATTGCAATTCCTAAAACAATTCTTATGGAAATTTTAATAAGATTCGCTCTGAATTTGAGACTAGTGTTAAGGAATTTATGAATTCGCAAAAGAATTTCAATGCTTTGCTTGAAGAAAAATTGCTTAAAGTTGATGAATTTGCTAGGAACGTTGATAGAATTTCTCTTGATGTTGATTTTTTGAAACTGAGATCTATTCCTCCTAAGCATGATATCAATGAGTCTCTCAAAGCCATGAGAATTTCCATTGATGAGTGCAAAGAAAGAACCGCTAGGATGCGTGCTAAGAAAGATTGCTTTATGAAAGCGTGTTCTTCGAATTTCTATGAAAATAAAGATGAAGATCTAAAAGTTATTGATGTGTCCCGTATTAAATCTTTGTTTTGCAATATGAATTTTGATAATGATGGGACTGAATATGATCCACCTTTACCTAGAAGGCGTTCCAAAAATTCGGAGTATTTAAATCTTGATGCTAAAATTGATAAAAGTGGGATTGAAGAAATCAAAACCCTAGATGTTAATGAACCCACTATTTTGGATTTCAAGAAATTTAATTATGATAATTGCTCTTTGATAGATTGTATTTCCTTGTTGCAATCCGTGCTAAACTCTCCTCATGCTTATAGTCAAAATAAAGCTTTTACCAAACATATCGTTGATGCTTTGATGCAATCTTATGAAGAAAAGCTTGAGTTGGAAGTCTCTATCCCTAGAAAAATTTATGATGAGTGGGAACCTACTATTAAAATTAAGATTAAAGATCATTAATGCTATGCTTTGTGTGATTTGGGTGCTAGTGTTTCCACTATTCCCAAAACTTTGTGCGATTTGCTAGGTTTCCGTGATTTTGATGATTGCTCTCTAAATTTGCACCTTGCGGATTCCATCATTAAGAAACCTATGGGAAGAATTAATGATGTTCTTATTGTTGCAAATAGGAACTATGTGCCCGCGGATTTCATCGTTCTTGATATAGATTGCAATCCTTCATGTCCTATTATTCTTGGTAGACCTTTTCTTAGAACGATTGGTGCAATTATTGATATGAAGGAAGGGAATATTAGATTCCAATTTCCATTAAAGAAAGGCATGGAACACTTCCCTAGGAAGAAAATAAAATTACCATATTACTCTATCATGAGAGCCACTTATGGATTGCCTACCAAAGATGGCAATACCTACTTCTATCCTTGCTTTTATGCCTAGTTAGGGGTGTTAAACGATAGCGCTTGTTGGGAGGCAACCCAATTTTATTTTTAGTTTTTTTTGCTTTTTGCTTATTTTTAGGAATAAATATTTTTTCTAGCCTCTGGTTAGATGTGTTTTTATGTTTTAATTAGTGTTTGTGCCAAGTTAAACCTATAGGATCTTCTTGGATGATAGTTATTTGATCTTGCTGTAATTTCCAGAAACTTTCTGTTCACGAAAACAATTGTTAAAAATCACCAGAAAGTGATAAAATATTGATTCCAATTGCTGCTGATCAATAAACAAATTTCCTAGGTCTTCCTATTTTGGCTGATTTTTTGGAGTTCCAGAAGTTTGCGTTAGTTACAGATTACTACAGACTGTTCTGTTTATAGTGTGTTGTTTGCTTATTTGGATGAATCTATGGCTAGTAAAAGAGTTTATAAACCATAGAGAAGTTGGAATACAGTAGGTTTAACACCATTATAAATAAACAATGAGTTCATTTCAGTACCTTGAAGTGGTCTTTTGTTTTCTTTCGCTAACGGAGCTCACGAGATTTTCTGTTAAGTTTTGTGTTGTGAAGTTTTCAAGTTTTGGGTGAAAGATTTGATGGATTATGGAACAAGGAGTGGCAAGAGCCCAAGCTTGGGGGTGCCCATGGCACCCCCAAGATAATCCAAGGACACCAAAAAGCCAAACCTTGGGGATGCCCCGGAAGGCATCCCCTCTTTCGTCTACTTCCATCAGTAACTTTACTTGGAGCTATATTTTTATTCACCACATGATATGTATTTTGCTTGGAGCATCTTGTATGATTTGAGTATTTGTTTGTTAGTTTACCACAATCATCCTTGCTGTACACACCTTCTGAGAGAGACACACATGATTCAGAAATTATTAGAATACTCTATGTGCTTCACTTATATCTTTTGAGTTATATAGTTTTTGCTCTAGTGCTTCACTTATATCTTTTAGAGCACGGTGGTAATTTTGTTTTATAGAAACTTTTGTTCTCTCATGATTCACTTAGATTATTTTGAGAGTCCTACAAAATAGCATGGTAATTTGCTTAAATAATCCTAATATGCTAGGCATACAAGATTAGTAAAAGAAAAATTCTTATGAGTGTGTTGAATACTATGAGAAGTTTGATGCTTGATAATTGTTTTGAGATATGGAGATGGTGATATTAGAGTCATGCTAGTTGAGTAGTTGTGAATTTGAGAAATACTTGTGTTAAAGTTTGTGATTCCGTAGCATGCACGTATGGTGAACCGTTATGTGATGAAGTCGGAGCATGATTTATTTATTGATTGTCTTCCCTATGAGTGGCGGTCGGGGGCCAGGCGATGGTCTTTTCCTACCAATCTATCCCCTAGGAGCATGCGCGTAATACTATGCTTTCATAACTTGTAGATTTTTGCAATAAGTATATGAGTTCTTTATGACTAATGTTGAGTCCATGGATTATACGCACTTTTCTTCCTTCCACCATTGCTAGCCTCTCTAATACCGCGTACTTTTCGCCGGTATCATACACCCACCATATACCTTCCTCAAAATAGCCACCATACCTACCTATCATGGCATTTCCATAGCCATTCCGAGATATACTGCCATGTAACTTACCACCATTCCGTTTACTATGACACGCTTCATCATTGTCATATTGCTTTGCATGATCATGTAGTTGACATTGTATTTGTGGCAAAGCCACCGTTCATAATTCCTTCATACATGTCACTCTTGATTCATTGCATATCCCGGTACACCGCCGGAGGCATTCATATAGAGTCATATTTTGTTCTAAGTATCGAGTTGTAATTGTTGAGTTGTAAGAAAATAAAAGTGTGATGATCATCATTTTTAGAGCATTGTCCCAAGTGAGGAAAGGATGATGGAGACTATGATTCCCCCACAGGTCGGGATGAGACTCCGGACTAAAAAAAATAGGCCATAAAAAAGAGAAAAAAAGGCCCAAATAAAAAAACGAGAGAAAAAGAGAGAAGGGACTATGTTACTATCCTTTTACCACACTTGTGCTTCAAAGTAGCACCATGATCTTCATGATAGAGAGTCTCCTATGATATCACTTTCATATACTAGTGGGAATTTTTTCATTATAGAAATTGGCTTGTATATTCCAATGATGGGCGTCCCCAAAATGCCCTAGGTCTTCGTGAGCAAGCGAGTTGGATGCACACCCACTTAGTTTCTTTTGTTGAGCTTTCATATACTTATAGCTCTAGTGCATCCGTTGAATGGCAATCCCTACTCACTCACATTGATATCTATTGATGGGCATCTCCATAGCCCGTTGATACGCCTAGTTGATGTGAGACTATCTTCTCCTTTTTGTTTTCTCCACAACCACCATTCTATTCCACATATAGTGCTATGTCCATGGCTCACGCTCATGTATTACGTGAAGATTGAAAAAGTTTGAGAACGTCAAAATTATGAAACAATTGCTTGGCTTCTCATTGGGGTTGTGCATGATTTAAATATTTCTTGTCGTAAAGATAGAGCATAGCCAGACTATATGATTTTGTAGGGATAACTTTCTTTGGCCATGTTATTTTGAGAAGACATAATTGCTTAGTTAGTATGCTTGAAGTATTATTATTTTTATGACAATATTGAACTTTTGTCTTGAATCTTTCGGATCTGAATATTCACACTATAATTAAGAAGAATTATATTCAAATTATGCCAAGTAGCACTCCGCATCAAAAATTCTATTTTTATCATTTACCTACTCGAGGACGAGCAGGAATTAAGCTTGGGGATGCTTGATACGTCTCCAACGTATCTATAATTTTTGATTGCTCCATGCTATATTATCTTCTGTTTTGGACATTATTGGGCTTTATTATGCACCTTTATATTATTTTTGGGACTAACCTATTAAGCGGAGGCCCAGCCCAGAATTGCTGTTTTTTGCCTATTTCAGAGTTTCGCAGAAAAAAAATATCAAACGGAGTCCAAACGGAATGAAACCTTCGGGAATGAGATTTTCGGAACGAACATGATCCAGGAGACTTGGCCCTACGTCAAGAAAGCCACCAGGAAGCCACGAGGTAGGGGGTGTGCCTACCCCCCTGGGCGCGCCCCCACCCTCGTGGGCCCCCTGTTGCTCCACCGATGTACTCCTTCCTCCTATATATACCTACGTACCCCCAAACGATCAGACACAGAGCCAAAAACCTAATTCCACCGCCGCGGCCTTCTGTACCCACGAGATCCCATCTTGGGCCTATTCCGGAGCTCCGCCGGAGGGGGCATCCATCATGGAGGGCTTCTACATCAACACCATAGCCTCTCCGATGAAGTGTGAGTAGTTTACCTCAGACCTTCGGGTCCATAGTTATTAGCTACATGGCTTCCTCTCTCTTTTTGGATCTCAATACAATGTTCTCCCCCTCTCTCGTGGAGATCTATTCGACGTAATCTTCTTTTGCGGTGTGTTTGTTGAGACCGATGAATTGTGGGTTTATGACTAAGTTTATCTATGAACAATATTTGAATCTTCTCTGAATTCTTTTATGTATGATTGGTTATCTTTGCAAGTCTCTTCAAATTATCAGTTTGGTTTGGCCTACTAGATTGATCTTTCTTGCAATGGGAGAAGTGCTTAGCTTTGGTTTCAATCTTGCGGTGTCCTTTCCCAGTGACAGTAGGGGCAGCAAGGCACGTATTGTATTGTTGCCATTGAGGATAACAAGATGGGTTTTTTATCATATTGCATGAATTTATCCCTCTACATCATGTCATCTTGCTTAAGGTGTTACTCTGTTCTTATGAACTTAATACTCTAGATGCATCTTTGGATAGCGGTCGATGTGTGGAGTAATAGTAGTAGACTTGTGTGAGTCGATCTACTTGTCTCGGACGTGATGCCTATATACATGATCATACCTAGATATTCTCATAACTATGCTCAATTCTGTCAATTGCTCAACAGTAATTTTTTCACCCACCATAAAATACTTATGCTCTCGAGAGAAGCCACTAGTGAAACCTATGGCCCCCGGGTCTATCTTCATCATATTAATCTTCCAACACTTAGTTATTTCCGTTGCTTTTTACTTTGCTTTTATTTTACTTTGCATCTTTATCACGTAAATACCAAAAATATTATCCTATCATATCTATCGATCTCACTCTCGTAAGTGACCGTGTAGGGATTGACAACCCCTTATCGCGTTGGTTGCGAGGATTTATTTGTTTTGTGTAGGTGCGAGGGACTCGCGCGTAGCCTCCTACTGGATTGATACCTTGGTTCTCAAAAACTGAGGGAAATACTTACGCTACTTTGTTGCATCACCCTTTCCTCTTCAAGGGAAAACCAACGCAGTGCTCAAGAGGTAGCATTAATCTTCCAACACTTAGCTATTTCTGGCGCCGTTTTTATTTTACTTTCTTTACTTTGCATCTTTATCATAAAAATACCAAAATTGTTATCTTACCATATCTATCAGATCTCACTCTCGTAAGTAACCATGTAGGGATTGACAACCCCTTATCGCGTTGGTTGCAAGGATTTATTTATTTGTGTAGGTGCGAGGGACTCGTGCGTGGCCTCCTACTGGATTGATACCTTGGTTCTCAAAAACTGAGGGAAATACCTTGGTCCTCTTCAAGGGAAAACCAACGCAGTGCTCAAGAGGTAGCAAGAAGGATTTCTGGTGCCGTTGCCGGGGAGGCTTACGCAAGGTCAAGTCAAGATTTGGACTCCCGACAACGAGCCATTTCTGGCGACGTTGCCGGGGAGTCTATGCAAAAGTCAACATACCAAGTACCCATCACAAACCCTTATCTCCCGCATTACATTATTCACCATTTGCCTCTCGTTTTCCTCTCCCCCACTTCACCCTTGTTGTTTTATTCACCCTCTCCTTTTTCCTTCGCCTCTTTTTCCGCTTGCTTCTTATTTGCTTGTGTGTTGGATTGCTTGCTTGTCTCGATGGCTCTACCAAGATTTGGTGATCTCCACCTTAAAAGGCTAGAAGAGATCGAAAGTAACGTTAGGAGTTTCATGATCTTACAATTTGAACATAACAATTTCTTTAGAAACGAGCTTAAGGAACAAAAAAGCTTTATGAGTTATATGAATAAAGAGCTCGATGACATGTATAAATAATTTTAAGGTTTGAGATCCCAAATTGCTCATCTTGAGAAGTTAATAGCTGAAATGTCGGATAAGTAGGCCACCTTAGTTAATAAGATGGCCGCTAAGCCGGAAAACTTTGAAAATAAAGATGAAGATCTAGAAGTTATTGATGTGTCCCCTATTAAATCTTTGTTTTGCAATATGAATCTTGATAATGATGGGACTGAATATGATCCTCCTTTACCTAGAAGGTGTTCCAGAAATTCGGAGTTTTTTAGATCTTGATGCTAAAATTGATAAAAGTGGGATTGAAGAGATCAAAACATTAGATATTAATGAACCCATTATTTTGGATTTCAAGAAATTTAATTATGATAATTGCTCTTTGATAGATTGTATTTCCTTGTTGCAATCCGTGCTAAATTCTCCTCATGCTTATAGTCAAAATAAAGCCTTTACTAAACATATCGTTGATGCTTTGATGCAATCTTATGAAGAAAAACTTGAGTCGGAAGTTTCTACCCCTAGAGAACTTTATGATGAGTGGGAACCTACTATTAAAATTAAGATTAAAGATCATGAATGCTATGCTTAGTGTGATTTGGGTGCTAGTGTTTCCACGATTCCAAAGACTTTGTGCGATTTGTTAGGTTTCCGTGATTTTGATGATTGCTCTTTAAATTTGCACCTTGCGAATTCCACCATTAAAAACCATATGGGAAGAATTAATGATTTTATT
The DNA here is from genome assembly GCA_021605145.1 of Aegilops bicornis. Lineage (NCBI taxonomy): Eukaryota > Viridiplantae > Streptophyta > Magnoliopsida > Poales > Poaceae > Aegilops > Aegilops bicornis. Next base: position 396,685,007 of record CM038673.1, on the reverse strand, counting down.
ATTGTTGCAAATAGGAATTATGTGCCCATAGATTTTATTGTTCTTGATATAGATTGCAATCCTTCATGTCCTATTATTCTTGGTAGACCTTTCCTTAGAACGATTGGTGCAATTATTGATATGACGGAAGGGAATATTAGATTCCAATTTCAATTAAAGAAAGGCATGGAACACTTCCCTAGGAAGAAATTAAAATTACCATATGAATCTATTATGAGAGCCACTTATGGATTGCCTACCAAAGATGGCAATACCTAGTTCTATCCTAGCTTTTATGCCTAGCTAGGGGCGTTAAACAATAGCGCTTGTTGGGAGACAACCCAATTTTATTTTTAATTTTTTGCTTTTGCTTCTGTTTAGGAATAAATATTTGTTCTAGCCTCTGGTTAGATGTGTTTTTATGTTTTAATTAGTGTTTGTGCCAAGTTAAACCTATAGGATCTTCTTGGATGATAGTTATTTGATCTTGCAGAAAATTCCAGAAACTTTCTGTTCACGAAAATAATTGTTAAAAATCACCAGAACGTGATAAAATATTGATTCCAATTGCTGCTGATCAATAAACAAGTTTTATAGGTCTTCCTATTTTGGCTGATTTGATGGAGTTCCAGAAGTTTGCGTTAGTTACAGATTACTACATACTGTTCTGTTTTTGATAGATTCTGTTTTTCGTGTGTTGTTTGCTTATTTTGATGAATCTATGGCTAGTAAAATAGTTTGTAAACCATAGAGAAGTTGTAATACAGTAGGTTTAACACCAATATAATTAAATAATGAGTTCATTACAGTACCTTGAAGTGGTATTTTGTTTTCTTTCGCTAACGGAGCCCACGAGATTTTCTGCTGAGTTTTGTGTTGTGAAGTTTTCAAGTTTTGGGTGAAAGATTTGATGGATTATGGAACAAGGAGTGGCAAGAGCCTAATCTTGGGGATGCTCATGGCACCCCCAAGATAATCTAAGGACACCAAAAAGCCAACGCTTGGGGATGCCCCGGAAGGCATCCCCTCTTTCGTCTACTTCCATTGGTAACTTTACTTGGAGCTATATTTTTATTCACCACATGATATGTGTTTTGCTTGGAGCGTCTTGTATGATTTGAGTCTTTGCTTTTTAGTTTACCAGAATCATCTTTGTTGTACACACCTTTTGAGAGAGACACACATGATTCGGAAATTATTAGAATACTCTATGTGCTTCACTTATATCTTTTGAGTTATATAGTTTTTTCTCTAGCTAGTACTTCACTTGTATCATTTAGAGCACGATGGTGGATTTGTTTTATAGAAACTATTGATCTCTCATGCTTCACTTAGATTATTTTGAGAGTCTTAAATAGCATGGTAATTTGCTTAAATGATCCTAATATGCTAGATATTCAAGATTAGTAAAAACTTTCTTATGAGTGTGTTGAATACTAAGAGAAGTTTGATGCTTGATGATTGTTTTGAGACATGGAGGTAGTGATATCAAAGTTGTGCTAGTTGAGTAGTTGTGAATTTGAGAAATACTTGTGTTGAAGTTTGCAAGTCCCAAGAGCATGCACGTATGGTAAACGTTATGTAACCAATTTGAAACATGAGGTGTTCTTTGATTGTCCTCCTTATGAGTGGCGGTCGGGGACGAGCGATGGTCTTTTTCCTACCAATCTATCCTCCTAGGAGCATGCACGTAGTGCTTGGTTTTTGATGACTTGTATATTTTTTCAATAAGTATTGTGAGTTCTTTATGACTAATGTTGAGTCCATGGATTATATGCACTCTCACCTTTTCCATCATTGCTAGCCTCTTTGGTACCGTGCATTGCCCTTTCTCACATTGAGAGTTGGTGCAAACTTCGCCGGTGCATCCAAACCCCGTGATATGATACACTCTTTCACACATAAACCTCCTTATATCTTCCTCAAAACAGCCACCATACCTACCCTGTATGGCATTTCCATAGCCATTCCGAGATATATTGCCATGCAACTTTCCACCGTTCCGTTTATCATGACACGTTCATCATTGTCATATTGCTTTGCATGATCATGTAGTTGACATAGTATTTGTGGCAAAGCCACCGTTCATAATTCTTTCATACATGTCACTCTTGGTTCATTGCATATCCGTACATCACGGAGGCATTCATATAGAGTCATACTCTGTTCTAGTATCGAGTTGTAATCATTGAGTTGTAAATAAATAGAAGTGTGATGCTCATCATTTTCTAGAGCATTGTCCCAAGTGAGGAATAAAAAAAGAGAGAAAGGCCATAAAAAAAGGAGAAGACCCCAAAAAAATGAGAGAAAAAGAGAGAAGGGACAATGTTACTATCCTTTTACCACACTTGTGCTTCAAAGTAGCACCATAATCTTCATGATAGAGAGTCTCTTGTTTTGTCACTTTCATATACCATCGGGAATTTTTCATTATAGAACTTGGCTTGTATATTCCAACAATGGGCCTCCTCAAGTGCCCTGGGTCTTCATGAGCAAGCAAGTTGGATGCACAACCACTTAGTTTCTTTTGTTGAGCTTTCATATATTTATAGCTCTAGTGCATCCGTTGCATGGCAATCCCTACTCCTTGCATTAACATCAATCGATGGGCATCTCCATAGCTCATTGATTAGCCTCCGTTGATGTGAGACTTTCCCCTTTTTTGTCTTCTCCACACAACCCCATCATCATATTCTATTCCACCCATAGTGCTATATCCATGGCTCACGCTCATGTCTTGCGTGAAGATTGAAAAAGTTTGAGATTACTAAAGTATGAAACAATTGCTTGGCTTGTCATCGGGGTTGTGCATGATGAGAGCATTCTTGTGTGACCAAAATGGAGCGTGACTAAACTATATGATTTTGTAGGGATGAACTTTCTTTTGCCATGTTATTTTGAGAAGACATAATTGCTTAGTTAGTATGCTTGAAGTATTATTATTTTTATGTCAATATTGAACTTTATCTTGAATCTTTCGGATCTGAATATTCATACCACAATTAAGAAGAATTACATTGAAATTATGCCAAGTAGCATTCCACATCAAAAATTCTGTTTTTATCATTTACCTACTCGAGGACGAGCAGGAATTAAGCTTGGGGATGCTTGATACGTCTCCAACGTATCTATAATTTTGATTGCGCCATGCTATATTATATTCTGTTTTGGACATTATTGGGCTTTATTTTACACTTTTATATTATTTCGGGACTAACCTATTAACCCGAGGCCCAGCCAAATTGCTATTTTTTGCCTATTTCAGAGTTTCGCAGAAAAAGAATATCAAACGGAGTCCAAACGGAATGAAACCTTCGGGAACGTGATTTTCGGAACGAACATGATCCAGAGGACTTGGAACCTGCGTCAAGAAAGCTACCAGGAAGCCACGAGGTAGGGGGGTGCACCTACCCCCCTGGGCGCGCCCTCCACCCTCGTGGGCCCCAAGTTGCTCCACCGACATACTCCTTCCTCCTATATATACCTACGTACCCCCAAACTACCAGATACGGAGCCAAAAACCTAATTCCACCGCCGCAACCTTCTGTACCCGTGAGATCCCATCTTGGGGCCTGTTCCGGAGCTCCGCTGGAGGGGGCATCGATCATGGAGGGCTTCTACATCAACACCATAGCCTCTCCGATGAAGTGTGAGTAGTTTACCTCAGACCTTCGGGTCCATAGTTATTAGCTAGATGGCTTCCTCTCTCTTTTTGGATCTCAATACAATGTTGTCCCCCTCTCTTGTGGAGATCTATTCGATATAATCTTCTTTTGCGATGTGTTTGTTGAGACCGCTGAATTGTGGGTTTATGATCAAGTTTATCTATGAACAATATTTGAATCTTCTGAATTCTTTTATGTACGATTGGTTATCTTCGCAAGTCTCTTCGAATTATCAGTTTGATTTGGCCTACTAGTTTGATCTTTCTTGCAATGGGAGAAGTGCTTAGCTTTGGGTTCAATCTTGCGATGTCCTTTCCCAGTGACAGTAGGGGTAGCAAGGCACGTATTGTATTGTTGCCATCGAGGATAACAAGATGGGGTTTATATCATATTGCATGAGTTTATCCCTCTACGTCATGTCATCTTGCTTAAAGCGTTACTCTGTTCTTATGAACTTAATACCCTAGATGCATGTTGGATAGCGGTCGATGTGTGGAGTAATAGTAGTAGATGCAGGCAGGAGTCGGTCTACTTGTCTCGGACATGATGCCTATATACATGATCATACCTAGATATTCTCATAACTATGCTCAATTACATCAATTGCTCAATAGTAATTTGTTCACCCACCGTAAATACTTATGCTCTTGAGAGAAGCCACTAGTGAAACCTATGGCCCCCAGGTCTATTTTCCTATCATATTAATCTTCCAACACTTAGCTATTTCTGGCGCCGTTTTTATTTTACTTTCTTTACTTTGCATCTTTATCATGAAAATACCAAAAATATTATCTTATCATATCTATCAGATCTCACTCTCGTAAGTGACCGTGTAGGGATTGACAACCCCTTATCCCGTTGGTTGCGAGGATTTATTTGTTTGTGTAGGTGCGAGGGACTCGTGCGTGGCCTCCTACTGGATTGATACCTTGGTTCTCAAAAACTGAGGGAAATACTTATGCTACTTTGCTGCATCACCCTTTCCTCTTCAAGGGAAAACCAACGCAGTGCTCAAGAGGTAGCAAGTCCCGGGACTGCTTCCCCGTAGCCGTCTTCCATCGCGACATCGCTGTTTCCCTGCTGCCGGTCGCCATCGCAACAGCGCCGGCCTCACCGACTTGGCAGCTGGACCTACCTACTTCACCATGCCGCTAGATAGGTCGCACCCTCATCTCAAATCACTTTATTTAGGCGTCAGTTGTCTGAATTTTTATTCTGGGCCAATCGATTCCCAATGGGAAGCAGCACCTCTCGAGGCGGCGGAGCTCCTAGGCTGCCGGTTGGCTGGTGTCTAACGTAAGGGTGCAGGGCCGCAAGTTCGCCGCAGAAGCAGCGCTTAGATGGCTATCTTAGAGTTGCGTGGGTTGAAGGTACTGCCGCCGGATCTGGATGACGGGGAGTCTTTGTGGATTGGCCCGGGGGCGGTGCAACCACGGCAGTGCGGTGGGGCGGGCAGCGGGGTTTTGGCCGGGGCCACGGATGGCGGAGGCAGGCTGCTATGCCGTTGGTCGCTGGCTCTTCGGGGAAGATTCCTAACAGTGTCGGCCGGGAGGCAGAAGACGGCCATCAAGCCATCCGGCATAGATCGGACAGTACCAAAATAAAATAAAATCGTGTGACCCCAATTCAGTGTTCAGTCAATAGACGTGTGACCACTCTCGTACCTTGCTGTTGATCTCTTAGTGTATTTCTTCAGATCAAAGAGATGTGTCATTCTTAACATTATGCGTTATCTGCATCTTCAGCCACACCGTCTTCCGACTCACCGCAGCTGCTCCAACAAGGGAAGCATACACGGAAGAGAGCTATAGTCCCCACTCAACAATTCCTCAGTGATCGAATGCGCATGCCCGACATGGACAGCCACAACAAGCTGCAGGGCCATCGACAAGTCAAAGACATGATGCTCACTCCTATGGATGGTGGCGGATAGGTTGTACCCTCATCTTACTTGTGTGCAACATTTATGGCTTTGTTATTCATCTAAGCATGGAAAATAGATTATCACATTTCACCGTATATTCATCCGATCTCTTACGGGTCTTGTTCAGAGTTAACGTTGTTCCATAGTTTAGCTAAGATACTTGTTCTTTAGGTAACGCTTATTCCATAGTTATAATCCATCAGCCAATGCTATCCCACAGGCTGGTGATTATAGTATTATACCACTTCTAGTATTACCTATGTTGTTCTTTAATACTTTTGTGTGACATCTAGTTAATCTCGAGTACAAACGATACATATTCTGTAGCTTTCATTTGTGTTCTCCCTTTAGTTTTTGAGACCTGTTGCTGCTAGTTAACCCCAGTCCTACTATTTATGTCGTCTCCTATAGGCACTCATTACATAAATCTAACTACTAGTTGTCTTCCATGCATGTCAGATATAATTGCACACACTGATATATCCACAAGAACCTCATGGAGCAATGTAAATGCCAATAAACTTGATGTCAATGATACCCAATATGATGGAACATGTAAAGGCAGTTCTTCAGAAGACTTGCAGAAAGATGTTGAATCCTCTTCACCCCACAAGGTCCTTGCTCTAACTTGGCCCGTGATATGGGTACAACATGCATATAATGTCCTGGAGTGTATCTACTCTGTTGCAATGCCATGTGCTTAGCATGCTGATCATGCATGTAAATATGTCATGCCTTCCTGTTTTTCAGTACCTATTCCATTCATGATAACATGTTTTAAAATTCAAGTACTATCATTCTACTCTATCGCAATGCCATCTGCTTAATTTGGACATCATGCTTCTGGATATCTTATGCATTGTTATTCATCAATATGTACTTCATCTGTCTACCATACCATGTTTTTTTACATTGAAGTGTTGTACTAGTGCTCTGTTGCAATGCCATCTTAGTTTCCCAATCATACACATGTATGTTGCCTTAGTTTTTTCTCAGACGTATTCCGCTAGAATACAGTTTTACATTCAACTAGTGTTTTTTATCGTGTTGTCTGTCGTATCCCTAGCTCTTACACCATACTCCCTCCGTCCGGATTACATGTTGTCGAAATGGATAAAAAGGATGTATCTAGAACTGAAATACGCCTAGACCCATCCATTTTTTCCGGATGGAGGGAATACATGTCAATATGTCATGCCTTTCTATTCTTCAGTACCTATTCCATCTCTCTGCTGTAGCATGTTTTATAATTGAAGCACCATTCTCTATACAAGGCATGCAAGGGGAAGACGACTATGTTAGAATCTGAAGGGTTACAAACCAGGTCTTTGCAAAAGATCCAAACGGCAGGAGATAATAAACCAACTCCGATTTTTATAGATACTGCTCCAGCACAGAGAAACCCGACTCCTACTGATAATAAGCATATTCAAGTGGCCAAAGAACTAGTCCGCTCCAGTCCAGCAAAAATATGTCAACTCCATTATAAGAAGCGTGTGTGTATCCTTGCATCATGAAATTTTATAGCATGCTGATCATATTTTCTACATGTTTCTTACCCATCTCTCTTTTAGAAAATAAGCTTAACAGATATAAGAATTTCTGCACTAGTATCGCTTGTGAGGAAAGATTTTTGTAGGAATTCTCTGTGCTCCAATGCAGATGTAAGTACTTGTTGTATATCACTATATTTTTATATCAGCATGTATTTTGTTAATCGGCGTGAATCCAACATTTATCTGATCTAAATTTAGTTGTAGCAAAATGTATGATTAAAGGCCACAATGTTGATTTTTGTAAGGAAAACTGCCTGGTAGTTTTGCATCCTGAGCCGCATGAGTGTACTATCTCATATCAGTGGGTTTGATTACTTTGGTTTTGCAGTGGGTTTTCAGTCTTTACTGTGTTGTCCTGTCATATCCCTAGCTATTACATCATACTCCCTCCGTCCGGATTACATGTCGCAGAAATGGATAAAACTGGATGTATCTAGAACTGAAATATGCCTAGACCCATCCATTTATTTCCGGATGGAGGGAATACATGTCAATATGTCATGCCTTTCTATTCTTCAGTACCTATTCCATCTCTGTTGTAGCATGTTTTATAATTGAAGCACCATTCTTCTATATAAGGCATGCAAAGGGAAGACGGCTATGTTCGAATCTGAAGGGTTACAAACCAGGTCTTTGCAAAAGATCCAAATGCCAGGAGATAATAAACCAACTCCATTTTTCATAGATACTGCTCCAAAGACAGAGAAACACAACTCTAATCGACAATAAGCAGATTCCGGTGGCCAAAGAACTAGTCCGGCTCCGATCCAAAGAAAAAGAATGTCAACTCCATTCTAAGAAGCGTGTGCGTATACTCGCATCATGAAATTTTATAGCATTCTGATCATATTTTCTACATGATTCTTACCCATCTCTCTCTTAGAAAATAAGGTTAAATGATAGAAGACTTCCTTCATTGGAATTGTATTCGAGGAAAATATCTTGCGGGAATTCTCTGTACTCCAATGTTGATGTAAGTACCTGTTGTATATCACTATATTTTTACATCAGCATGTATTTTGTTAATCGGCGTGAATCCAACCTTTATCTGATCTAAAATTAGATGTAGCAGAATGTTAAAGGCGCCAATGTTGATTTTTGTAAAGAAAACTGCCTGGTAGTTTTGCATCTTGAAATTGCATGAGTGTACTATCCCATATCATGCACATTACTGAATTGTAGTGCTGCTATGGTTGCCCATTCATTCATTGTGTCAATGTTGCTTTCATACTACCTTACCTGGCTGATGATAGTTGTGCCATGTTGTGTTAATTTGGTGTTGGCTAGTTGCCCAAACGTTCGTTGTGCCAATGTTGCTTTCCTATTATCTGACTTGGCCAATGATAGCAATGCTAGTGTCTTAATTTGGTGCAGGTTGTTGAAGATAAGAAGACAAACTCTGAAAACAGCAAGGCAAACTCATTGTTTCTTTCCAATAAATCTAGGCCAGGTAATATGCCAATAACTCATGATTAATCTGTTTGGTTCCCCTCCTAATTTATGTTATGATACAGTGGTCGAGACACTCTCCACTATCAATAATACAAGCCTGCAAAAATCGCCATCTAAATCTTATTCAGTATCCTCTGTCTTGAATACAACGGAAAAAATGTATGTTTGTGAATCAATTAATGGCTGAAGGAATGATGGAAATGGTCGAGGAATCAGAGGTGCAAAGTCGTGCGACACAACAACTGATCAATGTTTTCAGAGACAGTGCAGCAAAGCAGCAAGAACTTGCCCACATGCTTATGGTGTCATTCGTGCTGAGGTTGCAGATTGTGACGTTGTAGATCGTTAGGTTCTGTTCATTTATTTGCACTGGCATCAATCTTTGATTGCCCAAAGGATGTAATTTCTGTAATATATCTTTGGATGTGCAACGTTTTTCCCTCGTATGTCGTACCTTTTGCTTGATCTGTTTTGGTCTGTGCATAGCGCTTTCGTCGTAATGGGCTCAAATTATCTAATTTGGCCTAAAGACATGTACAAACTTTAGTGGGCCCGTTAAGTTAATGGGCCGTTACCAGGCCGAAAGTTAATGGTCGGCCCTCTTAACTCCCGGGTTGTTAATAGGCCGACATCGAAGCGGGCAACAGGTGGGCCCAATTGATTTCACGGGCCTCTAACAGGCCGTTACTAAGTTCGGGCTACATATGGCCCAACTATACTGTGGGCCTTTAGCAGGCCGAAAGAGCAGCGGGCTTGTACTGGACCATAAAGAGCATGGGCCGCTAAGAGGCCGGAAGTCAGCTCGTATTGTAAATGGCCCAACTGTGGTGTGGGCCTTTAGCAGGCCGAAAGAGAAACCAGGCTGGTATTGGACCATGAAGGGCATGGGTCGTTAAAAGGCCAAAACTCAGGCCCGACTACAAATGGCCCAACTCATTTATGGTCCGTTAACAGGCTGAAAGGCACACAGGGCCGGGAATTGACTCAACACTTAAATGGGTCGCTAAAAGGCCAAAACTCAGGTCCGACTACAAATGGCCCAACAAATATATGGGCCGTCGCCAGGCTGAAAGGCACACCGGGCCGGAAATTGGCCCAACACTTAAATGGGTGGCTAAAAGGCCGAAACTCGGGTCCGACTACAATGGCCCAACTGATTTATGGGCCGTCAAGAGGCTGAAAGACACACCGGGCCGGAAATTAGCCCAACATTTAAATGGGTCGCTAAAAGGCCGAAAGATGTACATTGTGAAAATTGGCCCATCCACTGAATGGGCCGTTAACAGGCCGAAATCTCATCGGGCTGATATTGAGCCCAAATATATAGCGGGCTGTTAACGGGCTCGAACTGACGATGGGCTGCAATGGTGTCAAATCTTTAACGGGCCGAATTGGCACATCTCGTATGGGCCGTGGGCTTAAATGGACCTGACACAAGTAGGCCTTATATGGGCCGGCCTGCTAATTTTTACTAGGCCAATTTTTTCACCGGAATGGGCCCTTTGTTGGGCCGTGCCACGTGTCGACCTATCATAGGCGCCTCCTATCCAATGAGTGGATGACATCTGTCCCAACGGTGAGGCAACACGTGTTTCCTCCGGCCAATGATGATTTTACACGTGGAAAATCCCCATTGGTCCGGGCTGTTAACGGGTTATCGGATCCAAAACCGGACCCGATAGCTTAACGGCGTTCCATTACGGTGGATGCCACGTGTCGGTCACCCTTGACGAAAGCACTTCTGTGACACGCGATTTATCGTCATGGAAGTGGACACTTCCGTGATGATAATTTTGGTAATGTCATGGAACACTTCTACGACAAAGATGGTATGACTATCTTGATTCTGTCATAAAATCGTCATGGATGTACATGCATGACAAAAAATGCGACCTAGTGTGACAAACACGTATCATCACGGAAGTGTATTTTTTTTGTAGTGATAGTGACAGATCTGATCAGTAGTGTTGCTCTAATCCTCACCGTAGCCCCGACACCCTCCCTAATCTTCTCCTCCATTGTAAGCATCAGATCTGGTAGGATTCTTCCTCGCCGCCTCCATCATTACATAGGCTCAATCCACCGCTAGTGAGCCCCAAAGTGGCCGAAAATGGAGCCTTGTGATGGTGGGGAAGCATATGGCGCCCCGCATGGAAGCCCCCACCAGCCAACGGTGCCAGGGTAGTCCTTCCTCACTGTTTTCATGGAGGAGCACCCTTCCGCTCTCATTGGCTTGGCCTTGAGCTCCTCACCATGGACTATGCATTCCGACGAGACATCACGCTACAATAGCGGCCCCGTCGAATCCATCCATAAACTGTAGATGGTCGACGTCGTTGTTGCTACAACGTTGCTGCTCCTTTGCTGCTACAAGTTTTCAATGTTCGAAAAACTTTGAACACATCCTAGAATCCCAAGCCAGACTTCTTTTCTTAGGGTGGTCGTGAAAGCAAGGTATAATGAAAATCACTTTATATTTGCAATTAGGTGTATGGGTTTCATTGCTCAAAACATTGGATACACTTAGACAGGGGTCACTTGCAGCACATGTATATGGGTTGATCTCTTAATTCTTTATGTAAATCAACTGCTTGACTACTACTATCTATCACTGAGAGAGTATGTAGATGATGTGCTCATAGGTACACACGATAAGCAACACCAAATCAAGGAGAACCAATTCCCAATCAATGATATGCAAGCCCAAATCAAAGAGATGCAACCCTAATGAAGGACATTTAAGAACTTTGCCTCGCTATCCTAGTTGCTGCAATGATTTTGTTCATACCCCCTGGATCAATTGCAGTTGTTCTTTTTGTGGGAGCCATTGCATTGATGAGGTTCTTAGTTTAGGCGACAATGAGTATAGCTATTGAGTATGTAGTGGGACCCATTGCACTCATGATGTTCTTAGTTTAGGCGACGACGATGATTATGTATTAAGATTAGTTGCTACTTATAGAAATTCGTCAAGCCATTCACCCCGAACCTACCGATTAGGCGCAACTCCTGGACCCCAAGGAAGAATTCACAAGAGTCCGCGACAGTTCAGAAGTTGGCGCTCAAGGTGGTGGAGCTGCATGACCAGGGGCTGATGCTCTAGCACGTCATGCATGTGGCCCTTAGACGAGGAGTTCAGCCATTTCAAGCTCGACCCACCCGGTGTGAGAGTTACCCGAGGTTCATTCCTTGAGGTGAAGTCCATGCAGGAGATATTTTCCCTCATGTTCAAGAGCAAGGCGACGGACTTCCCCAACGACGCGTTTCACGCCGGCTTTGATGCCCAAAAGTGAACAATCAAAGAAAGCATTTGCCACGCCCAAAAGCGAACAATCGAGGTAAGCGTTTGCTCCTACAACCTAAGTCTTTGTCAGTTTATGGTTATTTTCAAAATTCTAGTGAATTAACCAGGCAACTTTCTTTTGCTTAATAAATAGATTGAGCTCTTTGGGATCTGTTTCGAAAAATATATTAAAACACAAAACCTCGGTGGTTAAGGTGAGCAACAGTCTCTTTCAGTTGGAAGATGTTCTCTCTTCTTTTTGCAGGTGGGAAGACGTTCTCAACGGTCTTGAACTATAAAGCTTGGTTTGGAGTATGTAGTTTACGGACGTCTCAATCCGAGGAATTTAATCCATTCTCTTTGTTGCTTAAATGTTGCATTGTTGCACAGAGATGTTTTCCCTCATGTTCAAGAGCAAGGTGACGGACTTCCCCAATGACGTGTCTGACGCCGGCTTTGATGCCCAAAAGCGAACAATCGAGGTAAGCATTTGCCACGCCCAAAAGCGAACATTTGCTCCTACAACCTTAGTCTTTGTCACTTAATGATCATTTTCAAAATTTTAGCGAATTAACTAGACAAATTTCTTTTGCTTAATAAATAGATTGAGCTCTTTGGGATCTTTTTCAAAAAATATATTAAAAAAACGTCGGTGGTTAAAGTGAGCAATAGTCTCTTTCAGTTAAAAGACGTTCTCTCTTCTTTTTGTGGGTGCGAAGACGTTCTCACAGGTCTTGAACTATAAAGCTTGGTTTGGAGTATATAGTTTACTAACGTCTCAATCTGAGAAATTTAATCCATTCTGTTTGTTGTTTAAATGTTGCATTGTTGCACGGAGATGTTTTCCCCATGTTCAATAGCAAGGCGACGGACTTCCCCAGCGACGCGTCTGACTCCAGCGTTGACGCTCAAAAGTGAACAATCGAGGTAAGCATTTACCACGCCCAAAAGCGAACAATCGAGGTAAGCATTTGCTCGTACAACCTTAGTCTTTGTCAGTTAATGGTTATTTTCAAAATTCCAGCGAATTGACCAGACAACTTTATTTTGCTTAATAAATAGATTTAGCTCTTTGAGATCTGTTTCGAAAAATATATTGAAACACAAAACCTCGATGGTTAAGGTTAGCAATAGTCTCTTTCAGTTGGAAGAAGGTCTCTCTTCTTTTTGCGAGTGGGAATACGTTCTCACCGGTCTTGAACTATAAACCTTAGTTTGGAGTATGTAGTTTACGGACGTCTCAATATGAGGAATTTGATACATTCTCTTTGTTGCTTAAATGTTGCATTGTTGCACAATATGGTTATCCAAGAAAAGTATATGATAAAGCAACAGGTCCGTTCGGAATGAGGGAATCGAATAAGAACATTTACATTCATCACCCGTGAAGCGTTATGTATGGTCATACTGCGTACTCAGCTTGCTTTATTTCGAGCGGCCAAAAGACGGATTTCAATTGTTTCTTTTCACTGGTCAAAATGGGGAATCTTTACATTGATCGAATCGATTGCAATTCCAAAAGCATATGCCTTTTCTTTTATTCTTCTAGATCATTGTTAGCTTGTGGACAAAAATAAAAGAGCCACCCATGAGACACAATAATTATATAATTGTAAAAAATATCTGAGAAGGATTTTTTGGGCGAATATTTATTATTTCCTAACTACTGGTCCAGGGTTCTGCTTTTAGTCTAGTCTGTCAAATGATAAGTCGGAAACCTTTTCCTCTTATAAAGATATGCTGCAGCCTGCAGCTTTTGAACGCCGCTCAAATCAAGTTTTTTGAAGTCACACTTGGTCTTTTTCCGCGCCGGCATGACAAATCAGCCGATGGTTTGTGCGTGTAGAAAAAACCAGCGGTTCATTTTTCTAAAATATGCATAAGCGTGCATATTATATATTTAACGCATGATAAATCAATTTATGTTTAGATAATTGTGCAAAAACAAGTGGCACCAAGCGGAATCGCCACTCGGTGAACTTTCACCACTGCCTGCGCCCCCTCACCCCGCCTCACGCTGGCCAATTCCGGTTGCCGGCCGCAACTACCGCTACTCCCGCAACCGTTGTTGGCGTAATGGGAGTAAGGTGTTCAAAACACGCCACATGCACTAGCCAAAGGCTCGCCAAGATACCATGGCCAGTAAAACAAAGCCATTGAACATAGCTTGTGAACCCGAGAAAATAGTTCACTCGCCTCAGGAGCGGCAAAAATTTGCACATAAATGTTCGTCAAGACCTATGTACTCCCTCCATTTTTGTATACAAAGCCACTATCAAAATTATAATTTGCAGCTATACAAGGCTATTAACATCGATCGAGGTAATATTGATGAGGCTTGCCTCGTACTAGCAACCGAGGACATTAATACTCCTTGCATGCATGTGGGAGTGAGAAGGTTGGTTTTAATGTACCACATTAATCAACCAACGAGGAGTGAGAGAGTTGTCTTGTTGTACGTTGAAAAGAAAAATACACATTAATTAACACATCAAGCGAGGAGAAAAGACTACTCCCTCCGTCACGGTTTAGAAGGCGCGCTTGAAAATTCTCTGGGACCTAGGTGGTTATCTATTGGTTGTGAGATGGGCTAAAAAATAGCATTCACACTACGCATGCATATAGAAATAGTATATCAGAGTACTAATTAGCGACTAGAAATACATGCAATGCGCCCTAAACCTTGTCTATCGTGGAAACACACGTAAATTTAACTGTGCCTTCTAAACTGTGATTGAGGGAGTAGCTTGTAACATTGGCCTAACTAAGCATTAATTTCTACCTCGGTACCTGTAATATGGGTTTGTGGCCTTATATACAAAAATGAAGGGAGTACCATCAAAGATTCAGCGTTCAGGAAGCGAGACGTCAGGAGTGGCCTTCCTATTGGATACTCGCCGGACGAGAACGACACCACAGGGATGCTCGCTGCACGCCTGGAGGCGCATACATAACTCCCTTGTCAACAGAAGCATTTAATGCAGCAGCCGTCTACAGATTGTAGACTGCCGCAGGCCTATAGTACAGTAAGACTAGCCACAATGGAGAGTAACATACACTAGTAACATACACATATCCTTAAACTATGTTACTACCTTCATAGTGAGTAGTAACATAAGTATGGTAACATGTAAAGCCTCATTTATTAGGTTATAGACTCATATTGCATTGGTACATGTGATGTTACAGTAACTAGCTAAGTTACTCAAACTACCTCTCTCCTCATTAACTCATTACCACATAAGCAAATTTGCTGAGTTGGACTCTATGTTACTGCTGAAGTTACTTCCACTGTGACTAGTCTAAGCGGGCAAAACCATCATCCCGCAGGCTGTGTGCGCTCCCCCTACATGATAGGGCATACATCCTAGCAAATCAACGCCTGCGACAACGCCCTTTTTTTTAGGGAAATGCGACAACGCCCTTTGACTAACCTATGGTTTCCAACGACGAGACACTAACCGAGAGGTCCCACCGAAGCATAATGATGATCAGGAGGCTTTAGTGCCTAGCGCGTCTACGCGTAACACGCAATAAGCTGCCTAGCAGCGGCCTGTTTAGTTTAGACATCATGTGGGCTCCAGCCCACACATTTCTATGTGTGACCAAATGCCCACTATGGTACCCCAGCACTATATAAACGGAGCACCAAGGTTGTCCAAAGATCACTTCACCCATACATCGAGAAATACAATACTTAGAGGAGTAGGAAAAGGAATCTGATAAGTGCCAAACGTCAGGTACGAGCACATAACAACTCCGAACGTTTTCGACGGCAAGTTTAGTGACATGAGAATGGCAACTTCAGTTGCCAAGCATGGAAACTTTCGTTCTTTAGTTTATCTTTCGACAGAAAATTGTCGTGCTTGCCAGCTAACTTGCCATTCTCTTGTTACTAAACTTACTGTAAAAAAAACGTTTGGATTTATCATGTGCTCGTACCTGACGTTCGGTTCTTATCATTTTCGTAGGAAAAAGAGCATGCTCGGGGTGATAGGACTTGCCACATATTGAGCCGTGAGCATTCCCAGAGCTATCGCGAGTATTCCCAGAGCTTGCTCGAGCATGCGTAAACACCACCATATCACCGACATACATAATCTAACTAAGAATAGGAGTAGGGTATTATGCCACAGTGTGGCTTGGACCTGTATAAATCTCTATGTCTCATGGGTTTCAGTAGCTAGAGGAAGACTGAATGTTTTAGCCCCCGACCAAACAAAATACAGGTTATCCTTGACCCATTATATCATGAGTTGACACTCCGGCATCTAACGCATCAGGTAGGGGGCTAAGGCTCTGTTCTTCCTCAATTTCGCATTGCTAACCCCACTGGCCATGGAAGACAAGGCACAACCGCAAGTTTCAGGGCCATCTCACGCAGACTCCTAAGGAAGTACGATGGTGGTGGTGGTTGGGGGGGGGGGGGTGGTCTAAGGCGTCCACACTGCAGGAAGGCCGCCCCGTGATTGGCGGCCATCAATGGTTTCGTCACCAGCTTAGCGTCGAGACTACACCAACAATCGCAGTCGAGGTGGCTCACACACTCCTTTTACATCCTCCCGCCTGGTGGGGAGCAGCCTCTACTGGGCTCATGTCTCAAGGCGGTTGCAGACACGGTGGGCATCGCTCGGGAGCGATCGTCAATCAGCGGGGCGTGCTTCGCTTCACGACGGGAGCACCCACGCTCTGCTACCACGGTAATGTCGCTACATCACCCTCGTAGCGAGCGTGAGAACCGTGGGGCATGACCCCACGTCGCCGCCTCCAATAATGCCCCTAGGCAAGCCGAGGGCTCGCGCATGCGCCCTAGCGGCAAGAGAACCAGAACACTCTCGTTTCTCTAGTGCATGCGAGGCTCAGGCCCCCAAGAGCCAAGGGTGGAATTCATCGCTATGCCTCCCCCGATCGGGGACATAACCGCACCATGCGGGATGTGAGTTTTTCATGGTGGAGCTGCACTATGTGGCTTCGCCTGCCAAGTTCTAGCCCGAGGTCTCCTGGAAGTACGATGGGACCCAATATCCTCTGGAGTTCCTCCAACTCTATACCACGGCCATGCACGCCGCGGCTGGGACGAAGAAGGTGATGGCAAACTGGCTCCCGTTGGTCCTAAAGGGGCTAGCCTAGTCTTGGATCATGAACTTTCCTTAGTCATATGTCAACTTGTGGGAGTAGTTGTGTGACCAGTTTTTTGCCAACTTCCTGGGGACCTGCATGCACGATCCTCGCTGTTACCTAGCGCTCAGGAGAAACCCTGCATCGAGTGCGCCATACATTCCGGGAATTTCCCCAAAGGTCATCATGATCGCAGTTCACATGGACGCACGAGACAAGAAGATGTAGCGAAGTTTGGGCAACAAGACCATCCTAACCACCACTAAACTATTCTCATTGGCGAACAAATGTGCGGAGCCTGCCGAGTCGCGAGACTAGCCCCTTCATGTGAGCAGCAGTGCTGGGTCTTCGCATTAGGCTGAGAAGGACAAAAAGTGGAAGACAGAGATAGTTCTGGTTGCGGAGCCCATCGTTGCACTCGCATCACCCGCAACACGCGCTCATAGCCTCCCGTTAGTGGTCTGACCTAGGAGTGCGGCCTTTTATTTTTTACACCAGGTTTTTTAGGTCTTTTTTACAAAGGTCATTTTTTTCAATCTAGGTCAGTTTCTAATTAAAAAAAGTTTTGAAGTTCAAAAAAAAGTCAGTGAATTAAAAAAATGTATTTAGAATTAAAAAATGTTCATGAATTCAAAAATTCTTGACAAATTTGAAAAACTGTTCATGAATTCAAAAAAATATTTGCAAATCCACAAAATGGTCAAGAAATTCAAAATAATTTCATGAATTTGATTTTTTATGAATTCAAAATTGTCAATGGTTTTGAAAAAATGCTCACATAAATGTTCATGAATTAAAAAACTGTTTGGGTTTGTTCTGGAATTCAATTTGTTTGCGAATTTAAAAATGATCGCGAATCAAAACCTATTTCTTGGATTTGAAAGAACGTTCTCAAATTAAAAAAATGATCGAAAACATTTTTTAAATTTTATTTACGTTATTTGAAAAGGTGAGCAAAAAATTCTGAACATTTTTAGGAGATTGCTAACATTTTACAAATCTGTGAACATTTTTTTGAAAAAAACATGAATAATTTTTGAAATCCCGAACATTTTTCTAAAGTAAACAAATTTGAACAATAAAATAAGTTGAGGAATTTTTGAAAACCATGAACATTTTACAAACAATTTTTGTAGTTTCGAAGAATTTTTGAAATGTATGATTTAAAATAAAAAAGAAAAGAAAATGAAAAACGACAAAGGAAAGAAAAAAGGAAAAAGAACAGAGGGAAAGCAATTTTTTTGGATAAACCAGGGGAAACATTGCTAGTGGATGATTGCTATAAGCGATAGTGTATTCGAACCGCCTCTACCGTCGAGTGTTAGCCACACAGGCTTTTACACGGATTGAGTAACCGCCGCCAGCCCATCTAATAAACCGCCTGCAAAGCCCGGTTATGTAGCTTGCTCTGCTTTTCTGACAAATGAAAGACTTGGGATTGTATTGCGCCGTCAAATGTCAAATCTAATGATCTACAGCAACAGCATATCATGGTGTTCTCTGCGGCTCTGTGCCAGTAAATGTGCTCATCACTGGCAGCTAGCAGCTGCTATCTAAAAGCCTATACACTTTTGCACACCCCAAGAGTCCTTTCGATCTCATTGTCGTCGCACAGCTAAGCAAGCAAGCAGAATTAAACATATGGAATCTGCTTTCCTGGACAAACTTTGTAGTTTCCTGCTCGACTCTCACCTCAAGCATTACCTGTATTAATCAAAGGAGAACACTTGTCAGTTTTTCACACAAAATCTCGAGGTCTCCTTTTCCCCAGGTCAAAAAAACAAATGGGATCGGCAACTTGCCCATCATCAGTGCATCATGGCCTACATCGGTCTACCTCTGCGCCCCTTTCAACCTAGGATAAGATACTGGCCACCATTTCAAAGCCACTTTCTTCCGACTACACATCAAGTGTGCGCAGAAGTGTTGCGGAGCTAGTGCTGGGCTGGGTAGCTAGCTAGCAGCGCAGGGGACAAACGTCAAACCGGAGGAATCCGCGATGCCCTATCGTTGTCGATGCTCACCGGTGTTGCCGACAGCGTGATCCTGGAGAGCGAGCGGAGCCGGAGGGCCGGTGTGGATCGTGACATGGAATATCCCTCCCTCACGCTCGTCTGCTGGCCATGGTGCTGCGGGTACAATACAAGCAGTAGTGGTGGTGGTAGTGGTGGTGGTGGAGCTAGCTGATGGGGCCGGTGTCCCACCATGCACTAGCTCCAGCCGGCTAGCTCTCTGAGAAAGCGAGCACTGTGTGGTTGGCAAGTAGCACAGCTTTGCTGTTGCTGGGCATCACCTTCCCGCCCTCCCCTTCCCTCGTATGGGGTAGTTCCTTGTATAGGGAATCAATGATGAGGTGCCTCCTCTTTCCGGCCGTGGTTCGGTGCTGATATGATGCCCTCGCTTGATCCTTGGAACTGCACAGTGCGTTGCAAGTATGTGTTGTAACTTTCGGATGAGGGGGCAACTTCTTTGGCAAAGTGTTGACATGTTTGGCACGCAGAAGATTTGCAGCCTATCGTGGACCGTTGTGGACGTAGCCGGGACGTGTGTCTATGCACTAGTGGGCGACGGCGTCGTCCATTGGTACATCCGGCAGTCGCTTGCTTACGGAAACCTCTAGCTAGTTCAGTTGGTGGGAGGTTCGGAAGTGTGTGGGGTACAATATGTATCTACACCACCGTCACTTAACCATGCATGGCCGCGCGCTCCGACTAGACCTAGTTGCAGAGCAACTCTCAGGTGCCACGGATAGGGCAGAACCCGTAGAGGAGAGAAAACCGAGGGATTCCTTTTTTTTTTCTTTCACCCTAGGGAGATTAGATGATCTGGACGTCGTCACTGAACTGGCGCGCGGCAAGATAAATGGAGAGCTGTGCTGTCGGGTTAAGCACAGGAACTCTGCCCTCGCGTTCGACAACAGGATAGTGACGGACTGACAGTAGGATGTCTGGACGTGCGAGGTTTTGTTATTGCGTCGCGGCTGCGGTACTTGTCGGGCCCACAGTCAGTGGATACACACCCACGTGTGCGCCCTGTCAAGCGCACCCATAGAATTCTCAACAAGGGTAGTCTTGGCGAAAATTCTATTCTGAGCCCAGGCTCAGATAATTCCGATATCTCCCTCGTTCGCTCTCAGTGCTTCATCTTGATTATATCTTTAGTCATGACATTTATGGACACTCAAATGCTTCACCTTGGATTATATCTTATAATTATGGAAATAAGTGCACTCCCAATGCTTGTATCTTAGCAGGCTTCATATGTAAAATTTGATGTGGCATTGTATTTAACAAGGAAAGAGAGAGCAACCAAAACCAAGAGCGAACTAGCTTCGCGATCTTTGCTGCATGGTCTCACTCCCCCCTCCCATTCCCCCGTTGGGCTTCTCCCACGATGACGCAGCTGCCCCCGTACCCTCCTCCCTTTTGACCACAACACTAACCCTCCCTAGCCACCCCTCTCCGGCAGTCTCTGCCTCCCTGCGCTGCGGGAACAACGGTTGCTGGTTTCTCGGCGACAACTCCCCATCCCAGCCACATACTGGGAATGGGTCACATACCGGTCCGGCGCACTCACCTAGGCTATCGCAGTTGTCATCCACCTAACCATTTTTAGAGCAGGTACCGACGGAAAGACCTTGCCAGGTCAGTTGTCGACGCCACCATGACGCCAGACAGCGCCACCGCCCTGCGCTCGTCCATCTAGCCGCATCTGTCGTCGATATCCAGCTGCACCATGCCGCCAATACTCGTCGTCATCGACGCGGTAGAAACAACGCCGCATCTCCTGGCAACCTCCACTGCGTCGCCGCTGCTGGAGCTACGTGGAGTCCATCACCCACAACATCTCTCCACCGAACAGTAGAACTTCCGAAGACGGCGCCTCCATGGAGGGTACGACGTGAAGGACGCCGCCGCCGCCGCCCAATCCAGATTGAATTTTGGACTTTCATTCGGGAGGGGTTTGGAGGTGGATAGGGGAGACCTCGACATCGCCTCCAGGAGGGTACCAGCGTTGAGAGACGTCGTCGATGCCGAATCGAACAAGGCGAGCAAATTTTCCTCCAAACCAAACCTCCGTCGGCTCTGAATCCGGCAACGGACCACGAACCGAAACCTGCAGAGATGAGAGAGCCATGAGGCTGAACCCGAGGATCGAGAAGAATCCCTTGTAGATCTCCAGGCGCCGAATCCAGCGATACGACGTGGTCAGCGACGACCACCACCACCCCGCGGCGGCTGACGGCGTTCAAGCCCAAGACCCAGAATTGGATCCGATCTGAACCTGGCAGCGCCCGCGACCATCGATCTTGCCCACCACGCAGCCATCACCACGCCGCAAGCAGGCCGCCTCCGCGCCGCGCATGACATCGCCAAGAAACCCGCCCGCCGCGACGCCCGACCCCACGCTAGTTCGGCGCCCCGCCCGATCTGGCTGCCCCACGCCAGCCGCGATGGACAAGGGGGATAGACGCCCCGCCGCCGCCCAGCCAGCCAAGCTTTGCCGGCAGCGCTGTGGACGATGACGAGGAGAGGTGGAGGCGGGAGGAGGGCCGAGAGGACGGCGGACAAGACCATCAGTCCTATGGTTGGGGATGGATTTGGAAACCGGTCTGTTCAAGCGAGGATGGCGTGGCGGCGGCAGCATCCTCGTGGTGGACCTGTGTCCTCAGGCTCCGTCGTTGCGATGGCGTTTGCTCCAACGTTGGCGTAGAGCTTGGGAGGTAGTCCAGGAGTGGATGCAGATTGTGGTCTGCATCGACAACATCTGGAAGATGAAACATGTGCTGGGTTCGTGGTTCCTGGATGGCAGGTATGGTTTCCTCTTTCGGCGTCTTAGTCGTGGTGGGGTGCCAGATCTGGAGTGTGGTGGCGTGTCCGGTGTGTTGCCCCGGTCTGATTCGTTCAACGACATGGGATTCACTTTTGGTGAGCCACCTTGAAGGTCCGCAAAGCTGCATATCAGCAATGGAGCCGCGTCGAGCTCGGATGAGGAGGTGATCCGTCATTCTTTTTTTCGATGGCTGCTATGGTGGTGCCGAAGGCAGGTGACGGGCATTGGTTTTTTTCTCGAATATGCACGAGTGTGCATATCATATATTATAAAAGGAAAGGCAAAGAGTGCCTCCACCGTTGGTTACATGAATTCTATTACATGTTAATCCTCAGCACTCACCCACCTCTCTACCCTACAAAAGAAGGGATTTACATTCCCTTTTTCTCGAATATGCACGGGCATTGGTGTCAAATTCAGAGATGTTCTGTTATCTTTTCAGTTTTGTCATGTCAGTCCTTATGTGACTTGTACTTTAATCTTTATGATATGAATGAGACACGTATTACCATGCAAAAAAAAACCACTACATATACATGCCCTGAGAATATGATGGAAACATCGTTTTGCTCATTGCTCCACTAAAGAAAATAAAAAGAGGACCATCATTTGTTTTCAGATTATTATCACCTGAAACCGATCATCCTTTACTTTCAAAAAAAATATCATGCCATCCATGTTTTTTTAAGCGGCCATCATGTCATCCATGTAAAACGTAACAGTCAACCTCAATCTAGAAACTTTAGCTAACGATGGGCCTTCCATGAGTCATTTCGAACCGTGTGACTGGACATGCACCCCAGGGAATGCAGGCCCCGTGAGGTATCATCGGCCTGCATCTTAACATTTCGCATCAAAGGGAAGGACGCCCTTTTATCATCAGCCTGTAATTGTCAACCGAAACGACAATGTATATGGTAACCTTTTTTCCTATCCATAACTAATTGTTTGTAGTGCCAGATTTATTAATGAAGTGGAAGTTTCTCTGTAACATACAAGTAGAAAAATATGTCCAGGCATGGTATATCACTATATCCATAGACTTCTCCAATGTTTATCCTACATTAATATGTACTCCCTCTGTCCCAAATTATAAGACATTTTTGTAGGCTAACAAAAACGTCTTATAGTTTGGGATGGAGGTAGTAGAGTTTTCAATCTGATCTATATGTGGATTCGCCGATGCAGATTATGGCTTTGCTGTGGCTAGATGACTACATAGAGTTGCAGATAGCTAGTGATGAGGCACATAGACAACAAGCAGTGTCTTGTTTGGCTGCCCTTGTAGCGTAGTGTCCAGAAAGAGCATAAACTTTTTGGGAAACGACAAGTTCATACTGTTTTTTTTCTACAGAGTTGCCAACAAGAAATGGAATGATACTTAGTGTGCATGATTTGATAAGATAATGAGGTAGTGTATCCCTGTCTGTCCTCCTAGCTAGGCGATGCTCACGAAGCAGCCAAAATAACAAGGCCGTGAGATATTTGAAAGTTTGTGGGTGTTGTGTAGCATACATGGGAAAAGTGTCAAACTTAAAACCGCCAAGGAAAATGTGCAAATTATTGTCAAACACATAATATAGGACTCGAAAATACATAGGAGCACTTGCGTGCCACACCCTCCTATATTCAAAAAAAGTTTATTAAAAATTCAGAAAATCATGAAACTTATTATGGAATCAAACGCGACCAAGTAGTAGCAAAAATTACATTACTCTTCATTATTCATTTTAATAACCGTGGTAGTACACTGCAGATATACACAACTCGCCTCCCGCTCCTAGCCCCCCGCTCCCAGCCCGCCGGTGGCTGCTCCGGCCCGTGCGTCCGCGATCCTAGCCCGCCGGTGGCCACTCCGGCCCCGGCGTCCACGATCTACTCAGGTGATTCTGTCAGGTCCTCGCTAGCGATCTCATGGATCTCGCGGATCTCTCCTTCGATCAAGGTCAGGCTTTCGAACAACGCATTTGGAACAAGCTCAATCTCCCAATCAACTTCACGCCTGGTTCTGGGCTTCATGAGTTCTTTTTGGTTGTGGAATTTACCCGATCTCGAATCCAACTCACTGAAAATTCAGTCGGTACAATTCTCATATCTTGCTTTGGTGGCAGAGCCTCCCTCTTCAAGGTTTTCAATATTCATAACTCTCTGTTCAAGTTCTCTGTTTCTTCGATTGATGTGGGCTTTGTGGTCTACAATGGTGGGAATATTTCAAACAACCTCTTCAATTTGGGTTTTCTCCTTTGGGGTCCTAATGGCCCAAAGAACAGAGTGGAAGCTTCGCATCAAGTGCCTGATCAGGAAGACGGTTCGACTCTGGTTTCTCGATCTAGGAGACCTAAGTCATATGCTAATGTTGTTCGGGCTCCTCGCTTCTTCAATCAGAATTCCGATGCTCATAGGAATTCAGCTCCGGCGATCGCCGGTGATCGGACCACGGCGGTGGTTCCAGTTGCGTCAGTTTTCAATCGCCTTTCCACATTCAAGACAATATTCAAAGGGAGGGATCTCAGGGCATTCAAACTGGGCAAAATGATCACAGGCGTCAATCCAGGCCGCCTGCCAACTCAATCTATGGGCCAAATGGTATCATTTCTCGGTCAAGGCCTTTCTGTGCCCGATGTCTATCGGATGATCACTTGCGCCAGAGCTGCACTAAAAAATTTGTTGTCGTACCTGTAAGGGGTGGGGCCACATTGCCAGAGACTGCTGCTCCACCTCCCCGATGACTGATGCGTCCAATCAACTAAATGGCGCGGCTCCAATTTCCATGGCTACTCCCGCTATTAAAGCACCCCTCTCTGCACCTTCTAGGGAAGGAAATCCGGTTGTGTCTCCTCCTTCCTCATCCCCAGCTACCACACACCCCATCCTTCCTTCCTCAACATTGCCGCCGCCACCTCCCCTACCTTTGACGGAGCACAGCTCCTCGTCAGCAATCAACTCCGCCATGGCAAACTTTCAGTTTGACCCAACCCCGTTCCTTCCTCCTAATCATCAAGCCATCAATGTCGTGGGAAGACCAGCTCGGGTGAGAGTAATCTTGTCTGTCTCTGATAGGGTTCACGAAGACCGGGGATCGCCACCATTTTGCCCATGCCGGATCTGCAGGTACCTTTTGCCAATGTGCGCCAAATTTTAACTGAGTTCATCAGAGATGTCAGGCACCTAGGATTAGCAGATATATCTACCTTCCCTTTTGGTCAAGCATATGTCAAACTGGACAACCCCTTTGATAGAGACACTTTGGTCAATCAAAGTCCGCATGTATTTGGAGATGTTCACATTATCTTTCAAAAGCATAACCAAGGCCTGAACTAAAGAAGTTTAACTCTAAACAGTGATATTTGGATCTTATTGGCTGGTTTCTCCTTTGACAAGCGTGAGATACATGAAATTGCTAATTCTGTAAGAAGTTTTTGCAAGATGCTACTCTGGGATAGGGCTAGAAGTACTAACGCAGCACTCCTCGTCAAAGTCGGAGTGGAAGAGCTCGAGATGTGCCTGCTAGCATTGTGGTGTGGAAAAAAGATGGTTACAATTCTAAATCCTAAACTGTTCCAGTGGTCATTGTGCAACAAGAGATGTTGGCAGCTGGACCACCTGAGGAAGACCCAATCCCAGTAGATGGGAACCCTCATCCACCTCCACATAATCCAAATTTTCACCCTAACTAGTTGAACCACTTCTTAGGACCTGTCCCTCAACAGCAAGCTCAAGATGATGAGTTTCAAGCTAACTTTCAGGCTCAGGTTAATGATGATGAGCACATGGCAGATGACAACTTTGATGAAGAAGATCTCCCTGGATGGGGGCATTGGGCTATGCCAAATGATCATGATCAGGAACAGGAACCGGAAGAAGGAGAATTTATGGAGCTTGCAGATCTCATGCAACCTCTTGATGACCCCCTTTGCTCCTAGATATGGACAATAATAGCGAGCTTACTCTGTCTTTGGGATCAAATGATGTTGATACAATTGCTGACTTGATTGAAGCACCATGCATCCCTTTGGAGGGAAACTTTAATTTGAATATTGCTCCACAGGCCCAGCAGATCCCTCTTGGGCTCCCTGATCTTAACTTGGTCCTAGGCCCTCTTCGAGCCCACCAGCCCATTGCCTTTGCAGAGCATGTAGTACCTCTTCAGGCCAATGCAGATGAAGGCCCATAACAGATTGATTTGGGCTTTGTTCCTCTGGTCCCACCTGCTGATCACTTACCTGCTCCACCTTCTTATGATCTTGCTCCACCTTCAAGCTCTTCAGAGAGTTCTGCACCTCCAGGGTTTAATATTAAAGGCAAGTTTCTGGTTGCAAATCAAGACATTTCTCCTCCTAGAGATGTTTCTGAAAATTACTATAGAGATGCAGATTCTTCTAGTGAGGGAGAAATGATGGCCTGGAAGAAATTCTTTGCTGATCCATCTCAGGGTCTTCGCTTTCAAAGTCCAAAATGAATGGGTAATGTTTATTTCCTCAGTCTTTTTATCCCCTGATAAATTTGAGTGGGCCAAAAGTTTCTTAAAATCTCCTATGTGGAACATCCTTACTAAAGGATCTGATAAGAGAGCATGGTTTGTCTTCCATGTCCCTGATTCCTGCCCTATTTCTGGTTCTCCTTCTTTCCATCAGGAGATGTTGACTGTGGCCCCCTTCTCTACTCCTCGGGAGAATAAAAACATTGAGAACAATGTGCAAGCTGGCTCTTCCACCAATGAATCACACATCCAGGGAAAGAGAAAGAACAGAGCTCCCATTGCTGAATCTGTGGTAAGGAGAAGTACCAGATTGCTTCATACAAATAATTGTTTTAACAGAAAAGAATGCTCTGATAGAAACTGCATGGTTTGTCAGGCTAAACCACCTTCCATTAACAGCAAGATTGTTAAGAATCTCAATGTATCTTATGGCAAGATGGATGCAAAGGATGCTGCAGAAGAAATCCTGCAAAAGAAGAGGACAAAGAAGGGAGGGAAGCCTCCAAAGCCAACAGGAACAAAGGATGGTCAAGAAGTTGGAAATTAAGAAGGAGAAGTGGAGGAACTACATCAGAAGCAGAATGCTAGTTATTTATCATTTCTGGTTTGATGAACACCTGTGGTTTCAAAACTTTGTAATGGTGCTTTTGTATTTGGATTTCTCTGATGCACTATGTTGTAATGGTCAAGACTTTCCTACTGCAATTTCTTTCAGACACAGCTGTCTTAATCCTATTTTCTACAAATGAATGGCCGATCTATTAATAGAGCTTGGAAAGTGCTCAATTGGAATATCAGAGGTATCAATTCCAGCAATAGATGGCTTGCCTTTGGCAATAAAATTGAAGAGTCTGGAAGCTCAATAATCTGCTTATAGGAAACTAAACGTGAAGAGTTTGATAGTAATTACATAAATAAATTTTGCCCAAGGAGATTTAACAAGTTTGATTACTCTCCTTCTAAGGGAGCATCTGGGGGATTACTAGTTATATGGAGTGAGAATATGTTTCATGGAGAATGCCTTTTCAAAAATAGATACTCAATATCAATGAGATTCACCTCAACTCATTCAGGGGACTCCTGGGTCCTAACTAACATCTATGGGCCTTGTGATGCTGTGGAGAAAGAAAATTTTCTTCAGTGTTTTCAAATATTCAAATGCCAGATGACACTGACTGGCTAGTGCTTGGAGATTTTAATTATATTAGATACCCCAGCAATAGGAATATTGCCACAGGAGATTTCAATAACATGATGAAATTCAATGAAGCTATAAGTGAATTGGATCTAGTTGAAATCCCACTCAAAGGTAGACAATACACTTGGAGTAACACGCAATAGGCACCTCTGCTAGAAAAAATTGATTGGGTCTTCACATCTGAAAGTTGGACCACCAATTATCCTAGTACAATTGCTTTGCCTCTCTCCAAACCAGTATCAGATCACACTCCATCCTGCATTTCTATTGGCACTCACATCCCCAAGTCACCTATCTTTAGGTTTGAAAACTTTTGGTTGGAGATTCCTAGCTTTCATGAAGTAGTGGCTAATATTTGGAGCCAGCCTACTCAGGAAACTGATAGTGCAAAAAACAACGCTGCTAAATTCAAGAGACCGAGGGAAGGGCTAAAGATATGGGCAAAAAACATATCTAATCTCTCTGGTATCACCAAAGCCACTAATGAGGTGCTTTTGCTTTGGGACACTATTGAGGAAATGAGACCACTCTCTGATTTGGAACTGAATGGCAGAGATATGCTGAAAAAGGACTTGTTGAAAATACTATCCTTCCAAAAAAAATTGGAAACAGAGAGCCACCATCAGATGGGTCAAATTTGGGGATGAAAGTGCAAACTTCTTTAAGGAAAAAGCTACAATCAAGCATAAAGGCAATTGCATTACAAATCTTTTGGATGAAACTGGAAATGAGGTATCTGAGCATCATGCAAAAGCTGTTATCCTTTGGAAATCTTTCAAAGATAGGTTGGGGACTACTTTCCAAACCTGCAATCCTCTCAACCTTCAGCCAATCATAAGTAAGTGGGACAATTTAGCAGATCTAGAGGCACCCTTCACCAAGGAGGAAAATTGATGATGTTGTTATGAAATTACCTTCTGACAAAGCTCCAGGTCATGATGGCTTTAATGGGGCTTTTATCAAAGCTTGTTGGAGCATCATTTCAGGGGATTTCTACAACTTAATTCAGGATTTCTATAATGGACAGGTCAACCTTCAGAGCATCAATGCCTCATTCATCACACTTATACCAGCAAAAGACACACCATCAACTGCTAATGATTTCAGACCTATTTCCCTCCTGAATTGTTCCATTAAAATCATCACCAAGCTTTTGGCAAATAGACTGCAGAAAATCATACTCAAATTGGTTCATGTGAACCAGTATGGGTTTGTCAAAAGCAGAACCATCCAAGATTGCACTATCTGGGCATATGAATATCTGCACCAATGCCAACAATCTAAACTGCCCATTGTAGTTCTGAAACTAGATTTTGAAAAGGCCTTTGATCTGACTGAGCAGAGCACAATTCTGGAAATTCTGAAAGCTAGAGGCTTTGGTGACAAATGGATCTCATGGATTAGTTTGATTTTGCAAACTGGTACTTCCTCTGTTCTTCTCAATGGAGTCCCTGGAAAAGTATTTCACTTCCTGAGAGGAGTAAGACAAGGAGATCCACTGTCACCACTCCTCTTTGTGCTAGCTGTTGATTTTTTGCAATCTATCCTCAATGAAGCAATGAAGCAAAATCTGATACAGGCACCTTTGATCAGGAACTCATGCCCAGATTTCCCTGTAATCCAATATGCTAATGATACCATCATGATGCTTCCAGCCATCCCAGCTTAGCTCTGCCAGGTTAAAAACCTTCTGCTTCACTATGCCAACTATACTGGACTCAAAGTAAAATATTGCAAGTCTTTCCTTTTGTCACTGAATATACAAGAGGAGACACTGTCTGGCTTGCTTCAAATTCTGGGCTGTCAGCAGAGTAAGCTACCCTTTGCATACCTAGGCTTACCAATGGGTACATCTCATCTTAAAATTGAAGATTTTTCTCCGATGATGCAAAGATTTGAAAGAAGACTTACTGGATGTTCAACCCTCAACTCCAATGATGGGAAACTGCTACTAATTAAATCAGTCTTCTCTGCCTTGCCCATCTTCTTCATGTGTACCTTAGCTTTGCCTATGGGAGTCATCAATCAACTCCAAAAATACCTGAGAAACTTCCGCTGGAAAAAATGGCTCATCTGATGTTGGAATGGCTTTAGTTGCTTGGGACAAGATATGCAAACCAAAATCTCATGCGGGCCTAGGGATCTTGGACATCAGCATACATAATAGAGCTCTTTTAATGAAACATGTTCATAAGTTCCCCAATCAAGAAGATATCCCCTGGGTAAAGCTAATTTGGGAAGCCTACTACTCTGTGGATCTCCCTTGGGACAAGAAAGAAGTCTCCTTTTGGTGGAAAGCTATCTTGAATTTGATTCCCACCTACAAACAGATAGTAGCCTGCACCCCTGGTAATGGAACTACTACATCTTTTTGGTCTGATAAATGGAGACTTCAACCTTTGGATCAGCTTTACCCAGAACTCTACTCCTTTACTAAGAAAGAGAGACTCTCCCTCAAACATTTTGTGGATCAAGAGGACTGGACTGACAATTTCCACCTTCCCGTCTCAGTGCAAGCTCATGAGCAATTTTTAACTGTGTTTGATCTATGCCCAGACCTCTCTGGTGATTCAAATGATAGCTGGAAGTATATGGGTCAGCTCAACAAATTTTCATCAGTGATAGCCTATAAGCAACTTCTAGGAGAGAATGAGGAACTGCCATTCTTCAAACTAATATGGAGATCAAACGGTAGGCTCAAGAATAAAATATTTTTATGGCTAATTGCACACAATAGCATCCCTACAAGATCTTTGCTCATCAGAAGAGGAATGCACCTCCAGGATCCCCACTGCCCCAATTGTGATCAGCATGCTAAAGAAATTGTCTATCATCTGCTTTAGGATTGTCACTTTGCACAACAATGTTGGGATTCTCTAATCCCTCACAGAAGAAGGGGTACTCAGTCTTCGAAGATATTCAGTTATCTTCAAAACAAATTCATCTTCAGACAGCCATAGAAATCATTATGATTGGATGCTGGAGCATCTGGATTCAAAGGAATGGCAAGGTATTTAGGGCCATCCACCCCACGATATTTAATTGGAGGCACACAATCAAACTGGATTTAAAGAATCTGCAGTTCAAGATCAAGGAAAAGAATTTGGAAGACTTCAAAAGTTCATTGTAGATAACTTCATGTAAAATGATGTTTTATTCGAGAGATGGCATAGGCTAATTTATCCTTTCTTTCTTTGGAGCTTAGTCTCCCCCTTTTTTAACGTATTTTATTTATAAAATTTTACCGTAGAATGATTGTTCTATGGTGTGCGGGTCAAAAAAAGATTAAACAAGGAATGACTTTCATTTTATTCGGGGTCAAAGATTTGCCAAAAAATGCTAGATACAAGTATTGTTCATGCTATATTGTCATCATAAAAAAATTGCCTTGAAGTCCACTGGAATCATTCCTTGGCCACACATTTTTATACAAATATAATACCTGTCATATTTGATTTCAAAAAAGTTCCCGCACTTTATAACCCTTTTTAATTACTAAATTATTTTTCCATATAGTAGGGGATGGAGCACCCGAGTGCTCCTAATCTGCTTCCATATAGGACTCCCCTATAGAGCTGCAAAGACAAGTATTTTGGCAACCAGGACCCACTACAACAGAAGTCGTGTATGTTGATTATTTGGCCATTTGCCTAGCGTAAATCAACAAGCACTCTGTAGATAAGTTGTTTGCCGACAATCGTGTAAAAAACACTCACATATAGACAATGTTCGGTAATGTAAAGTATTTGTCAAGTGCGGTCCAAAAGACGCTCGACGTAGGGACCAAACTCCACCGGTGCAAACTAGTCCTGTGCAAACGGATTTTACCTCTTTTCAGTGATATAGTTTTAAATAGTTGCCTTGAATGTATGGCCAACAGGGGGTGTTCATGCCACACGACCCAGATAAATCATCGACAATAGCTCATCCGGTCACACATGCGGACCAAAAGAGTGCATGTGCGATCGTGTGATCTATCGCAAATAATTGCACGGGACAAATCATGTGAGATGCTCTAAGCATCCCCCACAATGAATTCCAAACAAACATTTTCGTTTGTATGGTGCATCACACACACTTTTCTGTGTAAACTCATCTGTGGTAACTGTATCCATCATAGACGATTTTTCTACGAGCATCGTTTTGTGTTATTAAAGTACATCACACATGGTGCATAGAAGAAACTGTATGACATAGGCCAATTCATCGCATACAGTTTTCCTGTGAAAACGTTTGTGCTAGGTGGCCTCACACAAATGGTTCACTACAAAATCTACTCTATTCACTGACAAAAACTCTGGTGACGAAACATTAAGCATTGCCCACCCTCACGAAGTATTTTCCTCCCGGGGCAGCACCCTCGGCAAGATTGGCGATGTTTTGGCCTGAAATCCAGCGATGCTTTTGGGCGTCACTGGGCATGTCCATTTCCTGGGATGATTTGTAGTGTCACTGAAAATGTTTCGTGTCACAAAAAATGTTTGGCGGGATAGAAAAATGATTAAAAAAGGGTGTGTTGGTGTTCAGAATGTACTACCTTATGAATTTTTCCACGTCAGAGTTTATAACATATTACATTCAAATTTCCATGGTTTAGGGTTTGGATGCTCTTATCAAAATCCATTGATTATTTTTCCACACGTTCTCTCATTTTAGTGAACTATGGGAGCATGAACGGGAAAATATGATCATATAGAAATATATTGCATTATGTATGAGTTATTGAAAAATGCCTTCAAGCTGAAAGGTGGTCAACAAAAAGTTTTTCATTTCGTATAAACGAACAACTTTGCCTTTTGAATCATCTCAGAACCATGTCATGTGGCCGTCGTCCGCTTGCATCCGAAGTCCGACAGTACTCCACATGTATAAATTGCAGCAGGACATTTCAAAGAAAAAAGAACCCAATGCCATTTAAAAGATTGTATCACAAATACCAGAAATATTACAAGGTTTAAATTCCAGTGTTACAATGCTCATATTCAAAGATTACATGGTTCAAACTGATATTAGAAGTGAAATTCAGCTTCTGCAGAATCTTTGTCATGCAGTTGTAGACGTCCACGCTAATTAGCTGATCAGGAGCATATAAAAGGTTCAAATTTATATTACAAAAAGTTGCTCAATTCCAATATTTCTACGAAGGGATCAGCCACCGAGAAGTCATATATTGGCTTGACACAATAAGTTCCTTATAATCTATCATTCGAACTTCCAAAATGAAATTCAGCTTGTGCAAAGCCTTTTTCATTCAGCTTTAGATGCGTGCGCTGATCATCAAGCCATTCATTTGCACGCACTAAATATAGGGTAAACCTCATTACCTTGAGCACACTTGCTTTCTGAACAAATAACCTATCGAATTTAATCTCTGGCGTGGTGCATCGGTACTTGTTCAAAGTAATTTCTGTGAGATAGAGAACAAGACATTCGATGGGATTTTTATATTGCGTCACATTTTCCACTTTCGGGCTTGCTTGTATTTGCCTAGATGCAGTTTTGAACACTACATGCCTCTTTGATTTGTAGAATTTCTAAAATACATGAATAGAGTGACATGCCATCTTCGGTTGTTCATGATTAACTTCTCAAAAAAATACGTATTGAAATCCTCCAAGTTTCATTGAGAAATCATAGTACATTTTTCATTGTTACCATGGGTAAAAGTACCAAAAAATTGAACTCCGTTGTGGTTAACAATTAACAGGAAAGGAGCATCACCTTGATGTATAGCTTCTCCGTGCATGTAAAACATCTAAGAAATCTAACAACTTGATCCTGATCGGGGCCGATAGATTGAAGTGCCAAGACATTCACTGTGCGCAGAGATGGGGTCAAGCTTGTGGGAATCAATTTCTAGATGACAACCAAACATAGATCAAAAAAATTACATAGAATGTGCTGTACAATAAGAAGGAGGAGGAGAAGATTGTTGTACCAGAACGAATATGGATCCGGTAACAAGTTCGGAGAACCCAGCACATGAATAGCTCAACATTGTCAATTTGGATGCGTTAATGATCCTGATCCTTGTTAGACCTTCCTTATCAAGTACAAGCAATCTCTCAAGTAAAGGTGCATTCTCAATGACCACATCGTGAAACACCTCAACTGACTGCCTGTTGCGGCACCAGAAATGCACATAAATCATACGGACGTTTGTCGAGGCGATGTGGAGGCTACTGAACCCATCTGTCACCTGAAGCCGAAGGTACTCGACTGATGTACAAGCGCGGAGCAGGCGCTCCATATCCTCCTATGAGATGGTGACGCCGATGAGCTCGAGGTGCTTCAGTTGAGGGAGATGAAGAGTGGGCACGACATTAATCTAGGGGAAAGCATAGCATGAACCTAGCATGGTGCGGCATGGGCATGAGGCGCGCATGGTGACAACGAGCGCAAATGTCTAGCTTGAAAGCTGGGCTCCTTGAGATGATCTAGGGTGGGGATAGGAACCACTCGTGAAACTTGGGTTCAACCTTGTAGTTGGAAGGGAACTTGCCAAGGGAAAGGCGTCTGACTGGGCCAGGATGCGTGGCGAGGAAGTGGGACAATGCGTCCAAGCGTTTGTGATCCCTACGACAGAGCTCGTCGTCGTCGATGATGTCCAGGGGTGGAGTGCCAGAGGGGGCACCACCACCGGGAGAGTACGGTTGTATCCACTCTAGATTTCATGGGGAGGAGGGATATGATAGTTACCAACATCTTGTTGGGGAGGCTGCTGATGAAGTCCATGCTCGCCGGAGGCTCTTGCGGTTCTAGCTGACCAGCCCCCACACTTTGGCCGCCTCGTCCTCCATTGCAGGAGGCAGCGACATAGGCAACTCCATAGTCTCCTCAGTGACGACGCTTATAGATAACAACAGGGAAGTAGTAGGAGGAGCATCGAAAACTGCTCGCTGACTCCCCAAGGCGCATCAAGCTTATGTGGCAAGCTAGAGGAGAAGCAGGAAAATCAGGAGCCGTCCATCCTCCATCTGGCAGTTCCTAGTACTTCAAACAAGACGAGTAGGCAATGACAGAGAGGCCGCAAATCATGCATCCAAAGGCCATAAATCTTAGAACGTTGTTTACTAACTGTTAATGAGTGATATTTTTACACTCATTCACCCTTTGTTTAAACCGGAATATTTCATTAAAACCGAGATATTCGCTTCAATATTGCTACCAATCCTCTCTGATGTGTTTCCACAAGAAATGGTCTAAAAAGGGAAGAAATTGCATGTGAACATGAAAAGGTGTGGAAAAGGAGATATAAGAAATCAGGAGGGGGCGCACCAGAGGAAATAGTGTAAAAGACGATGTTCCATACGACCGCGAACGCTTGTATGAATGGTTGCATGGTGTGGATTCTAAGGCTCTTCGTCAACCTGAACAACTTTTATAAATGGGACCACGCCAAAATGTCACAAAACGTCAACAAGCAAAGCCTGAACATAGCCATCTTCATCCCCTTCATCAACTCTAGCCGCCTCCATTTTTCATCTCCATAGCCACAATCAGTACCATAGTCCATGTCCCTCTACCTCATACTTGTAACCATGCATCGCACAAGGCATACATTGTAAGACATATTATCAATCAATTAATCTTCAAGATGTGTTCTTCACGTGATCTGATCTCCATGTGTGAGTAGTTCAATAAGGTATGGGTTGAAGCATAGGACTTGCAACCCTCTGTATTTGCTATGGGGATCAATTGAAGTGCTTTGAATTAAAATCCCGTATGTGTGAAATAAAATTGTTTTGTAGGTGTCTCTTGTCTCGTACGCGTTCTTCATCCCTGTAGGTACCCAGGATCATGGAGAGCGAGGCACGGAGAGGCTAAGGGCAGAGAGAACATGAAGTGTTATTCTGAACATCGGTAAGAGAAGGGTTTAGTACGGTGTAACAGGGATCCAATCCTTGGGGATTCATGAGGTGTAGTCATTACACGCCCAAAGCTCTTGTATTATTATTATTATTATTATTATTATTATTATTATTATTATTATTATTATTATCTTAATTATCAAGGGAACCCCGCTCGATGGATAGGGCCCTCGGTTGGACAACTGATTCTTCATGCAGGGCTCGTGCCGGTCAAGATATCATTTGGACATATCCCTTACTTCGGTTTGTAACATGCACACCTCGATGGGGACTTCCAACGCACAAATTAAGATCATATTTGGTCCCAACACAAATTCATGGTTGTAAGAATTAAGACCTCATACCGTACCTACTTTTATTATAAGTGTTTCAGCATAATTAGCTTGATTGATGCGTTCAAAAGATGGAATTATTTCTTTGACAGAAGCTTGCTAGAGACAATCGTAAGGGAACCTTCCTCTCGTGGGTTTGACAAACCAAGGTCACCTCTTTGGGGAAATAGGTGTGGGTTACTGTCTATTCCTTTACTGGATCTCTTAAAAGTAAATAGCAAGCCTTTTTCTGACGGCGTTGCCGGGAGGAGTTGAGTGTTCCTAGTCTTTGTGTTTAGAGTTTTGTAGAAGTTTAGTTTTAGGTTTGGTTTTTGTTTTAGTTTAAGTTTTATTTTTGTTCCAAGTCTTGTTAGTTGAAAATCCCCCAAAAGATTACCATGGCTCATAATCTTGGAAGTTTTGCTACTCCCAGCAATAACTTCATGCGTGAACCCATAGCACAGCCTGAGCTTGCATCCACTGAGTATGAGATCAAACCGAACTTAGTTTCCATGGTTCAACATGACCAATTTGGAGGCTCTATTTCTGAAAATGTCGTTATGCACTTGCATAATTTCACTGAATTGTGCAACATGAAACATATTAGAGATTATGACCCGAACGCTTTGAAGTTGCGTCTATTTCCTTTCTCTCTGAGAGGAAGAGCAAAAGAATGAATTCCAGCTTTACCTGGAGGAAATATAACTTCTTGGGCTGATTGTTGCAGCAAATTTTTATCTATGTTTTGTCC
The DNA here is from genome assembly GCA_021605145.1 of Aegilops bicornis. NCBI lineage: Eukaryota > Viridiplantae > Streptophyta > Magnoliopsida > Poales > Poaceae > Aegilops > Aegilops bicornis. Next base: position 396,648,586 of record CM038673.1, on the reverse strand, counting down.
TCCTACAAAAATTATGCAACTTCATTCCCAGATTACAGGTTTCAAGTAGGAAGAATGTGAGCCACTAGCCCTTGTGTGGGATAGAATGAAAGAAGCCATAAGGAACCATCCTAACCATGGAATGGAGGAATGGTTAATCCTTGATATGTTCAATAATGGTTTAAATCATATTTAAAAAGCTATGCTTGATACAGCTGTAGGAGGAAAAATCATGGGAAAGTCCATAGATGATGTCAAGAAACTACTTGATGACATGCAAGAGAACCATGCCCAATGACATCTTAAAAGAGCTACCACCAAAAGAGTGTATGCAATTGAAGAAAATAATGCGGAGTTAACAGCCAAGCTTGATGAATTCATCTCCGTCATGAAAGGTAAACCGGAACCTAACCCAGTTGAAGATGTCAGGAAGGTAAGAAGCAACAAAGAGGAGACCGAAGAACTTGACACAAGCCATGTGCCAGAATATAATTATACCATTGCAAGCTGCTATCAATGAATTACTCACTACATGAGGTATCTAATAACGAGGCATATAATGTCTTTGTTGATAAAGTTCCAACCAAGGTACTTGAGCAAGTTGATGAAAGAAAGACGCTTTACAGTAAGTTACCAGCTAAGCAAGAGGATGCTTTTGAGCCTACTATAGAGATTGAGATTGGTTTGAATAAGTTCAATGCTTTATATGATCTAGGGCTAGTGTTTCTACTATTCCAAAGTCTGTTTATGATAGTATCAATCTAGGTCCTTATGTTACTACTGAGATTAGACGCTGATACGTCTCCAATGTATCTATAATTTTTGATTGTTCCATGTTGTTATATTATCATTCTTGGATGTTTTATAATCATTTTATAGTCATTTTATATCATTTTTTGGTACTAACCTATTGACATAGTGCCAAATGCCAGTTGCTGCTTTTGCATGTTTTTTACATCGCAGGAAATGAATATCAAACGGAGTCCAAACACCGCGAAACTTTTTGAGGATTTTTATGGACCAGAACACTTCCAATGGGCCAGAGAAGCACCTGGGGGTGCTCTGAGGGGGGCACAACCCACAAGCGCGCGCCTGGAGGCCCAAGCGCGCCCAAGTGGGTTGTGCCCACCTCGGTGGCCTCCCGCACCCCCTCTTTACCCTATAAATTCTCAAAAATTCCAAAAACCCTGGGGGTTAACCTAGATCAGAAGTTTCGCCGCCGCAAGGCTCTGTAGCCACCGAAAACCAATCTAGACCCCGTTCCAGCACCCTGCCGGAGGGAGAAATCATCTCCGGTGGCCATATTCATCAACCCAGCGGCCACCACGATGAGGAGGGAGTAGTCCACCGCCGGGGCTGAGGGTTTGTACCAGTAGTTATGTGTTTAATCTCTCTCTCTCCCTCTCGTGTGTTCTTGAGATGTCATGATCTTGATGTATCGCGGGCTTTCTTAATATAGTCGGATCATATGGTGTTTTCCCCTCTCTATCTTCTTGTGATGAATTGAGTTTTTCCCTTTGAGATTTCGTTGTTATCAGATTGAATACTTTTATGGATTTGAGAACACTTGATATATGTCTTGCAATTGAATACTCGTGGTAACAATGGGGTATCGTATTGATTCACTTGATATATGTTTTGGCACTCAACTCGCGGATTCCCGAGGTGACATTGGGGTAATCTATGCATAGGGGTTGATGCACATTCTTGTCTTTGTTTCTCCGGTAGAAATGTTGGGGCACTCTTTGAAGTTCTTTGTCTTGGATTGAGTATTATGAATATGAATTTGATTTGGTGACATTTTAGTACGAACTCTAGGATAGATAGAACGGGAAGAATAGCTTTGTGTTATTTTAGTATGAACTCTTGAATAGATCGAACGGAAAGAATAGCTTTGAGGTGGTTTCGTACCCTACAAACAATTTACTAGATAGGAACTTTGGAGTGATTCTTCATCGCACTTTGAGGGATGGTTATATGATCCAATTATATTAGCATTGTTGGGATATTGCACTAGCGAAAGTACGGACCCTAGGCCTTGTTTCCAAGCATTGCAATACAGTTTTTGTGCCCGTTTACTATTTGCTACCTTGCTATTTTTATTTATTCAGATTATAAAAATATATTTCTACCATCCATATTACACTTTTATCACCATCTCTTCACCGAACCAGTGCACCTATACAATTTGCCATTGTATGTGTTGGGGACACAAGAGATTTCTTGTATTTGGTTGCAGGGTCGTTTGAGAGAGATTATCTTCATCCTACGCCTCCCACGGATTGATAAACCTTAGGTCATCCACTTGAGGGAAAATTGCTACTGTCCTACAAAACTCTGCGCTTGGAGGCCCAAGACGTGTCTACAAGAATAGAGTTGCATAGTAGACATCAACCTCTTTTCTGGCGCCGTTGCCGGGGAGGTGAGTGGATGAAGGTATATCTTTAGATCTTGCAATTGAATCTATTAGTTTCTTGTTTTATCACTAGTTTGGTTTATAAAAGAAAACTACATAAAAAATGGAATTGAGGTTGCATCATATTATTGGTCATCTTTATAATATCTTTCTTGAAAATGATGGATTGGAAAATTGTGCTCAATTTATAGAAGAAGAATTCAATAAAATGTTTGGCATAGAAACTTTTAATGATGTGCATAATTGCATGTTGTTAGTATGAATTATTTGAATATCCATGATGCTAATGATATGCAAAGCCATAAGCTTGGGGATACTATGTTTGATGAAGATGATATTTTTAGTCCCCCAAGATTTGATGTGCAAATTTGTTATAATGATTGCATGCCTCCTATTTATGATGATTATATTGATGAAAGTGGATTTGGAGAGGTCATGACTTTAGTTAGTGATGAATTGTCACATCCCTGGCTTCTGGCAATTCACTAGGCTAGCTTCATGTGTGCATCATGTTTAAATTCAAATGAATATGAAATGGGGATGTTCAAACCCTAGCACCAAATGAAATGCATCTAGGATAAAAATAAAAATATTTTCAATGAACCTGAAATGCCCTTCAAAAATGCTCATCATCTTTGCCTTGGTCTAGAACCTTTGACAAAGATGGTTCACATTTTTCTAGGACAGAATTGGGTCACTGAATTAAATCATATGCTATTTGCATTTGGGCATTTAAATGCTATATAATATTTTAAATGTCCAAATATTCATGAACTGAAATGTTTGCTGTTGGAAATAATCCAAACAGTGGCCACAAGCAGTCTCATGATTTTTGAAAATGCTCTGGCATTTTTAATAAATCCAAAACAATTACAGATAATAGAAAACAGAAAGAATTGGGAGACAGAGAGAGGAAACCTTACCTGTGCAGCCCACCTGGAGCCCAAGTGGCTGGCCCAGCCCACCTGGCGACTTGCCAGTCATCTTCAACCTCTGCCAGTAGGTAGAGGGAGAGACTTCGCACGCTGCCGAGCGCCACCTCCCCGCTGCCACCGGCTAGCCTCCCCGAGTCCACCAAGACGCCTGTGAGATGAGGGCGGCCCCCTCTCACTTTCCCCTCCTTCCTCTGCCTCGCCCCCTTCCTCTGGCCTCTCCTCCTCGTGCCGCCGAGCACACCCGAGACCGCCGCTCACCGCTGCCGCGGTTATCATGCACCCTCGCCCTTCCGACGAGTCCAGGAGCACCGCAGAAACCTTCTCGTCCTCCCAATCGAGCTACGGGACGCCGGGAGGCCCTGCTTCTCGTCATCACGGTCATCTTCAACCTCGGGCACCCAAGCCCCTCGCCGTCGATTTGCGCCATCAAGGACGTCCCCGAGCCCACTGACCTACTGCGTTGTCTCTCCCCGCCGTCGAATCCCTCCTCTAACCCCCCCTAGCCACCGCGGCGGAAGCTCGCCGCTGCCACGCCTGTCGCCGCTGTCATTGCAGGTCACCGAACTTGCGTCCGAGCACGACCTCGAGCTCGTGGATCTCCCAGGAGCCCGCCCAGCCTCTCAGCTCACTCGCTCGCCAAGCGTAGCCTCGCGTCTGCCGGGCCCGAACTCGGCCACCGGCCATGAGAGCTTGCCTCCCATGAGCCTGGGCCACCTTAGCCCCTACCGTTTGCACAGATGGATGCGGGCGAGTCCCAGCTCCGCGTAGATGCCCTCACCCGCCCCTTTGGTCGCCGGAGATGCAAACCCGAGCGTCTCCGCCGCTCTGCTTGGTCACCAACGGCTAACCGCCGGTGTGTCCGACGTGGCCGCGTGATTAGTGTTAATCACGGCCAGCTAACCCCCAGAGCCACTGACAGCCGGGCCCCACTGCCTAACTAAACCAGGTTAGTTCTAGTTTAGATTAAATTAACCCCGCGGGCCCCGCTGGTCAGTTTGACCTGGACCGCCCCGTTGACCTGCTGACACCATAGTGATGTAGTGCTGACGCAGTAACTCTTTTTCTGGATTTATTCTTATACAAGAAATTCCAGAAAATAGCCAAAACTTCTAAAATTCATATAAATTCAACCGTAACTCAGAATGAAATAATTTATATATGAAAAATGATCAGAAACATCCAATCTATCCAACTGTACCATTTTAATGCATGTTTGATCAAGTTAACTTCACTGTTTAGGATGAAACATGAATATGACAACTTTGATAATAGTTCCGGAGTTGGGATTTGATGTAGTTTTGAACTACACTTCAATCAAAATGACTTGCTGTTGCATTAGCCCAAATCACAGCATATTGCCATGTCATGATCATGCATCATATTGTTGCATTGCATTGATTGTGTTTCTTCTTTGTTTGTCGGTGCTTGTCCTCTCTGAGTAGACGTGGTTCCGACGACGAGTTCGATGACACCGATGAAGAACTATACTATCTTCGAAGTGCTGTGCAAGCAAAACCCCCTTGTTCATTCCGATACAATCCCACTCTCTCGCTCCTGCTCTCTTTTACTGCACTAGGACAACAACGACATATTTGTTACTTGTTGTGGTAGCTGAACCCCTTTCCTCTGCATGACCTGTCATTGCCACAGTAAATAGATGAAACCCACTAGCATGAGTAGGAGTTGTTTGAGCCCTGATGTGCCTACTCATACATGCTTGTTTGTCATGCCTGCCATCGCTTAGAGTTGAGTCAGGTCCGAATCATTGGGGATGAATCGGAGGTGTGTGAACATGTCCCATCGTGTGTGAGCTAAGTGTGTGAACACGATTTGGTAAAGGTAGCGGTGAGAGGCCATGTAGGAGTACATGGTGGGTTGTCTCATTGAAGCCGTCCTCGTGAACCGAGTTACGTGTTTGTGATCCATGAACAATTACTACCACGCATTGGAATGCTTAAGTGCCCTCTCGACTTATTAATCAACATGATCTCTGGCCCAGGAGTTGCAACTAGTTTCTGGTGTTTGTAGGTAGTGTTAGTAGTCTACCAAGTGGCACCTGGTACAGGTGGGCTTGGGACAGACTAGGCACCGTGGCACGGTGTACCAAGCGTAGATCCACCTGTCGAGTTGGGCTTGGGAACCCTGCACACATCATTTGGGGCCGTGAGCGACACCCCGTCCGGATCTCGCTGCGGATGGAACCCGAATAGGCGATAAACCTAGACGAGAGTCTTGTGTGGTTAGTCAGGTCGTGGTCGACTCCCTCACCAGGCTTCCGCTTGAAGTTTGCCGAGATACACGATGTGTACATGGTGGTAAGTGGCGAGAGCGTGTGTGAAGAAGTACACCCCTGCAGGGTTAATATGATCTATTCGAATAGCCGTGTCCGCGGTAAAGGACTTCTGGGTTGCCTGTACAATTCATAGACAAGTGAAAGTGGATATTCTAAAATGCGCAAGATAAGCGTGAGTGCTATGGATGGCGTTCTCGTAGGGAGACGGGAGCGGATCCATAGTGGTGTATTGATATGGTCAATATGTGGACTCGTATGCGCCACCTCAAAAGAGTTACTTGAAGTCGTAGTTCAGGATAGCCACCGAGTCAAAGCTGGCTTGCTGCAGTCAAACTCCACCACCCCTTTATTGATACCGATGCATATGTAGATAGTTCTGATGTAAGTATTGCTGGGTACATTTGTACTCATGTTTGCCTATTTTATGTTTTTGAAGAGAGACATCAGTCTCGCTAGTAGTTCCGCGTGGACTTCGATGTTTATCTTGTTACCTCAGCTACGATCTTGTACCCTTGGGAGGGTCGTGTAGATAGTCAGGCTTCTAAGCCTTTTTCATTTGTAGATGTCTGTACTCAGACATGTTAAGCTTCCGCATGTGCTTTGATTTGTATGCTCTGAATGTTGGGTCATGAGACCCATGTTTGTAATATCTCGCTCCACGGAGCCTAATGAATAAATACTTGAGTCGTAGAGTTATGCTGTGATGCCATGTTGTATTTACACATATCGAGCATATTGTGTGTATGATTGAAATGCTTGGTATGTGTGGGATCCGACAACCTAGTTGTTTATCCTTGGTAGCCTCTCTTATGGGGAAATGTAGTCTTGTGCTTCCATGAGCCATAGTAGTCCGCTGACCGGTTCACCGGAGTCCTCGCTAGCCCAAAGACTATCGCTCCGGAATACTTGATCGCCGGCATGTGATTCACTTCGTTCTCGTGGTCTGCTCCTTCGGGAAATGTCATGCGGTGACATCCAGGAGTCCCGCTTAGCTCACATACAGCCCGGGTTCCGGAGTCCATTAGCCCAGTGCTACAACCCGGATTCACACGTCACGACCGACATGCTCGATGTTGATTCATGTATGCATGTCCCTATAAGTTAGTGCCATTTTGGGTTCATGACTAGTCATGTCGGTCCGGATTCTCATCATATGGATGCTAGCGACACTATCATATCGTGAGCCAAAAGGCACAAACGGTCCCGGGCCATGGTAAGGCGACACTCGTGGGAATACCGTGCGTGAGGCCACAAAGTGATATGAGGTGTTACATGCTAGATCGGTGTGGCATTGAATCGGGGTCCTGACAGCTTTGGTATCGAGCTTTGATCAGAGGATTACCAAGCCAAACTGGTCAAAGTTGAGTCTAGAAATGCTTTAGTTATATAAGGGAATTGATTGTGGAAGGAACGTAAGGCTCTTTTTACTCCTTTATCTTATGCCCTTCTGATCTGAGTTATCCTCTTCTCTTCTACGGGGATTAAGAACTAGGCTTTCTCTTCTTTCTATCGTGATCACGTGTTACTAATCCGTAGACTTATAGGAATGATGGATTCAAGCCCCAGTTCAGTTTCTACTACTTCCGTATGTTCATAGCTGGTCTCAGAACCTTGATATTGTGATGTTGAGTGGTTATGCCTCCCTTTTGCAGGCTGTCTCAAATGTTTTTGAGCATTTACAGCCGTTATGCTGTCCGAGTCATCCCAGGTTTCTAAATAGTCTGATGCATTGCAAATCCTTTCCTTCCGTTCATGATGTCCACTTGGGACAGATTAAGCACACGAATCGGTGAGTTGAGGTACTCTATTGCCTCGACATATATGTTGGAGTTAGTATTATGACCCTAGGTGTTTTAGGGAGTCACCTAGTAATCTAGCCATGTTTTGTGTTCCGAGTGTGATGAATCTGGTCGTCATTCCCGAAAGCATCCCGTGATGCTACCTAGTAGTAGGTATTCTACTCCTGGGTTTTTGAACCCGAGATTCACTCCACTTACTTCATGTTAATAGTGTTGCTCGTTCCTTTAGGTTATTAGTAACCTTGTGATAATCCTCGATGTCCGTGGTATTTCTTTCTTTCAAATACCATGAACTATTTATGGCAGAAGTTCCTCACGTAACCGAAAGATCACAACCATAGTGCTCTTGACGAGTTCTCTATTCTATGCTGTGACTCTGTCAGCTCTACCTTTCTGCATGGGTTATCCGGAAGAAATATGTTGAACTCGGTTCAACGTACTAACCCATGCCTCCAGAACTCAGAAAGTTTTATGTTCTTTGAGTTGTCCCTCCTTAGTTGTATTCCGACCCCCGTCTATCAATTGGTAGACAAGAGTATGTGAGCATTCGTTCATCGATGCCTATCACTCTTGTGGTCCGTCAAGCCATTCTATTCCAGAATGACTAGGAGAAACAAGCTCCAGTACCTCATCCATTTCTAGGATTGGGTCAAAGCAGTTGTATTCCGCAGATCAAATGCCAATCCAGCTTTTGATTCTGTTCTACCCTGAAGTATTGCCCTCTTGATGTCAGGAATGTCATGATAATTGCACCAACTCTTATAAATTCTTGATGAAGTGATACTTCTCGCCATCATCATTCGCTCCTTGGTTCCATGTTGTTGCAGCCGGAATACCGACAAGTGAACCGTGATGTGTGAAATCAATACTCCTAGCAACTAGTTGCTTGGTAGTAAATGGACAATATTCTCATTCTTAGCGTGTTGGTTATTGAATCATCATTCTAAGATAGATTGTGCTACCTAGTCCTTATTTCTGGTGCACTCTTCGATTAATGAGTAGGATTATTCAATCCCTTGGTTATTTGATCATATCGTCTTGCTCTGAAAAGCAAGAATGTTCTCGAGCTTAGTAACATATCGGTGGTTCGTGATGTTCCGAATATCTTCTCGGAAGTATTACCAGGTTGTCACCTGACCGCTATGTTGAGTTCGTGATCATGTTGGTTTTCCTCCAAACCACCCATTCTCCAAGAATCGTATGTTGGATACCCTGTACTTGTTGGTTAAGCTAAACAACAACTTGGAGAGTTGGAAGATGAAAGCTTGTCCGACTTAGTTCATCACTAAGGGATATCCTTGTGTGTGTGTGTGTGTGTGTGTGTGTGTGTGTGTTGAAGAAAGATGATATCTCCATCGATTGGTCCTCGTGATCAGTTGTTGGATCTATTGCCTTGTCAAAACTTTGACTTGAGTATGGGATATTGTCAAGTCAAATCAGAACCAACAATGTTCGTAATGTTGTCTTACTCGTGGTTGATCCCTCGAGCATACACCATTACATCTTTTGGTCTGACCAATGCTATCACCGTGTTCACATGATGGTGGAAGTCCAGTGATATGGAAAATTTCGATGACTTGCTGTTGAGCCCATCGCCAGCATTTTGTCTCCCCATGATTCATGTTGAACATCAACCTAGTGTTGAAAACTTTGTAAGCAATGCCTTCGTGTTACATTCATGAAGCTTATGCTTGGATGGAAGAAGTGACTTCTTCGAATTCATGTGCATTTGGTGCAAGCTGCCACCGTGAGTTCGAGAAAGATTGTTTTTGCCTCCTCTGGAACCATCCCAAGTTAGTCATGCACGTGCAAAGTGCTCTATGGTTTGATAGGTTGGCCGCCTCCACTCCATATGTGTTCCTAGCACACCAAGCCACTGATTGGTTTGTTTGAGGAAAAGGAGTTGCTATGCGAATACTAGTTCATGCACAATATTCCAATATCATCGAAGATGGTTCCCCACCCGAACTCGGTAGTGTTTTATTATAAGACTACTACGTGATCATGCTTGTCTGGGACAGTGTGTTCACATGTATGTAGCAGAACCAGCTCATGTTTTTGGAGCTTGCTATTGTAGTTCATTTCCCGAGAATCTCGCAACGTCATCTCGTCGGGTTGTGTTGCAAACTTTCTTCTCCAGACATGCTGTCTGAAATATCCCGTTACCAACCAGATCTGAATCTCAGGCAGATATGATGGTTGGAACATTCCCAACATTTGCATCTGGTTTCCAGCTTGCACTTCATCGTGCCAATTTTTCCATGGGCTGCCCTTCTCAGCAGTTGATGTCCAGGTTCATCTTCAAAGGTGGACTTACCATGAGTCCCATCCATTTCCGATGATAAGCAAAATCACCCAATGCGTTGTCTTCAACAAGGTAGTCCCCATCATCCATTCTAGTCCGATTATGCCATTCCTTTGAACTCCTTCAAACGATCGTTTGTGAATTTCCTTAGGCTGGTATAGAGAGTTCCAATGATCTCTGTATCAAAAGTAATTCTTTTTGCCACTTAAGGGATAATTCCACGAGTCACCCCCTCTAAGATGTCTCGTTATGGTATCATGGCAAATCAACTCCTCGCTACGTTGACAACCGATCACCACCTCCTTAAGTGTGAAATTGTTGTCTACCTAGTGAACCTTCGTCATCCGCTTCACTCCATCCCTTTGGATGTGTGCTTCGTGTATCAGCTCGAGAGATGTTGCTATGTCTCATTCCGTGAGTTGATCGTGAGTTGCTCGATCTTTAAGAAGATCGATTCTCGCAGAAGTTTCTCCGCTGCTGTCGTGTTGGATGAAGTTCTCGAAAGCAAAGACGTCAAGATCAAGATGATGATCGAATCAATGTTCCTATGAAGTGCAATTTGGATCATGGAGATCAAGTTAGCTTTGTATCCCCTTTGTATTCTTACCTCACGTCTTGAATCTCGGGACGAGATTCTTGTTTAGTGGGGGTGAGTTGTCACATCCCTAGCTTCTGGCAATTCACTAGGCTAGCTTCATGTGTGCATCATGTTTAAATTCAAATGAATATGAAATGGGGATGTTCAAACCCTAGCACCAAATGAAATGCATCTAGGATCAAAATAAAAATATTTTCAATGAACCTGAAATGCCCTTCAAAAATGTTCATCATCTTTGCCTTGGTCTAGAACCTTTGACAAAGATGGTTCACATTTTTCTAGGACAAAATTGGGTCACTGAATTAAATCATATGCTATTTGCATTTGGGCATTTAAATGCTATATAATATTTTAAATGTCCAAATATTCATGAACTGAAATGTTTGCTGTTGGAAATAATCCAAAAAGTGGCCACAAGCAGTCTCATGATTTTTGAAAATGCTCTCGCATTTTTAATAAATCCAAAACAATTACAGACAATAGAAAACAGAAAGAATTGGGAGACAGAGAGAGGAAACCTTACCTATGCAGCCCACCTGGCGACTTGCCAGTCATCTTCAACCTCTGCCAGTAGGCAGAGGGAGAGACTTCGCACGCGGCCGAGCGCGCCACCTCATGCTTCGCGCTGGCTAGCCTCCCCCGAGTCCACCTGCATGCCCAGGAGATGAGGGCGGCCCCCTCTCACTTTCCCCTCCTTCCTCTGCCTCGCCCCCTTCCTCTGGCCTCTCCTCCTCGCGCCACCGAGCACACCCGAGACCACCGCTCACCGCTGCCGCGGTTATCGTGCACCCTTGCACTTCCGCTGAGTCCAGGAGCACCGCAGAAACCTTCTCGTCCTCCCAATCGAGCTACGGGACGCCGGGAGGCCCTGCTTCGTCGTCATCACGGTCATCTTCAACCTCGGGCACCCGAGCCCCTCGCCGTCGATTTGCGCTGGCCAAGGACGCCCCCGAGCCCATCGCCTCTCGCGCCGCCTCGGTGAGATCCTGCTCCCAACCCTCTCTCCTCGCCGTCAATCCTCCTCTAACCCTCGCTACATGGGCGGAAGCTCGCCGCCGCCACGCCTGTCGCCGCCGTCATTGCAGGTCACCGAACTCGCGTCCGAGCACGACCTCGAGCTCGTGGATCTCCCAGGAGCCCGCCCAGCCTCTCAGCTCGCTCGCTCGCCAAGCGTAGCCCCGCGCCCGTGCTGGCCCGAACTCCGGCCACCGCCGCGAGCTTGCCTCCGGCGAGCTCGGGCCACCTCAGCCCCTGCCGGTTGCACAGATGGATGCGGGCGAGTCCCAGCCCGCCAGATGCCCTCATCCGCCTTTGGTCGCCGGAGATGCAAACCCGAGCGCCTCCGCTCGCTTGGTCGCCGGCGGCTAATCGCGATGTGTCCGACGTGGCCGCGTGATTAGTGTTAATCACGGCCAGCTAACCCCCAGAGCCACTGACAGCCGGGCCCCACTGCCTAACTAAACCAGGTTAGTTCTAGTTTAGATTAAACTAACCCCACGGGCCCCGCTGGTCAGTTTGACCTGGACCGCCCCGTTGACCTGCTGACATCACAGTGACGTAGTGCTGACGCGGTAACTCTTTTTCTGGATTTATTCTTATACAGGAAATTCCAGAAAATAGTCAAAACTTCTAAAATTCATATAAATTCAACCGTAACTCAGAATGAAATAATTTATATATGAAAAATGACCAGAAAAATCCAATCTATCCATCTGTACCATTTTCATGCATGTTTGATCAAGTTAACTTCACTGTTTAGGATGAAACATGAATAGGACAACTTTGATAATAGTTTTGGAGTTGGGATTTGATGTAGTTTTGAACTACGCTTCAATCAAAATGACTTGCTGTTGCATTAGCCCAAATCACAGCATATTGCCATGTCATGATCATGCATCATATTGTTGCATTGCATTGATTGTGTTTCTTCTTTGTTTGTCGGTGCTTGTCCCTCTGAGTAGACGTGGTTCCGACGATGAGTTCGATGACACCGATGAAGAACTATACTATCTTGAAGTGCTGTGCAAGCAAAACCCCTTGTTCATTCCGATACAATCCCACTCTCTCGCTCCTGCTCTCTTTTACTGCATTAGGACAACAACGACATATTTGTTACTTGTTGTGGTAGCTGAACCCTTTTCCTCTGCATGACCTGTCATTGCCACAGTAAATAGATGAAACCCACTAGCATGAGTCGGAGTTGTTTGAGCCCTGATGTGCCTACTCATACATGCTTGTTTGTCATGCCTGCTACTGCTTAGAGTTGAGTCAGGTCTGATTCATTGGGGATGAATCGGAGGTGTGTGAACATGTCCTACTGTGTGTGAGCTAAGTGTGTGAACACGATTTGGTAAAGGTAGCGGTGAGAGGCCATGTAGGAGTACATGGTGGGTTGTCTCATTGAAGCCGTCCTCAGGAACTGAGTTCTGTGTTTGTGATCCATGAACAATTACTACCACGCATTGGAATGCTTAAGTGCCCCTCTCGACTTATTAATCAACCTGATCTCCGCCGGGGAGTTGCAACTAGTTTCGGTGTTTGTAGGTAGTGTTAGTAGTCTACCAAGTGGCACTGCATGTGGGCTTGGGACAGACTAGGCACCATGGCACGGTGTACCAAGTATAGATCCAGCCGTCGAGGTGGGCTTGGGAACCCTGCACACATCGTTTGGGGCCATGAGCGACACCCCGGCCGGATCTCCTTGCGGATGGAACCCGAATAGGCGATAAACCTGGACGAGAGACTTGTGTGGTTAGTCAGGTCGTGGCCAACTCCCTCACCAGGCTTCCGCTTGAAGGTTGCCGAGATACACGATGTGTACATGGTGGTAAGTGGCGAGAGCGTGTGTGAAGAATTACACCCCTGCAGGGTTAATATGATCTATTCGAATAGCCGTGTCGGCGGTAAAGGACTTCTGAGTTGCCTGTACAGTTCATAGACAAGTGAAAGTGGATACTCTAAAATGCGCAAGATTAGCGTGAGTGCTATGGATGGCGTTCTCGTAGGGAGACGGCAGCGGATCCATAGTGGTGTATTGATATGGTGAATATGTGGACTCGTAGCGCCACCTCAAAAGAGTTACTTGCAAATGTAGTTCGTGATAGCCACCGAGTCAAAGCTGGCTTGTCGTCAAACTCCACCACCCCTTTATTGATACCGATGCATATGTAGATAGTTACGATGTAAGTCTTCTGGGTACATTTGTACTCACGTTTGCCTATTTTATGTTTTTGCAGAGAGACGTCGGTCTCGCTTAGTAGTTCCGCTGGACTTGACGCTTAGCTTGTTACCTCATTTACGATCTTGTACCCTTGGGAGGGTCGTAGATAGTCGTGCTTATAAGCCTTTTTCAGCTTGTAGATGTACGTACTCAGACATGTTAAGCTTCCGCATGTGCTTTGATTTGTATGTTTCACAATGTTGGGTCATGAGACCCATGTTTGTAATATCTCGATCCTCGGAGCCTAATGAATAAATACTTGAGTCGTAGAGTTATGTTGTGATGCCATGTTGTATTTACACATATCGAGCATATTGTGTGTATGATTGAAATGCTTGGTATGTGTGGGATCCGACAACCTAGTTGTAAATCCTTGGTAGCCTCTCTTATAGGGAAATGTAGTCTTGTGCTTCCATGAGCCATAGTAGTCCGCTACAGCCCGGTTCACCGGAGTCCTCGCTAGCTCAAAGACTATCGCTCCGGAACACTTGATCGGCCGGACATGTGATTCACTTCGCTCGTGGTTCCGTCCCTTCAGGGAAATGTCACGCGGTGACATCCGGAGTCCTGCCTAGCCTGCTACAGCCCGGGTTTCCGGAGTCCTGTTAGCCCAGTGCTACAGCCCGGATTCACACGCTGCTGACCGACATGCTCGATGTTGATTCATGTATGCCTGTCCCTATAAGTTAGTGCCACTTTGGGTTCATGACTAGTCATGTCGGCCCGGATTCTCTGTCATATGGATGCTAGCGACACTATCATATACATGAGCCAAAAGGCGCAAACGGTCCCGGGCCATGGTAAGGCGACACCCGTGGGAATACCGTGCGTGAGGCCGCAAAGTGATATGAGGTGTTACGTGCTAGATCGGTGTGGCATTGAGTCGGGGTCCTGACATGAATCCACTATTTCGGAAGGGGTTTCAATTGATTGTGACAACAAAGTTGCTACCTATGATGATTATGGTGATGTATGCTATATTGAATAATGATAACCATGAAACTTTTCATCAGGATTTTAATTTTCAATCACATGATAGTTATTTTGTTGAATTTGCTCCCACTACTATTCTTGAGAATAAATTTGCTTATTTGGAGAGTAATAAAATTTCTATGCTTATGCATCATGAAAAGAATGCTTTATGTGATAGTTATATTGTTGAATTCATTTATGATTCCACTAAAAATTATTATGAGAGAGGAACATATGCTTTTTTTATATTGCAATAATATCAAGTTTCCTCTCTATGTGTTGAAGATTTTGAAGCTATGCTTGTTTTTGCCTTCCTATGCTAGTTGATTCTTGTTCACATAAGTTGTTTGATCACAAAATACATATGCATAGGAAGTGGGTTAGGATTAAAGTGCTAGCCATATGCTTCATGATGCTCTCTTTGTGTTTCAATTATTATCTTTTATGCGAGCATTATTGAAATCATCATGCCTAACTAAAAGGAATTAAAGAAAAGCGCTTGTTGGGAGACAACCCAACACTTTTTACCTAGTGTTTTTGAGTGTTCACATGATTATGCTACTGTATTGAAAATGTTCGATTGCTTTTTTTCAATAAAGTGCCAAGTAAAGCCTTTAGGATCTTGTTGGGTGATAGTTGCTTTGATCTTGCTGAAAAACAGAAACTTTTGCGCTCACGAAATTAATTCTTATTTTTAACAGAAGAGTGATTTTGATTTGATTCTTTTTGAAGAAGATTAATATACAAATTTCTCACGTGGTACTAATTTTTTTCATAATTTGTGGAGTAGCAGAAGTATGGTTTGAGTACAGATTACTATAGATTGTTCTGTTTTTGACAGATTCTGTTTTCAATGCATAGTTTGCTTGTTTCCTAGTTTTATGGCTTATATTGCTCAATATAAATTGTGGGAATGATATGCTACAGTAGGCATGTGTGGAAAAAATTATGAATCTTGTATTTGATTGTACCAAAGTGAAAAGGTTTGCTCTTTATCGTACTAACCTATCTCACGAAGTTCCGTTAAGTTTAGTGTGATTGAAGTTTTCAAGTTTTGGGAGAGACATCGATATGAGGAGAATAAGAAGTGACAAGACCCTAAGCTTGGGGATGCCCAAGGCACCCCAAGTTAATATCCAAGGAAGATCCAAGCAACTAAGCTTGGGGTTGCCCCGGAAGGCATCCCCTCTTTCGCCTTCAACATTATCGGTAACCTCACTTGGAGCTATGTTTTCATTCGTCACATGATATGTGTTTTTCTTGGAGCCTCAATTTATTTTGTTAGGATTTTCTTGCTTCTATTTATAATAATATTTTGCATCTTTCATTTCAATAAAAATGTCAAGGGTAGCCTTTACCCTGCTTATTTTCCAAGTCTACATGTTGCTGTTTCAAAACAGAAAGTTTACCGCTGTTGCAAAAATTACCTAGAAAAGTCAGAATGTGATAAAATGTTAAACTTCTTGCATAGTAATATAAAATAAATTTTCTACAGTGTGGTATTTTTCTCAGAATTTTTGGAGGTAGGGAAGTATGATGAATCTTGCATTCTTTATAGACTGTACTGATTTGGCAGATTGCTATTATGCTTGCATTGCTTGCATATGTTTGCTTGTTTAATGATTCTATTTGAGGATAGGAGTATTGAATATGCAGAGGCATTTAGTATGAAATTTTGAATAATAATTTTAGTGATTTGCTACAGTAGAGAATGATAAGGTTTTTGCATTGGTTTATACTAACTTATCTCACGAGTTCTTGTTGAGTTTTGTGTGCATGAAGTTTTTAAGATTTAGGGAAACCGTGATATAAAAGGAATTAAGGAGACACAAAAGCTCAAGCTTGGGTATGACCAAGGCATCCCAACATAATATTTCAAGAAGTCTCAAGAATCTAAGCTTGGGGATGCCCCGGTAGGCATCCCGCCTTTCTTCATCAACAATTATCGGTTATTATCGGTTGAGCCTAAGTTTTTGCTTCTTCACATGAGTTGTGCTATTCTTAGAATGTAATTTTATTTTCATTTTGCTTGTTGTTTTAATAAAATACTTAGATCTGAAAGTTTTTAAATAAAATAGAGTCCTCAAATAGTTGCCAGGGAGGCTAGGTAAGCGGCACTCACATCCCGTCAACGAAGATCTTTTCTATGGAATTGCTCTAGTGCTTCACTTATATCTTTTTGAGGACGGTGTGCTTTACTATTTTTGAAGAAATTCTCTTACTTCGCTTAAATTAATTTGAGAAAATGAAATATTATGCTCATGATCTTCACTTATATTTGTTTGAGCTTATCAAAAGCAACACATGAAAATTAGTTCCAAAGTGATAGTATCCAAGAAGGATATAATAAAAACTTTCATGAAGATCATTGGACAAAATAAACTTGATTCCTTGTAATAGTTTGAGATATGATGATGTGATGTGTGAGTCATGTTGATGAGTAATTATGCTTTAGTAAGAATATTGGTGTTAAGGTTTGTGATTCCCTATGCAAGCACGGAAGTCAATAGTTATGCAATGAAATTATGTCCTACTTGTGGTGCATTATTCGGTGTTAATTATGCTCAATGCTCGCTTATGAGATTATTCGTTTCTTGGTTGGTCGCTTCTCAATCTTTTGCTAGCCCTCATTTTGCACTAAGTATGATCACTACTTGTGCATCCAAAATCCTTTAAACTAGTTTTTCCACATGAGTCCACTATACCTACCTATATGCAGTATTATTTTGCTGTTCTAAGAAAATTTGTACGTGCCATCTCTAATTTCAAAAATAAATTTCTCTTTTGTGTGCTCGTACCGCTCGCGAGGCGGTGAGGGATGGCCAATATTTTCCATGCTAGATGTGTTATTCTCACGATGAGTGTTTATTCACTTGTCATTGCACGATAGTAAGGCAAAGGTATTAGGGATGCCTAGTACTCAAATGAAAAATGAATTTACTTTATGTTGTCAAATAATAAATTCCTTGGAAAGTGTTGGTATGGAGGGCACCCGTGGATACGGTTAGCCATGGAAAGTGAAAGTATGGTGGAAAAATGAATAAGCTTTATTTTCTGTTTGGGAACCGCCTATGATATATCTAGCATGGAAAGTGTTGGGAGCTCTAAGTCGTTTTCGTTGGTGGGAAAAGTATGCCTCTCAAAATGTTTTTATGTCTCAATTTTCGCTTTGAGCTCTGGCACCTCTACAAATCCCTACTTCCCTCTGCGAAGGGCCTTTCTTTTACTTGATGCAATTTTTATTTTTTTGAGTCTCCATCTTCTCTTATAAAGCACCAACTAGGAGGCACTATGATCGTACTTGAGCATTGGGTGTAGCTAATATGCGAATGTGTTTCATGAATGGATCAATGATTGAGCATGATGGGCTAGGGATAACTTATTTTAGCGTTGATGTTTTGAAAGACATGGTTGCTTGTTGATATGCTTGAGTATTTAAGTCTCATGTCAAAACTAGACTATTGCTTTGAACCATATAAAAGTCCATATGTCCACGCTATAAAGAAAAGAATATGAGATGACATGTTAGGTAGCATTCCACATCAAAAATTCTGTTTTTATCATTTACCTACTCGAGGACGAGCATGAATTAAGCTTGGGGATGTTGATACGTCTCCAACGTATCTATAATTTTTGATTGTTCCATGCTGTTATATTATCATTCTTGGATGTTTTATAATCATTTTATAGTCATTTTATATCCTTTTTTGGTACGAACCTATTGACATAGTGCCAGTTGCTGTTTTTTGCATGTTTCTTACATCGCAGGAAATCAATATCAAACTGAGTCCAAACACCGCAAAACTTTTTGAGGTTTTTTTAAGGACTAGAACACTTCCAATGTGCCAGAGCAGCACCTGGGGGTGCCTCGAGGGGGGCACAACCCACCAGAGGGCGCCTTGGGGCCCAAGCTTGCCAAGGTGGGTTGTGCCCACCTCGGTGGCCTCCTGCACCCCCTTTTTACACTATAAATTCCCAAAATTCCAAAAACCCTGGGGGTTAACCTAGATCAAATGTTCCGCTGCTGCAAGGCTCTATAGCCACCGAAAACCAATCTAGACCCTGTTCCGGCACCCTGCCGGAGGCGGGGATCATCTCTGGTGGCCATCTTCGTCATCTCGACGGCCACCACGATGAGGAGGTAGTAATCCACCCTCGGGGCTGAGGGTTTGTACCAATAGCTATGTGTTTAATCTCTCTCTCTCTCTCTCTCTCTCTCTCTCTCGTGTTCTTGAGATGTCATGATCTTGATGTATCGCGAGCTTTGCTAATATAGTCGGATCATATGGTGTTTTCTCCTCTGTATCTTGTTGTGATAAATTGAGGTTTTCCCTTTGAGATTTCATTGTTATCAGATTGAATACTTGTATGGATTTGAGAACAATTGATATATGTCTTGCAATTGAATACTCGTGGTGACAATGGGGTGTCGTATTGATTCACTTGATATATGTTTTGGCACTCAACTCGCGAATTCCCGAGGTGACATTGGGGCAATCTATGCATAGGGGTTGATGCACGTTCTTGTCTTTGTTTCTCCAATAGAAATCTTGGGGCACTCTTTGAAGTTCTTTGTGTTGGATTGAGTATTATGAACATGAATTTGCTTTGGTGTTATTTTAGTACGAACTCTAGAATAGATCGAACGAAAAGAATAGCTTTGTGTTATTTTAGTACGAACTCTTGAATAGATCAAACGGAAAGAATAGCTTTGAGGTGGTTTCGTACCCTACAAACAATTTATTCTTATGTTCTATGCTAGATAGGAACTTTGGAGCGATTCTTCATCGCACTTTGAGGGATGGTTAGATGATCCAATTATATTAGCATTGTTGGGAGACTACACTAGCGAAAGTACGGACCCTAGGCCTTGTTTCCAAGCATTTCAATACCTTCTTTGTGCCTATTTACTATTTGCTACCTTGTTGTTTTTATTTATTCATATTATAAAAATATATTTCTACCATCCGTATTACACTTTTATCACCATATCTTCGCCGAATTAGTGCACCTATACAATTTTCCATTGTGTTGGGTGCGTTGGGAGCACAAGAGATTCCTTGTATTTGGTTGCAGGGTCGTTTGAGAGAGACTATCTTCATCCTACGCCTCCCACGGATTGATAAACCTTAGGTCATCCACTTGAGGGAAAATTGCTACTGTCCTACAAAACTCTGCGCTTGGAGGCGCAACACGTGTCTACAAGAATAATGTTGCATAGTAGACATCAGACAACTAATTCTACTTTTACTTAGGTAGTAGGAATTAAGCATGGAGTTGTAGTTCAAATAAATGATTGCCCTGTCATGATTGATCTTGTGATAGTTGATATGCCTAAAGATCCTATTGCTCCAATAATTCTCGGTAGACCTTTTCGAACGACTATCAAAGCTGTGATAAATGTGTTTGAAGGGGATGTTAGTTTTGACTTATCAGCTAAATATCCTTTTGTAAGACATTTCCCCAGGAAAAAGAAAATGTGACCTACACCGGATAAGGCATTGTTGTGAATGCCAGAAGCTATGGTCTCAGTGTGTTTGCACCACCTTGATCACCAATGTGCTCGAGCTAACCGACCAAAAACAAGCGCTTCGTGGGAGGCAACTGATGTCTACTACATAACCTTCTTCTTGTAGGCTCGTGTTGGGCCACTAAGCGCAGAGTTTTGTAGGACAGTAGCAAATTTCCCTCAAGTTGATGGCCTAAGGTTTATCAATCCGTGGGAGGCGTAGGATGAAGATGGTCTCTCTCAAACAACCCTACAACCAAATAACAAAGAGTCTCTTGTGTCCCCAACACACCCAATACAATGGTAAATTGTATAGGTGCACTAGTTCGGCGAAGAGATATGATACAAGTGTAATATGGATGGTAGATATAGGTTTTTGTAATCTGAAAATATAAAAATAGCAAGGTAGCAAGTAACAAAAGTGAGCAAAAACAGTATTGAAATGCTTGGAAACAAGGCCAAGGGTTCATACTTTCACTAGTGCAAGTTCTCTCAACAATGATAACATAATTAGATCATATGGCGATCCCTCAACGTGCGGCAAAAGTCACTCCAAAGTTCCTATCATGGAGAACATAAGATGAAATTGTTTGTAGGGTACGAAACCACCTCAAAGTTATTCTTTCTGATCAATCCATTGAGCTATTCCTATAAGTGTGACAAACAACCCTAGAGTTTGTAGTAAAATAACACCATATGACACACATCAATCAACCCTATTGTCACCTAGATACTCCAATGTCACCATAAGTATCCGTGGGTCAATTATACGATATGCATCAAACAACTTCAGATTCATAATATTCAATCCAACACAAAGAACCTCAAAGAGTGCCCCAAGATTTCTACCAGAGAAACAAGGATGAAAACGGGCATCAACCCCTATGCGTAGATTACCCCAATGTCACCTTGGGAATCCGCAAGTTGAGTACCAAAACATACATCAAGTGAATCAATAGAATACCCCATTGTCACCACGGGTATCCCACGCAAGACATACATCAAGTGTTCTCAAATCCATAATAGTATTCAATCCGATAATAGTGAAACCTCAAAGGTAAAACTCAATTCATCACAAGAAGGTAGTGGGGGAGAAACACCATATGATTCAACTATAGTAACAAAGCTCGCGGTACATCACGATCGTGCCAAATCAAGAACACGAGCGAGAGAGAGAGAGAGAGAGAGAGAGAGAGAGAGAGAGAGCGAGATAGAGAGAGAGGGAGGGAGAGATAGAGAGAGAGAGATCAAACACATAGCTACTGGTACATACCCACAACCCCGAGGTGAACTACTCCCTCCTCGTCACGGAGAGCGCCGGGATGATGAAGATGTCCACCGGTGATGGTTTCCCCGTCCGGCAGGGTGCCGGAACAGGCTCTTGATTAGTTTTTCGTGGCTACAGAGGCTTGCGGCGGCGGAACTCCTGATCTAGGTTTATTTCTGGGGGTTTCTATATTTATGGGAATTATTCGCGTCAGGAACAAGTCAGGGGGTCCACGAGGCGACGACAAGGCAGGGGGCGTGCCCTCCACCCTTGTGGATGCCTCGTGGCTCTTCTGGCCCAACTCTTTTGCTTTGGCGGCTTCTTCTGGTCCATAAAAAAATCACCGTAAATTTTCAGCTCATTTGGACTCAGTTTGATATTTTTCTGCGAAACTCAAAAACAAGGAAAAAACAGAAACTGGCACTGGGCTCTAGGTTAATATGTTAGTCCCAAAATCATATAAAATAGCATATAAAACATCCAAGATAGATAATATAATAGCATGGAACAATAAAAAATTATAGATACGTTGGAGACATATCAAGCATCCCCAAGCTTAATTTCTGCTCATGCTCGCGTAGGTAAATGATAAAAACAGAATTTTTGATGTGGAAGGCTACCTAACATATTTATCAATGTAATCTTCTCTATTGTGGCAAGAATATTCAGATCCATAAGATTCAAAACAAAAGTTTAATATTGACATAAAAACAATAATACTTCAAGCATACTAATAAGGCAATCATGTCTTCTCAAAATAACATGGCCAAAGAAAATTATCCCTACAAAGTCATATAGCCTCGCTATGCTCCATCTTCATCACACAAAATATTCAAATCATTCACAACCCCGGTGACAATCCAAGCAATTGTTTCATACTTTTGATGTTCTCAAACTTTTTCAACTTCCATGCAATACATGAGCGTGAGCCATGGACATAGCACTATAGGTGGAATAGAATATGATGGTTGTGGAGAAGACAAAAAAGAAGGACATAGTCTCACATCAACTAGGTGTATCAACGGGCTATGGAGATGCTCATCAATAGATATCAATGTGAGTGAGTAGGGATTGCCATGCAACGGATGCACTAGAGCTATAAGTTTATGAAAGCTCAAAAAGAAACTAAGTGGGTGTGCATCCAACTCGCTTGCTCACGAAGACCTAGGGCAATTTGAGGAAGCCCATCACTTGGAATATACAAGTCAATTCTATAATGAAAAAACCCCACTAGTATATGGAAGTGACAACATAGGAGACTCTCTATCATGAAGATCATGGTGCTACTTTGAAGCACAAGTGTGGTAAAAGGATAATAACATTGCCCCTTCTCTCTTTTCTCTCATTTTTGGGGGGCCTTCTCTCATTTTTTTTGGCCTCTTTTTTCCCCAGAGTCTCATCCCAACTCGTGGGGGAATCATAGTCTCCATCATCCTTTCCTCACATGGGACAATGCTCTAATAATGAAGATCATCACACTTTTATTTACTTACAACTAGAGAATTACAACTCGATACTTAGAACAAAATATGACTCTATATGTATGCCTCTGACGGTGCCGGGATGTGCAATGAATCAAGTGTGACATGTATGAAAGAATTATGAACGGTGGCTTTGCCACAAATATGATGTCAACTACATGATCATGCAAAGCAATATGACAATGATGAAGCGTGTCATAATAAACGGAACGGTTGAAAGTTGCATGGCAATATATCTCGGAATGGCTATGGAAATGCCATAATAGGTAGGTATGGTGGCTATTTTGAGGAAGGTAATAGGTGGGTGTATGGCACCGGTGAAATTTGCGCGGTACTACAGAGGCTAGCAGTGGTGGTAGGGTGAGAGTGTGTATAATCCATGGACTCAAAATTAGTCATAAAGAACTCACATACTTATTGCAAAAATCTATCAGTCATTGAAAAAAAGTACTACACGCATGCTCTTAGGGAGATAGATTGGTAGGAAAAGACCATCGCTCGTCCCCGACCACCACTCGTAAGGAAGACAATCAATAAATAAATCATGTCCAGCTTCATCACATAACGGTTCACCATACGTGCATGCTACGGGAATCACAAACTTTAACACAAATATTTTTACAATCCATAATTACTCACTAGCATGACTCTAATATCACCATCTTTATATCTCAAAACAATCACAAGGAATCAAACTTCTCATAGTATTCAATGCACTTTATATGAAAGTTTTTATTCCCTCTTGGATGCCTATCATATTAGGATTAAATTCATAACCAAAGCTGATTACCATGCTGTTTAGAGAATCTCAATGATATAAGTGAAGCATGAGAGTTCAGCAATTTCTTCAAAATAAAACTACCGCCGTGCTCTAAAAAGATATAAGTGAAGCACTAGAGCAAATGACAAACTACTCCAAAAGATATAAGTGAAGATCAACGAGTAGTCGAATAATTATGTAACTATGTGACGACTCTCTAACATAAAGAAAATTTAGATCTTAAGTACTTTATTCAAACATCAAGCAAAACTAAATAAAGTGACATTCCAAGTATAGCACAACAAATGTGAAGAAGCAAAAACTTAGGCTCAACCGAGGCTAACCGATAATTTTTTATGAAGAAAGGTGGGATCCAACCGGGGCATCCCCAAGCTTAGATTCTTGAGACTTCTCGAAATATTAATTAGGGATGCCTTGGGAATCCCCAAGCTTGAGATTTTGTGTCTCCTTAATTTCTCTAATATCATAGTTTCCCGAAATCTTAAAAACTTCATCCACACAATACTCAACAAGAACTCGTGAGATAAGTTAGTATAAATCCATGCAAAACCTTATCATTCTCTACTGTAGAAAATCACTAAATTATTATTTAACATTGCATACTAAATGCCTCTGCATATTTAATATTCCTATCCTCAAATAGAATCATTAAACAAGCAACCATATGCAAACGTAGCAGCAAACTGTCTAAACATAATAGTCTGTAAAGAATGCATGAGGAATCATACTTACCTAACTCCAAAAATTCGGAAAAAATACCGCACTGTAGATAATTTGTTCCTACTCATTGTGTAAAATTTTCAAGATTTTATCGTGTTCTGACTTTCCAGAAGAATTCAGACATTGATAGAAAATTTTCTGTTTTCAAAACAACAACATATAGACTTGCAAAATAAGCATGGTAAAGGCTATACTTAACCTTTTCATTGAACTAAAAGATGCAAAACATTAATCTAAATAATAGAAAGCAAATCCTAATAAAGAAAATGATGCTCCAAGAAAATCACATATCATGTGGTGAATAAAAATATAGCCTCAAGTAAATTTACCGATGGATTGAAGACAAAAGAGGGGATGCCATCCCGGGCATCCCCAATCTTAGGCTCTTTCCACTTCTTGTTCCATAGTCCATCAAATCTTTACCCAAAACTTGAAAACTTCACAACACAAAACTCAACAGAAAACTCGTAATCTCCGTTAGTATAATAAAGCAAATCACCACTTAGGTACTGTTGTGAACTCATTCTAAATTTATACTGGTGTTATATCTACCGTATTCCAACTTCTCCATGGTTCGTACCCTCCGATACTACTCATAGATTCATCAAAATAAGCAAACAACACATAGAAAACAGAATCTGTCAAAAATAGAACAGTCTGTAGTAATATGGAAACTTTCAATACTTATGTAACTCCCAAAATTCTGGAACATTAGGAAGATCTAGGCAATTTGTATATGAATCTTTTGTAAAAAAATTCAGAATTTTTTCACGCCCAGTTGAATTTAAACAATCCTGGCAATGATCGCAAAAGTTTCTGTTTTTCAGCAAGATCAAATCAACTATCACCATAGACCATCCCAAAGATCTTACTTGGCACTTTATTGAAATAAAAGCTACAAAACATTATTAATACAATAGCTTAATCATGTGAACAGGCAAAAATAGTAGGGGTAAATAATGGGTTGTCTCCCAACAAGCGCTTTTCTTTAATGCCTTTCTAGCTAGGCATGATGATTTCAATGATGCTCGCATAAAAGTAAAGAATTGAAACGCAAAGAGAGCATCATGAAACATATGTGGCAAGAACATTTAAGTCTAAACCACTTCCTATTCATAGGGATTTTGTGAGCAAACAACTTATGGGAACAAGAATCATCTAGCATAGGAAAGAAAAACAAGCATGACTTCAAAACTTTCAACACATGGAGAGGAAACTTGATATTATTGAGATATGTAAAAACATATGTTCCTCTCTCATAATAATTTTGAGTGGAAACATGAATGAATTCAACAATATAACTATCACATAAAGCATTCTTTTCATGATCCACAAGCATAGAAAATTTACTACTCTCCACATAAGCAAAATTCACCTCATTCATATTAGTGGGAGCAAACTCAACAAAATAAGTATCATGTGAGGAATAATCCAATTGAAAATTAAAATCACGATGACAAGTTTCATGGTTATCATTATTCTTTATAGCATACATGTCATCACAATAATCATCATAGATAGCAACTTTGTTCTCATAATCAATTGGAACCTCTTCCGAAATAGTGGATTCATCACTAAATAAAGTCATGACCTCTCCAAATCCACTTTCATCATTATAATAAGATTCAACACCCTCCAAAATAGTGGGATAATTACCTAGAGTTGACACTCTTCCAAACCCACTTTCATCAATATAATCATCATAAATAGGAGGCATGCTATCATCATAATAAATTTGCTCATCAAAACTTGGGGGACAAAAATATCATCTTCATCAAACATATCATCCCCAAGCTTGTGGCTTTGCATAACATTAGAATCATGGATATTCAAAGAATTCATACTAACAACATTACAATCATGCTCATCATTCAAATATTTAGTTGTCAAACATTTTATAGACTTCTTCTTCTATCAATTGAGCACAATTTTCCTTTCCATCATTTTCACGAAAGATATTAAAAAGATGAAGCATATGAGGCAACCTCAATTCCATTTTGTGTAGTTTTTTTATAGACTAAACTAGTGACAAAACAAGAAACTAAAAGATGTGATTGCAAGATCTAAAGATATACCTTCTGAAGGAAATATGCCCTAGAGGCAATAATAAAGTTCTTATTTATATTTCCTTATATCATGATAAATGTTTATTATTCATCTTAGAATTGTATTAACCAGAACCTTTGATACATGTGTGGATACATAGACAAACAAAGTGTCACTAGCATGCCTCTACTTGACTAGCTCATTAATCAAAGATGGTTATGTTTCATAGCCATAGACATGAGTTGTCATTTGGTTAATGGGATCACATCGTTAGAGAATGATGTGATTGACTTGACCCATTCCGTTAGCTTAGCACTTGATCATTTAGTATATTGATATTGCTTTCTTCATGACTTATACATATTCCTATGACTATGAGATTATGCAACTCCCGAATACCGGAGGAACACTTTGTGTGCTACCAAACGTCACAACATAACTGGGTTACTATAAAGGTGCTCTATAGGTGTCTCCGATGGTGTTTGTTGAGTTGCCATAGATCGAGATTAGGATTTGTCACTCCAATTGTCGGAGAGGTATCTCTGGGCCCTCTCAGTAATGCACATCACTATAAGCCTTGCAAGCAATGTGACTAATGAGTTAGTTGCGGGATGATGCATTACAAAACGAGTAAAGAGACTTGTCGGTAACGATATTGAACTAGGTATTGAGATACCGATGATCGAATCTCGGGCAAGTAACATATCGGTGACAAAGGGAACAACGTATGTTGTTATGCGGTTTGACCGATAAGGATCTTCGTAGAATATGTGGGAGCCAATATGAACATCTAGGTTCTGCTATTGATTATTGACCGGAGACGTGTCTTGGTCATGTCTACATAGTTCTCGAACCCGTAGGGTCCGCAGGCTTAACGTTCGGTGACGATCGGTATTATGAGTTTATGTGTTTTGATGTACCGAAGGTAGTTCGGAGTACCGTATATGATCACGGATATGACGAGGAGTCTCGAAATGGTCGAGACATAAAGATCGATATATTGGATGACTATGTTTGGACATCGGAAAGGTTTCGAGAGAGTTCGGGCATATACCGGAGTACCAGGGGGTTACCGGAACCCCCCGGGGAGTCAATGGGCCTTAATGGGCCATAGTGGAAAGGAGGAGGAGACGGCCAAGGTGGGGGCGCTCCGCCCCCCAAGCCCAATCTGAATTGGGAAGCACTATACAAAAAGACACACCCGTGACATTTAGGGCCGAACGAAATTTTTTTTGTCATCCTTATGACACTTCTATGACAATAATTGTGACAAAACCACGGTATCATCATAGATGTGGTGGGCTCCTACTTCTATGACAAAAAATCATGAAAGAAAATGGGCTTTTCGTCCTGGGCGGGCCGGAGACGCAGCTGCATGACATTCTTTGGGCCGTCCATGACGGAAAAACCATGGTAGAAGTGAGGGCGGAAAATATCGTGGAGTTCGTTACGGTGGGTGGTCGGGGCCGAGCAATGCGCTGCTTTCTCATACGCACGCTGCTGTGCGAGTAGGCGTTATGCGCTCTAACTGAACTCGAGCGAGGCGTTGGGCTCTAACTGAACCCGAGCGATTGCACTGCAGGCTACGATTTACTGAGCCCGAGCGATCGATCGATGGCTGTTAACTGAACTCGATCGAGCGATTCCTTCGCTACTGCTGCTAACTAAAGCCGGTCGATGCTGCCTCTGGTTGAACATTGAGCGTTGTTGGGGGGTTTGGATGAATAGTTCCCGGTGGGGGTTGGATGAACAGGAACTCTTGGTAGTAGAGGCCGTTGCCGCTGGATGAACAGTACTCCGATCGATCGAGTCGGTGGATGAACAGGACCCCATGGAGGGCTGGATGAACAGGACCCCGTGGAGGGCTGGTTGAACAGTAGGCGGTGGAGGGCTTGTTGAATAGTAGCCGATGGAGGGCTGGATGAACTGTAGCCCGTGGAGGGGTGGTTGAATAGGACCCCCGTGGAGAGGGCTGGTTGAACAGTAGCCGGTGAAGGAGCGCACGGTGGAGGCTGGATGAGCAGGAGCCCGTGGATGAACAGTCGCAAGTGGAGGCTGGAGGAGGTCGACGGTGGATGAACAGTAGGCTGTTTCCTCCGTTCTGCGGTATGCCAGGCCTCGTTTCCATCGGCTGTTCTGTCCAAGACGGTTGGCTCCCGATGAATAGCACACGTTCCGTTGCCTTCCGATGAACACGACGCATTCTGTTGCCTCCCCATGAACACGACGACAAAGCAGTTTCTCCGTTCCGAGCCAGCCACAGCCATGTACACGAGCCCTGGCCATACGTATGCGCGAGTAGGCGTTCGAGACCCCGCCCGTATGTACGTATGTGGCCGTATTTACTTTCTTGCACCCTGGCCGCTGTACGTATGTGTAGATGCTACGCCCGCGCCTCTACTACCACATGTGCGCGCATCTACTACCACACGTGCCCTTCCTTACACGGCCACGGTTCATCGCTGCAGCCTGCTGATAGACCGATTGACCAGTATGTACATACACGTTCGCGACTAGAATGACAATGCTACGTATGCTTCGACCGGGTGGGTCCCGACTGTCAGGCACTTCCTTGCGTGCGAAGATGTAGCTGGTGGGTCCCAGCAGTCAGGGGGGTGAATCATTTTGTTTTTGCCCATAATATGGACACACTTCCTTGCGTGCGAAGATGTAGCTGGTGGGTCCCAGCAGTCGGGGAGAAATGTTTTTTTTTCACGAAATACGGTGGCCCGTCCGGTGGATCCCTGCTGTCAGGTGCAGGAATAATTATTTTCCGCGTAATTAGGAGGCACTTCCTTGCTGCGGCCGTGGACCCAACTGTCAGCCTCTCCACGTACAGTACTCTTCCGATGGAAGTCGGTCGTTGACCACATTGACCACGCCGCGCCGAGAGCACCAAGGCGGTGGACGACGGCGAGGCCCAGGAAGGGGACGACGCGAAGTAGGGGAAGACACGGTAGTGGATGCCCACACGGAGAGGATTACGAGGGTTCACTGGTTCGGTTGCGGTGTGAGGATGTCGTCGCCGCAGGGCCTGGCCAGCGCTGGGAGTGGTAGGGGGAGGTGAGGCCTCCGCGGCAGCACAGCCGGCCACGGGAGGCAGGAGCAGGCGGCATGACCGACGCTGCATTGGGCGGCCGGAGCAAGAAGACCAGAGGTTGAAGAATCACAACGGCCGTTGGATGGACATCATACGATCACTGCAGTTAGAATCGTTTATATTGACGTTGACAAAGCCCTTGGTACACGTCAACTTAGTAGGCCCACAGGCCAGCCTCCGGAACGGTGCAACCCAGATGTCAGGGGGAGGAATCATTTTTTGGGCGGCTGAAGCTAGAATATCCGAGATTGAAGAAGAAGCACGACATCCGTTGGACGGAAATCCAACGGACACTGCTGCTAGAACCGTGTGTTGACTATAAGTTGACAAAGCCTTGCATACGCATCAACTTAGTAGGCCCACAAGTGTGTGGCAAAGAACTTATAGCCCATTTGCGATTTGTAAGAATGCACAACCCATTTTTGAATTCTAATGGAATTTACTACAACCCATTTACAGTTTGTTAAAAGTACAACCCATTTTCTAGCTAGGACAACGATTAACAATTTCAACCAACCGTTCAAAACAGAATTCAATAAAATTTCCCACATTCTGATAGGATCCGATATTTTTGTCCCGAAATTTCTAGTTATATTAAATACAATTTCAATATAAATTTGTGTTACGTAAAAATCCAACGAAACATTGCGCGTGCAACAATTAATAAAATTAAAAGTTTCAAAATACAAAAGTAATATTTTATAAACTAATTACGTGTTTGGTGCCTTTTTGTAGTTACTACATAGTTTCTATAATTACATCCCATTTATTATTTCTTAAAGCCCATTTTCTTATTAAGCCTAATGCATCCCTCCTAGGAAAGATTTGCAGCCCAGCGGGGCGGAGAATAACAAGTTGACCCGGATTGTGTACAACTGTCGGCTCAGTTGTATTCGATGTTGAAAAAGAAGGTCGGTGTAATCTTGTACAACCTTACATGGCTACTCAGCCCACATTCAAATAAGCGGAAAGGCCCAAACAAGGCTTCTGTACAACTTTTTGAAGTCACTGAGCTCAATTAATAACTTAAGAAAAAATTTAGAGTATAGTGGAACCTAATTAAAAGCTGTCACGAGCGAAGAAATAATTCAACGGGTCCCACTTGTGCGTGTGTTTGTGTGTGTGTGTGTGTGTGTGTGTGTATGAGAGAGAGAGAGAGATCCATCGGTCGATGCTCATAAATACATCTTTCAGCCATATGCATTGATGATGCTCAGTAAACACTTATATAGTTGACACAATCATATAGAACATCATAGCACACTGAACTTGCATACAAAAATTTCACGCAGGCGGCACAATCAGGGTGGAAGCAGTGGATCGCTACAGGTAGGGCTACGTTGAAACCAACGAACTCATACATAACGGTTCTTCGTCTTTATCAATGACGGGGACATATCTTGAATGTTGTGCAAAGAAAACAGACAGACAACACAATATATAAGTTCTGCTAGAACATTAAGTTGACGTACAACCCTTTCTAAAAAAAGTTCAGGTAAAAAAAAGAACATGTCATCTGACAAGATTCCGTTGTTACCTCAAATTAGAGCACATCCAAGCAGCCAGCCCTGCCTCTTCTCCCAAAGAAGTAGTGGCCTCCGCCACGTGATGGATTAGGCCCTGTGCCATCCATCGTTCCGAGCAACACGGGGAAAGTCTGACGTTGACTCCTGTAATGGACGTTGTCGACGGATCCGGGCACCAGCGGCGGCGGCAGGACTTTGATTGATGGATTGACCACTTCTTCGACATGCACGAACACTCGATATAGGTACATCCCTAACGTGGTCCGCGACGTCCTTGGTGGCGACGAATAGTACAACCCCGGTTCCTACACCGGTATCTCAACACCAATCACCTTCGGTATGGTGTACGGCTTCTTCATCCATGCCATAACCATCAGAGCCCAACTGTCTGGAGGAAGAAACATACTTACGAACTCACCTCCAAGGTCGTTGATAAGCTCATTCATGGACTCGTTGTTCCAAGCATGTCGAGGCATGCCGTGGAAGGTAAGCTTTGTTAAAAACTCAAGCTCAGAGGGCACCGAGCCCCATCCTGGGTGCCACCGATCAAAGCTCACTAGCGCGCCATTGCAGAACAAACGTCGGGAAGATTCAAACACACGACTGCAGTCGAAAGTTGTCCGGAACCTGACGAAGAAATCAGCCGGTGGCGGACAGACTTCGACGAGCAAGTCACTTTTTTGGATGCCGTGTGCAATGCCAAGAGCTTTGACAATGTTGTCCGGCGAAACGGGAGGCTGGTCACCGTTGATGGTTACCATCAACACTTTGTCGGCAAACTGGTCGTCAAGCGCTGCCATGCCACTGTTGAGCGATAGCACGCAGCCGCCCGAAGGCAGGACGGACCTCAGGATCTCCGGCTCGGAGATCCGCGTTGACCAGCGACATGATAGCGCGCTTGAGTACAGGGAGTACAGGAGGGGGATTTGGGGGAACTGGAGTAGGAATCGAGATTCCAGAGGTGGGGGAGGGGCGGTTAATTGGGGATGAAAAGGTAGCATGAATTTCGAACACGCGCCAATAAGCTCTTGAATGCATAAGCGCTGCGAAAACACCGGTGGCGCCCACATGTCGGCCTAAGAGTCCCTATTCTTTCTTTTTTTGAGAGCCCGCCCTTTTTTTGAGGATCTTTTGAGAGCCCGGCCTGAGAGTCATAATTGACCTATTTGGCATTGCGTTACTACCCGACCCATATTCAACGACACCTCACTAGCCCAAACAAGTGTACATCATTGAAAAGACACTAAGCTCAAATTATAACTTAAAAAAAGGAGATATACTCTGAACACTGGAGAATGGTGATGCCCTCATTTAGCCCACTAGCAGTTCGAGACAATAAACAATTCGAAACAATGATATATATACATCATTCAAACACTGACTAGTGAATACTACTGACATAAACAACAAGACATGATAGTTCATAAGAAGTCTTGCTACACCACCAAAACGCACCCATCTGCAGCACTCAGACTCTCGTGATCCAGACGAGAATGACATTCTAAATAGAGGCAACTATTACATAGTAAGAGTGACATAGACAAGGATGACCAAATGACAAGGAATATGCATAACAAAAGAGAGAACTACCCATCCAGAACAAACAGCAAAGACAACAAGTCATTCGAAGAGGGATGATCCAACACAATCATAATTTGCAGCCCCGGTTCAGCCACCAGTGATCCGGAGACACCAGTACTCCACCCTTTCGACGCCACAGCCCAATTACCTATCAACCTGAAGGCTTGAACCACATCACTGCCTGTCAGACTCGACATATCCAAGGATCAAAGTTAATCAAGATGCCTTTGTCATTTTCACCTTCTTTTGGCTGCAGGCTGTATCGTTGACAATCAGGGGAGTTTGCTCCTGAACTCCTAGGGCTCGCGGTGTAGACATAGTTTTCCATAGCAAACAGAGCCTCTCTGCCATCAAGGTCCTTGCCAACGGTGATCTCCTGGTTAATCGGATAATTGAGTCTGAGAAACAGAGAGTATGAACAAAGGCTGTTTACCCGCCTCCAACTCAATCCTGCAGGCCCCAACAAGCTGGTATCCTGCTCATAGACGTAACAACCACTGTCCGGATACTCACGTATTTTACGGTGCTTGCATATAGTGGGGTTTTTGCAATATAACTTTTTCGGCTCATGTATCTGAATGATCATTAGTCTTTTGTCGTCCTCTGATCGAGCGAGGAACCAGTTGTGCTTCCCTGTTTTTGGCAAAGGTGGTGTGATTACAAAGGGCAATAACTTTAGGGACACTGCATCATATAAAAAAGGACAGACATTGTTAATGTAAGATCAACATTGTTCAGAGTAGGAGTAGGATAATGCAAGAAACATCATTGATATGTCCCTGTTGGAACTGGGAGGAAAATACAGGGAAATGTATACTGGGTTTGAAAATATAGAAGTGCCATGCATGGTTATACTCATGTTATCTCACAATCGATTCTTCACAGGAAACTACCATGTCATTTATGTTATGTAATCATGTTCTGTCCTCACAAAAAAATTCTTCAAGGAAACTAACAGACCATGCATTGTTATATACTCATGTTCTGTGGGCATATTTTTGTGAGCATATTATTCTAGCCATTGATTGCTGAAGGGCGAACATAGGTATGTACACATGGTAAGCATTACAGGATTTCACTACTTCTGAATATAGAGTTCTCCATATGCACATTTACTTCCCTAATGTATGGTTAGATGAAACCAACAGTGTGATGCATGTTTCTACATCATGAAATGAGGAAACTAACATGGCCATTGATACACACTCATATTTAGTAGTATATAGATTACTATAAAATAAGGAGAATATCAATATCTTCCTAACCGTTTGATTATTCAGGGGTACAAATTGGTTGTAATGACATGGTCACAATCACATGAATTAATCCATTCCAAATATAGCTGATTTAAGGCGTCTCTAATACATTGCCATAGTTCTACTCAAACTATGCTACAACAGGGATATGTCAATCATCACAAAAAGTTCAAATAGTGTCATGGCGTCATCATTAACATCAGACGGAAACAACTTACACGCGTCGTCCCAGCAATACGAGGTGCCATCTGCTTTGTCGATCACGTAGTTGATGCCATTGTGTTCAATAGCATCATAGAAGTGTGTATCAGCTTTGACGACGATCCACTGCGAGCTGAGCTGTCTCCAGCTAAAGAAGGCACCGGCGGAAAGATATGCGAGTCCCTTGTCGAACAAGGCAATTAGGTTGAAGTCTGTGTAATCCGCATGTCGTGTGGGCACTTGGCATATTACAATATTCTGCAAAACAAGGTGCGTCCAATTGACGACGTAATCTAGATGACTTGGACCGTGACGGTAAAACTCTATATCATGCAACGGAGGAAGGATAATCTCATGGGAGCTCTGTAAGTTCACGAGCACCAAATTTTTCCCGTCTTCTCTGACGGCAGCCATCCACTGGGAGTTCATGCCGACCTAGTACATACCTGCAAGTAGTTTAGGGCGATGGTGATCGGATCGAAGTCGAGGGAAATGATGTACGATGACCCACTACATACCTGCAAAGAAGTTTCGGCTAATGGAGGCCGGATTGAAGTCGAGGGGCATCATGTACGCCTCCGTATCATGGTGAGCAAATCTCCCAAGACCAAATAGCAGCAAGCAGGGTGTCTTGAAAAGCTTAGGCCTCGCTTCGTCGATGGCGGTGTGCATGCCCCTCGAGCATGTAGCCAGCCGCAGGGCGCTCAACATATCCATACACGAACAACACAGGTCGAGGACGTCATTGGGGAGATTTCTCCAATCGCGGCTCATATGGATGTTGCGCGGTTCGCGTTCGGCCATGGTAGAGTTTGGAAGGTGGGGTTTCGGGGGGCTTGATTTACGGGGGAGAAGGCTCTCGGTGCTGGAGCGGCTAGCGAGGGAATAGTGGTACTCGGGGAGGCGAGCAAGGTGAGGGTACGCGGGGGCACAGTGAGATGATGAAGAGTGACCTCAGGATCTCTGGCGAGAGGGAGATGGAGATGGAGATGGAGTGGTGCTAGGGGAGAGGGATACGAGGCGAGGCATGCTATACATCGGCGGTGACAGTGACTGCACAGTGCACAAGGTGAGGCTGACTTTGGTAACCCGGACACGCCGCTGACTGGTGTCACCTCGGTAGCAGGTCTTGTCACTTCACTTGTGAGGATCGGATGAATAATAGTATTTTGACCATCAAGTGTACCGCAGTTGTACTACTACTACTAGTAGAAGGAGTAGTAGGAACATGAGTAGTACTCCTGTGCTAGCATGCCTCTGGGTTCACTTCATCCTCCAGGTATCATCCATATTGCGAGCATTACCAAATTCTCGTGCATGCGGAAGCGCGAAGAAGTACTTTTCTCTTTTGAGGATCACCGCATATTCCTTAACTAGAGAATGTTGTGTCTCCCATGCACGCGCCAATATCCATCCGAACCAGCTGCGACACATTTTTTATCCCTTTGCATAGGTCCCATCATCGGGAGGTGCAGAAATAAAAAGGAATCATAAAATGTCTCGCCACGGTGATTCGAAAGAGTGACCTCAACTAGCCAGTGGCACATGTAGCGCTAGAAGGATGGGCATGTAGAGGACAGGTACCACTCCTCAGTCTACCCGCGTAGCCTTTTCGTTTAGTCTACCTAGCCATCTAATCAACTGCCTGCAGGCCACTTCTCTCATTTACTTCTCCATCGGGAACCGCTTTTCCGCGGCTTCTTCACTACTCCTTCATCTTCATTTGCATCCAAACCACACTGCATTCACATTGTTTTAACCTCTTCACATCCTCCTGGAGTAATTCCGAAGCCCGTTTAAATAATCATCTTCTTCAGTTAGACTAGCCATCTAATCCTAATTCTCCAAACCATAGCCCTCTAGTCCAGCGGTTCCAAATGGCGAAAGAGATCGAGATGCATGTTTTTAGCGTCCAACATGTCCTCGTCGAAGGCTCGTTCACCATAGTTGCCACAGTCACCGACCACCCAAGGGTTGTTCGGAAGTGGATCAACAGTGTATCCAACTCCCTCCAAATGGTGGAGATGAAGGTCATCGGTCTCGACGCAGAGTACACGGAGGGTGCCACTGGGAAGATCCAACGCGCCGCCGTCTTTCAGTTGTGCCTCGAAGATGATGTTTTGGTGTACCATATCATACACGCGCCCTCCATACCAGGTGAGCTTCACGATTTCTTGTCTCGGAAGGACATATACTTCTGTGGGGCACCCATCGGAGGGGACAAACCGAAGTTGGAGCCGTACAACCTTGATTTGAAAAGCATCGTGCTATGTCTTGAGCTTGCGTTGGTTTTCCCTGAAGAGGAGAGGATGATGCAGCACAGTAGCGTAAGTATTTCCCTCAGTTTTTGAGAACCAAGGTATCAATCCAGTAGGAGGCAGTTACTACCACGCATTGGGCCCGAAACCAATGGACCCTCTCGGCTTCTTAACCACCCTTGTCCTCAGTCCGGGAGTTGCAAGTAGTTTCTGGTGTTTGTAGTATGCTGGGGGCCGCACGCAACGCTGGCCATAGGGGTGGGTTGTGTTGCCGTAGGCACCGTGGCCCGGTGTACCGATTCGCCCGTTTGGTGTCTCGGGAACCGTGCACACATTGTTCGGGGCTGTATAGGAAACCTCGGCCGGACTCCCTGCGGATGGAACCCGAATAGGCGATAAACCTGGACTAGGGACTTGTGTGTTTAGGTAGGCCGTGGCCGACACCCACGTTGGGCTTCCGCTTGAAGGTTGCCGAGTACATGTCGTAAATGGGCGGTAAGTGGTGAGCGTGTGTGAAGAAGTACACCCCTACAGGTTAATATGATCTATTGAATAGTCGTGTCCACGGAGAAGGACTTACGGGTTGCCTATATCAGTTCATAGACAAGTGAAAGTGGATACTCTAAAATACGCAAGATAAGCGTGAGTGCTATGGATGGCGTTCTCGTAGGGAGACGGGAGCGGATCCATAGTGGTGTATTGATATGGTGAATATGTGGACTCGTGTGGGCCACCTCAAAAGATTTAATTGCAGTCGTAGTTCAGGATAGCCACCGAGTCAAAGCTGGCTTGCTGCAGTCAAACCCCACCACCCCCCTTGATAATGATGCATATGTGGATAGTTCTGATGTAAGTCTTGCTGAGTACGTTTGTACTCACGTTTGCTTATTTTATGTTTTGCGAGAGACTTCGTTCTCGCTAGTAGTTCCACGTGAACTTGACGGTTAGCTTGATACCTCAGCTACGATCTTGTGCCCTCGGCAGATCTCGGTAGATAGTCGCTTCTCGGCCTTCTTCATTTATAGTTATGCGTACTCAGACATGTTTAGCTTCCGCTTGTGCTTTGACTTGTATGCTCTGAGTGTTGGGTCATGAGACCCATGTTTGTAATATCTCGCTCCTCGGAGCCTATTGATTAAATATTTGAGTCGTAGAGTTATGTTGTGATGCCATGTTGTATCTACACATATTGAGCATATTGTGTGTATGTTTGAAATGCTTGGTATGTGTGGGATCCGACAAACTAGTTGTTTAACCTTGGCAGCCTCTCATATGGGGAAATGTAGTCTCGTGCTTCTGAGCGATAGTAGTCCGCTACAGCCCGGTTCACGAGTCTGCTAGCCCTGCACTCTGCTTGGACACTTGACTGGCGGCATGTGTTTCACTTCGTTCCTATATACATCCCTTCGGGAAATGTCACGCGGTGTTATTCGGAGTCCTGCCTAGCCTGCTACAGCCGGGATACCGGAGTCCTGTTAGCCAGTGCTACAGCCCGAATCTATACGTTGATGACCGACATGCTCGATGTGATTCATGTATGCTGTCCCCATAGGTTAGTGCCGCTTTGGGTTCACGACTAGCCATGTCGGCCGGGTTCTTTGTCATATGGATGCTAGCGACACTATCATATACGTGAGCCAAAAGGCGCAAACGGTCCCGGGCCATGGTAAGGCGACACCGTGGGAATACCGTGCGTGAGGCCGCAAAGCGATATGATGTGTTACATGCTAGATTGGTGTGACTAGGATCAGGGTCCCGACAGCGTTGGTATCGAGCTTTGTTGCTGTAGGATTACCAAGCCAAACTGGTGAAGTTGAGTCTAGAAATGCTTTAGTTATATAAGGGAATTGATTGTGGAAGGAGCGTAAGGCTCTTTTACTCCTTATATCTCATGGCCTTACGATCCGAGTCATCCTCTTCTCTTCTACGGGGTTAAGAACTAGGCCTTCTCATCTATCTATCAGGATGACGTGTTACTAATCCATAGACTTATAAGATTGTTGGTTTTAAGCCCAATTCAGCTTCTACTATTTCTGTATGTTAATTGTTGATCTCGGAACCTTGATATTGTGATGTTGAGTGGTTATGCCACCATTTTTGCAGGATGTCTCAAATCATCTTGAGCATTTACAGCCGTTATGCTGTCCGAGCCATCCCAGGTCTCTAAATAGTCTGATGCATTTGCAAATCCTTTCCTTCCGTTTCCGATGTCCTTTTTGGTCAGAATAAGCGCACTAACCAGTCGGTCGAGGTACTCTGTTGCCTCGACATATATGTTGGAACTATTATTATGACCTTAGGTGTTTAGGAAGTCACCTAGCAATTAGCAATGCTTTTGTATCCCCAGTGTTATGATTCTGGCCATTATTCTTGAAAGCCTCCGTGATGTTATTAGTTAGTAGGCATTCTATTCCTGGGTCCTTGAACCCGAGATTCACCCTACTTACTTCCTGTTGATAGTGTTGCTAGTTCCTTAGGATATTAGTAACCTTGCATTAGCCCTCGAGGTCCGTGGTATTTCCTTCTTCCAAATACTATGAACCGCTTATGGCAGAAGTTCCTTGTTGAACCAAAACATCACAATAAGAGTGCTCTTGAGGAGTTCTCCATTCATAATTGTGAATCTGCCAATTCTACTTTACGCATGGGTTATCCGGGAGAAATGTTGAGCCTTGCTCGATATACTAATCCATGCTTCCACAACTCGAAAAATTATATGTTCCTTTGAGTTTCTCTCTTTAGTTGTATCCTGACCATCCTCTATCAGTTGATAACCAAGAGTATGTGTGCATTCGTTTATCGATGTCTATTATCCTTGTGGTCCGTCAAGCCATTACATTACGGAATGACTAGGAGAAACAAACTCGATACCTCATCCATTTCGAGGATTGGGTCAAAGCAGTTGTAATCCGCAGATCAAATGCAATCAAGCTTTGATTCTGCTCTACCACAAGTATTACCGTCTTATGTCGAATTGACATGAGAACTGCACCAACTCTCATGAATTTTTGACGATGCTACTTCTCGCCATCATTATTCATTCCTCGGTCCCGAGTTGTTGTAACCGGAATGCCGACAAGTGAATTGTGATGTGTGAAATCAATACTCCGAGCAACTCGTTGCTTGGTAGCTAATCGACAATATCCTCATTCTTAGCGTGTTGGTTATTAAATCATCATCCTAAGATTGATCGTGCTACCTAGTCCTTATTTACGATGCACTCTTCGATCTATGAGTTAGGATCTTGTCAAGTCCTCACTCATTTGATCATATCGTCTTGCCCTCAAAAGCACGATTGTTCTCGAGCTTAGTAACATACCGGTGGTTCGTGACTTTCCAAATATCTTCTTGGAAGTGTTACCGGGTTGTTTCTGATTTGTTATGTTGGGCTGCGTGATCAAGTTGGTTTCTTGTGAACCACCCTTTCTCCAAGAACCTGTGTTGGATATCCACGAGCTAGTTGGTTAAGCTAGACAACAACTTGGAGAGTTGGAAGATAAAAGTTTGCCTAACTTAGTTCGTTCCAAAGGGATATTCTTGTGTAGTGTGTGTTGAAGAAAAATGATATCTTCATCGATTGGTCCCTGTGATCAGTTGTTGGATCTATTGCCTTGTCAAAACTTTGACTTGAGTATGGGCTATTATTAGGTCAAATCAGAACCAACGATATTCGTAATGTTGTCTTACTCGTGGTTGACCCCTCGAGCATACCCATTACATCTTTTGGTCTGACCAGTGCTATCACAGTGTTCACATGATGGTGGAAGTCCAGTGATATGGAAATTCCGATGAGTTGTTGTTGAGCCCATCAGCAGCATTTTGTCTCCCCCCATGAGTCATGTTGAACATCAACCTAGTATTGGAAACTTGTGTAAGCATTTCTTCGTGTTCCGTTCATGAAGCTTATGCTTGGATGGAAAGGGTGACTTCCTCGAATTCCTGTGCTTTAGGTGTAAGTTGCCGCCATGAATTCGAGAAAGGTTTGTGTTGTTTTCCTTTGGAATCATCCCAAGTCAGTCATGCACGTGCGAAGTATTCTGTGGTTCGATAGGCGATCATCTTCATTCCATATGAATTCCATAGCACACCAAGCCTTGATTGATTTGTTCAAGGAAAAGGAGTTGTTGTGCAAATCCTATGTCATGCACAAGACTTCGTTACCCTAGATGATGGTTCCCCACCTGAACTTGGTAGTGTTGTATTATAAGACTACCACGTGGTCATACTTGTCTTGGACAGCGTGTCCACATGTGTGTAGCAGAACCAGCTCATGTCTTGGAGCTTGCTATCATAGTTCACTCCACGAGAATCTATAGCGTCATCTCGTCGATTTGTGTTGCAACCTTTCCTTTTCAGACGTCTTTGAGTCTGAAGTATCCCATCACCAATCGGATCTGAATCTCATGCAGATATGATGGTTGGAACATTCGAACAGTTGCATTTCGTTCCCAGCTTGCACCGTTATTGTGCCAATTTCACTATGGGCTGCTTTCTTAGTAATTCTTGTCTAGGATCATCCTCAAAAGTGGACTTACCATGGGTCCCATCCATTCCGGTGATAAGCAAAAATCATCCATTGCGTTGTCTTCAACAAGGTAGTCCACATCATCCATTCTAGTTTGGATGTGCCATTCCTTGCACTCCACCGAAACGATCCTTGTGAATTGCCTTAGGCTGGTATGAAGAGTTTCAATGATCTCTGATTCAAAAGTAATTCTTTTTGCCACTTAAGGAAATAGCTCTTTGCGTCACCTTTCCAAGGTGTTCCGCTATGGGATCATGGCAATTATTTCCTTGCCACCTTGACACCATCCACCATCTTTCTAAGCGTGGGATGGTTGCCTACCAATTTGAATCTTCGTCATCCATTTCTTTACCATCATTCCTAATGTGTGTTTGATGTCTCAACTCAAGAGTTGTTCTTACGTCTCTCCATGAACTGATCTTGAGTTGCTTGATCTTCAAGACGAGTAAATCATGTAGGGTTTTTCCCCTTATTTACATTGTCGTGCCAAGTGAAGATCTAAAAGCAATAACGTCAAGACCAAGATGATGGAATGAATCAACATCTTCGGAGGGCAAATGGATCATGAAGATTGTGATAGTTTGTGACTTCCCTTTTCCTCTTACCTCACGTCTTGAATCTCGGCGAGATTCTTGTTTGGTGGGGTTGAGTTGTCACAGCCCTAGAGCTTGCTTGTAACTAGTTGCATTGCATCCATGCATCATGTTTAAATTTCATTTAAATTTGAAATGGGGATTGCCTAAACCCTAGCATTAAAGGAATTCAAATAGGCTCAACCAAAAATGTTTTTCAGTGATTTCAAATGGCTCTAGAAAATGTTCATCATCTCGGAAAAATGCTTTAAACGAGAACCGGAGGTGCTGCACATTTTTCATGACATATTTAGTCCTTGGATTAATTCATTAAGTATTTGCATTTG
Organism: Aegilops bicornis; assembly: GCA_021605145.1. Classification (NCBI taxonomy): domain Eukaryota; kingdom Viridiplantae; phylum Streptophyta; class Magnoliopsida; order Poales; family Poaceae; genus Aegilops; species Aegilops bicornis. Next base: position 396,606,899 of record CM038673.1, on the reverse strand, counting down.
GGCATTTAAATGCTATAAAATATTTTAAATGATCAAATAATCATAAACTTAAATGTTTGTTGTTGGATATTTTCCAAACAGTAGGCCTGAGCAAGTTTCATGATTTTTGGGGTAGCATTAGTATTTTTAATAAAGCTCTGAAAGTTCTGAGAAAATTAGAAAACTAAAACAAAGAAATAAGAGAGAGAGAAACTTACAGCAGCCCACCTACTGGCGCTCACCTCTCAGCCCACACAGCCAACTCAGTGACCCAGCCCACCACCGCCTCCTTCCTGTCCGCCTTCCTCCTCTGCCGGGGAGGGCAGGCGCGCGTGCCCGGCAGCGCACACCGCGCGCGCGCCACCTCCACCCTGCCTGCTTCACCCCCCGACGCTCTGGACGCCTCCCCGAGCGCCACGCGACCCCCTGGACCCCCTCGCTCTCTTCCTCTCCCTCGTTCCCTCCTCTGTCTCGCTCTCTCGAGCTCACCGAGAGCGACCGCCGCCGCCGTTCGCCATAGCCACGCTCACCGGCCACCCCTCTTCTCCCAGCCATGCCCAGGCGCTCCGCCTCGACGCCATGGAGCACCAGGGGCAGCTGCAGCGCCCTTGGAGACCTGAAGCAGCGTCGTCGTCTTCATCTCCGTCATCGGCCGCGGAGATCCCTCACGCCGCCCGCTTGCTCCGGCTCGTCCCGACTCCTCCGACCCGCTCGTCTGACTCGCCGTGAGCCCCTTCTCCCAACCCCTCTATTCCCTCTATCGATTTCCTCCTCTAGCCCCTTTGGCCACCCCGACCGAAGCTCGCCGCCGTTGCGCTTCGTCGCCGCCGTGGCTAGAGCCCACCTCCACCGCGCCTGAGAGCGTCACCGTGCTCAGCATGTTTGCAGGAGCACCCAGCACCCCTCCACACCTCCTGCCGTGCCTCCTAGCGACGTGCCCGAGCTCGCCCGAGCTCCGGCCGCCGCCAAACACGACGCCGTCGCCAACTCCGGCGACCCTGCGCCCCCCTGCTGCCTCTGATTGGATGCGCAGGAGGAAGGGCTCCCCCCTGGTGCCCTCCGCCGCGTTTTTAGCCACCGGAGGAGCAACCGGCAGCTCACTTGGCGTTCGCCGTCGCCGGCGTCAAGCCGCCGGTGGCGTTGACCCTTTTGACCGGGGGTTTGACCTCCCCCCGTGTGTCACTGACGTGTGGGCCACCCCCTGACATTTTTAGTTAGTATTAGTTTAACACTAATTAACCTAGGTGAGTTAGCTAGTTAGTCGGCCGACTAGTGGGCCTGGCCCCACAAACAATTTAGTTAGAATTAACTTAAGGCTAATTAACTTGGTTAATTAGTTGTGCCACTGACCAGTGGACCCCGCTGGTCAGGTTTGACCGGACCAGCCCTGTTGACCCGCTGACGTCATGCCTCTGTAATGCTGACGCAATTATTTGATTTTCTAGATTTAATTTAATTCAGGAAATTTCAGAAAATACCCCAAACTTCAAATATTCATAACTTTTAATCTGTAACTCCAAATTAAATAATTTATATATGAAAAATGATCAGAAAAATATGAAGAATCTGTTTATGCCATGATCATGCATGTCTGAACAAGTTAACCTCACTGAATAGGATGAATCATGATTAGGGTAAATTATGAACTAGCATTTGGAGTTGGAGTTTAACCTTGTTTGAATTCCACTTCAATTAACTTTGGCTAGACATTGCATTAGGTGAATTCAGTACCTTAACATGACATGTCATTCATGTGAATGTACATTGCATTAATTGTGTTCTCTCTTGTTTGCGGTAATTGCCCCCTCTCGATGAGCGATGTTAAAGCGATTGTTCGATGACACCGATGAAGAACTATATTATCTTCGAAGTGCCGTGCAAGCAAAACCCCTTGTTCATTCCGATATAATCCCACTCTCTCGCTCCTGCTCTATTTTACTGCATTAGGACAACAACGACTCATGTGTTACTTGCTGCGGTAGCTAAACCCCTTTATCCTCTGCATGACTGTCATTCCACGATGAATTAGATGAAACCCACTAGCATGAGTAGGAGTTGTTTGAGCCATGTTGTGCCTACTCATTTATGCTTGTTGTCATGCACTGCTTTGCTTAGAGTTGAGTCGGGTCTGATTCATCGGGAATGAATTTGAATGGTTGTGTGAACATGTCCTATTGTGTGTGAGCTAAGTGTGTGAACACGATTTGGTAAAGGTAGCGGTGAGAGGCCATGTAGGAGTACATGGTGGGTTGTCTCATTGCAGCCGTCCTCGAGGAACTGAGTTCTGGGTTTGTGATCCATGAAACAGCTACTACCATGCATTGGGCCCGAAACCAATGGACCCTCTCGGCTTCTTAAGCACCCTTGTCCTCTGTCAAGGAGTTGCAAGTAGTTTCTGGTGTTTGTAGTATCTTTGGGGCCGCATAGCGCTGACCATAGGGGTGGGTTGTGTTGCGGTAGGCAAATATTGGTGTACCCGATTCGCCCGTTTGGTGTCTCGGGAACCCTGCACATCGTTCGGGGCTGTATGGGAAACCTCGGCGGACTCCTGCGGATGGAACCCGAATAGGCGATAAACCTGGACTAGGGACTTGTGTGTTTAGGTAGGCCGTGGCCGACACCCACGTTGGGCTTCGGCTTGAAGGTTGCCGAGTACATGTCGTGTAAACGGCGGTAAGTGGTGAGCGTGTGTGAAGAAGTACACCCTGCGGGGTTAATATGATCTATTCGAATAGTCGTGTCCACGGAGAAGGACTTACGGGTTGCCTATATCGGTTCATAGACAAGTGAAAGTGGATACTCTAAAATACGCAAGATAAGCGTGAGTGCTATGGATGGCGTTCTCGTAGGGAGGCGGGAGGCGGATCCATAGTGGTGTATTGATATGGTGAATATGTGGACTCGTGCGCCACCTCAAAAGAGTTAATTGCGATCGTAGTTCGGGATAGCCACCGAGTCAAAGCTGGCTTGCTGCAGTCAAACCCCACCACCCCCCTTGATAATGATGCATATGTGGATAGTTCTGATGTAAGTCTTGCTGAGTACGTTTGTACTCACGTTTGCTTATTTTATGTTTTGCAGAGAGACTTCGTTCTCGCTAGTAGTTCCACGTGAACTTCGACGGTTAGCTTGATACCTCAGCTACGATCTTGTGCCCTCGGCAGGATCTGGTAGATAGTCAGGCTTCTCAGCCTTCTTCATTTATAGTTATGCGTACTTTCGAGACATGTTTAGCTTCCGCTTGTGCTTTGACTTGTATGCTCGAGTGTTGGGTCATGAGACCCATGTTTGTAATATCTCGCTCCTCGGAGCCTATTGATTAAATATTTGAGTCGTAGAGTTATGTTGTGATGCCATGTTGTATCTACACATATTGAGCATATTGTGTGTATGTTTGAAATGCTTGGTATGTGTGGGATCCGACAAACTAGTTGTTTAACCTTGGCAGCCTCTCATATGGGAAATGTAGTCTCGTGCTTACGGCGATAGTAGTCCGCTTCTGCCCGGTTCACCGGAGTCACGCTAGCCCAAAGCACTACTGCTTGGACACTTGACTGGCCGGCATGTGTTTCACTTCGTTCCTATGTCCGTCCCTTCGGGAAATGTCACGCGGTGTTATTCGAGTCCTGCCTAGCCTGCTATAGCCCGCGATACCGGAGTCCTGTTAGCCTAGTGCTACAGCCCGAATCTATACGGTGATGACCGACATGCTCGATGTGATTCATGTATGCCTGTCCCCATAGGTTAGTGCCGCTTTGGGTTCACGACTAGCCATGTCGGCCCGGGTTCTTTGTCATATGGATGCTAGCAACACTATCATATACGTGAGCCAAAAGGCGCAAACGGTCCCGGGCCATGGTAAGGCGACACCCGTGGGAATACCGTGCGTGAGGCCGCAAAGTGATATGATGTGTTACATGCTAGATCGGTGTGACTAGGATCGGGGTCCTGACAGAGGCCACGCACAAGTCCCTCGTACCTGCACACAAAACGATAGCTACTCGCAACCAACGCGATTAGGGGTTGTCAATCCCTTCAGGTCACTTACGAGAGTGAGATCTGATAGAGATAATATTTTTGGTATTTTTGGTATAAAGATGCAAAGTGAAAAGTAAAAAACAAAGTAAAAACAAAACAAGTATAAAAGTGATGGAGATTGATATGATGAGAATAGACCCCGGGGCCATAGGTTTCACTAGTGGCTTCTAACAAGAGCATAAATATTCTACGGTGGGTGAACAAATTATGTTGAGCAATTGACAGAATTGAGCATTGTTATCAGTATATCTAGGTATGATCATGTATATAGGCATCACGTCCGAGACAAGTAGATCGAAACGATTCTGCATCTACTACTATTACTCCACTCATCGACCACTATCCAGCATGCATCAAGAGTATTAATTTAAAAACAGAGTAACGCCTTAAGCAAGATGACATGATGTAGAGGAATAAATTCATGCAATATGATAAATACCCCATCTTGTTATCCTCGATGGCAATAATACAATACGTGCCTTGCAACCCTTTACATCCTTTGGTAAGGACACATAAGATTGAACCCAAAGCTATGCACTTCTCCCATTGCAAGAACTACCAATCTAGTTGGCCAAACCAAGCGGATAATTGAAGAGACTTGCAAAGATAACTCAATCATACATAAAAGAATTCATAGAAGATTCAAATATTATTCATAGATAAGCTGGATCATAAACCCACAATTCATCGGTCTCAACAAACACACCACAAAAACAAGATTACATCGAATAGATCTCCACGAGAGAGGGGGGGGGACATTGTATTGAGATCCAAAAAGAGAGAAGAAGCCATCTAGCTACTAGCTATGGACCCGAAGGTCTGAAGTAAACTACTCACACTTCATCGGAGAGGCTATGGTGTTGATGTAGAAGCCCTCTATGGTGGATGCCCCCTCCGGCGGAGCTCCGGAACAGGCCCCAAGATGGGATCTCGTGGATACAGGAAGTTGCGGCGGTGGAATTAGGTTTTTGGCTCTTGTTCTGATCGTTTGGGGTACGTAGGTATATATAGGAGGAAGGAATACGTCGGTGGAGCATCAGGGGGCCCACGAGGTAGGGGGCGCGCCCCCCACCCTCATGACCACCTCCGATGTTCCTTGGCGTAGGGTCCAAGTCTCCTGGATCACGTTCGGTGAGAAAATCACGTTTCCGAAGGTTTCATTCCGTTTGGACTCCGTTTGATATTCTGTTTCTTCGAAACACTGAAAAAGGCAAAAAACAACAATTCTGGGCTGGGCCTCCGGTTAATAGGTTAGTCCCAAAAGTAATATAAAAGTGGAAAATAAAGCCCATTATAGTCCAAAACAATAGATAAAGTAGCATGGAGCAATCAAAAATTATAGATACGTTGGAGACGTATCAGGCATCCCCAAGCTTAATTCCTGCTCATCCTCGAGTAGGTAAATGATAAAAAGAGAATTTTTGATGCGGAGTGATACTTTGGCATAATTTCAATGTAAATCTTATTAATCATGGTATGAATATTCAGATCCGAAAGATTCAAGACAAAAGTTCATATTGACATAAAAAAATAATACTTCAAGTATACTAACTAAGCAATTATGTCTTCTCAAAATAACATGGCCAAAGAAAGTTATCCCTACAAAATCATATAGTGCGGCTATGCTCCATCTTCCCCACACAAAGTATTTAAATCATGCACAACCCCGATGACAAGCCAAGCAATTGTTTCATACTTTCACATTTTCATAACTTTTTCAATCTTCACGCAATACATGAGCATGAGCCATGGATATAGCACTATATGTGGGAACGGTGGTTGTGAAGAAGACAAAAAGAGGGAAGATAGTCTCACATCAACTAGGCGTATCAACGGGCTATGGAGATGCCCATCAATAGATATCAATGTGAGTGACTAGGGATTGCCATGCAACGGATGCACTAGAGCTATAAGTATATGAAAGCTCAACAAAAGGAACTAAGTGGGTGTGCATCCAACTCGCTTGCTCACGAAGACCTAGGGCATTTGAGGAAGCCCATCATTGGAATATACAAGCCAAGTTTTATAATGAAAAATTCCCACTAGTATATGAAAGTGACAAAATGAGAGGCTCTCTATCATGAAGATCATGGTGCTACTTTGAAGCACAAGTCTGGTAAAAGGATAGTAGCATTGCCCCTTCTCTCTTTTTCTCTCATTTTTTGGGCCTTTCTCTTTTTTTATGGCCTCTTTTTTTATTTTTTTTATTTTTCGTCCGGAGTCTCATCCCGACTTGTGGGGGAATCATAGTCTCCATCATCCTTTCCTCACTTGGGACAATGCTCTAATAATGATGATCATCACACTTTTATTTTTCTTACAACTCAACAATTACAACTCGATACTTAGAACAAAATATGACTCTATATGAATGCCTCGTGATGTGCGGGATATGCAATGAAACATGAGTGACATGTATGAAAGAGTTACGAACGGTGGCTTTGCCAAAAATACGATGTCAACTACATGATCATGCTAGCAATATGACAATGATGGAGCGTGTCATAATAAATGGAACGGTGGAAAGTTGCATGGCAGTATATCTCGGAATGGCTATGGAAATGCCATGATAGGTAGGTATGGTGGCTGTTTTGAGGAAGGTATATGGTGGGTGTATGATACCGGCGAAAGGTGTGCGGTATTAGAGAGGCTAGCAATAGTGGAAGGATGGGAAAAAGTGCGTATAATCCATGGACTCAACATTAGTCATAAAGAACTCATATACTTATTGCAAAAATCTAGAAGTTATCAAAGCAAAGTATTACACACATGCTCCTAGGGGGATAGATTGGTAGGAAAAGACCATCGCTTGTCCCTGACCGCCACTCATAAGGAAGACAATCAATAAATAAATCATGCTCCGAGTTCATCACATAACGGTTCACCATACGTGCATGCTACGGGAATCACAAACTTCAACACAAGTATTCTTTGAATTCACAACTACTCAACTAGCATGACTCTAATATCATCATCTTCATATCTCAAAAAATTATCAAGCATCAAACTTATCTTAGTATTCAACGCACTCAAAAGAAAGTTTCACATATCTTGAATACCAAGTATATTAACATTAAGCAAATTACCATGCTATTAACGACTCTCAAAATAATCTAAGTGAAGCATGAGAGATCAAGTTTCTTTGAAACAAATCCACCACCGTGCTTTAAAAGATCTAAGGGAAGCTGTAGCGACCCGACCTCAGACGGTCAAGCCTACGTATTCTTGTGCCATCCACGGATCGGTATCTTTGGCACCTACAGTACATCAATGTATATATCAAAGTGCAATCACATGCATAAATAACGTAAAACTGATATATACCTCATAATACTCAGCGGAAACAATCAAGCGGGTATGGAGTCCCATCAACGCCATCGGCGGGTTGAGTGTAGACCGTAACCCTGCACCGTAATCTTACTCGTCGGAAGAAAATATCCGCAACATGATACGTTGCAGCCGTGTAAATCGATTACATTGAATGTACCGGCAAGATCACAATAAGAGAAAACAGATGATAAACTATACTATATGCAGTATGGCTTTATGGCTCTGTATCTGAATTTTGTTTGCGTAAAAGCTGGTTTTATTTTACCTACACCAAAGGAATAAATGAAGTATGTACTATGGAGTTTTCTATCATGACATGGTTCCGTAACCGATGTCTCATAGCCCAAAATCATCATATGTTGCCCACAATTAAGTTATCAATCCGGTGTTGAGAGTTAGAGATAGATCCAAGTCCGGATGCTCAAATTGTCCGTAATCGGGGACACGGCTAATCGATTAGGTTATAACCCTCTGCAGAGGTTTGTACATTTTACCATAAGATTCGATCCCTCTTTTACGTTCTCGCACTTGAGGTGTTTGAGAACAAGATGACCGAAACATGGTCTTCGAAGAGTTCCTCGACCACCTTGTCCGTTACTCAACCCATCCTACCGTAGTTCTACATCTGCTAGTACCGTCCCAGCCAGAGTCACAACTAAGGTCAACCAAGCGAGCCCATAATGACTTGCGGTTGCACGGGTAAGCTTCCGGGCATGAAGTATTCTTCCGTCTCTTTGAGTGCAGGTGAAGCTTTCCGCAAGATGTCATGGCGCTTCTCCATGCATCCGGCCAACCTTTGGTTTCTCCAGGGTGCCCTTCAACCGTCCTTCACCCGATGAGTGTGTATTGAATTCTTGTCTCGAGTCTTGAAGTCTTGAGGTCTTGAAGATGCAGTCCTTGCAGATTCCATCATGGAGTTGTCGTCATTGGCGTAGAATCCTCCATTCTCACACCACTCCAGAGTACTCATACCAAACCCGTCTATTATAGCGTAGCACTAAAATAAAATATCGTCCGGGCTTGGTAGCAGGGGGATGGGTTCCTACCTCATGCATACTACTCAACTACAAGGATTCAATAACACTCTTGAGGAGTGGTTGCAAAGATGCCACTAAATGCAATAAAACATAGGTATGAAAGCAATGGTCAAAGTGAACTTGCACGGTAATACTTGATGAAGATAACAATATTTGTCGAGAAAATGACTTGGTAGAACTAATCGTCACTCCGTTGAAAATCTATATAGTCAAACATAGCATTCACATAAGCAAACATCCTAGCAAACAATTTTAGCACTTCGAAATAACAATCAAAACAGCAAGGAAAATCGATAATAAAACTCAAACAAAATCAAAAGAAACTTCAAATAAAACTACAAAGAAAAACTACTAACGAAGATCTATGACTTTGCTACAAACATCTAATATAGTTTTGCCGTAAGTAAAAACTTAACAACAATAAAAATACTAAACTAATAAATTAACAGAAAATAAAATGTAAAAAAACTAATTTAACAGAAAGAATTATTTCCAAAAAATTTTATTTGCAAAAAGAAACAAATAAAAAGCTTTTATAAAACTCTAACTATGACCTATAGAAGGTTTCATATAAAACTAAGGAATTATTTTTTAAATAAAAATAAATTTTCTCCTGTTGTCTAACAGAAACACAACTAATTTTGTCAAAAGTGACAAAAAGAAATAATTTAAAACTAATAAAAACAATAAATAAAAAGCTAAAACAGAACTAATATTAAAACAGTACTGTTTTGCTAAAAACCTAATTTAAATTAACCTGAAAATAAAATACTAAATACTACTGGATAAACAAAGGTCCTAGAGACCAGGAGCAAAAAGAATTAATTAAAACCTATTTTTAAACTCCCGGAATAAGCAAAACAAGCTTTAATTCAAATCTGATCTAACTCAATTTTTATAAATCCAAACATAGACAAATTATATATTTTTGGAAACTACAAGAAAATTGTGATCTAACATAAAAGAATCAGCATCATTGGACTTCTAGATCAAAAGTTATAAGCTAAACAAGAACGGAACTAAATCTGTTACGGAAATAAATCTGAAAACGAAAACGGAGTTACGTGTACGTGAGGCAGAGATGGCAGGAAGGAGACGGCGATGTGGAGGGCTGCTCGGAGGGGGCGAGGTCGCGGCGAGGTGGGGGTGGCGGAGGAGGGTCGGCGCTTGGGGCGGTGCGCTGGGGTGCTGCAGGGCGATGGGGCGGTTCCAGGAGAGCTCCTGGTGAGCTTTTCTAGGCAGTAATAGGAGGACGGTGGAGAGGAGGCGACGGGCAGGGTGGGGGGGGGGTGATGGGAAACATGGATCGTGGAGAGTGAGGGGGTTTTATAGGCGGTCTCGGGAGGCGCTGGGATGGAAAGACGAGGGAGATCGGGAAGGTGGAGTTTCCTGTCTCCATGGATATGGAAAGCTTCTGTAACGTGAGAGGAAACAGAGGAAGGAGATGATCTCTTGTTGGGCTAGAATAGGAAAGTGCTTAATGGGCCAGCAGGTTTTTCCTAATAAAAACGATTCCATTCCTATTTTGAAATTAGGAAACTAAAACAATAAAAGGAAATCAAATCAATTCGAATAAAGAGTTTTTATATACTAAAATTATCAGAAAAATAAAATGTAGATGATGAGCATTATTCCACGGCCAAAATAAAAACTAAAAAAATGTTTTTCAGAAAATCCCTAAAGGCTTTATTTCTTTTTGCAAATAATTTTTAAATAAAAACTTTGGTTTTTCTTGGCTCAAATATTTTCAAAAATGCCCTGATTTTGGAGGGTCATTTTCCTCCGCTCTTTCTTGCTTGCAAGAATTTATTTTTCGGGGTATTTCTTGGGGAAGAAAAATAGAGAAGCAAGTGCAAATATTTGAAAGAATTAAATTGCAAAACTCCGTTCAAATTCTTTATAGTTGAAGAAGTCATGTCATCTTCTCTCATTGATTTTAATAGGATGAATTTGAATTTACGGAGAAGGGAAAGTCATTTTATTCCCTCTCATTCAAAAGTTTTTGAAAAGGTTCAAATTTCACTCAAGTTTAATTCACTCAAGCAAACAAACAAACAATTCAATTAATTATATTAACATTCCAAAATTTGGGATGTTACAGAAGCACTAGAGCAAAAATTATCACGCTCAAAAAGATGTAAGTGAAGCACTATGAGCAAAACTATCAAGCTCAAAAGATATAAGTGAAGCACATAGAGTATTCTATCAAATTCCAATTCATGTATGGCTCTCTCAAAAGGTGTTTACAGCAAGGATGATTCTGTTAAACTAACAAGCAAAGATGCAAATAATACAAGACGCTCCAAGCAAAACACATATCATGTGGTGAATAAAAATATAGCTCCAAGTAAATTACCGATGGAAGTGGATGAAAGAGGGGATGCCTTCCGGGGCATCCCCAAGCTTTGACTTTTTGGTGTCGTTGGATTATCTTGGGGGTGCCATGGGCATCCCCAAGCTTAGGCTCTTGCCACTTCTTGTTTCATAATCCATCAAAAGAATTCACCCAAAACTTGAAAACTTCACAACACAAAACTCAATAGAAATCTCGTCAGCTCCGTTAGAGAAAGAAAACAAAAGACTACTTTAAGGTACTGTAATAAAATCATTCTTTATTTTTATTGGTGTTAAACCTACTGTATTCTAACTTTTCTATGGATCATAAACTATTTTACTAGCCATAGATTGATCAAAATAAGCAAACAACACACACAAAACAGAATCTTTCAAAAACAGAACAGTCTGTAGTAATCTGTAACTAACGCAAATTTCTGGAACTCAAAAATTCTACCAAAATTATACGACCTGGAAAAACATTTTATTGATCAGCAGCAATTGGAATCAGTATTTTATCATGTTCTGGTGATTTTTAAAAATTCGGGCACTAAGCGCAAAGTTTCTGGAAATTACACCAAGATCAAATAACTATCATCCAAGAAGATCCAATAGGTTTAACTTGGCACAAACACTTACTAAAAGATAAAACCACATCTAAACAGAGGCTAGATGTATTATTTATTCCTAAACGGAAGCAAAAACAAAAAACTAAAAATAAAATTGGGTTGCCTCCCAACAAGCGCTATCGTTTAACGCCCCTAGCTAGGCATAAAAGCGAGGATAGATCTAGGTATTGCCATCTTTGGTAGGCAATCCATAAGTGGCTCTCATAATAGATTCATATGGTAATTTTATTTTCTTTCTAGGGAAGTGTTCCATGCCTTTCTTTAATGGAATTTGGAATCTAATATTCCCTTCCTTCATATCAATAATTGCACCAATCGTTCTAAGGAAAGGTCTACCAAGAATAATAGGACATGAAGGATTGCAATCTATATCAAGAACGATAAAATCTACGGGCACATAATTCCTATTTGCAACAATAAGAACATCATTAATTCTTCCCATAGGCTTTTTAATAGTGGGATTCGCAAGATGCAAGTTTAGAGAGTAATCATCAAAGTCACGGAAATCTAGCAAATAACACAAGGTTTTGGGAATAGTAGAGACACTAGCACCCAAATCACACAAAGCATTAAACTCATGATCTTTAATTTTAATTTTGATAGTAGGTTCCCACTCATCATAGAGTTTCCTAGGGATAGAAACTTTCAACTCAAGTTTTTCTTCATAAGATTGCATCAAGGCATCAACAATGTGTTCGGTAAAGGCCTTATTTTGACTGTAGGCATGATGAGAATTTAGCATGGTTTGCAACAAGGAAATACAATCAATTAAAGAGCAATTTTCATAATTAAATTCCTTGAGATCAAATATAGTGGGTTTAGCAATATCTAGATTTTTATTTCTTTCAATCCCACTTTTATCAATTTCATCATCAAGATCTAAAAACTCTGAATTCTTAAAACGCCTTCTAGGTAAAGGAAGATCATATTCAGTTTCATCAAGATTCATATTGCCAAATAAATATTTAATAGGGGACGCATCAATAACTTTTAGATCTTCATCTTGATTTTCATAGGGATTAGAAGAACACGCTTTAATAAAGGCATCTTTGGAAGCACGCATCCCAGCGGTTCTTTCTTTGCACTCATCAATGGAAATTCTCATAGCTTTGAGAGACTCATTGATATCATGCTTAGGAGGAATAGATCTAAGCTTTAAAGAATCAACCTCAAGAGAAATTCTATCAACGTTCCTAGCCAAATCATCAACTTTAAGCAATTTCTCTTCAAGCAAAGCATTAAAATTCTTTTGTGAATTCATAAACTCTTTAACACTATTCTCAAATTCAGAGGGCATCTTATTAAAATTTCCATAAGAGTTGTTGTAGGAATTTCCATAATTATTAGAAGGATTACTAGGATAAGGCCTAGGATTAAAATTCCCTCTATCTGGCGTTGTTACCAAAATTATTCCTACCAACAAAATTCACATCCATAGATTCATTATTATTCTCAATCAAAGTAGAAAAAGGCATATCATTAGGATCAGAAGAAACACTCTTAGTAGCAAATAATTTCATAAGTTCATCCATATTTCCACTCAAAACATTGATTTCTTCTATCGCATGCACTTTTGTATTAGTAGATCTTTCAGTATGCCATTGAGAATAATTAACCATAATATTATCTAGAAGTTTAGTAGCATCTCCTAGAGTGATTTCCATAAAAGTGCCTCCCGCGGCCGATCTAAAAGATTTCTAGAAGCAAAATTCAATTCGGCATAAATTTTTTGTATAATCATCCACAAGTTTAAACCATGAGTAGGACAATTACGTATCATTAATTTCATTCTCTCCCAAGCTTGTGCAACATGTTCATGATCAAGTTGCTTAAAATTCATAATATCGTTCCTAAGAGAGATAATCTTAAGCGGGAGGAAAATACTTAGAGATAAAATCATCTTTGCACTTGTTCCAAGAATCAATACTATTTTAGGCAAAGATGAAAACCACGCTTTAGCACGATCTCTAAGCGAAAAAGGAATAGCTTCAATTTAACGACATCATTATCGACATCTTTTTTCTTTTGCATATCACATAAATCAACGAAGCTATTCAGATGAGTAGCGGCATCTTCACTAGGAAGGCCGGCGAATTGATCTTCCATAAGAAGATTCAACAAAGCAGTATTGAATTCACAAGATTCAGTATTGGCAAGAGGAGCAATCGGAGTGCTAAGGAAATCATTATTATTGGTATCTGTGAAGTTACACAATTTGGTAGCATCTTGAGCCATCGCGACAAATAAGCAATCCAACACACGAGCAAACAAACGGATGAGGAAAAGGAAATGGGAAAAGAGGAGGAGATTGGGAAAGAGAAGGCGAATAAAACGGCAAGGGTGAAGTGGGGGAGAGGAAAACGAGAGGAAAATGGCAAATAATGTAATGCGAGAGATAGGGATTATGATGGGTACTTGGTATGTTTGACTTTTGCGTAGACTCCTCGGCAACGGCGCCAGAAATCCTTCTTGCTACGTCTTGACCTTGCGTTGGTTTTCCCCGAAGAGGAGAGGATGATGAAGCACATTAGCGTAAGTATTTCCCCTCAGTTTTTGAGAACCAAGGTATCAATCTAGTAGGAGGCCACGCACAAGTCCATCGTACCTGCACAAAACGATAGCTACTCGCAACCAACGCGATTAGGGGTTGCCAATCCCTTCACAGTCACTTACGAGAGTGAGATCTCATAGAGATAATATTTTTGGTATTTTTGCTATAAATATGCAAAGTGAAAAGTAAAAAGCAAAGTAAAAACAAAGCAAGTATAAAAGTGATGGAGATTGATATGATGAGAATAGACCCAGGGGCCATAGGTTTCACTAGTGGCTTCTCTCAAGAGCATAAATATTCTACGGTGGGTGAACAAATTACTGTTGAGCAATTGTGAGAATTGAGCATAGTTATGAGTATATCTAGGTATGATCATGTATATAGGCATCACGTCCGAGACAAGTAGATCGAAGCGATTACGCATCTACTACTATTACTCCACTCATCGACCGCTATCCAGCATGCATCTAGAGTATTAAGCTAAAAACAGAGTAAGGCCTTAGGCAAGATGACATGATGTAGAGGAATAAATTCATGCAATATGATAAATGCCCCATCTTGTTATCCTCGATGGCAACAATACAATACGTGCCTTGCAACCCTTTACATCCTTTGGGTAAGGACACCGCAAGATTGAACCCAAAGCTATGCACTTCTCCCATTGCAAGAACTACCAATCTAGTTGGCCAAACCAAACGGATAATTCGAAGAGACTTGCAAAGATAACTCAATCATACATAAAATAATTCAGAGAAGATTCAAATATTATTCATAGATAAGCTGGATCATAAACCCACAATTCATCAGTCTCAACAAACACACCGCAAAAAGAAGATTACATCGAATAGATCTCCACGAGAGAGGGAGAACATTGTATTGAGATCCAAAAAGAGAGAAGAAGCCATCTAGCTACTAGCTATGGACCCGAAGGTCTGAAGTAAACTACTCACACTTCATCGGAGAGGCTATGGTGATGATGTAGAAGCCCTCCGTGGTGGATGCCCCTCCGTGAACTCAGGAATAGGCCCCAAGATGGGATCTCGTGGATGCTGAGGAAGTTGCGGGGTGGAATTAGGGTTTTGGCTCCTGTTACGATTGTTTGGGGTCGTAGGTATATATAGGAGGAAGAATGCGTTGGTGGAGCATCGGGGGCCCATGAGGCGAAGTGCATACAGGCGCCCCCACCCTCGTGACCGCCTTTGATGTTCCTTGGCGTAGGGTCCAAGTCTCCTGGATCACGTTCGGTGAGAAAATCACATTTCCGAAGGTTTCATTCCGTTTGGACTCCGTTTGATATTCTGTTTCTTCAAAACCTTTGAAAAGGCAAAAACAACAATTACAGGTTGGGCCTCCGGTTAATAGGTTAGTCCCAAAAGTAATATAAAAGTGGAAAATAAAGCCCATTATAGTCCAAAACAATAGATAAAGTAGCATGGAGCAATCAAAAATTATAGATACGTTGGAGACGTATCACATCGCTGACGTACAAACCCAAATAAAGATTCCTGTAGAAGATTGTGATAAACCAATACCATCCCTATTCGACGTAGCAAATTTTGTGCTCGGAACAAATCTTCAGAAGGGTGATGACACGCTGGCATTAAGGTCGTCTGGATGGGATAATTATCCCTTGACGTACTAGCGGATAAAATATGCTGCACTCGATGGTAATGTGAGTTTCGAGATAGCTGCAAGGTCCAGAGAGCTTGTTGAGAAGCCGTCTCCCACAGAAAATGAGAAGAAGAAGAAGAAGAAGAAGAAGAAGAAGAACCTGCACCAGCAGCAGGGCATTATTGATATGGATGAACTATTTCCTCTCTTGAAAAAAATATATTCCCTCTCTGTGTATATTGATATAGATGGACTATTTCGATGGTGTGCATGTCTTTGAAACAAGTAGTAGCATGGGTCCGCTTGATTATAAGGAACTATTTATCCCCCTAGCTTTTACTACTACTACTACTACTACTACTCATTCCAGTGATCGGTATGCAATGCATGTGTCCGTAGACATGACAGCTTGTCCAAGGAAGTTCAACTACGGTGACCATCACGTTTCATCCACTGCCACTCGCGAGTCCCACGACGCCGCTCCAACCCACGACACCACGTCCCCCGACGTGCGCCTCACCCCTCTCGGCCGCACCGCCCCTCTGCCTTTGTGTGCATGATATGTGGGCCAACTGAAATGCGGCGAGCATGCAGTTTCTACCACAGCCACACGCGATTCCCACGACGTCGCTCGAAACCATGACACCACACGTCCCCCGACCTGTGGCTCACCCCTCTCGGCCCCACTACCCCTCTGCCTTCGGGAGCATTACATGTGGACCAGCCACCTATCGGATCCACATGTTATTGACTCAAAGGCAGGTGTCGTAAGGCGCTGAAGCTCAGACCCGAGGGCCCTGAGAGGTAAATGTAACTCCCGCGCCAGGCCTTGTGGTGCTACCGCTGCACGAACTCATGGCAAACTCGAGATTTGTTTCTTTACTATACACTAGTAATAATGTACGTGCAATGCACGTTTATATTAGGTAGGATATTAGTTGCACATTATCTTAGGTAAGATATATCTGTTGCACGTTGGTATTTGGTAAGATATCAATTACTTTTTCGCGGGAATGGTAGGATAGTAATTACATGGCAGATTTCAAGGGATAGCGTTGAGTCAAAACGTGTTTATAACCAATGGCAGTGGTGGGTAATTAGAGCGTTAAACATATTTGGTGCTCAACATTGGAGCGATTTGAACCGCTAGATAACATGATTTGACGGTCAAGATGGTCTGGATCTGCCAATTTGGGTCTTTTTATATTGGTATAGATGCACACAACGATTTAATGGACATTCTAATCTCAACATGTGATGGGGAGCTCTAAATTTGAATTTGAACCTTATAAAACAAAAAAAATCAAAACAAATAAACTGGGAGAGAGGGAGTATACCGTTGGATGTGTCCCATACGAAACAAGTCCCCTGGTTTGCCACCGCGAAGATGCGGTTAGAAAGAACCTGGCGTCTTCATACTCGTGACGGCAACAAATCGCGAGACATAAATCGTCCACCTTTGACCGCCATGTGCAAGGTTCTTGCTATCTTCTTCAATCTCACTGTGGTTCCATCGTACCAATTCAGGCGGTGGCCTGTTGCATGGCTGATCCCAATGTTGGACAAAGGTTGTACGGGAATGGTGTCACCGTTGTAAATGTTGTGCAAATTGATGTTGGTACCCTCCTGTAGATATGCAAGCCGATCTCCACTCGCACCGAGCCTAACCCGTGGAATAGTGGGCAGGGGGAGAATTAGGAAATGGACACGGAAGTAGTCTTTAGAATGCATTTACTATGTGATCAAACTCATCTTACCTGCTCATCGGACAAAATCTGAGTGCCCCTCAACGTCGGCATCTCAAGGGGCGTCAACTTGCAACTATGGCCACGCTGCGCTGGAGAGACCCCAAGGAAACATCCTCGTGCGTTGCACAGAACATCAAGATGCATTTGTATGAGTAGTTTATCTTGTGAGAGAAAAGGATGAACAAGGGAAAGCCTTATTTGCAAATGTGGAGAGGGGTGTAGGTTTCCTTTTGCAAAATTGCCATAGTTTTCTTCCTATCCATTAGATATAAATCAGACGGCCTATAAAAAAGCAGAGTTGATGATGATGGTGTGCCTGCCATCCTGCAATATGTGTCGTCCGATCTATATCTAACGGATAGGAAGGAAACTATGACAATTTACCCGCACTCCTCTCCACATTTGCAGATAAGACCTTCCTTCGTTCATCCTTTTCTCCCACAAGGCCTTGATGTTCCGTGCAACGCCGCGAACATCTTCTAGTATAAGAGGGGTGTGGGTATTTTTTTGCAAAATTGCCATAGTTTCCTTCCTATCTGTCAGATATAAATCGGACGGCCTATACTGCAGGATGGCAGGCACACCATCATCAACAAATCTACTTTTTATAAGAGTAGAGTAGAGATAGAGATAGAGACTACTACTACCAATGTGCTGGCCCGTGCGTTGCAATGGATCCAAAGTAGTAGAATAATACTTGTTCACGGGCTTGAAATATAAACACTCTAGTTTTGATATACATATATCAGTAAAAGTAAATCATGCTTCACTCAAAATATAATCCTCGGGCTGTTTTGATGGTTTGAAGATAATAGCTTTAAAAAAAATTGGAGCTGTTTTTTTACATTTTGTAGCGTGGCACGGCATCCGGTGCACCTAATCGTCTGGAAAAAATTGAGTTTGGGTCGGTGGCACACCCTGCGGCAAGATGCCCGTGTGGCATTCTTCTATAACTAGCAAGATGCCCGTGCATTGCAGGGAACATCAAGATGCATTTTTTACAAAACACCTATTGTGATTGACCCTTGCAGGAGTAATCCCATGTGTAAAAACTAATGATATCTCGAGAATTTTATCGGAAAAATGGTATTTTTGGAACAAGTTTTCTCTACTACTGCTCCTTGCAGTGAGCGGTATGCAATGCATGTGTCAGCAGACATGACAGCTTGTCCATGGAAGCTGAACCACGACGACCATCACGTTTCTTTTTTCTACCATTGCCACACCCACACGCGATTCCCACGACGCTGCTCCAACCCACGGCACGACGTCCCCCGATGTGCGCCTCATCCCTCTCGGCCCCACCGCTCCCCTGCCTTTGTGTGCATGACATGCGGGCCAGCTGAACTGCGGCGACCATCAACTTTCTACCACAGCCACACCCGATTGGACACGGTTTGCCTGCTCCGATCTGTACTCCCGCACCATCGAATTTTCATCCAGCGGCTGCGACACATTTCGTCCCGGGCATCAATCCTCAGCTGGAGCACTTCTGTACTACAGGTAGTACCCGCCGGTGTGGCCATCTACACCTCATAACGCCTCGACGCCCAGCTGTGGCACCCTCGCCATGGCCACGCCACCACCGACCGGTTCATCTTGAACGAGTGAGTCGCGAACCACGCCACCACCATGAGAATGACATGTGGGCCAGCCGCACTTAAGGTCCGCATGTCATTGACTCATTGGCCGGTGCACTAAGTTGAGCTTCGGTCCGTGGGCCCCGAGAGGGAAATGTAACTCCTGCGGCAGGCCTTGTGGTGCTCCCGCAGTACGAGCTCGTGCCAAACCCGCATGAGATTTGGTAACCAACTAGTAAGCTACACGTGCATTGCACACATGAGATTTGGTAACCAAACCTCTACTCTCTATATCTATATCTATATCTATATCTATCTCTATCTCTATCTCTATCTATATCTATATCTATATCTATACTCTTATAAAAAACAGAGTTGGTGATGATGGTGTGCCTGCCATCCTGCAATATAGGCCGTCCGATTTATATCTGAGAGATAGGAAGGAAACTATGACAATTTTGCAGAAAGATGCCCACACCGCTCTCCACATTTGCAAATAAGGCCTTCTCTCATTCATCCTTTTCTCCCACAACATAAACTACTCATACAAATGCATCTTGATTTTCTGTGCAACGCATGGGCATCTTGCTAGTTATGAATAAATAACACACTATCAACGAGCCCCATCAGACACCAAATTTCTTGGCTTCCGTGCTACAGCTAGATCTTCCCCTCGTTTCTGCTTCCCAACCCGGCGGCGAGCGGGATGCGGTTTGCCAATGGTCGGTTTGCTCAACGGCGGTCCCACATGAAAGTGAAAATTCTAGGCAACACGCCTTCCCTAGCTATGTGGCATGCCGGACGGGCCGTGGAGTACTCCCGATTCCCGGGCGTGTGGGGGTGCGACGCGAATGCGACATGCCTTTTCCTTTTACTGGCAACGTGCCCATGCGTTGCGACGGATCCAAAGTAGTAGAATAGTAGTACTTGTTCACAAACTTGAAAGAAATCACTCTTGTTCTGATATACACCTAATATATTACTTTTCACTCAAAATATATTTCTCAGGCTGTTTTGATAGGTGAGGGAGGGATGTGGTTGCTTTCAAGATAATAAGGGGTTTTCTGCAAATTGGAGCAGAGAAGTGGGCTATTTTTGCAAAAATGCCACAACTTACCTCGCAGCCGTTATATGCAGATCTAATGGTCAGAAACGACGGATAGCAGACACACCACCATCACCAACTGAGTCTTTTATAGGAGTAGGAGTAGAGAAAAATGTATACATTTTAATATTTGGTTCTTCTCCTTGGCACGATCGATAGATAGAAATAACGATTGGAAACGCTAGGGCGGGGCTATTTCCGCCAGATAAGCAGGGCACGTAGTAGCTAGGTTGGCGCATCGTCGGTTTGGTCACATGCGGTCCGACATGTTCTAGTGTTTCTAGCAAGATGCCCGTGTGTTGCACGATGTTGATGGAAAAGGTAAGCACAACTTATAAATTGACGGATGGAGTACTAGTTACAGTGATGCATATAATTAAGCAAAGGGATCGCACATGTCGGTATTGACTGGAACGAGAATGCAATAGCACAATAAGAATTAAGGCCACGATGATGCGATCATAGTGGTGCTTACAGGAGGCAAGAAGAAAGATGCATCCATAAACGTATGACCTCCTCCTCCTCAACTTAGTGCGCCGGGCCACCGACCGGCGGCTAAGGAGTGGTGACTTTTGTGGCGAGGTCAAGGTGCTTCTCAGCAAAGGCATCCAAGGCATCCAGCCGGTTGAGGAAGGCCAACATCGTAGTGTCCTCATGGCCTTGTAGATACCTATGTACGCGATTTGCTCGTACATGTGGATGTGTAGGTCGATGAATTCTTGCAGGGCGAGGCGCCTTGCGGTGAGCGTGACCTCCAGGTGGACATTCTTCATGGCATCGGCAGGCAGTCGCAGGGCACCAGTGCTTGAAAGAGGTTCCGGCCATGGAGGCCGATTAGGGTGGCAGGCAATGAGGAGGCCGGGCGCGTGGGCTGGAAGAGTACAGAGATGTCGTCCCCGAGCTTCTTGAGGACGGTGAACTTGTTGGTGGTGGCAATGATCATTTGGTCCAACTGAGATTCATAGTTGGCGTCGACGGCGGCCATCCACCAGCCGGTCACGAACACCGTCTGGAGACGATCCTCGGCGCCATGCCGCAGGCCGGCGTCATGGACCATCTGGCATAGCCGCTTGCCGCTCGCACGCACCGCCGCCATGGGTCTGGAGTGAGCACTTTTGCACTTAGTGTAGGTGCTTAGGCAAATGCTTAGGTGCGTACGGTGTCGTAGATGCAATGGAATGGAGGGGCGCCCTTATATGAGTGCAAACTGCGTTGCATTCACATCGTGCAGCCTCCTTTCCCGGTCCTCCTCCCATTACTTCCCTCATGCATGCACGATGCTAATTGAAGGAGGATGCATCATTGCCCGTTCAACATTTCGGGAACCGCTACCCCTCCCTCGTCTGCATTAAAGACGTATCGGGAACTGCGCCGCCGCTGTCAAATCGAATACTACTGCGCCGCCCGCTGCACACCCGGCTGAATACGCCCCTCGCCTCCATCAAACCCCTCTGTTAAACCCGCATGCAAACCGAGAAACCTACTCCGGCGACACGTCCATTCATGAGCGGGCCGGAATTAAACGCAACACCGGCCGAGCTCCTCCTGTCCGCCCGATGCCGGCCAAGCTCCTACCTCCCGCCCTCTATTTAAACGAGGCTAGACAGACAGCGGGCAAAAATCGCACCCCTCCGCCGCTCCCCCATCTCCTCCTTCACCATTTTCTCCACTCTTCCGATGGCTTCCCAGGAATTCTTAGGCATACTACCTGGCTGGGTGGCCCGCCGAGCCCTCCGGATACGAGAGAGGCCGCTCGGTGCTTCATCAACCTCGCTTGGCCTGATGTAGCCAGTTGCCGCCCCAATCCGGTGCGTGGTTCAGCAACTCGCCGCTCCAGTTCAGCTCGATGAGGAGTGGCGAGTTGCTCCACGCGGCTGCAACGGCTTGCGCCCGATGCAGGCGTCGTCACTACCGCGTCGTACCGTGCCACCAGTGTCTGCGGTGGCCGCGCCTCCCGTGTCTGTGGGCGCGCTTCACGTGCCTGCGGCAATGCCATGCAGGCAGAGACAGAAGCTGGGTGTGTGGAGAGCGAAGAATCGGTGCACAGCTTATCCGTGTCCGACGACATCATCAAGGAGATGTAGAACACGGGAGTCGGCCGCCTCTTGGGTCACATGTAGGCCACCGCCGAGGCGGCAGCGCGCATTCGGTGGTTTCTTTGCTGCCGTCTCTTCCGAGGACCTTTAAATCGACCCGCAAGTGTCTGCCGGACATGAGGAAGACAATGGGATCCGCGGGCGGCTATTTAGTTTAGGTACTCCCTCTCCAGCTGGCGGGAAATATTTAGAATGGATAAATTGGATGTGTCTATAACTAAAATAAGTCTAGATGCATCCATTTCTAGGAAAAGTATTTCCGGACGGAGGGAGTATTAATTATACCAAGAGAGCCGGATTAGCACCGCTTAGTTCATGTAAATGTAATGAAATCCATCATGTTTATATGAAGATCCGGCTTTTTTATACGAAATCCTGCATGCTTATATGAAAATAGTCCGTGTTTGCACAAATTTCATCTCGTTGGTTAGAGTTGTGAAAATGTATGCCGCTGGCGTTTGATGTCGTCCTCCGCGGAAGGAAGCGGGAGGAAATTTGCCGGCTGCCGCTGGAGATGCTCTTATGCTGGAAATAATAGAGTCACATCCAATCCATTTGAGTTAATTGCGTGTATGATTCTCCCTCTATAAAAATTTAATTGCATGTACAGTGTACACGTGATGGCTACAGCTTCGTATAGAAAGTTAAAAAGAAACAAGTCCATTCTTAATCTTGTATTATAAGTACTCTGTGGGTTCCACTGTCAGTACAATAGAGAAAGAAGTATATATTAAATAATTAATATATAATATAAAAATTTAAAGTTAAAGACAGAATTCGAACTCAGGTCATCGCGTTGCGAGCATCCGACGCTAACCAGTCCAGCACATTTTTTTTGTAGACCATGCAGGAGATATTCCTCCATGTCTACTCTTATACTCCATCCGTTCCTAAATATTTGTATTTTTCAGATTTCAAATGGAGTACCACATACAGATGTGTATGTATACATATTTTAGAGTGTAGATTCACTCATTTTGCACCGTATGCAGTCACTTGTTGAAATCTCTAAAAATACAAATATTTAGGAATAGAGGGAGTAGAAAATAGAGTTGGTGATGAAGTGCCATCCTGCAATATAGGCCGTCGGATTTATATCTAACGGATAGGAAGGAAACTATCGCAATTTTGCAAAAAGATACCCACACCCCTCTCCACGTTTGCAAATAAGGCCTTCCCTCGTTCATCCTTTTCTCTACTCTTACTAGCAATGTGCCCGTGCGTTGCAACGGATCCAAAATAGAATAATACATGTTCACAAACTTGAAATAAAAAACACTCTAGTTTGGTGTGTATATCACTAAAAATATACTCGTATTAGGTTTCACTCAAAATATATTCCTTGTGGCTGTTTTGATGAGGCGGGGGAGGGATGTGGTTGGTTTCAAGATACTAAGGGGTTTCTGCAAATTGGAGCAGAGAAGTGGTGTCTTATTGCAGAAATGCCACGACTTACATCATAGTCGTTAGATGCATATCTGATGGTCAGAAATGACGGATGGCAGACACACCATCATCACCAACTGAGTCTTTTATAGGAGTTAGAGATAAAAAACAGAGTTGGTGATGATGGTGTGCCTGCCATCCTGCAATATAGGCCATCCGATTTATATCTGACGGATAGGAAGGAAACTATGGCAATTTTGCAAAAAGATACCCACACCCCTCTCCACATTTGCAAATAAGGCCTTCCCTCGTTCATCCTTTTCTCTCACAAGATAAACTACTCATATAAATGCATCTTGATGTTCCGTACAGCATGGGCATCTTGCTAGTCTCTCACAAGATAAACTACTCATACAAATGCATCTTGATGTTCCGTGCAACACACGGGCATCTAGCTAGTTTCTTTTAAAATAGTTACTGCAATAATTGGGTTGAAGTGATATATTATATGTCTTCCCCGAATGATTTCAGATTCACTAGTAGTAACAAAGAAAAGGTTGTCTTTTTAATTAACAGAAAGTAGGGTGAAAACTATCACATGAGGCCGGTGAAAACAAGGCACATTGGGTTCAGCGTCATCATCACTACAGCTGTGCGCGCGCGAGAAGTCTACATATCGAGGGAGCTACAGAGAAAAAGATGTATCTCGTGTGTTTGAGCGAGGCACAGCGACACAATGTTTGAGAGAGAAACCGATTGATAGATTAAGATCAGATCGAGTTGTCACCCTTCTGCTGTCATTGTTGGGGTTGGGGGTGGGGAAGGGGAGGGAGAGAAAGACGTATCGAGAGTGTGCACGGTAGGCACAGAGGCACAACTAACGAGTGTGTGTGTGTATCTGTGAGTGTTTGAAAGAGGAGTAGATAGATTACTATCAATATCGAGGTGCCACCCTACTCCTTCGGTGTAGGGTAGTGTGTGTGTGTGTGTGTGTGTTTGAGAGAGAAGCCAGTCGATAGATTAGTATCAAGATTGAGGTGTCACCCTACTCCTTCGGTGTCGGGAAGTGTGTGTGTGTGTGGGTGGGTGGAGGGGGGGGGTGATACGTCTCCAACGTATCTATAATTTTTGATTGATCCATGCTATATTATCTTCTGTTTTGGACATTATTGGGCTTTATTATTCACTTTTATATTATTTTTGGGACTAACCTATTAACCGGAGGCCCATCCCGAAATTGTTGTTTTTGCCTATTTGAGTTTCATGAAAAAGAATATCAAGCGGAGTCCAAGCGGAATGAAACCTTCGGGAGCGTGATTTTGGAGCGAACATGATCCAGGAGACTTGGACCCTATGTCAAGCAACCAACAGGAAGCCACGAGGTAGGGGTGCGCCTACCCCCCTAGTAGCGCCCTCCACCCTTGTGGGCCCCATTGCTCCACCGACGTACTTCTTCCTCCTATATATACCTACATTACCCCCAAAGCGATCGATCACGGGCCAAAAACCTAATTCCACCGCGCAACCTTACATGCCCACGAGATCCCATCTTGGGGCCAGTTCCGGAGCTCCGCCGAAGGGGGTATCCATCACGGAGGGCTTCTACATCAACACCATAGCCTCTCCGATGAAGTGTGAGTAGTATACCTCAGACCATCGGGTCCATATTATCTAGATGGCTTTCTCTCTCTTTTTGGATCTCAATACAATGTTCTCCCCGTCTCTCATGGAGATCTATTCGATGTAATCTTCTTTTGCGGTGTGATTGTTTAGACCGATGAATTGTGGGTTTATGATCAAGTTTATCTATGAACAATATTTGAATCTTCTCTGAATTCTTTTATGTATGATTGGTTATCTTTGCTAGTCTCTTCGAATTATCAGTTTGGTTTGGCCTACTAGATTGATCTTTCTTGCAATGGGAGAAGTGCCTAGCTTTGGGTTCAATCTTGCGGTGTCCTTTCCCGATGACAGTAGGGGCAGCAAGGCACGTATAGTATTGTTGCCATCGAGGATAACAAGATGGGGTTTATATCATATTGCATGAGTTTATCCCTCTACATCATGTCATCTTGCTTAAGGCGTTACTCTGTTCTTATGAACTTAATACTCTAGATGCATCTTTGGATAGCGGTTGATGTGTGGAGTAATAGTAGTAGATGCGAGCAGAGTCGGTCTACTTGTCTCGGACGTGATGCCTATATACATGATCATACCTAGATATTCTCATAACTATGCTCAATTTTGTCAATTGCTCAACAGTAATTTGTTCAACCACCATAGAATACTTATGCTCTAGAGAGAAGCCACTAGTGAAACCTATGGCCCCCGGGTCTATCTTCATCATATTAATCTTCCAACACTTAGTTATTTCCATTGCTTTTTTACTTTGCATTTATTTTACTTTGCATCTTTATCATAAAAATACCAAAAATATTATCCTATCATATCTATCAGATCTCACTCTCGTAAGTGACCGTGTAGGGATTGACAACCCCTTATCGCGTTGGTTGCCGAGGATTTATTTGTTTTGTGTGGCGCGAGGGACTTCATGGCGTAGCCTCCTACTGGATTGATACCTTGGTTCTCAAAAACTAAGGGAAATACTTACGCTACTTTGCTGCATCACCCTTTCCTCTTCAAGGGAAAACCAACGCAGTGCTCAAGAGGTAGCAGGGGGCAGTGACACTTACATATCTCTACTCTTATAAAAACAGAGTCGGTGATGATGGTGTTCCTGCCATCCTTCAATATAGGCCATCCGATTTATATCTGATGGATATGAAGGAAACTATGGCAATTGTGCAAAAAGATACCCACACCCCTCTCCACATTTGCAAATAAGGCATTCCCCCGTTCGTATTTTTCTCCCACAAGATAAACTAATCATACAAATGCATCTTGATGTTCCGTGCAATGCATGGGCATCTTGCTAGTAGGGAGAAGGAGTTTGTGTGACCCATATCTATATTAAGGGATAGGTAGATGGGATGTGTGTGAGGCATACTTAAAGCATCACGGAGATAAAAAATGGTGTGCATGCAAGTGCCGAAAGAAATGAAGTGATAAACAATGTCTACGCGCGTGTGTGTGTGAGAGAGATAGAGAGAGAGAGAGAGAGAGAGAGAGAGAGAGAGAGATCTCAAAACAAAAGGTGCTCCGCTGGAATCCCATTGTATGTATTCATATGGTTCCGGAACTTGAGTTAACCTTAGGCATATGTGTGAGAGACATAATATATCCTTTGAGACATTAGTGGTTGTGGGTGGGCGGAATTAAAGGGGTGGGCATGTTCGACAGAGGGAGCATGTGTGTTTTTGTCTGAGAGACTTGTAGGATGGGGTAGAAAGACGAATTCTAACCTTGACGGAGGGAGAGAAATACATGAAGTGCGCGTGTGTGATTCCGATGCCCACGGGGAAATGAGATATGTATGCGTGTGAGAGAGATTGCACAATTCATTCACGTATCACTATCTAGCGATCGTGGACGTGCATCGCTTGAACATAAATAATAATCTACTTTGTATCATGGCCAAAGGTACAATATCGATTCAACGCTATAATGATTGGACACTCACATATCACATTTTTTCTATCCAAATAAACCTTTTCAATTGTGCATGCCAAAGTTATAGTGATGTTTCTTCAAACAACCAATGTAGCTATCATGTACATGCACCATTGTTACTCTTGCATTCAAATTCATTAGTCTTGGATGATTTAAGGTTCTATTATGAAGTAATATATGTAATATTCATATATGAATTCAACAGTGCATAATTTATGAAATGGAGGCAATCTAATCATATGAGGTAACACTTTTAAGTAGCGGACTACAATATCCATTTCTTTTGTGGGACTACAATATCCATTTCTTTTTGTGCGCCTCTACACTAACACGTCAATGCATTATGTTTAAAGTAAATAACCAATGGCACTAAATTATCTATTTACACGAGAAATACATAGGCTGAGCATTTGATCCCTTTTTTGTGAACGCGCCCCTACCCCTGTACGATTGGCCGCGCCCGTGTGAACGTCCAAGTTATCGGCGCATCATCCCGAGTTATTGTCTTTTTTTTCTGGGGTGGACTTCACACCAGTTATTAACTGCTGACGCGTGCCCCATGTACACAGTCTTGCATGACCTTCCTGCTAGCACAGTCCAAAATCCATTGAAACTGGATACGAACGATCCCGCGGGCGGCAAAAACTCCCGTCTCCTGCTAAAATTTCCGCCACCTAGTCTTTAGCATGTGAAATTCCCCTTTTGTCCTCGGTGCACAGAGAACAACGGTAACAATACCGCCCTCATCTACATAATAGGTTGGGGCTGCTTTGGTAACTTTAGGTTCCCCCCACCACACGGCACCCCCATTTCCTCTCCCCTCCATAAAAGCGGCTAACTCCTGACACAGGAGCATCTTACATCACACCGTCCGTACTTCATTAACATTTCTACCCCTCCCCTCTCAAAACCCTAGACTCTTCATCCACCGGCGTACCAGAGACCATTCACTGCCAGCGGCGTCCACCTGGCCGGATCTGCTTCTGCGGCCGCATCTACCCCTCCCACCTCCACTAGAAACAATGCAAGTAGACTGCTATTCCAACACTGTACCACACCCCATTCCGTGTCGGCCTTGTCCACGGCACCGGATCTGCTTCGCCGGTACTCTCACCAACTGTAGCGCATCTGCAGCGGCTCATTCGTACTCCCCACCGGAGATGCTTCCTCCACACCCCCCCCCCCCCGAGCCGCCCCACCGACGGCCTCTGATCCTCTTCGCCGACACCTTCCTCAACCCTACCGGAGCCGGTTCACCGACACCATCGTCAACCCTACCTGAGTAGCTTTGCCTATACCATTCTCAACCCTACCAGGGCCGCTTTGCCAACTCACAAGCCCACGGCCATAGATCCGCTTCGTTGCACCCTCATCCAACGTACCGAGTAGCTTCTGACGCCTCGTCCACGGCCGCAGATCCGCATCGTTGACACCATCCTTAACCCAACCACCGGAGCAGCTTCACCGAAGCCCTCGTCCACGGCCATAGATCCGCTTCACCCACACCGTAGTCCACCCTACCGGAGCTGCTCCACAAACATCCTACTCGACGGTTCTAGATCTCCTTACCGGACCCCGACAGCCAGCGCAGCGTCATCACCCTTGACATTTCTAACCTGATTCCCACCGTTTGGCAAGATGCCAACCCCGCCCCACGGCCTAGGTACTTGTCACCTTTAAACCTGTCCAACATCACCTGCCCGATCTACTTCAAATATACTAACAGGTCACTGTTACCTTTATGCAGCTGCCAAAAACTACTAGGACGATGTTTCTTCTGGATCTAACAGCTTGGCCAACCAAGATCCTGGACTGAAGCATTGCTATGATCTTGTAAGTGCGTCTCTCTCTCTTGTATTGTTGTGTGCCTACCAGCGTGCTTTGCTAGGATTTTCGACCAGTAATCCCTTTGTGCAGACAATGATTTCTACTATTGGCTGCGAAATTGGATATGTAGATGTCATACATGATACTACCTCGTACCTCCATTCCTAAATATAAGTCTTTCTAGAGATTCCAATATAGGCTACATACGGAGCAAAATGAGTGAATCTACACTCGAAAATGCATATATATACATCTGTATGTGGTCCATCTTTGGAATCTCTACAAAGACATATATTTAGGAACAGAGGCGATACATTACACAAAATCGTAGGTGGCATGTAGGAATTCGATTGCACTACATTAGGCTCCCTTAGAGTGCACGCTAGTCCAGCACACAGAGTCATGGCTAGTTTATGCTACGCACACAATCATTAATAGGTGGTTTAAATATGCGCAAGGGATATGCAATGTATTATCATGTAGAGATGTCTGAAATTAGCCGCGTCAACTTGCAGATAGGGTTACACAATGAAAAAGTACAAGATGTATGTGGCAATTTCATGGAACGTCGCAAAAAAAAAGGAGAGGCAGCGGTGAGCCTATACAGTGTACTATGGTAGGTCACTCCTCCATTGCAATCATCGTGACATGTTATTTGTATGTCAGTTCTATGGCCAAGTTTCTTAGGGACAGTTATTACGAGTTATCCTTAGAAAATAAGCACCTGTGAATATAAGCTCCAGGTAATAAGCCAACCAGTTCTTTTCATTGCCTTCCTTTTCAGCTTATCTTTGGTATGATAAGTGAAAAGTCTAGATTGCATTACATTTTTTCATTTTGCTGCCCATATGAAAAATAATTTGACTTGCAAACATCAAAAACTGAACCGAGTGCAGTAATTAATATGATAGGAAAACAAGTCGTCACTATTTGCTCAAAATGCAAATACAGAGATACCATCTACTTGGCACAATCTACTTTGGTCAATGTCTTCCATAGAGATCCCATTCCCTAATTTAAACAAAGAACGCATGACCCACATTTAAATGAAGAACAATTATTTATTAAAATTCGATGGTCCAAGTGGCTGGTTATTATCATATAACAGCACCACCTGAAAGCATCATATAGCAGCAGCAGCTCATAGCAACTCATCATACAGCTGACAACGATTGTGCAATTCATCATATACTAGCAGTAGCTCATAGCAATTCATCATATAGCAGCTGCAGGAGCAGCTCATAGAAATTCATCATATAGTAGCAGCAGAAGCAGCTCATAGCAATTCATCATACAACAGCAGCAGGAGCAGCTTATAGCAACTCATCATATAGCAGCAGCTCATAGCAATTCATCATATAGCAGCAGCAGCTCATACCAATTCATCATATAGCAGCAGCAGGAGCAGCGCATAGAAATGCATCATATAGTAGCAGCAAAAGCAGCTCATAGCTCGCTTGCAACTTTAGTCAACGTGTCTGGAATTACCTGGGCATTTCATGGATTATTCAACCTAACTAGACTACTTATGAGATGGCTTCAACTACTAGGAAGGATTTTGGTTTCCCATTTTTCTCAGAGGTAGTCTTCACTGCTACTTGGAATATTTGGACACAAAGAAATGGGAAGATTTTCATAAATGAGTTGCCTTCTTTCAGATCCTGGAGGAGAAATTTTCTTCATGACATTTCTCTTTTAGCTCATAGAATCAAATGTAAATATAAGAATCGCCTAATTTCTTGGATAGCTGACTTACCTTAAACTCTCTTTGTAATTAATCTCTCCTCTCTTTCCTTGCCTTTAACTTGTAACTTTGTAAACTCTCTGGTTCTTTGGTTTAGTTAAGGACTATGAGGCTGTTGCCTTGCAGTATATAGTAAAAAAAGCAGCTCATAGCAATTCATCGTATAGTGGATCAGAATGAAAATTTGGCAAAAAATCATAGGAGATCCTCACCTTGTTGGATGAGCTCATCCTTCAACAACACCTCAAGGCCACGGCATGGGAGGAGGGGGGATATTGTGCCTTCTTCTACAGTGTGGCATCAACTGTAGTTGTGCGGCGCCCGCCGGAGTAGTGCGTTGGACGGACCACAGTGGAGCAGCTGCTAGAGACCATGAGAATGAGGGGCGGCGCCAGAGGAAGGAGCAACCAGGGAGATTTGCCCCTACCTGCCGGCCATGTAGCCTAGCTGGGCCAGAGCATCGTCGAGACCCGGGCAGATGGGACCAGAGGCTGACGGCTCATTGGAGGAACCCTAGGACTGCGGTAGGGGATCGAGGTAGAGGAAAGGGAGAGGAGATGCAAGCGGGCAGGCAATGAGCGCTTGCATGTTTGTTTTTACTTGAGGTCGGGTGTGGCGTGGGCGTGAGCGATTGCATTTTGAGTGTAATATAGGCAGACAACAGGGTCATTTCACTATTCCCCTTCCCTTCAATTTTTAGTGAGCTTCTACCCGAAACACCCCCCTCCAAAGCGAAATAAGTTAAGCCCAAGCCCATAATTCAAAAATGACTTCTTTACATCTTTTATGGCTTATATTGACAATAAGCCCTAAAAAGGCGGAATCAAACTGGCCCTTAACCTGCAATTCAATTGTGCGTGCAATGATGAATCACTCCTGCCTGCTATAGTGTACATTTAGGCATCATCATACATGTCATAACCTAATACATGTGCATTCCATTATAGAATCTGGAATATGCAATGTTTATGTTAGTTCATACGTTGCACATGATGTTTAAATGCCCTTAAATCTGGTCAGTCAAGTGATGGTATTTAAGCCTCCTTCTTTGCTTATTTTGTTGATATGTAAGATTTGCTCACACATCTGTTCAATTGTTGTTTGCATCAGCCAGCCATACTAGGACTGTTTACTTTGATTACTTGCTGTTCTTGACCTAACACACTAACAGAGCTTGTCAACGATTTGAATACTAGGGGCTGCTGTAGTGGGCCCTTGTCAAACTCATAGGTGACATAAAGGTTTGGCTATACACTAAAGTAGGCTCTCCAAGAGCACCTGGAGATCCAGTTAGAAGGTATGCCTAGTTTTTACATAGTGCAGACATAGTAAATGCTCATTTCATTGTGTGCAAGTGCAAGAGATGTGGCATGTTTCATTATGTGGTATTGTTTTGTTATAATATCATCCTTTTGTGTTGTTCACAGACTCGAAAGTATGCATATTTATCTTCCAAGGAGACGAGTAACTAGTTTGTGTCACCTTGTAGAGGGGGTGCAATGAAGATAAGATTGAGGATTTCCAAGTACAAGATGTTAGGAAGGAGCCTTTCAAGAGAAGTACGAGCTGCATTGAGCCTGTTCAACTAGTTAAGGTAAGTCACTATATCCAACTCAACAGTTCAATTCCTTGTTTGTTTTAGGCATAGTTAATTTGCTCTTTTCAATTGCTTTATTTGTCCTTGGTTAATGAGATGCCCAAACAATGATGCCTGATGTTGGGTACTTGTATAAATATTAGTTGACATAATTAAAGGCCTTACCATTTAATTACTCTGGCGAAGTGTGCCTGAAGCTTTGAAGTCTATTAACCAACTATTATTGCATGAGGCTCACAATCTAGTTTATACGAGGCTAATGGTTGCATAGTTTTGCTTGCTGTAGTAGGTTTGTATGAATCCCTTTGCTGTTCATTATGCTCCCTAAGACTTCAATTGAGCTACAGAATGGCCAGCTGCTTGCTTACTTATACGCAACATGTTGTCTAAATTTGTAACTTGTCTGTGTTTTGGATTGGGCCCCAACATCATGATCCTCTGGTGAGCTAAGAGATATTTCTGTATGCAGGCTGCACAGACTACCTTTTTATAAATTTTAAAATATCACCTGCTTATGCTTCATGACGTGTAACATTATTGTTAGTCCTGTTTTGCCATGTGCAAATTCTGTCTTGCTCGCTTAACTATTGTAACTATATTCTTTCCCTAGTCATGTGTACTTACAGAAACATTTTAGGATGAAGTAACGTCAACACAAAGATCTGCGAGCAGTACGGCATGGCCGTTACCGAATGATTATGGATTGGAATTGGAATATGTTGATGTTCTCGAGCATCAACTAGAGGTTGCAAGACAACGTTACATGATTCTCAACGTACAATCAACAAGTTGAGACTGGACATGCAGGTATTAGATGCAGGAGTCAAAAAATGAAACAAGACACTGAGGTAACCACGAAGGAATTGCAGATTTTCCAGACTGAAATCTGTGCTATCTGAATCCGGCCAATCCTTTTTTCTGAAGAGATTATAGTTCAAATGGTAAGTTCTGTTGATGCATGTCCATGATGTATGAGCTTTATTTGTCCAACGTATGTAATTTGATATTTGTATATGCTTTATAATCACTGGTGCCGAACTATAATGCCCAGTGGGTATATTCGGCTGTAATTTCTTTATTGTATAGTGTAGGATTATTCTACGTTTCTATGCTTTTTATTGTATAATGTACGTTTTTTAGAGGCGATAGTATAGAGTAGGATAATTCTTGAATATGCTATATCATTGAAACAGGGGCCAACACGCCCAAACATTTCCTGGACGCCATACAAACGAACAAACATGTGCAGTCAAAGTTGGCCTTAATTGGCCTGATGAAAATAATATTAAGTGGATCCCAAATGGGCCCACCGTAACAACGGCTCTTAGCAGGCCGTCAACAGGCCTAAAGCTTGATTGGGCCATATAAATGGAAATGGCCTGCGGGCCTTTAGCAGGCCAAAATAAATGTCAATTTTGTCTCGGCCCTTTTTCTTTCACGGGCGATGAAGGCCGAAAGTGTTATGGGCCAGAGGAGGCCCAATTTACAAACTAGGCTTTTAACTGGCCGAAAGTCGCGTTGGGCTGAAATAATGCCCTGCGGAACGTGGGCCCCTAATGGACCTAAAGTCAAAGGCCCAACTGTTGTGCGGGCCCTTAACAGGCCGAGAGACAAAATGGGCTAAGAGTTGGCCCATTAACCGAACGGGCGGAGGACAGCGGGCTAGAATTGGCCCAACTGCAGAATGGGCCGAGAAAAGGCCGAAAGACGTTTTGGGCCGTCAAAGAAGCTTGGGTCGCAATTGGGCTAAAAAACGTAGCGGGCTGTTAACGGCCTTAAACTGACGATGGGCTGTCGAATCTAGAATGTGCCTTTGATGGGCCGATTCTGTGTAACTTGTATGAGCCGTACTTTTCAATGGGCCTGACTCAAGTAGGCCGCTAATGGGCCGGCTCGCTTATTATGACAGGCCCGTCCTTTTCACCGGAATGGGCCTCTGTTGGGCTGTGGCATGTATCGACGTATCATAGGCGCCTTCTATCCAATAAGTGGATGACATATGTCCCAGCGGTGAGCCAACACGTGTTTCCTCCAGCCAATGAGAATGTTACATGTGGAAAATCCCCAGTGGTCCGGTCTGTTAATTGGCTATCGGATCCAGAACCGGACCCGATAGCTTAACGGCGAGCCCTTACGGTCGATGCCACGTGTCTGTCACCCTTGACGAAAGCACTTCTATGACGCGCGTTTTATCGTCATGGAAGTGGACACTTCCGTGATGATAATTTTTTTAATGTCGTGGAACACTTCTACGACAACACAGGTATGACTATCTTGATTCTGTCATAAATTTGTCATGGATGTACATAAATGACAGAAAACGTGACCTACTGTGACAAACACATATCATCACGGAAGTGTATTTTTTTGTAGTGAAGGGGGCCGGGCCCCCTTTCCTTCTCTCCTTCTCCCCATTCCTTCCCTCTCCTACTCCAACTAGGGAAGGGGGAATCCTACTCCCACTGGGAGTAGGACTCCCCCCTTGGGTGCGCCTAGGAAGCCGGCCCTCTCCCCCTCCTCCACTCCTTTATATACGGGGGAGGGGGCACCCCATAGACACACAAGTTGATCATTGATATCTTAGCCGTGTGTGGTGCCCCCCTCCACCATAATCCACCTTGGTCATATCATTGCAGTCCTTAGGCAAAGCCCTGCGCCGGTAGCTTCATCATCACCGTCATCACGCTGTCATGCTGACGAAGCTCTCCCTCGACACTCAGCTGGATCAAGAGTTCGTGGGGCATCACCAAGCCGAACGTGTGCAGATCGCGGAGGTGCCGTACTTTCGGTACTAGGATCGGTCGGATCGTGAAGACGTACGACTACATCAACCGCGTTGTCATAATGCTTCCACTTACGGTCTACGAGGGTACGTGGACTACACTCTCCCCTCTCGTTGCTATGCATCACCATGACCTTGCGTGTGCATAGGATTTTTTTTGAAATTACTACGTTCCCCAACAGTGGCATCCGAGCCAGGTTTGTGCATAGATGTTATATGCACGAGTAGAACACAAGTGAGTTGTGGGCGATAATAGTCATACTTCTTACCAGCATGTCATACTTTGATTCAGCGGTATTGTTGGATGAAGCGGCCCGGACCGACATTACGCTTACGCTTACACGAGACTAGTTCTACTGACGTTCTTCGCACACACGTCTGGCTGGCGGGTGTCAGTTTCTCCAACTTTAGTTGAATTGAGTGTGGCTATGCCCGGTCCTTGTTGAAGGTTAAAACAGCACATACTTGATGAAAAATCGTTGTGGTTTTGATGCGTAGGTAAGAACGGTTATTGCTCAGCCCGTAGCAGCCACCTAAAACTTGCAACAACAAAGTAGAGGACGTCTAACTTGTTTTTGTAGGGCATGTTGTGATGTGATATGGTCAAGAAATGATGCTAAATTTTATTGTATGAGATGATCATGTTTTGTAACGAAGTTATTGGCAACTGCCAGGAGCCATATGATTGTCACTTTATTGTATGAAATGCAATCGCCATATAATTGCTTTACTTTATCACTAAGCAGTAGCGATAGTCGTAGAAGCAATAGTTGGCGAGACGACAGTGATGCTTCGATGGAGATCAAGGTGTCAAGCCGGTGACGATGGTGATCATGATGGTGCTTTGGAGATGGAGATCAAAGGCACAAGATGATGATGGCCATATCATATCACTTATATTGATTGCATGTTATGTTTATCCTTTATGCATCTTATTTTGCTTAGTTCAACGGTAGCATTATAAGATGATCTCTCACTAAATTTCAAGGTACAAGTTTTCTCCCTAAGTATGCACCGTTGCAAAAGTTCGTCGTGCTGAGACACCACGTGATGATCGGGTGTGATAAGCTCTACGCTCACATAGAACAGGTGCAAGCCAGTTTTGCACATGCAGAATACTCGGGTTAAACTTGACGAGCCTAGCATATGCAGATATGGCCTCAGAACACTGAGACCGAAAGGTCGAGCGTGAATCATATAGTAGATATGATCAACATAGTGATGTTCACCATTGAAAACTACCCCGTCTCACGTGATGATCGGACATGGTTTAGTTGATTTGGATCACGTGATCAATTAGATGATTAGAGGGGTGTCTATCTAAGTGGGAGTTCTTAAGTAATTTTGATTAATTGAACTTTAATTTATCATGAAGTTAGTACCTGATAGTATTTTGCATGTTTATGTTGTTGTATATAGATGGCCCGTGCTATTGCCCCGTTGAATTTTAATGCCTCCCTAGAGAAAGCTAAGTTGAAAGATGATGGTAGCAACTACACGGACTGGGCCCGTAACTTGAGGATTATCCTCATTGCTGCACAGAAGAATTACATCCTGGAAGCACCGCTAGGTGCCAAACCCGCTGCAGGAGCAACGCTAGATGTTATGAACGTGCAGCGAGCAAAGCTGGTGACTACTCGATCGTTCGGTGTGCCATGCTTTACGGCCTAGAACCGGGACTTCAACGGCGTTTTGAGCGTCATGGAGCATATGAGATGTTCCA
The DNA here is from genome assembly GCA_021605145.1 of Aegilops bicornis. Lineage (NCBI taxonomy): Eukaryota > Viridiplantae > Streptophyta > Magnoliopsida > Poales > Poaceae > Aegilops > Aegilops bicornis. The sequence continues at coordinate 396,570,232 of CM038673.1, read as the reverse complement.
GGAGTTGAAGTTAATATTTCAAGCAAATGCCCGGATTGAGAGATATGAAGTCTTCAATAAGTTCTACAGCTGCAAGATGGAGGAGAATAGTTCTTCCAGTGAGGATATACTCAAAATGTCTGGGTATAACAATCACTTAATTCAACTGGGAGTTAATCTTTCTGATGATAGTGTCATTGACAGAATTCTTCAATAACTGCCACCAAGCTACAAGAGCTTCGTGATGAACTATAACATGCAAGGGATGGATAAGACAATTCCCAAGCTCTTCGCAATGCTAAAGGCTGCGGAGGTGGAAATCAAGAAAGAGCATCAAGTGTTGATGGCCAACAAGACTACCAGGTTCAAGAAAAAGGGTAAAGGGAAGAAGGGGAACTTCAAGAAGAATGGCAAGCAAGTTGCTGCTCAAGTGAAGAAGCCCAAGACTGGACCTAAGCCTGAGACTGAGTGCTTCTACTGCAAAGGGACTGGTCACTAGAAGTGGAACTGCCCCAAGTATTTGGCGGATAAGAAGGATGGCAAGGTGAACAAAGGTATATGTGATATACATGTTATTGATGTGTACCTTACTAATGCTCGCATGAGTGCACAGGTATTTGATACTGGTTCTATTGCTAATATTTGCAACTCGAAACATGGACTATGGATTAAGCGAAGATTGGCTAAGGACGAGGTGATGATGCGCGTGGGCAATGGTTCCAAAGTCGATGCGATCACCGTCGGCACGCTACCTCTACATCTACCTTCGGGGTTAGTTTTAGACCTGAATAATTGTTATTTGGTGCCAGCGTTAAGCATGAACATTATATCTGGATATTTTTTGATGCGAGTAATATCTTTTATGGTCATGCACCCTTGAAGAGTGGTCTGTTTTTACTAAATCTCGATAGTAGTGACACACACTTGAAGCCAAAAGATACAGAGTTGATAATGATAGTGCAACTTATTTGTGGCACTGCCGTTTGGGTCATATTGGTGTAAAGCGCATGAAGAAACTCCATTTTGATGGACTTTTGGAATCACTTGGTACTTGCGAACCATGCCTCACGGGCAAGATGAATAAAACTCCATTCTCCGGAACAATGGAGCGAGCAACAGATTTATTGGAAATCATACATACTGATGTATGTGGACCGGTGAATGTTGAGGTTCACGGCGGGTATCGTTATTTTCTCACCTTCACAGATGATTTGAGCAGATATGGGTATATCTACTTGATGAAGCATAAGTCTGAAACATTTGAAAAGTTCAAAGAATTTTAGAGTGAAGTGGAAAATTATCGTAACAAGAAAATAAAGTTTCTATGATCTGATCATGGTGGAGAATATTTGAGTTATGAGTTTGGTCTTCATTTGAAACAATACAGAATAGTTTTGCAACTCACGCCACCCGGAACACCACAGCGTAATGGTGTGTCCAAACGTCATAATCGTACTTTACTGGATATGGTGCGATCTATGATGTCTCTTACTGATTTACCGCTATCGTTTTGGGGTTATGCTTTAGAGACGGCTGCATTCACGTTAAATAGGGCACCATCTAAATCCGTTGAGACGATACCTTATGAACTGTGGTTTGGCAAGAAACCAAAGTTGTCGTTTCTTAAAGTTTGGGGTTGTGATGCTTATGTGAAAAAGCTTCAACCTGATAAGCTCGAACCCAAATCGGAGAAATGTGTCTTCATAGTGTACCTAAAGGAGACTGTTGTGTACACCTTCTATCACAGATCCGAAGGCAAGACATTCGTTGCTAAGAATGGATCCTTTCTAGAGAAGGAATTTCTCTCGAAAGAAGTGAGTGGGAGGAAAGTAGAACTTGATGAGGTAACTGTACCTGCTCCCTTATTAGAAAGTAGTTCATCACAGAAATCTGTTCATGTGACTCCTACACCAATTAGTGAGGAAGCTAAAGATGATGATCATGTAACTTCAGATCAAGTTACTACCGAACCTCGTGGGTCGATGAGTAAGATCCGCACCAGAGTGGTACAGTAATCCTGTTCTGGAGGTCATGTTACTTGACCATGACGAACCTATGAACTATGAGGAAGCGATGATGAGCCCAGATTCTGCGAAATGGCTTGAGGCCATGAAATCTGAGATGGGATCCATGTATGAGAACAAAGTGTGGACTTTGGTTGACTTGCCCGATGATCGGCAAGCCATCGAGAATAAATGGATCTTCAGGAAGAAGACTGACGCTGATTGTAATGTTACTGTCTACAAAGCTCGACTTGTTGCGAAAGGTTTTCGACAAGTTCAAGGAGTTGACTACGATGAGACCTTCTCACCCATAGCGATGCTTAAGTCCGTCCGAATCATGTTAGCAATTGATGCATTTTATGATTATGAAATTTGGCAAATGGATGTAAAGACTGCATTCATGAATGGATTCTGGAAGAAGAGTTGTATATGATGCAACCCGAAGGTTTTATCGATCCAATAGATGCTAACGAAGTGTGCAAGCTCCAGCGATCCATTTATGGACTGGTGCAAGGATCTCGGATTTGGAATAAACGTTTTGATAGTGTGATCAAAGCATATGGTTTTATATAGACTTTTGGAGAAGCATGTATTTACAAGAAAGTGAGTGGGAGCTCTGTAGCATTTCTAATATTATATGTGGATGACATATTGTTGATTGGAAATGATATATAATTTATGGACAGCATAAAAGGATACTTGAACAAGAGTTTTTTAATGAAAGACCTCCGTGAAGCTGCTTATATATTGGGCATCAAGATCTATAGAGATAGATCGAGACGCTTAATTGGACTTTCACAAAGCACATACCTTGATCAAATTTTGAAGAAGTTCAAAATGGATCAAGCAAATAAAGGGTTCTTGCCTGTGTTACAAGGTGTGAAGTTGAGTCAGACTCAATGCCCGACCACTGCAGAAGATAGAGAGAAAATGAAAGTTGTTCCCTATGCTTCAGCCATAGGCTCTATCATGTATGCAATGCTATGTACCGGACTTGATGTGTGGCTTGCTATTAGTTTAGCAGGGAGGTACCAAAGTAATCCAGGAGTGGATCACTGGACAACGGTCAAGAACATCCTGAAATACCTGAAAAGGACTAAGGATATGTTTCTCGTTTATGGAGGTGACAAAGAGCTTGTCGTAAATGGTTACGTCGATGCAAGCTTTGACACTGATCCGGATGACTCTAAGTCACAAACCAGATACATGTTTATATTGAACGGTGGAACTGTCAGTTGGTGCGGTTCTAAGCAAAGCGTCGTGGCAAGATCTATGTGTGAAGCAGAGTACATAGCTGCTTCGGAAGTAGCAAATGAAAGAGTCTGGATGAAGGAGTTCATATCCGATCTATGTGTCGTACCAAGTTCATCCGGTCCAATGAAAATCATTTATGACAATACTGGTGCAATTGCCTTGGCAAAGGAATCCTGATTTCACAAGAGAACCAAGCACATCAAGAGATGCTTCAATTCCATCCGCGATCAAGTCAAGGAGGGAGACATAGAGATTTGCAAGATACTACGGATCTGAATGTTGCAGACCCGTTTACTAAGCCTCTCTCACGAGCAAAACATGATCAGAACCAAGACTCCATCGGTGTTAGAATCATTACTATGTAATATATATTATTGACTCTAGTGCAAGTGGGAGACTGAAGGAAATATTCCCTAGAGGCAATAATAAAGTTTTTATTTATATTTCCTTATATCATGATAAATGTTTATTATTCATGCTAGAATTGTATTAACCAGAAACTTGATACATGTGTGGATACATAGACAAACAAAGTGTCACTAGTATGCCTCTACTTGACTAGCTCATTAATCAAAGATGGTTATGTGTCCTAGCCATAGACATGAGTTGTCATTTGGTTAACGGGATCACATCATTAGAGAATGATGTGATTGACTTGGCCCATTCCGTTAGCTTAGCACTTGATCGTTTATTGTATTGCTATTGCTTTCTTCATGACTTATACACGTTCCTATGACTATGAGATTATGCAACTCCCGAATACCGGAGGAACACTTTGTGTGCTACCAAACGTCACAACATAACTGGGTGAATAAAGGTGCTCTACAGGTGTCTCCGATGGTGTTTGTTGAGTTGGCATAGATCGAGATTAGGATTTGTCACTCCGATTGTCGGAGAGGTATCTCTGGGCCCTCTTGGTAATGCACATACTATAAGCCTTGCAAGCAATGTGACTAATGAGTTAGTTGCGGGATGATGCATTACGAAATGATTAAAGAGACTTGCCGGTAACGAGATTGAACTAGGTATTGAGATACCGACGACCGAATCTCGGGCAAGTAACATACCGGTGACAAAGGGAACAACGTATGTTGTTATGCGGTTTGACCGATAAGGATCTTCGTAGAATATGTGGGAGCCAATATGAACATTTAAGTTCCGCTATTGATTATTGACCAGAGATGAGTCTCGGTCATGTCTACTTAGTTCTCGAACCCGTAGGGTCTGCACGCTTAACGTTCGGTGACGATCGATATTATGAGTTTATGTGTTTTGATGTACCGAAGGTAGTTCGGAGTCCCAGATATAATCACGGCAATGACAAGGAGTCCCGAAATGGTCGAGACATAAAGATCGATATATTGGATGACTATGTTTGGATATCGGAAAGGTTTTGAGAGAGTTCGGGCATATACCGGAGTACCGGGGGGTTACTGGAACCCCCCGGGAAGTCAATGGGCCTTAATGGGCCATAGTGGAAAGGAGGAGGCGGCCAAGGTGGGCCCCCCCAAACCCAATCCGAATTGGGAAGGGGGCCGGCCCCCCTTACCTTCTCTCCTTCTCCCCCTTCCTTCCCTCTCCTACTCCAACTAGGGAAGGGGGAATCCTACTCCCACCGGGAGTAGGACTCCCCCCTTGGGCGCGCCTAGGAAGTCGGCCCTCTCCCCCTCCTCCACTCCTTTATATATGGGGGAGGGGGCACCCCATAGACACACAAGTTGATCATTGATCTCTTAGCCGTGTGTGGTGCCCCCCTCCACCATAATCCACCTCGGTCATATCGTTGCAGTGCTTAGGCGAAGCCCTGTGCCGGTAGCTTCATCACCACCGTCATCACGCCGTCGTGCTGACGAAGCTCTCCCTCGACACTCAGCTGGATCGAGAGTTCGTGGGACGTCACCGAGCCAAACGTGTGCAGATCACGGAGGTGCCGTACTTTCAGTACTAGAATCGGTCGGATCATGAAGACGTACGACAACATCAACCGCGTTGTCATAACGTCTCCGCTTACGGTCTACGATGGTACATGGACTACACTCTCCCCTCTCGTTGCTATGCATCACCATGATCTTGCATGTGCATAGGAATTTTTTTGAAATTACTACGTTCCCCAACACCTTCAAGCACTAACCTCCCCAGCAATGGCGCCAGAAAAGAGCTTGATGTCTACTACACAACCTTCTTCTTCTAGACTCGTGGTGGGCCTCCAAGCGTAGTGTTTTGTAGGACAGTAGCAAATTTCCCTCAAGTGAATGACCTAAGGTTTATCAATCCGTGGGAGGCGTAGGATGAAGATGGTCTCTCTCAAACAATCCTGCAACCAAATAACAAAGAGTCTCTTGTGTCTCCAACACACCCAATACAATGGTAAATTGTATAGGTGCACTAGTTCGACGAAGAGATGGTGATACAAGTGTAATATGGATGGTAGATATAGGTTCTTGTAATCTGAAAATATAGAAACAACAAGGTAGCAAGGCCTAGGGTTCATACTTTCACTAGTGCAAGTTCTCTCAACAATGATAACATAATTAGATCATATGGTGATCCCTCAACGTGCGACAAAAGTCACTCCAAAGTTCCTATCATGGAGAACATAAGATGAAATTGCTTGTATGGTATGAAACCACCACAAAGTTATTATTTCCGATCAATCCATTGAGTTATTCCTATAAGTGTCACAAACAGCCCTAGAGTTCGTAGTAAAATAACACCATATGACACACATCAATCAACCCTAATGTCACCTAGATACTCCAATGTCACCACAAGTATACGTGGGTCAATTATACGATATGCATCAAACAACTTCAGATTCATAATATTCAATCAAACACAAAGAACCTCAAAGAGTCCCCCAAGATTTCTATCGGAGAAACAAGGACGGAAACGTGCATCAACCCCTATGCATAGATTACCCCAATGTTACCTCAGGAATCCGCAAGTTGAGTGATGCGGCTTGAAGCTACGTCGGTATTTCCCCAAAGAGGAAGGGATGATGCAGCATATATAGCAATGGTAGGTACACTACTGGAATCAGCAGATTTGCCGTCTGCCCTCTCTTTGCCATCCGCTAGCAGACGGCAAAGGTAGGCTTTGCCATAAGCGAGCAGAAAGCGGACGGCAAAGAGGCAGCAGACGGCAAAGGCTGGCTTTGCCATGAGCCAACTGCTTGCCGTCTGCTAGCAGACGACAAAGAGGGGGTTTCTCCAACTGGTTGTCAACAGCTAACGGGCCCCCTCTTTGTCGTCCGCTAGAAGATGGCAAAGCTTTCTTTGCCGTCCGCTAGCAGACAGCAAAGGTGGGGCGGACGGCAAAGCTTCAAAATTGACTAAACGGTCGCGCCCCCGCCATCGCTTTCCTCCCTCGTGTCCCGCGCCGTCGCCGTCGCACCCTCCCGGCGCCATCGCCACTGCCTCCCCGCCCCATCGCTACCCCCTCCCCGCCCTGTGGCCGCCCCTCCCTGCCTCCCCACACCCCTCCCGATCCTCCCTGCCGTAGTCGCGGGTCGACCGGGAGGAGGAGGAGGAGGAGGATGATGAGGATAATAAGAAAAAGAGGAGAAGATGAGAATAAAAGAGGAAAAGGTAAAAGAAGGAAAAAGAAAAATAAGAGGAAGAAGAAGAAGAGGAGGAGGAGGAGGAGGAGTTCTATTTTTTTCTTCTATTTTTTCTTTTCTGTTTTAGATAATAGATATATTAGATATATAGTTAGCTAGATTAGATTATATTATATTAGATCGTTGTTAGGTTTTAGTTAAATAGTCATAATTAAAGGAAGTGAAAAAAGATGAAAAAAGAAGAAGAAAAGTAGAATAAGTAGAAGGGGGAAGAAGAAGAAGAAGAAAAAGAGGAGGAGGAGGAGGAGGAGGAGGAAGAAGAAGAAGAAGAAGAAGAAGAAGAAGAAGAAGAAGAAGAAGAAGAAGATGATGATGATGATGATGAGGAGGAGGAGAAAACGAGGAGAAGATGAGAAGAAAAGAGGAATTAGCTTAGTTAGTATTGTTAGTTTGTTTGTTTTTTCTACTGCTGCTAATTAGGTTAGTTAGTACTGTTAGTTAGGTTAGTTTGATTTTCTAGGTTAGTTAGGTTAGTTATCTTTAGACTAGGTTAGTTAGGTTAGTTTCTAGGTTAGTTAGGTTAATTAGTTTGTAGGTTAGTTATTAGGTTAGTTTCTAGGTTAGTACAACATGCTACTATCTGGTTTTTCTATGTGTGGCTGATGGCATTTTTTACATGCTAGAATTTTCTTGGAATTTACAGAGAATATTTCCTATGTAAATATTCCAAAAGCTTGAAATATCAAAAAAGGGTTTTTGGTGGATTTGACTAATATTTTGAACATTACCGTGTGTTGAAACTCTTATATATGGACAATATATGTCCAATGAGCTTCCCTAAAATTTCTCAAATATTTTTTAAACACTAAAATAATTTTAACCTATTAAAGACCATTTTTGGCCTGAAGAAAAAGCCTTTAATTAGTTAGTTAGTTATTTTTTAGGTTAATTACTTAGTTAATTTTTTAGGTGTTGTTTTCACCCACTAATTTTTTTATTATGTTTATGTCGTACTAATTTCGTTTACTCTTTGTCATTGCAGGTGTTGACAGATGGTGGGCGCGGGTCGAGAGCGCTCCGAGCCTCCTTCTTCCTCGGCGCGTGCTGGGAGGGGTGCCTATATTCCACCCCAGTAGCTTCGGAGAGCGCTCGTAGACAGCGTGACGAAACCAGCGGGCGCTTCTTCTTCGGCCGGGAGAGGTCAGGGGAAGACGAAGAGGGGTGCAGCTGCTAGAGGTGGATGTGGCGGCGGGAGAGGTAGGAAGGCTGTTGTGCCTTCCTCGCCGCCACCCCCAGCTAATTCTCCGGACCACTGGAGTGCTCCATCTCAGGTGGAGCCGTCAGACTTGGACCCGTCTCGGACTCCGGTCCACGAGCCTCGGGCTGCCGAGCCTCGGGTCGCCGAGCCTTCGTCCCAGGAGACTCGGGCCCCAGACTCTTCGTCCCACGACACTCCGGTCCCAGAGTTTTCGTCCCACGTGACTCAGGAGAATAGTGGCCATGCTGATGGTGAGGAGACCTGGTCTGACGATAGTTTTAGCGAGGGCGAGCTGGTTGAGCAGGGCAAGAAGGTCTACTGACGTGGTGGTACGAAGCTCCCGGCCGTGTCGGTGACCCGCGATTAGAGGTGGTTGATTCAGCCTAATGGGGAGAAGCAAGTGCATTTACTCTTTTTTAACCTTTGTCCTTCATGTTTCTTCAAATTAATATCTAATGTGTTGGCCTTGTCATACTGCAGGGGTTGGATACACGGCGATGGTGTCCGCGGGCCCAACTAGGTCCTTGGTGTGATTTGCCGGCAGCACTTCCCGGGGTGGGTCATGTTGCCCGATGAGGGTCAGGCTTCACAACTAGCAATGAGCTGGGAGATGTATGTGGCTTCCCCGGCCCCGCCAGAGGAGAGGGTCAATGGTGTCTTGTGCGAGACGGTGGCTGACATTATGAGGCAGCGGTTTTGGGTAATTTCTCCTCTACAAAAATAAAAATCAACATTACCTAGTGATTGTACTAATCAGTGTTTTCTTGTTCGATTGCAGACCTTCTACAGGGTTGCTGAGGAACATGAGGCGGAGGCGGCTAGGGTTCTCGAAGCCGAGTGCAAGCGCCTACATAACAACTTACGGCACGAGGCTAGGGTGCAGGCTGTTCGAGACTACTACGCATCGACTAACATTAGGAGGGCCAAGAAGAAGTGCTGTCGCAAAATCTGAGTAAGGAGAAGTACATGAAGGTAATTACCTATTCTTAAGGCCGTGTACTTAGTTTCCTTGATTCATTCGTAGGCGTAGCGCTGAAATTGCTTTTTGCCAAACATAGGTGCCCCCGAGATGGTGTGAGGATATGATGGACTGTTGGGAGGCGTTGGTGGATGAGTGGTGCTCTCCCCAATGGCAGCCGAACACAACACGGCCAGGTTTAAGCGTGTCCAAATGCGAGGTGTGCCATAACATCAAGGGAGCTCCAACCTGTTTGAGTATGGGGATCACTGGGTATGTGGTTTCCGCCCTTAATGATTCATCCAATTTCATTCTTCATGCTAGCTTTAGCCCTTAACTAATATGTTGTTCCTCTCTTTTAGGTGAAACATAACAAGAAGGAAGTGACACCACTGTATGACCTCTATGCCATGGTCCATATGGCCCCGTTCAAGAAGGCCAAGGCATTCTCTAAGGATGACCTCGATCATCCAGAGAGCTTCACCAACATCTCCTCCCACAAGAAGCTCGTGAGGTACAGAGACTTTGGGAAGGCGACGAAAGGGGATGACTTCAACCTGAGCCAGAGTCCTTTTGATACAGAGCTCGTGATGCTATCTGGTGAGGGAAGGAAACATGGCTCGGTAGCCATTGGGGATGGACTGATACGTTGTCCTAGAAGTCTCCCAAAGATCAAGAAGCGCCACGCGAGGTCTCTTCCAGATATACCGCCTCGACCACGGCCAGTGGACCTCGCCATCGTGGCTAGGGCCCAGGAGCTTCTGGCGGAGGCAAACAGGCAGACCAAGCAGAGGGAGATCGAGCTAGAGCAGAGGACGGCTAGTATGTTGGAGGCGGAGAGGAACCGGAACGACGCGTCTCACCGGGCCCTATACGAGCTCCTCATGGTAAGTTTCTCCTGCTTATTAGCCAAATCATTCATGTAATGTTTGTTTCATTACTAACTAATATTACTGACTCATGAAAACAAAATGTGCAGTCCGTGTGCGAGAAAAACGGTCAGACCCCTCTACCGATGCCTTAGATTGGTATAGCGGACACGGTGAATTTCATTTGAATGGTCATTAGTTACTAGTATTCACATTTCAGTTGCATCCTGCTAACGAGACATTGCAAATGATCTTATGTGCAGCATGCCTCCCAACAAGCATTGACCGATCCTTCTCCGTCTCGCACTGGAGCAACCTCGACCCCGACCGGTCCTTCTCCATCTGGCACTAGCGTAAACCCGACCGGTCCTTCACCTCCGTGATGACGGTAAGTTTTCTCTAGTGTTTTTCCTACCAAATGCATAAAGACCTAGACTTAGCTTTATTTCCTCCAAAATGCTTACCATAATAACCTAGACTTAGCTAATCTTCCTCCAAAATGACATAATTAGCTTACTTAGATCCAAAATGAGCTATACTTAGCTTTGTTTCCTCCGAAATGACCTAAGTTATCTCTAATATGCTTAGTTACCTAGGTTTGCTCAATAATGACATACACTTAGGTTACTTATGTAAAACATGGCATAATTAGCTTACTTAGGTTTGAAATGGCATAAGAATCTTGGTAACCTCATATATGTCATATAGTTAGCTTATTATCCTCGAAAATGACATAATAAGCCTAATTAGCTCCAAAATGATCAATTTACCTAAGTTAGCTCCAAAATGACCTAAGTTAGCTCTTATATGCTAAATTAGCTCTAATATGCTTAGTTACCTAGGTTAGCTCAATAAAGACCTATACTTAGCTTACCTATGTCAAAAATGGCATAATATGCTTAGTTAACTAAAAAATGGCATAATTAGTTAAGTTAGCTCCAAAATGACACATTTTACCTAGGTTAGCTCCAATATGAACAATTTTACCTAGGTTACCTCCAATATGATCGATTTTACCTAGGTTAGCTCCAAAATGATCCAATTTACCTATGTAGCTCCAATATGATCCATTTTAGCTAGGTTAGCTCCAAAATGATCCATTTTACCTACGTTAGCTCAAAAATGGCATAATTACTTATGTTCGCACAAAAATGACCTATACTTACCTTATTTTCCTCCAAATTGACATAATAAGCTTAGTTAGCTAAAAATGGCATAATTACCTATGTAAGCTCTAAAATGACACAAATAAGGAATAAGAAGAAGAAAAACAAGGAAGAGGAGAAAAACACATAATAGAAGAAGAAAGAGAAGAAAAAGAAAGAATAAAAGAAGAAGCATGAGAAGGAAAACGGTAAAAACCTTCTTCTTCTTCTTCTTCTTCTTGTTCTTCTTTTTCTTCTAGTCTTCTTCTTCTTCTCCTCCTCCAAAATGACCTAAGTTAGCTCTAAGTTAGCTCTAATATGCTTAGTTACCTAGGTTAGCTCAATAATGACCTATAGTTAGCTACTTTATATCAAAAATGGCATAATATGCTTAGTTCAGTAAAAAATGGCATAATTAGCTAGGTTAGCTCCATTTTACCTAAGTATGCTTACTTCTTCTTCTTCTTTATTTTCTTCTTCTTCTTCTTCTTCTTCTAGTTTTCTTCTTCCAACTTTCTTGTTTCCCATTTTGCAAATTTCATTTACTTCACGGAAGCTTGCATGGATGGAGTGCTTCTTTTCCCTTTCTGATTTTCTTTTGTATCGATGAACAATGTGAAACTTGTTATATGGATGGATGGATAGGTGTTGGATGAACAATGTGAAACTATTGCCATATGTATGGATGGAACTATGTGTTGGTTATGTATGTATGATGAAACTTGTGTGTTGGATATGTCATAGGTCTGCTGTAAAATTTGTGTGTTGAAACTTGTGTGTTGAAATTGAATGAATTTAAGAAAAAAATAGAAAAGACAGGGGCTATACAGGCTCTTTGCCATCTGCTGGCAGACGGCAAAGAGATTTGCCATCAGCCAGCAGACGACAAAGCTGCCACCTGGCAGCTACCTTTGCAACCTGGGGCACTGGCTAGGCTATTTGGTTACTTTGCCGTCTGCTAGAAGACGACAAAGACCGTTGCACCTTTGCCGTCTGCCAGCGGCCAACATAGGATGACACGTGGCAGCACCTGGGGGCTGGCCTATTTGTGCACTTTACCGTCGGCTGGCAGACGACAAAGGTGCAATGGTCTTTGCCGTCTGCCAGCGGACGACAAAGCACGCCGTTAACCCCCTAACGGACCTAACCTGCCATGTGTGCCGTCCAGGCTCATTGCCGTTTGCTGGCGGACGGCATAGACCATTTCATCTTTGCCGTCCGCCTGCAGACGGCAAAGAGCCCTTCGCCGTAGCCTATTCGTGGGACTGTTGCCGTCTGTTTGGCGAGGCAACAAAGGCCTTTGCCGTCCGTCAGGCATACCTCTGTCGTCTGCCATGGCGGACGGCAAAGTGCCTGATTCCTGTAGTGGTATTTCCCTCAGTGATGAAACCAAGGTTATCGAACGAGTAGGAGAACCAAGCAACACAATGTAAGTAGCACCTGCACACAAATAACAAATCCTTGTAATCCGACATGTAAAAGGGGTTGTCAATTGTGATGCCCTTGATTCAATCGTACAGTAATCATACACGCAATGTGTATGATCAAGATCAAGGACTCATGGGAAGATATCACAACACAACTCTCGACACAAAGTAAAACAATACAAGCTTTATATTACAAGCCAGGGGCCTCGAGGGCTCGAATACATAAGCTCGAATACACAAGAGTAAGCGGAAGCAACATTATCTGAGTACAGACATGAGTTAAACAAGTTTTCCTTAAGAAGGCTAGCACAAAAGCAACATCGATCGAAAAGGCAAGGCCTCCTGCCTGGGAGCCTCCTAACTACTCCTGGTCGTCCGCGGTCTCCACGTAGTAGTAGGCATCGGCGGTGGCATCTGGCTCCTGGGCTCCGACATCTGGTTGCATCAACCAGAAAAAAGAAGAAACGGGGAAAAGGGGGAGCAAAGCAACCGTGAGTACTCATCCAAAGTACTCGCAAGCAAGGATCTACACTACATATGCATTGGTATCAATGAAATGGGCTGTATCTGTGGACTGGACTGCAGAATGCCAGAAGAGAAGGGGAAAGCCTAGCCTATCGAAGACTAGCATCTTCAAGCAGCTCCAAGCATCTTGCAGCATCAGAAGAGATAAGAGTAGCATAAAGTAAAGTAGTAGTACTGTTATCAACCTCGGCTAGAGATCCTTTCTCGACTCCCTGCGAGAAAGCAATCCTAGAGCCATACTATCCATTTCTCATCTCAAGTGTCAAGTTCTAGTTGTATCGATCGGGATACAACTCCAAGTGTCCGTTACCGTAGGACAGGCTATCGATAGATGTTTTCTTCACTGCAGGGGTGCACCAACTTACCCACCACGCTCGATTAACTCCGGCCGGACACACTTTCCTGAGTCATGCCCGGCCTCGGCCAAACAATACGCCACAAGAGCCGTATCGGGAATGGTGAAAGCTACGGTGCCCTGTCGACGTGGCCGGTCAGGGCCACTCCCCTGGTCACTGCTCCGTGGGCCTCCTAGCCCCAGTTGACCACGTTGACCGTTGTCAACTATGCTGACTAGGCCCTCTGTGCCACTGACATGCGGGCCCCCTCCCCCGCATAATTAACCTAATTAAAACATTTTACTAAATAAACATAATTTGCTAAACTAATGAGTCACTGGCATGTGGGGTCAGTCACTAATTACTCTGTTTAAATTAAGATGAACTGCTGTTAGCCCACTACCAATGACAGGTGGGACCCACTGGTCAGTTTGACCTGGTCAGCCGTCCTGTTGCCTGCTGATGTCACAGTGATGTCATGCTGACGTAGTATTTCTTTTCTAATAATTTATTTAATTCCAGAAAATGGTTTAATCTTTGAAAATTCATAGAAAATAAACCATAACTTGGATGAAAATGTTTTCTATATGAAAGTTGCTCAGAAAGACGAGACAAATCCGAATACACAGTCCGTTCATCTGTCACGCGTCTCTAGCATAGTGAACCTGCAACCATTCCCCGGGTTCGTCTGTCCAAAAATGCCAAACATCGGTAAAGCATTCCTGGTTGTTATCCCCCTTCGCTGGTAGCGTGTAGCACCGCGTTAGAACACGTCTAGCTCTGCCTGTTGTCCTTTTATGCACTTGCTTGCTATGTATTTACTGTTTCTCCCCCCTCTTCTCTTTGGTAGACCCCGTGACGATGCTGATGCCTCTGTGATCCACTACATCACCGACGACCCCTCCTTCTCGTCTGAGCAACCAGGCAATCCCCCCCCCTTTGATCATCCCGATATCGCCCATTCCATTCTCTCATGCTTGCATTAGATTTTTCTATTGTTATTGTTTGCTCCTATTCTGATGCATAACCTACTTTTGTAACCTGCTCATTGTACCTTACCTGCTTATCCTAAACTACTTAGTATAGGTTGGTTAGTGATCCATCAGTGACCCCCACCTTGTCCTTGTTGCCCCTGCTTCAACATCAAAGACCCGATCAACGAGATCGAAGACCAGGCCCCGGCACCGCACAATACTTTCCCCTTAGTTGCTCGACACTACTGGGTTACTATCGAGTGCCGAGCGTGAGACCTCATCATCACTTCTGATGTTAACCCTGTAGTGTAGCTATTCGGTCGTGGTCATCGAGGGTGATTCCGCCTTAACCACTTTCGATACGACTCTATCATGCAACACCTCAAGTGTGAACCTTGAGGGTGGATCCTCTTACGTTCACCTTGATGATTACATCGAGTGGAATCCGTCAAGGGTGATTCCTCAGGTTTTTCCCTTGGTGTTAGACACACGGTTACTATGGTTACTATGACTTTACACTGAACCTTGTTACTAAAGACGGGTTGGCCCTGAGGGGTACCCGCGTGAGCATATTTGCGAGTGATGAGGAGTTGGGTTGACCTGGAGGGTGCCCGCAAGATAATTACAAGGTGTGGCCGGGCATTCTTAGCCCTTGCCGCAAGTCCTCGAGACGGGGCGACAGGGTCACATCATTCGTGAGTCTCTGCTTGTTACCGCGCGTTCCTAATCCACTACGATTTGGATATTTGATCCGAGGGGCCTCTGGCCTGATAGCACTAACCATCACATGGGCATAGTATGGGCGTTCTACATCGTATGCATCAGCCGAAGCTTAATAGTCGTCAGCGACTGAGCGGCGCGCGCCGGGTTGGACTGGTAAGCACCTGCCTTTTTTAAGGAGGTAGCTAGGTCTGCTCAACGGCCGCCCTCGCAACATGCAGGAGTTCCTGGGGTGATGGCCCAAGACCCCTGGGGGCATAGGTTTAGCCGGCGTGCTGACCTCTCTATTAAGCCTAGGTCGGGTTGTGGTGTATTGTTTGGCCGAGGCCGGGCATGACCCAGGAAAGTGTGTCCGGTCGGAGTTAATCGGCGTGGTGGGTAAGTTGGTGCACCCTGCAGTGAAGAAAACATCTAGCGATAGCCTTGTCTGATAACGGACACTTGGAGTTGTATCCCGATCGATACAACTAGAACTTGACACCTGAGATGAGAAATGGATAGTATGGCTCTGGGATTGCTTTCTCGCAGGGTGTCGAGAAAGGATCTCTGGCCGAGGTTGATAACACTACTACTACTACTACTACTTTACTTTATGGTACTCTTATCTCTTCTGATGCTGCAAGATGCTTGGAGCTTCTTGAAGATGCTAGTCTTTGATAGGCTAGGCTTTCCCCTTCTCTTCTGGCATTCTGCAGTCCAGTCCACAGATACATCCCATTTCATTGATACCGATGCATATGTAGTGTAGATCCTCGCTTGCGATTACTTTGGATGAGTACTCACGGATGCTTTTCTCCCCCTTTTCCCCCTTTCTTCTTCATTCTGGCTGATGCAACCAGATGTCGGAGCCCAGGAGCCAGATGCCACCGCCGATGCCTACTACTACGTGGAGACCGCCGACGACCAGGAGTAGTTAGGAGGCTCCCAGGCAGGAGGCCTTGCCTTTTCGATCGATGTTGCTTTTGTGCTAGCCTTCTTAAGGAAAACTTGTTTAACTCATGTATGTACTCAGATAATGTTGCTTCCGCTGACTCTTGTGTATTCGAGCCCTCGAGGCCACTGGCTTGTAATATAAAACTTGTATTATTTTAATTTGCGTCTAGAGTTGTGTTGTGATATCTTCCCGTGAGTCCTTGATCTTGTCGTACACATTGGCGTGTATGATTGAATCGAGGGCGTCACATCAATCCCTTTCAGGTAGCGGCGCCCAAAGATAGGCAAACGGGCGTGAGGATATTGTAGTAGATTGATATATCGAACACCAAATAAAATAAATAAGAACAAATTGCAGCAAGGTATTTTTGTATTTTTGGTTTAGTAGATCTGAAAATAAAAGCAAAGGAAAATAGATCGCAAAGGCAAATAATATGAGAAAGAGACCCGGGGGCCGTAGGTTTCACTACTGGCTTCTCTCAAGAAAAATAGCAAACGGTGGGTAAACAAATTATTGTTGGGCAATTGATAGAACTTCAAATAATCATGACGATATCTAGGCAATGATCATTATATAGGCATCACGTCCAAGATTAGTAGACCGACTCCTGCCTGCATCTACTAATATTACTCCACACATTGACCGCTATCCAGCATGTGCGTCTAGTGCATTAAGTTCATGGAAAAATGGAGTAATGCAATAAGAACGATGGCATGATGTAGACAAGATCTACCTCTGTAGAGATAGACCCCATCGTTTTATCCTTAGTAATAATGATACATACATGTTGTTTCCCCTTCTGTCACTGGGATCAAGCACCGTAAGATCGAACCCACTACAAAGCACCTCTTCCCATTGCAAGAAAACTAGATCAAGTTGGCCAAACAAAACCCGAATATCAAAGAAGAAATATGAGGCTATAAACAATCATGCATATAAGAGATCAAAGAAACTCAAATAACTTAAATGGATAAAAAGATAGATCTGATCATAAACTCGAAATTCATCAGGTCCCAATTAACACACCGCAAAAAGAGTTACATCATATGGATCTTCAAGAGGCCATTGTATTGAGAATCCAGCGAGAAAGAGGAAGCCATCTAGCTACTAACTACGGACCCGAAGGTTTACAAAGAACTACTCACGCATCATCGGAGAGGCACCAATGGAAGTGGTGAACCCCTTCGTGATGGTGTCTAGATTGGATGTGGTGGTTCTGGACTCTATGGCGGCTGGATGAATATTTCTTCGACTCCCCTAGGGTTTTGGGAATATTTGGGTATTTAAAGAGCAAAGAGGCGGTCCGGGGGGCACCTGACGTGGGCACAACCCACCCGGGCGCGCCTGGGCCTCCTGGCGCCCTGGTGGGTTGTCCCCTCCTTGGGACTCCCCCCAGGCACAGCCACGGCCCATTACGTTCCTTTTGGTCCATAAAAAATCTCTGCAAAGTTTCGCTGCATTTGGACTTCGTCTGATATTTGATTTCATGCGATGGAAAAAACATGCAGAAAACAACAACTGGCACTTGGCACTATGTCAATAGGTTAGTACCAAAAATGATATAGAATGACTATAAAATGATTATAAAACATCCAAGATTGATAATATAACATCATGGAACAATCAAAAATTATAGATACGTTGGAGACATATCAGCATCCCCAATCTTAACTCCTACTCGTCCTCGAGTAGGTAAGTGATAAAAACAGAATTTTTGATGTGGAATGCTGCCTAACATGTCATATCATATTCTTTTCTTTATAGCATGGATAATTGGAATTTTATGTGATTCAAAGCAATAGTCTAGTTTTGATATAATAATTTAGATACTCAAGCATATCAACAAGAAACCATGTCTTTCAAAATATCAACGCTAAAATAAGTTATCCCTAGCCCATCATGCTCAACCATTGATCCGTTCATGAAACACATTCGAATATTAACTACACCCAATACTTAAGTACGATCATATTGCCTCCTAGTTGGTGCTTTTATATGAGAAGATGGAGACTCAAATCCAAAATAAAAATTGCATAAAGTAAAAGAAAGGCCCTTCGCAAAGGGAAGTAGGGATTTGTAGAGGTGCCAGAGCTCAAAGAAAAATATTAGAGATAAAATATTTTGGGAGGTGTATCCATCCCACCAACGAAAATGACTTAGAGTTCCCAACACTTTCCATGCTAGATATATCAGAGGCGGTTCCCAAACAGAAAATAAAGTTTATTCCTTTTTTCACCGTACTTTCACTTTCCACGGCTAGCCGTATCCACGGTTGCCCTCCATACCAAAACTTTCCAAGGAATTTATTATTTGACAACATAAAGTAAATTCATTTTTGCATTTCGGGACTGGGCATCCCTAAAACCTTTGCTCTCGTGCAATGACAAGTGAATAAACACTCATCGTGAGAATAACACATCCAGCATGGAAAATATTAGCCACCCTCACGCTCATGAGCGAAACAAACACACAAAAGAGAAGTTTATTCTTAAAATTAGAATGGCACATGCAAATTTGCTTAGAACGGCAAAAGAATACCGCATATAGGTAGATATAGTGGACTCATGTGGCAAAAACTGGTTTAAAGGATTTTGGATGCACAAGTAGAGATCATACTTGGTGCAAAATGAACGCTAGCAAAAGATTGAGAAGCGACCAACCAAGAAACGAATAATCTCATAAGCAAGCATTAAGCATAATTAACAAAGAATAATGCACCACAAGTGGGATATAATTTCATTGCATGACTATGGACTTTCGTACTTGCATAGGGAATCACAAACCTTAACACCAATATTCTTACTAAAGCATAATTACTCATCAACACAACTGACATATCACATCATCATATCTCAAAACTATTCCTAAGAACCAAGTTTATTTTGTCCAATGATCTTCATGAAAGTTTTTATTATATCCTTCTTGGATATCTATCACTTTGGGACTAATTTTCATGTGTTGCTTTTCATAAGCTCAAACAAATATAAGTGAAGATCAAGAGCATAATTCTTTTTCTTTCTCTCAAAATAATTTAAGTGAAGAAAGAGAGAATTTCTTGAAAATTTTACTAAATCTCAAATAAATCTAAGTATAGCAAGTGAGCATTTTTCAGAAATAACTAAGCACACCGTGCTAAAAAAGATATAAGTGAAGCACTAGAGCAAGTCCATTGCTCATAAAAATTTAAGTGAAGCATAGAGAGCAATTCTAACAAGTCATGACATAATTTTGGCTCTCTAAAATAAGTGTGTCCAGAAAGGATTGATGACTTAAAACACAAAATAAAACAAGCAAAGACTCATATCATACAAGACGCTCCAAGCAAAACACATATCATGTGACGAACATAAATATAGCTTCGAGTAAAATACCGATGGTCGTTGGAAGAAAGCAGGGATGCCACTCGGGGGCATCCCCAAGTTTAGTTGGTTGCTCATTTTTGAATAATAGCTTGGGATGTCGGGGCATCCCCAAGCTTAGGCTCTTCTATCGTTCCTTCATCCATCGTAAGATAACCCAAAACTTGAAAACTTCAATCACACAAAACTCAACAAAACCTTTGTGAGATCTGTTAGTATAAGAAAGCAAACCACTAGTATAAGTATTATATCAAACCAATTCATATTTTTTTTTGTATTATATCTACTGTATTCCAACTTTTCTATGGCAAAAACTCATCAAAGAAAACCATAGAGCCATCAAAGTAAGCACACAACACAAAGAAAACAAAATCTGCCAAAACAGAACAGTCTGTAGTAATCAGACTATTTTGAATACTTCTGTAACTCCAAAAATTTCTGAAAAATAGGACGACTAGGGTAATTTTTATATTAATCTTGTGCAATATGATTTGGCATTTTAACAATTGTTTTCGTGACTGCATAAGTTTCTCTTTTTCAGCAAGATCAAACAACTATCACCCAAGAAGACCCTGCAGGCTTTACTTGGCACAAACACTAATTAAAACACATAAAACACAATCATACCAGTAGAATAATTGTGCAAACACACAAGAACAGAAAGCAAAAAGCAAAAATAAATTTTATTCATTGGGTTTCCTCCCAACAAGCGCTATAGTTTTACGCCCTTAGCTAGGCATAAAGCAAGGATCTAAGCATAGTCATCTTTGGTTCGAGATCCATAAGATGCCCTCATGATTGATTCATAAGGTGGCTTAATTCTTGTTCTAGGAAAGTGTTCCATACCTTTCCTCAAAGGAAATTGGAACTTAATATTGCCTTCTTTCATATCAATCACGGCACCGATAGTGTGTAAAAACGGTCTACCAAGAATAATTGGACAATATGGACTGCAAGCAATATCAAGAACAATAAAATCTATGGGCACATGATTCCTATTTGCAATAATAAGAACATCATTGATTCTTCCCATAGGCTATTTAATAGTAGAATCCGCCATGTGCACATATTCAAAGAACATTTTTTAAGATTAGTAAGACCAAGCACATCACATAAAGATTTCAGAATTGTAGAAACACTAGCACCCAAGTCACACAAAGCAAAACACTCATAATTTTTAATCTTGAATTTGATAGTAGGTTCCCATTCATCATGCAATTTTCTAGGAATTGAAACTTCTAATTCCAATTTTTCTTCAAAAGCTTTCATCATAGCATCAACAGTATGTCTAGTAAAAGCTTTATTTTGTTAATAGGCATGGGGTGAATTTATCATGGATTGCAACAAAGAAATACAATCAATCAAAGAACAACTATCAAAATTAAAGTCCTTGTAATCCAAAAGAGTGGGCACATCACTAGTTAAAGTCTTGACCTCTCCAAACCCAATTTTGTCAATTTTCTCAACAAGATTTTCACCTCTGAAATATTGGATACCTTTTACCTAAAGTCGACTCTTCTCCAGTCCCTTTTTCATCAATCTTAACTTTACTAAACAAGGAATAAATAGAAGAAACACCAATCATTTTAAGATCTTCATCACTTTTACAAAAGAAATCACTAGAGAACGCTTTTTCTAAAAATTCTCTTTTAGATCTAAGCATATCGGTTCTTTTCTTACTTTCATCCATAGAAACATAAAGAGCTTTAATTGATTCATCAACATTAGGCAAAAAATTCATCTTGAGATTTTCCACATCATGAGCAATTCTATCAACACTTCTAGACAAATCATCAATCTTACTCAACTTTTCTTCTATGGAAGTGTTGACAACTTTTTGCATGTTGATAAATTCTTTAATATTGTTCTCAAGATCAAGGTGTTCCTATTATTGTTATAAGATTTATTTCCATAGGAATAACCATAATTATTAGAGGAATTACTAGGAAAAGGCCTAGGATTAAAATTATCTCTATAAGCATTGTTATTGAAATTATTTCGAGAGATAAAATTCACGTCTATGGCATCACTATTTTGCTCAATCAAAGTAGACAAAGGCATATCATTAAAATCAATAGGAGAACTTTTGCTAGCAACCAATTTCATAAGAGCGTCAACTTTTTCACTCAAAGAAGAAATTTCTTCAACCGAATTAACTTTTTAACTAGTAGGAGCTTTTTCGGTATGCCATTGTGAATAATTTGCCATGATATTATCAAGCAATTTGGTGGCTTCACCCAAAGTAATTTCCAGAAAAGTACCACCCGCGGCAGAATCTAAAACATTACGAGAAACGAAATTCAATCCCGCATAAATTTTTTGTATGATCATCCAAAGATTTAACCCATGAGTTGGGCAATTCCTTAGCATCATTTTCATCCCTTCCCAAGATTGTGCAACACGCTCATGTTCAAGTTGATTGAAATTCATGATCTAGGTTGTAAGGGAAATAATTTTTGCGGGAGGAAAATACTTAGTGATAAAAGCATCTTTGCACTTATTCCAAGAATCGATACTATTGCGAGGTAAAGAAGAGAAACAATTTTTTGCAGAATCACGCAAAGAAAACGAAAATAATTTCATCTTCACCACATCATTGTCCACATCTTTTTTCTTTTGCTTATCGCATAATTCCACGAAGGTATTAAGATGGGACGCGGCATCCTCATTAGGTGTAACGCCCAGATAATCAAGCTACAGTAATCCCCTGCAAATGATGCTGGGTCATCACTGTTACTGTTGCTAATCTCACTTTGATTCAAAACCAATTCGAATTCAAATTTAAAATCAAGTCAAAATTTAAAGTTTTCAAATGTCAAAAATAAAATGTTCAAGATGTTGCTAATATTCCTTACCTAATTATGGTGGTGAACCAACATTTTGTTAAAGTGTTTAAATGGCCTAAACTATTTGAAACAGAAAAGCTTAAAAAAGGAAAAGCAGAGGAGAGAGAGAAAGCCCCCTACCCCCTGGGCCTCGGCCCGTCCTAGCAATCGGGCCCACCTTCCCCGCTGGGTTGCCCTTTCCCCCTCCCTGTTCCTCCGACCGTGCCCACGGTCGCCACCGAGCCGCCTCGTCGGCATCGACGAAAAGGGATAAGACCCCGACGCCTCGGTCCTCTCCCCTGCGCCCCACTCACTCTCCGCTCTCCTCTGTCACCTCACTCCCCTGTGGGCTCTTCCCAGATCCCCTTTCCTTCCACCTGCACGACGCGCTTGTCACTGGCCACTTCGCCTCGCCGCGGCCACCGCTGGCACCGCACCTCGTCGACACGTCTACGAGATCTATCGTCGCCCTCTCCATCGACTGGTGCCGCCAGTTGGAGCTCCTCACCTCTGCATCGACCGCGGTGACTGCTTCTTCCTCCTCAGTCGCCGGGGATCGCCGCCGCCGCGCCGTCTTCTACAGGCCTACCCTGAGCCTCCCTCGAGCCCGTTGTCGCCCCCTACGGGTTCACTATGAGCCACCGCGCCTGAGGCACCCTCCCTCTCAATCTAGTAGTTCCTAACACCGGTCCCACCGAGCTCCTGCTCCGGCCGCCGTCTGACCTCGATGCACCGTTCGACTCTGGTCGCCCCCGCACGCGTTGCTGCCGCCACTTGACGCGGCTCTCTGCCCGCGTCCGAATGCTGTTGCCCGCTTGCTTCCCCACGCCGCGCAGCCCCAACTCTTCCCCTGTCCGGTGCCGGCCGCCGTTCGCGAGCTCGCCGCCGTCGCCATAATGCACCCCGGTGGCCGTCACCAGCACCACTCGACGTGGCTCGACACCCGCATCCGAACGCACCATCGCACACACTCTCTGGTGCCTCATAGAATGGTTCCGATGAGGTCCTGAACGCCGCCTCCGCCCATGCTTGCCACCGCCGTTGATCCCGTCCTCTCCTGCTCGCGCCACGACCACCTTCCGACGCGCGCTGCCGCGGGCGTTCGAACGCACCTGGCCGGACGTCAAATAGAGCCCTGTGCTCGTTTTTCAGCCGTATCCGGCGAAGTACCGCCGCGGGAGAGGCTCGCCGGAGCTCTCTCCGGTGCCCCGCCTAAGTGGCCCCGCTGGCCCCTTCCTGACCAGTTGACCCGGTCAGCCCTGCTGACTGGACCGGCCCAGCCGTTGACTGGACCGGCCCAGCCGCTGACATATGGATCGCAGACCCCCTTTTTGTAATTAAAATAACAGGTTTAATTAGTTAAACTAACTAATTGCTGACCAGTGGGCCCCTGCTAGCTAATTAATTAGATTAGTTAGATTTAAACTGCAAAACTAACTAAGTCACTGACAGAGGGGTCCCACACGCCAGTTTTGAGCAGTCAACGTCCTGTTGACTGCTGACATCACCTCGACATCATGTTGATGCAGTATTTTCTTTTTATTCAATAATAACTTCTGAACATTAATTAAAACTTTTAAAATTAATATAAAATAAACCATAAGTGGGATGAAAATGTTTTCTATATGAAAGTTGGTCAGAAAAACGTGACAAATCTGATTACGTGGTCCATTTACTTGTCAGATGCCTCTAACTAGCTGAACATGGAACATTCCCCCTCCGGTCATCAGCCGACATTAGGTCCTAACCGGAAAACATTCCCGGTTGAATTCCCCCTTCACCTATATCGTGTAGCCATACGTTAGGTCACACCCTGCACAACATATTGCCATGTTATGCTTAGTGATGCATCTGTTTGCTCTATATTTACTGTTTCTTCCCCCTCTTCTCTCCGGTAGACCCCGAGACTGATGTTGCCCCTGTGATCGACTACGTCGACAATGACCCTTCTTCCCTTCCAGCGGAGCTTCCAGGCAAGCCCCCCTTTGATCATCCCGATATCGGCCATTCCATTCTCTCATGCTTGCATTAGATTTTGCTACTGTAATTGTGTGCTCTTATTCTGATGCATAGCCTGATTTTGTATCTGTTGTTGTACCTTACCTGTTTATCCTAAACTGCTTAGTATAGGTTGGTTAGTGATCCATCAGTGACCCCCACCTTGTCCTTGTTGCCCCTGCTTCATCATTGAAGACCTGATCAACGGGATCGAAGACAAGGCCCCGGCACCGCACATCACTTTCCCCTTAGTTGCTCGACACTACTGGGTTACTATCGAGTGCAGAGGGTGAGACCTCATCAACACTTCTGATGTTAACCCTGTAGTGTAGCTATTCGGTCGTGGTCATCGATGGTGATTCCGCCTTAACCACTCCCGATACGACTCTGTCGTGCAACCCCTCAAGTGTGAACCTCGAGGGTGGTTCCTCTTACGTTCACCTTTGATGATTACATTGAGTGGAACCCATCGAGGGTGGTTCCCCAGGGTTCCCCTTGGCGTTAGACACACAATTACTATGGTTACTCTGACTTTACACTGAAACCATGTTAATAAAGACGGGTCGGCCCTGAGGGGTACCCGCGCGAGCTTAATTGCGAGTGATGTGGAGTCGGTTTGACCTGGAAGGTGCCCGCGGGATAATTATGAGGCGTGGCCGGGCATTCTTAGCCCTTGCTGCAAGTCCTCGAGACGGGGCGACGGGGTCACATCGATCGTGAGTCTCTGCTCGTTACCGCGTGCTCCTAATCCACTATGATTTTTGATCCGAGGGGCCTCTGGCCTGATAGCACTAACCATCACGTGGGCATAGTATGGGCGTTCTGCGTTGTATGCATCAGCCGAAGCTTAATAGAGGTCATGCGACTGAGCGGCGCGCGTTAGGTTGGACTGGTAAGCACCTGCCTTTTTTAAGGAGGTAGCTAGGTCTGATCACCTGCCGCGTTCGCAACGTGTAGGAGTTCCCGGGGCGATGGCCCATGACCCCTGGGGGCATAGGTTTAGAACGGCATGCTGACCTCTTTATTTAGCCTAGGTTGGGTTGCGGCGTATTGTTTGGCTGAGGCCAGGCATGACCCAGGAAAGTGTGTCTGGCCGGAGTTAATCGAGCGTGGTGGGTAATTTGGTGCACCCCTGCAGGGAAGAAAACATCTATCGATAGCCTGTCCTATGGTAATGGACACTTGGAGTTTTATCCCGATCGATACAACTAGAACTGGATACTTGAGATGAGTAATGGATAGTCTCTGGAATTGCCTTCTCGCAGGGAGTCGAGAAAGGATCTCTGGCCAAGGTTGATAACACTACTACTACTTTACCTTATGCTACTCTTCTCTCTTTTGATGCTGCAAGATGCTTGGAGCTGCTTGAACATGCTAGTCTTTCATAGGCTATGCGTTCCCCTTCTCTTCTGGCATTCTGCAGTTCAGTCCACATATACTACCCATTTCATTAACACCGATGCATATGTAGTGTAGATCCTTGCTTGCGAGTACTTTGGATGAGTACTCACGGTTGCTTTGCTCCCCCTTTTTCCCCCTTTTCCATTCTTCTCGGATGTCGCAACCAGATGGTGGAGCTCAGGAGCCAGATGCCACTGTCGACGACGACTACTACTACACCGAGGGTGCCTACTACTACGTGGAAGTCGTCGACGGCCAGGAGTAGTTAGGAGGCTCCCAGGCAGGAGGCCTTACCTCTTCGATCATGTTGCTTTTGTGCTAGCCTTCTTAAGGCATCCCTATTCAACTTATGTCTATACTCAGATATTGTTGCTTCTGCTGACTCTTGTGTATTCGAGCTTATGTATTCGAGCCCAAGAGGTCGATGGCTTGTAATATAAAGCTTGTATTATTTTATTTGTGTCTAGAGTTCTGTTGTGATATCTTCCCGTGAGTCCTTGATCTTGATCGTACACATTTGCGTGTATGATTAGTGCACGATTGAATCGGGGGCGTCACACTAGGAGTACCAAAAAATTGATCTTTCATAACAAGATTCAGCAGAGCAGTATTAATATCACAAGTCTCCGCACTAGTGGCGAGAGGAGCAAGCGGAGTGCCGATAAAATCATTGTTATTGGTATTTGAGAAATCACATAACTTGGTGTTCTCTTGAGTTATGATGACTACACAACAAGATTGCACACAAAAACAGATCCGGCAAGAAAATGACGAACGGAAAAAAGATGCGAATAAAACGGCAAATTTTTGTGAAGTGGGGGAGAGGAAAACGAGAGGCAAATGGAAAATAATGTAAATTGCAAGGAGATGAGATTTGTGATTAGGAACCTGGTATATGTTGAAGATCCTCCCCGGCAACGGCGCCAGAAATTCCTTTTGATGTCGCTTGAAGCTACGTTGGTATTTCCCCAAAGAGGAAGGGATGATGCAGCACAGCGGCGGTAGGTATTTCCCTCAGATATGAAACCAAGGTTATCGAACCAGTAGAAGAACCAAGAAACACAACATAAACAACTCCTGCACACAGATAACAAATCCTCGCAACCCGACGTGTTAAAGGGGTTGTCAATCCCTTCCGGGGTACGGCGCCTCAAGATAGGCAAACGTACGTGAGATAAATTGTAGTAGAATTCTAGATCGAATGCCAACTAAAATAAATAGAAATAAGACGCAGCAAGGTATTTTTGTATTTTTGGTTTAATAGGTCTGAAAATAAATGCAAGAGAAAAGTAGATCGCAAAGGCAAATATATGAGAAAGAAGACGCAGGGGCCATAGGTTTCACTAGTGGCTTCTCTCGAGAAAAATAGCAAACGGTGGGTAAACAAATTACTGTTGGGAAATAGATAGAACTTTGAATAATCATGACGATATCCAGGCAATGATCAATATATAGGCATCACGTCCAAGATTAGTAGACCGACTCCTGCCTGCATCTACTAATATTACTCCACACATCGACCGCTATCCAGCATGCATCTAGTGCATTAAGTTCATGGAAAAATGGAGTAATGCAATAAGAACGATGACATGATGTAGACAAGACTACCTATGTAGAGATAGACCCCATCGTTTTATCCTTAGTAGCAACGATGCATACGTGTCGTTTCCCCTTCTGTCACTAGGATCAAGCACCGTAAGATCGAACCAACTACAAAGCACCTCTTCCCATTGGAAGATAAATAGATCAAGTTGGCAACCCAAATATCGGAGAAGAAATACGAGGCTACAAGCAATCATGCATATAAGAGATCAAAGAAACTCAAATAACTTTCATGGATATAAAAAGATATAACTGATCATAAACTCAAAGTTCATCAGATCCCAACAAACACACCGCAAAAGAGTTACACCATAAGAATCTCCAAGAGACCATTGTATTGAGAATTCAGCGAGAGAGAGGAAGCCATCTAGCTACTAACTACGGATCCGAAGGTCTACAAAGAACTACTCACGCATCATCGGAGAGGCACCAATTGAAGTGGTGAACCCCATCCGAGATGGTGTCTATATTGGATCTGGTGGTTCTGGACTTTGCGGTGGCTGGATGAATATTTTGTCAACTCCCCTAGGGTTTTGGGAATATTGGGGTATTTGTAGAGCAAAGAGGCGGTCCAGGGGGCACCCGAGGTGGGCACAACCCACCAGGGCGCGCCTGGGCCTCCTAGCGCGCCCTGGTGGGTTGTCCCCTCCTCGAGACTCCCCCCCAGGCATAGCCAGGGCCCATTACGATCCTTCTGGTCCATAAAAAATCTCTGTAAAGTTTCGTTGCATTTGGAGTCCGTCTGATATTGATTTCCTGCGATGTAAAAACATGTAGAAAACAGCAACTGGCACTTGGCACTATGTCAATAGGTTAGTACCAAAAAATGGTATAAAATGATTATAAAACATCCAAGATTGATAATATAACAGTATGGAACAATCAAAAAATTTAGATACGTTGGAGATGTATCAGTCACGTGAGAAATCATGTTGCAAGTAATAATGTGAACTTGATATGTGTTCGATATTTTGATAGTATGTATGTTGTGATTCCCTTAGTTGTGTCATGTGAACATCGACTACATGACACTTCACCATATTTGGGCCTAAGGGAATGCATTGTGGAGTAGTTATTAGATGATGGGTTGCGAGAGTGACAGAAGCTTAAACCCTAGTTTATGCGCTATTCCGTAAGGGACCGATTGGATCCAAAAGTCAAATGCTATGGTTAGAATTTATTCTTAATACTTTTCTCATAGTTGCGGATGCTTGCGAGGGGGGTTAATCATAAGTAGGAGGCTTGTTCAAGTAAGAACAGCACCTAAGCACCGGTCCACCCACATATCAAATTATCAAAGTAGCGAGCACAAATCGAATCAACATGATGGAAGTGACTAGATGAAATTCCCGTGTATACTCAAGAATGCTTTGCTTATTATAAGAGACCATTTTGGCCTGTCCTTTGCCTCAAAAGGATTGGGCTACCTTTCTGCACTTTTGTTACTACTATCATTACTTGCTCGTTACAAATTATCTTGCTATCAAACTACTCTGTTACTTACAATTTCAGTGCTTGCAGACATTACCTTGCTGAAAGCCACTTGTCATTTCCT
Organism: Aegilops bicornis; assembly: GCA_021605145.1. Taxonomy (NCBI): domain Eukaryota; kingdom Viridiplantae; phylum Streptophyta; class Magnoliopsida; order Poales; family Poaceae; genus Aegilops; species Aegilops bicornis. The sequence continues at coordinate 396,541,552 of CM038673.1, read as the reverse complement.
TTTGCTCCTCGTTGGGTTCGACACTATTACTTATCAAAAAGGCTACCATTGATCACATATAGTTGTGGGTCATCAAGGCTCTTTTCTGGTGCCGTTGCCGGGGAGTGAAGCGCTCTTATTACTATGTGCTGAAATTTATTGTCACTTGTTACTATGGAAAACAATCCTTTGAGGGGTTTGTTTGGGGTATCTTCACCTCGACCGGAACCACAATCACTTGTTACCCCTCAACCTACTGCACCTACTGAAAATATAGAATATGAAATTCCTTCGGGTATGATAGAACAACTGCTAGCTAATCCTTATGCAGGAGATGGAACAGAACATCCTGATATGCGCTTGATATATGTGGAAGAAATTTTTGGATTGTTTAAGCTTGCAAGTTTACCTAGAGATGAGGTTAATAAGAAGTTTTTCCCTTTATCTTTGAAGGGAAAAGATTGGCATGGTATAGGCTATGTGATGATATTGGATCTTGGAATTGGAATCGATTGAAACTGGAGTTTCACCAAAAAAATTATCATATGCATCTAGTTCATCATGATTGGAATTACATATATAATTTTTGGCCTCGTGAAGGAGAAAGCATCGCTCTAGAGCTTGGGGTAGGCTTAAGTCAATGTTATATCATGCCCCAATCATGAGCTCTCAAGAGAAATTATTATCCGGAATCTTTATGCTCGACTATCTCATAATGATCGATCCATGCTTGATACTTCTTGTGCTGGTTCTTTTATGAAGAAGAATATTGAATTCCATGGGATCTTTTGGAAAGAATTAAACGCAACTCTGAAAGATTGGGAAATCGACAAAGGTAAAGAGTCAGGTATTAAGCTTAAGTATGATTGTGTTAAATCTTTTATGAATATCTATGCTTTTCAAAAGTTTAGCACTAATATGGACTTGACTCTGAGATAGTAGCCTCCTTTTGTGAACCATTTGCTACTTATGTTGATCTCCCTATGGAGAAGTGGTTTAAATATCACCCACCTATTAAAGAAGAAATTAAAGAACTAGTACTAGCTAAAGAGGAAACTATTGTTTATAATGTTGATCCAGTTGTAACTAATGCTTATATTGAGAAACCACCTTTCCCTGTTTGGATAAAGGAACATGCTAAAGTTTCAACTGTGGTCAACAAAAGTTATATTAGAACACCTAAACCTGATGGACAAATCAAAGTAGAACTTAGTGTTGCTATGGTTAAGGATCTCCTGGAAGAAAATATTGATGTGCTGGTTATTTACTTCTGTAATGAAGCTACTAGAATTGCCAAACCAGGTAAAGAAGATAAACATAGACTCGTTGTTGGCATGCATGTTGTCTCAGTTAAAATAGGAGATCACTGTTATCATGGTTTATGTGACATAGGTGCTAGCATGAGTGCTATTCCCTTTACCTTCTATCAAGAAATTATGAATGACATAGCACCCGCTGAAATAGAAGAAATAGATGCTACTATTAAACTTGCTAATAGAGACACCATCATACCACTTAGGATTGTTAGAGATGTTGAAGTCTTGTGTGGGAAAATAAAATATCCTACTGATTTTCTTGTTCTTGGTTCCCCACAAAATGAATTTTTGTCCCATTATCTTTGGTAGACCTTTCTTGAACACCGTTAATGCTAAAATAGATTGTGAGAAACAAGTTGTCGATGTCAGCTTTGGTGACGAGTCTCATGAGTTTAATTTCTCCAAGTTTAGTAGAAAACCTCATAAAAAATAATTTCCTAGTAAGGATGAAATAATTGGTCTTGCTTCTATTGTTGTGCCTCCTACTGATTCTCTAGAACAATATCTGCTAGACGATGAAAATGATTTACATATGCATGAGAGAAATGAAATAGATAAGATCTTCTTTGAACAACGTCCTCTACTTAAACACAATTTGCCTATTGGAACTCTAGGAGGTCCTCATCCACCTAAAGGTGATCATGTGTTTGAATTAAAACAATTGCCAGACACTTTGAAATATGCTTATCTTGATGAAAAGAAAATACATCCTGTTATTATTAGTGCTAACCTTTCAGAACATGAGGAAGAAGGATTATTGAAAGTTCTAAGGAAGCACCGAGCTGCTACTGGATATACTCTTGATGGTCTTAAGGGCATTAGTCCCACTCTATGTAAACACAAGATTAGTATGGAACCTGATGCTAAACCCGTTGTTGATCACCAACGTCGGTTAAATCCGAAGATGAAGGAAGTGGGAAGAACGGAAATATTAAAACTTCTGACACAGGTATAATCTATCCTATAGTTGATAGTAGATGGGTAAGTCCTGTTCATTGTGTCCCTAAGAAAGGAGGTATTACTATTGTTCCTAATGATAAGAATGAACTTATTCCACAAAGAATTGTTACAGGCTATAGAATGGTAATTGATTTTAGAAAATTAAACAAGGCAACTAGAAAAGATCATTATCGTCTTCCTTTTATTGATCATATACTAGAAAGGTTATCTAAGCACACACATTTTTGCTTCCTTGATGGATACTTTGGTTTTTCACAAATACCTGTTGCTCAACCTGATCAAGAAAAGACCAATTTCACTTGTCCCTTTGGCACTTATGCTTATAGACGTATGCCTTTTGGTTTATGCAATGCACTTGCTACCTTTCAAAGATGTATGACTACTATATTCTCTGACTTTTGTGAAAAGATTGTTGATGTTTTCATGGATGACTTTTCTGTTTATTGGAAGTCTTTTGATGATTGTGTAAGCAATCTTGATCGAGTTTTGCAGAGATGCAAGCAAACAAATCTTGTCTTGAATTGGGAGAAGTGCCACTTTATGGTTAATGAAGGTGTTTTGGGCCATAAAATTTCTGAAAGAGGTATTGAAGTGGACAAAGCTAAGGTTGATGCAATTGAGAAAATGCCATCTCCTAAAGATATAAAAGGTATTCGTAGTTTCTTAGGTCATGCTAGTTTCTATAGGAGATTTATCAAAGACTTTTCTAAAATTTCTAGGCCCCTTACAAATCTTTTGCAAAAGGATGTTCCTTTTGTTTTTGATGATGATTGTTTAGAAGCCTTGAAACACTCAAGAACGCCTTTAATTTCTGCACCTATTGTTCAACCACCTGACTGGAACTTGCCTTTTGAAATTATGTGTGATGCTAGTGATTATGTTGTTGGTGCTATTCTAGGGCAAAGAGTTGATAAGAAACTAAATGTTATTCATTATTCTAGTAAGACTCTAGGCAGTGCTCAAAGAAATTATACTAGTACTGAAAAAGAATTTCTAGCAGTGGTGTTTGCCTGTGATAAATTTAGATCTTACATTGTCGATTCAAAAGTAATTGTTCACACTGACCATGCTGCTATTAAATATCTTATGGAAAAGAAAGATGCTAAACCTAGGCTTATTCGATGGGTTATCTTGCTACAAGAATTTGATTTACATATCACTGATAGAAAAGGAGCAGAGAACCACATAGTTGATAACTTGTCTAGGTTGGAGAATGTCCTTGACGACCCACTACCTATCGATGATAGTTTCCCTGATGAGCAGTTAGCAGCAATAAATGTTTCTCGTAACACTCCTTGGTATGCTGACTATGCTAATTAGATTGTTGCTAAATATTTACCACCTAGCTTTACATACCAACAAAAGAAAATTCTTCTATGATTTAAGACATTACTTCTGGGATGACCCACATCTTTATAAAGAAGGAGTAGATGGTGTTATTAGACGTTGTGTACCTAAGCATGAACAGGGAAAAATCCTATGGAAATGTCACTCTGAAGCTTATGAAGGGCATCATGCGGGGGACAGAACTACTCACAAGGTATTGTAGTCTGGATTTATTGGCCTACTCTTTTCAAGGATGCTCGTAAGTTTGTCTTATCTTGTGATGAATGTCAAAGAATAGGTAATATCGGTAAGCGTCAAGAAATGCATATCAATTATTCACTTGCTGTTGAACTATTTGATGTTTGGGGTTTTGATCACATGGAACCTTTTCCTTCCTCAAATGGGTATACACATATTTTGGTTGTTGTTTATTATGTTACTAAGTGGGTAGAAGCTATTCCACCTAGTCGTGCTGATCACAACACCTCTATTAAACTGCTCAAGGAAGTTATTTTCCCCAGGTTTGGGGTCTCTAGATATTTAATGATTGATGGTGGTTCACACTTTATTCATGGTGCTTTCCATAAAATGCTTGCCAAGTATGACGTTAACCATAGAATTGCATCACCCTATCATCCTCAGTCTAGTGGTCAAGTTGAACTTAGCAATAGAGAAATAAAATTAATTTTGCAAAAGACTGTTAATAGGTCTCGGAATAATTGGTCTAAGAAATTAGATGATGCACTTTGGGCTTATAGAACAACATATAAAAATCCTATGGGTATGTCTCCTTATAAAATGGTTTATGGAAAAGCTTGTCATTTGCCTCTTGAGTTAGAACATAAAGCATATTGGGCAATTAAAGAACTCAACTATGATTTTAAACTTGCCGGTGAAAAGAGATTATTTGACATTAACTCATTAGATCAATGGAGAACCCAAGCTTATGAAAATGCCAAGTTATTTAAAGAAAAAGTTAAAAGATGGCATGATAAAAGAATCCAAAATCGGGAGTTCAAAGTTGGAGAATATGTTCTTTTGTACAACTCTCGTTTCAGATTCTTTGTAGGAAAACTCCTCTCCAAATGGGAAGGACCCTATGTTATTGAGGAGGTTTATCGGTCTGGAGCTATAAAAATAAATAATGCCGAAGGTACTAACCCGAAGGTTGTTAATGGACAATGAATAAAGCATTGTATCTCAGGTACGCCCATTAATGTTGCAAGTAATATTATCCAAACTATGACACCAGAAGAACACATAAAAGAAACCTTCCGAAACACTCTAGAATCGTGAAAAAGAAGAGGTACGTGACACGGTAAGTAAATGGACTCCAAAAAATCTGCAAAAATATTTTCTGTAAGTTTTGGAATATAACAAAAAAATTAGGAAAATAAGAAACAACCAGGAAGGTCACCTTGGTGGGCACAAGACACTGCGCTACCGGCTTGCCAGCGCCGCCTGTGGGTTGTGCCCACCTCGGGTACCTTCCGGACTCCGTTTTTCTTCCGTTTGCTTGTTTCCCAAGATAAAAATCTTTATATACCCCCGAACCTATTGACCATCGTATCAGGGAGAAATCTTTTGTTTTCTTTTCCTTGCTGTTTCCTGACAGATCCCATCTACCATGGCCGCTTCAAGCTCCTCGAAGGACAAGTTATTCAAGAACGTCATCAACCCATATTTGCGGGAGGTGGTGCAGAACCCTCAGGTCATCCAGATGCATGAGGGGGTGCTTCACATCTGCAATGTGCAAGGACCCAAGGGAATGGGGACCTTGGAGGCCAGGCTTGAATCTATGCAGCAGGAAGTCTTCCGGTGCAAGGGGATGGTGGAGCGTGGACTCAATGCCAATCACCTCATTATCACGAACTTCACCCGTGATCTCAAGGTGGATGGCAAGTCCATGAAGGACATCGTCTTCACCCTCAACGAGAAAATCAACTTTCTCCAAGCCAGATCTACGATCTCCAAAACCAAGTCTTTGAATATGAGGTGAGGTTTAAAGGTATGAGTTTGGCTGCCAGTTGCAGGACCCGTGAGACTCGTTCTTCCTCTTATGATGGTGGACCTTTTCCATGGAAACCCGAGGACAAGATCGCCTCTACTTCATCACCACCAGCTTCTTCATCACCAAAATAAAATTGAGTATCGGGTATGGGAACTCCCCTTGGCTTCCGCCAAGCTTGGGGGAGGTGTCCTGGTATCGTATCACCTCCACTATCCTTTGCCTTTACTTATTTTAGTTCGATCCGTAGTTATCTTTTGCTTTAGATGAATAAAAGTTTAGTTCAATCCTTTTTTTGAGAGTTTGCTTAGTGATCTATCCTTGTAATCGTGTGCAAGATATGTAATAATGTTTAGTTTGAGTTTTTTTCTTTCTTTACTTTCTTGTTTCAATAAAAAGAAAGGAATGGAATAAATGAAAAAGATCATATGCTAATATTATGGTAGGTAACGATACCACATAAGGAAAAGTATAAGTAGAAAATTTTATTAGAGATTGACAAACATAGCATTGGTAAGTGATGCAACTCATGAAAGAATTAATAAGGCAAGAGAAGATTCACATACAAATACACTATCCTGGAAATCTATTGTGATTGTGAGCCCCCATCAAAATATTGTATGCCAAAATTGTTGACTTTGGACAAGGAAGACAACGTAATGATTTATGTTTGTTCATATTCACACATAAGTTATATTGTCATAGATCATTCAACATGTGGTGCTTGCCCCCCCCCCCCATCTTTGATAGCCAAAAATTCCGCACTAAGTAGAGATACTACATGTGCATCCAAAAACCATTAAACCCAAATCTTATTTTCAAGAGTCCACCATACCTACTTATGGATTGAGTAAGATCCTTCAAGTAAGTTGTCATCGGTGCAATAAGGCAATAAAAATTGCTTCTAAAAGTGTGACATCATTTAGTGTAAGAGAAAATTGAACGGTGTACGAACTTGTGATGGTAAAAATAAAAGCGACAAACTGCATAATAAAGGGTGCCATCACAAGGGGCAATATAACGTGACGTTCTTTTGCACTAAGGGGTTGAGCATACAAACAAATAAGCGCATGGCAACCTCTGCTTCCCTCAGTGAAGGGCCTATCTTTTACTTTTATGTATTTACTTTTATACAAGACTCAAAGTTTTTCTCTCTATTCCTCTTTATTTTTCTCCTTTGGCAAGCATCATGTGGTGAGGAAAGATCTAGGCACATATGTCCAGTTGAATATGGGTAGCATGAGTTATTATTGTTGACATCACCCTTGAGGTGAATACATTGGGAGGCGAAATTATAAGCCCCTATCTTTCTGTGTGTCGGGTTGAAACGTTTCGCTCATGTGTATGCGGTGAGTGTTAGCAATCATAGAAGACTATATGATGGTTGAGTATGTGGACTTGCATAAAGGCTCCGATATGTGACCCTTCCTGAAAATATGATGAATTGTAGTTTCAAAGTTGACTGAGAACATAGTTTGTTGGTTTCCAATAGAGTTTATGCTTTATACTTCAATAGTGTGATGAATTGTTACTTATTCATGAGAAGTTCTATGATAAAAGTTTTATGTTAAAGTTTGTTGTTGTTATAATAATTCACATGATGCTTCTATGTTTGTATTTTGTTTTTATCGACACCTCTCTCTCTAAGCATGTGGACATGTTTTCCGACTTCGGTTTTCGCTCAAGGACAAGCGAGGTCTAAGCTTGGGGGAGTTGATACGTCCATTTTGCATCATGTTTACCTACTGTTATTTATGATGTTTTTATCAATAATAATGCTTTCTGGAGTAATTCTAATGCATTTTCTCTCATAATATGCAAGGTACACACAAAGAGGGAGAATTCTGGCAGCTGGAAATCTGAACCTGGAAAAGCTATGTCGGGCCACCTATTCTGCACAACTCCAAATGAGATGAAACTTCACGAGGATTTTTTATGGAATAGATAAGAAATACTGGAGCAAATAACCACCGGAGGGGGGCCACCTGGTGACCACAAGACACCAGGGCGCGCCTGGGGGTGGGTTGTGCTCAGCCCAGCCCACCTCCGGTGCCTATCTTCTGGTATATAAGTCATTTTGACCTAGAAAAAAATAAGAGGAGGACTTTCGGGATAGAGCGCCGCCATCTCGGGCGGAACTTGGGCAGGAGCACTTTTGCCCTCTGGTGGAGCGATTCCGCTGGGGGAACTTCCCTCCCGGAGGGGGAAATCATCGTCATCATCATCACCAACAACTCTCCCATCTTGGGGTGGGCAATCTCCATCAACATCTTCAATAACACCATTTCCTATCAAACCCTAGTCCATCTCTTGTGTTCAATCTGTGTACCGGAACTATAGATTGGTGCTTGTGGGTGACTAGTAGTGTTGATTACATCTTGTAGATGATTACTATATGGTTTATTTGGTTGAAGATTATATGTTCAGATCCAATATGCTATTTAATACCCCTCTAATCTTGAGCATGATTATCATTTGTGAGTAGTTACTTCTGTTCTTGAGGTCACGAGAGAAATCATGTTGCAAGTAATCATGTGAACTTGATATGTCACTACTGCAGGATGCTGCTAACGCGACACTATGATCAGAGACCCTTTGACGAAACTATGTGCTATGCATTAATCGCAAACGGTGATGTAAAAAACCGTCAAAAAAGATGCAAAATGTTTGCGATGAATGATACATCAAACACGGTTCATATTTTAGTTGCGTGTGCAATGAGGGGCATATGGTTGATCTGTATGAACTATTTGCGATGAGATAGAACAACATAAGCGGGCAGCCCGATCAAGGTGTGTGCGATATACAGCATACAGTTAACTCCGATGAACCATTAGCGATGATTGAGGTGAACACAAACAATTCGGCGTAACGAGATGTGTGTGATACCCGGCAAACAGGTCGGTAATCAGAATTGTGTGCGATCATTATAGATAGCCCATACAATCTTTTTTGTGAATTGTGTGCTTGTCAGGGTACACAGTTGAATAAACCAACATGTGGGCGATAATGTAGAAGCTCTTTGTCGAATACATATTACTAACCGTCTGCGATGAGATTGACAAGATAAACAGAGGTATGTACAGTCTGCTTAATTTAGTCCTTCTTCTTCATGTTGTTGTTGTTGGATGGCCCCATGACATCGTCTTAGCGAGGAAGCTCCTTGCCCCTGACCGTTGGATTTTCATTGCCGCCGCCATCGTCATCGTCGTTGTTGTCGTCGTCGTCCTCCTCCTCCTCGTTCAACCATTCCTTCTCATCATCATCGTCGTCCTCTTATTCATCCTCCGACGGCTCCTCGTCCATCTGGTTGTTGTTTGACGACTCCGGAGGCGGCGTCCCTTCCATGAACCAAATATAATCGAGGTCTGGGCTCGACGCCGGACTCATGGAAGACAAGCGTGATGATTCCGATGTTGACCTATCATCGGGCACCAGACTGCTGGCCGAACTGTCGTCCTCGTTGTCGCTCGACATGGCTGTAGAGTGTGTGCCAGTGTGTAGCGCGGCCTGCCGGGGATGATGAAGATGGTGGACACTTAAGCGGGGTATGCAGAGAAGAGGAACTGCCAATTGAAGCGGGGTTTGTTTTTTTGCGCGGGAAGGGGGGGTGGCAAGGGGAATTGAAGCGGGGGTTGACATATTATCTAACCGTTGATATAATCAACCGCAATTATTTGTACTCAGTCGCTCCAAATTCTCGGGGTTGCGCAGGACTCCTATTGGCTATTTGGTTGGTTTCCTTTTTCAGGACAAAAACAAGGAACGAGTTTTGGGACTATGCACCGGTACCGATATAAACGGAGTAGGACAGTTGGCAAGCAATACATTGAGCTCTTCTTATCGATAAAGCCAGTAATAATCAAACTAGAAAGGAAAAGAAAAAAGACAAAGAAAAATATCTGCACGAATCTTCGCGTAACATCAATGGCATAGGACCTAGATGTGCATTACTTAGAGCACATCTAGATGTGCTTTACCAATACTGTCAAACAAAACCCCTAATCATCATTGCAAACAGCGCATAGAACATGGCTAATGCGACAACCACAACTACACATGCTAGTTCCTTCTTGTCTCTTGCTTCCATCTGTTGCCTGTGATTGATTCTTTCTTGCTTCATCGTACTGATTGTACATTCCAGATCAACTAGTTTCTTCTTCAGCTTTACGTTATATTCTGCGAGCTTGGTGATAACACTCCGAGCCCTGCCATGTCATTCCTCATCCAGCCAGTTAACAAAGGCACAAGCCTCATATCCCTGCCAATGTTAAATAGTATTCAGGATGAGCGGTGGCACTAACTGAAGTAAATTGGTGAACTTAATTAGCACTAACCTCTAAGGGGCAACTGAGAAACCGCCTGCCAATGTCGAATCCCTCCGTGCATACACGTTAAGCGGGAGTATGCCGCCCGTGCACACAACTCAGCTTTTGGTACTTCTTGGTGGCACAAAACTTGGAGTCGAACTCGTGTTGCGGGGGTCTGGAGTCATGCTCCGGATCCGGCGGTAGATCGCTTTCCTGGGGGGGAGGGGGGTCATTCAGGACGGATTCAACAAGGAGCTATACTTTGGACATGCTAAAAAAGATCGGGATTGATTGGAGCCTGACAGGACGATTCGGATCCGTAGTACACCTGCCTTCTGATGACCTTAGGCAAGTGCTCGGCGGCGATACGAGCAGGAGCAGCCGCACCGAAACCATCAGCACCACTCGTCTGCATTCCCCCAATGGCAGCGCCACATGAGGGAATTTGGAGGCTATGTAGGGATTCGGGGGAAATGGGGAAACTGTGGAGATAAGCTAACGGTCGGGAACTACTTATGGCACTATATATTGTATACGGCACACTTTTTATACATGTCGTTTGTGTTAGGTATTACAACGTCACACACAATTTCCGCACCAAACTGTGTGAGAATACAACGTAGGTTAGACACGATTGTCGTTACATAACCGTATGTGATGTACTACCCTGTCCATATAATTGAGTTACAGTGAGATAACGTGTAAACAGCCGCTCTGCGGATATCCGTAAAAAAATAGCCGCTCTGCATATAGAGATGGCGGCGGCCTTGGCAGTGGGTACCAGAGAAGAGGTCAATACTCGGTCCGTGGGTGGTGGCGGCGTCATAGGAGGTCAATCCTCCGTCTGCGGCGGGAGATAGGAGGAGCTCAACCATTGAGGTCGGCCGCGGCGTGATTCGAGCACATCCATCGCGATCGATGGCAGGATAGTGGAGGTCGAACTTCAGGCGGCAGCCGCACTAAGCTTTGCTCCTCGACCCTGCTGTCTCAGTGTGCCGCCACATCCGCTTGTCTGTCTACTGGGTGGAGGTCGCCGCGCGGCTAATTAATTAAGGTATTCTTTTCATGAGTGGCTTAATTAAGGTATTCAATTCCTGAGGATAGTGTTGTACTAGTACTCCGCGTGTAAATTGACTGGCCATTAATTTTTGTCATTGCACGTCTGGATAACAATATGGAGCACCCTCAGTAATTATGAAAATAAAACCTTGTGATTTATGCACGCATCTTTGGCAGCAGTTAATCCATGTATTAATGTTGTTGTTTTGTTTTAAGTTACCATTCATGTGCTGTAGATCGAACGATCTCAATGGATGAAGAATCGGAAAACCGCAGATTTTATCAGTGGCGTGACAGAGTTCATGAATTTGGCTGAAAGTACAAAGTGAGGAAATAGTGATGCGGATTACATCCTGTGTCCATGTACTAATTGTGCCAATACAGAGTCACATGAAGTTGCAGATGTACAGATGCACTTAGTCTCTAGGGGATTCATGGATGGATATACATGTTGGACCAGACACGATGAAGAGGAGGTCATGGATGAAGATACCCAGGGCAGCGAGATGCCAAACCCTGATCAGTGTCACATGGATGTTGAATGTAACATCAGGGCAGAGGCGTCAACCTACTAATGGAACACCGGAAATCCGAAACACCCACTAGAAAACCAAGACTTCGACGCAGATGACGACGATCTCGATATGCCAGATTTTGCTGCTATGATTGCAGATTTCGAGGGCCCAAAAAACGATATGATTGGGTACAAGGATCTGCCAACCATTGATGCAGACTCCAAGAAAGAATTGTATCCAGGTTGCAAAAAGAAATATTCTAGGTTGAGTGCCACTCTGGCGCTTGTCAGATTTAAAGCAGCAAACGGTCTATCAAACAAGGGCTTCACAGAGATGTTTGGTCTTTTCAAAGAAATTCTTCTGGAAGATAATGTGCTCCCCATATACCTAATGAAGCGAAGAAAATTGTTTGCCCATTGGAACTTGAAGTACAGAAGATACACGCTTGTGTGAATGATTGTATATTGTACCGTGGTGAGTACAAAGATTTGCGTGCATGTCCCACATGCAAGCATGCATGATAGAAGCGCGGGAGAGCAAAGGACAAGTACAAATTGGACGACGAGATCAAGACAGGAATCCTGTTCAAGGTTGTTTGGTACTTGCCTTTAATTCCAAGGTTGAGGTGTTTGTTTGCAAACCCTAGAGAGGCAAAGAGGTTGCAGTGGCATCATGATGAGCAAATTGTGGATAGGTTTATGAGGCGCCCGAAAGATGGGGCTTAGTGGGAATTAATCGACAACAAGTTTGAAAAAATTGCCAAGGATCCTAGAAGTATAAGGCTCAGGGAGTGTACTGACGGGATGAATCCTTTTGGCGACACCAATCACATCACATGGCCGGTGCTTGTGTGCATATATAACCTAGCTCCTTAGTTGTGTATGAAGAAAAAATACATTATGATGTCAATGATTATCCAAGGCCCGAAGCAACATGGAAATGACATCGACATTTACTTTCTACTACTGGTAGAAGAACTGCATACAGTGTGTATAGATGCGCCTGCTGTAAAATGTTATGATGCTTACAGAAAGGAGATTTTTGATCTACATGTGATGCTAGTGCACACCATTCAAGATATGCCGACATTAGGCAACACATCGAGGCAGAAAACAAAGGGAGATGTAGGGTGTGTCACATTCATGGATAGGACAACTAGCAGAAGACTTCCCAACTCGCACAAAACAGTGTATTTGCGTCATCGCAGGTTCTTACGGAAAACTCACCCATACTGAAAGATGAAAGCTGAATTTGATGGTACGATAGAGGCAGGTGCGGGCCCAAGACCCTATGACGGGGAGGTGGTCCACAACTTGGCTAAAAAATTTAATGTTGTGCTTAGCAAGAACCACCCTTTGACGGTGAAACAAACACCCAAGGGTCAAGTGTTTAAAAATAAATCGGTGTTCTGGAAATTACCTTACTGGGAGATTCTACGTGTACGTCACTGCATCGATGTCATGCACGTAGAGAGGAATGTATGTGAAAGCATCCTTGGTACTCTGCTCAAGATTAAAGGTAAAAGAAAGGATGGTGATGGTTCACAGCTTGATATGCTTGCTGATCAATCAAAATGCAAGAGTGAAGCATAAGATGATGACAAATTCATCAAAGCTCGCCAGAGTTACAGTTTTCACTACAAAAGAAGCAACACAGTTCTTCACCTATTTGTTGTCAGTTAAGGCACCCTCTTCCTACGACGCAAACATCAGAAGTCTCGTGGATGTGAGCTCAGGTAAAATGAAGTTGGGACACATGAAGTCACATGATTGCCAATGTTGACACAAATCCTCCCGGTGGCCATCAGGAATCTGATGGGCAAAGATATAAGAAACACACTCATTGACCTATGTGGTTTCTTCAACCAATTATGGCAGAAAGTTGTAGATCCTGAAGAGTTGGATCGTATGCAAGATGATATTGCAAGAATATTGTCCAACCTAGAGATGTTTTTCCCACCATCATTCTTTGATGTCATGGTCCATCTCACTGTGCACCTTGTCGACGAAATAAAGTATTGTGGTCCTGTGTTTCTTCGCAACATGTATCCCTTCGAGCGGTTCATGGGAATACTGAAGCGCTTTTGTCAGAACAAAAACCATCCAGAGGCAAGCATCCTACAAGGTTATACCACGGAGGAGGTGGTTGAGTTTTGCACCGAATATATGAAACTAAGACCTATAGGTTTGCCCCTCTCTTGCCACGAGGGAAGGCTGAAAGGTAAGCCAGTCCTTGCTAGCACACAAATGGTTGCACCAGGAGAATTGGCAGAGAAAGCCCATTTGACGGTACTTCTTAACATCCCTGTTCTCAGCGCTTATGCCGAAGAACACTTGGCAGAGATATGCCAAAGCTTCTTACCAATGGTGCCTTCATCAGATGTGGAGATGAAGGAGCACACTAAGAACTACGCCAGATGGCTGAAGAATCGTTTGGCACAAGGATCCATCGATGGCATTGCTACGTGGTTGGCACAAAAGCCATCACCTACGGTGTTGACGTACCAAGCATATGAAATAAATGGATACACGTTCTACACGGAGGAACGTGATCAGAAGACCTCGTACCAGAACAGCTATGTTCGAATAGAATGAATGACTGTAAATGAAGCTGATAAAAGGGTATACTATGGAACCATCAAAGAGATTTGGGAGCTTGACTATGTGAAAGTTAAGGTGGCATTATTCAGGTGCACATGGATCTCTCTTGGTCAGGTAAGGATTGATGAGTACAGGAATACCTGTGTTAACAGGACAACAATGGCATATCACGCGGACCCATTCATTCTTGCCAGCGATGCTACCCAAATTTTATTTCTGGAAGACCCCTTGCATAGAACTGCCATTTAGCGATGCATGGGAAGAGAAGGGTACTGGGTGTCGACGATGTTGCCGATGAGGACGAGTACGATGAATTTGATGAGTTGCCAGCCAAGGGATCACGCACCCGTGTAATAGAGAAGCGTAAAATCATCAAAAAAAACCAAGTTCATTCGGGGTCAACGTAATGATCCCAGTTCCCCCATGTACATGGGAATTAAGCCGTAAGACTAGTCTTTATGCCTACCCTGCAACTTAATTCGTTCAATTTATAACTGTCGCGTGTACTAAATTTGTGAGTTATGCCCGGTTTTCTATTGATGTAAGAAACGTTAATATGTTGACCTTGATATGCCGTCAGCTCAGGCAATGAATATGAACTATTTTTTGTTATTATTATTATTATATCATAGAGGTAGCACACTCAGTTGATCTCACTACAGTATGTGTGAACAAAAATATGCAATCTGGTTTGCGAATAGCACATGGTTCATTGATGAAAGCCGTGTGCCGACCAAACCCCGCCACCCCGCCCATGATCTGAGTCGTGCTTTCTGATTGGCCAGAATCCAAACCCCACGGATCGTACGTCTGCACCATTGGATACTCCCAGATCAAACGACGATCCTCATCCCTTTCGACAGCACATGCAGTTCCGGTTGTAATTTTATTTTTATGCACAAAATGCACATTAATCTCAAAAAAATGTCTTAAATATACCTAATGATACCTGAAATGCGCCATAAAATCAAACCCGTGGTATAATGGTGTTTGCGTACCGTTTAAATTTTTATGAGGTCAAATGATGAAGTCACCGGCCACAGAAGTTTGAATTGACACGTCTCCTTTTGGAAACCATGATCCTTCATGTGAGATGCTCCGGTTTGGAAGGAGCGGTCATCAAAACTTGTGCCAAACTTTACCATTTATTTTCCAGGGGTCATGAGAGCACGCCATGGGCACACATCGATTTTGATGATGGTCATGTAATTAAAATACCAACTAGGCCTACGCCAGTGGCCGCACCTCGCTGCTGAAATGTTTGAAACTTCTCTCCGCTTCTCGAACAAACAGACACAAAGCGACGCATAAATGATCTGTACACCTTCTTTGCTAGGTTGATAGTAAGGGGGTGTCATAGCTAGTATCATGCATGCCAACTAGGCAATTTTGATGAGCTGTCATAGAATTAAATGAAAAAAGAGAGGGTTAAGTATCATATCATGAATCCGTATCATAATAAATGCTATGCTACTATGTGTCATGCATGACAATATAAATAAAGTACTACATATGATACTAGCTACTCTATGATACTATGCATTGGACAAGCCACATTGGGAGTAACTTCAGTAGTAACATCGAGTCCAACTCAACAAATTTGCTTATGTGGCAATGAGTTAATGAGGAGAGAGGTAGGTTGAGTAACTTAGCTAGTTACTGTAACATCACATGTCCCAATGCAATATGAGTCTATAACCTAATAAATGAGGCTTTGCATGTTACCATACTTATGTTACTACCCACTATGAAAGGTAGTAACATAGTCTAGGGATATGTGTATGTTACTCTCCATTGTGGCTAGTCTTAGAGCAAGTACAATAGAGTGACATAAGCAGGCTATAAGGAATAGAATAATATATATGTGGTTATTAGTTGAAGGAAAGAGAATAGGAGAGAGAAGAGAAGCGGGCTCTTGGTTAGTAGAGCTAGGTCCAACACGAGACCCAAGGCACTTTGTGAGGATGTAAGGTGGGCCAACTATTAGTACGTATTTAAAACTTATTATTGTACATGCCCGCTAAGAGGTTGGTTATGACATGGCAACTTCTTATAGCCGATCGTTGGTTGTATTATTAACTGTGCTCTTAGTGAGGTAGCTAGTATATCATAGACTAGCTAGTATCATACCCCCTCCTTTCCGTTTTAGGCTGGTTGCAATGGTAGTATCATAAACGGTATCATGCATGACAACTAGACTTTCTGGATGATGTGGCACATAATTAAATGAGGAAAGAGAGGGCGTGGTATCATACCATGATACCGTATCATATTAAATGTTGTACTACTTTGTGTGATGCATGACAATTAATAAGGCAACCTAAGATACTAACTTATGATACTATGCATTATGGAAGTAGTATCATACACTAGTATATATCATATGCATGATACTAGTATATGATACTCCCCATTACAACCAGCCTTATAGAGCTCAATTCAAAAATCTTACCAACCAAGGTAGATGGTGAGTGGTGGAATATTTTTTGTAGTTTGCAAAAACACCCAATTAATGCTTTTGTTTTCCTTAAAAAATTATGTTTTCCAATGTATTAATTGCAATACATGCATGCATAAAGTACATGCATGTCAGGACCCCGATTCCAAGTCACATCGATCTAGTCGGTAACACCCCATATCACTTTGCGGCCTCACGCACGGTATTCCCACGGGTGTCGCCTTACCATGGCCCGGGACTGTCTGCGCCTTTAGCTAACGTATATGATAGTGTCGCTAGCATCCATATGACAGAGAACCCGGGCCGACATGGCTAGTCGTGAACCCAAAGCGGCACTAACCCATGGGGACAGGCATACATGAATCACATCGAGCATGTCGGTCAGCAGCGTGTGAATCCGGGCTGTAGCACTTTCGGCTATGAGGACTCGGGAACCGGGTTGTAGCAGGCTAGGCAGGACTCGGATGTCACCGTGTGACATTTCCCGAAGGGATAGACACGAGGCGAAGTGAAACACATGTTGCCGATCAAGTGTCCAGAGCAGTAGTCTTTGGGCTAGCGTGACTCCGGTGAACTGGTCAGAAGCGGACTACTATCGCTCAGGAAGCACTAGACTACATTTCCCCATATGAGAGGCTGCCAAGGATAAACAACTAGATTGTCGGATCCCACACACACCAAGCATTTCAAACATACACACAATATGCTCAATATGTGTAAATACAACATGGCATCACAACATAACTCTACGACTCAAATATTTATTCATTAGGCTCCGAGGAGCGAGATATTACAAACATGGGTCTCATGACCCAACATTCAGAGCATACAAGTCAAACACATGCGGAAGCTTAACATGTCTGAGTACAGACAACTATAAATGAAAAAGGCTGAGAAGCCTGACTATCTACCAGATCCTACCGAGGGCACAAGATCGTAGCTGAGGTAACAAGCTAAACGTCGAAGTCCACGCGGAACTACTAGCGAGACTGACGTCTCTCTACAAAACATAAAATAGGCAAACGTGAGTACAAATGTACTCAGCAAGACTTACATCAGAACTAACTACATATGCATCATTATCAACAAAGGGGTGGTGGGGTTTAACTACAGCAAGCCAGCTTTGACTCAGTGGCTATCCTGAACTACGATTGCGAGTAACTCTTTTGAGGTGGCGCACACGAGTCCACATATTCACCATATCAATACACCACTATGGATCCGCCTCCGCCTCCTCGCGAGAACGCCATCCATAGCACTCACACTTATCTTGCGCATTTTAGAGTATCCACTTGCACTTGTCTATGAACTGTTATAGGTAACCTGAAGTCCTTTACATGACACGGCTATTCGAATAGATCATTTATAACCTGCAGGGTGTACTTCTTCACACACGCTCTCACCACTTACCGCCGTTTACACGACATGTACTCGGCAACCTTCAAGCGGAAGCCCAACAAGGGTGTCGGCCACGGCCTACCTAAACACTCAAGTCTCTAGTCCAGGTTTATCGCCTATTCAGGTTCCATCCGCAGGGAGTCCGGCCAAGGTTTCCACATACGGCCCCGAACGATGTGTGCAGGGTTCCCGAGATACCAAACGGCATTCGGTACACCGTACACGTGCCTACCGCAACATAGCCCACCCCTAAGGTCAGCGCTGTGTGCGGCCCCCAGCATACTACAAACACAAGAAACTACTTTGCAACTCCCGGACAGAGGAAAAGAGTGGTTAAGAAGCCGAGAGGGTCCATTGGTTTCGGGCCCAATGTGTGGTAGTAACTGTTTCATGGATCACAAACACAGAACTCAGTTCCTGACGACGGCTTCAATGAGACAACCCACCATGTACTCCTACATGGCCTCTCACTGCTACCTTTGCCAAATCGTGTTCACACACTTAGCTCTCAACAAGAGGACATGTTCACACACCATTCCAATTCATCCCGATGAATCAGACCTGACTCAACTCTAAGCAAAGAGCAGGCATGACAAACAAGCATGAATGAGTAGGCGCATCGTGGCTCAAACAACTCCTACTCATGCTAGTGGGTTTCATCTATTTACTGTGGCAATGACAGGTCATGCAAAGGATAAGGGGTTCAACTACCGCAGCAAGTAACAGATGATTCGTTGTTGTCCTAATGCAGTAAAAGAGAGCAGGAGCGAGAGAGTGGGATTGTATCAGAATGAACAAGGGGGTTTTGCTTGCCTGGCACTCCTGAAGATATTATAGCTCTTCATCGGTGTCATCGAACTCATCGTCAGAACCACGTCTATCGAGAGGGGACAAACACCGGCAACTGAGAAAGAACACAATCAATGCAATGCCACAATATGATGCATTATCATGACATGGCAATATGTTGTGCTTTGAGCTAATGCATCTAGCTATGATTTAAATGAAGTTGGTTTGAATACATGATTCAAATTCCAACTCCATATATGATTATTTAAATGCCCTTTATTTGTTTTGTCCAAAGCAGAGTACAAACATTGTTCAAACATGCATGAAAATGGTACAGATGGACAGATTGCATTTTTCTGATAATTTTTCATATATAAATTATTTCATTCTGAGCTACGGTTGATTTTATATGAATTTTTGAAGTTAGCACTATTTTCTGGAATTTCCTGAATCGAAATAAATCCAGAAAATACATATTGCGTCAGCATGACATCACCCTGATGTCAGCAGGTCAACTGGGCGCCTCCAGGTCAAACCTGACCAGTGGGGTCCACTGGGCAGTGACACAGTGCTGGTTTGTGTGGCTAACGGGTGGGACCAGGTCAACGGCCACGTCAGCAGGTCAATGCTGACGCGTGAGTCCACAGATTTTATTAGTTAATCTAACTATTTTGGTTAGCTGGTAACCTAACTAAGTGGGTCCCATTATCAGTGTCTAAATGTTAAACCAGAGGTTGGTTAGCCCCTAATCTAATGACGGCCACGTCGGCTAACTGACCATTAGCCGCTGGAGCTAAACAGGACGCGGCGGCGCTCCTCGTCCGGCGACTCCGGCGACGAGAGCATGCGCGGCTGGTCTCGTTGGAACGGCCGCGACGCGGCGCGTCCAACGGTGGTTGCGGCTGTGGCTGGGGTGGCCGGTAGCGGCAACTGCGGCGAGCGAGGCGGCGGCCGGAGCTCGGGCAACGACGGAGATGGCGCTATAGGGCACGGCAGGGCGAACCCGTGGGTGTTTCGGGTTCACAGGAGCGCGGCGAGTACGCTGGTGATGCTCGGGCGAGCGGCCAAGCTCAGGAGCACGGAGCTCGTTGACCATGGCGGCGGCGAGCCACGGCGGAGGTGGGGACCGGAGCTCGAGCAAGAACGCGAGTAGGAGAGGAGGGGGAATAGGTCCGTGAGATCATAGAGGTTGCGACGGTGGCCACGGGGAGCTCGGGGAGGGGCTGTTGACGGCGGAAGGTCGCCAGGGATCTCGGCGACCCGAGGTTGAAGAAGGCGGCGCTGTGGTCGTTCGGGGGCGTCCGGCGGCGCGTGTGTCCTCGAGGAGGCGTAGACAACGGAGGCGGAGCTCCTGGACGTGTTGGGGAGGCTAGGCAGTGGCTGTGGCCGCAGCGAACGGCGTCGGTGGCGACGACAGCGTTCGGTGGCGCCATGGAAGAGAGCAGAGGAGGGGGGAGAAGCACGGGAGAGGGTGAGAGAGGTCCAGGGGGTGTGCGTGGCGTCGCGAGGGAGGTCCAGGGCGACGAAGGGGTAGCCAGGCAGGCAGCTGCCGGCGTGGCCATGTGACCCCGTGGCTGTCTTCTCCTCGCCTATACAGCAAGAGGAGGGGGATGACTGGCAGCGGTGGGTTGGTGGGCTGGGCCAACTGGCCAGCTCCAGGTAAGTGGCTGGGCTTCTCTCTCTCTCTGTCCTTTTCTAATATATTTTGTTTTCTATTTTTCTTCTTTATGTTTGCAAATAAAATACTAACTAAAACACTTTGGTTAATTACAGAATTTTTGTGAGGAATATTTGAATTATTTTCAAACCACACAATAAATTTCAGAATATTTGGAGCAACCAATAATTAATGGTAACTTTTAAACTCCAACTCAAATACCATAATGATTTAATTCAATGACCAAAATGTCCTGGAAAAATATGCATCATCTTTGGTAGAGGCTTTCACCTTTTTCCATAAATCATGAACATTTTAAAAGGATATTTTGAGGTCATTGAAAATATTTTGGTTGAACCTATTTGAATTGCATTTGTGCTAGGGTTTATCAATCCCCATTTCAAATTTCTGAGAAATTTAAACATGATGATATGAATGCCTTAATGCAACTAATGACAAGAAAATTCTAGGGCTGTGACAACTCACCCCCACTAAACAAGAATCTCGTCCCCAGATTCAAGACGTGAGGTAAGAAGACAGAAGGGGCACAAGCTAACACGGTCTTCATGATCTGGGTTGCACTTCATAAGGTTGTTGATTCGTTGCATACGTTGATCTTGACATCCCCGCTTTTGAGATCTTCATCCACGCGATGACGACAGAAAGAAACTATACTAGGATTGAACTTCTCAAAGATCGAACTATACAATCTCAATTCGCGGGATGAGATGTTGGAACATCTCGAGTTGAGACACAAAACACATCGAGAGGGATGGAAGAGCAACGACGGGGTTTGATTTGGTAGGCAACAATTCCACGCTTAGAAAGATGGTGGATGGTGTCAA
Organism: Aegilops bicornis; assembly: GCA_021605145.1. Lineage (NCBI taxonomy): Eukaryota > Viridiplantae > Streptophyta > Magnoliopsida > Poales > Poaceae > Aegilops > Aegilops bicornis. The sequence goes on along the minus strand of CM038673.1, from coordinate 396,520,332 downwards.
GGTGGCGAGGAAATAATTTCCATGATCCCGTAACGGGGCACCTTGAAAAAGGTGACTCGTTGAACTGTTCCCTTAAATGGCAAAAAGAATTACTTTTGATCCATAGATCATTGAAACCCTTCATACCAGCTTAAGGCAATTTACAATTGATCGTTTGAAAGAGCTCGAGGAAATGGCATACTCGGACTAGGATGGATGATGTGGACTACCTTGTTGAAGACAACGCAATGGAAGATTTTGCTTATCATCGGAAATGGATGGGACCCACGGTAGGACCACTGTTGAAGGTGATCCTGACCAGAAATTACCGAGAAGGGTAGTCCATGGTTGGATGGCACAATGGCGATGCAAGCTGGGAACAAGATGCAACTGTTGGGAATGTTCCAACCATCATATTTGCCTGAGATTCAGATCCGATTGGTAATAGGATACTTCAGACTTAGCTTGTCTGAAAAGAAAGTTTGCAACACAAGTCGACGAGATGGCGTTGCGAGATTCTCGAGGAATGAACTACGATAGCAAGCTCCCAAACATGAGCTGGTTCTGCTAAACACATGTGAACACGCTGTCCCAGACAAGCATAACCACATAGTAGTCTTATGATAAAACACTACCGAGTTCAGGTGGGGAACCATCATCTAGGGTAACGAAATCTTGTGCATGACCTAGGATTTGCACAACAACTCCTTTTCCTTGAACAAATCAATCAGTGGATTGGTGTGCTAGGGAATACATATGGAGTGGAGGTAATTAATCTACCAAACCATAGAATACATTCGCTCATGCATAATTGACTTGGGACGGTACCTGAGGAAATAACAACAATCTTTCTTGAACCCGCCCTGCAAATTGCATCGACTGCACGTGAACTTAGAGGAAGTCACTACTTTCATCCAAACATATGCTTCATGAATGGAACATGAAGGCATTGTTTACAAAGTTCCCAACACTAGGTTGATGTTCAACATGAATCATGGGGGGAGACAAAATGCTACTGATGGGCTCAACAGCAACTCATCGGAATTTCCATATCACTGGACTTCCACCATCATGTGAACATGGTGATAGCATTGGTCAGACCAAAAGATGTAATGGTGTATGCTTGAGGGATCAACCACGAGTAAGAAAACATTACGAACATCGTTGGTTCTGATTTGACTTGACGATGGCCCATACTCAAGTCAAAGATTTGACAAGACAATAGGTTCAGCAACTGATCACGAGGACCAATCGATGAAGATATCCTCTTTCTTCAACACACACGCAAACGCAAAGATATCCCTTCAGAATGAACTAAATTCAGCAAAACTTTTATCTTCCAACTCTCCAAGTTGTTGTTTAGCTTAACCAACCAGCTCGTGGATATCCAACACGGATTCTTGGAGAAGGGGTGGTTTACAAGAAACCAACTTGATCACGAACTTAACATAGCGGTCGGTGACAACCTGGTAGCACTTCCAAGAAGATATTTGGAAAGTCACGAACCACCGATATATATTACTAAGCTCGAGAACAATCTTGCTTTTCAGGGCAAGACGATATGATCAAAGAGCAAGGGATTGACACAATCCTAACTCATTGATCGAAGAGTGCACCAGAAATAGGGACTAGATAGCACGATCAATCTTAGGAGGATGATTTAATAACCAACACACTAAGAATGAGAATATTGTCCATTAACTACCAAGCAACGAGGTTGCTAGGAGTATCGATTTCACACATCACGGTTAAACATCGGCATTCCGGTTACAACAACACGAGGACCGAGGAATGAATGATGATGGTGAGAAGTATCACTACGTCAAGAATTCATGAGAGTTGGTGCAATTCTCATGACGTTCCTGACATAAAGTGGGTAATACTTCAGGATAAAACAGAATCAAAAGCTTGATTGCATTTGATCTGCGGATTACAACTGCTTTGACCCAATCCTGGATATGGATGAGGTACTGGAGTTTGTTTCTCCCAGTCATTCCAGAATAGAATGACTTGACAGACCACAAGAATAATAGGCATCGATGACGAATGCACGACTACTCCTGACTATCAATTGACGGATGGGGGTCAGAATACAACTAAGGAGGGACAACTCAAAGGAACATATGTTTTTCTGAGTTGTGGATGCATAGATTAGTATGTCGAGCGAAGCTCAACATTTCTTCCGGATAACCCATGCAGAAAAGTAGAACTGGCAGATTCACAATTATGGATGGAGAACTCCTCAAGAGTACTCTGATTGTGATCCTTCGGTTCAGCGAGGAACTTCTGCCATAAGAGGTTCATAGTATTTGGAAGAAGGAAATACCACGGACCTCGAGGACTATCGCAAAGTTTACTAATAACCTAAAGGTACGAGCAACACTATCAACATGAGGTAAGTAGGTGAATCTCGGGTTCAAGAACCTAGAAATAGAATACCTACTAACTAATAACATCACGGGATGCTTTCGAGGATGATGGCCAGTATCACCACACCGGGAACACAAAACATGACTAGATTACTAGGTGACTCCCTAAAACACCTAGGGTCATAATAATAACTCCAACATATATGTCGAGGCAGCGGAGTACCTCAACATACTAATTTGTGTGATTAATCTGGCCCAAATGAACATTAGAAATGGAGAGAAGGGATTTGCAAATGCATCAGACTATTTAGAGACATGGGATGACTCGGACAGCATAACGGCTGTAATTGCTCAAAAAGATTGGAGACATCCTGCAAAAATGGTGGCATAACCACTCAGAAGCACAATATCAAGGTTCCGAGACCAACTATGAACACACGGAAGTAGTAGAAACTGAACTGAGATTTGAAACTATCAATTCTATAAGTCTATGGATTAGTAACACGTCATCCTAATAGATAGATGAGAAGCCTAGTTCTTAAACCCTGTAGAAGAGAAGAGATGACTTAGATCAGAAGGCCATGAGGTATAAGGAATAAAAAGAGCCTTACGTTCCCTTCCACAATCAATTCCCTTACCTAACTAAAGCATTTCTAGACACAACTTCGACCGGTTTGGCTTGGTAGACCTACAGGCAGTCAGGCTCTGATACCAAAGCTGTCAGGACCCGATTCCAAGTCACATCGATCTAGCCGGTAACACCTCATATCACTTTGTGGCCTCACGCACGGTATTCCCACGGTGTCGCCTTACCATGGCCGGGACCGCTTTCCGCCTTTTGGCTCACGTATATGATAGTGTCGCTAGCATCCATATGACAGAGAACCCGGGCCGACATGGCTAGTCGTGAACCCAAAGCGGCACTAACCCATGGGGACAGGCATACATGAATCACATCGAGCATGTCGGTCGACGTGTGAATCAGCTGTAACCTTTGGGCTAACAGGACTCAGTGAACCCGGGCTTGGGCAGGCTAGGCAGACTCCGGATGTCACCGCGTGACATTTCCCGAAGGGATGTACACAGTGAACGAAGTGAAACACATGTCCGGCAGTCAAGTGTCCAGAGCGGTAGTGATGGGCTAGCAGGACCCGGTGAACCGGTCAGAAGCGGACTACTATCGCTCAGAAGCACTAGACTACATTTCCCCATATGAGAGGCTGCCAAGGATAAACAACTAGATTGTCGGATCCCACACATACCAAGCATTTCAAACATACACACAATATGCTCAATATGTGTAAATACAACATGGCATCACAACATAACTCTACGACTCAAATATTTATTCATTAGGCTCCGAGGAGCGAGATATTACAAACATGTGTCTCATGACCCAACATTCAGAGCATACAAGTCAAACACATGCGGAAGCTTAACATGTCTGAGTAATAACTATAAATGAAAAAAGGCCGAGAAGCCCGACTATCTACCGAGATCTCGCCGAGGGCACAAGATCGTAGCTGAGGTAACAAGCTAAACGTCGAAGTCCACGCGGAACTACTAGCGAGACTAACGTCTCTCTGCAAAACATAAAATAGGCAAACATGAGTACAAATGTACTCAACAAGACTTACATCAGAACTAACTACATATGCATCATTATCAACAAAGGGGTGGTGGGGTTTAACTGCAGCAAGCCAGCTTTGACTCGGTGGCTATCCTAAACTACATTGCAAGTAACTCTTTGAGGTGGCACACGAGTCCACATATTCACCATATCAATACACCACTATGGATCCGCTCCCGTCTCCCTACGAGAACGCCATCCATAGCACTCACGCTTATCTTGCGCATTTTAGAGTATCCACTTGCACTTGTCTATGAACTGTTATAGGCAACCCAGAAGTCCTTTACCGCGGACACGGCTATTTGAATAGATCATTTATAACCCTGAACGGGTGTACTTCTTCACACACGCTCTCACCACTTACCGCCGTTTACACGACATGTACTCGGCAACCTTCAAGCGGAAGCCCAACGAGGGTGTCGGCCACGGCCTACCTAAACACTCAGGTCTCTAGTCCAGGTTTATCGCGTATTCAGGTTCCATCCGTAGGGAGTCCGGCCGAGGTTTCCACATACGGCCCCGAACGATGTGTGCAGGGTTCCCGAGATACCAAACGGGCATTCGGTACACCGTGCCACGTGCCTACCGCAACACAGCCCACCCCTAAGGTCAGCCACAAGGCGGCCCCCCAAAGATGCTACAAACACGAAACTACATTGCAACTCCCGGACAGAGGACAAGAGTGGTTAAGAAGCCGAGAGGGTCCATTGGTTTCGGGCCCAATGCGTGGTAGTAACTGTTTCATGGATCACAAACACGGAACTTAGTTCCTGAGGACGGCTTCAATGAGACAACCCACCATGTACTCCAACATGGCCTCTCACCGCTACCTTTATCAAATCGTGTTCACACACTTAGCTCTCAACAGTAGGACATGTTCACACACCATTCCAATTCATCCCCGATGAATCGGACACGACTCAACTCTAAGCGAGCAGGCATGACAAACAAGCATGAATGAGTAGGCGCATCAGGGCTCAAACAACTCCTACTCTTGCTAGTGGGTTTCATCTATTTACTGTGGCAATGACAAGTCATGCAAAGGATAAGGGGTTCAACTACGCAGCAAGTAACAGATTATTCATTGTTGTCCTAATGCAGTAAAAGAGAGCAGGAGCGAGAGAGTGGGATTGTATCGGAATGAACAAGGGGGTTTTGCTTGCCTGGCACTCCTGAAGATATTATAGCTCTTCATCGGTGTCATCGAACTCATCGTCGTAACCACGTCTATCGAGAGGGGACAAACACCGGCAACTGAGAAAGAACACAATCAATGCAATGCCACAATATGATGCATGATCATGACATGGCAATATGCTGTGATTTGAGCTAATGGATCTAGCTATGATTTAAATGAAGTTGGTTTGAATACATGATTCAAATTCCAACTCCATATATGATTATTTAAATGCCCTTTATTTGGTTTGTCCAAAGAAGAGGACAAACATTGTACAAACATGCATGAAAATGGTACATATGGACATATTGCATTTTTCTGATAATTTTTCATATATAAATTATTTCATTCTAAGCTACGGTTGATTTTATATGAATTTTTGAAGTTAGCACTATTTTCTAGAATTTCTTGAATCGAAATAAATCCAGAAAATACATATTGCGTCAGCATGACATCACCCTGATGTCAGCAGGTCAACTGGGCGCCTCTGAGTCAAACTGACGAAAGGGGTCCATCGGGCGATGACACAAAGGCTGGTTTGTGTGGCTGACGGGTGGGACCAGGTCAACGGCCACGTCAGCAGGTCAATGCTGACGCGTGGGTCCACAGATATTATTAGTTAATCTAACTATTTTGGTTAGCCGGTAACCTAACTAAGTGGGTCCCGTTGTCAGTGTCTAAATGTTAAACCAGAGGTTGGTTAGCCCCTAATCTAATGACGGCCACGTCGGCTAACCGACGATTAGCCGCCAGCGCTAAACAGGACGCGACGGCACTCCTCGTCCGGGCGACTCCGGCGACGAGAGCGTGCGCAGCTGGTCTCGTTGGAACGGCCGCGACGCGGCGCGTCCAACGGTGGTTGCGGCTGTGGCTGGGGTGGTCGGTAGCGGCAACTGCGGCGAGCGAGGCGGCGGCCGGAGCTCGGGCAACGACGGAGATGGCGCTATAGGGCACGGCAGGCGAACCTGGGTATTTCAGTTCACAAGAGCCTGGCGAAATACGGGTGATGCTTTCGGGCGGCCAAGCTTCGAGCACGGAGCTCATTGACCATGGTGGCGGCGAGCCACGGCGGAGGTGGGGAACGGAGCTCGAGCAAGAACGCGGGTAGGAGAGGAGGGGGAATAGGTCCGTGAGCTCACAGGGGTTGCGACGGTGGCCACTGGGAGCTCGGGGAGGGGCTGGTGACGGCGGAAGGTCGCCGGGGATCTCGGCGACCCGAGGTTGAAGAAGGCGGCGGTGTGGTCGTTCGGGGGCGTCCGGCGGTGCGTGTGTCCTCGAGGAGGCGTAGATGACGGAGTCGGAGCTCCTGGACGTGTTGGGGAGGCTAGGCGGTGGCTGTGGCCGCGGCGAACGGCGTCGGTGGCGAGGACAGCGTTCGGTGGCGCCGCGGAAGAGAGCAGAGGAGGGGGGAGAAGCACGGGAGAGGGTGAGAGAGGTCCAGGGGGTGTGCGTGGCGTCGCCAGGGAGGTCCAGGGCGACGAAGGGGTAGCCAGGCAGGCACATGCCGGCGTGGCACGCCGCGGCGCCGTGGCTGTCTTCTCCTCTGCGTTCTGGCAAGAGGGGGATGACTGGCAGCGGTGGGTTGGTGGGCTGGGCCAACTGGCCAGCTCCAGGTAAGTGGCTGGGCTTCTCTCTCTCTGTCCTTTTCTAATATTTCTGTTTTCTATTTTTCTGCTTTATGTTTGCAAATAAAATACTAACCAAAACACTTTGGTTAATTCTGTAAATTTTTGTGAGGAATATTTGAATTATTTTCAAACCACACAATAAATTTCAGAATATTTGGAGCAACCAATAATTAATGGTAACTTTTAAACTCCAACTCAAATACCATAATGATTTAATTCAATGACCAAAATGTCCTGGAAAAATATGCATTATCTCTGGTAGAGGCTTTCACCTTTTTCCATAAATCATGAACATTTTAAAAGGATATTTTGAGGTCATTGAAAATATTTTGGTTGAACCTATTTGAATTGCATTTGTGCTAGGGTTTATCAATCCCCATTTCAAATTTCTGAGAAATTTAAACATGATGACATGAATGCCTTAATGCAACTAATGACAAGCAAATTCTAGGGTTGTGACAATGCATTGGTCAACTTTCTCTTAATACTTGCATGCAATGATTTAATGCACCTTGGAATCTGAACATATGATGGGGAACAACCAAAATAAATGCTATACTACTTCGTGTCATGCATGGCCATAAATACGGTCATCTATGATATATACTACTCTATGATACTATATATGCACTATGAAGGTACGTACGTAGTATCATATACTAGTATCATATGCATGATACTATATATAGCATATGATACTCCCAGCTATATAAGGCTGGCCATAGTGGTGGTATCATAACCGACAATGACATGCACTAGGAAATAGCAAGTATGCTGATGTGGCAAAGAATTAAATATATATAGAGGGTTAGAGTAACATATAGGTAGATACCGTATCATGTTAAATGTGATGCTAATTTGTGTCATGCATGGCAATAAATATGATCTATGATACTATAATCTATGTATTATACTATGCGCTATAATTAATTAAAGGTAGTATCATACACTAGTATCATATATATATATGCATGATACTAGTATATGACACTCTGCACTATGAGTAGCCTAAGTATATATAGCCTAACTAAAACACCCACATGTACGTAGTTGTAGTAGGGTTTTTGACTTTAATTAATTATATATGCACTAAAATGCAATGCAAGATAAGTGCAAATAATGACTTAAACATAGCAGACGACCTGAAATGAGCCGGAACAATGTAGCTAGTAACTGACGATTTGTCGTCCGAAGTGCCGCATCTCCTTTTGGAAACTATGATCCTTCTTGTGAGATGTTTCGGTATGGAAGGTGCGAGAACCAAAACTTGTGCCAAACTTTACCAATTTTTTTCCATGCGATCGTGAGAGCACGCGACAGTGACACAATGATTCGTTATTTTCTAGACTCTATATGCATTTCCTAAAATTAAAATACCAACAAGTCCCACGCCTCTGCCCGCACCCTGCGGCCGAACTGTTTAAAGTTTTTTCCCGTTTCTCGCACAATGAATGAAAACTCGCAGTTTAATAACACACAAATGATCTTGCTAACGCCAAGACGTGTAATTACGACTATATATATACATACAAACGATATCTCTTTTTGCATATTCATAGTTTGAGATTGCTAGCGAGGCCTGCCGCCTGGTAGAATGTACCAGAAAATCAAACCATAGGGTACAATCGTGATTTCTTACCATGGAAAAAATTGGAGGTGAAACGGCGAACTCATGTTTTCATTTGAACAAAAATATGATGTTAGGTAATGTAAATGTTTTCAAATAGCACACGGTTCACTCACGAAAGTCGTGTTTCCACTAAACCGTAGCCGATGCCCCCCCCCTCTGCCACGCATGTGATCTGAGTCGTGCGTTCTGATTGGCCAGAACCCAAACCCCATGGATCGTACGTCTGCATCGTTGGATTCTCCTTGATCAAACGGCGATCCTCATCCCTTTCGACAGCACATGTAAATGTTTTCGAATAGCCCCTCCCAAATTTTTTTTTCAAATAGCACACGGTTCATACACGGAAGCCATGTGCCTACCAAACGATGGCCGATGCCCCCCACCCCCTTTGCTGCGCGCGCGATCTGAGTCGTGCATTCTGATTGGCTAGAACCCAAACCCCACGGATCGTACGTCTGCACCGTTGGATGCTCCCAGATCAAACGGCAATTCTCATCCCTTTCGACAGGAAATGCATCCCGGCTAGGAATTGATTTATATGCCAAAATGCATGATAAATGCCAAAAAATGTCTTACATATAGCACACGAGACCTGAGATGCGCCAGCAAATCAAACCTGTGGTATAATTGTGATTGCTTTACGTGGGAAAAATTTAGAGGCGAAACGATGAACTCACGTCTTAATTTTCAAAATTTGTACGTCTTCATTTCAAATGAGTTTATTCTATTTGTGCACACGAGCGCTTAGAGGCAACCGTTTGCATAGGCCTTTCCGCGCGCGCGGCGACCGGGGATATTTTTCACCCTTTTCACCTAGGCCGCCAACACCCGGAGTCCCCAACACCCCCCCCCCCCAACCCACCGTCCGCCCGCGTTTCACTCAACTAGTCCACCCAATCTCCATCGCTAGCTCCCCCTCCTCCAGATCCACAGCAGAACCCTGTCCGCCGTTGCCGTGCTCACCCCGGCCGTGTGCCTGCTCTTCGGCGTGAAGCCTACCTCCACTGTCGTTCCCAACACGCGGCGGAAGGTGCCTCTCCGTCTTCGTTTGCTCGCCAGCCACCCTCGAGCATATCGATGCAGTAACCCTCGCCTCTCCTATGGTCCGGCCAGGTTTGCATTAAGAAGCATGTTAGATACTGCTCTCCATCGCGGTGAGGCATATTTCCTCGCAATCCCTCTTCCAATTTCATTCCGTATGTTCCCAAATTGGCTATAAAATAACCGAGAGTGCATATATGTTCATTATCTACCTTCCTTACTACATATAAGTTGTATTTGTTCCAATAAGTTACTGCCTATTTACAGACCGTGGGCGCCCGACTCACACAAACTTAATAAACTAGCCATACATTTCCTAAATTATTGCATGGCATGTTTAGAAAGCTTGATACCAAGTTGTTAGCTTTATGCTTATCCTCCTTACCTGAGTTTCGCATGTGTTCTCTGTAGATGCCGAGTAGCAGCGACAACACTCATGCTTCAGGCGATGTATCTTCATCTGATTCGGACAACCCTAGGTCTTCAAAGAGATTGTGAGGGATCAAGTAATCTTGAACGAGATAGAGCTGCAGCAATTACCCTTCCGGTCAGGACACAGAGGAACGCTCCAAGGAAGCCCACACACCAGCCTAAAGGTGTATATGAAGTAACCGAGATTGATTTAAAGTCTTGGGCTCCAACTAAATTAGATAAAGCATGCACAAGGTTCAGGAGTGCGTGTGGATTTGTTGGTAGGGCAAGGCTCAACATTAATCTGCCAGGGTTTCGGAAGGCTGACACAGGAACACGGCGAAGGATAGTCCGGGAGATCATGGATCACTTCAACGTTCCAGAGCAATGGAGAATGCAGGTGGAACACGCTGCACTGAAGAAGGCTAGGGATGCTTGGAGAAACTAGAAGCACGTGCTATACAAGAAGTACTTGAGTGAAGGCAAGGACCCAATCCCCGCATATCCCCAAATTACAAAGGCAGAATGGGCAGAATTCGAAAGGGTCAGGGCAACTAAAGAGTTTGCTGAGAAGAGTTTCAAGCAATCGGAACTTCAGAATAAGAACATACACCCCCACCGTATGGGTGTGGCAGGATACTACGGCATGAAACTGATATGGGAATAGGAGGACAAAGAAGCAGTAGCGGGGAGTGGGAATCCGGCCTTTAGTGAAATCAGGGGCGAACACGCCAGAGACTACGCGGGCACGTGCAAAGAGGCGTGATGATGGGACTTATTACTTTGAAAACTCACGTGACGCCAAACTGTATGAAGTGATGTTAGAGGCTTCCAAGATCCCTGGAAGGTTCTACAGGAACTCAGGGCCATGTGAAATTCTGTCCATTGCTCTGGAAACAAAAGAGCCCCCTGGCCGTGCAAGGGGTATAGGTGTTAATGTCCCGCACAAGAGGGCTTTCACACTCAACAAAGAAGAGAGGCTCAGCATGAAAAAAAGCGAGGAGTGAACTGAAGCAGAATGCATTGTATGAAAGGTTGAGGAAGGAGATTTATCTGGCTGTTCGAAAGGATGTTGAGGAGTCAATCATGATGCAGAAGACTCTAACACTAATAGATAGCCAGCAGATGGCAGGGGAGGCTGGCATGGAGGATGTTGCTTATTGCGCGACAACAGTGCACAAGAGTAGCTGTGCATCAGTTGACCCCAGCGACACTGAGACTGCAGCTGCTCGTGATGATGCTATATCTGATCTATCTGGAATGAAAGACAGACTGAAGGGCGTGCTTACACATTATGAAGGTACGTTAAAATGTGCAACAGCCTGGGTTTGCCCACCTTTCTTGGAAGATGGCCTCTTCTTGGACAATGTGCCATTGAAGCCGGGCTGTGTGAAGTGCTACGTGACTGAAGTAAAGCCTGGATTCAATGAATTTGCCCTGAAGAATATCCTAGGAGACTTCGATGAGCAAATGACCTTGGGAGAAACACTGTTACATCACATTCAGTGGCCACAAAAGGAAATAGAGTTCATCGATGAGATCCCTGAAGCCCCGCCAAATAGCAACCATTGTCGCCCCTCAACCGGTGATGCTCTCCTTTCCACGGCAGCTCTCGCGGGCTGATGCATCAACTTGTGATCAGCCGGCCCGACTTTGTGGCGTACAGGCCATGTCATCCTCCGCCCAAAGCAGCCAGTGGCAAAGCCTACAACTGTTGAAGACGCACCACCGGTTCAGATGTTGGCCACTAAAGCAGCGGGGGGACACCCAGCTGCAGCACATGCTTAGTATACCAACCTGTTGGAACAGCATCGCTAATGATCGATGCTGAACCGCCGCTAAGCGATCAGAGGTCCGAACCGATCGCTCATCGATCTGTCGGACCGCCAGCGTGATCAGCATACCAATGCGTCAACACTTCCTCGCCAAAGAAACCAACGCTGGCACGGCCTCCTCAAAGACACCGACAAGTTGGCACCGCTGCGCAGAAACCGGACATATAGCTTCAACGCATGGTCGGCAGTCCGATGCCTTCGCTCCTACATCCCAAGAATCGTCCACAAAGAAGACCGCCAGGTCAGCGGTCCGGCATAGATAAACCGTCTGCTAAGCAGTTCGTCCAAGCTTCACCGTCTGCTCGGTAGTCTACCTTGCAGGCAACCAGACATTCTGCCAGAAATGCTTCAAGTACCAAGAAGGAAGTGGTCAAAAAGGCTACACCCACGAGGAAGCACAGCGGGAGAGTGAAGAGGAAAGAGAATGATTGCCTCTTACTTAAAGCACTCATCGCCCAGAACCAAATTAATAGCAGCTTGTTCGAATCGGGGAGTAATATTATTTCTGACGCCATGGATGATGAAGAAGTAGATTTGTTGCTTGCTAAAAGTAAAGCAGACGTACTTCAAGCATGCAAGTACATCCATGGCCAGTCATTTCTTGTTGGTGAATACTTTGATGAGTGCAGCTCCAGTTGCCGCGAGTTACATGAATATTGCATGGATCTAATGTTAGAAGGTCATCATGGTTTGCTAGTCCACTACAACAGAGATCATTTCCAACATGATGCTGGTTCCATCAATGTGAGTTTCGAGGACTTACATCTCTTCTTCAACTTCAACATGCTCGATGCCACTCTTGTTAGATGCCAGATTTTATAAGTACTTAACAAACTCTGATCAACTTCTCCATACAAGGCTGTAAATGATAAACAGCTAACTGCATTTTATTCCTCTTAGGGGATTGAACGCGCGGAGAAGAAAAAGGGAGAATGTGTATTTCATAGATCCTGAATTAGCAAATGGCATAACAATACATGGCAAGGACCTACGAGACTGGGCCATTAACACGGTCGTCCGTCTCTTCGTAAACACGTCCCATGCAGAATCATTTCTCTGGCCATATCATGAACGGTAAGTCAAATAAACAACCATACATACACTTATTGTCTTTCAGATTTCGACATAATTCATAAGTTCATGGCTTTCTTAATATGTAGCGATCACTGGACATTGGTATTCATTGTTCCAAACAAGAACATAGTTTACTACATCGATTCTCTCAGAGAGTCAACAAACGCTTAGGATCTGACGCATGTTCAGCAATTCTTGGATAGGTATTGAATTCTATGATGTTGAAATTAATTTGCATTCATATTTTGTTCAATAATTGATGTTGTCAAAATTCATGATCATTTGCAGTGTGCTCACATTGTGGAAAACTAAACCAGGGAACCTGTTCAAGAGGGAACTACCTCTGCATCACGAGATCATTTCTCCAGTAACACACCGAAATCCGTTATTTTTGGAAAATTTATCCAACAGTCTACAAATACCTTTCCTTACTCTAGTCAAATGTTCAAGCTTCTAAATAACTCTTTCTATTTTGTCCAAAGAAAAAATAATACATCTAACACCGATTAGGTTGTTCCTAACAGGACAAATACATGACTAATTCTGTACAAAAATTTCAAAGGTCCTCGGCAAGAACCGTGGACCAACCTTTGTGGATACTATGTTTGCGTACACATGATCTCCAAGCGCAAATCTGTTGATAGTTGTGATGAACCTCATAATTAGTACTAGTAAGTCTATCTTAATTAATATCTTCTACTCCACTCATATGGCATATTCTGATCTTAAAAATACTGCAGCTCATCTTAAAACCGAGGACCCCTGAACCGTTCCCGGCTGGTGAATTGCTGATGGTTCGGAGATTTATCAGCAACTTCTTCCTGGGTCACTACATCAATCCCACTGGTGATAATGAAGATTTCAGCATTGTTCTCCTGAAACATTGAGTAAGAGTTAGCCGCTAAACATATAACGCATGGATCCATTGTTTTCCAGCTGATGAGGTCTTCGTATTTCGTACACTATGATTAATTATGTAATGCATATATGTGTGGACAAATCATTGGAATTTAGCTACCATATGTTCAATTGCAATTGTTGCGAAATCTGATGAATGTTCTTCCTGTGGAGACTATTTGTTCAATTGAATATTGTGACGAATTTGCTTTTTGCGTGCCGATTCAAAATGGGATATTTTTGTTTATTTGTTCAATTGAATATTGTTGCGAATTTGCTTTTTGCATACTGATTCAAAATGGGATATTTTTGTTTTAACCTGGCAATTGCTCCGCACATGGTTCAACTAAATGAGTGTGTGTGAGCCACTCGGAAAGCATATGTCAATCGTAGCGGAACCGTCGGTGATACACAACAGATCACAAACGATTTGCAGCGCTACTACGTGTGCGTAGGGTATCCGGAACCGTTTGTGATATCGCGTTATCGCACATGAGAACTGGGAGTAAACCGTGCCCAATGTAAAATACAATCGCAGTCGTAATTTTTTCAGGAAACGTGTGGGATCCCAAACGAAAATCACATGTCACTCTTGCGGCAACTGTCGGTGATACCCAACAAATCACAAACGGTCTGTAGCACTTGTATGTGTGCGAAGGGGCTCCTGGACCGTTTGTGATAGAACATTATCGCAGATGGTAATTCTTGGCAAACATGTGCGATGGAGTCTTGCATGGCAGACGGGTTACGCAGAAAACTCGTGTGCGATGGGGCACAAATCGCACACAGTTCATATGTTGGCCCGTGTGCCTTACATACTGTTTCCCAAATGGTTCATTACGAGAGACCGTATGGTTTCAATGTGTCATTAGAAACGTTTAATCACCGATACCACACATGCGAAAGAATTAGTGTGTGCTACATCGCACATGATTACATTTTGGAAGGCTTCTGGATCACTGCTCCATATCCCCGACGGTTTCTGGGTCATGTGGGAAGGACCCCCTATCGCCCACACTCACTTGGCGACGGTCCCAAATGCCGTCGCGGAAAGGGGTTAAAAACTGTTTTTATAGCACCGACGCGTACCAGTGTGTGTTCGATATTTTTGATAGTATGTATGTTGTGATTCCATTAGTGGTGTCATGTGAACGTCGACTACATGACACTTCATCATATTTGGGCCTAAGGGAATGTATTGTGGAGTAGTTATTAGATGATGGGTTGCGAGAGTGACAGAAGTTTAAACCCTAATTTATGTGCTATTCCGTGAGGGACAGATTGGATCCAAAAGTTTAATGCTATGGTTAGAATCAATTCTTAATACTTTTCTCGTAGTTGCGCATGCTTGTGAGGGAGTTAATCATAAGTAGGAGGCTTGTTCAAGTAAGAACATCACCTAAGCACTGGTCCACCCACATATCAAATTATCAAAGTAGTGAACACGAATCGAATCAACATGATGAAAGTGACTACATGAAATTCCCGTGTACCCTCAAGAACGCTTCGCTTATTATAAGAGACCGTTTTGGTCTGTCATTTGCCTCAAAAGGATTGGGCTACCTTGCTGCACTTTTGTTACTACTATCATTACTTGCTCGTTACAAATTAACTTGCTATCAAACTACTCTGTTACTTACAATTTCAGCGCTTGCATGCATTACCTTGCTGAAAGCCACTTGTCATTTTCTTCTGCTCCTTGTTGGGTTCGACACTCTTACTTATCAAAAAGGCTACAATTGATCACATATACTTGTGGGTCATCACGGACCTCTACAGTGTCTAGGGCCCTATCAATAATATGAGCAACCTCTCCATTCGAGACACGTCCGCCTACATGAGTTCAAGCTTCTCCAACTGGAGCCAACAATGGGCTGTTGACCAGCCACCACAATGATCTCGCTGGTTTGGGCTTGCAAAAGCTTAAACTTGGGGGAGAACATCTTCATGTCTACATCAAGATGTGGCAGTATTATTTGAATAAATTGTAATGAGGTAGTACTTGTGCTCATGGAGCTTCAAAACACTCTTGTTGGTCTGTTCCAACACTTTGCTTTTTAATTTCTTTCTTTTTTATTTTGCCTTTGTGATTTTTCGTTTGCAAGTTAGTTTTCAAAAACCCAAAAACTAGAAAAATAGAATAAGCTTGTCTTTGTTCTTGTTCTTCCTTTTACCCCTCGAAGTTCATTTGTGTTTTTATTTTCAGAGGATTTGATCTACGCTGGACAACGAGGAATGCAAGAATAAGGAAGAGAAGTGTGTAAATTCACAGCCGTGAAGGTATGTGCTACGACTCCCATCTTTTGCATTTGAAATACTTAGAGTAGATGTAGTAGTAGTAGTAGTAGTAGTATGTGTGATATGTGAGGAGCAAGTCATGATAATTAAGAAACGTGTTTTGTTCTAGTAGCTGAAATAATTTGGTGGACTTTGTTCTGTTTAGTCTAGATAACCAATACTTATTGTGGGACTGTTTTTGGATATAATTGAATCTTTTGAAGTTTCTTTGTTGTATGATTGAGTAGCTATGTATGCTTTGCGATCTATTTGTCTTCTCTTGCCAAGATTGATTGGTAGATATTCAGAAGAAGTGGTGCATAGTAGTGGGTTCAACCTCACAGTGATCTATATCTCAGTGATAGAATGGGGAGAATGCACATGATATGTTTTTGCTAGTAAGGATAAAACTACGGGGATTGATCTTATTGCTAGGTTTCTTTTTGTCTATATCATGTCATCTTGCTCATTGTGTTACTTTATTTTTCATTAAACTTAATACCTTTAGATGCATGTTGTGTAGCAGTTTCAGGGTGGAGTAATAGTAGTAGATATAGTTGGAATTCCTTCCTCTTGTCACGGACATGGCTTATATGAGATTTTCCATGAATGATCATAGTTATGAATGTTGTTGTTGAAGGAAATATGCCCTGGAGGCAATAATAAAGTTGTTATTTTATATTTCCTTATTCATGATAAATGTTTATTATTCATGCTAGAATTGTATTGATTGGAAACTTAAATACATGTGTGAATACATAAACAAATACCGTGTCCCTAGCTAGTAAGCCTCTACTAGACTAGCTCGTTGATCAAAGATGGTTAAGGTTTCCTAACCATAGACATGTGTTTTCTTTTAATAACGGGATCACATCATTAGGAGAATGATGTGATGGACAAGACCCATCCGTTAGCTTAGCATATTGATCGTTTAGTTTATTGCTATTGCTTTCTTAATGTCAAATACATATTCCTTCGACTATGATATTATGCAACTCCTGGATACTGGAGGAATACCTTGTGTACTATCAAACGTCACAACATAACTGGGTGATCATAAAGATGCTCTACAGGTATCTCCGAAGGTGTTTGTTGAGTTGGCATAGATCGAGATTAGGATTTGTCACTTCGAGTATCGGAGAGGTATCTCTGGGCCGTCTCGGTAATACACATCATAAGAAGCCTTGCAAGCAAAGTGACAAAAGAGTTAGTTGCAAGATGATGTATTACAGAACTAGTAAGGAGACTTGCCGGTAATGAGATTGAACTAGGTATGAAGATACCGACGATCGAATCTCGGGCAAGTAACATGCCGATGGACAAAGGGAATTACGTATGTTGTCATAAGGTTCGACCGATAAAGATCTTCGAAGAATATGTAGGAGCCAATATGGGCACCCATGTTCCGCTATTGGTTATTGACCGGAGAGGTGTCTTGGTCATGTCTACATAGTTCTCGAACCCGTAGGGTCCGCACGCTTAACGTTCGTTGAGGATATAGTGTTATATGAGTTATATGATTTGGTGACCGAATGTTGTTCGGAGTCCCGGATGAGATCACGGACATGATGAGGAGCTCCAGAATGGTCCAGAGGTAAAGATTGATAGGACGATGATATTTGGACACCGGAAGAGTTTCAGAGTGCATCGGGTAGTCATCGGGTCGCCGGAAGGGGTTCCGGACACCCCCGGTAGTGTATGGACCTAATGGGCCAAGGGGAGACAGAACAGCACACAAGGAGGTTGGCGCACCCCTCTCCCTGGCCGCCGTCCCTAGGAAAGGAAAGGGGGAGGGCTAGCCCTTCCTGCCTTTCCCTCCACATGGGAGAAAGGAAAGGGGGGGCACCACCCTCCCCTGCCTTTCCGCGCTCACCTAGAAAGGAAAGGGGGCGCGGCTTGGGGAGGACCCCAAGTAGGATTCGGCCTACTTTGGGCGCCTGGCCGCCTCCTCCCTCCCCACCTATATATGTGGGAGGCGCCACACATAACAACGGCAATCTCTTAGCCGCAGCGCACCCCCTTCACTGTTTTGTCCCTCGGTCATATTTTCGTAGTGCTTAGGCGAAGCCCTGCAGAGATAGCATCACCACCACCGTCACCACGCCGCCGTGCTGCCGGAACTCGTCCACTACCTCACCGTCTTGCTGGATCAAGAAGGCGCAGACGTCACCGAGCTGAACTGTGCTGAACGCGGAGGTGTCGTACGTTCGGTACTCGATCGGTTGGATCACGAAGAAGTTCGACTACATCAACCGCGTTACAAAACGCTTCCGCTTACGGTCTACAAGGGTACGTAGACACACCCTCCCCTCTCATTGCTATGCATCTCCTTTATAGATCTTGCATGTGCGTAGAATTTTTTTTGTTTTCCAATGCAATGTTTCCCAACATTTATATGTCAATTGCCCAAAAGTAATTTGTTTACCATGCCATTACTTGCTTTCGATAGAGAAGTCACTAGTGAACCTATGGCCCACGGTTCCATTCTACATTGCTTCCTTATTTACAATTACTATTTTATCGTTTGTCATATCACTATCTATCACTATTTGCTTTTAACCTTGCAACTGGAAAGACAAAGGGATTGACAACACCCTTGCAAAGTTGGGTGCAAACATTTATTCTGTTTGTGTAGGTGATGTTTATCTTGTTAGCTTGTAGACTCTTACTAGTTCGCTTAAATCTTGGTTCTTAACCAAGGGAAATATTTTTTGCTGCTATGCTACATCACCCTTTCTCTTCGGGGAAACCAAACAACTCCTATGGGAGTAGCAAAGGGGGAAAACCAAGGTGAGACGGAAGGAAAGAAAACCAGTGTGAAGGGGTGGTGGTGGGAGGTGAGGCGAAACTAAACCGGTGAGGTCAAAATAAACCATGGATACCGGCGTACCAACTTTCCCTTTAGGAGTGGAGATGGAACAGGAAAAAAGGGAAACCAAAAAATAAAACATAAAAAAATAAAAAATAAAACGAGTGCACGCGTTAAATGGGCCGGCCAACTTTGATTATAATTGATGTTTTGGTAAGATTTGATTTGATTTGGGTACGACTAGTGGATGCAAGGAAAGTTTGGATTTAGTTGACATTTTCTTAACATTTGATTTGAATTAGTTAATGCATGACTTGTTTCTAGAATGTGTCGATTTGATTGAGCTAATGCATGCATCAAATGGGTTGGCCCAAATCGGTTGTGCTTGAGCGAAGGCCATATGTAAGACGCTCGCGAGCACAATATAGGGTTGGTGGGAGGTGAGGCGACGCTATCAGCTCCCACTTTAGGATTAGTGATACTCAGTCTTAAATCTAAACATGAAGATCATGAGTTATTTGTTATTATTTTTAAAAATAGTTGCACTTTCATATTTGCTGGACATGGAGTATTTGATCCTGAGCTCATAGGCTCCCGCATGAACAGTAAAATTGAAAAAATAGTAGAAAATTTTAAAAAGAAAATCTGATTTTTTTTTATGATGAACATTGATAAATTTTCTAATTGCATGCAAATTTTCAGGTCGAAGTGACATTCGTGGAGGTCTGGGAGCATTTTGGAGCATCGATTTTGTTGTTTTTTCCCAGACCTCCATGAATATCATTTCGACCTGAAATTTTGCACGCAGTTAGAACATTCATCGATGTTCATCACAGAAAAAATTCAGATTTTTATGAATTTTTTTTTATTTTTTACGATTTTACTGTTCATGCAGGAGCATATGAGCTCGGGACCAAAATAGCACTTTCGGTATTTGCTATTTTAGTTGGTTGAAATAATTCATGATTTGGTGGAAGTCAAAACGGGTTATTTGCAATTCGTCCAAATAATCTTAGGTTCTCACTATTTTCTCCGAAAACTTTGCATGCAAGTCTTTACAACTCAGCAGTATCATTCTCTCTTTTTTATGAACGTGATCAGATCTATTATAAAAGTTCACTCAAAGTATAAAGCGTCTCAAACATAACAAAAGTTATATCAAGACTCTGAAATCATTAAACGACCATTACTACCGCCGGAACGAGCCGCCGACACGTCGCTCCCCTACCGGATTCTTTACGACTCAGGAGTATCATTGTGCTATAAATCACGAGTGCTAGTGTCGTGATATTTTTTAGCGGGTACTTAATGTTGTGACTTAGATCCCGGAGGGGCAGAGCAATATCAACCATTAGATCATGTAGAGTCGACGGCTCGTATCCGTTTGGGTTTGACGAAATAAAAGCTGGAGCTGTAGAAAGGATCCGCTGCACTATCACGAGATCCACAAGGAGAGGAGAGGAGAGGAGAGGGAGAGGAGAGATGCTATATAGTAGTAGTACTACTCGTAGGAACAAATTAACTGTGTGTTGCCGTGTTAACCATTCGTTGAGAGACCAACAACACCTCGATCAAGATCAACTCGGGTTTTCCCCCGGGGCTCATGATGCTGCTTTTTTGGCCTATTGGGATCGGGAGCGACGTCGATCGAACCTAGTGATGGCAATAATACACCAGCTATCCTCCGATCCGCCGAGTTGTGGGGTCAACAAGATCCTGGACCCTCTCCCTCCCTCCCTCTCCCTTTTCTATTCCTCTCTTGATCTTGATTGAAAAATTCACCTCTCACTCAATAAGTAGAGAATCTTCAGCGTCGGATATCTCTTGATTGTCAGCATCCTCCTCTTCTCCCTTCATATAGCTCCCTCGACCCACTGCACTCATCTCATACTGCAACAATCCCCAACAATTCTCTCTCTCTCTCTCTCTCTCTCTCTCAACGCAGACGGAGAGAGACAGTCTCCAAGGAGGAGGAGGAAGAAGAAGAAGAAGACTCCAACGCCTCCCCAGCAGCGTCTGGAGCAAAATTTCTGGATCTTCGAGGAACTGGACGGCGCATGCAACCGCCGCTCCTAAATCCTAATTAAGGTGCCCTTCTTTCTCTCTCCCTACACTAGCTGCAACTTGCATGCACATGAGTTTCAATTTGCATTACCAAAGAGGCCTTAGTCCCTACGGAGAGGCGATGAAATCAAAACCTCGAGATCGTTGCGACTGTGCCCATTCCTGTCCTTGGCAACAGGAAAAATATTTTTCAACCAAGAAACTAAAGTCCCTCTGAATTCTTCCCTTGCCAACTGGTGTTTTTCCTTAACAATTTTGAAGTCTTTTATTTTGGATGTTTATTATAGCCATTAATTTTAGAGATATAATATATTAAAAGAAAATCCTCCATGGAGTGCCCCATACAGGAAAAAGTGCGTGCAATGATGCATGCTTGCCGTCCACATGTAGTAACTGCCTTGTCTCCATTTCTTTTTCAGTTTCGACCTCATCTTTATTATGAGAAAGAAACGGGGATGCATTCTGCATTTTTCTTCTCCCATTTCCATTTTCCAGTTCATACATTGAATACTGCTTGTACTGCCTAATTTCGCCAGGGCAGACACCAGCTGCAGAAACATTAAGCCCATGTGTTGCATGGTCCTTGGCTTCCATCATGCAACCAACGACCCCTCTCCTTCCTCCATTGAATCTGCACATTTCGTGCTAGCTGCACTTGACGTTTCAGTCCACTAGTTAATCAGTGAGTTCATTTGGAATTACACGAAAAAGACTGGCCCGTTGAAAGGCGTCGCCGTCTGGAAAAAAAAGGAACTACTGTTCATTTTATATATATCTGTTTGATAAAAGGAAATTCCAGCTTTTAATTGTAGGTGCTCAATCAAACTCCATATATCCATGTAGTTAGGTAGTGAGTAGTGACCATATGGCAAAGGCTGCAGCACTTGCACACCCTGAGGCCTGCATACATAAATGGACAGTGAGATGATGCGAAGTTGCCAACATCTTGTGCAGAAAAGGGAGGACAGCAAAAGGAGAGGAGGAGGAAGAGCGAAGTCATGCATACATGCATGATGGGGCCTTAGGCTTGTGGTGGTGCCTGAGGTACTTACTATTCCATCTGAAACCAGCACAGAGCATTGGTGCCATACATATATCACCACTGTTTGTTCTCTTGCCTTTTCCATGCCACACTGCACCTCTCTCTCTCTCTCTCTCTCTCTCTCTCTCTCTCTCTCTCTCTCTCTCTCTCTCTCTCAATGTCTATGGTACAAGCTGGAGTTTGGTGCAGCAGCATCAAGCCTCAAGGGACATTGAGTTGCATGGAGGCCCCATATGTCTTCCTTAATGCCTTGATGCTTGGGCGCTCAAACAAATGCTAGGTACACACACACACACACACACACACACACACACATCACACATTGATAAACCAAGCACACAGGGATCCCAAACTCCGACAGATATTCTTCTCTTGGATGTTCATTTCCCTCTCATGAAAAGCTTGTAGTAAACTATATGTTATTTCACCATCAACCAGTATCTAGGTTAGCCCCCTCCCATCTCTCTAGCTCCTTTCAGGAAAATCTCAATTACCTTATCTTGGATTGTTCACTTCCTTAAAAAGCTGCCTCCCACAATGTACCTATGTCACCAATGTGGCCTGCACCGTGTCTTTGTAATGGAGGATGAGTGTGCACACAAGTCACATCAACACACCCTCAGCAGAGAGGGTGAGGTGAGCCTAATCAAACCACAGAACCCCTAAAATGCCACCATGTTTGTAGGTGTGACTAGTTGTGAAGTCATGCTTGCATAAACCCCAAGGAAATGCATACAAAAAAATCACATCAACTACACCTTTTTATTTTCTCAAAGATACTCTTCAAGGTGAAAGGCTGTGGAGAGCCTGGAAGGATGGGGCCTCGCTGCTATCAACAAAGAACACACACACAGTGGAATATGTGGTCCTGAAAGCTCCTCTCCCTTAGAGCATATATATACTAGCTGGGCCTGATTGTGCCTTTTCTGTAAAGGAGATCAAGAGCCACATTTTTCCATGAGCTTGAGGTTCAGCTTTTTTTAAATGGCAGATCTTTAACGTTTTCTGGGCTTCTCTTTTGTTCATCAACGTTTACATCCACTTTAGCCCAATCAGCATTTTATTGGTTTTACTTCTTCTACACATGTTTATGTTTCCATTGACTTCCATCTGTTGCCTGTTTACTTTGGAAGAACTTATTTGTTGTTGAGTTGTAGACAAGGTTATGAAAACGAGTTGTAACAGTGGACAGTGGTTATCTGAAACACAGGGTGGCTATATCCTGATTAATTATCTGTTTTGTTTTGGGTTGTCATAGGTTGTAACATAATGAATTTTTGTTACAGAAAACTTATGTCGATTTTAGACATCTTCTGTGCTAATTATATCTCGATCGATATTCTTACAATCAAATAACTGAAGAATCACCAAACTTACTCCCTTTGCTCCGTATTTTCTTGAAGCGATCAAAAGCAGAGCACCTGTAGCAGGACATCAAGAAGTTCTAGACAATGAAGTACATGAAGCTTGGGTCAAAGCCTGACACATTCTACACCGAACAAGCCGTCAGGTAAATGTGCAAATTTTCATCTTTGCAGTCAATAGTATATCTACAGAGTGTCACATGTTAAGAGAGGGGTTAGCCAATGCAACATTACAGTGTCAATAATTAATACAGGGTTTACTTATGGCTTGGCAGGTCAGTAGTGTCAGACATACCTGCTGATCTTATCATACATGTCAACAATACAAAGTATCAACTGCACAAGGTATGTTTCCTCATAGATATACCTGCTGATGTTTTTGAATTTTCAGGCAAATATGTACTTGTCATAAGAATTATAGCCCCACAAGTAGTTTATATGAATATTAAGTCACCTAAAATACCTTAAGTTGTCACCAAATCCTTCGCAAGGAACTTCGTCACGGAAAAGATTTTATTCCACATCAAAGCCCTAAAGTTGATAAAAAAGAAGTGTACTTGATCATCGACTCTTGTCGTACACGCACGTATAAAGCCTTACAGATCCTATGGCCACATTACCTTAGCTTAGCGAGTACTCTGAATTATTATAGCATGAAACTTCCTCATCTAGTTTCATCTTCTTCAGATAGTTTATGGGCTCACATGTTCTCCTTTAGCATTTTATTTCCTCAAGATATGTCACCTGTGACCTAATGATGGTACGAACTAAGGCGCCTTTACTAGGCCGTTCGCCGCTCGCAATGATTAGCGGGCATCGATCAAAGCCTAATCATGACTTCAAACCGACTCTATATTTGTTTAATCATTCTTTCCAAATGACAAACCTACATCGGGTTGGGTTCATAGGACCGAGGATTTGCTTTACCAGGATTGTCAAGGTTGAAGCATAAATAATGTGTGCCGCTCCCTTTTCAGATCCACGCTTGAAAAGCTTCTTGTAAATAACATGCAAACCTAGTAAGGTGTTAAGCAAGTATGGAGAATAGGGTGAATTTCTCTTTAGTCCTCTGTCCTGAATGTCACTAGTTATTGACTTTGGGCCTTAGTGATGCATGTGCACTGCTCTCCTGAAGCTCTTACTTCAGATCTGTTAACAAATTTTGGTTTTGGCTAAGATCCTGGGACTAGTTTAAGTCACACTATCAGTAAGGTTCAGATTCAGTGAAGTGTATTGTTCTGCATGAAACACAAAAGAAAACGGGGCATAACTAGGAGTAGAACTTCAGCAGTGATTCTAACTTGCCAGGAAAGTTCAACATTACTTGTCTCTTTAAAAAAAACATAAATTTCACTCAAATACTATTTTGCAAGGATTGCATTTACCTTTTTGCATTTGAATTTTGGGGTAATTTGTAATAGAGTGGGTCTGAATTGTTGCCTCAGTGTTATTTTCAGTTTCTCCATAGTAAAAAGGAAAATTTTGGACAACATGATGCCTCTTGGTTAACAACTTACAAGCATTTTTTTTCTCAGATTTTCAGGATTAATATCACAGTTACACACCCCCAAACAAAGAGTGCGAGAAGAAAGAAAATGCTAGTCCTGAGTCTGGGCTCTTGACACGAGTACAAGTTGTAGTTGTAGGGCAGCTAGCAATTTTGGTCGTTTCCCATTTCCAATGTCCAGCCTCTTGATTTCAGGTGTTTTTACCCTGTAGTTCCCCCTGCTGCTCAAGTGCGGCCTCCTGCAGCGCCTCTGCTCCGACACGGAGGCCGACGAGCAGCTGCCGGTGCCGGTGGCGCTCCACGACATCCCGGGCGGCGAGGAGGCCTTCGAGATCTGTGCCAAGTTCTGCTACGGCATCGCCATCAGCATCAGCGCCAGCAACTTCGTGCCAGCGGCGCTGGCGGCCCGGTTCCTCCGGATGACGGAGCACTTCGCCAAGGGCAACCTCGTCTCCAAGCTCGACACCTTCTTCGAGTCCTGCGTCCTCCACGGGTGGAGGGACTCCATCGCCGCGCTGCAGGCGGCGTGGCGGATCTCCGGCTGGTCCGAGAGCCGCATCGTCCAGCCATGCGTCGACTCCATTGTCGAAAAGATCCTCCTCCCACCCTCCCAGGTTTGTTGGCAGGCCACTATCGATTTCCGGCGGTTAATTTGGCGCCAAGATTTGAATAGTTTGTTTTTCTGCGTGCAGGTCACGTGGTCGTACACGTACACGAGGCCGGGGTACGCCAAGAGGCCCCACCAGTCGGTGCCCAAGGACTGGTGGACGGAGGACATCTCCGAGCTGGACATCGAGGTGTTCCGCTCGGTCGTCTCCACCGTGCGCGCCACGCGCATGCTCCTGTCGCCGCTCATCGGCGAGGCCCTGCACGTCTACGCCTGCAAGCACCTCCCGGACCCGCTCTACACCGGCGGAAGCGCCAACGGCCACGCGCCTCAGAGTCAGAGCTCCTCCTTCACGGCGGCGGCGGCGGCGGCTGAGGAGGCGCTCGCCAAGCAGAGGCGCGTGCTGGAGACCGTCGTCACCATGATCCCCGGCGACGTGGGCTCGGTCACGGGACGGTTCCTCCTCCGGCTGCTGCGTGTGGCGAACTACGTCGGCGCGTCCTCGTCGACGCGCGCGCAGCTCATCCGGCAGGCCGGGTCCCAGCTCGACGAGGCCAAGGCGGTGGACCTGCTCATCCCGCTGCCGTCGGACCCGCAGGCGTACGACGTCGGCGCGGCGGAGGCCGTGCTGGAGCACTTCTTGGCGCAGTTCCAGCGGCCGGCCGCTCCCGACGAGCGCCGGAGGATGAGCGTCGCCATGGAGAAGGTGGTCAAAATCTTCGACGAATACCTTAAGACGATCGCCCTCGACAGTGAGTTTCCCATCGGCAAGTTCATCGACCTGGCCGAGTGCCTGCCCGGCATCGCCCGGAGCGACCACGACGGCCTCTACCGCGCCGTCGACACCTACCTCAAGGTCACAAACTGAAAAAATGTGTCAAGTTTTATGAGATGATCCCTCCCACCTAATCGAATTTGGTTCATCGATCCATGCGTGCAGGAACACCCGGATCTGAGCAAGGCGGACAGGAAGCGGCTGTGCCGGTTGATCGACTGCCGGAAGCTGTCGCCGGACGTGCGGGCTCAGGCGGTATCCAATGATCGGATGCCGTTGCGGACCATCGTGCAGCTTCTATTCGTTGAGCAGGAGAGAACAATCGGCGCGGGCGGCAGCCATAGCGTCGCGCCACCGGACCGGGCCTCAGTCGATGCCGTCTCCAGGCTCACCGCAACAGGCAGAGAGGACGAAGCGGCGGCCATGGACCACAGGTCGGACGTGCACCGGCCGCGGCGGGGCGGCCATGAAGAGCGCGCCCAGGGCGAGGCGGCTGCAATGACAAGGTCGCTATCGGCGTCGACGAAGACGGCGGTGAGGAAGGACAGGACGGTGGAAGAGAGGGGGAGCAGGCTGAGGAACAAGTGAAGCGTAGTAACTTGCAAGGAGCTTAGAATTGATGGCCATGGATGAGCTCCTGAGGAGCGTGCATGCCTAGCTTCTTGCTTCCGATCCCTTCCCAATTTGTTGGCATGCATACCTGTGATTCTTGATCATTTTTCTTACTCGTATTGGTTTCAGTGCATCCCATTTTTTGGTGGGAGATGTGGGGGGCGTCATGGTTGAGAGAGGGGTACATTTTTGTAATTAAATAAATGGATGGAGGAATAATAATCAAGTGGCTATAATCATACAATCTAGGAGTGGCTCACTAATCGAAGGGAAAAGCTTACCTTCAACCGGTTGATGCGCGCGCGAGCGTCTGCCACTTACGTAGCCGTTAGATTAATCCTGATCAAGCAGCCACGCTGGCCATAAGGCAGTCCCACGCGACGAGTTGTTTTCTTGTAATAATAGTCTTGTTTCAGTTGATTTCTACAACACAAGACTAGTTTCAGAAAGAAAGAAAAATCGATTCGGTGGTGAAGGTTTTTTCTGCAAGCCACGCTGGCCACAAGGCAGTCCCACACGACGAGTTGTTTTCTTGTAATAATGGTCTTGTTTCAGTTGATTTCTATAACACAAGACTAGTTTCAGAAAGAAAGAAAAATCGATTCGGTGGTGAAGGTTTTTTTTCTGCAACTGGGGTTTTGTTTCAAAAGATTCTATAACATATCTTTTGTTTCAGAAATAAAAGAAATGTTTCGGTTGTGAAGGTTTTTTCTGCAACAAGGGTCATATTTCAGAAGCATAGCCCGAGTTGCAGCGCCGCAGGAGCGCCCAACGTTAGAGAGTGAGTGGTCAGACATAGCAACATAAGGCATGTTTCAGAAACATAGCTCCGGTTGCAGAAAACGCCGAAGAAGCGTCAGGTGTGAGAGGTCACCGCCGTCATGCTCGATTGGAGCTAGCAGCTACTTGCGGGGCTGAGACGGAGAAGGAGGAGCAACTTCGGCGAGCGCGGCAAAGACTAGTACCCCGGCATGCCGGCGACGATTTTGCGGTGGTAGCGACTGCCGCTGCGCTAGAAAGAGCTGTGGCAGGACGGCGGTGAGGGGATTCTGTTTCCGAAACTGAGCGGCTGTTGCAGAAAGTATGAAGGTGGTTACGCGCGTGCGATGGTTAGATCAGACGGCTGTCAGGGCGCTCATCCAATGGTGCTTCATGTGGCGGATGTTTCTAATACATCTGCCCGAAAACATCCGCCGGAAGACAGGTAGCGGCCCTGTCCTTCATTCTTCAACTGCATTTAGTTTTGAGATGTTCAATTGATCCGATCATGCAACAATCCGAATGTGTTGACCAGCAAATAGCATCGGGTTCTTTTGCTTTCTTGGATGCCCCCGAGACCTCCTGCACGATGGCCGTTCAGGACGCCTCTGTGACTGTCGGCCCCTGCCATCCATCCAGTGTCTGGTCAAGAACGTGAAGAAGTTCCCCGCCAAAAAAAAAAAAAACGTGAAGAAGTTTGGGACGAAGACGAACGGGAAGAAGGCAGACCAAGTGGTGATCCCGGTGAACTATGTTTAGCAGCAGCATCTCTACTACGACCCCCGGACCCCGGTCTGCTTTGTGTGGCGTCCAGCTCACGTGTGTGGCCTGCTGCATCACTGTATCCCAGGGAAACTTGTTAGAGCATCTCCAATAGCCGCCCAATACACGGCGCGTTAGAAAAGCATTTGCAGCGCGTCGATTGCTTGTTTTTACGCGGCGCGAAGCGCTGGCTTCAGTGATCGTTGTAAACTTTAGCGCGCATGAGTAACTTCAACAAACGCTACAAAAATAATGTGCATGCTGTTGCAAAAACAACATATGCAGTCCAAACATAACCAAGAAGATCAATCACAAATAAAATAAATCAACAATAAATAATTCAATTTTGTTATTACAACTCAAATAAATAGTTTATATTTCAATAAAACAAATAGTTCAACAATAGAACATCAAACGCACAAATCATGATGCTCTTTATCGACCATTCCATGCCCACCACTCCTTGATGAGATCCTTCTGAAGATCATCATGCGTTTCGGCACGTCGAATGACATGATAGGAGGCAACAAAACGGGCCACCCTGGCAGCCCTCCGCCGCACTCGCACGAGATGTCCCAAGAGCTCATAGTTAGAGTAGTCTACATCTTGGTCACATTCATTCTCGATGATCATGTTGTGCATGATCACACAAGCGTGCATGATGTACCAAAGCATCTTTTGATCCCAAAATCTAGCCAGTCATCTCACAATAGCAAATTGGGCTTGCAAAATCCCAAAAGCTCTCTCCACATCTTTTCTAGCCGCCGCCTGAGCATTGTGGAAGTCAAAAAAATTCTTACCTTCCGGTTTTTTCAACGGCTTCACAAATGTTTGCCACTTTGGGTAGATGCCATCCGCAAGATAGTAGCCATAGTTGTATGTACGGCCATTTGCTACAAACTGCACCGGTGGCAGTTCAGCATTTGCAATCTTATTCATCAGTGGTGACCGATTAACAACGTTGATGTCATTCAAAGATCCAGGCATTCCAAAAAAAGCATGCCAAATCCAAGTCTCTTGATCGGCCACCGCTTCAAGAATTATAGTGGAACCCTTTTTTGGCCATGCCATGCCTTAGGACAATTCTTGCAACTCCAATACATGCAATCTATTGAGTCAAGCATACCTGGGAAGCCGCGAGCTTTGTTCATCTCCAATAGCCTTGTGGCGTCTTCGGCATTGGGAGATCTCAAATACTCCTGGCCAAACACTTGCACAATTCCGACTGCGAAGCGCTTGACACACATGATGGCTTGACTCTCACCCATGGCCAAGTGATCATCAACTAGATCAGCGGGGATACCATATGCCAACATACGCAAAGCGGCTGTCACCTTCTGAAAGGTGCTATGCCCGAGCTCTCCGGCGGCATTCCTCCTTTGCTGAAAAACCGGTCATGGCTCGCTAGTTTCTCTGCAATGCGCCTGAACAACTCGGTGCTCATCCTAAACCGGTGTGATGCCCTCGATTCAATCGTACACTAATCATACATGCAAATGTGTACGATCAAGATCAGGGACTCACGGAAAGATATCACAACACAACTCTAGACACAAATTGAAGTAATACAAGCTTTATATTACAAGCCAGGGGCCTCGAGGGCTCGAATACATAAGCTCGAATACACAAGAGTCAGCGGAAGCAACAATATCTGAGTACAGACATGAGTTAAACAAGTTTGCCTTTAGAAGGCTAGCACAAAAGCAACATCGATCGAAAAGGCAAAGCCTCCTGCCTTGGAGCCTCCTAACTACTCCTGGTCGTCGGCGGCCTCCACGTAGTAGTAGGCACCCTCGGTGTAGTAGTAATCATCGGTGGTGACATCTGGCTCCTAGACTCCGTCATCTGGTTGCGTCACCCGAGAAGAATGGAAAAGGGGAAAAGAGGGAGCAAAGCAACCGTGAGTACTCATCCAAAGTACTCGCAAGCAAGGATCTACACTACATATGCATCGGTGTCAATGAAAAGGGGTAGTATCTGTGGACTGAACTGCAGAATGCCAGAAGAGAAGGGGGGAAGCCTAGCCTATCGAAGACTAGCATCTTCAAGCAGCTCCAAGCATCTTGCAGCATCATAAGAGATAAGAGTAGCATAAAGTAAAGTAGTAGTAGTGTTATCAACCTCGGCCAGAGATCCTTTCTCGACTCCCTGCGAGAAAGCAATCCCAGAGCCATAATATCCATTTCTCATCTCAGGTGTCAAGTTCTAGTTGTATCGATCGGGATACAACTCCAAGTGTCCGTTACCGTAGGACAGGTTATCGATAGATGTTTTCCTCCCTGCAGGGGTGCACCAACTTACCCACCACGCTCGAATAACTCCGGCCGGACACACTTTCATGGGTCATGCACGGCCTCGGCCAGACGATATGCCGCAACCCGACCTAGGCTTAATACAGAGGTCAGCACACCGAACTAAACCTATGCCCCCAGGGGTCATGGGCCATCGACCCGGGAACTCCTGCACGTTGCGAACGCGGCCGGTGAGCAGACCTAGCTACCTCCTTAAAAAGGCAGGTTCTTATGCAGTCCAACCCGGCGCGCGCCGCTCGTCGGCCGACGCGTCTATCAAGCTTCGGTGATGTATCTGACGTAACACCCATACTATGCCCACGTGATGGTTAGTGCTATCAGGCCAGAGGTCCCTCGGATCAAATATCCAAATCGTAGTGGATTAGGAGCACGCGGTAACGAGCAGAGACTCACGATCGATGTGACCCCGTCGCCCCGTCTCGAGGACTTGCATCAAGGGCTAAGAATGCCCGGCCACGCCTCGTAAGTATCTCGCGGGCACCTTCCAGGTCAACCCGACTCCACATCACTCGCAATTAAGCTCGCGCGGGTACCCCTCAGGGCCGACCCGTCTTTAGTAACATGGTTCAGTGTAAAGTCATAGTAACCATAGTAACTGTGTGTCTAACACCAAGGGGAACCCTGAGGAACCACCCTCGGTGGATTCCACTAGATGTAATCATCAAGGTGAACGTAAGAGGAACCACCCTCGAGGTTCACACTTTAGGGGTTGCACGACAGAGTCATTATCGGGAGTGGTCAAAGAGGAATCACCCTCGATGACCACGACCGAATAGCTACACTACAGGGTTAACATCAGAAGTGCTGAGGGGTGTGATGTAATGTGAGGTGTCGGGCTCTGGTCGTCGATCACGTTGCTCGAGTCGTCGATGATTAAGCAAGGGCAACAAGGACAAGGTGGGGGTCATTGATGGATCACTAACCAACCTATACTAAGAAGTTTAGGATAAGCGGGTAAGGTAACAATAAGCAGGTTACAAAAGCAGGCTATGCATAAAAATAGGAGCAAACAATAACAGTAGCAAAATCTAATGCAAGCATGAGAGAATGGAATGGGCAATATCGGGATGATCAAAGGGGGGCTTGCCTGGAAGCTCTGCTAAAAAGGAAGAAGGGTCATCGTCGACGTAGTCGATCACAGTGGCAGCATCAGTCTCGGGGTCTACTGGAGAGAAGAGGGGGATGAAACAGTAAATACAGACCAAACATGGCAATATGCGGTGCTAGAGGTGAACTAACACGGTACTGCACGTTGAAGACGGAGAGGGAAAACCTCTGGAGGGGTTTTCCTGGTGTTAGGCATTTTCTGGACAGATGAAAGAGAGGGAAAACTTCCATGTTCAGCATGCTAGGGGCAATGTGATGGATGAACGAACCGTGCATTCGGATTCGTTGGATTTTTCTAAGCATCTTTCATGTAGAAAACATTTTCATCCGAGTTACGGTTTAATTACTATGATTTTTCAAACATTAAACCATTTTCTGGATTTATTTATATCAACAGAAATGGAATATGATGTCAGCATCACGTGTTGATGATGTCAGCAATCAATAGAGCGGCTGACCAGGTCAAACCTGACCAGTGGGTCCCACATCTCAGCGACTCTGGCACTAATAGTGGATTAAATTGACTAACAGAAGTAATTAGGGGTGTGGGCCCCATTAGTCAGTGACTGATTAGTGATTAAAACTAATTAACAGATTAATTAGCATTTTATTTATTTATAAAACCTGTTAATTATCGCGGGGCCCACATGTTAGTGGCACTGGCTGCCCAGTCAGCGAGGTTGATCGGGTCAACCTGGTTATAAGAAGGGGCCACCGGTCACGACCAGGTGGTGGCCCTGTGGCCATGTCGATTAGTGGCGATGGTACCGGCAAGAACATTACAACAAGGGACGCTACCGAGTCGGCCGGAAAAAGGCCACAGAGGGCTTGTGCTACCTCTTGAGCATGTGTTGGTTTTTCCTTGAAGAGAAAAGGGTGATGCAGCAAAGTAGCATAAGTATTTCCCTCAGTTTTTGAGAACCAAGGTATCAATCCAGTAAGAGACAACGCACAAGTCACCTAGTACCTGCACAAACAATCAAGAATCTTCAACCAACGCGATAAAGGGGTTGTCAATCCCTTCACGACCACTCGCAAAAGTGAGATCTAATAAAGATAGTAAAGTAAATATTTTTGGTATTTTTGTTGTATAGATTGGAAAGTACAGATTGCAAAATAGTAAACGAGAAGCGATGTAAATAAAAGAGATGCAATATAATAAGAAAGAGACCCAGGGGGGCATAGGTTTCACTAGTGGCTTCTCTCAACATAGCATGTATTACGGTGGGTGAACAAATTACTGCCGAGCAATTGATAGAAAAGCGCATAGTTATGAGAATATCTAAGGCAATGATCATGAATATAGGCATCACGTCCGTGTCAAGTAGACAAAAACGATTCTGCATCTACTACTATTACTCCATACATCGACCGCTATCCAGCATGCATCTAGAGTATTAAGTTCATAAGAACGCAGTAACGCATTAAGCAAGATGACATGATGTAGCGGGATAAACTCAAGTAATATGATATAAACCCCATCTTTTTATCCTCGATGGAAACAATACAATATGTGCCTTGCTGCCCCTACTGTCACTGGGAAAGGACACCGTAAGGTTGAACCCAAAGCTAAGCACTTCTCCCATTGCAAGAAAGATCAATCTAGTAGGCCAAACTAAACCAATAATTCGAAGAGACTTGCAAAGATATCAGATCATGCATATAAGAATTCAGAGAAGAACCAAATAATATTCATAGATAATCTTGATCATAAATCCACAATTCATCGGATCTCGGCAAACACACCGCAAAAGAGTATTACATCAAATAGATCTCCAAGAACATCGAGGAGAACTTTGTATTGAGAATCAAAGAGAGAGAAGAAGTCATCTTGCTAATAAATATGGACCCAAAGGTCTGTGGTAAACTACTCACGCTTCATCGGAGAGGCTATGGTGTTGATGTAGAAGCCCCGCGTGATCGATTCCCCCTCCGTGATCGCTGAAAAAAGGCTCGACGGTGTCCTGGACTAGGGGTACTCACCACGCTGCCTCCCCGATCGCTTGGATTGGGCCGAGGATCCCCATGGCCGTATACTCATGGGTCGGTCCAGACAAATGCCGCATACAAGGAAGATTCCACAAGACTTGGCGATCAAGACAAGGACTCCTCCCCACCGGCAGTATTCGGCTAGGACTCTTGTCATCCTAGGCCTCTGTGCATTATATAAACCGAGGCCAGGCTAGTCGATAGAGATATACAACAATCATACCATAGGCCAGCTTCTAGGGTTTAGCCTCTCTGATCTCGTGGTAGATCCACTCTTGTACTACCCATATCATCAATATTAATCAAGCAGGAGTAGGGTTTTACCTCCATCGAGAGGGCCCGAACCTGGGTAAAAACATCGTGTCCCTTGTCTCCTGTTACCATCCGCCTACACGCACAGTTCGGGACCCCCTACCCGAGATCCGCCAGTTTTGACACCGACAGGCCCCAAGATGGGATATCACGGGTACAGAAGGTTGCGGCGGTGAAAAAATGGTTTCGTGGCTCCCTCTGATCGATCTAGGGTATAAGAGTATATATAGGCGAAAGAAGTACGTCGGTGGAGCTACGAGAGGCCCACAAGGGTGGGGGCGCGCCTACCCCCCTGGGCGTGCCCTCCTGCCTCGTGGCCGCCTCATGGCGTTCCAGACTTCAACTCCAAGTCTTCTGGATTGCTTTCGGTCCAAGAAAGATCATCGTGAAGGTTTCATTCCGTTTGGATTCCATTTGATATTCCTTTTCTGCGAAACACTAAAATAGGCAAAAAAAACAGAAACTGGCACAGGGCGTCCGGTTAATAGGTTAGTCTCAAAGATAATATAAAAGAGCATATTAAAGCCCATTAAACATCCAAAATAGATAATATAATAGCATGGAACAATCAAAAATTACAGATACATTGGAGACGTATCAAGCATCCCCAAGCTTAATTCCTGCTCGTCCTCGAGTAGGTAAATGATAAAAACAGAATTTTTGATGTGGAATGCTACCCAACATAATTATCAATGTAATTTTCTTTATTATGCATGAATGTTTAGATCCGAAAGATTCAAGACAAAAGTTTAATATTGACATAAAAATAATAATACTTCAAGCATACTAACAAAGTAATCATGTCTTCTCAAAATAACATGGCCAAAGAAAGTTCATCCCTACAAAATCATATAGTTTGGCTATGCTCCATCTTCACACACAAAATGCTCAAATCATGCACAACCCCGATGACAAGCCAAGCAATTGTTTCATACTTTAGTATTCTCAAACTTTTTCAACTTTCACGCAATACATGAGCGCGAGCCATGGACATAGCACTATAGGTGGAATAGAATGGTGGTTGTGGAGAAGACAAAAAATAGGAAGATGGTCTCACATCAACTAGGCGTATCAATGGGCTATGGAGATGCCCATCAATGGATATCAATGTGAGTGAGTAGGGATTGCCATGCAACGGATGCACTAGAGCTATAAATGTATGAAAGCTCAACAAAAGAAACTAAGTGGGTGTGCATCCAACTAGCTTGCTCACGAAGACCTAGGGAATTTTGAGGAAGCCCATCGTTGGAATATACAAGCCAAGTTCTATAACGAAAATTCCCACTACTATATGAAAGTGACAAAATAAGATACTCTCTATCATGAAGATCATGGTGCTACTTTGAAGCAAAAGTGTGGAAAAAAGGATAGTAGCATTGTCCCTTCTCTCTTTTTCTCTCATTTTTTCTTTTTTTGGGCCTTCTCCTTTTTTTGGCCTTTCTCTTCTTCTTTTTTCCTCACATGGGACAATGCTCTAATAATGAAGATCATCACACTTCTATTTACTTACAACTCAAAAATTACAACTCGATACTAGAACAAAATATGACTCTATATGCGTGCCTCCGTGATGTCGGGATGTGCAATGAATCAAGAGTGACATGTATGAAAAAATTATGAATGGTGGCTTTGCCCCAAATATGATGTCAACTACATGATCATGCAAGGCAATATGACAATGATGAAGCTTGTCATAATAAACGGAACGGTGGAAAGTTGCATGGCAATATATCTCGGAATGGCTATGGAAATGCAATAATAGGTAGGTATAGTGGCTGTTTTGAGGAAGGTAAATGGTGGGTTTATGGAACCGGTGAAAGTTGTGCGGTACTAGAGAGGCTAGCAATGGTGGAAGGGTGAGAGTGCGTATAATCCATGGACTCAACATTAATCATAAAGAACTCACATAGTTATTGCAAAAATCTACAAGTCATCAAAACCAAGCACTACACGCATGCTCCTAGGGGGATAGATTGGTAGGAAAAGACAATCCTCGTTCCCGACCGCCACTCATAAGGAAGACAATCAAAGAAACACCTCATGCTTCAAATTTGTTACACAACGTTTGCCATGCGTGCATGCTACGGGACTTGCAAACCTCAACACAAGTATTTCTCAAATTCACAATTAATATATTAGCATGACTCTAATATCACCATCCTCATGTCTCAAAACAATCATCAAGCATCAAACTTCTCCTAGCATTCAATGCACTTTTTATGAAAGTTTTTATTGTACCCATCTTGGATGCCCATCATATTATGACTAATTTTATAGCCAAAGAAAATTACCATGCTGTTCTAAAAGACTCTCAAAATAATATAAGTGAAGCATGAGAGATCAATAATTTGTATAAAATAAAACCACCACCGTGCTCTAAAAAGATATAAGTGAAGCACTAGAGCAAAATTATCTAGCTCAAAAGATATAAGTGAAGCACATAGAGTATTCTAATAAATTCTGATTCATGCGTGTCTCTCCCAAAAGGTGTGTACAGCAAGGATGATTGTGGTAAACTAAAAAGCAAAGACTCAAATCATACAAGAAGCTCCAAGCAAAGCACATATCATATGGTGAATAAAACTATAGCCTCAAGTAAAGTTACCGATAGACGAAGATGAAAGAGGGGATGCCTTCCGGGGCATCCCCAAGCTTAGGCTTTTGGTTGTCCTTGAATTTTACCTTGAGGTGCCTTGGGAATCCCCAATCTTAGGCTCTTGTCACTCCTTATTTCAAAATCCATCAAATCATTACCCAAAAACTTGAAAACTTCACAACACAAAACTCAACAGAAAATCTCATGAGCTCCGTTAGTATAAGAAAATAAACCACCACTTTAATGTACTGTAATGAACTCATTTTTTATTTATATTGGTGTTAAACCTACTGTATTCCAACTTCTCTATGGTTCATACCCCCCGATACTACTCGTAGATTCATCAAAATAAGCAAACAACACACAAAAAAACAGAATCTGTCAAAACAGAACAGTCTGTAGCAATCTGATTAGTTCGAATACTTTTGGAAGTCCAAAATTTCTGAAAAACTAGCAAAACCTGTATAATTTGTATATTGATCTTATGCAAAAATAATTAGCATTTTATCACGTTCTGGTGAATTTTAACAATTATTTTTGTGAGCACAAAGTTTCTGTCTTTTTCAGCAAGATCAAACAACTATCACCCAAGAAGATCCTATTGGTTCTACTTGGCACAAACACTAATTAAAACATAAAACCACATATAAAAAGAGGCTAGATGAATTATTTATTACTAAAAAGGAACAAAAGGTAAAGAACAAAAATAAAATTGGGTTGCCTCCCAACAAGCGCTATCGTTTAACGCCCTTAGCTAGGCATTGATAGTTTCGATGATGCTCACATGAAAGACAAGAATTGAAGCACAAATAGAGCATCATAAATCATGTGACAAACACACTTAAGTCTAACATACTTCCTATGCATTGGTATTTTATAGGCAAAAAAATTATCAAGGCAAGCAAAAACTAGCAAATGCAAGGAAGAAGAAAGAGACGATAGCAATCTCAACATGAAGAGAGGTAATTTAGTGACATGAAAATTTCTACCACCATATTTTCCTCTCTCATAATAATTACATGTAGGATCATAATCAAATTCAATAGTATAGTTATCACATAAAATGTTCTCAACATGATCCACATGCATGCAAAGTTGACACTCTTCCAAAGTAGTGGGATTAACATTAACTAAAGTCATGACCTCTCCAAACCCACTTTTATCATAAGATTGAACATTATCCAAATATGTGGGATCTAAAGTTGACACTCTTCCAAACCCACTTTCAGTATTATTGCAAACATTATTATCAATCTCATATTCATCATGGAGCTTAAATAAATTTTCAAGATTATAAGAAGAATCACCCCAATCATGATCATTGCAACAAGTAGAGGACATAGCAAAACTAGCATCCCCAAGCTTAGGGTTTTGCATATTATTAGCACAATTTACATCAATAGAATTTATAATAAAATCATTACAATCATGCTTTTTATTCAAAGATCTATCGTGAATCGCTTCATAAAGTACTTCATCACAATTTTCAGATTCATGAATTTCAAGCAAAACCTCATAAAGATAATCTAGTGCACTCAACTCACTAGCAATAGGTTCATCATAATTGGATCTCTTAAAGAGATTAGCAAGTGGATGAGGATCCATAAACTTTTAGCAAGCTAAGATGCAAGCAAAAATAAGGTACATTGTAACACAAGCAAACAAAAGATAGAACGGAAGAAGGGCAAAGAAAAGGCAAAGGTTTTCGAAAATCATTTTAGAAGTGGGGGAGAGGAAAATGAGAGGCGAATGGCAAATAACGTAATGCGAGGGAGAAGAGTTTATGATGGGTACTTGGTATGTCTTGACTTGGCGTAGATCTCCCCGGCAACGGCGCCAGAAATCCTTCTTGCTACCTCTTGAGCATGCGTTGGTTTTCCCTTGAAGAGAAAAGGGTGATGCAGCAAAGTAGCGTAAGTATTTCCCTCAGTTTTGAGAATCAAGGTATCAATCCAGTAGGAGACAACACACAAGTCACCTAGTACCTGCACAAACAATCAAGAACCTTGCAACCAACGCGAAAAAGGGGTTGTCAATCCCTTCACGGCCACTCGCAAAAGTGAGATCTAATAAAGATAGTAAAGTAAATATTTTTGGTATTTTTGTTGTATAGATTGTAAAGTAAAGATTGCAAGATAGTAAACGAGAAGCGATGTAAATAAAAGAGATGCAATATAATAAGAAAGAGACCCGGGGGCCATAGGTTTCACTAGTGGCTTCTCTCAAGAGAGCATGTATTACGGTGGGTGAACAAATTACTGCCGAGCAATTGATAGAAAAGCGCATAGTTATGAGAATATCTAAGGCAATGATCATGAATATAGGCATCGCGTCCGTGTCAAGTAGACCAGAACGATTATGCATCTACTACTATTACTCCACACATCGACCGCTATCCAGCATGCATCTAGAGTATTAAGTTCATAAGAACAGAGTAACGCATTAAGCAAGATGACATGATGTAGAGGGTAAACTCAAGTAATATGATATAAACCCCATCTTTTTATCCTCGATGGCAACAATACAATACGTGCCTTGTTGCCCCTAGTGCCACTGGGAAAG
The DNA here is from genome assembly GCA_021605145.1 of Aegilops bicornis. Classification (NCBI taxonomy): domain Eukaryota; kingdom Viridiplantae; phylum Streptophyta; class Magnoliopsida; order Poales; family Poaceae; genus Aegilops; species Aegilops bicornis. The sequence goes on along the minus strand of CM038673.1, from coordinate 396,481,205 downwards.
GACACCGCAAGATTGAACCCAAAGCTAAGCACTTCTCCCATTGCAAGAAAGATCAATCTAGTAGGCCAAACTAAACCGATAATTCAAAGAGACTTGCAAAGATATCAAATCATGCATATAAGAATTCAGAGAAGAACCAAATAATATTCATAAATAATCTTGATCATAAATCCACAATTCATCGTATCTCGACAAACACACCGCAAAAGAGTATTACATCGAATAGATCTCCAAGAACATCGAGGAGAACTTTGTATTGAGAATCAAAGAGAGAGAAGAAGCCATCTAGCTCATAATTATGGACACCAAGGTCTGTGGTACACTACTCACGCTTCATTGGAGAGGCTATGGTGTTGATGTAGAAGCCCTCCGTGATCGATTCCTCCTCGGCAGATCGCGGAAAAGGCCCCAAGATGGGATCTCACGGCATGTAAGGTTGCGGCGGTGGAAAAGTGGTTTCGTGGCTCCCTCTGATCGATCTAGGGTATAAGAGTATATATAGGCGAAAGAAGTACGTCGGTGGAGCTACGAGGGGCCCATGAGGGTGGGGGCGCGCCCTCCTGCCTCGTGGCCGCCTCGTGGCCGCCTCGTGGTGTTCCAGACTTCAACTCCAAGTCTTCTGGATTGCTTTCGGTCCAAGAAAGATCATCGCGAAGGTTTCATTCCGTTTGATATTCCTTTTCTGCGAAACACTAAAATAGGCAAAAAAACAGAAACTGGCACTGGGCCTCCAGTTAATAGGTTAGTCCCAAAAATAATATAAAAGAGCATATTAAAGCCCATTAAACATCCAAAACAGATAATATAATAGCATGGAACAATAAAAAATTGTAGATACGTTGGAGACGTATCAACCTTGAGGCCGGCGGTTTGGACCTACGGGTGCGTGTCAGCGTCGCACATGCGATGGTGACGATGGCCGGTGCCAGGGACGGTCGGAGCATCGCCGGCATTGAGGTTTGCGGTCGCCGGAGTTGGGAGAGTATGGAGTCGGCAACAGGGGGCACGAACGGAGGCGTGGGTGGGCTCTTTCGAACGCCGGGTCGACACCGTGTCAAGTGGTGGTAATAGGCGACGTTGGGGAGGCCGGAGCTAGCCGGAGCAGCGACGGGGAGTGGTAGTGGTGCTCGGGCCCCGTACAAATCGCGGTGGGAGTGGCCTAGGGGTGAGGTTGGGGCTTCGGTTCGGTGTTGTGCGCGCCCTGGAGGGCGCCAATGACTCGCGTGGGGGTGCGGGAGTGCCATGGCGCGCGGACGGTGACCATGGCAGGCGGCGGAGGTTGGCAACGCTGTGGAGTGGCTACGGCTAGGCAGGGGGACAGGGGAGAGCGAGGAGAGGAGGGCGAGCTCACAGTGGATCCATAGGGAGTGGCAGCAAGCTCGGAGAGGGCATGTGGTAGCCGGAGTCGGCAACGAACACCGACGATCCAAAGGTTGAAGACGAGCGTGTTCCGGTCGGAGGAGAGGCGCTCGGCTCGACCCTGATGGCGTACACGATGTGGGCGATGATGAGGAAGCCTGTGAGTACGTCGGGGAGGCGAATGGGGCTCGGTGGCCGTGCTAAGACACGGCCATGGCGGCGGCAACGACGGGTGCTCGTGGGGGAGGAAGAAAGTGGGCTAGAGAGAGGTTGAAAAAGATCTCGGGCCCGCGGTGGTCTTCTTATCCACCCGGTACCCTGTAGCGATGCGAGGAGGCGTGCTGGTGCGACTGCGATGACGAGCCGGTCGTCGGGGTGCGCGCGCGTGCGGGGGTTAGGGGAAGGCCGACCCAAATGGGCTGGGCCACACTGTTGAATCAACTGGGCCAAGTGCACAGGGGGCTTTCTCCTTCTCCTTTTTCTCCTTCTTTGCTTTGTGTTCTTTTTTATTTAATAAACAGAGATGGGTAAGAAAATATTGGGCATGCTATTTACTTAGGAAAAATATGGGAAGTGCCCCTTTTATTCCCTGGTGATCTTAGGCAGTGCCACAAATATTTTGGAGACCAGAAGAATTCATTTGGTATATTTTCATAAATAGGATTGCATTTAAAAATGCTGAATTGGTGATGTTATAATTGCTAATGCTCATCTTTGCACAAAAGTGATGTTGTGTTCCTTAACAAATAATTGTTATGGAATCTTGACAAATGATGAACATTTTTCCAGCAACTTTTGAGCAACTTCAAACTTTACTTGAATTTGAATTGACTGGAATTTCAAATGGGATATTGAACAAAGGTGATTAAGCACTATTTGGAAAAATGATTAGCTTAATCATAGAGGGTTACTGTAGCATGACACTGAGGGTGTTACAAATCTCCTCCACTACAAGAAATCTCATCCCGAGATTTAAGTGGGGAAGTAAAGAGTAACTTCGGGAGAACTGGCCCTTATAGGGTTAATTATCTGGTGAACAATTCAGGGAATGAGGCGGAAGTATCTCTCGAGTTGAAACTTAATAAAACATCGAGAGCAAAGTATGAAGGTACCATGAGAAGTTTTAACGGGCAGGCAATCATTCGATGACTAATCAAAAAGTGAAAGGGGTTCAGAGCAACAACAACAAAAATTATTGCGTCTGATACTAGAATAGATCACTAGGAAGGTGGCTCATGAATTACATACGAAGGCAAGTGAAAAAGGATACTTAGGAATCAAGGATGTACAGGAGTTAGGTTTCGATCCTGTGGAACTATGGGTTATGGGCCCACCATGTGGTTCAAAAGTAGGAAGGATGCCGACATATTGCACGGTCATGGTAGCAAGGCATGTCAGAGGATAGCCTGTCGGTTATGTTGGCAACAACGTTGGTACCAAGGGCGAGGGACGAAGAGAACCATTTTCCTGCTCGTTGAAACGAGGTGGACCAATAGGCAAAGTTCTCGTCCATCGGTGGTTACGAAAATGTCATCAACAATAGTAACAGGGTCTTACTAACAGAGTTGTACATCGAGGTGTTTACCTAAGCAGCAAAATATTACTGCTCATATCATACAGATCACAAGAAAGGTTAAACAAAACAATGGGAAGGAAGAGGTGTATACATGAGTATTAGGTGTATCTCCTTCCCAAGAGCAAGGATAATCATGACAGGACTGCGAGTAGTTAACCAACTAGGGAAAAGGGCGGGGAAACTCGTGATGTTACCCATACAATGGTGTGTGGATAGTTGATCAAGAAACATTTAGCATTGTGCTGCCAATGTTCTTGTTGATGAACAGGGTACCACAGTTGTGCTTTGAGATAGCATTGACATGGTCATCAGGTAAAGGTCAGTCTTTGGATACTCAAGGGATCCATCGGAAATTTTTAGAACATCTCATGCAATTTTACCAGGAAAAATATGAGGATGTGGCCGATGGGTTCAGCAGCAATCCTTCCACATGTCAAAAAAGGATGTATTTCCAAAATTGTATGAACTAGTTTGTGTTAGGGGGGGCAAGAATGTTTTCGATGATAACATGAATCATCGAGGTGCAAGGATGGTATTTCTCATCATGAATTCGATTGATATCCTGGAATAGCTCAGAATGTTGATGATGATCATGGCACATTTGTCGAGAGATTTCATGAAGATGTAATCGATCGGCGATGACATCAAGTCAAAGGAATGATGAAGCGAAAGGTTATTGAAACCACGAGTACGACACAAAGTCGAAATCAAACTTGTTGTCCAAGGTGAAATGATATGACGAGAAAGATCGATGTAAGCTTAGCTCATCATCGAAAATTATGCTCCGGGAAGACGGACTGGGTAGCACAGTTAAAATTTAGCATGATAAAATATAGCTAATCAGGCTAGGAAGGACTTGAAGGATTATTAAACTCGTAAGCAACAAAATTACTTAGAGTTGTTGAATTCAGAGTGCGGAATCGATTCACTCATTGGTGTTCTTGAGTGACTAATAACTCAGAACCCGAGGGAAATTTGAAATCGGAGAAGCAATACTAGAAGAAGACTCGTAGAAGAAACACAGTTCTTTGGTATTCTCGAGATACCGGAGGGTAATACTCGAAGGAAGATCAAAATAGAGGTTGTGGAGATGTATTGATCTGCAGAAGACAAGTGCTTTAACTTGTCTGGGAAATGGAATCAGGGTGAAAATATGGTCGGAACCACGATTGCAAAGGGATCAATTCACAGACACGAGATGATATTATATCAAGGGGGTAATTATTATTACAAGGAGCTTCCATGATAGGATCTACATCGTTTCCATGGGCGTGAACACAAAGTCCAAGGTCGACTCCCACTTTGTCAATGCATATCATTTCATTTACTTCTCGCTTTCGATGAAGTTGTAGTGTTGAAATGTTATCTGGCAAAACACCAGAAGAGTAAGACTCGTTAAAACTCTCGGGTTCAAATGGATTAGGGAGGGCATAGGTTCAACCCATAGGGGCATCTTAGGAACCTATCCCACAAACTTCAGGAGTAAAAAACTCAAGCTCAGAAGTAGAGCATGGCTAGCAAAAAGCAGGGGATACAATTTACCAAAGGCATTATGTATCAGGGGAAGAACTCAAGGTTTGAGAATAGGCAAGAATGGCCAGATAATAACCCACCAAAGGATATGGCGGACCACGAAGAATCTAATGTGAGTATCGATGCTCAACCAGAAGATGAAATAGTACAAAGGCATCGGATTATAGAAATATCTGGATAATTTCAAAGCTTAAATACAAAGGAGATATGATTTCTAAATCGGGGGATCAGAAGCAGAGGCTCTGATCAAAAGATAATAGAGTTGAATCGACATAGATCGACAATCAATCAAGGTTTGATTTGCCGAGAAGCAGCTCATGTTTGAAGTGACTTCTGAGCCAAAAGGATGAATTTCATAAGGATCAACTGATGATTGCGTGCATTTTCACACATGTTCAATCAACGGACTCAATATGATAGTGACAAGGATGCCCATAAGATTACTAAACTTATGGGAATAACCATAATACAAGCAAGCAAGAATTTCAAGAGCAATAGGCTGCTGAGGATTTTCGGAAGATCGAATGGTATTTTGAAGACCTTTGTGAAACACATGAACAACTGGGGATGAACGAATCCCCGGTAATTGTGAGGAATTATTCATACACGTATTCATGCGGAAAAAGGAGATGCAACGTAGCAGGCACAATGGATTCTCGGAATATCTGAAAGTATTACAAGGTATCTTGTGTAGCCATCTGACCTCAAACTTTCAAATCTCTGTGCATAAGTGTCATTCCTGGATCGGTAATGCTGACACATACAGTAGTCGAAGGATTTATAACAGAGTGCAATCACACACTTATTACATCGAATGTCTCAAAAGAGAACTTATTACAAAAATATGGCTTAAGGCCAACTAAATAAGATAACTGCGGAAGCATCGAAGATAAATGAGTCCATCAACTCCAACGGCATAGCTGAGTGCGCGACAACGACCTAGCGCACCTTACTCTTCGTTTGAAAAGTCTGCAACATAATATGTTGCAACCCGAAATGGGTCAGCACATGGAATATGCTGGCAAAATAACACTATAGAGAAAATGAACATGATAATAGCTATTACTACATGCATATATGGCTGGTGGAGGCTCTATGGTTATTGTTTTTGCATAAAGCCAATTTTTCCCTACTACATAGGAATATATTTTATTTAACTACAAAGTTGGTTGATAAATTTTTTGAGAAGGTTCCTCCAACTCAATCCCAATTAAACAATGTTAATAACCCAACAAATTAAATTAAGAGTGATGAGATCAAATCAATAATTCAAGAACCAGACACTCAAGATGTCCATAACCGGGGACACGGCTAACCATGATTAGTTTGTACACTCTGCAGAGGTTTATGACTTTTCCCCACAAGACTCGATCTCCTCCGTTGGATTTCTCACTACATGGTGTTTGAGAAACGGATGACCGAGACACGCCTTTCGTAAGCATTAACTCTTTACTCTGGGTAGACAGTACCACCTACATCCCCTACATCTGCTACTCTACCACTGAAAGAGGTCACGCAACATACTCAACTATGCCAGAGCCCATAATGTCTTGTGGCTGCAGACCAAAGTTTCTAGCATGAATAATCATATGATCCCTTTGAGCCTGGGTGGCGAACCATAGGATGATCACACGGGTACTCCGGGATATCCTAGGACAACACTGGATTCTCCAGGTGCCCGCAACCAATCCACCCAGATGTGTTTTAAAGTAACCACCTTAAGTTAACCATTAATTAACAACTCTCACTCAACCAAACCACGTCTACAAGCATATCATAGTAGTATAAGCATACGTAGAAGTAACTCCCAGGGTTTGAAACAAAGGACAATTGGTTCTACCTCATCAACTACTTCCCAAAACCCACATGTTCATCAGATCCTACTCATGCAATGTTTGAGGGTTGAAACCAATGCATAAAAACTGGGTAATAAAAGGGTATGATCAAAGTGTTACACTACAAAAAAAGACACATCCGTGACATTTTGGGCCGAACGAATTTTTTTCCTGTCATACATATGACACTTCTATGACAATAATTGTGACAAAACCCGGTATCATCATAGATGTGGTGGGGTCCTACTTCTATGACAAAAAATCATGACAGAAAATGGGCTTTTCGTCCTGGGCGGGCCGGAGACGCAGCTGCATGACATTCTTTGGGCCGTCCATGATGGAAAAAACCATGGTAGAAGCGAGGGGGAGGAAAATTTCGGGGAGTTGTCGGTTACGGTGGGAGGTCGGGGGCCGAGCTATGCACGTTTCTCTCAGACGTCTGGCGTGTGTGTGCGGCGTTGGCTCTAATCGAACCCGAGCGAGGCGTTGGGCTCTAATCGAACTCGGCGATTGCACTGCAGGCTACGCGTTACTGCACCCGAGCGATCGATCGATGGCTGTTAACTGAACCCGATGGAGCGATTCCTTTGCTGCTGCTAACTGAAGCCGATCGATTGGATGAACAATGAGCGTTGCGCGGGGGGTTGGATGAACAGTGAGCGGTGGCGTTGCCTCTGGATGAACAGGACCCCATGGTGTGGAGGGCTGGATGAACAGTAGACGGTGAAGGGGTGGCCGTGGAGGGGTGGTTGAACAGGACCCCGTGGTGTGGAGGGTTGGATGAACAGTAGACGGTGGAGGGGTGGCCGTGGAGGGGTGGTTGAATAGTAGTCGGTGGAGTAGCGCGCGGTGGAGGCTGGATGAACAGGAGCCCGTGGAGGCTGGAGGAGGTCGACGGTAGCCCGTGGAGGCTGGAGGAGGTCGACGGTGGAGATGAACAGTATCCCGTGGAGTCCTGCTTATGCACGCCACACCCCTCGGATGAACAGGACCCCGTTTGACCGTAGCGTTCAAAGACAAGTCCGTTTCATCCGCTTTTGCGGTACGCCACACCCCTCGATCAATAGGGACCCCCGTTTCGACCGTAGGGAGGTCCGCTTTCCTCTGCTTTTGCGGTACGACACACCTCCCGATCAACAGGACCCCGTTTCGACCGTAGGAGGTCCGCTTCTCCGCTGGCGGCACGCCGGACCCTCCCGATGAATAGGATCCCGTTTCAACGCGTGGCGGTCGAACAGGGCCGCTTCCTCCGCCAGCGGTACGCCAGCCTCGCTTCCATCGCTGTTCCGTCCAAGCCCTCCCGATGAACACGACCATGCATTCCGTTCCGACCCAGCCGGTTTGGCTCCCCATGAACACGACGACGACGTTGTTTCTCCGTTCCGACCCAGCCATGTACACGAGCCCTCGCCGTATGTATGCGCGAGTAGGCGTTCGAGACCCCGCCCGTATGTACACATACGTGGCCGTATTTTCTTTCTTACACCATGGCCGCTGTATGTACGTGTACGTGCTACGTGCGCGCCTCTACTACGACACGTGCACGCCTCTACTACAACCAGTATGTACGTACACGTTCGCGACCAGAATGACAACGCTACGTACGCTTCGACCAGGTGGGTCCCGACTGTCAGGCACTTCCTTGCCTGCGAAGATGTAGCTGGTGGGTCCCAGCAGTTTGGGGGGCAAATCGTTTTGGTTTTTTTTTTGCCCGGACGCACTTCCTTGCGTGCGAAGATGTAGCTGGTGGGTCCCAGCAGTCAGGGGGGCGAATCGTTTTTTTTCGGACGCACTTCCTTGCGTGCGAAGATGTAGCTGGTGGGTCCCAGCAGTCAGGGGGAAACATTTTTTTCACGAAATACGGTGGCCCGTCCAGTGGGTCCCCGCTGTCAGGTGGAGGAATAATTATTTTGCGCATAATAAGGAGGCACTTCCTTGCTGCGGCCGTGAACCCAAATTGTCACCTCTCCACGTCTGATCCACGTCGATGGAAGCCATTCCTCGACCACCTTGACCATGCCGCACCGAGAGCACCAGGCGGTGGACGACGGCGAGGCCTAGGAAGGGACGACGCGAGCCGGGAAGACGCGACGGTGGATGCCCACGCGTAGAGGAGTATGAGGGTTCACTCGTTAATTTGCGGTGTGAGGTCATCGCCGCTTGAGAATAACGAGGGTGTGGAGTGCGTAGAGGGATGGCCTGGCCAGCGGTGGGAGTAGTAGGGGGCGGTGAGGCCTCCGTGGCATCACAGCCGGCCACGGTTTGTAGGAGCAGGCGGCACGACCGGCGCTGCTTTGGGCGGCTAGAGCAAGAAGACCAGAGGTTGAAGAAGCACTACGGCCGTTGGATGGACATCATACGGTCACTGGAGCTAGAATCGTTCATATATTGACTAAAGTTGACAAAGGCCTCCATCCCACCAACTTAGTAGGCCCACAAGTCAGCCTCCCACCAAGGTTGGTCCCGGCTAGCAGGGGTATTCATTTTTTGTGCGTAATAAGGAGGCAATTCCGGTGGGTCCGAGTGACAATGGGGAACGTTTTTCGCGAATACGGTGGTCGGCCTATGGATCCCAAAGCATCGGGGGATCGTTTTTTTCGCTGAATATCTGGTGGCCCGTCCAAGGGTCCCAAATGTCAGTGGAGGAATAATTATTTTTCGCGTAATAAGGAGGCACTTCCTTGCGGCTGCCGTGGACCCAGCTTGTCACCTCTCCACGACAAAGATTACTCTTCCGATGGAAGTCGGTCGTTGACCACATTGACCACGCCGCACCGAGAGCACCACGGCGGTGGACGATGGCGAGGCCTAGGAAGGGGACGACGCGGAGCCGGGGAAGACGCGACCGTGGAAGCCCACGCGGAGAGGAGTACGAGGGTTCACCGGTTCGGCTGCGGTGTGAGGCTGCCGTCGCCGCAGAATAACAGGGTGTGTGGGTGAGTGGAGGATGCCCCGCCACGGTGGGAGTAGTAGGCCGAGGCTCGCAAGAAGACGGCCGCCACGGAGGCGGAGCAAAGCGGTCCCGCGGACGCTGCTTTGGCGGCTGGAGCAAGAAGATCAGAGATTGAAGAAACACTACGGCTGTTGGATTGACATCCAACGGTTACGTCTGCTAGAATCGTTTGTTGACGTAGTATATATAATAACTAAAAAAATCTTGCATACGCGTCAACTAAACAGGCCCACAAGTCAGACCACTCCCTCTTTTTTTAATAATTTATATATAGCTCATGGCAACTTCTTATGCAATTTATTGCAGTCGTTTTTTTGGTTGGGCCGGGCAATTTTAGCATATTTAAGTGGGGTGCAAACTATTTTTTATAAAGAAATGTCGAGCCAGATTTAAAGTACTTTGAAGATATACTTGAATTAGGTTAATGCCCAGTGAAATAGGAATCTGAAAATGTGAAAAAATCAGAAATTATAAAGTAATTGCCAATTTGTCATCTATTTTTATATTTACAACCCATTTCATATTACTTTCAAGATTTGCAGGCGTCTTGAAAGAGTTGCAGCCCATCAGGGCGTAGAAAAATAAGTAGGCCTGGATTGGGTATTCTTCAGAAAAATAAACTAGGCTCATTTTCACAAAGAAAAAATAGCTGGGCTGGTCACATGGTGAACATAAAATATAAGCCTGGGCTAGATGGGCCACAGCCCAGTTCAAACCCTGCTCCGTCTCAACAATACCAAACAAAAAAAATACTGCTCGAGTAGCTACGTCCCAGGTGTCAGCCGATCTTGTGTTGTTCTCTTGTCTATTGACTATATACGCTCACAATGTCGTGGGTCCCAGATGTCAGGAAAACACTAGGAAACCCTGGTGGCTGGATGAGTGGCACCATTGTGGAGGGTGGCGGGGGATGATTGGCTCGGTCGTGCGTGTCTGGGAGTCGTTATCTTCCAGTGAAGAGAGAGATGACGGTGGAGACGCTGGCATGGAGGAGTTGGCGTCGGCGGGAGGCCCTGCCTGGCTACCTAGACGACGGTACATAGAGCGGGCTTAGCATCTTGTACCCGATCTCCGCCGCCTTTGCAAGCATCTCCGGCTCTCTCTTCTTGGATACTTCGTGGTCGGCATCCTCTTACCACTTGTCCCCGCTCTCTTCCTCCTCTTCGTAGTGCTCTTCGTCGCCCCTCTCATCGTCTTCGTCATCGGGACACGAGGTTGTACGAAGTGCATGGATGCGGCAGCGAGGGGCTACTTGGAACAGCCCGCTCCCATGGGCTACTTGGAACGGCCCGCTCTCATCCTCATGTCCACAATTCTCTTTGGCGGATCCTCGTCGTCCTTGTCTGCATGAGGAGCGGGAAGCGAGGTGGAAACATGAGGAGCAAGAGGTTGCATGTGTAAGCTATGCTTGGGTCACATGAGATGTCGTGGCAGACATAAGTCATGGTTTTTCTTTCAGGTCTTTTGCCAATGGTTTCCTTTTAGGCTGGAGGGGAGGACGCAGGTTTTTCTTAGCATGGAGGGGAGCACGTACAAAGCAGAGGCGACGCAAAAAACTCGGTGGAGTTGGGAATCTCTCGAGGGGTGGAACCAAGAAAACCAAAAGACGAAGTACGGACTCCCCTTTGATAGTAGAAAGTAGAGATTATTTGGATCTGCCCAGCATGTTTTTATGGGGATACAGGAAAGTAGATTTGCAATCAAGTGGAACTATTAGCTTAATGGCAGGGTTTTCATTGCATTTTTATCAAGGTGAAACCCTGACCTGTAGCTGCAGAAAATAAGCAATTTTTCAGCACAAAACCTCCTGCAGATTTAAATGTGCAAAGCACAAAATTTGCAAGCAAAGCTTGACAATTGTGGAACCAGGGGTAAAGCATCTAATAAGAATTGCAATGAAGAAATTGAAATGGCAATATTTTCATTTGTGCACATTTTACTGAAAAAGTCTAGAACACCGGGGAGAATGGAAACAATCCAAACTACGGGAAGCATCTTTTCGAAAAATACAGGACTATTCTGCCTCCATTCTTGCCAAGAGCCAGTTTGGTTGGGGACGTTGCTATTGACTGCAAAATCCAGAGTGTTAACTAAATATCTACTAATTTCAGCACGACTTTTCTGTTGCACCCAGATAGAAGATTATTTAAACAAAACAAGCTAGTATACTAAGAAAAGGCTACTGCGATACTAAACAGGGCCTAATAAGATCACATTTGTTCACTTCTATCACAAAGTCAGTACACCATGCTTGAATTCCAGATTGTACAGTTACTGATCCATCCAGTCATCTCACATTCATATACCTCACCTATGGGTCGACCATCAAGATCTGGCTACACCAAAATTCGGTAACACTTTGCAGTTTGCAATCATAAGCAAAGCCAAGTTCTTTGCAGTTTGCAGTCATCATCCACAAAGACTAAGAGCTGGTATCCTACACTACTGTGTCGCCCGTTCTCGCAAAATTAATCCTTTCCAAGCTAGTGTCAATGTCTATGCCAGTGCCTTTTTCTAGAGCTAATATCACCTCTCACCTTACCTCTAGTCTCAAGAATTCTGGAAGCAAAACAGATGAAACCAATGATGGCCATCGCATACAGCGCTCTGTAAGGTGCCAATGCCATGGAGCTAATAAAGGAATAAAAGCCACCTATGAGGTAGAGAAAACTCATTCCAACTTCCCGCCCTCTCCTTCCGGGTAACTTAAAAGATATAAAGCTGGCAGTTCGCTGTGATCCCAAAAGTCCATGCAGAATAACACCAACACAAAGGGCAGAATCAACAAACCACGGAAATCTCTGACCCACTCCAATTCTCTGCACAGAAACAACAGTAACCGATTTAAAACATTACTGATTAAGCAGCATAACACAAGTTGCTCGCTGAAGTAACATCCTATAAATGTTTCTATGGGATGTCCGCAAAGTGCCCAAGTTATAGAACACAAAATAATAGCGGTTCCAGAATCAAAGTTGGCAAGGTACAGTGACGGTAGGAACATGAATCTATATCCTGAATGGTAGCGTGATTTTCAACCATATACACTAACTTGTATGCTGACAGTAACATTATATTTTCAAGATACACATTACATCATTAAATGTTCAGGCCTTTCCATGGATGGCATGAGTCTAGTTTAACATAGCAATGCAAGTCCAAACCTGAGGTGCCAGGCTGAGCTGCAGTTTCTTCGCAACAGTAATCAATTATATGAAGGTATGCTAGACAATACAATAAAAGCAATGGCCTGTCTAGCATATGTTGCCTAAATATTAAGTGCACAATAAGATGATCATTCCAGCGGTAAACCCTAAACTCTATAGTACGCAGCCTTTCCCTACATTTCTGCAAGAGGCTGTTTACAGGACTCGAACCCGTGACCTCATGGTCACAAGGCTACAGCTTTACCGCTGCGCCAAGGCTCCCCTTCACAATTAGAACGATATGAATATAATAATTCAGTTGAGGCACTGGCTAAAGGACATTTGGTCTATTCAGATGGCTGTTGACTAGTCACTGGTGCTGCTTGCAAAATCAGTACAGGGAAGAATATTTTCATGCTATATGTCATCACTGATGAGGCAATTACTGTCATTGAGGAGTTTGTCCAAAATCATTCAGATAAGTAAGAACAACAAACCTGTATCCAAGCAATAAGTGAAGGCACAAACATGAGTGTAGCTAGAAGATGCAGGATCATAATCCCATGCCAACAGTCAAAAACTTCTAGCTGGCTGTCAGTAAAGCTTTTAGCAGATGTTGGGCTGTCATCCATTGGCAGAAGTTGCTCGAGCCCATCTGGTTTACTTTTGGATTGTAGAATAGGATTATTATCCATCTTGGATTTATACAGGTCCTTTTTCTGAGCGATGTTACGAAACGAAGCTCCTAAGAAACTGTTACAGTACCAAAGCATCCACTTCAGTAGTTGAACAACTGGGATTACATATAAAATGTATATATATGGCCCTATATCACTGCATTCAAAATAAATTTCAAGTACGTTTTATGATTCTAATCCATGCATACTGAACTGGAGGCAAGAAATTTGCTCCACCTGCCACTTCATGTCCACCGAAAGTAACTCACTCACTAACTAGTGGGCCATCTGTCCACGATCTCCACCATCTTATTTTGTGGTTTTCAGAATAATAACATGATACTTTCATGGTTTATCCGATGTAAATTGACTTTATTTTACAAGTCTAACTCAATTTTCGTGACCATTAGATGTCGTGTGGAGATAGATGCGGTGCCTGATTGGATGTACCTTTGTTATTTTGGTAGCAATACAGAGGCATGGAGCTAGTAGGAATAAACAAGCCACTGAACACTTCGTTGACAGGCATAAGTAAAAGCAAAGCCTTGTTTGGAATGCAAAAGTTTTTCCCGTTCCTATAGGAAATAAACTCCTGCCTAACTCTTGCATTCCAAACAGGCCCTTATGGAAAATCTTATAGCTAGAACTAGTGTATATCAAGTTAAAACGTACCTGCAGAGGGCTGAATGGGCATGGAAGGAATGTGAAAGAAGTAACAGACCAAGACCAATTGCTGGATGAACGAAGCAGACAAGAGTAATTGTAGCAAATGCTACAGCTATATTTGTATTGTTCTTGATCATCTGCACAATCTTTTTCAAAGTACATCAGTTAGTGTCAAAAAGAAAAATCAGCAAAACATGCATATCTGCGTATACTCTCATACTTCCAGGAGGCACTTACCTTGAGAGATTGAAATGAGAACGAGAAAGCGAGGAACTGGCGAACAAATGGAGAATGAGTACCGTCCTCCCAAGATTGCCAACTGTAGATCATTATTTTATTACAAGATAAGTAATCAAAAAATGGTGTAATGTCTGTTGCACACATACTTGTTTCAGAAACTCCATAATAGTACACTGCAATGCTCACTAATTTTACAATCAGATTTTCCTTTGTGGAGACCAATTTCGCAGCATGCAGAATATGAAGTGCATATACCGATCGCATCACAGAAGCTAATTGTTTATTCCTAATAAACAAACAATATATAGGTAATAACCATAAAGAAAGAATGTCCAGCTACTCCTAAGTCCCTAACCCAATTCAACACCACAGCTCTGACAAACTCTAGATACTGCTGTGCACTAGTTCTCATTTCTGAAATCAGATCTCAATTTCTTAGCACAAGTACTGATACTTAGATGGGGTAGTAAGCCAATATCATAAGTAATATACTAATTCAGGATACACAAGTCCACTGCATCATACAATAAGAGTATCAAATGTCGGTTCTATTATCTCATTATTCAACAATTATCCTCCAAACATAAGTAAAAAAGTCAAGTTTACTCCGTAAAAGTATAATGTTTGTACATTAAGCCCCTGAACTTTAGATTGGCTTACTGAGCCCCCTAAACTTACAATCCCCTCGTACAATTAAACAGTTTTACTACCATGGAGAACCCCTGATCAGCCTACCTCTCTGACGGGGATCCCCTAGCTTTGTCAACTCACTGCCCAAACACGATCAGCTCCACGCACATGCAAATGATAAAACTGCTTCACTCCCAACATGCTGGACGAAATGCTAAGATGAGCGATTCTTTTCCAACGACATGGAGCAGAACAATGTCAGTCTGTAGAGGGACAAGGAAAAGCACATACACCTCTATCTCCTCTCTCACTGCCCTATCTACACAACACGACAGATATCTTCAACGATGCGCACCCATGTGGTGGTGGCATGTAAACCTGAGAGCTAGCTTGATACGTGCTACAACAACGAAAGCCGAATCCAATCTCACGTATGGCGGTTGTGGGCTCCACGTGGCAGCGACGACCCAGCCCCGGATCATTTGGTTGCTATGGGGGAGATTAAAACTCAGGTCCAACTCGATCGGACAAGGGAGAAGATACCTCGGAGATAGTGGGGAAAGAATAAAGAACGACGGGAGCGAGACAAGTCAGGGAGAGAGAAAGGATGAAGTACAGATCTACGTGGCAAAACTGTCCTCGGGGAGTAAAATGATCTGATGTTAAATATTAGGGGGTTAAATTAGACGATTTGAAGTTCAGGCTGTTAACTGAACAATCATGATACTGCAGTAGAGTAAAGTGGACGTTTTTCAAATACAAATAATAACTTAATAGTAAGATTTAGACTACTAGCTCCTGAACATTCCCTGCATCATGACAAGAAAGAACAGAAAAAAAACTTATAGATGTATTGAGCATGTACTAACCGTCTTTTGGCGAAGACATGTAGAATGGCAGCCACATACAGAATCAATTTCGAACTTAGTGTTACCAAAATGGTGAAACCATTGGCAACTATGTAGCAGACCACAGTAACAAACAAGAAGGTTCCAAATCGAGGGTTTTGCTGTGTAGTGAAAAATAAGAAGGCAAGGAAAAGAAGTATTGGCGTGAAGCAAAGGAACATCAACGGCTTTGGCTTCAGATTAGTCTCAATAGCTGACAAAATAGATGGCACAGAAGAGTCACGTTCCCATGCTGACGATTGTCGCATCAGGCCAAACAGTATTATGGCAATCATGAAACCAAGAATCTGCAAAAGACATAATAATAGTTTAACAGGTAACCATGGACAGTCTTATGTAGCTATCTGGCTACAGTAACTAGCAGTTCTATGCAAATATGCTGCAATCCATCAATGGTGTAAATTTGATGAATAATGACTACATAATCATCAATGTTGTACCACGAGAAACACATCATAGGCAAACCAGTGAAAAGAATCGGATGATCGTATAGCAAGAAAAATACAAAACCCGAAGTTCTCCTCTAAAAATCCATGTGTAATATGCATGCCCTCGCCGCACAAAGATAAATACATATACGAATGGCCTATTAATAAGTATTATACATTCCCTATTCTGTACCATAAAAGTATGTAAAGCTAAAACATCCCCTTTCTACAGGCTGGCGAAATTGTGACCCATTAGCCATCAAGATTAGCTTGTTTGTTTTAAATGTTAGGGTATCATGAGATATTTTGTACAAACAGATGCATGGAAAAGGTTGAGCAAGGCCTATAGATTTAAGTGGTTCAAACAGCTACTGTGTGATGTTGATTACAAATACATCACTGTTGTGTCCTGCATTAACAATTTAACGTACAGTATCTAGCCAGTAGAATAATTATGTGGTTCCTTGACCTTCAGAAAACAGTCAGGATTAATGTCCTTAGTAAGAAAAGTACCAGAAGGTCTTTACTTCAAGAAGATTACAAGTAATAGACAGTTATTTGCAGTGTGTTCAAAGGCTCAAACATGATGAGGGTCACAGTTATGAAGGAACCCAGGTGAGGCGAGGATAGCACACCAGGAAAAAAGACTCTCAATTCATCTGAACCCAGCTGCCCACCAGTGGTCTCTCCACAATGTTACTTCGCCCTGGCAGTGCTGCCTCAAACTCCCACTATCTCTAACGGACAACAGCCCAGCAGCAGGCCTGGCAATGGTGAGCGGTGACACAATAACAGCGACAAGTGGGGCTAAGGTTAGTCCCACTGTCAACCTACCTCAATCAACCATGAGATGGCAACACAATAACGGCAACAGGAGGGGCTAAGGTTAGCCCCACTATCTACCTCCCTCAATCAGCCATCATGTTGTCCCCAGTGCGCATAGATGCCAGGGTGATGGCTGCTAACCATGATAAGAGTGCTTAAGAAAAGGGGTGTGAACAGATTATAGACTCCACAGCACACAAGACATGTCATGTTTGGGCCATATCTGTTGATAGTTACTAAACCTAAACTTCTAACAATCAATTCGGTTTAGCGAAGAGAGACATTATGATGCCACCCTCAAAACATGACTCGAGCTCAGAAATAAGGACTATGCTGCAATCATGCATAAAAGTTGTCCTGCAAATGAAGATTACCTCGGATGAGTACAACAAAAAGAATCTGCTAGTTGCAGCACCAAGCGAAGCGCGAAGACTGACTTTGTATGAGCAATGCGGGTCAACCTACAAAATTTGGAGCCACCTAAATAATGAGTTCAAAGTTGAGAAATAACATATTCAGTTTATGTCTAACATTGGATAAGCAACAACTAAAATAGCTCAGTGACAACTTAGGGCTGCATGGACACCCCAACGTTTTCATGTTAGAAATGAACATCACGGTAATAAAAATTATAAAACCTTGAATTTTGGAGACTTCATTATGTGTCGAAGGTGGTACATGGCTAGTGGGAAGGAACTAGGGCTAGCAGCATCGTCAACATACAGGCTTGGTAACTGGCAAAACTCCCTGGGTGTGGTGAGCAGCATCACAAGAATAGAGAATGGCTGCATGGGGACTAAAGATGGCAGTCAGTTGGCGACAACACTAAGGTGCTATGGGTGCACATCAAGTTCGTCAGAATTGTGATCCTGAATCAAATCAGAGGTTCTATGGTAGGATCACAAATTGTGGGATCAATGTACAATCGAGGATCAAAATTCTAAGACTGATGCAGAATCATTAGGACTGGTCAGTCAATCTAGGGTCGTAGAACCTATGAAAGATGGTGATTGCTGGCCGTGCACGGCGGCTACAAGAAAGATATAACACAGGTATTAAGTCATTTGTACAATGATAATTAGAAGATACTAAGCAAGTGTAAAAAGGGTTTAGTGCATTACAAAACCTAAAAATATTAGAGTGCCAATTTCCATAACATGTAACTTTCCAGTGTCATTACTGAGGTTACTTCCACATGAAAAAATAGTACGATAAGTAACCTTACCAGGACTAGCACAGTAGTTTTCTCTGCCCCTTGGTGTGAATCCCAAGTAGCAGGTGACGAATCAACCACTACAGTTTCAGAATAGATATTCGGAATAATGTGTATGCCTGATACAGAATCCCAAGCCAGTGCAACAGGTGGGAAGCATCGTAATTTACAAAGGTCTGCAATGCATACATATGAGAAGTTACAAGGTAGTAACAATGCTTAACCAAAGTTCTTCAAACAGATAAGTATTACTTAATCTGGTGCAACAGCCAGTAAGTTGATCATCTACAGATAGGTGTAGAGGTTATGTCTTGCATAGATTATAATGGCCAGAACAGAAAGCACACGGGCAATCATTAGTTCTTACGTCTTTTATAAATCATAATAATGATCGGAATAGAATGCATAATGGCTGTTATTAGTTGTTATTACTATCACCCATTTACATGTAAAGACTAGGAGAAAAAAGTCAAACAGATGCAGTTGCTTACTGTTTTTATCAGCTTCAATTTGGTCACCAATATTTTTTATTCCACATCCAGTAGTTTTCAGTGAAAACAAAACTGGTACAAGACCAAGGCTGACCGAAAACGACAGGGTTAAAGCCATTGGGTGATCCTCCTTCAAAAATATTTCCTGGGATCAAGACATCTAGGTTTCAGCCCATTTTGTATCATAAATTAGACAACATCATATATATTATGTTAAGTACTAATTACTAACTTCAGGTGAATAGCTAGAGTGGACAATCCTGCCAACAGAAAGTGCACTTGTTCCTTCCACTGGATTAAAGAACTGCCCCACTGCCATCGAAGCCGCTGGGGGAGGTCTGCCTGAAATCATCTGGATACCAAAATATATTAGAACAACCAGTGTATCAATTCAATGCGCAAATAAAAAGCTTACTATGTGCATCTATTGATATAATATAACCACAAAATATACCAAAGGCGTATGAGATGGCAGTTCAAACTAAACTGATGGATTTAGTTTTTATTGACACATTTTACCATATTTGTATGAGCTAGAATTCCCAGACTTGCCGGTGTTCACGAGGTACATCAAGCTCGCTAATTATGTCAAGGTGCCAGACTTGCCGGTGTTCGCGAGGTACGTCAAGCTCGCTAATTATGTCAAGGTGCTCTGAATCCAGGCAGTAGCATCCCCAGACCTCTGTTTAGCACCTGCCGCTACTTTGCCTCACCACTGTCCATGCCTGTTGCCACCCAAGTTTGACTTTGAGCAACCCCCGCCTTATCACTACTCAGGCCAACTAATCTAGTCTCTTTGTAACAAGATAATCTTTAATCGTTATTTAATGGACCAAGTCTAATCCCTCACATTGCTAGCCTTGTGGGTGCCAGCCAGACACATTGCCCCGACCAAGTCCATAACACCCTCTAATTTTCAATCCATAAGAACATCAGGTTGGTGGTTCTGTTATACAGGATGGACAAAAAGACTTGATCTACCTACATATTGCCTACTTAGGAGGAATTGTCCATAATAGGCAATAGGCATTCTACAACTCCATATTTATTACTAATTAATGCATCAAACTGCATATTTATATTGAAGCCAACTGTACCAAATTCATAATAAATTCAGCCACACAAAGTGTCATTTACGTTTCATCTCCATGAAAACAAACAATATTTGGTTGCCTTAGGTATCGAAAGTAGAGACAACAACAAAGCCTTTAGTCCCAAACAAGTTGGGGTAGGCTAGAGATGAAACCCATAAGATCTCGCGACCAGCTCATGGTTCTGGCACATGGAAAGTAGAGGGACCAAAACCATGGCAATGATTTTATTTTTACAAAACATACTTTCTGGTGGATTCAACGTGCCTTGCTCTTTCTAGACTTCCAGGTCATAAATAATAAACTAGAGATGGGTCTCATTATTTTCACGTGCAGTAGACAACTGAGCTCAGATTGTTTTGTTAATTATAACTGAAGCTCAGGTTGTTTGTGGTTCTCTGGTTAACTTAGAAGAATTTTTTTTTACATTTTTTTCCTTATTCAACATGAATTTGGAAACACAGTAATCGCCTCTCTACTCACATGTGTGCTGTACAAAAGTTAGTGTAAGATATTATATTAAAAGAACCCGACTAACCGGTTGGGTTTTCTCTTTGGCTGGGTTGAAAATATCCAACATTCGAATTAAAGTTGCAAGCTTATCTGTTTATGACAAAAAAAAATACCAATAGGGCTTGCCTATGAGTTGTTCATTGTTAATGCAGCAGCATCCCCATGTATTGTTTGTGAAAACATTATTTTTACAAAGACTTCTATCTAAACTAGCATCGCCGACCCATCTGGGCCACGTACAGCCACCGCATGCATGTCCTTTTTCTCTGCTCTGGGCGGCCAAAGCAAGGGGCCAAAGCAAGGGGGACAAGAGAAGCACAGGGAAGGGGGGTGATACAGTGGGAGAGGGCGCAATGAGAACACAAAGCAAGGAGACAAGTGGGCCAGAAAGTTAAGTCAGGCAAGCGATCTTATTCACCTGGAGTTATGTCAAGGGTTTTCACCGCCACGCTAAGCTGCCAATAACCAGGGGACAGGGGAAGAGGCTGTGACAAAGGAGAGCAGAGGTGAAAGGTAGGTTCGCCTTGCCCTCCACTGCAAGAAGAGCTCTAGCGTCGTGCAGGCGGCGAGTCACGGATGCTAGGGCAGTACAGTCACACCAGGAACCAAGAGTACATACATGAAACTCCACTAATGCCTTCAAGAATATGACCAAATCACAAGAGCACGGTTCTCTCCTCCAATCCATCCAACTCCCTAGCAGTAGGCAGACAAATGCTGGCTGCAGACGGACTCATACAACACCGGCCATACGAGTGAGCCAGACAGGGAAGACTGTGTGGTAAAAAGAAAGGCCACAGAGCCCCAGCAACCAACAAAAATGAACGGCCAAGATGGAGGGACGAATCTGACGGACAAAAATCTCAGAGCTCTAAGGAGCATCTATTTCCAGTACCGATTTAGTTAGGTAAGACTTGATTGAGCCTGATCTCACAAGACACGTTTGTGAGGACAAATGTACTCCCTCTGTAACTTAATGTAAGACGTTTTTGCAGTTTAATTTAAACTGCAAAAACATCTTACATCAAGTTACAGAGGTTGTATATTTGAATAGAAGACTTTCAGTATCACATGATGGTAGTTATCAGTTATGCTTATTCATTGCATTTATGTACCCTAAACCACACACCTTTTTTATTAGCACAAGTAACAAATTATCTTGTGAAGAGGTTAGGATGGAAGAAATTCAAAGCACACTATATTCAGAAAGTTAACTCACAAAGAACATATGTGGAATTAGTTGCACAAAAGCATTCTAGATGAAAAACAGGAATGGTTCAAGGGAATACCTGCCGCGATGCCACCGATATAGTCATGAAATTGTAACCATTCATATCTTCTGGACTCAGCAAAAGGAAGGCAGAAGGAGGCGGTTGCTCAGTTTGGCTCCCGGGTTCTACCTGCTCGACAAGCAATAATGATGACAACGTGAATAAGGGAACAAATGGTATGTTACTTGCAATAGATAAAGGCAAATGAGCACAAGAAATAGAATTGGTCCATTTTACAATGTGTACTGTACAAAAGCAACGTTCAGAAAGAAAAGAAAAAAATACCCTCAAAAACAGTGATTTTCACTGCACCAAACATAATAAAAAAACAAAAGGGAAGGAGGTGCTGCACAATGTAGACAGCACAGTAAAAAAATACTTAAATCAATAGAAGTAACTTGATAGAACTGAAAATGTGAGGGTTAGCTTGTTAGGTAGTAGCCTAACATAATATAAGAAAATAAGATTCAGATGCTGCAGTTGATAGTATAAAGACAAAGCAACGTTGGGAACAGAAAAGTCATTGAGACCATTTGTATTGTAAACAGTACAAACAAGAAAGCTGCAAACATGAACCAGAAAGATGGAGAATGCCAGGATGTAGGAACATGAAAGGTGAACAGTTAAAGATATTACCTGTTTTGGTGCAGGTCCTGCTGGGATTTGGACCATCTTTGAGGTAACTTCAACTATCCTTTTGCTAGCAGGTACTTCATTTTCGATGGACGAACGATGCTTTTCTGGCCACAAGTGAATGCTGACCCCAGAACATGGAGCAAGATTTGTGACAAAAACAAAGTGTCCTCTTCCATTTGAACCCTTCAACAAGAGAACAGTTAAGCGGACAAAGTTTATTCAATTAGATGCCTGCTAAATTTGTAATATGGTGTCCAAACAGTACGCAGAACTTTGAAGAAGCTACAATGATCAAACACTAGTAAGACAATTTCACCTACCAGCTTTTTAATATCTAACCATCTTCTCCTGCCATCCATCGCTAAAACAGTAACCAAATTTGAATGGATATGCAGGTCCTTTTCAAGGCCATCACTTGTCCATAGAACAGATGGTGGGCAAAAAAGTGTATCATTTCGCTGCAATTCTATAGAAAATATATTGTTATGTAAAGACGACAAGAATTGCATGAGATTTTGACAGCACTTCTCTTTTATAAAGCTTTATTTACGGTTAATGCCACATTTGTATTACAGTGTTTAGAGATGTATTTATAGATACGATATGTCAACTGAAGCAGTAAAACGAGGTAGAAATTATTACTGACAAACTCACTAGAAAAACTGAACCACATCTATTTGTGATGTAAAACAACCGTGTAATACCAAATTAGCTATTTTCCATACCCTATAAAACTTCATAAGCTAGAACTGCCATGAGTGTAATATTATAGAAGTAAAGTTAGTTAGCCTAAACAACATCTTAAATAGATTAGTGTTAGTACTGAATTGGACACATGATGAAAGAAACAATCATGACACATAATAGTATACATCAAAGTTGTTTTGAAAGAGGTGAACTAGAGCTAATTCCACAAACCGCTTCAGAACTTCCACAGGCAGCAAAAAATATTTTTATTTGTAAAATGCAAAATGCACTCTAATATTTCACATTCAAAAAATGACAAAGGCTATTTTAAAACATTAGGATGCCATATGGAAATGAATGGTCACTTTTGACCTAGATTTCAGATCCCCGGCCAAGCTTTATGTGCTCATAAATAAGGGTACACATCCCACATCTTTTAGGCATCAATAGTCAGTTATGAAAAGGATGCAACAAGGAAAAGAATGAAATCGTACCACCGGCTTCCTTGGTATTACTCGCAAGAAAATTTGAAGATTGAGAACCTGAAACATGATTCATCCAACTCAAAGACTGGGGAACTACACTCTGGAGCATTTTCGCAAACACAAAGACTCTTTTTTGTGAACTCAAAAATGGCTGCCGATCCACAGGATCTATCATGCTAAGAAGAGTGTGCGCGACCTGGATAAGGTTAAAATCCCCATAAGTACAGTACATTTCACTGTAGAGCACTTAATGCATTTGAGATGAGTAAATGGTTTCAACCTGTACAGCTAATTGATTGCACCAGAGGATGGATTGATGTTCCATGGATAGCCAAACATTCTTCACACTGGAGCTCCCTACCATAAACCCATGAGTAGAAGGTACAATGCCGTCCAATGCGGCCAACCTTGACCTAATCTGAACCAAAATAAATGGGAACTCAACATTTGATTGGTATCTACTTTAGAAAGACATAGTTAATGTCACAGAGTGATCAATTAATGCTACACCGTAACAAACTAATCATGCATACATGTAGCATATAATCTATCTGAAATTCTATGAAATTTCAGATTAGTCTTACAAGCAGCTTCTAAAATTGAATGTAATGAAATTACCAGTATAAGCAAAATCACGTTTTAAATGTGTAAATTATGATTTAGTACAAGAAAAAAATAACTTTATTTTATATTTTGTGAACAGATAATTATACATCTGTGACTTGACATTATCAGAATACTGAGTGTCAGCAAAGAAAACATTACAACTTTACGAGTCATGCCCTGATACTGAGTCACTGACACATGTTCCTTAGTGCCACTGTATATACAACAGAAATTACTAATCATGGAAAAAATGAGTACAGATTTCATAATCTCAACCCAGTCTATTATAGAAATGGTCTTCTAAAACTTGTGAGAAATTTGCAGTATCTAAGTGAATCACATACAGCAAATAAGCAGTCATAGATCTTAGATACTTACAAACAAGGAAATATTGTTATCAAAGAAAATAACATAGACATAATCAAATGTGCATAGGATTAAGTGATTAACTATAATATACCAGCAGCAAAAATAATACCTGATAATCATGAATGCCGCCTGATATAGAGACAACTACTACATTTGAGAGTTTTGGACTGCTTGTATGTGATACTCCTTTCTTGTATCCGTTTCTCCATTCTTCATTGACATGGGAGAAAAAATGACCCAAGGACGGCTGCAGAGCAACAGGAGGATACCTGGATGAGAAATCATTTTATGTCATGAGTAACACTTCACTTGCCCACCGAGTCAGAAGCAGAACAAGACACAGAAATATTCCACAAAGAGAGAGAGAGAGAGAGTACTGGTGTGGGCTGGAGAGCGTCAGTATAGTTTCAACAGCTGATTTCCTTAAGCCCGGGTGGACAAGAGCTGCTCGAGCCACAAAACCACCCATTGAATGTCCAACTAGCATAACACTAGATGGCAAGTTACCAGTAGAACGAACACCATCCTTTGATCGTGCTAAATGAGATTCTTTGTATTGATCAAGGATCTACAAAGCACAGAACAAATATGCTATGAGCATTTTCAATGAAACATATCAGAGAATGATAAGAACTAGTGTGTTCGACTTCACAGGAACAAAATGTGGAAATAGGAAACTGTGTGGATTTGTTTACAAGAGCATAATCATATCGGACATGCTAAAATTCAATGCAGTGAAATTCTCCTGATGATAGAAGTTCTACATTTTGCAGTTACTCCCTCGTTTCATTTTCCAGGGTGTATTTTGATTGGTTAAGACAAGGTTTTGACCAGCGATTACTTTCACAAAATGTTGTTTATGTGATAAAAATCACATTCATAAGTACTTTTAAATATAAATCAAATGACATTGATCTATGTTATATAAATTGCACACAAATGGAGTAACTGTTCAAAGAGTTGTCTTAACCAATCAAAATACACTATATTGTGCAACACAGGGAGAATAACTTATGACTGAAGGGCCCATTGCACTCTATGCTAAGAGCCTAAGATCATATCTTACGAGTTAGAGTTGGTTACCCTATGGATGGCATAGACAACATATTCAGTATGCTCCTCAAGTATGCGACCATCCATTGCAGAGTGTTCTCCTTCAAGATCAATAGTAAACCAATCCAGAATACGGCCATATTGTGATGGAAGGGAAGAATCTTCCAGTTCAAATGCACTAGATGGTTCCCGATAAAAGGAGGGCTCAAGTGGACCATTTTGATATGCTCGAGAAGATTCTGCAGCAAATGAGCGAACCTGGATGTATAGCATGATAACAAAGAAAGAATTCAGTAACAGCAATACAGCGACAACAAAATAAGCAAAATTACAAGTCAAACAACATTCAATTGGACTATCTTTCCAGAATGGCATTGTGGGTGGGCGAATATGGACTTTAGCGGCCAATCCATGTTCTTCTCCACTGAAATGCAGGCCACGTAGGCTACGAATAAATACGTGATCGCAAGGTGCAAAACAGTAAAGAATATGCAATCCTATTCCATTTCTAATCTATCGGTGCCATATGTGGCCTTTTTATTCCAGTACACGTTTAGTCTTAGCTCTTTACGACTACTAACAAGTAGCAGTGCTTGGACTAACAAGTAGCAGTGCTTGATTTACATGGCCATATTATAAAACAAATGTGAAAGCAGGCCTTCACCTGCTTGTAGCTCCCGCCGTTGCCAGGGATGAAAAGCACGGGCACGCCGTCAAGCCTGCGGACGCGCTCGTCGAAGTCGATCTCCTTCCACCCCTCGTGGTACAGGAACAGGCCGTACCTGTCGGAGGAGACGTTGTTGGGGGCGTGGATGGGGATGTAGGTCGGGTACATGTAGGTCATGTGGCACCCGTTGGGCGCCGGGCGCACCAGCCTGTTGAGGGCCGCGAGCGTGATCCAGGCGGAGAAGAAGAGCACGGCCCCCAGCCTGCAGTTGCTGCCGAATCCAGCCATGCCGTGCGTGGATCGATCAAATCCGAAGCCACTGGTCCCGCTCACGAGCTTGGCATGGAGCCGCAGAGAAGGGCGAGATTCGAGCGGAGACGGGGGACGAAGGAGGGGGGTTTCTGGATCGGAAGAGGGGATCTCGGGCTCGGGATCCGGTGGAGGCCTGCGGAGGCCGGTGGTTCACCCGCCAAATGTTACGACGCGCGGCTCGTTCTGCTCCGCGGTCGGGTCTCCGGTCGGCGCGAGGGGTCTCCGAGGAGGAGAAGGAGGCGGGATCAGGGGGAGGTGGTGGGAGAATGGCGGGCGGAGATTTGGAGGAGACGAGGCGGCGATGGGCAATTTGGGGGGAAACGATGGGAGGTGCGGCCGCTTTGGTTGAATGGAGTTGGAACCTACTGTAGGGCCTATCGGCAGTGGCTTGTCGGATCTGGAGCCACTTTCTGTTTTCGGAGGATACAAGATTGACACTCCACGCGCTGTGCTGTTTGTTTATTTCGGTGCTTCCCTGAGAACAAATATTAGGGCTTTTTTTTAGGTGTAAAAAAAAGCATTAGGGCTGGTACACCTATAAAACTCTAAGCTCCCAAAAAAGCCTGCGCTCTGGTGCGTTGAAACTGTGGTCTTTATGGTGGGCCGCATCTGTCAGTGTCTGGAGTGCTTGTTGGACCTAAAGAATTTTTCTCCCGGAACCGACGAATCTTCCCTGAGCCGCAACTTCCACTGCTCCTTCTAACAAGCTCGATCCTCAACCCCCCCCCCCCCTCCTTTTTCTGCCCTGATTTGAGTTGCAGATGTTGCCCCTTAAAACTCTAACCTTCCAAAAAAGTTTGCGCTCTGGTGCGTCGAGACTGGGGTCTTCGTGGTGGGGCCGCACCTATCAGTGTCTGGAGCGCTTATTGGACCTGAAAAATCTTTCTCCCAGGACCGACGAATCTCCCCTGAGCCGTAACTGCCACTACTCCTCCTACCAAGCTCGATCCTCACCCCCCCTCTCATCTCTTTTGCCCGGATTTGAGTTGCAGATGTTGCCCCTCCTCCTCAGTGGCGTAGCCAGCAATCTAACAAGGTCTGGTTGTTGCCATACCTAACACACGACATGTATGCTGGGTCTATATGGTACTTCATTTAAGATTTGAGCTGACGCACATATACTAGTAACCTCCGCCACATCAGGAAATTGTTCCTGCATCCGCCACTGCTCCTCCTCAACACCTCATGAGCCTCCTCCTTTTCTAAACAGCCACAACAGGTGGGATTGGAAGTGATGGCTCGCACGGTGGGGAAAGAGGGTGTGTCGAGAAGAGATCCCGTGGTGGCCGGCGCGTTGTGGGGACGGAGGGTCGCACATGTAAGAAAGTGGTGGCGTTCGGGGACAAGGAGGGATGTGACGGCCTTGAGTTTTGCTGGTTTTATGATAATATTGATCTTAATATTGTTAGCTTCCTAGCTTCTTGTGAGGTATTAAGATGTTCACTGTGTCCCTGGCTTGCTCGCCTTCGTCGACCCCACCCTGATCGACTAGGTCGCGTCCTCACTCAGGATTGAACATGTGTGCTCTGACAAGCAATTTGTGGTTCGCTCTCGAAACAAAACCATGGACGCTTACCGTGTGGGTGGACGAGGCATCCGAATTTTGTGCAGTGCTCCAACTTTTTTTGTCATATTGAGATGTATGGAGCTATATATAGATAGTGAATTCCCCATTATTGATCCAACCGGGAACGGATTTGTGGTGCACGCATCAAGTTGCTCAATGTTGGCAAATATGTGATTTTTTTTATTTTTTGTAAGTTGTTTTACTAAACTATTTTTTAAAACCCATGATTTTTCACAAATCCGTGATTTCTTTTCAAAGCGACGAACCTTTTCAAATCCATAAAGTTCTCATTTCAAAATTGATGAACTTTTTCAAATACGTGAACTTTGAAAAATCGATGAACCTTTTCCAAATATGTGAACTTTTTTGAGTCTGTGAATTTTCTGAATCCCGCGAACGTTTTCTAAACCCTTGAACTTTTTCGAGTTTGTGAACTTTTTTTTAAATCCATGAACTTTTATTAATCCTGTAAAGTTTTTTGAGCTCATGAATTTTCTAAGTTCATGAAGTTGTTTTCAAATCCATGAACTTTTTTCAAACTCGTGAACTTTTTTCTAAACCCTTGAACTTTTTTCAAATTCATGACTTTTTTAAAATTCAAATTTGTGAATAATTTTCAATTTTGTGATTTTTTTCAAAAAACTTTTGAAAAAATGAATTCATGATCTTTTAAAATTTAAATTCATGAAGATTTTCTAAATTCATGAACTTTAAAAAAATCAAACTGTTTTTCAAAATTATGATCCCTTTGCAAGACAAAAAATTCATGAACTTTTATTCAAATCCAAACTTTTTTAAAATTTATGAACATTTTTCAAATCCAGAAATTCGGGAACATTTATTCAATTCCGTAAACTTTTTCAAATTCAATTTTTTCCTAATTTCGTGGTTTTGTTTTCAAATATGTAAACGTTTCTCATCTCACAATTGTTTTTAAAAGTACTATGAAAAACCATCTGGGCTCTTTCATAGCAGACCAGCTGCATAAAAAATCAAAAAATAACTACCTTTTTTTTAGAGAATGAAAAAGCAAACTATCTGGCAAGCTGTGTGTAAACTAGTACTGCTATCCAAATTCAAGATGTTCAATTATCGCTAGATAGTAGATACACAAAACAAAGCTACTAATTTGACAATCACAAACTCACAATGGCCAAACCTACAAATTACCAAGGCAAGACAGAACAATTGGAAAGTCAAAATTCAATCAATATTACTGAATAGACCAGAGCAAGGGATTGTCCAAAACAAGCATAATTTAATTTAACAGTACGCCTTGCTGAATATCATCAGATCCAAATGACACTTGGATAGCATAGCATCAAAAGATTGCTTAAATGGTCTCATACAGGACAAGGTAATCAGAGCTTCCCCGAGAGAGATGGCACACAATGAGGAAGTGGTGACCCGCATATGAAGAGCTGACTTCAAACTAGGATGCGCCAATTCCTTTACAAGTCACCACACGGCCTGAATCATAGAAATGACAGAAGGATCAGCTACCAAATTTGCACTGAAATAAGCCGATATAATTTTACCAGCATACAAGATGAGCACGTAGTAGAAAAATCAAACTGACTTGTAACCAGAACATTAAGCTCATGTATATGCCGTTTACTGTTTAAAATTCTACTCCCTCCGTAAAGAAATATAAGAGCGTTAAAATCACTAAAGTAGTTATCTAAACGCTCTTATATTTCTTTACAGAGGGAGTATCAAAGAGCTGTTGAAAAGATTGCACCAGTTCAGACCAGTTGGCAGTTATGGTATTATGAAAACAAAACCTGAATAAGTGGGCTATCTTCTAGGCTAAATGTCCCTAAACAAAACCATCAATTGATTTCATACAGCAAGGAGTACGAAGTACTTAACCAATAATCACATAGCGAACGACGCATATGTAATCATAAGAATGTTACAATATCCATTCTAGTTTTTGATCTTCTAAATGACCAATTACTAGAAAATACACAAGCAGTATTATACCATTACCAGTTATAAAGATAAAAGAATATAAAGGTGACATCATCAGAAGTTAAAGTGAGGAACTTAATGTTAACAATAAGGACCAGCTCCCAACCCAGTAGCACAAGACAAGTTTCTAAGAGAAAACAAGCATTAAGGTACACACTAGATGACGATTTCGGAGGTATACAATTCATAGACATGAGCTAAAAGATCATTTCTTAAACCTGTGACATGCCTACGAAACAAGCTAAATAAAACTTCCAACATAAAAACAACCTGCATTTGGGAACTATAAAGGTAACCTAAAAGATATTTTATAACAAATCAAAATGAGCAAGGAAATCAGATATACATGTGTTAGAATAAATTCGAGGCATATCGTTGATCATCCGAGGACCAAGCAATCACACGAGCACGACACCGAGATTTGTTAACGAGGTTCACCGATATGGCTACATCCCCGGGGCCTGACTACGGGCACTCCTCCCGTGACACCGCCACAATATCAAGACCACGGCCGCCTGGCGCTGACACGCCGCCGGCTCCCCCGCGTGCCTGTGCTATTATGTTGGCATAGGTTACATCGTGTGTCTAGCCCCGCTATATATGAGAGGCCTAGGATACAAGTGTCCTACTTGGACACGACTCCATATCCTATCTAAAAACAATACAACTACAAGTGCAACTGTAACCTACTTTGTACACAATATTCGACACAACTCTAACAAACTTCACCTTGGCGAATATTCTCACCACCTTGAATTCGTCCATGTGTCAAACTTTCATGTACATTGGACTTGAGTTTATCCCATGAGCACCACTGCTACTTCAAAGACTCCATATGACTTCACCTGCAACTTGTAGTCCCCTTCTTTTCTTGACCAAGTTAACACTCGAGCAAAATTAAGTTCCTTATTACTTTAGTTTGTGCTCCCAACTTTCAGAGTATCCGTCAACATCATCACACACTGATCACTGACCTGCGTGAAAGTGAACAACTCACATATTGGGTGTCACACATAAGAGTTACCTGAACTCAACATCACCGCTCCTTTCTTGACCGTCTACGAAACTTGAAGGAATTTCACCGTTGCTTGTAGTCATCCCGAGTCAAATTCAAGTTGTCTCACCACATGTATGACCACGAGAGCCTTGGTCCGTCTCCACGCCTGTGGCGCCGCAGACGCTCGCCGCCATTACCGCTGCCGAGCCTCCGCTGTCGGTCGAGTCTCAAGGATCGCGAACCCACACCACTCAACCCCCAAAGGCAGAGTACCACCGATCATCACCGACCGATGACGAGTTTCACGCTTCCATCAGACCACTGGGCTCCAGTCCGAATTACATGTCCCTCGCTTTTCCCGCTGAATAGGCTTCGACTCTCTGTGCACTTACGCCGTAGCCCCTCAATCCAGCTCCACCTTCAACATGACTCCATGGTAGATGATCAGTCCACCCTCGCGCCCCGTCAACTTCAAGCTCAGTGTATACATCACCTTGAATCAACCCCGTGCCATAGTCTGTCGAAGCCGCACAAGCCCTCGGGCCTGCGTCACGTGTTTCCACGCCCAGAAGTCGGTCACCATCGGCATCACGCTTCTATGTCGTCGTCGCCGATCCCACCACCTTCTTCTGTACCAACCGACTCACGTCGATCCGTCAGACTATCCAGTCTGACCCAGCCAAATTCGTTCGACTGTACGACATGCTCCAGACTCCTCCGAGCCTTATGCGCACGTCGTCCTGCGTGCCTCCGCAGCTTGTCCGCGTCTGTAGCCTGTCCAAGCACCTAGTAGCCGTCCTGTGCACATGCTGACTTTTTCCGCACGATCTTCCGAGCAAGAAAATAGCCCAAAGAATCTAATATGTCCCTCGCTAGCCTTCCTGCATACATGTATATCATGGAACACAAACTCCATCTGCTACACGACATGTGACTAGGTTCACATATTTTTTCTTCATACTTTCAAGCTCTTGATCACGTAGTAGCCAGCAACACATCAATGCCACAATTTGTCCTGTACCACGCTGCCTCTACAGCGTACGTGTCCTGGTCCAGCACCACACACGATGTAACCTATGCCAACATAATAGCACAGGCACGCGGGGAAGCCGGCGGCGTGTGCCGGCGCCCGGGTGGCCGGTGTGCGGTATTGTGATGGTGTCACGGGGAGGAGCGCCCGTAGTGAAGCCCCGGGGATGTAGCCATATCGGTGAACCTCGTTAACAAATCTCGGTGTCGTGCTCGTGTGATTGCTTGGTCCTCGAATGATCGACGGTATGCCTCGGATTTATTCTAACAACAGGGCGGTTAAAATGCAAACCTAATGTACAAAATGCAATGTAAAAATAAACATTACTCCCTCTGTATCAAAATATAAGACATTTTAGTGTCAGAAAAGGTCTTATATTTTGATACAGAGGGAGTTCAATTCATTGGCAACCTAGTTAACTAGGTAAATATTATGTTGTTCCTTGTGCCAAAATTACTTACCACGTAGCGTGTACTAAATAAAACTGGTTCTAGGAAAATCACATGAAGGGACTGTAATACAGGACATCAAAAACCAGTCAAGCATACCAGGATAATGTGTAAGAACAATTCAGAAGTTGTAACTGGGAAACTTTCTGAATGTGAAACGGCAGGATAGGATAATGAACGCACAAATTAGGGAAGTATCCAGTGTATCTCTACAACTAACAGGACACCTGTGATCAGAAGTTCAAACAGACTTAGATATTGGAATGATGGCCTCCCATCCATGTCATTTAGAGCATAATCACTTCAGTATTCTACCGATCTTGCAAGAAGAACTGCCTATAACCTTACATGGATACACTTGTGCCTCCAGGTTCTACTAGCCTAATCCAATGCCACTGCACTTACTCATGGTATTATGCACATGGAACAAACTACTGCAAGCAAACACATGACAAAAACACTGATCCGAGTGTGCAAAAGAGCGAGCAACATCGCTGGACAGAAATGGCGACAGGGTTTACCGAAGTCAGTCCTCTGGAGCGAGGAACGTGGGCGGCCATGCCAAGGAGTAGGCGAAGATGGGGTGCCCATAGTCCTTGCCGCTTCCCGTCGGCAGGCGCACCATCTTGCCAGTGTCCAGATCGTAGGTGTAGCGCCCAAATCCCCAGGTCTTGATGAACACCTTCCCTGTGCGACCGGCGTCCATGTCGGTGGGCCAGATGCAATGGGTCCTGAGCATCCGGTTGCTGGGCATACCAGGAATCATGTCGCACAGCGCGCTCAAGTCCACGATCCTCCTCTCCAGAAGCCAACCGTTGTCGCTCGACATGCCCTCCCCGCGCACCCAGAGATGCAGCTGCTGCTGGCCGTCCGTGACCAAGCAAAGCCGGCCATCCGGCGTCTCCCCGACGCGGTACTTGCACACAGCCAGCGCGTCGATTCGCAGCGCGCGCGGCGACTGCAGGTAGGAGAACCTGAGCGTGACAGGGTCCAGCACGAGCACGCGCTCAGAGTTGCAGATGTGCCAGTATATCTTCCCGGCGGCGTGCACGCAGCGTCCTTCGAACCGCCAGGGGTCGAAATCGACCACGACATCCTCGTCCTGCGGGAGCGCGCGCCAGCTGCAGTCGCCGTTGTCGACGGACGCGACCCAGGCGCGAGGGTGGCGGCCGTCGATGGCGAAGCAGACAGCCTCGAAGCAGAGCTTGCTCGGGTGAGCGCGGGAGAGCAGCGCGGAGCCGACGTAGTACCTTGAGCTGCGCCAGCGGCGGTCATCGGGCACCGTGTCGCGGCGCGGGGGCGGGAGGAGCGTGCGGCGGCGGGTGGCCGGGTCGAGGACGAGGAAGCGGGGGATGACCTCCTTGGGAAGGGGGTCGGACGGCTCGCAAAGCAGGAGGCCTTGATGCGAGTCGTAGAGGTAGAAGCGGAAGGCTTCCGGAGCGAAGTCGAGGGAGAGGCGCGGGGAGGAGGCGTCGAGGGGAGCGAACACGGCGGGGGTGTCGGGATCCTTGGTTTCCTCCAGCGGGAACGGGGGATTGACTTGGGTTGGGTGGAAGAAGTGGCCGAGGAGAGGAGGGGCGCGAGGGAGGCAGCTGGCGGCCAGGCGGCGCCAGCGGTGGCAGGCGAGGGCGGCACGGAGGAGGTCGGCGAGGCAGAGACGGCGGAGAATGCTGAAGATGTCGAACTCGGCGAGCACGTCGATCGAGACGTCCGGCGCCGTAGCCTGTGTCTCCACCGGCGGTGGGGGAGGAACCGTGGTGGAGGAAGGTGGGTCTCTTTTGCTTCTGGTCTTCTTCCCTTTGCTCTTCCGCGCCATCGCTGGAGCTGCAGGAGGTTTCCGGAGAGGGGATCGGACGGCGGACTAGCTAGCACGCGGGGCAGCGTTTGGCAGGACGGATGGTAGTGCGTTCGACTGTAAACTCATGGTAAGGTCGAGCTGACGGAAATTGTCTCCGCACACCGAAAATTACGTCCCCAATTTTTTTTTAGATAAATGGCGAGCGCCCGACTTTATAAATAAAGCCACCAGACAAAGTCAAACATCAATCACATCATATCACATAAGTTACCAGAATAAGGCCAACTCCACCGCGCGACCCCAAACAGACGTTCGTTTTGTCCGGATTCTCGTCTGCTCGTGAGGATTTAGGATACGAGCCTTATCTCAGATGCGGTGGTCAGGCGCCCAAATACACACATCCATTTGCCCCATCCTGTCCGGCTGTACAAAATGCACATATATTCATATGAAAACTAGTTTGCACGTCCAAATATTAATTGTGCGAAAATAAAATAGTTTTACAACCCAATCGAAATTGTCTCTAATAAAATAGTTTTACAACCAAATCGAAATTGTCTTCAACGAACATAAAATGAACCAATACATCTATTGGTTGCCAATGTGATCCCAGACGTGCTCAACCAAGTCATTTTGAAGATTCAAATGAGTGTGCCAATCACGCATCTCACGGTGGAATTGGACAAACTGTTCAAATGTGTCTGGGTCTTGGTGCAGGGGCTCAATATTTTCACCTTGATAATCAAATCCTTGGTCGAAGATACTCTCATCACCCTCGTCCTCGACGATCATGTTATGCATTATCACACAAGCAGTCATCACCTCCCAAAGCTTCC
Source organism: Aegilops bicornis (assembly GCA_021605145.1). NCBI lineage: Eukaryota > Viridiplantae > Streptophyta > Magnoliopsida > Poales > Poaceae > Aegilops > Aegilops bicornis. Next base: position 396,446,384 of record CM038673.1, on the reverse strand, counting down.
TTTCATCCCATGACGGTCACGGGGTTTCGAACGATACCCCACCGGGATTGAAGCACACCAAAAGCACGTTCCACATCCTTTCTAGCACTCTCTTGCATTTGGGCAAATCTCTTTCTCTTCTCACCTTGGGGTTTCGAGATTGTCTTCACAAAAGTTGACCACTGAGGATATATACCATCCGCTAGATAGTATCCCTTGTTGTACTGATGGTCGCCGATCTCAAAGTTGACAGTGGGGAGTGGCCTTACGCAAGCCTCGCGAAGACCGGAGAACGCCGCAAAGACGTTGATATCATTGTGAGAACCTGCCAGACCGAAGAAAGAATGCCATATCCAAAGATCTTGCGATGCCATGGCTACTAATATGATAGTGCACCCGTTAACATGCCGCTTGTACTGGCCCTGCCACGCAAATGGATGCTTCTTCCACTCCCAATGCATACAATCTATGCCGCCAAGCATGCCCGAAAGCCTCTAGCTGCGTTGGTCGCCAACAATCTTTACATGTCGGTAGCGATTGGCTGCCTCAAGTACTCTGGGTCAAACACCTCGATCACACCGCAAAACTTGTACATTGACATCGACATGTTGTCTCACTCATACGCACATACTCGCCCACCAGATCGCTCGAATACCATATGCAAGCATGCGGATGGCCGCGGTGCATTTCGGGTAAGAGGAGAATCCAAGCTTGCCAAGGGCATCCGTCTTGCACTCGAAGCATGGGTCATGAGCAACCACTCCCTCTCGGATACGATTGAACACATGCCTTGCCATACGAAAACGACGACGAAATTTATCCGGCTTGAAGAGCGGGGTGTTGGCAAAGTAATCGGCATAGAGCAGGGCGTGGCCTCTCTCCTCGCTATGCGGTTCAGGTTGGGAGCACGGCCAGGAGTGACCCTCGCATCGAGGAAGCCGCCGCTGAATATGATCGTGAACGACCAAAGTGCAGCCACCACAAGATCTTCATCATCCGACGACGAATCGTCCGATGAACAAAGGAAGTGATGAAAGAAAAACTCGTCTCCACTGTCCATACCTTTGATGGCAAAAGGTCGAACACCTTGCGGTCGTGGTGGCGAAGAGGTCGCGATGATCACCTCGACGCAGCAGGGGTGGTTGCCGGCCGGCCACTGGCCGCTCTGGAGCTCTCCTCGGAATCTGCCTCGGCCTCCGTGGTCTGTCGCCGGCAGTCGTGTCCCCTCCGCCACCGGCAAGGACGGCGACGGCCAAACCTCCACCGATAGACGACCAAAACTACGGCGAAAGCGCGGGCGTGGTGGCGGCCATGTCGAGACGTGGTTTGGTATGGACGGCGGGGGGCTGCGCGGTGAGGAGACGGCCGGAGACTAGGGGCGAGGCCGGGCGGGCGAGGCGGGAGAGAGGGTGAAGCGTTGGGAGCGGAGGGATCGATAGTGTCCCCGACAGCGGGCCAGCTGTGGGGACAAGGGCGTGAGTCCCGGCCGTCACAAGGCCCTTTTCACCCCAAACCGGCGCAAGTTTGGGCTGGGATGGGTCAGAACGGACGGAATCCGGATATTTGTCCGTTTGAGGCCGCGCGTTGGGCCGCCTCTTTTGTCCCTTTTACCCCAAACGGACGGGGGCGGACAGGATAGGGTCGCTCGGTGGAGTTGGCCTAAGTCTAGGGAGAACGGGTACAAGGCATCCAGCCTAACATGGCGCGCAGGCCAACACAACAAACAACCAAACAACTAGGGATCCGACCTCACGGAGCGCGCGGCAGGCAAGAAGTCAGAGATTTCATTTTAGATAGCATGTCGTCGAAAAGCCTCTAGGTCCCCTTCCTTAGTCAATGATCTCCACCGCCGCAAAAAGACATTGGCTTTAAATAAGCGACTCCTTTGGGTTAGCCGGGAAAATGTGTTCAATAGTGAACTTGTTTCTAGTAGTCCATAGCGACCAACATATCGCAGCCCAGCCCACCATGAATACCCGCTTAGACCGGCCTGCTAGCGAATCAATACAACACCGAAGCTCCTCAAAAGAAGAGGGGTTCCAATTAACACGAAGCCAAAGCCTAATGCAACTCCAAATGAATTTAGCCAAAGAGCAAAGAAAAAAGATATGTTCGGTATTCTCAATAGCACCACAAAGCTGGCACCTGTCAGAACCCAGCCCATTCCTCTTCTTAATTTGACCAGCCGCAGGGAGTTTATGATGAAGAGCTTGCCAAAGGAAGATTCTAATTTTGGGAGGAATGCGGGCAGATCAAATGTACTTAAACTTCTCAGTGCGAGCACCAGAGATAAGTTTAGAATACGCCGATTTAACAGAGAAACGCCCCGAGGAGGAATGGGGCCACACAACGGAGTCCTCTGCCTCCGAGAGCAAGGGAAGCAGCAAGAAGGCACCGCCAATCTTCCAACTCCACAGGGAAAGAGAACGAAAATCTAAAACCCAACCCCGAGCCGAGAGCTCAAAGATAGAGATCTTGGGATCAAGACAGAAAGAAAACAGAGTCGGATAGGCCACCGCCAAATGAGGTATCCCTACCCACCAATCTAACCAAAAACGAGTAGATTTACCGTCTCGAACGACGAACTTCACAAGAGACCGGAAGATCGTTCTAATATTAACTAGTTGACGCCAGAATTGAGAACCACTAGAAGAGGGAGCGAACATAGGGCTCGAGGAAGGGAAGTATTTAGCTTTGAGAAGGGTAAGCCAAGCAGGGCGATCCTCAAGGTACATTATTTTCCACCACCATTTTAGCAAAATGCATTTATTCATGATCCGAGTGTTAATGATGCCAAGGCCCCCCATGTTCTTAGGTCTACAAATGAGATCCCATTTAACCATCCTATATTTGCGTTTATTATCGGCAGAGTTCCAGTAAAAGGCACCCCTGTGCTTATCGAAACCCGTGTGTGTCCCTTCGGACAGGAGATAAAAGCCCATTAGAAACATCGGGAGAGAGGACAGGCAGGAATTGGTAAGGGCAACCTTGCCCGCCTCAGAGTTATAGCGACCTCGCCACGGCAAAACTCTATTGCCAACTTTAGTCACTGCTGGGGCAAAATCTTTTGCCAGAAGCTTGAGAGGGGATATAGGTAAGCCCAAATATTTGAGAGAAAAAGACCCAAGAGAGCAGTTCATGAGATGTGCCACCAACAAGGCTGCGAGTCGTGCACTCTAGTAACAATGACCTCGCTCTTAGAGAAGTTAATTTTAAGGCCCGAAAGAGCTTCAAAGCAAAGAAGAAGAAATTTCAAGTTCGTAAGAGAATCCTCATTAAGACCAACCATAATGATGGTATCATCCACATATTGGAGGTGAGTAATGCCATTAGGGATGAGGTGAGTGCTAACAGGCGAAATGTGACCAGCAGACGCAGCACGAGACAGAATGTGTGATAGAGCATCGGCCACAAAATTAAAAAGTAAGGGGGACGCCGGGTCTCCTTGTCTCAAGCCTCTACCATTCGCAAAAATTTTGCTAGTATGACAGTTGACAGCCACAGCCGTGTGGCCACCAGTGACGAGCTGCATCAGACGGTGAACAACCGACCCATCGAAGCCCTTGGCCAGCAAAACTTGCCGGAGGAAGTTCCAGCTCACCGAGTCATATGCCTTTTCAAAGTCCAATTTAAGTACCACAGCCTTGGTGTTCTTACTGCGAAGTTCATGAATAATCTCATGCAAGCAAAGCACCCCGTCCAAGAGGAATCTCCCCTTAATGAACACCGATTGGAAAGGACTAATGACCCGATGGGCGATTGGAGAGACCCTAGTAGCCATGCCCTTAGCAGGGATCTTAGCAAAGTTGTTAATTAGAGCAATGGGCCTAAATTGGGAGATCAAGTCCGCGCCTTTGACCTTAGGGATGAGGGTGAGTACTGCGTAGTTAAGCCTCGAGGTGTCAACAGTCCCCAACCAAAACCCTTGGGTGATAGCCGTAATGAGGCCTTTTAACTGAGGCCAGAATTGCCGAAAAAAAGAAATGGAAAAGCCGTCAGGACCTGAAGCCACATTAGAGTTGGCAGAGCGGATTGTCTCAAAAATTTCCTCTTCCGATGGTGGGATTAGCAAACTGTCATTATCAGCGATCAAAAGCTGTTCGAGAGGGGACCAGAAGGACGAAGCTAGCTTAAGACCCAACTCAGGTTTAGCCGCTAAAAGGTTAGAGAAGAAATGAACCACATGACGCATAATCACCGAAGGGTCAGAGACCATGACGCCGTCAATAATAAGGCTATCAATGATGCATCTCCGACGTCGACCATCAGCAATAGCAAAGAAGTAGGACGTGGGCGAGTCTCCCTTTAAGGTCAGTTGATAGTGCCTCGCTGCTTCCAGTACACTTCCTCCTGCCTGTGGATGCCCAAAAGCGCCTCTTCTAAGCCATACCGGATTTGCCATTCGTCCGTGGACAGCCCAGCGCTATCCACGCGCTTGTCCAGAACACCAATTTGAGCCACCAACCTAGCTTTGTCACGCCTTGACTCAGCATAGTGGTTTTTGGACCAACCTCTAAGGAATCTACGGAGGAAATAAGAACATTGATGCCAGTCGTCCATTGGGCCAAAAGAACGGCGAGTAGAGGAGAGGAAAGACGAAATCTTATGCGACAATATCTCATTGAACCCCTCCACCTGTAGCCAGGAAGCATCGAACTGAAACCTCAGGAAACCAACTGGGCGCGCTCCATCATCAAGAATCAGGGGGGTGTGATCAGAACCCACACAAGCAAGGGCTCTGAGAGTGACACGGGGAAATAAAGAATCCCACAAAGGACAGACAAAAACCCTATCGAGAACAGAGCGGATGGGGACAGATTGATGGTTCGTCCAAGTGTACCGGGCTCCAACCCTAGGGATTTCACGAATAGTCGTGTCCCTAATGAAAGCATTGAAAGCATCGCCCAAATGCCAAGAGAAATTGGAGGAGCTCCTGTCAGACGGAAAACGCAACAAGTTAAAATCGCCCCCAATCAAGAGAGGTAGCTGACAGGATTCTATTTTATTACTAATCTCGTCCAAAAAAACATAAGACATAGCATGGTCAGCCGAACCATATACCACCATGAATTCCGGTAAAGAATTGAGAGATCGATGGGATACCACTGTGCTGGCCCAAAAAATGCCATGGTCAAAAGCAACAAAATCGAACATATCTTTCCTGGAGCCCAGAAGAATACCACCCGAATGGCCAACAGAGGCCACAAAGTTCCAATTAAATCTATCTATCCCAGCAATGGCCGATAATTCGCTAGAGGAGAAAGAAGATTTGATAGTCTCCACAAGGCCAATAAAATCCACATTTTCAGACCACACCAAGTCTTTAAGCTGATCCCTGCGCCCCCTGATGAAGTCATGTACCTAGGGTAGGGGCATGAACCTGTCCAAGATACCCTCCCCAAGGACATCTCTTGAAGAAAACACCTTTCAGTCGACCTGGAAGGATTCCACTCGACGGACCTGAAGACACTCGACCACCAGCCAACCACTCGACCGCGGAAGATCTACAAATACCGCACGCAAACGGTCGGTCATTAAATGGCTTTATGGTCATCATAGCACTTTATGTGGGACGTTACCAGTAACTCCCTCTCTTAATTAACTTAATCCCTACATAACTGAGGGCTGGAGGGGTCTGGCGAACTCTATATAAGCCACCCCCTCCTCAGTGTAAAGGGTTCGCACCCCTGTAACTCATACGCATATAATACAGTCAAACGCCTCCGGGCTCCGAGACGTAGGGCTGTTACTTCCTTCGAGAAGGGCCTGAACTCGTAAACATCTTGCGTATACAACTACTCCATAGCTAGGATCTTGCCTCTCCATTAAGGATGGCAATTTTATCCATGGACATGGATATCCGCGGATACCCGACCCGAATGGACATGGTTTGGATACAATTTTATACCCATGGACAGCGCCCGAACCCGACCCGACTAATCATGGATAGGGCATGGATATAATTTTATACCCGTGGATATACCCAAACCCGACCTGTAAGTGTATACCCTGTCCGCTTTTCTTTATTATAATAAAAAAATTTAAAGGAAATTTCCCTAAACCCCACCGAGTAATTACTCCACCGCTCCTTCCCATTCTCATCTTCTCAGGAAACGACTCATCAATCGCCATTAAGGATCTTCTCGTCTCCTCGACTCCTGCGGACCTAAGATATGGTGGCGCAAAACAGCAGCCAACTCCACGGGTAGATGGCTGGCCAGCTTCATCTGCATAGATCGCCCCCGATTCCTCCATCTCAGCTTTTCCAAGAACGCAGCATACCACCAGTTCTTCGCACGTGCGGCATCGAGGTGGCGCACGATGATGCAGCGTGAGGCGCCGCGCACGAGCAGGAGTATGGCGGCACAGACGTGCAGCAATCCAGCGCACACCACGACGAGGAGCAGTACCGCGCCATGGAGGCGACGACCATGCAAAACAACCAGCCGTCAGGTAAGTTATTTGTTCCTGCTCGTGTACGCGTAGTGTTCTTGTGCATGAACGTGCATGACGTGCTTGTTCGTGACTTTGTATTAGTGATTGGAGTAGAGAACAAGAGATTTGTAGTAGTCAATTTCTATTTGCTAGTTCGTGGAAAGAGAAAGATGGACTTTACTGCATTACTTGACCTATAGTGGTCAATTTTAGTCAGATTAGACAACAAATCGGACTACAAATCAGAGAACAAGATATTTGTAGTGATGAATTTTAGTCAGATTCCACTTTTGTACACATGACCTGATCTATAGATATGCCTGTTAATTAGTAATTCTTTTTTCACAAAATCAGTCAGTTCATTTTCCAATTGGGTCGTGAACGATTCATACGAAGTTAGAATCTAACGTATTAAGATCCATTTGCTCACAATCTGTGGATTTAGTTACTACGTAGTTTTTTTGGTTGTAAAAATTACAATTTAGGTACCGAATTTGTATAGTTCGGACAAGAGATTTGTTTCAGTTAAAGCATGTGCTCAACCATGTCATGTGCAGTAAAGGTCTCATGGTACATGGCTTTAGTTATTAGTTACTTTGGTTGTAAAAATTGCAATTTAGGTGCAGAATTTGTACAATTCAGACATTATGTACATGGTACAATATTGGTTGTTTATTTCCATGATCTTAATTATTGTTTTTATGATCTGTTCACATGAAGGATGAGTCCGAGTCTATCATAACTGAAGCTTAGTCCCGTATACGGTGAAGAAGGAAGATGTTGGCTAGAAGAATACCTTCCTTCATTTGTAATGAGAACGGTGATGTACTTATGTCTCCTGGCTGTAAGAAACTAAGACTGAGAAATTATGTTGGCCTATTCCTATGTCATTTTGTAATAAACCAAGATTGAGAGTTTATGTTACTATTCCTATGCCATTCTGTGAGGAACTAAGGCTGGAATTTTGTACTTATACTTATTTGATGTTTAGTTATGTCATTCTATGAGAATCTGAGAGCTTATTTCATGTGGTGCACTTCTCCAATGTCATTGTTTGAGCATTTGAAAAGTTATTTAATGTTGTGAAGATGTGCAATGCCATTTTGCGAGAATCTGACTTTATGTAAATGTTGTGCAATGTTATGTTATTCTTCAAGATATTATATATATGTGTGTTGATAGGACCCGGTGGATATCCATCGGTTATGGATATCCAGCGGGTTTGGACATAGACACAATTTTTTGCCCGTGGATTTTTTCATGGATGGGCAAAGAACATCCTCGTGGATTCGGATATGGATTTGATATTGTTCAACCCGGGCCGAACCCGATCCATTGCCATCCTTACTCTTCATACCTACCCCCCATTCTATTGTCAGGCTTAGAACCACGACAGTTGGCGCCCACCGTGGGGCAGGTGTCTTAGCGACTTGTTGGAGAAGTTGCAGTTTTTCCGATCCCATTCATCATGGTTTCAGGTGGAGTTTTGGTTGAGGGCCGCGAGATCCGTCTCGGTGCGCTCACGTTCATCGCGACGACTCCGCTTAGTTGCAGGAGGCTCCACTCGACGTCGACGCACTCCCCGTCCGCGGGGCAACGCACTTTCGCGCGTGCGTCCGTGGCGTCCTCCTGCGGCAGCCGTCGACCCAGTATCGGTCGGCTCTTGTGCCGTCCTCCCTCCCAGTCTCTCGCCGGCGCAAGCGCTCCGGTCGGTCGAGGCTTCAGCGGTGGGTGAGGCACGCGGTGGCCCGCCACCGGCCACCCTCAAGTCGCGTAATCGAGCCCGACGAATCTCTCTACGGCATGTTCGATCTGTCGACCGGCTCAGAGATCGCATCCGAAAAGCGATACCGGTGATCCAAATGGGCGGAGGTTACGATGGTCGACGGACCACACAGTCCTCTGGTTTCCCCCGCCGATGGAGGCGTTGGCGGAGGCGAGCCAGTGCAGCTCACGAAGAGTACCAACTCGAGCCCTCACTTCGCTGCAGAGGAGGAGCTTCGCCCGTCCGGAACATGGATGCGCTTCACACTCCTATCGTTGGAGAAACCCCGAGGCACGTGCCTTAGAAGATGCGCGTTTGGCCAACTTATCGAGCGCACTCGACCGGAAAATCTCCAGCGAGTGCTCGATTTAACGAAGCGCAACAACGGGTCCCGTCGTCCAGTCGACGTCAACTCTTTCCACAACCGACTCAGGTATACCTAACTCCCATTCAGAACCTAGCAGCTGCAACCCGTATAGCAGAGTCCATTCAGCCTTCCCAGTCGGAGGCTGGCAGAGGCTTACTCCAAATCAGAGATTTGCTCCGGGCAGCAGGAGATCAAAATTCAGTCAGACGCATTTATGAACAGATTCACAGCAGATCCGTCGCTGCGAATACGATCGATCGGCACATAGTCAAGATCGCCCCGAGGCGTGAGGGACATGGAGGCCGGCGTGATCAAGATGAGGACCGATTCGATCGTGATGATCGACGTCAAGTGCCCACTCCTCCCAAGGGGTGGGTGTTATGCGCCTCGACAAAGAAGATGATGACGCCTTGACAAAGGTCAGGGCGAAGGATTCCAGTCGACCCCAGAGAACCAGGCTTTGATGCGAGATCCATCATCGTTCAAGGCTTGCTCGACAGGAAGAGAGCTCACCGAGAAGGCCATGACAGAAATGCACCCGCCAGCAGCAGAGTACACGTCTCAGGACCAGAGTGTTTTAGCAGAGCCATCCGAGCCGTGATGATTCCTCCCAACTTCAGGTTGGCGACTGGAGTCAGTAAGTTCACCGATGAGTCCAAGCTGAATACCTGGCTTGAGGACTACTGAGTGGTTGTCCAGATTGGCGGCGACAACGATGAAGTGGCCATGAAACACCTGCCTCTTATGTTGGAGGGCTCGGCCAGAGCATGGTTGAATCAGTTAGCACCCAAAGAAAGATTTACACTTGGGAAGATCTTGCCCGAGTGTTTGTCAGACATTTGAAGGAACTTGCAAGCGGCCGCCAGGGTTGACAGAGTTGCGCCGTGTGCAGAAGTCGAATGAAACTCTGAGGGATTACATCCAGAGATGGATTACATTGCATCACACGGTAGAGAATGTGTCTGATCATCAGGCAGTCTGTGCCTTCAAGGAAGGTGTCAAGAACAGAGAGTTGAGTTCGAAATTCGGTCAGACCGGATATATGACCCTGAGTCGAATGATGGAGATTGCCACCAAGTATGCCAATGGTGAATAAGAAGATCGGCTCTGGAGTGGTAAATACAAGTCAGCCGTTAATGAAGCCGGCGGAGGAAACTCCAGTCGGAAGAAGAAGCGCAAAGCCGAGCCAGCTGCTCCCGGAGAAGCCTTGGCCGTGACCCCAGGAAAGTTCAAGGGGAAACCCAAGGGGCCTTGGAACCCCAAGAAGGTGAAATACCAAGATGGAAATGATGTGTTGGACCTACCGTGTCACATTCACACGAAGAAAGATGAAGAGGGTAAACTCATTTACCCAAAGCATACCACTCGACAAAGGTCGGCTCTTGATTCAAAGTTAGCCCAAGGAAAGCGTATCAAGGATAAGGAAAAGGAGCCGGACAAAGTTGAGGACAAGGAAGATAGTGATGGTGGATACCCCCAGGTCAATTCCACCCTGATGATTTTTGCTGACGTTGAAAGCAAAAGTCGATTGAAAGTTATCAACCGAGAGGTGAATATGGTTGCACCGGCGACACCCAATTATCTGAAATAGTCCCAGACTGCCATTACATTCGACCAGTCCGATCATCCGACACACATTGCCACCCCTGGGAGGCAAGCTTTGGTGGTCGACCCGGTCACCGAAGGCACTCGACTGACCAAAGTGTTGATGGATGGTGGCAGTGGCCTGAACATATTGTACGCAGAGACGTTGAAAGGGATGGGCATTTCGATGTCCAGACTCAGCACCAGTAACATGAGCTTCCATGGAGTCATTCCTAGAAAGAAGGCTGAGTCACTCGGCCAAATTGCTCCTGATGTGGTTTTCGGTGATTCAAAACATTTCCGCAAAGAAAAATTGATGTTTGAAGCTGTGGACTTCCAGAGTGCTTATCACGCTATTCTAGGGAGGCCGGCGTATGCACGTTTCATGGCTCGACCATGCTATGTGTACCTTAAGCTGAAGATGCCCGACCCTAAAGGCGTGATCACTATCATTGGCAATCGGAAGAAAGCAGAAGAGTGTTTCCAGAAAGGCTCTAAGATCACTGATGCTCAGATGGCAGTGGTAGAGCTGCAAGAATACCAGAAAACTGCAAATCCGAGTGATTTGTTGCGAGCCAAGAAGCCCGCCACGGAGTCAACATTTCAGTCGTCCGGGGAAACGAAACCGATTCATATTCATCCGACTGATCCCAATGCTGCTCCGACTCACATCTCAACAACACTCGACTCCAAATAGGAAGAAGCGCTCATCCAGTTCCTCCGTGAGAATCGGGACATCTTCGCATGGAAGCCTGGCGACATGCGGGTGTTGCCAGGGGATGGTGAGCATCGTCTACGAGTCGACTCAAAAGTTAAACCTGTCAAAGAACATCTTCGACGGTCCGCCGTCTAGAAGAGAAAGGCCATTGGCGAGGAAGTGGCTCGGCTCTCAGCAGCAGAGTTTATCCGAGAGATTTATCACTCCGAGTGGCTCGCCAATGTTGTCATGGTCCCTAAGAAGGAAAATTCACTTCGCATGTGCATCGACTTCAAACATATCAATCGGGCCTGCCCGAAAGATCATTTTCCTCTTCCCCGCATCGACCAAATAGTCGACTCAACTGCGGGATGTGAGCAATTGTCTTTCTTAGACGCCTATTCTGGGTACCATCAGATCCGTCTGTATGGACCCGACGAGATCAAAACAGCTTTCATCACTCCATTCGGTGCTTCGTTATGTCACCATGCCATTCGGCCTCAAGAATGCCGGAGCCACGTTCATGAGGATGATTCGAAGTGTTTGCTCACTCAAATCACCGGAATGTGGAAGCATACATGGATGATATTGTGGTCAAGTCACGGAAAGGTTCCGACCTGTTGACTGACCTTGCTGAAACATTTGCCAATCTCAGGAGGTATGATATCAAGCTTAATCCATCAAAGTGTACATTCGGAGTTCCTGGCAGAAAGTTACTCAGTTTTCTCGTTTCCGAACGAGGAATCGACGCCAACCCATAAAAAGTTGGCACTATACTCCGAATGAAACGCCCGCTGCGTGTGCACGATGTCCAGAAGCTTACTGGATGCTTGGCCGCTTTAAGTCGATTCATCTCTCGCCTCAGTGAAAAGGCATTGCCTCTTTACTGACTGATAAAGAAGTCAGACAAGTTCGAGTGGACTCCCGAAGCTGATGCAGCATTTGTAGAGCTAAAAGCTCTGCTCTCCACCCAGCCGGTGCTTGCTGCCCCAATCATCAAGGAGCCGTTGCTGCTTTACATTGCAGCCACATGACAAGTCGTCAGTACAGTACTTACAGTCGAGCGGGAAGAAGAAGGAAAGGCCTTCAAAGTTCAAATACCAAAGATACTATCTTTCTCAAGTATTGACCCCATCAAAACAAAGATACCCTCATTATCGAGAAGCTTGTTTATGGGATTTATATGACCGCCAAGAAGGTTGCTCATTACTTCTCGATCATTCCATTACGATCGTCGTGACGCCCCATTATCGTAGAGATTCTCGCACAATGTAGATGCAACTGGTCGAGTGGCAAAATGGGCGATTGAACTCCTTCCCCTTGATATCAAGTTTGAGGCAAAGAAAGCCATCAAGTCCCAAGCAGTAGCAGATTTCATCGCCGAGTGGATCGAACAGCAATTGCCGACTCAAGTTCACTCGAACCTTTGGACCATGTTCTTTCGACGGTTCTAAGATCTGAATGGTTCCGGTCTTTGGGGTAGTGTTGGTTTCCCCCCGAGGAGATAAGCTCAGATATGTGCTCCAGATTCACTTTGATTCTTCCAACAATGAAGCAGAATACGAAGCACTATTGTATGGGTTGCGTATGGCCATTTCACTCGGCGTCCGTCGCCTCCTGGACTACGGCGACTCAGATTTAGTGGTCAATCAAGTGATGAAGGAGTGGGACGTCAGAAGTCCAGCCATGACTGGTTATTGCAATGCAGTGAGGAAGCTAGAGAAGAAGTTCGAGGGGTTAGAGCTTCATCATGTGCCCCGACTGAAAAATCAAGCTGCTGATGATTTGGCGAAAATAGGGTCCAAGAGGGAAGCCATTCCCAGTGATGTGTTTTTGGAGCACATCCACACACCGTCATTTCAAGAGGATCCTTTCACCGAAGAAGCTCCGCAACCAAAAAGTGCCACTGATCCGACTGAAGTTGAAGTCCCAACTGTGGTGGACCTGGTCATGGAAGTCGTGGTCATCACTCCCGACTGGACGGTGCCGTACATCGCGTATATCTTAAGGAAAGAGCTCCCGGAGAATGAAGAAAAGGCTCGACAAATCGTCCGCCGATCTAAGGCCTTTACTGTGATCAAGGGACAGTTATTCAGAGAAAGCGCGACTGGAGTCGGCCAGAAATGCATAACGCCAGAAGAAGGTCAGATAATTCTTGATGATATCCACTCGGGGACCTGTGGTCACCATGTGTCCTCTCAGACCATCGTGGCTAAAGCATACCGAGCGGGATTTTACTAGCCAAAAGCAAATGAAATGGCAAAGGAAATAGTCGACAAGTGTGAAGGATGTCACTTCTACTCCAATATGTCGCACAAACCCGCCTTGGCATTGAAGACCATTCCACTCGTCTGGCCTTTCGCTGTTTGGGGGTTGGATATGATTGGACCACTGAGAACTGGCAGGAGCGGTTTTACTCATTTGCTTGTGGCAGTCGATAAGTTTACGAAGTGGATCGAAGCTAAACCTATCAAGAACCTTGATGCGTAATCGCTATCAGTTTCATCAGAGAGTTGATATTCAGATATGGAGTTCCGCACAACATCATCACTGACAATGGGTCAAACTTCGATTCCGACAAGTTCAAAGCCTTTTGCGCCTCCCAGGGCACGCGAGTCGACTATGCTTCAGTTGCTCAGCCCCGGTCGAATGGACAAGCGAGCGAGCAAATGGCCTAATTCTCAAAGGATCGAAACCTCGGCCGATGCGTGATCTCAATCATGCAAAGAGAGCGTGGGTCGACGAACTTCCGTCGGTTCTTTGGGAATTGAGGACCACTCCTAATCGGTCGATCGGGAGAACTCCATTCTTTACGGTCTATGGAGCTGAAGCAGTTCTGCCGAGTGACACCTTCACAATGCACCCCGAGTCGAACTCTACTCACGAAGATGAAGCGGAGCAAGCCCGGCAAGATGCAAATCGACCTCCTTGAAGAGGAGAGAGAGATGGCCTTGATCCGCTCGACCATCTATCGCCAGGACTTGCGTCGATTCCATGCTAGAAATGTGAAGAGCCGAACCTTTCAAGAAGGAGACTTGGTCCTCCGAGTGGATCAACAGAAACCACATGTGCTCGCTCCCACTTGGGAAGGTCCTTCATCGTCACCAGAGTTCTCCACAATGGAGCATACCATCTTTACAACATCGACCGCCAGATTGATGAGCCTCGAGCTTGGAATGCGGAGCTGCTCCGCCCCTTTTATACTTAAGTACTCACTCGGGTGAGATGTAATAAAAGTACCTCTGTAGTTTGTTTATCAAAGACAAGAATGTTATAATTTTCCCAGTGATTGTTATTATTTTTCGTTTACATGAGAAATTTCCCCCAGTGGGTGGCTTAGCATCGAACCCGTTTAAGCCTAAGTTTGTAAAAAAATCCCAGAAGTGGAGAGCCAGCCTCCCACTCGGGGCTTAGCTTGAATCCGTTTAGCCTAAGTATCTGAAAATCCTACCGAGTAGTGAGCCAGCCTCCCACTGGGGGCTTAGCTGCAGTCCAAGTACTCGCCTAAGTGTTTAAAATCCTACCGAGCGGTGAGCCAGCCTCCCACTCGGGGGCTTAGCTGCAGTCCAAGTACTCGCCTAAGTGTTTAAAATCCTACTGAGTGGTGAGCTAGCCTCCCACTCGGGGGCTTAGCTGCAGTCCAAGTACTCACCTAAGTGTTTAAAATCCTACCGAGTGGTGAGCCAGCCTCCCACTCGGGGCTTAGCTTCTGATCCAAGTACTACTTTGAGTATTTAATACAATGTGCGCTTTGCAAGGACAACGAGGTACAGGTCATTGTTGCCTTCCCCTTGAGCTACGACATAAAAAACCCTCCTCGGAGGCATAGCTGCAGTCCAGTACTTGCCTAAGTTTGAAAAATCCTACCGAGTGGAGAGCAAACCTCCCTCTCGGGGGGCTTAGCTGCTTTCCAGTACTTGACTAAGTTTGAAAAATCCTACCGAGTGGAGAGCAAACCTCCCACTCGGGGCTTAGCTGTGATCGATGCTAGCCTAAGTGTCGAAAAATCTTACCGAGTGGAGAGCAAACCTCCCACTCGGGGGCTTAGCTGCAGTCCAGTACTCGCCTAAGTTTGAAAGATCCTACCGAGTGGAGAGCGAACCTCCCACTCGGGGGCTTAGTTGTAGTCCAAGACTACGCCTAAGTGTCAAAATCCTACCGAGTGGAGAGCAAACCTCCCACTGGGGCTTAGCCTGAGTCCAAGACTAGCCTAAGATTGAAAAATCCTACCGAGTGGAGAGCAAACCTCCCACTGGGGGCTTAGCTGCAGATCCAAGACTCGCCTAAGTGTCGAAAATCCTACCGAGTGGAGAGCAAACCTCCCACTCGGGGGCTTAGCTGCAGTCGATGCTACGCCTAAGATTGAAAAATCCTACCGAGTGGAGAGCAAACCTCCCACTCGGGGGCTTAGCTGCAGTCTAGTAGTCGCCTAAGTATCTGAAAATCCTACCGAGTGGAGAGTAACCCTCCCACTCGGAGGCTTAGGTGCAGTCCAGTACTCGCCTAAGTACGAAACCCATTCCAATCCGCAAGGACGACGAGGTGCAGGTCGTCTGTTACCTTCTCCTGCGGAGCTGCGCCATAAGTACAATCCGAACTCCATCACTACCTGCAAGAACAATGAAGTGTAGGTCGACTGGATCCACCTCAGAGCTGCATCTCAAGCACTGAAGTATATTTCGAGTGAAGAACAAGGTTCGCTCGAAAGCAAAATGAAAGCATATTCGACGATAAGTAAAGTTCGGATAACATCCTATGGATGCAGAAGTACCCAGGCATCAAGCCTGTTAAAGTTTATCGATTACAAGATCACTCGGCATTCTGAGGCAAATTTAAGACGAAGCATAGAAGTTTTTTACTCCTCAGGTGGAGGACTGGAAGGCGCGACGAACTGGTCCAGGTCGATCCCGTCAGCGATCCGAGTGGCAACAACAATGAAAGTCTCCATGAAAGATTGGAAGTCGTACTTCTTGGTGTTGGCAACTTTGATGGACGCCAACTTTTCCTCTCGCGCCTCCTTGAAGTGAACGCGGACCAGAGACAGAGCAACATCAGCACCACACGTGGCAGAAGACTTTTTCCATTCCTGCACTCAACTTGGAACGTCATTAAGTCGAGTCATTAAAGACTCGAGGTCATTTTGAAGCATCTCGTCTGGCCAGAGTGTCGAGTCAATGCGCGACACCGCGGCCTTCAATCGAGCGAGGTAGTCCACTACAGCAGCAACACGAGACTCCAGTCGGAGGACATTCATGGCGGCTTCATCCTTCACGGGGGAGTTAATGGGGTCCAGGCTTGTCTCCACTCGACTAGTCTCTTCTTCGAAGTTCTGACAGAATTCTGCAAACACAACTCGAGTTCAAGCTAATGGTTCTGTGATGAGTCGGTGATAACAAGTCACTCGGATAAGAGGAATTACCTTCAAGCATGAGGAATAACTTCTTGGCGAGCCCTCCCAGATAAGCCTCCAGATCGTTCCTCTTCCCCGCCATTCATGACCTTGTCGCTCAGAGCTATCTTGTCGTTCTTCAGTCGGCTAACCTCCTTGTTGACCGCGTCGAGAGCAGCTTTCAGATTGGTGTTCTCTTCTTCAAGTTTTCCGACTGAAGACAGCTTCTCTTCCGCGAGCTTGGTTTTGCTCAAAGCCGTTTTCTGCGCCTCGGCAAGGTCATGATCCTTCTTCTTGAGCCTCCTCCATTTTTCTCGCAAAATGACCGTGAGATCGTAATTAGGAAGGGACAGAAAGACAAAGATCGTCAAATTCTCACCAGCCATACCTTTTGCTTCGTCTCTCGCATATACAGTAAGTTCTCCTGAGCAAGCTTCAAGTCAAGGTTGAGCTGGATCTGTTTGTTTTCCAATTCAGTATAGCGAGCCACAAGCTCACAGGATTTCTATGAAGAATCAATCGACAGACATCAAACATAGGTTGCTTCTGAGTGACTAAGAAAAATCATTGCGTTTCTAAGACTACAGCCGAATCAAAATATCCTACTCTAGTCTCGGGAACTACACCCAGTGGGTGCACTTAGCGTGCCCCCACTGGTCTTTCCGACTCGGTTCGATCAGTCGACCGAAAGAGACAAAAAAAGAGTTCTTCAGACTATAGTCGACTACCAGCAGTCGACCATAGTCTCGGGGACTACACCCAGTGGGTGCACTCAGCGTGCCCCCACCGGTTCCAAGATTCCATTCAACATGGTCCGACCAGACCGAGTGAAGAAG
This sequence comes from Aegilops bicornis, assembly GCA_021605145.1. NCBI lineage: Eukaryota > Viridiplantae > Streptophyta > Magnoliopsida > Poales > Poaceae > Aegilops > Aegilops bicornis. The sequence continues at coordinate 396,429,332 of CM038673.1, read as the reverse complement.
TTAGCAAAGAAATTCAAAGTGTAAAGACTATAGTCGACTGCCATCAGTCCACCATAGTCTCGGGGACTACACCCAGTGGGTGCACTCAGCGTGCCCCCACCAGTTCAAGAATTCAATCAACACACCCAGTGGGTGTATAGATGCAAAGATCTTCGGAAAGAAGAGTTTTCAGGTAGCATATCCTAACAGAACAAGTAGTCACCAACTGACCTGGACGCTACTCTGAAGAGCCGAGCTAGCATCATAGGCCGCCTGGCTGGCTTCCCGGACCACCTTCACTTGCTCCATCATGATCCCTGCCTGGCGTATAGCCTCCTTAGCAGCACTCACTTGGTCCTCCGGGACGTGGTGTGTGGCGAAAGGGGAAGGCGGATCAGCGATCGTGACGAAGGCGGACACTCGCTGCTGGCACAAAGAAAAGAAACGGAAGTCCGAGTGATGTTGCCACCCTCATGAACCAGCGTCTCAGGCACTGATACAACCTGAACAATCTTGCCAGCAGGCGCCTTTTTGTTCTTCCTCTTCCTCAGTGGTGCCTCATCGTCGTTCAGGGAGATCAATGACATGGGGGGGGGACTACAGGAAAGATTCAAAGATAAAAACAGAAATTCAATTGACTAAAAGCAGAACTACAGAGATCATACCAAGGTTAGAGGTAGCAGCATCTTCCATTTCTTGGTCCTCGTTCCTGATTGAGGTCTCGGAGGTGGCAGCGCTGCGGATTTCAGAAATCAGTTGATCAGTCAACGAGTCGACCGAAAATATGTCCATGCCAAACAAGAAAGCACAAGTTCTGCCATTACCTAGAAATGGTGGGAATGACCATCCTCATCTTGGGCAGAGCCTTCGTCGGCTTTGATGGCATCGCTCGGGGTTGCTTCGGTGCTTTTTCAGTCGGCGTCGGAGAGGTCGTCCGAGGGCGCTTCGTCGACTGCCCAACAGGCGTGATAGCCTTGCCCCGCCCGATCGCGGGATCATGTGTGAGCTTGGATCGCCTTTCCGAACAAGGAGGGTCGACTTCTTCCTCTTCTTGTTCCTCCTCCTCTTCGCCAGAGCTATCGTCTCCCTCGTCCTCCTCACCGTCAGATTGCCATTCCTCCTGACTTTCACCTCCGCTTCCTTCTTCTTCTTCGACTTGTTCTTGCGCCCCGTTGGGCATCGAGTACATCTCAGTAGTGGCCTGGAAGACAACAAACAAGACAAAAGTCAGTCGACCGATTTAAGCAAACAAGATAGACTAAGCAGAGTCAGAGTCAAAAATACGGGATTGAACCTTGTCTGGCTCGTACGATTGGTCGAGTGGAGGGATCCTCCTGGCTCCTTGGGGGTTATCTTTGTTCCCTGTGATGGCGGTCATCCATCTCTCTAGTGTGGCATCCTCGACCTCCTCCGGGTGGACCCGAGTGGTGTCATCAGTGCCAGAATACATCCACATCGGATGGTCTCAATATTGAAGTGGCTGGATGCGCCGTCGAAGAAAAACCTCCAGAAGATCCATACCAGTCACCCCTTCATGGATGAGCTGGACTACACACTCGACCAAAACCTTGACCTGAGCCTTCTCCTCCGGGACCACCTTCAGAGAGGACGGCTTGCTCACTCGATCCATGGAGAAAGGAGGGAGTCGATCGGCCACAGGTGTCGGCTGGTCTTGGCAGTAGAACCAAGTCGACTGCCACCCTCGGACCGACTCAGGAAGGACCATGGCTGGAAAAGCACTCTTACCTCTCATTTGAACCCCAAGACCCCCACAGATCTGAATCACTTGGGTTCTCTCGTCACTCGGATTGGCCTTTTTCACCGTCTGGGAGCGACAGGTGAAAATGTGTTTGAAGAGGCCCCAATGCGGCCGACAACCCAAAAAATTCTCACACAAGGACACGAAAGCAGCGAGGTACACGATGGAGTTGGGTGTGAAGTGGTGGAGTTGTGCCCCAAAGAAGTTCAGAAATCCTCGAAAGAAAGGGTGGGGCGGCAAAAAAAACCCGTGGTCAACGTGAGTGGCTAAGAGGACGCACTCACCCTCCTGAGGCTGCGGCTTCCGCTCCATCCCCGGAAGCCTCGCTGATCCATGAGGGATCAGTCCTTCATTGGCCAGATCGTCAAGATCTTTCTGGCGGATGGTCGAGCGAATCCAGTCACCCTGGATCTAGCCCTGCGGCAAACCGGCCCGCTGACGAGGATCCGCCCGGTAGTCGCCTCCCCTTCGCCGTCACCGTCGTCTTCTTCGCCCGTTCCAAAGCCCCCGTCTTTTCTTTCACCATTGTCACCGGCGGAACGCGCGCGGAGCAGCAACTTGGAGGTGGAGGCAAGCGCGGCGGATAAATCTGGGGAAAGGATGAGAAAATGGGAACGCACTGTTCAAAAATCCTCCCGTCCGGGACCTTATATGAGGTTGCTTCCGAGTGGCTGACTGGTAGGCCCGGGCAATCCTGTCAAATCCCGCAACAGTCGCCCGCGCGATACATGGCGAAAAAGGTGGCACGGAGATCGAGGCATCCCTGCCTTATCCCGTCCGATTACTGCAGCCACCTCCGCTCCGCTCGCTTCCCGAAATTCAAATCCTGTTGAATCTGCGCACCGCAAAGCAAATCGTCAGACAAAAGATTTTCTCCGTCCTGTCACTCGGAGTTCTCCAAGTACAAAAAACACACTCGACAGATACAAAGAATGGATCAAGGCGACTGAAAAAGAAGTTGAAGCCGTCACCCAAGCTTATTGATCCAGGACAAGACGTACTCATCATACAAAAAGTGGGTCGAAAGAGTTCTCAACTCCTTCCCCACTCAAACCTCGACCCATTCGGGGGCTACTGATGAAGTCATGTACCTAGGGTAGGGTCATGAACCTGTCCAAGATACCCTCCCCAAGGACATCTCTTGAAGAAAACACCTTCGATCGACACTGGAAGGATTCCACTCGACGGACTGAAGACACCTCGACCACCAGCCAACCACTCGACCGCGGAAGATCTACTGATCGGTCTGCACGCATAAGCGGTCGGTCATTAAATGGCTTTATGGTCATCATAGCACTTTTGTGGGACGTTACGGTAACTCCCTCTCTTAATTAACTTAATCCCTACATAATCGAGGGCGAGGGGTGCAGCGAACTCTATATAAGCCACCCCTCCTCGGTGTAAAGGGTTTGCACCCTGTCATATAATCTGATCGACCGCCTCGGGCTCCGAGGCGTAGGGTTGTTACTTCCTCCGAGAAGGGCCTGAACTTCGTAAACATCTTGCGTATACAACTACTCCATAGCTAGGATCTTGCCTTTCCATACTTACCCCCCATTCTACTGTCAGGCTTAGAACCACGACACCCCCTAGCGCAGAAACCTCTAATGTTCCAGAATAAGGCCTTCATCTGTAGGACAAGTTTTTAATTCGGAGACTCGACCTGCTCGGAGCCATGCAGGATTTAGCACGCTTCCCCGCCCCACGTTTAGAAGCCACCGGGGGAGCCTGACACCTGTCATCCCCCCCCCCCCCCGGTCCCCAATTTTCACCTCAATTAGAGCAATTCCAACGCGCCGAAGCCAAAATGAGCGGCGTTTTTGTTCACTTTTCGTTTGTTTGGGTTGGCCCGGCGAACACCAACATCCGCTTCCGCGATTGGATTAGCGCATGCGCCCAACGCTGGCCTGACCCATTTTTATAGCGTGTGAACAAAAAAAACACAAAAATTTCGAAAATACAAAAACATTAATGCCAGCCACAAAGGCCGGCGAGAGTCCACGCGTCCACATTACATTAATTAAAACTAAACTATGAGGCGGCGCGTTGCCCTAGAGTCGTCCTCGTCGACGTCGGGGCCGGGCTAGCCTAGGGGAACGCCGTGTTCCAGAGCCTGGCGATGTCTTCCGTCGGGGGCTGTGCCGCCGCCGGCTGGGCATAGTGCGCCTCCTCCTCGGCCTCGCGCTCCAGCTGCTCGAGGTACTCGTCCTCGCGGCGCTCCTCGGCTAGCCTTCGCTGGCGCCACTGCTCGAGGTAGGCCGCCTCCTACGCCTCCGTCGCCCGCATCCGGACCGACGGCACGCTGACCCACTTGCGCGCTACCCCGGTCCAGGAATAGCGCTCGATGGGGGTCGGCTCCGGATCGGCCTTGGCTGGAGACAGTGATGCCAGCGGCGGCACCATGTAGTCGTCGGCTGCCGACAGCGCCATGGCCTCCGCCATGCGCGCCTCGGACGCCGCATCGCCTGGGCTCCTCGTGCTCGAAGGCGAACCAACGCGCCCAATAGGGCGAGTCGATGTCGTAGGCGTGGTCGCGGCGCTGCTCTGGCGTCAGCAGTGTCCGCTGGCGCCGCACCTCCTCCGCATGCACCCTCGCCGACCGCGGTGCCGTCGGCACTGGGATCCTCTCCAGATCTAGGTGCCAGTCGTGTGGCAGGGTGATGTCGGGGTAGGGGAGAGGGACGCGGTTCTCCGAGTGCCACTTCGCCTGGTGCACTGGAAAGTTCACGTGCTGCCTCGGCCGGCGGGAATACATCGGCGGAGTCGGGGGCGAAGGTGGCGGGGGCCTTGCCCTTGCTGAGAATAAGCCCACCCTTTGCGGTGGCTAGGGTTGCCGCCGACAAGGGAGCATAGGGTGGCAAGATGGGGACGGGGTGGGGGCTTCCCCCCTCGCGCTCGGCTTAATAAAGGCCGACCGCCGTCGCTGATGCGTGGGTTCGAGGTGGGCGGGTCGTCATAAATTAAGCTGACCAAGCTAACCGCGGGTAGTTGGATGGTCGCCAGGTGGGGACGCGGCGGACACCAAAAAGGCACGCGATGCGTCCGCTTCACGTCCGCGCCGATGCATTTCTGTCGCAAATTTGGGCCATAAATGGGTCGACACGGACGCGTTTTGGGTTTGGGTCAACGCGTTGGGCCTTCACTTCTCTCCGCGCCAACCCAAACGGGCGCATGCTTAGGAATATCGATCAAGAACGGTCGCATCCATTAACGCCGACTGTCATCTTGTCCCCTTTGGTTCCATATAATATATATACTCCCTACGTGACGTATTGTTTAATCGATTGATCATCCACCTATGATCTGATTTATAAGGGCATGTTCAATGGATAGCCTCGACGTGCTGAGAGCCAGGTTCGAACAAAAAGCTATAGCCCTGCATGTGATGGTGTAGCCTGTAGAAGAGCCGGCCTCTTCAAGTGTAAAAGATGAGAGAACGGAGAAAAGTGGAGGAATGCTAATGCATGTGAGGAGAGAAGTAGACAAGAAGAAGAACGCCAGCGAAGAGGTGGGTTGCCCGTGTTGAAATATATTGCCCGCCTCCCTCCATCAGTTCAGACTTTTGATGAGTTGGCTGGAGCATGAATTCAATATGGTATCAGAGCCAAGAGGTCTTGAGTTCAAGACCCTGCCAACGCAGTATTAAATAAAGCGATTATGTGGCCTACATCGATCCCACGTCTAAGGACTAAAATAGCCTAGACGTGAGGGGGAGTGTTGAAATATATTGCCCGCCTCCCTCCATCAGTTCAGACTTTTGGATGAGTTGGCTGGAGCATGAATTCAATAGCCCGATGGGGTCCAAAAGGTGCAGCCATGGTTGGCTAGTAAATTTGAGAAATGATGGTCTCGCTACTTTTTGCTTAAATAAATAGCTGAGGCATCACAGGAGTGTGGAAAATTATAGGATGGATGAATATTGTTGTTGTATTGATCTGACCCTCGTAGGGGTATATATAGAGTACAATGTAGAAGAGGCTTGGGGTAGAAGGCAAGATATTGTGTGTTTAAACTAAGTCTATCTCCATCTCCTTATCTCTAGCTAATCACGTTTATACTTCTAACATTCCCCCTCAGTCGTAGCGGGAGTGAAGCGGACAATTACGACTGAATTTGAAGTCTTGCTCTTTTGTCGTCTTCTCCGCTGCGCCATCATCAACTGCGTCTCTAATGAGTCGGCAGTTAGGGCGGTGATCGCGCCCCTTCGGTGCCTTCCGCCTTCTCCTCTATTCCCTCCCGCAGTCCTGGCGGGGAGTGTCGTGGATGCAAGTGATGAGGCGGACGTTGTTGACTGGAGTTGTTGCCGATGAGTTGCTGTAGACGTAGCCATTAATGTCGAGGTAACCGATCATGGTGATGTAGCCGTAGTCGAGATAGTCGTGGTCGATGATGTGGTCGTTGTGGATGATGAAGCTGCACAAAGCCGGAGGCGCAAAAAAATGCACTATGACAGAGCTGCAGACGTGGACGATGCACCTTGCGGATGTCAGAGGGTGCTGTCGGCGATGAGTCCACCGGTTTTGCCAAGATCGGAGGAAGCCCATCGAGCACACATCAGTTTTGCCAGAACCGTGCGGCCGTGTAGGGTCGTCACTATAGTAACACCGTGTCTATGCAGTCGTGCCGTCGTCGATGACGCGGTCGATGCCGTCGTTGTGACATGGTCATTGCCGTCGTCGAGGTCGCGTCTTGCAGAAAATTCTGTCAGAGGACGCAAGGTGTCCATCTTATGGACGAGGCGGTGGCGTTGTGTCAACGATGATGTTGGTGAAGACCACGTTGATGAAGACCTTGGCGATGGAGTGTCGGTGTTGCAGCGGCGTGCCGATGATGATGCGTCGCTTGGAGGCCTCCCTCATGGCGACGGGGTGTCGATGTCGCGCCGCGGTATGTTCGCTCATAGCCCGGCGTAGTCGTACATGTCGATGTCGTTCGGCTCGGGGTCAATGCAGATGAAGATCGGTTACGTAGATGCATGTCGTTGGTCTGGTTGATGCAGATGTAGATCCATAGCCCGGTGATGCAGAAGTGTTGATGTAAACACTCATGTAGATGTGTGCGGGCGTTTACCCTCCCGTGATCGATACACGGCTGGTTCGCTCGGTGAAGACTGATGATGCAGATGGCTGACCTGCGGTGCTCCCGTCCGGTGTCCGTGCAGGACGCGTAGATGGTGCGCCGGTCTCCTATTTGTCGGCTTGTTCGGCCGGCCTGAGCTGCTCCTCGCATGATGCCCGCATGTTGATGTAGAGCGGACGTGGTGATGGAAGGTTGTCGAGGCAGGGAGTCTGAACGTGAACATAGCGTCCCGCTTAGAATTGCTGGTCCGGCGGGCGGATGGTCGATGCCGAGCCCGTGCGTTTGTGTCGTCTTCCCGGTCGTATCAGCATAGCGTCATGCATGGAGTTGCTTGAGTCGAAGTAGATTGATCTGCTGCGTCGTGGAGTTGCCGGCATCTGGTGCTTCGTGACGCATCTGCTCGTGCTCTTTTGGAGCCGATCGTGTGCGTGAACCTGGCTAAAATCCATCAGACCACATCCATCATGTGCATGGATTAACACATGGACGTGGGATGCTCTTGGCCTGCTGATGTTGGTGTGCACCGGGAGGAGACCTGCCTGTATCGGGTAGATCACCCGCGATCTCGCGTAGGAATCGATGTCGTGGCGCAGCTCCACCTGGACGCCTGGGCCCTTCGACCTTCGTGCGCTGCTCCTCTGGATCGCCCTAGAGTCGCCGGCTGTCCATGGTACGTGGCGCGTCAGTCGCTCACCTTTGCACACCTTCCGGTGCCGGATCTACTGAAGCTTGAAGACGATGTTGGGCTGGAGGACGACTCTATGGGATCGCGCTTCTGCGATGCTAGCGCTGCTGCGATTGCGCCGGATGTTTGAGGATCAAAAGGATTATTTGGTGGCTAAAAAAAATCTACTAGAGAAAATTTCGAAATTGATCTAATCTAAACTAGAAAATCAATCTCTTTGATTGATCGGGTGCCGCGTCCCTGAGGAGAAGAGATTAATCTCCTCGGGGGCGGCGCGCTGCGGAAGTGGTGAGAAGTTCTAGGATCGGCGTCGTGAGACTAACCGCTCTAATACCATGTAGAAAATATAGGTTGGACTGAATTTGAAGTCTTGCTCTTTTGTCGTCTTCTCCGCTGCGCCATCATCAACTGCGTCTCTAATGAGTCGGCAGTTAGGGCGGTGACTGCGTCCCCTTCTGGTGCCTTCCTGCCTTCTCCTCTATTAGGAGATGCCTCCATTGCTCATGCCCTAAAGAGGTTTCACTTACGGTTTCCCAGTCGAATAAAAAGGCGATCCCATTTTTGCCAGATTGTGTCGTCCTCTTCTCTGGACAGCCTTGATGTTGACGGGGAGGAGAGGATGTCGGTCTGGCCGGGTGGACCTGTGTACAGTAGGGTAGTTTCTTCTAGCCTAGTTGAGTAGTTTCTTCCATCCATCTCTTCGACTCCGGTGGTGGCGATTACGGCAGAGAATAACACACCAGATCTCTTCTCGAGGGTGAGGTTCTCCTTGTGTTCGGTGGTGGATATGGGTGTCTGGTTGTTCGGGCTTGCTACTGGGCTTCAGGTCTGTTGGATTTCGCCGATTGCAGTGTCTCGACGTGCTCGAGACCTATCAAACCGACACATGTGGTGTTGCACTACTGATTCATCATCTCTCAGGCGTGCTGGTCTGTTTGGATCGAAGATCCAGACTTCCCATCCGTCATTAATATGTGTGCTCATCCAAGGTTGCTCACCGGCTCCGGGAGGGAGCGGCGCACCCAGATCTCGCGTTGGTGTGTGTGATCAATCAATTCCCAAGGACCTGTTTATATTTTCCTTTGTTTCAGGGGGTGAGTGTTGGGAAACGTAGCACGCAATTTCAAAAAAAAAATCCAACGCTCAAGCAAGATCTATCTAGAAGATGCATAGGAACGAGAGGGGGAGAGTGTGTCTACGTACCCTCGTAGACCGTAAGCGGAAGCGTTTGACAACGCGGTTGTTGTAGTCGAACTTCTCCTAGCTCCAACCGATCAAGCACCGAACGTACGACACCTCCGAGTTCTGCACACGTTCAGCGCGATGACGTCCCTCGCCTTCTTGATCCAGCAAGATGTCGAGGAAGTAGATGAGTTCCGTCAACTCAATGGCGTGGTGACGATGATGGTGAAGTGATCCGTGCAGGGCTTCGCCTAAGCATCGCGAGGATATGACCGGGGTGTAAACTATAGAGGGGGGCGCCGCACACAGCTAACAATTGATGTTGTTCTGTGCTAGGCGCCCCCTCCTCATATATATAGGTGGGAGGGAGGGAGGAGCAACCATAGGAGGCGCCCAAGTAGGAGGAATCCTACTTAGAGTCCCTCCCAAGCCGCGCGGCCCCCGTGCCATATATAACCGAGGTGGAAGGAAAGAGGGAGGGAGAGGGAAGGAAGTAGGAATCCTAATCCACATTTTCCTTGCCCTCACCTCTTTCCTTCTCCTCCTCAAAGGGCTGGCCTCTATAGGGGCACACCAGGGCTGGTGTGTTCCCTCACTTGGCCCATAAGGCCCATATCTTTGCCGGGGGTGCCCGAAACTCCTTTCTGGTGACCCGATAAGTACCCGATACCCTCCGGAACACTTCCTGCGTCCGAATATCATCGTCCTATATATCAATCTTTACCTCTCGACCATTTCGAGACTCCTCGTCATGTTCGTGATCTCATCCGGGACTCCGAACAACATTCGGTCACCAAATCACATAACTCATATAATACTATATCGTCATCAAACGTTAAGTGTGCGGACCCTACGGGTTCGAGAACTATGTAGACATGACCGAGACACCTCTCTTGTCAATAACCAATAGCGGAACCTGGACGCCCATATTGGCTTCTACATATTCTACGGAGATCTTTATCGGTCGAACTGTTATGACAACATACGTAATTCCCTTTGTCCATCGGTATGTTACTTGCCCGCGATTCGATCGTCGGTAACCACATACCTAGTTCAATCTCGTTACCGGCAAGTCTCTTTACTTGTTCCATAATACATAATCTTGTAACTAACTCATTAGTCACTTTGTTTGCAAGGCTTCTTATGATGTGCATTACTGAGAGGGCCCAAAGATACCTCTCCGATACTCGGAGTGACAAATCCTAATCTCGATCTATGCCAACCCAACAAACACCTTCGGAGATACCTGTAGAGCATATTTATAATCACCCATTTATGTTGTGACGTTTGATAGCACCACAAGGTATTCCTCCGGTATCTAGGAGTTGCATAATCTCATAGTCGAAGGAATATGTATTTGACATGAAGAAAGCAATAGCAATAAAACTGAACGATCAATATGCTAAGCTAACAGATGGGTCTTGTCCATCACATCATTCTCCTAATGATGTGATCCCGTTCATCAAATGACAACATATGTCTATGGTTAGGAAACTTAACCATCTTTGGTTAACAAGCTAGTCTAGTAGAGGCTTACTAGGGACACGGTGTTTTGTCTATGTATCCACACATGTATCAAGTTTCCAGTTAATACAATTATAGCATGAATAGTAAACAATTATCATGATATAAGGAAATATAAAATAACAACTTTATTATTGCCTCTAGGGCATATTTCCTTCAGTCTCCCACTTGCACTAGAGTCAATAATCTAGTTCACATCGCCATGTGATTTAACACCAATAGTTCACATGTTTATGTGATTTGTTGGGAACGTAGTAATTTCAAAAAAAATCCTATGCACACGCAAGATCCATCTAGGTGACGCATAGCAACGAGAGGGGAGAGTGTTGTCTACATACCCTCGTAGACCGAAAGCGAAAGCGTTATGACAACGCGGTTGATGTAGTCGTACGTCTTCACGATCCGACCGATCCTAGTACCGAAAGTACGGCACCTCCGCGATCTGCACACGTTCGGCTCGGTGACGTCCCACGAACTCTCGATCCAGCTGAGTGTCGAGGGAGAGCTTCGTTAGCACGACGGCGTGATGACGGTGATGATGAAGTTACCGGCGTAGGGCTTCGCCTAAGCACTGCAACGATATGACCGAGGTGGATTATGGTGTAGGGGGGTGCCGCACACGGCTAAGATAATTCAACTTGTATGTTCTAGGGTGCCCCCCTGCCCCCGTATATAAAGGAGCAAGGGGGGAGGCCGGCCGGCCCTAGGGCGCGCCAAGGAGAGGAGGAGTCCTCCTCCTCGTAGGAGTAGGACTCCCCCTTTCCTAGTCCTACTAGGAGGGGGAAGGAAGGAGTGGGAGAGGGGAAGGAAAGGGGGGAGGGGGGCGCGGCCTGCCCTGGCAGCCCCTCTCTCTCTCCACTAAGGCCCATCTAGGCCCACTAGTTCCCCCGGGGGGGTTCTGGTAACCCTCCGGCACTCTGGTTTTCTCCGAAATCACCCGGAACACTTCCGTTGTCCAAATATAGCCGTCCAATATATCAATATTTATGTCTCGATCATTTTGAGACTCCTCGTCATGTCTGTGATCATATCCGGGACTCCGAACTACCTTCGGTACAACAAAACACATAAACTCATAATACCGATCGTCACCGAACGTTAAGCGTGTGGACCCTACGGGTTCGAGAACTATGTAGACATGACCGAGACACGTCTCCGGTCAATAAAAAATAGCGTAACCTAGATGTTCATATTGGCTCCTACATATTCTACGAAGATCTTTATCGGTCAAACCGCATAACAACATACGTTGTTCCCTTTGTCATCGGTAGGTTACTTGCCCGAGATTCGATCGTCGGTATCTCAATACCTAGTTCAATCTCGTTACCGGAAAGTCTCTATACTTGTTCCGTAATGCATCATCCCGCAACTAACTCATTAGTCACATTGCTTGCAAGGCTTATTGTGATGTGCATTACCAAGAGGGCCCAGAGATACCTCTCCGACAATCGGAGTGACAAATCCTAATCTCGATCTATGCCAACTCAACAAACACCATCGGAGACACACAGAGAGCACCTTTATAATCACCCAGTTACGTTGTGACGTTTGGTATCACACTAAGTGTTCCTCCGATATTCGGGAGGTGCATAATCTCATAGTCATAGGAACATGTATAAGTCATGAAGAAAGCAATAGCAAATAAACTAAACGATCAAGTGTTAGGCTAACTGTGACGCCCGGGTAATTAAGCTACAGTGAACCTTTGCTAATGATGCCATGTCACCTCAGTTACTGTCGATAAACTCGCGTTAGTTTAAAGCCGATTCAAATTCAAATTCAAAATCAAGCAAACAATAAAAGTTTTCAAATATTGAAACTAAAATGTTCATCAAGTGGCAAATAATCCCTAACTAGTTTTGGTGGTGGAACCAACCTTTTTCAAAGTGTTTAAATGCCCTAAAACTAATTAAAACCAGTGGCTAAAATAATAATTTATTTGCTTTTGAAAATATAGAAATATTAAACTAATTTATTTTGGGTCCAAACTAGGTTTGGCAGTGGCCTATTTTGATGATACTAATTTAGGTGCTAACTTAGTACTTTAAAGAAACTAAAAATATCAGAAACTAAAATGAAAATAGAAAAAGAAACTACAAGAAAACAAAATTAGAATCATAAATAAAAAGTAAAAGAAACCGAAGAGAGGAAAATGAACCCCCCTCATCGGGCGGATGGCCCACCGGCCGCCCAATCGGGTCAAAGGCCCAACCGGCCACCCCCACTCCCCCATAAACCCCCACCCACGGTCAAACCCTAACCCGACTGCACACATCCAACACTCCCCACGTCGTTCTCCCCCTCTCTCGATCCGATCTGGATCGAGGGAGCGTTCCCGAGCCCCCTTCGACACCAAATGCCGCTGCCTGGAGGTCCACTCGCCGGAGCCGCGTCGCTGCTTCCTCATCCCCGCCGTCGAGCTCCATTGTCGGATCGACCGGGTCGACCCCGACGCCATAACTCCCCGAACGGCGCCCGCTTCATCGCCGGGCGACACTTGCCGCCGCCTCCCCGAGCCCACTGCCTACCCCCTGTAGCCCCCCTGTGAGGAACCCCCTATCTTCCTTTCCCTCCTCCCGCGCACACCCCGTACGTCCGGTCCGTCCCCGCGCCACCACGCCTCCATCGCGCTGCTCGCCTACTACTACGTTCAGGCTGCTGACGACGACCAGGAGTAGTTTAGGAGGATCCCAGGCAGGAGGCCTGCGCCTCTTTCGATCTGTATCCCAGTTTGTGCTAGCCTTCTTAAGGCAAACTTGTTTAACTTATGTCTGTACTCAGATATTGTTGCTTTCGCTAACTCGTCTATGATCGAGCACTTGTATTCGAGCCCTCGAGGCCCCTGGCTTGTATTATGATGCTTGTATGACTTATTTTATTTTTAGAGTTGTGTTGTGATATCTTCTCGCGAGTCTCTGATCTTGATCGTACATGTTTGCGTGCATGATTAGTGTACGATTGAATCGTGGGCGTCACACTAACGGAATGGGTCAAGTCATTCACATCATTCTCTAATGATGTGATCCCGTTAATCAAATGACAAATCATGTCTATGGCTAGGAAACTTAACCAACTTTGATTCAACGAGCTAGTTAAGTAGAGGCATACTAGTGAAATTCTGCTTTTGTCTATGTATTCACACATGTACTAAGTTTCCGGTTAATACAATTCTAGCGTGAATAATAAACATTTATCATGATATAAGTAAATTAATAATTACTTTATTATTGCCTCTAGGGCATATTTCCTTCATGATTAACACCCATATTTCACATCGCCATGTGACTGTCGTGGTAATGATTCCGGCAATAGAAAAGGGGTAGGGTAAAGGAGCATGATCTATCGAGATGCAAATAGCTGACACGGTGGTTTTAGCAAGTTCGGGCCTCTCACGGTGGAGATAACAAACCTACGTCTCGTGCTCCGGAGAGGCTTTGTTTATCTGAGTATGTATCCGGAGATTACAATGTGTGAGAGAAAGGGGAGAGCGGATCTCCATGCCTGAGCTATGTCCTGAGACTAATGGTTAGAGAGAGAGAGAGGTGGAAGAAAAAAGAGCCCCCCAAGTCTAGTGGTGGGGGTGGCTTATATAGAGTTCGCCACCCCCTCACCTCCTATGTTACAAAGTGGGGCATGAATGCCATAATGCCATCCCACTACCAAGCCCTGACCATGAGAATGATGCCGACTGCTTTGTTGCCTGCTGGTCTTCGTATATCCGAGTGAGCCGTATGGTCGAGTGGTGAACTGTCATCCGAGTGGATGGTATCTTTGCTTGGTCGAGTGGATAGTATGCTGCTTGTCCGAGTGGATAGTATGTCTGTATGAAATTTATCTGGACCCACGTGTTGTGTGGACCCCATGCTTTATGATATTTCGACCCTTCTTGGGCCTACCTGTTATGTGTATCCCCAACATTAGGCCCCGAATCGATTGCGATTTTGCAGAACAAGTTGTGAAAGACACAACTTGGCCCGAGTGATGACGGAAATACTCGGTACCTGTCATCGTACTTTCAGACAACCAAGGTTTGAACAAAATCTCAATGGATTCCGGCACTGCGCTTCCGACTGATTTAGGGTAAGTGCCCGCAAGGAGCAACTTGGTGACATTCGATCGTCTCTCGAAAGAGGTTAACTCGTGATCAGAGTATGCATGTGTCATTAAATCTAGGCAACAAGATCGACGCATGGACAACTCTCTCGGTGAGATGCCATTCTTATCCCGGAGGAACGTCAATACGAGTCGGCTCTAGATCCAAAATTATGAGTTTCACGATTTGAGTCCTGGAAGAAGGCTCAAAACAGGTCCACGGAGGACGTTAAACTCACCTTATAGCAATTTTTTTGGGAGTGATTTGGAGCTGGTCCTGCATCGAGTAACTGATTACTCGAAGTTTCTTCACGCCTGGAACGTGTCTTTTTTTGTTGTTTGGCCGTCACTCGGACCGGGCGGACTGTTCCGAGTGGATACCATTCCGGTGGGGGCACGCTGAGTGCACCCACTGGGTGTAGTCCCCGAGACTGTCGTCGACTGCGGGCAGTCGGCGGGAGTCTTAGAGCCTGTCTTTTTGTTGTTGTTCATCACTCGGACTGGTCAGGCCGTACCGAGTGGAGATTACTCCAGTGGGGGCACACTGAGTGCACCCACTGGGTGTAGTCCCCGAGACCGCCGTCGACTGCGGGTAGTCGGCGGGGGACTGAGAGAACTAAGAATCTTCTTAGCTGGTACTGATCGAACTTGTTCTTCTCTGAATCGGAGGTCGAGTAATTTTTGGAGCTGGTTTTGCATCGAGCAAAATGTTTCTTTCCGAGTTTTCTTCCAGTGGGGGCACGCTGAGTGCACCCACTGGGTGTAGTCTCCGAGCCTCTGTCGGACTAGATGAGCCTGGCAGAGGGTTTAAGTCTCCTGGTAAACCTCTACGCAGTCGACACGATAAATATCTTTGTTTGAAATTGAATCAATCGGATGGATCTTCAAGCGCTTGGCATGGTAAATAAGCTCAGCTTGCAGCTGAGTCAGTCAGACTGATCTTCGTGCCCTTGGCACTGTAAATAAATTCAATCTGGAACTGGGTCAATCAAGTGATCTTTGTGCACTCGGCACGATGAATGAATTCGGCCTTGAAACTGCCGACTGTAGAAAAAAGCTCGACACTCCAGGGAGTAATCTTTCTAGTAGTACTTCTTATATTGACCATTAGCTTTTGCAGGAAAGGGGTATTTGTAAGGGTACATGTGTTTCCCAACTGATCTGGGTATGTTGACTGCAAGGAAAAACTTGGTGGCACTCGTATGTCTCCCGGAGGAGATAGACTAGTGGTCCTATGTGGACGTGCCATGAAACCCGGGTGATGAGGCTAGTGTGTTAGGTGACTCTCCGGAGAGAGGCCACTCATTATCCCGGGGGAACATCAGCACATGCTATCTCCGATCCAAGTTTGTGAAACTCACGCGGAGCCTAGAATAAGGTCCAAGTGTATCCGTAGAGGAGCGCCGTTTTCATCCTTTTGCGGTCCTGAAGATGACTCCAGGTAATGATTTGGGCGATCGTCCGAGTGGACGGTGCTACACTTATAGATCTTCGGACCGAGCATGTATGGTCGGAAGAATATTCTGATGTGATCAATAGGTTGACCAAATGGGCGTAACCCCTGAGGGTGACATGGCCAACTGTCGTGCGTATCCCCCGAGTGATGCTCGAAGGAGGTAAGCTTGCTACAGAGTGTGATATGAGGTTCGGCCATATGAGTAACTTAGTCATTCCCGTGCTGGGGGTGTAGAGGTAAAGACATGTCCAACTGATGGTGACGCGCGAGGCGGCCGAGGGGCGATGATGTGTACAACCGAGTGATGATGCGTAGGGCGGCCGAGTCATGATGTGCGAGGTGGTCGAATGATGAAGAGGTGCACAACTGAGTAGCAACGCGTGGGGCGGCCGAGTGATGAAGATGTGCACAACCGAGTGGCGACACGCGGGGCGGCCGAGTGGTGATGACGTGCGAGGTGGTCGAATGTAGGACTACATATCAAGCCAAGTGGCGATGCGCGGGGCGATCGAGGGGAAATGATGTGTACAACAGTGTGACGACGCGCGGGGCGGCCGAGTGGTGAAGACGTGCACAACCGAGTGGTGACGCGCGGGGCGGCCGTGTGGAAGATTGCATGTCCAGCCAAGTGGCTGAAATGGTCTTCGAAGGAGTTAGCCAGATGCTTTCGAAGCTGATGTAGCGATGAGGTCGGTGTAGTGTGGTTGTGACGCAACAAGACCGGTGTGACAACTGAGTCTGAGTAGGAATGAAGATGGCGCGCAGAGTGTCTGGATGATTATAAAACTTGTCAAAGTGGCGGATCGAATGCACTTGTTGAAGTGAAGGATTTGACTGGTGATGAAGTACTCGACCACTCAGGAAAGTGTCATTCCAAATGAGATGTAGCCCCCGAGCGTACTACAGGCTTCGACAACGGACATGTCGGAATACGAGAAATATAGTTTTGAATGGATGATTTGCAATTCATCGAGTCGGACTCGGGTAAAGATGAGGAGAAGCTTCCGAGTGATGCTCGAAAGAGGCAAACTCGCAAAAGAGTGAAGTGTGAAATTTGATTATAAAAGGGACTTATCTGTCTCATGCCTGACAAGGTCTATATCATTGATACGATGAAGAGGATTCCACAGAGGGGTTGGCCGGATGTGTTTGAAGTCAACAGAGCGACAAGGTAGGTGGTGTGGTGCACTAGGACCGGTACGGTGACCGAGTCCGAGCAGCGATGAAGTTGGCGCATAGGGCCGTCGAGTGATCGTGTAACTTGTGTAAACGATGGCACAAGCCAACGAAATAATTTTGCGAGGAAATTTGATGTGTGCTGTAATGATTTGTGTGAATAACACCCATAGACACCCGCTGGGAGTGCAAGGGGCTTGCCGGTTAACTAGCAAGAGTCTGAAAGAGCGAAGGGTCCGTTCGAACTTGTCGAAGCGACGGATCCGACTGAACTCATTGGAATACTGGCTCAAATAAAACGGAAGTGTAGTGTTTCGACTGAGTTGCAGCCCCAGAGGACCGATGCAAATTCGAAATTAAGAACGACACATGGTGTTCATGAATGATGTATGCGAAAAAATGGAAGCTGGACTCGGGAGTCACATAACCAGTACTAAGCAAGTATGTGAAAATAAGCAGCCGAGCGTAGAGGTACACTCGGTGGTGCGGCCTTCGAGTTAACGTGATGTGTGAATTACGGGATACTCGGAAATAACAGAATGTAAAATGACTTAGCTGTCTGAAGGCGCGCGAGTGGCCGAGTGGTGATGAGGCGACCAACTGAGCGGCGATGTGCGGGGCGGCCGTCTGATGTAGATGTGTCTCACCGAGTGAAGATGCGCGGGGCGGCCGAGTGGTGATGAGGTGACCAACCGTGTGGCGACGCGCGGAGCGGCCGAGTGGTGATGAGGTGACCAACCGAGCGGCGACGCGCGGAGCGGCCGAGTGGTGATGAGGCGACCAACCGAGTGGCGACGCGCGAAACGACCGAGTGGTGATGAGGTGACCAACCGAGCGGCAACGCGCGGAGCGGCCGAGTGGTGATGAGGTGACCAACCGAGTGGCGACACGCGAAGCGGCAGAGTGGTGATGAGGTGACCAACCGAGTGGCGACGCGCGAAGCGGCCGAGTGGTGATGAGGTGACCAACCGAGTGGCGACGCGTGGAGCGGCCCAGTGGTGATGAGGTGACCAACCGAGTGGCAACGCGCGGAGCGGCTGAGTGGTGATGAGGTGACCAACCGTGTGGCGACGCGTGGAGCGGCCGAGTGGTGATGAGGTGACCAACCGAGTGGCGACGCACAGAGCGGCAAGTGGTGATGAGGTGACCAACCGAGTGGCGACGCGCGGAGCGGCCCAGTGGTGATGA
The DNA here is from genome assembly GCA_021605145.1 of Aegilops bicornis. NCBI lineage: Eukaryota > Viridiplantae > Streptophyta > Magnoliopsida > Poales > Poaceae > Aegilops > Aegilops bicornis. The sequence goes on along the minus strand of CM038673.1, from coordinate 396,411,212 downwards.
GGTGACCAACCGATGGCGACGCGCGGGGTGGCCGAGTGGTTATGAGGTGACCGACCGGGTGGCGACGCACGGAGCGGCCGAATGGTTATGAGGTGACCAACCAGATGGCGACGCGCGGGGCGGCCGAGTGGTTATGAGGTGACCAACTCGATGGCGACGCGCGGAGCGGCCGAATGTTTATGAGGTGACCAACCAAGTGGCAACGCGCGGGGCGGCCGAGTGGTGATGAGGTGACCAACCGAATGGCGACGCACGGAGAGGCCGAATGGTGATGAGGTGACCAACCGATGGCGACGCGTGGGGCGGCCGAGGGGCGAGGAGGTGAGCAACTGTGTGGCGACGCGCGGGGCGGCCAAGTGGTGATGAGGTGACCAACCGAGTGGCGACGCACGGAGCGGCCCAGTGGTGACGAGGTGACCAACCGTGTGGCGACACACGGAGTGGCCGAATGGTGATGAGGTGACCAACCGATGGCGACGCGCGGGGAGGCCGAGGGGCGATGAGGTGACCAACCGTGTGGCGACGCGCGGAGCGGCCAAGTGGTGATGAGGTGACCAACCTACGGCGACGCACGGGGCGGCCGAGTTGTGATGAGGTGACCAACCTAATGGCGACGCGCGGAGCGGCCGAATGGTTATGAGGTGACCAACCAAGTGGCAACGCGCGGGGCGGCCGAGTGGTGATGAGGTGACCAACCGAGTGGCGACGCACGGAACAACCGAATGGTGATGAGGTGACCAACTGATGGCGACGTGCGGTGCGGCCGAGTGGTTATGAGGTGACCAACCATGTGGCGACGCGCGAAGCGGCCAAGTGGTGATGAGGTGACCAACAAAGTGGCGACGCGCGGAGCGGCCCAGTGGTGATGAGGTGACCAACCGATGGCGACGCGCGGGGCGGCCGAGTGGTTATGAGATGACCGACCGAGTGGCGACGCACGGAGCGGCCGAATGGTTATGAGGTGACCAACAAGATGGCGACGCGCGGGGCGGCCGAGTGGTTATGAGGTGACCAACCTGATGGCGACGTGCGGAGCGGCCGACTGGTTATGAGGTGACCAACCAAGTGGCAACGCCCGGGGCGGCCGAGTGGTGATGAGGTGACCAACCGAGTGGCGACGCACGGAGCAGCCGAATGGTGATGAGGTGACAACCCGATGGCGACGCGCAGGGCGGCCGAGTGGTTATGAGGTGACCAACCATGTGGCGACGCGCGGAGCGGCCAAGTGGTGATGAGGTGACCAACCGAGTGGCGACGCGCGGAGCGGCCCAGTGGTGATGAGGTGACCAACTGTGTGGCGACGCACGGTGCGGCCGAATGGTGATGAGGTGACCAACCGACGGTGACGCGCGGGGCGGCCGAGGGGCGATGAGGTGACCAACCATGTGGCGACGCGCGGAGCGGCCAAGTGGTGATGAGGTGACCAACCTACGGCGACGCACGGGGCGGTCGAGTGGTGATGAGGTGACCAACCTAATGGCGATGCGCGGAGTGGCCGAATGGTTATTAGGTGACCAACCAAGTAGCAACGCGCGGGGCGGCCGAGTGGTGATGAGGTGACCAACCGAGTGGCGACGCACGGAGCAGCCGAATGGTGATGAGGGGACCAACCGATGGCGACGCGCGGGGCGGCCGAGTTGTTATGAGGTGACCAACCATGTGGCGACGCGCGGAGCGGCCGAGTGGTGATGAGGTGACCAACCGAGTGGCGACGCGCGAAGCGGCCTAGTGGTGATGAGGTGACCAACCGATGGCGACGCGCGGGGCGGCCGAGTGGTTATAAGGTGACCGACCGAGTGACGACGCACGGAGCGGCCGAATGGTTATGAGGTGACCAACCAGATGGCGACGCACGGGGCGGCCGAGTGGTTATGAGGTGACCAACCTGATGGCGACGCGCGGAGCGGCCGAATGGTTATGAGGTAACCAACCAAGTGGCAACGCGCGGGGCGGCTGAGGGGTGATGAGGTGACCAACCGAGAGGCGACGCACGGAGCGGCCGAATGGTGATGTGGTGACCAACCGATGGCGACGCGCAGGGCGGCCGAGTGGTAATGAGGTGACCAACCATGTGGCGACGCGCGGAGCGGCCAAGTGGTGATGAGGTGACCAACCGAGTGGCGACTCGCGGAGCGGCCCAGTGGTGATGAGGTGACCAACCGTGTGGCGACGCACGGAGCGGCCGAATGGTGATGAGGTGACCAACCGATGGCGACGCGCAGGGCGTCCGAGTGGTTATGAGGTGACCGACCGAGTGGCGACGCGTGGAGCGGTCCAGTGGTGATGAGGTGACCAACCGAGTGGCGACGCGCGGAGCGGCCGAGTGGTGATGAGGTGACCAAACGGGTGGCGACGCGGGGCGGCCGAGTGGTGATGAGGTGACCAACCGAGTGGCGATGCGCGGAGCGAAGTGGTGACGAGGTGACCAACCGAGTGGCGACGCGCGGAGCGGCCAAGTGGTGATGAGGTGACTAACCGATGGCGACGCACGGGGCGGCCGAGTGGTTATGAGGTGACCGACCGAGTGGCGACGCACGGAGCGGCCGAATGGTTATGAGGTGAGCAACCAGATGGCGACGCGCAGGGCATCCGAGTGGTTATGAGGTGACCAACCCGATGGCGACGCACGGAGCGGCCGAATGGTTATGAGGTGACCAACCAAGTGGCAACGCGCGGGGCGGCCGAGTGGTAATGAGGTGACCAATCGAGTGGCGACGCACGTAGCGGCCTAATGGTGATGAGGTGACCAACCGATGGCGACGCGCAGGTCGGCCGAGGGGCGATGAGGTGACCAACCGTGTGGCGACGCGCGGAGCGGCCAAGTGGTGATGAGGTGACCAACCGAGTGGCGACGCGTGGAGCGGCCCAGTGGTGATGAGGTGACCAACCATGTGGCGACGCACGGAGCGGCCGAATGGTGATGAGGTGACCAACCGATGGCGACGCGCGAGGCGGCTGAGGGGCGATGAGGTGACCAACCGTGTGGCGACGCGCAGATCGGCCAAGTGGTGATGAGGTAACCAACCTACGGCGACGCACGGGGCGGCCGAGTGGTGATGAGGTGACCAACCTAATGGCGACGCGCGGAGCGGCCGAATGGTAATGAGGTGACCAACTAAGTGGCAACGTGCGGGGCGGTCGAGTGGTGATGAGGTGACCAACCGAGTGGCGACGCACGGAGCAGCCGAATGGTGATGAGGTGACCAACCGATGGCGACGCGCGGGGCGGCCGAGTGGTTATGAGGTGACCAACCATGTGGCGACGCGCGGAGCGGCCAAGTGGTGATGAGGTGACCAACCGAGTGGCGACGCTGGAGCGCCCAAAGGGTTATGAGGTGACTAACCGATGGCGACGCACGGGTCGGCCGAGTGGTTATGAGGTGACCGACCGAGTGGCGACGCACGGAGCGGCCGAATGGTTATGAGGTGACTAACCAGATGGCGATGCGCGGGGCGGCCGAGTGGTTATGAGGTGACCAACCTGATGGCGACGCGGAGCGGCCGAAAGGTTATGAGGTGACCAACCAAGGGGCAACGCGCGGGACGGCCGAGTGGTGATGAGGTGACCAACCGAGTGGCGACGCACGGAGCGGCCGAATGGTGATGAGGTGACCAACCGATGGCGACGCGCGGGGCGGCCGAGTGGTTATGAGGTGACCAACCATGTGGCGACGCGCGGAGCGGCCAAGTGGTGATGAGGTGACCAACCGAGTGGCGACAGCGCTGGAGCGCCGGTGGTGATGAGCTGACCAACCGTGTGGCGACGCACAGAGCGGCCGAATGGTGATGAGGTGACCAACCGATGGCGACGCGCGAGGCGGCCGAGTGGTTATGAGATGATCGATCGAGTGGCGACGAACGGTGCGGCCGAATCGTTATGAGGTGACCAACCAGATGGCGACGCGCGGGGCGGCCGAGTGGTTATGAGGTGACCAACCTGATGGCGACGCGCGGAGCGGCTGAATGGTTATGAGGTGACCAACCAAGTGGCAACGCGCGGGGCGGCCGAGTGGTGATGAGGTGACCAACCGAGCGGCGACGCACGGAGCGGCGGAATGGTGATGAGGTGACCAACCGATGGCGACACGCGTGGCGGCCGAGTGGTTATGAGGTGACCAACCAAGTGGCGACGCGCGGGGCGGCCGAGTGGTGATGTGGTGACTAACCTACGACGACGCGTGGGGCGGTCGAGTGGTGATGAGGTGACCAACCTATGGCGATGCGCGGGGCGGCTGGGTGACGTAGACGCGTCCTGCGGAGTGGCGATGCGCGGGGCGTCCATGCGATGTAGACATGTGCCGCTGAGTGACGATGCGCGCGGGGCGCCCGAGTGTCAAGGACGTGTCCAACCGAGTAGCACCGCATGGAGCGGTCGAGTTGAGCATGTCGTCGAGGAGGCGTCCGACCAAGTCGGAACACACGAATGATCGAGTGCCTGCATGTTAGTCGACTGAACGTGTCCAAGAAAATGATGCATGTCCGAGTGTTGCATATGTCGAGTGTAGACTTGTACTTGTCTGAGCGTACCAGAGTACCGACTGGGAGTAGCGGAGCGGCTGGGCCGGCTTGAAGTCAATGCAAGCTGCGTTTGCGCTGGAGGCTACGAAAAAAATGGATCAACGCACCTTGTTTGAACGGCTAATTAATGAGGCATCCATTAATCTGGCATTGAAGATTCCTTCATCGCGTCCTTCCGTTTCCACTTTTCCCTGCATGCAGTTAATTAAGTGAGGAAACAACCCAGGTTATTGTCAGGACCCCGATTCCAAGTCACATTGACCTAGCCGGTAACACCTCATATCACTTTGCGGCCTCACGCACGGTATTCCCACGGGTGTCGCCTTACCATGGCCCGGGACCGTTTGCGCCTTTTGGCTCACGTATATGATAGTGTCGCTAGCATCCACATGACAGAGAACCCGATCCGTCATGGCTAGTCATGAACCCAAAGCGGCGCTAACCCATGGGGACAGGCATACATGAATCACATCGAGCATGTCGGTCATCAACGTATGAATCCGGGCTGTAGCTCTGGGCTAACAGGACTCCGGTAACCCGGGCTGTAGCTGGCTAGGCAGGACTCCGGATATCACCGCGTGACATTTCCCGAAGGCGGACATATAGGAACGAAGTGAAACACATGCCGGTCGATCAAGTGTCCAAAGCAGTAGTCTTTGGGCTAGCAGTGACTCCGGTGAACCGGTCAGAAGCGGACTACTATCGCTCAGAGGCACTAGACTACATTTCCCATATGAGAGGCTGCCAAGGATAAACAACTAGATTGTCGGATCCCACACATACCAAGCATTTCAAACATACACACAATATGCTCAATATGTGTAAATACAACATGGCATCACAACATAACTCTACGACTCAAATATTTATTCATTAGGCTCCGAGGAGCGAGATATTACAAACATGGGTCTCATGACCCAACACTCACGCTTATCTTGCGCATTTTAGAGTATCCACTTTCACTTGTCTATGAACTGTTATAGGCAACCCAGAAGTCCTTTACCGCGGACACGGCTATTCGAATAGATGATGTTAACCCTGCAGGGTGTACTTCTTCACACGCTCTTGCCACTTACCACCATGTACACGTCGTGGTATCTCGGCAACCTTCAAGCGGAAGCCTGGCGAGGGAGTCGGCCACGACCGACTAACCACACAAGTCTCTCGTCCAGTTTATCGCCTATTCGGGTTCCATCCGCAAGGAGATCCGGCCGGGTGTCGCCACGGCCCCAAACGATGTGAGCAGGGTTCCCGAGACACCAAACGGGCGCCCGGTACACCGTGCCACAGTGTATCTACCGCAACATAGCCCACCCCTAGGGTCAGCGCTACGCACGGCCCCCAACACATATCCTACAAACACCAGAAACTAGTTGCAACTCCTGGACAGAGATCGAGTTGATTAATAAGTCGAGAGGGGCACTTAAGCATTCCAATGCGTGGTAGTAGCTGTTCATGGATCACAAACACAAAACTCAGTTCCTGAGGACGGCTTCAATGAGACAACCCACCATGTACTCCTACATGGCCTCTCACTGCTACCTTTACCAAATCGTGTTCACACACTTAGCTCACACACGAGGGACATGTTCACACACCATTCCAATTCATTCCCGATGAATCATACATGACTCAACTCTAAGCAAAGAGTGTGCATGACAAACAAGCATGAATGAGTAGGCACAACAGTGGCTGAAACAACTCCTACTCATGCTAGTGGGTTTCATCTAATTCTTGTGGAATGACAGTCATGCGAGAGGATAAAGGGGTTCAGCTATCGCAAGAGTAACAGATGAATCGTTGTTGTCCTAATGCAAGAAAAATAGAGCAAAAGTAGAGAGTGGGATTATATCGTAATGAACAAGGGTTTTGCTTGTTCGCACTTCGAAGATAGTATAACTCTTCATCGGTGTCATCGATCTCATCGTCGGAAACGTCTATCGAGAGGGGACAAACACCAGCAACAGAGAAGGAAAACACAATCAATGCAGTGCACAATGTGATGCATGATCATGACATGTCAATATGCTGTGTTTTGAGCTAATGCAACTAGCGACATGTTAAATGGAGTTGGTTTGAACCCTAGGTTCAAATTCAAACTCCATATGTGAGAGTTTAAATGCCATTTATATGATTTGGCCTAAACAACAGCCATAAGTTGTTCTAACATGCATGAAAATTGTACATATGGATAGATTGGATTTTTTTGATCATTTTTCATATATAAATTATTTCATTCTGAGCTATGGTTGAATTTCTAAGATTTTTAGAAGTTAGCACTATTTTCTGGAATTTTCCTGAAAAAACTTAAATCCAGAAAATGCTTTCATCACACAAGATTGCATCACCGTGATGTCGGCAGGTCAACAGGGCTGGTTCTGGTCAAACCTGACATGTGGGGTCCACACGCCGCTGTAACAGGCAGAACAGAGGTCAAAGTGGGTCCAGTCAACGTTGACGTGGCATTGTCAAAGCCCGACACGTGGGGCCGGCTGTATCAACCTAAACTAAACAGAGAATAAATCCAGGGTTAATTAGGGCACGGGGCCCACTGTCAGCGTAACATGGTTTAGTTAGCAAGGTGATTAGCCCCTAATGACGGCGCCACATCAGCATGCCGGAGTTTGGCCGGCGGCGACCTCAAACCACGGCGGAGGATCGCCGGAAACATGCTAGGGGCTGCGGTTTGTCGCTCGGGAGGCACCGGGCATGAGCTCTTGCTCACAAGCATCCGATGGACCGCATAGAGGTCACAGAGCGGCCGGAATCTCGCCGCGGCGAGGTTCGATGGCGACAGAGCCACGACGTTGCGGGACAAGTCTACGGTGCACCATTTGCACCAGCAAGGCATTTGACGGACTCATGAGCTCAACTAGCACGGCTGCAAGCTCAAAAGTGGGCGGAGGCGGTGGCTACGACAACGACCGGGCAGGCGGCGGGCGAAGCCGCACGGGCGGCGCTTAGGCGTTAGAGGACGTGCGGGGCAACGGGGATTGGGGCGAAACGAAGAGGGGCTCACCCCGCGTAGTTTGGAGACGTCAGCGACCTCGGGGGAGGCCGGACGGCGACCAATCGACGTAGGCGATCCAGGGTGGCGGAGGAGGAAGATGGTGATGTTGCCGGGCGATGCAGGCGTCCGGCTCGCATGGCTCGGCCGTGGAAGATGAGGGGACGATGGCGGAGCTTCTTGGCGGCCGGAGATACGTGTGGAGGCCGGTGGTCATGGTGGTGCTTGTCGGCGGCGACAGATCTGCTCGGGTGGGTGAGAGGAAGAGGTCCAGAGAGGGAGAGACCACGGGTGAGGGAGAGAGAGGCCGGGTGCGTGGCATCGCCCAGACGCTGGCCGGCAGCGTGGCAGAAGCAGGAGGTGGCGGGCGCGTGCAGACGCTGGCGACATACGCCCTCCGCCCTCTTGGGCAGAGGTGGAAGACGACAGGGAGGCGCCCCTGGTGGGCTGGGCTACAGTGCCAGGCCAGTGGGCTGGGCTGGCCACTTGGGCCGCCGGGTGGGGTTTGGTGGGTGCGAGGTAACTTCTCTCTCTCTGCTTTCTGTTTTCTGTTTATTTGTTTCTGTTATGTGTTTTGAAATAGTAGAAATACTATCCCATTTAGGAAAAACCTGAAAATATTCAGAGGCACATTTGAAAATATTCTCAACAGCGTAAAAATACCTTCAAAATTATTTGGGCATTTTAAAATATTTATAGGATTTAAATTGCCCAAATGCAAATACTTATGGCTTGGTGCAAAATCCAGAATGGCCTCCAAAAATATGAAACCATTTTGGCAAGAGGGTTTAGCCAGGACCAAAGATGGTGAATATTTATGAAGGGCATTTTGGGTTCAATGAAAAAGATTTTATTTTGACCCTAGTTGAATTTATTTGGTGCTAGGGTTTCAACATCCCCATTTCAAGTTTCTCAGGAATTTAAACATGATGACATGATGAGCAAGCAAAGTCAAGCAAGGGCTGATCTGGGGCTGTGACAGTTATGCATGCACTTACAAGGCATTGACTCCTTCAATCCTGAACGGCCATCGGTCGTGGGACGAGGCTGTTTAGTAGGTTGCCGTTCCAGCAAGACTACCACGGAGACCATCGCCGCCATCGGGCCGAAGGGAGAAGCGCTACGCTTACGCCGCTGCGTGCCTCGCGCTTTCATCGCAGAGGTTGGCGCCGAGCAGCCGAGAAGACGAGGCCGAAGTCGACGATGAGGCGAACGACGATGGCGGCCGTGCGTGACGACGATGCCGGTGGTCATGCGTGAAGACGATGAGGCATACAGCGCCAGTGGCCGCGCATGAGGCTCAACGACGACGTCGCAGACGAAGCCCACTCGGCTGGGCCGAGGTCAGAGACGACGATGAGTCGGACGGCACCGGTGGTCGTGCGTGATGACGATGAAGCGGACGGCGCCGATGGTCGAGTGTACATGCATACTCGGCTGTGCTGAGGTCCGAGACGGCGACGGGGCGGACGATGCCGGTGGCCCTGCGTGGAGGCGCAGTTGGCTTCCTGCTTTCACGTCATCGTTCCTGAAGGTCGATGATTCTCCTTGTATGTTCTTGTATGGATGCCTGTTTTCCTTCTGTCTTCTGTTTGCAATGGTTTGCTCGTCGTGAAGATGAACAGTACAAATAACGTGTTAAAACGTGAAGATAAAATTGAATAGAGGGCACCGGCGGGAATTGATCCGCCTCTGGTGGTTGAAGAAATGACCATCTGCATCATGGTTCGATAGACGCCATGCCCCATGGTGGGCGCCAACTGTCGTGGTAATGATTCCGACAATAGAAAGGGGGTAGGGTAAAGGAGCATGATCTATCGAGATGCAAATAGCTGACACGGTGGTTTTAGCGAGTTCGGGCCTCTCACGGTGGAGATAACAACCCTACGTCTCGTGCTCCGGAGAGGCTTTGTTTATATGAGTATGTATCCGGAGATTACAATGTGTGAGAGAAAGCGGAGAGCGGATCTCCATGCCTGAGCTATGTCCTAAGACTAATGGTTAGAGAGAGAGAGAGAGAGAGAGGTGGAAGAAAAAAGAGCCCCCCAAGTCTAGTGGTGGGGGTGGCTTATATAGAGTGCGCCACCCCCTCACCTCCTATGTTACAAAGTGGGGCATGAATGCCATAATGCCAGCCCACTACCAAGCCCTCACCAAGAGAAAGATGCCGATCGCTTTGTTGCCTGCTGGTCTTCGATATCCGAAGGAGCCGTATGGTCGAGTGGTGAACTGTCATCCGAGTGGATGGTATACTGCTTGGTTGAGTGGATAGTATGCTGCTTGTCCGAGTGGATAGTATGTCTGTATGAAATTTATCTAGACCCACGCGTTGTGTGGACCCCATGCTTTATGATATTTCGACCCTTCTTGGGCCTACCTGTTATGTTTATCCCCAAAAGTGACCAAGACCCAAAGGGTTTACTAGAGTCAATAATCTAGTTCACGTTGCTATGTGATTAACACCCAAAGAGTACTATGGTGTCATCATGTTTTGCTTGTGAGAGAAGTTTAGTCAACGTGTCTGCCACATTCAGATCCGTATGTATTTTGCAAATTTCTATGTGTACATTGCACTCCATGGAGCTACTCTAGCTAATTTCTCCCACGTTCAATACGTATCTAGATTGAGACTTATAGTCATCTAGATCAGTGTCAAAGCTTGCATCGACGTAACTCTTTACGACGAACTCTTTATCACCTCCATAACCGAGTAACATTTCCTTAGTCCTCTTTAAGGTAACTAGGGATAATTTTGACCGCATTCCAATGATCTAGTTCTGGATCACTATTGTACCCCCTTTCCAAACTCATGGCAAGGTACACAATAGGTTTGGTACACAGCATGGCATACTTTATAGAACCTATGGCTGAGGCATAGGGAATGACTTTCATTCTCTCTTTATCTTCTGTCATGGTCGGGTTTTGAGTCTTTACTCAACTTCACACCTTACAATGGTGCAAGAACTCCTTCTTTGACTGATCCATTTTGAACTCCTTCAAAATCTTGTCAAGGTATGTACTCATTGAAAGTCTTATCAAACATCTTGATCTATCTATATAGATCTTGATGCCCAATATGTAAGCAGCTTCACCGAGGTCTTTCACTAAAAAATTCTTATTTAAATATCCTTTTATGCTATCCAGAAATTGGACATCATTTCCAATCAACAATATGCCATCCACATATTATATCAGAAATGCTATAGAGCTCCCACTCACTTTCTTGTAAATATAGGCTTCACCATAAGTCTGTATAAAACCATATGCTTTGATCACCTTATCAAAGCGTATATTCCAACTCCGAGATGCTTGCACCAGTCCATAGATTGATCGATGGAGTTTGCACACTTTGTTAGCACCTTTAGGATTGACAAAAACTTTTGGTTGCATCATATACAACTCTTCTTTAAGAAATCCATTAAGGAATGTAGTTTTGACATCCATTTGCCAGATTTCATAAAATACGACAATTTCTAACATGATTCGGACGGACTTAAGCATCGTACGAGTGAGAAAATCTCATCGTAGTCAACATTTTGAACTTGTCGAAAATCTTTTGCGACAAGTCGAGCTTTGTAGATAGTAACACTACCATCAGTGTCCGTCTTCCTCTTGAAGATCCATTTATTCTTAATGGCTTGCCGATCATTGGGCAAGTCCACCAAAGTCCACACTTTGTTCTCATACATGGATCATATCTCAGATTCCAGGCCTCAAGCCATTTGTCGGAATCTGGGCTCATCATATCTTCTACTTAGTTTGTAGGTTCGCCATGGTCTTATAACATGACTTCTAGGACATGATTACCGTACCACACTGGTGCGTAACGTGCTCTATTCGACCTACGAGGTCCAGTAGTAACTTGATCCAAAGTTTCATGATCATCATCATTAGCTTCCTCTCTAGTTGGTGCAGGCATCACGGGAACGGATTTCACTGATGTGCTACTTTCCAATTCGAGAGAAGGTACAATTACCTCATCAAGTTCTACTTTCCTCCCACTCACTTCTTTCAAGAGAAACTCCTTCTCTAGAAAGGTTCCATTCTCGGCAACAAAGATCTTGCCTTCGGATCTATGGTAGAAGGTGTACCCAATTGTTTCCTTAGGGTATCCTATGAAGATGCACGCTTCTCTGATTTAGGTTCGAGCTTATCAGGCTGAAGCCTTTTGCCTTACTGTCGCAACCCCAAACTTTAAGAAACGACAGCTTAGGTTTCTTGCCAAACCACAGTTCATACGGTGTCGGCTCAACGGATTTAGACGGCGCCCTATTTAACGTGAATGCAACTGTCTCTAATGCATAACCCCAAAACGATAGTGGTAAATCGATAAGAGTAGATCGCACCATATCTAATAAAGTACGGTTACGACGTTCGGACACACCATTAAGCTGTGGTGTTCGAGGTGGCGTGAGTTGTGAAACTATTCCACATTGTTTTAAATGAAGGCCAAACTCAAGTCAAATATTCGCCTCTGCGATCAGATCGTAGAAACTTTATTTTCTTGTTACGATGATTCTCCACTTCACTCTGAAATTCCTTGAACTTTTCAAATGCTTCAGGCTTGTGTTTCATCAAGTAGATATACCCATATTTGCTGAAATCAGCTGTGAAGGTCAGAAAATAACGATACCCATCGTGAGCTTCAACACTCATCGGACCGCATACATTTGTATGTATTATTTCCAATAAGTCATTAGCTCGCTCCATTGTTCCGGAGAAAGGAGTTTTAGTCATCTTGAACATGAGGCATGGCTCGCAAGTATCAAATGATTCATAAGCAAGTGATTCCAAAAATCCATCTGTATGGAGTTTCTTCATGCGCTTTACACCAATATGACCTAAACGGCAGTGCCACAAGTATGTTGCACTATCATTATCAACTTTGCATCTTTTGGCATTAATATTATGAATATGTGTATCACTATGATCGAGATTCAATAAACCATTTACATTGGGTGTATGACCATAGAAGGGTTTATTCATGTAAACAGAACAACAATTATTCTTTGACCTAAATGAATAACCGTATCGTGCTACCTCTTGAGCATTGCGTTGGTTTTCCCTTTAAGAGGAAAGGGTGATGCAGTAAAGTAGCGTAAGTATTTCCCTCAGTTTTTGAGAACCAAGGTATCAATCCAGTAGGAGACCACGCTTGAGTCCCACGCACCTACACAAACAAATAAGAACCTCACAACCAACGCGATAAAGGGATATTCAATCCCTTCATGGTCACTTACAAGCGTGAGATCTGATAGAGATGATAAGATAATATTTTTGGTATTTTTATGGTAAAGAGTAAAAGTAAAGAAAGCAAAATAAACGGTAATAGAAATTGCTAGTTGTTCGAAGATTAATATGATAGAAAATAGACCCGGGGGCCATAGGTTTCACTAGTGGCTTCTCTCAAGATAGCATAAGTATTATGGTGGGTAAACAAATTACTGTCGAGCAATTGATAGAATTGAGCATAGTTATGAGAATATCTAGGTATGATCATGTATATAGGCATCACGTTCGTGACAAGTAGACCGACTCCTGCCTGCATCTACTACTATTACTCCACACATCGACCGCTATCCAGCATGCATCTAGAGTATTAAGTTCATAAGAACAGAGTAATGCTTTAAGCAAGATGACATGATTGTGACGCCCCTGATTCAATCGTACACTAATCATACACGCAAGTGTGTACGATCAAGATCAGAGACTCACGGGAAGATATCACAACACAACTCTAGACACAAATCAAAATAATGCAAGCTATATATTACAAGCCAGGGGCCTCGAGGGCTTGAATACATCAGCTCGAAAACACAAGTCAGCGGAAGCAACAATATCTGAGTACGTACATAAGTTAGACAAGATTGCCTTAAGAAGGCTAGCACAAAAGCAACATCAATCGAAAAGGCAAGGCCTCCTGCCTGGGAGCCTCCTAACTACTCCTGGTCGTCGGCGGCCTCCACGTAGTAGTAAGCATCGGCGGTGGCATCTGGCTCCTGGGCTCCGACATTGGGTTGCATCAACCGGAAAGAAGAAGAAAGGGGGAAAAGGGGGAGCAAAGCAACCGTGAGTACTCATCCAAAGTACTCGCAAGCAAGGATCTACACTACATATGCAACATTATCAAAGGAAGGCTGTATATGTGGACTAGGCTGCAAAAATGCCAGAATAGAGGGTAGAACCTAGTCCTATCGAAGACTAGCATCTTCTGAAAACCACCATCTTGCAGCAACAGGAGGAAGTAGAGTAGCATAAAGTAAGGTAGTAGTAGTGTTATCAACCTCTGCCAGAGATCCTTTCTCGACTCCGTGCGAGAAAGCAATCCCAGAGCCATACTATTGAGTTATCACCTCATATCCATGTCTCGTCACAAGTATCTAGTTCTAGTTGTATTGACCGGGATACAACTCCAAGTGTCCATTACCGTAGGACAGACTATCGATAGATGTTTTCTTCCTTGCAGAGGTGCACCAAATTACCCAGCACGCTCGATTAACTCCGGCCGGACACACTTTCCTGGGTCATGCCCGGCCTCAGCCAAACAATACGCCGCAACCTGACCTAGGCTTAATAGAGAGGTCAGCATGCCGGACTAAACCTATGCCCCCAGGGGTCATGGGCCATCTCCCCGGGAACTCCTGCACGTTGCGTACGCGGCCGGTGAGCAGACCTAGCTACCTCCTTCAACAAGGCAGGTGCTTACGCAGTCCAACCCGGCGTGCGCCGCTCAGTCGCTGACGTCTATTAAGCTTCGGCTGATGCATACGACGCAGAACGCCCATACTATGCCCACGTGATGGTTAGTGCTATCAGGCCAGAGGCCCCTCAGATCAAATATCCAAATCATAGTGGATTAGGAACGCGCGGTAACAAGCAGAGACTCACGAAAGATGTGACCCCGTTGCCCCGTCTCGAGGACTTACGGGCAAGGGCTAGGAATGCCCGACCACGCCTCGTAATTATCTCGCGGGCACCCTCTAGGTCAACCCGTCTCCACATCACTCGCAATTAAGATCGCGCGGGTACCTCTCAGGGCCGAATTCGCCTTTAGTAACATGGTTGGGTAAAGTCATAGTAACCATAGTAACTGTGTGTCCAAACATCAAGGGGGAAACCCGAGGAATCAACCCCGGTGAATTCCACTCGATGTAATCATCAAGGTGAACGTAAGAGGAATCACCCCCGAGGTTCATGTCGGATTTCGGGTTTCGGCAGAACCTTAAGGTTCGAACACTGGGGTGCGCGCGGAGATCTTTCCCCTACCGGCTCATGCATGAATGGATTGCAAGGGATCTAAACTACAAACGATGAACAACACAGAGACACGAGGTTTATACTAGTTCGGGCCACCATTGTGGTGTAATTCCCTACTCTAGTTTGTGGTGTGGTGGATTGCCTCAGGGGCTGATGATGAACTATACAAAGGGAGAACAGCCTCGCGAGGGGCTGTTCTTGAGCTGGTGCGATGAACTGCTTGGGTGAGTTCGATCACTTCTCTCTCTCTCTCTCTGGGGGGTTCGACTTGTCTCCAGTCTGTCCTCTCTCTTTGTGGTGGCTAGTCCTATTTATAGAGGGAGGCCCTGTGCCTCTTCCCAAATAATGAGCGGGAAGGGCGCCAACAATTGGCCATTTTGAAGGGGAACATCTAGTACACTTATCCTGACTAAAGTTGGTCTTGGCTGCCAAAGGCTCGACGGTGACGCCGCCACTGGCTCCACGATGACCTCCATCCCGCTGCTTCTGCTGGTCTTGGTCTTGTTGCAATCAAGCGGTAACCTTTGCCTGATGCCTTGGCCTGTGCTTGCCTCCTTTGCACCAAAGGGGAAATGAGGACACTGCGCGGGCAGGCGCCCGCCTGGCTTCGATCGTCATGGCTTGCGTCATAGGGCACCCTCGTGAGGTACCCTGCCTCGATCCCTCCACCTCCTCACGAGCCTGCCTGGCGAGGCTGCTCCTGAGGGAGGTTCTTGTCATCTGCCCCGTGAGGCTTGGCCCCTCGCGAGGGTCTTCAGCTTGAGCTGATGAAGCTGGGCCATGCTGAGCCCCCACTTGAGCCACGCCGCAGGCCGCAGGCATGCAAGTCTGGGGACCCCCGTTCCCAGAACACCGACAGTAGCCCCCGGGCCCAAGGCGCGCCCGGACTTGGCTTAGCAGAGAAGCGAAGGGGCAGGTGCGGCGCTGGCTAACAGCTCAAGGGACCTTTTGGGCGCCGCGTGGCGATTGATTGATCGTGGGCGTCTCCACTTCCCCACGATGCCTTATTACACGCCCGGCTAAGCGGACCCGGGGTTGCACACAGCCATTCCCCTTTTGCCGTCCGCGCACTCCCGGCTCTTCCTTCTTCCTCTGGCTCCAACTTCCGCCCTCAATCCAACTCGGACTCTCACCCTTCCTGTCGTCATGGCGCCAACGAAGAAGCAATAGGGGAAGAAGCCCGCGTCTTCGTCCCACTCGCCTCCGGCGGTGGACCCCGCCGTCGATCGATCTATCATACTCAACCCCGAGGCCTTGGGCAAGGTCCACTCTGCTGTTGCCACCATCTTCAACGAGTGCGGCAGGACCACGACATGACCTGCGTCCCATGCCTCCCCTGACAGGATTGTCACGGAGGTCCGGTTCTTCGCTGATGCCCTGTGGGCGGGTCTGGTTCCCCCCTTTTCCGCTTTCTTCAATGCGATGCTCTCCCACTATCAGATCCACATGATGCATCTCGGTCCTGAGTCCATTACCCTCCTGGCTGTCTTCGCCTTTGTTTGTGAGGCGATGGTGGGCATCCCTCCTTCTGTTGCTCTGCTGCGTCACTTCTTCTCCTTGCGCTTGAGTGATCCTGCTCAATGCTCGGGGTGCGTGAGCTTCCTTGCGGTGTTAGAGGCGGCTGCTTCAGGGATTGATTTCAGACTCCCTCCCCCTGAGACCAAGTACAGAGAGCGGTGGTTGTATGTGGATGTTGGGGTGTTCAGCCCCCTGCTCTCGCATCCTACCTCGCCTGCTGTTCCCAACTTAGGCTGGGGTCACGAGACGCTCGTGGACACCCGACTTGCATTCATCTGGCGCCGCTTCGGGAGCTTGAGGGAGCTCAACGTGACGGCGCCCAAGGTGGTGAAGGAGTTCCTCCAGTGTCGCATTGCTCCTCTCCAGCGCCACTCTCACCGGATGTGGGACTTTGCGGGGCACAAAGACCGCATGCGGCTTCAGGGGGAGGACCTGGCACCTGAGGTGCTGAAGACGGTGCTCAGGGTCTTGGTTAGCGATTCTTCCTCGGGCGGCCTTCGATGTGATGGCCCCCTCTTGTATCTCTGTTCGGGCAGGCCGATTTCGTGAGGCAGATGCCCAACTTCGACGAGTGGGGCTGCGCCTGGTTGGCCCTGGGGACCTCGCGCGAACGCAGTTGCTGTGGTAGCTCTTCCGGTCGCCCAAAGTGGCCCTGTCTCAGGTGATGAAGCAGGGAGACGAGAACCATCGGGAGTTGAAGGAGATGACGTTGAGGTGGTCACGCCGCGCGAAGCCCCGAGGGCGGCATCTCTTGGAGCTCGTTCCGGAATGGTGACAGGTGAGGAGCCGCGGCCTCCGGCTCCCAAAGTTGGGGCTCCCGAGGCTCCGGTCGTCCCTCGTGAGGCGGCCCCTGGAGGCGTTCCCCAGGCTGGTCCCATTGACGCTGATCTTCTTGCCGCCTCTTCCATGACACAAACCGACCCCTGCGCCGAGCGCTTAGGCCGGTTCCGCGTAGACTTCGCGGCCCTCCGCAAGAGGAAGGAGGCCTCGGGCAGTGGTGATCGCCCTTGCCGCTTGCTGAAGTGCAGGAGGTACTTCGCCACGGACGAGTAAGTCTTCTTTGCCCTCAACTCCTCTACTTCTTGGTTCTTGCAGCTGACTGTGACCTTTTAGGGCCCTTCCCGCCAAATTAGCGGAGGCGGCCAAGGAGCCATCTCCCCAAGCTCCGTCTTCGTTGCTGGTCCTCGGTGCGCCGAGCTCAAGCAGCGCCCTCATCGCTCAGCCGGTCGGAGAGGTGACCCGTTCGGCGGAGTGTCCCGAGCCTGTGCGCCTGCTGTATTCCCTTCACGAGTTCCTCCGGGGCACAACCAGCTTGCCCCGTGCTCCTTCCTTGGTTGTGGATGGCGATTGGTTGAAGTCAATCTCGAGCTCTCCTTCTGGGGACGGACCGGCGCCATGCCCTGCTCCTGGCGTGGCCCGTCCGGCGATTGTTGGGGCGCCAGCCCTCTGCCCTGCGGGGGAAGGCGTGTCACCTCCGGACCCCCCGCATACTCCAACAGATGAGGAGGACGCGGAAGATGTGCTCAGGCATGCTCGCGAACGCCGCGCCCTCCGTCAAGAACTTCTCCATGGGGCGACGGCCGCGGTGAACCGGCTTGGGGCGGAGCTCGCCGGCGAAGATGCGCGTCTTCAGGCAGAGGGTTTGCGCCTTGCCGAGGAGAGGCGCAAGATGAAGGTAGCCGTTGCCCTCGCGCGTCATCAACGTGACCTTGACAACGCGAAGGCTGAGGCGTCGCTAGCGGCCTCGCGAGAGGCTTGCTCCCAAGCCGTCGAGGAGGCCCTGGAAGCAGATCGTCGGCGCCGGGACGCAGAGGAGCGTGCGTGGGAGCTCCAAGCCTGGAGCAACTCTCTGGAGGAGCAGGTGGAGTTGCGCCAGGCTGCACTTGCGTCGTTGAAGGGGGCTTCCGTCGACCAGGCGGAGCTTCAGAAGCGCAAGGAAGCGCTGTTGCTGGAGGCCGCCGAGCGCAACCTCGACCTTGAGCGGCTGGAGACGAGGGAGTGCCTGGTGACTCAGGCGGAGGACGAAGTCGCCGGCGTGAGGCCCGAGCCCAATAAGAGGTCGACCGCCGCTAGATGAGGGCAGGACCACGGCCCTCAAGGCCAAGCTAGATGAAGTGACGCGGGGTGCGGACGCCTCTGCAGCGCTTCTTCCAGCAAAGACAGAGGAGCTGACCTCCTCCCGCGCCGAACTGCTTCTTCTCCGGCAGAGGGTTGACGGCGCCGAGGCCACCGCATGGCAGAACGAGGACGAGATCCGCCGGAGGCGGGTTCTGGAGAACGAGCATGCCCTCATGCTCCGTACGCTCAGGGAACGGGCAAACACGACCCTTGGCAACATTTGCGAGGCCGCTGCTGAGGAGCCGCACGAGACCAACTATGCCGGCAACCTCCAGTATTTTGCTGATGTGGTGACGCTCTTGGAGAACCGCGCCGAGAGGTCTCATTGGCTCGTCGAGGAGAGGAGCCAAGCCTTGCTCGGGCGCGCCTTCTCCCGTGTCTTCAGTTATCTGCGGGACAGGGATCCCCACTTCAACTTTAATGCCGCCATCGTACCGATGCCCATAGCCGTCCGGGGCGACCTGGCGCAATGGGTGGATGGTCACGTGGACAACCTTGTCAGGGCCTTCACGTCTGACGACGACGGCGTGATCGTGGCCGCCGACGAAGGCGGTGTGGTGGACGGTCCTGGCGCTGGCGGAGGTGCTGGCGACGACGACGATGTTAGCGACGCCAGCGACGCCTCCGCAGGTGACCCAGAAGGCGCAGCAAGCGACATGTCCGACTGATGGTTTGTCACTTTTGTTTATCCTGTACAAAAGAGGTTCGGGCTCGGCCCTAAAGACTGTGAGAGCATTTTGGGAGGGGAAGCCCCTCATGTAAATATTTGCGATAGATGCATTGGTAATCTTAACGTTGTGCGTGAGCTTAACGGCCGGCCCGGTGGTGGGTCGGCTGGCTTATTTACCTCTTGGCTCTGGTGAGCCCCGAGCGGGGCTGTGGGGGGCCATAGCCATATGTGTCTTCTGGGTGAACCCATTGATCCTGCGATAAGAACCTCCGGAGAGGGAGTGGCGATAGTCGTCCGTGCTGTGGACGCGGCTGGCCCGGCCCGGCTTGCGAGGGGCTCGCGAGGGGGGCAGCTGGTGCTAGCTTTGGACGCAAAGCCAAAACCAGAACATGAGAGATTGCTCGAATGAGACTAAACACCCCTTCCCCAAACGCACGCAAGGCTCGAACTCAAATCCAACTTAAATTCAAATCGAAGAAACTCGTCAACAGAGGAAAAGAGCAAAAAAAGCAAAAGGCCACGTCCGGCACCTAGTTTAGTCTTCGACGTCTTCTCACCAGCGCGGAGCTAAGTGCTGCCACTGGGTGTGGGAGGGAGCCCTGTGGCCCCGAGGCCGACGCCTCGAGACTCGGGCGTGTAAAGCCCCACTCATTATTACGTGAGAGTGTCACGGGCGGCGAAGCTTCACAGCACCGGGCCTTCTTCATGTGTAACGGCCTTGCTTCATATCGCCAGATGAGGGCCCCGCCTTGCGCCACACTCTACCACCACTGACGGCGGCCGGAAACCAAGGACGACGCCAATGGGGTAGAGTGGTCGCCCGCGGTTCCCCCGACGACCACGGGTCCTCTGCCGGGGGAAGGCCCTGAGGCACCTCCCCGGCAGAGGGCCTACCTCCTAAGAACATCTTGCGCCAAGCGCCGCGGGGACGAGCTCGGATCTTGGCCCCTCTCCTGCAGCCCCCGATGCCCTCCTCCTGAGGGGTAAGAGGCTGCAGAGTTGGGGCAGCCACCTGTAGCGACGGCCTGTACCTCCTGCGGCACATGGTTAGCATAAGCTTGCTCCTGAGGAACTAATGGTACCAGATAGTTGTTGCCGCCGGCGCGGTCGTCGAGGCCCTCCTGGGGTTCCTGAAAGAGCTCAGCTTGTGGTGTTTCCTCGCCCCAGCTTGGCCCAAGGAACGAGCCATGGTCTTCTTCCTGTGCGCACTCTTGATCCATCATGCGGGGCACATAAGCTTCTGGGGACGTCGCCCCGTAGGCCTCACTGTAGTGCCCCATGTGCCACGCAGTCCGGCCCGGAGCGCCGTCTTGAGAGTGGTGGCAGGTGATCCGCCGAGGCCCAAGGTCACGGCGTGCGCTCCTTCGCCAGCCGGAGATAGGGTCCGCGCGGCTTGCCGCCTGGTGCTGCTGGCCAGGTTGGCGTCTTTTAGGCCCTGGAGCCCGCTTGAGGTTGCATGAGCGCGCATGGGGCTGCCATACGGCATGCTATGAGCCAGAGGTGGCAGTCAGACACAGAAAGGAGGTGCTCCCGAGACGGCGGCGTCCAGGAGCTCAGCGACCCGCTCCAACAGCACGTCACGGCCGCCCAATAGAAGCCGGCACCGTAGCAGTTCTCGGGCCACCGTGAGCGCGACCCTGGAGTTCGCCTGCTCCCGCCTGGTGTGCAGCGCCGTGGCCGCGGCGTGGTTTGAGGCTCTGGCCGTCGACCGCACCTGCCGCGGCGTGAGGGCAGGCGGCGTCTGGCCGCGTCGTCCGTGCCCCGCAGAGCCTTGCGAAGCGCGGGCTGCCTGAGGTGCGAGGTTGAGGTCACCCTGGGCTGGCGGCACGGCGTGGGCGGGCCACGCCACCCAACGATCGGCGTCGGCTGCTGGGTCGTTGGACATCGAACGACGAGGCAATAAAATGCGAGGCGGCGGAGGAAGGATTCCGGCGCA
This sequence comes from Aegilops bicornis, assembly GCA_021605145.1. Classification (NCBI taxonomy): domain Eukaryota; kingdom Viridiplantae; phylum Streptophyta; class Magnoliopsida; order Poales; family Poaceae; genus Aegilops; species Aegilops bicornis. The sequence continues at coordinate 396,390,188 of CM038673.1, read as the reverse complement.
CCCCTACCTGGCGCGCCAAATCTCGGATTTCGGGTTCCGGCAGACCCTTAAGGTTCGAACACTGGGGTGCGCACGGAGACCTTTCCCCTACCGGCTCATGCGTGAATGGATTGCGAGGGATCTAAACTAAGAACGATGAACAACACAGAGACACGAGGTTTACACTAGTTCGGGCCACCATTGTGGTGTAATACCCTACTCTAGTTTGTGGTGTGGTGGATTGCCTCAGGGGCTGATGATGAACTATACAAAGGGAGAACAGCCTCGCGAGGGGCTGTTCTTGAGCTGGTGCGATGAATTGCTTGGGTGAGTTCGATCGCTTCTCTCTCTCTCTGGGGGTTCGACTTGTCTCTAGTCTATCCTCTCTCTTTGTGGTGGCTAGTCCTATTTATAGAGGGAGGCCCTGGGCCTCTTTCCAAATAATGAGCGGAAAGGGCGCCAACAATTGGCCATTTTGAAGGGGAACATCTAGTACACTTATCCTGACTAAAATTGGTCTTCGGCTGCCAAAGGCTCTGACGGTGACGCCGCCCTGGGCTCCATGATGACCTCCATCCTGCCGTTCTGCTGGTCTTGGTCTTGTTGCACTGAAGCGGTAACCTTTGCACGATGCCTTGGCTCAGTGCTTGCCTCCTTTGCACCAAAGGGGAAATGAGGACACTGCGTGGGCAGGCGCCCGCCTGGCGCCTGCCTGGCTTTGATCGTCATGGCTTGCGTCACAGGGCACCCTTGTGAGGTACCCTACCTCAATCTCTCCGCCTCTTCACGAGCCTGCCTAGCGAGGCTGCTCTTGAGGGAGGTTCTTGTCGTCCGCCCCGCGAGGCTTGGCCCCTCGCGAGGGTTTTGAGCTTGAGCTGATGAAGCTGGTCCGCGCTGGGCCCCCACTTGAGCCACGCCGGAGGCCGCAGGCAGGCAAGTCTGGGGACCCCCGTTCCCAGAACGCCGACAGTTCACACTTGAGGGGTTGCACGATAGAGTCGTATCGGAAGTGGTTAAGGCGGAATCACCCTCGGTGATCACGACCGAATAGCTACACTACAGGGTTAACATCAGAAGTGCTGTAGAGGTCTCACCCTCAGCACTCGATAGTAACCCAGTAGTGTCGAGCAACTAAGGGGAAAGTGATGTGCGGTGCCGGGGCCTGGTCTTCGATCCCGTTGATCGGGTCTTCGATGATGAAGCAGGGCAACAAGGACAAGGTGGGGGTCACTGATGGATCACTAACCAACCTATACTAAGCAGTTTAGTATAAGTTTGTAGGTAACTATATGCATGTTACAAACGCATGCTATGCATCAGAATAGGAGCAAACAATAACAGTAGCAAAATCTAATGCAAGCATGAGAGAATGGAATTGGCGATATCGAGATGATCAAAGGGGGGGGGAGCTTGCCTGGTTGCTCTGGCAAGGAGGGGTCGTCGTCGACGTAGTCGATCACAGGGGCAACATCGGTCTCGGGGTCTACCGGAGAGAAGAGGAGGGAAGAAACAGTAAATACGGAGAAAACAAGTGCAATACTATGCATGACGAGACAATAAGCAATGCTTGGGGTGTTCTAACGCAGTACTACGCGATACCGGCGAAGGGGGAAAACATCCGGGAATGCTTTCCCGAAGTTAGGCATTTCGAACATGCGGACTGAAGGGGGAAGGTTGCAGGTTCGCCATGCTAGAGGCATGTGACAAACGAACGGGGTGCGTAAGCAGATTCGTCTCGTCTTTATGAGTAACTTTCATGTAGAAAACTTTGTCATCCAAGCTACAGATTATTTACTATGATTTTTTAAAGATTTAAACAATTTCTAAAATTTCTGATTTTATGTTAATTTGTTTTAATCCAAGTTGACCAAGTCAACTTTGACTAGTCAAAAGGGCAGGGTGTGGCCCACATGTGATAGGCTGTACCTAAACCAATAAATAAATCTAATCTAATTGAAAGGGACCCACATGTCATCTACACATAAGGCTATTTAGCCCACTAATCTAATCCTAAAACTAATCTACCTCTAATAATTAATTAAGCCGGTTGTGCACGTTGTGCACACATGCACGGCCATTCCCAAGCATCAGCCATGCCCAAGCATCAGCTGACATCCGAAATTTGCAGAGCTTGACAGCGGTAAATAGAGCAAAGAGCAAAGCAAAGCATCAAGCGAGGCCAAGCTGCACAAAGAACGCAAGAGCAACAGTAGAGGGCGAGAAGCAAGAAGGCACGAAAGAACAAGAAAGACAAGGATGAGGAGGAGCAGGGCGAGCAGGGGCCAGGAGGAGAAGCAAAGAGCAGCAGCGCAACAAGCACATCAGCGTTAGGGCCACGGCGCGCGGACGGCCGCGGGCGTGGTTGATGGCAAGCAGGAAGGGGGCACAGGGCGGTAGCGAGCGACGGCAGGCCGCAAGTAGCAGAGAAGCAGCAACAGCAGCGGCACACAGAGCAGTGCAGTAGCGGCGGCGGCGCAACAGCAAAACCGGCAGGCAACAACGGGCGGCGCGGGCAATAGGTGGCGCGCTCGGGGCTGCGCGGGCGCGCACGCGCGGGTGTGCAAGGGGCGGGGGCAGCCTGGGGCTTCCGGACAAGGCGAGGCGCAACCAAGGGCGCGTGCTCGCGCGCGATCTCAAGAGTACTTTGGCGGCGGCTACGTCGGCGAAAAAAAAACTAAGAGGAAAGGCAGGGGATCGACGCTGCTCACCGGGAGGAGGTCGGTGGTGAGCTCATACGGGGCCGGGGTGGACAGGTGACGCGGATCGACGGCGAGGCCGTGGCGAAGACAAACAATGAGGGAGGCATCAGCGTTGCTCCCCGAGCTCGATCCAGTGCAGTAGGCGATGGAGACGGCCTTGGTGGAGCTGTAGGACACCTGGGACGGCTCCGGTCTGCGACAAGGACAGTGGCGCCATGACATGTATGCTCGAGAGAGCTCGGTATCGAGAGGGAGACGCGAGGGGGAGCGGGCGAAGGGGGAAAAGCATTTAGGGTTCGGGGGAGGGGTGCCGACGCTAAAAATGCAGCGAGGGGGCCGTGGATGCGTGCCACGGCGCCATGGTGTCCATGGATGTGCTCCACGATGCCTCCCTGCTACAGGTTGAAGGCAACCGGTGTGGGCTGGGCCTTCCAGCCCTACTCGGGCCTCTTTTTTGTTTTGAGCAGTTTCTTTTATCTTTACCGCTTTAAATTTCTGCACTGCTTTTCTATTTTCCCTTTGTACCAAAACGATTTTTTGAACAAGAAATTTGGCACATAAATAATAGGGATTATTTTGAGCTAGCACAAAAATTTTGGGGGCAATTGGAGTTAAATAAATAATCGTTTATTTTGAAAAGGCCATTTTATTTGTTGTTGGACCGCTTATTAATCTCCTAGGAATTTTTGTGTGAGCCAAGTGAAGTTGGTTTCAACATTACAATGACGAGGGGAATTTATAGAATTATTCAAACATTTTAGTTGTACCATTCGAAGAAGTAATATTTCACTCGCAGTTTAGATTTGAATTTGACTTGAGTTTTAATCAAGTGATAATTAGCTTAGCAAGGCATGATGACATGGCATATTAGGGGAAGATTACTGTATCAAGATTCTCGGGGTGTTACAAATCTCCTCCACTACAAGAAATCCCGTCTCGAGATTTAAGTGGGGAAGTAAAGAGTAACTTCGGGAGAACTGACCCTTATAGGGTTAATTATCCGGTGAACAATTCAGGAAATGAGGCAGAAGTTTCTCTCGAGTTGAAACTTAATAAAACATCGAGAGCAAAGTATGAAGGTACAATAGGAAGTTTCAACTGAAAGAACAACGATTGATACTTGATCAGAGTGTGAGAAAGGGGATTCAGAGCATCAGGAATAGATCATCTCTCGGAAGGTGGTTTGTGACATGATATGAAGCCAAGTGTAAAGAATATTTAGGCATCAAGGTTGTATAGGAGAGTCAGGTTTCGATCATGTGGAACTGTGGGTTATGGGCCCACCATGTGGGTTAAAAGAAGGAAAGGCGCTATTCATTTTGCACGGTCATGATAGCAAGGCATGTCAGAGGGTAGCCTGCCAGTTATGTCGGCAACAATCGTCGGTACCAAGGGCGAGTGATGAAGAGAACCATTCTCCTGCTCGTTGAACGAGGCGGACCAATAGGCAAAGTTCTCGTCCATCGGTGGTTACCGAAATGTCGTCCACAATAGTAACAGGGTCTTACTGACAGTTTGTACACCGAGGTGTTTACATAAGCAGGGAAATATTACTGCTTATATCATATAGATCACAAGAAAGATTATACAAACAATGGAAAGGAAAAAAGTGATTATCGGATTAAACACTCCAATGGAAAAGGATAATGTGTTTAAACACAAGTATTAGGAGTATATCCTTCAGAAGAACAAGTAGAGTAGGATATACCTGACAGGACAGCAAGTAGATATGTAAGAAGGTTGTCAATGTTAACACAAATCATCAAGAGGGCAAGGATGGTATTTATCACCATGAATTCGATTGATATCCTGGAAGAAGTCAAAATATTAATGATGATTACAACACCTTGTCGGGAGATTTCATGAAGATGTAATCGATGGCGATGACATCAAGTCAAAGGAATGATGAAGCGAAAGGTTATTGAAACCACGGGTATGACACAAAGTCGAAACCAAGCTTGCTGTTCAAGGCGAAATGATATGACGAGGAAGAGCGACGTAAGCTTAGATCATCGTCGAAAATTGTGTTCTGGGAAGAAGGACCAGGTAGCACAGTTAAAATTTAGCACGATAATGATATAGCCGATCCGAGTAGGAATGACTTGAAGGATTATTAAACTCGTAAGCAACAAAAATTACTTAGAGTTATATAATCAGAGTGTGGAATCAATTCACTTATCGGCGTTCTCGAGTGACTAACAACTCAAAACCCAGGGAAATCTGAAACCGATGAGAAGCAATACCAGAAGAAGAATCGTAGGAAGCAACATGGTTCTTTGTTATTCTCGAGATACCGGAGGGTAATACTCGATGGAAGATAAAAATAGAGGTTGCTAAGATGCATTTATCTACCGAAGACAAGTGCTTTAACTTGTCCGAGAAATGGAATCAAAGGGGAACAATTATGGTCAGAACCACGGTTGCAAAGGATCAAATCCTAGATATAAGATGATCTTATACCAAGGGATAATTAATTTTAAGAGAAGCTTCCATGATAAGATCTACATCGTGTCCATGGGCATGAACACAAAGTTCAAGGTCGACTCCCACTTCTTCAATGCATATCATTTCATTTACTTCCCGCTTTCGATGAAGTTGTAGTGTTGAAATGTTATCTGGCAAAACACCAGAAGAGTAAGACTCGTTTAAACTCTTGGGTTCAAAAGGATTAGGTGAGGCATAGGTTCAACCCATAGGGGCATCTTAGGAACATATTCCACAAACTTCAGAAGTAAACAACACAAGCTCGAAAGTAGAGCATGGTTAACAAAAGGAGAGGATACAATTACCAAAGGCATTATGTATCTGGGAAAGAACTTCACGAGGTTCTTTGAATATGAAGGACACTGTCGGATGATAATCCAATAATGGATCCGGAGATCCACGACGGAGCTGATGTGAGTATCGGTACTCAATCAGAGGAAGAAAGAATGCAAGGGCATCAGATTATAAAACATATAAATAATTTGATGCTTAGATAACAAAGGAATTATGATTTCCAAAACGAAAGATCAGAAGCAGAGGCTCTGATCAAAAGATGAGTAAGTTGAATAGACTTAGAGGTGCACCGATCAAATCTTGATTGGGCAAGAACCAGCCCATATCCAGAGCGATGTCGGAGCCGGAAAGAAAATTTCCAAGGATTAATTAATGATTGTGTGTATTCGCTCACACGTTAAATCCATAAGAATAGAATGACAATCACAAAGAATTTTAAAGAATACTACTAGACATATGGAATTAATCCCTAATGCAAGCAGGCGAGGAGAATCAAGAGTAATAAGTTGCAGAGGATTTTCGGAAGATCAAATAGTATTTAAAAAGAATTTTGTGAATCACAAGAACAACTAGGGATGATCGAATCCTCGATAAGTGTGAGGAATTACTCGTAGGGTTATTCATGTGGTAAAGAACTGCAAGGCAGTAAGCTCAAAGGATTCTCGAGGTAACGTAAAGTATTTTATGGCATCTTGTAATTACAAGAGACAAGGAATGATTGTATGAATGACAAGTGTATGTATTTATCCATGGGGATTTGTCAGTGGTTGGGAATTGCAAGGGCGAAGGGCACAAGGGTCTTGGGAAAAACATCGGAGAGTATCTTCGAAATCTTCTGATGCACCAAGCGATCATCTCGAATGAAGGGCTCTCCGGGAGGAATTAGTTACGAGAACCTAGATTTAGAGTTAGTAAAATCTTTAACCCGAATAGAAGAGAGATCAGAGTCCCAGAGTAAAGACGAGAAATAAAAGATCCTAATACCACCCAATGGCGACGTGGGCCCGTAAGACACATAGCCAATGTTAGCAAAAGTTTTCCAGTGACTAGACTCAACTTCGGCCAAGGAGTTGGAAAGGGGGCTACCTACAGGCAGTCGGCTCTGATACCAACTTGTGACGCCCTCGATTCAATCATACACTAATCATACACGCAAATGTGTACGATCAAGATCAGAGACTCACGGGAAGATATCACAACACAACTCTAGACACAAATCAAAATAATGCAAGCTATATATTACAAGCCAGGGGCCTCGAGGGCTTGAATACATCAGCTCGAAAACACAAGTCAGCGGAAGCAACAATATCTGAGTACAGACATAAGTTAGACAAGATTGCCTTAAGAAGGCTAGCACAAAAGCAACATCAATCGAAAAGGCAAGGCCTCCTGCCTGGGAGCCTCCTAACTACTCCTGGTCGTCGGCGGCCTCCACGTAGTAGTAAGCATCGGCGGTGGCATCGGCTCCCAGGCTCCGGCATCTGGTTGCATCAACCGGAAAGAAGAAGAACCGGGAAAAGGGCAAGCAAAGCAACCGTAAGTACTCATCCAAAGTACTCGCAAGCAAGGATCTACACTACATATGCAACATTATCAAAGGAAGGTTGTATATGTGGACTGGGCTGCAGAAATGCCAGAATAGAGGGGAGAACCTAGTCCTATCGGAGACTAGCATCTTCTGAAAACCACCATCTTGTAGCAACAGGAGGGAGTAGAGTAGCATAAAGTAAGGTAGTAGTAGTGTTATCAACCTCGACCAGAGATCCTTTCTCGACTCCCTGCGAGAAAGCAATCCCAGAGCCATACTATCCAGTTATCACCTCATATCCATGTCTCATCAGAAGTATCCAGTTCTAGTTGTATTGATCGGGATACAACTCCAAGTGTCCGTTACCGTAGGATAGGCTATCGATAGATGTTTTCTTCCCTGCAGGGGTGCACCAACTTACCCACCACGCTCGATTAACTCCAGCCGGACACACTTTCCTGGGTCATGCCCGGCCTCGGCCAAACAATACGCCGCAACCCGACCTAGGCTTAATAGAGAGGTCAGCACGCTGGACTAAACCTATGTCCCCAGGGGTCATGGGCCATCGCCCCGGGAACTCCTGCATGTTGCGTATGCGGCCGGTGAGCAGATCTAGCTACCTCCTTCAGCAAGGCAGGTGCTTACGCAGTCCAACCCGACGCGTGCCGCTCAGTCGCTGATGTCTATTAAGTTTCGGCTGATGCATACGACGCAGAACGCCCATACTATGCCCACGTGATGGTTAGTGCTATCAGGACAGAGGCCCCTCGGATCAAATATCCAAATCGTAGTGGATTAGGAACGCACGGTAACAAGCAGAGACTCACCAAAGATGTGACCCCGTTGTTGGGGAATGTTGCAGAAAATAAAAAATTTCTACGCTTCACCAAGATCAATCTATGGAGTCATCTAGCAACGAGATAGAGGAGTGCATCTACATACCCTTGTAGATCGCGCGCGGAAGCGTTCAAGAGAACGGGGTTGAGTGAGTCGTACTCGTCGTGATCCAAATCATCGAAGATCCTAGTGCCGAACGGACGGCACCTCCGTGTTCAACACACGTACGGTTGGGGAAGACGTCTCCTCCTTGATCCAGCAAGGGGAGGGAGAGGTTGATGGAGATCCAGCAGCACGACAACGTGGTGGTGGAAGTAGCAGCGATCTCGGCAGGGCTTCGCCAAGCACTGCGAGAGGGAGAGGTGTTACGGAGGGAGAGGGAGGCGCCAGGGACTTGGGTGCGGCTGCCCTCCCTCCCCCCCACTATATAGAGGGCCCCGAGGGGGCGCCGGCCCTAGGAGATCCCATCTCTGTGGGGCGGCCAAGGGGTGGCTTGCCCCCAAGCTGTGGGCGCTTCACCCCTAGGGTTTCCTACCCTAGGCGTGGGGAGGCCGAAGGCGCACCAGCCCACCAGGCTGGTTCCCTTCCCCACTTCAGCCCATGGGGCCCTCCGGATAGGTGGCCCCATTCGGTGGACCACCGGGACCCTTCCAAAGTGGTCCCAGTACAATACCGTGACCCCGAAACTTTCCCGGCCAATTAAACTGGACTTCCTATATGTAATTCTTCACCTCCGGACCATTCCGGAACTCCTCGTGATGTACGGGATCTCATCCGGGACTCCGAACAACTTTCGGGTTACCTCATACTAGTATCTCTACAACCCTAGTGTCACCGAACCTTAAGTGTGTAGACCCTACAGGTTCGGGAGACATGCAGACATGACCAAGACGACTCTCCTGCCAATAACCAACAAATGGGATCCGGATACCCATGTTGGCTCCCACATGTTCCACGATGATCTCATCGAATGAACCACGATGTCGAGGATTCAAGTAATCCCGTATACAATTCCCTTTGTCAATCGGTATGTTACTTTCCCGAGATTCGATCGTCGGTATCACAATACCTCGCTCAATCTCGTTACCGGCAAGTCACTTTACTCGTACCATAATGCATGATCCCGTGACCAACCACTTAGTCACTTTGAGCTCATTATGATGATGCATTACCGAGTGGGCCCAGAGATACCTCTCTGTCATACGGAGTGACAAATCCCAGTCTCGATCCGTGTCAACCCAATGTACACTTTCAGAGATACCGTAGCATGCCTTTATAGTCACCCGATTACGTTGTGACGCTTTGGTACACCCAAAGCACTCCTACGGCATCCGGGAGTTACACGATCTCATGGTCTAAGGAAAAGATACTTGACATTGGAAAAGCTCTAGCAAACGAACTACACGATCTTGTGCTATGCTTAGGATTGGGTCTTGTCCATCACATCATTCTCCCAATGATGTGATCCCGTTATCAATGACATCCAATGCCCATGGTCAGGAAACCGTGACCATCTATTGATAAACGAGCTAGTCAACTAGAGGCTCACTAGGGACACGTTGTGGTCTATGTATTCACACATGTATTACGATTTCCGGATAACACAATTATAGCATGAATAATAGAAAATTATCATGAACGAGGAAATATAATAATAACCATTTTATTATTGCCTCTATGGCATATTTCCAACAGTCTCCCACTTGCGCTAGAGTCAATAATCCAGTTACATTGTGATGAATCGAACATCCATAGAGTTCTGGTGTTGATCATGTTTTGCTCACGGAAGAGGTTTAGTCAACGGATCTGCGACATTCAGATCCGTATGCACTTTGCAAATATCTATGTCTCCATCTTGAACATTTTCACGAATGGAGTTGAAGCGACGCTTGATGTGCCTGGTCTTCTTGTGAAACCTGGGCTCCTTGGCAAGGGCAATAGCTCCAGTGTTGTCACAGAACAGAGTGACTGGACCCGACGCATTGGGTATGACTCCTAGGTCGGTGATGAACTCCTTCATCCAGAATGCTTCATCTGCTGCCTCCGAGGCTGCCATGTACTCCGCTTCACATGTAGATCCCGCCACGATGCTTTGCTTGCAACTGCACCAGCTCACTGCCCCACCATTCAAAATATACACGTATCCGGTTTGTGACTGAGAGTCATCCAGATCTGTGTCGAAGCTAGTATCGACGTAACCCTTTACGACGAGCCCTTCGTCACCTCCATATACGAGAAACATATCCTTAGTCCTTTTCAGGTACTTCAGGATATTCTTGACCGCTGTCTAGTGTTCCATGCCGGGATTACTTTGGTACCTTCCTACCAAACTTACTACAAGGTTTACATCTGGTCTGGTACAGGTCAAGGCATACATGATAGACCCTATGGCTGAGGCATAGGGGACGACACTCATCTTTTCTCTATCTTCTGCCGTGGTCGGACATTGAGCCGAGCTCAATTTCACACCTTGCAACATGTGCAAGAACCCTTCTTGGACTGATCCATATTGACCTTCTTCAATATCTTATCAAGGTATGTGCTTTGTGAAAGACCTATGAGGCGTCTCGACCTATCCCTATAGATCTTGATGCCTAATATGTAAGCAGCTTCTCCAAGGCCCTTCATTGAAAAACACTTGTTCAAGTAGGCCTTAATGCTGTCCAAAAGTTCTATATCATTTCCCATCAAAAGTATGTCATCCACATATAATATGAGAAATGCTACAGAGCTCCCACTCACTTTCTTGTAAACACAGGCTTCTCCATAAGTCTGCATAAACCCAAACGCTTTGATCATTTCATTAAAGTGAATGTTCCAACTCCGAGATGCTTGCACCAGCCCATAGATGGAGCGCTGGAGCTTGCATACCTTGTTAGCATTCTTAGGATCGGCAAAACCTTCCGGCTGCATCATATACAGTTCTTCCTTAAGATGGCCGTTAAGGAATGCCGTTTTGACGTCCATTTGCCATACCTCATAATCATAGTATGCGGCAATTGCTAACATGATTCGGACGGACTTCAGCTTCGCTAAGGGAGAGAAAGTCTCATCGTAGTCAACCCCTTGAACTTGTCGATAACCCTTAGTGACAAGTCGAGCTTTATAGATGGTAACATTACCATCCGCGTCCGTCTTCTTCTTAAAGATCCATTTGTTTTTTATCGCTCGCCGATCATCGGGCAAGTTTGTCAAAGTCCATACTTTGTTTTCGTACATGGATCCTATCTCGGATTGCATGGCTTCAAGCCATTTGTTGGAATCTGGGCCCGCCATTGCTTCTTCATAGTTCGAAGGTTCACCGTTGTCTAACAACATGATTTCCGGTGACAGGGTTGCCATACCACTCTGGTGTGGAACGTGTCCTCATGGACCTACGAAGTTCAGGAGTAACTTGATCCGAAGTACCTTGATCATCATCATTAGCTTCCTCTCTAGTCAGTGCAGGCACCACAGGAACATCTTCCTGAGCTGCGCTACTTTCCGGTTCAAGAGGTAGTACTTCATCAAGTTCCACTTTCCTCCCACTTACTTCTTTCGAGAGAAACTCTTTCTCCCGAAAGGACCCGTTCTTGGCAACAAAGATCTTGCCTTCAGATCTGAAGTAGAAGGTATACCCAATGGTTTACTTAGGGTACCCTATGAAGACGCATTTTTCCGACTTGGGTTCGAGCTTTTCAGGTTGAAGTTTCTTGACATAAGCATCACATCCCCAAACTTTTAGAAACGACAACTTAGGTTTCTTCCCAAACCATAATTCATACGGTGTCGTTTCAACGGATTTAGACGGTGCCCTATTTAAAGTGAATGTAGCTGTCTCTAGAGCGTATCCCCAAAATGATAGCGGTAAATCGGTGAGTGACATCATAGATCGCACCATATCCAATAGAGTGCGATTACGATGTTATGACACGACATTACTGTTGAGGTGTTCCAGCGGCGTGAGTTGTGAAACGATTCCACATTTCCTTAAGTGCGTACCAAATTCATGACTTAAATATTCTCCCCCACGATCTGATCGTAAGAACTTTATCTTTCGGTCACGTTGATTCTCTACCTCATTCTGAAATTCCTTGAACTTTTCAAAGGTCTCAGACTTGTGTTTCATTAAGTAGACATACACATATCTACTCAAGTCGTCAGCAAGAGTGAGAACATAACGATATCCTCTGCGAGCCTCAACGCTCATTGGACCGCACACATCAGTATGTATGATTTCCAATAAGTTGGTTGCTCGCTCCATTGTTACGGAGAACGGAGTCTTGGTCATTTTGCCCATAAGGCATGGTTCGCACGTGTCAAATGATTCGTAATCAAGCGACTGCAAAAGTCCATCAGCATGGAGCTTCTTCATGCGTTTGACACCAATGTGACCAAGGCGGCAGTGCCACAAGTATGTGGGACTATCGTTAACAACTTTACATCTTTTGGTATTCACACTATGAATATGTGTAACATCACGTTCGAGATTCATTAAGAATAAACCATTGACCAGCGGAGCATGACCATAAAACATATCTCTCATATAAATAGAACAACCATTATTCTCGGATTTAAATGAGTAGCCATCTCGCATTAAACGAGATCCTGATACAATGTTCATGCTCAAAGCTGGCACTAAATAACAATTATTAAGGTTTAAAACTAATCCCGTAGGTAAATGTAGAGGTAGCGTGCCGACGGCGGTCACATCGACCTTGGAACCATTCCCGACGCACATCGTCACCTCGTCCTTCGCCAGTCTCCGCTTATTCCGCAGCTCCTGCTTTGAGTTACAAATATGAGCAACGGCACCGGTATCAAATACCTGTGAGCTACTACAGTAATCGGTAAGGTACACATCAATTACATGTATATCACATATACCTTTGGTGTTGCCGGCCTTCTTGTCCGCTAAGTATTTGGGGGCAGTTCCGCTTCAAAGGTCCCTTTCCTTGCAAGAAAAGCACTCACCTCGTGTTTGGGTCCATTCTTTGGCTTCTTCCCAAGAATCGGCTTATCGGGCGGCAACTCCCTTGCCGTCCTTCTTGAAGTTCTTCTTACCCTTGCCTTTCTTGAAACTAGTGGTTTTATTGACCATCAACACTCGATGTTCCTTTTTGATTTCCACCTCTGCTGATTTCAGCATTGAAAATACTTCAGGAATAGTTTTCACCATCCCCTACATATTGTAGTTCATCACAAAGCTCTTGTAGCTAGGTGGGAGCGACTGAAGGATTCTGTCAATGACCGCCTCGTCCGGGAGGTTAATGTCCAACTGGGACAAGCGGTTGTGTAACCCAGCCATTTTGAGTATGTGCTCACTGACAGAACTATTTTCCTCCATCTTACAACTGTAGAACTTGTCGGAGACTTCATATCTCTCGACCCGGGCATGAGCTTGGAAAACCATTTTCAGCTCTTCGAACATCTCATATGCTCCGTGTTGCTCAACACACTTTTGGAGCCCCGGTTCTAAGTTGTAAAGCATGCCGCACCGAACGAGGGAGTAATCATCAAGACGTGATCGCCAAGCGCTCATAACATCTTGGTTCTCTGGGATGGGTGCTTCACCTAGTGGTCCTACTAGGACATATGCTTTCTTGGCAGCTATGAGGATGATCCTCAGGTTCCGGACCCAGTCCGAATAGTTGCTGCCATCATATTTCAGCTTGGTTTTCTCTAGGAACGCGTCGAAGTTGAGGTTGACATGAGCGTTGGCCATTTGATCTACAAGACATTTTGCAAAGGTTTTTAGACTAAGTTCGTGATAATTAAGTTCATCTAATCAAATTATTTAATAAACTCCCACTCAGATTAGACATCCCTCTAGTTATCTAAGTGATACATGATCCGACTCAACTAGACCGTGTCCGATCATCACGTGAGACGGACTAGTCATCATCGATGAACATCTCCATGTTGATCGTATCTTCCATACGACTCATGTTCGACCTTTCGGTCTCTTGTGTTCCGAGGCCATGTCTGTACATGCTAGGCTCGTCAAGTTAACCTAAGTGTTTTGCATGTGTAAATCTGTCTTACACCCGTTATATGTGAACGTTAGAATTTATCACACCCGATCATCACATGGTGCTTCGAAACAACGAACTTTCGCAACGACACACAGTTAGGGGGAACACTTTCTTGAAATTATTATAAGGGATCATCTTATTTACTACCGTCGTACTAAGCAAATAAGAAGCAAAACATGATAAACATCACATGCAATCAAATAGTGACATGATATGGCCAATATCATATTGCTCCTTTGATCTCCATCTTCGGGGCGCCATGATCATCTTTGTCACCGGCATGACACCATGATCTCCATCATCGTGTCTTCATGAAGTTGTCACGCCAACGATTACTTCTACTTCTATGGCTAACGTGTTTAGCAATAAAGTAAAGTAATTTACATGGCGTTATTCAATGACACGCAGGTCATACAAAAAATAAAGACAACTCCTATGGCTCCTGCCGGTTGTCATACTCATCGACATGCAAGTCGTGATTCCTATTACAAGAACATGATCAATCTCATACATCACATATATTTCATTCATCACATCCTTTTGGAAATATAACATCACAAGGCATAAGCTACAAAAACAAGTTAGACGTCCTCTAATTGTTGTTGCATGTTTTTACGTGGCTTCTATAGGTTTCTAGCAAGAACGTTTCTTACATACGTAAAACCACAACGTGATATGCCAATTTCTATTTACCCTTTATAAGGACCCTTTTCATCGAATCCTATCCGACTAAAGTGGGAGAGACAGACACCCGCTAGCCACCTTATGCAACTAGTGCATGTCACCGGTGGAACTGTCTCACGTAAGCGCACGTGTAAGGTCGGTCCGGCCGCTTCATCCCACGATGCCGCCAAACAAGATAAGACTAGTAGTGGCAAGAAAATTGACAACATCTATGCCCACAACAAGTTTGTGTTCTACTGCGTGCATAGAAACTACGACATAGACCTAGCTCATGATTCCACTGTTGGGGAACGCGTTGCGAGAAAATAAAAATTTCTACGCTTCACCAAGATCAATCTATGGAGTCATCTAGCAACGAGATAGAGGAGTGCATCTACATACCCTTGTAGATCACAGCGAAGCGTTCAAGAGAACGGGGTTGAGGGAGTCATACTCGTCGTGATCCAAATCACCGAAGATCCTAGTGCCGAACGGACGGCACCTCCGCGTTCAACACACATACGGTTGGGAAGACGTCTCCTCCTTCTTGATCCAGCAAGGGGAGGGAGAGGTTGATGGAGATCCAGCAGCACGACGGCGTGGTGGTGGAAGTAGCAGCGATCTCGGCAGGGCTTCGCCAAGCACTGCGAGAGGAGAGGTGTTACGGAGGGAGAGGGAGGCGCCAGGGACTTGGGTGAGGCTGCCCTCCCTCCCCCCCCCCACTATATATTGGGCCCCTGGGGGGTGCGGGCCCTAGGAGATCCCATCTCCAAGGGAGGGCGGCGGCCAAGGGGGTGGCTTGCCCCCCAAGCCAAGTGGGGCGCCCCCACCCCTAGGGTTTCCTAGCCTAGGCGCAGGGGAGGCCGAAGGGGGGCGCACCAGCCCACCAGGGGCTGGTTCCCTTCCCCACTTCAGCCCATGGGCCCCTCTGAGATAGGTGGCCCCACGGTGGACCTCGGGACCCTTCCGTGGTCCCAGACAATACCGTGACCCCAAACTTTCCCGATGGTCAAATCGGACTTCCTATATATAAGGGCATCTCTAGCCGCCCCAGAAGGCCTCCTCAGGCGATTTTTGGCGCGGCAGCGATTCCAACAGCCCAAGATTTTCGCCACGGCTTGGGCGAAAACAGCGCCGGCGGACCCAGCCCGAACCAGGCGCGTTGGGGGGCGCCTGGGGGCGCCAGGGCGAGCTGTTTTGGCGCGAAAAAGACGCAGGCCAGCCACGTCGCGACTTCGGCGCCTCGTCTTCCCTAACCTCGGTTCATGGGGAATCAATGGCAAGGCTGCCGCCGGTCAGCCTTGCCATTGATTCCTCACGGGCGGCGCTTCACGAGACGGCACGCCGACGCCTCCCCTCCCTCGCACGCGTACACACGGGCGCGGCCCGGCTGTAAAAGCCGGCGGCCTCCACTCGCCTATGCCCACACCAGCCCCGCCCCTCGCCGCCGTCCAGCCCCTCCCTCTACCTCTCCCGCGCCCGCCCATTGCCGCCATGGCGTAACGCTTCCCGGAGACGAGGCGGCGTAACGGTTACCGCCCGTTACCCGCCGAACAGAGTCTCGCTCGCTCTGTTCGGCGAACATCCAGCGCCGCCACGGACATGCGCGCCGGCCAACGGGTGGAGAACTCAGCGCCGGGAGTGCCCATTCCCCGCTGTTCGACGCTTTGCGGCCGGCATTTCGCCGAGGAGGTCGATATCGTGGCGCGTCCCTCACCGACGCCCAACTCTCCCTCCCAAAGACGCCGCCGACAACCACGCTGCCTGGGCGGTATTTCGAAGCGCCGCCAAAGAAGCAGCGATCGACGCTCACCAACGGCGCGGCCGGTGGTCGGGCGGCGTATCAGCCGAGGGGCGCCACTGTGGGCGCCCCGGCCGCACACTCAAGGGCGTGCTCACGTACCTCGAGGGTGGCAACGACCCGCCGTTGGCATACCCCCCGGCGCAGCACCGACGCGTCGGGCCATGGGCGCCAAGGAAGTTCGGGTCCTCCTCCTCTTCCTCCTCCTGATCCTCATCGCACTCCTCCGGCACTCCGGCCCTGCTCGGCGTCAAGGCCGAGCCCGTGGCGGAGTCGCCGCTCGGCCGACGCACTCGCAACACCGGCATCGTCATCAACGAGGGCGGCCGGCGCGCCTCCTCCTCGTCGGCTCCTCCGCGCTTCGTCAAGCCAAATACGGAGCCGGGGCTGGCGCCGGTGAAGACGGAGCCGGGGTTGGCGCCGGTGAAGGCGGAGTTCGACGACGACGACGCGGCCCTAGAATGGGCGCGCCAGGACTCCATTGCGATGGAGAAGGCGCGCCGGGAGAAGGTGAAGGAGCGCCAGCGCCGCCCGCCTCGCGCCGCCGAGGAGCGCCGACGCCGCCGCGATGAAGACGGGTCGTCGCCCTATGCGACAATGACGACGACGACGACGCGCCGCCGCCAGATCCGGCATGGCGACGCCGGTCCAAATAGGGCGCTCAAGGCCAAGGAGGAGAAGGCCAACGATTTAATGGCGGCGTATTTACTTCAGCCCCGTTCTTTTTTAGATTAGGTTAATGTAATGAAAATGCGCGAATTTCGCCGAAATTTGCCATGTTTAGCCGAAATTTAACTACTTTTTATCATAACTTCGCCGAACGGCCCTTCTTTTTTTAATACGTCAGCGGCCCTGGGGCCGACGGTCGGGGACCGACTTCGCCTCTGGCCATTTTTTGCGCCGGCTCACCCCCAGGCGGCGCTTTTAGACGCCCCCTGGGGGGCCAACGGCTGGAGATGCCCTAATTCTTCACTTCCGGACCATTCCGGAACTCCTCGTGACGTCCGGGATCTCATCTGGGACTCCGAACAACTTTCCGGTTACTGCATACTAGTATCTCTACAACCCTAGCGTCACCGAACCTTATGTGTGTAGACCCTACGGGTTCGGGAGACATGCATACATGACCGAGACGACTCTCCTGCCAATAACCAACAACGGGATCTGGATACCCATGTTGGCTCCCACATGTTCCACGATGATCTCATCAAATGAACCACGATGTCGAGGATTCAAGTAATCCCGTATACAATTCCCTTTGTCAATCGGTACGTTACTTGCTCGAGATTCGATCGTCGGTATCCCAATACCTCGCTCAATCTCATTACCGGCAAGTCACTTTACTTGTACCGTAATGCATGATCCCGTGACCAACCACTTAGTCACTTTGAGCTCATTATGATGATGCATTACCGAGTGGGCCCAGAGATACCTCTCCGTCATACACGGAGTGACAAATCCCGCCTCGATCCGTGTCAACCCAACAGACACTTTCGGAGATACCTGTAGTATGCCTTTATAGTCACCCAGTTATGTTGTGACGTTTGGTACACCCAAAGCACTCCTACGGCATCCGGGAGTTACACGATCTCATGGTCTAAGGAAAAGATACTTGACATTGGAAAAGCACTACATTGGAAACCGTGACCATCTATTGATAAACGAGCTAGTCAACTAGAGGCTCACTAGGGACACGTTGTGGTCTATGTATTCACACATGTATTACGATTTCCGGATAACACAATTATAGCATGAATAATAGACAATTATCATGAATGAGGAAATATAATAATAACCATTTTATTATTGCCTCTAGGGCATATTTCCAACACCCGTTGCCCCATCTCGAGGACTTGCGGCAAGGGCTAGGAATGCCCGGCCAAGCCTCGTAATTATCTCACGGGCACCCTCCAGGTCAACCCGTCTCCACATCACTCGCAATTAAGCTCGTGCGGGTACCTCTCAGGGCCGACCCGTCTTTAGTAACAAGGTTCAGTGTAAAGTCATAGTAACCATAGTAACTGTGTGTCCAAACATAAAGGGGAAAACCCGAGGAATCACCCCCGGTGAATTCCACTCGATGTAATCATCAAGGTGAACGTAAGAGGAATCATACCCGAGGTTCACACTAGAGGGGTTGCACGATAGAGTCGTATCGGAAGTGGTTATGGCGGAATCACCCTCGATGACCACGACCGAATAGCTACACTACAGGGTTAACATCGGAAGTGCTGTAGAAGTCTCACCCTCGGCACTCGATAGTAACCCAGTAGTGTCGAGCAACTAAGGGGAAAGTGATGTGCGGTGTCGGGGCCTGGTCTTCGATCCCGTTGATCGGGTCTTCGATGATGAAGCAGGGGCAACAAGGACAAGGTGGCGGTCACTAACGGATCACTAACCAACCTATACTAAGGAATTTAGGATAAGTAGGTAGGTAACAATAAGCAGATTATAAAAGCAGGCTATGCATCAGAATAAGAGTATACAATAACAATAGCAAAATCTAATGCAAGCATGAGAGAATGGAATGGGCGATATCGGGATGATCAAAGGGGGGGCTTGCCTGGTTGCTCTGGTAAGGAGGGGTCATCGACGTAGTCGATCACAGGGGCAACATCGGTCTCGGGGTCTACCGGAGAGAAGAGGGGGGAAGAAACAGTAAATACAGAGCAAGTGCAATACAATGCATGACAAGACAATAAGCAACGCTAGGGATGTTCTAACGCAGTACTACGCGATACCGCCAAAGGGGGAAAACATCCGGGAATGCTTTCCGAAGTTAGGCATTTCGAACAGGCGGACCGAAGGGGGAAGGCTGCAGGTTCGCCATGCTAGAGGCATGTGACAGACGAACGGGCTGCCTAAGCAGATTCGTCTCGTCTTTGTGAGCAACTTTCATGTAGAAAACTTTTTCATCCAAACTACAGATTATTTACTATGATTTTTCAAAGATTTAAACAATTTCTAAAATTTCTGATTTTATTTTAATTTGTTTTAATCCGAGTTGAGCAACTCAACTTTGACTAGTCAAAAGGGCAGGGTGTGGCCCACATGTCATAGGTTGTACCTAAACCAATAAATAAAACTAATCTAATTGAAAGGGACCCACATGTCATCTACACATAAGGCTATTTAGCCCACTAATCTAATCCTAAAACTAATCTACCTCTAATAATTAATTAAGTCGGTTGTGCACGTTGTGCACACACGCACGACCATGCCCAAGCTTCAGCCATGCCCAAGCATCAGCAGCATCCGGCTGCAGTAGCTAGCGGCAGCGGTAAATAGAGCAGCAGCAAAGCGAAGCATCAAGCAGAGGCCAAGCAGCACAGCAACGCAAGAGCAACAGGTAGAGGGCGAGAAGCAGCAGTGCACGAGCAGCAACAGCAGCACAAGGAGGAGGAGGAGCAGGGCGAGCAGGGGCCAGGAGGAGAAGCAAAGAGCAGCAGCGCAACAAGCACATCAGCGTCAGGGCCAAGACGCACGGACGGCCGCATGCGTGGTGGATGGCAAGTAGGAAGGGGGCACAGGGCGGTAGCGACCGACGACAGGCCGCAAGTAGCAGAGAAGCAAGAATAAAGAAGCGACACAGCAAAGGCAAAAGAGCGCCGGGCGGCGCAACAAAGAAAACCGGCAGTAACAGGGCGGCGCGGGCAATAGGTGGCGGCCGGTTACGCGGTGACAAGACGCTGGTGTGCGGGGGCGGGGGCATCCTGGGGCGGCCGGACAAGGCGAGGCGCATCCAAGGGCGCGTGTTCGCGCGCGATCTTGGGAGTACTTGGGCGGCGGCTACATCGGCGGAAAAAAACTAGGAGGAAAGGCAGGGGATCGGCGCTGCTCACCGAGAGGAGGTCGGTGGTGAGCTCGTACGGGGCCGGGGTGGACAAGGTGACGCGGATCGACGGCGAGGCCGTGGCGGCCGTGGCGAAGACAAACGATGATGGAGGCGTCAGCGTTGCTCCCCGAGCTCGATCCAGTGCAGTAGGCGATGGAGACGGCCTTGATGGAGCTATAGGACACCTGGGATGGCTCGGGGTGGGTCCGGTCCGCGACAAGGACGGTGGTGCCACGACATGTATGCTCGGGAGAGCTCGGTATCGAGAGGGAGACGCGAGGGGGAGCGGGCAAAGGGGGAAAAGCATTTAGGGTTCGGGGAAGGGGGTGCCGACGCTAAGTAGGGCGAGGGGGGCCGTGGATGCGTGCCACGGCGCCATGGTGTCCGTGGATGTGCTCCATGATGCCTCCCTGCTACAGGTTGAAGGAAACCGGTGTGGGCTGGGCCTTCCAGCCCTACTCGGGCCTCTTTTTTTTTGTTTTGAGCAGTTTCTTTTTTCTTTACTGCATTATATTTCTGGCACCGTTTTCTATTTTCCCTTTGTACCAAACAATTTTTTTGAACAACAAATTTGGCACATAAATAATAGGGATTATTTTGAGCTAGCACAAAAAGTTTTGGGGCAATTGGAGTTAAATAAATAATCGTTTATTTTGAAAAGGCCATTTTATTTGTTGTTGGACCGCTTATTAATCTCCTAGTAATTTTTGTGTGAGCCAAGTGAAGTTGGTTTGAACATTACAATGACTAGGGGAATTTATAGAATTATTCGAACATTTTAGTTGTACCGTTCAAAGAAGTAATATTTCACTTGCAATTTAAATTTGAATTTGACTTGAGTTTTAATCAAGTGATAATTAGCTTAGCAAGGCATGATGACATGGCATATTAGGGGAAGATTACTGTAGCAAGATTCTCGGGGTGTTACAATGATGTAGAGGGATAAACTCATGCAATATGATATAAACCCCATCTTTTTATCCTCGATGGCAACAATACAATACGTGTCGTTTCCCCATCATCATCTGGGATCGAGCACCGCAAGATTGAACCCAAAGCTAAGCACTTCTCCAATTGCAAAAAAGATCAATCTAGTAGGCCAAACCAAACTGATAATTCAAAGAGACTTTCAAATATAACCAACCATACATAAAAGAATTCAGAGGAGATTCAAATATTGTTCATAGATAATCTTGATCATAAACCCACAATTCATCGGATCTCGACAAACACACCGCAAAAAGAAGATTTACATCAAATAGATCTCCAAGAGAATCGAGAACTTTGTATTGAGATCGAAAGAGAGAGAAGAAGCCATCTAGATAATAACTATGGACCCAAAGGTCTGAGGTAAACTACTCACACATCATCGGAGAGGCTATGGTGTTGATGTAGAAGCCCTCCGTGATCAATGCCCCCTTCCGGCAGAGCGCCGGAAAAGGCCCCAAGATGGGATCTCACGGGTACAGAAGGTTGCGGCGGTGGAAATAGGGTTTTTGCTCTCTGCTGATGGTTTGGGGGTACGTAGGTATATATAGGAGGAAGAAGTAGGTCGGTGGAGCTACAAGGGGCTCACGAGGGTGGAGGGCGCGCCCCCTGCCTTGTGGCCTCCTCGGTGATTTCTTGACGTCCACTCCAAGTCCTCTGGATCACGTTTGTTCCAAAAATAATTCTCCCGAAGGTTTCATTCCGTTTGGACTCCGTTTGATATTCCTTTTCTACGAAACACTGAAATAGGCAAAAAAACAGCAATTTGGGCTGGGCCTTCGGTTAATAGGTTAGTCCCAAAAATAATATATAAGTGTATAAATAAGCCCATTAAACATCCAAAACAAAATATATAATAGCATGGAGCAATAAAAAATTATAGATATGTTGGAGACGTATCAAGCATCCCCAAGCTTAATTCCTGCTCGTCCTCAAGTAGGTAAATGATAAAAATAGAATTTTTGATGCGGAATGCTACTTAGCATAATTTCCAATGTAATTCTCTTATTTGTGGTATGAATATTCAGATCCAAAAGATTCAAGATAAAAGTTTAGTATTGACATAAAAGCAATAATACTTTAAGCATACTAATAAAGCAATGATGTCTTCTCAAAATAACATGGCCAAAGAAAGTTATCCCTACAAAATCATATAGTCTGGCTATGCTCTATCTTCACCACATGAAGTATTTAAATCATGCACAACCCCGATGACAAGCCAAGCAATTGTTTCATACTTTTGATGTTCTCAAACTTTTTCAATCTTCACGCAATACATGAGCGTGAGCCATGGATATAGCACTATAATGGAATAGAATGGTGGTTGTGGAGAAGACAAAAAAAGGGGAAGATAGTCTCACATCAACTAGGCGTATCAACGGGCTGTGGAGATTCCCATTAATAGATCTCAATGTGAGTGAGTAGGGATTGCCATGCAACGGATGCAATAGAGCTATAAGTGTATGAAAGCTCAACAAAAGAAACTAAGTGGGTGTGCATCCAACTCGCTTGCTCACGAAGACCTAGGGCATTTTGAGGAAGCCCATCATTGGAATATACAAGCCAAGTTCTATATTGTAAAATTCCAACTAGTACATGAAATTGACAAAACAAAAGACTCTCTATCATAAAGATCATGGTGCTACTTTGAAGCACAAGTGTGGAAAAAGGATAGTAGCATTGTCCCTTCTCTCTTTTCTCTCATCATTTTTTTGTTGAGCCTTTTCTCCTTCTTTTTTTATGGCCTCTTTTTTTTTAGTCCGGAGTCTCATCCCGACTTGTGGGGGAATCATAGTCTCCATCATCCTTTCCTCACTTGGGACAATGCTCTAATAATGATGATCATCACACTTTTATTTACTTACAACAAAAGTATTACAACTCAATACTTGGAACAAAATATGACTCTATTTGAATGCCTCCGGTGGTGTACCGGGATATGCAATGAATCAAGAGTGACATGTATGAAGATAATGAACGGTGGCTTTGCCACAAATACGATGTCATCTACATGATCATGCAAAGCAATATGACAATGATGGAGCGTGTCATAGTAAATGGAACGGTGGTAAGTTGCATGGAAATATATCTCGGAATGGCTATGGAAATGCCATGATAGGTAGGTATGGTGGCTGTTTTGAGGTAGGTATACGGTGGGTGTATGATACCGGCAAAAAGTGCGCGGTATTAGAGAGGCTAGCAATGGTGGAAGGATAAGACTGCATATAATCCATGGACTCCACATTAGTCATAAAGAATGAAGGAAATATGCCCTAGAGGCAATAATAAAGTTATTATTTATTTCCTTATATCATGATAAATGTTTATTATTCATGCTAGAATTGTATTAACCGGAAACATAATACATGTGTGAATACATAGACAAACAGAGTGTCACTAGTATGCCTCTACTTGACTAGCTCGTTGATCAAAGATGGTTATGTTTCCTAGCCATAGACATGAGTTGTCATTTGATTAACGGGATCACATCATTAGGAGAATGATGTGATTGACATGACCCATTCCGTTAGCTTAGCACTCGATCGTTTAGTATGTTGCTATTGCTTTCTTCATGACTTATACATGTTCCTGTGACTATGAGATTATGCAACTCCCGTTTACCGGAGGAACACTTTGTGTGCTACCAAACGTCACAACATAACTGGGTGATTATAAAGGTGCTCTACAGGTGTCTC
The DNA here is from genome assembly GCA_021605145.1 of Aegilops bicornis. Classification (NCBI taxonomy): domain Eukaryota; kingdom Viridiplantae; phylum Streptophyta; class Magnoliopsida; order Poales; family Poaceae; genus Aegilops; species Aegilops bicornis. Next base: position 396,366,371 of record CM038673.1, on the reverse strand, counting down.
CAAAGGTACTTGTTGGGTTGGCGTATTTCGAGATTAGGATTTGTCACTCCAATTGTCGGAGAGGTATCTCTGGGCCCTCTCGGTAATGCACATCACTTAAGCCTTGCAAGCATTGCAACTAATGTGTTAGTTGCGGGATGATGTATTACTAAGATGAGTAAAGAGACTTGCCGGTAACGAGATTGAACTAGGTATTGAGATACCGATGATCGAATCTCGGGCAAGTAACATACCAATGACAAAAGGAACAACGTATGTTGTTATGCGGTCTGACCGATAAAGATCTTCGTAGAATATGTGGGAGCCAATATGAGCATCTAGGTTCCGCTATTGGTTATTGACCGGAGACGTGTCTCGGTCATGTCTACATAGTTCTCGAACCCGTAGGGTCCGCACGCTTAACGTTACGATGACAATTATATTATGAGTTTATATGTTTTGATGTACCGAAGGTTGTTCGGAGTCTCGGATGTGATCACGGACATGACGAGGAGTCTCGAAATGGTCGAGACATGAAGATTGATATATTGGAAGCCTATGTTTGGATATCGGAAGTATTCCGGGTGAAATCGGGATTTTACCGGAGTACCGGGAGGTTACCGGAACCCCCCGGGAACTTAATGGGCCTTAGTGGGCCTAGGTGGAAGAGAGGAGAGGCGGCTAGGGCTGGGCCGCGCGCCCTTCCCCCTAGTCCGAATAGGACAAGGAGAGGGGGGCGACGCCCCCCTTCCTTCTTCTCCTCCACTCCTTCCCTCTCCCAAGTCCTAATCCAACTAGGAGGGGGGGGGGGGGAGTCCTACTCCCGGTGGGAGTAGGACTCCTCCCAGCGCGCCTCTCCCTTGGTCGGCCGCACCCCCCTTGCTCCTTTATATACGGTGGCAGGGGGCACCCCATAGACACAACAATTGATTTGATCTTTTAGCCGTGTGTGGTGCCCCCTCCACCATATTCCACCTCGATAATACTGTAGCGGTGCTTAGGCGAAGCCCTGCGTCGATAGAACATCATCATCGTCACCACGCCGTCGTGCTGACGAAACTCTTCCTCAACACTCGGCTGGATCGGAGTTCGAGGGACGTCATCGGGCTAAACGTGTGCTGAACTCGGAGGTGTCGTGCGTTCGGTACTTGATCGGTCGGATCGTGAAGACGTACGACTACATCAACCGCGTTATGCTAACGCTTCCGTTTTCGGTCTACGAGGGTACGTGGACAACACTCTCCCCTCTCGTTGCTATGCATCATCATGATCTTGCATGTGCGTAGGATTTTTTTTGAAATTACTACGTTCCCTAACAGTGGCATCCGAGCCAGGTTTTATGCGTAGATGTCATATGCACGAGTAGAACACAAGTGAGTTGTGGGCGATATAAGTCATCTCGCTTACCAAAGCATGTCATACTTTGGTTCGGCGGTATTGTTGGATGAAGCGGCCCGCATCGACATTACGCCAGACGCTTACGCGAGACCGGTTCTACCGACATGCTTTGCACACAGGTGGCTGGCGGGTGTCAGTTTCTCCAACTTTAGTTGAACGGAGTGTGGCTACGCCCGGTCCTTGCGAAGGTTAAAACATCATGAACTTGACAAACTATCATTGTGGTTTTGATGCATAGGTAAGAACGGTTCTTGCTGAGCCAGTAGCAGCCACGTAAAATTTGCAACAACAAAATAGAGGACGTCTAACTTGTTTTTGCAGGGCATGTTGTGATGTGATATGGTCAAGATGTGATGAGATATAAGTTGTTGTGTAAAATGATCATGTTTTGTTGAAGTATCGGCAACTGGTAGAAGCCTTATGGTTGTCTCTTTATTGCATAAGATGCAAGCGCCAAATAATTGCTTTACTTTCTCGCTATGCGATAACAATAGTTGCAAGAGCAATAGTTGGCGAGACGACCATGTGATGACACATTGATATAGATCAAGATGATGGAGATCATGGTGTCATGCCGATGACGATGGAAATCATGACGATGCTTTGGAGATGGAGATCAAAGGAACAAGATGATGATGGCCATATCATGTCACATATTTTGATTGCATGTCTTTTATACATCTTATTTTGCATAGTTCGACGGTAGCATTATACGATGATCTCTCACTAAATTATCAAGGTATAAGTGTTCTCCCTGAGTATGCACCGTTGCAAAAGTTCTTTGTGCTGAGACACCACGTGATGATCGGGTGTGATAGGCTCTATGTTCCAATACCCCGGGTGCAAAACAGTTGCATGCTACGTCTTGAGCTTGCATTGGTTTTCCTCGAAGAGGAGAGGGTGATGCAGCAAGTGTAGCGTAAGTATTTCCCTCAGTTTTGGGAACCAAGGTATCAATCCAAAGAGGGAGGCTCCTCAAAAGTCCCATGCACCTACACAAACAAACTGAGAACTCGCAACCAACGCAATAAAGGGGTTGTCAATCCCTTCACGGCCACTTGTGAAAGTGAGATCTAATAAAGATAGTATGAAAAGATAAATATATTTTTGGTATTTTGTGCTATAGATGCAAAAAGTAAAGATGCAAATAAAAGTAGATTGAAAGCAAATATGATAAGAGATAGACCCGGGGGCCATAGGTTTCACTAGTGGCTTCTCTCAAGATAGCATAAGGATTACGGTGGGTGAACAAATTACTATCGAGCAATTGATAGAAAAGCGCATAGTTATGAGATTATCTAGGCATGATCATGTATATAGGCATCACGTCCATAACAAGTAGACCGACTCCTGCTGCATCTACTACTATTACTCCACACATCGACCGCTATCCAACATGCATCTAGAGTATTAAGTTCATAAGAACAGACTAACGCATTAAGCAAGATGACATGATGTAGAGGGATAAACTCATGCAATATGATATAAACCCCATCTTGTTATCCTCGATGGCAACAATACAATACGTGCCTTGCAACCCTTTCTGCACTGGGTAAGGACACCGCAAGATTGAACCCAAAGCTAAGCACTTTCATGGCAAGAAGAACCAATCTAGTAGGCCAAACTAAACTGATAATTCGAAGAGACTTGCAAAGTTAACTTAATTATACATAAAAGAATTCAGAGAAGATTCAAATATTATTCATAGATAAACTTGATCATAAACCCACAATTCATCGGATCTCGACAAACACACCGCAAAAAGAGTTTACATCGTATAGATCTCCACAAGACAGGGGGAGAACTTTGTATTGAGATCCAAAAAGAGAGAAGAAGCCATCTAGCTAATAACTATGGACCCGTAGGTCTGTGGTAAACTACTCACAACTCATCGGAGGGGCTAGGATGTTGATGTAGAAGCCCTCCTTGGTTGATTCCCCCTCCTGCAGAGTGCCGACTAGGGCTCCAAGATGTGATCTTGCGGATACAGAAGGTTATGGCGGTGGAAATTGTGTTTTGTGGTGCTCCTGGATGTTTTCGGGGTACGTAGGTATATATAGGAGGAAGAAGTACGTCGGTGGCCGCCCGAGGGGCCTACGAGACAGGGGGGCGCACCCTATAGGGGGGGCGCGCCCTCCTATCTCGTGGAGGCCTCGGCTGCTTCTTGACTTGCACTCCAAGTCCTCTGGATCACGTTCGTTCCAAAAATCACGCTCCCGAAGGTTTCATTCCGTTTGGACTCCGTTTGATATTCCTTTTTCTTCAAAATACTGAAATAGGCAAAAAAACAGCAATATGGGCTGGGCCTCCGCTTAGTAGGTTAGTCCCAAAAATGATATAAATGTATAAAATAAAGCCCATAAACATCCAAAAGGGTTAATAATAGCATGGGACAATAAAAAATTATAGATACGTTGGAGACGTATCAAGCATCCCCAAGCTTAATTCCTGCTCGTCCTCGAGTAGGTAAATGATAAAAGAGAATTTTTGTTGTGGAATGCTACCTAGCATAATTCATAATGTAATTTCTTTATTGTGGCATGAATGTTCAGATCCAAATGAATACAAAATAAAAGTTCATATTGATAAAATAAATAGTAATACTTCAAGCATACTAATCAAAGTAATCACGTCTTCTCAAAATAGCATGTCAAAAGAAAGTTCATCCCTACATAATCATATAGTTAGGCTATGCTTCATTTTCATCACACAAAGATGTTCCCAACTTCTATACCCCCGATGACAAGCCAAGCAATTGTTTCATACTTAAATGTTCTCAAAAGTTTTCAACCTTCACGCAATACATGAGCGTGAGCCATGGATATAGCACTATGGGTGGAATAGAATATGATGATGGGGATTGTGTGGAGAAGACAAAAAAGGAGAAAGTCTCACATTGACGAGGATAACCAACGGGCTATGGAGATGCCCATCAATTTATGTCAACATGAGGAGTAGGTATTGCCATGCAACGGATGCACTAGAGCTAATGAGTGCTCAACAAAAGAAAACTAGTGGGTGTGCATCCAACTTGCTTGCTCACGAAGACCTAGGGCATTTGAGGAAGCCCATCGGAATATACAAGCCAAGTTCTATAATGAAAAATTCCCACTAGTATGAAAAAGACAACTTTATGAGACTCACTATATGAAAAACATGGTGCTACTTTGAAGCACAATATATGAGACTCACTACATGAAGAACAAGGTGCTACTTTGAAGCACAAGTGTGGTAAGAGGATAGTAACATTGTCCCTTCTCTCTTTTTCTCTCATTTTTTTTATTTTTTTATTTGGGTCTTTTCTCTTTTTTTGGCCTCTTCTTTTTTTCTCTTTTTTTTTCTTTTTTTTTTATTTTTCGTCGGAGTCTCATCCCGACTTGTGGGGGAATCATGGTCTCCATCATCCTTTCCTCACTTGGGACAATGCTCTAAAAATTATGATCATCACACTTTTATTTTCAACAATTACAACTCGAAACTAGAACAAGATATGACTCTATATGAATGCCTCCGGCGATGTACCGGGATGGTGCAATGAATCAAGAGTGACATGTATGAAAAATAATGCATGGTGGCTTTGCCACAAATATGATGTCAACTACATGATCATGCAATGGCAATATGACAAAAGTAAAGTATGTCATGATGATGTTTGGAGCAATGGAAAGTTGCATGGCAATATATCTCGGAATGGCTATGGAAATGCCATAATAGGTAGGTATGGTGGCTGTTTTGAGGAAGATATAGGGAGGTTTATGTGTGATAGAGCGTGTCGTATCACGGGGTTTGGATGCACCGGCCAAGTTTGCACCAACTCTCAAGGTGAGAAAGGGCAATGCAGTGCATCAAGAGGCTAGCAAAGGCGGAAAGGTAAAAGTGCGTATAATCCATGGACTCAACATTAGTCAAAAGAACTCATATACTTATTGCAAAAATTTAGAAGTCATCAAAATCAAGTACTACGAGCATGCTCCTAGGGGATAGATTGGTAGGAAAAGACCATCGCCGTCCCCGACCGCCACTCATAAGGATGCACAAGCCAGGTACACTTCATGTTTCAAATTTGTTACACAACTTTAACCATACGTGCATGCTACGGGACTTGCTAACTTCAACACAAGCATTCTTTAAATTCATAATCACCCAACTAGCATGACTTTAATATCACTACTAGGGATGGCAATGGGTACCCATTACCCGTGTACCCTGTGGGTAAAAACCCTATTAGGGTAAGGGTATGGGACAAAAAATTACCCATGGGTACTTAAATGTGAAAATATCATACCCATCGGGTAGAGAGGGTACGGGTATGGGATCGTATAACCCATGCCCGCTGCACTCCATGTACCCATCTAAAATGTTGATAGGTGGGTTTCGTTAATATCCTAATGTATTTATTTCCCTCCTAATCACGCAAGGTAAAAACTCTAATGTGTACTCAAATTATCTCTATAATTTATCATGATTTGGTGAACTTAAAGTGTATTCATATGTGTTGTTGTTTTACATTTTTATATGTCACTTTATAGGCAAGTATTTTTGTTTATGAGAATATGTTGTTGTTACAATATGTTGTTGTACATTGTTGTTTAAAATGTGTTGCTATTAATAATTTATGATTATATATTGCTTTTTACAACTATTTTCTACTCAATTGATGTGTTGTAAACGCGGGTATTTTTGCTCATGGTACCTATATACTGTCGGGTGACGGGTATGGGAAAAAATTGTACCCTTGACGGGTATGGGTATGGGTGATGGGTAAACTCAGGGTGGACGGGTAAGGGTATGAGGTAGCTCCACCCGTACCCATACCCTGCGGGTGCCATCCCTAATCACTACCTCCATATCCCAAAACAATTATCAAGTATCAAGTTGATCATAGCATCCAATTCACTTCCTATGGTAGTTTTTATTATACCCAACTTGGATGCCTACCATTCTAGGACCAATTTTATGACCATAGCAAATACATGCTGTTCTAAAAGACTCTCAAAATAATATAAGTGAAGCATGAGAGACTAGCAATTTCTTCAAAATTAAGACACCACCGTGCTCTAAAAGATATAAGTGAAGCACTAGAGCAAAAACTATCGAGCTCAAAAGATATAAGTGAAGCACATAGAGTATTCTAGCAAATTCTAATCAAATAGGCTTCTCTCAAAAGGTGTGTACAGCAAGGATGATTGTGGTAAACTAAAAAGCAAAGACTAATACAATACACAACGCTCCAAGCAAAACACTTATCATGTGGTGAATAAAAATATAGCCCCAAGTAAAGTTACGAATGAACGAAGACGAAAGAGGGGATGCCTTCCCGGGGCATCCCCAAGCTTAGGCTTTTGGCTATTCTTGAATGTCTTGGGGTGCCTTGGGCATCCGCAAGCTTAGGCTCTTGCCACCTGTCGGTGTCAAAACCGGCGGATCTCGGGTAGGGGGTCCCGAACTGTGCGTCTAGGCGGATGGTAACAGGAGACGAGGGACACGATGTTTTACCCAGGTTCGGGCCCTCTCGATGGAGGTAAAACCCTACTCCTGCTTGATTAATATTGATGATATGGGTAGTACAAGAGTAGATCTACCACGAGATCGGAGAGGCTAAACCCTAGAAGCTAGCCTATGGTATGATTGTTGTTCGTCCCTACGGGCTAAAACCCTTCGGTTTATATAGACACCGAATAGGGTTAGGGTTACCTGTAGTCGGTTACAATGGTAGGAAATCTACATATCCAGATCGCCAAGCTTGCCCTCCATGCCAAGGAAAGTCCTATCCGGACACGTGACGAAGTCTTCAATCTTGTATCTTCATAGTCCGAGTCGGCCAAAGATGATAGTTCGCTATCCGGACACCCCTAGTCCAGACTCCTCAAGAGCCCCGAACCAGGCTTCAATGATGATAAGTCCGGCGTGTTGATTGTCTTCAAGATTGCAAGGCGGGTTCCTCCGAATCTCGTGTTGAATAGTGTCCGCTTTCTTGTGAATATCGCGCTTCTCGGCTTCCACGCCCAATAATGGCCATCTTCCATGTGTCGAACGAATGTGAAAATTCAGGGTATCTTTACATTTACCCCCCTTGCTGTGCAAATGAGCCGTCTATAAAAGAGACGGGGATCCAGATCCGGATCACACCATCCTCCCTTCGCGAGCCTTCATCGGAGCGCCTTTGACAAAAAACCCACTCCACCATGGACAGTCGACGCGGCTCCTCCTCTCGTGTTCCCAGCCCTCAGCCCGGAGATTGGGGGAGATGCTCAGTCCCAAGACAAATAATTGGTGGTGCTCCAAACCAAGGGATTCCTTCCCGGCCTTCATGGTTCCGGGTGCGTTCGGACAAGCCACTTATAAGGGCGGAAGCAAAGCGGAGAGCGCCCCGATCCCTCTAAGGGAGAGCGGGTATGCTTAAATCTCTTACCTAATGAGAGGACTCGGATTTCCAATCCATCCGTTTCTCCGGGGGCTTCTGGAGTTCTACGGCCTCCAGCTGCACAACCTTACGCCTGCCTCCATCTCGAATATAGCAGGCTTTGTGGCCCTTTGCGAGCTGTTTCTGGGTGTTGAGGGCCATTTCGCTCTGTGGAAGAGATTGTTCTGCCTTGTGCCTCGTTCTCACGAAGGGTCAATATATCAAGTGGGCGGAGCCGAACTATGGCGCATCGCCGGGACCTGATACTTATCCGGAACCCCAAAGAAGGCGTCCGAGGACTGGCCCTCAGAATGGTTTTACATGGACAACGTCCCGCTGCCGGATCCTGTTCGGATCGGCCTCCCGGATTTGAGCAACGCTCCTCTGAAGAAGCGCCTAAGCTGGCGCCCGCGGAGCCCCGAGAGGGAAAATGACCGGGACGTCCTTTACTTGATGAGCCGAATAAGATTACTGGCTCATGCCGGATTGACCATGATTGGAGTCATGGCAATCTGCATTATGAGGAGTGCAGCCGCCCAATATAGGGGCCACCCCATGTGGGACTTCAACGGGGAGGACGATGCCACCCGCCATGGCCGCAAAGGGCCGGGATCGGTCACCGAACTGGTGAAGACCTTGTCCGCCATGTACAAAGGGGAAGAGGAAGATTTTATCCGCGTCAGTCCACTGAACGGGTTTTCTTCGAATAATCCTCGAAGTTGGGTAAGCAAATATCTTTGTGGCCTGTCCGATCCATGTTCCCGTGGTTAAATATCTCATTTCATGGTTTCTACGCAGGAACTACGCCGGGCCGTGGAGAAGATACACAGCCCGCCCCCACAACCCGAGGATCCGGAACAGTCCCTCGATCCGGCCATCGAAGAGGACCCGGATATAAAGGTGGAGCTGATCGACGGGGTGTTCCACCAACTTAGCATCGACAATGCTTTGGTTGCCATTACGGCCGACTACCCCGGATTATTTCCGGCCTCCTGTGTAACCGTGACCAAGTCCGGATACCATGACCCACCGTGATTTACTTCTAATCACCACATATTTGATGGTGTTTCGCGGGGGTGCCTTGAGCGGAAGCCAAGCTCGCCGCAGCCGCCCAACAAGGGGCAGCTCGCCCAAAGAAAGCGGAAAAAGAAGTGCGGTACGACTCGAGACATCGCCGCAACGGTATGATGTGCCATCGTGTTTTAAGGAGAGGTTCCTGGGAGGCAAACTGACGCTCGTGGTTTTTTCAGGAAAAAGAGCGCTCGCCGAACTGAGTCCCGAGAAGTTGCCAATCGGACCTCCGCCAACCAGGCTCAAAAGCCGAGTCCGGAAGGGGGTACAAACACGAGGCGTGCGTCGGATGCTCCTCCAACGGAGGATGCCGACAGACTGTCCTCCACCAAGTCGGAGGTGGAGAGCGCCATGAATCATAGGCGCCGCCGGACTATTCTACGTGACGCATGTTTCTCCCAAGAGGCGTTGGACGCCTTTAGTTCGGGAGAAGTGCACCTCCGTGCCGCTCAAGATGGCCTAGCCAGAGCCACGGAGCATTATGTGAAAGACATACGGGTAAGGAATTTTGACAGTTATATATGCCAGTAGCCCCCGAGACTTAAAATAGTTAGGATAACTGATTTAAGGATCATTTGGAATGCGAGTTCTTACCGAAAAGAATACACGTTTGTCGAGGAGATTGAAGAGTGCAAGGCCCAACTTGAGGCCAAGATCGGCATGACCGGGGAAGCCATGAAGACTCCCTCTGGTAATATATGCCCTTCAAAGTAGAAGTAGTTTCGCAAAGTGTGGCGTGTGCATAAATCTGACATTAACAGTGCAGATAGCGCCGGGATGGATCCGGACAAGCAACAGCTCCTGCGCCAGCTAAAGGCCGGCGAGAGCGTGCTTACGAGGGTGCGGCAGGAGAAAAATAACCTCCAAGATGCCAACACCCAACTGGGTGAGGAACTAAAGGATGTTTGTGCCCAGTTGGCTGACTCCGTAAAGGAGAATCGACGGCTTCGTTGCGGCATTTTCAGTAAGTGCTTAAACGAACTTTGAAAGAGTTCGGCGAGGAAGGCGACTAACATAAACATGTATGTAGGTTTGCTCATAGGTCGTTCTGAGGAGGAGATGCCCAGTTCTTCGGGTGATCTTCTTCCCGAATCCATACCGCACGAACGAAGTTCGGCAGGTGATGAAAGGCGTCGCTCGAGCCTTGTGGCCATCTATCTCCCCGCCTCAAGGCATTGGGGAGCTGGCAGAGCGGCTTCAAGGAGCACGCAGCGCTTCGACTATGGAAGATATCGGCCTGCCATCAAGGCGCCAGGAGGCTGGGCCATGGTAAAGACGCGGTACACGGTTGTCGACCCAAACCACATGGCCGAGGTCGGACTGTGGGGCCCGATGGGAAGGAGATCCTGTAAGCTTAGTGTACGGCCAAGTAGAATTGGCCGCCAAGTATTCCCAGCAAGATTGTAAATTAGATAGCCTATTAGATGGCATTGAGGAGGAATACAATTAGTCGAGTTGACTATGTAATTGAATATGACATGAAAAATGTCTTCTAGCCGGATTGTAGATCGATTGTCATAGCGGACCTTTTCGCTTCGACCTCGGGACCCGATAGTCCGGAGTGTGTCCGAATACCCTCGCGGTTATGTAAGAACCGGGGCATGCATGGAGATAAAGCGTAGGGGTCATTATTTCTGTATCAGACAAGTGCCCAACTAGTTATGTTATATTACATGGATAGTAAGAAGCATCTTCCAGGGAGAATAGTTCCGTTAAGGGTTCCTTTCCCTGGGAGGCATGCCCTAAAGTGCATGTCCAAACTGCTAAGAAAGCAGAAAATCATCTGGGGGCAGATGGATAAATAGTTAAAAATCATCGTTCAGTTCACCGACCGAATATTCCCTTAAGAATGCTAGCTTTCGGCTTCACCCGATACCGAGGTACACATCCGGCTGACCCGGCGATAATAATCGCAGAGGTGCTCCCTTTACCACCTAGCCGAACAATTGGGAACGAGGGGTAAGCACAGAGCGTGCAACCCAGCTTGGCCAAAACTTAAGTCATATCGATGCATATAATGGTGAGTAAAAGGTACATGCGGAAGTTTGACACATGTGTTGGGCATGAAGCCCGTATAAATAAGCTTCATTAAAGAAGCCCCAGTATAATGAGCGCGGACAGCGCGTCAAGTATGTGCGAACAAAGCGCAAACGAGCCTCTAAAGGCTTCAAGAAGAAGGAGGAGGAAGGAGAGAAATAAAAGACAACAAAAATAGAAAATGTGGACGGAGGAAGGAGACGAACTCGGAGTCCGGCGCTTAGGCGTAGAATCTTCGTAGACGGGCTGCGTTCCATGGGTTCGGCTCGAGTCGGTTATCCGATGCGTTTCGCAGACGGTATGCTCCACCGGGCAGGACCTGGTCGATGATGAAGGGACCTTCCCATTTGGGCTTGAGTTTGTCCTTTTTCTTGTCCGGCAGGCGTAGAACTAGTTCGCCAATGTTGTAAGCTTTGGCCTGCATTTCCTCGCTTTGATATCTTCGAGCCTGCTTTGTTGATAAAATGCGAACGAGCTTTTTCCACGCCGCGCTCCTCCTCCAATGCGTCCAAACTGTCCCGCCGATCGAGCTCGGCTTCTCTTTCTTCATACATGCGCCTTGAGGTGAGTCATGCATTATGTCGCAGGCAAGACTGCCTCTGCGCCGTAGACCATAAAAATGGTGTGAATCCGGTAGTACGATTCGGCGTGGTCCGCAGCCCCAGTACGGAGTCGAGCTCCTCAACCCAAAGGTCGTGTTAGATTCCTTGAGGACCGCACTAGTCCGGGTTTAATGACGCTCATGATTAGACCGTTTGCTCGCTCGACTTGACCGTTGGTTTGAGGGTGATAGACCGAGGCGTGTCGAGCTTGATGCCCATGTTTTTGCACCATAATTTGACCTCATCGGCCGTGAAGTTGGTGCCGTTATCGCGATGATACCGTGGGGACGCCCGTAACGGTGCACTACCCCGATATGAAGTCTATCACCGGCCCGGATTCGGCCGTTTTAACAGGCTTGGCCTCTATCCATTTGGTGAATTTATCCACCATGACCAATAGGTATTTTTGCTTGTGGGTTCCTCCCTTAAGGGGTCCAACCATGTCAAGCCCCTGCACCATGAACGGCCAGGTGATGGGTATAGTTTTGAGGGCGGTGGGTGGCATGTGGCTTTGGTTAGCAAAAATCTGGCAACCGACGCATCGTTGGACTAAATCTCAAGATCTGCCTCGGGCCGTCGCCAATAAAATCTGTCGGAAGGCCTTGCCTACAAGGGCCGGGCTGCGGCGTGGTGCCCACCTGTCCGGCATGAATTTCAGCCAGAGGTTTCGCCCTTCCTCTTTGGAGATACACCTTTGAAGGACTCTGTTGTGCTTTTCTTATAGAGCTCTCCCTCATGGACTTTATAGGCTTTGGATCACCGTACTATGCAGCGAGCCTCATTTTGGTCTTCGGGGAGTTCCCGCCTAGTTAGGTAGGCTAGGAATGGTTCCGTCCACGGGGCGATAACCGCCATTATTTCGTGGGCGGAGGGTGTTATCTCGTTGGCAGAGCCTCCGATTGTGTCGAGTGTTCGGTGTCGAGGCGATGGCGGTTGGGTCCGGATTGTTATTTCCGGACTCCTTCCCATAGTACGGATGGCTTGAACAGCCGTTCAGGAAAGATGTTGGGCGGGGCGGCATCGCGTTTTGCGCCGATGCGTGCTAACACGTCCGCCGCCTGGTTCTTGTCGGGTTATATGATGAAATTTGAGCCCTTCGAACCGTGCTGACATTTTTAGGACCGCATTGCGGTACGCTGCCATTTTCGGATCTTTGGCATCAAAGTCTCCGTTTATTTGAGATATCGTGAGGTTCGAATCCCCGCGCACCTCTAGGCATTTAATGCCCATGGAGATTGCCATCCGGAGGCCGTGCAGAAGGGCATCGTATTCGGCTGCGTTGTTGGAGTCCGTATACATTATCTGAAGGACGTATTGGACTGTGTCCCCGGTTGGGGACGTCGAACGGCGCTTGACCCCTAGGCCGCCAACATTTTGGAGCCGTCAAAGTGCATGATCCAATTGGAGTATGCGCCGTACTCTTTAGGGAGTTCGGCCGGTCCATTCGTCCACGAAGTCGGCCAAAACCTGCGACTTAATAGCTCGTCGTGGCTTATAGGTTATGTCGAATGGAAGGAGCTCTATGGCCCATTTAGCAATCCGGCCCATCGCGTCGCGGTTGTTTATAATGTCGTTAAGAGGTACTTCGGAGGATACCGTTATCAAACACTCTTGAAAGTAGTGTCGCAGCTTCCGGGATGCCATGAACACCGCGTATGCTATCTTTTGATAATGTGGGTACCGGGACTTGCATGGAGTTAGGACAGTGGACACATAGTCAACCGGTTTTGAAGAGGGAACACTGTCCGTCCAGCTTTCTCGTTCGACGACGAGCACCGAGCTGACAACTTGATGTGTTGCGGCGATATATAATCGCATTGGTTCGCCCATGTTGGGCGCGGCCAGGACCGGATTTGTTGCCAATATAGCTTTTATTTCTTCGAGTCCGGCCGTGGCGGCATCCGTACACTCGAAGTGTTCGGTGCGCCGGAGGAGGCGATAAAGGGGTAACGCCTTTTCTCCCAAACGGGAAATAAAGCGGCTTAGAGCCGCTACGCATCCGATCCAATTTTTGTATTTGTTTGAGGTCTTTTGGAATATCCAATTGTGATAGAGCTCGGATCTTGGATGGGTTTGCTTCAATTCCTCTACGGACACAATGAAGCCCAAGAGCTTTCCGGCTGGAACGCCGAAGGCGCATTTTTCCGGATTGAGCTTAATGTCATATTTTTAGAGATTGTCGAATGTGAGCCTCAAGTCGTCTACTAGAGTTTCGACATGCTTGGATTTGACGACCACATCATCTACATATGCTTCCACTGTTTTGCCGATCTGGTTTGCCAGACATGTCTGAATCATGCGCTGATATGTTGCGCCGGGCGTTTTTGATCGAAGGGCATTGTGTTGAAGCGAGAATGGGCCGTATGGAGTGATGAATGCTGTTGCGGCTTGGTGCGGCTCCGCCATCTTGATTTGGTGGTAGCTGGAGTGCAGCGTCGAGGAAGCACAATGAGTCGTGGTCCTGTAGCGTCGATAATTTGATCAATGCGAGGGAGGGGGAAGGGATCCTTTGGGCAAGCCTTATTAAGGTCTTTGAAATCAACACATAGGCGCCAGGATTTATCCTTCTTTGTTACCATCACCAGATTTGCTAGCCAGTCCGGATGTTTTATATCTCTGATGAATCCGGCTTCCAGAAGTTTGGCTAGCTCCTCTCCCATGGCCTTATCTCTTGGGTTCGTAAAAGCGCCAAGAGCCTGTTTGGTGGCTTGAATCCTTTTAGGGTATTTAGGCTGCTTTCGGCCAGCCGACGTGGGATTCTGGCATGTCCGAAGGGTGCCGAGCAAAAATGTCCCGATTTTCTCGTAGAAATTCTCGTAGTGCGGCGTCTACATCAGGGTTTAATTGTGCCCCAATGGAGGCCGTCTTTGCAGGTTCCGTTGGGTGGACTTGGAATTTGCCTATTTCATCCACTGGTGTAAATGAGGTGGACTTGGTTCTTGTATCAAGTATCAAATCGTCCACATTCACCGTGGGCGCATCGCAGTGAGGTCCTCGGCCGCTAGGGCTTGGATAGTGCCTCGAGGGCTAGTGCGGCTGTCTTGTTTTCGGCGGAGTGCTATGTTCGGATCACTAGCGAGTGATGATTCCGTTAGGTCCTGCATTTTAAGCTTCATGTACCCATAATGGGGTATAGCTTGAAAAATTGTGAATGCATCTCGCCCTAATAAAGCGTGATATCCATTGCTGAGCAGGGCCACTTGAAATGTGACCTCCTCGGACTGTAATTGTCCGTGAGCCGAACACTACGCCGATGTGATTTTTCATGTAGCATGCTTCCGGCTAGGGATTATTCCTCTAAAGGTTGTCTTTGCCCGCTCAATGCGGTTCCAGTCTATTTCCATTTTTCGGAGGGTTTCCTCGTAGATGAGGTTTAGTCCGCTGCCGCCATCCATGAGTACCTTAGTAAGGTGAAAGCCATCCACTATTGGACTGAGGACCAATGCGGCTGGTGCTCGGGATGTTCGGAATTTGGGTTAAATCGGCATTAAAGGTAATAGCCGTGTCACTCCATGGATTTATTGTTGCTACTTGGTAGACTTCGGCAAGGTTGCGGAGTGTTCGTTTCCGCATGTTATTTGATGCGAAAGTCTCGAAGACTGTTAATACCGTACTGGTGTTGCTGGGCTGGGATTCTGAGGCTAGAAGCTCTTCGCCACTTTTGGCCACCTGCCGTAGTATCCAACATGCTCGAAGGCTATGAGTTGGAGTGGCGCCCTCTGTGCTATGAATTTTGCAGGTTCCATTTAGCCAATCCTCCAAGACGGTTCCGTGCCCTTTAGGGGGTTTTTTGTTTTTGATGTTTAACCTGTGTGCTTTGTGATGATGCACCCTTTAATTTCGGACTAGGGTTGTATTCGGGGCCGGATTATCCCAAAATTTACTTTCGGTTTTCCAAGCACTCTCCATCGCACAATACTTTTGTACTATGGTCACCAAGTCAGCAAAGCGTGTAATTTCGTGATGACTTATGGCGTTTAGGATTCCCTTGTCCGTGCAATTGTTGCAGAAAAATGAGATTGCGTCCTCCTCTCGGCAGTCCTTTATCCTGTCCATAACCAGGAGGAACCTGGCCCAGTAATGATGTACTATTTCAGCGGGCTCTTGCCGAATTCGGGATAGATCGCTAATGTTTGGGTGGTAGGTGGAACTAGATCCTAACCCGTCCAATTTAAGACTCGAGGGCCGAGAAGTTTCCGAACTTGGAAGTTTGGATTTTTGAATGCTATCCAATGAATTCAACCCGCCACCGACTTTAAGTTCAGGGCTTGATCGACATCCGCCCCTCTGCGGGAATCCGGCATGGAGGATCGGGAATCCGGACGTAGCTAGTCCTTAAGATAGAAGAAGAATCGCCGTATTGCTCCTCTACCACAGCAATATGATGGGTAGCACAGGAGAGTTGATCTCTCTCGGATCGGTTTTAGGCCCGATCTGGTCGTAGTCTGTGGCGACTCGAGGCGGCGATGCGATCCAAGAGCTCGTTCTGGAGGAGAGCTCGAACGGATCTAACCGCTCGGCAAGTTCCGAGTTAACGTGAAGATTGGTTTCGATGACCGAGAAGTCATCGTCGGGCGCTGTAGCCGAATGGCGGTCATAAGAAAACCACCTAACCAAGAGTCTCGACCCGGTGGCCAAGGCTCCTTTGGCGATAGTATCGTCTTTAAAGACGGGATGAGGCATCCTTCGACGGGCGACGCATACGGAGGAACTCTCAATGAAAGCACCAATGTCGGTGTCAAACCGGCGGATCTCGGGTAGGGGGTCCCGAACTGCGTCCTAGGCAGATGGTAACAGGAGACGAGGGACACAATGTTTTACCTGAGGTTGGGCCCTCTCGATGGAGGTAATACCCTACTCCGCTTGATTAATATTGATGATATGGGTAGTACAAGAGTAGATCTACCACGAGATCGAGAGGCTAAACCCTAGAGGCTAGCCTATGGTATGATTGTTGTTCGTCCTACGGACTAAAACCCTTCGGTTTATATAGACACCGAATAGGGTTAGGGTTACACAGAGTCGGTTACAATGGTAGCAAATCTACATATCCGTATCGCCAAGCTTGCCCTCCACGCCAAGGAAAGTCCTATCCGAACACGGGACGAAGTCTTCAATCTTGTATCTTCATAGTCCAGGAGTTCGGCCAAAGATGATAGTTCGGCTATCCGGACACCCCCTAGTCCAGGACTCCCTCACCACCCTTTATTCCATAGTCCATAAAAGCTTTACCCAAAACTTGAAAACTTCACAACACAAAACTCAACGGGAAATCTTATAAGCTCCGTTAGTGAAAGAAAACAAAACCACCACATTAGGTACTGCAATGAACTCATTCTTTATTTATATTGGTGTTAAACCTACTGTATTCCAACTTCTCTATGGATATAAAATATTTTATTGGCCATAGATTCATCAAAATAAGCAAACAACACACGAAAAACAGAATCTGTCAAAAACATAACAGTCTGTAGTAATCTGTAACTAACGCAAACTTCTGGAACTCAAAAAAAATTCAGCCAAAATAGAACGACCTAGACAATTTGTTTATTGAACAGAAGCAATTTGAATCACTATTTTATGACGTTCTGGTGATTTTTAACAATTATTTTCGTGAGCCAAAAGTTTCTGGAAATTACAACAAGATCAAATAACTATCATCCAAGAAGATCCTATAGGTTCTACTTGGCACAAACACTAACTAAAAGATAAAACCACATCTAAACATAAGGTAGATGGATTATTTATTCCTAAACAGAGGCAAAAACAAAAAAACATAAAGAAAATTGGGTTGCCTCCCAACTAGCGCTATCGTTTAACGCCCCTAGCTAGGCATAAAAGCGAGGATAGATCTAAGTGGTGCCGTAATAATAAGATAGATCTTGAAAGCTCATTTCATATTATCTACGTTCGGCAGCAAGTTTCCTTTGAGGCAAGCAAAAGTAATCAAAAGGGATAAATTATTGGGACAAATACCCCCAAGATCAATCACAGGAGGAACGGGTTCCTCCTTTGGCCCTTTATAGTGCACAACTATTTCATCACTAAAAGCATTGTTTCGAAGGGCAAAATCATACTCAAGAGAGTTCCTCCTTTGTAAGCCTATACTCAAGAGAGTATCCTAGCTCATTGTTTCGAAGGGCAAA
The DNA here is from genome assembly GCA_021605145.1 of Aegilops bicornis. Lineage (NCBI taxonomy): Eukaryota > Viridiplantae > Streptophyta > Magnoliopsida > Poales > Poaceae > Aegilops > Aegilops bicornis. The sequence continues at coordinate 396,348,735 of CM038673.1, read as the reverse complement.
ATCATTATTAAGCTCGTTAATGCAATCAACCAAGACATTAGTAGGAATTTTTTTCCTAAGGTTTTCATTAAAAGTGACGCAGTCTGAAGATTGAAAACGTCTAATTTCCTCTTGATCATAGAGGATCGCTTCTATGGGAGGACGACCGACATCCACCCTATAGTGCGCAAAGATTTCTTTGGCCTCTCTTATGATAAATCTAAACTCATGAGCCAAAAATATAGTAACAGCGCGCTTAACAGAAGAGTGCTCAATATTAGAGAATGCTAGGAAAATTCTTTGTATGCAAGGATGCATATGCATAAATTGTCTTTAAAGTTCAACTATAAGCATAGCGATAGCATCCGCAAGACTACTAGTTCTATGAAGAATAGAACAACCCATGGAAGGCAAAGCACCGGTACAAGTAAAGAAATCTTGAATAACACCTTTGCCAATGATGTTATCACTACCGATTCGGAACTTTTTAGTATGCAAGATAGGGGGTTCATCGGCCGGAGCCTCGGGATTTTCTGTGTTATAATTATTGTCCATATCGACGATAATCTCCCCAATTTCAGACATAGCGGCAAAGAACGAGCGAAAAAGAGAGGAGGAGGCGGGAAAGAGAGGCGAATAAAACGGCAAGGGTGAAGTGGGGGAGAGGAAAACGAGAGGCAAAAGGCAAATAATGTAAATGCGAGGGAGATGGGTTTGTGATGGGTACTTGGTATGTCTTGACTTGAGCGAAGACCTCCCCGGCAACGGCGCCAGAAATCCTTCTTGCTACGTCTTGAGCTTGCATTGGTTTTCCTCGAAGAGGAGAGGGTGATGCAGCAAGTGTAGCGTAAGTATTTCCCTCAGTTTTTGAGAACCAAGGTATCAATCCAGTAGGAGGCTCCTCAAAAGTCCCATGCACCTACACAAACAAACTGAGAACTCGCAACCAACGCAATAAAGGGGTTGTCAATCCCTTCACGGCCACTTGTGAAAGTGAGATCTAATAAAGATAGTATGAAAAGATAAATATATTTTTGGTATTTTATGGTATAGATGCAAAAAGTAAAGATGCAAATAAAAGTAGATTGAAAGCAAATATGATAAGAGATAGACCCGGGGGCCATAGGTTTCACTAGTGGCTTCTCTCAAGATAGCATAAGTATTACGGTGGGTGAACAAATTACTGTCGAGAAATTGATAGAAAAGCGCATAGTTATGAGATTATCTAGGCATGATCATGTATATAGGCATCACGTCCATAACAAGTAGACCGACTCCTGCCTGCATCTACTACTATTACTCCACACATCGACCGCTATCCAACATGCATCTAGAGCATTAAGTTCATAAGAACAGAGTAACGCATTAAGCAAGATGACATGATGTAGAGGGATAAACTCATGCAATATGATATAAACCCCATCTTGTTATCCTCGATGGCAACAATACAATACGTGCCTTGCAACCCTTTGTGTCACTGGGTAAGGACACCGCAAGATTGAACCAAAAGCTAAGCACTTCTCCCATGGCAAGAAGAACCAATCTAGTAGGCCAAACTAAACTGATAATTCGAAGAGACTTGCAAAGATAACTTAATCATACATAAAAGAATTCAGAGAAGATTAAAATATTGTTCATAGATAAACTTGATCATAAACCCACAATTCATCGGATCTCGATAAACACACCGCAAAAAGAGTTTACATTGAATAGATCTCCACAAGAGAGGGGGAGAACATTGTATTGAGATCCAAAAGAGAGAAGAAGCCATCTAGCTAATAACTATGGACCCGTGAGTCTGTGGTAAACTACTCACAACTCATCGGAGGGGCTAGGATGTTGATGTAGAAGCCCTCCATGGTTGATTCCCCCTCGTGAGTCTTGCAAGGACTCAAGATGAGATCTTGCGGATCTGAGAAGGTTACGACGGTGGAAATTGTGTTTCGTGGTGCTCCTGGATGTTTTCGGGGTACGTAGGTATATATAGGAGGAAGAAGTACGTCGGTGGCCGCCCGAGGGGCCCACGAGACAGGGGGACGCACCCTCCTATCTCGTGGAGGCCTTGGCTGCTTCTTGACTTGCACTCCAAGTCCTCTGGATCACGTTCATTCCAAAAATCACGCTCCCGAAGGTTTCATTCCGTTTGGACTCCGTTTGATATTCATTTTCTTCGAAATACTGAAATAGGCAAAAAAACAGCAATATGGGCTGGGCCTCCGGTTAGTAGGTTAGTCCCAAAAATGAAATAAATGTATAAAATAAAGCCCATAAACATCCAAAAGGTGTAATATAATAGCATGGAACAATCACAAATTATAGATACGTTGGAGACGTATCATTGCACACGCGGAATACTCAGGTTAAACTTGACGAGCCTAGCATATAACAGATATGGCCTCGAAACACTGAGACCGAAAGGTCGAGCGTGAATCATATAGTAGATATGATCAACATAGTGATGTTCACCATTGAAACTACTCCATCTCAGTGATGATCGGACATGGTTTAGTTGATTTGGATCACGTGATCACTTAGAGGATTAGAGGGATGTCTATCTAAGTGGGAGTTCTTAAGTAATATGATTAATTGAACTTAAATTTATCATGAACTTAGTCTTGGTAGTATTAGCATATCTATGTTGTAGATCAATAGCTCGCGTTTAGCTTCCCTGTTTTATTTTGATATGTTGCTAGAGAAAACTAAGTTGAAAGATGTTAGTAGCAATAATGCGGATTGGATCCGTGTTCTGAGGATTATCCTCATTGCTGCACAGAAGAATTATGTCCTTGATGCACCGCTAGGTGACAGACCTATTGCAGGAGCAAATGCAGACGTTATGAACGTTTGGCAAGCTCAATATGATGACTACTTGATAGTTTAGTGCACCATGCTTAACGGCTTATAATCGGGACTTCAAAGTCGTTTTGAACGTCATGGACCATATGAGATGTTCCAGGAGTTGAAGTTAATATTTCAAGCAAATACCCGAGTTGAGAGATATGAAGTCTCCAACAAGTTCTATAGCTAAAATATGGAGGAGAATAGCTCAAGAAGTGAGCATGTGCTCAGATTATGCAGGTACTACAATCGCTTGAATCAAGTGGGAGTTAATCTTCTAGATAAAATAGTGATTGACAGAATTCTCTAGTCACCATCACCAAGTTAGTAGAACTTTGTGATGAACTATAGTATGCAAGGGATGGCGAACACAATTCCCAAGCTCTTCGCAATGCTAAAATCAGCGAAGGTAGAAATCAAGAAAAACATCAAGTGTTGATGGTTGACAAGACCACTAGTTTCAAGAAAAGGGGCAAAGGGAAGAAGGGGAACTTCAAGAAGAACGGCAAGCAAGTTGCTGCTCAAGTGAAGAAGCCCAAATCTGGACCTAAGCCTGAGACTAAGTGCTTTTGCTGCAAAGGAACTGGTCACTAGAAGCGGAACTACCCCAAGTATTTGGCGGATAAGAGGGATGGCAAAGTGAACAAAGGTATATTTGATATACAGATTATTGATGTGTATTTTACTAGTGTTCGTAGCAACCCCTCGGTATTTGATACTGGTTCAGTTGCTAAGAGTAGTAACTCGAAACGGGAGTTGCAGAATGAACATAAACTATTTAAGGGTGAAGTGACGATGTGTGTTGGAAGTAGTTCCAAGATTGATATGATCATCTTTGCACACTCCCTATACTTTCGGGATTAGTGTTGAACCTAAATAAGTGTTATTTGGTGTTTGCGTTGAGCATGAATATGATTTGATCATGTTTATTGCAATACGATTATTCATTTAAGTTAGAGAATAATTGTTGTTCTGTTCACATGAATAAAACCTTACATGGTTACACACCCAATGAAAATGGTTCGTTGGATCTCAATCGTAGTGATACACATATTCATAATATTGAAGCCAAAAGATGCAAAGTTAATAATGATAGTGCAACTTATTTATGGCACTGCTGCTTAGGTCATATTGGTATAAAGTGCATGAAGAAACTCCATGCTGATGGGCTTTTGGAATCACTTGATTATGAATCACTTGATGTTTGCGAACCATGCCTCTTGGGCAAGATGACTAAAACACTATTCTCCGGAACAATGGAGCGAGCAACAGATTTGTTGGAAATCATACATACTGATGTATGTGGTCTGATGAATATTGAGGCTCGCGGCAGGTATCGTTATTTTCAGACCTTCACAGATGATTTGAGTAGATATGGGTATACCTACTTGATGAAACATATGAAACATTTGAAAAAGTTCATATAATTTCAGAGTGAAGTAGAAAATCATCGTAATAAAGAAAATAAAGTTTCTACGATCTGATCGTGGAGGAGAATATTTGATTTACGAGTTTGGTCTTCAATTAAAACAATGTGGAATAGTTTCACAAACTGATGCCACCTCGAACACCACAACATAATGGTGTGTCCGAACATCATAATCGTACTTTATTGGATATAGTGCAATCTATGTTGTTTCTTACCGATTTACCACTATTGTTTTGGGGTTATGCATTAGAGACAGCTGCATTCACGTTAAAAAGGGCACCATCTAAATCCGTTGAGACGACACCGTATGAACTGTGGTTTTGCAAGAAACCTAAGCTGTCATTTCTTAAAGTTTGGGGTTGCGATGCTTATGTGAAAAAAGTTTCATGCTGATAAGCTCAAACCCAAATCGGAGAAATGTGTCTTCATAGGATACCCAAAGGAGTCTATTGGGTACACCTTCTATCACAGATCCGAAGGCAAGATATTCGTTGCTGAGAATGGATCCTTTCTAGAGAAGTAGCTTCTCTCGAAAGAAGTGAGTGGGAGGAAAGTGGAACTTGATGAGGTAATTGTACCTTCTCCCGAATTGGAAACTAGGTCATCACAAGAATCTGTTCCAGTGATTCCTACACCAATTAGTGAGGAAGCTAATGATGATGATCATGTAACTTCAGATCAAGTTACTACCAAATCTCGTAGGTAAACCAGAGTGAGATCCGCACCAGAGTGGTACGATAATCCTGTTCTGGAGGTCATGTTACTTGACCATGACGAACCTACGAGCTATGAGGAAGCGATGATGAGCCCAGATTCCGCGAAATGGTTTGAGGCCATGAAATCTGAGATGGGATCCATGTATGAGAACAAAGTATGGACTTTGATTGACTTGCCCAAATGATTGGCGAGCCATTGAGATTAAATGGATCTTCAGGAGGAAGACGGATGCTGGTAGTAGTGTTACTATCTACAAAGCTAGAATTGTCGCAAAAAGGTTTTCGACAAGTTCAAGGTGTTGACTACGATGAGAGTTTCTCACTCGTATCTATGCTTAAGTCTGTCCAAATCATGTTAGCAATTGCCACATTTTAGGAAATCTAGTAAATGGATAAACAAAACTGCATTCCTTAATGGATTTATTAAAGAAGAGTTGTATATGATACAACCAGAAGGTTTTGTCAATCCTAAAGGTGCTAACAAAATATGTAAGCTCCAGCAATCCATCTATGGACTGGTGCAAGCATCTCAGAGTTGGAATATACGCTTTGATGAATTGACCAAAGCATATAGTTTTATACAGACTTACGAAGAAGCCTGTATTTACAAGAAAGTGAGTGGGAGCACTACAACATTTCTGATAAGTATATGTGAATGACATATTTTTGATCGAAAATAATTTAGAATTATTCTGCAAAGCATAAAGGAGTGTTTGAAAGGAGTTTTCAAAGAAAGACCTCAGTGAAGCTGCTTACATATTGAGCATAAAGATCTATAGAGATAGATCAAGACGCTTGATAAGTTTTTCAATGAGTACATACCTTGACAAGATTTTGAAGTAGTTCAAAATGGAGCAGTCAAAGAAAGAGTTCTTGCACATGTTACAAGGTTTGAAATTGAGTAAGACTCAAAGCCCGACCACGGCAGAAGATAAAAAGAGAATGAAAGTCATTCCCTATGCCTCAGCCATAGGTTTTATAAAGTATGCCATGCTGTGTACCAGATCTATTATATACCCTACACCGTGTTTAGCAAGGGAGTACAATAGTGATCTAGGAGTAGATCCGGACAAATGATCAAAATTATCCTTAGTGGAATAAGGATATGTTTCTCGATTATGGAGGTGACAAAAGGTTCGTCGTAAAGGGTTACGTCGATGCAAGTTTTGACACTAATCCAGATGACTCTAAGTCTCAATCTAGATACATATTGAAAGTGGGAGCAATTAGCTAGAGTAGCTCCGTGCAGAGCATTATAGACATAGAATTTTGCAAAATACATACGGATCTGAATGTGACAGACCCATTGACTATCTCACAAGCAAAACATGATTACACCGTAGTACTCTTTGGGTGTTAATCACATAGCGATGTGAACTAGATTACTGACTCTAGTAAACCCTTTGGGTGTTGGTCACATGTCGATGTGAATGATGGGTGTTAACCACATAAAGATGTGGACTATTGATGTTAAATCACATGGCGATGTGAACTAGATTATTGACTCTAGTGCAAGTGGGAGACTGGAGGAAATATGCCCTAGAGGCAATAATAAAGTTATTATTTATTTCCTTATATCATGATAAATGTTTATTATTCATGCTAGAATTGTATTAACCGGAAACATAATACATGTGTGAAAACATAGACAAACAGAGTGTCACTAGTATGCCTCTACTTGACTAGCTCGTTTATCAAAGATGGTTATGTTTCCTAGCCATAGACATGAGTTGTCATTTGATTAACAAGATCACATCATTAGGAGAATGATGTGATTGACATGACCCATTCCGTTAGCTTAGCACCCGATCGTTTAGTATGTTGCTATTGCTTTCTTCATGACTTATACATGTTCCTATGACTATGAGATTATGCAACTCCGTTTACGGAGGAACACTTTGTGTGCTACCAAACGTCACAATGTAACTGGGTGATTATAAAGGTGCTCTCTGGTGTCTCCGAAGGTACTTGTTGGGTTGGCGTATTTCGAGATTAGGATTTGTCACTCCAATTGCCGGACGGTATCTCAGGGCCCTCGGTAATGCACATCACTTAAGCCTTGCAAGCATTGCAACTAATGAATTAGTTGCGGGATGATGTATTACAGATGCGATTAAAGAGACTTGCGGTAACAAGATTGAACTAGGTATTGAGATACCGACGATCGAATCTCGGGCAAGTAACATACCGATGACAAAAGGAACAACGATATTGTTATGCGGTCGACCGATAAAGATCTTCATAGAATATGTGGGAGCCAATATGAGCATCCAGGTTCCGCTATTGGTTATTGACCGGAGATGTGTCTCGGTCATGTCTACATAGTTCTCGAACCCGTAGGCTCCGCACGCTTAAAGTTATGATGACAGTTATATTATGAGTTAATATGTTTTGATGTACCGAACGTTGTTCGGAGTCCCGGATGTGATCATGGACATGACGAGGAGTATCAAAATGGTCGAGACATGAAGATTGATATATTGGAAGCCTATGTTTGGATATCGGAAGTGTTCCGGGTGAAATCGGAATTTTACTGCATCTTTGGGAGGTTCTGGAACCCCCGGGAACTTAATGGGCCTTAGTGGGCCTAGGTGGAAGAGAGGAGGCGGCTAGGGCTGGGCCGTGTGCCCCTCCCCCCCAGTCCGAATAGGACAAGGAGAGGGGGGCGGCGCCCCCCTTCCTTCTTCTCCTCCACTCCTTCCCCCTCCCAAGTCCTAATCCAACTAGGAAAGGGGGGGGGGAGTCCTACTCCCGATGGGAGTAGGACTCCTCCCGGCGCGCCTCTCCCTTGGCCGGCCGCACCCCCACTTGCTCCTTTATATACGGGGGCAGGGGGCACCCCATAGACACAGCAATTGATTTGATCTTTTAGCCGTGTGCGGTGCCCCCTCCACCATATTCCACCTCGATAATACTGTAGCGGTGCTTAGGCGAAGCCCTGCGTCGGTAGAACATCATCATCGTCACCACGCCGTGTAGCGACCCGGCCTCAGACGGTCAAGTCTCTGTGCTCAGGTGTCATCCCTGGATCAATAATGCTGACACCACACAGTACATGAAGGATTTATAACAGAGTAGCAATCACACACTTATTACATCGAATGTCTCAAGCGAGAACTTATTACAATAAAAATGTCTTAAGGCCATCTAATAACGATAACAGCGGAAGGCTTGGAAGATAAGCGAGTCCATCAACTCCAACGGCATCACTGAGTATAGAACCACGACCTAAAGGCACCTTACTAAATGCGTCTGAAAGTTCGCAACATGAAACATTGCAGCCCGAAACGGGTCAGCACATGGAATATGCTGGCAATGTAACACATAGGGAGTAATGAAAGAATAAGCTATACTACATGCATATATGGCTGGTGGAAAGCTCTATGGTTACAGTTTTGCGTAAAGCCAATTTTTCCCTGCTGCAAAGGAATACATTTTATTTAACTATCATGGTGGTTGTTAAACATTGAGAATGGTTGACAGCATCCTCAATCCCAATTAAGCATCATCATTAAAACCCAAGAAAATTAATTAAAGTAACGTGATGAGATTCACATGATAATCCAAGTAGTAGATACTCAAAACGTCCATAACCGGGGACACGGCTAACCACGATTAGTTTGTACACTCTACAGAGGTTTGCGCACTTTTCCCCACAAGACTCGATCTCCTCCGTTGGATTTCTCGCACTACATGGTGTTTGAGAAACGGATGACCGAGACATAGTCTTTCAGAAGCGCTAGCACCTTACGATCGGGTTGACCGTACCAACCTACATCCCCTACATCAGCTAGTCTACCACCGTAAGAGTTACATACGACTTAGTCAACTAGGCTAGAGCCCATAGTAGCTTGTGGCTGCACACGGAAGTTTCTAGTATGAATAGTCTCATGATCCCATTGAGCCTGGGTGGCGGTCCAAAAGAAACTGGCAATCCTGGAATACCTAGGTACCTCAATCCACCCAGATGTGTGTTTAAGTTGCCACCTTAGATAAACCATTTATTAACAATCTCACATCTGTCATGGATATCACTCACCCAATCCATGTCTACTAGCATAGCATGACATAAGAAGCAAACGTAGAAGTAACTCCCAAAGGTTTAATAGTAAAACGGGTAATAGGTACTACCTCATCTACTTCCCATCCCACAATTTAATTAGATCCTAATCATGCAATGTTTGAGGATTGATCTAATGCAATAAAAACTGGGCACTAGAAAGGTATGATCAAAGTGTTACTTGCCTTGCTGATGATCCGCGAAACCTAGAGATTCGAAGTAACAGGCGGCGCACTCCGGGTACTCTATCGCAAACAAACAAACAAGCATACAATAAGTACTCATCTAATGCAGAAGTAAAACTCAAATAAGAGATCTAACGAGAAAGTTCAACTTAAGAACTCCGGTTTGCAAAAAGAATCAAATCAAACGAAGCAACGAAAGTCAAACGGCGAAAGAAAACAACTTCGTTTTACTAATATGGACTTAAGTCAAATTTTACAGAAGCAAAAACTTGTTTAAGTTGGTTAAACGGAAAGAGGGTTTCGAGACGAAACTCCAGGCGCTTGAATCGCCTGATTCCGATAAACGAGCGAAAAGTTATACTAAAACGAAAATCGGATAAGAAATCGCGATCAGAAATAATCATGGAAAATCCGAGAAAAAGAAAAATGATGAACAGATTAACGAACGAACGTTCGTTATCTGGATCTAAACGATGAACGCGTTCGTTAAAACGAACGACGAGCGAACGCTCACTAAATAAATAAACCGAAAAAAAACCGATCTATAAAAAAATCAAACTAAAAAAAATAAATAAACCGCGGTTAAATAAAAAAACCGGGCGGTTTTCTAAAGAAAACCGCGGCATGACGGGCTACCTCGGGCGGCGGGTCCGCGAGGCGGCGGGGCGGCCAGGTGGTGGGCGGCGTGGCGGTGGGCGGCGCCAATGGCGGCGGGCGACGCCGCTAGGGTTTGGGGGCAGGCGGTAATTTGTGGGCTGGTGGGCTGGCTCGGGCGGCGTGACTTATAAAGCCCGTGAGGCGGAGTCTGACGCCCAAGGTCGGTTCGTATTTTTTTAAATTAATTCCGCGTAGAAAAACTAACGAAAGAAATACTAAACAGACTCCAAAAATCCCGAAATAAATTTTCCCCGACTTCTAAAATCAAGCCGGACAAAGTGAACATTTATTTGGGGCCTAAATGCAATTTTGAAAAACGCATATTTTTCCTAAATTCAAATAAAATAGCGAAAAACTCCGAAATAAAATCTTATTTGATTTTATTATTAAATCCTCATTATTTCTTTATTTTGGGAAAGTCATTTTTTTTGCCTCTCTCATATTTTTTTGTAATAGAAATAATTGAAGATAAAATAATTAAAATCAAATGATCCTATTCTCAAAATTTGAGAAAACTCAAATATGAAAATAACGAAATCCCCAACTCTCTCTGTGGGTCCTTGAGTTGCGTAGAATTTCTAGGATCAAAACCAAAAGCAAACAAAATATGATATGCAATGATGATCTAGTGTATAACATTCCAAATTGAAAATTTGGGATGTTACACGCCGTCGTGCTGACGAAACTCTCCCTCAACACTCAGCTAGATAGGAGTTCGAGGGACGTCATCGGGCTGAACGTGTGCTGAACTTGGAGGTACCGTGCGTTCGGTACTTGACCGGTCGGATCGTGAAGACGTACGACTACATCAACCGCGTTGTGCTAACGCTTCCGTTTTCGGTCTACGAGGGTACGTGGACAACACTCTCCCCTCTTGTTGCTATGCATCACCATGATCTTGCATGTGCGTAGGATTTTTTTTTAAATTACTATGTTCCCCAACAAAGAACTCATATACTTGTTGCAAAAATCTATTAGTTATCAAAACAAAGTATTACGCGCATGCTCCTAGGGGGATAGATTGATAGGAAAAGACCATCGCTCGTCCCCAACCGCCACTCATAAGGAAGACAATCAATAAATAAATCATGCTCCGACTTCATCACATAACGGTTCACCATACGTGCATGCTACGGGAATCACAAACTTTAACACAAGTATTTCTCAAATTCATGACCACTCAACTAGCATGACTCTAATATCACCATCTTCATATCTCAAAACAATTATCAAGTATCAAATTCTCTTAGTATTCAACGCACTTATAAGAAAGTTTTTACTAGTCTTGGATGCCTATCATATTAGGACTAACTTAACAATTAAAGCAAATTACCATGCTGTTTTGTAGGACTCTCAAAATAATATAAGTGAAGCATGAGTGAACAATAGTTTCTATAAAACAAACCACCGCCGTGCTCTAAAAGATATAAGTGAAGCACTAGAGCAAAAAACTATATAGCTCAAAAGATATAAGTGAAGCACATAGAGTATTCTAATAAATTCCGAATCATGTGTGTCTCTCTCAAAAGGTGTGTATAGCAAGGATGATTGTGGTAAACTAAAATCTAAGACTCAAATTATACAAGACGCTCCAAGCAAAACACTTATAATGTGGTGAATAAAGATATATCTCCAAGTAAAGTTACCGATGGACGAAGACGAAAGAGGGGATGCCTTCCGGGGCATCCCCAAGCTTTGGCTTTTTGGTGTTCTTAGATTTACCTTGGGGTGACTTGGGCATCCCCAAGCTTAGGCTCTTGCCACTCCTTGTTCCATAATCCATCAAATCCTTACCCAAAACTTGAAAACTTCACAACACAAAACTTAACAGAAAATCTCGTGAGCTCCGTTAGCGAAAGAAAACAAAACACCACTTCAAGGTATTGTAATGAACTCATTATTTATTCATATTGGTGTTAAACTTACCGTATTCCAACTTCTCTATGGTGTATAAACTATTTGACTAACCATAGACTCATCAAAATAAGCAAACAACACATGAAAAACAGAATCTGTCAAAAACAGAACAATCTGTAGTAATCTGTATCTAAGGCAAACTTCTGGAACACAGAAAAATCTACCAAAATAGGACAACCTAGATAATTTGTTTATTGATCTTATGCAATTTGAATCAATATTTTATCATGTTCTGGTGATTTTTAACAATTGTTTTCGTGAACAGAAAATTTCTGGAATTTTCAGCAAGATCAAATAATTATCATCCAAGAAGATCCCATAGGTTTCACTTGGCACAAACACTAATTAAAACACAAAAAAAAATCTAACCAGAGGCTAGATCAAAGATTTATTCCTAAACAGGAGCAAAAAGCAAAAAAAACTAAAATAAAATTGGGTTGCCTCCCAACAAGCGCTATCGTTTAACGCCCTTAGCTAGGCATAAAAACAAGAATATATCTAGGTATTGCTGATGACCCACAAGTATAGGGGATCTATCGTAGTCCTTTCGATAAGTAAGAGTGTCGAACCCAACGAGGAGCAGAAGGAAATGATAAGCAGTTTTCAGCAAGGTATTCTCTGCAAATCTTGAAATAAGTGGTAACAGAGATAGTTTTGTGATAAGGTAAATTGTAACGAGCAATAAGTAACAAAAGTAAATAAGGTGCATCAAGGTGTCCCAATCCTTTTTGTAGCAAAGGACAAGCCTGGACAAACTCTTATAATAGGAAAAGCGCTCCCGAGGACACGTGGGATTATCGTCAAGCTAGTTTTCATCACGTTCATATGATTCGCGTTCGGTACTTTGATAATTTGATATGTGGGTGGACCGGTGCTTGGGTGTTGTTCTTACTTGAACAAACATCCCACTTATGATTAACCTCCATTGCAAGCATTCGCAACTACAACAAAAGTATTAAGGTAAACCTAACCATAGCATGAAACATATGGATCCAAATCAGCCCTTACGAAGCAACGCATAAACTAGGGTTTAAGCTTCTATCAACTGTAGCAACCCATCATCTACTTATTACTTCCCAATGCCTTCCTCTAGGCCCAAATAATGGTGAAGTGTTATGTAGTCGACGTTCACATAACACCACTAGAGGTTAGACAACATACATCTCATCAAAATATCGAACGAATACCAAATTCACATGACTACTAATAGCAAGACTTCTCCCTTGTCCTCAGGAATAAATGTAACTACTCACAAAGCATATTCATGTTCATAATCAGAGGGGTAATAATATGCATAAAGGATCTGGACATATGATCTTCCACCAAATAAACCAACTAGCATCAACTACAAGGAGTAATCAATACTACTAGCAACCTGCTAGCACCAATCCCGGACTTGGAGACAAGAATTGGACACAAGAGATGAACTAGGGTTTGGAGATGAGATGGTCTTTGGTGAAGATGTTGATGGAGATTGCCCTCTCGATGAGAGGAGCGTTGGTGATGATGATGACGATGATTTCCCCCTCCCGGAGGGAAGTGTCCCCGACAGAACAGCTCTGCCAGAGCCCTAGATTGGTTCCGCCAAGGTTCCGCCTCGTGGCGGCGGAGTTTCGTCCTGAAAGATTGTCTCTGATTTTTTTCTCATCGAAAGAGCTCATATAGGAGAAGATGGGCATCGGAGAGCCACCAGGGGGCCCACGAGGTAGGGGGCGGGCCCCTGAGGGGGGGCGCCCCACCCTCGTGAGCAGGTGTGGGCCCCCGGCCTTCATCTTTGGCGACGATTTTTCTTTATTTATTTTAAGACATTCCGTGGAGTTTCGGGACTTTTGGAGTTCTTGTGAGAATAGGTCTCCAATATTTGCTCCTTTTCGATCCGAAATTCCATTTAAGCATTCTCCCTCTTCATGTAAACTTTGTAAAATAAGAGAGAATAGCCATAAGTATTGTGACATAACGTGAAATAACAGCCCAATATGCGATAAATATCGATATAAAATCATGATGCAAAATGGACGTATCAATTGCCATCTTTAGTTGGCAATCCATAAGTAGCTCTCATAATAGATTCATAAGGTAATTTTATTTTATTTCTAGGAAAGTGTTCCATGCCTTTCCTTAACGGAAATTGGAATCTAATATTTCCTTCCTTCATATCAATAATTGCACCAGTCGTTCTAAGGAAAGGTCTACCAAGAATAATAGGACATGAAGGATTGCAATCTATGTCAAGAACAATGAAATCTACGGGCACATAGTTCTGATTTGCAATAATAAGAACATCATTAATTCTTCCCATAGGTTTCTTAATAGTGGAATCCGCAAGATGCAAGTTTAGAGAACAATCATCAAATTTGCGGAAACCTATCAAATCACACAAAGTTTTTGGAATCGTGGAAACACTAGCACCCAAATCACACAAAGCACAGAATTATGATCTTTAATTATAATTTTAATAGTAGGTTCCCACTCATCATAAAGTTTTCTAGGGATAGAAACTTCCAATTCAAGTTTTTCTTCATAAGATTGCATCAAAGCATCAATGATATGTTTGGTAAAGGCTTTATTTTGACTATAAGCATGAGGAGAATTTAGTACGGATTGAAACAAGGAAATACAATCTATCAAAGAGCAACTATCAGAATTAAATTCCTTGAGATCCAAAATAGTGGTTTCATTGATATCTAAAGTTTTGACCTCTTCAATCCCACATTTACCAATTTTAGCATCAAGATCTAAAAACTCCGAATTTTTGGGACGCCTTCTAACTAAAGTTGACTCATATCCAGTCCCATCATTATCAAGATTCATATTGCAAAACAAAGATTTAATAGGAGACACATCAATAACTTTTAGATCTTCATCTTTATTCCCATAAAAACTAGAAGAACACGCTTTCACAAAGCAATCTTTCTTAGCACGCATCCTAGCGGTTCTTTCTTTGCACTCATCAATGGAAATTCTCATAGCTTTCAGAGACTCATTGATATAATGCTTAGGTGGAGTAGATCTAATTTTCAAAGAATCAACATCAAGAGAAATTCTATCCACGTTCCTAGCCAATTCATCAATTTTAGGCAATTTTTCTTCAAGCAAAGCGTTGAAATTCTTTTGGGAAATCATAAATTCTTTAACACTAGTCTCAAAATCAGAGGGCATCTTATTAAAATTTCCATAAGAGTTGTTGTAGGAATTACCATAATTATTAGAGGAATTACTAGGATACGGCCTAGGATTCAAGTTTCCTCTATAAGCGTTATTACCAAAATTGTTCCTACCAAGAAAGTTCACCTCCATAGATTCATTATTATTCTCAATCAAGGTAGACAAAGGCATATCATTAAGATCGGAAGAAACACTCTTATTAGTAAATAATTTCATAAGTTCATCCATCTTTCCACTCAAAACATTAATTTCTTCAATCGCATGAACCTTTTTACTAGCAGATCTTTCGGTGTGCCATTGAGAATAATTAACCATAATATTATCTAGGAGTTTAGTAGCTTCTCCTAAAGTGATTTCCATAAAAGCGCCTCCCGCAGCCGAATCTAAAAGATTTCTAGAAGCAAAATTCAACCTGACATAATTTTTTTGTATAATCATCCACAAATTCAAACCATGAGTAGGGCAATTACGTATCATTAGTTTCATACTCTCCCAAGCTTGTGCAACATGTTCATGATCAAGTTGCTTAAAATTCATAATATCGTTTCTAAGGGAGATGATTTTAGCAGGAGGAAAATACTTAGAGATAAAAGCATCTTTGCACTTATTCCAAGAATCAATACTATTTTTAGGCAAAGATGAAAACCAAGTTTTAGCACGATCTCTAAGCCAAAAAGGAAATAGTTCCAATTTAGCAATATCATTGTCCACATCTTTACTTTTTTGCATATCACACAAAACAACAAAGCTATTTAGATGGGTAGCAACATGTTCACTAGGAAGGCCGGTGAATTGATCTTTCATGACAAGATTCAACAAAGCAGCATTAATTTCACAAGATTCAGCATCGGTAAGAGGAGCAATCCGAGTGATAAGAAAATCATTGTTGTTGGAATTGGTAAAGTCACACAATTTAGTATTGTCTTGAGCCATCGTGATGAACAAGCAATCCAGCACACAACCAAACAAGAGGCAAGCGAGAAAGAGGCGAACGGAAAAAGAAGGCGAATAAAACGACAAGGTTGAAGTGGGGGAGAGGAAAACGAGAGGCAAATGGCAAATAATGTAGTGCGAGGGATAAGAGTTTGTGATGGGTACTTGGTATGTCTTGACTTGTGCGTAGACTCCCCGGTAACGGCACCAAAAATGGCTTGTTGACGGGAAATCAAATCTTGACTTGACTTGGCGCGAATCTCCCCAACAAAGGTGCCAGAAATCCTACTTGCTACCTCTTGAGCACTGCGTTGGTTTTCCCTTCAAGAGGAAAGGGTGATGCAGTAAAGTAGCGTAAGTATTTCCCTCAGTTTTTTAGAACCAAGGTATCAATCCAGTAGGAGACCACGCTCGAGTCCCATGCACCTACACAAACAAATAAGAACCTCGCAACCAACGTGATAAAGGGATTGTCAACCCCTTCATGGTCACTTACGAGAGTGAGATCTGATAGAGATGATAAGATAATATTTTTGGTATTTTTATGGTAAAGAGTAAAAGTAAAGAAAGAAAAATAAACGGTAATAGAAATTGCTAGTTGTTGGAAGATTAATATGATAGAAAATAGACCTGGGAGCCATAGGTTTCACTAGTGGCTTCTCTCAAGATAGCATAACTATTACGGTGGGTAAACAAATTACTGTCGAGCAATTGATAGAATTGAGCATAGTTATGAGAATATCCAGGTATGATCATGTATATAGGCATCACGTCCGTGACAAGTAGACCAAATCCTGCCTGCATCTACTACTATTACTCCACACATCGACCGCTATCCAGCATGCATCTAGAGTATTAAGTTCATAAGAACAGAGTAATGCTTTAAGTAAGATGACATGATGTAGAGGGATAAACTCATGCAATATGATATAAACCCCATCTTTTTATCCTCGATGGCAACAATACAATACGTGTCGTTTCCCCTACTGTCACTGGGATCGAGCACCGCAAGATTGAATCCAAAGCTAAGCACTTCTCTCATTGCAAGAAAGATCAATCTTGTAGGCCAAACCAAACTGATAATTCGAAGAGACTTGCAAAGATAACCAATCATACATAAAAGAATTCAGAGGAGATTCAAATATTGTTCATAGATAATCTTGATCATAAACCCACAATTCATCGGATCTCGACAAACACACCACAAAAGAAGAGTTACATCAAATAGATCTCCAAGAGAATAGAGGAGAACTTTGTATTGAGATCCAAAGAGAGAGAAGAAGCCATCTAGCTAATAACTATGGGCTCGAAGGTCTGAGGTAAACTACTCACACATCACCGGAGAGGCTATGGTTTTGATGTAGAAGCACTCCATGATCAATGCCCCCTCCGGCGGAGCGCCGGAAAAGGCCCCAAGATGGGATCTCACGGGTACAGTAGGTTGCGGCGGTGGAAATAGGGTTTTTCCTCTCTGCTGATGGTTTTGGGGTACGTAGGTATATATAGGAGGAAGAAGTAGGTCGGTGGAGCTACGAGGGGCCCACGAGGGTGGACGGCGTGCCCAGGGGGGTAGGCGCGCCCCCCTACCTCGCGGCCTCCTCGGTGATTTCTTGACGTCCACTCCAAGTCCTCTGGATCACGTTTGTTCCAAAAATAACTCCCCCGAAGGTTTCATTCCCTTTGGACTCCATTTGATATTCCTTTTCTGCGAAACACTGAAATAGGCAAAAAAGCAGCAATTTGGGCTGGGCCTCCGGTTAATAGGTTAGTCCCAAAAATAATATAAAAGTGTATAAATAATCCCATTAAACATCCAAAACAGAATATATAATAGCATGGAGCAATCAAAAATTATAGATACGTTGGAGACGTATCATATCGCAATAAACATGATCCAATCATATTCATGCTCAACGCAAACAAAAAATAACATTTATTTAGGTCCAACACTAATACCGAAGGTAGAGGGAGTGTGCGATGGTGATCTTATCAACCTTGGAATCACTTCCAACACACATCATCACCTCGCCCTAAACTAGTCTCTGTTCATTTTGCAACTCCTGTTTTGAGTCACTAATCTTAGTAACTGAACCGGTATCAAACACCCTGGGGTTACTATGAACACTAGTAAAGTACACATCAATAACATGTATATCAAAAGTAACTTTGTTCACTTTGTCATCCTTCTTATCCGCCAAGTATTTGTTGGGGAACGTTGCAGAAAATAAAAATTTTCTACGCTTCACCAAGATCAATCTATGGAGTCATCTAGCAACGAGATAGAGGAGTGCATCTACCTACCCATGTAGATCACGCGCGGAAGCGTTCAAGAGAACGGGGTTGAGGGAGTCGTACTCGTCGTGATCCAAATCACCGAAGATCCTAGTGCCGAACGGACGACACCTCCGCGTTCAACACACGTACGGTTGGGAAGACGTACCCTCCTTGATCCAGCAAGGGGGAGGGAGAGGTTGATGGAGATCCAGCAGCACGACGGCGTGGTGGTGGAAGTAGAGGCGATCTCGGCAGGGCTTCGCCAAGCTCTACGAGAGGGAGAGGTGTTGCAGAGGGAGAGGGAGGCGCCAGGAGTAGGGGTGCGCAGCCCTCCCTCCCCCTCTTTATATATGGGCCCTAGGGGGGCGCCGGCCCCTAGAGATCCCATCTCAAGGGGGAGGGGTGGGGCGGCCAAGGGGACTTGCCCCCAAGTAAGTGGGCGCCCCACCCCTAGGGTTTCTAACCCTAGGCGCAGGGAGGCCCAAGGGGCGCACCAGCCCACCAGGCTGGTTCCCTTCCCCACTTCAGCCCATGGGGCCCTCCGGATAGGTGGCCCCACTGGTGGACCTCGGGACCCTTCCGGTGGTCCCAAGACAATTGGTGACCCCAAACTTTCACGATGGTCAAACTGGACTTCCTATATATAATTATTCACCTCCAGACCATTCCGGAACTCCTCGTGACGTCCGGGATCTCATCCAGGACTCCGAACAACTTTCGGGTTACCGCATACTAATATCTCTACAACCCTAGCGTCATCGAACCTTAAGTGTGTAGACCATACGGGTTCGGGAGACGCGCAGACATGACCGAGATGACTCTCCGGCCAATAACCAACAGCGGGATCTAGATACCCATGTTGGCTCCCACATGCTCCTCCATGATCTCATCGGATGAACCACGATGTCAAGGATTTAAGTAATCCGGTATACAATTCCCTTTGTCAATCGGTACATTACTTGCCCGAGATTCGATCGTCGGTATCCCAAAGACTCGCTCAATCTGCTATCGGCAAGTCACTTTACTCGTTCCGTAATGCATGATCCTGTGACCAAAAACTTGGTCACATTGAGCTCATTATGATGATGCATTACCGAGTGGGCCCAGAGATACCTCTCCGTCATATGAAGTGACAAATCCCAGTCTCGATCCGTGTCAACCCAACAGATACTTTCAGGGATACCTGTAGTATACCTTTATAGTCACCCCATTACTTGTGACGCTTTGGTACACCCAAAGCACTCCTACAAAGATCCGGGAGTTACACGATCTCATGGTCTAAAGAAATGATACTTGACATTGGAAAAGCTCTAGCAAACGAACTACACGATCTTGTGCTATGCTTAGGATTGGTCTTGTCCATCACATCATTCTCCTAATGATGTGATCCCGTTATCAATGACATCCAAATGTCCATAGTCAGGAAACCATGACTATCTGTTGATCAACGAGCTAGTCAACTAGAGGCTCACTAGGGACATGTCATGGTCTACGTATTCACACATGTATTATGATTTTCGGATAACACAATTATAGCATGAATAATAGACAATTATCATGAACAAGGAAATATAATAATAATCATTTTATTATTGCCTCTAGGGCATATTTCCAACAATCTCCCACTTGCACTAGAGTCAATAATCTAGTTACATTGTGATGAATCGAACACCCATACAGTTCTGGTGTTGATCATGTTTTGCTCGCGGAAGAGGTTTAGTCAATGGATCTGTGACATTCAGATCCGTACGCACTTTGCAAATATCTATGTCTCCATCTTGAACATTTTCACGAATGGAGTTGAAGCGACGCTTGATGTGCCTGGTCTTCTTGTGAAACCTGGGCTCCTTGGCAAGTGAAATAGCTCCAGTGTTGTCACAGAAGAGAGTGACTGGCCCCGACGCATTGGGTATGACTCCTAGGTCGGTGATGAACTCCTTCATCCAGATTGCTTCATGCGCTGCCTCCGAGGCTGCCATGTACTCCGCTTCACATGTAGATCCCGCCACGACGCTTTGCTTGCAACTGCACTAGCTTACTGCCCCACCATTGAAAATATACACGTATCCGGTTTGTAACTTAGAGTCATCCAGATCTGTGTCGAAGCTAGCATCGACGTTACCCTTTACGACGAGCTCTTCGTCACCTCCATATATGAGAAACATATCCTTAGTCCTTTTCAGGTACTTCAGGATGTTCTTGACCGCTGTCCAGTATTCCATGCCGGGATTACTTTGGTACCTTCCTACCAAACTTACGGCAAGGTTTACATCAGGTCCGGTACACAACATGGCATACATGATAGACCCTATGGCCGAGGCATAGGGGATGACACTCATCTTTTCTCTATCTTCTCGCCGTGGTGGGACATTAAGCCGAGCTCAATTTCACACCTTGCAACACGTGCAAGAACCCCTTCTTGGACTGATCCATATTGAACTTCTTCAATATCTTATCAAGGTATGTGCTTTGTGAAATACCTATGAGGTGTCTTGATCTATCTCTATAGATCTTGATGCCTAATATGTAAGCAGCTTCTCCAGGGTCCTTCATTGGAAAACACTTATTCAAGTAGGCCTTAATGCTGTCCAAAAGTTCTATATCATTTCCCATCAAAAGTATGTCATCCACATATAATATGAGAAATGCTACAGAGCTCCCACTCACTTTCTTGTAAACGCAGGCTTCTCCATAAGTATGCATAAACCCAAACGCTTTGATCATTTCATTAAAGCGAATGTTCCAACTCCGAGATGCTTGCACCAGCCCATAGATGGAGCTACTGAGCTTGCATACCTTGTTAGCATTCTTAGGATCGGCAAAACCTTCCGGCTGCATCATATACAGTTCTTCCCTAAGATGGCCGTTAAGGAATGCCGTTTTGACGTCCATTTGCCATATCTCATAATCATAGTATGCGAAAATTGCTAACATGATTCGGACGGACTTCAGCTTCGCTACGGGAGAGAAACTCTCATCGTAGTCAACCCCTTGAACTTGTCAATAACCCTTAGCGATAAGTTGAGCTTTATAGATGGTAACATTACCATCCGCGTCTGTCTTCTTCTTAAAGATCCATTTGTTTTCTACCGCCGATCATCGTGCAAGTCTCACAAAGTCCACACTTTGTTTTCATACATGGATCCTATCTCGGATTGCATGGCTTCAAGACATTTGTTGGAATCTGGGCCCGCCATTGCTTCTTCATAGTTCGAAGGTTCACCGTTGTCTAACAACATGATTTCTAGGACAGGGTTGCCATACCACTCTGGTGTGGAATGTGTCCTCGTGGACCCTCTGAAGTTCAGTAGTAACTTGATCCGAAGTACCTTGATCATCATCATTAGCTTCCTCTCTAGTCAGTGCAGGCACCACGGGAACATCTTCCTGAGCTGCGCTACTTTCCGGTTCAAGAGATAGTACTTCATCAAGTTCCACTTTCCTCCCACTTACTTCTTTCTAGAGAAACTCTTTCTCCAGAAAGGTCCCGTTCTTGGCAACAAAGATCTTGCCTTCGGATCTGAGGTAGAAGGTATACCCAATGGTTTCCTTAGGGTATCCTATGAAGACGCATTTTTCTGACTTGGGATCGAGCTTTTCAGGTTGAAGTTTCTTGACATAAGCATGACATCCCCAAACTTTTAGAAACGACAGCTTAGGTTTCTTCCCAAACCATAATTCAGACGGTGTCGTCTCAACGGATTTAGACGGTCACCTATTTAAAGTGAATGTAGCTGTCTCTAGAGCGTATCCCCAAAATGATAGCGGTAAATCGGTGAGTGACATCATAGATCGCACCATATCCAATAGAGTGCGATTACGACGTTTGGACACACCGTTACGCTGAGGTGTTCCAGGCGGCATGAGTTGTGAAACGATTCCACATTTCCTTAAGTGCATACCAAATTCATGACTTAAATATTCTCCCCCACGATCTGATCGTAAGAATTTTATCTTTCGGTCACGTTGATTCTCTACCTCATTCTGAAATTCCTTGAACTTTTCAAAGGTCTCAGACTTGTGTTTCATCAAGTAGACATACCCATATCTACTCAAGTCGTCAGTGAGAGTGAGAACATAACGATATCCTCCACGAGCCTCAACGCTCATTGGACCGCACACATCGGTATGTATGATTTCCAATAAGTTGGTTGCTCGCTCCATTGTTCCGAGAACGGAGTCTTGGTCATTTGGCCCATAAGGCATGGTTCTTTTGTCAAATGATTCATAATCAAGAGACTCTAAAAGTCCATCAGCATGGAGCTTCTTCATGCGCTTGACACCAATGTGACCAAGGCGGCAGTGCCACAAGTATGTGGAACTATCGTTATCAACTTTACATCTTTTGGTATTCACACTATGAATATGTGTAACATCACGTTCGTGATTCATCAAGAATAAACCATTGACCAACGGGGCATGACCATAAAACATATCTCTCATATAAATAGAACAACCATTATTCTCGGATTTAAATGAGTAGCCATCTCGCATTAAACGAGATCCAGATACAATGTTCATGCTCAAAGCTGGCACTAAATAACAATTATTGAGGTTTAAAACTAACCCCGTAGGTAAATGTAGAGGTAGCGTGCCGAGGGCGATCACATCGACCTTGGAACCATTCCCGACGCGCATCGTCACCCCGTCCTTCGCCAGTCTCCGCTTATTCCGCATCTCCAGCTATGAGTTACAAATATGAGCAACCGCACCGGTATCAAATACCCATGAGCTACTACGAGTACTGGTAAGGTACACATCAATTACGTGTATATCACATATACCTTTAGTGTTGCCGGCCTTCTTGTCCGCTAAGTATTTGGGGCTGTTCCGCTTCCAGTGTCCCTTTCCCTTGCAACAAAAGCACTCAGTCTCAGGTTTGGGTCCATTCTTTGGCTTCTTCCGGCAAGAATCGGCTTATCGGTAGCGGCAACTCCCTTTGCCGTCCTTCTTGAAGTTCTTCTTACCCTTGCCTTTCTTGAAACTAGTGGTTTTATTGACCATCAACACTTGATGTTCCTTTTTGGTTTCCACCTCTGCTGATTTCAGCATTGAAAATACTTTAGGAATAGTTTTCACCATCCCCTGCATATTGTAGTTCATCACAAAGCTCTGGTAGCTAGGGGGGAGCGATCAAGGATTCTTTCATTGACCGCCTCATCCGGGAGGTTAATGTCCAGCTGGGACAAACGGTTGTGCAACCCAGACATTTTGAGTATGTGCTCACTGACAGAACTATTTTCCTCCATCTTACAACTATAGAACTTGTCGGAGACTTCATATCTCTCGACCCGGGCATGAGCTTGGAAAACCATTTTCAGCTCTTCGAACATCTCATATGCTCTGTGTTGCTCAAAACGCTTTTGGAGCCCCGGTTCTAAGTCAGAAAGCATGCCGCACCGAATGAGGGAGTTATCATCAAGACGCGTGATCGCCAAGCGTTCATAACGCCTTGGTTCTCAGGATGGGTGCTTCACCTAGCGGTCCTTCTAGGACATATGCTTTCTTGGCAGCTATGAGGATGATCCTCGTGTTAGGACCCGATCCGAATAGTTGCTGCCATCATCTTTCAGCTTGGTTTTCTCTAGGAACGCGTTGAAGTTGAGGTTGACATGAGCGTTGGCCATTTGATCTACAAGACATTTTGCAAAGGTTTTTAGACTAAGTTCATGATAATTAAGTTCATCTAATCAAATTATTTTAATGAACTCCCACTCAGATTCGACATCCCTCTAGTCATCTAAGTGAAACATGATCCAACTTAACTAGACCATGTTCGATCATCACGTGAGACGGACTAGTCATCATCGGTGAACATCTCCATGTTGATTGTATCTTCCATACGACTCATGTTCGACCTTTCGGTCTCTTGTGTTCCGAGGCCATGTCTGTACATGCTAGGCTCGTCAAGTCAACCTAAGTGTTTTGCATGTGTAAATCTGTCTTACACCCATTGTATGTGAACGTTTGAATCTATCACACCCGATCATCATGTGGTGCTTCGAAACAACGAACTTCCGCAACGGCGCACAGTTAGGGGGAACACTTTCTTGAAATTATTATAAGGGATCATCTTATTTACTACCGTCGTACTAAGCAAATAAGAAGCAAAACATGATAAACATCACATGCAATCAAATAGTGACATGATATGGCCAATATCATATTGCTCCTTTGATCTCCATCTTCGAGGCGACATGATCATCTTCGTCACCGGCATGACACCATGATCTCCATCATCGTGTCTTCGTGAAGTTGTCACGCCAACGATTACTTCTACTTCTATGGCTAACATGTTTAGCAATAAAGTAAAGTAATTTACATGGCGTTATTCAATGACACGCAGGTCATACAAAAATAAAGACAACTGTGCCAGTTGTCATACTCATCGACATGCAAGTCGTGATTCCTATTACAAGAACATGATCAATCTCATACATCACATATATTTCATTCATCACATCCTTTTGGCCATATCACATCACAAGGCATATGCTGCAAAAACAAGTTAGACGTACTCTAATTGTTGTTGCATGTTTTTACGTGGCTTCTATAGGTTTCTAGCAAGAACGTTTCTTACCTACGTAAAACCACAACGTGATATGCTAATTTCTATTTACCCTTCATAAGGACCCTTTTCATCGAATCCGATCCGACTAAAGTGGGAGAGACAGACACCCGCTAGCCACCTTATGCAACTAGTGCATGTCAGTCGGTGGAACCTGTCTCACGTAAGCGTACGTTTAAGGTCGGTCCGGGCCGCTTCATCCCACGATGCCGCCAAAACAAGATAAGACTAGTAGTGGCAAGAAAATTGACAACATCCACGCCCACAAAGAGATTGTGTTCTACTCGTGCATAGAAACTACGCATAGACCTAGCTCATGATGACACTGTTGGGGAACGTTGCAGAAAATAAAAAAATTCTACGCTTCACCAAGATCAATCTATGGAGTCATCTAGCAACGAGATAGAGGAGTGCATCTACATACCCTTGTAGATCACGCGCAGAAGCGTTCGAGAGAACGGGGTTGAGGGAGTCGTACTCGTCGTGATCCAAATCACCGAAGATCCTAGTGCCGAACGGACAGCACCTCCGCGTTCAACACACGTACGGTTGGGAAGACGTCTCCTCCTTCTTGATCCAGCAAGGGGGAAGGAGAGGTTGATGGAGATCCAGCAGCACGACGGCGTGGTGGTGGAAGTAGCGGCGATCTCGGCAGGGCTTCGCCAAGCTCTACGAGAGGGAGAGGTGTTGCAGAGGGAGAGGGAGGCGCCAGGATCAGGGGTGCACAGCCCTCCCTCCCCCCTCTTTATATAGGGGCCCTGGGGGGCGCCGACCCCTAGAGATCCCATCTCAAGGGGGGGGGGGCGGCCAAGGGGGGGACTTGCCCCCCAAGTCAAGTGGGGCGCCCCCCACCCCTAGGGTTTCCAACCCTAGGCGCAGGGGAGGCCCAAGGGGGGCGCACCAGCCCACCAGGGGCTGGTTTCCTTCCCCACGTCAGCCCATGGGGCCCTCCAGGATAGGTGGCCCCACCCGCTGGACCTCCGGGACCCTTCCGGTGGTCCCGGTACAATACCAGTGACCCCTAAAACTTTCCCGATGGCCAAAACTGGACTTCCTATATATAATTCTTCACCTCCGGACCATTCCGGAACTCCTCCTGACGTCCGGGATCTCATCCAGGTCTCCAAACAACTTTCGTGTTACCGCATACTAATATCTCTACAACCCTAGTGTCACCGAACCTTAAGTGTGTAGACCCTACGGGTTCGGGAGACACGCAGACATGACCGAGACGACTCTCCGGCCAATAACCAACAGCGGGATCTGGATACCCATGTTAGCTCCCACATGCTCCTCGATGATCTCATCGGATGAACCATGATGTCAAGGATTCAAGTAATCCCGTATACAATTCCCTTTGTCAATCCAGACGCGTTACTTGCCCGAGATTCGATCGTTTAGATTCCAAAGACCTCGCTCAATCTGCTATCGCAAGTCATTTTACCTGCTCCGTAATGCATGATCCCTTGACCAAACACTTGGTCACATTGAGCTCATTATGATGATGCATTACCGAGTGGGCCCAGAGATACCTCTCCGTCATTACACGGAGTGACAAATCCGCCTCGATCCGTGTCAACTGAGCAGATACTTTCGGGATACCCGTAGTATACCTTTATAGTCACCCAGTTACGTTGTGACGTTTGGTACACCCAAAGCACTCCTACGGCATCCGGGAGTTACACGATCTCATGGTCTAAGGAAATGATACTTGACATTGGAAAAGCTCTAGCAAACGAACTACACGATCTTGTTCTATGCTTAGGATTGGGTCTTGTCCATCACATCATTCTCCTAATGATGTGATCCCGTTATCAATGACATCCAAATGTCCATAGTCAGGAAACCATGACTATCTGTTGATCAACGAGCTAGTCAACTAGAGGCTCACTAGGGACATGTCATGGTCTATGTATTCACACATGTATTATGATTTACGGATAACACAATTATAGCATGAATAATAGAAAATTATCATGAACAAGGAAATATAATAATAATCATTTTATTATTGCCTCTAGGGCATATTTCCAACAGTATTTGGGGTAGTTTCGCTTCCAGTGACCATTCCCTTTCCAGTAGAAGCACTCAGATTCAGGCTTAGGTCTAGCTTTGGGCTTCTTCACGGGAGTGGCAACTTGCTTGTCATTCTTCTTGAAGTTCCCTTTCCTTTACTTTACCCTTTTTCTTGAAACTAGTGGTCTTGTTAACCATCAACGCTTGATGCTCTTTCTTGATTTCTACCTTCGCTGATTTCATCATCGCGAAGAGCTCGAGAATCTTTTCCATTATCCCTTGCACATTATAGTTCATCACGAAGTTCTAGTAGCTTGGTGATAGTGACTAGAGAACTCTGTCAATCACTATTTTATCTAGAAGATTAACTCCCACTTGATACAAGTGATTGTAGTGCCCAAACATTCTGAGCACATGCTCACTAGCTGAGCTATTCTCCTCCATCTTGTAGGCAAAGTACTTGTAAGAGGTCTCATACCTCTCGACACGGGCATGAGTCTGAAATATCAATTTCAGCTCTTGGAACATCTCATATGCTCCGTGGCGTTCAAAACATTTTTGAAGTCCCGGTTCTAAGACGTAAAGCATGGCACACTAAACTATTAAGTAGTCATCATATCGAGCTTGCCAAATGTTCATAATGTATGCATCTGCTCCTGCAATAGGTATGTCACTCAGCGGTGCATCAAAGACATAAATCTTCTGTGCAACAATGAGGATAATCCTCAAATCACGGACCCAATCCGCATTATTGCTACTATCATCTTTCAACTTTTCTCTAGGAACATATCAAAAATATATAGGAGCTATATCGCGAGCTATTGATCTAGAACATAGATATCAAATACTATCACGACTAAGTTCATGATAAATTAAGTTCAATTAATCAAATTACTTAAGAACTCCCTCAAGTCATCTAAATGATACGTGATCCAAATTGTAACATCCCAAATTTTCAATTTGGAATGTTATACATAGGTCATCCATGCATATCATATTTTATTACATCTTCGTTCCGCAATCCTCGAAATCCTAAGCAACTCAAGGACCCTCGGAGAGAGTTGGGGATTTTCCGATTTTTCGTATTTGATTTTATCAAATATTGGAAAACGAGGATTTTTTATTTTAATTATTTTTCTCTCTGGAAAACATTTCTTATTAAAATAAATGAGGGGAGATAATACGACTTCTCCAAAAAAATTGAAATATTGGAGGAAAAATGTTAAAATCATTATTTGGATTTTATTTGATTTTATTTGGAATTTTATTTGCCCTAGAAAATTTGCACGTTTTAAAAATTGCATTTAAGGGGCCAAGAAAATGTTCATTTCGTTCTAAATATTTCATTTAGACGGTGAAAATTTGTTTTGGCATTTTTAGATTTTTATTTATTTTTCTAGGATTTTTCTAATTCTCGGCGGAATTTATTTAAAAAAAACTCGCGCGCGCGCCCGCACCCGACTGGGCCGAGGCCCAGCCAGGCCGGCCCAACCGCCGCCGCCTTCCCCGCGTCGCCGCCGCCGTGTCCGATGCGGACACCACCACCGCCGCCGCTGCCTTGCCCCCTCCTTCAAGCCGGACCGCCCCCCATCCTATAAATGCCGCCCCCTCTCTAGCCGCCACCACCACCGCCGCCTCCCGAGCCCGAGCCTCGAGCCCGAGCCCCGAGCCGCCACCACCCGAGTCGCCGCCGCCTCTAGCCGCCGCCGCCGCCCATAGCCGCCACCCCGCCGTCGAGCCCGAGCCCCGCCGGAGCCACCACGTGGTAGCCGCCCCGCCGCCCGGTTTTCCGAAGAAAACCGTTTCGTTTTATTTAAAAACCCTAGTTGCGTTTTTTTATTTTAGATCGGTTTATTTCTTCGGTTTATTTATTTAGCGAGCGTTCGCTCGTTCGTTCGTTTTAACAAACGCGTTCTTCGTTTTCTTTCCATTAACGAACGTTCGTTCGTTAAACTGTTCGCCGTTTTCTTTTTATCGGATTTATTCCGTGATTTTCCTGATCGTGATTTCTGATCCAATGTTCGATCTAGTTTAACTTTTCGCTCGTTTATCGGAATCAGGCGATTCAAGCGCCTGGAGTTTCACCTCGAAACCCTCTTTCTGAATAACCAACTCAAACCAGCTTTTGCCTCTGTAAAATTTTACCCTAGTTCAGATTAGTAAACGGATCTTATTTCTTTCGCCGTTTGAGTTTCGTTGCTCGGTTTGGTTTGATTCTTTTTGTGAACCGGAGTTCTTAAATTGAACTCTCTGGTCAAACTCTTTTAGTAGGGTTTTGCTTGTGCATCTTTGCTTGTTGCTTATGTATGTTATTGTTTGCTTGCGATAGAATTCCCGGAGTGCGAAGCGTGTTACTAGAGTCTCTTGGATTCGTGGATCGTCAGCAAGGCAAGTAACACTTTGATCATACTCTTTTCATACCCAGTTTTTATGCATTAGTTTCAATCCTCAAACATTGCATGATTAGGGTATCATTAACTTGTGGGTTGGGAAGTAGATATTGAGGTAGAACCTATTGCCCTGTTGCTATCAAACCCTTGGGAGTTACTTCTACGCTTGCTTGTTATTGCTATGCTATGCTCAGAGACGTGGTTTGGGTTTGAGTGTATTCCATGACAGATGTGAGATTATTAATTAATGGTTCAACTTAAGGTGGCAACTTTAATACACATCTGGGTGGATTGAGGCACTGGGGAACACAGTGTTGCTCAGATTTTTTTTTGAAATCCTGGTACCCGTGTGATCTTCCTACGGACCGCCACCTGTGCTCTAAGGGAACTGAGATTATTCATGCTAGAAACATCCGTGTGCAGCCACAAGCTATTATGGGCTCTAGCATAGTTGAGTAAGTTACGTGAAGCTCTTGAAGAGGTAGATCAGCAAGTAGTGGGTTTTGTAGGTTTGGTATGGTCTACCCGGAGTAGAGAGTCAATGTTTACGAAAGGCGTGTCTCGGTCATCCGTTTCTCAAACACCATGTAGTGCGAGAAATCAACGGAGGCGATCGAGTCTTGTGGGGAAAAGTGCTAAACCTCTGCAGAGTGTACAATCTAATCATGGTTAGCCGTGTCCCTGCTATGGACAATTACGAGTATCTAGTACTTGAGTATTCACATGTATATCATCACTCTATATTAATATTGCTGGGATGTTAATTACTTTAATTGGGATTGAGTTGGGGTTATACCTTCTCAGTGATGTTTCAACCACCATGATAGTTAAATTAAAATATATTCCTTTGTTGTAGGAAAAAATTGGCTTTTCGCAAAACTATAACCATAGAGCTTTCCACCAGCCATATATGCATATAGTGATAGCATTACTCAGTTCCTGTTCTACTGTCTTATATTGCCAGCATATTCCATGTGCTGACCCGTTCTTGGGCTGCAACGTATTGTGCTACAGACTTGTCAGACGAGGAGTAAGGATCGTTAGGTCGTTGCCGTGCGACTTCGGCTATGCCGTTGGAGTTGATGGACTCACTTTATCTTCCAAGCCTTCCATTGTTATCGCATTAGATGGCCTTAAGCCATATTATTGTAATAAGTTCTCTTTGAGACATTCGTTGTAATAAGTGTGTGATTGCTACTCTGTTATAAATCCTTCGAGTAATCGTGTGTGTCAAAGCATTCTCGATCCAGTGGATGACATCAAAACACAGAGACTTGACCATCCGAGGTCGGGTCGCTACAAGATGGTATCGAGCACACGCCGAGTGTAGGACACGACCACTAAGATAAACCATAGGTCACTCTTCTCTACTCATTTTTGACTCCTCTCCATTTTTCCACTCCTTAGGATGACGGAGATGAAGAACAAGTTTGCACAACCGGATGAAGACACACCTTTTGGACGCCACTTGAAGGAAGTCACTAGGTACTTGAACATTGGAATACCAAGCTTCACCGGGACGTACAACGCCACTTTACCAGAAGAGGAGCGCTGGATGATTCAAGTACAAGTTCCTGCAAGGACATTCTCGCCAACTTCTAAGCCCATAGAGTTTTCTTTCGAAGCACCCACCTGGAGTCTTGGCAAGAGTATGGTAGCTCACATTACCATGGGACGTATTGGAGAAGTCTACAACAGGGAGCTTAAAGACACCATCTACCAAATATGTGGGCGCCGAGACGAGCAATGGGAAGTAATCAGCACCAAGAAGGATAGATCCATTGCAACTTTCATTCAGGAGCTAAACCAGCACATTCGACGTCAGGAGAACCAGATGTGCGTAGACATGATGGAGTTGAAGAAGGCAAAGACCAAGATCATCGAGCTGGAGTAAGAACTCAAGTCTACATGTGATGGACATGAGGAGGAAATCAAGATACTACTGGAGAAGAACGACGATCTAGTCAAGAAGATCGGAGTATTCATGGGAGGATCCGCACCGGAAGAAGAGGAAGAAGATTCCACTTGCCCAGATAACTACATCATCATCAACGACACCGATTCCGATCCAAGTGATGATGACTACGAAGATGAAGCTGGAGCAGACATCATGGAGTCTTCCACCGAGCAAAATTTTTAGATGACCACCATATGTTAGTAGTATTCCCCCATGTAACTAGTAGTAGCTAGGCACTTTTTCGATAGTCCTAGACCGTTGTATGCCCTTGCTTGATTGATTGAGTGAAATGATTGTGTTTTCCTCATGTGAATATGGGTAGTGTTTTCTCGCTATACCTTTTTCTATTCTAATCTCTTCCATCTAAACCCATCAGACGCCTCCAAGACGTGACACCGGTTTTGTTTTCCCACCGGAGCTCACCCAGTTGATCCAGCAGCAGAATGCCTTGATGCAATTACTAGTTCAGAACCAGGGCAACAACAACAACAACAATAACAACCCGCTGCCAGTGGACAATTTAGCCCGTTTCCTGAGGTTACAACCACCGGTGTTTTCCAGTAGCACCGAGCCAATAGCTGTTGATGATTGGCTACGCCGTATTGGAAGGGAGTTAACCACCGCAGGATGCACGGATGCTGAGAAGGTGCGCTTTGCCGCACATCAATTGGATGGACCAGCAGCCGCATGGTGGGAGAATTACACGGCTACTTTTCCTATAGCCAATGTCACTTGGGATCAGTTTCAACAAGCTTTCCGCACGGCCCATGTCTCAACTGGAGCCATGCAGATGAAGAAGCGTGAGTTTCGCAACTTACGCCAGGGGAACCGTCTTGTGGCCCAAAGATGGATGAGTTTAGTAAGTTATCACGCTATGCCCCTGATGATGTGGCCACAGATGCCGTGAAGCAGGAGAAGTTTATGGAAGGGCTGAACGATGAGATGAGCATGCAGTTGATGGTGGAAACGTTCAACAACTACCAGGAGTTGGTAGACAAGGCCCTCATGATTGAAGGAAAGCAGCAGCAAATTGAGAGTCGTAAGAGGAAGTATGGACAAGGGAAGTACAACTCAGGAGCTCACCAGAAGCCTCGCTTGACCCCGAACTCGGGAGGACTTGTCCATAACCATGGAAGCCATAACCATACTGGAGGAGGATCGCATAACCACAATGGTGCGAAGAATGGGAATGTGAACGAAGTTAATAACAACCAGAACCGCCCTAACCCACCTAGACCCGCCAAGAGGGACTTAAGCCAAGTTATTTGCTTTAAGTGCGGGAAGACAGGGCACTATGCCAATGACTGCCCTGAAGGAAGGAATGGAAACGGAAATGGGAGCGCTGGGAAGAAGCCAAATCCATTCAACAAAGGACAAGTGAACCACGTTAACGTGGAGGAAGTTGAAGAGCAGTCGGACGCGGTAATAGGTAAGTTTTTGGTTAAGTCATTTACCGCTATTGTTCTTTTCGATACTGGTGCATCGCATTCATACATATCAAGGGGATTTGTGGATAAGTTTAAGTTATCAACCCAAACCCTTAGGACCCCTCTTTTAGTGAGCTCGCCTGGAGCAGAGTACATGGCTAGCAGATGGTGCACCCAGATACCCCTAACCATTGGAACACATGTTTTTCCGTCTGACCTAATTATCTTGGATGTCGCAAGGGTTGGATGTGATATTAGGTATGGACTGGATGTCAAAGTATGAAGGAAGTATTGACTGTGCTAGCAAGTCGATTCACCTTACCACCCCGGAGGGAAAAAGGATTAAGTATGTATCTAGGCATGTGCCTAGGAGGAGCCAAGTGAATGCCCTCACGGGAGTTGTACAGGAAGAAGTGCCTGTAGTAAAAGATTTCCCGGATGTTTTTCGGAGGAGTTACTGTGCATGCCACCGGATCGAGACCTCGAGTTCTTGATAGAACTATTGCCGTGCAGGCCAATATCCAAGAGACCCTATCGGATGCCCGCAAATGATCCGGAGGAAATTAAGAAGCGATCAAGGAGTTATTGGAGAAAGGTTATATTCAAGGAGTTCATCACCTTGGGGAGCACCAAAGATTTTTGGTCGAGAAGAAGGATAAATCCACGAGGATGGTCGTTGATTACCGAGCCTTTAATGAAGTAACGATAAAGAACAAGTATCCATTACCGATGATCAATGATCTGTTTGATCAGTTGCAAGGAGCTAAGGTGTTTTCGAAGATTGATCTACGATCGGTGTATCATCAGTTGAAGATTCGAGAGAAGGATATACCCAAGACACCGTTCACCACGCGATATGGATTATATGAGTATACGGTCATGTCGTTTGGACTGACTAACGCCCCTGCCTATTTCATGAGTATGATGAACAAGGTGTTCATGGAGTATTTGTACAAGTTTGTTGTGGTGTTTATTGATGACATTATGGTATACTCGAAGAACGAAGAGGAGCACAAGGAGCATTCGCGTTTGGTTCTCGAGAAGCTCAGGGAACACCAGCTAAACGCCAAATTCAGCAAGTGCGAGTTTTGGTTGGAGGAAGTTGGATTTCTTGGGCATGTTATATCAGGAGAGGGTATAGCAGTAGATCCCAGTAAGGTTCAATCAGTTACTGAATGGTTGGCACCCACTTCAGTTGGCGAGATCCGCAGTTTCCTTGGACTCGCAGGATATTATTGGAGATTCATTGAGAATTTTTCCAAACTCGCCAAGCCAATGACTGAATTGCTGAAGAAGGATACTAAGTTTAAATGGACAGAAGATTGCGAGGCAAGTTTTCAGGAGTTGAAGAAACGGTTGACTACAGCCCCAGTGCTGACATTGCCAGATATACATAAGGAGTTTCAAGTGTATTGCGACGCCTCTCGCTTGGGACTGGGATGTGTGCTTATGCAGGACGGAAAGGTTGTTTCGTATGCCTCACGACAACTGAAGCCTCATGAGTTGAACTATGCCATGCATGATTTGGAGCTAGCAGCCGTAGTGCATGCATTGAAGACTTGGAGACATTATCTTATTGGAAATCGTTGTGATATGTACACGGATCATAAGAGTTTGAAGTACATTTTCATGCAGAAGGAGTTGAACCTTAGGCAGAGGAGATGGTTGGAGCTTATAAAGGATTATGACATGAAGCTGCACTATCATCCAGGAAAGGACAATGTCAGAAAGGTGACGCTTTGAGCTGTAAGAGTTACGCTAATATCCTTGAAAGTAGAGGACTGCCAAAGGAGTTAGCTGAGGATATTATGGAATTTCGGTTGGAGATTGTTCCAAGAGGTTTCATCGCAACGATGGAGGTTCAACCTACATTGTTGGACAAGATTCAGGAAGCTCAGAAGGAAGACAAAGAGATTGCTGAAATAAAGGAGAAGATGAGCGAAGGAAAAGCCAAAGGTTTTCGCGAGGATGAGCATGATACCTTATGGTTTGAGGACCGAGTTTATGTACCCAATAACCCAGAGATCAGGAAATTAATACTTCAGGAGGCCCATGACTCACCATACTCGATACACCCCGGAAACACCAAGATGTATTTGGATTTGAAGGAACGTTTCTGGTGGACTGGTATGAAGAAGGACATTGCCGAGTATGTAGCCGTATGTGATGTATGTCAGAGAGTGAAGGCAAAGCATCAGAAGCCAGGATCACATGTACCTATGCCGATACCCGAATGGTAGTGGGATAAACTAGGCATGGACTTTATCACCGGACTACCCAGAATCAAAGCAGGATATGACTCAATATGGGTAGTAGTGGATCGTTTGACCAAAGTAGCTCACTTCATCCCGGTGAAAACAACTTATACAAGTGCAAAGTTGGCCAAGATATATATGTCCAGGATCGTATGTTTGCATGGAGTTACGAGGACCATTGTATCAGATAGAGGAACCCAATTTACTTCAAAATTTTGGCATCAGCTACACCAGACCTTGGGTACCAGATTGGAGTTCAAGATCTGACATTCCACCCGCAGACGGATGGGCGACAGAGAGAGAGTCAATCAGATTACGGAGGACATGTTGAGAGCACATGGCGCTAGATTATGGATCTAGTTGGGATGACAATTTGCCTTATGCAGAGTTCTCATACAACAATAGCTACCAGGCCAGTTTGAAGATGGCACCGTTTGAAGCTCTGTATGGACGCAGATGTAGAACACCTCTGATGTGGGATGAGGTAGGAGACCATCAGTTGTTTGGACCAGATTTGATCAAGGAATCAGAGGAGAAGGTTAAGCTAATCCGAGATGATTAAAGATTGCTCGATCCAGGCGTAAGAGTTATGCTGATTCAAAACGCAAGGAAGTAACCTATGAAATTGGAGATGAGCCTATCTGCATGAGTATCACCCTTGCGAGGAGTGAAACGTTTTGGAGTTAAAGGAAAACTAGCCCCAAGATTTGTAGGACCGTACCGTGTTTTGGAACGGATGGGAAAAGTGGCCTACAAGCTGGAGTTACCTGAAGGATTGTCAGGAGTTCACAATGTGTTGCACGTATCACA
Source organism: Aegilops bicornis (assembly GCA_021605145.1). Classification (NCBI taxonomy): domain Eukaryota; kingdom Viridiplantae; phylum Streptophyta; class Magnoliopsida; order Poales; family Poaceae; genus Aegilops; species Aegilops bicornis. The sequence goes on along the minus strand of CM038673.1, from coordinate 396,313,159 downwards.
GTGCCCCTGGAGGCGATTCAGTTAGACAGTAATTTGACCTATGAGGAGAAGCCAGTAAAGATTCTTGACTTTGACAGCCGAGTCACTCGCAGCAAGGTTATCAAGTTTTGCAAAGTTCAGTGGAGCCACCATACCGAGGAATAAGCCACCTGGGAACGAGAAGATGATATTCGCAAGGACCACCTGCACCTATTCTCTAGCCAACCCGAATCTCGAGGACGAGATTCATCTTAAGGGGGGTAGGTTTGTAACATCCCAAATTTTCAATTTGGAATGTTATACATAGGTCATCCATGCATATCATATTTTATTGCATCTTCGTTCCGCAATCCTCGAAATCCTAAGCAACTCAAGGACCCTCGGAGAGAGTTTGGGTTTTTCCTATTTTTCTTATTTGTTTTTATCATATATTTGAATACGAGGATTTTTTATTTTAATTATTTTTCTCTCGGAAAATATTTCTTATTAAAATAAATGAGGGGAGATAATATGACTTCTCCAAAACAATTGAAATATTGGAGGAAAAATGTTAAAATCATTATTTGGATTTTATTTGATTTTATTTGGAATTTTATTTGCCCTAGAAAATTCGCACATTTTAAAAATTGCATTTAAGGGGCCAAGAAAATGTTCATTCCGTTCTAAATATTTCATTTAGACAGTGAACATTTGTTTTGGCATTTTTAGATTTTTATTTATTTTTCTAGGATTTTTCTAATTCTCGGCGGAATTTATAAAAAAACTCACGCCCTTACTTGGCCCAGGCCGAGGCCCGGCCAGGCCCAACCGCCGCCGCCTTCCCGTCGCCTCCGCCCGTGTCCGATGCGGACACCACCACCGCCGCCGCCGCCTTGCCCGTCCTCCAAGCCGGACCGCCCCCATCCTATAAATGACGCGCCTCTAGCCGCCACCACCACCGCCGCCTCCCGAGCCCGAGCCTCGATCCGCCGCCGCCACCCGAGTCGCCGCCACCGCCCGTAGCCACCGCCGCCTCCCGACGCCACCCCGCCGTCGAGCCGGAGCCCGCCGGAGCCCCGCCGGAGCCACCACGTGGTAGCCGCCCTGCCGCCCGGTTTTCTGAAGAAAAACCATTTCGTTTTTTTAAACCCTAGTTGCGTTTTTTATTTTAGATCGGTTTATTTCTTCGGTTTATTTATTTAGCGAGCGTTCGCTTGTTCGTTCGTTGTAACGAACGCGTTCTTCGTTTTTTTCCAGTTAACGAACGTTCGTTCGTTAGACTGTTCGCCGTTTTCTTTTTATCGGATTTATTCCGTGATTTTCCTGATCGCGATTTCTGATCTGATGTTTGATCTAGTTTAACTTTTCGCTCGTTTATCGGAATTAGGCGATTCAAGCGCCTGGAGTTTCATCTCGAAACCCTCTTTCCGAATAACCAACTCAAACCAGCTTTTGCCTCTGTAAAATTTTACCCTAGTTCAGATTAGTAAACGGATCTTATTTCTTTCGCCATTTGAGTTTTGTTGCTCGGATTGGTTTGATTCTTTTTGCGAACCGGAGTTCTTAAATTGAACTCTCCAGTCAAACTCTTTTAGTAGGGTTTTGCTTGTGCATATTTGCTTGTTGCTTATGTATGTTATCGTTTGCTTGCGATAGAATTCCCGGAGTGCGAAGCCTGTTACTACGAGTCTCTAGGATTCGCGGATCGTCACCAAGGCAAGTAACACTTTGATCATACTCTTTTCATACCCAGTTTTTATGCATTAGTTTCAATCCTCAAACATTGCATGATTAGGGTATCATTAACTTGTGGGTTGGGAAGTAGATATTGAGGTAGAACCTATTGCCCTGTTGCTATCAAACCCTTGGGAGTTACTTCTACGCTTGCTTGTTATTGCTATGCTATGCTCGTAGACGTGGTTTGGGTTTGAGTGTATTCCATGACAAATGTGAGATTATTAATTAATGGTTCAACTTAAGGTGGCAACTTTAATACACATCTGGGTGGATTGAGGCACCTGGGGAACCCAGTGTTGCCTATATTTTTTTTGGAAATCCCGGGGTACCCGTGTGATCTTCCTACGGACCGCCACCCAGACTCAAAGGGAACTGAGATTATTCATGCTAGAAACTTCCGTGTGCAGCCACAAGCTATTATGGGCTCTAGCATAGTTGAGTAAGTTACATGAAGCTCTTGAAGAGGTAGATCAGCAGGTAGTGGGTTTTGTAGGTTTGGTATGGTCTACCCGGAGTAGAGAGTCAATGTTTCTGAAAGACTGTGTCTCGGTCATCCGTTTCTCAAACACCATGTAGTGCGAGAAATCAACGGAGGCGATCGAGTCTTGTGGGGAAAAGTGCGCAAACCTCTGCAGAGTGTACAGTCTAATCATGGTTAGCCGTGCCCCCGGTTATGGACAATTCTGAGTATCTAGTACTTGAGTATTCACATGTATATCATCACTCTATATTAATATTGCTGGGATGTTAATTACTTTAATTGGGATTGAGTTGGGGTTATACCTTCTCAATGATGTTTCAACCACCATGATAGTTAAATTAAAATATATTCCTTTGTTGTAGGGAAAAATTGGCTTTTCGCAAAACTATAACCATAGAGCTTTCCACCAACATTATATGCATGTAGTGATAGCATTACTCAGTTCCTGTTCTACTGTGTTATATTGCCAGCATATTCCATGTGCTGACCCGTTCTTGGGCTGCAACATATTATGTTGCAGACTTTTCAGACGAGGAGTAAGGATCATTAGGTCGTTGCCGTGCAGCTCAGCTATGCCGTTGGAGTTGATGGACACACTTTATCTTCCAAGCCTTCCGTTGTTATCGCATTAGATGGCCTTAAGCCATATTATTGTAATAAGTTCTCTTTTGAGACATTCGTTGTAATAAGTGTGTGATTGCTACTCTGTTATAAATCATTCGAGTACTGTGTGTGTCAGCATTACTGATCCAGGGATGACACTGAAACACAGAGACTTGACCATCTGAGGTCGGGTCGCTACACAAATCAACTAAACCATGTCCGATCATCACGTGAGATGGAGTAGTCATCAATGGTGAACATCTCTATGTTGATCATATCTACTATATGATTCACGTTCGACCTTTCGGTCTCCATTGTTCCGAGGCCATGTTTGTACATGCCAGGCTCGTCAAGTTCAACCCGAGTATTCTGCATGTGCAAAACTGTCTTGCACCCGTTGTATGTGAACGTAGAGTCTATAACACCCGATCATCACGTGGTGTCTCAACACGATGAACTGTCGCAACGGTGCATACTCAGGGAGAACACCTATACCTTGAAATTTGGTTAAGGGATCATCTTATAATGCTACCGCCGTCTGATGACCCACAACTATAGGGGATCTATCGTAGTCCTTTCGATAAGTAAGAGTGTCGAACCCAACGAGGAGCAGAAGGAAATGATAAGCGGTTTTCAGCAAGGTATTCTCTGCAAGTACTGAAATAAGTGGTAACATATAGTTTTGTGATAAGATAAATTGTAACGAGTAACAAGTAACAAAAGTAAATAAAGTGCAGCAAGGGCGCCCAATACTTTTTGTAGCAAAGGACAAGCCTAGACAAACTCTTATAATAGGAAAAGCGCTCCCGAGGACACATGGGACTATCGTCAAGCTAGTTTTCATCACGCTCATATGATTCGTTCGGTACTTTGATAATTTGATATGTGGGTGGATCGGTGCTTGGGTGCTGTTCTTACTTGAACAAGCATCCCACTTATGATTAACCTCTATTGCAAGCATCCGCAACTACAACAAAAGTATTAAGGTAAACCTAACCATATCATGAAACATATGGATCCAAATCAGCCCTTACGAAGCAACGCATAAACTAGGGTTCAAGCTTACGTCACTCTAGCAACCCATCATCTACTTATTACTTCCCAATGCCTTCCTCTAGGCCCAAATAATGGTGAAGTGTTATGTAGTCGACGTTCACATAACACCACTAGAGGTTAGACAACATACATCTCATCAAAATATCGAGCGGATACCAAATTCACATGACTACTAATAGCAAGACTTCTCCCGTGTCCTCGTGAACAAACGTAACTACTCACAAAGCATATTCATGTTCATAATCGGAGGGTAATAATATGCATAAAGGATCTGAACATATGATCTTCCACCAAGTAAACCAACTAGCATCAACTACAAGGAGTAATCAACACTACTAGCAACCTACTAGCACCAATCCCGGACTTGGAGACAAGAATTGGATACAAGAGATGAACTAGGGTTTGGAGATGAGATGGTGCTGGTGAAGATGTTGATGGAGATTGCCCTCTCCCGATGAGAGGAGCGCTAGTGATGATGATGACGATGATTTCCCCCTCCCGGAGGGAAGTGTCCCCGGCAGAACAGCTCTGCCGGAGCCCTAGATTGGTTCCGCCAAGGTTCCGCCTCGTGGCGTGAGTCTCGTCGAAAGGTTGCTTATGATTTTTTCTCATCGAAAGACTTCATATAGGAGAAGATGGACGTCGGAGAGCCACCAGGGGCCCACGAGGTAGGGGGCGCGCCCGGGAGGCGCGCCCACCCTCGTGAGCAGGGTGTGGGCCCCCTGGCCTTCATCTTTGGCGACGATTTTTCTTTTTTTATTTTAAGGTATTCCGTGGAGTTTCAGGACTTTTGGAGTTGCGCAGAATAGGCTTTCAATATTTGCTCCTTTTTCAGCCCAGAATTCCAGCTGCCGGCATTCTCCCTCTTCATGTAAACCTTGTAAAATAAGAGAGAATAACCATAAGTATTGTGACATAACGTGAAATAACAACCCATAATGCGATAAATATCGATATAAAGCATGATGCAAAATGGACGTATCAACTCCCCCAAGCTTAGACCTCGCTTGTCCTCAAGCGAAAAGCTGATAACAATAAATATGTCCTCATGTTTAGAGGTAGAGGCGTCGATAAAAATAAAATACGGACATGAAGGCGTCATGATTATTCTCATAACAACAACATATATTGATTTGTCATATGATTACTTATGTTCAAGTGATGATCTTTTCACAAAGCCAAACTATGAATCAGAAACCTTATTGAGCATCAACAAATTATACCCTCAGTCATTGAAGCAATTGCGATTTATCATAACATCAGAAAGAGTCTATATCAGAGCTTAAAAGCAAGTCCACATACTCAACTATCACTTAGTCCTTCATAATTGCTAACACTCATGCAATACTTGTGGTTACAGAGTTTTAATCGGACACAGAGAAAGATAGGGGCTTATAGTTTTGCCCCACAACCTTTAGCTCAAGGGTAATGTCAACAATAATAATTCATGCTCCCCCACATCCAATTAGATATATATATCATGTTCTTTCCAACATGCTGGGCTTGCCAAAGGATAAAATGAAAAAAAAGAAAGGTGAAGATCACCGTGACTCTTGCATAAGGTAGAAGATAATAATAAAACATAGGCCCTTCGCAGAGGGAAGCAGAGGTTGCCATGCGCTTTTATGGTTGGATGCACAAAATCTTAATGCAAAAGAACGTCACTTTATATTACCCCTTGTATGTGAACCTTTATTATGCAGTCCGTCGCTTTTATTGCGTCCACAACAAGTTCGTACAAAGCTTATTTCTCTGCACTAATAAGTCATGCATATTTAAAGAGCATTTTTTATTGCTTGCACCGATGACAACTTACTCGAAGGATCATACTCAATCCATAGGTAGGTATGGTGGACTCTCATGGCTAAACTGGTTTAGAGGTATTTGGAAGCACAAGTAGTATCTCTACTTGGTGTTGAGAACTTGGCTAGCATGAGGGGGGAAGGCGAGCTCAACATGTTAGAGGAACCATGACAACATACTTTATCTCAGATATAAGAAAACATAACTCATTATGTTGTCTTCCTTGTCCAACATCAACTCTTTAGCATGTCATATTTTAATGAGTGCTCCCAATCATAAAAGATGTCAATGATAATATATCTATATGTGAAACCTCTCTCTCCTTATTACTTCCTATTAATTGCAACGATGACCAAAGCTATATTTGCCAACTCCCAACAACTTTTAATCATCATAATCTTTCTATGTGGAGTCATTACTTTCACTAAGATCAATATAAACTCTTTGATTCTTTTTATTCTTTTCTTTTATTCACTCAAGATCATGACAAAGTAATCAAGCCCTTGACTCAATACTAATCTTTATTATATATAGCTCACGGACTTGATTGCATAAAGGGATCATAAAGCAAAACTTCAGAACTAGATCATGCCATGACTTTATTCTACTAAATCAAGATACTACTAATAGGATCGAACTAAGAAAAAGCAGTAAAGAGAGGAGTTGTGATGATGATACGATACCGGGCACCTCCCCAAGCTTGGCGGGTTGCCAAGGGAGTGCCCATACCCATGTGATTATGTCTCCTTCTTTGTTGTTGGCGGTGGAGGTGTTGTTGATGATGCAAGCTTGTCGTCCACCCTCCATGGCATAGGCTCACCCTCATAGAAGGATGATCGAGTCTCCGGAATACTCAAATCAAGAATCTAAACAGCTCGAAACGAAAACAGAGGATATTTGCGTGATACGGTCGTCAAAACCTTCGGGAGAATATATTATGAATTTTTACCGACCAAAATACGTATCGTGCAAGAAAACGGAGTCCGAAGGGCACACGAGGTGCTCACGAGGTAGGGGGCGCGCCCAGGGGGGTAGGGCGTGCCCTCCACCCTCGTGGAGGCCTCGTATCCTCCCCGGACTGCTACTTATTTTTCTATTTTTCTAAATATTCCAAAACGGAGAGATATTGCCTTAAAAATTGTTTTGGAGTCGGTTTACTTACCGTACCACATACCTATTCTTTTTCGGAGTCTGGAACGTTCTAGAAAGTGTCCCTTATGTATTCCTCCAGGGTTACGGTTTCAATAATATTGGTTTCAACATTTATGGGATTACCTGAGATATAGTGTTTGATCCTTTGGCCGTTTACCACCTTCGGATTTGTGCCTGCGAAGTTGTTGATTTTAATGTCACCGGAACGATAGACCTCCTCGATAACGTAGGGACCTTCCCATTTAGAGAGAAGTTTTCCTGCAAAAAATCTTAAACGAGAGTTGTATAGTAATACATAATCACCTACATTGAACTCACGCTTTTGTATCCTTTTGTCATGCCATCTTTTAAGTTTTTCTTTAAATAACTTGGCATTTTCATAGGCTTGGGTTCTCCATTCATCAAGTGAGCTAATATCAAATAACCTCTTCTCACTGGCAAGTTTGAAATCATAGTTGAGCTCTTTAATAGCCCAATATGCCTTATGTTCTAGCTCGAGAGGTAAGTGACATGCTTTTCCATAAACCATTTTATACGGAGACATACCCATAGGATTCTTATATGCAGTTCTATAGGCCCATAATGCATCATCAAGTTTCTTGGACCAATTCTTTCTAGACCTATTAACAGTCTTTTGCAAAATTAATTTGAGCTCTCTATTACTCAATTCTACTTGACCACTAGACTGTGGGTGATAAGGAGATGCAATTCTATGATTAACGTCATATTTAGCAAGCATCTTACGGAAAGCACCATGAATAAAGTGTGAACCACCATCAGTCATCAAATATCTAGGGACTCCAAACCTCGGAAAAATGACTTCCTTATGCATTTTAATAGAAGTGTTATGATCAGCACTACTAGTTGGAATAGCTTCTACCCACTTAGTAACGTAATCAACAACAACTAAAATATGTGTATATCCATTAGAGGCAGGAAAAGGCCCCATATAATCAAGAGAGAATTCCTTATTTAACACTGTCTTAAAATTTGTTACCTTAATTGACACTGAATTTTTTTTTCTTCCTTATATAACACCTTGTCTAAATTTTATGCCCTTTATGACACTTTCATCCATTTGAAGCCATAACGGTGTTAAATGACACCCGAAAAGACCTATTTACCCCTCATATGATAGATGGCCTAAATTTGTGTGTATTCAGTCATAGAGGGAACCGACACTTTCAAACTGCTTGTGCAGAGCGTGGTCGGCAACGCAGGCTGTGCCTCGGCCGATCGACGCCGGCTGCCCGGCTCCTCCGGATGAGATGGACTACAACACATGAGCAGCTGAGCAAGACGTGTGTGCTCGTCGATGCGCGAGGATGGACTTATCACGAGCAATACGTGTGTGAGGATGGGCTTGTGCGTGCAACATTCGAGAAGATGGGTCTATCTCCCACGGCAAGCTGTTGATACATACTTGTACCTTATTACGTGACCCGCTCCCATTACCTTCTCGAGCTCCTCTTTCTTTAGCTGGGTACACACGGGTATTCGGAATGCATAAACGTATGTGTACGTGGCTGGCAAGACGCTGGTATTTCAATATTTACGCTGCATTTTCCGCCTCTGAGGCTAATAAGATGTATGGTTGCGGACACCCAAAAGCCACGAGCCCTTGGATGCATGCAGATACTAGCACCAGGCCTCACGAGCACGTAAAGAGTACGTGAGCAACCTAATATGCATGCACGTGTGCAAAACTACTCAAAGATGAGCTACCGCATGCTGCATATATGCATGTACTTATGCATGTTTGCTTCCCTGTATATTCTGCATTCATTTTATTTTTCAGTAATTAAATTCTCTTTGGTACAAAATCACGTCGAACACCATCCAGATAAAGTCACAAATTGAAGCTAAATAACAACGTAAAATTTTGGTCACATACCCCATGAAGGGCAAATTGGTCTTTTCAAGTGTCATTTGACACCGTTAAGGCTCAAAATGGATGAAAGTGCCATAAAGGGCATAAAATTTAGACACAGTGTTATATAAGGAAGAAAAAAGTTTTCAGTGTCAAATAAGGAAACAATATTTAAAACAGTGTTATATAAGGAATTTTCTCTATAATCAAAGCCCCAAACATCAAATGGTTCAATGGCAAGTGAATAATTCATAGGCATTTCTTGACGTCTACTAATATTACCAATTCTTTGACATTCATCACAAGACAAAACAAACTTACGGGCATCTTTGAAGAGAGTAGGCCAATAAAAACCTGATTGCAATACCTTATGTGCAGTTCTATCTCCAGCGTGGTGTCCTCCATAAGCTACGGAGTGACACTAGCGTAGGATCTGTTCCTGTTCATGCTCAGGTACACAACGTCTAATAACACCATCTACTCCTTCTTTATAAAGATGTGGGTCATCCCAAAAGTAATGTCACAAATTATAAAAGAACTTTTTCTTTTGTTGGTATGTGAAGCTAGGTGGTATAAATTTAGCAACAATATAATTAGCATAATCAGCATACCATGGAGTGCTATGAGAAGTGCTTACGACATTTAATTGTTCATCGGGAAAGCTATCATCAATAGGTAGTGGGTCATCAAGAACATTCTCTAACCTAGATAAGTTGTCTGCAACGGGGTTCTCAGCTCCTTTTCTATCAACAATATGCAAATCAAATTCTTGCAGCAAGAGAACCCATCTAATAAGTCTAGGTTTAGCATCTTTCTTTTCCATAAGATATTTAATAGCAGCATGATCAGTGTGAATAGTTATTTTAGAATCAACAATATAGGGTCTGAATTTATCACAAGCAAACACAACCGCTAAAAGTTCCTTTTCGGTAGTAGCATAATTTCTTTGAGCATTGTCTAGAGTCTTACTAGCATAATGGATAACATTTAACTTCTTATCAACTCTTTGCCCTAGAACAACACCTACAGTGTAATCACTAGCATCACACATAATTTCAAAGGGTAAATTCCAATCAGGTGGCTGAACAACAGGTGCAGATACTAATGCTTTCTTAAGTATTTCAAATGCTTATACACAATCATCATCAAAGACAAATGGTAAATCTTTTTGTAATAAATTAGTCAGAGGCCGAGAAATTTTTGAGAAGTCATTAATGAACCTCCTATAAAATCCGGCGTGACCAAGGAAACTTCTCATACCTTTGATGTCCTTGGGACATGGCATCTTTTCAATATCATCGACCTTGGCTTTATCAACTTCAATACCTCTTTCAGAAACTTTGTGCCCCAAGACAGTACCTTCATTAACCATAAAGTGGCACTTTTCCCAATTCAAGACAAGATTAGCTTCTTCACATCTCTGCAAAACTCGATCAAGATTGCTCAAGCAATCGTCAAAAGAGGAACCATAGACGGAAAAGTCTTCCATGAAAACCTCACAAATCTTCTCACAAAAATCAGAGAATATAGCCATCATGCATCTTTGAAAGGTAGCAGGTGCATTACATAAACCAAAAGGCATACGTCTATAAGCAAAAGTACCAAAAGGGCATGTAAAAGTAGTCTTTGATTGATCTTTAGCTGACACAGGTATTTGAGAGAAACCATAATAACCATCTAGAAAGCAATAATTTGTATGTTTGCATAATCTCTCTAGCATTTGATCAATAAAAGGTAAGGGGTAATGATCTTTCTTAGTAGCTTTGTTTAATTTGCGGAAATCAATTACCATCCTATAACCTGTGATAATTCTATGCAGGATCAATTCATCTTTATCATTAGGGACAACAGTAATACCTCCCTTCTTAGGGACACAATGGACAGGACTTACCCAATCGACTATCAAAGAACGGGATAAATTATACCGCCTCCGTAAGCTTGAGTATTTCTTTTCTTACCACTTCTTTCATTTTGGGATTCAAACGTCGTTGACGATCACGAACTGGTTTGGCATCCGCTTCGAAATTTATTTTATGCTGACATAGAGTGGGACTAATGCCCTTAAGATCATCAAGAGTATATCCAATAGCGGCATGGTGTTTCTTCAGAGTTTTCAATAATCTTTCTTCTTCATGCTCTGAAAGGTTAGCACTAATAATAACAGGATATATTTTCTTTTCATCAAGATAAGCATATTTAAGATTATCAGGCAACGGTTTAAGCTCAAACACGGGATCACCCTTGGGTAGAGGAGGATCCCCTAGGATTTCAACATGCAAATTGTGTTTCAGAATAGGTTCTTTTTTAAAGAACACTTCATCTATTTCCCTTCTTTCATTCATAAACATATCATTTTCATGGTCTAGCAAATAGTGTTCCAAAGGATAACTAGGAGGTACGGCAATAGAAGCAAGACCAATAATTTCATCCTTACTAGGCAATTCTTCTTCACGATGTTGTTTACTAAATTTAGAGAAATTAAACTCATGAACCATATCATCCAAGCCAATAGTAACAACATTCTTTTCGCAGTCTATCTTAGCATTAATAAAGATTCGTGAAGGGTCTACCAAATATAATGGGACAAAAGCTATCTTGTGGAGAACCAAGAACAAGAAAATCAGCAGGATATTTGGTTTTCCCACACAAGACTTCAACATCTCTAACAATTCCCCTTTGGTGAAATAGTATCTCTATTGGCAAGCTTAATTGTGACATCAATTTCTTCTAACTCAATAGGTGCAATATCATGCATAATTTCTTTGTATAATTCAATGGGTATTGCACTAATACTAGCACCCATATCACATAAGCCGTGGTAACAATGATCTCCTATTTTAACAAAAATAACAGGCACGCCTACCACAGGTCTATGTTTATCTTTAGCACAAGGTTTAGCAATTCTAGCAGTTTCACCACAGAATTGAATAACATGCCCATCAATATTATCAGACAAGAGATCTTTAACAATAGCAATATTAGGTTCTACTTTGACTTGCTCAGGAGGTGTATAAGTTTTAGTATTGCTTTTACGAACAACAGTTGAAGCTTTAGCATGATCCTTTACTCTAACAGGGAAAGGTGGTTTCTCAACATAAGAGGCAGGAACAATAGGATCATTATAAGTGACAGTCTTTTCTTCAACTTTAGTAGGTGCAGCTACTTTTACTTCTATGGGAGGATGATATTCAAACCACTTCTCTTTAGGGAGATCAACATAAGTAGCAAAAGATTCACAGAAAGAAGCTACTATCTCAGAGTCAAGTCCATATTTAGTGCTAAACTTACGGAAAATATAGGTATCCATAAAAGATTTAACACAATCAAACTTAGGTGTCATACCTGACTCCTTACCTTCATTGAGGTCCCAATCTTCATAGTTGCGTTTAATTCTATCCAATAAATTCCATCTAAATTCAATAGGCTTCATCATAAAAGAGCCAGCACAAGAAGTATCGAGCATGGTTTGGTTATTATGAGAAAGCCGAGCATAAAAACTTTGCATAGTCACTTCTCTTGCGAGCTCATGATTGGGGCATGAATATAACATTGATTTAAGCCTCCCCCAAGCTTGAGCGATGCTTTCTCCTTCGCGAGGCCAAAAAATATATATATAATTGCGATCACGATGAACAAGATGCATAGGGTAATACTTTTGATGAAATTCCAATTTCACTCTTTTATAGTTCCATGATCTCGTATCATCACATAGCCTATACCATGTCAATGCATCTCCCTCCAAAGTTAAAGGGAAAGCCTTCTTCTTAACAACATCATCGGGTATACCTGCAAGCTTAAATAGTCCACAAATATCATCCACATAGCGTAGATGCTCGTCAGGATGCTTTGTTCCATCTCCTGCAAAAGTGTTAGCTAGCAGTTTTTCCATCATACCCGAAGGAAATTCAAAAGGAGTTTCATTTTCAATAGGTTCAATAGGTTGAGTAGGTTGAGGAGCAACTCTTTGCTCTACTGGACGGGGTGAAGATACCCCGAACAAGCCCCTCAGACAATTACTTTCCATAGTAACAAGTGACGGAAAATTTCAGCACACTAAATAAATTTTTCCTTACCAAGTTCCACCTACCAAAGGCGCTTCACTCCCCGGCAACGGCGCCAGAAAAGAGTCTTGATGACCCACAAGTATAGGGGATCTATCGTAGTCCTTTTGATAAGTAAGAGTGTCGAACCCAACGAGGAAGCGTAAGGAAATGATAAGCTGTTTTCAGCAAGGTATTCTCTGCAAGTACTGAAATAAGTGGTAACAGATAGTTTTGTGATAAGATAAATTGTAACGAGTAACGAGTAACAAAAGTAAATAAAGTGCAGCAAGGTGGCCCAATCCTTTTTGTAGCAAAGGACAAGCCTGGACAAATTCTTATAATAGGAAAAGCGCTCCCGAGGACACATGGGAATATCGTCAAGCTAGTTTTCATCACGCTCATATGATTCACGTTCGGTACTTTGATAATTTGATATGTGGGTGGACTGGTGCTTGGGTGCTGTTCTTACTTGAAAAAGCGTCCCAATTATGATTAACCTCTATTGCAAGCATCCGCAACTACAACAAAAGTATTAAGGTAAACCTAACCATAGCATGAAACATATGGATCCAAATCAGCCCCTTACGAAGCAACGCATAAACTAGGGTTCAAGCTTCTGTCACTCTAGCAACCCATCATTTACTTATTACTTCCCAATGCCTTCCTATAGGCCCAAATAATGGTGAAGTGTTATGTAGTCGACGTTCACATAAAACCACTAGAGGTTAGACAACATACATCTCATCAAAATATCGAACGAATACCAAATTCACATGACTACTAATAGCAAGACTTCTCCCGTGTCCTCAGGAACAAACGTAACTACTCATAAAGCATATTCATGTTCATAATCAGAGAGGTAATAATATGCATAAAGGATCTGAACATATGATCTTCCACCTAGTAAACCAACTAGCATCAACTACAAGGAGTAATCAACACTACTAGCAACCTACTAGCACCAATCCCGGACTTGGAGACAAGAATTGGATACAAGAGATGAACTAGGGTTTGGAGATGAGATGGTGCTGGTGAAGATGTTGATGGAGATTGCCCTCTCCCGATGAGAGGAGCGCTGGTGATGATGATGACGATGATTTCCCCCCTCCGGAGAAGTGTCCCCGATGTAACAGCTCTACGGAGCCCTATATTGGTTCCGCCTCGTAAGTGAGTCTCGTCCCGAAAGGTTGCTTCTGATTTTTTTCTCATCGAAAGACTTCGTATAGGAGAAGATGGACGTCAGAGAGCCACCAGGGGGCGCGCCCAGGGGGGAGGGGCGCGCCCCCACCCTCGTGAGTAGGGTGTGGGCCCCCTGGCCTTCATCTTTGGCGACAATTTTTCTTTTTTTATTTTAAGGTATTCCATGGAGTTTCAGGACTTTTGGAGTTGCGTAGAATAGGCCTTCAATATTTGCTCCTTTTCCAGCCCAGAATTCCAGCTGCCGGTATTTTCCCTCTTCATGTAAACCTTGTAAAATAAGAGAGAATAGCCATAAGTATTGTGACATAACGTGAAATAACAGCCCATAATGCGATAAATATCGATATAAAGCATGATGCAAAATTGACGTATCACCGTACTAAGCAAAATAAGATGCATAAAAGATAAACATCACATGCAATCAAAATATGTGACATGATATGGCCATCATCATCTCGTGCTTTTGATCTCCATCTCCAAAGCATCGTCATGATCTCCATCGTCACCGGCTCGACTCCTTGATCTCCATCATAGCGTCGTGGTCGTCTCGCCAACTATCGCTAACGCATAGTTATAAAATAAAGCAATTACATGGCGTTTGCATTCCATACAACAAAGGGACAACCATAAGCCTCCTGCCGGTTGCCGATAACTTTTATAAAACATGATCATCTCATACAATAACGTATATGACATCATGCCTTGACCATATCACATCACAACATGCCCTGCAAAAACAAGTTAGACGTCCTCTACTTTATTATTGCAAGTTTTACGTGGCTACTACGGGCTTCTAGCAAGAACCGTTATTACATACACATCAAAACCACAATGGTGTTTCGTTAAGTTTGCTGTTTTAACCTTCTTTAAGGACCGGCCACAATCAAATTCGATTCAACTAAAGTAGAAGAAATAGACACCCGCCAGCCACCTTTATGCAAAACTAGTTGCATGTCTGTCGGTGGAACCGGTCTCATGTGCATGGACATGTAAGGTTGGTCCGGGCCGCTTCATCCCACAATACCGCCGAATAAAAATAAGACGTTGGTGGTAAGCAGTATGACTATCACCGCCCACAACTCTTTGTGTTCTACTTGTGCATATTATCTACACATAGACATTGCTCTGATACCACTATTGGGAAACGTAGCATGCGATTTCAAAAAAAATCCTATGCTCACGCAAGATCTATCTAGGAGATGCATAACAACGAGAGGGGGAGAGTGTGTCTACGTACCCTCGTAGACCGTAAGCAGAAGCGTTTGACAACGTGGTTGATGTAGTCGAACTTCTTCTAGCTCCAACTGAGGGAGTCCTGGATTAGGGGGTCCTCGGGTGTCCGGGCTATTTGATATGGGCCGGACTGATGGGCCGTGAGGATACAAAGCGGAAGACATTCCCCCGTGTCTGGGTAGGACTACCCTATGCGTGGATGGCAAGAATGGTGTCCGGATATGTAATTTCCTTCCTCTACAAACCGACTCTGTACGACCCTAGGTCCCTCCGTGTGTATATAAACCGGAGGGTTTAGTCCGTAGGGACAATCAGAATTCACATAGGCTAGACATCTAGGGTTTGGCCATTACGATCTCGAGGTAGATCAACTCTTGTAACCCCCATACTCGTCAAATACAATCAAGCAGGACGTAGGATTTTTACCTCCATTATGAGGGCCCAAACCTGGGTAAACATTGTGTCCCACTTGTCCCTTGTTACCTTCGATCCTCAGACGCATAGTTCGGGACCCCCTACGAGATCGGCCGGTTTTGACACCGAAATTGGTGCTTTCATTAAGAGTTCCACTGTGTCATCGGCAAAGGGTTCGATGGCTCGTTTGATCATCGCAATGATGCTGTTTCCGGGGAAACTTTCCTCCCTTGTCAACTTTTTGTGTTTGGCGGCTTCTCTCTGCGTGCCAATTCAACTGGTCACCTTGAACAGATCGACAGCTACGCTCCTGGTCACCAGATCAGGTTCGGAAGCCTGAATTATATCGCTGATATCCGAGGAGACTTGATCTTCGAAGGGTTCTTGGCCTCGACCGCCGCTCCTCATCTACATGAAGGAAGCCCGTCGGATCCACCACCAGGCTCCGTTCAAGGATCAACTATCGTTCCTGCCCTAGCCTTAGAACCAGAGCGGACCACCCTATTCGAAGACGGGAGTATGAACCTCTGCGGACCCTCTCCTACTACGGAGCTCCCTGCCGGAGACCCAGAGGTGACCATATTATCGGCAGGCCTAGAATTAAACAGGGCTCTCCCTGTCATCGGGAAGCCGGACTCACCTCTGGATGTTAACTCCGAACTCTTGAGGTCTGCATCCATTGAGCACGGTAAAGCGGCAATTTCCACACCCAGCTCTGCAGGCCCTTAGTCACCCGTCCAGCTATCGCTCCTAAACGAGGCTCTGGACTTAATGCGATCTCTTGCTATTTATACGTCCATTTTGCATCATGCTTTTATATCGATATTTATTGCATTATGGGCTGTTATTACACGTTATGTCACAATACTTATGCCTATTCTCTCTTATTTTACAAAGTTTACATAAGGAGGGAGAATGCCGACAGCTGGAATTCTAGGCTGGAAAAGGAGCAAATATTGGAGACTTATTCTGCACAACTCCAAAAGTCCTGAAACTCCACGAATGTTATTTTTGGAAATAATAAAAAATATTGAGCGGAAGAAGTACGTCAGAGGGGGCCCCACGTGGCCACGAGGGTGGGGGGCGCGCCCTACCCCCCTAGGCGCGTCCCCCTACCTTGTGGACCCCCTGTTGGCCCCCCGGTGGCCATCTTTTGCTATATGAAGTCTTTCATCCGAAGAAAAATCATAAGCAACCTTTCGGGACGAGACTCCGCCGCCACGAGGCGGAACCAATCTAGGGCTCCGGCAGAGCTGTTCTGCTGGGGACACTTCCCTCCGGGAGGGGGAAGTCATCGCCATCGTCATCACCAATGCTCCTCTCATCGGGAGAGGGCAATCTCCATCAACATCTTCATCAGCACCATCTCCTCTCAAAACCCTAGTTCATCTCTTGTATCCAATTCTTGTCTCTAAGTCCGGGATTGGTACTTGTAGGTTGCTAGTAGTGTTGATTACTCCTTGTAGTTAATGCTAGTTGGTTTATTTGGTGGAAGATCATATGTTCAGATCCTATATGCATATTAATACCCCTCCGATTATGAACATGAATATGCTTTGTGAGTAGTTACGTTTGTTCCTGAGGACATGGGAGAAGTCTTGTTATTAGTAGTCATGTGAATTTGGTATTCGTTCGATATTTTGATGAGATGTATGTTGTCTATCCTCTAGTGGTGTTATGCGAACGTCGACTACATAACACTTCACCATTATTTGGGCCTAGAGGAAGGCATTGGGAAGTAATAAGTAGATGATGGGTTGCTAGAGTGATAGAAGCTTAAACCCTAGTTTATGCGTGGCTTCGTAAGAGGCTGATTTGGATCCATACACTACAAAAAAAACACCCGTGACATTTTGGGCCGAACATAACTTTTTTCTGTCATACATATGACGCTTTTATGACAATAATTGTGACAAAACCCGGTATTATCATAGATGTGGTGGGCTCCTACTTCTATGACAAAAAATCATGACAGAAAATGGGCTTTTCGACCTGGGCGGGCCGGAGATGCAGCTGCATGACATTCTTTGGGCCGTCCATGACGGAAAAAACCGTGGTAGAAGCGAGGGGAGGAAAATTTCGGGGAGTTGCCGGTTACGGTGGGAGGTCGGGGGCCGAGCGATGCGTGTTTCTCTTGTACACATACGCACGTGTGTGTAGGCGTTAGCTCTAATCGAACCCGAAGCGAGGCGTTGGGCTCTAATCGAACCAGAGCGATTGTCGCAGGCTACGCGTTCATCGAACCCGAGTGATCGATCGATGGTCGTTAATCGAACCCGATCGAGCGATTCCTTCGCCATCGCCGCTAATCAAGCCGATCGATGCTGCCTCTGGGATGAACAGTGAGTGTTGCAGGGGGTTTGGATGAATAGTGAGCGGTGGCGTTTGCCTCTGGATGAACAGGATCCCATGGTGTGGAGGGCTGGATGAACAGTAGACAGTGGAGGGGTGCCCGTGGAGGGGTGGTTGAACAGGACCCCGTGGTGTGGAGGGCTGGATGAACAGTAGACGGTGGAGGAGCGCGCGGTGGAGGCTGGATGAACAGGAGCCCGTGGAGGCTGGAGGAGGTCGACGGTAGCCCGTGGAGGCTGGAGGAGGTCGACGGTGGAGATGAACAGTATCCCGTGGAGTCCCGCTTTGCGGTACGCCACACCCCTCCCGATGAACAGGACCCCCGTTTCGACCGTAGGAGGTCCTTTCGTCCGTTTTGCGGTACGCCACACCCCTCCCGATCAACAGGAACCCTGCTTTCACCGTAGGGAGGTCCGCTTCTCCGCTTTTGTGGTACGCCACACCCTCCCGATCAACAGGACCCCTGCTTTTGACCGTAGGGAGGTCTGCTTCTCCATTTTGCGCACCCTCCCTATCAACAGGACCCCTGCTTCAACGTGGCGGTCAAACACAAGGCCGCTTTCTCCGCTTCTGCAGACGCCAGCCTCGCTTTCCATCGCTGTTCCATCCAAGACGGTTGGCTCCCACGCGTTCCGTTGCCTTCCGATGAACACGACGCATTCCACTGCCTCCCCATGAACATGACGCATTCCGTTGCCTCCCCATGAACACGACGACGACGATGTTTCTCCGTTCCGACCCAGCCATGTACACGAGCCCTCCCGTATGTACGTACGTGGCCGTATTTTCTTCTTGCACCGTGGCCACTGTACGTACGTGTACATGCTACGTGCGCGCCTCTACTACGACACGTGCGCGCCTCTACTACGACACGTGCGCGCCTCTACAACAACTAGTATGTACGTACACGTTCGTGACCAGAATGACAACGCTACGCACGCTTCGACCAGGTGGGTCCCGACTGTCAGGCACTTCCTTGCGTGCGAAAATGTAGCTGGTGGGTCCCAGCAGTCAGAGGGGCGAATCGTTTTTATTCGCCCGGGCGCACTTCCTTTGCGTGCGAAGATGTAGTTGGTGGGTCCCAGCAGTCAGGGGGGCGAATCATTTTTTTTGCCCGGACGCACTTCCTTGCGTGCGAAGATGTAGCTGGTGGGTCCCAGCAGTCAGGGGGGCGAATCATTTTTTTTGCCCGGACGCACTTCCTTGCGTGCGAAGATGTAGCTGGTGGGTCCCAACAGTCAGGGGGAAATGTTTTTTTCGCGAAATACGGTGGCCCGTCCGGTGGGTCCCCGCTGTCAGGTGGAGGAATCATTATTTTGCGCGTAATAAGGAGGCACTTCCTTGCGGCTGCCGTGGACCCAGCTGTCAGCCTCTCCACGTACAGTCCACGTCCGATGGAAATCGTTCCTTGACCATGTTGACCACGCCGCGCCGAGAGCACCACGGCGGTGGACGACGGCGAGGCCTAGGAAGGGGACGACTCGGAGCCGGGGAAGACGCAGCAGTGGATGCCCACGCAAAGAGGAATATGGGGGTTCACTGGTTCGGCTGTGGTGTGAGGCTGCTGTCGCCGCAGAATAACAGGGGGTGTGGGTGAGTAGAGGGATGGCCTGGCCAGCGGTGGGAGTAGTAGGGGCGGTGAGGCCAACGCGGCATCACAGCCGGCCACGGGAAGCAGGAGCACGTGGCACGACCGACACTGGTTTGGGCGGCTGGAGCAAGAAGACCAGAGGTTGAAGAAGCACTACGGCCGTTGGATGAACATCGTATGGTAACAGGAGCTAGAATCGTTCATTTTGACTAAGTTGACAAAGCCCTCCGTCCCCGTCAACTTGGTAGGCCCACAAGTCAGCCTCCCACTATGCTGGGTTTCAGCTGGCAGGGGGAGTATTCATTTTTTTATGCGTAATAAGGAGGCACTTCCTTGCGTGCGAAGATAGCTGGTTGGTCCAACATGTCAGCGGGGGGCACTTTTTTTTCGCGAAATACAGAGGCCCTTCCGGTGGTTCACAGATGTCAGGTGGAGGAATAATTATTTTGCGCGTAATAAGGAGGCACTTCCTTGCTGCGGCCGTGGACCCAGCTGTCAGCCTCTCCACGTATAGTCCACGTCCGTTGGAAGCCGTTCCTTGACCACATTCACCACACCGCGCCGAGAGCACCAGGGCGGTGGACGACGGCGAGGCCTAGGAAGGGAACGACACGGAGGCAGGGAAGACTCGGCAGTTTTTTCCCACGCGGAGGGGAGTACGATCTGACGAGGGTTTCATCGTCTGCCCTCGCCTCACGGAGAATAACAGCAGTGTGGGTGAGTAGACGGATGGCTAGGCCAGCGGTGGGAGTATGGTGGGCGGTGAGGCTCAAGGCGTAATGTACATGGGAGGAGGAAGGTGCAGTCCCACGGGCGCTTGTTTGAGCAGCTGGAGCAGGAAGAGCAGAGATTGAAGAAGCACGACGGCCGTTGGATGGACATCGTACGGTCACTAGAGCTAGAATCGTTCATATTGACTAAGTTGACAAAGCCCTCTATCCCTGTCAACTTAGTAGGCCCACAAGTCAGCCTCCCACCATGGTGGGTCCCAGCTAGCAGGGGGGTATTCATTTTTGTGTGCGTAACAAGGAGGTACTTCCGGTGGGTCTGAGCTGACAGCGGGGGGGACGTTTTTTCGCGAAATACGGTGGTATGTCTGGTGGGTCCCAGTAGTCAGGGGCAAACTTTTTTTCGTGAAATACGGTGGCCCGTCCGGTGGGTCACAACAGTCAGGGGGGAAACGTTTTTCCGTGAAATACTGGTGGCCCGTCCGGTGGGTCCCTGCTGTCATGTGGAGGAATAATTATTTTGCGCGTAATAAGGAGGCACTTCCTTGCGGCTGCCGTGGACCCAGCTGTCAACCTCTCCACGTACAGTACTCTTCCGATGGAAGTCGGTCGTTGACCACATTGACCACGCCGCGCCGAGAGCACCAGGGCGGTGGACGACGGCGAGTCCTAGGAAGGGGACGACGTGGAGCCGGGGAAGACGTGGCAGTGGATGCCCACGCGGAGAGGAGTACGAGGGTTCACTGGTTCGGCTGCGGTGTGAGGTTGCCGTCGCCGCAGAATAACAGGGGGAGTGGGTGAGTGGAGGGATGGCCTGGCCAGCGGTGGGAGTAGTATGGGGACGGTGAGGCCTCACGCGGCAAAGACAGACCGCCACGGAGGCAGGAGCATGCGGCACGACCGGCGCTGCTTTAGGCGGCTGGGGCAAGATGACCAGAGGTTGAAGAAGCACTACGGCCGTTGGATGGACATCGTTGACCACGCCGCGCCGAGAGCACCAGGGCGGTGGACGACGGCGAGGCCTACGAAGGGAACGACACGGAGCCGGCGAAGACACGACAGTGGCTGCCCACGCGATGGAGAGTACGAGGGTTGACTGGTTCGGCTGCCGTCGCCGGAAAATAACAGGAGGTGTGGGTGAGTAGAGGGATAGACAGGCCAGGGATGCGAGTATGATGGGGCCGTGAGGCCTGCCCGGTAGCACTGCCGGCCACGGGAGGCGGGAGCAGGCGGTTCCGACGGTGCTGGTTTGGGCGGCTGGGGCAGGAAGATCAGAGACTGAAGAAGCACGATTGCCGTTAGATTGACATCTAACGGTCTGACGCTGGTAGAGTCGATTGTTGACTAAGTTTCTTTTTTAAGAAACCTTGTGTAGGCCCACAAGTCATCCTCCAAATCTGTGGCAGACAACATAAAGCCCATTTGCTATTTTTTATAATTGGCAGCCCATTTGCTAATTCTTAAGTAATTTATTACAGCCCATTTTCTGCCGAGGACCACGGTCAAAAATTTCAACCTTATTTTGCATATTTCGGTGGAGTCCAAACTGTTGTAATCCCGAAATGGTAAACATTTTGTAAGAACTTATTGATTTGCCAAAAAATCGTTTTGTTTTTGTAAGCAAATAAGACTTGGGACAGTTGAGTTGGTTTAAGGGAAAACCAGTGGTAAAAAAATCAGCGCTAGGTGGGAAAAACAACAAAATTAAGGATGTAAATATGCAAAGGGAATTTTATGTGTTTTCAATATAATGATACATGTATATGAACTAGTAAAACTATAGGTAGAGATTAGAAAACAGATGTAGGACATACGTTTCAAGAGGAAAATAAAACAGATGTAGGACATACGTTTCAAGAGGAAAATAGAACTGGGCTGTGTGTTTGATTCAGTAAAAAAACTGCCCGCGGATGTTGTAAGACAAAATATAACTAACGCTGGCGGGCCAGAGGCCAGTAGATACCTGCTGGATTTTTGTGCCCCGTTGTTGTCATGGGCCGGGCCTGTTAAAAACAAAACCAACCTTGGGCAATCTACAGCCCAGTTGAAACTTTCTCGACCTGAAAAAACAATATACATGCTCAATAAACGAGAGAATTCTGCAAGCACAGACTGATAACTAGGATGCAACACGGATATTGTTTTTTATCGTGATAATAAGTGCATGCACTTGTTTCGAAAAAACAACAGAACTGGGAATTCGAACGGCGGGCGCTTATGCTACCCATCAAATAAAAATCAGGTGCCTGAGAATTCGTTTCAAAACAAATGATTCAGCTTTATATCCACGTCAACCCTTGGCATGATGGTTGGAAGCAAATGCAAGTTCATACCAAAAGATCGTTAACAACAATACCAACTTGCGGACGACAACAAAGTACAACTACCAATACCAAACTAACTTATAATCTTTTTACTCCTGGCCCTAGTGTTCATTTGGTAGAAAATCTTGCAGAGGACCAGCTCCCGCTCCTTCTCTTGCTCCAGGTCCCCGAGGTGGTACTGGTGCATCACCCAGTTGGTCCTCTGCTGGTCGAAGTTCTTGTTGGTGTGTAGCACCAGAACCTTTTTGCTGCCCGTCTGCCGGCCGTTGACCACCACCGGCAAGGTATTGCCGGTCTTGTGCCACATCGTGTGCATGCCGTGACCGATCAGTATCTTGTGACGGCCCACGTGCTCCCTTTTGAACGCCCTGAAATTGCTCGAAGAAATGCTTCCTTAGGCCACTCAAAGGTGATACCTGCAGTATTGTGGAATACAGGTTTTAGTGTACCTAGTTGGCATTTTCATAACATCTTTGGCATGTTGCGTCACTTGTTTCACTTTTTATTAACTGTCAAATTGTAAATCGCTTCACGGTGTCTCCGTCTAAAAAGAAAAATAGAGCTATAAAGAAAGGAATATGTTTGTGCAAGTAGATGGCCGATCGGTGTCTTACCTGGAAGTTTCTCAGGTTGGGTGTAGCATATGCCATGCTCGTTGTCGATGGTTGGTATGAACAAATCGATGAGAGACTGAAATCTCAAGCTGTCAGCACTCACTTTGGCCTCAAGGTGCTCGATCAGCTCCTGATCCGTGGGATCGAACTTGACGCTAGCCGGCAGCACCGGCCAATCCTTCTTTGACTTGCATCGGTAATTCCAGTTATATGGTACTCAATGTATGATCAATCGACAGTTTTAAGTGAATGATGAAAGATTTCGACAGATAAGTGGTACTCCAAATCTAAAGTCCAGAATACCCGAACACGCCGCAGGGATTCTTGTGTCACCTCACGCGCAGCGTGTTGTCACGTCAATTCAATGTGTGGACATGATGAATAATTTGACCGACGTATACTAGTACTGCTATTGTACTACTTACTAGTCGTATTTAGTGTCACAATTTATACATAGGTTTAACTAACAAGTACGCACTTGAAGCCTAACTGATATATATACTCCATCATCATTATCAGTACATCCTAAACAGGGGAGTTAGGATGCACTTGATCCCAGGAAGGTATCTATCCTTCAAACCAGAGGAGTGCTTCAAACTAACAACAGTACATAATATCCAACAAAAGAGGGTCGTGCTACAGCAGCAGAATACATGACCCAGTCTAGATATCAGTACGAATCAAGTTGTGCATATTTGTTGTTGGCATGAACCACATCACCGCATGTCGGGTTTGGTAAAAAGACATCCATCGCATGGAAGCTTGATGTCTTTCACACATCGAAGATTATCGGCAACAAGGCGTGTCGACGAATCTCCGGATATGGTGATTCATGAAACCCATGGTATGATGTGTAAACACAGCCCCCCCTCGCGAATGGAAGTTGCATAGCATAGTAATCATCGCCGGTGATATGATCGATGATTGGTTGGATGATAGGATAATTGAGCCCGAGGAACAAGGAGTGGTTGCCAAGGCTGTAAACCCGCCTCCAGTTGAATACGCCTGGCCCAACGGAGCTGGGATCTTTCTCGAACACGAAGCAGCCATAGCCATCAATGTTACGGCGCCCACGCATTGTAATCGCATGTGGTTTGATGTAATGGTTTGGTCAATTTGGTACGTGCGAATGAGCATCAAATGACCGCCGTCACCGAACGAGCGATAAACTAGCACCCATCGGCTGGTATGATTCCAGTGTCCTGGAATCATGAAGGCCAGCGACGGCGTCTCTGCAACAATTCAAATTGGAGACCAAAAGGACAAAAATAAACAATCATGTTCAGAGTATGTGTGGAATTAAGATTATTATAACAGTGACACATATCGCAGACAGAGAATTGCAATGCCGTGGTCATAATCATACCCCAAGTTAAAAAAATAAGCCAATGACTTTCATATTCTAGCAACATGTCATGGTTCAAACATCATGTAACAATGAGAGGAAAACAGCTATGACAACGCCTACTCATATTCTACCATAGCACTTACTACTACTATTCTCATATCAACTCTAAGCAATAGCATGCGTTGTTATAAAAATCTTGTAAACGAGAGTAACATATAGCAATCATGATGTTATGCTCATAATATGTATTCTAACAATCATTAGATGCCAATTTTTCTCATATCAACTCTAACGATAACATGTGTGGTCATAAAAATCTAGGAAATGAGAGGAACATATAGCAATGATGTGGTTATAGACATGCTATGCATTCTAAATTTGTAACAAATGAACAGCCAGTCGTATTCATAAGGTAAAGATGAGATGAGATAGAACAATTACACGGCGATAGATTCCACCAAAGATAGGCAGCCAACTGCGTGCGTCGACCACGTAAACGATGTCATCATGCACTATAGCATCGCATGTAAATGTTGCCTCAACAGATTGATGATGAGCCATAACCATGTATGGCGGCCGGATTCAGATGGACTAATCCCATGTTGAACAAGGCAATGAGCTTGTAATCAATGTAGTCTTCGATGGTGTGGGCACCGCAGATTACAACTTTCTCGCAAAATGAGGTCGAGCCAAAAGCTTGACGTGTCTCGTGCGTAGTAGGCAGGAGTGTCCGGCGGGCCGCGAGGCTCGATGGCGACGGTATCCAACGATGGAAGGGTGATCTCTCGCTGGGTGTAGATATCCACGAGACGCCACGGACTACCGGTGTGGTGGATGAGGACGATCCAGTTGGCCTTCATGCCCGCCCAGGAGTGGCCGCGCATGAAGGACAGGTGGACGGGTAGTGGTAGCATGTCGAGGGGCACCACGACAACCTCCGTAGGATCGTCAGTCGGTGTCTGGGCCACCTGCGAGGATCGGGCATCAGCAAGCAGGGTGTCTTGAAAAGAGCTGGCCGGTTGTAGACGAGTAGATGGTACAAAGACACCGAGCATGCGGCCAGACGGACGGTGCTGAGTAGGTCCATACGACTACATATCTGCTCTAAGAGAACATCGGGGAGGGAATTCCAATCGCGGCTCTGCGTGTCCGTCGGTTCTGCCATTGGGGTTTTCGGTGCCTGCGAGCCAGCGGGGAAGTGGATTCGGGCGGGCGAGCGAAGAAGCTTCTCCTCGTGTGGCCGAGCAAAGGAGCGGGGATATGGTACGCGAGCTACCAAGGAAGATGGCGCTGGCGGGCGAAAGCAAAGGAGCGGGGTAAATGGTGCGGTCGACGATGGGGAAGAGAGGAGGAAGAAGAAGACAGGAGGTAGAAGAGTGGAAGACGGGGAAGAAAGTGCATTAAATCTCAATTCTACTAGTACTACTACCAGGATATAGGCACCATCCTTCGGAGTGTAAATAGTTACACCGATGACATGTGGGTCTACCACAAGAGGGCCCATATGTCAGTTAATGGAGGACAGAGGTGCGTAGGCGTATTTGCGGAAGCGTGCTCTACTGGCAAACATGATGGCGATCTTGGGTAAGGCTGATTTAGTAACACCAACACGTTGGTTCAGCTTATTAATTACGTGTCCCATCTGCTGCAGCGTGTATTGTCACTTCACTGACTAGTTGAATAGTTCTCTCTGACCTAGATGGGGAATAATGGATCGCGAGGACTTCCTTTCTACAGTATCCCTATGCCTCTACGCTAACTTCACTCATTTTGCTCCGTACCTAGTCACTTGTTGAAATCTGTAGAAAGACAAATACTCCGTATTTGGGAACAGAGGGAGGCTTTTACTCAAGACTATTTGGGAAACAGAGAGTATCACCATATGGAGGGAACAGAGGAAGCTTGAAATATGAACATGTCAATGGGAGGGAGTAAGCCCCATGCATGCATGCATGCATGCAACATGCAACACTCACACATACTCCACATGGACGCACGCAACACTCACGCACTCCATGCACACACAGACACGACACAACACACACGCTCATGCTCAAGTGCTCAACCTACTCCCTACGTCCATGAAAGACTGTACATTTAGAGATTTACACATTGACCAGGGTATAATTAACGCCCAAATGTAGCAGACTTATGTGTGCATGCGACCATTGAGATAAGAAGATTAAATGAAGGCCTTTGCATGCTATAATTAAGGATAGACATGTAGCCTATACCTACAGCACAAGTTGGTGCATTAGCCAATCAATATCGATTTAGATTAAAGGCTAAATGCATTGGAAGTGTAGATGTACATCATATACTACTACACTCTTTGTTTTATAGACGATGTACACTCTTTGTTGGAAGACCGAGGGAGGACACGTGCATGCACTCACATACACAGCCAGGGCGGTTCGGGCGCAAGGGTTGGACTCGTGTCGCGCCTGCGAAAAGGTTTGTTTAACTGATTTCTTTTCTCTACCAACTGACAGGTGGGATCCAGAAACCATGTGACAATTTAACCAGTCAGCAAAGTGCCACGCCGACTATGTGGCCGGTCAGTAGGGTGCAATACGGTGCTCTACGATGAGCTAGTGATCGTATAATCGACGCAAAACTATATATAGCGACCGTAAAGAGCGTATTGTTACATATGTTGACCGCCAGTGTATTTTCTCGTTTCAAATTAAGCCATATTAATCAGAAATGATGCAGTATGGACTACTACTAGTACTAGTACTGCTTTGAAGTGTCCCGTCAACTCGCCGAACGAGGAGAAGCTTGCTTACTACGCCTTGATACGTCCATTTTGCATCATGCTTTTATATCGATATTTATCGCATATTGGGTTGTTATTTCACGTTATGTCACAATACTTATGGCTATTCTCTCTTATTTTACGAGGTTTACATGAAGAGGGAGGATGCCGGCAGCTGGAATTCTGGACTGGAAAAGGAGCAAATATTGGAGACCTATTATGTGCAACTCCAAAAGTCCTGAAACTCCACGAAACGTCTTAAAATAAATAAAGAAAAATCGTCACCAAAGATGAAGGCCAGGGGGCCCACACCCTGCTCACTAGGGTGGGCGGCGCGCCCCCCTGGGGCGCGCCCCCTACCTCGTGGGCCCCCTGGTGGCTCTCCAATGCCCATCCTCTCCTATATGAGCTCTTTCGATGAGAAAAAAATCAGAGACAACCTTTCGGGACGAGACTCCGCCGCCACGAGGCGGAACCTCGGCGAAACCAATCTAGGGCTCCGTGAGCTGTTCTCGCCGGGACACTTCCCCGGAGGGGGAAATCATCGCCATCATCATCACCAATGCTCCTCTTATCGGGAGAGGGCAATCTCCATCAACATCTTCACCAGCACCATCTCATCTCCAAACCGTAGTTCATCTCTTGTATCCAATTCTTGTCTCCAAGTCCGGGATTGGTGCTAGTAGGTTGCTAGTAGTATTGATTACTCCTTGTAGTTGATGCTAGTTGGTTTATTTGGTGGAAGATCATATATTCAGATCCTTTATGCATATTATTACCCCTCTGATTATGAACATGAATATGCTTTGTGAGTAGTTACGTTTGTTCCTGAGGACAAGGGAGAAGTTTTGCTATTAGTAGTCATGTGAATTTGGTATTCTTTCGATATTTTGATGAGATGTATGTTGTCTAACCTCTATTGGTGTTATGTGAACGTCGACTACATAACACTTCACCATTATTTGGGCCTAGAGGAAGGCATTGGGAAGTAATAAGTAGATGATGGGTTGCTAGAGTGATGAAGTTTAAACCCTAGTTTATGCGTTGATTCGTAAGTGGCTGATTTTGATCCATATGTTTCTTGCTATGTTTAGGTTTACCTTTATACTTTTGTTGTAGTTGCTGATGCTTGCAATAGAGGTTAATCATAAGTGGGATGTTTGTTCAAGTAAGAACAGCACCCAACCACCGTCCACCCACATATCAAATTATCAAAGTACCGAACGCGAATCATACTTAACGTGATGAAAACTAGCTTGACGATATTCCCATGTGTCCTCGAGCGCTTTTCCTATTATAAGAGTTTGTCCAGGCTTGTCCTTTGCTACAAAAGGATTGAGCCACCTTGCTGCACTTTATTTACTTTTGTTACTTGTTGCTCGTTACAAATTATCCTATCACAAAACTATCTGTTACCACTTATTTCAGTACTTGCAGAGAATACCTTGCTGAAAACCGCTTATCACTTCCTTCTGCTCCTCGTTGGGTTCGACACTCTTACTTATCGATAGGACTACGATAGATCCCCTATACTTGTGGGTCATCACGCCTCTCCCTCGCCTACGCGTGCAGTGGTTCGCAGGGCGAGGAGAGGGTTTTGACTACAGCGCCTCTCCCTCTCCCTCTCCCTCTCCCTCTCCCTCGCCCTCGCCCTTGCCCTCGCGGTGGACGTGCAACAGTTCAATCGGTGTTAGATTGCCAGAAGCATATTGTACTGTAGTATCATCATTGTTGGACCTTCCGAAGAGGCGAAGAACCAAGTGCAAGGTTCACACGAGTACGAACTGTTGAACCTCCCGAAGAGGCAAAGAGCCAAGCGCAAGGTTTTATAGGATTTGTCGTCCTAGTAGGAGTGTACTACAACTATAGCGAACAATGCTACTGTATGATGCCGCCACGTCACGTATATCCAAAGCTGTGCCACCTTTTTTTCTCAAAGAGCGTGTTGGAGCCCGTGCAATAACCACACAAGTTGCACGTACACATAACACATTTACTAGTAATAAATTATAAAGGACAAATGCCAGTATGCCACACAAGTTCATCTCCAATTCATGTGATAAATTTGTGCACGACTAGTCTACATATATTCACAGCGCTACCGTTCACAATTACCGTACTCCACTTACACGTTATAGATGGGCTACATGTCCTCCTCCAGGTTCCAGTCCCATGTGTTCTTCATGGATGGCACGATCCATAGCGGTGGGCAACGAGAATCATTGTCGCAGCTTTCTAGTCCGGTTCCACACGATGGAGACTCATCCAAGCTGAAGCGGCATAAATCAGGGATAGCGTGTCCCAGCATGTCGTTCATATGGCGGTGCGCACTGAAGACACAACCATGCTTCATGAACGGCAGGCCTTCCGTGTCGTGCACGAAAGGTGGCATCCTCTTCACAATGGGGTAGCTGTCCCCGATGAAAAGCGAGTACTCTCCAAGAGTGTTCCTCGGCACCCACGTAGCATCATAGGGGTCGAACTCGACGCCGTTCATCTGGTACACGCGGCATCCCAGATCTGGACACATGGTGACGTACATAGTCAAGGTCCATGCATAATAATGTTGTGCTCAAATATGGCGGTCAAGAATACTGCAGGAAATAGTACTACTCCGGTATAGAGGAAGTAAAATAACCGCTTATTATATATAGCCACTCTTGGCTACATGGATGAGATAGTAAGACATGGAAAAACAAAAATGGTGGCAGCTAGTGGGTTCAAGTCTTCAAGGGCCTAGCTAGCTATACGCGTCCTCCAAGGTAAAAAGTACTCCTACTAGTACTACTAGTACAACAATGAAAGAGAAGGCGAGAGGGTTAAAAAATGGAATACCTGGGTAGATGGTGACGGTCCGATCGTGGTAGATTGTGTGACCATGTTGCACATCAGTGGTACCATGGGTAACGCATCGCTAAGATAGTTGATCCCAATATGCCAAAGTCAGCTACAAGGTTCCAGGTTAGACCGAATCGCGGATGCAAATGCACATCCAGGACCGGCGATCTTATTTTGATCGGGGGATGACTGGTCCCTGCAAAATAATGGAGTACCCTAAGGGATGCAAATGATGGTTTGTGCATTCCGTTTGTAATCTCCCGTACCGTAGGATGGCAACTAGATGAGACAAGTCCCCTGGCTTGTCACCGCGAAGATGTGGCCTAGATGGCGCATGGCGTCTTCGAACGTGTAGGGGTACAAATCTGCCGCCGCCAACATGCGCCAGCCTCTGCCATTACTGCCTCTTGCATTGATGGCAATCCTTATGTCGAACACCGCGATGAGATAGTAATCGTCGTATCCGTGTCGCTTTGTCGGCGGGTCCGCAATTGCTATATTATTCAATCTCATGTAGGCATCATCATACGTATTCAAGCCCAGCCAGTCCGGAAGGCCGATCCCAATGGTGGAGAAGGGGTCTACCGGAACGGCCGCACTGCTGTGGATGTTGTGCAAAATGCTGGTGGTTCCGGCCGGAGGTATGCAAGCCAATCTTCGTTGGCACCGATCCAGACCTATATATAAGACGGTGGGCAGCAGAGAAATTACTGGATGGAAATGGAATAACTAAGTACTACATGATCAAACTCCATTACTGACCTGCTCATCGGACAAAATCCGACTACCTCAACATCGGCAACTCTAGCGGAGTCAACGTGCAACCATGGCCAAGGAGCGGTGGACTGTTCGAATGATTGTTCCATAGAAGAACCTTCTCCTCGAGGACGCATGGAAGACCAACAAGCATGGCCTTTTCGCAAGCCTGTTTAAGCAGCGTCTTGAAAAAGTTGGTGCAGGAAGCACCGTGTCTTGCGGCGGTGAGGACATCGGAGCGGCGTGCGATTTCTCCTAGAGGATCGTCATCCAAGGTCTCCCAGCCCCGACGAGGAGGAGAACCGCCTGGCGAATCCATGGGAGCAGCGACAAACTGCCTTCTCTTCGGGGAGAGGGGAACTGGCGATGAGGAGATAAGAGTGTAGTAACCGCAGGGCCTCGTCCCTTCCAATTGTAGATCGTTCCTCAGCGAAGGGGTGAGGCTATTATTTACTACTAAGTACTAGCATTATGGAACGTTATGGGATTGCATTATACTTTAAATAATAGCGCTAGTAAGAAATTTTTGACACTAGGTAGTAGTTTTTGGCGTGGGATTAAGAAATTTTGGGTATGTTTTTGCCATTTTTTGTACACGCCAACTAGTGTCAAAAAATGTCTTACATTATGTGACGGAGGAGTACGTACTCGTACTATAGCAGTACTAGTACTACTTTTCTCAGCTAGTAGTGCGATGTACTGTACTTCTAGTCTAGTCTAGTATAGTGCACCAGTTTTGAACTCTTGAATCTCAGGGCCAAGGAGCTACAGTTGGAAGTGGAGGGTACTACTGTTCTCTAGAACCATCGCTGTAATGCAGGGGAAGTACACCTGCGTAGTGGCCTAGTGGGTACTCTCGGTGCTCTATTCAGCCGCTCCTCTCATGTAGCTGGCCTACTCACCGCCTCCTCTCACGCACACACTAGCAGCCTGTTTATCGTGACGGTTACCGTGGGGGCGTAACATTTGAGTTATTAGATACAGTGAGACTAGGCTTTTCGCTTCCATTTGTGGAGGTGTAATGGATCTCGTCGAACTTTGTTAGTAGTTCCTTCTTTATGAATGAGATGAAGCAAAGCTTTTGCCTCCATTTCAAAAAAAAACACGTCAAGAGGAATTTCTTTTATAGTAGAGCCGAGAATGGAGTGAAGTCCATGCATGCAACGCCACAAGCTACAGAGTAGTAGTAGAGCACTTTACATACAGAGCCATATTGCACAGTTCCCAATGCCCCGCCAAGCTTTTCCGGCTCCTCGGGCTTAATTGGGAGGCGCTAGTTTAAATATGCTACTAGCTGATGAGGAAGCTGCAAGCGAGGTGCGGCTAGGGCGAGCACGCGAGCCACGGGATGCTGGGAAGGAAAACCCATTCACGTGGCTAGGCTATCCAGTGCACCCAGATTGTGGGGCCACATGTCCGTTTGACTTCAAAACTCAAACTACCTGTGTAAAATATTGGCTCGCAGCGAAGTGTAGTAGTATTTTTTTTAAAAGGTCGTCGTATGCTCGCCGGATCGAACCCACAAAACGAGGTATACACTCCCGCGACCACTAGTAGTAATCGTTGGAGTACAACGCAACCTAGAATCGCCTTTTGTCGCTAGTAGTACATACATTGTTCCTTACAAGAAACCCCTAATAATTCAAGAAACCACTAAAATGCCAAGAAACTACTACCACTTGCATACGTGGCAGACTTAAGATAAGACTACCTTATCAACCATTGTACATGCTCTTACCAACAAAAATCCTCGAGTGACCTCCTACCTCTGGCCCGTCCACCTAGTCATCCTCGGCCATGGGACGCAGCTACCGCCACCGGCAGAAGGCGGGGTCAAAACCGCCGGCGGTGTGGAGCCCTTGTTGCGGCAGCCTGGATGACAGCTCCGTCCGGCGCTCGCGGCCACTAGCTAGCCAAGATAGCTTCGTCCAGCTGCTTGTCTGCAAGGTTTGCTAGCTAGATTGGCACGGCATGACGGCTTGCTTCGTCTGCACGCGCTAAGGCCAGCCATCTGCTCGGCGAAGGCGGTAGCGGCGGCTTGCTCGCTCGTGGGACACGCTCGGGCCAGCTGTCAACCCGTCTGAGAGGCGGTAGCGCGTCCGGCCCGTCCGGCGGAGCGGCTGACCAACTCGCTCATCACCGGCGCCACCGACGAACACGCATCAAGATCTGCTTTGAAGTAATGTTCAGGAAAATAATGATTTGAGGGGAATAACGGGATAGAAGGTCGATGTGGGTCCCTCATGTCAACGGTCAAACAAAATGTGTTGGTTTAAGCTGCCTCATCAAGACGGACGTGGGCCAAACCCGCTTATAAATGGGTTTAAACGAACCTAATCGGTAGGAGTACTAGGTAGTAGTTTTTGGCGTGGATTAAGAAATTTTGGGTATGTTTTTGCTATTTTTTGTACAATAGATTCTTCCTAGGGCTGGTTGAAAGTGGTAGTTTTTTATTAAATACTCTACATATTGTAAGTAGGAGTGAAAGTTAAGCTTTGGAAGCCAATAAGCAAGGCTAGTTACATAGTGCATATGTGTACATGATTGAAAGTAAATATCAACCATGAGTGACTAATATCTTGATGGAAAACTTCGAAACTATGGAATACTAGGAAAAAATGCATGGTTGGAAATACTAGCAATGTTCGTGTCCGGTACAGCGAATCATAATTAGAATAATACTTATTCACAAACTTGGTACAAAACACCCTAATTTTGATATACATATGTCACTAGAGATATATTATGTTTCAATTAGAATATATTCCTTGGGCTGTTTTGGTGAGGTTAGGGAGGGATGTGGTTGGTTTTAAGATACTAATTATGGGTTTTTCTGCAAATTGGTAGACAAGTGGGATGTTGGTGAGAAAAGGCAACAACTTACCTCACAATCGTTAGATGTAGATCTAATGGTCAGAAAGCTTGACGGATGGCGCATACATCGGCATCACCAACTTAGTCTTGTGTAGGAGTACTAGCAAGATCTGTGCATTGCACGGAACATCAAGATGCATTTTTATAAAACACTTGTTGTCATTGACCTCATGGGAGTAATCCCATGTGTAAAAACTAATGATATCTCGAGAAATATGAGATAAGGTGAAGAGGAGTGGGGTGTGGTGGTGGTTGGTGGTAGGACTGAGCGGAGACATGGGGATTGACGACGCGGGCAATGCCACTGTGCCAGCTTTGTTCCAGAGGCTTCCTTTCTTAATTGCTCAACAATGAGGTTTGTTGGAGATAAGGATGAACGAGGGAAGGCCTTGTCTGTAAATGTGGAGAGGGGTGCGGGTATCTTTTAGTTTAATTTCCATCCGTCAGATATAGATGGGACGGTCTATATTGCAAGATGGCACACGTACCATCATCACCAACTCGGTTTTTTATAAGCGAAGAAATATAAGTATGGAGATACAAACGTATTATCGATACTTGCTTCCGTAAACTAGCATCTACATTCTATACAACGCCTCGGCATGTGGGGCCTTAGCACAATGACTTCTCGACTGTGTAAAACAAAGATTTTCCGTCACGACAAGGAGGGGGTGACGGCGGCGCGCTTTTTGGCTTGCTCTAGTCCTAGTAGTCATACTAGGTGGTCTAAGAACGTGTAGATTTATTCTTTTTTCACTTCTCGTGTTCGCCATACTGCCACGACTGTTGATGAATAGACGGTAAGTTATTCACGGGGAAACCCTTGTTGAGCGTGTTTGCGAGAGAGAGAGAGAGAGAGAGAGAGAGAGTGCGTGTGTGATATGTTAGAGACTGAGGCAATGATAACAGATTCTTTGTGTCTATGTGTGTGGAGGATAGAGAGAGACATGTACATGGGGCTTTGTGTTGTGTAACGTCGAGACACACATACATAATTAGAGAGTGAGTGTGTGATATACACATGCGGACATGGGGAGAGATGAGGATCCAGATAAATGGGTGTTTGTGCGTGTCTGTGTGTGTTTGTGCACGCGTTTGTGTGTGACAGGGAGAGAGTGTATGTGGAGTAGAGAGACCAATGATGATGTAAACCTAGTATAAGGGAAGGGGAATGGTGTGACATGTGTAGTAGCGAGATAGAACGGGTGCGGGCGGGGGGAGAAGGCTATTTGGAAGAGACATCGAGTGTGTGTGTGGGAGAGGGGTGTGAGAGTGAGAGAAAGAGAGACCTAGCGACGGAGAGAGAGAGAGAGAGAGAGAGAGAGAGAGAGAGAGGAAGAGAGGGGGCGAGAGGGGTCGTTTGTGTCCATAAATGGTGTATAGATAGGGAGACAATGTTGATGTTGTCCGAAATTGGCCTATGAACGAATACGCAAGGGAAGCGAGTCACCGTGTGTGTGATAGGGACTTCATGAGAGATCTAGAATAGATGGTGTAGAGAACAATGTGCGAAATCGTGAACGATTATACATTAGGGAGCTATGCAAAGAGTCACGACATATATGTATATAGGGAAGGAGCTGGGGCGGGTCCGCATGTGGGAGAGATAGAAAGAGGAGAGTGGTGCACAAGGAGACAAAGTGTGCTTGTTTGCAGTGGGGGTGGTGTGTGAGGTGAATGTGCGAGAACCACATAACTAGGGAGATAGACGTTTGGGGGCGACATTTTGTGTGTATGGGAAATATACACTCTACATAGTGCGTGTGCTTGGGTAAGAGAGATAGCGGGAGACCTAGAGAGTGAAGGAAGAGATGTGTGCATGCCCGAGAGAAAAAGTGATAGAGACCTATGTCGGGGTCCGGACTTTACAAGAGAGAGGGGTGTTAATGTGCTCGTGTGTTGGTGTTTGGGGGAGAGAACGACTTCTCTATGTGTGTGTGTGTGTGTGTGTGTGTGTGGTGGGGGGGGGGGTTGACTTCAGATAAACCGTGAGGTGTCTATATTTGAGGGACTTTAGTGTAATTGAGATATTGTGCACTCATGGTTGATCAATTTGTTTCACAATTTGTACTATGAGATAACGATACTTCTGAACATGCATGATATACCTTGATGTACCAGAATTACAAACCTAAGATTGGAATTTTGGAATTCGACTCCATCATTAGCTTTTGTAATTCATTTAAACGGAGGTACAATTTTTAAGCCGGGATTTCGTGATTTCAAATTCATATATCAAACCTAGAGATATACACATACGGGCATGTTCAAACTTTATAATCATTCACTTTATTCATACACATACACATTTTTGCTTTTGTCATCATATTTAGGATAAACACATTTGGAATTTCATTTGAATTGGACCGTATGATGGTATTTGCTTGTAGTAGCTCAATGATCCATATTTGAATTGAATGGAAAATCTAAGTTGCGAGTTGGAGACATTGATTTTCAAAATTTGCACATTTTTTTGCGTGCAAAACAAACAAATTGTTGGCCATGATATCATAGTCGGCCGTACGA
Organism: Aegilops bicornis; assembly: GCA_021605145.1. Classification (NCBI taxonomy): domain Eukaryota; kingdom Viridiplantae; phylum Streptophyta; class Magnoliopsida; order Poales; family Poaceae; genus Aegilops; species Aegilops bicornis. Next base: position 396,276,900 of record CM038673.1, on the reverse strand, counting down.
GAGCAGAATACTTATAATTTTAGGCGCCAAAAGCTTTCAAACTTCCCGCTCACATCGACATATCACGCGCCCGAAAGTTTAGCCCTGCGATATTCCTGTTTTACCCCTGCCACATGAACGGAAAAGGGCTGCTTTGGTAACTCCATTGTTTTCCCCTCTTTGCCCCCCACATTCTTCCCAGGCCCTCCTTCCCCTCCCGACCCCCAACCACGGCAAGCTGCGAATCTAGTCCTCCGCCGCAGCGGTGGACCTCACACCCGTCGGATCTACCTTCCGCACCTTGGAACCCTAAGCGCCAACTCACCACTTCACCGGAGCCGCTTCAGCGACTGGCTTGTCCACCGCTCCAGATCTCCTTGACCGCCATCATGGTCCATCGCACCGGATCTTCTTAACCGGCGCCCTCGTCCACCACAGCGTAGGCCCTTCACTGACTCCCTCGTCCACCCCTTCGCTGGCCCTTCATACAAGCCCTCGTCTGCGGCAAGAGATCCGCCTCACCGAAAGCACTGTACAACGCGCCCGCCAAAGCCTTCGTCCACTACACTGGACCCGTTCCACGGACGCCATATTCAACTCCACCGGCCCTGCTTTATCGACGCTGCAGCCTCATCAGGTTATTTCGATTTTTACTCCTTCGGTTTTTCTCTTTATCGTGCAACTGTTCACTTACCACAGATGAGCTTTCTTGTATGTCGACAGGCGCCGCAACCGTAGTACCGGAGCCGCTTCAGCGACGACATACCGCCCAAACTCAACCGCAACACGAGCACCATCGACGATCCTTAGCTATCAAGTATGACAACGATACCCATACGCCACCGAGAATCAGGTACTATTATCCAACGGCCGACGCCACGTTCACTTTCCTAGCATAAGCACCGCACCTTTGAATTTCTTGAGGCATCATTCAGTTTTTCATGAGATGCGTTATTCGCTTTGCACCTATAGGGCCATACTTACGGCGATGAACATGTTACATGTGCTAAATTACATACCAGTGCACATATAGTTAATATGCCTTAGTTTTGTTCTGATGCCACCTGTTGGTTCCATCAGACTGCTTAATGTTCTCTATGCTTAATTACACATCAGCAAACTAGCATGTGGTTCCGCTGCTTTTTGTTCATTTTACCCTACATTTTTTGATGCTAGCTATTACATCACTGCTCCGAGCCTCTGTTCATTACTTGTTTGTGTGTTCTTGATCTTCCCAAGTTGCATGACTAATTTGATGCTTCTATTAATTATGGAGCTGCCAACCCCATCAAGCAAAATATTTGTTCTTTTGGGGCTGGCACCTCGAACAAGCATAAAAATAGAGGGAAGCAGATATATTGTCGTGTATGCACACACCCTTCTTTCATTAGTTTAGATGAACCATTGATGATCAATTCGGACCAGTGCATGCGATTAAAATTAATTTTACCTAAATAGATGGTGTAGAATAAACTACAACAACTAGATTTGCAACCACAGGATCTTGTGATATCTTCAAAGAACATTGCAACAGCAGCTAGGCTTCATGACAACATATGGTAAGCGGTGTGTTTTAGTACATGTGAAATGTAATGTGAGTGGGCTGCTTTCTTGGCTTGTGCCCTCAACGTGTAATCCTACCGAATTACAAATAGTCCAGTTGTCTGCTTTGCTGTATTGCTTGATTCAAATGCTTGTTTGTTGTTACGCTATACCTGAGTTGGTCAATATGTCGTGATTACTGTTTGTACTATCGTAAAGAAATGCATGCCTATTTCATTTGAGTCCTTAACTTTTCCTCTCAACTTCATCACAAGACTGTCTTCGTAGTTTATATGAGGCCACACTGTTGAGTGCTTTCTCAGATTATTTCAACCGCTTAGATGCCTTGGCAACTTAAATATAGCGGTTGTACACTCCCTTTCAACTAGGGATGTCAACTGGGTCCCGTTTAATCCCGATTAAAGTCCACTAGTGGTATGATAGTTCAAAAGAGTTTTTGTTTTTTGAGGAAAATGAACTAGGGAGGTAGCAAAAACTAACTAGATGGTTCTAGCGGATGTCGTTTATTTGCCACTTACATCCCTAGTTTCATCCTACCATTTTAATTTCTTTTCGGCTGATGCTGCTTCGAACCATTTAAATATAGTTTGCCATGCTCGGCAATAATTCATCTGTCATTTACCATGTAAGCTTACTGCCTGGATCATACGATAACTATCTCTTACTTATGTCCAGTGGAAACCTTTCAGGATGCCGTTCACACTAGGACACAATGTACAACCCCAGAATCTATTTGTGGAAGCAGTGCACCATCCATGTTACCAGATGGTAGCAGTTCAGAGGCAACACCGCCAGAGAGCAGCCTGAGCACAGATATTATAGTGCTTGAGGCTCTACTAGAGGCAGAAAGAGATGGTGTGGCTGCCATGAATGAGGTAATCTTTATCTTGAGGCTGGAAATTATGAAATTAGCGGCACGCATAATGCAAGCAACCCAAGAATTGGAGGAAGTAAGAATGTTGCATTTGAAGACGGAGGAGGTCCTGCTGTTTCTGCTATCTGAAGCCCAAGGTAATCCTGGTTCTTCTTTAGATACCAGTTGAAATTGTCATTAGTTTATTGTACTTGCATGTTGTGTCATGTCTCTGAATGGATTATGTTGCAAGACCCCCTATGTTGCCCATGTGTTGTAATGATCCGAATTTTTTAGGTGAGGTAACCCTCAGTACTTGTATGATTGACATAAGGTGAACTGTTTTTCGTGTGAGCATATTGTATTGGATGAAATAACTGTTTGAATCAGAGTGTATCCAACCTACTGAATTCGAAGATCACGACATTTCTAAATCATAATCATATATAAAGGTGGAATAAATCTTTGTTGTGGTTTTGAAGAAATAAATAACAAAACGTATAATTATCTGTGGATATTCGTAATCGAATACAAATTGGATTTTAATATAGTTTGCTGTGTCCTGTGGCAAACGTGAATGCTAATTCTCCCAAGTTTTGAACGAAGCGGCTAAACACCCACTATAATTTGTGGGCTGCCCAAAGCAAGTGTTTGCGAGATGGAAATTACTGTCTACCCACGACACTGACATCCTTATCGACCGGATTTACACCGCTGTCGATAGGGGTAGACTAGTAACTTCAATCGACGTGACAGACGGCCTCTGAGCCCATTCAGACATGGTGGGCGCCAAACGTGGGCGGCAAAACACATTTGATTCAAGCTCGTCCGAAAGACATGTGTCTCTTCCTCCATTTCCCCATTCATACACGGTGGGCGGCAAAACAAACTCTCCTCTCCAAAATCGATGTAGGCTAATATTTTAAATAGGGGCAGATGTGTAACTTCCATCAGACGTGACACAACCGCCCTACCTGTCAGCCCCGTTCATACACCGTGGGCGACAACCGTGGGCGGCAAAACACCCTCTCCTCGCCAGAAATAGTTACCGGAAAATATTTGGGAGATGCGAGATTACCGTCCTATCCCCAACCGATGCGATGTCCAAAATTTTAAATGGGGGATAAGTTCGTAACTTTCCCCCATTTCAGAGAAGTGCGTCCCAAAGTTTGAGACCCCCCCTCTCCTCCATTTCCCCATTCATACACCGTCGGCGGCACGACAACCTCCGCACTGCGGCCAGCCTCCTCCGTCCGCCACCCATCCTCCACCTTGCCGGAGCCGCTACCCCTACCCCGTCGTCCACTACAAGAGATGGACGTCTCTCATCCACGACGCTGGACCAGGATCCTTTCATTCCTCCTCTCGCTTCTTCGGCGCCATCGTCCACCTTGCCGTTGCTGCTCCTACGACCGCCTCGTCCACGGCAACAGGATATATCCCCCGACCCGGCCGTCTGCCGTCTAAGACTTCTTCCCCGCCGCCGGCAACCATTGCACCCGCAACACCCTCAACGTATCAGCATAGGCCTACACGGCGTCGCAAGAGAGGTGGTACTCTTCCATATGTGCTTAAGTTATTGATCTCACCCAGAAAATAGATTGTAATTTGTTAACTGTACTTTTCTTGTCCGTACCAAATCGTAGTGGCTAGTTGAAAGCAAACATTGGTTGCGAAGTAGCTTTGTCCGGCTTGCACCTTCCGATCCGCCATGGCACAGGCACTATACTCGTAAAGCTTATGGTCTCCCCCCTTTATATTCACTACCATCATCGTAGGTGCTTCGTGTCGTGCTAGCACTGCTCCTCAAGACCTCAACCCAAAGCTTACATGTTGAAATACGAATCTGATATGATGCTCATATCCTTTGAAGCGAAGAAAATTTAATTGGTCACCTAATGTTCCTATATTCGTTTCGAAAAGCATGTGCGCCACCCATTGGTCCAGCTAGTTCCACTTTCCTGATTTTTCTCTTGATGCTTAGGGTTTTCCCCTTTTATCTACTCTACTATGATCTGCGTAGGTGCTTTCTGTCGTACTAGCATTACTCCACCCTTCAAGCTAAACAACACAACACTTAGAATTCGAAAGCTTAGTTGTTCAAATATGATTGTGATATGATACTGATATTAGTTAACTGACACATTTAATTGGTTAGCTAAAGGTCCCACTTGAGTTTCCAAATGCATGTCGCGACATATAGAGAGACAGCATAATTGCATTTCTTTGTCACTTGTTGACCGTACTTTCTTGTCCATACCAAATCTTAGTTGTTATTTCAAAGAAAACATTGGTTGCTAACTACCCTTTGTGCGGGTTGCAGCTTCAGATCTGCCATCTAACTGCCACGGTCAACACTGTACTCATCATGCTTATGTTTTCCCCATTTTATGATGACCACAATCAGCTACGTGGTTCGTGGTCGTAATAGCACTGCTCCACCCATCGAGCTAAACAAGCTTAGTTGTACAAATTCATATCTCGATATTATTGCTGATATTAGTAAAACTGAGAGATGTTTAATTGGTGAGCTAAATGTTCCTACTTTAGTTTCGAAATGCATGTGAGCCACATATGGAGAGACCGGAAAGAATAGTATTTCTCTACGCGCTCTGGTTCATCAAGGGTGGCCAACCGACATTGTATTGAAAGACTTGTAATATCTTCAATCTGCTTGCTCTTCTGCTCTTCTTTAAGATGATACTCTTCTCTTGCGGTCGAATGGTCAGGTCGAGTTGTTCTCCCTTAGTATATTTTGAATCTGTCAGGACAGGTCGACTTGTTCTTCTTTACTATATGTTGAAGCTATCATCTACGAAGTGTCATCACTTCTGGAGCTCTCATATTTTGAGTAGTAGGCCACATTATATTAATGCACACAACAAATTACAGCATGCATGGCATCTTTTAAAAGAATTGCAGAGATAGCACAAAGGGGTTTACAGGGAGGCAAGATTGGATTAGAATCACTTACGCATTACAAAGAAAATTTCACTTGTTTTTATGTTTTCATGCATGTCGGATATTGAACATTATCAAAATGAATATGAGAATGGGCACACGAGAGGAATATTATGAACGATATCTTGGCTAACAAACTTGGCATGGTGGAGGATGGCCTATCTTATTCACCCATCAAGGTGCTTGCTCTAACTTTGCAAAGTTGTATTGGTCGCACATATTTTGCATCGACCTCTTGCATTACTTCTACTTTGTTACACCATCTCGCTTAGTTTAAGCATCATATATGATTATATGCCATACCTATCCATTTTACATACCTATTCCATGTGTCATCACACTATGTTTTTCCATCAAATGTTGTTCTTTCGTAATAGATGTCCAAAAGGAAGAGGGTGAGTGCAGATCCTCAAGGAGTACAAACTAGGTATTTGGAAAAGGTAGTGATACCTGTTAAATCAGATAGATCAGCAGCCACAGAAAACACAGGCCCAACTGTACCACACTTTACCCCTACTCCAGTGGCCAAACCCCTATTAGAACTGCTGGGAGCCCATCGTCAGGTACTGTCTATGATATCAGTTCAAAATTTGAACTCATAAATTTCTGCTTGTGCCTTACCTTCTCTCCTGTATGAAAACTAATTTCAGATGAATCTCCTTGCTCAAAGGATCATACGATCTCAAAACAATAATGGGCTCTGAATTGCTCTTGTCAGTACCTCTCTCCCTTTTGCCTTGTAACGTTGTACTTAATTAATTGCTATTTGATTAGTATCATCGATGCACCGAGCTTCATTATCCTATGTTTCTTCCAATATTATTTGATCTATATTTACTCTTTGCAAAATGTAGAATAATGGCAACGCTTATAAAGAATTTTCTTTGGGGAATTTAATGAATTATCCTTCCATCAACATGGAGAAGGGCATTGTCCATCCCGTGTTAACATGTAATGTAAGTTCATCCTTCTCAAGCCTTCAAACTTTGTTCTAGTATAGATTTGGATAGGCATCATTTCCTCCATCGCTGTTTGCTTTCTTTGTTTACATCGATTGGATGTTTGCAACAACTACCGATTTCAAATTGTAGTTGTAAAAACATGTTCCTTATCTTGAAACAGATCCATTTATTTGCTTATATAATTGTGAAACCTGTTACGTTTCTCCTTGTTTCTCTTTCAGAGTCGTATCTCTTACGCCAGGAAGAACTTTAGGGAAGATAGTGAGCCAAACCATCTTGAGGACAGTGAGATGACCCCAAGGTCTTGTCTTGATGAAGACAGTGAGTTGAAGCTACTCACCAGCAGGTGTGAGACAACCTCTGCGATCGCTGCCTCAATCAGTTCGACTTCTTCAGTCTCAACTTAAAGCGGAAAGGCTTGCTTCATCTCAGCTCCGACTTGAAGTCAAAGATGCAACGAAGATGTCAGAGGACTGCCGTGCACACCATCATGCCTTAAATCTAGTGTTGATGCATACATCGTTGACACTGGCCGAGGTCTACTCAGCTTCTTCACCGCTATGGGCCCGAGCTTGCTGTGCCTAGTGCCTTCGAAGTGCTCTCGGTTTTGTATATTCTTTTGTCGGTAGCATTTATTTGCACTTTGGTAGCGAACTTTGATACCCAGTGGATGTAATATGTGATAGCCGTGATAGCCTAAGCGTAAGTTGCTTGCTTATTTATTTCCTTGTTGTCTTGTTTATTTGTTTGCTTGTAGTCATTGCGGTTCTTTGTCCGCGGTGTGCTAGTGGCTGCAATAACCTATTTTTTAAAACTAGGCTACAATAACCATGGGCTAATATTTACTGTAGTGACACTGGGCCTCCTACGGGCCGTAGAAACAGTGGGCCTTCTATGGGCCGTAGAAACAATGGGCCTTCTATGGGCCGTATCATCAATGGGCCTTATACGGGCAGTATGATAACATGGGCCAATAACAGGCCGCATTATGGACGTAAACGGGCTAGAGTTGGAATCGTCCGTTCATGGGCCGACCATAACGGGCCATCGTTAATAGGCTGTATTTCATGACGCTATGAAAACGGCCCAACGATAACGGACCACAAACGGGCCGATTGTAACCACGGGCTGAATTTGTCCCACAAGCGAAAATGGCGAACGGGCCGTAAGTAAACGAATCGCCGGAAATGAGCCCAAGAATAAATGGGCTCGAGAAGGCCGAAAGATAACATGGGTTGGAAACGCATTAGCGGAATAACGGGCCGTTAATGGGTATAAAGTGATACACTTTGTTCATTACGGGCGATTTCACCACGGGCCGTTAATGGGTGTAAAGTGATACCTTTGTTCATTACGGGCCGATTTCACCACGGGCCGTTAATAGGCCAAGAGTTACATAGGGCCTCATATGGGCCGAAAGACGTCAAGGGCCATACATGGGCCAGAAGTGAAAACGGGCTGGAATCATATTGGGTGGCCTAGATGACGCTACTGGGTCTAATTCGGATAGGGCGTAACGGGCCTTCGGTTAGCGGGATGTAAATGGGCTATATGCGAACATGCCGTTAACAGGCTTTCCATGGGTCGGCCCACCACCTTTTGACCAAGTCAAACGGGCCGGCCTTTTCACAGGAATGGGCCTCTGTTGGGCTGTGCCACGTGTCGACGTATCATAGGCGCCTTCTGTCCAATGAGTGGATGACATCTGTCCCAACGATGAGCCGACACGTGTTTCCTCCAGCCAAAGATGATTTTACACGTGGGAAATCCCCATTGGTCGGGGCTGTTTATTGGATCCAAAACCCGACCCGATAGCTTAACGGCGTTCCATTACGGTGGATGCCACGTGTCGGTCACCCTTGATGAAAGCACTTGTATGACGCGGGATTTATCGTCATGGAAGTGCACACTTCAGTGATGATAATTTTGGTAATGTCATGGAAACTTCTACGACAGCACAGGCATGACTATCTTGATTCTGTCATAAAATCGTCATGGATGTACATGCATGACAAAAAATGCGACCTACTGTGACAAACACGTATCATCACGGAAGTGTATTTTTTTGTAGTGATATGTTTCATGCTATGGTTAGGTTTACCTTAATACTTTTGTTGTAGTTGCGGATGCTTGCAATAGAGGTTAATCATAAGTGGGATGCTTGTCCAAGTAAGGGCAGCACCCAAGCACCGGTCCACCCACATATCAAATTATCAAAGTACCGAACGCGAATCATAGGAACGTGATGAAAACTAGCTTGACGATAATTCCCATGTGTCCTCGGGAGTGCTTTTCTCTATATAAGAGTTTGTCCAGGCTTGTCCTTTGCAACAAACAGGATTGGGCCACCTTGCTGCACTTTATTTACTTTTGTTACTTGTTGCTCGTTACAAATTATCCTATCACAAAACTATCTATTACCTATTATTTCAGTGCTTGCAGAGAATACCTTGCTGAAAACCGCTTATCATTTCCTTCTGCTCCTCGTTGGGTTCCACACTCTTACTTATCTAAAGGACTACGATAGATCCCCTATACTTGTGGGTCATCAGCTATCACGGAAGTGTCACTTCCGAACTACGCCTAATTTGAACAAGGGGCTGAGCGCGGGGAACTTTGCGTCCCACCCACCACCCACTTAATAGCCACTGTCGAGGACTTGACCGACATGCTAGATGATGCGGCTTGAAGCAACGTCGGTATTTCCCCAAAGAGGAAGGGATGATGCAGCACAGCGGTGGTAGGTATTTCCCTTACTTATGAGACCAAGGTTATCGAACCAGTAGGAGAACCAAGCAACACAACGTAAACAACACCCGCACACAAATAACAAATACTCGCAACTCGACGTGTAAAAGGGGTTGTCAATCCCTTTCGGGTAGCGGCGCCTCAAGATAGGCAAACAGACATGAAATGAATTGTAGTAGATTGATAGATCGAACGCCAAATAAAATAAATAAGAATAAAACGCAGCAAGGTATTTTTATATGTTTGGTTTAATAGATCTGAAAATAAAAGGCAAATAAAATAGATTGCAAGGGCAAATAATATGAGAAAGAGACCAGGGGGCGTAGGTTTCACTAGTGGCTTCTCTCAAGGAAAATAGCAAACGATGGGTAAACAAATTACTGCTGGACAATTGATAGAACTTCAAATAATCATGACGATATCCAGGCAATGATCATTATATAGGCATCACGTCCAAGATTAGTATACCGACGCCTGCCTGCATCTACTACTATTACTCCACACATCGACCGATATCCAGCATGCATCTAGTGTATTAAGTTCATGGAGAAACAGAGTAATGCAATAAGAACGATGACATGATGTAGACAAGATCTATCTATGTAGAGATAGACCCCCATCGTTATATCCTTAGTAGCAATGATACATACGTGTCGGTTCCCCTTCGGTCACTGGGATCAAGCACCGTAAGATCGAACCCACTACAAAGCACCTATTCCCATTGCAAGATAAATAGATCAAGTTGGCCAAACAAAACCCAAATATCAGAGAAAAAATACGAGGCTATAAGCAATCGTGCATATAAGAGATCAGAGAAACTCAAAATAACTTTCATGGATATAAAAAGATAGATCTGATCATAAACTCAAAGTTCATCCGATCCCAACAAACACACCGCAAAAAGAGTTACATCATACAGATCTCCAAGAGACCATTGTATTGAGAACCAAACGAGAGAGAGGAATCCATCTAGCTACTAACTACGGACCCGAAGGTCTACAAAGAACTACTCACGCATCATCGGAGAGGCACCAATGGAAGTGGTGAACCCCTCCGTGATGGTGTCTAGATTGGATCTCGTGGTTCTGGACTCTGCGGCAGCTGGAATTGATTTTCGTCGACTCCCCTAGGGTTTATAGAATATTGGGGTATTTATAGAGCAAAGAGGCGGTCCAGGGGGCACCCGAGGTGGGCACAATCCACCAGGGCGCTCCTGGGCCTCCTGGCGCGCCCTGGTGGGTTGTTCTCCCCTCGGAGCACCCCCTAGGCACTGCCTTGGCCCATTGGGTGTCTTCTGGTCCATAAAAAATCTCTATGAGGTTTCGTTGCATTTGGACTCCGTTTGGTATTGATTTCCTGCGATGTAAAAAACATGCAGAAAACGACAAGAATCGGCACTTGGCACTATGTCAATAGGTTAGTACCGAAAAATGATATAAAATGACTATAAAATGATTATAAAGCATCCAAGATTGATAATATAATAGCATGGAACAATAAAAATGATAGATACATTGGAGAAGTATAAGCATCCCCAAGCTTAACTCCTGCTCGTCATTGAGTAGGTAAGTGATAAAAACAGAATTTTTGATGTGGAATGTTGCCTAACATGTCATCACATATTCTTTTCTTTATAGAATGGACATTTGGACTTTTATATTGTTCAAAGCAATAGTCTAGTTTTGACATGACAACTGCTACTTCTTGAGCACTACATTGGTTTTCCCTTGAAGAGGAAAGGGTGATGCAGTAAAGCAGCGTAAGTATTTCCCTCAGTTTTTGAGAACCAAGGTATCAATCCAGTAGGAGGCCATTCATGAGTCCCTCGCACCTACACAAACAAATAAAGTCCTCGCAACCAACACAATAATGAGATGTATGTTGTCTATCCTCTAGTGGTGTTATGTGAACATCGACTACATAACACTTGACCATTATTTGGGCTAGAGGAAGGCATTGGGAAGTAATAAGTAGATGATGGGCTGCTAGAGTGACAGAAGCTTAAACCCTAGTTTTTGCGTTGCTTCGTAAGGGGCTGATTTGGATCCATATGTTTCATGCTATGGTTAGGTTTACCTTAATACTTTTGTTGTAGTTGCGGATGCTTGCAATAGAGGTTAATCATAAGTGGGATGCTTGTCCAAGTAAGGGCAGCACCCAAGCACCGGCCCGCCCACATATCAAATTATCAAAGTACCGAACGCGAATCATATGAACGTGATGAAAACTAGCTTGACGATAATTCCCATGTGTCCTCGGGAGCGCTTTTCTCTATATAAGAGTTTGTCCAGGCTTGTCCTTTGCTACGAAAAGGATTGGGCCACCTTTCTGCACTTTATTTACTTTTGTTACTTGTTGCTCGTTACAAATTATCCTATCACAAAACTATCTGTTACCTATTATTTCGGTGCTTGCAGAGAATACCATGCTGAAAACCGCTTATCATTTCCTTCTGCTCCTCGTTGGGTTCGACACTCTTACTTATCGAAAGGACTACGATAGATCCCCTATACTTGTGGGTCATCAAGACTCTATTCTAGCGCCGTTGCCAGGGAGTGAAGCGCCTTTGGTAGGTGGAATTTGGTAAGGAAAAATTTATATAGTGTGCTGAAATTTACTGTCACTTGTTACTATGGAAAGTAATCCTCTGAGGGGCTTGTTCGGGGTATCTTCACCCCGACCAGTAGAGCAAAGAGTTGCTCCTCAACCTACTGAACCTACTGAAAATGAAGATGTCCACTTTGAGATTCCTTCGGGTATGTTAGAAAAACTGCTAGCTAATCCTTTTGCAGGAGATGGAACAAAGTATCCTGATGAGCACCTAATCTATGTGGATGAAGTTTGTAGATTATTTAAGCTTGCAGGTATACCCGGTGATGTTATTAAGAGGAAGGTCTTCCCTTTATCTTTGAAGGGAGATGCATCAACATGGTATAGGCTATGTGATGATACGGGATCATGGAACTACAAACGATTGAAATTGGAATTTCATCAGAAATTTTATCCTGTGCATCTTGTTCATCGTGATCGCAATTATATATATAATTTTTGGCCTCACGAAGGAGAAAGCATCGCTCAAGCTTGGGGGAGGCTTAAATAAATGTTATATTCATGCCCCAATCATGAGCTCCCAAGAGAAATAATTATTCAAAGTTTTTATGCTCGGCTTTCTGAAAAAATCGCACCATGCTCGATACTTCTTGTGCTGGCTCTTTTATGATGAAGACTATTGAATTCTGTCGTGGAATTGTCATGGCAGATGTCCTAGGGTGAGGACTTCGTCGTGAGGCCAACGCATCTATGTGGTAGCTTGAGAGGGGTTGAGCGGAATCGAGAGACGCAACACAAGACAGGGATTTAGACAGCTTCGGGCCCCGGGAAACATCATCCGATAACAACCCTACATGCTGTTTGAGGCTAGGTCTCATTATCATCACGAGGGAGTCGCCGTAAACCGGCTCTCCTCTTTGTTTCTAGCCCTAAGATTGTTTATTCTTGCTTCTAGCTTCTCCCTCTTTGGGGAGCCCTGCCCCTCCTTATATATGTTGAAGGGGCGGTTTACATGACTAGTCCTAGTTGGATTAGGATTATTCTATTACAAGTGGAGTCCTAGTCTTGCTTCCTTTGTAGGAGAATAGTCCTTACGCTTTCCTCATAAACCGGCCCACCATTAAACGTGAACCGCCTTACGGGCCTTGGGCCTTGTCATCTGTCTCCCCGCACGCCGGATCACCAGTGAGTCATAATGACCAGGTGGGTTGCTTGTAAACCGCCAGTCGTATGGTCGCCAATGAATCGCCAAGTGTCAGCCGGATCTCAAGTAAACCGCCAAGTCCGTCCGGGTTATACTTCCAGCCGGTTTACGCCGCGGGGTATATCCCCGACATTAGCCCCTAGTTTAATTTGGATTTTTCCATGTTAAACTGATCTGCAACATAAACACAAGAACAAATTTGGCGGGTTGTGCTCCGGGTTAAGAATTCTTGTAGACCGCACTGATCATCCTTAAGTCCTTGTCATTCCCTCCTTCTAGAAAATCCGGATCAATAACCAGCTTCATACTTTAAATTGCTGACGTTGGTTTCTCATAGAAAAATATTGTGAAGAATAATCCACTTGAGTCGGCTTTCAAAACGCCGGCTTAAGAAATTTTGGTCTTGAAATACTCATCTGATATCCGGCCGGTTTGAATATGTAAAACTTGCCGGTTTAATATTACCAAAATTACCGGGTTATAAAAACTGATAATTCCGGGTCATGATTGTTGCTAACGCCGGTTCATGATTGTTGCCAACGCTGGTGAATGATTATTGATGATGCCGGGTTGCAGACACAGGGTCATAATAATTGGTGACACCGGGTCAATCTGATTTGCTCAAAACAGAGGCTTTGAAAATAGTTCTTCGATAATAATATAATACCTGTAGCTCCCAAGTCTTGAGCAGAACAAAGTGATGGCTTAAGATTTGATTCAATATAAATACTGCCACTTAAGAAGAAATCCATGTTGTTCATCCCAGTCACTTAGTAAAAACTGAATACTCCATATTATGTAGCCCCCAAGTGCCGGGTTGTCATGCTTGCAGCAACCTGGGACTTGTAATTGTCTTACTCATAAAGCCTTCAACCAGTGTAGCCTCCAAGGACCGGGTCATTATGCAATAATGAGCTGGGACTTGATATATACTTCAATGAAAATAACATCATATGATGTAACCCCCATCATGGGGCTTGAATCCACGTCCACAAGGTTAAGAGCCTTGTGCTTTACCAACTGAGCAGTGGACCCTTCAATATAATGGATAAAAAGCTTTGTACCTTGAATTGTTGACAGGAGCAATTGGTAGCCCCCAAGGGCCGGCTCATTATAATATGATGAGTTGGGTCTTCAATAAGATGAGCAAAAAATGACTTTTCATTAGCCCCCAAGTGTCATGGTACATGCTTGCAGCGACATGAGACTTGTGTATTTGATGTAATCTCAACTTAAATAATGTAGCCTCCAAGTACCGGGTCGTAAGCCTGCAGCGACTCAGGACTATTCCATCCATTGTAGAATAAATCATATCCATTGATAAAATATATCCATTGCGCTGAAGCGACTTTGAAAACCTCAATCATAATAATGGTTATCGATAACCATAATAAAAATCCAGCCATGTTGGCTATTAAAGATTTGAATAATATACCCAATGATTTATAAGTGCATGATTCCAATGGCGCAATCCAAAAATATACTGGCGACTTATAGTCAAAAGCCAGGCCGGTTTAATAAAAACCAGACAATTTCTCATCATATACTAGCGACTTATCGTCTTAAAGCCAGGCCGGTTTAATAAACGCCGGTGATTTATAGTCATGCTTTATTCAACCTGTTTCTGCATACAACAAGTTTAAAGTGTCCTTGCGGTTTTCCGCCGGACGGGTCATAATGCCCAACATATAACCTGGGTCGATAACCAAGGTTGCACTTAAAAATAATCAAATATGAAATATATCATACCTGTGACATTGAATCACATCGTTGGTTTACCAACTTTTTGTAGTAAGAGTGATAACCCCAATCATGAGTAATGATAACTCCTTCCATATTGTGCCGGTTTATGATAAAACCGTACCGGGTTGTGATAAACACCGGATTATCCATATATAACACTGGCGACTTGTAGTCGAAACCAGACAGGGCTGATAGTCTCCGGGTTATAACTTGATCATGCACTGACAACTTGTAATTGACGGCTTAATCGGATTGATGAACACCGGTTTGACAACATCACAAATCTTAGCAAAAGAAAAAAGAAATTTAGCAAAAGGCAAATAAAACCGTTGTAGTCGAGGCTTTTCACGGGCTGCCAGGCCCCAAATTTGATCAAGAGGTGTTGCTATGGTTCGGGTTCGACCAAGCCCCCAAATGATCTTTGTGGCATTACGCCGATCAAAAGGCATTGCTATGGTTCAGTTCGACCAAGCCCCAAGTGATTACGTGGCTTTACGCCCGATCAAGAGGCGTAGTTATGATTCGGGTTCGACCATGCTCCCAAGTGATCTTTGTGGCATTACGCCGATCAAGAGGCATGGCTATGGTTCAGATACGACCAAGCCCCCAAGTGATTATGTGGCTTTACGCCGATCAAGAGGCATAGTCATGGTTTGGGTTCGACCATGCTCCCAAGTGATGCGGTGGCATTACGCCGATCAAGAGGTGTAGCTATGGTTCGGATACGACCAAGCCCCCAAGTGATCAATGATATAATAAACCAATAAGGCATGATACCCATGTTTGAACCGCATCATGGCAGCAGGTCCTCTTTGGCACCTTTTAACTTTTTGCAAGAGATAAATCCTTCTTGAACCGGGATTTTGAACCGGATATTGAGAGCTTCAAAGCTTTGTGGGAGAACATATTTCCCTTAAACCGGATTGCAAACCAGATTCTTCATTTTCAGCCGGAAATTTTCTGACAGCCTTTCAACTCGAACTTGCGAGAAGTTAATTCCTTTTTGAACCGGACATTTTTAAACCGGATTTGAGAGCTTCAGAGCTTTGTCGGAGACAGATTTCCCTTGAACCAGATTGTAAACCGGATATTTGAGAGTTTCAGTGAGACTGACTTCCCTTGAACCGGATTTTAAACCGAAATCCTTTCTGATGACCCGGAACTTCTTCATTGAGCCGAGATTTTGTAACTGTCATATACTTTCTACGCCGGAAATTTTCAGACGACCTTTAAATTTTCATGAATATAACAGTAGCCTCTGGGACCGGGTTATCCTTCTCTCCGTCGTCCTGGTGTTCTTAAATTTGCTAAAACTGGCAAGATTTGCTGAGCCATGTCATCGTAGCCCCCGGGTCTCAAAGGTGACTCGAGGAGTTGGCTTGAAACTCTCATATTTGACTGTGATATGAACCGGCATAACTTGTATGTCATTGGTGTTGATAGCACGATGTGAATCCACAGAAGGTTGAGGTGACTGCGGCGGATTATAAATGATCTCGTAAGAGCCGTGTCAGCAACTCGGCCAATGGTTCCTTCCAACTGGTGATTTGAAGTTAACCAAACTATAGTGGCGGCGATTTGTGCGCCTGCCCATTGAGCCACCCATTGTAGACGGCGGTTGATAGTATATGATAAGTTGCCTTCATTTTGTTGAAAGAAAACCGGGCTACCCAAGTTGTGACTTGCTCATACTCAATGAACAGCTCATGCAGACAGGTGCGGCCCGGTATGTTGATGTAGACCAGGCTGTGAAAGACGGACGACCAAGGCGACCGCAGCATCAGAGGCAGCTCGGACAGATGAACCGGCCGCGGCATTGTAAGCCGGTGCGGACGGTGAAAAATCAGCACCGGTGTCGTAAACTGGCACGAACGGGCGAGCTAATCGCGGGTGCGGTCCCTACAAGCTGATGTAAACCGGGCCACAGGGACGGAGACTTGCTCACGTTTATTCATCGGGTGGTATAACACGGACGAAACGTCAGTGAAGAACGTTGCTAGCGCGTGCTCCGTGCCCGTAATATAACGCCTCACTTGTAATGAACAATTATCCTGCGTCAAAAAATATCACATGCCAAAGTAATTGTTCACACAAAAATTAATATGTGCTATGAAAATAAAACCGGACGGATATCACCTGATGTTCTGTCGGGCGAACGCCATATTCCAGCAATTGTAGACTTGTAGTCTCGTTTCTCTGTTTGATGTGACACCCATAGGAATAATATATGTATATACTAGTAGTGCACTAGTACGTAGTGGGTCTCTTTGCTGCCTTCTCCAATCCGTGATGTCAAAGGGTCTTGTATATTTCATATTCTTTTGATAGTCCAGCAGGCAAATTCAACCAGCTCCTCGTACTTGTCCAATCCATGATGTCGTGCTCAGTAGGTTACATGGCTGCACTGTTTTGCTTGGCACGCTGGTAAGGCCGTGGGGGCGGTTTGACGCCTGACGGCGGAGCGATGCCCTGGCGACTTAACAATGACGGCATGAGGCAGTGGCAGAGGTAGCCCAACGCGGCTCCGGCGGTTCAACGCGGAAGTGTTGCGCGAACTTGGCTTCACAAATAACCATAGCGCCGATTAATCTTCTCTCATTGGCTTCTCCACCATCTCATGTAGAGGCCACAGCCACGCACAGTAGAAACCAAAGGCAGGGCCGACGGATCAGCTACAGAAGCTCTCGGCGGTTTAGCGACTTAAAGCAGCCGGAGGCGCGGCGACTTGACCCGGCGGTGGCCAGCAATGGATGATAAGCCAGCTTGAGGCGCGGGGTCGACGAGGCGGGGCCTGCGACTGTGTCGACGAAGGCGGCCGGTGACTTGTGGTAGAAGAGCGCCGCGGCGGTTCGGACGCAGCCTCGGTAGTGA
Source organism: Aegilops bicornis (assembly GCA_021605145.1). Classification (NCBI taxonomy): domain Eukaryota; kingdom Viridiplantae; phylum Streptophyta; class Magnoliopsida; order Poales; family Poaceae; genus Aegilops; species Aegilops bicornis. Next base: position 396,259,466 of record CM038673.1, on the reverse strand, counting down.
CCTGGCGTGGCGAGGCGACGGAGGTGGAGGCCGCAAAGGTCCGGGGCAACCGAGGCGAGTCCGGGGCGGCCCGGCACCGGTTCGGCGGAAGCTTGAAGCGGCAGGCGCGGAGCCACGGTGACGGTGGAGGCGCAGCTAAACTGTCAGCGAGTTGGAGAAGCGTCGGTGTAGCGGGGCCGTGCCGCTCGCGGAGGTGGCGAAGCGGGCAGCCGATCCGAAAGCGAACCACCTCGGCGGTTTAATGGGACCGCAGATGTAGTGACTTGGTGGACCGTAGACCGACAGGTTGGAAGCTGCGCCGTGGAGGCCGGTGTCTCACCGTAAATCAGGTGACTTGTTGGTGATGATGATTCAACGAAGCTGCTTGGAAGCCGTAACGTTGATACTGAAACCGGGCGGAGCCAGCTGGGGGGCGAACCGGCGCGCGGCTGCGTTGAGGGTGTGAGCCGGCAAGGCGGCGCAGTGCAGAGGGGCGCAGCGAGGCAAACAGTAGAGGGACAGCTCGAGGCGCAGCTCCGGGTCAAGGCCACAGCAGCAGGGCGGTTCAAGGCGTGGGGCGAGCTACGGCGGCTCTGAGCGGAGGAAGGCGGGTCCGCGGCGGAGCGGTAGCAGGAGGCCGAGGCGCCGGCGGGTCGAGGAGGCAGGCCTCAGCTTGAGGGGCGTTCCGCCACGGGGGAGCGTGAGGTGAAGGTGGCGGCTTGCGGCGTCTCGGCGATTTGGTGGCCGGAGTGCCTCGGGGCCGCGGGGGTAGCAGCTCGAGGCCGGCAGCGGCGGCTTGACGCACAGGCGCGGTAACCCGGCAAGTGGTTCAAAGTGGTGCCGGCGAGGCGGAGGCGAGGCCAGCTCAAGACGGCAGCGGCGCAGGGCGTGGAGGAGCAGAAACTTGCGGGAAGGGGCAGACGCCGTGAGCCAGCGACTTAGCGTCTGGCGAAAGGGCATGGCGGCCTGCAAACCAAGGAGGGTCGGGGCGCGGCTGTAAATATAGTGATGGAGCCCAGCAATCTGATGCGGTTCCAGGCAGAAGCGGCGCCTCAGGTCAGTAGCAGCGACTTGGAAACACGGCCGTGGTGACTCGTCGAAGCGAGGCAGGCAAGGCGCGGTAAGAAGCAGTTTAGCGGCTGGGGCTGGGCGGCTCCAATCCGCACCGGCAGGGGCGGGTCGCCACAGCGGTGTTTGAGGGCTTTTCACGTGGAGGAGGCATGGAATCCATGGGGTCTTGACTTTTCCTTCGTTCACGCACTGTGAACACTAGCTTCAGATACATGCACTAAATTGGTCTGAAGACCTCACGTGTGCTAGGTCAAGAAGTTATCCTTGTCCTGTTGTACGAGTTGAATCGGCAGACAAAACTAGTCGGTCTCGGCGACTTGTACCCGTACAGAACCCGTGTCGGTCTCGACCTCTTGCACACGGCGTTCCAACATTGATCTGGCTTCGGATTGCTGTACATTGAAGGAAGAAGCACCAGCAGCTACGAGTTGATGCCCCGATACTTGTAATGTGTCCGGTCAGATTCCAATGGAAATTGACGGTCTTAGTGACGTAGTGATTTGTGATTTGATTGCTAGATGCTACGCATAACCCGCCAAGAGAAGTTGTACATGGATAAATTTTGGTTTTGACAGATCGTAGGTGAAAGCGGCGACTTCGCGACGGTGCTTGACGGCGGAGGCACGCCTGGGTCCATCTTCGGGTCGTGTCCGGTCTGGCCAATCCGTGCAGTACACCCCTCATGATAGCCCAAGTTGACTTGTTTTTGCCAAAAACTCTCCCCACGTATCCTTCCCTCCACAAGGATTTTGTCCTGATCACTCGGCGACACAGATGATTGAATTCCTGACGATCTCGATGTTCCGAAGGCACGATTCTGATCATAAGACAATGGGTTTGTCGGCGCGGCTTCTGGGTTCTCGTAGATTCTTCCACATCGACTCTCGTTGATCTCGGCGGGTCATAACCTTCTTATCAAACCTGAGAAAGATCCCTCCAAGAACTCAACACCACCGTGCGTAGGCCCCACGGTGGGCGCCATCTTCGTGGATAGAATTAAAAGCAACTCTGAAGATTGGGACCTTGACGAAGGTAAGGAGTCAGGTATGAAACCTAAGTTTGATTGTGTTAAATCTTTTGTGGATACCGATGTTTTCCGTAAGTTTAGCACTAAATATGGACTTGAATATGAGATAGTAGCCTCTTTCTGTGAATCTTTTGCTGCTTATGTTGATCTCCCTAAGGAGAAGTGGTTTAAATATCATCCTCCCATAGAAGTAAAAGTAGCTGCACCTATTAAAGTTGAAGAAAAGACTATCACTTATAATGATCCTATTGTTCCTACTTCTTATGGATTATTTAAGTTGAGAAACCACCTTTCCCTGTTAGAATAAAGGATCATGCTAAAGCTTCAACTGTGGTTCGTAAAAGCAATATTAGAACTTATACACCTCCTGAGCAAGTTAAAGTTGAACCTAATGTTTCTATTGTTAAAGATCTCTTGGTTGATAATATTGATGGGCATGTTATTTATTTCTGCGGTGAAACTGCTAGAATTGCCAAACCTTGTGAAACTGCTAGAATTGCCAAACCTTGTGCTAAAGATAAACATAGACTTGTGGTAGGCATGCCTGTTATTTCTGTTAAAATAGGAGATCATTGTTATCATGGCTTGTGTGATATGGGTGCTAGTGTTAGTGCAATACCTTATGACTTGTACAAAGAAATTATGCATGATATTTACTTTTCTTTGAGATAGAAGATATTGATGTCACAATTAAACTTGCCAATAGTGATACTATTTCACCAATGGGAATTGTTAGAGATGTTGAAGTCTTGTGTGGGAAAACTAAATATCCTGCTGATTTTCTTATTCTTGGTTCCCCACAAGATAGCTTTTGTCCCATTATATTTGGTAGACCCTTCTTGAACACCGTCAATGCTAGGATAGACTGTGAAAAGTATGTTGTTACTATAGGCTTGGGTGATATGTCTCATGAGTTTAATTTCTCTAAATTTAGTAGACCACCGAGAAGAAGAATTTCCTAGTAAGGATGAAATTATTGGTCTTGCTTCTATTGCCGTACCTCCTAGTGATCCTTTAGAACAATATTTGCTAGACCATGAAAATGATATGTTTATGAATGAAAGAAGGGAAATATACGAAGTATTCTTTAAACATGAACCTATCCTGAAACACAATTTGCCTATTGAAATCCTAGGGGATCCTCCTCCACCCAAGGGTGATCCCGTGTTTGAGCTTAAACCGTTGCCTGATACTCTTAAATGTGCTTATCTTGATGAGTAAAAGATATATCCTGTTATTATTAGTGCTAACCTTTCAGAGCATGAAGAAGAGAGATTATTGAGAACTCTGAGGAAGCACCGTGCTGCTATTGGATATACTCTTGATGATCTTAAGGTCATTAGTCCCACTCTATGTCAACATAAAATAAATTTGGAGGAAGATGCCAAAACAGTTCGTGATCATCAACGATGGCTGAATCCTAAGATGAAGGAAGTGGTAAGAAAAGAAATACTAAAGCTCCTTGAGGCAGGTATAATTTATCCCGTTGCTGATAGTCAGTGGGTAAGTCCTGTCCATTGTGTCCCTAAGAAGGGAGGTATTACCGTCGTTCCTAATTATAAAGATGAGTTGATCCCGCAAAGAATTATTACAGGTTATAGGATGGTAATTGATTTCTGAAAATTAAATAAGGCTACTAAAAAGGTTCATTACCCCCTACCTTTTATCGATCAAATGCTAGAAAGATTATCCAAACATACACATTTTTGCTTTCTAGATGGTTATTCTAGTTTCTCTCAAATACCTGTCGACCAATGATCAATCAAAGACTACTTTTACTTGCCCTTTTGGTACTTTTGCTTATAGACGTATGCCTTTTGGTTTATGTAATGCACTTGCTACCTTTCAAAGATGCATGATGGCTATATTCTATGACTTTTGTGAAAAGATTTGTGAGGTTTTCATGGACGATTTCTCCGTTTATGGATCCTCTTTTGATGATTGCTTGAGAAACCTTAATCGAGTTTTGCAGAGATGTGAAGAAACTAATCTTGTCTTGAATTGGGAGAAGTGCCACTTTATGGTTAACGAAGGTATTGTCTTGGGGTATAAAGTTTCTGAAAGAGGTATTGAAGTTGATAAAGCCAAGGTTGATGCTATTGAGAAGATGCCATGTCCCAAGGACATCAAAGGTATAAGAAGTTTCCTTGGTCACGCCAATTTTTATAGGAGGTTCATTAAGGACTTCTCAAAAATTTCTCGGCCTCTGACTAATTTATTACAAAAAGATATACCATTTGTTTTTGGTGATGATTGTGTAGAAGCATTTGAAATCCTTAAGAAAGCATTGATCTTTGTACCTATTGTTCAGCCACCTGATTGGAATTTACCCTTTGAAATTATGTGTGATGCTAGTGATTATGCTGTAGGTGTTGTTCTAGGGCAAAGAGTTGATAAGAAATTAAATGTTATTCAATATGCTAGTAAAACTCTAGACAATGCTCAAACAAACTATGCTACTACTGAAAAAGAATTCTTAGCAGTTGTATTTGCTTGTGATAAGTTCAGACCTTATATTGTTGATTCCAAAGTAACTATTCACACGGATCATGCTGCTATTAAATATCTTATGCAAAATAAAGATGCTAAACTTAGACTTATTAGATGGGTTCTCTTGATACAAGAATTTGATTTGCATATTGTTGATAGAAAGGGAGCTGAGAACCCCGTTGCAGACAACTTGTCTAGGTTAGAAAATGTTATTGATGACCTCCTACCTATTGATGATAGCTTTCCTTATGAACAACTAAATGTCCTAAATACTTCTCGTACTGCTCCATGGTCTTCTGATTATGCTAATTACATCGCTGCTAAATTTATACCACCTAGTTTCACATACCAGCAAAAGAAAAAGTTCTTCTATGATTTGAGACTTTACTTTTGGGATGACCCACATCTTTATAAAGAAGGAGTACATGGTGTTATTAGACTTTGTGTACCTAAGCATGAACAGGAACATATCCTACGCAAGTGTCACTCCGAGGCATATGGAGGACACCACGCTGGAGACAGAACTGCACATAAGGTATTGCAATCCGGTTTTATTTGCCTACTCTCTTCAAGGATGACCATAAGTTTCCTGTCTTGTGATGAGTGTCAAAGAATTGGAAATATTAGTAGACGTCAAGAAATGCCTATGAACTATTCACTTGTTATTGAACCATTTGATGTTTGGGGCTTTGATTATATGGGACCTTTTCCTGCCTCTAATGGATATACACATATCTTAGTTGCTGTTGATTACGTTACTAAGTGGGTACAAGCTATTCCAACTAGTAGTGTTGATCATAACACCTTTATTAAAATGCTTAAAGAAGTTATTTTTCCGAGGTTTGGAGTCCCTAGATATCTAATGACTGATGGTGGTTCACATTTTATTCATGGTGCTTTCCGGAAAATGCTTGCTGAATATGATGTTAATCATAGAATTGCATCTCCTTATCACCCATAGTCTAGTGGTCAAGTAGAATTGAGTAACAGAGAGCTCAAATTAGTTTTGCAAAAGACTATTAATAGATCTAGAAAGAATTGGTCCAAGAAATTTGATGATGCATTATGGGCCTATAGAACTGCATATAAAATCCTATGGGTATGTCTCCGTATAAAATGGTTTATGGAAAAGCATGTCTCTTACCTCTCGAACTAGAACATAAGGCATATTGGGCTATTAAAGAGCTCAATTATGATTTCAAACTTGCCAGTGAGAAGAGGTTATTTGATATTAGCTCTCTTGATGAATGGAGAACCCAAGCCTATGAAAATGCCAAGTTGTTTAAAGAAAAAGTTATAAGATGGCATGACAAAAGGATACAAAAGTGTGAGTTTAATGTAGGTGACTATGTACTGCTATACAACTCTCGTTTAAGATGTTTTGCAGGAAAACTTCTCTCTAAATGGGAAGGACCTTACGTTATCGAGGAGGTATATCATTCCGGTGCCATAAAAATCAATAACTTCGAAGGCACAAATCCGAAGGTGGTGAACGGTCAAAGAATCAAACATTATATCTCAGGTAATCCTATAAATGTTGAAACCAAAGTTATTGAAACCGTAACCCCGGAGGAATACATAAGGACACTTTCCGAAATGTTTCAGACTCCGAAAAGGAATAGGTATGTGGTACGGTAAGTAAACCGACTCCAAAACAGTTCTAATGGCAATTTTTCTCCATTTTGGAATATTTAGAAAAATAGAAAAATAAGAAGCAGTCCGGGAAGGACACGAGGGCTCCACGAGGGCGGAGGGCGCGCCCTACCCTACTGGGCTCGCCCCCTACCTCGTGGGCACCTCGTGTGCTCTCCGGACTCCGTTTTCTTGCACACTAAATTAACCAAACCAATAATTTTGTATTTGTAAATGAAGTGAGTCAAAGTTAAAAACTTTGATGCCTTTTTTCGTGAACTACTAAATGACTCCTCTTGCTCCAAGCTCCCTTTTGTCGTTACGTATTTTAGTCGGTAAAAATTCATTATATATTATCCCGAAGGTTTTGACTCCCGTATCACGCAATTATCCTCTGTTCTTATTTCGAGCTTTTTTTCTGACAGATCTAGATCATCATGACGTCTCCAAGCGCCCCCGAGGACAAGTTCTTCGAGAAGGTCATCAACCCCTACCTCGCGGAGGTGCTGCAACACCCTCAAACCATTGAGATGCATGATGGGTTGCTGCACATCCGTGATGTTGAGGGACCACGGAGGACCGGAAGCATGGAGACAAGGCTTGAAGCAATGGAGCAACAAGTTTTCAAGTGCCAGGAGATGGTGGAGCGTGGACTTGACTCCAATCACATAATGATCACGGAGTTCACCAACAACCACAAGCTGGATGCCAAGGACATTGGGGAGGCCATCTTCAAGCTCCACGGGAAAATCGAGAACCTCCAAGCTCAAATCTATGACCTGCAAAACCAAAACTGTGAGTATGAATATAGATTCAAAAGGATGAGTTTGGCTGCAGATTTAAGGATCCCGGAGACTCGATCATCCTTCTATGATGGTGAGCCTATGCCTTGGAAGATGGACGACAAGCCTACATCATCAACAATCCCTTCGCCAAAGAAAAGAGACATAATCACATGGGTATGGGCACTCCCTTGGCAACTGCCAAGCTTGGGGAGATACTTGATCGTATCACCATCACACTCCTATCTTTACCGTTTTTCTTAGTTTGATCCTTTTAGTAGTATCTTGATCTAGTAGAATAAAATTTTGGTATGATCTAGTTTTGAGTTTTGCTTTATTATCTCTCTTTGTAATCGAGTCCGTGAGCTATATATAATAAAGATTAGTGTTGAGTCAAGGGCTTGATTATTTTTCCATGATCTTGAGTGAATAAAAGAAAAGAGAAAAGAATAAAAAGGAATAAAAACATCATATTGATCTTATTGAGAGTAATGACTTCACATAGAAAGAGTATAATTATTAAAAATTATTGAGAGTTGCCAAACATAGCCTTGGTCATCGTTGCAATTAATAGGAAGTAATAAAGAAAGAGAGGTTTCACATATAAATATACTATCTTGGACATCTTTTATAATTGGGAGCACTCATTAAAATATGACATGCTAAAGAGTTGATGTTGGACAAGGAAGACAACGTAATGGGTTATGTTTTCTTATATCTGAGATAAAGTATATTGTCATGGATCATCCAACATGTTGAGCTTGCCTTTCCCCTCATGCTAGCCAAATTCTTTGCACCAAGTAGAGATACTACTTGTGCTTCCAAATACCATAAACCAGTTTTGCCATGAGAGTCCACCATACCTACCTATGGATTGAGTAAGATCCTTCAAGTAAGTTGTCATCGGTGCAAGCAATAAAAATTGCTCTCTAAATATGTATGATTGATTGGTGTGGAGGAAATAAGCTTTATACGATCTTGTGATGTGGAAGAAATAAAAGCGACGGACTGCATAATAAAGGTAGATATCACAAGTGGCAATATAAAGTGACGTTCTTTCGCATTAAGATTTTGTGCATCCAACCCTGAAAGCGCATGGCAACCTCTGCTTCCCTCTGCGAAGGGCCTATCTTTTACTATTATCTTCTACCTTATGCAAGAGTCATGGTGATCTTCACCTTCCCTTTTTATATTTTATCCTTTGGCAAGCACACGGTGTTGGAAAGATCCTGATAGACATATCTAATTGGATGTGGGTTAGCATGAACCATTATTGTTGACATTACCCTTGAGGTAAAAGGTTGGGAGGCGAAACTATAAGCCCCTATCTTTCTCTGTATCCGATTAAAACTCCGTAACCACAAGTATTGCGTGAGTGTTAGCAATTATGAAAGACTAAATGATAGTTGAGTATGTGGACTTGCTAGAAAGCTCTGACATAGACTCTTTCTGACGTTATGATAAATTGCAATTGCTTCAATGGCTGAGATTATAGTTTGTTAGTTCTCAATAAAGTTTCGGATTCATACTTTACATTGTGAATAGATTATTACTTGAGCATAAGAAATCATATGACAATATCCATATATGTTGCTGTTATGAGAATAATCATGATGTCCTCATGTCCATATTTTATTTTATAGACACCTCTACCTCTAAACATGTGGACATATTTATCGTTATCGGCTTTCGCTTGAGGACAAGCGAGGTCTAAGCTTGGGGGAGTTGATACGTCCATTTTGCATCATGCTTTTATATCAGTATTTATTGCATTATGGGTTGTTATTACACGTTATGTCACAATACTTATGCCTATTATCTCTTATTTTACAAAGTTTACATAAGGAGGCAGAATGCCGGCAGCTGGAATTCTGGGCTGGAAAAGGAGCAAATATTGGAGACCTATTCTACACAACTCCAAAAGTCCTGAAACTCCACGAAAGTTATTTTTGGAAATAATAAAAAATATTGAGCGGAAGAAGTACGTCAGAGGGGGGCCCACCTGGCCACGAGGGTGGGGGGCGCGCCCTACCCCCCTGGGCGCGCCCCCTGCCTCGTGGACCCCCTGTTGGCCCCCTGGTGGCCATCTTCTGCTATATGAAGTCTTTCGTCCGAAGAACAATCATAAGCAACCTTTCGGGACGAGATTCCGCCACCACGAGGCGGAACCTTGGCGGAACCAATCTAGGGCTCCGGCAGAGCTGTTCTGCCGGGGATACTTCCCTCCGGGAGGGGGAAATCGTCACCATCGTCATCACCAACGGTCCTCTCATCGGGAGAGGGCAATCTCCATCAACATCTTCATCAGCACCTTCTCCTCTCAAAACCCTAGTTCATCTCTTGTATCCAATTCTTGTCTCTAAGTCCGAGATTGGTACTTGTAGGTTGCTAGTAGTGTTGATTACTCCTTGTAGTTAATGCTAGTTGGTTTATTTGGTGGAAGATCATATGTTCAGATCCTATATGCATATTAATACCCCTATGATTATGAACATGAGTATGCTTTGTGAGTAGTTACGTTTGTTCCTGAGGACATGGGAGAAGTCTTGCTATTAGTAGTCATGTGAATTTGGTATTCGTTCGACATTTTGATGAGATGTATGTTGTCTATCCTTTAGTGGTGTTATGTGAACGTCGACTACATAACACTTCACCATTATTTGGGCCTAGAGGAAGGCATTGGGAAGTAATAAGTAGATGATGGGTTGCTAGAGTGTGAAGCTTAAACCCTAGTTTATGCGTTGCTTAAAAGGGCTGATTTGGATCCATATGTTTCATGCTATGGTTAGGTTTACCTTAATACTTTTGTTGTAGTTGCGGATGCTTGCAATAGAGGTTAATCATAAGTGGGATGCTTGTCCAAGTAAGGGCAGCACCCAAGCACCGGTCCACCCACATATCAAATTATCAAAGTACCGAACGCGAATCATATGAACATGATGAAAACTAGCTTCACGATAATTCCCACGTGTCCTCGGGAGTGCTTTTCTCTATATAAGAGTTTGTCCAGGCTTGTCCTTTGCTACAAAAAGGATTGGGCCACCTTGCTGCACTTTATTTACTTTTGTTACTTGTTGCTCGTTACAAATTATCCTATCACAAAACTATCTATTACCTATTATTTCAGTGCTTGCAGAGAATACCTTGCTGAAAACCGCTTATCATTTCCTTCTGCTCCTCGTTGGGTTCGACACTCTTACTTATCGAAAGGACTATGATAGATCCCCTATACTTGTGGGTCATCAGCTATCACGGAAGTGTCACTTCCGAACTACGCCTAGTTTGAACAAGGGGCTGAGCGCGGGGAACTTTGCGTCCCACCCACCACCCACTTAATAGCCTTGTCGAGGACTTGGTGACATGCTAGATGATGCGGCTTGAAGCAACGTCGGTATTTCCCCAAAGAGGAAGGGATGATGCAGCACAGCGGTGGTAGGTATTTCCCTTACTTATGAGACCAAGGTTATCGAACCAGTAGGAGAACCAAGCAACACAACGTAAACAACACCTGCACACAAATAACAAATACTCGCAACTCGACGTGTAAAAGGGGTTGTCAATCCCTTTCGGGTAGCGGCGCCTCAAGATAGGCAAACGGACGTGAAATGAATTGTAGTAGATTGATAGATCGAACGCCAAATAAAATAAATAAGAATAAAATGCAGCAAGGTATTTTTATATGTTTGGTTTAATAGATCTGAAAATAAAAGGCAAATAAAATAGATCGCAAGGGCAAATAATATGAGAAAGAGACCAGGGGGTGTAGGTTCACTAGTGGCTTCTCTCGAGGAAAATAGCAAACGATGGGTAAACAAATTACTATTGGAAATTGATAGAACTTCAAATAATCATGATGATATCCAGGCAATGATCATTATATAGGCATCACGTCCAAGATTAGTATATCGACTCCTACCTGCATCTACTACTATTACTCCACACATCGACCGATATCCAGCATGCATCTAGTGTATTAAGTTCATGGAGAAATGGAGTAATGCAATAAGAATGATGACATGATGTAGACAAGATCTATCTATGTAGAGATAGACCCCATCGTTTTATCCTTAGTAGCAATGATACATACGTGTCGGTTCCCCATACATCGCGGCATCAAGCACCGTAAGATCGAACCCACTACAAAGCACCTATTCCCATTGCAAGATAAATAGATCAAGTTGGCCAAACAAAACCCAAATATCAGAGAGAAAAATACGAGGCTATAATCAATCATGCATATAAGAGATCAAAGAAACTCAAATATCTTTCATGGATATAAAAAGATAGATCTGATCATAAACTCAAAGTTCATCCGATCCCTACAAACACACCGCAAAAAGAGTTACATCATATGGATCTCCAAGAGACCACTGTATTAAGAACCAAACGAGAGAGAGGAAGCCATCTAGCTACTAACTACGGACCCGAAGGTCTACAAATAACTACTCACGCATCATCGGAGAGGCACCAATGGAAGTGGTGAACCCGTCCGTGATGGTGTCTAGATTGGATCTGGTGGTTCTGGACTCTGCGGCAGCTGGAATTGATTTTAAATCGACTCTAGGGTTTCTGGAATATTGGGGTATTTATAGAGCAAAGAGGCGGTCCGGGGGGCACCCGAGGTGGGCACAAACCACCAGGGCGCGCCTGGGCCTCCTGGCGCGCCCTGGTGGGTTGTGCTCCCCTCAGAGCACCCCCCAGGCGCTGCCTTGGCCCATTGGGTGTCTTCTGGTCCATAAAAAATCTCCGTGAGGTTTCGTTGCATTTGGACTCCGTTTGGTATGGATTTCCTGCGATTTTAAAAAACATGCAGAAAACAGCAACTGGCACTTGGCACTATGTCAATAGGTTAGTACCAAAAAATGATATAAAATGACTGTAAAATGATTATAAAAGATCCAAGATTGATAATATAATAGCATGGAACAATAAAAATGATAGATACATTGGAGAAGTATAAGCATCCCCAAGCTTAACTCCTGCTCGTCATTGAGTAGGTAAGTGATAAAAACAGAATTTTTTATGTGGAATGTTGCCTAACATGTCATCTCATATCCTTTTCTTTATAGCATGGACATTTGGAATTTTATATTGTTCAAAGAAATAGTCTAGTTTTGACATGACAACTGCTACCTCTTGAGCACTGCGTTGGTTTTCCCTTGAAGAGGAAAGGGTGATGCAGTAAAGCAGCGTAAGTATTTCCCTCAGTTTTTGAGAACCAAGGTATCAATCCAGTAGGAAGTTACGCACGAGTCCCTCTTACCTACACAAACAAATAAAGTCCTCGCAACCAAGGCAATAAAGGGGTTGCCAATCCCTTCACGGTCACTTACGAAAGTGAGATCTGATAGATATGATAAGATAATATTTTCGGTGTCGGGGAGGCTGATCTGACCCACGAACACCTATGGGACCGGCGGACCGAGCCCCTTTTGGTTCGGGCGAAGGCGGAGGTCGCCTGAAGAGCGGATCGAGGCGAAGCACGAAGCGGTTTACCCAGCTTCGAGCTCTCCGAGAGATAACACTCCTCTTGTTGCATGTCCGAGTGTATTGAGTTCTTTCTCGGGAGCGCTGAGTGCTACAAAGACACACAAGTCGCTAACGAGACCGGCGTGTCCGGCGAACCTTCGAACCCCTCTACGTTGCGCATGGGCCTCCTTTTATATGCTAAAGGGGTCTCCGGCAGTGTGGCAACGTAGACAAGGGTAAAAGTGGAAAAGGAGTGGTTGGTACAGCTACTTGTACGAAGGTACGATGTATCATACCTAACCTCGACGGCAGGGGACAAAGGCATTAAATGCCCGTCTCGTTGCCCTAACGGTGCAAGCGAGGACCGTCGGGGACGCCACCGCCGCCACGATGGCAAACTTATCGGCCGCCATCACCGCAGCTCCGGCCGCCTGACCTCTTGCCACGCGCGCCTGGAAAGGTCCCAGGGCGACACGTTAGTGGATATGCTGGAGCGCAGGTGCAAAGTGGTGGTCTGCCGCGGCAAGCGCCTTGCCGCGGTTGTTGTCTTGTCGCGTCTGGAAGCTTGTCGCTCACCGGGATACTAGGGTACCCCTACTCTAGTACACCGACAGGAGCCCCCGGGCCTGGGCCACACACGGTGCCGAGCGCTGTTGGGCCAGGCCCAAAACAGGGCACGGGCACGCGGCCTGGGTTACGCTGCGTAACTTACCCGGACCCACCACGCCCTCCATTTAACGGCACGCGTCCGAATGCGGGCGTCGTGTGAGAGAGATCATGGGCGAGATCGTGGGTGGTTTCTTTATTCGAAAAGCGAACGTCCGCCCCCTCCCTCTTTATAAGCAGGGGAAACAGGAGCAGTCCGCCCATCTCGCCAGTTGCTGTCCAATCTCGAAAAAACTCCGCTGCTCCCCCCTTCTTCCCAAGGCTGAAGAGAGAGAGCAGCGCTCCGCCCCCCATCGCCAGCAGCATCACCAACGCCGCCGATCTCCTCCACCGCCTCCGCCATGGCTCCGAAAGCCGACAAGGGGAAGGCCGTGAAGTCGGCCGAGGCGCTGCGGCGCTGCGAAAGGAGCGGGCAATCTTTCCCCCCAGCTCGCCGCGAGGGAGCTGAGGGAGAACTACTACCTCTTCTGGTCGACGGAGACACGAGCGCATCCGCGCACGAAGGTACTTCCAGCTGCTGCTTCGGAACTAGCTCCGAACGGATATCCCTTCTTCGCGCTCTTCTTCTACTGCGGGCTCTGCCCGCCTTTCTCTGAATTTTTCTGTGACATCATGAACACCTACGGGTTCCGCCTCCTTGATTTCACCCCCAATGTTGTTCTGACCATGGCAGTTTTCGCACATCTCTGCGAAAACTTTGTCGGAGTCCATCCAAACGTAGCCCTTTTCCGCCACTTCTTTATACCCCGAGTTGAGAGAGGGGAGCCTCTTGCCGGCGGAATCGCTTGGATCTCAAGGATTGGCAAGAAGGAAGCTTATTTGGAGGGAGAGCTCCGCAGCAAGTGGGAGGAGTGGAGGGTAGATTGGTGCTGGATTGTCGAGGAGAACCCGCAGCCATTTACCGCCCAGCGCCAAACCCCACTAGTGTGCGGCAACGATTGGAGCAACGTGGCACCGGAAGACGCTAGACTGAAGATTGCCGTCACCCGGATCCTGCGCCTCAGGCTTGCCGGGCTTACTGTAGGCACCGTTGGCGCAGACTTTCTTCGCCGCCCGCCCGCCTTGCAGAGAGGAGGAGACCCGCTGGGAGTTAGAACGGCGAGATATCATGAGGCTGCGCCCAGGCCTCAACTTCAACTTCACCGTCTTGGAACTTGACGCGATGCTTTTGGAGCTGTTCAAGCCCGATCATGATCATCCGTAAATGTTTAGGTTGCCGAGGGCGTCGTTCGGCTGTGCAACAATTCCTCGCTGATCGCATCCGTGCAATGATGCCGCGCAGCGTCCTTGCATGGAATCGTTCCAACTTGGCAAGAGCCTCGCAGATGACGCGTCGGCGAGTGTTCTTTGACAACTGGTAGAAGTGCCGGTCCGCCCGATGAACAGAGGGGCCTCACCCTTGACACCACCGATGATGAGATGGAGCGCATCGCCACCAGGCTGGAAGAGGCGGCAGCAGCCGCCGCCGCGGGCGAGTTCGGATTCACCGTGGAGGAGGCAGAGGCAGCAGAGGCGGCAAGCCTTGTCGAACGAAGGGAGTTTGCCAGCGAGGAGGAGCTTGCCGAGCCCGAAGCTGAGGCGAGCGAGCCCGCCGAGGGTGCCTCCTCCCCACCTTCAAACAGCTTGCCGCGAGCGGAGCCCCCAGCTCCACCAAGAAGGCGTCTTCGCAAGGCCGGAGACGTGGCGGGTGGCAGACGGCAGACCCAGCAAGGCATGACGGCCTCCACCGCTGCAAGCACTTGTTGGAGGAGCACCTCACGCCGCTGCAGCAACCGGAGCGGGCCCTCGCAGACCACCGCCGCTCCCGCCAAGCGGCCAAGGGAAACTACTCCTCCGCCTTGTCGTACTGGAGGCGGGCCAGAGTTTGATCTCTCCGCGCTCAGCTCCGACGAGGGAGAAGAAGAGTAAGATTCTTTGCAGCATTTGTAGTTCTTCGACTTGTTGCTTTGCCTTGTATCTGATTTGCTTCATTCCGAACCCATTCCTTTCGTGACGCCGCCTGTAGAGCGTCGAAGAGAGCCAAGGCCCCGGTGATTGTCGTCGAGGACGAACCCACCGTGACAGCAGGAGGCGCGTCCGAGACCACCATGCCAGACGCGGCAACTCTTCCTCAAAGCAGCCCCCAGCGCAGCCCCCAGCGTAAGTATATGGTTTACTTCCTGCTGTTAGGCGTGCATGGGTGCCCTTTCTTCTTGATATCCGATCGCTGATTTGTGTAGGAGCAGAGCAGCCTTACCAGAGTGCCTCAAGCCGCCCCGACATGCCTTCGCTTCGACTACACCGCCAATGGAGGATTCCCGGCAAGGAGCGTTCTCCGCAAGAGACTTCTCCGGCAAGGGACGGCTCTCCGGCAAGGGGCAGCACCAGCGATCCCCTGGCGGCGGAGACCATGACTGCAGACCCTAGCACAGGTAATCCTCTTGCCTGAAAACTTTCCTTGTGTTCTTCTTCTTCTGATTTTCTTTTTGAATATTTGCTTGTCTTTTCTTCATTTCCCGGTCGTCAGAACCATCCGCCATAGAGCCAATGGAGACCGAGGCCGCCGGCGAGGAGGACGCGCGTGGCAATATTGACGACGCCGCTACCATCGGAGAAGAGGCTGGCGCCGACGAGCCCGCCGGCGAAGAGGCAGCCAAAGCTGCCGCCACAGAAGCTGGCGAGGGGTCCGGCGATTGCACTGACGGCCCTGAGGCCACAGGAGCGCCAGGCGCTACGCCGACCACTGATCCTTCTGCCGCTGCGGCAGCGTCGGGCTCCGAAGAGCCCGAGCCCAGCGCCTATTTGAAGGCTGGCGATGGCGTCTTCATCAAGCTCCCATGGGCGTCGAGCTCCAGGGCGCCGGTCGAAGGAGAAACTTTTGATGAAGAGCTGCTCGCCTCCGCTGGACTGACGCTGGTCGACGCACCAAACAAAGAAGAATGGCGAGTCTGAGGAGGAGCAGCTGCTGCGGAAGTTGTTGTCGCTCTACCGCGCCCGAAAAACCAAGCTGGAATCCCGGGAAGCGCTTGTCGCGAAGGCGGGAGCAGACATCGAGAAGCGCGCGGAGGAGCTCCGGGGCCTTAACCAGGAAGCTCTCCGGTCCTTGGCAGAGGAGCGGGAGCAAATCGCCGAGGAGCGTAAGGCCTTCCTCCTCGAGAAGGCTGAAGCTGAGGAGCAACAGCGGCTTGCCGCCGAGAAGCTATCTGCGCAGGAAGGCGAGTTGGTGCAGAGGAAGGTTAATCTTGACAGCCATGAGGAGGATCTAGCCACGCGCGAGCAAACATTTGGCGGGGCTCTCAAGGAAGCAAAGGAGGCCGCCGCAGCTGCCGAGGCCGCCAAGAAGGAGCTGGAGACGAAGGTGGCGCAGCTGGAGGCCAATCTCAAGGAGAGCGGCGGAGCTTGCTGCACTCAAGCACGCAGTAGAAGGACGCCTACACTCTTGGCGAGCTGCAGGGCCGTCTCGCCGAGAGGAGCAAGGAGCTCAGCGCCGCCAAGGACTCCAACGCAGATCTTGAGTTGAAGCCGACCAACTTGACTCAGCGCTGGACGGTGCTGGGGGAGCAGGAGGTGGCCTTGAAGGAGAAGATCAAGGCCGACGAGGCGCTGGCAGTCTGCCGCCCAAAATGCCTTTGAGGGAGAATGTGGAGCACCGGACCGAGGGTCTCGTGGATGTTGCTTGCAGCCATCGGCTGTGGAGCCGGGCGGAGCTGGGGATGGTGGATCTTGGATATTCCTCCGACGAGCACCTCCAGCCCAGCGCCAAGCTCAGCTTGTTCTTCAAGGGCGTGGTGACGGCCCTCCAGCGACTCCGGGAAGAAGTCCCAAAGCAGCTGGCCGAGGAGTCGCGCCAGATCTGCGCGGGAGCTCTTCAAAAGGTCTTGATGAAGGTGGCCTTCCATAATCCAGGCCTCAACCTCACCAACGTCCTCAAATCCTTGCCGCCGGATGCTGATGTGGAGGCGCTCAAGACCCTTGTCGCACCCATCGTGGACAGGGTGAGCGGGATCAAGAGGGTTGAGGGCGATCGCGTAGATTAGGCCGCCCGCTTTCTCTTTTTCTTGCTGCTGCTGGTCATGTTATGTGAACAATCTATTAGAGCTGTGACAAGCTATCTTGTAACATAAGTCTATTTCGGGTAGCAATTGCTATGTTATTTCCTTTACTTGGTTCCTTCCTTTGTATGTTTTTGCCCTACGCTTTTAGGGAACTTGTCGGCAGCACTGGGTCATGGCGCCGAGCACGGACGTCAGTGACCCTGGCGGTGCCGCTTCCGACAAGCAACCTTGTCGCAACTAGTCGCAGCTCACTTAAGTTGTTGAGCGGACTCGAAACAAAGTAAGGCGCAACTAGCTATGAGTTGGTTCCTCCACACAGGTTTTCCATACAAAGTACGGTCGTTCGAGGAAGATAACTTAAAAAATTTAAAACTGATTGCTCAAACTTTAGCAACTTAGCTTTTCTGTCGTTTGCTTCCCGGTAAGGCTAGAGGCTAGACTTCCTTGAGCGACGCTTGGTCCACACCATTATCTTCTCCTTTCCCCCCGGCAAACTTGTGGGCGAGGGAACCTTCCTTTCGTTGAGAAAGAGAAAGAAGAGAAAATAAAGATATGGAGCCTTATGGCTCGTTATTGCTTACCGGTGGTAGGTGCTGCACAAAGTGTCAGATAACGCATGCAAAATAGAAGTAGAAAGCATGAAATTTACAAGATATGCGAAGCATGCTAGCTTTACTTATGCACGGGGTCTGCGCCCGGCTTTGTACAAAGGATTACATGCAACATCGGCAAGACTTGTACAAAAGGTGGTTGCCGGGACAGGTTCCGGCAACCGCGCCTTACGGGTAAAACTTACGAAGATGCTCAATGTTCCAGGAGTTGCTCACCGAATGCCATCTTGACCTCAAGGCGGACAGCTGTGCCTAGTGACTCGCTTTCACCCGTAAGGGCCTTCCCACTTCAAGCGCCAACTTGTTGGAATTCTTGGCGTTGAACGCGAAGAACAAGGTCACCTTCCTCGAGACTTCTAGCATTAACTGCGGCTTATGGTAGCGGCGCCAAAGCTTGTCGGTATCGAGCAGCTCAGACTGGCAGACCTAAAGACGATCCTCCTCAAGGAGCAAGCGTCATCTTGTCGCAACTGCTCTTGCTCAAACTCATCATAAGCGAGCACTCGAGGTGATCCGTATACGAGTTCCGTGGGGAGAACTGCCTCTGCTCCATAGACTAGAGCGAAAGGTGTCTGGCCAGTTGCTCGATTTGGCGTCGTCCTGATCGACCAAAGAACCACCGGCAGCTCCTCAATCCAGTTCTTTCCACACTTGTGCAGCCTGTCAAAAGTTCTGGTCTTGAGCCCGCACAGCACTTCAGCGTTTGCCCTCTCCGCTTGACCGTTACTTCTCAGATGAGCAATGTATGAAGCGGACCTTGGCGCCAAGATCTTGGACGTCTTGCATGAAGGTGCGGCTCAGAATTGCGCGTCGTTGTCGGTGATGATCCCGTTAGGGATTCTCAAACGGCAAACAATCGACTGAAGAACTTGACCGCCGATCAGGTTGGCCACCTTCCTCATCGCTTCCACTTCCGCCACTTTGTGAACTTGTCGATTGCAACGCATAAGTACTCAAAGCCCCGACAGCTTCGGGAAAGGGGCCGAGGATGTCGAGACCCCAGACCGAAAATGGCCGTGATAAAGGGATCGCCCGGAGAGCTTGAGCCGGTGGTGTATTCGCTTGGAATGGAACCGCACGCTTCACACTTGGTTACTTGTGCGATTGCATCACGGAGGGCTGCCGGCCAAAAGAAACCTTGCCGTAACGCTTTGCCGGGCAAGTGCTCTGGCGCCAATGTGGTGACCACATATGCCTCCATGTATCTCTCGCCAACAGCTTTTGTCCTTCTTCCCGTGAATACACTTCAATTTCACACCGCTGACTCTTCTTACATACAGTGTGTTGTCGACAAACTGGTACATACTTGATCGCCGGCTACTCTTTCCGCTTCTTCTTGCTCTTCGGGAAGTTCTCCTGTCTGAAGGAAATGGACCATCTGCTGCGCCCATGCTGGAGCTTGTGGCTCGACAACAAGGACTAAAGGCACATCTGCTGCTGCGGGAACATCCGCTTCTACGGCGAGAACCTGCGGCTCAGCCGGAGCAAAACTTGTCGGGAGCGTTTGCTTCAACGAAACAAACCCTAGGGCTTGTCGGAGCAGACTGCTCCTCAGCACTGTTGGTGTTGATCTTGGGGACCTTCTTGGCAGCGGCCTCGGGGAGCTCTGCGGAAAATAGTCACCAGAAATCAACTTCCTTTTCTTGCTCTGTCTGGTTGATGGTGTTACAGACGGTTGAGTCAGCTTGAGCACAAAGATCCCTGGTTCCATTGTGTAACTTAAGGCGCGGCGCACTTGACT
This sequence comes from Aegilops bicornis, assembly GCA_021605145.1. Lineage (NCBI taxonomy): Eukaryota > Viridiplantae > Streptophyta > Magnoliopsida > Poales > Poaceae > Aegilops > Aegilops bicornis. Next base: position 396,239,964 of record CM038673.1, on the reverse strand, counting down.
GTGCCATCAACAATGTCGTTCGAGCTCTTGGAATATATTCCATCTCGTAGGCCGTGAAAGTGCTCTTCTAGCTTTCTCACTTCATCAACATAAGCTTCCATCAACGGACTCGATAACTCTTGTTCACTTGGCGGATGACAAGCTGTGAGTCACCCACGACAATGAGCTTCTTGATCCCAAGGTTCATCTGCGATCATGAGTCCGGCGAGCAAACCTTCATACTACTGCAGTATTGTTTGTTGCTTGCTCCTTGGGAAAGTGCATCCGGACTACGTGCTTGAGGTGCTCTCCGGTGGTGCAACAAGTAGCACGCCCAGACCGACGCCTTTGCAGCCGAGAAGGCACCATCAAAGTACATCAGCCACTCTTTGCTTGCTTCCTTGACGGGATGCTCGCTTACGGAATTTCTTCATCTTGTGTTGGCGTCCATTCTGCTATGAACTCCGCCAATGCTCGCTTTTGATAGTTGAAGTGCTCTCAAACTTGAGGCCAAAGCTTGACAGTTCCATCGCCCACTCGACAATCCCGCCTGTTGCCTCCGGATTTTGCAAGATCCTCTTCGCCGGAAAAGCAGTGACGATCGTGATCTCATGTGCACGGAAGTAATGGCGTCGCTTTCTCGAGGCCATGAGGAGGCCGAAAAGCAATTTCTGCACACCAGAGTACCTTGACCTAGCCCCCTGCAGAAGGGAACTGACAAAGTAAACTGGGCGCTGCACCATCCTTTTCTGCATCTTTTCATGCGTCTGCGTAGATCCGTCCTTGTCGGGACCAGAGCTTGCCGGTGAAGCCCTCGCTTGTCATTTGGATGCATCCGCCATGGTTGCTAGCTCATCATCTGCCTCCCTCTCCGCTACTAACGCAGCACTAACCACTTGATTGGTTGCCGCTATGTATAGCAACAACTTCTCTTGTGGCTTAGGTGCGATAAGTGTTGGAGTGGAGGATAGGTATCTCTTCAAGTCCTGCAGCGCAGCCTCCGCTTCCGGAGTCCATTTCATCGGACCTGCCTTTTTCAAAATTTTGAAAAATGGCAAGGCGCTCAGCCAGACTCTAGAGATAAACTCGCTTGAGAGCAGCTACGCAACCGCAAGTCTTCGTACATCCTTGACGCGCTTTGGTGCTTCAATCTGCTCAATGGCCTTGATCTTGTCGGGATTGGCTTCAATTCCCACCTGAGACACGAAGAACCCGAGAAGCTTGCGGAAGGGACTCCAAACACACACTTCTCGTGGTTGAGCTTGAGGTTGATCTTGCGCAGATTTGCAAAGGTTTCATCTAAATCTTGAATCGAGTCGCCTTGTCCTTGCTTTTGACCACTATGTCATCCATGTAGGCTTCCACATTTACGTGCATTTGCGGCTCAAAAGCATAATGGACTACTCTTGCAAATGTTGAACCAGCATTCTTTAATCCAAAGGCATCCGTGACGAAACAAAGATATGTGCCACATGGGGTGATGAATGCGGTCTTCTCCTCATCCTCTTACGCCATGAAGATATGATGATATCTCGAGTATGCATCCAGAAATGAAAGCAAATCACATCCGCCGTGGAGTCAACAATCTGGTCGATGCGCGGCAAGGGAAATGGGTCTTTGGGACAAGCTTTATTGACATCGGTAAAGTCGATACAAAGCCTCCATTTCCGCTTGCCTTATGCATACAACTACAGGATTGGCCAACCACGTAGGATGGAGCACTCCTCCGACAAGGCCTGCTGCTTCCAATTTCTTGATTTCTTCTGCGATGAACTCTTGGCGCCCAACGCCGCTTCGACTTTACGCTTGACGGCCGCGCATGAGGACAAACGACAAGATGGTGCTCCATTACTTTCACAGGAACACCGGGATGTCGACGGTTGCCGTGCAAACACGTCGACGTTTCGCCGCAGAAAGCAACGAGCGCGCCTTCCTATTTAGGGTCGAGAGTGGCACTGATGGTGAAGGTACCGCCAGTGCCGTCCTCCTTGGCGAACACCTTCTTGGTCTCTGGTGGAGCTGCCATCGTCTTCTTACACTTGCCGGTGGAGCTCGATGGTGCGTCCTCGACGGTAGCGCAGCACTCCGAAGAGGTCCCGCTTGCCGGAGTGGGCATCAGAGCTCTTGCCGGACTTGGTCTTCTTCTTGGCCCCGGGAGCTTCAGCGGCAAGTGGCTTGCAATCTGCTGCTGCTGCTGCTTCCCGGTAGATCTTGTCGGCGCAGATAATAGCATCCTTCTAGTCGCCAGGATGATATGACACTTATCGGGCCCGGCATCTTCAAAGATGTTGTATGCATAGTGAGAGGCTGCCATGAATTTGGCGAGTGCTGGACGGCCAAGTATCCCATTGTAAGGCAATGGAAAGTCGGCAACGCCAAAAGTGACCCTCTCGATCACGAAGTTCAACTTCACTGCCAAATGTCACCGATAACGTGATCTTTCCCTTCGCTTGCTCCTTCCCGGATTAATTCCTTGGAATGTACCGGTCTCTTCGAGCTCGCCATCGTGGATCCGGAGTTTCGGAGCACCGGAGGAGATCAGGTTCAAGCCGCCCCGCCGTCAACTAGCATCTTAGTGACCTTGAGGTTGCGGATAGTTGGTGAAACCAACATCGGCAAGCACCCGACCACGCTTACGCGATCGTGGTGGTCCTCAATATCAAAGATGATAGGCGTCTTTGGACCATTTCAGAGGCTTGCGTGACTCGATGGATGGTTCTGCCGCATTGACTTCCCACATCCACTGCTTGAGTTGGCGGTGTGAAGTATGTAGAGAAGCACCGCCGTCAACACACGGGACCTCTGTGGCTTTCTGGAACTCCTGCTCATCGGCCTCGTCATCATCCATGTCTTCATCGTCGTTGTCGTCTTCATCCTTGTCGCAGCCGCGGGGAGGTCTGTCTCCTTGCGCTGCTTGGCCTTGCCGCGGTGTCCTCCTCGGCCGGGACATTTCTTGCTAGCTCCTCCAGCACCTTCCTGGGCCTTCTCCTTGTCGCGTCGTTCGTATTCAGCCTTCTGCTGCTCGACAAGCTGCTCGACCTTTTGCAGCTCGGAGGTCATGGCCCTTGGTGCGGTGGATCTTGCAAGATTGTCTGTTGGAGCCGCCCTGCTTGTCGGCGACCGCCACACTGGCAGTTTGGTGCCAGCGGCAACCTCCTTGCCGGAGCTACCAGCTTTTGGCTTTCTTGGCGCCACCTCCGTTGTCGGACTGCTCAACAACTAGCACATCTTTGCCTTTCTTCTTCCTGTTGTTCCGCCGCGGTTTTTCTTTGCCAGGCGGTCTCCTCACTATCGATCCTCCCGCATCAAGATTCTCTCCGGGAGTCTCCTCCCTTCCTCAAAGACGCACACTTGTCCGGCGGGGCATATAGCTCATCGACATCTCATATCTTGCACATCGCCATCTCCTCCGCATCCTACGGTTCCGCATGTTCCGATGGAACGCGCTGATTACCGCGCAGGGTGGACATCTGGGATGTTGTCTTGTCTGTGGCTGAATCTCTGAATGTACTTGCGCAGGGCTCTCCTTCCCTCCGGGCGCAGCAGATGAAGGTCGCTTTCTTGGCCATGGGGCTTGTGGCGCTGTAAAGGCGCCGATAAACCGATGGCATAGATCTTCCCAAGAGGATATGGAGTTGTCCGCAAGTGCATGAGCCAGGATCGACATTGGGCTTGAGCACCAGCGGAAGTAGTTGGCCAGGATCTTGTCGTCTCGCCCCGCAGCTTGCACCGCGATGGTGTAGATGCCGAGGAACTCCGACAGATGCGTCTTGCCGTCGTGATTTCTCTCGCACGCGTCGGCTTGAAATTCTTCTTGCTGGGCCATCGACTTGCCGCAGCTCACGAGTGAACGCAGGGCAACCTATCACAGACGGCAAGTCGCTGGTTCTTCGGCGCATGCATGTCGACAGAGGGCCCAGCGCTGGTCGGACCGACGCCGCTTCTCTTCGCCGATGCGCAGTTCGGCGTCTTTCTTGCTGTCGTTCGCGAAGAACTTGGCGCTGATCGCGACGAGCTCGTGGATCCGGCGATGCGGTGGAGTCGCTGTCGAGGTGGATCCGACGAGTCGGCGATCTTGGCCTTCGGGCGGAGAGTGCATGGTGGTTGCACCCCACCAGTTTCCGCCACCGGCTCGTGTTTGGTAGTCCTGCCGCGGCAGCGATGCACTCGGATGTCGCGGAGCTGCCGCTGCTGGCAAAGCCGATGAGACTCTGAATGGTGGCCCTCCATTCATCGACCTTTGTCGGCTGTTGGAGGGCAATCCAGAGCAGCTTGAGCTCTCGCCAAAGCTTCACCGGAGTGGTGGGTTGCAGTGGCGAATGGCGCGAGGAGCGGGATATGCTCGGACTCCTAACTATGTTAGAAGGATCAGTATCCCGTCCAGGCGACCGTGTCGCGCTCGCGCCAGCATGTTGGCGTGCATCCCGAGATCCACCAGCTCGATCTTGGTCCAACGAGCGTATGGCGTTGTGAATACCATGACGCTGTCGGTCCCGCGCCTCCTGAGACGGGCGCGGTGCATGTACGGACGCCGAGGTCTGCGCAGCCTTGTCCTTGGACTTGGCAGCACCGTGGGCTCTCTGCCGACGTCCATTCTTCCGCCGGCGTCTACCCCACCACCCGTTTGCTCCGGTGGTGGTGGGTTCGACGCGGACGGAATGTCTGCCGCCGAAGCCTTCTTCTTCCGTGGCATGTTGATGAAGATGATGAAGATCTAGCTCGTGTGGACGCCGGATCAGGTTCACACAATCTCGACGCCCCCCTACCTGGCGCGCCAAAGATGTCGGGGAGGCTGATCTGACCCACGAACACCTATGGGACCGGCGGACCGAGCCCCTTTCGGTTCGGGCGGGGCGGAGGTCGCACGAAGAGCAGATCGAGGCCGAAGCACACGAGCGGTTTACCCAGCTTGGGAGCTCTCCGAGAGATAACACTCCTACCGCTGCATGTCTCGAGTGTATTGAGTTCTTGCTCAGAGCGTTGAGTGCTACAAGACACGCAAGCTGCTAACGAGACCGAGCGTGTCCGGCTTCGAACCTTCGAACCCCCACGCTATGCGCATGGGCCTCCTTTTATATGCTAAAGGGTCTCCGGCAGGTGGCAACGTAGACAAGGGTAAAAGTGGAAAAGGAGTGGTTGGTACAGCTACTTGTACAAAGGTATGATGTATCATACCTAACAATGACGGCAGGGGACAAAGGCATTAAATGCCCGCTCACGCCGCCGTAATAAAGGCAAACAGGGACCGTCGGGACGCCACCGCCGCCATACGATGGCAAACTTGTCGGCCGCTGCCGCCATCAAGGCCCGCCGGTCGCGACGGGTTTTCTTGCCACGCTACCGGAAAGGTCGAGGCGACACGTTAGTGGATATGCTTTGGAAGCGCAGGTCCAGTGGTGTCTGCCGGCAAGCGCCTTGCCATGTTGTTGTCTTGTCGCGTCCGAAGCTTGTCGCCATCTGGGCCTTCCCGGCAAGCTCCTCTTGCCGGGGCCTTGTTTCCTAGGTGCCTTGGGTGGCCTTCCCGGCAAGCTCCTCTTGCCGGGGCCTTGTCTCCTTGGCTTGAATACTTTGTTCTTGAATGGCTCCAAGGGAACCACGGAGGACCTTGGCGGTCACTCGGTAAGCCTTGCCGCGGAGGGCTGCTACTGCCCGTGCACAAGTTCGGGATACTAGGGTACCCCTACTCTAGTACACCGACATTTGGTATTTTTATGATAAAGATGCAAAGTAAAATAAAAGGCAATAAAAATAGCTAAGTGTTGGAAGATTAATATGATGGAAAATAGACCCCGGGGCCATAGGTTTCACTAGCGGCTTCTCTCGGGAGCATAAGTATTACGGTGGGTAAACAAATTACTGTTGAACAATTGACAGAATTGAGCATAGTTATGAGAATATCTAGGTATGATCATGTATATAGGCATCACGTCTGAGACAAGTAGACCGACTCCTGCCTGCATCTACTAATATTACTCCACACGTCGACCGCTATCTAGCATGCATCTAGAGTATTAAGTTCATAAGAATAGAGTAACGCTTTAAGTAAGATGACATGATGTAGAGAGATAAACTCATGAAATATTATATTAACCCCATCTTGTTATCCTCGATGGCAACAATACAATACGTGCCTTGCTGCCCCTACTGTCATTGGGAAAGGACGCCGCAAGATTGAACGCAAAGCTAAGCACTTCTCCCATTGCAAGAAAGATCAATCTAGTAGGCCAAACCAAACTGATAATTCGAAGAGACTTGCAAAGATAACTGTCGGTGTCAAAACCGGCGGATCTCGGGTAGGGGGTCTGAATCTGCGTCTAGGCGGATGGTAACAGGAGACAAGGGACATGATGTTTTACCTGTGTTCGGGCCCTCTTGATGGAGGTAAAACCCTACGTCCTGCTAGATTAATATTGATGATGTGTGTTACAAGAGTGGATCTACCACGAGATCAAGGAGGCTAAAACCCTAGAAGCTAGCCTATGGTATGATTGTTGTTCGTCCTATGGACTAAAACCCTCCGGTTTATATAGACACCGGATAGGGTTAGGGTTACACGTAGTCGGTTACAATGGTAGGAGATCTACATATCCGTATCGCCAAGCTTGCCTTCCACGCCAAGGAAAGTCCCATCCGGACACGGGACGAAGTCTTCAATCTTGTATCTTCATAGTCTTGGAGTCCGCCGATGATGATAGTTCGGCTATCCGGACACCCCTAGTCTGGAACTCCTCAAGAGCCCCCGAACCAGGCTTCAATGACGACGAGTCCGGCGCGCAGATATTGTCTTCGACGCAAGGCGGGTTCTTCCTCCGAATAATTTATAGAAGATTGTGAACACCAGGATAGTGTCCGCTCGCAAAACAAGTTCCACATAACACCGTAGAGAGAATAGTTTTTCCACAGATCCATCGACGTATTCTCGCGGGCGTGACATCACACCACGGCCAGGCCTTCATATGAATCGATTTTTATTGTTCCACCTCAGCGTGTTTAGCGAGGCGGTTTCCTTGGCACGTCTTATCAAAGCGTAGATCGTGCCCCCTTATTCCGGGATTCTCATCAATACGGACGTGGGTAACCCAACCATGCCCGTCGGCCTGCCTTTTCTATCAAAGGCGAGTCCTAATCAACCACGGGGTGGGCTCTTGGTATTCAACCTCTTTATAACGAGACCAAGGCCCTCTCCTTTTTACACCCTCTATCGAGTTCGCCTCGCGCTTCGAGTTCCAACACCCCAAAGCTTCAGATTCAGGCGCTTCGGACTTTCGATGATGTCCGGCTCCGACCAGCACGGCCGATGGGTGTCTTCCTCCGTTACAGAAGAAGACGCGCTAAAGCTGCGAGACGCCAGGTATCTAACCGGGCGAGATCTCGTGATAGGCTGCCTGCTCCAGGGCAGGTCATTCCCACTCCTGAGCCCGGCGAGAACGTGGTGTTCGTGTCTCACTTCCTTCGGGGTTTAGGCTTCCCGACGGACCCCTTTGTGTGAGGGCTCATGTTTTATTATGGGCTTGATTTCCATGACTTGAATCCGGAGTCCATCCTCCATATCTCGTCATTCATTGTTGTATGTGAGGCCTTCCTCCATATTACCCCTCACTTTGGATTGTGGCTCAAGACCTTCAAGGTGGAGCCAAAAGCGATCAAGGGTAGCAAACAGAGTGCGGAGGGGCAGTCATAAGCAAATGTGCTGATGCTCCGTGGCCCGAGGGCTCTTTTCAAGAGGAGCTTGGTTTGTGGCAACGGGAGTGGTTTTATATCACCGCTCCCAGGGGCACCACATGGGCGGCGCTCCCTGTCTTTCGCTTAGGTCCACCACGGCGGCTGGCGTCATGGGTCAACAAGGGGCTCGATTGGGGGTCGTCCAAGGACGTTCCCCTGTTGCAGGGCCGCATTCGAGATCTCCAGGAAAGAGGGATCAATCTGGTTGCAGTGGCGCAGGTTATGGTGATCCTGCGTCTTCAGCCCTGCAAACGTCGCCCCCTCCGCCTATGGGAATTCAATCCGGAGGGACCACGAGCTCTCCAAAATTTTATGGGCACGACGCCCGTGGAGATGTATAAACTATTCTTCGGATCACAAGAGAAGTGTCCGGACTTGACCGAGGATGCATGACTAAGCTGCAATCGCCCAGATACTCAAGTAAGTAGTCTCAGAATCGGACAAGCCGTTCGTTCATTTATTTTATATATACGCCCTTTAAAGGAGCCGTTTCTTGAACAGGAGTGGATTACCAAGGCAAAGTTGATAAGGTGTCCGGCTCCCCTCCCAGAGACCACGCCGGATCCCATGTTGACCAAGATGTTGAAGGTCGCGCCTTTTGAAGAAGGCGAAGGGAGGAGTGGGGGAGCAACTGCCTCTGCGAAGGAGGCTATCAAAGAAGGAGGGATTAAGAGTCCCACCTTCCAAGGAGAGAAGAGGACCGCTTCAGAAGATCCGGAGGTCAAGGCCTCAAAGAAAGGAAGGGAATCTTTGTCGGAGAGTCCGGCGCTGGGAAGTAACCCAGCCGCACTATTTCCCCAAGGGGATCAGCCCTCCAGCGAGCCGTAAGTAAAACGAAGGGGTCTTGTAAATAAGGAACATCCCTGTATTTATTTATGAAGATAACCGAAATTGTACCTTGTAGTTCGGACCTCAGCCCTTCTCAGCGGAGCTCGTCTCGGGGATCTTCTTCCGGAGATGATGGAGAGCGAACGCCCACCTATCGCACCCTCATGTGAAGCGGACGACCCGGAGGTGTCGTCATGAGGGTTCCCCCAAGTCCGGCGGGGGCGGAAGGTCCGGCGCCAAGTGGTGTGCGGTCGGAGGATCTGAAGGATCTGCTTGGGCGAGCAGCTATCTCAGAAGATCACCGTGCTCTAATGGGTACGGTGATTGAAAGAATTGCATCCGCGGAGAGGGATTGCATGAAGCCGTCAGAAGCTTACTGACGGGATTTGAGGTACGCAAAAAATGATGTACCTTCTGACAGTTATGCATATAAAATGCGCCCTGTATAGATAGTAGCCCCTGACACTCGGTATGTTGTCAAAATTGACAACGTGCCGAGGATCAATTTCTTAGTTTTAACACATCGCCGCTTCTAAACAGGTGGCAGAGCGTCCGGAGGCCAACCAGACTGATGAATATGCCGAACTAAAGCGGCAACTTGACGAGGCAGACGCGGACATCGCGCTGGTCAATGAACGGTTTGACGAGTCACAAGGTATACGACTTCTATGCGGACACCTGGTAAGGGAGCTTGACGCCCATGTCTTACTGTGTGTATGCTTAACGCAGATGGTGCCGCTGCCATTGAGGAGCTGCGGGCAGAACTTGCGCGAGCGAAAGAGCAAGCCAGAGTAGAATGCGGCCGCTTTAAAGGCGGCCGAAGAGCTAGAAGCTGAACGGGCTGCTCACTTCCAAAGCAAGGAGGAGATGGCCGAGATGGCCAAAAAGTTAAGGAATGCTGCCGATCGCTGCGAGGTTCTTGAAAAAGAGCGTCGAGCGGAACAAGAGGGCCTAAAGAAGGCCGCCACTGAATCCAAGAACACCCAATCGGCTTTGAGAGCTGCCAAGGAGGAGCTGAGTGCCGTGGCAATTGCGGCTGGAAAACTGCTTTCGCTGCGGAGGAAATATCTGAGATCCAAAGTATGCTCCGTTGGATAAATTATGGAGTTCGTGAGGATGCTTATCTCGACTTGGCGGTGAGCGCTGTGGACGCGGTTGAGCACTTCCGGGCCGAAGCGGCATGTATGGGAAGAGCTATATTGGTCGCAATTCCATAGTCCGGAGCGTCCTCTGTCGCTGACCGATCGGTTGGCCGAATGGGCCGAGCTGAATCGATTGTCCGGATTGGCCATGAAGCATGTCTTGACTCACTTGTGGCCGGACGGACCCCAGCCGAAGAGCTATTTTGGTGTAGTACAGCAGTTTCTTGGTGCGGTGCCGCCTATCGACGCAATGAAGCGATTGGCATGTATTGAGGGAGCGCGGATGGCTCTTGCCCGTGTCAAGACATACTGGGCAGAGATGAAGGCCACCGACGTTGCATCCCAAGACTCAGACAGAAGCCGAGTACCTGCCGAGCACTACTTTGAAGAAGTCCTGCCGGGCGCTCGTTTAATAGAGACGCAGTGCTCGAAGGATATTATGTTGGAATGACATGTATGATTTGTGAAGACAATGTTTTAATGTAATATGAGTGCTTTTTATACTTGTGCGTTCAAGTAGTAAACTACTCCCTGTGCGGTCGTTTATGTATATGTGTATATAACCTGAAAGATGGCAGTCCTTGGTTTCATTTCACGCACATAGTGCGGGGTGTTTGCAAAAGAAGCGCTTTTTCACTCTTAATCCAACGTCTTGGTCCTGTTAAGGAGGTGATAGCGTAGCAAACCGTGCAACCAGACTATAATGCTTTATCACTTTCACTTAGCCATAGGAGTTCGAGGGTGGGGCTACTATATAGCCCTCTGGGCACCGCACTCTCGAATTCGGGTGCGTATGTGCCTGACCGAAACCGGTCCTTCGTTAATGCGGAGGAATTCTAAACATTCCCGTGAGTCATCGAGTGGTTGACCAGTCTCTCGCTATATCATGACAGCCGTTTCGGCTTTCATCGAGAGGTGCTCGCCCGGCCGAACCGGGCACAATCGCAGAGTTCTCACGGTGTCGCGTTAAGTAATGTGAAAACGGAACGTAAGGCAGCAAAACACGTGAGCCGCAACCCAACATTTGACCAAAGACATGATTCGGAGCTGATGCATATAAGGCCTAATCTCGAGAAGCCGAATACTCCCTAAGGTATTCGGTCTTTATGAAAATGGGCGGAATAATGCCCTAAGCCCCGTGTGTCTAGAATGCAGCATAAAAATTCTGGTTCGCCAATGCCAAAGCACCAGCCTCTTCCTCGGTTATATTAAGGAACCGGGGATGTGTATCAACAAGAGACAGGTGAAAAAAGGTTTACGCAGGTCTTAATCGAGAAGAATCCTTGCAACGGGTCCCTCATCGCGTCTGCATACTGTGTCTCGGCAGCCGTATCCTCGACGGTGTAGCACGTTGTTCATCTGTAAAAGAGAGGAACTTAGTTTTGAAAGAAAAAAGGATCGTGCGAAAGATGTACTTAATATTTAAATAAACAAAGTACGGTTCGAAGAAATGAATAAAATTTGAGCTTTATTGTCTCTTGTTATACGCGCACACAGCCCCTTGTATGGGGGTATGCCGCTAGTGGGCGCCGGACTTGTCTAGCCGTATCCGGGGTTTGAATGACCTATTGCGTGTTCTTTGTTCGCTGGAGCCGGATAGCTGTGGAGCTGTCGATCTGATCTCCCCTTCTTCCGCGCCGAGTAACACTTAATACTTCCTTTCAACGAGATGATGCCGCGTGGACCGGGCATTTTAAGTGTTAGAGATGCATAATGCGGTATTGCGTTAAAGCGGGCGAAAGCTTGGCGTCCCAATAGTGCTTGATGGCTACTTTTAAACGGGCGACATGGAAGAGTAACCTTTCATGATGTGAAGTTGTCGGATGAACCAAACACAACTTCTAGCAAAGTATGGAGCCCGTGTAAAGGGCGTATGGGCTCGGCAGTACTCCTTTAAAGGAGGTGTTGCTATGGCGAATTTTGGTTGGTTTATCCCCATCCTGCGGATTGTGTCCTGATATATCAGGTTTATGTCACAGCCGCCATCCATGAGGACATGTGTAAATTGGAATCCGTCGATTATAGGATCCAATATCAAGGCAGTCCATCCTGCGTTCCGGATATTATCGAAATAGTCCTGATGGTCGAAGGTGATTGGTTTTGACAACCAGTGTGCGGTGCGCCTTTTAGGGGGCGCCGCTTTGTTTTTCCCTTTGATCACATGAAGTGAGTTTACTGTTTGAATCTCCTGTGGGAAAGTTTTTCGTTTTCCAGAGTGCTGCTTTTGGGTTTCGTTACTCGCACTTGGTGTGTCGAGCCCTTGTGTTCGGCGTTAAGTCGGCCGGACTGCTTGAAGACCCAAAGAATCTCTGTGGGTATGGTTTGCGTGCTTCCCGAGGTACCATGTATTTGACACAGTCTATCCAAAATCTTGTTTAGGTTGGATAGCTCGTCATTGTTATCCTTTAGGGGCAATGTTTTGTTGTTTGGCCGAGAGCTTTTGAATCCGGCGTTGACCGCCGTACTATTTGGGCCATTTTCCTTATTCCGGCGCTGATCTTTTCGGCGTCATGATTTCCCATTTCCATCCCTGATTTCGGATGTACTCGGGTCACTGGTGCTGCCTCTAGCCAGCCAGCTGTCCTCTCCCGCGCAAAAGCGGGTCATGAGGCTTGTTAATGCGGCCATTGTTCTTGGATTTTCTTGGCCGAGGTGTCCGGCGAGCCATTCGCCTCGGACGTTGTGTTTGAAAGTTGCTAAGGCTTGGCGTCCGGACGATCGACTATTTGGTTCTTTTAGTAAGGAACCTGTTCCGAAATTTCGGGCTGACTCTCCGGGCTGTTGAGTTATGTGACTTAGATAAATGCGCATCCGTGGGCGGACATAAGTCCCCTGAAAATTTGCCCGAAATGCATCTTCGAGCTCTCCCAGCTTCCAATGGTATTTTCGGGAGGCTTTTAAGCCAATGCCGAGCTGGCCCTTTGAGTTTAAGGGTAAATATTTTATGGCGTGGAGATCGTCTCCTCTAGCAATGTGTATGTGGAGGATGTAATCCTCGATCCGCACTCTGTGGTCTGTTGTTCCGTCAGATGCCTCTATGTTTACGGGTTTAAATCCGCTGGAAATTCATGATCCAGCACCTCATCGGTGAAACATAGGGGTGTGCGGCGCCCTATATTTGGGTGTGCCGTGATCTTCGGAATTTTGGCGTATTGCATTGCTTTGACAAGCCTGCTTTCTTGGCCCATAGATGGACCTAACTGGGCCATCCTCTTGATGTGAATCCTTATGCGGATCGCATATTGGCTTTTGTGCAGCGCCATTCGCCGCTCTCTTTTTGCCATGAGGTCGTCCATCCGACCAGCTGGCCTTCTTACTTTTTAATTGTGGGGGCTCTAAGGCCTCCTCGTCGAATTCGGGCAAGAGCTTTCTTCGGGTAGCTCTTTGTTCGGCGATCGTCGCCATACTTGTCTGTGGCGCTGAATACTTTGCTCCATATGATCCCGAGTGCATCTTCCACTGCTTTTGAGCTTCCGCTCGCTTTTTTCAGGCTGTGCGGTGGCGATGAGCCTTTCTTGGAGGTTATTTTGCTCCAATGGTTTGTCTCGGCGTGAGGTCGTCCGGACTGTTGTCTTCACCGGGATGATTGTTTATCCAAATTGTCTTGTTCGGACGGTTGCTCGATAGCTTGTTCGTTATCCCCTGCTCGCCTCGCTCTATGGCTGGGTCTTTGTTGAGGCGGGATTTTGTTCGGCGTTTACGTTGCCGTTTTGACTGCTTTTCAAGGGATTTATCCTTCGTAGAGTCCCGTTGTTCCTCGTCTTCATTTCCTTTAGGTGTATCCACCATGTATAACATCGTGAGATGAGGTTGTCCAGCATCCTATAGGTGCTGGTTCATTGTTGTCTCCTACATCGTCGTCCATACCGTCGATGTCTTCGGAGTCGAAATCGAGTACGTCGTGTAAACTTTCGACAGTGGCTATGTAGTGGGTGGTGGGTGGGCTTTGAATTTCTTCGTCGTCCGCATCCCAACCGTTCTGACCGCAGTCCGCCGTGGCTCTCCGGATAAAGAGAGAGACTTTAGTGAATTCAGGATGTCGCCAAAGGGCGAGTGCTGAAAGACGTCCGCCGCCGTGAACTCCATAACGGGCGCCCAATCGAATTCGATTGGCAAGGGCGCGGAGGGTTCGGAGTCCGGAGAGGAGTCCGTCACCGAGTCGAGGTCTTCGCAGCGACAGGGATAGAGTTCGGCTCGATCGCAAGAGATTGTAGCCCCGAGGCGGTGTGTCCAACCACTCGTCCTCGGCCGGGGAATCCGGCCCGGATTAAAGGTCGGAGCGGATATCGTGCGGCCTCCGTGATGTTGTTCGGCCGCAGAGCTAGATCATGCCCATCGAGACAAGGCGCGCTGCTATTTGCGGCTCGAATCCGTCGAAGATCAAGTCTCCGGATATCGGCCGTATAGTTTAAATCTTCCAAATCTGACCGACGGTCAGGGGCGTAGCTTCGATCCGCTCGGATGGCTGCTTAATTGGCCCGCAGCAGTAAAGCCCGAACACAACGATCTGTCCGGGAGAAAAGTCTCACCCTTGATCGCGTCGTTGTTTATGATTGAAGGAGCCATCAGGCCTATCGGTGACGCATACGTAGGAACTCTCAATGAAAGCACCAATGTCGGTGTCAAATCCATGGATCTCGGGTAGGGGGTCCTGACTGCGTCTAGGCAGATGGTAACAGGAGACAAGGGACACGATGTTTTACCTGTGTTTGGGCCCTCTTGATGGAGGTAAAACCCACGCCCCGCTAGATTAATATTGATGATGTGTGTTACAAGAGTGGATCTACCACGAGATCAAGGAGGCTAAAACCCTAGAAGCTAGCCTATGGTATGATTGTTGTTCGTCCTACGGACTAAAACCCTCCGGTTTATATAGACACCGGATAGGGTTAGGGTTACACAGAGTCGGTTACAATGGTAGGAGATCTACATATCCGTATCTCCAAGCTTGCCTTCCATGCCAAGGAAAGTCCCATCCGAACACGGGACGAAGTCTTCAATCTTGTATCTTCATAGTCTTGGAGTCCGGCCGATGATGATAGTTCGGCTATCCGGACACCCCCTAGTCCGGAACTCCCTCAATAACCAATCATACATAAAAGAATTCAAAGAAGATTCAAATATTGTTCATAGATAAACTTGATCATAAATCCACAATTCATCGGTCTCAACAAACACACTGCAAAAGAAGATTACATCGAATAGATCTCCACAAGAGAGGGGGAGAACATTGTATTGAGATCCAAAGAGAGAGAAGAAGCCATCTAGCTAATAACTATAGACCCGAAGGTCTGAGGTAAACTACTCACACATCATCGGAGAGGCTATGGTGTTGTGATACGTCTCCAACGTATCTATAATTTTTTATTGCTCCATGCTATATCATCTACTGTTTTGGACATTAATGGGCTTTATTATCC
Organism: Aegilops bicornis; assembly: GCA_021605145.1. Taxonomy (NCBI): domain Eukaryota; kingdom Viridiplantae; phylum Streptophyta; class Magnoliopsida; order Poales; family Poaceae; genus Aegilops; species Aegilops bicornis. Next base: position 396,224,873 of record CM038673.1, on the reverse strand, counting down.
ACTTTTATATAATTTTTTGGGACTAACCTATTAACCGGAGGCCCAACCCAGAATTGATGTTTTTTTGCCTATTTCAGAGTTTCGCAGAAAAGGAATATCAAACGGAGTCCAAACGGAATGAAACCTTCGGGAACGTGATATTCTCACCGAACATGATCAAGGAGACTTGGACCCTATGTCAAGGAAGCTTCTAGGAGGCCACGAGGTAGGGGGGCGCGCCCTCCACCCTCATGGGTCCCCTGTTGCTCTACCGACGTACTCCTTCCTCCTATATATACCTACGTACCTCCACACGATCAGATACGGAGCCAAAAACCCAATTCCACCGCCGCAACCTTCTGTACCCACGAGATCCCATCTTGGGGCCTGTTCCGGAGCTCCGTCGGAGGGGGCACCATCACGGAGGGCTTCTACATCAACACCATAGCCTCTCCGATGAAGTGTGAGTAGTTTACTTCAGACCTTCGGGTCCATAGTTAGTAGCTAGATGGCTTCTTCTCTCTTTTTGGATCTCAATACAAAGTTCTCCCCCTCTGTCGTGGAGATCTATTCGATGTAATCTTCTCTTTGCGGTGTGTTTGTTGAGACCGATGAATTGTGGGTTTATGATCAAGATTATCTATGAACAATATTTGAATCTTCTCTGGATCCTTTTATGTATGATTTGTTATCTTGCAAGTCTCTTCGAATTATCAGTTTGGTTTGGCCTACTAGATTGATCTTTCATGCAATGGGAGAAGTGCTTAGCTTTGGGTTCAATCTTGCGGTGTCCTTTCCCAATCACAGTAGGGGCAGCAAGGCACGTATTGTATTGTTGCCATCGAGGATAACAAGATGGGGTTTTTATCATATTGCATGGATTTATTCCTCTACATCATGTCATCTTGCTTAAGGCGTTACTCTGTTTTCATGAACTTAATACTCTAGATGCATGCTGGATAGCGGTCGATGAGTGGAGTAATAGTAGTAGATGCAGGCAGGAGTCGGTCTACTTGTCTTGGACGTGATGCCTATATACATGATCATACCTAGATACTCTCATAACTATGCTCAATTACATCAATTGCTCAACAAGAATTCGCTCACCCACCGTAAAATACTTATGCTCTTGAGAGAAGCCACTAGTGAAATCTTTGTCCCCGGGTCTATCTTCATCATATTAATCTTCCAACACTTAGTTATTTTCTTTGCTTTTTACTTTACTTTTATTTTACTTTGCATCTTTATCACAAAAATACCAAAATTATTATCGCGTTCATTGCGAGGAGTTATTTGTTTTGTGTAGGTACGAGGGACTCGCGCGTAGCCTCCTACTGGATTGATACATTGGTTCTCAAAAACTGAGGGAAATACTTACGCTACTGTGCTGCATCACCCTTTCCTCTTCAAGGAAATCCAACACAGTGCTCAAGAGGTAGCATGTTGATGTAGAAGCCCTCCGTGATCGATGCCCCCTCTGGCGGAGCTCCAAAAAAGGCCCCAAGATGGGATCTCACGGATACAGAAGGTTGCGGCGGTGGAATTAGGTTTTTGGCTCCATATCTGGTAGTTTGGGGGTATGTAGGTATATATAGGAGGAAGAAGTACGTCGGTGGAGCAACATGGGCCCCACGAGGGTGGAGGGCGCACCGGGGGGGGGGGGGGTAGGCGCGCCCCCCAACCTCGTGCCTTCCTGGTTGCTTTGTTGACGTAGGGTCCAAGTCCTCTGGATCACGTTCGTTCCAAAAATCACGTTCGCGAAGGTTTCATTCCGTTTGGACTCCGTTTGATATTCTTTTTCTGCGAAACTACAAATAGGCAAAAAACAACAATTCTGGGCTGGGCCTCCGGATAATAGGTTAGTCCCAAAAATAATATAAAAGTGAATAATAAAGCCCAATAATGTCCAAAACAGAATATAATATAACATGGAACAATCAAAAATTATAGATACGTTGGAGACGTATCAAGCATCCCCAAGCTTAATTCCTGCTCGTCCTTGAGTAGGTAAATGATAAAAACAGAATTTTTGATGTGGAATGCTACTTAGCATAATTTCAATGTAATTCTTCTTATTGTGGCACGAATGTTCAGATTTAATATGATTCAAGATAAAAGTTCAATGTTGACATAAAAGCAATAATACTTCAAGCATGCAAACCAAGCAATTATGTCTTATCAAAATAACATAGCCAAAGCAAGTTATCCCTACAAAATCATGTAGTCTGGCTATGCTCCATCTTCCCCACACAAAATATTCATATAATGTACAACCCCGGTTTTAGCCAAGCAATTGGTTCATACTTTTTAACGCGCTTCAGCCTTTTCAACTCTTACGCAATACATGAGCGCAAGCCATGAATATAGCACTATGGTGGAATAAGGTATAATGGTAGGGGTTATGCAGGAAGACAAAAAAAGGAGAAAGTCTCACATCAACGAGGCTAATCAACGGGCTATGGAGATGCCCATCAATTGATGTTAATGCAAGGAGTAGGGATTGCCATGCAACGGATGCACTAGAGCTATAAGTGTATGAAAGCTCAAACAAAAGAAACTAAGTGGGTGTGAATCCAACTTGCTAGCTCCACGAAGACCTCGGGCATTTGAGGAAGCCCAACATTGGAATATACAAGCCAAGTTCTATAATGAAATTTCCCACTAGTATATGAAAGCGACAAAATGAGAGACTCTCTATCATGAAGATCACGGTGTTACTTTGAAGCACAAGTGTGGTAAAAGGATAGTAACATTGTCCCTTCTCTCTTTTTCTCTCATTTTTTTGGGCCTTTTCTCTTTTTTTATGGCCTCTTTTTTTTAGTCCGGAGTCTCATCCCGACTTATGGGGGAATCATAGTCTCCATCATCCTTTCCTCACTTGGGACAATGCTCTAATAATGATGATCATCACACTTTTATTTACTTACTCATGAATTAACCCTCAATACTTAGAACAAAATATGACTCTATGTGAATGCCTCCGGCGGTGTACCGAGATATGCAATGAATCAAGAGTGATATGTATGAAAGAATTATGAATGGTGCCTTTGCCACAAATACAATGTCAACTACATGATCATGCAAGGCAATATAACAATGATGGAGCGTGTCATGATAAACAAAACAATGGAAAGTTGCATGGAAATATATCTCAGAATGGCTATGGAAATGCCATAATAGGTAGGTATGGTGGCTGTTTTGAGGAATATATAAGGAAGTTTATGTGTGATAGAGTGTATCATATCACGGGGTTTGGATGCACCAGCGAAGTTTGCACCAACTCTCAAGGTGAGAAAGGGCAATGCACGGTACCGAAGAGGCTAGAAAATTTGTGGAAAGGTAAGTGTGCGTATAATCCATGGACTCACATTAGTCATAAAGAACTCATATACTTATTGCAAAAATTTATTAGCCCTCAAAGAAAAGTACTACTACGCATGCTCCTAGGGGAAGGGTTGGTAGGAGTTAACCATCGCGCAATCCCGACCACCACACAAAGGATGACAATCAATAAATACCTCATGCTCCGACTTCGTTACATAACGGTTCACCATACGTGCATGCTACGGGAATCACAAACTCCAACATAAGTATTTTTCAATTCCACAATTACTCAACTAGCACAACTATGATATTACCACCTTTATACCTCAAAACAATTATCTAGTATCAAATTTCTCATGATATTATAATTAAAGCAAATTGCCATGCTATTTTAAGACTCTCAAAATAATATAAGTGAAGCATGAGAGATCAATAGTTTCTATAAAACAAATCCACCGTCGCGCTCTAAAAGATATAAGTGAAGCACTAGAGCAAAACTATATAGCTCAAAAGATATAAGTGAAGCACATAGAGTATTCTAACAATTTCCGAATCATGTGTGTCTCTCTCAACAGGTGTGTACAGCAAGTATGATTGTGGTAAACTAAAAAACAAAGACTCAAATAATACAAGACGCTCCAAGCAAAACACATATCATGTGGTGAATAAAAATATAGCTCCAAGTGAAGTTACCGATGGATGTAGACGAAAGAGGGGATGCCTTCCGGGGCATCCCCAAGCTTTTGCTTTTAGGTGTCCTTATATTATCTTGGGGTGCCATGGGCATCCCCAATCTTAGGCTCTTTCCACTCCTTGTTCCATAATCCATCAAATCTTTCTCCCAAAACTTTAAAACTTCACAACACAAAACTTAACAGAAAATCTCGTGAGCTCCGTTAGCGAAACAAAACGAAACACCACTTCAAGGTACTGTAATTAAATCATTCTTTATTTATATTGGTGTTAAACCTACTTTATTCCAACTTCTCTATGGTTTATAAACTATTTTATTAGCCATAGATTCATCAAAAGAAGCAAACAACACACGAAAAACAGAATCTGTCATAAACAGAACAGTCTGTAGTAATCTGTAACTAACGCAAACTTCTGGAACTTCAAAAATTCAGAAAAATTAGGAAGATCTAGAAAATTTGTTTATTGATCATAAGCAATTGGAATCAATATTTTATCACGTTCTGGTGATTTTTTAACAATTATTTTTGTGAACAGAAAGTTTCTGGAATTTTCAGCAAGATCAAATAACTACCATCCAAGAAGATCCTATAGGTTAAACTTGGCACAAACACTAATTAAAACATAAAAACAAATCTAACCAGAGGCTAGATCAAATATTTATTCCTAAACAGAAGCAAAAAAAATAAAAAAAATTGGGTTGCCTCCCAACAAGCGCTATCGTTTAACGCCCCTAGCTAGGCATAATAGCAAGGATAGATCTAGGTATTGCCATCTTTGGTAGACAATCCATAAGTGGCTCTCATAATAGATTCATAAGGTAAGTTTATTTTTCTTTCTAGGGAAGTGTTCCATGCCTTTTCTTAACGGAAATTTGAATCTAATATTCCCTTCCTTCATATCAATAATTGCACCAATCGTTCTAAGGAAAGGTCTACCAAGAATAATAGGACATGAAGGATTGCAATCTATATCCAGAACAATAAAATTTACAGGCACATAATTCCTATTTGCAACAATAATAACATCATTAATTCTTCCCATAGGTTTCTTAATGGTGGAATCCGCAAGGTGCAAGTTTAAAGAGCAATCATCAAAATCACGGAAACCTAGCAAATCACACAAAGTCTTTGGAATCGTGGAAACACTAGCACCCAAATCACACAAAGCATAGCATTCATGATTTTTAATTTTAATTTTAATAGTAGGTTCCCACTCATCATAAAGTTTTCTAGGGATAGAAACTTCCAACTCAAGTTTTTCTTCATAAGATTGCATCAAAGCATCTACGATATGTTTGGTAAAGGCTTTATTTTGACTATAAGCATGTGGAGAATTTAACACGGATTGCAACAAGGAAATACAATCTATCAAAGAGCAACTATCATAATTAAAATCCTTGAAATCCAAACTAGTGGGTTCATTAATATCTAGAGTTTTGATCTCTTCAATCCCGCTTTTACCAAGTGATTTTTGCATCAAGATCTAAAAACTCCGAATTTTTGGAACGCCTTCTAGGTAAAGGTGGATCATATTCAGTCCCATCTTTATCAAGATTCATATTGCAAAACAAAGATTTAATAGGGGACACATCAATAACTTTTAGATCTTCATCTTTATTTTCATAGAAACTAGAAGAACACGCTTTCATAAAACAATCTTTCTTAGCACGCATCCTAGCGGTTCTTTCTTTGCACTCATCAATGAAAATTCTCATGGCTTTGAGAGACTCATTGATATCATGCTTAGGTGGAATAGATCTAAGTTTCAAAGAATCAACATCAAGAGAAATTCTATCAACGTTCCTAGCTAATTCATCAACTTTAAGCAATTTTTCTTCAAGCAAAGCATTGAAATTCAGAGGGCATCTTATTAAAATTTGCATAAGAATTGTTGTAGGAATTACCATAATTATTAGAGGAATTACTAGGATACGTCCTAGGATTAAAGTTTCCTCTATAGGCGTTGTTACCAAAATTATTCCTACCAACAAAATTCACTTCCATAGATTCATTATTATTCTTAATCAAAGTAGACAAAGGCATATACTTAGGATCAGAAGAAACACTTTTATTAGCAAATAATTTCATAAGTTCATACATCTTCCCACTCAAAACATTAATTTCTTCTATCGCATGCACTTTCTTATTAGTAGATCTTTCAGTGTACCATTGAGAATAATTAACCATAATATTACCTAGGAGTTTAGTAGCTTCTCCTACAGTGATTTCCATAAAAGTGCCTCCCGCGGCCGAATCTAAAAGATTTCTAGAAGAAAAATTCAATCCGGCATAAAAAATTTGTATAATCATCCACAAATTCAAACCATGTGTAGGGCAATTATGTATCATTAATTTCATCCTCTCCGAAGCTTGTGCAACATGTTCATGATCAAATTGCTTAAAATTCATGATATCGTTTCTAAGAGAGATTATCTTAGCAGGAGGAAAATACTTAGAGATAAAATCATCTTTGCACTTATTCCAAGAATCAATACTATTTTTAGGCAAAGACGAAAACCAAGCTTTAGCACGATCTCTAAGCAAAGAAGGAAATAGCTTCAATTTAACAATATCATTGTCCACATCTTTCTTCTTTTGCATATCACACAAATCAACGAAGCTATTTAGATGGGTAGCGGCATCTTCACTAGGAATGCCGGCAAATTGATCTTTCATGACAAGATTCAACAAAGCAGCATTAATTTCACAAGATTCAGTATCGGTAAGAGGAGCAATCGGAGTGCTAAGGAAATCATTGTTGTTGGTATTGGTAAAGTCACACAATTTGGTATTATCTTGAGCCATCGTGACAAGCAAGCAATCCAACACACAAGCAAACAAGAAGTACGCGAAAAAGAGGCGAACGGAAAAGAGAGGGTGAATAAAATGGCAAGGGTGAAGTGGGGGAGAGTAAAACGAGAGGCAAATGGAAAATAATGTAATGCGGGAGATAAGGGTTTGTGATGGGTACTTGGTATGTTGACTTTTTCATAGACTCCCCGACAACGGCGCCAGGAATCCTTCTTGCTACCTCTTGAGCACTGTGTTGGTTTTCCCTTGAAGAGGAAAGGGTGATGCAGTAAAGTAGCGTAAGTATTTCCCTCAGTTTTTTAGAACCAAGGTATCAATCCAGTTGGAGGCCACGCGCGAGTCCCTCGCACCTACACAAACAAATAAAGTCCTCGCAACCAACGCAATAAAGGGGTTGTTAATCCCTTCACGGTCACTTACGAAAGTGAGATCTGATAGATATGATAAGATAATATTTTTGGTATTTTTATGATAAAGATGCAAAGTAAAATAAAAGGCAATAAAAACAGCTAAGTGTTGGAAGATTAATATGATGGAAAATAGACCCGAGGGCCATAGGTTTCACTAGTGGCTTCTCTCAAGAGCATAAGTATTACGATGGGTAAACAAGTTACTGTTGAGCAATTGACAGAATTGAGCATAGTTATGAGAATATCTAGGTATGATCATGTATATAGGCATCACGTCTGAGACAAGTAGACCGACTCACCGCATCTACTACTATTACTCCACACATCGCCCGCTATCCAAGATGCATCTAGAGTATTAAGTTCAAAAGAACAGAGTAACGCTTTAAGTAAGATGACATGATGTAGAGGGATAAACTCATGCAATATGATATAAACCCCATCTTGTTATCCTCGATGGCAACAATACAATATGTGCCTTGCTGCCCCTCATCACACCGGGAAAGGACACCGCAAGATTGAACCCAAAGCTAAGCACTTCTCCCATTGCAAGAAAGATCAATCAGTAGGCCAAACCAAACTGATAATTCGAAGAGAGTTGCAAAGATAACCAATCATACATAAAATAATTCAGAGAAGATTCAAATATTGTTCATAGATAAACTTGATCATAAACCCACAATTCATCGGTCTCAACAAACACAAAACTCAACAAAACCTTCGTGAGATCCGTTAGTATAAGAAAGCAAATCTCTACTATAAGTATTGTACCAAACCAATTCATATTTTGTTCTTGCATTATATCTACTGTATTCCAACTTTTCTATGGCAAAAACTCATCAAAGAAGACCATAGAGCCATCAAAACAAGTACACAACACAAAGAAAACAGAATCTATCAAAAACAGAACAGTCTGTAGCAATCTGGATAATTCGAATACTTCTGAATCTCCAAAAATTCTGAAAAAATAGGACGACCTGAGAAATTTGTATATTAATCCTCTGCAGAAATAATTTGTATTTTATCACACTCAGGTAAAAAATGAGAATTCTTTTCGTGAGCGAAAAAGTTTCTGTTTTTCAGCAAGATCAAACAACTATCACCCAAGAAGATCCTAAAGGCCTTACTTGGCACAAACACTAATTAAAACACAAAAAACACAATCATAACAGTAGAAGAATTCTGCAAGCACTCAAGAACTAAAAGCAAAAACCAAAAATAAATTTTATTCATTGGGTGGCCTCCCAACAAGCGCTATAGTTTTACGCCCTTAGCTAGGCATAAAGCAAGGACCTAAGTTTTGTCATCCTTGTCCAATTCTTCAATCAAACACTTAAAATTCTTCAAAGATTTAGCATAAAGATTTTCAATGACAATACTCCTAGGAACATAATTAAAGAATTCATTCTTGCCAAAAGGATCTCTTATCACTTCAACCAAATCCGGGTGAATACTAATCATCTTAAGATCTTCTTTATTGCTATTACTAGAAGTTGCACCCTTGTTCTTGGTAACTTGAGTAACCTTGCCAAACTTTACGGGAATTTTTGCCAATAGTTTTAGCGGAAGCAAAAACCGTGCTTAGATTACTAAAGATTTCTTCTAGTTTATCAATTCGAGATGGGCTTTCTTCTATCCTTTCATGGATTACGGTCCCTTTTTCTTTTAACAACTTAAAAACTTCTCCCGCTTTTGACCCAATCTTAGTAGAAAATTTATGCATCTTTTTATCCAAATTTTCAATATGATCTTCAGTAAGCATTTTCTTTTCAATAGCATCTAATCTTTCCATGACATTCTCAAGAGTCAAAGTTGTTTCATTAATCATAAGAGGTGGTGAGCCCACTAAATTTCCCATAGCATTAAAAGCATCAACAGAGGGACATATCAAGAAATTTCCACCGGTAATCGTATCAAATCTATACCAAGTGGTGATGCCCACATAAAAACAACAAAGAAGAACAACGTTAGATTGCTTTCGAATAGATCGATTATGAGCATTGCAAATTCTATACCATGCATCTTTTAAATTTTCTCCTCCCCTTTATTTAAAGTTGAGAACTTCGTTCTCGGGAGTGCACACAATAGAGGAAGAACTATCCATGACGTTAATAGAAGCAAAAAAGATCGCACTCAAAAACAGATCCGGCATGAAAACGGCGAACAAAAAATAGGGGCGAATAAAATGGCAAATTTTTGTGAAGTGGGGGAGAGGAAAACGAGAGGCAAATGGCAAATAATGTAAATTGCGAGGAGATGATATTTGTGATTAGGAACCTGGTATATGTTGAAGATCCTCCTCGGCAATGGCGCTAGAAATTCCTTTTGATGCGGCTTGAAGCTACGTCGGTATTTCCCCAAAGAGGAAGGGATGATGCAACACAACGGCGGTAGGTATTTCCCTCAGTTATGAGACCAAGGTTATCAAACTAGTAGGAGAACCAAGCAACACAAGGTAAACAACACCTGCACACAAATAACAAATACTCGCAACCCGACGTGTAAAAGGGTTGTCAATCCCTTTCAGGTAGTGGCGCCTCAAGATAGGCAAGCGGATGTGAAATAAATTGTAGTAGATTGATAGATCGAACGCCAAATAAAATAAATAAGAATAAAACGCAGCAAGGTATTTTTGTATTTTTGGTTTGATAGATCTGAAAATAAAAGGCAAATAAAATAGATCGCAAAGGTAAATAATATGAAAAGGAGACCCAGGGGTCGTAGGTTTCACTAGTGGCTTCTCTCGAGAAAAATAACAAATGGTGGGTAAACAAATTACTGTTGGGCAATTGATAGAACTTCAAATAATCATGATGAAATCTAGGCAATGATCATTATATAGGCATCACGTCCAAGATTAGTAGACCGACTCCTGCCTGCATCTACTACTATTACTCCACACATCGACCGCTATCTAGCATGCATCTAGTGTATTAAGTTCATGGAGAAACGGAGTAATGCAATAAGAATGATGACACGATGTAGACAAGATCTATCTATGTAGAGATAGACCCCATAGTTTTATCCTTAGTAGCAACGATACATACGTGTTGGTTCCCCTTACATCGGGATCAAGCACCGTAAGATCGAACCCACTACAAAGCACCTCTTCCCATTGCAAGATAAATAGATCAAGTTGGCCAAACAAAGCCCAAATATCGGAGAAGAAATACGAGGCTATAAGCAATCATGCATATAAGAGATCAAAGAAACTCAAATAACTTTCATGGATATAAAAAGATAGATCTGATCATAAACTCAAAGTTCATCTGATCCCAACAAACACACCGCAAAAAGAGTTACATCATATGGATCTCCAAGATACCATTGTATTGAGAATCAAACGAGAGAGAGGAAGCCATCTAGCTACTAACTACGGACCCGAAGGTCTACAAAGAACTACTCACGCATCATCGGAGAGGCACCAATGGAAGTGGTGAACCCTCCGTGATGGTGTCTAGATTGGATCTGGTGGTTCTGTACTCTGCGGCGGCTGGAATTGATTTTCGTCGACTCCCCTAGGGTTTCTGGAATATTGGGGTATTTATAGAGCAAAGAGGCAGTCCGGGGGGCACCCGAGGTGGGCACAACCCACCAGGGCGCGCCTGGGCCTCCTGGCGCGCCCTTGTGGGTCGTGCTCCCCTCGGAGCACCCCCCAGGCGCTGCCTTTTGGCCCATAGGGTGGATTAGGGTCCATAAAAAATCTCTGTGAAGTTTCGTTGCATTTGGACTCCGTTTGGTATTAATTTCATGCGATGTATAAAACATGCAGAAAATAGCAACTGGCACTTGGCACTATGTCAATAGGTTAGTACCAAAAAATGATATAATATGACTGTAAAATGATTATAAAACATCCAACATTGATAATATAACAACGTGGAACAATCAAATATTATAGATACGTTGGAGACGTATCACTAGACTACGCCTCCGAAGACATGGACGATATGGACGACGATGCCGGAGCCGAACCAGGCCAAAACCCGCCTATCACTGGGCGTTGGACGGCCACTTCTACTTATGACGTGTACATGGTGGATACCCCCGAAAAGAAGGACGGCGATAGCGCTCAAGACCCGATCGAGAACAAGCCTGTCGAGGCACCACCAAAACGCCAACGTCAGCGACGCTGCTCATGATCGCGTCGCGAAAAGGAAAGCAATACCGGCACCGGAGACAATGACACTCCGGAGAATGCCGAAGACTCCGACCACCCCATCGAGCCTGCTATTGAGCAAGATGAGTGGGAAGATGGACAAGTCAATCCGGGCAAAATTGTCGAGCATGAGGATTCAGAAGATTGTAACTATCTACTGGCCTCCGAGGAGGATGTTAGCCTCGGCAACGAAGATTTCATCATGCCAGAGGAACCCCTCGCAAGAGCGCTTCAAGCGACAGCTCATCGCCACTACGAGGAGGATCAAAAAGAAACAACAACAGCTTCAAGCCGAACAGGATACACTCAATGATAGATGGACCAAGTCCTGGCTGCCGAAGAATACGGCTTCGAGCGCCCAACAGAAAGCTACCCGAAGCGTAGGCTACTACCACAATTTGATGACGAGGCCCTTGAGCCAATACCGTCAAGATATAATCATGCTGACGAACCAGACCGACCACCACGTGGACGGGACAAAGCGACTACTTATGCCGAACACCAGCCCACGCGACCTCGCCGTCGAGGCAAAGTGGTAGCGGCTCCGGGCAATACCCACGACTGACGTCAGGACTTGGACAATAGAGCCGGCAGACTAGATCAATCTACGGATCAAGGGTGCATGCTCCAACACGAGACGACAGCCATCAAGCTTGGCGCGATAAGCATAACTAAACTTGGGTCGAACACCGAACACGGATGTCATTCGAACTTCGTCGTGACGTTGCCCGATACAGAGGTGCCGCATACCCCTTGTGCTTTACTAATGAGGTAATCCAGCACCAGTTTCCAGAAGGGTTTAAACCCGTAAACATTGAAGCATACGATGGAACGACGGATCCAGCAGTATGGATTGAAGATTTTCTTCTCCATATTCACATGGCTCGCGGTGACGGTCTCCACGCCATTAAATACCTCCACCTAAAGCTAAAAGGACCAGCATGACATTGGTTGAATAGCCTCCCAGAGAACTCTATTGGCAGCTGGGAAGATATGGAGGATGCTTTTCGAGACAACTTCCAAGGTACTTATGTCCGGCCACCAGACGATGATGACCTTAGTCACATAGTCCAGCAACCTGGAGAGTCAGCCCGCAAATTCTGGACTCGGTTCTTAATTAAAAAGAACCAAATCATCGACTGTCCAGAGCTGAAGCCTTAGCGGCCTTTAAACACAGCGTCCGTGACAAATGGCTTTCCCGACACCTCGGTCGGGAAAAGCCGAAGACTATGGCAGCTCTTACTGCACTTATGACCCGCTTCTACGCGGGCAAAGATAGTTGGTTGGCTCGTAGAAGCAATAGTACCAGCGACCCTAGCACCTCGGAAGCCAGGGATGGCAACGGAAGGCCACGACGTAACAAAAACAAGCGTCAGAACAACAATGAAGAAACTGAAGATACGGCGTCAATGCCGGATTCAGTGGCTCCAAACCCGATCAGCGGAAGAAGCCATTCAAAGGAAACAGAGACGGTCCATCTAATTTGGATAAGATACTAGACAGGCCTTGCCAGATTCATGGCATCCCCGACAAGCCTGCCAACCACTCCAACAGAAACTACTGGGTTTTTAAACAGGCCAGTAAGTTAAATACCGAACACAAGGGGAAAGGGCTTCAAAGCGAGGACGATGATGAGCCCCGTCCACCGAACACAGGGGGACAGAAGAAATTTCCCCCCGAGGTGAAGACAGTGAACATGATATATGTCACACATATCCCCAAGAGGGAGCGTGCACTAAGGGACGTCTACGCCGTAGAGCATGTCGCCCCAAAATTCAACCCATTGTCGGCTTGTCCAATCACCTTCAATCGCAGGGACCACCCAACTAGTATCCGTCATGGAGGTTCAGCGGACCTAGTACTCGACCCAATCATTGATGGATACCATCTCACTCGAGTCCTTATGGACGGCGGCAGCAATCATAACCTGATTTATCAAGACACTGTCCGTAAGATGGGTATTGACTCGTCAAGAATCAAGTCCAGTAACACTACCTTTAAAGGAGTTATTCCCGGCGTAGAGGCTAGCTGCACGGGCTCCTTAACATTGGAAGTAGTCTTCGGTTCGCCGGATAACTTCCGAAGCAAAGACCTGATCTTCGACATTGTCCCTTTTCGCAGTGGTTATCACGCGCTGCTCGGATGAACTGCTTTCGCCCGTTTCAATGCAGTCCCGCACTATGCTTACTTAAAGTTCAAAATGCCCGGACCGCGCGGCATTATCACATCCAATGGAAATATGGAGCGCTCCCTCCATACTGAGGAGCACACCGCGGCCCTTGCAGCCGAGATACAGAACGGCCTCATCAAGCCATACAATTCATCGGTCATTAAGACCCCTGACACTGCCAAGCGAGTCTGGTCTACTCTGCAGAATGACAGCTCGGTGGATCCAGAGCTTGAATAGCAGTTCCGCCTCCGCCGATCACCCCATAAAACTGGGGCATACATATCGCGCATGCATAATTACGCACTTAAAATACCTTGGGCAGCGACGGAGGCACACTGCTGAAAAGGCCTATAGTGTGGCTTGACCCTATTTGAACCTTAAGTTTTTTCTCCTCCTTTCTTTTTTCTTCCTCTCTCGTACTACAGGTTTATTAAAAACCCACCTACCCAATGGTCGTGCAAGGGCTCTTTTTTAGGCCCCCCTTTCGTTTAGACGACCGTCGACTTCTCCTCTCAAAGGATTTTTTACCAAGGAGAAACAACGCAGACGTGCGGCAGAGCACCACTAGGATATTCAAGACTACCTTTTCTTTTAGGCCCTTTATACAGCTTCCCCTTGTGTACAAATTCTCGGCATGTAAAATAGCCTTGATGTTCATGGCATTATTTGTAATAGCATGTCTTGACGTATGGCACGTCCATTTTGCATCATGTTTTTTTACTGTTATTTATGATGTTTTTATACATAATAATGCTTTTTGGAGGAATTCTAATGCCTTTAATCTCATAATATGCAAGGTATACACAAAGACGGAGAATTCCGGCAGCTGGAAATCTGGACCTGGAAAAGCTACGTCAGGCTACCTATTCGGCAAAACTCCAAACAAGTTGAAACTTCATGGAGATTTTTTATGAAATATATGAGGAATATTGGAGCAAATAAGTACCAGACGGGGCCCACCAAGTGGGCACAGCCCACCTGGGCGCGCCAGGGAGCCCAGGCGTGCCCTGGTGGGTTGTAATCACCCAGGCCCACCTCCGGTGCCCATCTTCTGGTATATAAGTCATTTGACCTAGAAAAAATAAAGAGAGGACTTTCGGGACGGAGCGCCGCCATCTCGAGACGGAACTTGGGCAGGAGCACTTTTGCCCTCCGGCGGAGCGATTTCGCCGTGGGAACTTCCCTCTCGGAGGGGGAAATCACTGTCATCATCATCACCAACAACTCTCCCATCTTGGGGAGGTCAATCTCCATCAACGCCTGTCGGCGTTCTGGTAACGGGGGTCCCCAGACTTGCCTGCCTGCGGCCTGCGGCGTGGCTCAAAGGAGGCCCAGGACGGCCCATCTTCATCTACGCAAGCTCAAGACCCTCGCGAGGGGCCAAGCCTCGCGGGGCGGACGAGGAGGAGCTTCCTCAGGCATGGCCTCGTCAGGCTGGCTCATGAGGAGGCGGAGAGTTCAAGGCAGGGTACCTCGCGAGGTGCCCATGACGCAAGCCATGACGACCAAGGGCGCGGTCGAGGCCAGCCCGCCAGTGGCGTCCTCCTTTCCCCTTTGGTGCAAAGGGAGCAAGCGCAGGCGAGAGCATCAAGCAAAGGCGTCCGTTTCGGTGCAAAAAGACCAAGACCAGCCCCAACGGCTGGAAGGGAGTCATCATGGAGCCCAAGCAGGCATCATCACCAGAGCCTTTGGCGGGCGAGGACCAACTTTAGTCAGGATAAGTGTACCCGTTGTTCCCCTTCAAAATGGCCAATTGTTGGCGCCCTTCCCGCTCAATATTTGGGAGGAGGCCCAGGGCCTTCGCCTATAAATAGGAGTAGCCATCTCCATGGTAGAGGGATCGACCCCCCGGTATGAGATCGGAATCCTCACCAAGGAACTGAGCTAGAGCAACTGAACACCACCTAGCAGTTCATCACACCCACCAAGAATGACCCTGCGAGGCTGTTCTTCCCTGTACTGTTCCTCATCAGCCCAAGAGGCAATCCACCACACCACAAACTAGAGTAGGGTATTACACCACAACGGTGGCCCGAACTAGTATAAATTTCGTGTCTCTTGTGCTGTTCTGTTTAGTAGTTTAGGTCCCTGCGATTCGGCGAGGTACGAGACGGTGGAGGGTTCGATCTACACGCGCACCCCAGTGTTCGTACCTCAAGGGTCTACCGGAACCCGATATCCGACATTTGGCGCGCCAGGTAGGGGTGCGCCGGAATCTGCCTTTCGTCGCCTCGTTCTTCCCCGACCACCGCAACCATGTCTGACGCCCGTCGAGCCCGCGCCGAGCACCGAGCCGCCCTCGCCTCCCATGTCGCCCAGATGGCTCCCGTCGGCGGGCGCTCTCGTCGTTCCCCGTCACCTGCCGTCAACGACGCCACCGGCCCGGCGGGGAACGAGCAACAAGCGTCGCCCCAAAGACTGGCCCATGAGGCCGGACGGCCGCACCGCCACGCCTTTCGCCACCCTCGCTGGTTCTTCGTCACGCGCGCTTGCTGCCATGGAGGCCGAGCTGCACTCATCGCGCGCTAACGAGCTCTGCGCTACCGCCCCGCCGACGACGCTTCACGAAGAATGGCTCGACCGAGTCGCCGAGCTCGTCTGCTGCAGAGGCGACCAGCGCCGTCCGTCTCGCTGCACCGCACTCGCTTCGCTGGCGATGAAGCTCCCGGGCGCCTCGGCCGTCTCCTCCTCAAGACGGCGCCACAGCCCTAAGGCGCGCCCTGGCGAAACCTGCTTCGCCAGCGCCGGTGCGGCAAGAGCAGAGCTGTCAAGAAGTTCCTCGCCCACAAGAAGCTGCCCGAGCGCTCCCCGCTCCAACACGTCAAGACCCTGCGCTGCCCCCAGCCGCGGTGCAGGGAGGCCCACAAGACCAAGCTCTCTGCCGTCCGAGGCACCCCGCGGCCACGGCGGGCTGCCGCGCCTTCACCTCCGAGCTGCGCAGCGTCGCGTGGCCCGCCAAGTTCAAGCCAGACCTGCCTCCTCGCTATGACGGCACGGCTGACCCTACGGAGTTCCTCCAGCTCTACGAGCTGGGCATCGAGGCTGCCAACGGGGATGAAAAGGTCATGACGAATTGGTTTCCCATGGCGCTCAAGGACGGGCCTCGCACCTGGCTCCTGAATCTGGCCCCAGGCACGATCTCTTCCTGGACCGAGATGCGTACCCGCTTCATCGCCAACTTCCAGGGTACTCGCGACCGGCCACCCGCCGTGAGCGACATGCGCCGAATCAAGCAGCAGCCGGGGGAAACCACGCAAAAAGTACATCCAGCTTCAACAACGCGCCTCAAGATCCCAGGGTAACGGAGGAGGCCATCATCTTCGCCTTCTCCGACGGGCGCGGCGCGACGTCAAGATGAAGGAGGAGCTGGCGATGCATGAAGATCTGTGCACCTCCTCGAGCTGTTCAACTTGGCGACCAAGTGCGCCCAGGCTGAGGAGGCGCCTCTCCTCCTCGAGCTGCCCGCCGTGGATCCCGAAGAGAAGAAGTCCAAGGCCAAGGGCGTGAAGCGCAAGGGGGCTGCCGTACTCGCGGCCGAACTGCACACCAAGCGAGGCGAGATCAGCCCGGTCCTCCAAGGGCAGCCGGTCAGTGTGTACCACGACCTCCACACTCACAACACCAATGAATGTCAAGAGCTCCGTCAGACGTCTGAAGGAAGGGTCGGCAGACGCCACGAGCGCAGCGACCGGGGCTACAGCCGAGGAGGAGGAAGGAATGCAGGACGCTGGGAAGACCGCGGCCCGCGCCAAGGGTGGCGCGACCAACCTCGCGAGGACCGCTGGCAAGACCCACCTTGCGAGGGAGGCTGGAGGGATCAGCCTCGCGAGGATCGCCCGCAGGGGAACGCAGGCCTCCCTCCGCTGCCGCCGCCAAGGAGAACCGAAGACCGTCATTAGGACGAGGGGGCAGGGGGCTTCCAGGAAGCGCGTGCGATCGCCTGCATCCTGGGCGGAGCTCAAGCCCCAGCCTCTCAGCGCATCTTCAAGCAGTTCGCCCGCAAAGTGAATGCAGTCCTCCCCAAGCTCGAGTCCACGCGCCCTCTCAGGTGGTCGGCGTGCGCCATCACGTTCAGCTCAGCGGATCAGCTCAAGTCTTGCGCAGCCACGGTAGGAGTTCTCCCGATGCTTTGTTCCCCAATCATCGACAATGTGCTAGTCACCAAGACCCTCATCGATGGCGGAGCAGGGCTCAACGTCCTGTCCATGGAAACATTCAACAATCTTCAAGTGCCTTACAGTCAGCTTCAGCCAACCAAGCCTTTCTCCGGAGTCACCGACGGCTCCACGGTCCCGATCGGGCAAGTCTGCCTTCCTGTCACCTTCGGGGCTCGCGACAACTACCACACCGAGCTCATCGGCTTCGACGTCACCCACACTCGCCTGCCATACAACGCCATCCTCGGGTACCTAGCGTTGGCCAAATTCATGGCCGTAACCCACCATGGCTACAACGTCCTCAAGATACCAGGAAGCGGCGGGGTCATCACGGTGCCCTGTGAAGAGAGAGACGCAGTGTGCTCCCTGGAGCGAGCCTTTCAGGCCGCATCGCTGGAAGACCTGCACCACGCAGCAGGAGGCCTCCCGAGGCTGCACCCAAGAAGAAGAAGACATCGACTGGCCCGTCTCTTCAAGAGACAGGCCCCTCAGGGCCCACATCGGGCCTGGGGGAGCCTCCTTCCATCGCATAGGAAAGCGCGCCCGGCGCCCTCCTCAGGTAGGGCTCGGGGGCTCTCCCCTGGAGGGCCGCCGACCTCGCCAAGGTCTCGAGGGAGGCGCTTGGGCACCACGTGGAGGCGTGTTTCGAAGCACGTTTCCCGCAAGAAGGAGCAAGACCAGGAGGGCAGAACCCTCAAGAGTTCGTCAGCAAGGCCATTCAGGAGCTACAGGAGTCAAGGGTCATGAGGGCAGCCGCCGCCACAGCTGTGGCCCCCATCCAGGCGAGGATGGTGGGCTGCGCGTCTGCATCGACATACCAGGGCTCAACCGAGCCTCATCTCAAGAGCGCCTCGGCCCTCGCGAGTGGGACGCTATGCAGGGTCCGCCCCTGACCACGTCACGCATGCCTTATGGCGCCAAACGCTGCTGCTGCGCACCAGCGTCTCATGAGGACCATCTGGAGGCTCAAGAGGTCGAGCACGCCCGCAGCCTGGCAGAGATGGAGATGGCCCGAGGAGCCGCCAGCGCCTCCGAGCCTCCCGAGGCCCCTGGGCACAGGGGCTCGTGAGGATCGGCTCCGCAGCCCACCGAGTCTGCTACACCAACACCCCTTCATCCCCAACATCACCAGTGACATCTTTAAGTTTTATTTCCGGTGGGAGGCGCCTTCAGGCCGCATTATTCCTGTGCCGCGTGGGTCCGTCCTGCGGCATGTATCCCTTTATTTCATGTCGTTAGCCTATCCTGTTGGGGGCGCCTCGGGCTGCATCATCCCCAAGCCGCCGGGCCAGTCCCTGGCATGTATCCTTCCTACTTTTTCCTTAGGATTATGCTCTCGCTCCACCATGCTTGTTATTTGGTGCCTTTTCACGGGTGGCGGAATCTTGCACGTTAAAGGGGCGGTGCACGAGCATCGCGACTCGGGGTTCCTACCGGCTCTCCGGCCCTCACCCTCTGGTCTTGTCCATGGCATCGCGACTGGCTTGCGGCCGACGGTGAGACCAGCCCGAGAGCCGGGACCCGAGGACGAGAGTTTTGTCATCTAACCCAGCTTATGCGCGTTAAAGGGGGTGCACGAGCATCGCGACTCAGGGCTCCTACCGGCTCTCCGCCCTCACCCTCTGGTCTTGTCCATGGCATCGCGACACAGCTTGCCGACGGCTGAGACCAGCCCGAGAGCCGGGACCCGAGGGCGAGAGTTCTTTGCATCTGACCCGACTTGCACGTTAAAGGGGGGTGCCTGAGCATCGTGACTCAGGGCTCCTACCGGCTCTCCGGCCCTCACCCTCTGGTCTTGTCCATGGCATCGCGACCTGGCTTGCCAGCGACGGCTGAGACCAGCCCGAGAGCCGGGACCCGAGGACGCAGAGTTGCGTCATCTAACACAACTTATGCGTTAAAGGGGGTGCACGAGCATCGCGACTCAGGGCTCCTACTGGCTCTCCGGCCCTCACCCTCTGGTCTTGTCCATGGCATCGCGACCTGGCTTGCCAGCGACGGCTAAGACCAGCCCGAGAGCCGGGACCCGAGGACGCAGAGTTGCGTCATCTAACACAACTTATGCGTTAAAGGGGGTGCACGAGCATCATGACTCAGGGCTCCTACCGGCTCTCCGCCCTCACCCTCTGGTCTTGTCCATGGCATCGCGACACGGCTTGCGGTGACGGCTGAGACCAGCCCGAGCCGGGACTCAAGACGTAAAGCACCGCATCCGGCCAAATTTGCAGGAACACACTCGAAGATAAGGCCCGAGCCAGCGCAACCCGCCTTGAGGTAGGGCCCGTGAGTCCCGCTACTGGCTCACGGGTGCCCAGATACACCTTGTCCAGCTCTACCGTACAGCCCACGTGTCGGGGTGGGGTCAGATACGCCTCGGGGCTCCTCCGGAGGGGAGCCCCTCCCACGTTCCATGGAAGCACCAAGCTCCTTGTTGGTCGACGACACCGCCGAGGAGCGGCTATGCCCGTGACGCATGCGGAGCGCTATGCTCCGCTGGTGATAAACAAGCGAGGGTGGCCTCAGGTCGCATCAACCTCGGGGAGCCCAGAGCTCGATGTCGGCCTCGTAACGCGTCTCCCTCGGGGCGCGCAGCGAGGCTGGGCACGGGGGCTGCGCTGAGTCACGCCCAGACGCACGACACCCAGCCAGGCCCCTCGGGCCTGGTTCGTCGCACGTCACTCCCCGAGCGGAGCCAAGGTACGAATGCCGTTTGAGCGTCAAGGGGGACTCCTGAGCATCGCAACTCACGAGCCTAACTGGTCACGTAGCCCCTCACCCCTTAGTTCCGAAAGGCTAACGGCGGTTGAGGTATGCGCGGGGCCGGGCTCTCTGACGAGAACGGTGGATCCGCCGCCTCTCACCTCCCTACTTGCTGTTCATGCGCCAAGGGGACTCTGAGCATCGCGACTCAGAGCCTAACTTGTCACGTAGCCCCTCACTCCTTGGTCCCGTCACTGGTTTCCGGTCGGGGCTAGCGTGGTGAAGTATCTTGTGAGGGCGGGCTCTGCCGGCGTAGAACATAAGCAAGTAGGAAGCACAAATTTCAAGGAATTCAAAAGCAAATATTGCAGTCCACACTGTTATCGCAATACCAAATGCAAGTTTAAACGCCTCCCCGAGGCATGATACATGTGCAGGAATTAAAAGCAAGACAGGAGCCTGGCAAGTCACTTGTCGGCGGTGGAGCAGTGGAGTGGGCTCGCCTCGTGAAGCAGCAGGGCCGGCAGCGCCTTCGCCCGGCTTGGTGCTGAAGGCCCGGAACTTCCCCAACAGAGCCTCCTCGCGACCCTTCACAGCCTCGGCAGCGGCAGCTGCATGCTCGCCGCTTGCTGGCTCCAGCAGGCTGTCCATGTCGACACTGCGATCGCGAAGATAGATGCGGGTGAGGATCCACGTCAGTGCCGCAGAAGACAAGACACGCGCCTCGGCCTCAGCCGTGGGGCCAAGACCAAGGGAGACATCTTCAAGAGCGCGAACCAGGAAGGGAAGCAGCTTGGCGGAGCCGTCCTCTTCACTGGCCAGTGGGCTCTCCAGGCCGCTATCATAAAGCTCCCTCAGCAGGGCGCGAGCCTTCACCTCCATATCCATGAAGGCCACGCGATCTTCCGCAAGAACCCGCGCCTTGTCGTCCAGCTCGACCTTCCTCGCCTCCAGCTCCTGCTCCAGCGCGCCTAAGCGGTCGCGGCGCTTCTTCAGCTTGGCCTCCCGGTCCTTGACGGCCGCCTCGCGAGCCTTCACGCTTTCCTCCTGCTCCTGGCGGAGGCGGGCCTCCTCGGTGAGCTGGTTCTGCAGGCCCTTCAGCTCGCCCTCCAGCGTCTCACAACGACCTTGGATGCTGGCTGCCTCCCCCAGGGCAGCGTCGTGGGCAATCTTCGCCTCACGAACAGCTTGCTTCTCCTCGTCGCAAGCCGTCGAGGCCTGGACCAGCGCCGCCCGAATTGAAGCATCAGAGCGAATCCAGCCAGAAGCCAGCTCCAGCGCCCAGCCATCGACGGGGTCGGCGCCAGAAGATCTCGCCGCAGCGGTCCATCCAAAGAACGGCGCGATCCAGAACAGCATTCGGAGGAGCAGCGGTCGGTGGAGTAGGAGGAGAAGACGGCTGTGTGACCACTGCGCCCTGAGGCGGAACCAGCGGCGCCACGACAACAGTGGAGGCAGCGCCAAGCAAGGGCACCTCAGGAGTCGCCTGGGCCAAGGGGGCTGAGCTCGCCCCAGCGGGCTCAGCCAGGCCTCGAGAGGACGACTGAGTAGGAGAGGCCCGGGCGTCAGGATCATCTTCTTTTTCGGGCAGAGGCACCACCACGGATGGGGCCTCAGGAGCCCCCTTCAGCTTCTTCGCCCGCGGGCGCCAGCCTGGCCGAAGAACATGGACGTCAGATCTCGTCGACAGAGCAATAATCAAGACGGGAAGCGTGCACTTGCTGTGTCGTCGCTGGTGGACTCGAGCAACCTCTGGCCATACTTGAAGCCCGAGAGCCGTCTGCAGGGATCAGCTTCAAGGGGACCAGGAGCAGGAGGCGCGTCTGCGGATCGCCCCGGGGCTGGGGCGGACCCGCGGGGAACCAGCCCAGTCCGGTCCTTCTTTGGGATCGGGGACAGGCTTCTGCCTCCCCGCTCATCCTCATCCTCGTCGTCGTCACTCTCGGGGAGGCGGAGAACGCGGGGCCTGCGCCGCAGGGGAGGAGCCCTTGACTCTGCCCCCGAATCAACCCCCTCTCCTGGCTCTCTTTCCTCCACCTCTTCGCTGTAGTCGGAAGAGGACACATCCACCAGGTCCTCCGGAGCCTCCACGGGCACGGGCCCGTCCCCATTGAAGACGGGCATGGGCCCCACTACCTTCTCCCAATCCTGGCGAAGGAACAAGGGCGCTGGGCGCCCTCCAGCCTCGCCACGTCGCCCCAACCAAGGATCGGGCGGCCGTCGCCAGATCCTCGCTGGCCAGGACCACGGGGCTCGAGTGAGGCCTCCACATCGGAAGCGAGTACTGGCGAAGCGGAGCCAGTTGGTGCTCCAGGAACTCCCTCAGCAGCGACGCACCGGTCAGCTTCGCCGCCGCCGCGTCGGCCGGCTTCAGATCTGCATCCATCTTCTCCAGCACCAGCTTCGCTCGGGACCAGTCGTCGGAGCTCTCGGCGGGCTCCGTGGGCAGGATCAGCCGTGGGTGGATGCGCCCAGCATCCACCAAGACCCACTTGCTCCTGAAGCCCTCAATCCACTTCCCAGGGTTTGAAATGGCGATGGCTCCGCCGTATGCAACGAAGCTTGCGCACACGAAGGCGGAACCACGGGAGGTTCGGAGGAAGAAGTAGTGGCGCAGCAAGGCCACCGAGGGCTTCACCCCAACGTGGGCCTCACAATAGTAGGCGAAGATTGCCAGAAGAAGGACGGAGTTGGGATGGAGGTGCAGAGCTTGAATGTTGTAGTGACGGAGGATGGAGAAGAAGAACTCAGAAAAGGGAGGCACCAGACCCGCAATGATGGCGCTCATGAAGAACGGGTAGAAGGTACTCCCCGACCCTGTGGGGCGGGGAGCCGCCTTGAACACCGCCGTTCCATCGACGCCGCGCTTCCGCCAACCGGCGCATCAGTGGTGAGGCTCGCCACGACACATTTGGCGGGTCCAAGGCAGGAGAGTACCAGCTCCGCCGGGTTTGGCGAGGAGCCATGACTGGCTAGGGCACGCAGGCGAAGTGGATCTGAAGATCTTGGAAGCAGAGAGGAGCGGCGCAGGAAAGGGGATCTGAGCAGCAATTGGCGAAAGTAAAGGAGGCAAGGAAGATGCCGCTCTGATATCAACCCACGCGGTTGCAGAGGCGCACGCATCCAATCAACCGCCACGCAGCGCCCAAGGCCGCAGGCTGTTAGGGCCCGCGACGCTTCGCACTTGCCCTTTCGCCTCTCTGCACGGCCAAGTTCGGGCGCGCCAGTGGCCCGGGCCACTGCCGGTGTTCGGGAATGGGGTCCCCAGACTTGCTCGCTGCGGCCTGCGGCGTGGCTCAAAGGAGGCCCAGACGGCCCATCTTCATCTCGAAGCTCAAGCCCTCGCGAGGGGGCCAAGCCTCATGGGCGGACGACGAGGAGCTTCCTCGTGCATGGCCTCACAGCTGGCTCATGAGGAGGCGGAGAGTTCAAGGCAGGTGCGTCGCGAGGTGCCCATGAAGCAAGCCATGACGACCAAGGGCGCCCGGTCGGGCGCCAGCCAGCAGCGTCCTCCTTTCCCTTTGGTGCAAAGGGAGCAAGTGCAGCGAGAGCATCAAGCAAAGGCATCCGTTTGGTGCAAAAGACCAAGACCAGCCCCAACGGCCGGAAGGGAGTCATCGTGGAGCCCAAGCAGGCGTCATCACGAGCCTTTGGCGTGCGAGGACCAACTTTAGTCGAGGATAAGTGTGCCCGCTGTTCCCCTTCAAAATGGCTAATTGTTGGCGCCCTTCCCGCTCAATATTTGGGAAGAGGCCCAGGCCTTCGCCTATAAATAGGAGTAGCCATCTCCATGGTAGAGGGATCGGCCCCCCGGTATGAGATCGGAATCCTCACCAAGGAACCAGTAGCTAGAGCAACTGAACACCACCTAGCAGTTCATCACACCCACCTAGAATAGACCCTCGCGAGGCTGTTCTTCCTATCTTATTCCTCATCAGCCCAAGAGGCAATCCACCACACCACAAACTAGAGTAGGGTATTACACCACAACGGTGGCCTGAACTAGTATAAATCTCGTGTCTCTTGTGCTGTTCTGTTTAGTAGTTTAGGTCCCTGCGATTCATCGAGGTACGACACGGTGGAGGGTTGGATCTACGCGCGCACCCCAGTGTTCAAACCTCAAGGGTCTGCCGGAACCCGAAATCCGACAACGCCTTCAACAACACCATCTCATCTCAAACCCTAGTTCATCTCTTGTGTTCAATCTTGTTACCGGAACTATAGATTGGTGCTTGTGGGTGACTAGTAGTGTTGATTACATCTGGTAGTTGATTACTATATGGTTTATTTGGTGGAAGATTATATGTTACGATCCAATATGCTATTTAATACCACTCTGATCTTGAGCATGATTATCATTTGTGAGTAGTTACTTTTGTTCTTGAGGTCATGGTAGAAATCATGTTGCAAGCAGTCATGTGAACTTGATATGTGTTCAATATTTTGATAGTGTGTATGTTGTGATTCCCTTAGTGGTGTCATGTGAACGTCGACTACATGACACTTCACCATATTTGGGCCTAAGGGAATGCATTGTAGTAGCAATTAGATGATGGGTTGCGAAAGTAACACAAGCTTAAACCCAGTTTATGTGCTATTCCTTAAGGGACCGATTGGATCCAAAAGTTTAACTATGGTTAGAATTTATTCTTAATACTTTTCTCGTAGTCGCGTATGCTTGCAGGAGGGTTAATCATAAGTAGGATGTTTGTTCAAGTAAGAACATCACCTAAGCACCGGTCCACCCACATATCAATTATCAAAGTACCGAACACAAATCAAACCAACATGGTGAAAGTGACTAGATGAAAATCCCGTGTACCCTCAAGAACGATTTGCTTATCATAAGAGACCGTTTTGGCCTGTCCTTTGCCTCAAAAGGATTGGGCTACCTTGCTGCACTTTTGCTACTATTATCGTTACTTGCTCGTTGCAAATAATCTTGCTATCAAACTACTCTGCTACTTACAATTTTAGCACTTGCAGACATTACCTTGCTGAAAACCACTTGTCATTTCCTTCTGCTCCTCGCTGGGTTCGACACTCTTACTTATTGAAAAGAGCTACAATTGATCCCCTATACTTGTGGGTCATCAATGCTATTTTCTGGCGCCGTTGCCGGGGAGTGAAGCGCCTTTGGTAAGAAAACATTTATCTAGTGTGCTGAAATTTATTGTCACTTGTTAGTATGGAAAACAATCATGTGAGGGGTTTGTTCGGGGTATCTTCACCTCAACCGGAACCACAATTAGCTACCCCTCAACCTACTGCACCTACTAAAAATATTGAATATGAAATTCCTTCGGGTATGATAGAGCAGCTGATGGCTAATCCTTATGCATGAGATTGAACGGAACATCCTCATATGCAGTTGATATATGTGGAACAAATTTGTGGATTGTTCAAGCTTGCAGGTTTACCCGGAGATGAAGTTATGAAGAAAGTTTTCCCTTTATCTTTGAAGGGAAAAGCATTGGCATGGTATAGGCTATGCGATGATATTGGATCCTGGAATTGGAATCGACTGAAATTGGAGTTCCATCAAAAAATTTATCCTATGCATCTAGTTCATCGTGATCGGAATTATATATATAATCTTTGGCCTCGTGAAGGAGAAAGTATCGCTCTAGCTTGGGGGAGGCTTAAGTCAATATTATATTCATGCCCCAATCATGAGCTCTCAAGAGAAATTATTATCCAGAATTTTATGCTCGGCTTTCTCGTAATGATCAAACCATGCTTGCTACTTCTTGTGCTGGTTCTTTTATAAAGAGGACTATTGAATTCCGGTGGTATCTTTTTGGAAAGAATTAAACGCAACTCTGAAGATTGGGAACTCGACAAAGGTAAAGAGTCAGGTATCAAACTTAAGTATGATTGTGTTAAATCTTTTATGAATACCGATGCTTTTCAAAAGTTTAGCACTAAATATGAACTTGACTCTGAGATAGTAGTCGCCTTTTGTGAACAATTTGCTACTCATGTTTATCTCCCTAAAGAGAAGTGGTTTAAATATCACCCACCTATTAAATAAGAAATTAAAGTACCGGTACCAGTTAAAGAAGAAACTATACTTTACAATGTTGATCCAGTTGTTCCTACTGCTTATATTGAGAAACCACCTTTCTTTGTTAGGATAAAGGAACATGCTAAAGTTTCTACTGGGGTCAACAAAAGCAACATTAGAACACCTAAACCTGATAAAAAAATTAAGGTAGAACCTAGTATTGCTATGGTCAAGGATCTCTTGGAAGAAAATGTAGATGGGCATGTTATTTACTTATGCGAAGAAACTGCTAGAACTGCCAAACCTGATAAAAAGGATAAACATAAACTTGTTGTTGGCATGCCCGTTGTCTCAGTTAAAATAGGAGATCACTGTTATCATGGTTTATGTGACATAGGTGCTAGTGTGAGTGCTATTCCTTACTCCTTATATCAAGAAATTATGAATGACATAGCACCTGCAAAGATAGAAGACATAGATGTCACTATTAAACCTTCTAATAGATACACCATATCACCAATTGGGATTGTTAGAGATGTTGTAGTCTTGTGTGGGAAAATAAAATACCCTACTGATTTTATTGTTCTTGGTTCCCCACAAGATTACTTTTGTCCCATTATCTTTGGTAGACCTTGCTTGAACACCTTAATGCTAGAATAGACTGTTGGTTCCATGTTTAGTAGAAAGCTTCATGAAAAAGAATTGCCTAGTGAGGATGAAATAATTTGTCTTGCTTCTATTGATGTACCACCTACTGATCATTTAGAACATTATTTGCAA
The DNA here is from genome assembly GCA_021605145.1 of Aegilops bicornis. Classification (NCBI taxonomy): domain Eukaryota; kingdom Viridiplantae; phylum Streptophyta; class Magnoliopsida; order Poales; family Poaceae; genus Aegilops; species Aegilops bicornis. Next base: position 396,197,684 of record CM038673.1, on the reverse strand, counting down.
GACCATGAAAATGATTTACATATGCATGAAAGAAATGAAATAGATAAGATTTTCTTTGAACAACGCCCTCTGCTTAAACACAATTTGCCTATTGAAGCTCTAGGAGGTCCTCCTCCACCTAAAGGTGATCCTATGTTTGAATTAAAACAATTAAAAGACACTTTGAAATATGCTTATCTAGATGAAAAGAAGATATATCCTGTTATTATTAGTGCTAACCTTTCAGAACATGAAGAAGAAAGATTATTGAAAATTCTAAGGAAGCACAGAGCTGCTATTGGATATACTCTTGATGATTTAAAGGGCATTAGTCCCACTCTATGTCAGCACAAAATTAATATGGAACCTGATGCTAAACCCGTTGTTGACCACCAACGTCGGTTAAACCCGAAAATGAAGGAAGTGGTAAGCATGGAAATCTTAAAACTTCTGGAAGCAGGTATAATCTATCCCATAGCTGATAGTAAATGGGTAAGTCCTGTTCATTGTGTCCCTAAGAAAGGAGGTATTACTGTTGTTCCTAATGATATGAATGAACTTATTCCACAAAGAATTGTTACAGGCTACAGAATGGTATTTGATTTTAGAAAATTAAACAAAGAAACTAGAAAAGATCATTACCCTCTGCCTTTTATTGATCAAATGCTAGAAAGATCATCTAAGCATACACATTTTTTGCTTCCTTGATGGATATTCTGGCTTTTCTCAACCTGATCAAGAAAATACCACTTTTACTTGTCCCTTTGGAACTTATGCTTATAGACGCATGCCTTTCGATTTATGCAATGCACCTGCTACCTTCCAAAGATGTATGACTGCTATATTCTCTGACTTTTGTGAAAAGATTGTTGAGGTTTTCATGGATGATTTCTCTGTTTATGGGAAGTCTTTCGATGATTCTTTCTGCAATCTTGACCGAGTTTTGCAGCGATGCCCGCAAACAAATCTTGTCTTGAATTGGGAAAAGTGCCATTTTACGGTTAATGAAGGTATTGTCTTGGGCCATAAAATTTCTGAAAGAGGTATTGAAGTGGACAAAGCTAAGGTTGATGCAATTGAAAAAATGCCATATCCTAAAGATATCAAAGGTATTTGTAGTTTCCTAGGTCATGCTGGTTTCTGTAGGAGATTTATCAAAGACTTCTCTAAAATTTCTAGGCCTCTTACGAATCTTTTGCAAAACGATATTCCTTTTGTTTTTTATGATGATTGTTTAGAAGCCTTTGAAACACTCAAGAAAGTCTTAATTTCTGCACCTATTGTTCAAACACCTGATTGGAACTTGCCTTTTGAAATTATGTGTGATGCTAGTGATTATGCTGTTGGTGCTGTTCTAGGACAAAGAGTTGATAAGAAACTGAATGTTATTCATTATGCTAGTACAACTCTAGACTGTGCTCAACAAAATTATGCTAATTAGTGAAAAGGAATTCTTAGCAGTGGTGTTTGCTTCTGATACATTTAGACCTTACATTGTTGATTCAAAAGTTATTGTGCACACTGATCGTGCTGCTATTAAATATCTTATGGAAAAGAAAGATGCTAAACCTAGACTTATTCAATGGGTTCTCTTGCTACAAGGATTTGATTTACATATCCGTGATAGAAAAGGAGCTGAGAACCCCGTAGATGATAACTTGTCTAGGCTTGAAAATGTGCTTTATGACCCACTACCTATTGATGATAGTTTTCCTGATGAGCAGTTAGCTGCAATAAATGTTGCTCATAACACTCCTTGGTATGCTAACTATGCTAATTACGTTGTTGCTAAATATTTACCACCTAGCTTTACATACCAACAAAAGAAAAAATTCTTTTATGATTTAAGACATTACTTTGGGATGACCCACATCTTTATAAAGAAGGAGTAGATGGTATTATTAGACGTTGTGTACCTGAGCATGAACAGGGACAAATCCTACGGAAATGTCATTCCGAAGCTTACGAAGGACATCATTCTGGAGATAGAACTGCTCACAAGGTATTGCAATTTGGATTTTATTGGCCTACTCTCTTCAAGGATGCCCGTAAGTTCGTCTTATCTTGTGATGAATGCCATAGAATAGGTAATATCGGTAAGCATCAAGAAATGCCTATGAATTATTCACATGATGTTGAACCATTTGATGTTTGGGGATTTGATTACATGGGGCCTTTTCCTTCCTCTACTGGTTATACACATATTCTGGTTGCTGTTGATTATGTTACTAAGTGGGTAGAAGCTATTCCAACCAGTAGTGCTGATCACAACACCTCTATTAAAATGCTTAAGGAAGTTATTTTCCCAAGGTTTGGAGTCCCTAGATACTTAATGACTGATGGTGGTTCACACTTTATTCATGGTGCTTTCCGTAAAAATGCTTGCCAAGTATGATGTTAACCATAGAATTGCATCACCTTATCATCCTCAGTCTAGTGGTCAAGTGGAACTTAGCAATAGAGAAATAAAACTAATTTTGCAAAAAACTGTCAATAGGTCCCGGAAGAATTGGTCTAAGAAATTAGGTGATGCACTTTGGGCTTATAGAACAACATATAAAAATCCTATGTGTATGTGTCCTTATAAAATGGTCCATGGAAAAGCTTGTCATTTGCCTCTTGAGTTAGAACATAAAGCATATTGGGCAATCAAAGAACTCAACTATGACTTCAAACTTGCATGAGAAAAGAGGTTATTTGATATCATCTCATTAGGTGAATGGAGAACCCAAGCTTATGGAAATGCAAAATTATTCAAAGAAAAAGCTAAAAGATGGCATGATAAAAGAATTCAAAAGCGTGAGTTTGAAGTTGGAGAATATGTTCTTTTGTACAACTCTCGTTTCAGATTCTTTGCAGGAAAACTCCTATCAAAATGGGAAGGCCCTTATGTCATCGAGGAGGTTTATCGTTCTGGAGCTATTAAAATAAATAATGCCGAAGGAACTAACTCAAAAGTTGTTAACGGGCAACGAATAAAACATTATATCTCAGGTACGCCCATTAATGTTGAAAGTAATATTATCCAAACTTTGAGCCGGAAGAACACATAAAAGAGTCCTTTCGGAGCACTCCAGAATCGTGAAAATAAGGAGGTACGTGATACGGTAAGTAAACAGACTCCGAAAAATCCGCAAAAATACAATTTGTCAGTTTTGGAATATTTAGAAAAATAGGAAAATAAGAAACTTCCAGGAAGCGTACCCTGGTGGGCACAAGAGCCAGGCGCGCCCAGGTGGGTTGTGCCCACCTGGGGTACCTCCCGGACGCCGTTTTCTACAGCTTGCTTGTTTCCCAAGATAAAAAATCTTTATATACCCCTCGGACTTGTTGATCACCATATCGCGGAGAAATCTTCTGTTTTCTTTTCCTTGCTATTTTCTGTCAGATCCCATCTACCATGGTTGCTTCAAGCTCCTCCAAGGACAAGTTCTTCAAGAACGTCATCAACCCATATCTGCGGGAGGTGGTGCAGAACCCCCAAGACATCCAGATGCATGAGGGGGTGCTTCACATCCGCGATGTGCAAGGTCCCAAGGGAACTGAAACCGTGCAGGCCAGGCTTGAAGTTATGGAGCAAGAGGTCTTCCGGTGCAAGGGGATGGTGGAGCGTGGACTCAATGCCAATCACCTCATGATCACGGACCTCTCCCGTGATCTCAAGGTGGATGGCAAGCCAATGAAGGGCATCGTCTTCACCCTCAACGAGCAAATCAACTTCCTCCAAAGCCAGATCTACGATCTCCAAAACCAAGTCTTTGAATATGAGGCAAGGTTTAAATGTATGAGTTTGGCTGCTAGTTGCAGGACCCGTGAGACTCACTCCTCCTTTTATGATGGTGGACCACCGCCATGGAAATCCGAGGACAAGATCTCTTCATCACCACCACCTTCTTCTTCATCACCAAAAGAGAACTGAGTACCAGGTATGGGCACTCCCCTTGGCTTCCGCCAAGCTTGGGGGATGTGCCCCAGTATCATATCATCCCCACGATCTTTTGCCTTTACTTATTTTAGTTTGATCTTTTACTTTAGATGAATACAAGTTTAGTTCAATCCTTTCTTTTCGAGGGTTTGCTTAGTGATATGTCCTTGTAATCGTGTGCGAGATATATAATAAAGTTTAGTTCATGTTTTTGCTTTCTTTATTTTCATGTTGCAAATAAAAAGATGAAAATAAATGAAAAGAAAGAAGTAAATAAAAGGAAGGAAATAAATGAAGAAAATATCATATTCTAATCTTATGGTAGGTGATGACACCACATAAGGAAAAGTATAAGTAGAAAATTTTGCTAGAGATTGACAAACATAGCATTAGTCAATGATGCAACTCATGAAAGAATTAATAAGGGAAGAGAAGATTCACATACAAATATACTATCCTAGAAATCTTTTGTGATTGTGAGCCTTCATCAAAATATTATATGCCAAAATTGTTGACGTTGGACAAGGAAGACAACTTAATGGTTTATGTTTGTTTATATTCACAAAGAGGTCATATTGTCATGGATCCTTTAACATGTGCTGCTTGCCCCCTATCTTTGCTAGCCAAAAATTCCGCACTATGTAGAGATACTACTTGTGCATCCAAAAACCCTTAAATCCAAATCTTATTTTCAGGAGTCCACCATACCTACCTAGGGATTGAGCAAGATCCCTCAAGTAAGTTGTCATCGGTGCAAAAAGGCAATAAAAATTGCTTCTAAAAGTGTAAGATCATTTAGTTTAAGAGAAAATTGAGCGTTGCACGAACTTGTGATAGTGAAGAATAAAAGCGACATACTGCATAATAAAGGTCACTGTCACAAGGGGTAATGCAACATGACGTTCTTTTGTACTAAGGGGTTGAGCATACAAACAAATAAGCACATGACAACCTCTCGCTTCCCTCTGTGAAGGGCCTATCTTTTTCTTTGATGTATTCACTTTTATGCAAAGAGTTAAAGTTTTCTCTCTATTCCTTTTTATTTTCTCCTTTGGAAAGCATCATGTGGTGAGGAAAGATCTAGGCACATATGTCCAGTTGAATATAGATAGCATGATTTATTATTGTTGACATCACCGTTGAGGTGAATACGTTGGGAGGCGAAACTACAAGCCCCTATCTTTCTATGTGTCCGGTTGAAACGTTTTGCTCATGTGTACGCGGTGAGTGTTAGAAATCATGGAAGACTATATGATGGTTGAGTATGTGGACTTGCCTAAAGGCTCTGATACGTGACCCTTCCTGAAAATATGATGAATTGTAGTTGCAAAGTTGACTGAGAACATAGTTTGTTGGCTTCTAATAGAGTTTTTGCTTTATACTTCAATAGTGTGATGAATTGTCACTTATTCATGAGAAGTCTATGATAAAAGTTCTATGATAAGATCTTATATTTAAGTTTGTTGTTGTTATAATAATCAACGTGATGCTTCTATGTCCGTATTTTTTTATCGACGCCTCTCTCTCTAAGCATGTGGACATGTTTTTCGATTTCGGTTTTCGCTTGAGGACAAGCGAGGTCTAAGCTTGGGGGAGTTGATACGTCCATTTTGCATCATGTTTTCTTACTATTATTTATGATGTTTTTATACATAATAATGCTTTTTGGAGGAATTCTAATGCCTTTTCTCTCATAATATGCAAGGTATACACAAAGAGGGAGAATTCCGGCAGCTGGAAATCTGGACCTGGAAAAGCTATGTTAGGCTACCTATTCTGCACAATTTCAAACAAGCTGAAACTTCACATAGAATTTTTATGGAATATATGAGGAATATTGGAGCAAATAAGTACCAGAGGGGGCCCACCAGGTGGGCACAACTCACCTGGGCGCGCCAGGGAGCCCAGGCGCGCCCTGGTGGGTTGTGGTCACCCAGGTCCACCTCCGGTGCCCATCTTCTGGTAGATAAGTCATTTTGACCTAGAAAAATAAATAAAAAGAGGACTTTCGGGATGGAGCACCGCCGTCTCGAGGCGGAACTTGGGCAGGAGCACTTTTGCCCTCCGGCGGAGCGATTCCGCCATGGGAACTTCCCTCCCGGAGGGGGAAATCATCGTCATCATCATTACCAACAACTATCCCATCTTGGGGAGGGCAATCTCCATCAACGCCTTCAACAGCACCATCTCATCTCAAACCCTAGTTCATCTCTTGTGTTCAATCTGGTTACCGGAACTACAGATTGGTGCTTGTGGGTGACTAGTAGTGTTGATTACATCTTGTAGTTGATTACTATATGGTTTATTTGGTGGAAGATTACATGTTCTGATCCAATATGCTATTTAATACCCCTATGATCTTGAGCATGATTATCATTTGTGAGTAGTTACTTTTGTTCTTGAGGTCACGGGAGAAATCATGTTGCAAGTGATCATGTGAACTTGATATGTGTTCAATATTTTGATAGTATGTATGTTGTGATTCCCTTAGTGGTGTCATGTGAACGTCGACTACATGACACTTCAACATATTTGGGCCTAAGGGAATGCATTGTGAAGTAGCAATTAGATGATGGGTTGCGAGAGTGGCAGAAGCTTAAACCCCAGTTTATGTGCTATTCCGTAAGGGACCGATTGGATCCAAAAGTTTAATGCTATGGTTAGAATTTATTCTTAATACTTTTCTCGTAGTCGCGTATGCTTGCGGGAGGGTTAATCATAAGTAGGAGGTTTGTTCAAGTAAGAATAGCACCTAAGCACCGGTCCTCCCACATATCAAATTATCAAAGTACCGAACACAAATCAAACCAACATGATGAAAGTGACTAGATGAAAATCCCGTGTACCCTCAAGAACGCTTTGCTTATCATAACATACCATTTTGGCCTGTCCTTTGCCTCAAAAGGATTGGGCTACCTTGCTGCACTTTTGCTACTATTATCGTTACTTGCTCATTACAAATTATATTGCTATCAAACTACTCTGCTACTTACAATTTTAGCACTTGAAGACATTACCTTGCTGAAAACCACTTGTCATTTCCTTCTGCTCCTCGCTGTGTTCGACACTATTACTTGTTGAAAAGAGCTACAATTGATCCCCTATACTTGTGGGTCATCAAGGCTATTTTCTGGCGCCGTTGCCAAGGAGTGAAGCGCCTTCGGTAAGTGGAATTTGGTAAGGAAACATTTATATAGTGTGCTGAAATTTATTGTCACTTGTTACTATAGAAACAATCCTTTGAGGGGTTTGTTTGGGGTATCTTCACCTCGATCGGAACCACAATTAGCTACCCCTCAACCTATTGCACCTACAAAAAATATTGAATATAAAATTCCTTCGGGTATGATAGTGCAACTGCTGGCTAATCCTTATGCAGGAGATGGAACGGAACATCCTGATATGCACTTGATATATGTGGAATAAATTTGTGGATTGTTCAAGCTTGCAGGTTTACCCGTAGATGAAGTTATAAAGAAAGTTTTCCCTTTATCTTTGAAGGGAAAAGCATTGGCGTAGTACAGGCTATGCGATGATATTGGATCCTGGAATTGGAATCGACTGAAATTGGAGTTCCATCAAAAAAATTATCCTGTGCATCTAGTTCATCGTGATCGGAATTATATATATAATTTTTGGCCTCATGAAGGAGAAGGTATCGCTCTAGCTTGGGGGAGGCTTAAGTCACTGTTATATTCATGCCCCAATCATGAGCTCTCAAGAGAAATTATTATCCAGATTTTTTATGCTCGGCTTTCTCGTAATGATCAAACCATGCTTGATACTTCCTGTGCTGGTTCTTTTATAAAGAAGACCACTGAATTATGGTGGGATCTTTTGGAAAGAATTAAACGCAACTCCGAAGATTGCGAACTCGACGAAGGTAAAGAGTCAGGTATTAAACTTAAGTATGATTGTGTTAAATCTTTTATGAATACCGATGCTTTTCAACAGTTTAGCACTAAATATGGACTTCACTCTAAGATAGTAGCCTCCTTTTGTGAATAATTTGCTACTCATGTTGATATCCCTAAAGAGAAGTGGTATAAATATCACCCACCAATTTAAGAAGAAATTAAAGAACAGGTACCAGTTAAAGAAGAAACTATACTTTACAATGTTGATCCAGTTGTTCCTACTACTTATATTGAGAAACCACCTTTCCCTGTTAGGATAAAGGAAGAAGCTAAAGTTTCAACTGTGGTCAACAAAAGCTACATTAGAACACCTAAACTTGATGAACAAAGTAAGGTAGAACCTAGTATTGCTATGGTCAAGGATCTCTTGGAAGAAAATGTAGATGGGCATGTTATTTACTTACGCGAAGAAGTTGCTAGAACTGCCAAAACTGATAAAAAGGATAAACATAGACCTGTTGTTGGCATGCCCGTTGTCTCAGTTAAAATAGGAGATCACTGTTATCATGGTTTATGTGACATAGGTGCTAGTGTGAGTGCTATTCCTTACTCCTTATATTAAGAAATTATGAATGACATAGCACCCGCAGAGATAGAAGACATAGATGTCACTATTAAACTTGCTAATAGAGACACCATATCACCAATTGGGATTGTTAGAGATGTTGAAGTCTTGTGCGGGAAAATAAAATACCCTACTGATTTTCTTATTCTTGGTTCCCCACAAGATCACTTTTGTCCCATTATCTTTGGTAGACCTTTGTTGAACACTGTTAATGCTAGAATAGACTATGAGAAACAAACTGTCGTTGTTAGTTTTGGTGATGAGTCTCATGAGTTTAATTTTTCCAAGTTTAGTAGAAAGCTTCATGAAAAAGAATTGCCTAGTGAGGATGAAATAATCTGTCTTGCTTCTATTGCTGTACCACCTACTGATCCTTTAGAACAATGTTTGCTAGCCATGAAAATAATTTAGATATGCATGAAAGAAATGAAATAGATAAGATTTTCTTTGAACAACGTCCTCTGCTTAAACACAATTTGCCTATTGAAGCTCTAGAGGTCCTCCTCCACCTAAAGGTGATCTTGTGTTTGAATTAAAACAATTGCCAGACACTTTGACATATGCTTATCTTGATGAAAAGAACATATTTCATGTTATTGTTAGTGCTAACCTTTCAGAACATGAAGAAGAAATATTATTGTAAGTTCTAAGGAAGCACCGAGCTGCTATTGGATAGACTCTTGACGATTTAAAGGGCATTAGTCCCACTCTATGTCAGCACAAAATTAATATGGAACCTAATGCTAAACCCATTGTTGGTTAAATCCGAAAATGAAGGAAGTGGTAAGAACGAAAATCTTAAAACTTCTGGAAGCAGGTATAATCTATTCCATAGCTGATAGTAGATGGGTAAGTCCTATTCATTGTGTCCCTAAGAAAGAAGGTATTACTGTTGTATCATTACCCTCTGCCTTTCATTGATAAAATGCTAGAAAGATTATCTAAGCATACACACTTAGCTTCCTTGATGGATATTCTGGCTTTTCACAAATACCTGTTTCTCAACCTGATCAAGAAAAGACCACTTTTACTTGTCCCTTTGGAACTTATGCTTATAGACGTATGCCTTTTCATTTATGCAATGCACCCGCTAGCTTTCAAAGATGTATGACTGCTATATTCTCTGACTTTTGTGAAAAGATTGTTGATGTTTTCATGGATGATTTCTCTGTTTATGGGAAGTCTTTCGATGATTGTTTAAGCAATCTTGACTGAGTTTTGCAGAGATGTGAGCAAAGAAATCTTGTCTTGAATTGGAAAAAGTGCCACTTTACGGTTAACGAAGGTATTGTCTTGGGCCATAAAATTTCTGAAAGAGGTATTGAAGTGGACAAAGCTAAGGTTGATGCAATTGAGAAAATGCCATATCCTAAAGATATCAAAGGTATTCGTAGTTTCCTAGGTCATGCTGGTTTCTAGAGGAGATTTATCAAAGACTTCTCTAAAATTTCTAGGCCTCTTACGAATCTTTTGCAAAAGGATATTCCTTTTGTTTCTGATGATGATTGTTTAGAAGCCTTTGAAACACTCAAGAAAGCCTTAATTTCTGCACCTATTGTTCAACCACCTGATTGGAACTTGCCTTTTGAAAGTATGTGCCATGCTAGTGATTATGTTGTTGGTGCTGTTCTAGGACAAAGAGTTGATAAGAAACTAAATGTTATTCATTATGCTAGTAAAACTCTAGACAGTGCTCAACGAAATTATGCTACTAGTGAAAAAGAATTCTTAGCAGTGGTGTTTGCTTGTGATAAATTTAGACCTTACATTGTTGATTCAAAAGTTATTGTGCAGACCGATCATGCTGCTATTAAATATCTTATGAAAAAGAAAGATACCTAGACTTATTCGATGGGTCCTCTTGCTACAAGAATTTGATTTACATATTACGGATAGAAAAGGAGCTGAGAACCCCGTAGCTGATAACTTATCTAGGCTTGAAAATGTGCCTAATGACCCACTACCGATTGATGATAGTTTTCCTGATGAGCAGTTAGCTGCAATAAATGTTGCTCATAACACTCCTTGGTATGGTGACTATGCTAATTACATTGTTGCTAAATATTTACCACCTAGCTTTACATACCAAAGAAAGAGAAAATTCTTTTATGATTTAAGACATTACTTTTGGGATGACCCACATCTTTATAAATAATGAGTAGATGGTATTATTAGACGTTGTGTACCTGAGCATGAACAGGGACAAATCCTACGGAAATGTCATTCCGAAGCTTATGGAGGACATCATGCTGGAGATAGAACTTATCATAAGGTATTGCAATCTGGATTTTATTGGCCTACTCTCTTCAAGGATGCCCGTAAGTTCGTCGTATCTTGTGATGAATGCCAAAAAATAGGTAATATCGGTAAGCATCAAGAATGCCTATGAATTATTCACTTGCTGTTGAACCATTTGATGTCTGGGGATTTGATTACATGGGAGATTTTCCTTCCTTTAATGGGTATACGCATATTCTGGTTGCTGTTGATTATGTTACTAAGTGGGTAGAAGATATTCCAACCAGTAGTGCTGATCACAACACCTCTATTAAAATGCTTAAGGAAGTTATTTTCCCAAGGTTTGGAGTCCCTAGATACTTAATGATTGATGGTGGTTCACACTTTATTCATGGTGCTTTCCGTAAAATTCTTGCCAAGTATGATGTTAACCATAGAATTGCATCACCTTATCATCCTCAGTCTAGTGGTCAAGTGGAACTTAGCAATAGAGAAATAAAATTAATTTTGCAAAAAATTGTCAATAGGTCCCGGAAGAATTGGTCTAAGGAATTATATGATGCACTTTGGGCTTATAGAACAACATAAAAATCCTATGGGTATGTCTCCTTATAAAATGGTCTATCGAAAAGCTTGTCATTTGCCTCTTGAGTTAGAACATAAAGCATATTGGGCAATCAGAGAACTCAACTATGACTTCAAACTTGCATGAGAAAAGAGGTTATTTGATATTAGTTCATTAGAAGAATGGAGAACCCAAGCTTTTTAAAATGCAAAATTATTCAAAGAAAAAATTAAAAGATGGCATGATAAAGGAATTCAAAAGCATGAGTTTAAAGTTAGAGAATATGTTCTTTTGTACAACTCTCGTTTCAGATTCTTTGCAGGAAAACTCCTCTCAAAATGGGAAGGCTGTTATGTCATCGAGGAGGTTTATTGTTCTAGAGCTATTAAAATAAATAATGTCGATGGTACTAACCCAAAGGTTGTTAACGGGCAACGAATAAAACATTCTATCTGGTACGACCATTAATGCTGAAAGTAATATTATCCAAACTTTGAGCTGGAAGAACACATAAAAGAGTCCTTCCGGAGCACTCCGGAATCGTGAAAATAAGGAGGTACGTGATACGGTAAGTAAACGGACTCCGAAAAATCCGCAAAAATATTTTTTGTTAGTTTTGGAATAATTAGAAAAATAGGAAAATAAGAAACTTCCAAGAAGCATACCCTGGTGGGCACAAGACACCAGGCGCGCCTGGCTTGCCAGGCGCGCCTGATGTCTACTACACAACCTTCTTCTTGTAGACGATGTTGGGCCTCCAAGTGCAGAGGTTTGTAGGACAGTAGCAAATTTCCCTCGGGTGGATGACCTAAGGTTTATCAATCCGTGGGAGGCGTAGGATAAAGATGGTCTCTCTGAAGCAACCCTGCAACCAAATAACAAAGAGTCTCTTGTGTCCCCAACACACCCAATACAATGTTAAATTGTATTGGTGCACTAGTTCGGCGAAGAGATGGTGATACAAGTGCAATATGGATGGTAGATATAGGTTTTTGTAATCTGAAAATATAAAAACAGCAAGCTAGCAAGTGGTAAAAGTGAGTGTAAACGGTATTGCAATGCTAGGAAACAAGGCCCAAGGTTCATACTTTCACCAGTGCAAATTCTCTCAACAATAATAACATAAATGGATAATATAACTATCCCTCAACATGCAATAAAGAGTCACTCCAAAGTCACTAATAGCGGAGAACAAATGAAGAGATTATTGTAGGGTATGAAACCACCTCAAAGTTATTCTTTCCGATCAATCCATTGGGCTATTCCTATAAGTGTCACGAACAGCCCTAGAGTTCGTAGTGAAATAACACCTTAAGACACAAATCAACCAAAACCCTAATGTCACCTAGATACTCCAATGTCACCTCAAGTATCCGTGGGTATGATTATACGATTTGCATCACACAATCTCAGATTCATCTATTCAACCAACACACAGAACTTCAAAGAGTGCCCCAAAGTTTCTACCGAAGAGTCAAGACGAAAACGTGTGCCAACCTCTATGCGTAAGTTCACAAGGTCACTGAACCCGCAAGTTGATCACCAAATCATACATCAACTAGATCATGTGAATATCCCATTGTCACCACAGATAAGCACATGCAAGACATACATCAAGTGTTCTCAAATCCTTAAAGACTCAATCCGATAAGATAACTTCAAAGGGAAAACTCAATCTATTACAAGAGAGTAGAGGGGGAGAAACATCATAAGATCCAACTATAATAGCAAAGCTCACGGTACATCAAGATCATGCCATATCAAGAACACGAGAGAGATCAAACACATAGCTACTGGTACATACCCTCAGCCCCGAGTGTGAACTACTCCCTCCTCGTCATGGAGAGCGTCGGGGTGATGAATATGGCCACTGGTGATGGATCCCCCTCCGTGAGTGCTCAACAGGGTCCCGATTGGTTTTTGGTGGCTACAGAGGCTTGCGGCGGCGGACCTCCCGATCCAGGTTTCTTTGCGGGGGTTTCTGTATTTATAGGTATTTTTGGCGTCGGTCTCACGTCAGGGGGGTCTCCGAGTCATCCACGAGGCAGGGGGCGCGCCCTCCACCCTCGTGGATGGCTCGGGACTCTTCTGGCCCAACTATTTTACTCCGGGGGCTTCTTTTGATCCATAAAAGAATCATCAAAAATTGGCACGTCAATTGGACTCCGTTTGGTATTCCTTTTCTGTAAAACTCAAAAACAAGGAAAAATGTAAAGCGGCACTAGGCTCTAGGTTAATAGGTTAGTCCCAAAAATCATATAAAATAACATATAAATGCGTATAAAATATCCAAGATTGATAATATAATAGCATGGAACAATCAAAAGTTATAGATACGTTGGAGACGTATCAAGCATCCCCAAGCTTAATTCCTGCTCGTCCTCGAGTAGGTAAATGATAAAAACAGAATTTTTGATGTGGAATGCTACCTAACATATTTATCAATGTAATATTCTTTATTGTGGCAAGAATATTCAGATCCATAAGATTCAAAAGAAAAGTTTAATATTGACATGAAAACAATAATACTTCAAGCATACTAATAAAGCAATCATGTCTTCTCAAAATAACATGGCCAAAGAAAGCTATCCCTAAAAAAACATATAGTTTTGCTAAGCTTTATGTTCATCACACAAAATATTTAAATCGTGCACAACCCCGGTTTCAGCCAAGCAATTGTTTCATACTTTAGTATTCTCAAACTTTTTTAACTTTCACGCAATACATGAGCGTGAGCCATGGACATAGCACTATAGGTGGAATAGAATGGTGGTTGTGGAGAAGACAAAAGGAGAAGATAGTCTCACATCAACTAGGTGTATCAACGGGCTATGGAGATACCCATCAATAGATATCAATGTGAGTGAGTAGGGATTGCCATGCAACGGATAAACTAGAGCTATAAGTATATGAAAGCTCAAAAAGAAACTAAGTGGGTGTGCATCCAACTTGCTTGCTCATGAAGACCTAGGGCATTTGAGGAAGCCCATCATTGGAATATACAAGCCAAATTCTATAATGAAAATTCCCACTAGTACATGAAAGTGACACCATAGGAGACTCTCTATCATGAAGATCATGGTGCTACTTTGAAGCACAAGTGTGGTAAAAGGATAGTAGCATTGCCCCTTCTCTCTTTTTCTCTCATTTTTTTCTCTTTTTTTGGGGGCCCTCTCTTTTTTTTGCCTCTTTTTTTTCATCCGGAGTCTCAACCCGACTTGTGGGGGAATCATAGTCTCCATCATCCTTTCCTCACTCGGACAATGCTCTAATAATGATGACCATCACACTTTTATTTACTTACAACTCAAGAATTACAACTCAATACTTAGAACAAAATATGACTCTATATGAATGCCTCCGATGGTGTACCGGGATGTACAATGACTCGAGTGACATGTATGAAAGAATTATGAAAGGTGGCTTTGCCACAAATACGATGTCAACTACATGATCATGCAAAGCAATATGACAATGATGAAGCGTGTCATAATAAACGGAACGGTGGAAAGTTGCATGGAAATATATCTCGGAATGGCTATGGAAATGCCATAATAGGTAGGTATGGTGGCTGTCTTGAGGAAGGTATATGGTGGGTGTATGATACCAGCGAAAGTTGCACGGCACAAGAGAGGCTAGCAGTGGTGGAAGGGTTAGAGTGCGTATAATCCATGGACTCAACATTAGTCATAAAGAACTCATATACTTATTGCAAAAATCTACAAGTCATCAAAACAAAGTACTACGCACATGCTCCTAGGGGAAGGGTTGGTAGGAGTTAACCATTGCGCGATCCCGACCTCCACTCATAAGGAAGACAATCAATAAATACCTCATGCTCCAACTTCATCACATAACGGTTCACCATACGTGCATTCTACGGGAATCACAAACTTTAACACAAGTGTCTCTCAAATTCACAATTACTCACTAGCATGACTCTAATATTACCATCCTCATATCTCAAAACAATCATAAGGAATCAAACTTCACATAGTATTCAATGCACTTTATATGAAAGTTTTTATTATATCCCTCTTGGATGCCTATCATATTAGGACTAAATTCATAACCAAAGCAAATTACCATGTTGTTCTAAAAGACTCTCAAAATAATATAAGTGAAGCATGAGAGTTCATTAATTTCTTCAAAATAAAACCACTGTCGTTCTCTAAAAGATATAAGTGAAGCACTAGAGCAAACGACAAACTACTCCGAAAGAAATAAGTGAAGATCAATGAGTATTCGAATAATTATGTAATTATGTAAAGACTCTATAACATTTAAGAATTTCAGATCTTGGGATATTATTCAGACAGCAAGCAAAACAAAATAAAACAAAATGACACTCAAAGCAAAACACATATCATGTGGTGAATAAAAATATAGCTCCAAGTAAAGTTACCGATGAACGAAGACGAAAGAGGGGATGCCATCCGGGGCATCCCCAAGCTTAGGCTCTCGGTTGTCCTTGAATATTACATTGGGGTGCCTTGGGCATCCCCAAGCTTAGGCTCTTGCCACTCCTTATTCCATAGTCCATCGAATCTTTACCCAAAACTTGAAAACTTCACAACACAAAACTCAACAGAAAACTCGTAAGCTTTGTTAGTATAAGAAAATAAATCACCACTTTTGGTACTGTTGTGAACTCATTCTAAATTGATATTGCTGCAATATCTACTGTATTCCAACTTCTCTATGGTTCATACCCTCCGATACTACTCATAGATTCATCAAAATAAGCAAACAACATAGAAAACATAATCTGTCAAAAACAGAACAATCTGTAGTAATCTGTAACTCTCGAAAACTTCTGTAACTCCAAAAATTCTGAAATAAATTGGGAACATGAGTAATTTGTCTATTAATCTTCTGCAAAAGGAATCAACTCAAAAGCACTCTTCTGTAACAAAATGACAGCTAATCTAGTGAGCACAAAGTTTCTGTTTTTCTACAGCAAGATCACATAAACGTTCACCCAAGTCTTCCCAAAGGTTCTACTTGGCACTTTATTGAAATAAAAGCTATAAAACATGATTACTACAGTATCTTAATCATGTGAACACACAAAAACAGTAGGGGTAAATATTGGCCAACAAGCGCTTTTCTTTAATGCCTTTCTAGCTAGGCATGATGATAACAATGATGCTCACATAAAAGATAAGAATTGAAACATAATGGGAGCCTCATGAAGCATATGACTAGCACATTTAAGTGTAACCAACTTCCTATGCCTAGGATTTTGTGAGCAAACAACTTATGGGAACAATAATCAACTAGCATAGGAAAGCAAAACAAACATAGCTTCAAGATTTTCAACACATAGAGAGGAAACTTGATATTATTGCAATTCCTACAAGCATATACTCCTCTCTCATATTAATTTTCAGTAGCATCATGAATGAATTCAACAATATAACCATCACATAAAGCATTCTTTTCATGATTCACAGGCACAAAAAATTTATTACTCTCCACATAAGCAAATTCTTTCTCATTCATAATAGTGGGAGCAAACTCAACAAAATAACTATCATGGGATTAAAAATTGAAATCAAGATGACAAGTTTCATGGTTATCATTATTCTTTATAGCATACCTGTCATCACAATAATCATCATAGATAGGAGGCATGCTTTCATCATAAGAAATTTGCACATCAAAACTTGGCGGACTAAAAATATCATCTTCATAAAACATAGCATCCTCAAGCTTGTGGCTTTGCATATAATTAGCATCATGGATATTCAAAGAATTCATACTAACAACATTGCAATCACGCTCATCATTCAAAAATTTAGTGCCAAATATTTTTTTGCATTCTTCTTCTAGCAATTGAGCACAATTATCGGAATCCTTATTTTCATGGAAGACATTAAAAAGATGAAGCATATGAGGCACCCTCAATTCCATTTTTTGTAATTTTCTTTTATAGACTAAACTAGTGATAAAAAAAGAAACTAAAATATTCAATTTCAAGATCTAAAGATATACCTTCAAGCACTCACCTCCTCGGCAACGGCGCCAAAAAAGAGCTTGATGTCTACTACTCAACCTTCTTCTTGTAGACGTTATTGGGCCTCCAAGTGCAGAGGTTTGTAGGACAGTAGAAAATTTCCCTCAAGTGGATGACGTAAGGTTTATCAATCCGTGGGAGGCGTACGATGAAGATGGTCTCTCTCAAGCAACCCTGCAACTAAATAACAAAGAGTCTCTTGTGTCCCCAACACACCTAATACAATGGTAAATTGTATAGGTGCACTAGTTCGGCGAAGAGATGGTGATACAAGTGCAATATGAATGGTAGATATAGGTTTTTGTAATATGAAAATATAAAAACAGCAAGGTAGCAAGTGGTAAAAGTGAGCGTAAACGGTATTGCAATGCTAGGAAACAAGGCCCAAGGTTCATACTTTCACTAGTGCAAGGTCTTTCAACAATAATAACATAACTGGATCATATAACTATCCCTCAACATGCAATAAAGAGTCACTCCAAAGTCACTAATAGCGGAGAACAAACAAAGAGATTATTGTATGATATGAAACCACCTCAAAGTTATTCTTTCCGATCAATCCATTGGGCTATTCCTATAAGTGTCACAAGCAGCCCTAGAGTTCGTAGTAAAATAACACCTTAAGACACAAATCAACCAAAACCCTAATGTCACCTAGATACTCCAACATCACCTCAAGTAACCGTGGGTATGATTATACGATATGCATCACGCAATCTCACATTCATCTATTCAACCAACACAAAGAACTTCAAAGAGCGCCCCAAAGTTTCTACCGGAGAGTCAAGACGAAAACGTGTGCCAACCCCTATGCATAAGTTCACAAGGTCACTGAACCCACAAGTTGATCACCAAAACATACATCAAGTAGATCACGTGAATATCCCATTGTCACCACAGATAAGCACATGCAAGACATACATCAAGTGTTCTAAAATCCTTAAAGACTCAATCCGATAAGATAACTTCAAAGGGAAAACTCAATCCATTACAAGAGAGTAGAGGGGGAGAAACATCATAAGATCCAACTATAATAGCAAAGCTCGCGGTACATCAAGATCGTGCCATATCAAGAACACGAGAGAGAGATCAAACACATAGCTACTGGTACAAACCCTCAGCCCCGAGGGTGAACTACTCCCTTCTCGTCATGGAGAGCGCGGGATGATGAATATGGCCACCGGTGATGGATCCCCCCTCCGGCAGGGTGCTGGAATAGTGTCCTGATTGGTTTTTGGTGGCTACAGAGGCTTGCGGCGGCGGAACTCCCGATCTAGGTTTCTTTTCAGGGGTTTCTGTATTTATAGGATTTTTTGGCGTCGGTCTCACGTCAGGGCGGTCTCCGAGTCATCCACGAGGCAGGGGGCGCGCCCTCCACCCTCGTGGATGGCTCGGGACTCTTCTGGACCAACACTTTTACTCCGGGGGCTTCTTTTGGTCCATAAAAAATCATCAAAAATTGGCACGTCAATTGGACTCCGTTTGGTATTCCTTTTACGTAAAAACTCAAAAACAAGGAAAAAAACAGAAACTGGCACTGGGCTCTAGGTTAATAGGTTAGTCCCAAAAATCATATAAAATAGCATATAAATGCAGATAAAACATCCAAGATTGATAATATAATAGCATGGAACAATCAAAATTTATAGATACGTTGGAGACGTATCAGCGCCCAGGTGGGTTGTGCCCACCTGGGGTACCTCCCAGACTCCGTTTTTCTGCAGCTTGCTTGTTTCCCAAGATAAAACATCTTTATATACCCCCCGAACCTGTTGATTACCGTATCGCGGAGAAATCTTCTGCTTTTTTCCTTGTTGTTTTCTGTCAGATCCCATCTACCATGGCTGCTTCAAGCTCCGCCAAGGATAAGTTCTTAAAGAACATCATCAACCCATATCTACGGGAGGTGGTGCAGCACCCCCAAGCCATCCAGATGCATGAGGGGGTGCTTCACATCCGCGATGTGCAAGGTCCCAAGGGAACGACAACCATGCAGGCCAGGCTTGAAGCTATGGAGCAAGAGGTCTTCCAGTGCAAGGGGATGGTGGAGTGTGGACTCAATGCCAATCACCTCATGATCACGGACCTCTCTCGTGATCTCAAGCCCATGAAGGACATCGTCTTCACCCTAAACGAGCAAATCAACTTCCTCCAAAGCCAGATCTACGACGTCCAAAACCAAGTCTTTGAATATGAGGCAAGGTTTAAAGGTATGAGTTTGGCTGCTAGTTGCAGGACCCGTGAGACTCACTCCTCCTCTTATGATGGTGGACCACTGCCATGGAAATCCGAGGACAAGATCTCTTCATCACCACCTTCTTCTTCATGACTAAAAGAGAACTGAGTATCAGGTATGGGCACTCCCCTTGGCTTCCGCCAAGCTTGGGGGATGTGCCCCAGTATCATATCATCCCCACGATCTTTTGCCTTTACTTATTTTAGTTTGATCTTTTAATTTAGATGAATAAAAGTTTAGTTTTATCCTTTCTTTTTGAGGGTTTGCATAGTGATCCGTCCTTGTAATCGTGTGCGAGATATATAATAAAGTTCAGTTTGAGTTTTTGCTTTCTTTATTTTCATGTTGCAAATAAAAAGAAATAAAATTAATGAAAAGAAAGGAAGTAAATAAAAGGAAGGAAATAAATGAAGAAAATATCATATGCTAATCTTATGGTAGGTGATGACACCACATAAGGAAAAGTATAAGTAGAAAATTTTGTTAGAGATTGACAAACATATCGTTAGTCAATGACGCAACTCATGAAAGAATTAATAAGGGAAGAGAAGATTCACATACAAATATACTATCCTAGAAATATTTTGTGATTGTGAGCCCTCATCAAAATATTATATGCCAAAATTGTTGACGTTGGACAAGGAAGACAACTTAATGGTTTATGTTTGTTTATATTCACATAGAGGTCATATTGTCATGGATCCTTCAACATGTGGTGCTTTCCCCCTATCTTTGCTAGCCAAAAATGCCGCACTAAGTAGAGATACTACTTGTGCATCCAAAAACCCTTAAATCCAAATCTTATTTTCAGGAGTCCACCATACCTACCTAGGGATTGAGCAAGATCCCTCAAGTAAGTTGTCATCGGTGCAAAAAGGCAATAAAAATTGCTTCTAAAAGTGTAAGATCATTTAGTTTAAGAGAAAATTGAGCGTTGCACGAACTTGTGATAGTGAAGAATAAAAGCGACATACTGCATAATAAAGGTCACTGTCACAAGGGGTAATGCAACATGACGTTCTTTTGTACTAAGGGGTTGAGCATACAAACAAATAAGCACATGACAACCTCTGCTTCCCTCTGCGAAGGGCCTATCTTTTTCTTTTATGTATTCACTTTTATGCAAAGAGTTAAAGTTTTCTCTCTATTCCTTTTTATTTTCTCCTTTGGAAAGCATCATGTGGTGAGGAAAGATCTAGGCACATATGTCCGATTGAATATAGATAGCATGATTTATTATTGTTGACATCACCGTTGAGGTGAATACGTTGGGAGGCGAAACTACAAGCCCCTATCTTTCTATGTGTCCGGTTGAAACGTTTTGCTCATGTGTACGCGGTGAGTGTTAGAAATCATGGAAGACTATATGATGGTTGAGTATGTGGACTTGCCTAAAGGCTCTGATACGTGACCCTTCCTGAAAAGATGAATTGCAGCTGCAAAGTTGACTGAGAACATAGTTTGTTCGCTTCTAATAGAGTTTTTGCTTTATACTTCAATAGTGTGATGAATTGTCACTTATTCATGAGAAGTCTATGATAAAAGTTCTATGATAAGAGTCTTATATTTAAGTTTGTTGCTGTTATAATAGTCAACATGATGCTTCTATGTCCGTATTTTGTTTTTATCGACACCTCTCTCTCTAAGCATGTGGACATGTTTTTCGATTTCGGTTTTCTCTTGAGGACAAGCAAGGTCTAAGCTTGGGGGAGTTGATACGTCCATTTTGCATCATGTTTTCTTACTGTTATTTATGATGTTTTTATACATAATAATGCTTTTTTGGAGGAATTCTAATGCCTTTTCTCTCATAATATGCAAGGTATACACAAAGAGGGAGAATTTCAGCAGCTGGAAATCTGGACCTGGAAAAGCTACGTCAGGCTACCTATTCTGCACAACTCCAAAAAAGCTGAAACCTGACGGAGAATTTTTATGGAATATATGAGGAATATTGGAACAAATAAGTACCAGAGGGGGCCCACTATCGGTGTCAAAACTGGCGGATCTCGGGTAGGGGGGTCCCGAACTGTGCGTCTAAGGCGGATGGTAACAGGAGGCGGGGGACATGATGTTTACCTGTGTTCGGGCCTCTCGATGGAGGTAATACCCTACTTCCTGCTTGATTGATCTTGATGATATTTGTATTACAAGAGTTGATCTACCACGAGATCGTAGAGGCTAAACCCTAGAAGCTAGCCTATGGTATGATTGTTGTTGTCCTACGGACTAAAACCCTCCGGTTTATATAGACACCGGAGGGGGCTAGGGTTACACAGAGTCGGTTACAAGGGAGGAGATCTACATATCCGTGTTGCCAAGCTTGCCTTCCACGCCAAGGAGAGTCCCATCCGGACACGGGAGGAAGTCTTCAATCTTGTATCTTCATAGTCCAACAGTCCGGCCAAAGGATATAGTCCGGCTGTCCGAGGACCCCCTAATCCCGGACTCCCTCAGCAGCCTCTGAACCAGGCTTCAATGACGATGAGTCCGGCGCGCTGATTGTCTTCGGCATTGCAAGGCGGGTTCCTCCTCTGAATACCCCACAGAAGATTTTGAACACAAGGATAGTGTTCGGCTCTGCAAAACAAATTCCACATAGCATCGTAGAGAGAATAATATTTCCACAAATCTAATCTGCTGACAACTTTTCATGACGTGGCATCACACCATGGCCCGGTCATTATTCAAACTGTTTCCCCCAACCTGCCACTGCACGTTTTGCGAGGCGGTTTTATTGGCACGTCTTATCGAAGCAGAGATCGTGTCCCTTGTTTCATGGGATTCTCATCAATACGGGTGTGGGTAACCCAATCAGGCATGTCGGTATGACTCCTCGATTTTAGGCAAGTTCCAAACGGCCACTCAGAGGATGCCTTATATTCACCCTCTTTATAAAGGGGCCAAGGCCTGTCCTTTTCTTCTCGTGCTCAATCGAATCCTTCCCCCACCCTGACTTCTCAGGCTAGGCGTTTCGGACCTTCAATCATGTCCGGATCCAACCTTTAATGTCGGTGGATGCCCTCCTTCGTCACAGAGGAGGACATCAAGAGGCTAAGAGAAGCCAGGTATCTGACTGCCGAAGTCGAGCACAGGCTGCCTGTTCGATGGCAGGTCGTTCCTACTCCCGAGCCCAAGGAGAGTGTCGTATTCGTTTCCCACTTCCTCCGAGGGCTTGGCTTTAGTCTAGATCCCTTCGTTAGAGGGCTCATGTTCTATTACGGGCTCGATTTCCATGATATGGCCCCGGATTCCATCCTTCACATCTCGTCATTCATCGTTGTGTGTGAGGCCTTCCTCCAGGTCACCCCACACTTCGGCTTGTGGCTCAAGACCTTTAATGTGAAGCTGAAGATGATTAATGGGCGACACGCAGAATGCGGAGCCGCCATAGTAAGCAAAGGCGCCGATGCTCCATGGCCAAAGGGTTCCTTCCCGGAGGTGTCTAGCTTATGGCAACGGGAGTGGTTTTACATCACAGCTCCCCGTGGTACTAAGTGGGTTGCCGCCCCTGCTTTTCGCTCGGGTCTCCCGCCACAACTGGCGTCATGGGTCAACAAGGGGCTGGACTGGGGGCCAGCAAATGATGTGCCGACATTGCAGAGCCGCATCTGAGATCTCCTCAAGAGAGATGTCAGCCTCATCAAGGTAATGCAAGTCATGCTAGTTCGTCGAGTCCTGCCTTGCAAGCGTCGACCTCTCCGTATGTGGGAGTTCAACCCAGAAGGACCGCGAACTATTCATCACTTCTTCGGCATGACGCACGAAGAGATGTACAGATTGTTCTTTGGATCACAAGTAAAGTGTCCGGACACCACCGAGGATGCGGGTCTGAGCTGCAATCGTCCAGATACCCAAGTATGTAATTCCGCGGCCGAACATGTTTTCTTTTAATTTGCCACAACATCATTCTGAAAAGTCGCCTTCTAACCAGGGCTAGATAAAAAAGGCGAAGATGATCAGGTGTACGGCCCCCCTTCCCAAAGGCCCACCGGATCCTATACTAGCCAGGATGCTTGAGCTTGCGCCTTATCAAGCGCCATCAGGGGAAGATAATGGGAGGAACAAAGCAGCCGAAGCGGGTTGCACTCATTCTTCATCCAGACCGGGGGAATTAGTGCCTCCACGAAGGAGGATAACCGGGGAGAAGAATCTAAAATTCCCTTCCCCAAGGAAGGAAAAGGGCCGCCTCTGAAGAATTGGAAACAACGGCTTTCAAACGAGAGAAGAAACCTTTGTCAGAGGACCCTACCCCGAAGGGCATCCTTACCGCACAGTACCTGCAAGGGGACCAGCCCTCCACCGAGCTGTAAGTAAACAAAAGTGCTTTATAGTAAATATACCCTGCTTCGTTTCTGAGAACAATAACCGAGACGTATGTCTTGTAGTTCGGATCGGAGCCCTTCTCGACAGAGTTCGTCTTTGGGGGATCTTCTTCCGGAGATGATGGAGAGCGAAACACCTCCCCGTGCCTCCCCGCCTCGTGAATCAGACGACCCTGAGGTGTCGTCATGGAGGATTTCTCCCGATCCGCCCAGGCCAAAGGGTAATCCTTCGGCCACCCAAAGTCCGGAGTACTCGGCTCCTAAGGAGAGCAACAGAAAGAGTCTGGGGCTGTCCGGTGCGCGACCAGATGCACTGATGAATCTTCTGGAGCAAGCGGCTATCTCAGAAGCGCATCGTACGCTAATGGGTATGGGTGGTTGAGAGGATTTCATCCGCCGAAAGCGGGTTGCATGAAGCTTTTTATGAGCCTGCTGAGAGGCTTTGAGGTACGCAAAGTAATATTTTTTTTTGATGGTACCGCACACGCTAAGTGTGCCCTATGCAGATAGTAGCCCCTGAGACTTTGGTTGCTGTCAAAAAAGACGGCAAATAGAGCATCATAGTCCTGTAATAACCGTGGTTGCTTTCGCGTAGGGCGGCGAGGGTCCGGTGGCTAGCCGGACTGGTGAGTTTGCCGAACTGAAGCGGCAACTTGATGCGGCAGATGCCGACATCATGCTTGTAAACAAGCGGCTTGACGAGGCACGGGGTACGTATTCCACTATGATCAACGCATATTAAGAGGAACATGATGCTAATATCTGTAACATGCTGTGACTGCAGATGGGGCTGCCACCGTGGAGACCCTTCGGGCGGAACTTGCCTGAGCCAAGGAACAAGCCAGGAGGAGTGATGCGGCCGCCCTAAAGGCGGTCGAAGAGCTAAGAGCCGAACAGGCTGCCCATTGCCAGAGCAAAGAGAAAATAGCCAAGATGGTTGTTGAGATGAAAGATGTCGCCGACCGTTATGAGCTTCTTCAACAGGAAAACCGAACGAAGACGGCGGACCTGGAGAAAGCCACGGTAACAGCCAAGGAAGCCCGCTCTCCAATCAGAGCAGCGAAGGAGGAGGTACGTCAAGCCGGAAATATCACGACCGGGAAGCCCTTTTTGTTGCGGACAAAGTTCGGAGATCCTAAGTATGCCCTTCTGGATCAATTATGGAGTTCTACGGACGCACACCTGGATTTGGCGGCAAGTGCTGCAGATGCGACCAAGTTTTTCAAAGATAAAAAAGATCACAAAGTGGAAAAGTTGTTCTGGTCGCAATTCAATGCTCCGGCGCGTCCGTTGCTGTTAAATGAGCAAATGGCCGAGTGGGCCAAGCTCCATAGGTTGTCCAGGCTTGCCATGAGGTCTGTTGTGGATCATCTTTGGCCGGAAGGACCAAAGCCGAATAGTTATTTTGGCTTAGTGCAACAATTCCTTGGTGTTGTGCCGCATATCGATGCTGTGAAGAGGTCGGCATGCATAGAGGGTGCGTGGATGGCTCTTGCCCGTGTCAAGACATACTGGGCAGAGATGGATGCCACCGCTATTGCATCCCAAAGTTCGGCGGTAGGCCGGGTATCGGCCGAGCACTATTTTGAAGAAGTCTTAGAAGGCGCTCGTTTAATAGAGGCTCAGTGCTCGAAGAGTATCATGTTCTAGTGACATGTATCCCAATTGTAAGAACAATGTTATTTGAATTATAAAGGCTGTGTTTATACTTTTGCTTGAAACTATGATTATGTCTCCTGTGTGGTCATTTATGTATGTATATTTATATCCTAAAAGTTTACAGTCGTCGGCTTCAGCCCCCACGCATGTAATGCGGGGGTGTTCGCAAAAGCGCGTCTTCACACTTGATCCAACGTCTTGGTCCATGAAGGAGGTGGTAGCACGGCGAACGAGGCAATCGGACTATATTGCTTTAACACTTTCACTTAACCATAGGAGTTTGAAAGTGGGGCTACGATATAGCCCCTGGTATTTCCACGGCTATCCGAATACGGTGCGCGTACGTACATGACCGGGAAACCGGTCCTTCGTTAATGCGGAGGAATCCCGAAGATTCCGATGAGTCATTGATGTCTACTACGCAACCTACTTCTTGTAGACGTTGTTGGGCCTCCAAGTGCAGAGGTTTGTAGGACAGTAGCAAATTTCCCTCAAGTGGATGACCTAAGGTTTATCAATCCGTGGGAGGCATAGGATGAAGATGGTCTCTCTCAAACAACCCTGCAACCAAATAGCAAAGAGTCTCTTGTGTCCCCAACACACCCAATACAATGGTAAATTGTATAGGTGCACTAGCTCGGTGAAGAGATGGTGATACAAGTGCAATATGGATGGTAGATATAGGTTTTTGTAATCTGAAAATATAAAAACAGCAAGGTAACGAATGATAAAAGTGAGCGTAAACGGTATTGCAATGTTAGGAAACAAGGCCTAGGGTTCATACTTTCGCTAGTGCAAGTTCTCTCAACAATAATAACATAATTGGATCACATAACTATCCCTCAACATGCAACAAAGAGTCACTCCAAAGTCACTAATAGCGGAGAACAAGCGAAGAGATTATGGTAGATGCGAAACCACCTCAAAGTTATTCTTTCCAATCAATCCGTTGGGCTATTCCTATAAGTGTCACAAACAGCCCTAGAGTTCGTACTAGAATAACACCTTAAGACACAAATCAACCAAAACCGTAATGTCACCTAGATACTCCAATGTCACCTCAAGTATCCGTGGGTATGATTATACGATATTCATCACACAATCTCAAATTCATCTATTCAACGAACACATAGAACCTCAAAGAGTGCCCCAAAGTTTCTACCGGAGAATCAAGATTTAAAACGTGTGCCAACCCCTATGCATAAGTTCATGGGCGGAACCTGCAAGTTGATCACCAAAACATACATCAAGTGAATCACGTGATATCCCATTGTCACCACAGATACGCACGGCAAGACATACATCAAGTGTTCTCAAATCCTTAAAGACTCAATCTGATAAGATAACTTCAAAGGGAAAACTCAATCCATTACAAGAGAGTAGAGGGGGAGAAACACCATAAGATCCAACTATAATAGCAAAGCTCGCGATACATCAAGATCGTGCCAAATCAAGAACACGAGAGAACTCTTCTGTTACAACACTGGAGCTATTGCACTTGCCAAGGAGCCCAGGTTTCACAAGAAGACCAGGCACATCAAGCGTCGCTTCAATTCCATCCGTGAAAATGTTCAAGATGGAGACATAGAAATTTGCAAAGTGCATACGGATCTGAATGTCGCAGATCCGTTGACTAAACCTCTTCCATGAAAGCAAAACATGATCAACACCGTAACTCTATGGGTGTTCGATTCATCACAATGTAACTAGATTATTGACTCTAGTGCAAGTGGGAGACTGTTGGAAATATGCCCTAGAGGCAATAATAAAAGGATTATTATTATATTTCCTTGTTCATGATAATTGTCTTTTATTCATGCTATAATTGTATTATCCGGAAATCATAATACACGTGTGAATAAATAGACCACATTATGTCCCTAGTGAGCCTCTAGTTGACTAGCTCGTTGATCAACAGATAGTCATGTTTTCCTGACTATGGACATTGGATGTCAATGATAACGGGATCACATCATTAGGAGAATGATGTGATGGACAAGACCCAATCCTAAGCATAGCACAAGATCGAGTAGTTCGTTTTGCTAGAGCTTTTCCAATGTCAAGTATCTCTTCCTTAGACCATGAGATCGTGTAACTCCCGGATACCGTAAGAGTGCTTTGGGTGTATCAAACGTCACAACGTAACTGGGTGACTATAAAGGTGCACTACAGGTATCTCCGAAAGTGTCTGTTTGGTTGACACGGATCGAGACTGGGATTTGTCACTCCGTATGACGGAGAGGTATCACTGGGCCCACTCGGTAGTGCATCATCATAATGAGCTCAAAGTGACCAAGTGTCTGGTCACGGGATCATGCATTACGGAACGAGTAAAGTGACTTGCCGGTAACGAGATTGAACGAGGTATTGGGATACCGACGATCAAATCTCGGGCAAGTAAC
The DNA here is from genome assembly GCA_021605145.1 of Aegilops bicornis. NCBI lineage: Eukaryota > Viridiplantae > Streptophyta > Magnoliopsida > Poales > Poaceae > Aegilops > Aegilops bicornis. The sequence continues at coordinate 396,169,854 of CM038673.1, read as the reverse complement.
ATACCGATTGACAAAGGAAATTGTATACGGGATTGTTTGAATCCTCGACATCGTGGTTCATCCGATGAGATCATCGAGGAGCATGTGGGAGCCAACATGGGTATCCAGATCCCGCTGTTGGTTATTGCCCGAGAGCTGTCTCGGTCATGTCTACGTGTCTCCCGAACCCGTAGGGTCTACACACTTAAGGTTCGGTGACGCTAGGGTTGTATGAATATGAGTATGCAGTATACTGAATGTTGTTCGGAGTCCCGGATGAGATCCCGGATGTCACGAGGAGTTTCGGAATGGTCCGGAGGTAAAGAATTATATATAGGAAGTGGTATTTGACCGCCATCGGGAAAGTTTCGGGGTCACCCAGATTGTCTGGGACCACCGGAAGGGTCCCGGGGTCCACCGGTGGGGCCACCCATCTCGGAGGGCCCCATGGGCTGAAGTGGGGAGGAACCAGCCCATAGTGGGCTGGTGCGCCTTGGCCCACCCCCGCCTGTGGTTGAAACCCTAGGGGGGGCGCCCACTGCCTTGGGGCACTCCACCCCCTTGGCCGCCCCTTGGGAGATGGGATCCCCAGGGCTGGCGCCTGGGGCCTATATAAAGGGAGGGAGGGGCAGCCGCACCTGAAGTCTGGCGCCTCCCTCCCCTGCTACACCTCTTCCTCCTCCGTCCACGAGCTTGGCGAAGCCACTGGGAATCTTGCTGCTCCACCACCACCACGCCGTTGTCTGCTGCTTTGGAGCCATCTTCTTCAACCTCTCCTTCCCCTTGCTGGATCAAGAAGGAGGAGACGTCATCCGCTCCGCACGTGTGTTGAACGCAGAGGTGCCGTCCGTTCGGCACTTTCGGTCATCGGTGATTTGGATCACGGCGATGCGACTCCATCATCCACGTTCTAGTGAACGCTTCCGCACGCGATCTACAAGTGGTATGTAGATGCAATATCTCTCCCATGAATCGTTGCTTAGATGAACTCATAGATGGATCTTGGTGAAACTGTAGGAAAAAATTTAATTTTCTGCAACGTTCCCCAACAGTGGTATCAGAGCTAGGTCTATACGTAGTTCTCTATTGCACGAGTAGAACACAATTTTGTTGTGGGCGTAGATCTTATCAACTTGCTTGCCGCTACTAGTCTTATCTTGCTTCAGCGGTATTGTGGGATGAAGCGGCCGGACCAACCTTACACGTACGCTTACGTGAGACCGGTTCCACCGACTGACATGCACTAGTTGCATAAGGTGGCTGGCGGGTGTTTGTCTCTCCCACTTTAATTGGAGCGGATTCGATGAAAAGGGTCCTTATGAAGGGTAAATAGAAGTTGACAAAATCACGTTGTGGTTATTCGTAGGTAAGAAAACGTTCTTGCTAGAACCCAATTGCAGCCACGTAAAAGATGCAACAACAATTAGAGGACGTCTAACTTGTTTTTGCAGCAATTGTCATGTGATGTTATATGGCGAGAAGTTGTGATGTATGATGAATGACATATTGTGATGTATGAGATCATGTTCTTGTAATAGGAATCACGACTTGCATGTCGATGAGTATGACAACCGGCAGGAGCCATAGGAGTTGTCTTTATTTTTGTATGACTGCGTGTCATTGAAGAACGCCATGTAAATTACTTTACTTTATTGCTAAGCGTTAGCCATAGAAGTACAAGTAGTCGTTGGCGTGACAACTTCATAAAGACACGATGATGGAGATCATGATGATGGAGATCATGGTGTCATGCGGTGACAAGATGATCATGGAGACCCGAAGATGGAGATCAATGGAGCTATATGATATTGGCCATATCATGTCACTCTTATATAATAGCATCTCATGTTTATTATGTTTATGCATCTTGTTTACTTAGAACGACGGTAGTAAATAAGATGATCCCTTACAACAATATCAAGAGGTGTTCTCCCTAACTGTGCACCATTGCTAAAGTTCGTCGTTTCGAAGCACCACGTGATGATCGGGTGTGATAGATCCTTACGTTCACATACAACGGGTGTAAGACAATTTTACACATGCAAAACACTTAGGGTTAACTTGACGAGCCTAGCATGTACAGACATGGCCTCGGAACACGGAGACCGAAAGGTCGAACACGAGTCGTATGGAAGATACGATCAACATGGAGATGTTCACCGATGATGACTAGTCCGTCTCACGTGATGATCGAACACGGCCTAGTCGACTCGGATCGTGTAACACTTAGATGACTAGAGGGATGTCTAGTCTGAGTGGGAGTTCATTAAAATAATTTTGATTAGATGAACTTAATTATCATGAACTTAGTCTAAAACCTTTGCAAAAGTGTATTGTAGATCAAATGGCCAACGCTCATGTCAACATGAACTTCAACGCGTTCCTAGAGAAAACCAAGCTGAAAGATGATGGCAACAACTATACTGATTTGGGTCCGAACACGAGGATCATCCTCATAGCTGCCAGAAACAATATGTCCTAGAAGGACCGCTAGGTGATGCACCCGTCGAGAGAACCAAGACATTATGAATGCTTGGCAGTCTCGTCTTGATGATTACTCCCTCGTTCGATGCGGCATGCTTTACTGACTTAGAACCGGGGGCTCCAAAAGCGTTTTGAGCAACTCGGAGTATTTGCGATGTTCGCGGAGCTGAAACTAGTTGTCCAAGCTCATGCCCGGGTCGAGAGATATGATGTCTCCGACAAGTTCTATAGTTGTAAGATGGAGGAAAACAGTTCTGTCAGTGAGCACATACTCAAAATGTCTGGGTTGCACAACCGCCTGTCCCAGCTGGACATAAACCTCCCGGACGAGGCGGTCATTGACAGAATCCTTCAGTCGCTCCCACCAAGCTACAAGAGCTTTGTGATGAACTACAATATTGTCACAGCCCCAGATCAGCCCTTGCTTGACTTTGCCTGCTCATCATGTCATCATGTTTAAATTCCTAAGAAATTTGAAATGGGGATGTTCAAACCCTAGCATCAAAAGGAATTCACTAGGTTCAACTAAAATATTTCTAGTAAATCCAAATGACTTTCAAAAATGTTCATCATTCTTGGAAAACGCTGGAAACAGTAACCAGAGGTGATGCACATTTTCCATGACATTTGGATTATTGAATAAATTCATATTGTATTTGAATTGGGGCATTTAAATCCTATAAATATTTTTAAATGCTCTAATAATTCTGAAACTAGTTTTGGGTTGTTAGGAATAATCCCAACAGAGCCCACAATTATTCTCAGGATTTTTGGAATCATTTTAGTATTTTTATAAAGCCCAGATTCTTGCAGGAAAGATAGAAAACAGAAAAACAGAGAGAGAGAAACCCACCTGGGCCTTCTTACCTGGCGTGCCTGTAGCCCAAGTGGCCGGCCTAGCACGGCCCAGCCCACCTGGCCCCTCCCCTGTCGTCTTCCTCCTTGCCAGGAGGACGAGAGGCGCGTGGCCGCCGCGCGCACGGCCACCGACGGCCACCTCCTGCTTCCACCGACGCCCTGGGCGCCCCCAGACGACGCCACGCACCCTCCTGGCCCCCTCTCGACTCTTCCCGCGGCCATCCCCCTCCTCTGTCTCTCTCCCTCACCGTTCCCTATCTCACCGAGCGAGCCCGTCGCCGCCGATCGCCATAGCCGCAGCCACTACCTCCCTCCCGCCTCTCCGACGCGTCCCAGGGATCCGCCTCGTCGCCTTCGTCCTCCTCGTCGAGCCATGCATCGCCGGGAGCTCTACTTCGCCATCAATGCCGTCGTCTTCAACCTCTCGGTCACCGAGATCGCCAGCGCCGTACGTCGTCTCCGACGCGTCCCCGAGCCCACTGAGACCTCCTCCGGCTTCGCTGTGAGCTCCTCTTCCTCTTTCCCTAGTCCCCGTGCTCATTTTGCCGCCGTAGCCGCCGTTCCCACTCCGCCCAAACTCCGGCCGCCGCCATGAGGTCGCTTCCGGCGAACTCCGGCCACCCCACGCCCTCCGTTGGTCCCCTGGATGCGCGGGCATGGGCTACCCACAGTGCCCTCGGAGCATCTATCCGTTGCCTGGCGCAACTCCGACCAGACGCCGCCCAGCGGATTGAGGTCGCCACGGCCTAACTCCGGCCACGCCGGCGTGGCACACCTAGTTAGGGCTAATCACCCACTAATTAACCCCTGACCGACTTACACATGGGCCCCACCGGTTTAATTAGCCAGCTAACGAAATTAGTTAGAACTAATCCAACCCGACTGGACCCACGTGTCAGCTTGACTTTGACTTAGTCAACGTTGACCGGGCCCACCTGTCGGCGACCTAACCAGCCCTGGGTCACTGACCAGTGGACCCCACTCGTCAGTTTGACCTGGACCGCCCGTTGACGGCCGGCGTCCACGATGGCAGATTATTCATTTTCTGGATTTAATTTTAATCAGGAAATTCCCGAAAATGATTCAAACTTCAAAAAATCATAGAAATTCAACCGTAGCTCAGAATGAAATAATTTATATATGAAAAATGATCAGAAAAACCCAATCTATCCATCTGTACCACTCTCATGCATGTTAGATCAACTTATACCTGCTGATCAGGTCAAATCAATTAAATGACATTTGAATTTCACATATGGAGTTTGAATTTGAACCCTTGGTTCAAACCAACTTCATTTAATATGGTTGCTAGTTGCATTAGCTCAATCAACAGCATATTGCCATGACATTATCATGCATCATATTTGTTGCGTTGCATTGATTGTGTTCCTCTTGTTTGCCGGTGTTTGTCCCCTCTCGATAGACGTGGTTCCGACAATGAGTTCGATGACACCGATGAAGAACTATATTATCTTCAGAAGTGCCAGGCAAGCAAAACCCTCTTGTTCATTCCGATACAATCCCACTCTCTCGCTCCTGCTCTCTTTTTACTGCATTATGACAACAACGATTCATCTGTTACTTGCTGCGGTAGCTGAACCCCTTTATCCTCTCGTGATGACCTGTCATTCCACGGTAATTAGATGAAACCCACTAGCATGAGTAGGAGTTGTTTGAGCCCTGTTGTGCCTACTCATTCATGCTTTTTGTCATGCCCGCTCTTGCTTAGAGTTGAGTCGGTCGATTCATCGAGGATGAATCGGAGGTGTGTGAACATGTCCTACTGTGTGTGAGCTAAGTGTGTGAACACGATTTGGTAAAGGTAGCGGTGAGAGGCCATGTAGGAGTACATGGTGGGTTGTCTCATTGCAGCCGTCCTCAGGAACTGAGTTCTGTGTTTGTGATCCATGAACATTTACTACCACACATCGGGTTCCGGTAACTCGACCCCTCTCGACTTATTAATCAACATGATCTCTGTCCAGGAGTTGCAACTAGTTTCTGGTGTTTGTAGGTAGTGTTAGTAGTCTACCAAGTGGCACCCGGTACAGGTGGGCTTGGGACAGACTAGGCACCGTGGCATGGTGTACCAAGCGTAAATCCACCCGTCAAGGTGGGCTTGGGAACCCTGCACACATTGTTGGGTAACGTAGCAATTTTTCAAAAAATTTCCTACGCACACACAGGACCATGGTGATGGCATAGCAACGAGAGGGGAGAGTGTTGTCTACGTACCCTCGTAGACCAAAGCGGAAGCGATCTGGCGTAGAGGAAGTAGTCAGACGTTCTCCTCGCGACCTGTCGATCCCAGCGCCGTTACTCCGGCACCTCCGAGTCGATCACGGCGTAGAGGAAGTAGTTATCACGTTCTCCTCGCGATCCAGCCGATCGGCGCCCGTTACTCCGGCGCCTCCGAGTTCTTGGCACACGTTCAGCTCGATGACGCTCCTCGGGCTCCGATCCAGCAAAGCTTCGGGGAGAGGGAGTTCCGTCAGCACGACGGCGTGGTGACGATCTTGATGTTTCACCGATGCAGGGCTTCGCCTAAGCACCGCTACGATATGACCGAGGTGGAATATGGTGGAGGGGCACCGCACGGCAGCTGAGAGCGATCTCAAGGATCAACTTGTGTGTTCTAGGGTGCCCCCTCCCGTATATAAAGGAGGGAGGGAGGAGGCGGCCCGGCCTCAAGGGGCGCACCATGGGAGGGAAACCTACTCCAAGTAGGTTTCCCTCTCCTTCCTTATCTTGTTTGGAGGGAAGGAAGGAGTCCTAGTATTAGGAAGTAGTACTAGTAGTAGGACTAGGACGAGGGGGACGGAGAACGGACAGGGGGGGGCCGGCCCCCGTCCCCAATTCGGATTGGGCTTGGGGGGGCGCGCCCCCCTCCCTTGTTCCTTCTCCCTTCCTCCTACATGGGCCTAATAAGGCCCATATACCTCCCGGGGGGTTCCGGTAACCTCCCGGAGCTCCAAACTTCTCCGGAACCTTTCCGGTGTCCAAATATATCCGTCCAATATATTAATCTTTGTGTCTCGACCATTTCGAGACTCCTCGTCATGTCCGTGATCATATCCGGGACTCGAACAACCTTCGGTACATCAAAATACATAAACTCATAATATAAGCATCATCGAAACCTTAAGCGTGCGGACCCTACGGTTCGAGAATAATGTAGACATGACCGAGACATATCTCGGTCAATAACCAATAAGCGGGACCTGGATGCCCATATTGGTTCCTACATTTTCTCTGAAGATCTTTATCGGTCGAACCGCATAACAACATACGTTGTTCCCTTCGTCATCGGTATGTTACTTACCCGAGATTCGATCGTCGGTATCCAATACCTAGTTCAATCTAGATTCTTTGGTAAGTCTCTTTACTCGTTTCGTAATACATCATCTCACAACTAACTCATTAGTTGTAATGCTTGCAAGGCTTATGTGATGTATATTACCGAGAAGGCCCAGAGATACCTCTCCGACAATCGGAGTGACAAAACCTAATCTCGAAATACGCCAACCCAACAAGTACCTTTGGAGACACCTATAGTACTCCTTTATAATCACCCGATTACGTTGTGACGTTTGGTAGTACCCAAAGTGTTCCTCCGATGGCAGGAGTTGCATAATCTCATAGTTATAGGAACATGTATAAGTCATGAAGAAAGCAATAGCAATATACTAAGCGATCAAGTGCTAAGCTAACGGAATGGGTCATGTCAATCACATCATTCTTCTAATGAGGTGATCCCATTAATCAAATGACAACACATGTCTATGGTTAGGAAACATAACCATCTTTGATTAATGAGCTAGTCTAGGTAGAGGCTTACTAGTGACTATTTGTTTGTCTATGTATTCACACATGTATTATGTTTCCGGTTAATACAATTCTAGCATGAATAATAAACATTTATCATGATATAAGGAAATAAATAATAACTTTATTATTTCCTCTAGGGCATATTTCCTTGATCTCCCACTTGCACTAGAGTCAATAATCTAGATTACCACAGTCATGATTCTAACACCCATGGAGTCTTGGTGCTGATCATGTTTTGCTCGTGGAAGAGGCTTAGTCAATGGGTACGCAACATTCAGATCCGTATGTATTTTGCAAATCTCTATGTCTCCCACTTGGACTTGGTCCCGAATGGAATTGAAGCGTCTCTTGATATGCTTGGTCTTCTTGTGAAATCTGGATTCCTTTGCCAAGGCAATTGCACGATATTGTCACGAGAAGATCTTCATTGGTTCCGATGCACTAGGTATAACACCTAGATCGGAAATGAACTCTATCATCCAGACTCCTTCATTTGCTGCCCGAAGCAGCTATGTACTCCGCTTCACATGTAGATCCCGCCACGACGCTTTGTTTAGAACTGCACCAACCCAGCGGCTCCACCGTTTAACAAAAACACGTATCCGGTTTGCGATTTAGAATCGTCCGGATCGGTGTCAAAGCTTACATCGACGTAACCATTTACGACTAGCTCTTTGTCACCTCCATATCTGAGAAACATATCCTTAGTCCTTTTCGTGTATTTCAGGATGTTCTTGAACGCTGTCCGATGATCCACTCTGGATTACTTTGGTACCTTCTGCCAAGCTTACAGCTAAGCATACGTCAGTCCGGTACTGACATTGCATACATGATAGAGCCTATGGCTGAAGCAAAGGGAACATCTTTCATTTTCTCTCTATCTTCTGCTTTGTGGTCGGGCATTGAGTCGACTCAATTTTACACCTTATGTCTGGTAAAAAACTTTCTTTGCCTGATCCATTTTGAACTTCTTCAAAACTTTGTCAAGGTATGTGCTTTGTGAAAGTCCAATTAAGCGTCTTGATCTATCTCTATAGATCTTGATGCCCAATATGTAAGTAGCTTCACCGAGGTCTTTCATTGAAAAACTTTTGTTCAAGTATCCTTTTATGCTATCCAGAAATTCTATATCATTTCCAATCAATAATATGTCGTCCACATATAATATCGTAAATGCTTCTGAGCTCCCACTCACTTTCTTGTAAATACTGAGCTTCTCCAAAAGTCTCAGATAAAACCATATGCTTTGATCACACTATCAAAGCGTTTATTCCAACTCCGAGAGGCTTGCACGGACCATAAATTGATCGCTGGAGCTTGCACACTTTGTTAGCGGCCTTTGGATCAACAAAACCTTCTGGTTGCATCATATACAACTCTTCTTCTAGAAATCCATTCAAGAATGCAGTTTTTACATCCATTTGCCAAATTTCATAATCATAAAATGCGGCAATTGCTAACATGATTCGGACGGACTTAAGCATCGCTATGGGTGAGAAAGTCTCATCGTAGTCAACCCCTTGAACTTGTCGAAAACCTTTTGCAACAAGTCGAGCTTTATAGACAGTTACATTACCATCGGCGTCGGTCTTCTTCTTAAAAATCCATTTATTTTCAATGGCTTGCCGATCATCGGCAAGTCAACCAAAGTCCATACTTTGTTCTCATACATGGATCCCATCTCAGATTTCATGGTTTCCAGCCATTTTGCGGAATCTGGGCTCACCATCGCTTCTTCCTAGTTTGTAGGTTCGCCATGGTCAAGTAACATGACTTCGAATAGGATTACCGTACCACTGGGTGCGTATTTTATTACGCTTGACCTCTGAAGTTCGGTGGCAACTTGATTTGAAGTTTCATGATCAACATCATTAGTTTCCTCACTAATTGGTGTAGTTGTCACAGAACCGCTTTCTTGTGATGAACTACTTTCCAATAAGGGAGCAGAATCTGATTATCTCATCAAGTTCTACTTTCCTCCCACTCACTTCTTTCGAGAGAAACTCCTTCTCTAGAAAGGATCCGAATTTAGCAACGAAAATCTTGCCTTCAGATCTGTGATAGAAGGTGTACCCATGATCTCCTTTGGGTATCCTATGAAGACACATTTTTCCGATTTGGGTTCGAGCTTATCTGGTTGAAGTTTCTTCACATAAGCATCGCAGCCCCAAATTTTAAGAAACGACAACTTTGGTTTCTTGCCAAACCATAGTTCATACGGTGTCGTCTCAACAGATTTAGATGGTGCCCTATTTAACGTGAATGCGGCCGATTCTAAAGCATATCCCCAAAACGATAGCGGTAAATCAGTAAGAGACATCATAGATCGCACCATATCAAGTAAAGTACGACACTGACGTTCGGACACACCATTTCTACGTGGTGTTCCGGTGGCGTGAGTTGTGAAACTATTCCACATTGTTTTAAATGTAAACCAAACTCGTAACTCAAATATTCTCCTCCACGATCAGATCGTAGAAACTTTATTTTCTTGTTACGATGATTTTCCACTTCACTCTGAAATTCTTTGAACTTTTCAAATGTTTCAGATTTGTGTTTCATTAAGTAGATATACCCATATCTGCTCAAATCATCTGTGAAGGTGAGAAAATAACGATACCCTTGGCGTGCCTCAATATTCATTGGACCACAAACATCGGTATGTATGATTTCCAACAAATCAGTTGCTCGCTCCATAGTTCCGGAGAACGGCGTTTTGGTCATCTTGCCCATGAGGCACGGTTCGCAAGTACCAAGTGATTCATAATCAAGTGATTCCGAAGCCCATCAAGTATGGAGTTTCTTCATGCGTTTTACACCGATATGACCTAAACGGCAAGTGCCACAAATAAGTTGCATTATCATTATCAACTCGCATCTTTTGGTTTCAACATTATGAATATGTGTATTACTACTATCGAGATTCAATAAAAATAGACCATTCTTCAAGGATGCGTGACCATAAAAGATATTACTCATATAAATAGAACAACCATTATTCTCTGATTTAAATGAATAACCGTCTCGCATTAAACAAGATCCAGATATAATGTTCATGCTCAACGCTGGCACCAAATAACAATATTTTAGGTCTAAAATTAATCCCGAAGGTAGATGTAGAGGTAGCGTGCCGACCGCGATCACATTGACCTTGGAACCGTTTCCCACGCCAAGATCGTCACCTCGTCCTTTGCGGTGCTCGTCTATTCCGTAGTCCTGCTTTGAGTTGCAAATATTAGCAATGAACCAAGATCAAATACCAGTGCTACTACGAGCTCTAGTAAGGTACACATCAATAACATGTATATCACATATACCTTTGTTCACCTTGCCATCCTTCTTATCCGCCAAATACTTGGGGCAGTTCCGCTTCCGGTGTCGATGCGCTTGCGGTAAAAACACTCGATTTCGGGCTTAGGTCCAGACTTGGGTTTCTTCTCTTGAGCAGCAACTTTCTTCTTGTTCTTTTAGAAGTTGCCCTTCTTATTCCCTTTGGCCCTTTTTCTTGAAACCAGTGGTCTTGTTGAACAACAACACTTGATGCTCTTTCTTGATATCTACATCCGCGGCTTTTAGCATTGTAAGAGCTCAGAATTGTCTTAGTCATCCCTTGCATATTATAGTTCATCACGAAGCTCTTGTAGCTTGGTGGCAGTGATTGGAGAATTTTGTCAATGACACTATCATCCGGAAGATTAACTCCCAGTTGAATTAAGTGATTATTATACCCAGACATTTTGAGTATGTGCTCACTGACAGAACTGTTCTCCTCCATCTTGCAGCTATAGAACTCATTGGAGACTTCATATCTCTCAATCCGGGCATTTGCTTGAAATATTAACTTCAACTCTTGGAACATCTCATATGCTCCATGACGTTCAAAACGTCGTTGAAGACCCGGTTCTAAGCCGTAAAGCATGGCACAATCGAACTATAGAGTAGTCATCGACTTTGCTCGCCAGACGTTCACAACTTACGGCGTTGCTCAAGAAGAGCACGGCACCTAGCGGTGCTTCCAGGATGTAATTCTTACGTGCAGCAATGAGGATAATCCTCAAGTTACGGACCCAGTCCGTGTAATTGCTACCATCATCTTTCAACTTTGCTTTCTCAAGGAACGCATTAAAATTCAACGGAACAACAAAGACGAGCCATCTATCTACAGAAACATAGACAAGCAAAATACTATCGGTACTAAGTTCATGATAAATTCAAGTTTTAATTAATCATATTACTAAAGAACTCCCACTTAGGCAGACATCTCTCTAGTCATCTAAGTGATCACGTGATCCAAATCAACTAAACCATAACCGATCATCACGTGAGATGGAGTAGTTTTCAATGGTGAACATCTTATGTTGATCATATCTACTATATGATTCACGCTCGACCTTTCGGTCTCCGTGTTCCGAGGCCATATCTGTTATATGCTAGGCTCGTCAAGTTTAACCTGAGTATTTCGCGTGTGCAACTGTTTTGCACCCGTTGTAGATGGACGTAGAACTTATCACACCCGATCATCACGTGGTGTCTGGGTACTACGAACTTTGGCAGCGGTGCATACTCGTGGAGAACACTTCTTGATAATTTTAGTGAGAGATCATCTTATAATGCTACCGTCAATCAAAGCAAGATAAGATGCATAAAGGATAAACATCACATGCAATCAATATAAGTGATATGATATGGCCATCATCATCTTGTGCTTGTGATCTCCATCTCCGAAGCACCGTCGTGATCACCATCGTCACCGGCGCGACACCTTGATCTCCATCGTAGCATCGTTGTCGTTTACGACATCTATTGCTTCTACGACTATCGCTACCGCTTAGTGATAAAGTAAAGCAATTACAGGGCGTTTGCATTTCATACAATAAAGCGACAACCATATGGCTCCTGCCGATTGCCGATAACTTCGCTTACAAAACATCAACATATCAAACAATAAAATATAGCATCACGTCTTTACCAAATCACAACACAACATGCCCAGCAAAAACAAGTTAGACGTCCTCTACTTTGTTGTTGCAAGTTTTACTTGGCTGCTAAGGGCTGAGCAAGAACCGATCTTACCTAAGCATCAAAACCACAACGATACTTCGTCAAATAGACTCCGCTTTTAACCTTCTCAAGGACCGGGCGTAGCCACACTCAGTTCAACTAAAGTGAGAGAGACAGACACCGCCAGCCACCTTTAAGCACGAGTGCTCATAACGGTGAAACCAGTCTCGCGTAAGCGTCACGCGTAATGTCGGTCCGGGCCGCTTCATCTCACAATACCGCTGAACCAAAGTATGACATGCTTTGGTAGGCGGTATGACTTGTATCGCCCACAACTCACTTGTGTTCTACTCGTGCATATGACATCAACGCATAAAACCTGGCTCGGATGCCACTGTTGGGGAACGTAGCAATTTCAAAAAATTTCCTACGCACACACAGGACCATGGTGATGGCATAGCAACGAGAGGGGAGAGTGTTGTCTACGTACCCTCGTAGACCAAAGCGGAAGCGATCACAACGTAGAGGAAGTAGTCGTACGTTCTCCTCGCGACCCTGCCGATCCCAGCGCCGTTACTCCGGCACCTCCGAGTCGATCACGATGTAGAGGAAGTAGTTGTACGTTCTCCTCGCGATCCAGCCGATCCCAGCACCGTTACTCCGGCGCCTCCGAGTTCTTGGCACACGTTCAGCTCGATGACGCTCCTCGGGCTCCGATCCAGCAAAGCTCCGGGGAGAGGGAGTTCCACAAGACGACGGCGTGGTGGACGATCTTGATATTTCACCGACGCAGGCTTCGCCTAAGCACCGCTACGATATGACCGAGGTGGAATATGGTGGAGGGGCACCGCACACGGCTGAGAGCGATCTCAAGGATCAACTTGTGTGTTCTAGGGTGCCCCCTCCCGTATATAAAGGAGGGAGGGAGGAGGTGGTCGGCCTCAAGGGGGCGCACCATAGGAGGGGAAACCTACTCCAAGTAGGTTTCCTCTCCTTTCCTTATCTTGTTTGGAGGAAGGAAGGAGTACTAGTATTAGGAAGTAGTACTAGTAGTAGGAATAGGAAGAGGGGAAGGAGAAAGGAAGGGGGCCCCCCTCCCCACGGCGGATGGGGCTTGGGGGGGCGCGCCCCCCTCCCTTGTTCCTTCTCCCTTCCTCCTACATGGGCCTAATAAGGCCCATATACCTCCCGGGGGGTTCCGGTAACCTCCCGGAGCTCCAAACTTCTCCGGAACCTTTCCGGTGTCCAAATATATCCGTCCAATATATTAATCTTTGTGTCTCGACCATTTCGAGACTCCTCGTCATGTCCGTGATCATATCCGGGACTCGAACAACCTTCGGTACATCAAAATACATAAACTCATAATATAAGCATCATCGAAACCTTAAGCGTGCGGACCCTACGGTTCGAGAATAATGTAGACATGACCGAGACATATCTCCGGTCAATAACCAATAGCGGGACCTGGATGCCCATATTGGTTCCTACATTTTCTCTGAAGATCTTTATCGGTCGGACCGCATAACAACATACGTTGTTCCCTTCGTCATCGGTATGTTACTTACCCGAGATTCGATCGTCGGTATCCAATACCTAGTTCAATCTAATTACTGGTAAGTCTCTTTACTCGTTTCGTAATACATCATCTCACAACTAACTCATTAGTTGTAATGCTTGCAAGGCTTATGTGATGTGTATTACCGAGAAGGCCCAGAGATACCTCTCCGACAATCGGAGTGACAAAACCTAATCTCGAAATCGCCAACCCAACAAGTACCTTTGGAGACACCTGTAGTACTCCTTTATAATCACCCGATTACGTTGTGACGTTTGGTAGTACCAAAGTGTTCCTCCGGTAAACGGAGTTGCATAATCTCATAGTTATAGGAACATGTATAAGTCATGAAGAAAGCAATAGCAATATACTAAGCGATCAAGTGCTAAGCTAACAGAATGGGTCATGTCAATCACATCATTCTTCTAATGAGGTGATCCCATTAATCAAATGACAACACATGTCTATGGTTAGGAAACATAACCATCTTTGATTAATGAGCTAGTCTAGGTAGAGGCTTACTAGTGACTATTTGTTTGTCTATGTATTCACACATGTATTATGTTTCCGGTTAATACAATTCTAGCATGAATAATAAACATTTATCATGATATAAGGAAATAAATAATAACTTTATTATTGCCTCTAGGGCATATTTCCTTCACACATCGTTTGGGGCCGTGAGCGACACCCCGGCCGGATCTCCTTGCGGATGGAACCCGAATAGGCGATAAACCTGGACTAGAGACTTTTGTGGTTAGTCAGGTCGTGGCCGACTCCCTCGCCAGGCTTCCGCTTGAAGGTTGCCGAGATACACAAGGTGTACATGGCGGTAAGTGGCGAGAGCGTGTGTGAAGAAGTACACCCCTGTAGGGTTAATATGATCTATTCAAATAGCCGCGTCCACGGTAAAGGACTTCTGGGTTGCCTGTACAGTTCATAGACAAGTGAAAGTAGATACTCTAAAACTCGCAAGATAAGCGTGAGTGCTATGGATGGCGTTCTCGTAGGGAGACGGGAGACGGGAGCAGATCCATAGTGGTGTATTGATATGGTGAATATGTGGACTCGTGTGTGCCACCTCAAAAGAGTTACTTGCAGTCGTAGTTTAGGATAGCCACCGAGTCAAAGCTGGCTTGCTGCAGTCAAACTCCACCACCCCCTTTGTTGATAATGATGCATATGTAGTTAGTTCTTATGTAAGTCTTGCTGAGTACATTTGTACTCACGTTTGCTTATTTTATGTTTTGCAGAGAGACGTCAGTCTCGCTAGTAGTTCCGTGTGGCCTTCGACGTTTAGCTTGTTACCTCAGCTACGATCTTGTGCCCTCGGCGAGATCAGTAGATAGTCAAGCTTCTCAACCTTTTTCATTTGTAGATGTACGTACTCGGACATGTTAAGCTTCCGCTTGTGCTTTGACTTGTATGCTCGAGTGTTGGGTCATGAGACCCATGTTTGTAATATCTCGCTCCTCGGAGCCTAATGAATAAATATTTGAGTCAGAGAGTTATGTTGTGATGCCATGTTGTATTTACACATATTGAGCATATTGTGTGTATGTTTGAAATGCTTGGTATGTGTGGGATCCGACAATCTAGTTGTTTATCCTTGGCAGCCTCTCATATGGGGAAATGTAGTCTAGTGCTTCTGGCGATAGTAGTCCGCTTCTGGCCGGTTCACCGGAGTCCTCGCTAGCCCACACTACTGCTTTGGACACTTGATGGCCGGCATGTGTTTCACTGCCGTTCCTATGTACATCCTTCGGGAAATGTCACGCGGTGATATTTGGAGTCCTGCCTAGCCTGCTACAGCCCGGGTTACCGGAGTCCCGTTAGCCCAGTGCTACAGCCCGGATTCATACGTTGATGACCGACATGTTCGATGTTATTCATGTATGCCTGTCCCCATGGGTTAGCGCCGCTTTGGGTTCACGACTAGCCATGTCGGCCCGGGTTCTCTGTCATATGGATGCTAGCGACACTATCATATGTGAGCCAAAAGGCGCAAACGGTCCCGGGCCATGGTAAGGCGACACCCGTGGGAATACCGTGCGTGAGGCCGCAAAGTGATATGAGGTGTTACCGGCTAGATCGATGTGACTTGGAATCGGGGTCCTGACAAATATGCAGGGGATGGTGAAGAGCATTCTCGAAGTATTCTCAATGCTGAAGTCAGCAGAGGTTGAAATCAAGAAAGAACATCAAGTGTTGATGGTCAATAAAACCACTAAGTTCAAGAAGGGCAAGGGCAAGAAGAACTTCAAGAAGGAAGGCAAGGAGGTTGCCGCGCCCGGTAAGCAAGTTGCCGGGAAGAAGTCAAAGAATGGACCCAAACCTGAGACAGAGTGCTTTTATTGCAAAGGGAAGGGCCATCGAAGCTGAACTCCCCCAAATACTTAGCGGACAAGAAGGCCGGCAACACTAAAGGTATATTTGATATACATGTAATTGATGTGTACCTTACCAGTACTCGTAGTAACTCCTGGGTATTTGATACCGGTGCCATTGCTCATATTTGTAACTCACAGCAGGAGCTGCAGAATAAACGGAGACTGGCGAAGGACGAGGTGACGATGCGCGTCAGGAATGGTTCCAAGGTCGATGTGATCGCCGTCGGCACGCTGCCTCTACATTTACCTACGGGATTAGTTTCAAACCTCAATAATTGTTATTTGGTGCCAAGTTTGAGCATGAACATTGTATCAGGATCTCGTTTAATGCGAGATGGCTACTCATTTAAATCCGAGAATAATGGTTGTTCTATTTATATGAGAGATATGTTTTATGGTCATGCTCCGATGGTCAATGGTTTATTCTTAATGAATCTCGAACGTAATATTACACATATTCATAGTGTGAATACCAAAAGATGTAAAGTTGATAACGATAGTCCCACATACTTGTGGCACTGCCGCCTTTGGTGACATTGGTGTCAAGCGCATGAAGAAGCTCCATTACGATGGACTTTTAGAGTCTCTCGATTATGAATCATTTGACACATGCGAACCATGCCTTATGGGCAAAATGACCAAGACTCCGTTCTCCAGAACAATGGAGCGAGCAACCAACTTATTGGAAATCATACATACCGATGTGTGCGGTCCAATGAGCGTTGAGGCTCGCGGAGGATATCGTTATGTTCTCACACTCACAGACGACTTAAGTAGACATGGGTATGTCTACTTGATGAAACACAAGTCTGAGACCTTTGAAAAGTTCAAGGAATTTCAGAATGAGGTAGAGAATCAACGTGACCGAAAAATAAAGTTCTTATGATCAGATCGTGGAGGAGAATATTTAAGTCACGAATTTGGTACACACTTGAGGAAATGTGGAATCGTTTCACAACTCACGCCGCCTGGAACACCTCAGCGTAACATTGTGTCCGAACGTCGTAATCGCACTCTATTGGATATGGTGCGATCTATGATGTCTCTTCTGATTTACCGCTATCATTTTGGGGATACGCTCTAGAGACAGCTACATTCACTTTAAATAGGGCACCGTCTAAATCCGTTGAGGCGACACCGTATGAATTATGGTTTGGGAAGAAACCTAAGTATGTCGTTTCTAAAAGTTTGGGGATGCGATGCTTATGTCAAGAAACTTCAACCTGAAAAGCTCGAACCCAAATCGGAAAAATGCGTCTTCATAGGATACCCTAAGGAAACCATTGGGTATACCTTCTACCTTAGATCCGAAGGCAAGATATTTGTTGCCAAGAACTGATCCTTTCTGGAAAAAGAGTTTCTCTCGAAAGGAGTAAGTGGGAGGAAAGTAGAACTTCGATGAAGTACTACCTCTTGAACCGGAAAGTAGTGCAGCTCGGGAAAATGTTCTGTGGTACCTACACCTACCGGAGAGGAAATTAATGATGATGATCAAGGTACTTCGGATCAAGTTGCTCTTGAACTTCGTGGGTCCACTAGGACACGTTCCGCACTGCAGTGGTACGGCAACCCTGTCACGGAAATCATGTTGTTAGACAACGGTGAACCTTGAACTATGAAGAAGCGATGGCGGCCCAGATTCCAACAAATGGCTTGAAGCCATGCAATCCGAGATAGGATCCATGTATGAAAACAAAGTATGGACTTTGACAGACTTGCCCGATGATCGGCGAGCGATAGAAAACAAATGGATCTTTAAGAAGACAGACGCGGATGGTAATGTCACCATCTATAAAGCTCGACTTGTCGCTAAGGGTTATCGGCAAGTTCAAGGGATTGACTACGATGAGACTTTCTCTCCCGTAGCGAAGCTTAAGTTCGTCCGAATCATGTTAGCAATTGCCGCATACTATGATTATGAGATATGGCAGATGGACGTCAAAACAGTGTTCCTTAACGGTTATCTTAAGGAAGAGCTGTATATGATGCAACCGGAAGGTTTTGTCGATCCTAAGAATGCTAACAAAGTATGCAAGCTCCAATGATCCATTTATGGGCTGGTGCAAGCATCTCGGAGTTGGAACATTCTGCTTTGATGAGATGATCAAAGCGTTTGGGTTTATGCAGACTTATGGAGAAGCCTGCGTTTACAAGAAAGTGAGTGGGAGCTCTGTAGCATTTCTCATATTATATGTAGATGACATACTTTTGATGGGAAATGATATAGAACTCTTGGACATCATTAAGGCCTACTTGAATAAAAGTTTTTCAATGAAGGACCTTGGAAAAGCTGCTTATATATTAGGCATCAAGATCTATAGAGATAGATCGAGACGCCTCATAGGTCTTTCACAAAGCACATACCTTGATAAGATTTTGAAGAAGTTCAAAATGTATCAGTCCAAGAAAGGGTTCTTGCAGATCAAGACGGTGTGAGATTGAGCTCAGCTCAATGCCCGACCACCACGGCAAAAGATAAAGAAGAGATGAGCGTCATCCCCTATGCCTCGACCATAGGATCTATTATGTATGCCATGTGTACGGACCTGATGTAAACCTTGCCGTAAGTTTGGTAGGAAGGTACCAAAGTAATCCCGCAAGGAACACCGGACAGCGGTCAAGAATATCCTGAAGTACACGAAAAGGACAAAGGACATGTTTCGTTTATGGAGGTGACGAAGAGCTCGTCGTAAAGGGTTACGTCGACGCTAGCTTCGACACGCACTGGATGACTCTAAGTCACAAACCGGATACGTGTATATGTTGAATGGTGGAAGCAAGAAGCTGGTGCATTTGCAAGCGAGAGCGTCATGGCGCGATCTACATGTGAAGCGGAGTACACGGCAGCCTCGGAGGCAGCGCATGAAGCAATTTGGGTGAAGGAATTCATCACCGACCTAGGAGTCATACCCAATGCGTCGGGGCCGATCAAACTCTTCTGTGACAACACTGGAGCTATTGCACTTGCCAAGTAGCCTAGGTTTCACAACAAGACAAGGCACATCAAGCGTCGCTTCAATTCCATCCGTGAAAATGTTCAAGATGGAGACATAGAAATTTGCAAAGTGCATACGGATCTAAATGTCGCAGATCCGTTGACTAAACCTCTTCATGTAAAGCAAAACATGATCAACACCGTAACTCTATGGGTGTTCTATTCATCACAATGTAACTAGATTATTGACTCTAGTGCAAGTGGGAGACTATTGGAAATATGCCCTAGAGGCAATAATAAAAGGATTACTATTATATTTCCTTGTTCATGATAATTGTCTTTTATTCATGCTATAATTGTATTATCCGGAAATCATAATGCACGTGTGAATAAATATACCACATTATGTCCCTAGTGAGCCTCTAGTTGACTAGCTCGTTGATCAACAGATAGTCATGTTTTCCTGACTATGGACATTGGATGTCAATGATAACGGGATCACATCATTAGGAGAATGATGTGATGGACAAGACCCAATCCTAAGCATAGCACAAGATCGTAGTTCGTTTTGCTAGAGCTTTTCCAATGTCAAGTATCTCTTCCTTAGACCATGAGATTGTGTAACTCCCGGATACCGTAAGAGTGCTTTGGGTGTATCAAGCGTCACAACGTAATCGGGTGACTATAAAGGTGCACTACAGGTATCTCCGAAAGTGTCTGTTGGGTTGACACGGATCGAGGCTGGATTTGTTACTCCGTATGACGGAGAGGTATCACTGGGCCCACTCGGTAGTGCATCATCATAATGAGCTCAAAGTGACCAAGTGTCCGGTCACAGGATCATGCATTACGATGCGAGTAAAGTGACTTGCCAAGAACGAGATTGAACGAGGTATTGGGATACCGACGATCGAATCTCGGGCAAGTAACATACCGATTGACAAAGGGAATTGTATACGGGATTGTTTGAATCCTCGACATCGTGGTTCATCCGATGAGATCATCGAGGAGCATGTGGGAGCCAACATGGGTATCCAGATCCCGCTGTTGGTTATTGCCCGAGAGCCGTCTCGGTCATGTCTACGTGTCTCCCGAACCCGTAGGGTCTACACACTTAAGGTTCGGTGACGCTAGGGTTGTAAAGAATTATATATAGGAAGTGGTATTTCGGCCATCGGGAAAGTTTCGGGGTCACCCGGTATTGTACCGGGACCACCGGAAGGGTCCCGGGGGTCCACCGGGTGGGGCCACCCATCCCGGAGGGCCCCATGGGAACCAGCCCATAGTGGGCTGGTGCGCGCCTATGGCCCACCTCGCGCCTAGGGTTGAAACCCTAGGGTGGGGGCGCCCACTGCCTTGGGGGCACTCCACCCCTTGGCCGCCCCCTTGGGAGATGGGATCCCCAGGGCGGCGCCTGGGGCCTATATAAAGGGAGGGAGGGGCAGCCGCTGCTGAAGTTCTGGCGCCTCCTCCCTGCTACACCTCTTCCTCCTCCGCCACGAGCTTGGCGAAGCCTGCCGAATCTCGCTGCTCCACCACCACCACGCCGTTGTCTTTGCTGCTGGAGCCATCTTCTTCAACCTCTCCTTCCCCTTGCTGGATCAAGAAGGAGGAGACGTCATCCGCTCCGCACGTGTGTTGAACGCGGAGGTGCCGTCAGATTCGGCACTTTCGGTCATCGGTGATTTGGATCACGGCAGTACGACTCCATCATCCACGTTCTAGTGAACGCTTCAAGACGCCGATCTATAAGTGGTATGTAGATGCAATCTCTCTCCCATGACTCGTTGCTTAGATGAACTCATAGATGGATCTTGGTGAAACCGTAGAAAAATTTTTAATTTTCTGCAACGTTCCCCGACAATATGGGTATATATAGGAGGAAGAAGTACGTCAGGGGAGCCACGAGGGGCCCACGAGGGTGGAGGGCGCGCCCTAGGGGGGTGGGCGCGCCCCCTACCTCGTGGCTCCCTCATTTCTTTCCTGACGTGCACTCCAAGTTTTTCCGGTAGATTTCCTTCTGAAAATAACTTCTCCAGTTGGTTTCATTCCGTTTCGACTCCGTTTGATACTCCTTTTCTTCAAAACACTGAAACAAGGGAAAAAGCGAGGCTGCACTGGGCTCTGGGTCAATAGGTTAGTCCCAAAAGTAATATAAAAGTGTAAAATAAAGCCCATAAACATCCAAAACACATAATATAATAGCATGGAACAATAAAAAATTATAGATACGTTGGAGACGTATCAACATCCCCAAGCTTAATTCCTGCTCGTCCTCGAGTAGGTAAATGATAAAAATAGAATATTTGATGTGGAATGCTACTTGGCATAATTTCAATGTAATTCTTCTTACTTGTGATATGAATATTTAGATTCGAAAGATTCAAGATAAAAGTTCATATTGACATAAAAGTAATAATACTTCAAGCATACTAACTAAGCAATTATGTCCTCTCAAAATAACATGGCCAAAGAAAGTTCATCCCTACAAAATCATATAGTTAAGTCATGCTCCATTTTCGTCACACAAGAATGCTCTCATCATGCACAACCCCGATGATAAGCCAAGCAATTGTTTCATACTTAAGTAATCTCAAACTCATAAACCTTCACGCAATACATGAGCGCGAGCCATGGACATATCACTATGGGTGGAATAGAATATGATGATGGGGTTTATGTGGAGAAGACAAAAAAAGAGAGGTCTCACATCAACGAGGCTAATCAATGGGCTATGGAGATGCCCATCGATTGATGTTAATGCAAGGAGTAGGGATTGCCATGCAACGGATGCACTAGAGCTATAAATGTATGAAAGCTCAACAAAAGAAACTAAGTGGGTGTGCATCCAACTTACTTACTCACAAAGACCTAAGGCACTTGAGGAGGCCCATTGTTGGAATATACAAGCCAAGTTCTATAATGAAAAATTTCCACTAGTATATGAAAGTGATAACTCAAGAGACTCTCTATATGAAGAACATCGTGCTACTTGAAAAAAGGATAGTAGCATTGCCCCTTTTTATTTCTCTTTTTTTGGCCTTCCTTTTTTTATTATGCATTTCTCTTTTTTTTCTCTTTTTTTGGGACAATGCTCTATTAAATGATGATCATCACACTTCTATTTATTTACAACTCAATGATTACAACTCGATACTAGAACAGAGTATGACTCTATATGAATGCCTCCGGCGGTGTACCGGGATATGCAATGAACCAAGAGTGATATGTATGAAAGAATTATGAACGGTGGCTTTGCCACAAATACTATGTCAACTACATGATCATGCTAAGCAATATGACAATGATGAATGTGTCATGATAAACGGAATGGTGGAAAGTTGCATGGCAATATATCTCGGAATGGCTATGGAAATGCCATAATAGGTAGGTATGGTGGATGTTTTGAGGAAGATATAAGGAGGTTTATGCGTGAAAGAACGTATCATATCACGGGGTTTGGATGCACCGGCGAAGTTTGCACCAACTCTCAATGTGAGAAAGGGCAATGCACTGCATCAAGAGGCTAGCAATGATGGAAAGGTGAGAGTGCGTATAATCCATGGACTCAACATTAGTCATAAAGAACTCACATACTTATTGCAAAAATCTACAAGTCATCAAAAACCAAACACTACACGCATGCTCCTAGGGGAATAGATTGGTAGGAAAAGACCATCGCTCGTCCCCGACCGCCACTCATAAGGAGGACACTCAAAGAACACCTCATGTTTCAAATTTGTTACATAACGTTTACCATACGTGCATGCTACGGGACTTGCAAACTTCAACACAAGTATTTCTCAAATTCACAACTACTCAACTAGCACAACTTTAATATCACTACCTCCGTATCTCAAAACAATCATCAAGCGTCAAACTTCTCTTAGTATTCAACACACTCATAAGAAAGTTTTTACTAGTCTTGAATACCTAGCATATTAGGATTAAGCACATTACCATGCTGGTTAAGACTCTCAAAATAATATAAGTGAAGCATGAGAGTTCATCTATTTCTTCAAAATAAAACTACCACCATGCTCTAAAAGATATAAGTGAAGCACTAGAGCAAACAACAAACTACTCCAAAAGATATAAGTGAAGATCAATGAGTAGTCGGATAATTATGCAACTATGTGAAGACTCTTCCATTTAAGAAATTAATATCTTGGTATTTTATTAAAACAACAGGCAAAGCTAAAGAAAATAAAATAACGCTCCAAGCAAAACACATATCATGTGGTGAATAAAAATATAGCTCCAAGTAAAGTTACCGGTGAACGAAGACGAAAGAGGGGATGCCTTCCGGGGCATCGCCAAGCTTAGGATCTTGGTTGTACTTGAATATTACCTTGGTGTGCCTTGGGCATCCCCAAGGTTAGGCTCTTTCCACTCCTTATTCCATAGTCCATCGAATCTTTACCCAAAAACTTGAAAACTTCACAACACAAAACTCAACAGAAAACTCGTAAGCTCCGTTAGCGAAAGAAAACAAAACACCACTTCAAGTTACTGTAATGAACTCATTCTTTATTTATATTGGTGTTAAACCTACTGTATTCCTACTTCTCTATGGTTTATAAACTATTTTACTAGCCATAGATTCATCAAGCACGCAACACAATGAAAACAGAATCTGTCAAAAACAGAACAGTCTGTAGTAATCTGTAACTAACTCGAACTTCTGGAACTCCAACAATTCTAAAATAAATTGGTGGACCTGAGGAATTTGTCTAGTAATCATCTGCAAAAAGAATCAACTAAATAGCTCTCTCCAGTAAAAAGTTTTAGCTAATATCGTGAGCGCTAAAGTTTCTGTTTTTTACAACATGATCATAAAGACTTCACCCAAGTCTTACCAAAGGTTCTACTTGGCACAAACACTAATTAAAACACAAAACCACATCTAAACAGAAGCTAGATGGATTATTTATTCCTAAACAGAACCAAAAAGCAAGAAACTAAAATAAAATCGGGTTGCCTCCCAATAAGCGCTATCGTTTAACGCCCCTAGCTAGGCATGATGATTTTGATGATGCTCGCATAAAAGATAAGAACTGAAACATAAAGAGATCATCATGAAGAATATGACTAGCACATTTAAGTCTAACCCACTTCCTATGCATAGGGATTTTGTGAGCAAACAACTTATGGGAACAATAATCAACTAGCATAGGAAGGCAAAACAAGCATAACTTCAAGATTTTAAGCACATAGAGAGGAAACTTGATATTATTGCAATATGTATAAGCATATGATCCTCTCTCATAATAATTTTCAGTAGCATCATGAATGAATTCAACAATATAACCATCACATAAAGCATTCTTTTCATGATCTACATGCATATAATTTTTATTACTCTCCACATAAGCAAATTTCTTCTCGTTCGTGATAAGCAAACTCAACAAAACAACTATCATGTGATTGAAAATTAAGATCAAGATGACAAGTTTCATGGTTATCATTATTATTTATAGCATACATGTTATCACAATAATCATCATAGATAGGAGGCATGCTTTCATCATAGTAAATTTGCTCATCAAAGCTTGGGGGACAAAAATATCATCTTCATCAAACATAGCTTCCCCAAGCTTGTGGCTTTGCATATCACTAGCATCATGGATATTCAAGGAATTCATACTAAAAACATTGCAATCATGCTCATCATTCGCATATTTTATGCCAAGCATTCTATGTAATTCTTCTTCTAACACTTTGGCACAATTTTCCTTTTCATCATACTCACGAAAGATATTAAAAAGATGAAGCGTATATGAGACAAACTCAATTCCATTTTTTTGTAGTTTTATTTTATAAACTAAACTAGTGATAGAACAAGAAACAAAAAGAATCGATTGCAAGATCTAAAGATATATCTTCAAGCACTAACCTCCCAAACAGCGGCGCTTGAGGAAAAGAGCTTGATGTCTACTACGCAACCTTCTTCTTGTAGACGTTGTTGGGCCTCCAAGTGCAGAGGTTTGTAGGACAGTATCAAATTTCCCTCAAGTGGATTACCTAAGGTTTATCAATCCATGGGAGGCGTAGGATGAAGATGGTCTCTCTCAAACAACCCTGCAACCAAATAGCAAAGAGTCTCTTGTGTCCCCAACACACCCAATACAATGGTAAATTGTATAGGTGCACTAGTTCGGCGAAGAGATGGTGATACAAGTGAAACATGGATGGTAGATATAGGTTTTTGTAATCTGAAAATATAAAAACAGCAAGGTAACGAATGATAAAAGTGAGCGTAAACACTATTGCAATGTTAGGAAACAAGGCCTAGGGTTCATACTTTCGCTAGTGCAAGTTCTCTCAACAATAATAACATAATTGGATCACATAACTATCCCTCAGCATGCAACAAAGAGTCACTAATAGCGGAGAACAAACGTAGAGATTATGGTAGGGTACGAAACCACCTCCAAGTTATTCTTTCCAATCAATCCGTTGGGCAATTCCTATAAGTGTCACAAACAGCCCTAGAGTTCGTACTAGAATAACACCTTAAGACACAAATCAACCAAAACCCTAATGTCACCTAGATAATCCAATGTCACCTCAAGTATCTGTGGGTATGATTATACGATATGCATCACATAATCTCAAATTCATCTATTCAACCAACACATAGAACCTCAAAGAGTGCCCCAAAGTTTCTACCGGAGAATCAAGACGAAAACGTGTGCCAACCCATATGCATAAGTTCATGGGCGGAACCCGCAAGTTGATCACCAAAACATACATCAAGTGAATCACGTGATATCCCATTGTCACCATAGATACGCACGGCAAGACATACATCAAGTGTTCTCAAATCCTTAGAGACTCAATTTGATAAGATAACTTCAAAGGGAAAACTCAATCCATTATCAGAGAGTAGAGGGGGAGAAAGATCATAAGATCCAACTATAATAGCAAAGCTCGGGATACATCAAGATCGTGCCAAATCAAGAACACGAGAGAGAGAGAGAGAGAGATCAAACACATAGCTACCGGTACATACCCTCAGCTCCGAGGGTGAACTACTCCCTCCTCGTCATGGAGAGCGCCGGGATGATGAAGATGGCCACCGGTGAGGGTTCCCCCCCTCCGGCAGGGTGCCGGAACAGGGCCCCGATTGACTTTTGGTGGCTACACAGGCTTGCGGCGGCGAAACTCCAGATCTATTCTCGTCTCCGAAATTTTTAGGGTATATGGGTATATATAGGAGGAAGAAGTACGTCAGGGGAGCCACGAGGGGCCCACGAGGGTGGAGGGCGCGCCCCCTACCTCATGGCTCCCTCGTTTCTTTCCTGACGTGCACTCCAAGTTTTTCTGGTAGCTTTCCTTTTGAAAATAACTTCTCCAGTTGGTTTCATTCCGTTTCGACTCCGTTTGATATTCCTTTTCTTCGAAACACTGAAACGAGGGAAAAAACAAGAACTGGCACTGAGCTCTGGGTCAATAGGTTAGTCCCAAAAGTAATATAAAAGTGTAAAATAAAGCCTATAAACATCCAAAACACATAATATAATAGCATGGAACAATCAAAAATTATAGATACATTGGAGACGTATCAGTCATCAAGTGGTTGACCAGTCTCACGCTTTATCATGACAGTCAGTTTTCGGCTTTGTCTATTGAGGTGCTCATCCGGATGAACCAGGGCACAATCGCAGTAGTTCTCTCGGTGCCACCTTAGCCGATAGAGTGGAACGTAAGGTAGCAAAAATGCGGGAGCCGGGCAAACCCAACATCTGACCAAAGACATGATTCGGAGCTGATGCATATAAGGCCAAACTCGCGATGCCGAACACTCCCTAAGGTATTCGGTCTTTACAACATATACCGGGCTGAGTAGCGCCCTTGATAATGAACCACGAGTGTCCAGGTACGTGCATTATTATGACATGGAGAAATGCCAATAACGTCAGCATCCCTCTCGGTTGTACTGAGTATCCGGAGGATGTGAAGCAACAAGAGACAGTAAAAAAGGTTTACACAGGGTCTTAATCTAAAAAAGTAACCTTTGAGCGGGGCCCAGCTGCACGTCTGCGCCTGTGTCTCTGTTGTGCCGTATCCTGGAAGGGTGTAGCACGATTATCATCTGTAAAAGAGAAGAACTTAGGTGAAAGTTGTCGTGCGAAAAATTGGTTATTCTCAATAAACCATTAAAATTCAAGATAAGTAAGGTCGAGCCGAACTGTAGTCCTTTTTACATGCGGGAAGCCCCTGGTACCGCCTATGGGGGTATATCCATCAAACCAATCTCATGTTTAACTAAGCTGTTACAGCTAGTGATATGCCAGACTCGTCTAGCCGCGTCCGTGGTCTTGATGACCAATCATTTATTCTGGTTGGAGAGGTTGTTTAGTGTTCGGCTGCTAAAGCCGCCACACGTTCTTCCGCGCACAAGGAACGCTCAATATTTCCACTAATTGTGATGATGCCACGTGGGTCGGGCATATTAAGCTTAAGAGAAGCGTAATGTGGTACTGCATTAAAATGAGCGAAAGCTGTTCTTCACAGTAGTGCTTGATAGCCGCTTCGGAATGGAGTGATGTCGAAGGTTAACTTTTCACTTTGGAAGTTGTCGGGAGAACCGAATACAACCTCTAGTACTAGAGAGCCCGTACAGTGGGCCTCTGGGCCTGGTATTATTCCTTTAAAGGTAGTATTACTATGGCTGATTCTTGTCGGGTCCATCCCCATTTTGTGGACTGTGTCCTGATATATCAGATTAAGACTACTGCCGCCGTCCATGAGGACTTGGGTGAGATGGTATCCGTCAATAATTGGGTCTAGCACCAAGGCAGCCAATCCTTCGTGCCAGATACTTGTCAGGTGATCCCTGCGATCAAAAGTGATCGGGTAGGCCTACCAAGGGTTGAACTTAGGGGTGATGGGCTCTATGGCACGTGTGTCTCGGAGTGCATGTTTGCTTCTCCTCTTCATCACGTGAATCATGTTCACCGTTTTGACCTTTGGTGGGAACTTTTACATCCCCGGTGTCTTCTTTGTGAGGCTCATCCTCGTCTTCGCTTGTCTCCCTCCTTGTGTTCGGTGTTTAGCTTGCCGGCCTGCTTGAAGACCCAGCATTCTCTGTGGGTGTGATTTGCAGGTTTATCGGAGGTGCCATGAATCTGACATAATTTTTCTAGAATCTTGTTTAGGCTGGATGGTCCGTCTCTGTTGCCTTTGAAAAGCTTTTTCCGCTGACCGGGTCGAGAGCCCCTAAATCCAGCGTTTACCGCCGTGTTGTTTGGGTTGTCTTTGTTATTCCAATGCTTGCTTTTATTACATCATGGTTTTCCATTACCATCCCTGACTTCAGATGTGCCTGGGTCGCTGGTGCTACTACGGGCCAGCCAGCTATCTTCGCCCGCGCAAAAGTGGGTCATAAGGCTTGTTAGGGCTGCCATTGTCCTTGGTTTTTCTTGGCCGAGGTGTCTGGCGAGCCATTCGTCTCGGACGCTGTGTTTGAAAGCTGCTAAGGCTTCGGCGTCCGGGCAGTCGACGATTTGGTTCTTAGTGAGAAATCTGTTCCAAAGCTTTCGGGCTGACTCTCCGGGCTGTTGAATTATATGACTTAAATCGTCCGCATCCGGAGGTCTGACATAGGTCCCTTGAAAGTTAGCCCTAAAAGCATCCTCAAGCTCCTCCCAACTTCCAATTGAGTTTTCGGGAGGCTCTTGACCCGATCTTGAGCTGGTCCTTTCAACTTGAGGGGCAAATATTTGATGGCGTGGAGATCGTCTCCGCGAGCCATATGAATATGGAGGATGAAGTCCTCAATCCAGACCCCAGGGTCTATCGTTCCGTCGTACGCCTCTATGTTCACGGGTTTGCCTCTGGAAATTCGTGATCCAGCCCCTCATCGATGAAACATAGGGGGTGCGCGGCACCCCTGTATTTGGATGTGTTATGGCGTTCTGACGGTTGTAGTGTTTGGTTTTGATTATGCGCTGGAGCGCGCTTCCTAGATCCGTAGATGGATCTGGTCACGCTGGCCTTTTGATGCGAGTCCTCGCGTGGGTCGTGTGCTGACTTATGTGCGGTCTCGTTTGTCGCTCTATCGCGGCCACGAGGTGGTCGATCCGACCGGTCAGCCGTTTTATTTTTCGGCTGTGTGGGCTCTAACGCCTCATCATCGAATTCAGGCAACAGCTTGCGCTTTGGATAGCTCTTTGTGTGACGACTGCCACCATACTTTTCTTCACTGTCAAGCACTTTGTTCCATCTACTGTTGAGCGTATTCTGCGTGGCCTTAAGCCTTTGCTTCTGATTTTTTAGACTCCTCGCGGTGGCAATAAGCCTTCTACGGAGGTTCTCTTGTTCCAAGTGCCTTTCCGGGATGATGTGTGCATCATCGTCCGGACAGTTTTCCTCTCCAAAGAGGTTGATGAGCTTTCCCCTCGGCGTCGCCGTGATCGGATAGCGGCTCTGTACTATGTTCGTCGTCCACTGGTTCGTCCTGTTCTGTTGCTGGGTCTGTGTGGTCGTCGTTTCCTTTGGAGTCGACCAGGGAGTTATTTTTTCTTGCGCTGCCATCGCTGTTCTTGCCGAGGCGGGATTTGGAGCGGCACCTACGCCGTCGCTTTGGTTGCTTCTCGAGGGACCTATCCTTTGCTGCATCCTTCCGTTCCTCGTCATTGTTTTCTTTGGGTGTATCCACCATATATATATCGTGCGATGAAGTGGCTGTCCAGCGCCCTGTGGTCGGTGGTTCTTGTTCGTCTCCTGCATCGTCGTCCATACCGTCGATGTCTTCGGAACCGAAGTCGAGCATGTCGGTTAAGTCATCGACAGTGGCTACTAAGTGGGTGGTGGGTGGGGAGCGAATTTCTTCGTTGTCCGCATCCCATTCTAGCCGGACATAGTTCGGCCACGGGTCTCCTGACAGGGAGAGAGACTTCAACGAGTTTAGCACGTCGCCAAAAGGCGAGTGCTGGAAGATGTCCGCGGAGGTAAACTCCATGATCGGTGCCCAATCGGATTCGATGGGCACGGACACAGGAGGCTCGGAGTCCATGGCCGAGGACGAAACCAACCGTTCGGCAACACGGGTCTCATAGGAGGTGAAGTCAGTATTCGGCTCTATCGCCGCTGAGTGTGCGGCCCCCATGGCGGGGTCCATCCATCCATCCTCAGATGGCGCAATTTGTTCCGGATTGAGGGCCGGAGTAGTTGCAGGTGTGATCTCCCGAACACTGTTCGACAGCAGAGCTAAATCATGCTCGTCGTGATTGTGCGGCGCACTTGACATGGGCTCGAATCCGTCGAAGATCAAGTCTCCGCGGATGTCGGCAGTATAGTTCAAGTTTCCAAACCTGACCTGATGGCCAGGGGCATAGCTCTCGATCTGCTCCAGATGGCCAAGCGAGTTGGCCCACAGTACGAAGCCGCCGAATACGAAGATTTGTCCGGGGAGGAAAACCTCACCCTGGATCACATCGTTGTCGATGATCGAAGAAGCCATCAAGCCTTATGGTGACGGCACAATGTAATTCTCAATGAAAGCACCAATGTCAGTGTCAAAACCGACGGATCTCGGGTAGGGGGTCCCAAACAGTGCGTCTAAGGCGGATGGTAACAGGAGGCGGGGGACACGATGTTTACCCAGGTTCGGGCCCTCTCGATGGAGGTAATACCCTACTTCCTGCTTGATTGATCTTGATGATATGAGTATTACAAGAGTTGATCTACCACGAGATCGTAGAGGCTAAACCCTAGAAGCTAGTCTATGGTATGATTGTTGTTGTCCTACGGACTAAAACCCTCCGGTTTATATAGACACCGGAGGGGGCTAGGGTTACACAGAGTCGGTTACAAGGAAGGAGATCTACATATCCGTACTGCCAAGCTTGCCTTCCACGCCAAGGAGAGTCCCATCCGGACACGGAGCGAAGTCTTCAATCTTGTATCTTCATAGTCCAACAGTCCGGCCAAAGGATATAGTCCGGCTGTCCGAGGACCCCCTAATCCAGGACTCCCTCACCCACCAGGTGGGCACAACCCACCTGGGCGCGCCAGGGAGCCCAGGCGCGTCCTGGTGGGTTGTGCTCACCCAGGCCCACCTCCGGTGCCCATCTTCTGGTATATAAGTCATTTTGACCTAGAAAAAATAAAGAGACGACTTTCGGGACGGGCCTTGCCCGTCTCGGCGGAACTTGGGCAGGAGCACTTTTGCCCTCTGGCGGAGCGATTCCGCCGTGGGAACTTCCCTCCCGGAGGGGAAATCATCGTCATCATCATCACCAACAACTCTCCCATCTTGGGGAGGGCAATCTCCATCAACAGCTTTAATAGCACCATCTCATCTAAAACCCTAGTTCATCTCTTGTGTTCAATCTTGTTACCAGAACTATAGATTGGTGCTTGTCGGTGACTAGTAGTGTTAATTACATCTGGTAGTTGATTACTGTATGGTTTATTTGGTGGAAGATTATATGTTCTGATCCAATATGCTATTTAACACCCCTATGATCTTGAGCATGATTATCATTTGTGCGTAGTTACTTTTGTTCTTGAGGTCACGGGAGAAATCATGTTGCAAGTAATCATGTGACCTTGATATGTGTTGTGATTCCCTTAGTAGTGTCATGTGAACGTCGCTACATGACACTTCACCGTATTTGGGCCTAAGGGAATGCATTGTGGAGTAGCAATTAGATGATGGGTTGCGAGAGTGACAAAAGCTTAGACCCCAGTTTATGCGCTATTCCGTAAGGGACCGATTGGATCCGAAAGTTTAATGCTATGGTTAGAATTTATTCTTAATACTTTTCTCGTAGTTGCAGATGCTTGCGGGAGGGTTAATCATAAGTAGGAGGTTTGTTCAAGTAAGAACATCACCTAAGCACCGTTCCACCCACATATCAAATTATCAAAGTACCGAACACAAACCAAACTAACATGGTGAAAGTGACTAGATGAAAATCCCGTGTACCCTCAAGAACGCTTTGCTTATCATAAGAGACCGTTTTGGCCTATCCTTTGCCTCAAAAGGATTGGGCTACCTTGCTGCACTTTTGCTACTATTATTGTTACTTGATCGTTACAAATTATCTTGCTATCAAACTACTCTGCTACTTACAATTTTATCACTTGCAGACATTACCTTGCTGAAAACCACTTGTCATTTCCTTCTGCTCCTCGTTGGGTTCGACACTCTTACTTATCGAAAAGAGCTAAAATTGATCCCCTATACTTGTGGGTCATCAACGTATTAATCAGGGTATAAAGGAAACCGTTGATCGCCAACTTCTGTTCGGTATAGGTTTATTTTACCATCTGTATTGCCTCCTTGCTTCAGATTGCCACATATGCTTTGGTTCGACCTAAATGCCGGGGGCTCTATCCGGCTATGCATATTTTTGAAAGTCCGAACACCTATAGGGTACTCTTCAGCGTCCCGAATATTGCATTATATGCATCAGCTCCGAATCATGTCTTTTATCTATAGTTGGGTTGCCCGGCTCATATGATTACCACCTTACGTTCCGCTAGTTCGGCTAAGGTAGTAAAGAGAGAACTACTGCGATTGTGTTTCTGGTTCATCCGGTCAAATACCTCAGTGGGGAAAGCCGAAAATTGGCTGTCATGATATGGCGAGAGCTGGTCGACGATTCGGCAACTTACTACAAATCATTAGTGATTTACTTTGTGTTATACGAGGGGCTGGTCTTCGCGCAGTCATGCGACAAAGCATCCTAGTTCGGATTGCCGCATACACACCAGGGGCTAGTACTTAGCCCCACCGTCAAACTCCTATGGCTAAGTGAAAGTAATAAAGCTGCATAGTTTGATTGCCTGGTTCACTGCGCGGATATCTCCTTTGCGGACCAAGATGTTGGATAAAGTGTGATCACACGCTATACCGAACACCCCCGTAGCATATACGTGAAATTTGAAGCCGACAATCGGCAAACTTTCGAGAATTAAAGCGGTTACGGGAGGAAAATAACTCAGGATAAAGGCATAAATATATGACAAGCCTTGGTTCACAAAACAAAGTTTTTACAGCCCGGATACATTTACTCAAACATAACGTCCTTTGAGCATTGGCCCTCTACTATTCGAGCACCCGCTAGGACATCTTCAAAGTATCTCTCCGGCTTGTGGTGGTCCTTGCCTTCGACCGGCCTACGGGCGCCACGTCGGTGGCCTTCATCTTTGCCCAGTGCATCTTGACACGGGCAAAGGCCATCCACGCACCCTCTATGCACGCCGAGCGCTTCATAGCTTTAACTCGAGGCAGCGCATTGACGAGTCACCTCACCAAGCTGAAGTAGCTGATAGGAATTGGTTCGGCTGGCCAAAGCCGGACTATGAGATCCTTCATGGCCAAGCCGGACACCCTATGCAGCTCCGTCGGCTGCTTCATCTGGTCGTTCAGAGGCGTCGGATGCTCCTGCGCCAGGAACTGTGACCAGAACAGCTTCTCGGTCGAGTTCTCCTCCTCGGCTCGGAAGAACTGTGCGGCATCGGCGGCACTCCTCGGAAGATCCGCAAAGGCGTCTGGAAAACTCCACAGTCGAGTGAGCAAGGCATATCTTTGACCCCCAAATATACTCTGCAAGAGAAAGGGCTTACCAACCGCTATCCGTTTGGCCTGCCGAATCTCTTCACGAGCACTCCGGGACTCGATCCGCGCCTCTTTAGCCTCCTGGAGGGCTTTGGCGAGGTCGGTCAGATGGGCCGAAGTCTTCTCCTCCAAGGCCTCGCACTTGCCGATGGCATCCTTCAGCTCTTGCTCCACTTCGGCCACCCTACCTTCGTCTTTGGCCGGGGAGACCTGTTCGATCTTTAGTTCAGCCGCTTTGTCGTGACTGCTTTATTACTTCGCCTCCTCCCTGGCCTGGGCAAGGGCGCTCTTGAGGGTCTTGACCTCGGCCGCGCCAACTATGCTCATAATCACAACAGTACATGAATTAAACTCTAAATTTGCATATCACTTCTGATATATGATCAAACTCTTTAAAATACACGCATACCTTGCATCTCGTCGAATTGCTTGTTGATGTGATCTGTTTCATCATCAGCCACCTTTGGTTTCCGATTGAGTTCGGAAACTTCAGCGGCCTGGGCGGTTGCCGCCAACAGGGAAGCCTGTTATATGATACGTCTCCAACGTATCTATAATTTATGAAGATTTCATGTTGTTGTTTTATCATTCTTGGATGTTTTACAATCATTTTATAGTCATTTTATATAATTTTTGGTACTAACCTATTGACATAGTGCCAGTTTCTGTTTTCTGCATGTTTTTTACATCGCAGGTAATCAATACCAAACGGAGTCCAAATACAACGAAACTTCACGGAGTTTTTATGGACCAGAAGACATCCATTGGGCCAGAGCAGCACCTGGGGGTGCCTCGAGGGGGCACAACCCACCATGGCGCGCTTGGGGGCCCAGGCGCGCCCAGGTGGGTTGTGCCCACCTCGGTGGCCTCCCGCACCCCCTCTTTACCCTATAAATTCACAAATATTCCAAAACACTTCGGGGTTAACATAGATCAGAAGTTCCGCCGCCGCAAGGCTCTGTAGCCACCGAAAACACATCTAGACCCTGTTCCGGCACCCTGCTGGAGGGGGGAATCATCTCCGGTGGCCATCTTCATCATCCCGGCGGCCACCACGATGTGGAGGGAGTAGTTCACCCTCGGGGCTGAGGGTTTGTACCAATAGCTATGTGTTTAATCTCTCTCTCTCCCTCCCTCTCTCGTGTTCTTGAGATGTCATGATCTTGATGTATCACGGGCTTTGTTAATATAGTCGGATCATATGGTGTTTTCCCCTCTCTATATTGTTGTGATGAATTGAGTTTTCCCTTTGAGATTTCGTTGTTATCGGATTGAATACTTTTATGGATTTGAGAACAATTGATATATGTCTTGCAATTGAATACTCGTGGTGACAATGGGGTATTGTATTGATTCGCTTGATATATGTTTTGGCACCCGACTCGCGGATTCCCGAGGTGACATTGGGTAATCTATGCATAGGGGTTGATGCACGTTCTTGTCTTTGTTTCTCCGGTAGAAATCTTGGGGCATTCTTTGAAGTTCTTTGTGTTGGATTGAGTATTATGAATATGAATTTGCTTTGGTGTTATTTTAGTACGAACTCTAGGATAGATCGAACGGAAAGAATAGCTTTGAGGTGGTTTCGTACCCTACAAACAATTTATTCTTATGTTCTCCGCTAGATAGGAACTTTGGAGTGATTCTTCATCGCACTTTGAGGGATGGTTATATGATCCAATTATATTAGCATTGTTGAGAGGTTGCACTAGCGAAAGTACGGACCCTAGGCCTCATTTTCAAGCATTGCAATACCGTTTTTGTGCCCGTTTACTATTTGCTACCTTGCTGTTTTTATTTATTCAGATTATAAAAATATATTTCTACCATCCATATTACACTTTTATCACCATCTTTTCGCCGAACTAGTGCACCTATACAATTTGCAATTATATTGGGTATGTTGGGGACACAAGAGATTTCTTGTATTTGGTTGCAGGGTCGTTTTAGAGAGACCATCTTCATCCCACACCTCTCACGGATTAATAAACCTTAGGTCATCCACTTGAGGGAAAATTGCTACTGTCCTACAAAACTCTGTGCTTGGA
The DNA here is from genome assembly GCA_021605145.1 of Aegilops bicornis. Classification (NCBI taxonomy): domain Eukaryota; kingdom Viridiplantae; phylum Streptophyta; class Magnoliopsida; order Poales; family Poaceae; genus Aegilops; species Aegilops bicornis. Next base: position 396,134,195 of record CM038673.1, on the reverse strand, counting down.
GGCCCAACACGTGTCTACAAGAATAAAGTTGCATAGTAGACATCATGCTCTTTTCTGGCGCCGTTGCCGGGGAGGTGAGTGCTTTAAGGTATATCTTTATATCTAGCAATTTAATCTTTTAGTTTATTGTTTTATCACTAGTTTGGTTTATAAAATAAAACTACAAAAAAATGGAATTGAGGTTGCATCATATTATTGATCATAGTTATAATATCTTTCTTGAAAATGATGGATCGTAAAATTGTGCTCAATTGTTAGAAGAAGAAGTCAATAAAATGTTTGGCATAAAATATTTGAATGATGAGCATGATTGCAATATTATTAGTATGAATTCTTTGAATATCCATCATGCTAATGATATTCCATAAGCTTGGGGATTCTATGTTTGATGAAGATAATATTTTTACCCCCCCCCCAAGTTTTGATGAGAAAATTTATTATGATGAAAGCATGCCTCCTATTTATGATGATTATATCGATGAAAGTGGATTTGCAGAGGTCATGACTTTATTTAATGGTGAATCCACTATTTTGGAAGAGGTTCCAATTGATTATGACAACAAAGTTCCTATCTATGATGATTATGGTGATGACATGTATGCTATTTTGAATAATAATAACCATGAAACTTGTCATCATGATCTTAATTTTCACTCTCATGATAGTTATTTTGTTGAGTTTATTCCCACTACTATTGATGAGAATAAATTTGCTTATGTGGAGAGTAATAAAATTTCTATGCTTGTGAATCATGAAAAGAGTGCTTCATGTGATAGCTATATTGTGGAATTCATTCATGATGCTACTGAACATTATTATGATAGAGGAACATATGCTTGTAGGTATTGCAATAATATGAAGTTTCCTCTCTATGTGTTGAAAATCTTGAAGTTTTGCTTGTTTTGCCTTCCTATGCTAGTTGATTCTTGTTCCCATAAATTGTTTGCTCACAAAATACCTATGCATAGAAAGTGGGTTAGGCTTAAATGTGCTTGTCATGTGATTCATGATGCTCTTTTTCATGTCTCAATTTTTATCTTTTATGTGAGCATCATTGAAATCATCATGCCAAGCTAAAAGGCATTAAAGAAAAGCGCTTGTTGGGAGACAACCCAACACTTTTAATTACTGTTTTTGTGTGTTCACATGATTATGGTACTGTATTGATCACGTTTCTTGATTTTGTTTCAATAAAGTGCCAAGTAAAGCCTTTGGGATCATGTTGGGTGATAGTTGATTTGATATTGCTGAAAAACGGAAACTTTTATGCTCACAAAAATAAGTCTCATTTTTAACAGAAGAGTGATTTTGAGTTGATTCTTTCTGAAGAAGTTTAATATACAAATTTCTCACTTATTAATAATTGTTTTATAATTTTTGGAGTAGCAGAAGTATGGTAGTTATCCAGATCAGTACAGACTGTTCTGTTTTTGACAGATTCCGTTTCAATGCATAGTTTGCTTGTTTTCTTGTTTATATGTCTTATATTGCTTAATATAAATTGTGGAAATGATATGCTACAGTAGGCATTGCGTGATAAAAATTATGAATCTTTTCTTCGACATTACCAAAAGTGAAATGGTTTGCTCTTTATCATACTAACCTATCTCACAAAGTTTCGTTAAGTTTAGTGTGTTTGAAGTTTTCAAGTTTTGGGTGACATGTCGATATGAGGAGAATAAGGAGTGACAATACCCTAAGCTTGAGGATGCCCAAGGCACCCCAAGTTAATATTCAAGGAAGATCCAAGCAACTAAGCTTGGGGATGCCCCGGAAGGCATCCCCTCTTTCGTCTCCAACATTATCGGTAACCTTACTTGGAGCTATGTTTTCATTTGTCACATGATATGTGTTTTTCTTGGAGCGTCAATTTATTTTGTTAGAATTTGCTTGCTGTTATTTATAATAATGTTTTTCATCTTTCTTTTCAATAAAAAGCCAAGGATAGCGTTTACTATGCGTATTTTACAAGTCTACATGTTGTTGTTTGAAAACAGAAAGTTTACCGTTGTTGCAAAAATTCCCTAGAAAAGTCAGAATGTGATAAAATGTTGAAAAAATTTTCATAGTAAGCCCTGATTAATTTTCTACAGTGTGGTAGAATTTCATAATGTTTGGAGTTGAATAAGTCGATACTCTTGCATTACATGCAATTTGTACTGTTTTGGCAGATTGTTGTTATGTTTGCATTGTTTGCATATGTTTGCTTGTTTAATGATTATATTTGAGGATAGGAGTATTAAATATGCAGAGGAATTTAGTATGCAATGTTGAATAATGATTTTAGTGATTTTCTACAGTAGATAATGATAAGGTTTTTGCATTGGTTTTACTAACTTATCTCACGAGTTCTTGTTGAGTTTTGTGTGGATGAAGCTTTTGAGATTTCGGAAAACCGTGATATGAGAGAAATTAAGGAGACACAAAAGCTCAAGATTCGGGATGCCCAAGGCACCCCAAGATAATATTTCAAGAAGTCTCAAGCATCTAATCTTGGGGATGCCCCGGTAGGCATCCCACCTTTCTTCTTCAACAATTACCGGTTAATATCAGTTGAGCCTAAGTTTTTGCTTCTTCACATGATGTATGATATCCTTGGAATGTCATTTTTTTTTTGCTTGATGTTTTAATAAAGTACTTAGATCTGAAAGTTTTTAAATATAATAGATCCCTCAAATAGTTGCCAGGGAGGCTAAGTAAGCGGCATTCACATCCCATCAACGAAACTCTTTTCTATGGAATTGCTCTAGTAATTCACTTATATCTTTTTGGAGTAGCTTGTCATTTACTCTTGTGCTTCACTTATATCCCATGAGTAAATTATTGAATAAACTGAATATCATGAAGTTGAAATTATATCATGCCTAGTGGTAGCTTCACAATTGGTTCAGAAAGTGAAATCTTTTGAGGCCTGACAATCACATATTGGTCATACAAGCAATTCATGAATAATTAGTATAAGAAAGAGAACTTTCACATGCAAATACACTATCCTCAAAATCTTTTGTGATTGTGAGCCCCCATCAAAATATTATATGCCAAAATTGTTGACATTGGACAAGGAAGACAACATAATGATTTATGTTTGTTCATATACACACAGAAGTTATATTGTCATAGATCCTTCAACATGTGGTGCTTGCCCCCCATCTTTTCTAGCCAAAAATTCCGCACCAAGTAGAGATAATACTTGTGCATCCAAAAACCCTTAAACACAAATCTTATTTTCAAGAGTCCTCCATACCTACCTAAGGATTGAGCAAGATCCTTCAAGTAAGTTGTCATCGGTGCAATAAGGCAATAAAAATTGCTTCTAAAAGTGTTAGATCATTTAGTGTAAGAGAAAATTGAGTGTTGTACGAACTTGTGATGGCAAAGAATAAAAGCGATAGACTGCATAATAAAGCTTGCTATCATAAGGGGCAATATAACATGACGTTCTTTTGCACTAAGGGGTTGAGCATACAAACTAATAAGTGCATGGCAACCTCTGCTTCCCTCTGCGAAGGGCCTATCTTTTAATTTTTAGTATTTATTTTTATGCAAAGAGTCAAAGTTATTCTCTCTATTCCTTTTTATTTTTCTCTTTTGGTAAGCATCATGTGGTGAGGAAAGATCTAGGCACATATGTACAGTTGAATATGGGTAGCATGAGTTATTATTGTAGACATCACCCTTGAGGTGAATACGTTGGGAGGCAAAACAATAAGCCCCTATCTTTCTATGTGTCTGGTTGAAATGTTTTGCTCATGTGTATGCAGTGAGTGTTAGCAATCATAGAAGACTATAAGATGGTTGAGTATGTGGAGCTCTTACTTAAAATCTGTTGAATAAGTCGAATTACAATTGCTTGGTGACTGAGAACATAGGTTGTTGAGTTTCAAGAGAATTCATTGTTTGAACCTTAACATGTGAATTGGTTGCCACTATAACATGAGAAGTTTTATAATATAGAATTATGATGCTAGGAAAAGGGATTGAAATTGTCATTGATCAAACTTATGCACTTTGCTAGCATTCACACTTCATAAATTATTTCATTTATCATTTACCTACTCGAGGACGAGTAGGAATTAAGCTTGGGGATGTTAATACGTCTCCAACGTATCTATAATTTATGAAGTATTCATGCTGTTATTTTATCATTCTAGGATGTTTTACAATCGTTTTATATCATTTTTGGTACTAACCTATTAACATAGTGCCAAGTGCCAGTTCTGTTTTCTGCATGTTTTTTACATCGCAGGAAATCAATACCAAACGGAGTCCAAATGCAACGAAACTTCATGGAGAATTTTTATGGACCAGAAGACATCCATTGGGCTAGAGCAGCACCTGGGGGGTGCCCCGAGAGGGGCACAACCCACCGATCTTGGCACTGGGGCCCAGGCGCGCCCAGGTGGGTTGTGCCCACCTCGGTGGCCTCCCACACCCCCTCTTTACCCTATAAATTCACAAATATTCCAAAACCCTTCGGGGTTAACCTAGATCAGAAGTTCCGCCGCCGCAAGGCTCTGTAGCCACCGAAAACCAATCTAGACCCCGTTTCGGCACCCTGCCAGAGGGGGGAATTATCTCCGGTGGCCATCTTCGTCATCCCGGCGGCCACCGCGATGAGGAGGGAGTAGTTCACCGTCGGGGCTGAGGGTTTTAACCAGTAGCTATGTGTTCAATCTCTCTCTCTCTCTCTCTCTCTCTCTCTTTCTCCCTCTCTCGTGTTCTTGAGATGTCACGATCTTGATGTATCGCGGGCTTTGTTAACATTATCGGATCATATGGTGTTTTCCCCTCTCTATATTGTTGTGATGAATTGAGTTTTCCCTTTGAGATTTCGTTGTTATCAGATTGAATACTTTTATGGATTTGAGAACACTTGATATATGTCTTGCAATTGAATACTCGTGGTGACAATGGGGTATCGTATTGATTCACTTGATATATGTTCTGCCACTCAACTTGCGGATTCCCGAGGTGACATTGGGGTAATCTATGCATAGGGGTTGATGCACGTTCTTGTCTTTGTTTCTTTGATAGAAATCTTGGGGCACTCTTTGAAGTTCTTTGTGTTGGATTGAGTATTATGAATATGAATTTGCTTTGGTGTTATTTTAGTACAAACTCTAGGATAGATCTAACAGAAAGAATAGCTTTGTGTTATTTTAGTACGGATCTTGAATAGATCGAACAGAAAGAATAGCTTTGAGGTGGTTTCGTACCCTACAAACAATTTATTCTTATGTTCTCCGCTAGATAGGAACTTTGGAGTGATTCTTCATCGCACTTTGAGGGATGGTTATATGATCCAATTATATTAGCATTGTTGAGAGGTTGCACTAGCGAAAGTTTGGACCCTAGGCCTCATTTTCAAGCATTGCAATACCGTTTTGTGGCCGTTTACTATTTGCTACCTTGTTGTTTTTATTTATTCAGATCATAAAAATATATTTCTACCATCCATGTTACACTTTTATCACCATCTCTTTGCCGAACTAGTGCACCTATACAATTATCCATTGTATTGGGTGTGTTGGGGACACAAGAGATTTCTTGTATTTGTTTGGAGGGTCGTTTGAGAGAGACCATCTTCATCCTACGTCTCTCACGGATTGATAAACCTTAGGTCATCTACTTGAGGGGAAATTGCTACTGTCCTACAAAACTCTGCGCTTGGAGGCCCAACACGTATCTACAAGAATAAAGTTGCATAGTAGACATCATTATACAATAGAAAAGTACGTAACCTCTTACGAATACTATGTGATCCTCTTTCCGGCTTTTTCAAAACCAGACAGAGTATCAGGGGCTACTATCTATGCACTGGTACATTCCTTTATAAAAAAGCGTCTAGAGCATTATGTCGCACACCTCGAAGCCTATAAGTAGGCTGGTGAAGGCTTCGTTCAGCCCACTCTTGGCAGACTGAACCTTCTCTACCACCACACCCATCAGGGTGCGGTGCTCCTCCACGATGGAAGCATGTTGTAGTGCTTCCACTAGAGTATTCGGTGCCTCCGGATTAGTGGAGGCCGCCGTGGGAGCTGATGCTCCCCCCTCCTTCGAAGGGGACTGCTCGCCTGATTCCGGAGCCATGTTGGTCTCCGGAATGATGTCCGGCTGGGGGTCCCTCGGGCGCCTTATCGGAAGCCTCGCTCGCCCCTCCGCGGCCAGGAGACGTCCGTCGTAACAACACCTTGGTGTCGTCCGCGGTGATTGGCGAAAGGGCTCGCGGTGGCGTCTTGCTCTCTGTCATCTTGGGCGGTAGAGAACTCCCCTCAGATAGCGAAGGGTTGGGAAGGTCGAGAGCAGGGCTGAAATGCACACGATGTAATAAGTTATATTATAAAAACATAAAGGACCAAAGACAAATAATAGACCCATTGGTACTTATGATTCGGCCAGGGGCTTCACCCTAGGAAGTCTCTTGGGGACTGGTTCGACCTCCGAATCTGAACCATCTGAGAGGGCCATCTTCCCCCTCTTGGGCGCCTCCTCCTCCGGGTTTGTGGAGGCCGCCCTCTTCTTCTTCCTCCCCCTAAGAGCGGAGGCACTTTCCGCTTCCTCCTCCTCTTCTTCCTTGTCTCCCTCATGGGAGGAGAGGACTTCATCTCTCCGGACACTGCACCCGAAGGACCCTTGTGGCGGAGGACGCCTCTGGCCTCCTTGCCCTTCTTCTCCTTGGCCTTCTTCTCCGACGCCTGATAGGGCGCCGGGACCAGCATCCCTATCAACTGGGGTGTGGCCGGGTCTTCAGGCAGCGGTGCCGGACACTTAATCCGCTCCGCCTTTGCTATCCAGCCTTGTATGAAGGACAGAAAATTCATTATGTCTAAAACTTATTGACCGAATAGATATTCGGGAAAATCATACTTACCGGTGTGGCCGAATTCTCGATGTCAATACCAATGTCTTCGGTCTTCTTCGGCCACGTTTATTGGGCCTTGAAGAGCAGCTTCCAGATGTCTTCGTGTGTTGTGCCGAAGAAGCGCTTCAAGGTCCGTGGATCTTCCGGATTGAACTCCCACATGTGAGAGGGCCGGAGTTGGCAGGGAAGAATCCGGTGGAAGAGCATCACGTGAATCACGTTAGTGAGACTGGTGTTCTTTCCTATCATATTTGTGATGCGCTTTTGCAGCATCAGCACTTCCGCCATGGATCCCCAGTCCAGACCCTTAGCAGTCCACGAGGTAAGTCATGTGGGGGGTCCGGATCTGAACTCAGGAGTGGCCGCCCCACTTGGAGTCGTGGGGTCCGGTGATATAGAACCACTCCTGCTGCCACACCTTGATAGTCTCCACGAAGGCCCCCTTGGGCCAAACGGCGTTGGGTAGCTTGCTTACCATGGCGCCGCCGCAGTCCGCATGCTGCCCGTCGACCACCTTTGGCTTCAGATTGAAGACCTTGAGCCATAAGCCGACGTGTGGGGGGATGCGGAGTAGCGCCTCGCACACGACGATGAACGCCGAGATGTGGAGGAAAGAATTCGGGTCTAGGTCATGGAAATCTAGCCCGTAGTAGAACATAAGGCCCCAGACGAAGGGATGGAGGGGAAACCCTAGCCCACGGAGGAAGTGGGGGATGAATACGACCCTTTCGCTAGGCTCCGGAGTGCGGATGACTTGATCCTTGGCAGGGAGCCCGTGCGTGATGTCCGTGGACAGATATCCCGCCCCCCGGAGCTCCTTGACATCCTTCTCGGTGACGGAGGAGGCCTCCCACTTGCCCTTTGAACCAGATCCTGACATGGCTGGGGAGGCTGGTGGCGGTGAGAAAGATTGAAGTTTGGACGCTGGAGCTTGAAGATGGGAAGGCAGGAGAAGGAAGAATGCGTGGGGAAAAAAGGAATCTTTACCCTCTTATATAGGCGGTGAATATCAAGCGCCCCCTCAAGCCTTAAACTTGCCTGTTCCCAAGGGGTCGTGCGAATGGCATGGTTGGATTACACAAAACCGTATTGATGAGGATCCCGTAAAGGCCGGGGCACGGTCTCTGTTTTGACAAGACATGCCAATGGAGGTTGTGCCTCGCAACGCGAAGCGGGAGGCGTGAAAATGGTTCGAAATGTTAAGAGGCCAGACGTGACGTTTCACTGAAAAAAGTTGTCTGTGGAAAGACACTGTTTTGTTTGATATCTTGCCTGCGTGGCTAAGGGTTGTAATAATCATACAGAGCCGAATAAAGTTCTTTTGTTCAGAAAATTGCTTTGAAGTGTTCAGGAGGAGGAACCAACCTTGCAATGCCGGAGACAATCCGCGTGCTGAACATATCGTCATTGAAGACTGGTTCAGGGGCTACTGAGGGGATTAGGGGGTCCTCGGGTGTCCGGGCTATTCGGTATGGGCCGGACTGATGGGCCGTGAAGATACAAAGCGGAAGACCTTCCCCGTGTTCAGGTAGGACTCCCCTATGCGTGTATGGCAAGGTTGGTGTCCGGATATGTATTTTCCTTCCTCTACAAACCGACTCTGTACAACCCTAGGTCCCTCCGATGTGTATATAAACCGAAGGGCTTAGTCCGTAGGGACAATCAGAGTTCACATAGGCTAGAAATCTAGGGTTTGGCCATTACGATCTCGAGGTAGATCAACTCTTGTAACCCCCATACTCGTCAAATACAATCAAGCAGGACATAGGGTTTTACCTCCATTAAGAGGGCCAAACCTGGGTAAACATTATGTCCCACTTGTCCCTCGTTACCTTCAATCCTCAGACGCACAGTTCGGGACCCCCTACCCGAGATCGGCCGGTTTTGACACCGACACCAACCGATCAACCACCAAACGTACGGCACCTCTGAGTTCTACACACGTTCAGCGCGATGACGTCCCTCGCCTTCTTGATCCAGCAAGGTGTCGAGGAAGTAGATGAGTTCTGTCAACACGACAGCGTGGTGACGGTGATCGTGAAGTGATCCGCGCAGGGCTTCGCCTAAGCACCGCGAGGATATGACCGGGGGTGTAAACTATAGAGGGGGGGGGGCGCACACGGCTAACAATTGATGTTGTTCTGTGCTAGGTGCCCCCCTCCTCATATATATAGGTGGGAGGGCGGGAGGAGCAGCCATAGGAGGCGCCCAAGTAGGAGGAATCCTACTTGGAGTCCCTCCCAAGCTGTGCGCCCCCCTGCCATATATAACTGAGGTGGAAGGAAAGAGGGGGAGAGAGGAAAGGAAGTAGGAATCCTAATCCACACTTTCCTTGCCCTCACCTCTTTCCTTCTCCTCCTCAAAGAGCTGGCCTCTATAGGGGCGGACCAGGGCTGGTGTGTTCCCTCACTTGGCCCATATTGCCAATATCTTTGCTGGGGGTGCCCGAAACTCCTTTCCGGTGACCCAATAAGTACCTGATACCCTCCGGAACACTTCCGGTGTCCGAATACCATCGTCCTATATATCAATCTTTACCTCTCGGCCATTTCGAGACTCCTCGTCATGTTCGTGATCTCATCCGGGACTCCGAACAATATTTGGTCACCAAATCACATAACTCATATAATATTATATCGTCATCGAACATTAAGCGTGCAGACCCTATGGGTTTGAGAACTATGTAGACATGATTGAGATACCTCTTCGGTCAATAACCAATAGTGGAACCTGGATGCCCATATTGGCTCCTACATTCTACGAAGATCTTTATTGGTCGAACTATTATGACAACATACGTAATTCCCTTTGTCCATCGGTATGTTACTTGCCCGAGATTCGATTATCGGTATCCACATACCTAGTTTAATCTCGTTACCGGCAAGTCTCTTTACTCGCTCTGTAATACATCATCTTGTAACTAACTCATTAGTCACTTTGTTTGCAAGGCTTCTTATGATGTGCATTACCGAGAGGGCCCAGAGATACCTCTCCGATACTCGGAGTGACAAATCCTAATCTCGGTCCATGCCAACCCAACAAACACCTTCGGAGATACCTATAGAGCATATTTATAATCACCCAATTAGGTTGCGACGTTTGATAGCACACAAGGTATTCCTCTGGTATCCGGGAGTTGCATAATCTCATAGTCGAAGGATTATGTGTTTGACATGAAGAAAGCAATAGCAATAAACTGAACGATCAATATGCTAAGCTAACAGATGGGTCTTGTCCATCACATCACTCTCCTAATGATATGATCCCATTCATCAAATGACAACACATGTCTATGGTTAGGAAACTTAACCATCTTTGATTAACGAGCTAGTCTAGTAGAGGCTTACTAGGGACACGGTGTTTTGTCTATGTATCCACACATGTATCAAGTATCCGGTTAACACAATTATAGCATGAATAATAAACATTTATCATGATATAAGGAAATATAAAATAACAACTTTATTATTGCCTCTAGGGCATATTTCCTTCAGTGAGTTGTACCATAACTTAATTTCAATGTAAGTCTGGGGCCTTCTTTGCAAAAAAGTTTGTTCCAGCAGGCCAACAGCGGAGTGAAATTCATTGGGCAGTCATTGGACTTGTCCTAAAAATTCAATTTGGCCATCGTATTCAAGAATAAATCAAGGGCGCATGGGCCACTTGCATGCGTTTGTTTTTATGCAAAACACTATGTAGTACATGATCCTGTAAAAAATCCATCCCTCGAATCCCTAGCCCCATGTCCCCATTGTTTGACGACCACGTCCCAAACAGCCCCCCCTCCCCAGCCTTCATCATGTCATGTTTGATGTATTAGGCCACGAAAGGAAATAAGAAACTACTGTCTCTTGAATTTTTAAAAGTAATCTACACCGAAAAGAAGAATGAGACATGAGTGCGGATGCACGAATAGCACACTAAGCATTCTATAATTTGCAATTCACATGTAATGTGCCACCTAAAATATAATGTTTCTAACATTGTACTAACAACGCTTCAATCATATCGCACACTAAAATGGGGGAAATGCAAATAAAACAACTCCAGTAGAAGATGAGCCACCAAAAACAGATCTGCAGATTATTGCAGAGGTTCTCATGGGCAAGAGCAAGTCGAGCACATTCCTCGTAAGCATGGGAGTGTCATCTGTCTCCAGGCACAAAGCAACCTCTCATGAATGCATGAAAGAGATCTAACAGAGGATTGCATCCCAAGAGCTAGCTGCGAGATCGGCAGCAAATAAGTATCAACATGAGATGAATGCAAGAATGGTACGTATCGCAGCAGCAGGAAATTGAAGAGTTCAAAAGAAAACAACAAGAAGAAATTGAAGCTCTAGAGAAGGAACAAAACGAGAAAGTTGATACTCTTGAAAACAAGCAACAAGACCTCGATGGAGCGACGAGTTACATCTTAAGGCAGTACCACAACGTTCCCAAAACAACATGTCACAACCCTATTGGTGTTCTTCTTTGCCGTGAAACTTCGGTTGTTTCTTATTATTATGGCATGTCTGGTACTCTGTTCGTTTCTTATTATGCCACGTGTGATACTTTGTCAAATGGCTTATCATTCTTGTTTAACTTGCTCAACAGGTTTACCTTTTTCTTGGGTTACTTTTCTGAATTTCTCTTCAACATGTTAAACTTTTCCTGAGAACTTGGGGGGGGGGGGGGGGTTTGCAGTATACCATTGTTCTCTAGCCGTCATGATCTTCTATATCAACTCCTTTCCGGCCTCCAGGGTTAAAGGCATAAATGTTCCACCTACACCAATAACAAGATTCACCGTCTATCTCGTGATAAAAACAAATGGATATAACATATTCAGCGAAGCCATGTTTAGCAGAAAGATTCAAAAGTTTAGACTATCTCCCCCAAGATTAGTATAAGCTTTCATCGAGTTTTTTTTGTATGAATGAGTTTAAGCCCCGAGCCTCGCTATTTTGGAGAGCGGGGTAAACTTGATAAAAAAATCTCTCCACACGCCTTCCAACTGGGTATGCTACAATAAGGAAGCCCGCTATACCTTTCTTTAGTTTTATTCTTCAAAGAGAATTTAAAGAGTTTAAGCACCACAAAGAGCGTCAAAGAACATTAGATGTGCTTGAGGGTCTTCTTCTTCATCTCCTGAAAAGGCATGATTTTTCACTTCACTGATTAATTCACGATTAGTCGAATAATCATAAATGAAATTGGTAGGATACACTGTGAGAGATCTTGATCCCATGTAAGGAGCACAATACTCATTCAATTTCCCCCCTTTTTGGAGTGATGGTCATGTCTACAAACAAAGTGTAAGCTCACTAGTTTGATATTTTCATATTTCTTGTATTAATGAAGCTCGTCGCTACTCTGGAAAACACAAAATATAATCTGGTAGATAAGTTCTTCCCAAACGAGTAGAGACTACATCGATGACAGCTAGCTTCTACAATAAAAGAACTCACACTGGAGGTTCTGATTAAGCTAAACAATATCTGTTATCTGTATAGGTCTTCAAATCATGTTGCGTTGGACATTAAATTGGACAATACGCATTATGTGCAACACAGATAAACAACTTACTAAACAATCATAAAGCTATAATCACAAATGACGACATACATAATAGGCACAAAATCTTACCAATCCCCTATATCTCCCATGCCTAGGGGAATTACTCACACATAGGAGGGGGATAACCAAACATCACAGAGATAAGTACAGAGGAAATTATATCAATATTATCATGAAGATCCACAACAAGATGAATGATTAAATGCATCTCAATCTCAAGATGAGCACAAATGGATCTCCGACGATTCGTCTTCTCTGGATGGTGTGGCGACGACTCTGTGTCTCTCATGCGACGCCTCCTTTCACGAAAGTCGTTCCTCTCGATGAGGTGGTGGCGGTGGTATATTGTAAAAGTGTGTGTGCTCGTACCATACACCGTCTTGCACTCTGGACAGTCTATTGTGATCTTGACCAAAAGGGAAGTTGCTCCATTTGATGGGATCTTGATTGGTTTCCTTTCAGAAATATATATTTCTGTACTATAATAGGAAAAACAAGTTTCTTCTTTCTCGAAGGATTAGTGTTAGAAAAATGCGAGATATGTGAAAAACCCCAGTAAAACCACATCAAAACCCTCTTATAAAAGTGACAAATATCGATCCATCAATGCTAGGATTTTTCTATCGTCACTTCTAATTGCCAAGATGTCTCCATTGAACTTGTGTTGAGCCTCCTTGAGTTCGTGAGTGTTTCTCATCCTTGGATGAAAGAAAGAATACTCGTATCTTGAATAGTCATTGACAATGACACTATCATAGGATGGAGGCCCAGAGAGATCCGAATGAAGGAGCTTGAAAGGCCTTGGAGCCGAGACAATACCCTTGGAGGAACCTTTGCGACCGCCAAGGGATCTACACCCTTTTCTAGTTCCTCTAGATTCTCGTCCAAAACAACATTTTCTTCTTCGTCCTCCCACAAGTTTAGGTGCTGGAGGCTCTCCCAAACCCCCCTCCCGTGACATGTCAACCTTCTTCGTAGACACATGGACACCTTTTTTGCGAATCATAAAGCTTGTGTATTTTTTCATTGATAGAAGAAGTTGAAGTGAGAACATATGAGGGAGGGGGTACATCGGATGGCACAACCAAAGGTGGCATAAACATGGTGCCTAGAGTAGACAAACATGGGATGCTAGTCCCAAATAGAAGCTACAACACAACACTAAACTACCCTATCTAAGAGAAACAACCCTAACCAAGACGATGGCCCAAAACTCGAAATCTAATAGCAAACACGCCACGAGCAAGCAAGATGATGCCTCCAGAAAGGGGAACGACGTGATGATGTTGCCATCGTTCGGTCCGAGGAACTGGACCTGGGGTTTCCCTCGGTGCTTGGGTAGGGGAACGGAGAAAACGTTGTGGCAGCGCCTCCTGGAAGGGGATGACACCTGCAGGTGTCGCCGCTGCCAGCATCAGAAAACGTGTAGGGATTTCGCCCTGGCCTATGTTGGAACAATCCCAAGGATGTCGGGACATGATCCAAAGACGAGAACATGTCGTAAGATGGGGCCGCTATCGCCGGAAGGGGAGCTATGCCCAACGCTGAAGTGGCAACGGGAGCCACCGGAAGCGCGAGCATGGGATCTAGCAAATGAGGGGCAATGAAAGGTGTGGCGGTCGGGGTTGGAGAGGCCTCTTTTTGGATCTTTTGGATCTTCATGACCTTCTCCATCCTTATGTTCGTTGGCTTTCTCTGCTCATTGTGATCCCTTGTCACCGTCAACCCCAGACGTCGTCGTGTTGTTACTTGCCATCCTGCGCGCATGAACCGGGACAAGATGCGCTAGCTCATCTTCTCCGCGAGACTTAAGGGCCTGAGAATCCCGAGGCCTCCGATCCCATCTCGAGATTTTTGCTTGATGTATAGGCATTTTGAACACCATTATACCGCTTACAAATATTTTTACTTTTATACACTATTTGTGGTCTTCTCGCCAAGAGTGTCGTGAGCAGACATGGCATATGCTTTGTGAATTTGTGTTGGAAGGATGAGGATGAGCCTGGCCTTGTTGCTTAATCAGATGATTGCTCGCATGTAGTCTGGAACGCCTTGTTTTCTCTCTCGGCTTTTTCTACCGGAGTAGCAGGTGCTGGCACACGAGCGAACGAGACTTGCACCAAGTAGAAAAGAACCTTGCGCGTAACATGTTTGGCAATTGGTTGCGGGGTATTAATAAACAATTTTCTACACATATTTTTATTGGGGCGGCTGTCTTATGCTGGGCATTGTGGCTTACCAGAAATGATGTAGTTTTTAATAATACTAGTAAGCGTGCACGTGCAACGCACGTCTCCATAAGTGCATATATGAGTATAAATAAAAAATGTGTAATAATACCTAAACAGTGGTTTGTCTATCCTAAACAATTGTTTTCATTTTTCTGCCATCAAAATGACAAGGATATATATATGTAACAAAAAGGTAAAAGAGTTAGAGTTTCAATTCATGAACATGTTTATTTTAATTTTACATTATTTTCATAGTTTTGAAAAAGAAATGGCATATGAACACGTACAAATATAGTGAGATTTAGCCTAATACAACTCAAAAAGGAAAAGGAAAAGTTTACGTGTACCGCGTTGGCCTGGCCAGGCCCATAACACAACACCCATCTCTCATGTTGTTTCTTCACCCGATCCCTTTTTCTATGGCTCTCGCCCTTCAGTCATTTAGCACAGGCCCTATGTTTCCAGACAACTAATTTAGGTACGGCACATTCCGCGCTTCATGTTTCTATTATTTTGTCCAGCTTTGATATTTCCTCCAACTTTGTTTCCTCATCAACAACCTACATTTGAAAATCCACGCATCAAGGAACAAACAATCCACTACCATCAGAAAAAAAAAAGGAAAAATATCATCTTTTGTGATCGTCCTTGGTGGCACCAATGCCGATAAATTGACCGATGCCAGGGGGTGCATTAACTCTCAGCGGTCTCACCCACCGCCGCGGTCGTCACCAGCGTTGCTCCTGCCTCCCGGCTCCTTGGAAATACAGCCGGATCTATTGACACACCAAAAACAATAGAAAGATCAATTAGTCACATTTGCTAAGCACAAAGAAAAGAAAGGGAACATGATTAATAATTGTGCCAATTATTCTTACAATTTCCAAGAAGGTAGCATGCTTCAAGGTTGCTGATGTCCACGCAGAGTCTGACAAGATTTTGGCCTGGACGGCGATGCATAACAGTGATAGCCTCGAACAACCCTACTTTGCCCAACTTCCTGAATCTTGCATCTGCACGCGCATTCGAGCATCTACACATGAGAACTCCATCCCAGTGTCAAGCCAGAGGTAGCATGACAATGATGATGGCATGGAGGTAGACTCCGAGCAGGGTGAGCAAGCGAGGGTCAGAGGATGAGCAACCTGTCACCAAGCACGTAGATCTTGGAGAGGGAACGCACGTGCGCCAAGAAGAAGACCGGCCCTGGCCGCTGCCATCACCTAAGCAGCTGTCAGCGGCCCGGTGTACTCCCAAGAGCCCAGGGTGGTGTCAGCTGGAGGTGGTGTTGATGGTTCAAGATACCCGTTAGTTGCACTTGAGAAATCTCTGGGGACAAGAACTTCATCAAATAGCTTATGTATGCGAAATAAACTATATTCATAATAGCAATTTTGAGCTGATCCAAGTCAGGTGTGTTACCTCGAATGACTTCCCTAATTATTCTCTTCCCTGCTGTAACGACTTTTTAAATTCAAGGATCCTTATTAAGTATCTAATCTTTGGGTTTACATCAAGTGTAGTAAATTTTAGCCAAATTCTTTAAATAGATGCATCACATTACGGAAGCCGGACACAAATAACTTACCTAATCTCTTCTCCGCTGTAATGACTTTCTAAATTCAAGGATCCTTATTAAGTACCTAATCGTTGGATCTACAACAAGAGTAGTAGATTTTAGCCAAATTCTTAAATAGATGCATCACATTACACACACACACACACACACTTTTATATATATATATATATATATATATATATATATATATATATATATATATAATAAACAATCTCAGTACAGGTTAACACATGCATGAGCAAATAAATTGAAAAAATAACTGAACACGAGAAATTTTAATTTGCCAGTTGTCTGAAAGAAAGGACACAACGTGAATATGCATGGCCCAGTAAAACTACCTAAATTAGCCCAACAGGAGAGAGACCTGAAAAATGCCGAAATAAACTTGAACTGACATAGATTTTGCAGGACCAAAGATGATACATATTAATTTAAGCATCTAGTAAATGCACACAAAAAAAGGGGATAATCTGAAACTAATAGTAAAGAATTAGTACATGCAAACTGTACTTCCTTCATGTAGGGAAAACAGTTCAAACACCACATTCGGCCGTCAACGAAGAAGTACGTAATAGGTAAATGTTCTCTACCACAGCTCTGAAATATTGATAAAGGAAACAATAGTAAAAGTAGAGTAACACCAAAACTTGTTTGAATCTTAACCAAAAAAGAAATCAAGCCCGGTTCAAACTGTTAATGTAATCCTTGTTGGAATCTAGACACTTTATAGACCATGCTCGTGTGTAGTGGCATGGAGAGTTGACAGTAGGCTGCTGTGTGTGTCCCTGCACTGTAGCAGCGTTTGTGGGTGATGAGTATGTCTGAGCATGGCTACAGGCGTACATGTGTGTGTTTGTGTAACTTCACACAAAAGAGAAGGAGCCGGCTATGTTGCTGGTCAGAGCAAAGAGAAAAAGGCATTCGTTGCGTGAAGAGAAAACTGAACCCGGGTCTCTTCTCTAGTTTTTCTCTCGCTTTGCATTTCGTCAAACACCTCATGAGCGTAGTGAGATCCAATCAAAACAGAGCGAGAATTGGAGTTCCTGCCAACACAAACAAAAGGCATGTCAAAACCTGCATATAGTGGCATTGAGAGACACAAAAGAGGAAGCAAGAAGGATTTGTATGGAGAGAGAAGAAGAAAACGATCTGGAGAATCTCATCTACGCACGTTTCACTCCCCAGCCGTGCTCGTGGTTTGACCGCTGCTCCCGCCGCTTGTACCGGCTGTTGCGCCATTCTCGTCGTGGCCATGCATCGGTCGAGCCGCCGCCAGTTGGCGTTCCCTGCCATTGCACTGAATCGCCAGATGCACAGAAGAGGGGAACGGGATGAGGGACTGGGGGTGGCGGCAGAAGTGCTGCATTCACGCTTGCAACAAATTGAAGATGGAGGAGCAGGGCCATGCGTGGGTAGAGGCGGGTGGCACGGTTGCCTTGTGGAGGAACTCGCAGGGGAGGAGGCAGGATTCAGACTGGCGATTTTGTCTCCCGTGATTAGAGGAGATGACGACAGGATAGGTGCGTTGTATTTGGGAAATTTCGTTCGCTCGGCAGAGTATCGTTCGCCAACGTTCTCTTGTTTAATAATAGTATAGATGTACATGCTGTTGCGCCATTCTCGTCGTGGCCACGCATCAGTCGAGCCGCCGCCAGTTGGTGTTCCCCGCCATTGCACTGAATCGCCAGATGCACGGAAGAGGGGAACGGGATGAGGGACTGGAGGTGGCGGCAGAAGTGCTGCATTCACGCTTGCAACGAATTGAAGATGGAGGAGCATGGCCATGCGTGGGTAGAGGCGGGCGACACGGCTGCCTTGTGGAGGAACTCGCGGGGGAGGAGGCAGGATTCAGACTGACGATTTTGTCTCGCGTTATTAGAGGAGATGACGACGGGATAGGTGCGTTGTATTTGGGAAATTTCGTTCGCTCGGCAGAGTATAGTTCGCCAACGTTCTCTTGTTTAATAGTAGTATAGATAAATGTGGTTCTTCTTCTGTGGAGGTTATTCATGCATGTACGCGATGACTCCGTACTTGGTCTATCCTGCAGAAGTCGGAGGACAAAGACCTTTTTATGATGGCGTCTACACGGCTGGAGCTTACGGCCAGGAGGTTTTCTCCCTCATGGATGGCGGTGTAATCTCCGTATAGGATCTGCCCCACCCTAGGCTGGATTGATTTATTTTTACTGCAAAATTATGTTTATTTTTTGGTTGTTTAGACTTGTTGGCTGTGTGCATCATGTTATACAGAGGCCAGTCATTCTTTAGATGCGGTTGTATCACCTTGATAAATCAATTCAATGAAATGTACTTTATCGAAGAAAAAAAGTAGAAAAGAACCCGACTAGTCTACTAAACAGAACATTAAACAAGAGTGATTTTTGTTTAGAATTTCAAAACCGGAACTTACTCAATGTTCCCGTCTTACTGGGTAGGCATTTTGAATTGATAGATTGTGCCACTTCAGGCAAACCTAGAAATGGCTAGTATAATGAAAAAGAAAACTGAACACTGAATCATACGGGTTCAGCCCCAGCCCTCTTGGTCAGGCAGCGTAGCAAGCCAAGTAGCTGCAGCAACTTACAATAATCAGCACTTTTTAGTCCACTGCCATTACAGGATTGCCACCAGTAAAACGTCACCCCAAAAACTGTTTGACCAGGTAAAAACACGGAGACCATCGGTTATCACGGTCTCTATTTTTTACAGCGGTTTCTGCTTCAGCCGTGTCAAGCGATCTGACGGACCAAGAAGGACAAGGAACGAGGGACCAGCCTACAGCTTTGCGAGCTGCCCAGTTGTGAAGCGTGGAGACAAGAAATCATCCCTTTCCGCCACAGCTTTGGCTGCCAGCCTGCCAGAGCTGTGACAGTAGATAAACACGTACTTGCACCGAACTGGAAACTGCATTCCTGACCACCAGAAAGCGTCTGTGCGAACTGCGAAGTAGAACAACTCTACGGGGCAAAATTTCGTCTTTTGACCCTTCTTACATACAAATTCCGAATCTGACTCCGGTTAGAATTTTTTTTAGGATTTAACCCTTTTTCTTACCGCCAGTGGTGCTAGCGGTAGGGTTAGAAATCAGCATGTCAGCACGCAGAGACGGTTGCCGTCCCCCTCCGTCGCGCCCTAGCTGGCTCCCTGGCGGTAGGCTGTCTAACCCTATCGCCAGCATCCCTGGCGGGAGGGTGCGAGCGGTTATTTCGTCCGAGACCCAGCGCCCCCTGCCCATCTCTCCACCCCTCCCCCTTCCCTGTCGGCAGTTTCATCTTTCTCCCCCCCCCCCTCGCCCCTCTCTCCCTCTCTCATCTCCTCCACTCTCCTCCTCGGATCTTCACCGTTTCGTCATCGTTTTTGCGGATCGAGATGGCCCCGAAGAGAGAATCGTAAGCTCCTCCGACCCCTCCAAGTAGTTTTTGCAAACTTGTTTCCGATTCGACGCATTATTTGCTTGAAATCCATCATATTTTTGAACTTAGATTGGAATTTTTTCCCACCTAGGATTGTTTTAGCTTGATTGTAATTCTAGTTCTTGGTTCTTTAGTAACTAGTGGTATTGAATATGAACTCTAATCAATAGTTCATATGTTAGTGTAAAGATGAACCGTAGTTCATAATTTTTTTTGTTAAAAAAATTATGATGTAATGCATGTGGGAGAACTTGTTTTGTTTTATGATGCATGTTGATATGATGATATAAAGATGTTGTTTGGAGAAAATACATTCAAGATGAACTCTATTTCAAAAAAATTGTTTTAAAAATGATGATATGATGCATGTTTGAGAATTTTATTTTGATATGATGCATGTTGATATGATGTGATCCATCACGTGTAGTAGATGTTGTTGGAGGAATATGCATGTTGGAAGATGAACCCTAGTTCATGTAACCAAGAAATTTCATTTTTTGTTTATGTATGCTTATGCTTATGATGCTTCTGTTTATGAAATTTTATAAAGGCGGGCACCTCTTGCGAACAACATCGGCCCATGGTACTCCATGCTTGACTACGCATTCGACAAGGGTCATCGTGCCCGTTTCATAGAGAACGGAGTGGTAAGTAATATGAAGGAAATATTGATCAAAGTTTTCGGATTGATGAAAATAAGTTCCTAACTTTTGTCATCCACTTTTTGACAGATGCTCCGACCATCGCGCATGAGGGGTCACAGGGCTGCCGGAATATGGACTCTGACGGCGCTTCTGGCCGTACTTCAAGAGAGCCTGACTGTTGGTTTTCGTGTTGTAGTTCAAGCGTCAGCCGCCGGCGCTTGTCCATGCAGCTCTGACAGCTTTGATTGACCGGTGGCGACTGGAGACCCATTCTTTCCATCTGCCATGGGGGGAGATGACGGTGATCCTTGAGGATTGGTCGATAATTACTGCCATGCCGACCGAGGTCATGCACTCACCGGGCGAGTGGAGAGGACCAACTGGCAGCAGAGGGTTACCACCCTCATCGGCACTGCCCCGGTGCTAAGGGTAACCGTACATCCGGTGTATCGTTGCCCTGGCTCTCGAAGCACCAGAAGACATGCCCCGATGGCGCAGATGAGGTGACTGTGGAGTGGTACGCAAGGGCCTACCTGTGGTATCTTCTCACGGAGGTCGTGTTTCCAGACAGCTCCGGGAACTCTGCCGACTGATCGTATATGTTCTTCCTAGCCGACTGGGATGCAGGGTACAGTTGGGGACCGCATCTCTCGCCTACCTATACCGTTCGGTCAGAGAGTACCTAATTTCCTACCTACGGAAGTATGTCCATGACACTTTGTTATATCTGATCCTTATTTGATGTTTTGCAGCTTGACGACGCAACCTAGAGGATGTGAGTCAAGTCCAATATGGGTGGCTTTATGCAGGCCCTCTCCATTTGGATGTGGGAGCGGCTGCCAGTGGGGCGTCCAGAGAAGATGCCAAGACGCCCATGGGGTGCCTATAGCAAAGACGGCGACGAGACTCGACACCCCACCGTAGCTTACGAGTGGGACGTTGTCAAACTCTACACGGGCCTAAACAAGACTTCGTGCAAGACCTACACCAACGAGTTGGACGCTTTGACACATACGCGGGTATATGAACTCGCTTACCACCTTTCTCTTTGATTCCGCTTTTGACCGAGAGTGGGAACTTACCAATGTATATGTAATAGGTAAACTGGTGGCCGTATCATGACCGAGAGTGGGACTTCGATCTGAACGTGATGTGCGATGTAGACAGTGGTCTTTGGCGGTGCATCATGCCCATGATCTGTGTGTACACTGTCGAGTGGCACTTGCCATGCCGCGTGGCCACGCAGTTCGGGATGTATCAGCATACCCCACCGGGCCCGCCGACCGATACCGGCGGCCAAGCGCTCCACATGTGAGCGCGCTTGTTCTTTGTGCCCATGATTTCATTGTGTTCGACTTTATTATGATGTTTCTTGTGGCCTATGCCTTGCAGGATGAGCCGGCAAAAGAATCAGTTGATCACAGACTGGGGAGAGGAGCATAAAACTCATGTGACAGAGTGGAACCGACGGAGGTACCGTAAAGATGGGGAGAGGGAAGTGTCTGACTGGGATGCTTACCTGGGCCGACACATGAGGTGGTATGATGATGGCCAGAAGCACCGTCTTCGTCTCAGGCCTCGGTGGACGGCGGAAGACATCGCGGAGCTGGAGAGGGATGACCCCGAGGGAGAGGCCTACCAGACCGGCATCAGAGACATGCATAGTGGATTTTGGGAGTTTGCATTCCTCATCAACAGAGTGGTAAGTTTGAACCGACAGTTGTATTTAAATTATTTTATTCGTCATCGAGACTGACTTATGCCGTTACAGTCCGGTGAGCTGAACAGATGCATCTTTGAAGCCTCAGATGCACTAGGTGATACCCCCGGGAGCGTACAATCTGAGAACAAGCTGAGGGGGGCGATGAAGGTACAATTTCAGCCTCCCCGGAACAGATGCATCTTGTTCACTTGCAATCATAAATCTGATACTTATTATGCCCTTGTTTCATTGTAAGTGCAGAAGTTCGTGAAGCGTTGTCGCAAGCTGGTAGGCCTGCTTGGGTGTGCTGGAGCTGGGTTGATTGAAGCTTATCATCGTGCAGCCACACAGGATCTCATCGGCTCATCGAGCCATGTTCCCTCGTCGTCTAGGTTGGTTGAGGATGAGGATGAGGAGGAGGAGGAGGAGGAGGAGGAGGAGGAGGCCACACATAAAAAAGATGAGGAGGAGGCCTATCATGAGGAAGCGAAGGATGAGAGCAATGTGGAGGAGGAGTACGATGAAGATTACGGACCTCCACCAACTCAGTCATCCCAGCTGTCGAAGAGGAATCCGAAGAAGAAGGATATGCTGAGTCCGGACCCTTTCCAGAAACAGGTTACTCGATGGCCCAAGAAGAAGACTGAAGAGAATCGTTCAAAGAGGAACGAGGACCGTACCTCCAAGAGGAGCAGGAGCAAGTAATTCTGCTCTTGAATACTTGGCTCTTGTCTAATGGTTGTGAAACTACGTGGAACTAGTGTTTGCTATTTGTGAAACTATGTAAAACTCCGTTTGCTAATTAGTTAAACTTCGCTTGACTTGTCTATGTACTTCAAGTTTTATTAATGTGTATATGACGCCCATGTATATGTACTTCAAGTTGTTGTGATATTGATTTTGAAAAGAAGTAATTAAACTTGAAACCATAAAACACATAACCCTACCGCCACGGATCCTGGCGGTAGGGTCACACAGCCTATCGCCTAAACCTACCGCCAGGGCACCTTGATATTTCGTTACAGAAACTTTTCGAGGCAAAACCCCAGCCACACCCTACTGCCAGAGGTTCTGGCATAGGGTCAGACAGGCTACCGCTGTTGTCCTTGGCGGTAGGGTACTTATCCACGCCAGTTCGGGCAAACGGCCACCATCCCCTTTCGTCGCACCCTACCGCCAGGCCTCCTGACGGTAGCCTGTCTAACCCTACTGACAGAACCCTTGACGATAGCATAAGGGTCAAATCCCGAAATTCTTTTCAACCGGAGTCAAATCTTGAATTTGTATACAAAAAGGTTCAAAACATGAAAATTCGCCACGCTACGGGCCTCGAACAGCAGCACGCGCAGCTTCGCATGCTCTCCGCCTCCCCTTGTTTTACTGTGGCTTCTTCACGAGCGTAGAGACCTTCAACTGCCCTGTTCTGTCCACCTTTGCTTTTTGGTCAGCCTCTGCAGCACGGAGCCAGCAGATCCTTTGCCTTTGCTCAGCTCTGGCTTGCACAGTAGCTTTAGCTTACGGTGCTGGGTAGGAAAAGTGACAATAACTTACACCAAATACGGAACCGTAGTACAAATGGCTTGCCCCAGTCTTCTTCCCAACGTTGAAGACTTGGAGTTTCAGAACCATTTTCGCAATGTCTCTATGTCTGCTTTTACTCCTAAGTTAGTAGTTTGTGATTTGCTAATTGCTCAAGACTAGATGTACGCAGAAGATGAGCTACACAGACACGATCAAGAGCAGCATTAAAACTAACCTACAATGTGGAACTACCTAGTTTTAAGCCTTGGACGACCTGTCCCTACACATACGAATATGATCAAATCTGGCTGTGCATACATGACACAAAAATGATCGAATGTGCGATAAATATTTCACGCATGCAACGGGAGAATATCAAGGATGCTCAGATAGCAGTTTTGAGAATATCAAGTACTCTCTCCGTTCCTAAATATTTGTCTTTCTAGAGATTTCAAATGATCACCACATACGGATGTATATAGACATATTTTAGAGTGTAGATTCATTCATTTTGCTCCGTATGTAGTCACCATTTGAAATCTCTAGAAAGACAAATATTTAGGGACGGAGGGAGTACAAAAGATACTTAGATAAATTACACATATAGGAGCTGGCGACATTGCTTAGATAGTCTAATAAATAAGGAAATAGGAGCGCTTCTTCGTCCTTGCGCTGGGTGAAGGTGCAGATGGCATCAGTGAGCCAGAGTTGATAGGATGTGAGCTGACTTCAAACAAAAACTGTGCTGATTCCACGTCTCGGAAGTCAGGACCTGGTTCACATAAATTACAGATATGAGCCACAAAATTTGCTGGGGATCGAACCATTATATCATGCCATGAACATATTGAAAGGCAATCAGATAAAAGCTAAGCTGATAAGCAAAAAAAGAAATGTAAGCTTATATAGATGGTGTTACAAAACTGAGGCATGCATGAGTATTCACTTTTCCAATAGAAGATTTTCTGAAATAGTTTTCGGAGAGTTTGCATGATTTCAGATGAACTGAAAAATGCTGAGACTTCTTTACAAAAAATTAATGCTGAGTACTATGAGAAGAGTATTTGTGTCAATTGGGCTGTTTGTTAAACTGAAAAAACCATATTACCAGTAAATAGCTATCCAGAACATTACGCCAGGTCTATGTACAACTAGACTGCTTCGGAACATATATTAAACCCATGTACAAGTAAAGCAAAAGATTGCTGACAACATTTAATGATTTCGTCAAGCAATAAAAAATTCAAAATATAAGGTACTTCCATGAAAAAAACAATTTAAGCGCTAATGAGACGATGAACAACATTATGGTTCCTTTGCTCTACTAAGTGACATATTTTTAGGAAAAATACACCATTACACTTATTTCCAGCTCTCTCCTTTTTTAGATAGAGTTCCACTAATCATTAATGGCTGCCGATCACTTGGTAAAATAAGTAGAAATGTTTGTTCTCTTCGTTGTAGTTGTTAAGAGCCATAACAACTAGCAATATTTGATTCATTAAAAAATCAGGGGTACATGCATCACATAGATTTTAGAGAACAGATTATATCTTTCTTGCCCACAATTCTAATGAGAAATTTAGAAATGCAAGCACAGGTACTGTTAAAGAATAGCTAGAGTTAACAATCATGTTGCAACTATAAAAACATGACAGGTTGTATAACTCAACTATTGGCAGATTTCATGCACATGAATCCAAAATGTGCAATGTCATCAGTGAAGTATTTATTTCTAGGTACAACACTTATAACACGGAAGATTTATTTATTTGTTGGCACAGATAAAACACAATATAAAATGTCCAATTCCAAATGAAACACAGCGTTTTGCAATTCTAGAGATAGCCTGTAAGCTAATTAAGTACAGTAGCTAGCATGAAACAAGAACAATTTGTCTGCCCGGTGCAATATAAGTAACTAAAATGAACCAAAGATTTCACCAAACTCCATAACCATAATTAGTCCCATAATAGTGAATGCTTTGAAATGCAAAATATGAGAGACCGGGATAGGGATGAAAACATGCGTACAGTACAGCCATAAACTATAAGCCAGATAGAGGAAGAAAGTACAGCTATGCAATTAGGCCTTCTACCACTAGCTTATATCTCAAACCTAGAGGAATTTAGGCAGAAACTGTGACTACAAATTCTAAAACAGAAATTATGACCACTAGCATATACTCCCTACATCCCATAATGTAAGAGTGTTTTATTATGGGACGGAGGGAGTATCTCATGCCTAGAGAAATGATTGCTGCACATTCATTAATTACCACTTTGAGCACAGTGACTTCTATCAACTTTGCAAATCCTAGAACAAATGGACACATATGTGCTACCAAGTACCAACGCATGCACATGAACATGCAACAAACAACTCAAGGCACCACATAGGAAATGATCTGAGGAATTAAGCACAAGGTCAGGCAACATCGATGAAGAGGAAAGGTTATACCAATCACCAGAAAGTCAGTTCTCTGGAGCGAGGAAGGCAGGCGGCCACGCGAGGAAGTAGGCGCACATCGGGTGGCCGTACTCCTTGCCATGTTTGGTGTGCAGGCGCTCGATCTTGGCCGTGTCCAGATGTAAGGAGTAGCGCCCATACCCCATGGTTCTGATGAACAACTTGCCGGTACGCCCCGCGTCCATGTCGCTGAGCCAAACACTGAAGATCCTGAGGCACTTGTCCTTGGGCAGGCCCGGCACCGAGTCGTACACCTTGGTAAGATTCATCTTCCTCTCCAGATACCACCCATCGTCGCTCCACCTGGTCTCCCCACGCACCCAGACCCGCAGCAGCTGGTCCTCCACGGTCGCGATGCACAGCCGCCCGTCGTCCGGCGTCTCCCCGATGCGGAACTTGCCGAACCTGGGCATCTCCTTCGGCGCCAGCAGGTAAGAGAAGTGCAGTGTGGAAGGGTCCAGCGAGAGCACGCGGCCGGAGTTGCAGATGTGCCAGTAGAGCTTCCCGGCGGCGTGCACGCAGCGCGACTCGAACCACCAGGGGTCGAAACTGACCTCCACTTCCGTGGTCCGCGGGAGCGCGCGCCAGCGGCACTGGCCGTCGTCGACGGACGCGACCCAGGCGCGGGGGTGCCCGCCGTCGATGGAGATGCAGACGACCTCGAAGCAGAGCTTGCTCTGGTGCGCGCGGGAGAGAAGTGCGGAGCCGACGTAGTGCCTGCAGCTGCGCCAGCGGTGGTCGTCGGGCACCGTGTCGCGCGGTGGCGGCGGGAGGAGCACGCGGCGGCGGGTGGCCGGGTCGATGACGAGGAGGCGTGGGAGGATCCCCTTGGGAAGCGACGCGAGCGGTTCGAGAAGCAGGAGGCCTTGGTGGCAGTCGTGGAGCACGTAGCGGGAGGCCTCCGGAGCGAAGTCGAGGGAGAGGTTCGGTGCGGAGGCGTCGAGGGGAGCGAAGACGGCGGGGGCGTCGATGACGATGTCCTTGGATGCCGAGTGCAGGGGCGGCGGCAAACCGGTGGCGGTGGGGTGGAAGAAGTGGCCGAGGAGAGGGGCGGTGCGGGGGAGGCAGCGTGCGGCGACGCGGCGCCAGCGGTGGCAGGCGAGGGCGGCACGGAGAAGGTAGGCGAGGGAGAGGCGAAGGAGAATGTTGCGTAGGCTGTCCACGGGGAGGACGTCGACTGCCTTCTCCGGCGGCGGCGGAGGGAGAGTGGTGGACGGTCCGGCCATCGCCATGGTTTGTGCCTAGTGAGAGGCCAGGTGTCTTCGGCTTGGCTTATTGTGGAAGGACGGAGACAGGTACGTTTGGTTTGGGCCAGGCTTTGGCAAGGAAAAGCAGCACAGAGTCGCGTTTCCACCACACCGCTCGCCTTTTCTTGTTGAACTTACCACATCAGTCACCATGGGTGAACTCTTTTGGATATATGAAATTCGAAATGGTCTGCTTAATTTCTTCGAAACCTTTTTGTTGCGGGAAAATTCCTTTGACACATTTTTTTCGGGAAAATTCTTTTGACACCTACTCCCTCTGTTTCATAATATAAAAACGTTTTTACATTAGTGTAGTGTAAAAAAAAATTATATTATGAAACGGAGGGAGTAATAATAAAGGAAAATGCTATCCAGGAAATGTCAGTCTTTGACATTCCGAGCGAACTCCTTGACGGCTGTTTAATAAAATACACAAATCTTGATGCACTCTCAGCAGGACAACCCGCCCGGTCGCTAGGAACATGCCCGGCGCTGGCACTTGACTTGCAGAGGCGAGTGAGATTGTAGAGCACGCAAGGAGATGGTTTCAGCGATGGCGACCTCTCCCGACAACCGCGACAGGACCGTACCCATCGGCAGCGCTGCCGGACACAATTCGGGCTTCCGCGCTGGCTAGGCGTTCCTCCTCGCTGCATCTCGAGGTCGGCGAGGAGTCATAGTTGCGGCCGTCTGAACATTTTGTTTGGTCTTACTTTGTCTACATTATGGCATCTTGCTTAATGCGTAACTTTGTTTATATAAATTTGACACTTTTATATGCATGCTAGATAGCGGTCTTGACGTAGACTAATAGTATTAGATGTTAGTAAGTTTATCGGTCTATTTGTCACAAACATAATGCCTATATATGAATTATGCCGTGAAGAATCACAACTATAACTATGCATAATTCTATCAATTGGTCAAGAATAGTTTGTTTACCCATCGATGTTATGCTTACGGGAGAGATGCCTCTAGTGAACCTATGGCCCCGGGTCCATTTTTCATTATTACAAGAATTTTACAATTGCTTGTTGTTTTTTACTTCCTTTATTTTATTTTGTTTGATTACATATCACTATTAGATATAGTCCTTGTCGTTCGCCTAGACAAGGGGATTGGCAACCGTCTTGCCTTAGTTGGGTGCATGCATTTTTTTTGTGTGTGTAGATATTGTTCATGTTGTTTGTGTGTGTCGTCTCCTTCTGGTTCGATAAACCTTGGTTCTCAACTGAGGAAAAATACTATCTGCTACTATACTACTTCACTATTCCTCCTTAGGAAAGCCCAACAACACTGCAGAGAGTAGCAGAAGAATTTCTGACACCGTTGCAGGGATGCTTCACCAAACAATCCAGGCGCCTTCGCTCAAGTTTATCAATTTGCTTGTTTTTATTTTATTTTCCATTTGGTTTTTATTTGCCTTCTCTTTTTCTTCCTCCTCCTCCTCTAAAAAAAATTAAAAATACAAAAAAGATGTGTTGCTATCTTTGTTTATGTTGCCATGTGCCTTCTATTTGCTTGCATCGTCGCTTGTTAAAAAAATATTAATACGGATCCTTAGTAGCAGGACTTTAAAAATAATAATTATAATAAACCAATTGCTAGTGATTTAAATGCCATTGCTTTAAGCTCTTTGAAATAAAAGATAAATTTGAGTGTGCTTAGTTATATCTATGAATTCTTTCTTGAAAATATGGATTCTGATAATCTTCATGAAGGGATAGAACAAGAATTTAACAAAATATTTGGTGTGAATTCATTTAGTGATAAGAAAGATTGCAATGTTGTTAGTATGCTTTCTATGAATATCGATGATGCTAATGATATGCAAAGCTACAAGCTTAGGGATGATGAGTTTGATGAGCATGATGTTTTTGGTCCACATACTAATGAAGAAGTTATAAAAGAAAAAAATGATATTTTTTATGATTCAAGTGACGAAGATGACACACTTGATATTGCTTTTTTATGGTGACACTATGTTTGAATGCATTATTGATGATGATTTTGTTATGCGTACTACTTATTGTAATGGTCATGATTGGGGTAATAATTTTGATACTTCTTATGATCTTGAGAATTTATTTGAGCATCATGATGAATATATTATTAATAATAACATGTGCTACATTATTGGAAGTGGGTTTGGAAGGGTGCCAACTTTAGATAAAAATAATCCCACTACTTTGGATAATATTAGATCTTATCATTTTTTTGATAGAATTATATAAATAATCCCACTACTTTGTTTATATAAATTTGGAGAGGTCATGACTCCAGTGGACATTAGTTCCACTATTTTGGAAGATTATAAATTTTTTATGCATGTGGATCATGAAGATAATATTTTATATGATAGCTGTATTGTTGAATTTTATTATGATCCTACATGCAATTATTTTGAGAGAGGCAAGTATGGGTATAAAAATCTTCATGTTACTAAATTACCTCTTTTTATGTCAAAGTTGTTAATGTTTCAGTCTTCTCCTTTGCATATGCTAAATATGCTTGCCTTGATATTTTGTTTTTATATAAAGTGCCTATGCATAAGAAGTATGCTAGACTTAAATGTGTTTGTTACATGCTGGAGAAAGAAAAGTTCGCTGCCAATGGTGGAAACTATGCGGATTGGATCAGGAACCTGAGATTTGTTATCAGGAGTGCAAAGAAGGTGTATGTGATGGATCAGCCCCTAGGTGATCCTCCTGCAAAGGATGCAATAAAAGAAGTTGTAGATGCTTTGACTGCTCGTAGTGATGACTATGAGTCAATCCAGTGCCTCGTGTCAACTTGCATGGATCCTGAACTACAAAAACGTTTTGAACATTCTACCACTCAATTCATTATTGGGTCTCTGGAAGTTCTTTACAAGAAGCAGGCAAGGACTGAACATTTTGAAATAACCAAGGCCTTGATTGAATGCAAGATGGCAGAGGGTTCCTCAATGAGTGATCATATAGTGAATTTCAATGGCGATGTTGATAGACTAGCTTCTATGGAATTTGGAATTCCTCCAATACTCGCTACAGATATTGTGCTTGCTTCACTACCCCCATCTTACGATGGTTTTGTCATGAATTACAACATGAATGGGATGGAGTAAAGTGCAAATGAGTTGTTCCCTATGCTCAAAACTGCGGAAGCTGGGATACAAAAGAACAAACAAGTGTTGATGGTCAACAAGACCGCCAGTTTTAAGAAGGGGAAGTCCAAGAAGAAGTCTACTGGTGCCAGTAAGACCCTCTCAGAAGAAGAACAAGTGCGGAGCCACTAAAGTGACTAAATGTTTCTACTACAAACAGAAGGGACACTAGTAACACAACTGCAATAAATACTTAGCAGATAAGAAGAATGATTCTTCCGGTAAAGGTATAGAAGTTATACAAAGTTAATGTTATTCTACTTGTTTATTTACTGTATGTCATGAGTTTTTTGATATTAATTGGTTGCTATTACTTGCAAACCGATGAAGGGACTACAGAAAGCTCGCAAGTTGAGAAGAAATGAAGTCGTGATGCAAATCAGAATGGTGATGTGAATCACTACTCAAGACCGTTGAAGTCATGCCTTTAGTTTATCTTCAAGATTTATATTAGATCGAATAATAGTTACTTCGTTCTGGAAGTTGTGTAAAACAATATATTTTGGGTTATGCAATGGATATTCTTATGAGTTTTAAACAATGGTTATTCAAGTTGTTATAAGAATATGTTTTGGATTTACCTCCATTATTGATGGTTTATTCGTGAAATCTTGAATTGAGAAATTTATGGCATTAATGTTGAACGCCTTAAGAAGACTGATGAACCACACTCAAATGTGGCACTGCTTGGTTATATCGGAAAATAATCTTCATATAGATGAAGTATTGAAATATTTTTATTTTGAATCAAATGACAAAATACGTGGTTATGTATGGGATCCCATGAAAAAACTAGGGCGCGGTGAATTATTTTGCTTCACTAATGATTTGAGTAAATATGATTTACTTGATATAAAATCTGAAATATTTGAAAGTTCACAAAAATTCAGAATGAAATATTTGAAAGGTTCAAGTAAAATTCATAATGAAGATAAGAATCATTGTAGCAAAGATAAAATGATCTTCAATCATGGACAAAATCATCTAAGTCATGAGTTTAGCAAAACACTCAGATAATTGTGAATTATTTCTTACCGATATACTTTTATTAATTTTGGGGGATATGCAATTGAAACACTAACATATACACCGAACAGAGCATCATCTTATAGTCTAGCAAGACAACACCATATGAGTTATGGAATACAAAATCCAGACAAATGCTAATTTGTAGGTAATCCCAAAATGTAATTGGGTATTCCTTCTACCAAAAGTTCAAAGACAAAGTGTTTGTCACAAATAATGAACACTTTCTGGAGAAGGAGGTTTCTTGCTAAAGAAGTAAGTGGGAGGACAACGAAGCTTGATAAGATTATTGAATCTCTGGCAGAAGTAAAAAGGACTAACAAAACCAAAAGTTGTTCCAAAAGTTATCTATACAACTAAGCCATAAGTTAGTACATCAGTTGTAGAAACTGCAATTAAAGCTTGCAACTGAATAGCATAGAAACATGAAGAGTTAATGAACCTCCTAAATAATCTCATAATGAGATATTCATCTTAGTGTTGGAAATATGCCCTAGAGGCAATAATAAAAAGGTTATTATTATATTTCCTTGTTCATGATAATTGTCTATTGTTCATGCTATAATTGTGTTATCCGGAAATCGTAATACATGTGTGAATACATAGACCACAACATGTCCCTAGTGAGCCTCTAGTTGACTAGCTCGTTGATCAATAGATGGTTACAGTTTCCTAACCATGGACATAGGATGTCATTGATAACGGGATCACATCATTAGGATAATGATGTGATGGACAAGACCCAATCCTAAGCATAGCACAAGATCGTGTAGTTAGTCTGCTAAAGCTTTTCTAATGTCAAGTATCCTTTCCTTAGACCATGAGATTGTGCAACTCCGGAATACCGTAAGGGTACTTTGGGTGTGCCAAACGTCACAACGTAACTGGGTGGCTATAAAGGTACACTACGGGTATCCCCGAAAGTATCTGTTGGGTTGGCACGAATCGAGACTGGGATTTGTCACTCCATATGACGGAGAGGTATCTCTGGGCCCACTCGGTACGACATCATCATAATGAGCTCAATGTGATCAAGGAGTTGTTCACGGGATGATGTGTTACGGGAACGAGTAAAGAGACTTGCCATAACGAGATTGAACAAGGTATCGGTATACCGACGATCGAATCTCGGGCAAGTATCGTACCGATAGACAAAGGGAATTATATACGGGATTGATTGAAATCCTCGACATCGTGGTTCATCCGATGAGATTATCGTGGAGCACGTGGGAGCCAACATGGGTATCCAGATCCCGCTATTGGTTATTGACCGAAGAGTTGTCTCGGTCATGTCTACGTGTCTCCCGAACCCGTAGGGTCCACACACTTAAGGTTCGGTGACGCTAGAGTTGTAGAGATATTAGTATGCGGTTAACCGAAAGTTGTTCGGAGTCCTGGATGAGATCTCGGACGCCACGAGGAGTTTCGGAATGGTCCGGAGGTAAAGATTTATATATAGGAAGTCCAGTTTCGGCCATCGGAAGAGTTTCGAGGGTCACCAGTATTGTACCGGGACCACCGGGTGGGGCCACCTATCCCGGAGGGCCCCATGGGCTGAAGTGGCATGGGAACCAGCCCCTGGTGGGCTGGTGCGCCCCACCCAAGGTCCCAAGGCGCCTAGGGTTGAAACCCTAGGGGCCGTTGCTTCGAGGGCATGCGCCGGGTTGAAACCCTAAGGGGTCGTTGCCCGAGGCCCCCCTAGATGGGATCTCCAAGGGGCATGCGCCCCTAGCCCCTATATATAGTGGAGGGAGGGAGGAAGCCGCACCCTAAGCCTGGCGCCTCCTCTCCCTCCCGTGACACCTCTTCCTCCTCCCGATGGCGCTTGGCGAAGCCTGCTGGAATCCTTGCTTCCACCACCATGCCGTCGTGCTGGATCTCCATCAACTTCTCCCTCCCCCTTGCTGGATCAAGAAGGAGGAGACGTCTCCGCTCCGCACGTGTGTTGAACGCGGATGTGCCGTCCGTTCGGCGCTAGGATCATCGGTGATTTGGATCACGACGAGTACGACTCCATCAACCCTGTTCTCTTGAACGCTTCCGCTCGCGATCTACAAGGGTATGTAGATGCACTCCTCTCTCTCTCTCTCTCGTTGCTAGATGACTCCATAGATTGATCTTGGTGATGCGTAAAAAAATTTAAATTTCTGCTATGATCCCCAACACTTAGAAGAAGATGACCTACGCAGTACAAGGAAGCCATGGCAGCGCCTAGCTCAAAGGAATGGCTTATAGCCATGCACACTAGAACAAAGTTCATATATAATTAAGTTTGGAGCTTAGTTGATTCTCCAGAAAAGGATTGAGATCATATACGACAATTAAGTTTGGAACTTGGTTGATCCTTCAGAAGGTATAAAGTAAATGGAATGGATGTCAATAGTAGTTTCCTATATGGAAATTATGTATGAATGATACAATCAGAAAGTTTTGTAGATTATCGTAATACTGGATGAGTGTGCAAGCTTCAAAAGTTTTTTGTGTTTTGAAGCAAGTATAAAGGAGTTGGAATCAACATTTTAATAAAATAGTTGAAGAGTTTGACTTTGTTGAGAAACTTGTGGAGTTTACTGTGAGCTCTATAACATTTCTAATCTTTTATGTAAATTACATATAATAGATTGGAAATAATATAAAGTTTCTAAGCACAGCAAAATTTTGAAGAAAAATGTTTCCAATAAAGGACTAAAGCAAAGCAAATTATTGGACACAAAGATCTATAAAGATAGATAAAGACGTGTGATTGCGCTAAGCTAAATTTGAATACATTGACAAGGTTTTATAAGGTTTAAAATGGAGAAAGTGTTTTCTCCCAATGTCACATAACATAATAAATGTCCTATGGCAGTTGTTGAGCATGAACAAATGAGTGGATTATTGAATTCATCATGAATGTTATGACATGTATAAAGCCAAATGTTTTATGTACTAAATGTTAGTAACGGGTACCAAAGTGATTCTGGATTGGATTACTAGGTAATTTTTAATATGATTAAGTACCTCGAAAGGACAAAGGACTTGTTTATAGAGGAGATGAAGAAGTTTGTTGTAAAAGATTACGTAAATACCAGCTTCATAACTAATAAAAATTATAATGGTCTATCATTGCTTAGAATGGTTTTCTGGCATGAACGAAGAATATTGAAAGCATTTGATGTTTCAAAACTGTCTGAATCAAGAAGTGTCTTGATATGATCGGTATGATCTTGAGTGTGATAAAACCAATGCCACTATACTATGAATATAGGTAATCAAAAAGTGTCTTGATATGAGTTGGTGTAATATCAGGTGTAATGAAACCAATGCCACTGTATTAACAAGAAGTGTCTTGACATAGTTGGTGTGATCCCAAGTGCAATGAAACCATTGACACTTTATTATGAATAATAGTGCCGTTGCTCAAAGCAAAAGGAATCAAGATCACACATGACTAATATTATATGGTTTTGTATGAGTCAAAACTAATGACGAAAGCTCTACCACAAGCAAAGCATGAGCAAACACGAGAAAAGCCATATGTGTTAAAATAGACTATGCAACTAGATTATTGACTCTAGTGCAAGTGGGGGACTGTTGGAAATATGCCCTAGAGGCAATAATATTGTATTATTGTATTTTCATTTTCATAATTAAGAGTTTATATTTCATGCTACAACTTCTATGATCCTAGAATATGTGATTCAGTGGAGAACTCATATGGACGTGTGAAATGATAAACAGTAAAGAATTGGTTCATGGTCTTGCCTCTAAGACTAACTCAAGTGTTGTTGATGATCATGTTTTCCAAATATTAGGATGTCGTTAAGTGTAACGGTAGTCCTAAAACAACATTGAGAGTATGGCGTTAAAAGAACGATCATATTGAATCGACCCAAACTTATTTGTTATAATTTGAGATAATATCGTCTGAAATCAACTATTATAACACATAGTGTTAGCTTGTATCTTTTGTTCCTCAGACCATGAGAGTATCATAATCACTTCTTACCGTACGGTGGACTTTGGGGTTGCTTAGCGTCATTGACAACATGGTGATCATGACGACACCTTACAGGTTCATTGGAAAGTTTGATAAGGGGCTGGATAGCTCAAGAGTGGGATTTGCTCCTCCGACGATGGAGAGATATACTTAGGGCCCTCTTGGTACGATGGTGTCCATCATCATCTGACCAGACATAGGTACTATGTCACGGGGATGCGGGGACACTTCAACGGGAAAGAAGAACAAAATCGGTAATGAGAATGACGGTATAGTGAGCATGCGCATGACTCAGGAGGATCCCAGCAGACTTAGAGTTTTGTAAAGTATCGTGAAATAAAGGGAACATCACATGATAACCAAAGGTTCACTCTAATTTCACTCGTGTAATCATACATATCGATATGGCGTCCAGGGTTCCGCTATCGATCATTGAACGAAGGTGTTTCGTTCATGTCTATGATTTACCGAACCTATGGGGTCACAAGCTTAAGGTAATCGTGATCTGTTGAGTGTTAGTAGGACGAGAGTATCAAGAATTTATTTGTGGAATTGTTTCATTAACTTTTGGAATAGTTTCGAGAGGAACCAGAAGAATTTTAGGGTCACCGGAAGGGTTCCAAAGTTTATCAGGCAATACCGGCGTATTACCGATAAATAATATATAGGTTGAAAATGTTTTTGAAGGTGTTAAATTAATAATAAAAGGCTCTAGTAATTGTTAGGATGCTTTTATATTTAATTTAATATCAATGGGCCTTAAAAGGCCAAGTAGTGGAGGGAGAACTAGGCCACCAAGGCGCATGTAGGGGAGGCACCCCCTTTCCCCCTTGAGGGAGGCCGAATTGGACTTGGGAGAGGAATCCTCCTCCCCCCAGGACCGACGCAAGGAGGGAGGATTCCTCCCCCTAGTGTGGCGCTCCCTCCTCCCCTCCCAACCTATATATACTTGAGGTATTAGGCCCTTTTGAATACACAAGTTTTGGAGCTTCCTCTAGTTCATCTAGTTCTAGTTCTAGTTGGTCCTAATTGATTAATTAGAGCCAGACCTAGTTCGTCTAATCCTCATAATTAGAAACCCAATATGGTTCCAATCTCCTCCCTCTAATTCCGTGGGATGATTAGCTCTGAACGGCAAAGCGCTGTCGCATCGTGAAGACCATACGCTTGCAACCAAGTAGAGAGGTCGTGCTTTTGGTCTTCCGTTCAAGGGATCATTCGAGGGCAGTTCACGGGATCGTCATCAACAATTCGAGGACTCCAAGTATGATCTACACCGTCTCACCTACTTCCTCTGCACTTCGGAGTCAGTAACGATCATTGATCCAAACCCTATATGCATCTTCATATTGTTCCTCGGTGATCATAGGGCATTTTTTACTATGTTTCCCAACACCTCTTCCCCGGCACTTCAGGCTTAATGCCCATGGGTTGAGCAGGAGCACATCCTGGAAGCTAGGCGATGGATGGCAGCCACATCCCCCTCCCATGATGTGCCACTTGGTCTTCATCACCTTGTCAATTAAGCATAGATTGGCGATTATCATTGCACAATAAATCAACGAAGTGCACAATCAAGGATAAATCATTGATACACAAAGACATAGGCAATGCATAAGTGAAGAATAAGCCTGGAAGTTGTGCATTGGCATGATCTAACACAAAATTCATTGCACAATCATGGACATGCAGATACATAGGTTGCGCAAAAGAGAATCATAAGCATGGACATTGCACATTGACACGATCTAACACAAAAGGCATTGCCCAACTATGGACATGCAAAGGAATTGGTAGTTCAGAATTTAACCACAAGCCTGGACATTGCACATTGGCATGATCTAACACAAAGGCATTGGACAATCATGGACATACAAAGACTTAAAACAGTTCAAAATTGAAGCATAAGCATGGGAATTGTACATTGGCGTGATACAAGATAAAGCAGCGAGGATAACCATTGACATGCACATTGGCGAGATCTAAGACAAAGTAGTGCCCAATCTGCATAACCGTTGATATGCACATTAGCATGATCTAAGACAAAAGCGATTACGCAGTCTAGCAATGTGCATGTACCATCCAAATTAACATGCACAATCCGGCTTACATGCACATTGACTGCCATAAATTTGGTATGTGTACAATCTAATCGAATTATGATAATCAAATGTACGGATATATAAAAACTCTAACCGCATATCCAATCCCCCGGGAACTAAGCATTCCGCTTGAGGTGGAGATGAAAGCGTTGTGAATCGGCCTAAAACACCCTAACCGCATATCGCATCCCCTCTTCTATCCTCCAATCAACATTTACGAACTAATGTAACTTGTTTTAGATCGAAAAAACTTACGATGGCATGACACGATAGAGGTGTTGACGCCAGAGCCGAAGAGGAAGACCCCAACGCTCCAGCTGCAGGAGCCGCAGCAGGTGTCAGAATCCCTGCATCCAAAGCTAGGGATTTCTTGGTACCCTCATTGTAACCCCATGCAGCTGCAGATGATGTCCCCGCCGCCTCACCCAAACACCCACCCGCAGCCATGAAGGTACCAGCCATTGATGGGGGATCAATACATGCCCATTGCTGCTTGGTGAAGATGGGAAAAGGAGACTTGAGCATCCTCTCCATATCCCCCGATTTGAGGCTCCTTGCCTCAATGCCAGCGAGCCATCCAGGGGTGAACACTAGTGTAGGGGACAAGGATTCAGGTAGCAAGATGGTCAAGCAAAAGCCGACCATCAGTGGCAACGAAGGGGTGGTGAAAGAATAGGGGTTTGAGTGGTGAGGGGAGTTATGACCAAAGCATTCCGTCTCCTGTGCTTCCTAACACGTGTAGCCGCGTGGAACAATGAATCCCCTGGAAACATGTGAATTTCTCTGCTAGCCCAGAGATGCTTTAAGAACCGTGCGAGCCACGAATTCGGTGCATCCTAGCTAACCAAACCGGGTCTTTTGGCATCGTCAGGGCCTGCATGGGACGAATGCCAACAACCATACACATCCTGGTACTATCTAAATTCAAGATTCAACTATCGCTACCTTTTTTGGATATGTGTGTAGGCATGTTGTCCTATTTTTACCAGTTGTGGCAATTCATCATGTAACCTTTATTTTTACTTTTTTCAGATCGCAAGACAGAACAATATGGAAGTCGAAATGCGATGAATATTACAGAATACGACTAAAGCAATGCATCGTCCAAAATAAGCATAATTCAACAGTACACCTTGCTGAATATCATCAAGTCGGAATGACGTTTGGATAAGCATAGCATCTAAATATTGCTTAAATACTGGCATGAATGTCAAGGAAATCAGAGGTTCCCCATGAGCTCAACGTGAGGTGGTAGCACGAAAGTAGTGACCCATAAATGAAGAGCTGACTTCAAACAAAGATGCGCCAATTCCTTACAAGTCACCAAACGGCCTGAATCATAGAAATGAAAAAAGTATCAGCTACCAAATTTGCACTGAAACAAACCAATATAACTTGATGAAAGTGCAGGATTAGCAAGCAGTATAACAAAAATTAAAGCTCATGTCTATGCTGTTTACTGTTCAGAAGTCAAACCTAGAAGTGAATGCCAGTAAAAGATTTTTCTCTTAAAGAGTTGCCAAAAAGATTGCAACAATTCAGACAAAATGACAATTACCGTATTATGAAGAGAAAACTGAGTACTAGACAAGAAATAGCCAAATCATCAACTGATTTCATGCAGTGAGGAGTACGAGGTACCTAATTAATCAATAATCACACAGTGAACGTTACATATATAATCATATGCATGTTTGACACCAGTAATATCCTATCTGGATTTCTTTGATCTTCCAAATGATCAGATACTACAAAAATACAAGCAAGATTGTGTCCTTATCAATTGTAAAGATAAGAGAAAGTAAAGGTGACATCGAGGGTCACAGTTAAGAACTTAATGTGAATAATGAGGACCATCTCCCAACCCAGTACCACAAGGCAAATGTGTAAGAGAAAAATAACACATCAAGATGCTGATTTCCCAGGAATACAATTCATAAACAGAAGCTAAAAGACCCAATATGAAACTTGCACCAAGCCTGTGAAAGAAGCTCACTACAACTCCCAGCATAAAAAAAATCTGCACTTTGGAAATCTAAAGATAACATAAAAGCAGTTTATAACAAATCAAAATGAGCAAGGAAATCAGAGTGAGCGGGCAGTTAAAAGTTAAAACGTGAACCCAATGTACAAAACTGCGGTGAAGGGCCGCCGCATGACGCGAGGCCGCCAGGTCGGGGTGACCGACGGGCAGGCGACGTCACAGACGATCTGTCAGCTTGGTCGAGGCGACCGGCGGGCAGACGCCCGGACGACGCGCGAGGCCGCCGGGTCGGTGAAGAAGCCGGTCGATCGCGCCGGTGTTGGAGTAGAGGCACACGGGGTCGACGGCGGCGGTGGGCGACGCAAACTGATCAAGATTAGATCGGAAAACCAAAAAGAAACCACCGATCAAGATGACTGGCGGGAGAGAGAAAACCCCGGGGCAAGGGCTCGAGGAAAAGACTCTCTAGGGCAGCCGGTCAACACGACCAGCGGACGAACCCTAGATACGGGCGGCGCGGCCCCCGGCGGCGGTCATGAAGGCCGACCGCCCCGGAGGCGACGCGCGGGTGCGGAAGCGGCGACGGCTAGTGTTTAGAACCCAGAAACTGATACCATGTTAGAA
Organism: Aegilops bicornis; assembly: GCA_021605145.1. Taxonomy (NCBI): domain Eukaryota; kingdom Viridiplantae; phylum Streptophyta; class Magnoliopsida; order Poales; family Poaceae; genus Aegilops; species Aegilops bicornis. The sequence continues at coordinate 396,094,104 of CM038673.1, read as the reverse complement.
AGGAGAGAGGGATTGATGTAATGTTCGTTGTATTGCTTGAGCCTCGTGGGCATGTATAGGAGTACATGATGATCTTGGAGTACAAGGCAAGGTAGAATAATATCCTCCTAGCTTTCCTAATAATCACGATACTCAACACCAATGTAAACATAATGTTGGTCCTGGTGCCAAAATTACGTATCACGTAGCGTGTACTGAATAACACCAGTTCTAGGACAGTCACATGGTGCGACCAATATCCATTCGAAGCATACTAGGAAGTTGTGCAAGAATAATTCAGAAATTGTAACTGGGAAACTTTCAGAATGTGAAATACAGCAGGACAGGATAATGAACATGTGTAGAGACTAGAGACCATACAGCACAAATTAAGGAAGTATCAAGTGTGTCATTATCTCTACAATACAACCAACAGGACTTGTGATGAGAACTTGGAAGACAGACTTAAGTATTGAATGCCCCCAAATCCTTGTCATTTTGAGCATAATCGCTTCAATATCTTGCAATAACAAAAATGATGTCAATATCTTGCAACTAAGAACTCCCTATAGCCATACAAGTCCTAGAAAGGCTGGATGCATTTGTTATACTAGCCTACTCCAAGCAGACACGTGAAACACAAAATGATCTGAGTGTGCAAAAGAGCAGGCAACATCGCTGAACAGAAATGACATGAGTAAGAGGAGAGGGATGTACTCTGGTTCTGGAGCGAGGAAGGCGGGCGGCCATGCCAGGAAGTAGGCGAACATGGGGTGCCCATATTCCTTGCCACGCTTCGTCGCCAGGCGCTCCAGCTTGCCGGTGTACATATCGTACGAGTAGCGCCCGAATCCCCAGGTCTTGATGAACACCTTCCCCGTGCGACCGACGTCCTGTCGCTGGGCCAGACGCAAACAGTCCGCTCGCAGGGCATGCCAGGAACCATCTCGATGTCGGTGGGCTTGCGAGGTCCAGGAATCATTTCCGCGTCGCTGGGCATGCCAGGAATCATGTCGCACAGCGTGCTCAACTCCGCGACACTCTTCTCCAGAAGCCAACCTTTGTCGCTCCCCCTGCCCTCCCCGCGCACCCAGAGCTGCAGCTGCTGCTCGCCGTCGGTCACCATGCAAAGCCGCCCATCCGGCGTCTCCCCGACGCGGACCTTGCACACGGTTATCGGGTCGACAGCCAGCGCGCGCGGGCCGTGCAGGTAGGAGAACCTGAGGGTGACAGGGTCCAGCGCGAGCATGCGCGGAGAGTTGCAGATGTGCCAGTATATCTTCCCGCCTGCGTGCACGCCGCGGTTTTCGAACAGCCAGGGATTGAAGTCGACCTCGGCCCCCTCGTCCCGCGGGAGCGCGCGCCAGCTGCAGTCGCCGTTGCTGACGGACGCGACCCAGGCGCGAGGGCGCCCCTCCTCGATGGCGAAGCAGACAGCCTCGAAGCAGAGCTTGCTCGGGTGAGCGCGGGAGAGCAGCGCGGAGCCGATGTAGTACCTCGATCTGCGCCAGCGGCGGTCATCGGGCACCGTGTTGCGGCGCGGGGGCGGGAGGACCGTGCGGCGGCGGGTGGCCGGGTCGAGGACGAGGAAGCGGGGCATGGCACCCTTGTCCTTTTGTATCTCGTCGGACGACTCGAACAGCAGGAGGCCTTGGAGCGAGTCGAAGAGGAGGAAGCGGAAGGCGTCCGGAGCGAAGTCGAGGGTGAGGCGCGGGGAGGCGGCGTTGAGGGGAGCGAACACGGCGGGGGTGTCCTCGAGCTTGGTATCCCGGCCGGGGAACGGGGGTGGGGGGTGGGTTGGGTGGTGGAAGTAGCCGAGGAGAGGAGGGGCGCGAGGGAGGCAGCGGGCGGCCAGGCGGCGCCAGCGGTGGCATGCGAGGGCGGCACGGAGGAGGTCGGCGAGGGAGAGACGGTGGAGAATGTTGGAGATGTCGAGCTCGGCAAGGATATCGATGGAGGCCGCCGCCTCGGTAGCCTGTGACTCCACCGGCGGCGGGGGAGGAAGCGAGGTGGAGGAAGGTGACGCTTTTTTGGTTTTGGTCTTCTTCCCTTTGTTCTTCCGCGCCATCGCTGGAGTTGCACGAGGGTTCGAGAGAGGGACCGGACTGGCGGACTAGCTTAGGACGGAACGGAGGACTACCGGCATGTTAGTTTGTGTTGAAGGGCATCCCCAATCGCCATGCCGCAAACGTCCGGACAGGTCCAATCACCCAATGCGTCCTCACGTTTTCACCCGCATCCAACAGACATGCCGCAGACATCGACTCACATGTCAGAGTCCTTTTTTGGTGTTTTTTATTGAATTATACTCCATCCGGTCCTTTTTACTCTGCACATTAGATTTGCCGAAAGTTAAACTTTGCTAAGTTTGATCAAATTTATATTGGAAATTATTAGCATCTATAATATCTAATAAATATAATATGAAAATATATTCCAAAATGGATCTAATAATATTGGTGTTGTTATGTGAATGTTAATACTATTTTTTATATAAACTTGGTTAAAGTTGAATGAGATTGACTACAAACAAACCTAATATGCAGAGTAAAAATGACCGGAGGGAGTAATGTAGCATCGAGGAATACAATCATAATGAATACACACCCAGCCTCTGCATAACTAGGATGCACACAACCAACACAACACACGCACTAACCAACCACACCGTCAAAAAGCAAAGTCATATAAGACCAAAGTCATGCCTATGCGGAGGGAGAAAACCCAAGCAATAAAAACAACAATTGACGATATACAACAGTGACCATCGGCGCCAACCATCTCTTGACAACACAAGGACTACGAGAGGGGTTCTCCAACAGCGACGCCTCCAGGAAGGGAATGACGTACAAGCGTCATTGTTGCCGGATCCAACCACCGAAAGTAGGATCATGATTTTCACCCTGAAGATCAAATCTGAGCAAACTCCGAGCAATGCCATCATCATGGTAACGACGCAAAGAGCGCCGCCATTGCCAGGTATAACCAAAGGGTCGGGCCAAAGTTTTCACCCCGGAGCTCAAGATTGGGTACTCGAGAAGTAGCACCCAAATCTAAGTCTATTATGTTGTCTCCTCCACTTTCCTCCATCCCAATAGCTGCATATGCGCATGGTCCTTGCGGAGAGCGATGACCTTGTCCACACAGTGGTGACAAGACTCGAAGGAGCCACTCGCCTCACCCGAAGAAGTCTTTAACGGGGAGAAACGATAGCGGCACCGCCAAATCCTGAGTTGGAGACCCTCCAGAGGCCATGCACCATCTATCGTGGTTCTAAGCCTGACAGTAGAATGGGGGGTAGGTATGGAGAGGCAAGATCCTAGCTATGAAGTAGTTGTATACGCACGAGTTTTACGAGTTCAGGCCCTTTCGAGGAAGTAATAGCCCCACGTCCCTGGAGCCCGGGAGGCGGTCGATCGGATTATGCCTGTATGAGTTACAAAGGTGCGAACCCCTGGCACTGAGGAGGGGGTGGCTTATATAGAGTTCGCCAGACCCCTCCGGCCCTCAGTTATGCAGGGTTAAAGGTACATTAAGGTAGGGGGTTTGTCGGGGAGGCTGATTTGGCCCACGAACACCTATGGGGCCGGCGGACCGAGCCCCTTTTGGTACGGCGGGGGGCGGAGGTCACACGAAGAGCAGATCGAGGCGAAGCACACGAGCGGTTTACCCAGCTTCGGAGCTCTCCGGAGAGATAACACTCCTACTGCTGCATGTCTGTGTATTGAGTTCTTGCTCGGGAGCGCTTGAGTGCTACTGACACACAAGCTGCTAACGAGACCGAGCGTGTCTGGCTTCGAACCTCCTGAACCCCCTCTACGTTGCGCATGGGCCTCCTTTTATATGCTAAAGGGGTCTCCGACAGGTGGCAACGTAGACAAGGGTAAAAGTGGAAAAGGAGTGGTTGGTACAACTACTTGTACAGTGTACAGTGTATCATACCTAACCCTGACGGCAGGGGACAAAGGCATTAAATGCCCGTCTACGTCGCCCTAACAGTGCAAACAGGGACCGTCAGGGACGCCACCGCTCGCCACGATGGCAAACTTGTCAGTGCTGCTCGCCACCGCGCTCCGCTGGTCGCACGGCCTCTTGCCACACGCAGCGCTACCGAAAGGTCCTGAGGCGACACGTTAGTGGATATCTTGGAGCGCAGTGCAGTGGTGGTCTGCCGCGGCAAGCGCCTTGCCGCGTTGTTGTCTTGTCGCGTCCAGGAAGCTTGTCGCTCAAGGGCCTTCCCGGCAAGCTCCTCTTGCCGTGGCCTTGTTTCCTAGGTGCCTTGGGTGGCCTTCCCGGCAAGCTCCTCTTGCCGGGGCCTTGTCTCCTTGGCTTGAATACTTTGTTCTTGAATGGCTCCAAGGGAACCACGGAGGACCTTGGCGGTCACTCGGTAAGCCATGCCGGAGGAGGGCTGCTCTTGCCCGTGCACAAGTTCGGGATACTAGGGTACCCCTACTCTAGTACACCAACAGAGCCCGGGCCTGGGCCACACTGCAGTGCCGAGCGCTGTTGGGCCAGGCCCAAAACAGGCTGCGGCACGGCGGCCTGGGTTACGCCGTAACTTACCCCGGACCCACCACGCTCTCCACGAACGGCACGCGTCGAATGCGGCGTCGTGTGAGAGATCGTGGGCGAGATCGTGGGTGGTTTCTTTATTCGAAAAAACGGAACGTCCGCCCCCTCCCTCTTTATAAGCAGGGGAAACAGGAGCAGTCCGCCCATCTCGCCAGTTGCTGTCCAATCTCGAAAAACCTCCGCTGCTCCCCCCTTCTTCCAAGGCTGAAGAGAGAGAGAGCAGCGCTCCGCCCCCCATCGCCACCAGCATCACCAACGCCGCCGATCTCCTCCACCGCCTCCGCCATGGCTCCGAAAGCCGACAAGGGGAAGGCCGTGAAGTCGGCCGAGGCGCAGCGGCTAGCGGCGCTGCGAAAGGAGCGGGCAATCTTTCCCCACCGCCATGAGGGAGCCGAGGAGAACTACTACCTCTTCTCGGTCGACGAAGACGCTGGCGCATCCAGCGCATGAAGGTACTTCCATTTGCTTGGAACTAGCTCAACGGATATCCCTTCTTTTTTGACGGAAAGACCGTCAAGGAGGATATCCCTTCTTGGCGCTCTTCTTCTACTCACGGGCTCTGCCCGCCTTTCTCTAATTTTTTCGTGACATCATGAACACCTACGGGTTCCGCCTCCTTGATTTCACCCCCAATGCTGTTCTGACCATGGCAGTTTTTGCACATCTCTGCGAAAACTTTGTCGGAGTCCATCCAAACGTAGCCCTTTTCCGCCACTTCTTTATGCCCCGAGTTGAGAGAGGAGGGCCTCTTGTCGGCGGAATCGCTTGGATCTCAAGGATTGGCAAGAAGGAAGCTTATCTGGAGGGAGAGCTCCACGACAAGTGGGAGGAGTGGAGGGCAGATTGGTGCCGGATTGTCGAGGAGAACCCGCAGCCATTTACCGCCTACCAAACCCCAATAGTGCGCTGCAACGATTGGAGCAACGTGGCACCGGAAGACGCTTAGATCGAAGATTGCCGTCACCGGATCTGCGCCTCGGGCTTGCCGGCTTATCAGAGGCACCGTTGGCGCAGACTTTCTTCGCCGCCGCAGACGCCCTTGCAGGAGAGGAGACCCGCTCGGGAGTTTGAACGCAGCGGCAGATATCATGAGGCTGCGCCCAGGCCTCAACTTCAACTTCACCATCTTGGAACTTGACGCGATGCTCTTGGAGCTGTTCAAGCCCGATCCCGATCATCGAAATGTTTAGGTTGCCGAGGGGCGTCGTTCTGTGCAACAATTCCTCGCTGACCGCATCCGTGCAATGATGCCGTTGTCAGCGACTCGCATGGAATCGTTCCAACTTTGGCACGAGCCTGCAGATGACGTCGTGCGAGTGTTCTTTGACAGCCTGGTAGAAGTGCCGGTCCGCCCCGATGAACAGAGGGGCCTCACCCGCGACACCACCGATGATGAGATGGAGCGCATCGCCACCAGGCTGGAAGAGGCGGCAGCAGCCGCCGCCGCGGGCGAGTTCGGATTCACCGTGGAGGAGGCAGAGGCAGCAGAGGCGGCAAGCCTTGTCGAACGAAGGGAGTTTGCCGGCGAGGAGGAGCTTGCCGAGCGAAGTCGAGGCGGCGAGCCCGCCGAGGGTGCCTCCTCCCCACCTTCAAACAGCTTGCCGCGAGCGGAGCCCCTCCCACCAAGAAGGCGTCTTCGCATAAGGCGGAGGCGTGGACGAAGGGCGGCAGTGACGGCAGACCCCTTGGCAGCGCGCCAGCGCTCCACCGCGGCAAGCACTGTGCCGTGGGAGCACCTCACGCCCGCTAGCGAAGCTGGAGCGGGGCCTCGCGCAGACCACCGCTTCTGCTCCCGCCAAGCGGCCAAGGGAAGCTTCTCCTCCGCCTCATCGTCTTGGAGGCGAGCCAATTTGATCTCTCGCGCAGCTCGACGAGGAAGAAGAAGAGTAAGATTCTTTGCAGCATTTGTAGTTCTTCGGCTTGTTGCTTTGTCTTGTATCTGATTTGCTTCACTCTGAACCCACTTCTTTTCAGGACGCTGGCCCAGAGAGCGTCGAAGAGGGCCAAGGCCCCAGTGATTGTCGTCGAGGACGAACCCACCGCGACAGCAGGAGGCGCAACCGAGACCACCTTGCCAGACGCGGCAACTCTTCCTCAAAGCAGCCCCCAGCGCAGCCCCCAGCGTAAGTATATGGTTTACTTGCTGCTGTTAGGCGTGCATGGGTGCCCTTTCTTTGCTGATATCATCTGCTGATTTGTGTAGGAGCAGAGCAGCCTTACCAGAGTGCCTGCCGCTCCTGACATGCCATCTGCTTCGACTACACCGCCAAGGGAGGACTCCCCGGCAAGGGAGCGTTCTCCGGCAAGGGAGACTTCTCCGGTAAGGGGCAGTTCTCCAGCAAGGGACAGCTCTCCGGCAAGGGACAGCACGGGTAATCCTCTTGCTTGAAAACTTTCCTTGTGTTCTTCTTCTTGATCTTCTTTTGAATATTTGCTTGACTTTTCTTCATTTTCCGGCTGCCGATCCATTCGCCACAGAGCCAATGGAGACCGAGATCATTGGCGAGGAGAGGACGCGGCACAACATTGACGACGCCACGCTATCGAAGAAGAAGCTGGCGCCGACGAGCCCGGCCGTGAAGAAGCCGCCAAAGCCGCCGCCGCAGAAGCCGGGCGAGGTCCGCGATCGACCTGACGGCCCCGAGGCCTGGGAGCGCCAGGCGCTTCGCCGACCGCCGATCCCTCCGCCCGGCCGCAGCTGTCGAGCTCGAAGAGCCCAACTGGCGCCTATTTGAAGGCCGGCGATGGCGTCTTCATCAAGCTCCCATGGGTGTCGAGCTCGTGGCGCCGGTCGAAGGAGAAACTTTTGATGAAGAGCTGCTCGCCTCGCTGGATGGACGCTGGTCGACGCACCAAACAAAGCAGCGTGGCGAAGTGCGAGGAGGAGCAAGCTGCGGAAGCTGCTGTCGCTCTACCGCGCCCGACAAGCCAAGCTGGAATCCGGGAAGCGCTTTGTCGCCAAGGCGGAGCAGACATCGAAGCGCGGAGGAGCTCCGGGCCTCAACCAGAAGCTCTCCGGTCCCTGGCGAGGAGCGGAGCAACTTCGGCGAGGAGCGCAAAGCCTTCCTCCTCGAGAAGGCTGAAGCCGAGGAGCAACAGCTGCTTGCCGCCGAGAAGCTATCTGCGCAGGGAAGGCGAGTTGGCGTGAGAGGAAGGTTAGTCTTGACAGCCCACGAGGAGGATCTGGCAGCACAGCAAACATTTGGCGGGGCTCTCAAGGAAGCAAAGGATGCTTTGCCATTTGCCGAGGCCGCCAAGAAGGAGCTGGAGACGAAGGTGGCGCAGTTGGAGGCCAGTCTCAAGGAGAGCGGCGAGGATCTTGCTGCACTCAAGCACGAGCGCGAGAAGGACGCCTACACTCTTGGCGAGTTGCAGGGCCGTCTCGCCGAGAGGAGCAAGGAGCTCAGCCGCCAAGGACTCCAACGTAGATCTTGAGTTGAAGCTGACCACCTTGACTCGGTATTTGGGACGGCGCCAGGGAGCAGGAGGTGGCCTTGAAGGAGAAGATCAAGGCCGACGAGGCGCTGGCGAGGCCGCCGCCGCCTGTAATGCCTTGAGGGAGAATGTGGAGCACCGGACCGAGGGTCTCGTGGATGTTGTTGCAGCCATCGGCGGGGAGCCGGGCGGAGCTGGGGATGGTGGATCTTGGATATTCCTCCGACGAGCACCTCCAACCCAGCGCCAAGCTCAACTTGTTCTTCAAGGGCGTGGTGACGGCCCTCCAGCGACTCCGGGAAGAAGTCCCAAAGCAGCTGGCCGAGGAGTCGCGCCAGATCTGCGCGGGAGCTCTTCAAAAGGTGCCGATGAAGGTGGCCTTCCGCAATCCAGGCCTCAACCTCACCAACGTCCTCAAATCCTTGCTGCCGGATGCTGATGTGGAGGCGCTCAAGACCCTTGTCGCACCCATCGTGGGATGTGGTGAGCGGGATCAAGAGGGTTGAGGCGATCGCGTAGATTAGGCCGCCCGCTTTCTCTTTTTCTTGCCGCTGCTGGTCATGTTATGTGAACAATCTATTAGAGCTGCGACAAGCTATCTTGTAACATAACTCTATTTCGGGTAGCAATTGCTATGTTGTTTCCTTTACTTGGTTCCTTCCTTTGTATGTTTTTGCCCTATGCTTTTAGGGAACTTGTCGTATGAGCACACATGAGCGCTGAAATCTGAGGACATCAGCTGACCGGGCGGTGCCGCTTCCGACAAGCAACCTTGTCGCAACTAATCGCAGCTCACTTAAGTTGTTGAGCGGACTCGAAACAAAGTAAGGGCGCAACTAGCTACGAGTTGGTTCCTCCGCGCACAGGTTTTCCATACAAAGTACGGTCGTTCGAGGAAGATAACTTAAAAACTGATTGCTCAAACTTTAGCAACTTAGCTTTTCTCGTCGTTTGCTTCGGTAAGGCTAGAGGCTAGACTTCCTTGAGCGACGCTTGGTCCACACCATTATCTTCTCCTTTCCCCGGCAAACTTGTGGGCGAGGAACCTTCCTTTCATTGAGAAAGAGAAAGAAGAGAAAATAAAGATATGGCGCCTTATGGCTCTTTTTTGCTTACTGGGGGTTGTTGCTGCACAAAGTGTCTGATAACGCATGAAATATAGAATTAAAAAGCTTGAAATTGACATGATGTGCTATGCACGCTAGCTTTACTTTTGCACTGGGTCTCATACCGCTTTGTACAAAGGATTACATGCAACATCGGCAAGACTTGTACAAAAGGTGGTTGCCGGAACAGGTTCCGGCAAGAAGCGCCTTTACGGGTAAAACTTACGAAGATGCTCAATGTTCCAGGAGTTGCTCACGGAATGCCATCTTCGGTCTCTCAAAGCGACAGCGCCAGCCTAGTGACTCGTTTCACCGGTAAGGGCCTTCCCACTTTAAGCGTCAACTTGTTGGAATTCTTGGCGGACTGAACGCGGCGAAGAACAAGGTCGCCTTTCCTCGAGACTTCGGCATTAACTGCGGCTATGGTAGCGGCGCAAAGCTTTGCTGGTATCGAGCAGCTCGTACAGCGAAGACGATCCTCCTCAAGGAAGCGGTAGCGTCATCTTGTCGCAACTGCTCTTGCTCAAGCTCATCATAAGCGAGCACTCGAGGTGATCCGTATCACGAAGTTCCGTGGGGAGAACTGCCTGCTCCATAGACTAGAGCGAAAGGTGTCCGCCGATGGCTCGATTTGGCGTCGTCACGATCAACCAAAGAACCACCGGCAGCTCCTCAATCCAGTTCTTTCCGCACTTGTGCAGCCCGTCGAAAGTTCTGGTCTTGAGCCCGCAAAGCACTTCAAGATTCGCCCTCGCTTGACCGTTGCTTCTCGGATGAGCAACGAAGCGGCAGATCTTGGCGCCAAGATCTTGGACGTACTGCATGAAGGTGAGGCTCGTGAATTGCATGCCATTGTCGGTGATGATCCTGTTAGGGATCCCGAAGCGGCAAACAATCGACCTGAAGAACTTGATTCTTGTTGTCTTTGTCACCTTCCTCACTGCTTCCACTTCCGGCCACTTTGTGAACTTGTCGATTGCAACGTACAAGTACTCAAAGCCCCGACAACTTCGGGGAAAGGGGCCGAGGATGTCGAGCCCCAGGACGAAAATGGCCAGGATAAAGGGATCGCCTGGAGAGCTTGAGCTGGCTGGTGTATCTCCTTGGAATGGAACTGCACGCTTCACACTTGGTTACTTGTGCGATTGCATCCCGGAGGCTGTCGGCCAAAAGAAACCTTGCCGGAACTCTTTGCGGGCAAGTGCTCTGGCGTAATGTGGTGGCCACATATGCCTCCATGTATCTCTCGCCAACAGCTTTTGTCCTTCTTCACGGTGAATACACTTCAATTTCACACCGTTGAGTCTTCTTACATGCGGTGTGTTGTCGATAAACTGGTACATACTTGACCGGGCTACTCTTTCCGCTTCTTCTTGCTCTTGGGAAGTTCTCTGTGCGAAGGAAATGGACAATCTGCTGCGCCCATGCTGGAGCTTGCGGCTCGACAACAAGGACTAAAGGCACATCTGCTGCTGTGGGAACATCCGCTTCTACGGCGAGAACCTGCGGCTCAGCCGGAGCTTGACGTTCCCCGGCAAGCTTGTCGGAGCAAAACTTGTCGGGAGCGTCTGCTTCAACGAAACAAAACCTAGGGCTTGTCTGAGCAGATCGCCTCAAAGACTGTTGGTGTTGATCTTGGGGACCTTCTTGGCGGCGACTTCGGGAAGCTCTGCTAGGAAATAGTCGCCAGAAATCAACTTCCTCTTCTTGCTCTGTCCAGTTGATGGCATTACAGACGGTTGAGTCAGCTTGAGCACAAAAATTCCTGGTTCCACAGGTAACTTGAGTGCGCGCGACTTTGATGTGCCATCGGCAATGTCGTTACGAGCTCTTGGAATATGTTCCATTTGTAGGCCGTCAAAGTGCTCTTCTAGCTTTCTCACTTCATCAACATAAGCTTCCATCAGCGGACTCGATAACTCTTGTTCACTTGGCGGATGACAAGTCGTGAGTCGCCCACGACAATGAGCTTCTTGATCCCAAGGTTCTCTGCGATCTCGAGACCGGCAAGCAAACCTTCATACTCTGCGGTATTGTTTGTTGCTTGCTCCTTGGGAAAGTGCATCTGGACTACGTGCTTGAGGTGCTCTCCGGTGGGTGCAACAAGTAGCACGCCCTTTTGGCGCCTTGCAGCGAGAAGGCACCATCAAAGTACATCGATCCACTCTTTGCTTGCTTCCTTGACGGGTATGCTCGTTTCTTGAATTTCTTCATCTTGTGTTGGCGTCCATTCTGCTATGAACTCCTCCAATGCTCTGCTTTGGATAGTTGAAGTGCTCTCAAACTTGAGGCCAAAGCTTGACAGTTCCCAAAGGCCCACTCGACAATCCCGCTTGTTGCCTCTAGATTTTGGCGGTATCCTCTTCAGCGGAAAACGAGTGATGACCGTGTGATCTCATGTGCCCGGAAGTAATGGCGCAGCTTTCGAGGCCATGAGGAGGCCGAAAAGCAATTTCTGCACACCAGAGTACCTTGACCTAGCCCCCTGCAGAAGGGAACTGACAAAGTAAACTGGGCGCTGCACCATCCTTTTCTGCATCTTTTTATGCGTCTGCGCAGATCCATCCTTGTCGGGACCAGAGCTTGCCGGTGAAGCCCCCTGCTCGTTGCTGGATGCATCTGCCATGGTTGCTAGCTCATCACCCGCCTCCCTCTCCGCTACTAACGCAGCACTAACCACTTGATTGGTTGCCGCTATATATAGCAGCAACTTCTCTTGTGGCTTAGGTGCAACAAGTGTTGGAGTGGAGGACAGGTATCTCTTCAAGTCCTGCAGCGCAGCTTCTGCTTCCGGAGTCCATTTCATCGGACCTGCCTTTTTCAAAATTTTGAAAAATGGCGAAGCGGCGCCAGCAGAACCTAGAGATAAACCTCCGAGAGCAGCTACATAACCGGCAAGTCTTCGTACATCCTTGACGCGCTTTGGTGCTTCAATCTGCTCAATGGCCTTGATCTTGTCGGGATTGGCTTCAATTCCACGAGACATGAAGAACCCGAGAAGCTTGCGGAAGGGACTCCAAACATACACTTCTCGTGGTTGAGCTTGAGGTTGATCTTGCGCAGATTTGCAAAGGTTTCGTCTAAATCTTGAATCGAGTCGCCTTGTCCTTGCTCTTGACCACTATGTCATCCATGTAGGCTTCCACATTTACGTGCATTTGCGGCTCAAAAGCGTAATGGACTACTCTTGCAAATGTTGAACCAGCATTCTTTAATCCGGAAGGCATCCGTGACGAAACAAAGATATGCGCCACATGGGGTGATGAATGCGGTCTTCTCCTCATCCTCTTACGCCATGAAGATGCGATGATATCCTGAGTATGCATCCAGAAATGAAAGCAAATCACATCCGCCGTGGAGTCAACAATCTGGTCGTCTTGCGCCGCAAGGGAAATGGGTCTTTGGGACAAGCTTTATTGACACCGTAAAATCGATACAAAGCCTCCGTTTCCCGTTTGCCTTGCGTACAACTACAGGATTGGCCAACCACGTGGGATGGAGCACTCCGACGAGGCCTGCTTGCTTCAATTTCTTGATTTCTTCTGCGATGAATTCTTGGCGCTCCTTTGCTTGCTTCACGACTTTACGCGCTTGACGGGCCGCACATGAGGACAAAGCGGCAAGATGGTGCTCGATTACTTTCACAGGAACAAGGGGATGTCGACGGTTGCCACGCAAACACGTCGGCGTTCGCCCATGAGGAAAGCAACGAGCGCCGCCTTCCTATTTAGGGTCGAGAGTGGCAGCGATGGTGAAGGTACCACGGTGCCGTCCTCCTTGGCGGACACCTTCTTGGTCTCTGGTGGAGCTGCCATCGTCTTCTTACACTTGCCGGTGGAGCTCGATGGTGCGTCCTCGACGGTAGCGCAGCACTACGAAGAGGTGCGCTTGCCGGAGTGGGCATCAGAGCTCTTGCCGGACTTGGTCTTCTTCTTCGCCCCGGGAGCTTCAGCGGCAAGTGGCTTGCAATCTACTGCGACTCTGCTTCCGGTAGATCTTGTCGGCGCAGATAAGAGCATCCTTCTTGTCGCCCGAGGGCGAGAGTTGACACTTATCGGGCCTGGCATCTTGACATGTTGTATGCATAGTGAGAGGCTGCCATGAATTTGGCGAGTCTTTGGACGGCCAAGTATCCCATTGTAAGGCAATGAAAAGTCAGCAACGTCAAAAGTGACCCTCTCAGTCCTGAAGTTCAGCTCGCTGCCAAATGTCACCGGCAACGTAATCTTTCCCTTCGGCTTGCTCCTTCCCGGATTGATTCCTTGGAATGTGCCGCTCTCTTCGAGCTCGCCATCAGGGATCTGGAGTTTCTGGAGCACCGCGGAGGAGATCAGGTTCAAGCCGGCCCCGCCGTCAACTAGCATCTTAGTGACCTTGAGGTTGCGGATAATTGGTGAAACCAACATCGCTAAGCACCCGACCGCGATTCTGTGATCAGGGTGGTCCTCAATATCAAAGATGATAGGCGTGCTGGACCATTTCAGAGGCTTGTGTGACTCGACGGATGGTTCTGCCGCATTGACTTCCCGCATCCACGGCTTGAGCTGGCGGTGTGAAGTATGCAGAGAAGCACCGCCGTCAATGCACAGGACCTCTGTGGCTTTCTGGAACTCCTGCTCATCGGCCTCGTCATCATCCATGTCTTCATCGTCGTCATCGTCTTCATCCTTGTCCCGGCCGCGGGGAGGTCTGTCTCCTTGCCGCTGCTTGGCCTTGCCAGGCGTCCTCCCGGCCGGGACGTTTCTTGCTAGCTCCTCCGGCACCCTCCGGGCCTTCTCCTTGTCGCGTCGTTCGTATTCAGACCTGGCCGCTTTCGACAAGCTGCTCGACCTTCTTGCAGCTCTGGAGGTCATGACCCTTGGTGCGGTGGATCTTGCAAGATCTTGTTTGTTGGAGCCGTCACAGCTTGTCGGCTGACCGCCCACAACTGGCGATTGGCGCCAGCAACCTCCTTGCCGGAGCTACCAGCCTTGGCTTTCTTGGCGCCACCTCCATTGCGGACTGCTCAACAACTAGCACATCTTTGCCTTTCTTCTTCCTGTTGCTCCGCCGGTTTTTCTTTGCGGGCGGTTTCCTCACTATCAGATCCTCCCGCTTGATATTCTCTCTGGGAGTCTCCTCCTTCCTCAAAGACGTGCACACTTGTCGGCCAGGGCATATAGCTCACTGACGTCTCTGATCTTGCACATCACCATCTCCTCCCGCATCCTACGGTTCCGCATGTTCTGATGGAACGCGCTGATTACCGCCGCAGGGTGGACATCTGGGATGTTGTCTTTGTCTGTGGCTGAATCTCCGAATGTACTTCGCGGGGCTCTCCTTCCCTCCTGGCGGCGAGATGAAGGTCGCTTTCTTGGCCATGGGGCTTGTGGCGCATGTAAAGGCGCCGACAAACTGATGGCATAGATCTGCCCAAGAGGATATGGAGTTGTCCGGCAAGTGCATGAGCCAGATCGACATTGGGCTTGAGCACCGGTGAAGTAGTTGGCGGGATCTTGTCGTCTCGCCCCGGCAGCTTGCACCGCGATGGTGTAGATCTTGAGGAACTCCGACGGATGCGTCTTGCCGTCGTACTTCTACGAAATGCGTCGGCTTGAAATTCTTCTTGCCGGGCCCTTTGGACTTGCCGCAGCTCACGAGTGAACGCAGGGCAACCTACCGCGTCGGGCAAGTCGCTGGTTCCCTGGCGCATGCATGTCGACAGAGGGCCCGGCGCGCTGGTCGCGACCGACGCGCGCTTCTCTTCGGGCGCCGATGCGAGTTCGAAAGCGTCTTCTTGCTGTCGTTCACGAAGAACTTGGCGCTGATCGCGGCGAGCTCGTGGATCCGATGCGACGCGGTGGAGTCGCTGTCCGAGGTGGATCCGGCGAGTCGGCGATCTTAACCTTCGGGCGGAGAGTGCATAGTGGTTGCACCCCCACGGTTTAAATCGCCACCGGCTCGTGCCTTGCAGATCTTGCCGCTGAAGCGATGCACTTTCGGCTGCCGCGGGCGTCGCCGTTGGCAAAGCCGATGAGACTACGAATGGTGGCCCTCCATTCATCGACCTTGTCGGCTGTTGGAGGGTAATCCAGAGGCGATTGAGCTCTCGCCAAAGCTTCTGGCTGGAGTGGTGGGTGGCGATGGCGAGCGGCGCGAGGCGGGATATGCTCGGACTCTAACTATGTTAGAAGGAGCGATATCCCGTCCAGCGACCGTGCCTCTCTCGCGCTTGATATGTTGGCGTGCATGCTGGTCTTGAGCATCCCGAGATCCACCAGCTCGATCTTGGTCCAACGAGCGTATGGCGTTGTGAATACCATGACGCTTTGTCGGTCCCGCGCCTCTGAGACGGGCGCGGTGCATGTCTGGATGCCGAGGTCTGCGCAGCCTTGTCCTTGACTTGGCAGCACCGTGGGCTCCCGTCGATGTCCATTCTTCCGCGGCGTCTACCCCACCACCCGTTTGCTCGGTGGTGGTGGGTTAACAGCAGACGGGACATCTGCCGCCCGAAGCCTTCGGTGGCATGTCGATGAAGATGATGAAGATCTAGCTTCGTGTGGGAGCGGATCGAGTTCACACAAACTCGACGCTTCTACCGGGCGCGCCAAAGATGTCGGGGAGGCTGATCTGGCCCACGAACACCTATGGGGCCGGCGGACCGAGCCCCTTTCGGTTCGGCGGGGGACGGAGGTCACACGAAGAGCAGATCGAGGCGAAGCACACGAGCGGTTTACCCAGCTCCGGAGCTCTCCGGAGAGATAACACTCCTACTGCTGCATGTCTGTGTATTGAGTTCTTGCTCGGGAGCGCTTGAGTGCTACAGTACACACAAGCTGCTAACGAGACCGAGCGTGTCTGGCTCCGAACCTCCTAAACCCCCTCTACGTTGCGCATGGGCCTCCTTTTATATGCTAAAGGGGTCTCCGACAGGTGGCAACGTAGACAAGGGTAAAAGTGGAAAAGGAGTGGTTGGTACAGCTACTTATGCGATGTATACGATGTATCATACCTAACCACGGCGGCAGGGGACAAAGGCATTAAATGCCCATCTACGTCGCCCTAACAAAGTGCAAGCGAGGACCGTCGGGGACGCCACCGGCCGCCACGATGGCAAACTTGTCGGCGCCGCTCGCATGCGCTCCGGCATACGGCCGCCTGACCTCTTGCCACATGGCGCTGGAAAGGTCCTGCAGGCGACACGTTAGTGGATATGCGGGAGCGCAGTGCAGTGGTGGTCTGCGGCGGCAAGCGCCTTGCGCGGTTGTTGTCTTATCGCGTCCGGAAGCTTGTCGCTCACGGGCCTTCCCGGCAAGCTCCTCTTGCCGGGCCTTGTTTCCTAGGTGCCTTGTGTGGCCTTCCGGCAAGCTCCTCTTGCCGGGGCCTTGTCTCCTTGGCTTGAATACTTTGTTCTTGAATGGCTCCAAGGGAACCACGGAGGACCTTGGCGGTCACTCGGTAAGCCATGCCGCGGAGGGCTGCTACTGCCCGTGCACAAGTTCGGGATACTAGGGTACCCCTACTCTAGTACACCGGTGGTTACCGTAACGCCCACATAAAGTGCTATGATGACCATAAAGCTACTTAATGACCGACCGTTTGCGTGCAGACTGGCTTTAGATCTCCTGGCGGTCGAGTGGTTTGGCTTCATGGTCGAGTGTCTTCCAGTTGGTCGAGTGGAACCCTTCCTGGTCGACTGAAAGGTAATTTCTTCTAGAGATGTCCTTGGGGAGGGTGTCTTAGACAGGTCCATGACCCTACCCTAGGTACATGACTTCATCATTAGCCCTCGAATGGATCGAGGTTTGAGTGGGGAAGAAGTTGAACATACTCCCGACGCATTCTTGTGCTGCAATAGTGTCTTGTCTTGGATCAAATGGACTTAAGTGACGGCATCAACTTCTTTTTCAGTCGCCTTGATCCATTCTTTGTATCCGCCGAAAGTCGTTTTCCATACTTGGTGATTTCGAATGACAGGATGGAGGAAATCTTTTGTCCGACGATTTGTTACTGGGCGGCCGGATTTGGCGGGATTTGAATCTTCGGGAAACGAGCGGGACGGAGAGAGAGCCGCAGTAATCAGACGGGATAAGGCAAGGGCGCCTCGATCTCCGTGCCACCTTTTTCGCCACGTATAGCGCGGGCGCATCGCTATGGATTTGACAGGATCGCTGGGCCTACCGATCGATCACTCTAAGCGACCCCATATAAGGTCCAGGACTGGGGTTTTTTGAACAGTGCGTTCCCCTTTCCTCCTTTCTTCCTCAGATTCATCCGTCGCGCCTGCCTCCATCTCCGAACCGCTGCTCCACGCGCGTTCCATCGGCGACAATGGTGAAAGAAAAGACGGCGGCTTTGGAACGGGCGAAGAAGGCGACGGCGAAGACGAAGGGGCGGGCGACCAGTCGGGGCGGATCCTGGCCCCGGGCTGGTTTGCCGCAGGCTGGATCTGTGGCGATCGGATTCGCTCGACCATCCGCCAAAAAGATCTTGACGACCTGGCCAATGAGGGACTGATCCCTCATGGATCATCGAGGCTTCCAGGGATGGAGTGGCAGCCGCAACCTCAGGAGGGTGAGTGCGTCCTCTTAGCCAATCACGTCGACCGAGGGTTTTCTTTGCCGCCTCATCCGTTCTTTCGAGGATTTCTGAACTTTTTTGGGGCACAACTCCACCACTTCACACCCAACTCTATCGTGTATCTCTCCGCTTTCGTGTCTTTGTGTGAGAATTTTCTGGGTTGTCGGCCGCATTGGGGCCTCTTCAAACACATCTTCACCTGTCGCTCCCAGACGGTGAAAAAGGCCAATCTGAGTGATGAGAGAACACACGTGATTCAGATGTGTGGGGGTCTTGGGGTCCAAATGAGAGGTAAGAGCTCTTTTCCAGCCATGATCCTTCCTGAGTCGGTTCGAGGGTGGCAGTCGACCTGGTTCTACTGCCTAGACCAGCCGACGCCGGGGCAGTTGACTGGACTCCCTCCTTTCTCCATGTATCGAGTGAGCAAGCCGTCCTCACTGAAGGTGATCTCGGAGGAGAAGGCTCAGGTCAAGGTTTTGGTCGAGCGAGTAGTCCAGCTCATCCGTGGACGGGTGATCGGTATGGATCTTCTAGAGGTTTTTCTTCGACGGCGCATCCAGCCACTTCAGTATCGAGACCATCCGATGTGGATGTATTCTGGCACTGAAGACACCACTCGGGCCCACCTGGAGGAGGTCGAGGATGCCACGTTGGAGAGATGGATGACCGCCATTACTGGGAACAAAGATAACCCCCGAGGAGCCAGGAGAATCCCTCCACTCGACCAATCGTACGAGCCAGACAAGGTTCAATCCCGTATCCTTGACCCTGACTCTACTTACTCCATCTTGTTTGCTTAAATCGGTCGACTGACTTTCATCTTGTTTGTCTTCTTCCAGGTCACCACTGAGATGTACTCGATGCCCAACGGGGCGCAGGAACCAGTTGAGGAGCAAGAAGGGAGCGGAGGTGAAAGCCAGGAGGAATGGCAGTCTGACGGTGGGGGAGACGAAGATGACGACAATTCCGATGAAGAGGAGGAGGAGGAAGAAGTCGACCCTCCTTGCATGGAAAGGCGGTCCAAGCTCACCCATGACCCATGATCGGTAGCGGCAAGGCTATCGCGCCGTCAGGCCGATTTAAACGTCCCAGACGTCCTCTCCAAATACCGATCGAAAAAGCACCGAAGCAACCTCGAGCGACGCCGTCGAAGCCGACAAAGGTTTTGCCCAAGATGAAGATGGTTATCCCCACTATTTCATGGTATAGTAGAACTTGAGCTTTTTGTTCAGCGTGAATCATACTTTTGGTCGACTTGTTGACTGACCAACTGATTTCTGAAATCTGCAGCGCTGCCACCTCCGAGACCTCAGTCAGGAACGAAGACCAGGAGATGGAAGATGCTGCTACCTCTAACCTTGGTACGATCGCTGCAATTTTGCTTTTGGTCGATTGGATTTCCGTTTTTAACTTAGAATCTTTCCTGTAGTCCCTCCTCATGTCATTGATCTCCCTGATGATGATGACGAGGAGCCGTTGAGGCGGAGGAGGACTAAGAAGGCACCTGCTGGCAGGACTGCTCAGGTTGCATCGATGCCTGAGGCGCTGGTTCATGAGGGTGGTAACACCACTCGGACTTCTGTGTCTTTCGCTGTGCCGCTAACGAGTATCCAGCCTTCAACGTCGATTGCTGATCCGCTTTCCCTTTTCGCCACGCACCACGTCCCGGAGGACCAAGTGGGTGCTGCTAAGGAGACTATACGCCAAGCGGGGCTCATGATGGAGCAAATGAAGGTGGTACGGGAAGCCAGCCAAGCGGCCTATGATGCCAGTTCAGCTCTTCAGAGCAACGTCCAGGTTAGTTGATCACCACTTGTTCTGTTAGGATATGCTACCTGAAAAACTCTTCTTTCTGAAGACCTTCGTATCTGTACACCCACTGGGTGTGTCGAGTGAATTTTCGGACTGGTGGGGGCACGTTGAGTGCATCCACTGGGAGTAGTCCCCGAGGCTATGGTGGACTGCTGGCAGTCGACCGTAGTCTTTGTACTTTCTACCTCTTTGATAACTTTACTCGGTCTGGTCGGACCATGTCGAGTGGAATCTTGGAACCGGTGGGGGCACGTTGAGTGCACCCACTGGGTGTAGTCCCCGAGACTATGGTGGACTGTTGGCAGTCGATCGTAGTCTGAAGAACTCCTTTCTCTTTTTTTTTGTTTCTTTCGGTCGACTGATCGAACCGAGTTGGCAGGATCAGTGGGGGCACGCTAAGTGCACCCACTGGGTGTAGTCCCCGAGACTACTGTCGAATATTTTGATTTGGCTGTAGTCTTAGAAACGCAACAATTTTTCTTGGTCACTCGGAAGTAACCCATCTGTGACGTCTGTCGACTAATTCTTTGCAGAAATCTTGCGAGCTTGTGGCTCGATACACTAAATTGGAGAACAAACAGATCCAGCTCAACCTTGACTTGAAGCTTGCACAGGAGAACTTGCAGAAGGCGAGAGACGAAGCAAAAGTTATGGCTGGTGAGATCTTGACGACTGTTTTTGTTTTTCTGTCCCTTCCTAATTATGACCTCACTGTTATTTTGCAAACAAAATGGAGGAGGCTCTGAAGAAGAAGGATCATGACCTTGCCGAGGCACAACAAACGTCTTTGAACAAGACCAAGCTCGCGGAAGAGAAGTTGTCTTCAATCGGAAAACTTGAAGAAGAGAACACCAATCTGAAAGCTGCTCTTGATGCAGCTAACAAGGAGGTTAGCCGACTGAAGAACGACAAAGATAGCACTGAGCGACAAGGCTGGTGAGCTGGCGGGGAAGAGGAATGATCTAGAGGCTTATCTGGGAGGGCTCGCCAAGAAGCTATTCCTCATGCTTGAAGGTAATTCCTCTTATCCGACTGACTTGTCATCATCGACTCATCATAGAACCATTAGCTTGAACTCGAGTCGTATTTGCATAAATCTGTCAGAATTTCGAGGAGGAGACTAGTCGAGTGGAGACAAGTCTGGACCCCATTAACTCCCCCGTGAAAGATGAAGCTGCTATGAACGTGCTCCGACTGGAATCTCGCGTTGCTGCTGTGGTGGACTATCTCGCCGTTGAAGGTTGCGGTGTCGCTGGATCGACTCAACACTGCCAAAGGCGAAACACTTCAAAATGACCTCGAGTCTTTAATGACTCGACTGAATGATATTCCAAGTCGAGTGCAGGAATGGAAGAAGTCTTCTGCCAGATGCGGTGCTGATGTCGCTCTGTCCCTGGTCCGCGTTCATTGCAAGGAGGCGCGAGAGGAAAGGTTGGCGTCCATCAAAGTTGCCAATACCAAGAAGTACGACTTCCGATCTTTCATGGAGACCTTCATTGGTGCTGCCACCCGAATCGGCTGATGGATTGACTGGACCAGTTCGTCGCGCCTTCCAGTCCTCCTACGAGGAGTAACTTCTATGATTCGTCTTAAATTTGCCTCGGAATGCCGAAAGTGATCCCAGAATCGATAAACTTTAACAGGCTTGAGGCTGGTACTTCGCATCCTTAGGATGCTATCCGAACTTTACTTATCGTCGAAATATGCTTTTGTTTGCCTTCGAGTGAACTTTGCTCTTCACTCGGATTATGCTTCAATGCTTGAGATGCAGCTACGAGGTGGATCCAATCGACCTACACTTTGTTGCTCTTGCGGTGCGAGGAGAAGGAAACAGTCGACCCGTACCTCGTCGTCCTTGCGGATCGGGATGGAGCGCACGTTGTACTTGTGGCGCAGCTCCGAAGGAGAAGGCAGCAGTCGACCTGCACCTCGTCGTCCTTGCGGATCGGGATGGAGCGCTCGTTGTACTTGTGGCGCAGCTCCGAAGGAGAAGGCAGCAGTCGACCTGCACCTCGTCATCCTTGCGGACCGGGATGAACCGCACGTTGTACTTGTGGCGCAGCTCCGAAGGAGAAGGCAGCAGTCGACCTGCACCTCGTCGTCCTTGCGGATCGGGATGGAGCGCTCGTTGTACTTGTGGCGTAGCTCCGAAGGAGAAGGCAACAGTCAACCTGCACCTCGTCGTCCTTGCGAATCGGGATGAAGCACACGTTGTACTTGTGGCGCAGCTCCGAAGGAGAAGGCAGCAGTCGACCTGCACCTCATCGTCCTTGCGGATCGGGATGAAGTGCACGTTGTACTTGTGGCGCAGCTCCGAAGGAGAAGGCAGCAGTCGACCTGCACCTCGTCGTCCTTACGGATCGGGGTGAAGCGCACGTTGTACTTGTGGCGCGACTCCGAAGGAGAAGGTAACAGTCGACCTGCACCTCGTCGTCCTTGCGGATCGGGATGGATTTCATACTTAGGCGAGTACTGGACTGCGGCTAAGCCCCCGAGTGGGAGGTTTTCTCTCCACTCGGTAGGATTTTTCAAACTTAGGCAAGTACTGGACTGCAGCTAAGCCCCCGAGTGGGAGGTTTGCTCTCCACTCGGTAGGATTTTCCAAACTTAGGCGTAATCTTGGACTGCAGCTTAAGCCCCGAGTGGGAGGTTTGCTCTCCACTCTGTAGGATTTTTCAAACTTAGGAAGTCTTGGACTGCAGGTAAGTCCCCGAGTGGGAGGTTTGCTCTCCACTCGGTAGGATTTTTTCAAATTTAGGCTAGTCTTGGATCTGCAGCTAAGCCTCCAAGGAGGATTTTTGTGTCATAGCTTTGAAGGGGAAGGCAACAATCGACCTTGCACTCGTCGTCCTTGCAAAGTGCACATTGTATTAAATACTTAGGCGAGTACTTGGACTGCAGCTAAGCCCCCGAGTGGGAGGCTGGCTCCTCACTCGGTAGGATTTTCAAAATACTTTGGCGAGTACTTGGACTGCAGCTAAGCCCCCGAGTGGGAGGCTGGATCCTCACTCGGTAGGGTTTTCAAATACTTAGACGAGTACTTGGACTGCAGCTAAGCCCCCGAGTGGGAGGTTTGCTCTCCACTCGGTAGGATTTTTCAGATACTTAGGCGAAACGGATTCGCAGCTAAGCCCCCGAGTGGGAGGCTGGCTCTCCACTCGGCAAGGATTTTTTTTACAAACTTAGGCGAAACAGGTTCGCGGCTAAGCCACCCACTGGGGGGAAACTTCTTATGTAAACGAAAAAAGTAATAACATGTTGGTGAACGTAGCAGAAATTCAAAATTTTCCTACGTGTCACCAAGATCTATCTATGGAGAAACCAGCAACGAGGGGAAGGAGAGTGCATCTACATACCCTTGTAGATCGCTAAGCGGAAGCGTTCAAGAGAACAGGGTTGAAGGAGTCGCATTGGCCGTGATCCAAATCACCGGAGATCCTAGTGCCGAATGGACGGCACCTCCACGTTCAACACACGTACAACCCGGTGACGTCTCCCATGCCTTGATCCAGCAAGGAGAGAGGGAGAGGTTGAGGAAGACTCCGTCCAGCAGCAGCACAACGGCATTGTGGTGATGGAGGAGCGTGGCAATCCTGCAGGGCTTCGCTAAGCACCGCGGGAGAGAAGAAGGGAGAGAGGTAGGGCTGCGCCAGGGAGAGGTCAAACTCATCTGTTGGTAGCCCCAAAACTCTCAAGTATATATAGGGGGAGAGGGAGGGTTGCGCCCCCACCTAGGGTTCCACCCCTAGGGCCGGCGGCCAGCCCAAACCCATCTAGGGTGCGGCCAAGGGGAGAGGAAACTTGCCCCCCAAGGTAGGGGGGGGCGCCCCCTCCCCCCAACCCTAGGCGCCTTGGGCCCTTGTGGGGGGGGGCACCAGCCTACCTGGGGCTGGTCCCCTCCCATACTTGGCCCATGCAGCCCTTCGGGGATGGTGGCCCCACTTGGTGGACCCCCTGGACCCTCCCAGTGGTTCCGGTACGTTACCGATAAAACCTGAAACTTTTCCGGTGACCAAAATAGGACTTCCCATATATAAATCTTTACCTCCGGACCATTCCGGAACTCCTTGTGACATCCGGGATCTCATCCGGGACTCCGAACAACATTTGGTAACCACATACAAACTTCCTTTATAACCCTAGCGTCATCGAAACTTAAGTGTGTAGACCCTACGGGTTCGGGAACCATGCAGACATGACCGAGACGTTCTCCGGTCAATAACCAACAGCGGGATCTGGATACCCATGTTGGCTCCCACATGTTCCACGATGATCTCATCGGATGAACCACGATGCCAAGGACTCAATCAATCCCGTATATAATTCCCTTTGTCTAACGGTATTGTACTTGCCCGAGATTCGATCGTCGGTATACCGATACCTTGTTCAATCTCGTTACCGGCAAGTCTCTTTACTCGTTCCGTAACACATCATCCCGTGATAAACCCCTTGGTCACATTGTGCACATTATGATGATGTCCTACTGAGGGGGCCTAGAGATACTTCTCCGTTTACACAGTGACAAATCCCAGTCTCGATTCGTGCCAACCCAACAGACACTTTCAGAGATACCTGTAGTGCACCTTTATAGCCACCCGATTGCCAGGACGCTTTGGTACACCCAAAGCATTCCTACGGTATCCGGGAGTTGCACAATTTCACGGTCTAAGGAAAAGATACTTGACATTAGAAAAGCTTTAGCAAACGAACTACACGATCTTTGTGCTAGGCTTAGGATTGGGTCTTGTCCATCACATCATTCTCCAAATGATGTGATCCCGTTATCAACGACATCCAATGTCCATGGTCAGGGAACCGTAACCATCATTGATCAACGAGCTAGTCAACTAGAGGCTTACTAGGGACATGGTGTTGTCTATGTACCCACACATGTATCTGAAGTTTCCTATCAATACAATTATAGCATGGATAATAAACGATTATCATGAACAAGGAAATATAATAGTAACTAATTTATTATTGCCTCTAGGGCATATTTCCAACAGTCTCCCACTTGCACTAGAGTCAATAATCTAGTTCACATCGCCATGTGATTAACACTCATAGGTCACATCGCCATGTGACCAACATCCAAAGAGTTTACTAGAATCAATAATCTAGTTCACATCACTATGTGATTAACACTCAATGAGTTCTGGGTTTGATCATGTTTATGCTTGTGAGAGAGGTTGTAGTCAACGGGTATGCAATATTCAGATCCCTATGTATTTCGCAAAACTTTATGTCATATCGTAGATGATGCTACCACGTTCCACTTGGAGCTATTCCAAATTGTTGCTCCATTATACGTATCCGGTATCTCTACTCGTAGCTATCCGGATAGGTGTTAAGCTTGCATCGACGCAACTCTTTACGTCGAACTCTTTATCACCTCCATAACCGAGAAACATATCCTTATTCCTCTAAGGATAATTTTGACCGCTATCTGGTGATCCACTCCTTGATCACCTTTGTACCCTCTTGCCAGATATGTAGCAAGGCACACATCAGGTGCGGTACATAGCATAGCATACTGTAGAGCCTACGTCTAAGGCATAGGGGACGACCTTCGTCCTTTCTCTCTTTTCTGCCGTGGTCGAGCTTTAACTCTTAACTTCATACCTTACAACTCAGGCAAGAACTCCTTCTTTGATTGATCCATCTTGAACACCTTCAAGATTATGTCAAGGTATGTGCTCATTTGAAAGTATTATTAAACATTTTGATCTATCTTATAGATCTTGATGCTTATTGTTCAAGCAGCCTAATCCAGGTTTTCCATTGAAAAACACTTTTGAAACAACCCTATATGCTTTCCAGAAATTCTACATCATTCCTGATCAACAATATGTCAACAACATATACTCATCAGAAATTCTATAGTGCTCCCACTCACTTCTTTGGAAATACAAGTTTCTTATAAACTTTGTATAGACCCAAAATCTTTGATCATCTCATCAAAGCGTACATTCCAACTCCGAGATGCTTACTCCAGTCCTTAGAAGGATCGCTGGAGCCAGCATACCTTTTAGCATCTTTAGGATCGACAAAAACTTTCTGATTGTATCACATACAACCTTTCCTTACGAAGACTGGTAAGGAAACTCGTTTTGACATCCATCTGCCACATTTCATAAATGCAGCTAATGCTAACATGATTCCGACGGACTTAAGCATCGCTATGGATGAGAAAATCTCATCGTAGTCAACTCCTTGAACTTGTGAAAACTCTCGCCACAAGTCGAGCTTCATAGACGGTGACATTACCGTCCACGTCCATCTTGTTCTTAAAGATCCATTTATCTCAATGGCTTGCCGATCATCGGGCAAGTCCACCAAAGTCCATGCTTTGTTCTGATACATGGATCCTATCTCGGATTTCATGGCTTCTAACCATTTGTCGGAATATGAGCCCATCATCGCTTCCCCATAGCTCATAGGTTCATTGTTGTCTAGCAACATGACCTTCAAGACAGGATTACTGTACCACTCTGAAGTAGTACGCATCCTTGTCCCCCTACGAGGTACGGTAGTGACTTGATCCAAAACTTCATGATCACTATCATAAGCTTCTACTTCAATTGGTTTAGGCGCCCACAGGAACAACTTCCTGTGCCCTGCTACACACTTGTTGAAGTGACGGTTCAATAACCTCATCAAGTCTCCACCATCCTCCCACTCAATTCTTTCGAGAGAAACTTTTTCTTGAGAAAGGACCCGAATCTAGAAACAATCCTTTTGCTTCCGGATCTGAGACAGGAGGGATACCCAACTGTTTTAGGTGTCCTATGAAGATGTATTTATCCGTTTTGGGTTCGAGCTTATCACGATGAAACTTTTTCACATAAGCGTCGCAGCCCCAAACTTTCAAGAAACGACGACTTAGGTTTTTCTAAACCATAGTTCTCACGGTGTCATCTCAACGGAATTACGTGGTGCCCTATTAAAGTGAGTGCGGTTGTCTCTAATGCCTAACCCATGAACGATAGTGGTAATTCAGTAAGAGACATCATGGTACACACAATATCCAATAGGGTGCAACTATGATGTTCGGACACACCATCACACTATGGTGTTCCAGGCGGTATTAATTGTGTAACAATTTCACAATGTCTTAATTATGCTCCAAAGCTCGTAACTCAGATACTCATCTCTATGTTCATATCATAGACATTTTATCCTCTTGTCACGATGATCTTCAACTTCACTCTGAAATTACTTGAACCATTCAATAATTCAGACTTTTGTTTCATCAAGTAAATATACTCAACATCTACTCGAATCATCTGTGAAGTAAGAACATAACGATATTCACTGCATGCCTCAGCACTCATTGGTCTGCACACATCAAAAATGTGTTACTTCCAACAAGTTGCTATCTCGTTCCATCTTACTGAAAACGAGGCTTTTTCAGTCATCTTGCGAATGTGGTATGATTTGCATATCTCAAGTGATTCAAAATCAAGTGAGTCCAAACGATCCATCTGCATGTAGTTTCATCATGCGTATACACCAATAGACATGGTTCGCATGTCTCAAACTTTTCAAAAATGAGTGAGTCCAAAGATCCATCAACATGGAGCTTCTTCATGCGTTTTATACCAATATGACTTACATGGAAGTGCCACAAGTAAGTGGTACTATCATTACTATCTTATATCTTTTGGCATGAAAATGTGTATCACTACGATCGAGATTCAATAAACCATTCTTTTAGGTGTAAGACCATTGAAGGTATTATTCAAATAAATAGAGTAACCATTATTCTCCTTAAATGAATAACCGTATTGCGATAGACATAATCCAATCATGTATATGCTCAACGCATAAACACCAAATAACAATATTCAGGTTTAACACCAATCTCGATGGTAGAGGGAGCGTGCGATGCTTGATCACATCAACCTTGGAAACACTTCCAACACATATCGTCAGCTCACCTTTAGCTAGTCTCCGTATTCCATAGCCTTTATTTCGAGTTACTAACACTTAGCAACCGAACCGGTATCTAATACCCTGGTGCGACTAGGAGTACTAGTAAAGTACACATTAACATAATGTATATCCAATATACTTCTATCGACCTTGCCAGCCTTCTCATCTACCAAGTATCTAGGGTAATTATGCTCCAGTGGTTGTTCCCCTTATTACAGAAGCACTTAGTCTCGGGTTTCGGTTTAACCTTGGGTTTCTTCACTAGAGCAGCAACTGATTTGCTGTTTCATGAAGTATCCCTTCTTGCCCTTGCCCTTCTTGAAACAAGTGGTTTCATTAACCATCAACAATTGATGCTCCTTCTTGACTTCTACTTTCGCGGTGTCAAACATCGCGAATATTTCAAGGATCATCTATCCCTGATATGTTATAGTTCATCACGAAGCTCTAGCAGGTTGGTGGCAATGACTTTGGAGAAACATTACTATCTCATCTGGAAGATCAACTCCCACTCGATTCAAGTGATTGTTGTACTCAGACAATCTGAGCACAAGATCAACGATTGAGCTTTTCTCCCTTAGTTTGCAGGCTAAGAAAATCGTCGGAGGTATTATACCTCTTGACGTGAGCACGAAACCTGAAATCCCAATTTCAGCCCTCGAAACATCTCATATGTTCATGACGTTTGAAATCGTCTTTGGTGCCTCAACTCTAAACCGCTTAACCGAACTATCACGTAGTTATCAAAACGCGTGTATGTCGATGTTCGCAACATCCACAGACGACGTTTGGGGTTCTCATTAATCGAGCGGTGCATTAAGGACATAAGCTTTCTCTTGATCGCATAATCGCCATCTGTCAACTTTCAACTATATTTTCTCTAGGAACATATCTAAAACAGTGGAACTAAAGTGCGAGCTTACGACATAATTTGCAAACATATTTTGACTATGTTCAGGATAATTAAGTTCATCTCATGAACTCCCACTCAGATAGACATCCCTCTAGTCATCTAAGTGATTACATGATCCGAGTCAACTAGGCCCTGTCCGATCATCACGTGAGACAGACTAGTCATCATCGGTGAACATCTTCATGTTGATCGTATCCTCCATACGACTCATGCACGACCTTTCGGTCTCTTGTGTTCGAGGCCATGTCCGTACATGCTAGGCTCATCAAGTTAACCTAAGTGTTTCGCGTGTGTAAATCTGGCTTACACCCGTTGTATGTGAACGTAAGAATCTATCACACCCGATCATCACGTGGTGCTTCAAAACGCATTTAACTTTCGCAATGGTGCACAGATTAGGGGAACACTTTCTTGAAATTTTAATCAGGGATCATCTTATTTACTACCATCGTTCTAAGCAAATAAGATGCATAAACATGATAAACATCACATGCAATCAAATAGTGACATGATATGGCCAATATCATTTTGCTCCTTTTGATCTCCATCTTCGGCTCCATGATCATCATCGTCCACGGGCATGACACCATGATCTCCATCATCATGATCTCCATCATCGTGTCTCCATGAAGTTGTCTCGCCAACTTATTACTTCTACTACTATGGCTACCGGTTAGCAATAAAGTAAAGTAATTACATGGCGTTGTTCAATGACACGCAGGTCATACAATAAATTAAGACAACTCCTATGGCTCCTGCCGGTTGTCATACTCATCGACATGCGAGTCGTGATTCCTATTACAAGAACATGATCAATCTCATACATCACATATCATTCATCACATTCTTCTTGGCCATATCACATCACATAGCATACCCTGCAAAAACAAGTTAGACGTCCTCTAATTGTTGTTTGCATGTTTTACGTGGCTGCTATGGGTTTCTAGCAAGAACGTTTCTTACCTACGCAAAACCACAACGTGATATGCCAATTGCTATTTACCCTTCATAAGGACTGTCGGTGTCAAAACCGGCGGATCTCGGGTAGGGGGTCCCGAACTGTGCGTCTAGGCGGATGGTAACAGGAGACAAGGGACACGATGTTTTTACCCTGTGTTCAGGCCCTCTCGATGGAGGTAATACCCTACTCCTGCTTGATTAATATTGATGCTATGGGTAGTACAAGAGTAGATCTACCACGAGATCAAGGAGGCTAAATCCTAGAAGCTAGCCTATGGTATGATTGTTGTTCGTCCTACGGACTAAAACCCTCCGGTTTATATAGACACCAGATAGGGTTAGGGTTACAAAGAGTCGGTTACAATGGTAGGAGATCTACATATCCAGATCGCCAAGCTTGCCTTCCACGCCAAGGAAAGTCCCATCCGGACACGGGACGAAGTCTTCAATCTTGTATCTTCATAGTCTAGGAGTCCGGCCAAAGATGATAGTTCGGCTATCCGGACACCCCCTAGTACAGGACTCCCTCAGTAGCCCCTGAACCAGGCTTCAATTACGACGAGTCCGGCGCGCATATTGTCTTCGGAATTGCAAGGTGGGTTCCTCTTCTGAATACTTCATAGAAGGTTTTGAACACAAGGATAGTGTCCGGCTCTGCAAAACAAGTTCCACAAACCACCGTAGAGCGAATAATTTTTGCATAGGTCTGCTGACGTATTCTGCGGCGTGACATCACACCACGGCCAGGCCTTTATTCAAATCA
This sequence comes from Aegilops bicornis, assembly GCA_021605145.1. Classification (NCBI taxonomy): domain Eukaryota; kingdom Viridiplantae; phylum Streptophyta; class Magnoliopsida; order Poales; family Poaceae; genus Aegilops; species Aegilops bicornis. The sequence continues at coordinate 396,064,067 of CM038673.1, read as the reverse complement.
TTTTTTACTGTTCCACCTTAGCGCGTTTAGCGAGGCGGTTTCCTTGGCACGTCTTATCAAAGCGTAGATCATGCCCCCTTATTCCGGGATTCTCATCAAATACGGACATGGGTAACCCAACCGTGCCCGTTGGCACGCCTCCTCTATCGAAGGCGAGTCCTAATCGACCACGGGGAGGGCTCTTGGTATTCAACCTCTTTATAATGAGACCAAGACCCTCTTCTTTTTTCCACCCTCCATCGAGTTCGCCTCGCGCTTCGAGTTCTAACACCCAAAGCTTCAGATTTAGGCGCTTCGGACCTTCGACGATGTCCGACTCCGACCAGCTCGGCCGATGGATGTCTTCTTCCGTCACAGAAGAAGATGTGCTAAAGCTGCGAGACGCCAGGTATCTAACCGGCGAGATCTCGCATAGGCTGCCCTGCTCGAGGCAGGTCATTCCCACTCGAGCCCGGGCGAGAGCGTGGTGTTCGTGTCTCACTTCCTTCGGGTTTAGGCTTCCCGGCGGATCCCTTTGTGCGGGGCTCATGTATTATTATGGGCTGGATTTCCATGACTTGAATCCGAGTCCATCCTCCATATCTCGTCATTCATTATCGTATGTGAAGCCTTCCTCCATATTACCCCTCACTTTGGATTGTGGCTCAAGACCTTCAAGGTGGAGCCGAAGATGATCGAGGGGCAACAAGTAGAGTGCGGAGGGGCTATCATAAGCAAATGTGCTGATGCTCCGTGGCCCGAGGGCTCTTTTCAAGAGGAGCTTGGTTTGTGGCAACGGGAGTGGTTTTATATCTCCGCTCCCAGGGGCACCAAATGGGTGGCGGCACCCGCCTTTCGCTCAGGTCCACCACAGCGGCTGGCATCATGGGTCAACCGGGGGCTCGACTGGGGGCCGTCCAAGGACGTTCTTCTGTTGCAAGGCCGTATTTGAGACCTCCAAGAAAGAGAGATCAATCTGGTCGCAGTGGCGTAGGTTATGTTGATTCGCGCCTATACGCCTGCAAACATCGCCTCCTCATACGTGGGAATTTAATCCGGAGGGACCACGAGCTCTCCAACATTTTATGGGCACGACGCCCGTGGAGATGTATAAATTGTTCTTGGATCACAAGAGAAGTGTCCGGACCGACCGAGGACGCAGGACTAAGCTGCAATCGCCAGATACTCAAGTAAGTAGTCCTGCATGCGGACAGGTTGTCCGCTCATTTATCATAAACTTGCCCTTAAAGGAGTTGTTTCTTGAACAGAGCGGATAGCGAAAGCAAAGTTGATAAGGTGTCCGCTCCTCCCGGAGACCACGCCGGATCCCGTCTTGACCAAGATCTTTGAAGCCGCGCCTTTTGAAGAAGGCGAAGGGGAGCGGAAGCAACCGCCTCCACGAAGGAGGCTTTCGAGGAAGGGGGGATCAAAAGTCCCACCCTCCAAGGAGAGAAGAGGACCGCTTCGGAAGATCCGGAGGTCAAGGCCTCAAAGAGGGGAAAGAAATCTTCGTCAGAGAGTACGGCACTGGAAAGTACCCCAGCCGCACTATTTCCCCAAGGGGATCAACCCTCCAGCGAGTCGTATGTAAAAAGAAGGGGTCTTGTAATAAGGGACATCCCTGTATTTATTTCTGAAGATAACCGAAATTATACCTTGTAGTTCGGATCTCAGCCCTTCTCGTGAGCTCGTCTTCGGGGATCTTCTTCCGGAGATGATGGAGAGCGAACGCCTCCACTGTCGCACCTTCATGCGAGGCGACGACCACGAGGTGTCGCCGCGAGGGTTTTCCAGTCCGGCGGGGCCGGAAGGTCCGCGCCAACCGGGCGTGCTTGGTCGGAGGAGCTGAAGGATCTGCTCGGGCGGCGGCTATCTCGTAAGATCACCGTGCGCTAATTGGTACGGTGATTGAAAGAATTGCATCCGCCGAGAGCGGATTGCATGAAGCCGTCGAAGCTTGGCGGCGGGGTTCGAGAAATACGCAAAAAATGATGTACCTTCGGCAGTTAAGCATATAGAATGCGCTCAGATAGATAGTAGCCCCGAGACTCAGTATGTTGTCAAAATTGACAGCGTGCCGAGGATCATAATCTCAGTTATAACATATCGCCGCTCCTAAATAGGTGGCGGGGCGTCCGGTGGCCAGCCGGACTGATGAATTTGCTGAACTAAAGCGGCAACTTGATGAGGCAGATGCGGATATCGCACTTGTCAATAAGCGATTTGACGAGTCACAAGGTATGCGACTTCTTCGCGGACGCCTGGTAAGGGAGCTTGACGCCCGTGCCTTACTACTTGTATGCTTAATGCAGGTGGTGCCGCTGCTGTGGAGGAGTTGCGGGCAGAACTCTCCCGAGCTAAAGAGCAAGCCAGAAATAGTAATGCGGCCGCTTTAATGGCGGACGAAGAGCTAAAAGCCGAACGGGCTGCTCACTGCTGAAGCAAAGAGGAAATGGCCGATATGGCCATAAAGTTGAAAAATGCTACCGAGCGCTGCGAGGTTCTTGAAAAAGAACGTCAAGCGGAACAAGAGGACCTGAAAAAGGCCACCGCCGAATCCAAGGGTGCCCGTTCCGCTATGAGAGCTGCCAAGGAGGAGCTGAGTCAGCCCGGGATATTGCGGTTTGGAAAACCATTTCTGCTTGTGAAGGAAATATACGGATCCAAGTATGCTCAGTTGGACAAGCTGTGGAGTTTGGAGGATGCTTATACGACTTAGCGGCGAAGGCCGCGGACGCTGATTGAGCACTTCCGAGGCGGAAGGGCACAAAAGCGAAGAGCTATTTTGGTCGCAATTCCATAGTCCGGAAAGCGCCCTCTTCCGTTGACCGATCGGTTGGCCAAATGGGCCGAGCTGAATCGATTATCCGGACTTGCCATGAAGCATGTCATGACTCATTTGTGGCGAGCGGACCCCAAAAAGAGTTATTTTGGCTTAGTGCAGCAGTTCCTTGGTGCGGTACCGCATATCGATGCAATGAAGCGGTTAGTATGCATAGAGGGAGCACAGATGGCTCTTGCCCGTGTCAAGACATACTGGGCGGAGATGAAGGCCACCGACGTTGCATCCCAAGACTCGAACAGAAGCCGAGTACCTGCCGAGCACTATTTTGAGGAAGTCTGCGCAGGCGCTCGTTTAATAGAGACGCAGTGCTCGAAGGATATTATGTTTAAATGACATGTATGATTTGTGAAAACAATGTTTCAATATAATAAGAGCTTTTTATACTTGTGCGTTCAAGTATTAAAACGCCTCATGTGCGTCCGTTGATGTATATGTGTATATAACCTGAAAGATGGCAGTCATCGGCTTAATTTCCCCACGCATAGTGCGGGGGTGTTTGCAAAAAGGCGCATTTTCACACTTAATCCAACGTCTTGGTCCTGGGAAGGAGGTGATAGCGTAGCAAACTAGGCAACCGGACTATACTGCTTTATCACTTTCACTTAGCCATAGGAGTTCGATGGTGGGGCTACTATATAGCCCCTAGGGGCACCGCGCCTCCCGAATTCGTAGCGTATGTGCTGATCGAAATGGCCCTTCGTCAATGTGGGGGAATTCTAAACATTCCGTTGGGTCATCGAGTGGTTGACCAGTCTCACGCTATATCATGACAGCTTTTAGCTTTCTCCATCGAGGTGCTCAACCCAGCTCAACCGGGGCACAATCGCAGTGGTTCTCCCGGCGCTACCTTAGCCGATATAACGGAACGTAAGGTACCAAAACAGGAGCTGGGCAAACCCAACATTTGACCAAAGACATGATTCGGAGCTGATGCATATAAGGCCTAACTCGAGACGCCGAACACTCCCTAAGGTATTCGGTCTTTATAAAAACGGGCAGAATAATGCCCTAAGCCCCTGGTGTCCAGGTACGTGCAAAAATTCTGGTGCGGCCGATGCCAAAACGCCAGCCTCCTCCTCGGTTATAGTAAGAAACCGGGGGATGTGTATCAACAAGAGACAGTAAAAAAGGTTTACGCAGGGTCTTAATCTGAAAAGAATCCTTGCGACGGGTCCCTGCTGCACGTCTGCGCCTGTGTCTCTGTTGTGCCGTATCCTGGACGGGTGTAGCACGGTGTTCATCTGTAAAAGAGAAGAACTTAGTTGAAAAGAAAAAATATCGTGCGAGAAATGTACTTTATATTAAATAAACAGAGTACGGTTCGGAAGGTGAATTGAGCTTTATTGTGTCTTGTTGTACGTGCGTGCAGCCCCTTGTATGTGGGTATGCCGCTAGTAGGCGCCTGACTCGTCTAGCCGTGTCCGGGGTTTGAATGACCTATTCAGGTGCTTCGATTAGCGGAGCCGGATTGGTGTGGGGCTGTCAAAGCAGTCTCAATGCTCTTCCGTGCTTTCGAGTAACACTTAATACACCCTTTTAATGAGATGATGCCGCGTGGACCGGGCATTTTAAGTGTAAGAGATGCATAATGCAAGATTATGTTAAAGCTGGCGAAAGCTTCACGCCCCAAAGTAGTGCTTGATAGCTACTTTCGAATGGGGCGATGTGGAAGGTTAAATTTTCACGACGGAAGTTGTCGGATGAGCCGAACACAACTTCTAGCAGAAGGGAGCCCGTACAATGGGCATACAGGCCTGGCATTACCCCTTTGAAGGAGGTGTTGCTATGGCGAATTTTGGTTGGGTCTATCCCCATTTTGTGAATTGTGTCCTGATATAGCAGGTTTAGATTGCTACCTCCGTCTATTAGGACTTGTGTAAATTGGAGTCCGTCGATTATAGGATTTAATATCAAGGCAGTCCATCCCGCGCTCCGGATACTTCCGGAATAGTCCTGATGATCGAAGGTGATTGGTTTTGACAACCATCGTTGGGACTCTGCTGGGATAGACCGTGCGGCACTGTTTCTATGGGCTCCGCTCTGTTTTCCCTTTTGTCACTTGAAGTGAGTTCACTGTTTTGACTTTTTGTGGGAAATTCTTTTGTTTTTCGGGGCTCTGCTTGTGGTGCTCGTCATCATCCTCACTTGGTGTGTCGAGCCCCTTGTGTTCGGCGTTGAGTCTGCCGGACTGCTTGAAGACCCAACAATCTCTGTGGGTATGGTTTGCGTGCTTCCCGGAGTACTGTGGATATGGCATATCTTGTCCAAGATTTTGTTTAAATTGGATAGCTCATCGCTATTGTCCTTAAGGGCAGTTTTTATTGTTACGCCTCGAGCTTTAGGATCCGGCGTTGATCGCCGCTCTTTGGACCATTCCCTTAATCCGGCGCTGGTCCTTGCTACGTCATGGTTTTCCATTTCCATCCCTTACTCGGATGTACTTGGGTCGCTGGTCTGCATCTTGCCACCTAACTATCCTCTCCCGCAAAAGCGGGTCATGAGGCTTGTTAATGCAGCCATGGTTCTCGGCTTCTCTGGCCGAGGTGTCTCAGCGAGCCATTCGTCTCAGACGCTCTGTTTGAAAGCTGCTAAGGCTTGGCGTCCAGACGATCGACTATTTGGTTCTTTTTAGTGAGGAACCTGTTCGAATTTGGGCTGACTCTCCGGGTTGTTGAGTTATATGACTTAAATAAATGCGCATCCGGAGGGCGGACATAAGTCCTTTAAAAATTTGCCCGAAAAGCATCCTCGAGCTCTTCCCAACTTCTAATGGTATTTTCAGGGAGGCTTTTGAGCCAATGCCGGGCTGGCCCTTTGAGCTTGACGGGTAAGTATTTTATGGCGTGGAGATCATCTCCTCTAGCCATGTGTATGTGGAGGATGTAATCCTCAATCCGCAACTGTGGTGCATTGTTCCGTCGTATGCCTCTATGTTTACGGGTTTGAATCCCGCTGGGAATTCGTGATCCAGCACCTCATCGGTGAAACACAGGGGGTGTGCGGCACCCCTATATTTGGGTGTGCCGTGATGTTCGGATATTTGGCGTGTTAAATTGCTTTGAGGAGCTTGCTTTCTCGGCCCATAGATGGACCTAACTGGGCCATCCTTTTGATGCGAATCCTTATGCGGATCGCGTACCGGCTTGTGTGCGGCGCCATTTGCCGCTCTCTGTTTGTCGTGGGCTCGTCCATCCAACCGGGTGGGCTTCTTGCTTTTTGATTGTGGGGGCTCTTCGGCCTCCTCATCGAATTCGGGAAGTAGTTTTCTCTTTGGGTAGCTCTTTGTTCGGCGACTATCGCCGTATTTGTCTGCGGTGTTGAGTACTTTGCTCCATCTGATTCTGAGTGCATCTTCCACTGTTTTGAGCTTCCGCTTCTGCTTTTTCAGGCTACGCGATGGCGACGAGCCTTTTGTGGAGGTTCTTCTGCTCCAACAATTTGTCCGGCGTGAGATCGTTCGGACTGTTATCTTCGCTTGGGACGGGTTGTTTATCCAAGTTGTCCTGTTCGGACAGTTGCTCGATAGCATGTTCGTCGTCCACCGGTTCGCCCTGCTCTATGGCTGGGTCTTTGTCGAGGCGGGACTTGGTACGGCGTTTACGTTGCCGTTTTGACTGCTTTTCAAGGGATTTATCCTTCGTAGTGTCCCATTGTTCGTCGTTGTCACTTCCTTTAGGTGTATCCACCATGTATACATCATGGGATGAGGTGGTTGTCCAGTATCCTATAGGTGCTGGTTCATGGTTGTCTCCTACATCCTCGTCCATACCGTCGATGTCTTCGGAGTCGAAATTGAGCACGTCGTTTAAGCTTTCGACAGTGGCTACAAAGTGGGTGGTGGGTGGGCGTTGAATTTCTTCGTCGTCCGCATCCCAACCTTCCTGACCATAGTTCAGCTGTGGCTCTCCGACAAAGAGAGAGATACTTTAATGAGTTCAGGGATATCGCCAAAGGGCGAGTCTTGAAAAGATGTCATGGCGGTGAACTCCATAACCGGCGCCCGATCGATTCGGCGGTAGCGGAGTTTCGAGTCCGGAAGGAGTCCGACGCGTGGGAGTCACCACGAGCTTTGCAAAGGACATGGATGGTGTTCGGCTCAATCGCCAGAGATTTCAGCCCCGGTGGTGTCCAACCAACCATCCTCGTCGGCGTAGATCGGCTCCGAATCAATGGTCGGAGCGGACACTAATGCTTGACCTCGAGGACCTTTGTTCGGCAGAGTTAGATCATGCCCATCGAGATAGTGCGGCGCGCTTGGCTACGGCTCGAATCCGTTGAAGATCGAGTCTCCGCGGATGTCGGTCGTGTAGTTTAAACTTCCAAACCTGACCTGATGGCGAGGGCGTAGCTTCGATATGCTCCGGATGGCTGCGAATTGCCCGCATGCAAAGCCGCGAATCGAAGATCTGTCCGGGAGAAAAGTCTCACCGGACTGCGTGGGTCTTGATGATTGAAGGAGCCATCGGGCCTATAGGTGACGACAGAGGAACTCTCAATGAAAGCACCAATGTCGGTGTCAAAACCGGCGGATCTCGGGTAGGGGGTCCCAAAGCGTGCGTCTAGGCGGATGGCAGCAGAGACAAGGGACACGATGTTTTACCTGTGTTCGGGCCTCTCGATGGAGGTAATACCCTACTCCTCGCTTGATTAATATTGATGATATGGGTAGTACAAGAGTAGATCTACCATGAGATCAAGGAGGCTAAACCCTAGAAGCTAGCCTATGGTATGATTGTTGTTCGTCCTCTACGGACTAAAACCCTCGGGTTTATATAGACACCGGATAGGGTTAGGGTTACACAGAGTCGATTAAAATGGTATGAGATATACATATCCGTATCGCCAAGCTTGCCATCCACGCCAATGAAAGTCCCATCCGGACACGGGACGAAGTCTTCAATCTTGTATCTTCATAGTCTAGGAGTCCGGCCAAAGATGATAGTTCGGCTACCCGGACACCCCCTAGTCCAGGACTCCCTCAAGGACCCTTTTCAACGATTCCGTTCCGACTAAAGTGGGAGAGACTGGCACCCGCTAGCCACCTTATGCACCAAGTGCATGTCAGCCGGTGGAACCTGTCTCACGTAAGTGTACGTGTAAGGTCGGTCCGGGCCGCTTCATCCCACAATACCGTCGAAACAAGATTGGACTAGTAACGGTAAGCATATTTAACAAAATCAACGCCCACAACTACTTTGTGTTCTACTCAAGCAAAGAATCTACGCAATAGACCTAGCTCATGATGCCCTTTGTTGGTGAACGAAAGAGAAATTCAAAATTTTCCCGTGTCACCAAGATCTATCTATGGAGATACCTGCATCGAGGGGAAGGAGTGTGCTTCGTCATACCCTTGTAGATCGCTAAGCGGATGCGTTCAAGAGAACGGGGTTGAAGGAGTCGTACTCGTCGTGATCCAAATCACCGGAGATCCTAGTGCGAACGGACGACACCTCGCGTTCAACACACGTGACAGCCCGTGGCGTCTCCCATGCCTTGATCCAGCAAGGAGAGAGGGAGAGGTTGAGGAAGACTCCGTCCAGCAGCAGCACAACGGCATGGTGGTGATGGAGGAGCGTGGCAATCCTGCAGGGCTTCACTAAGCACCGCGGGAGAGAAGAAGGGAGAGAGGTAGGGCTGCGCCAGGGAGAGGTCAAACTAATCTGTTGGCAGCCCCAAAACCCTCAAGTATATATAGGGGGAGAGGGAGGGCTGCGCCCCCACCTAGGTTTCCACCCCTAGGGGCGGCGGCCAGCCCACACCCATCTAGGGTGCGGCCAAGGGGGGGGAGAGGGGAAACTTGCCCCCCAAGTTAGGTGGGTGCGCCCCCTCCCCCAAACCCTAGGTGCCTTGGGCCCTTGTGGGGGGGGGGGGGGCGCACCAGCCCACGGGGGGCAGGTCCCCGCCCCCACCTGGCCCATGCAGCCCGTCGGGGATGGGGGCCCCACTTGGGGGACCCAGGACCCTCCGGTGGTCCCAGACGTCTATCGATAAAACCCGAAACTTTTCGGGTGACCAAAATAGGACTTCCCATATATAAATCTTTACCTTCAGACCATTCCGGAACTCCTTGTGACTTCCGGGATCTCATCCGAGACTCCGAACAACATTTGGTGACCACATACAAACTTCCTTTATAACCCTAGCGTCATCGAACCTTAAGTGTGTAGACCCTACGGGTTCGGGAACCATCTTGAGACATGACCAGGACGTTTCTCCGGTCAATAACCAACAGCGGGATCTGGATACCCATGTTGGCTCCCACATGTTCCACGATGATCTCATCGAATGAACCACGATGTCAAGGACTCAATCAATCCTGTATACAATTCCCTTTGTCTAACAAGATTATTGTACTTGCCGAGATTCGATCGTGGGTATATCGATACCTTTGTTCAATCTCGTTACCGGCAAGTCTCTTTACTCGTTCCGTAACACATCATCCCGTGATCAACCCCTTGGTCACATTGTGCACATTATGATGATGTCCTATCGAGTGGGCCAGAGAGATACCTCTCCGTTTACGGAGTGACAAATCCTGTCTCGATTCGTACCAACCCAATGACACTTTCGGAGATACAGAGTAGTGCACCTTTATAGCCACCCGATTACGTTGTGACATTTGGTACACCCAAAGCATTCCTACGGTATCCGGAGTTGCACAATCTCATGGTCTAAGGAAAAGATACTTGACATTAGAAAAGCTTTAGCAAACGAACTACACGCATCTTTGTGCTAGGCTTAGGATTGGGTCTTGTCCATCACATCATTCTCCAAATGATGTGATCCCGTTATCAACGACATCCAATGTCCATGGTCGAGAACTGTAACCATCACATTGATCAACGAGCTAGTCAACTAGAGGCTTACTAGGGACATGGTGTTGTCTATGTACCCACACATGTATCTGAGTTTCCTATCAATACAATTATAGCATGGATAATAAACGATTATCATGAACAAGGAAATATAATAATAACTAATTTATTATTGCCTCTAGGGCATATTTCCAACATAACAATCACTGGGAAAATTATAACATTCTTGTCTTTGATAAACAAACTACAGAGGTACTTTTATTACATCTCACCCGAGTGAGTTCTTAAGTGTAAAAGGGGCGGAGCAGCTCCGCATTCCAGGCTCGAGGCTCATCGATCTGGCGTTCGACATTGTAAAGATGGTAAGCTCCATTGTGGAGAACTCTGGTGACGATTAAGGGACCTTCCCAAGTAGGACCGAGCTTGTGTGGTTTCTGTTGATCCACTCGGAGGACCAAATCCCCTTCTTCAAAGGCTCGGCTCTTCACATTTCTAGCGTGGAATCGACGCAAGTCTTGCTGATAGATGGTCGAGCGGATCAGGGCCATCTCTCTCTCCTCTTCAAGGAGGTCGACTGCATCTTGCCGGGCTTGCTCCGCTCGCTTCAGAGTAGAGTTTGACTTCGAGGCGCATTGTGAAGCAGGTCACTCGGCAGAAATTCTTCAGCTCCATAGACCATAAAGAATGGAGTTCTCCCAGTCGACCGATTAGGAGTCGTCCTCAATCCCCAAAGAACCGACGGAAGTTCGTCAACCCACACTCCTGCTGCATGCTTGAGATCATGCATCAGTCGAGGTTTCAGTCCTTTGAGATTAGACCATTTGCTCGTTCTGCTTGTCCATTCGACTGGGGTGAGCAATCAAGCATAGTCGACTCGCGTGCCTCGAGAGGCGCAAAATGCTTTGAACTTGTCGGAATCGAAGTTTGACCCATTGTCGATGATGATGTGCGGAACTCCATATCTGAATATCAACTCTCCGATGAAAGCGACAGCGATTACACGCATCAAGGTTTTTGATAGGTTTAGCTTCGATCCACTTCATAAACTTGTCGACTGCCACAAGCAAATGAGTGAAACCGCTCCTGCCAGTTCTCAGTGGTCCAATCATATTCAACCCCCAAACAGCGAAAGGCCGCGAGGGAATGGTCTTCAATCTTGAGGCGGGTTTGTGTGACATATTGGAGTAGAACCGACATCCTTCACACTTGTCGACTATTTCCTTTGCCATTTCATTTGCTTTTGCCCGGTAAAATCCCGCCGGTATGCTTTAGCCACGATGGTCCGAGAGGACACATGGTGACCACAGGTCCTCGAGTGGATATCATCAAGAATTACCCGACCTTGGCGTTATGCGCCACAGGGTGACTCGGTCATGCTTTCTCACGAATAAGCATCCCTTGATCATAGTAAAGGCCTTGGATCGGCGGACGGTCTGTCTAGCCTCTTCTTCGTTCTCCGGGAGCTCTTTCCTCAGGATATACGCGATGTACGGTACTGTCCAGTCGGGAGTGATGACCACGACTTCCATGATCAGGCCGACCACCACTGGGACCTCAACTTGATCGGATCAGTGGCACTTTTTGGCTGTGGAGCTTCTTCAGTGAAAGGATCCTCTTGAATCGACGGTGTGCGGATGTGCTCCAAAAACACATCACTGGGAATGGCTTCCCTCTTGGACCCTATTTTCGCCAAATCATCAACAGCTTGATTTTTCAGTCGGGGTATATGATGGAGCTTCTAACCCCTCAAACTTCTTCTCTAGCTTCCTCAATGCATTACAGTAGCCAGTCATGGCTGGACTTCTGACGTCCCACTCCTTCATCACCTGATTAACCACTAGATCTGAGTTGCCATAAACCATGAGGCGACGGACGCCGAGTGAAATGGCCATACGCAACCCATACAACAAGCGATTCAGATTCTGCTTCATTGTTGGAAGAATCAAAGTGAATCTGGAGCACATATAAAGGCTTATCTCCTCGGGGAAACCAATACTACTGACCGGAACCATTCAACATCTTGGAACCATCAAAGAACATAGTCCGATGCTCGAGTGAACTTGAGTCGGTAAATGTTGTTCAATCCACTCGGCGATGAAATTTGCTATTGCTTGGGACTTGCCGGGCTTTCTTTGCCTCAAACTTGATATCAAGGGAAGAAGTTCAATCGCCCATTTCGCCACTCGACCAGTTCGTCTACTGTTGTGCAAAATCTCGATAATGGGGCGTCACCGACGATCGTAATGGAATGATCGTAGAAGTAATGAGCAACCTTCTTCATGTCATATAAATCCCATACACAAGCTTACGATAATGAGGGTATCTTTGCTTTGACGGGGTTAATACTTCGTAAAGATAATATCGGGCGCTGAACTTTGAAGGCCTTTCCTTCCTCTTCCCGCCAATCGTAAGTAATCTGTGTCCGACGACTTGTACTATGGCTGCAATGTAAAGCAGCAAGCTGCTCCTTGCCGATTGGGGCAGCAAGCACCGGCTGGGTGGAGAGCGAGCTTTGAGCTCGCAAACGCTGCATCAGCTTCGTGGAGTCCACTCGAACTTGTCTCGACTTCTTCATCAGTCGGTAAAGAGGCAATGCCTTTTCACCGAGGCGAGAGATGAATCGACTTAAAGCGACCAAGCATCCAAGTAAGCTCGGACATCGTGCACACGCATTGTATGCGTTTCATTCGGAGTATAGTGCCAACTTTTTCTGGGTTAGCGTCGATTCCTCGTTCAGAAACGAGAAAACCGAGTAACTTTCCCCAGGAACTCCGAATGTGCACTTTGATGGATTAAGCTTGATATCATACCTCTTGAGATTGACAAATGTTTCAGCAAGGTCAGTAAACAGGTCGGAACCTTTCCGCGACTTGACCATAATGTCATCCATGTATGCTTCCACATTCCGACTGATTTGAGTGAGTAAACACTTCTGAATCATCCTCATGAACGTGGCTCCGGCATTCTTGAGGCCGAATGGCATGGTGACATAACGAAGCACCGAATGGAGTGATGAAAGCTGTTTTGATCTCGTCGGGTCCATACAGACGGATCTGATGGTACCCGAAATATGCGTCTAAGAAAGACAACCGCTCACATCCCACAGTCGATTCGACTATTTGGTCGATGCGGGGGAGAGGAAAATGATCTTTCGGGCAGGCCCGATTGATATGTTTGAAGTCCATGCACATGCACAATGAATTGTCCTTCTTAGGGACCATGACAACATTGGCGAGCCACTCGGAGTGGTAAATCTCTCGGATAAACTCTGCTGCTAAGAGCCGAGCCACCTCCTCGCCTATGGCCTTTCTCTTCTGGACGGCGGACCGTCGAAGATGTTCTTTGAAAGGTTTGACTTTTGAGTCGACTCACAGACGATGCTCAGCCCGATCCCACAGGAACACCCGGCATGTCGTGAGGCTTCCATGCAAAGATGTCCCGCTTCTCACGGAGGAACTGGATGAGCGCTTCTTCCTATTTGGAGTCGAGTGTTGTTGAGATGTGAGTCGGAGCAGCATTGGGATCAGTCGATGAATATGAATCGGTTTCGCTTTCCCGGACGGTGAAATGCCGACTCCATGGCGGGCTTCTTGGCTCGCAACAAATCACTCGGTCTGCAGTTTTTCGGTACTCTTGCAGCTCGACCATCGCCATCGAGCATCGGCGATCTTAGAGCCTTTGAAAACACTCTTACGCCTTTTTTCCGATTGCCGGTGGCGGTGATCACACCTTTGGGACTGGCATCTTTAGCTTGAGGTACACATAACATGGTCGAGCCATGAAACGCGCATATGCTTTGGCCTCCCGGGATAAGCGTGATAAGCGCTCTGGAAATCCACGACCTCAAAGGTCAAGTTTTCCTTACGAAAATTCTTGTAGTCACCAAAAACCACATCGAAAACAATTTGGCCGAGTGACTCAGCCTTCTTTCCAAGAATGACTCCATGGAAGCTCATGTTGCTGGTGCTGAGTCTGGACATCAGAATGCCCATCCCTTTCAATGTCTCTGCATACAAAATGTTCAAACCACTGCCACCATCCATTAAAACCTTAGTTAGTCGAGTGCCCTCGACGACTGGGTCGACCACCAACGCTTGCCTCCCAGGGGTGGCTATGTGTGTTGGGTGATCAGACTGGTCGAACGTGATGGTAGTCTGCGACCATTTCAGGTAACTGGGTGTCGCCGGACTGCCTGATGATCAGATACATTCTCTACTGTGTGGTGCAAAGTTATCCATCTCTAGATGTAATCCCTCAGAGTTCCATTCGACTTCTGCACACACGAGTGCAACTCTGTCAACCCTACTGGTCGCTTGCAAGTTCCTTCAAATGTCCTGACAAACACTCGGGCAAGATCTTCCCAAGTGTAAATGATGCTGGGTGCTAACTGATTCAGCCATGCTCGCCGATCCCTCCAACATAAGTGGCGGTGTTTCATGGCCACTTCATCGTTGCCGCCGCTGATCTGAACAGCCACTCGGTAGTCCTCAAGCCAGGTATCCGGCTCGGACTCACCGGTGAACTTATCGACTCGACCGCCAACTTTGAAGTTAGGAGGAATCACCGTGGCTCTGATGGCTCTGCTAAAACACTCTGGTCCTGAGACGTATACTCTGCCGCTGATGGGCGCGTTTCTATCGTGACCTTCATGGTTAGCTCTGTTCCTGTCGACCAGACCTTGAACGATGACGGATCTCGCATCAAAGCCTGGTTCCCTGGGGTCGACTGGAATCCTCCGCCCAACACCGTGGTCAAGGCGTCACATCTTCTTGCCGAGGTGCATATGACCCACCCCTTGGGGGAGGAGTGGGCACTTGACGTCGATCATCACGATCGAATCAGTCCTCATACTGATCACGCCGGCCTCCATGTCCCTCATGCCTCGGGGGCGATCTTGGGCTATGTGTCGACTGGACTGTATTCGTAGCGATGGATCTGCTGTGAATCCTATTCCGCGATCGCGAGCATACCTGAATTTCGATCTCCCGCTGCCTGCAGCAAATCTACGATTTGGAGTAAGCCTGTGCCAGCTTCTGACTGGGAAGGCTGAATGGACTCTGCTATACGGGCTGCAGCTGCTAGATTCTGAATGGGAGTTCGGTATACCTGAGTTGGTTGTGGAAAGAGTTGACGTCGACTGGATGACGGGACCCATTGTTGCGCTCGTTCATCAAGCACTCGCTGGAGATTTTCCAGTCGAGTGCGCTCAACCAAGTTGGCCAAACGCGCATCTTCTAAGGCACGGGCCTCGAGGGTTTCTCCAACGATAGGAGTGTGAAGCGCATCCATGTTCCGTTGCGGAGCTCCTCCCTCTGCAACGAAGTGAGGGGCTCGGGTTGGTACTCTTCGTGAGCCTGCGCCGGCTCGCCTCCGCCAACGCCTCCGTCGGTGCGGGGGAAACCAGGAGGACTGCGTGGTCCGTCGACCATCAGAACCTCCACCGCTGGGTCGCTGTTTTCGCACTCCAATGCAGTCTCTACGGAGCCAGTCGACAGATCGAACAGGCCGTAGAGAGATTCGTCGGGCTCGATTGCCGCGACTTGGGGAGTGGCTGACTGGCGGGCCACCGCGTGCCTCACCCACCGCTGAAGTCTCGATCGACCGGAGCGCTTGCGCCGGTGCGAGACCGGGAGGGAGGACGACATAAGAGCTGACCGATACTGGGTCGACGGCTGCCGCAGGAGGACGCCGCGGACGCACGCGCGAAAGTGCGTCGCCCGCTGACGGGGAGGCGCTAACGCCGAGTGGAGCCTCCTGCAACCAAGCGGAGTCGTCGGCGATGAACATGAGCGTGCCGAGATGGATATCGCGGCCCTCAACCAAGACTCCGCCTGAAATCATGATGAATGGGATCGGAAAAAATGCAACTTCTCCAACAAGTCGTTAAGACGCCTGCCCCATGGTGGGCGCCAACTGTCGTGGTTCTAAGCCTGACAGTAGAATGGGGGGGGGGGGGGTAGGTATGGAGAGGCAAGATCCTAGCTATGGAGTAGTTGTATACGCACGAGTTTGACGAGTTCAGGCCCTTCTTGGAGGAAGTAATAGCCCTACGTCTCGGAGCCCGGAGGCGGTCGACTGGATTATGCGTGTATGAGTTACAAAGGTGCGAACCCTTGGCACTGAGGAGGGTGGCTTATATAGAGTTCGCTGCACCCTCCGCCCTCGCTATGCAGGGTTAAAGGTACATTAAGGTAGGGGGTTACTGGTAACGCCCACATAAAGTGCTATGATGACCATAAAGCTACTTAATGACCGACCGTTTGTGTGCAGGCTGGCTTTAGATCTCCTGGCGGTCGAGTGGTTTGGCTTCATGGTCGAGTGTCTTCCAGTTGGTCGAGTGGAACCCTTCCTGGTCGACTGAAAGCTATTTTATTCTAGATATGTCCTTGGGGAGGGTGTCTTAGACAGGTCCATGACCCTACCCTAGGTACATGACTTCATCACCATCCTCACAAGTGGCAGCCGATGCTGATCTGCATGAGACAACAGCATCACTCGCAGCCACTATCTCCATCTTCCTCACTTATGAACGCAGGTCATACAAGTTCAATCATCTCAGGTGACCACCGTCTGGCCGATAACCGCCCATTAGCATGCTGGGCGATTCATGTCGCCACCCAACATTGAGCCCCGAGTGGAAGACCACCATGACCGCGCCTCCCGCTGAAGATGCACGTACAACCGCGACAATCGAAGCTTGGCCACCGCCCCAATCTGCCACGCTTGTACGCCAAAAAGCCACCCCCAAGGGCAACGGCCATAGCAGGAGCGTGCTCCCAGATTGGTTCCGGCTCCCCACTCATGCACCAGTTAGGCTGCCCCTAATCGAGGATGACACATGAGGCAGCCATTGGGACGAGTGCAAGCGGACCTTCACTCCATGATGGGGAAGTGACGAGTGGTTTTTGTGCCTTCTGACGAACTGAAGACGCCATGGGTAGCTGCTTCCATTGGTGACCACGACTTTGATGAGTGGTGGCCGGCATCACATTGGTGCCGATCTGGCAACCCCACGGCCATGCATCCGCTGGATCAAGCCCTACGTAGTGCGCCGCCGTTGTCGCTGCAACTTTCGCCTTTCAACATCCAAGCCGCTGCATACATATCGCCAGTCGCCGTCCAAATCACCACGGGAATGGAACCCTCACCACCGCCGCCACCACCTGGCGAGCCCGGGCGCTGACCGGCGGCGGCGAGGGCAGGTCGTACGGGGAGCCACCGAAAAAAGGGAACTGAGCCGCCGCCCGGGTCGCCCAAGCGGACGACGCGGGGGCAGTTTTACTCCACATGTAGAGTCCTAGGAGAACTTCAACACACGACCCAAACGGACATCTGTTTTGTTTGAATTTTGTCCGTTTCGGTAGAGTAATAGAGCGGTGTCGGTGTCAAAACCGACGGATCTCGGGTAGGGGGTCCCGAACTGTGCGTCTAGGCGGATGGTAACAGGAGACAAGGGACACGATGTTTTTACCCAGGTTCGGGCCCACTCGATGGAGGTAAAACCCTACTCCTGCTTGATTAATATTGATGATATGGGTAGTACAAGAGTAGATCTACCACGAGATCGAGAGGCTAAACCCTAGAAGCTAGCCTATGGTATGATTGTTGTTCGTCCTAAAGACTAAAACCCTCCGGTTTATATAGACACCGGAGAGGGCTAGGGTTACAGTAGTCGGTTACAATGGGAGGAGATCTACATATCCAGACGCCAAGCTTGCCTTCCATGCCAAGGAAAGTCCCATCCGGACACGGGATGAAGTCTTCAATCTTGTACCTTCATAGTCCAGGAGTCCGGCCAAAGGCTATAGTCCGGCCATCTGGACACCCCCTAATCCAGGACTCCCTCAGTAGCCCCTGAACCAGGCTTCAATGACGACGAGTCCGGCGCGCAGATTGTCTTCGGCATTGCAAGGCGGGTTCCTCCTCCGAATACTTCATAGAAGATTTTGAACACAAGGATAGTGTCCGGCTCTGTAAAATAAGTTCCACATACCACCGCAGAGAGAATAATATTTACACAAATCCAATCTACTGACGTATTCCGTAGGGTGACATCACACCGCGGCCAAGCCTTTATTCGAATCGTTTTTACTGTCCCACCTCAGCACATTTAGCGAGGCGGTTTCCTTGGCATGTCTTGTCTAAGCAAAGATTGTGTCCCCTTATTCCGGGATTCTCATCAACACGGGCGTGGGTAACCCAATCGTGCCCGTTGGTATATTTCCTCAATCGAAGGCGAGTCCCAAACGGCCATGGGGAGGGCTCTTGGTATCCAACCTCTTTATAAAGAGACCAAGGCTCTACTCCTTTCTTTCAATATCAATCGAATCCGCCTCTCGCCTCGAGTTCCACCACCGAAATCTCCAGATTCAGGCGCTTCAGACCTTCGATGATGTTCGGCTCCGGCCTTCAAGGCCAGTGGATGCCTTCCTCCGTTACGGAAGAAGACGTGCTAAAGCTGAGAGATGCCAGGTATCTAACCGGCGAAATCTCGCATAGGCTGCCTGCACAAGGGCAGGTTATTCCCACTCCCAAGCCTGGTGAGAGCGTGGTGTTCGCGTCTCACTTCCTTCGGGGGCTAGGCTTCCCGACGGACCCCTTCGTGAGGGCGCTCATGTTTTATTATGGGCTGGAATTTCATGACTTGGCTCCGGAGTCCATCCTCCACATCTCATCGTTCATCGTCAATGGTGCGAAGCCTTCCTCCGCATTACTCCTCACTTCGGATTGTGGCTTAAGACCTTCAAAGTAGAACCGAAGATGATCGAGGGGCAGCACGCGGAGTGCCGAGGCGCTGTTATAAGCAAGAATGCTGACGCTCCATGGCCCGAGGGCTCTTTTCAAGAGGAGTTCAGCTTATGGCAACGAGAGTGGTTTTATATCACAGCTCCTGGGCACCAAGTGGGTGGCGCCACCTGCCTTTCGCACGGGTCCCCCACCACAGCTAGCATCATGGGTCAATAAAGGGTTTAACTGGGGGCCGTCCAAGGACGTGCCCTTGTTGCAGGGCCGCATTCGAGATCTCCTAGAGAGAGACATCAATCTGGTTGCGGTGACGCAGGTCATGTTGATTCGCCGCACCTTGCCCTGCAAACGTCGCCCCCTCTGCCTGTGGGAGTTTAATCCGGAGGGACCACGAGCTCTCCAACAATTTACGGGTGCGACGCCCATGGAGATGTACAAATTGTACTTTGGATCACAAGCAATGTGTCCGGACTCGACTGAGGACGCAAGTCTGAGCTGCAATCGCCCGGATACTCAAGTAAGTAGTCCTGTACCCGGACATGCCATCCATATATTTATCATAAAATTGCCCTTTAAAGAGTTGTCCCTTAAACAAGAGTGGATAGCGAAAGCAAAGCTAATCAGGTGTCCGGCCCTCCTCCCTGAGACCACGCCGGATCCCGTGTTAACCAGGATGCTGGAGGTTGCGCCTTTGGAAGAAGGCGAAGGGGGGAACAAGGAAGCTACCGCCTCCCCGAAGGAGGCTGTCAGGAAAGGAGGAATCAAGAATCCCTCCATCCAGGGGAAGAAGAGGACCGCCTCTGAAGACCCGGAGACCATGGTCTCAAAGCGGGGGAGGAAATATTTGTCAGAGGGTCCTGCACCGGGAGATGCCTCGGTTGCACTGTGCCCCCAAGGGGATCAGCCCTCCAGCGAGCCGTAAGTAGAGAGGGGAGTTTTAAAATAAGAAACATCCCTGTTCTATTTCTGAGGAAGATAACCGAATTTTTACCTTGTAGTTCGGATCTCAGCCCTTCTCAGAAGAGCTCATCTTTAGGGGATCTTCGAACAGAGATGATGGAGAGCGGAACGCCCCTCGCTGCATCGGCCGTGAGGCAAAGGCGACCACGAGGTGTCGCCACAAGGGTTTCTCCGAATCCGCAGGGCCGGAAGGCGTCAGATGGCCCCCAAAGCCCTTCCGTGTCCGGCCTTCAAAGGCCATCGGACGAGTCCGGCACCGTCCCGGCAAAGCGGTCGGAGGAGTCAAGGATCTGCTCGGGCGAGCGTCTATCTCAGAAGAACACCGTGCGTTGATGGGTACAGTGATTGAAAGGATTTCATCCGCGGAGAGCGGGTTGTATGAAGCTGTCAGGAGTTTACCGACAGGTTTTGAGGTACGCGAAATGATGTACCTTTTGACAGTTCCGCATATAAAAGATGCGCCCTGTATAGATAGTAGCCCCTGAGACTCAGTGTGTTGTCAAAAATGACGGCGGGCCGAGGATCATAATCGCAGGTATGATATGTCGCTTTTCCTATGTAGGTGGCGAAATGTCCGGTGGCTAGCCGGACTGATGAATTTGCCGAGCTAAAGCGGCAACTTGACGTGGCAGATGCCGACATCGCGCTTGTCAACAAGCGGCTTGACGAGTCACAAGGTATGTAATTTCTCCGCAGACACCTGGTAAGGGGTTTGATGCTCGTACCTTACAACCTGTATGCTTGATGCGAGATGGTGCCGCTGTTGTGGAGAACCTTCGGCGGAACTTCGCCCGAGCCAATGAGCAGGCCAGGAAAAGTGATGCGGCTGCCTTTAAAGGCGGTCAAGAGCTGAAAGTCAACAGGCTGCTCACTGCCGAAGCAAGAAGGAAATGGCCGAGATGGCTGTGAAATTGAAGGATGCTGCCGACCGCTGCAAGCTTCTTGAAAAAGAAGATCGGGCGGAACAGAAGGACCTGAAGAAGGCCACTACCAAGACCAAGGATGCTCGCTCTGCGATGAGAGCTATGAAGGAGGAGCTACGTCAGGCCGGAGATATCGCGGCTGGAAAGCCCTTTATGCTGCGGATGAAGTTCGGGGATCCTAAATATGCTCCGTTGGACCGGTTGTGGAGTGCGGCGGACCCTTATCTGGACTTGGCGGAGAGTGCTGCGGATGCGGCTGAACACTTTCGGGATCAAAAGGATCACAAAGTGGAAAAGCTTTTTTGGTCGCAGTTCCACAATCCAGAGTGCCCACTTCCATTAACCGACCGTTTGGCCGCGTGGGCGGAGCTGAATAGGTTATCCGGACTCGCCATGAAGTATGTCGTGAGTCATCTGTGGCCGGAAAGGCCCGAGCCGAAGAGTTATTTTAGCTTGGTGCAGCAGTTCCTTGGTGCGGTGCCGCATATCAATGCAATGAAGAGGTCATCGTGCATAGAGGGTGCACGGATGGCTCTTGCCTGTGTCAAGACATACTGGGCGGATATGAAGGCCACCGATGTTGCATCCCAAGATTCGGACCAGAGCCGAGTACCTGCTGAGCACTATTTTCAGGAAGTTCAGCAGGGCGCTCGTTTAATAGAGACGCAGTGCTCGAAGGATATTTTGTTTGAATAACATGTATTATTGTAAAACAATGTTTCGTGGGAATATAAAAGCTTTTTATACTTGTGCCTTCAAGAATTAAAATACCTCCTGTGTGCCGTTAAATGTATATGTATATATAACCTGAAAGATGGCAGTCGGCTTTCAAATTTCACGCATATAATGCGGGGTGTTCGCATATGCATTTTCACACTTGATCCAACGTCTTGGTCCTATAAAGGAGGTGATAGCGCAGCGAACTAGGCAACCGGACTATAATGCTTTATCACTTTCACTTAGCCATAGGAGTTTGACAGTGGGGCTACTATATAGCCCCTAGGGCACCGCGCTCACCCGAATTTGGGGCGCGTGTGTGCCTGGCCAGGAAACGGCCCTTCGTTAATGCGAAGGAATCCTAAAGATTCCGGCGGTTCATCGAGTGGTTGACCAGTCTCACGCTATATCATGACACTCAGTTTTCGGCTTTCTCTACTGAGGTGCTCGCTTGGCCGAACCGGGGCACAACCGCAGTAGTCCTCCTGGTGCCGCCTTAGCCGACAGAGCGGAACGTAAGGCAGCAAAACACAGGAGCCGGGCAAACCAAACATTTGACCAAAGACATGATTCGGAGCTGATGCATATAAGGCCAAACTTCATGACGCGCGAACACTCCCTAAGGTATTCGGTCTTTATGAAAACGGGCTGAACAACGCCTTGGTAATGAGCCCTGGTGTCCAGTGCACGCCAAGAAAATTCTGACGTGGCCACATGCCAAGACGCCAGCCTCCTCCTCGGTTATATCACGAAACCAGGGGATGTGTATCAACAAGAGACAGTAAAAAAGGTTTACGCAGGGTCTTAATCTAAAAAGAATCCTTGGAACAGGTCCCTACTGCACGTCTGCGCCTCTGTCTCATTGTGCCGTATCCTGGACGGGTGTAGCACGGTGTTCATCTGTAAAAGAGAGGAACTTAGTTGAAAAAGATCGTGTGAGAATAAAAGTTATATTAAATAAACAAAGTATAATTAAAAAAAATGAATAAAATTGAGCTTTATCGTCTCTTGTTGTACATGCGCGGAGCCCCTTGTATGTGGGCATGCGGCTAGTAAGCCCTTGTATGTTTACACCGGACTCGTCTAGCCATGTCCGGGGTCTGAACGACCTGTTTAGGTGCTTTGATCAGTGAAGCCGGTTTAGTGTGTGGCTGTCAAGGCAGCCGCACAATCTTCCGCGCTCGAGGAACATTCGAAATTTCCCTTTAATGAGATGATGCCTCGTGGACCGGGCATTTTAAGTATAAGAGATGCATAATGCGGTATTGCGTCAAAGCGGGCGAAAGCTTCGCGTCCCAGGAGTGCTTGATAGCTACTTGTGAATGGGGCGATGTGGAAGGTTAGCTTTTCATGGCGGAAGTTGTCGGGGAGCGAACATAACTTCTAGCAGGAGAGAGCCCGTACAATGGGCATTTGGGCCTGGCGTTACCCCTTGAAAGGAAGTGTTGCTATGGCGAATTTTTGTTGGGTCTATCCCCATTTTGCGGATTGTGTCCTGATATAGCAGGTTTAGATCACTGCTGCCGTCCCTGTGTAAATTGGAGTCCGTCAATTATCGGATCTAATATCAAGGCAGTCCAGCCTGTTTTCCGGATACTTCTAGAGTAATCCTGATGGTCGAAGGTGATTGGTTTTAACAACTAGTGGGTATGGTTTGGTTTGCAGGCTTCCCGGGAGTACTGTGGATTTGACATATCTTGTCCAAGATTTTGTTTACGTTAGATAGCTCGTCGCTGTTATCCTTGAGGGGTAGCTTTTTCTGATTCTGCCGAGAGCTTTTGAATCTGGCGTTGACTGCCGTGCTCTTCGGGCTGTTTCCCTTGGTCCGGCGCTGGTCCTTGCTGCATCGCGGTTTCCCGTTTCCATCCCTAACCCGGATGTACTTGGGTCACTGGTGCTGCATCTTGCCAACCAGCTATCCTCTCCTCGCGCAAAAAGCGTGTCATGAGGCTTGTTAATGGGGCCATTGTTCTTGGCTTTTCTTGGCGAGGTGTCTGGCGAGCCATTCGTCTCGAACGCTGTGTTTGAAAGCTGCTAAGGCTTGGCGTCCGGACAATCGACTATCTGGTTCTTTTAGTAAGAAATTTGTTCCAGAGTTTCCGGCTGACTCTCCGGGTTGTTGAGTTATATGACTTAAATAAATGCGCATCCGGAGGTCGGACATAGGTCCCTTGAAAATTTGCCCGAAAAGCGTCCTCGAGCTCTTCCCAACTTCCAAGGGTGTTTTCGGGAAGGCTTTTAAGCCAATGACAGGCTGGCCCTTTGAGCTTGAGGGGTAAGTATTTTATGGCGTGGAGATCATCTCCTCTAGCCAAGTGTATGTGGAGGATGTAATCCTCAATCCAGACTCGAGTGCATTGTTACATCGTCAGATGCCTCTATGTTTACGGGCTTGAATCATTTGAAATTCATGATCCAAAGCACCTCAATGATGAAACATAGGGGTGTGCGGCACCCCTATATTTGGGTGTACCGTGATGTTCGGATACTTGATGCGTTGCATTGCTTACTAGAGCTTGCTTTCTTTGCTCGTAGATAGATCTAGCTGGGCCATCTTTTTGATGTGAATCCTTTTGCGGATCGCGTGCCAGCTTGTGTGTGGCGCCCTTTGCCGCTCTATGTTGGCCATGGGGTTGTTCACCCGACCGGGTGGCTTCCTTATTTTTTGATTGCGGGGGCTCTAAGGCCTCCTCATCAAATTTCGGCAGTAATTTTCGCTTCGGGTAGCTCTTTGTGCGGCGAATGTCGCCGTATTTGTCTACGGTGTTGAGTACTTTGCTCCATCTAGTTCTGAGTGCATCTTCCACTGTTTTGAGCTTCCGCTTCTGCTTTTTCAGGTTACGCGCAGTGGCGACGAGCCTTTTGTGGAGGTTATTCTGCTCCGGTAGCTTGTCCGGCGTGAGGTCGTCCGGACTGTTATCTTCGCCGGGGACGGGTTGTTTATCCAAATTGCCCTGTTCGGACGGTTGCTCGATGGCATGTTCGTCGTCCGCCGGTTCGCCCTGCTCTATGGCTGGGTCTGTATGGTTGTTGTCTCTGTAGAGGTGGGGTTTGGAGCGGCGCTTACGC
Organism: Aegilops bicornis; assembly: GCA_021605145.1. NCBI lineage: Eukaryota > Viridiplantae > Streptophyta > Magnoliopsida > Poales > Poaceae > Aegilops > Aegilops bicornis. Next base: position 396,040,014 of record CM038673.1, on the reverse strand, counting down.
CACCGCTTTGACTCCTTTTCGAGGGAACGATCCCTCATTGCGTCCTTTGTTCCTCGTCGTCGTTTCTTTTAGGTGTGTCCACCATGTATACATCGTGAGATGGGGTGGTTGTCCAGTGCCCTATAGGCGCTGGTTCCTGTTCGTCTCCTACATCGTCGTCCATACCGTCGATGTCTTCGGAGTCGAAGTCGAGCATGTTGGTTAAATCATTGATAGTGGCTATGAAGTGGGTGGCGGGTGGGCTTTGAATTTCTTCGTCGTCCGCATCCCAACCTTGCTGACCATAGTCCGGCCAGGGCTCTCCTGATAAAGAGAGAGACTTTAGTGAATTCAGGATGTCGCCGAAGGGCGAGTCTTTGAAGATGTCATGACGGCGAACTCCATGATCGGCGCCCAATCGGATTCGATTGGTAGGGGCGCGGAAGTTTCGGAGTCCGGAGAGGAGTCTGGCACTTTGGAGTCACGGGCTTTGCAGAGGACAAGGCTGGTGTTCAGCTCGATCGCCGTAGAGATTGCAGCCCCGAGGCGGTGTCGACCACCCGCCCTCGGTTGGCGCATCGCTCCGAGCTAAGGGTCGGGCCGGGCACAGTGCGGCCTCCGTGGCAGCCTGTTCGGCGGCAGAGCTAGATCATGCCCATCGTATAAAGGCGGCTCGCGACGGTTGTGGCTCGATCCATCGAAGATCAAGTCTCCGCGACGTCGCCCGCGTAGTTTAAACTTCCAAATCGACACGATGGCGGGGCATAGCTTCGATCTGCTCCGGATGGCTGCGAATTGGCCCGCATGCAAAGCCACCGAATCTGAAGATCTGTCCGGGAGAAAAGTCTCACCCTGGACCGCATCGTTGTTGATGATCGGAGGAGCCATCGGGCCTAAAGATGACGACACAGAGGAACTCAATGAAAGCACCAATGTCGGTGTCAAAACCGACAGATCTCGGGTAGGGGGTCCCGAACTGTGCGTCTAGGCGGATGGTAACAGGAGACAAGGGACATGATGTTTTTACCCAGGTTCGGGCCCTCTCGATGGAGGTAAAACCCTACTCCTGCTTGATTAATATTGATGATATTGGTAGTATAAGAGTAGATCTACCACGAGGTCAGAGAGGCTAAACCCTAGAAGCTAGTGTATGGTATGATTGTTGTTCGTCCTACGGACTAAAACCCTCCGGTTTGTATAGACATCGGAGAGGGCTAGGGTTACACAGAGTCGGTTACAATGGGAGTAGATCTACATATCCGTATCGCCAAGCTTGCCTTCCACGCCAAGGAAAGTCCCATCAGGACACGGGGACGAAGTCTTCAATCTTGTATCTTCATAGTCCAGGAGTCTGGCCAAAGGCTATAGTCCGGCCATCCGGACACCCCCTAATCTAGGACTCCCTCAAGCAGTGTCCGGCCATTTTCCTTGATGCGCCGGCCATGCGTATTGGGTCCACGGCCATATATGGGCCGCATCTCATTCGACTGCATTCAAATGTAAAAAGTGGACGCAGTCCCATGCCAGCAACCATTGGCCACAGTTCATACTAGCGGTAAACATATGCCAGCGGCCATCGGTGACAGTTCATGCCAGTGGCAAGCAAACATATGCCAGCCTACAGGACGATTAAGTCCCAAGTTTCATGCTGCCAAGTGCCAACAAAGCCAGCAGCCAGCACACTAGTCAGCCTTTAAAATGAACAAGTTTTCTCGCCGGCAACAAAGCCGGCGGCCAACACACTAGCCAGCCTTCTAAATGAACAAGTTTTTCACGCCGGCAACAAAGCCAGCGGCCGGTACACTAGCCAGCCTTCAAAATGAACGGTCATAGTCCATGGTCGAGGCCTCCCTAGTTCAGGCCATCTTGCTCAAACATCTCCTTTTGCTGGTTCGCGAACCAAATATTTCTCTTCAGGGACATGTTGGTCTTGTCAACGCTCATGATAGCTAGCGCCACCTCTTTTGCCTTGGTATCAGCATGGGTGGCCTCGATCGCGAGCTTCTTCGGTTAGGCGGCCTCCTCAATGTCGAACTTCCTCCTCTTGGCGGCCTCCTCCATGTCAAGCTTCTTTGTTTGGAGCTCCAAGTATATCTTCGTTTGCTCCTCCTCTCATCCCTTGCTTCCTTTTGAGTCGTCATGTCGTGCAAAGTTACTTGCAAGGAAATGGATGACGCATCACGCTTCTCATAGGCGTTCAAGTTGGTCTTGTCCCTCGATCTCTTAAGAAAATCCCCATTGTAAGCCATGGTCGCCTTCCCTCCTTTCTTCTTAAGAGCAGCATATTGGTCTTTAAACTTGGGACGATCTTAGATGAGCTATCAACAATGTGTGAGAGTGAAGGGCTTGTTCTTATGTCGGGCCTTGAAGGCTTCCAAAGATTGGAATGCCTACACAATCAAAGAGGAGGCCACAAATGTAATAGCGGAGGACAGACGATGTAAACAAACATGAACATGGCATGGCAATGAAAATATGAGAGGTCATACCAAGTCACCCACGCCTAGGCCACGCATGGGACGGGCTTCGATGCTCTCAAGCACGGCACAATACTTGTTGCACTCTTGTTGAATGAACCTCCATCTCTTTTGGATTGAGTAGATGCCTCGAGTGCTCGCAAACTTGTAGTGCACAAAACTCCTTCGCTCATGGAAGGTTTTATGAAATCTCGTCCAAAAGACAATCCTTTTTGCTTGGCACCTTTTGTGGGATATTGTCCTATCTCCATCCAACTCTCGCAAATCAAAGTGTCCTCCTCTTTGGTGTATGACCCAGTGTGAATGCTTAGCTTCCTCCCTTCTGCGTCGGCCCTTTGGGTGAGCTCATTGATAAACACCAATGGCTAATCCGCAATGTCGACCTCTTCTTCCTCATCATCGGAATACATGTCATCATCTTCATCCATGAGTTGCCATGGTCGCCGACCTCCTCTTCTTCATGGGCACCAAATTGGTCGTCACCATATTGGCCTCGGTCGTCTTGGCTTTGGGTATTGTCACGATCAAAAGCATGGCCTTGGCCGTCGACGTGGAAGGCCTCGCCACGGCCTTCGTAGACGACGTTCTCCAAGAATTAGGTGTAGTCAGGGTTGTCGACCGTCCGCGTCGGCGGTGGCATTTCATCGAACAACTTGTGGGCGCCGGCAAGGTTGGCCATAGGAATCAACCGGGGCTGCTTCCTTTGCATCCCGTCAGACGACTAGCAAAAACCACTGAACCCAGGCGTCACGTTGAGGTCAATGACGGCCGCGGCCGGGATGACGAGGGTGGCTGGCACGATCATGCTACCGTCTAGAGACGTGGAGAACCAGGTCTCGCAATGTAGTAGCGGCGGATGAAACTTGTGCGTCTCTGTTGTGACGGACGAGCTTGAGGACTGGTATTGTGGAGGGCGGACGGCCGACGAGCCTATGCTAGCCACGACCATGGCAGCAACCGAGAGAATTTCCCTTTGACATAGGCATAGGCATAGTGTCGGTCTCATAGGACTTGTCAATATGTTATTTTATTTATTTACCCTTTTTCTGCACTTGTTTTTGTTGGTTGTGTGCATCCTTACCTATGCAGAGGCCAAATTTCATTCCATATGAATCTGTCCATTTGATGCTACATTTTCAGTGGTGGTCCACCTCCTCCTTCTCTATAAAACGTCATTTTATCAAAAAAATGTGTGTTGAGTATTTCAAATTGGAACGTGCTCACTTTTCCGATTCTATTGAGAATGCACTTTAGTAGATGTACCACTTCATACAAACCAAGAAATACTAGTATAATGAAAAGGAAACTGATTCTTATGGGCCCAGCCTCTCGGCCAGGGAGCATAGCAAGTGAAGTAACTAATACAACTTATAAGTCCCTTTTCAATGCTCCACGATGTACAGGTGCTAAGCATGTCACGTAAGCGGAAAATGGCATGGCATAGCAATTAAGGAGGAGAGCACTTTGATGACCCTGGCAAGAAACAATGTCAAGTGCGCAAACCTATGCAAAACACATAAATAAAGGAATCTCACAAATGCATGAAAGAGTATAGTGGCTAAATAATTAAATGAAGGAAACTTAGCTAAACCAATTAAGCACCTAGGCATTGAGGACTTAAGTTGACAAACTGTTTAATCCGCTTAGCATCTCACCTAAGCACTCATGCATTCAAAGAGGCTTAATGACCCAACATTAAAAAAACTTCTAATAATCATCATTTTTTTGTCCACCACCATTCGAGGATTGCATCTACTCCATCTCTTCGGCTGCTTGTAGTGAGAGTAACTTAGCTAGTAATATAAAACACACACCAAGATAATTGCTTATGTGGTAGGTAGTTAATGAAGAGAGAGGTGTTTGGAGTAACATAATATGTTACCATCACAAAACACTTCCCAAGACAAAATGAGTTGTAGCGACCCGACCCGAATGGATCAAGTCTCTGTGCTCAGGCGTCATCCCTGGATCAGTAATGCTGACACCACACAGTACTTCGAAGGATTTATAACAGAGTAGCAATCACACACTTATTACATCATTGTCCAAAAGAGGACTTATTACAATAAATATGGCTTAAGGCCATCTAATATCGATAACATGAAGACTTGGAAGATAAGTGAGTCCATCAACTCCAACGGCATCACCGAGTATAGAACCACGACCTAAAGCACCTTACTCGTTATGCGAAAAGTCTGCAACATGAAAGTTGCAGCCCGAAAACGGGTCAAAGACATGGAATATGCTGGCAATGTAACACATAGAGAGTAATGAAGGAATAAGTCTATACTACATGCATATATGGCTGGTGGAAAAAGCTCTCTGATTCTGATTTTTGCATAAAGCCAGTTTTTCCCTCATCGCAAAGGAATAAATTTGTTTAACTATCATGGTGGTTGTTAAACATTGAGAATGGTTGATGACATCCTCAATCCCAATTAAAAGTACTCATTAAAAACCCAACAATATTAATTAGAGTAACATGTTGAGATTCACATGATATTCAAGCACTAGATACTCAAGATGTCCAGAACTGGGGACACGGCTAATCATGATTAGTTTATACACTCTGCAGAGGTTTGCGCACTTTTCCCCACAAGACTCGATCGCCTCCGTTTAATTTCTCGTACTGCAGGGTGTTTGAGAAACGGATGACCGAGACATAGTCTTTCATAAGCGCTAGCACCTTACTTGTGGGTAGACCGTACCAACCTACAACCCCTACATCTGCTAGTCTACCCGTAAGAGTTCGCACAACTTAATCAACTATGCGAGCCCATAATGGCTTGTGGCTGCACACGGAAGTTACTAGCATGAATGATCTTATGATCCCTTTGAGCCCGGGTGGCGGTCCGAAGAAAAACAGGCAAGTCCTGATAGAAACCAGGTGCCTCAATCCACCCAGATGTGTGTTTAAGTTGCCACCTTAAATAAACCATTAATTTAACAATCTCACATCTGTCATGGAATACACTCACCCAATCCACGTCTACTAGCATAGCATGGCAAATAAGCAAACGTAGAAGTAACTCCCAAGGTTTCATAAGTAAAACAGGTAATAGGTACTACCTCAACTACTTCCCATCCCACAATTTAATTAGATCCTAATCATGCAAGTGTTTGAGGAATAGATCTAATGCATAAACCTGGGTTTGAGAAAATATGATCAAAGTGTTACTTGCCTTGCTGATGATCCGCGAAACCTAGAGATTTGAAGTAACAAGCGGCGCACTCCGGGTGATCTATCGCAGACAAACAACAAGCATACAATAAGTACTCATCTAATGCACGGGTAAATCTCGAATAAAAGATCTGACCAGAAATTTCAACTTAACAACCCTTGGTTGCAAAAGAAAACGAATCAAACAAAACAACGGAAAACATCCGGCGAAAGAAAACAGCTCGGTTCTAGCAAGTTGAAACTAGATCAAATTTTTACAGTAGCAAAACTTTGTTTAAGTTGATTAGTCGGAACGGCGGTTTCGAAACGAAACTCCAGGCGCTTGAATCACCTGATTCCGATAAACGAGCGAGAAGATAAACTAGAAAGAAGATCGGATCTGAAATCGCGATCGGAAAAATAGCGGAATAAATCCGATTGAAAGAAAAACGACGAACGGTTAAACGGACGGACGTTTCGTTAACCGGGAATAACCGGTGATCACGTTCGTTAATACGAACGGTCCGGCAAACGCTCGCTAAACAACAAAACCGAAAAAAATAAAACCGATCTAGGGTTTCAAAAAAAAACCGAACAACGGTCGAAGAAAACCGGAACGGTTTTTATAGAAGAAAACCGAACCGAGGGGGAGGGTGGCGCGGCGCGGCTACCTCGACGAGGTGGGGCTCCGGCGGGGCGGCGGCTAGGTGGCGGGGTGACGGGCCACGGCGGCGGGCGGCATCGGCGGCGGTGGCGCAAGGCGGCGCGGGCGCAAGGCGGCGCAAGGCGGGTCAAGGGTTGGGGGGCGGCGGCTGCGGTTGGGGAGGAGAGGGGTGAGGGGTATATAAAGGGGAGTAGCTTGGCGGAGGGGCAAGCAAGGAGGAGGAGGAGTCCTCCTCGGACTCGGCCGGGCGGCGGCCTTGTTGCCAAGGCCGTATGTGAGGGGCGGCTGGGCGGCCGGGCCCTTGGCCCAGTTAGGCCAAGCATTTCTTTTAAATAAATAAAATCACGCGCAGAAAAACAAATAAAATAAAATCTAAACGAACTCCAAAATTTACAAAGTAAATTTTCCCCGACTCCTAAAAACGAGTCGAACAAAATGAACTTTTACTCGGGGCCTAAAATGCAATTTTCAAAAACATGCATTTTTCCCTAAGGCAAATAAAAAGTGAAAACTCCGAAATAAAATCTTATTTGTTTTTTTTGTTTTTATTAAATCTTCATTATTTCTTTATTTTGGGAAAGTCATTTTATTCCCTCTCTCAAATTTTGATAGAAGAAATAATTGAAGATAAAATAAATAAAATCAAATGATCCTATTTTCAAAATTTGAGAAAACTCAAATATGAAAATAACGAAATCTCCAACTCTCGCCGAGGGTCCTTGAGTTGCGTGAAATTTCTAGGATCGGCAAAATGCAAGAAAATATGTAATGCATGATGACTTAATGTATAACATTCCAAATTGAAAATTTGGGATGTTAGTATGTTACAAACCTACCCCCCTTAAGATGAATCTCGCCCTCGAGATTCGGGTTGGCTAGAAAATAGGTGACGGTGATCCTTGAGCAAATCTTCTTCTCTTTCCCAGGTGGCTTCATCCTCGGTGTGGTGGCTCCAATGAACTTTGCAAAACTTGATAACCTTGCTGCGAGTAACTCACTGGCATAATCGAGAAATCTTGACCGGTTTCTCCTCATATGTCAAATCATCCTTCAACTGAATTGCTTCAAGTGGCCTTTGTATCTCTTAACGGTACCTCTGCCATCTCGCAGTGACATTTCTTCAGCTGAGAAACATGGAATACATCATGAACTCCGACAGTCCCTCCGGCATTTCCAGCTTATAAGCAACTTCTCCCATGCGTTGCAAGATCCTATCTGATCCAACGAAGCGTGGTGCTAATTTTCCTTTAACTCCAAAACGCTTAACTCCTCGAAGTGGGGACACTCTAAGATAAACTCTGTCTCCAACTTCATATTCTATCGCCTTTATGCTTTTGAATCCGCATAGCTTTTACATGTCTGGACTGGGCTACCTTGAGCCTATCGCGAATCAACTTAACCTTACTGCTCGGACTCCTTAATCAAATCTGGTCCAAACAACTGACGGTCTCCGGCTTCGTCCCATGATAACGGTGTCCTGCACCTCCTTCCGTGCAAAGCCTCGAAAGGTGCCATCTTCAAGCTGGTTTGGTAACTGTTGTTATAAGAAAACTCTGCATCTGACAAGTTATCATCCCAACTAGATCCATAATCTAGTGCCCAAGCTCTCAAAGCATATCCTCCAAAATCTGATTGACTCTCTCGGTCCATCCATCGATGCAATGGGTGGAAAGTTTGTCTGAATTTCAGCCTGGTTCCCAATGTTTCGTGCAACTGATTCCAAAACTTTGAGGTAAATTGGGTTCCTCTATCTGATAGGATACTCCTCGGAACTCCGTGTAAACACACAATTCTGGTCATGTATATCTTTGCCAACTTAGCACTGCTCTAGGTAGTCTTAACTGGAATGAAATGAGCTACCTTCGTCAAGTGGTCGACTATAACCCAAATCGAGTCATAGCGAGCAGGTCTTTGGCAAACCTGTGATGAAATCCATGCCTAGTTTATCCCACTTCCATTCAGGTATTGGCAATGGCTGCAACAATCCTGCTGGCTTCTGATGTTCTGCCTTCACTCTCTGACATACATCGCAAACTGCTACATACTCCGCGATATCCTTCTTCATTCCGGTCCACCAGAAAGTATTCTTCAAATCCAAATACATCTTGGTATTTCCAGGGTGAATCGAATATGGTGAATCGTGGTGCCTCTTTCGTAATCAACTTCACGATCTCCGGTCATTTGGCACATAAACACGGTCCTCAAACCATAGGGTATCGTGGCTCATCCTCCACGAAATCCCTTAGCTTTTCCTTTGCTCATTTTCTCCTTTATAGAGGCAACTTCCTTATCTGCCTTTTGGGCTTCTCCGATTTTGTCCATCAACGAGATCTGAATCTCCAATGTCGCTACATAGCGTCTCGGAACTATTTCCAAACATAGCTCTCGAAGGTCCTCGGCTTACTCCTTGGGTATTCCTCCCATTATTTGTTTATTGACGTGGATCTTACGGCTCAATGCGTCTGCTACAACGTTAGCCTTCCCGGTGTGATAATGCAATCTCATATCATAATCCTTAATAAGCTCCAACCATCTCCTCTCTGAGATTTAATTCCTTCTGCGTGAAGATGTACTTCAAACTCTTGTGATCCGTGTACACCTCACAATGATTTCCAATGAGAAAATGTCTCGGTCTTCAATGCATGCACAACGGCTGCTAACTCCAAGTCATGTGTGGCATAATTCAACTCATGAGGCTTTACGTCAGTGAAGCATACTGAAACAACTCTTCCTTCCTGCGTAAGCAATGCTCCAAGTCCTCGGCGTGAAGCGCCGCAATACACCTCATAATCCTTGGTCCGATCCGGCAAAATTAACACCGGTGAGGTAACCAATCTTTTCTTCAACTCCTGAAAACTTGCCTCACAATCCTCGGTCCATATGAACTTGGTATCCTTCTTCAACAACTCCGTCATAGGCTTTGCAATCCTTGAGAAATTCTCAATGAATCTCCGGTAGTATCCTGCGAGTCCAAGGAAACTCGGATCTCTCCAACTATCGTTGGTGCTTCCCATTTGGTTCTGGTCTCAACCTTTGTGGGGTCAACTGCTATCCCTTCTCCGGATATAACATGTCCAAGAAATCCAACTTCCTTTAGCCAAAACTCACATTTCCTGAACTTGGCATATAACTGATGTTCCCTTAGTTTCTCCAAAACCAATCGCAAATGTTCCTTATGTTCCTCTTCATTCTTCGAGAAAACCAAAATATCATCAATGAACACCACGATTTAATTTATCCAAAAACTCCATAAACACTTTGTTCATCAGGTTCATGAAATAGGCAGGCGCGTTAGTCAGTCCAAATGACATAATGGTATATTCATACAGTCCATATCTCGTGGTAAATGCTGTCTTAGGTATGTCCTGCTCTCGAATCTTCAACTGATGGTACCCTGATCGCAAATCGATTTTGGAAAACACTTTAGCTCCTTGCAAACGATCAAACAGATCATTAATCATTGGTAGTGGGTACTTGTTCTTGATTGTTACTTCATTTAAACCACGATAGACTACAACCATCCTTAATGATCCGTCCTTCTTCTCTACTAAAAGTACGGGTGATCCCCAAGGCGAAGAACTGGGGCGTATATAACCTTTATCCAATAGCTCCTTTATCTGCTTCTTGATTTCCGCCAAATCCTGTGCGGGCATCCGGTATGGTCGTTTCGATATTGGGCATGTACCTGGCAAAATCTCAATCAAAAACTCAATGTCTCTATCCGGTGGCATTCCTGGCAACTCTTCCGGAAATACATCAGGGAAATCCTTCACCATGGCACCTCTTCTGCACAACTCCCCGATAAGGAATTTACTTGTGCTCTCCTCGGCTCATGCCGTGATACATACTTGATTCTCCTCCCTTACGGGGTGGTAAGAAAAATTGACTTAGTGGCGCAATCTATGTTCCCTCCATACTTGATAACCAATCCATGCTTAATATCACATCCAATCCTTGGGATTCCAGTAACTATTAGGTCCGAGGGAAAAACATAGTGTCCAATCCTTAATGACAATCGATCACACCATATACTAGCCATGTATTCTCGCCTCGGGTGAGGTTACTAGCATGGGTGACCTAAGGGCTTGGGTTGGTAATTTGTACTTATCCACAAATCCCTTGATATGTATGAATGTGATGCACCAAAGATCGAAAAGAACAACTTCTGATGGCGACTTAACCAAAAACTTACCGATTCTTGCATCGGGCTGATCTTCAACCTCCTCCACATCAATGTGGTTCACATCCCCTGTTGAAAGGGTTTGGCTTCTTTCCGAGCTTCCATTGCCATTTCCATTACGCCTTACGGGCATTCATTTGCATAATGCCCGGTCTTGCGGCACTTAAAGCAAGTGATGTGGCTCAGGTCTACCTTGGATGGTGTTGACGGGTTGGTGCGGTTCTGTCCATTGCTTCCTCCATTCCCGTTCCCATTCTTGGTGCCATTATGGTTGTGCGAATTACCTCCTCCATGGGTATGCTGAAACTGAATTCCCTGTTTAGGGGTATAACGGGGCTTCTGCTGGGCTCCAGAGTTATACTTCCCCTGCCCATACTTCCTCTTACGATTCTCAATTTGCTGTTGCTTTCCTTCAATCTTGAGGGCACGGTCTAGTAACTCCTGGTAGTTATTGAAACTTGCTACCATCAACTGCATGCTTAACTCATCATTCAGTCCTTCCAGAAACTTCTCCTGCTTAGCTGCATCTGTAGCAACGTCATCTAGGGCATAACGTGCTAACTTACTAAAATCATCCACATCTTGCCAATGATCCTTCCTCCTTGGCGTAAATTGCTAAACTCACGCTTCTTCATGGCCATAGCTCGTCCGAGACATGGGCAAGGCGGAAAGCTTGTCAAACTGATCCCATGTGGCAAAGGTGTCTACAAGGTAAGTGGCTGTAAAATTCTCCCACCATGCTTTGCGGGTCCTTCAAGTTGGTGTGCAGCAAACTTCACCTTCTCTCCATCTGTACATCCTGTAGTGGTCAACTCCCTCCCTACCTTACGGAGCCAATCATCTGCTACTATTGGCTCGGTGCTACTGGAAAACACCGGCGGGTTCATCCTTAAGAAACGTGTCAAGTGATCCGCAGGTGGTGGTGGCGGTGGGTTGTTGTTGTTGCCTTGGTTCTGTACCAATGTTTGGATCAAAGTGTTCTGCTGCTGAATCAACTGGGTGATCTCTGGCGGGAAAACAAACCCGGGGTCGCGTCTCGGAGGCATCAAATGGGTTTAGAAAAGATGAGAAAATAAGAATAGAGTGAGGTCTATGGAGAAACACTACCCAAATGTATATGAGCAAATGCACACAAAATCACTTCATTCAATTCAAACAAAGGGCTTACAACGGTCTAACTATCGCAAAAGTGCGTGAACTAAAATGTTACATGGAGGGAATACTACTAATATGTGGGGTCATCTATTAATTTGAACCGGTGGAAGACTCCATGATGTCTGCTCCAGCTTCGTCTTCAAAGTCGGGTTCACTTGGATCCGAATCGGTGTCGTCGATGATGATGTAGTCGCTCGGACACTCAACGTACTTGTCTTCATTCTTGAGCGCCAATTTCTTCTTGAGTTCTTCAATCTCATACTTAAGATCGTTATTGTGTCTTGCTACAGCTACGATCTCGTCCATGTAGTCCTTACGTGTAGACTTTAGCTCTTCTTCAAGTTCGATGATCCTTCCCTTTGCATCCTTCAATTCGATCATATCATTGCACATCCGGTTCTCTGGCGTCGAATGTGCTGGTTTAATTCCTGGATGAAAGCTGCAATGGATCTATCCTTCTTGGTGCTGACTATCTCCCATTGTTCATCTCTGCGTCCACAAATCTGATAGGTGGTGTCCTTGAGGTCTTCTTGGTAAACTTCTCCAATGCGTCCCATGGTGATATGAGCTGCCATGCTCTTTCCCAGACTCCAGGTTGGTGCACTAAAAACACTATCTATAGGCTTGGTGATTGGGGCGAATGTCCTTCCCAGAACGTGAGCTTGAATCTTCCAGCGCTCTTCTTCAGGCAGAGTGGCGTTGAAAGTTCCGGTGAAGCTTGGTAGTCCAATGTTCAGGTACTTGGTGACTTCCTTCAAGTGAAATCCAAAAGGTGTGCCTTCATCTGGTTGGGCGTACTTGATCTTCGCGTCCTTCATCCTAAAGAGTAGAAAATATGAGGAGTTAGAAAATGTGAAGAGAGTAGTGATCTATGGCTTTAACTTAATGGTCGTGTCCTACAGTTAGCGTGTGCTCTGATACCATCTCTGTAGCGACCCAACCCGAATGGATCAAGTCTACGTGTTTCAAAGGCGTCATCCCCGGATCAAGAATGCTGACACCACACAGTACTTCGAAGGATTTATAACAGAGTAGCAATCACACACTTATTACATCGTTGTCCAAAAGAGGACTTATTACAATAAAGATGGCTTAAGGCCATCTAATATCGATAATAGCGGAAGACTTGGAAGATAAGTGAGTCCATCAACTCCAACGGCATCACTGAGTATAGAACCACGACCTAAAGCACCTTACTGTCGTTCGAAAAGTACGCAACATGAAAGTTGCAGCCAAAACGGGTCACACATGGAATATCTTGGCAATGTAACACATAGAGAGTAATGAAGGAATAAGTCTATACTACATGCATATATGGCTGGTGGAAAAAGCTCTCTGATTCTGATTTTTGCATAAAGCTAGTTTTTCCCTACTGCAAAGGAATAAATTTGTTTAACTATCATGGTGGTTGTTAAACATTGACAATGGTTGACAGCATCCTCAATCTCAATTAAAAGTACTCATTAAAAACCCAACAATATTAATTAGAGTAACATGTTGAGATTCACATGATATTCAAGCACTAGATACTCAAGATGTCCATAACCGGGGACACGGCTAATCATGATTAGTTTATACACTCTGTAGAGGTTTGCGCACTTTTCCCCGCAAGACTCGATCGCCTCCGTTTGATTTCTCATACTGCAGGGTGTTTGAGAAACGGATGACCAAGACATAGTCTTTCAGAAGCGCTAGCACCTTACTTGTGGGTAGACCGTACCAACCTACAACCCCTACATCTGCTAGTCTACTCGTAAGAGTTCGCACAACTTAATCAACTATGCCAGAGCCCATAATAGCTTGTGGCTGCACACGGAAGTTACTAGCATGAATGATCTTATGATCCCTTTGAGCCCGGGTGGCGGTCCGAAGAAAACAGGCAAGTCTGATCGAAACCAGGTGCCTCAATCCACCCGGATGTGTGTTTAAGTTGCCACCTTAAATAAACCATTAATTTAACAATCTCACATCTGTCATGGAATACACTCACCCAATCCACGTCTACTAGCATAGCATGGCAAATAAGCAAGCGTAGAAGTAACTCCCAAGGTTTCATAAGTAAAACAGGTAATAGGTACTACCTCAACTACTTCCCATCCCACAATTTAATTAGATCCTAATCATGCAAGTGTTTGAGGAATAGATCTAATGCATAAAAACTGGGTATGAGAAAATATGATCAAAGTGTTACTTGCCTTGCTGATGATCCGCGAAACCTAGAGATTCGAAGTAACAAGCGGCGCACTCCGGGTGATCTATCGCAGACAAACAACAAGCATACAATAAGTACTCATCTAATGCACGGGTAAATCTCGAATAAAAGATCGACCAGAAATTTCAACTTAAGAACCCTTGGTTGCAAAAGAAAACGAATCAAACAAAACAACGGAAAACATCCGTGAAAGAAAACAGCTCGGTTCTAGCAAGTTGAAACTAGGTCAAATTTTACAGTAGCAAAACTTTGTTTAAGTTGATTAATCGGAACAACGGTTTCGAAACGAAACTCCAGGCGCTTGAATCACCTGATTCCGATAAACGAGTGAGAAGATAAACTAGAACGAAGATCGGATCTGAAATCGCGATCGGAAAAATAGCGGAATAAATCCGATTGAAAGAAAAACGACGAACGGTTAAACGAACGGACGTTTCGTTAACCGGGAATAACCGGTGATCATGTTCGTTAAGACGAACGGTCCGGCGAACGCTCGCTAAACAACAAAACCGAAAAAAATAAAACCGATCTAGGGTTTCAAAAAAAACCGAACAACGGTCAAAGAAAACCGGAACGGTTTTTATAGAAGAAAACCGAACCGAGGGGGAGGGTGGCGCAGCGCGGCTACCTCGACGTGGTGGGGCTCCGGCGGGGCGGCGGCTAGGTGGCGGGGCGACGGCGTCACGGCGGCGGTGGCGCAAGGGGCGGCGGCGGCGGCGGCTGCGGGTTGGGGGCGGCGGCGGCTGCGGTTGGGGAGGAGAGGGGGGTGAGGGGTATATAAAGGGGGGAGTAGCTTGGGGGAGGGGGCAAGCAAGGAGCAGGAGGAGTCCTCCTCGGATTCGGCCGGCGCGCGAGGGGAGGGGCGGCTGGGCCCTTGGCCCAGTCGGGCGCTACGAATTTTTTTTAAATAAATAAAATCACACGCAGAAAAACAAATAAAATAAAATCTAAACGAACTCCAAAATTTACAAAGTAAATTTTCCCCGACTCCTAAAAACGAGTCGAACAAAATGAACTTTTACTCGGGGCCTAAAATGCAATTTTCAAAAACACGCATTTTTCCCTAAGGCAAATAAAAAGTGAAAACTCCGAAATGAAATCTTATTTGATTTTTTTTGTTTTTATTAAATCTTCATTATTTCTTTATTTTGGGAAAGTCATTTTATTCCCTCTCTTAAATTTTCATAGAAGAATAATTGAAGATAAAATAAATAAAATCAAATGATCCTATTTTCAAAATTTGAGAAAACTCAAATATGAAAATAACGAAATCTCCAACTCTCTCCGAGGGTCCTTGAGTTGCGTGAAATTTCTAGGATCGGCAAAATGCAAGAAAATATGTAATGCATGATGACTTATTGTATAACATTCCAAATTGAAAATTTGGGATGTTACATGAGTCTACAAGCTAATAAATACAACCATCTATCACACTTCCTCTATGTTACTCCCCGCTACGAAGATAATAACATAGAGTAGTGTCATATGCATGACATTGGTGTAAGTTACTCCCCACTATGACTAGCCTTCCGTTTTATAGGGCTCAATCAAAAATCTCACAAACCAAGATAGATGGTGAGTGGTGAAATAATTTTTGTAATTTGCAAAAGTACTCAATTAATACACTCTTTTTTCATAAAAATATATTTGACCTAAGACTTTTACATGCATTGATGAGTTGTCTCTTAATCCTTGCATGTTGCAGTTTAATGCACCTTAAAATCTGAACATGTCATGATGGGTAATAAAATTAAGAACTATAAAACGATTTTTTTATATAAGCCTTGTAAACCGAAAAGGAAGGAGCGGTACAACGACACGTCAAAAAAAATTTGCCGGGGTTAAAACACAGAGACCATCGGGTTATTATGCACGCTCTCTCTCTTTTACAGTGCCTTTTGTTTTGAGGCAAATCTCTTTTATAGTGCTTATCAAGCTTTTATGTTCCAGCCATGTCAAGGTATTTACTCTTGTTGCATGGGCTTGCTTTTGTAACGCCACAAGTAATCATCTGACTATCCAAGGACAACACCAAGGGGCCATATTCGGAAAATTTTCGTGTTTTGACCCTTTTGCGATACAAATTCAGGATCTGACCCCGTTGGGAAAATTTTCTAGTTTTGACCCTTTCGCTACCGCCAGGGGTCCTGGCGGTAAGGTTAGATAGCCTACCGCCAGGGCCCCTGGTGGTAGGGTGCGAAGGAGGGGGACGGCGGCCGTTTGCCCGAGCCGACGTGGATTAGTACCCTACCGTCAGGGCCCCTGGCGGTAGGCTGTCTAACCCTACTGCCAGGACCCCTGGCGGTAGGGTGTGGCTGGGTTTTGCAGTGCAAACCTTCTGTAACGAAATATCGAAGTGCCCTGTGATGACCCACAAGTATAGGGGATCTATCATAGTCCTTTCGATAAGTAAGAGTGTCGAACCCAACGAGGAGCAGAAGGAAATGATAAGCGGTTTTGACAAGGTATTCTCTGCAGAAATCTTGAAACAAGTGGTAACAGATAGTTGTGTGATAGGATAATTTGTAACGAGCAACGAGTAACAAAAGTAAATAAGGTGCAGCAAGGTGGCCCAATCCTTTTTGTAGCAAAGGACAAACCTGGACAAACTCTTATAATAGGAAAAGCGCTCCCGAGGACACATGGGAATATCGTCAAGCTAGTTTTCATCACGTTCATATGATTCGCGTTCGGTACTTTGATAATTTGATATGTGGGTGGACGGTGCTTGGGTGTTGTTCTTACTTGAACAAGCATCCCACTTATGATTAACCTCTATTGCAAGCATCCATAACTACAACAAAAGTATTAAGGTAAACCTAACCATAGCATGAAACATATGGATCCAAATCAGCCCCTTACGAAGCAACGCATAAACTAGGGTTTAAGCTTCGGTCACTCTAGCAACCCATAATCTACTTATTACTCCCCAATGCCTTCCTCTAGGCCCAAATAATGGTGAAGTGTTATGTAGTCGATGTTCACATAACACCACTAGAGGATAGACAACATACATCTCATCAAAATATCGAACGAATACCAAATTCACATGACTACTAATAGCAAGACTTCTCCCATGTCCTCGGGAACAAACGTAACTACTCACAAAGCATATTCATGTTCATAATCAGAGGGGTATTAATATGCATAAAGGATCTGAACATATGATCTTCCACCAAATAAACCAACTAGCATCAACTACAAGGAGTAATCAACACTACTAGCAACCTACTGGTACCAATCCCGGACTTGGAGACAAGAATTGGATACAAGAGATGAACTAGGGTTTTGAGAGGAGATGGTGTTGGTGAAGATGTTGATGGAGATTGCCCTCTCCCGATGAGAGGAGCGTTGGTTATGACGATGGCGACGATTTCCCCCTCCCGGAGGGAAGTGTCGCCGGCAGAACAGCTCTGCCGGGGCCCTAGATTGGTTCCGCCAAGGTTCCGCCTCGTGGCGGCGGAGTTTCGTCCCGAAAGGTTGCTTCTGATTTTTTTCCTCGACGAAAGACCTCATATAGCAGAAGATGGGCATCGGAGGGCCACCAGGGGGCCCACGAGGTAGGGGGCGCGCCCTAAGGGGGGGCGCCCCCACCCTCGTGGACAGGGTGTGGGCCCCCGCACCCTCGTGGACAGGGTGTGGGCCCCCTGGCCTTCATCTTTGGCGAGGATTTTCTATTATTTATTATAAGATATTCCGTTGAGTTTCAGGACTTTTGGAGTTGTGCAGAATAGGTCTCTAATATTTGCTCCTTCTCCACCGAATTCCGGTGTAAGCATTCTCCCTCCTTATGTAAACCTTGTAAAATAAGAGAGAATAGGCATAACTATTGTGACATAACGTGTAATAACAGCCCATGATGCAATAAATATCGATATAAAAGCATGATGCAAAATGGACGTATCAACTCCCCCAAGCTTAGACCTCGCTTGTCCTCAAGCGAAAGCCGATAACGATAAATATGTCCCCATGTTTAGAGGTAGAGGCGTCGATAAAAATAAAAATATGGACATGAAGGCATCATGATTATTCTCATAACAACAACATAAATAGAAATTGTCATATGATTGCTTATGTTCAAGTAATAATCCATTCACAATGCAGAGTACGAATCATAAACTTTATTGAGAACCAACAAACTATAATCTCAGTCATTGAAGCAATTGCAATTTATCATAACATCGAGAAGAGTTTATGCCGAGCTTAATAGCAAGTCCACATACTCAACTATCATTTAGTCCTTCATAATTGCTAACACTCACGCGATACTTGTGGTTACGGAGTTTTAATCGGACACAGAGAAAGATAGGGGCTTATAGTTTCGCCTCCCAACCTTTTACCTCAAGGGTAATGTCAGCAATAATAACTCATGCCCCCTACATCTAATTAGATATATCAATCAGGATCTTTCCAACACACTGTGCTTGCCAAAGGATAAAATGTAAAAAGGAAAGGTGAAGATCACCATGACTCTTGCATAAGGTAGAGCATAATAATAAAAGATAGGCCCTTCGCAGAGGGAAGCAGAGGTTGCCATGCGCTTTTATGGTTGGATACACAAAATCTCAATGTGAAAGAACGTCACTTTATATTGCCCCTTGTGGTATGAACCTTTATTATGCAGTCCGACGCTTTTATTTCTTCCACATCACAAGATCGTATAAAGCTTATTTCTCCAACACCAATCAATCATACATATTTAGAGAGCAATTTTTATTGCTTTGGACCGATGACAACTTACTTGAAGGATCTTACTCAATCCATAGGTAGATATGGTGGACTCTCATGGCAAAACTGGTTTAAGGGTTTTTGGAAGCACAAGTATCTCTACTTGGTGCTGAGAATTTGGCTAGCATGAGGGGGAAAGGCAAGCTCAACATGTTGGGAGATCCATGACAACATACTTTATCTCAGATATAAGAAAACATAACTCGTTATGTTGTCTTCCTTGTCCAACATCAACTCTTTAGCATGTCATATTTTAATGAGTGCTCACAATCACAAAAGATGTCAATAATAGTATATCTATATGTGAAACCTCTCTTTCCTTATTACTTCCTATTAATTTCAACGATGACCAAAGCTATGTTTGTCAACTCCCAACAACTTTCAATCATCATACCCTTTCTATGTGAAGTCATTACTCTCAATAAGATCAATATGAACTCTTTGTTTCTTTTTATTATTTTTCTTTCTTTTCTTTTATTTACTCAAGATCATGGCAAAATAATCAAGCCCTTGACTCAACACTAATCTTTATTATATAGCTCACGGACTCGATTACATAGAGAGATTATAAAGCAAAAACTCAAAACTAGATCATGCCATAAACTTTATTCTACTCGATCAAGATACTACTAATAGGATCGAACTAAGAAAAATGGTAAAGATAGGAGATGTGGTTGTGATACGATACCGGGGCACCTCCCCCAAGCTTGGCAGTTGCCAAGAGGAGTGCCCATACCCATGTGATTATGTCTCCTTCTTCGGGGTTGGTGAAATATTCTTGGCGATGATGCCCTTTAGGATGTGATTCTCCTCTTCAAGCTTGTTGACTTGCTGCTTGAGGTCCATTATTTCCATGCGAAGCTTTCCTGTAACTGCTAAGGCTCCTTGCACCCAAGGTGTTGCATAGCTGCGGGTGAACAAGTGACACTCCTCTTCATATTTTCATAAGAAAGAAATCTAACATTGGAAGGGATAACCGAGTTTGGAATAGCTGAGCTCTGTAGTTCCCCCATCGCGAACCCAGCTCGGAAGCGAGAAGTGACTTCTTGATCCTCCATGGCATCTACTCTCATCAAGTCAGCCTCCATCTCCTCCTCCGTTGCTGGCCCAAAGGGGTCACCCATTGTTGCCCTTGGTTAGGTCTTGGGATTAGATACCCGGCTCTCCCCGACTGACTCTTGAGAAGACATCTTGCTCTAATCTGTAGCAGCAATAGCTCGAAACAAAAACAGAGGATACTTGCGTGATAAGGGAGTCAAAACCTTTGGGAGAATATATAATGAATTTTTACCGACCAAAATACGTATCGTGCAAGAAAACGGAGTCCGGAAGGCACACGAGGTGCCCACGAGGTAGGGCGCGCCAGGGGGTAGGCGCCCTCCACCCTCGTGTCCTTCATCTTGCTACTTATTTTTCTATTTTTCTAAATATTCCAAAACGGAGAAATATTGCCTTAAAATTTGTTTTGGAGTCGGTTTACTTACCGTACCACATACCTATTCCTTTTGAGTCCTAAACGCGTTCCAGAAAGTGTCCCTTATGTATTCCTCCAGGGTTACGGTTTCAATTACATTGGTTTCAACATTTATAGGATTACCTGAGATATAGTGTTTGATTCTTTGACCGTTTACCACCTTCGGATTTGTGCCTCCGAAGTTGTTGATTTTTATGGCACCGGAACGATAGACTTCCTCGATAACGTAGGGACCTTCCCATTTGGAGAGAAGCTTTCCTACAAAAAATCTTAAACGAGAGTTGTATAACAATACATAATCACCTACATTAAACTCACACTTTTGTATCCTTTTGTCATGCCATCTTTTAACTTTTTCTTTAAATAACTTGGCGTTTTCATAAGCTTGGGTTCTCCATTCATCAAGTGAGCTAATATCAAATAACCTCTTCTCACCGAAAAGTTTGAAATCATAGTTGAGCTCTTTAATAGCCCAATATGCCTTATGTTCTAGTTCGAGAGGTAAGTGACATGCTTTTCCATAGACCATTTTATAAGGAGACATACCCATAGGATTTTTATATGCAGTTCTATAGGCCCATAATGCATCATCAAGTTTCTTGGACCAATTCTTTCTAGACCTATTGACAGTCTTTTGCAAAATTAATTTGAGTTCTCTATTACTCAATTCTACTTGACCACTAGACTGTGGGTGATAAGGAGATGCAATTCTATGATTAACGTCATATTTAGCAAGAATTTTACGGAAAGCACCATGAATAAAATGTGAACCACCATCAGTCATTAAATATCTAGGGACTCCAAACCTCGGAAAAATAACTTCTTTAAGCATTTTAATAGAAGTGTTATGATCAGCACTACTAGTTGGAATAGCTTCTACCCACTTAGTAACGTAATCAACAGCAACTAAAATATGTGTATATCCATTAGAGATAGGGAAAGGTCCCATATAATCAAAGCCCCAAACATCAAATGGTTCAATAGCAAGTGAATAATTCATAGGCATTTCTTGACGTCTACTAATATTACCAATTCTTTGACATTCATCACAAGATAGGACAAACTTACGGGCATCCTTGAAGAGAGTAGGCCAATAAAAACCAGATTGCAATACCTTATGTGCAGTTCTATCTCCAACGTGGTGCCCTCCATAAGCTTCGGAGTGACACTTGCGTAGGATCTGTTCCTATTCATGCTCAGGTACACAACGTCTAATAACACCATCTACTCCTTCTTTATAAAGATGTGGGTCATCCCAAAAGTAATGTCTCAAATCATAGAAAAACTTTTTCTTTTCTTTGGTATGTGAAACTAGGTGGTATAAATTTAGCAACAATGTAATTGGCATAATCAGCATACCACGGAGTACTCTGAGAAGCATTTATGACATTTAGTTGCTCATCGTGAAAGCTATCATCAATAGGTAGTGGGTCATCAAGAACATTTTCTAACCTAGACAAGTTGTTTGCAGCAGGGTTCTCAGCTCCTTTCTATCAATAATATGCAAATCAAATTCTTGTAGCAAGAGAACCCATCTAATAAGTCTAGGTTTAGCATCTTTCTTTTCCATCAAATATTTAATAGCAGCATGATCAGTGTGAATAGTTGCTTTAGAATCAACAATATAAGGTCTGAACTTATCACATGCAAATACAACTACTAAAAATTCTTTTTCAGTGGTAGCATAGTTTCTTTGAGCATTGTCTAGAGTTTTACTAGCATAATGGATAACATTTAATTTCTTATCAACTCTTTGCCCTAGAACAACACCTACAGCATAATCACTAGCATCACACATAATTTCAAAGGGTAAATTCCAATCAGGTGGCTGAACAATAGGTGCAGAGATCAATGCTTTCTTAAGTATTTCAAATGCTTCTACACAATCATCATCAAAGACAAATGGTATATCTTTTTGCAATAAATTAGTCAGAGGCCGAGAAATTTTTGAGAAGTCCTTAATGAACCTCCTATAAAATCCGGCGTGACCAAGGAAACTTCTTATACCTTTGATGTCCTTGGGACATGGCATGTTTTCAATAGCATCAACCTTGGCTTTATCAACTTCAATACCTCTTTCAGAAACTTTATGCCGCAAGACAATACCTTCATTAACCATAAAGTGGCACTTTTCCCAATTCAATACAAGGTTAATTTCTTCACATCTCTGCAAAACTCGATCAAGATTGCTCAAGCAATCATCAAAAGAGGATCCATAGACGGAAAGTCGTCCATGGAAACCTCACAAATCTTTTCACAAAAGTCAGAGAATATAGCCATCATGCATCTTTGAAAGGTAGCAGGTGCATTACATAAACCAAAGGGCATACATCTATAAGAAAAAGTACCAAAAGGGCATGTAAAAGTAGCCTTTGATTGATCTTGAGCCGACACAGGTATTTGAGAGAAACCAGAGTAACCATCTAGAAAGCAATAATGTGTATGTTTGCATAATCTTTCTAGCATTTGATCAATAAAAGGTAAGGGGTAATGATCTTTCTTAGTTGCTTTATTTATTTGCGGAAATCAATTACCATCCTATAACCTGTAATAATTCTTTGCGGGATCAATTCATCTTTATCATTAGGAACAACAGTAATACCTCCCTTCTTAGGGACACAATGGACAGGACTTACCCACTGACTATCAGCAACGGGATAAATTATACCTGCCTCCAAAAGCTTTAGTATTTTACCACTTCTTTCATCTTAGGATTAAGCCTTCGTTGATGATCACGGACTAGTTTGGCATCTTCTTCCAAATTTATTTTATGTTGACATAGAGTGGGACTAATGCCCTTAAGATCATCAAGAGTATATCCAATAGCAGCACGGTGCTTCTTCAGGGTTTTCAATAATCTCTCTTCTTCATGCTCTGAAAGGTTAGCACTGATAATAACTGGATATATTTTCTTTTCATCAAGATAAGCATATTTAAGATTATCAGGCAACTGTTTAAGCTCGAACACGGGATCACCTTTGGGTGGAGGAGGATCCCTTAGGATTTCAACAGGCAAATTATGTTTCAGAATAGGTTCCTGTTTAAAGAATACTTCATCTATTTCCCTTCTTTCATTCATAAACATATCATTTTCATGGTCTAGCAAATAATGTTCTAAAGGATCACTAGGAGGTACGGCGATAGAAGCAAGACCAATAATATCATCCTTACTAGGCAATTCTTCTTCACGGTGTTGTTTACTAAACTTAGAAAAAGTAAACTCATGAATCATATCATCCAAACCAATAGTAACAACATTCTTTTTGCAGTCTATCTTAGCATTAACAGTGTTCAAGAAGGGTCTACCAAATATAATGGGACAAAACCTATCTTGTGGGGAGCTAAGAACAAGAAAATCAGCAGGATATTTTGTTTTCCCACACAAGACTTCAACATCTCTAACAATTCCCATTGCAGATATAGTATCTCTATTGGCAAATTTAATTGTAACATCAATATCTTCTAACTCAGCAGGTGCAATTTCATGCTTAATTTCTTTATATAAGTCATAAGGTATCACACTAGCACTAGCACCCATATCACATAAGCCATGATAACAATGATCTCCTATTTTAACAGAAATAACAGGCACGCCTACCACAGGTCTATGTTTATCTTTAGCACTAGGTTTGGCGATTCTAGCAGTTTCACATGAGAATTGAATAACATGCCCATCAATATTATCAGACAAAAGATCTTTAACAATAGCAATATTAGGTTCTACTCTGACTTGCTCAGGAGGTGTATAAGTTCTAATATTGCTTTTTACGAACCACAGATGAAGCTTTAGCATGATCCTTTATTCTAACAGGGAAAGGTGGTTTCTCAACATAAGAGGTAGGAACAATAGGATCATTATAAGTGACAATCTTTTCTTCAACTTTAATAGGTACAGCTACTTTTACTTCTATGGAGGATGATATTTAAACCACTTCTCCTTAGGGAGATCAACATAAGTAGCAAACGATTCACAGAAAGAAGCTACTATTTCAGAGTCAAGTCCATATTTAGTGCTAAACTTACGGAGAATATCAGTATCCATAAAAGATTTAACACAATCAAACTTAGCTGTCATACCTGACTCCTTACCTTCGTCGAGGTCCCAATCTTCAGAGTTGCGTTTAATTCTATCCAATAAATTCCATCTGAATTCAATAGTCTTCATCATAAAAGAGCCAGCACAAGAGGTATCGAGCATGGTGCGATTGTTTTCAGAAAGCCGAGCATAAAGATTTTGAATAATTGTTTCTCTTGGGAACTCATGATTAGGGCATGAATATAACATTGATGTAAGCCTCCCCCAAGCTTGAGCGATGCTTTCTCCTTCCGAGGCCAAAAATTATATATATAATTGCGATCACGATGAACAAGATGCATAGGGTAATATTTTTGATGAAATTCCAATTTCAATCTTTTGTAGTTACATGATCTCGTATCATCACATAGCCTATCCCATGTCAATGCATCTCCCTTCAAAGATAAAGAGAAGACCTTCTTCTTAACAACATCATCGGGTATACCTTCAAGCTTAAATAGTCCACAAACTTCATCCACATATATTAGGTGCTCATCAGGATGCTTTGTTCCATCTCCTACAAAAGGATTAGTTAGCAGTCTTTCCATCATACCCGAAGGAAATTCAAAGGGAATATTTTCATATTCATTTTCAGTAGGTTCATTAGGTTGAGGAGTAACTCTTTGCTCTACTGGTCAGGGTGAAGATACCCCGAACAAGCCCCACAGAGGATTACTTTCCATAGTAACAAGTGACAGTAAATTTCAGCACACTATATAAATTTTTCCTTACCAAATTCCACCTACCAAAGGCGCTTCACTCCCCGGCAACGAAGCTAGAAAAGAGTCTTGATGACCCACAAGTATAGGGGATCTATCGTAGTCCGTTCGATAAGTAAGAGTGTCGAACCCAACGAGGAGCAGAAGGAAATGATAAGCGGTTTTCAGCAAGGTATTCTCTGCAAGTACAGAAACAAGTGGTAACAGATAGTTGTGTGATAGGATAATTTGTAACGAGCAACAAGTAACAAAAGTAAATAAGGTGCAGCAAGGTGGCCCAATCCTTTTTGTAGCAAAGGACAAGACTAGACAAACTCTTATAATAGGAAAAGCGCTCCCGAGGACACATGGGAATATCGTCAAGCTAGTTTTCATCACGTTCATATGATTCGCGTTTGGTACTTTGATAATTTGATATGTGGGTGGACCGGTGCTTGGGTGCTGTTCTTACTTGAACAAGCATCCCACTTATGATTAACCTCTATTGCAAGCTTCCGCAACTACAACAAAAGTATTAAGGTAAACCTAACCATAGCATGAAACATATGGATCCAAATCAGCCCCTTACGAAGCAACGCATAAACTAGGGTTTAAGCTTCATCACTCTAGCAACCCATCATCTACTTATTACTTCCCAATGCCTTCCTCTAGGCCCAAATAATGGTGAAGTGTTATGTAGTTGACGTTCACATAACACCACTAGAGGATAGACAACATACATCTCATCAAAATATCGAACGAATACCAAATTCACATGACTACTAATAGCAAGACTTCTCCCATGTCCTCAGGAACAAACGTAACTACTCACAAAGCATATTCATGTTCATAATCAGAGGGGTATTAATATGCATAAAGGATCTGAACATATGATCTTCCACCAAATAAACCAACTAGCATCAACTACATGGAGTAATCAACACTTCTAGCAACCTACTAGTACCAATCCCGGACTTCGAGACAAGAATTGGATACAAGAGATGAACTAGGGTTTTGAGAGGAGATGGTGCTGGTGAAAATGTTGATGGAGATTGCCCTCTCCCGATGAGAGGAGCATTGGTGATGACGATAGCGATGATTTCCCCCTCCCGGAGGGAAGTGTCGCCGACAGAACAGCTCTGCTGGAGCCCTAGATTGGTTCCGCCAAGGTTCCGCCTCGTGGCGGCGGAGTTTCGTCCCGAAAGGTTGCTTCTGATTTTTTCCTCGACGAAAGACGTCATATAGCAGAAGATGGGCATTGGAGGGCCACCAGGGGGGCCACGAGGTAGGGGGGCACGCCCTAAGGGGGGGGGGGGCGCCCCCACCCTCGTGGACAGGGTGTGGGCCCCCTGGCCTTCATCTTTGGCGAGGATTTTTTATTATTTATTATAAGATATTTCGTGGAGTTTCAGGACTTTTGGAGTTGTGCAGAATAGGTCTCTAATATTTGCTCCTTCTCCAAATTTCTGTAATTCCACTGCGGCATTCTCCCTCCTTATGTAAACCTTGTAAAATAAGAGAGAATAGGCATAAGTATGGTGACATAACGTGTAATAACAGCCGATAATGCAATAAATATCGATATAAAAGCATGATGCAAAATGGACGTATCACCCTAGCGGTAGGTTCACCCTACCGCCAGGGGGGCTGGCGGTAGGATGTGTGACCCTACCGCCAGGGTCCGTGGCGGTAGGGTCCTGTGTTTTATTGTTTCAAGTTCAGTTGCTTGGTTCTTTTCAAATTCAATATGACAACAATATCACAGATCTTGAACAATTAAACTTGGGCATCACATACACATTAACAAAACTTGAAGATAATATAGTTCCACAAATATTTCCAAAAATAGCAAATGGAGTTCCACATAGACACACAAGTTGCAAACACACCGTTCCACAAATAAGCTACAAACGGAGTTCCAACACACAAGTAGCAAACACACTGTTCCACAAACGGAGTTCCAACTACAAGAGCCAACTATCGGAGAACAGAATCAATTGCTCCTTCACGGTCCTCATTACTCTTTGAACGAGTCTCTTCAGTCTTCTTCTTGGGCCGTCGAGTACCCGATCTCTGGAAAGGGTCCGGAATCAGCAAATTCTTCTTCTTCGGATTCCTCTTCGGCAGCTGAGATGGTTGAGATGTTTGAGTTGGTGGAGGTCCATAATCTTCATCGTACTCCTCCTCCCCGTTGCTCTCATCCTCCTCCTCCTCCCCTTCTTCATGTGTGGCCTCCTCCTCCTCCTCCTCCTCCTCTTCCTCCTCCTCCTCCTCCTCCTCCTCGGCCAACCTAGACGACAAAGGAACATGGCCCGATGAGCCGATATGACCCTATGTGGCTACATGCCGATAAGCTTCAACTGACCCAGCTCCAGCACACCCAAGCAGCCCTACTAGCTTGCGACAACGCTTCACGAACTTCTGCACTCACAATGAAACAAGGGCATAATAAGTATCAGGTTTATGATTGCAAGTCAACAAAGATGCATCTGTTCCAATGATGCTGAAATTGTACCTTCATCGTCCCCCTCATTTTGTTCTCAGATTGTACACTCCCAGGGGCATCACCTAGTGCATTTGAGGCTTCAAAGATGCATATGTTCAGCTCACCAGACTGCAACAACATAAGTCAGTCATGATGACAAATAAAATAATTTAAATACAACCGTCGGTTCAAACTTACCACTCAGTTGATGAGGGGTGCAAATTCCCTAAATCCACTGTGCATGTCTCTGATGCCAGTCTGGTAGGCCTCTTCCTCGGGGTCATCCCTCTCCAGCTCTGCGATGTCTTCCGCCGTTCAACGAGGCCTGAGATGAAGACGGTGCTTCTGGCCATCATCGTACCACCTCATGTGTCGGTCCAGGTAAGCATACCAGTCAGTCACTTTCCTCTCCACGTCTTTCCGATACCTCCGTCGGTTCCACTCCGTCACATGAGTTTTATGCTCCTCTCCCCAGTCTGCGATCGACTGATTCTTCTGCCAGCTCATCTTGCAAGGCATAGGCCACAAGAAACATAATAATAAAGTCGCCACGCAATGAAACCATGGGCATGAAAGACAAGCGAACTCACATGTGGAGCGCGTTGATACGTCTCCAACGTATCAATATTTTTTGATTGCTCCATGCTATATTATATTCTGTTTTGGACATTATTGGGCTTTATTATACACTTTTATATTATTTTTAGGACTAACCTATTAACCGGAGGCCCATCCCAGAATTGTTGTTTTTCGCCTATTTCAGAGTTTCGCAGAAAAAGAATATCAAACGGAGTCCAAACGGAATGAAACCTTCGGGAACGTGATTTTAGGAACGAACGTGATCCAGAGGACTTGGACCCTACGTCAAGACATCAACCAGGAGGGCACGAGGTAGGGGGGCGTGCCTACCCCCCTGGGCGCGCCCTCCACCCTCGTGGGCCCCTCTTACTCCACCGACGTACTCCTTCCTCCTATATATACCTACGTACCCCCAAACTACCAGATACGGAGCCAAAAACATAATTCCACCGCCACAACCTTCTGTACCCGTGAGATCCTATCTTGGGGCCTTTTATGGAGCTCCACCGGAGGGGGCATAGATCACGGAGGGCTTCTACATCAACACCATAGCCTCTCCGATGATGTGTGAGTAGTTTATCTCAGACCTTGGGGTACATAGTTATTAGCTAGATGGCTTCTTCTCGCTTTTTGGATCTCAATACAATGTTCTCCCCCTCTCTCGTGGAGATCTATTCGATGTAGTCTTCTTTTGCGGTGTGTTTGTTGAGACCGATGAATTGTGGGTTTATGATCAAGTTTATCTATGAACAATATTTGAATCTTCTCTGAATTCTTTTATGTATGATTGGTTATCTTTGCAAGTCTCTTCGAATTATTAGTTTGATTTGGCCTACTAGATTGATCTTTCTTGCAACGGGAGAAGTGCTTAGCTTTGGGTTCAATCTTGTGGTGTCCTTTCCCGATGTGATGAGGGCAGCAAGGCATGTATACTATTGTTGCCATCGAGGATAACAAGATGGGGTTTATATCATATTGCATGAGTTTATCCCTGTACATCATGTCATCTTGCTTAAAGCGTTACTCTATTCTTATGAACTTAATACTCTAGATGCATCTTTGGATAGCGGTCGATGTGTGGAGTAATAGTAGTAGATGCAGGCAGGAGTCGGTCTACTTGTCTCGGACGTGATGCCTATATACATGATCATACCTAGATATTCTCATAACTATGCTCAATTCTCTCAATTGCTCAATGCTACGTCTTGAGCTTGTGTTGGTTTTCCCCGAAGAGGAGAGGATGATGCAAGAGAGTAGCGTAAGTATTTCCCTCAGTTTTTGAGAACCAAGGTATCAATCCAGTAGGAGGCCACGTGCAAGTCCCTCGTACCTACACAAAACAAATAGCTCCTCGCAACCAACACGAATAGGGGTTGTCAATCCCTTCACGGTCACTTACGAGAGTGAGATCTAATAGAGATGATAGATAATATTTTTGGTATTTTTGGTATAAAGATGCAAAGTAAAATAAAAGGCAAAGTAAAAAAGCAAAGCAATAATAAGGCGTAGGGAGATTAATATGATGAAAGTAGACCCGGGGGACATAGATTTCACTAGTGGCTTCTCTCAAGAGCATAGGTA
This sequence comes from Aegilops bicornis, assembly GCA_021605145.1. Classification (NCBI taxonomy): domain Eukaryota; kingdom Viridiplantae; phylum Streptophyta; class Magnoliopsida; order Poales; family Poaceae; genus Aegilops; species Aegilops bicornis. The sequence continues at coordinate 396,010,567 of CM038673.1, read as the reverse complement.
TTTTACGGTGGGTGAGCAATTCTTGTTGAGCAGTTGTGATGAATTGAGCATAGTTATGAGAATATCTAGGTATGATCATGTATATAGGCATCACATCCGAGACAAGTAGACCGACTCCTTTGCATCTACTACTATTACTCCACTCATCGACCGCTATCCAAAGATGCATCTAGAGTATTAAGTTAATGAAAATAGAGTAACGCCTTAAGCAAGATGACATGATGTAGAGGAATAAATTCATGCAATATGATAAATACCCCATCTTGTTATCCTCGATGGCAACAATACAATACGTGCCTTGCAACCCTTTCTCACATCGGGTAAGGACACCGCAAGATTGAACCCAAAGCTCAGCACTTCTCCCATTGCAAGAACTACCAATCTAGTTGGCCAAACCAAACGGATAATTTGAAGAGACTTGCAAAGATAACCAATCATACATAAAATAATTTAGAGATGATTCAAATATTGCTCATAGATAATCTTGATCATAAACCCACAATTCATCGGTCTCAACAAACACACCGCAAAAAGAAGATTACATCGAATAGATCTCCATGAGAGAGGGGGAGAACATTGTATTGAGATCCAAAAAGAGAGAAGAAGCCATCTAGCTACTAACTATGGACCCGAAGGTCTGAGGTAAACTACTCACAATTCATCGGAGAGGCTATGATGATGATGTAGGATCCCTCCATGGTGGAATCCCCTTCCAGCGGAGCTCCGGAACAAGCCCCAAGATGGGATCTCGTGGATACAGAAAGTTGCGGCGGTGGAATTAGTTTTTTGGCTCTGTATCTGATCTGTTGGGGGTACATAGGTATATATAGGAGGAAGGAGTATGTCGGTGGAGCTTTGGGGGGCCCACGAGGCAGGGAGGCGCACCCTAGGGGGGGGGGGCGCCCTCCACCCTCGTGGCCGCCTCGTGGCTTTCTTGACGGAGGGTCCAAGTCTCCTGGATCTTATCTGATGAGAAAATCACTTCCCGAAGATTTCATTCCGTTTCTTCGAAACACTGAAATAGGCAAAAAACAGCAATTCTGGGATGGGTCTCCGGTTAATAGGTTAGTCCCAAAAGTAATATAAAAGGGGAAAATAAAGCCCAATATAGTCCAAAACAATAGATAATATAGCATGGAGCAATCAAAAATTATAGATACGTTGGAGACGTATCAGGCATCCCCAAGCTTAATTCCTGCTCGTCCTCGAGTAGGTAAATGATAAAAAGAGAATTTTTGATGTGGAATGCTACTTGGCATAATTTCAATGTAACTCTTATTAATTGTGGTGTGAATATTCAGATCCGAAAGATTCAAGACAAAAGTTCATATTGACATAAAAATAATAATACTTCAAGCATACTAACTAAGCAATTATGTCTTCTCAAAATAACATGGCCAAAGAAAGTTCATCCCTACAAAATCATATAGTTTAGTCATGCTCCATTTTCGTCACACAAGAATGCTCTCATCATGCACAACCCCGATGACAAGCCAAGCAATTGTTTCATACTTTAGTAATCTCAAACCTATAAACTTTCACGCAATATATGAGCGCGAGCCATGGACATAGCACTATGGGTGGAATAGAATAATAATGTGGGTTATGTGGAGAAGACAAAAAGGAGAAGGTATCACATCAACGAGGCTAATCAACGGGCTATGGAGATGCCCATCAATTGATGTTAATGCAAGGAGTAGGGATTGCCATGCAACGGATGCACTAGAGCTATAAATGTGTGAAAGCTCAACAAAAGAAACTAAGTGGTTGTGCATCCAACTTGCTTGCTCACGAAGACCTAGGGCATTTGAGGAAGCCCATCGTTGGAATATACAAGCCAAGTTCTATAATGAAAAGTTCCCACTAGTATATGAAAGTGACAACATATGAAACTCTCTATATGAAAAACATGGTGCTACTTTGAAGCACAATATATGAGACTCGCTATATGAAGAACATGGTGCTACTTTGAAGCACAAGTGTGGAAAAAGAGATGGTAACATTGCCCTTTTATTTCTTTTTTTGGGCCTTCTTTTTTTCTTTGGCCTTTTATTTGGGACAATGCTCTAGAAAATGATGATCATCACACTTCTATTTATTTACAACTCAATGATTACAACTCGATACTAGAACAAAGTATGACTCTATATGAATGCCTCCGGCGGTGTACCGGGATATGCAATGAATCAAGAGTGACATGTATGGAAGAATTATGAATGGTGGCTTTGCCACAAATACTATGTCAACTACGTGATCATGCTAAGCAATATGACAATGATGAATGTGTCATGAAGAACGGTATGGTGGAAAGTTGCATGGCAATATATCTCTGAATGGCTATGGGAATGCCATAATCGGTAGGTATGGTGGCTGTTTTGAGGAAGATATAAGGAGGTTTATGTGTGAAAGAGTGTATCATATCACGGGGTTTGGATGCACCGGCGAAGTTTGGACCAACTCTCAATGTGAGAAAGGGCAATGCACGGTGCATCAAGAGGCTAGCAATGACGGAAGGGTAAGAGTGCGTATAATCCATGGACTCAACATTAGTCATAAAGAACTCACATACTTATTGCAAAAATCTACAAGCCATCAAGAACCAAAGCACTACGCGCATGCTCCTAGGGGGATAGATTGGTAGGAAAAGACCATCGCTCGTCCCCGACCGCCACTCATAAGGAGGACAATCAAATAACACCTGATGTTTCAAATTTGTTACATAACGTTTACCATACGTGCATGCTACGGGACTTTCAAACTTCAACACAAGCATTTCTCAAATTCACAACTACTCAACTAGCACGACTTTGATATTATCACCTCCATATCTCAAAACAATTATCAAGCATCAAACTTTTCTTAGTATTCAACGCACTCAAAAGAAAGTTTTACCAATCTTGAATACCAAGCATATTATTATTAAGCAAATTACCATGATATTTAAGACTCTCAAAATAATCTAAGTGAATCATGAGAGATCAATAGTTTCTTTAAAACAAATCCACCACCGTGCTCTAAAAGATATAAGTGAAGTACTAGAGCAAAACTATAAAGCTCAAAAGATATAAGTGAAGCTCATAGAGTATTCTAACAAATTATAATTCATGTACGGCTCTCTCAAAAGGTGTGTACAGCAAGGATGATTGTGGTAAACTAACAAGCAAAGACGCAAATAATACAAGGCGCTCCAAGCAAAACACATATCATGTGGTGAATAAAAATATAGCTCCAAGTAAAGTTACCGATGGAAGTGGGCCGAAAGAGGGATGCCTTCAGGGCATCCCCAAGCTTTGACTTTTGGTGTCCTTGAGTTATCTTGGGGTTCCATGGGAATCCCCAAGCTTAGGCTCTTGCCACTCCTTGTTCCATAATCCATCAAAAAAATTCACCCAAAACTTGAAAACTTCACAACACAAAACTCAACAGAAATCTCGTGAGCTCCGTTAGCAAAAGAAAACAAAAGACCACTTCAAGGTACTGTAATGAACTCATTCTTTATTTACATTGTTGTTAAACCTACTTTATTCCAACTTCTCTATGGATTATAAACTATTTTACTAGCCATAGATTCATCAAAATAAGCAAACAACACACGAAAAACAGAATCTGTCAAAAACAGAACAGTCTGAAGTAATCTGTAACTAACGCAAACTTATGGAACTCCAAAACTTCAGAAAAAAAAGGAAGACCTAGGAAATTTGTTTATTGATCAGCAGAAATTGGAATCACTATTTTATCACGTTCTGGTGATTTTTAACAATTTTTTTGTGAACCGAAAGTTTCTGGAAATTACAGCAAGATCAAATAACTATCATCCAAGAAGATCCTATAGGTTTAACTTGGCACAAACACTAATTAAACCATAAAACCACATCTAAACAGAAGGTAGATGGATTATTTATTCCTAAACAGAAACAAAAACAAAAAAAACTAAAAATAAAATTGGGTTGCCTCCCAACAAGCGCTATCGTTTAACGCCCCTAGCTAGGCATTGATATTTCAATGATGCTCACAAGAAAGACAAGAATTGAAGCACAAAGAGAGCATCATAAATCACGTGATAAACGCATCTAAGTCTAACATACTTCCTATGCATAGGCATCTTATAGGCAAACAAATTATTAAGGCAAGCAAAACTAGCATATGCAAGGAGCCGGAAAGAAACAATAGCAATCTCAACGTAACGAGAGGTAATTTATTATCATGAAAATTTCTACGACCATATTTTCCTCTCTCATAATAATTACATGTGGGATCATAGGCAAATTCAAAAAAATAGCTATCACATAAAATATTTTCAACACGATCCATATGCATGCAAAGTTGACACTCTTCCGAAATAGTGGGATTAACATTAACTAAAGTCATGACCTCTCCAAACCCACTTTTATCAAAAATTTCATAAGATTGAATATTCACCAAATATGTGGGATCTAGAGTTGACAATCTTCCAAACCCACTTTCAATATTATTGCAAACAATATTATCAATCTCATATTCATCATGGGGATTAAATAAATTTTCAAGATCATAAGAAGAATCACCCCAATCATGATCATTGCAACAAGTAGTAGACATAGCAAAACTAGCATCCCCAAGCTTAGGGTTTTGCATATTATTAGCACAATTGACATCAAGAGAATTTATAGTAAAATCATTGAAATCATGCTTTTCATCGAGGGAACTATCAAGCATGGGTGCAATAGCAACAATCTCATTTTTAACATAAGGAACTATAGCAAATTTGTCTTCATAAATATTGGCATCATGGCCACAAGAATAGAAAGCATCATGTTCATCAAGGGATATTTCAACCAAATCATCAGAATCATCATTATCTATAGATTCATGCATATCATTATTTTCTTCCAAAGCAACGGTCATTGTTTCAATAAATTCTTGGACATAGACATTATGAGCAAGGTTTTCATTGCAATATTTAAGTATGACGGAATTTTCAGATTTGTTGAGAGTAAAATCATACTTTTCAATCAAAGAAGCAACTTCATGAGCACCCTTAAAAATGACAAATTCTTCAATTTGTTCGATATCATAGTAGCTATAAACACCCTTTGCATAAGAAGATAAGATTTCATTATCATTGAACTCACATAGGTAGGGAAGGTGTTTTTAGGGTTCTTAGAGCAACAAGTAAAATCACACATTTCACAAAGATTCCAAGCATAGCATAGCAAACTATTTATATGATACCATAAGAGCTTCCTTTTTAGGACAAACGATGACGCACAAAATGAGCATGCTCATCTAAAGATTTCCCATCAACTAGGCTAGTTGGGGTTTCAGCACGAGCGCACAAGCATCGAAGATGATCCAAGTAGAACACTTTAAGTGGATCCATATCAATAGATTTTCAGCAAGCGAAGACGCAAGCATATAGAAGGCACAAGGAAACACAAACAAAGATACAAACGGGAAGAAGGCGAACGAAAAAGAGAGGGCGAATAAAACGGTAAGGGTGAAGTGGGGGAGAGGAAACGAGAGGCAAATGGCAAATAATGTAATGCGGGAGATAAGGGATTGTGATGGGTACTTGGTATGTTGACTTTTGCGTAGACTCCCCGAAAACAGTGCCAGAAATCCTTCTTTCTACGTCTTGAGCTTGCGTTGGTTTTCCCCGAAGAGGAGAGGATGATGCAGCAGAGTAGCGTAAGTATTTCCCTCAGTTTTTGAGAACCAAGGTATCAATCCAGTAGGAGGCCACGCGCAAGTCCCTCGTACCTACACAAAACAAATAGCTCCTCGCAACCAACGCGAATAGGGGTTGTCGATCCCTTCACGGTCACTTACGAGAGTGAGATATAATAGAGATGATAGATAATATTTTTGGTGTTTTTGGTATAAAGATGCAAAGTAAAATAAAAGGCAAAGTAAAAAAGCAAAGCAATAATAAAGCGTAGGAAGATTAATATGATGAAAGTAGACCCGGGGGCCATAGATTTCACTAGTGGCTTCTCTCAAGAGCATAGGTATTTTACAGTGGGTGAGCGAACTACTGTTGAGCAATTGACAGAATTGAGCATAGTTATGAGAATATCTAGGTATGATCATGTATATAGGCATCACGTCCGAGACAAGTAGACCGACTCACCTGCATCTACTACTATTACTCCACTCATCGACCCCTATCCAACATGCATCTAGAGTATTAAGTTAATGAAAATAGAGTAACGCCTTAAGCAAGATGACATGATGTAGAGGAATAAATTCATGCAATATGATAAATACCCCATATTGTTATCCTTGATGGCAACAATACAATACGTGCCTTGCAACCCTTTACATCCTTTGGGTAAGGACACCGCAAGATTGAACCCAAAGCTAAGCACTTCTCCCATTGCAAGAACTACCAATCTAGTTGGCCAAACTAAACGGATAATTCGAAGAGACTTGCAAAGATAACCAATCATACATAAAAGAGTTCAGAGAAGATTCAAATATTGCTCATAGATAATCTTGATCATAAACCCAAAATTCATCGGTCTCAACAAACACACCGCAAAAAGAAGATTACATCAAATAGATCTCCATGAGAGAGGGGGAGAACATTGTATTGAGATCCAAAAAGAGAGCAGAAGCCATCTAGCTACTAACTATGGACCCGAAGGTCTGAGGTAAACTACTCACACTTCATCGGTGAGGCTATGATGATGATGTAGAAGCCCTCCGTGGTGGAATCCCCTTCCGTCGGAGCTCCGGAACAGGCCCCAAGATGGGATCTCATGGATACAGAAAGTTGCGGCGGTGGAATTAGGTTTTTGGCTTCAGATCTCGATCTGTTGAAGTGCGTGAGGTATATATAGGAGGAAGGAGTACGTCGGTGGAGCTCTGGGGGGCCCACGAGGCAGGGGCGCGCCCTCCACCCTCATGGCCGCCTCGTGGCTTTCTTGACGGAGGGTCCAAGTCTCCTGGATCTTATCTGATGAGAAAATCACGTTCCCGAAGATTTCATTCCGTTTGAACTCCGTTTGATATTCCGTTTCTTCGAAACACTGAAATAGGCAAAAAAACAGCAATTCTGGGCTGGGCCTCTGGTTAATAGGTTAGTCCCAAAAGTAATATGAAAGTGGAAAATAAAGCCCAATATAGTCCAAAATTATCAAAAATTATAGATACGTTGGAGACGTATCACTCAACAGTAATTCGTTCACCCACCGTAATACTTATGATCTTGAGAGAAGCCACTAGTGAAACCTATGGCCCCCGGGTCTATTTTCCATCATATTAATCTTCCAACACTTAGTTATTTTTATTGCTTTCTATTTTACTTTGCATCTTTATCATAAAAATACCAAAAATATTATCTAATCATATCTATCAGATCTCACTCTAAATGAAGTGACCGTGTGAGGATTGACAACCCCTTATCGCGTTGGTTGCGATGATTTATTTGTTTGTGTAGGTGCGAGGGACTCGTGCGTGGCCTCCTACTGGATTGAGACCTTGGTTCTCAAAAACTGAGGGAAATACTTACGCTACTTTTCTGCATCACCCTTTCCTCTTCAAGGGAAAACCAATGCAGTGCTCAAGAGGTAGCACGCGTGGCCGCCGGTATCAGTTGGCGGGCCCGGTGGGGTATGCTGATACATCCCAAACTGCGTGGCCACGCGGTGTGGCAAGTGCCACTCGACGGCGTACACAGAGATCATGGGCACAATGCACCGCCAGAGACCACGGTCCGCATCGCACATCATGTTCAGATCAAAGTCCCACTCTCGGTCATGATACGACCAAAAGTTTACCTATTACATATACTTTGGTAAGTTCCCACTCTCGGTCAAAAGTGGAATCAAACAGAAATGTGTTCATATACCTGCATATGCGTCAAGGTATCCAACTCGTTGGTGCAGGTCTTGTACGAAGTCTTGTTTAGGCCCGTGTAGAGTTTGACAACGTCCCACTCATAAGCTACGGTGGGGTGTTAAGACTCGTCGCCGTCTTCGCTATAGGCACCCCATGGGCGTCTTGGCATCTTCTCCGGACGCCCCACCGGCAGCCGCTCCCACATTCAAATGGAGAGGGCCAAGACAAAGCCACCCATATTGGACTTGTCTCCCGTCCTCTCGTTGCGCCATCAAGCTGCAAAACATCAAATGAGGATCATATATAACAAAATGTCATGGACATACTTTCGTAGGTAGGCAATTATATACTCCCTTACCGAATGGTATAGGTAGGCGAGAGATGTGGTCCCCCAACTGTACCATGCATCCCAGTCCGCTAGGAAGAACAGATACGACCAGTTGGTAGAGTTCCCGGAGCTGTCCGGAAACACGACCTCCGTGAGAAGATACCACAGGTAGGCCCTCGCGTACCACTCCACAGTCGCCTCATCTGCGCCTTCGGGGCATGTCTTCCGGTGCTCTGAGAGCCAGGGCAACGACACACCGGATGTACGGTTACCATTAGCACCGGGGCAGTCGCCGATGAGGGTGGTAACCCTCTGCTGCCAGTTGGTCCTCTCCACTCGCCCGGTGAGTGCATGACCCTCGATCGGCATGGCAGTAATCATCGCCCAATCCTCGAGGGTCACCGTCATCTTCCCGCATGGCAGATGGAAAGAACGGGTCTCCGGTCGCCACCGGTCAATCAAAGCTGTCAGAGCTGCGGGGACAAGCGTCGGCGGCTGACGCTTGAACTGCAACACGAAACCCAATAGTCGGGCTCTCTTGAAGAACGGCGCGTAGCGCTCGTCGTAGTCCATATGCCCATGAACCCCATGACCCCTCATGCGCAGTGGCTGGAGCATCTGTCAAAAAGTCAATGCCAAAAGTTAGGAAATTATTTTCATCAATTTGAAACCTTTGATCAATATTTCATTCATATCACTTACCTCTCCGTTCTCTATGAAACGGGCACGATGACCCTTGTCGAATGCCCAGTCCAGCATGGACTACTGTGGGCCGATGTTGTCCGCAAGAGGTGGCCGCCTTAATAAAATTTCATAAAAAAAAGCATCATAAGCATAAGCATACATAAACAAAAAATGAAATCAAATCATATCAAAATCATATCAACATGCATCATATCAAAATAAAATCTTAAGCATATTCCTCCAACAACATCTACTACACATGATGGATCAAATCATATCAACATGCATCATATCAAAAAAAATCCTCCAACATGCATCATATCATCATATTTTTAAACAATTTTTTTAAAATAGAGTTCATCTTGAATGTATTATCTCCAAACAACATCTTCATATCATCATATCAACATGCATCACAAAACTACAATCAAGTCCTCCCACATGCATTACATCATAATTTTTTTAACAAAAACAATTATGAACTAGGGTCCATCTTCACACTAACATATGAACTATTGATTACAGTTCATATTCAGTACCCCTAGTTACTAAAGAACTAAGAACCAGAACTACAATCAAGTTAAAACAATCTTAGGTGAAAAAAATTCCAATCTAAGTTCAGAAATATGAGGGATTTCAAGCAAATAATGCGTCGAATCGGAAGCAAGTTTGCAAAAACTAATTGGAGGGATTGGAGGAGCTTACGTTTTTCTCTCCGGGGCCATCTCGATCCGCAAAAACGATGAAGAAACAATGAAGATCCGAGGGGGAGAGTGGAGGAGATGAGAGAGGGAGAGAGGGGCGAGTTGGGGGAGAAAGAAAGAAACTGCCGATGGGGGGGGGGGAGGGGGATGGGGAGGGGTGGGGAGATGGGTAGGGGCGCGGGATCTCGGGCGAAATAACTGCCCGAACCCTACCGCCAGGGGTCCTGGCGGTAGGGTTGGACAGCCTACCGCCAGGTGCCCTGGCGGTAGGGTGCGACGGAGGGGGACGGCGGTCGTCTCCGCATGCTGACGTGGATTAGTACCGTACTGCCAGGGCGCCTGGCGGTAGGCTGTCTAACCCTACCGTCAGGACCCTGATGGTAAGAAAAAGGGTCAAATTCCAAAAAAAAATCCAACCAAGGTCAGATCCTGAATTTGTATCGTTAAAGGGTCAAAACACGAAATTTTTCCCAACCGCCAAATTCACTGTTTTGATCTCTTCATCGAACTTTAGCGACGACGAGGGGCCGAATTTCGTGTTTTGACCCTTTTTGGATAGTATTTCAGGATCTGACCCCTGTTTGTATTTTTTTTGAGATTTGACCCTTTTGCTACCGCCAGGGCCTATGGCGGTAGGGTTAGATAGCCTACCGCCATGGCCCATGGTGGTAGGGGTGCGACGGAGGGGGGCGGCGGCCGTTTGACTGCGCTGAACGTGGTTAAGCACCTACCGCCAAGAGCCCTGGCAGAGTCAGGCGACCCTACCGCGAGCCCATGGCGGTAGGGTCTGTTTCGATGTAATGTTTCAGAACGAACAATTGAAGGGCCCTGGCGGTGGTATGCGACCCTACCGCCAGAGCCCATGGCGGTAGGGTCTTGTTTTTCAAAGTGTAATGATTCTCAGAATTGAAGAATTGAAGTGCCACAGGAGGTAAATCGACCCTACCGCTGGGGTCCTTGATGTAGGGTCCTGTGTTTTATGAATTTAAGTTCAATTGCTTGCTTCTTTTCAAATTCAATATGACAGTAATATTATAGCAAGTTTCACAAATATGACAACAATATCACAGATATCAAACAATTAAACTTGGGCATCACATACACATTAACAAATTTGAAGTGCATAGAACATTTCAAACGAACTTCAACTAATTAGTAAACGGAGTTCCACATAGTTTCACAAATAGCAAACACATAGATCCACAAATAGCAAACACATAGTTCCACGTAGCTTCATAACCACTAGAAAAGTTCAATCAAACGAAGTTCAACCAAACTAAAAGAGCCAACTATCGAAGAGCATAATCAGTTGCTCCTTCCCCTCTTGGAGGTACGGTCCTCGTTACTCTTTGAACGATTCTCTTCGGTCTTCTTCCTGGGCCGTCGAGGAACCGGTCTCTGGAAAGGTTCCGGACTCAGCAAATCCTTCATCTTTGGATTCCTCTTCTTGGCGGTGAGATGCTTGAGGCGTTTGAGTTCTTTGGAGGTCCATAATCTTCATCGTACTACTCCTCCCGTTGCTCTCATCCTCCTCCTCCCCTTCTTCATATGTGGCCTCCTCCTCCTCCTCCTCCTCCTCCTCCTCATCCTCCTCCTCCCCAACCAACCTAGACGACGAGGGAGCATGGCTCGATGAGCCGATGATACCTGTGTGGCTCTGGTGATGAGCTTCAATGACCTAGCTCCAAAGACACCCAAGTAGCCCTACCAGCTTGCGATAACGCTGCACGAACTTTCACTCGCAATGAAGCAAGGTCATAATAAGTATCGAGATCGACCGATCGCAAGTGAACAAGATGCATCTGTTCCGAGGAGGCTGAAATTGTACCTTCATCGTCCCCGACTCTGGTCTCAGTTGTACGCTCCGGGAAGATGACCTAGTGCATCCGAGGCTTCAAAGATGCATCTGCTCAGCTCACCGGACTGCAACGGCATAAGTCGATCACGTTGTGAATAAAATATTTTAAATCGACCGTCGGTTCAAACGTACCACTCTGTTGATGAGGGGTGCAAACTCCCTAAATCCACATGCATGTCTCGATGCCGATGCGGTATGCACATTCATCGGGTCAGCCACTCCGACTCCGATGTCTTCCGCCGTCCATCGAGGCTGAGACGAAGACGGTGCTTACGCCATCATCGTACCACCTCATGTGTCGGCCCTGTAATCATCCCGATTAGTCACTCTCCTCTCCATGTCTTTACGCCACCTCCGTCGGTTCCACTCCGTCACATGAGTCTTATGCTCCTCTCCCTAGTTCATGATCGACCGATTCTTACGCGGCTCATGCTTTGCAAGGCATAAGCAACAAGAATCATCATAAGCGCAATGAGATCATCATAAGCAACAAGAAACATGATAATCTCACGGAGAACAAAGAGCTCACGGTGGAAGCGCGTGGCGCTTGATATCGGTGGGCTGGCCCGGTGGGGTATGCTGTTAAATCCCAAACTGCGTGGCCATGCGTTGTGGCAAATGCCACTCGACGGCGTACACACAGATCATGGGCACGATGCACCGCCAGAGACCACGGTCCGCTATGCACATAACGTTCAGATCAAAGTCCCACTCTCGTTCTTGTCGTCGACCACGGATTACCTATTACATATACCTTGGTAAGTTCGCACTCTCGGTCGATAGCGGAATCAAAGAGAAAGGTGTTGGGCGAGTTCATATACCTGCGTGTCGTCAAAGCGTCCAACTCGTTGGTGTAAGTCTTGTCTGAAGTCTTGTTTAGGCCCGTGTAGAGTTTGACAACGTCCCACTCGTAAGCTACGGTGGGGTTTCGAGTCTCGTCGCCTTCTTCGCCATAGTCTTCCCATGGGCGTCTTGGCAACTTCTCCGGACGCCTCACCGGCAGCCGCTCCCACATCCAAATGGAGAAGGCACAGACAAAGCCACCCATATTGGACTTGTCTCCCGTCCTCTGCGTTGCGTCGTCAAGCTGCAAAACATCAAATGAGGATCAGATATAAGAAAATGTCATGGACACACTTTACCGTAGGTAGATACGCAATTAGACACTCTCTTACCGAGCGGTATAGGTAGGCGAGATGCCGTCCCCCAACTGTACCACTGCATCCCGATCCGCTAGGAAGAACAGAATCGCCAGATTGGCGAGTTCCGGAGCTATGCGGAAACACGACCTCCGAGAGAATATACCACAGATAGGCCCTCGCGTACAACTCCACGATCGCCTCATCTGCGCCTTGGGGCATGTCCTCCGGTGCTCGAGAGCGGATCAACGGCACACGGATGTACGGTTACTCTTGGCACCGGGCGATCGCCGATGAGGGTGGTGACCCTCTCCGCGATTGGCCCTCTCCACTCGACCGGTGAGTGCATGACCCTCGATCGGCATTGCAGTAATCATCCCCCAGTCCACTAGGGTCACCATCATCTCCCCGCATGACAGATGGGAAGAATGGGTCTCCGGTCTCCAACGGTCAATCAGAGCTGTGAGAGCCGCGTGGACAAGCGTCGGCGGCTGACGCTTGAACTGCAGCACGAAACCCAACAGACGGGCTCTCTTGAAGAACGGCGCGTAGCGCTCGTCGTAGTCCATATGCCCATGAACCTCGTGACCCCTCATGCGCAGTGGCTGGAGCGTCTGTCAAAAAGTGAACGCCAAAAAGTTAGGAAATCATTTTCATAAATCCGAGAACTTTGATCAAAATTTATTTCATATCACTTACCTCTCCGTTCTCTATGAAACGGGCACGATGACCCTTGTCGAATGCCCAGTCCAGCATGCTGATACCGTGGGCGATGTTGTCCGCAAGAGGTGGCCGCGTTAATAGAGTTTCATAAACAAGAGCACCATAAGCATAAGCATACATAAACAAACAATGAACTCAAATCATATCAAGATAAAATTTTAAGCATATTCCTCCAACAACATCTACTACACATGATGGATCAAATCATATCAACATGCATCATATCAAAAACCTCCAACATACATCATAGCTTCATATTTTTAAACAAAATTTTCCAAACAACATCTTCATATCATCATATCAACATGCATCATCAAACTAGGGTTCATCTTCACACTAGATCATATCATCATATCACATGCATCATCAAACTAGGGTTCATCCCTTTATCAACATTACATCATAATTTTTTTAACAAAAAAAATTATGAACTAGGGTTCATCTTTGCACTAACATATGAACTATTGATTAGAGTACATATCCAATACCACTACTTACTAAAGAACTAAGAACTACAACTACAATCAATCTTAGGTGAAAAAAATCAATCTTAGTTCAAAAACATGAGGAATTTCAAGCAAATAATGCGTCGAATCGGTAGCAAGTTTGCAAAAACTAATTGGAGGGATCGGAGGAGCTTACAGTTCTCTCTCCTGGGGCCATCTCGATCCGCCAAACGGTGAAGAATCGGTGAAGATCCAAGGGGAGTGGAGGAGATGAGAGAGGAGAGAGGCGACTTGGGGAGAAAAACAAGAACTGCCGGCGGAAGGGAGGGGAGGGTGGGGAGAAGGGAAGAGGCGGGGGCTCAGGGGCAAATAACTGCCGGACCCTACCGCCTTGAGAGCCTGGCGGTATGGTTAGGCGATCTACCGCTTGAGGCCCCGGGCGGTAGGGTGCGACGGAGGGGGACGGCGCCGTCTCCGCACGCTGACGTGGATAAGTTTCCTACCGCCATACGCCGTGGCGGTAGGCTATCTAACCCTACCGCCAGAGGCCCTGTCGGTAGGCAAAAAGGTCAAATCTCGAAAAAATTTCAAACAAGGGTCAGATCCTGAAATACTTTCAAAAAAAGGGTCAAAACACGAAATTTTGCCACGACGAGGGATCACTCACCGTGCTTCTGCGTCTTTGCCCAGTTCTGCAGCATGGGGACAAGAAATCCTTTGCTTTTACCTCAGCTTTGGCTACGTAAATTGGACTTTCACCAAACTGGAAACTGCATAGGCGACCAACAATGTAAAGCGTCTCTAGTATGTACTCTACGATGTAAAGCAACGCTATGGGTAGAGAGCTTCAAGCCTTCAACTGCTACATCTGCACCATCCTTTATCTTTGGTCAGCCCATCGCCCCTCGAAAGATGTAGACGATGACCCTTGCTTTTACCCAGCTTTGGCTTACACGGTACTCCCTTTGGTCCCACAATAGGCTTGCCCCAGCCTGGGAAACAAATTGAGTTCAGCTTTAAGGCCAACTCCACCGCGCGACCCTAAACAGACGTCCGTTTTATCCGGATTCTGTCCGTTTGGGTAGGGATTTAGGGTCGTATCCGGGCCTGTCCTGGGATGCGGTGGCCGTGCGCCCAGCGCGTGGCCGCATCCATTTGCCCCATCCTGTCCGCGTATATTTCTTTGCAAGTCCTTAAACTTTTTTTATCATTCATTTTTGGGACATGACAATACATTATCACATTTTGACTAGTAAAGCAAAGCCAAAGAAAACGAGAACCACAAGAATACATTTGAGAAGATACCCAACTTCCATAACTGCTGCCTTGAGTTGGGTTAGGGCCTTCTCGATGTATTCATTGTTGATCTGTGGAGGAGGCACGACGTTGCACCCTCCTTTCTTCTTCAAGCCAGAAGTCGACGTTGCTTCCTCACACGTAGTATCGTGCCTTGTTGCTTCTTCGCACGTAGTATCGTGCCTAGCCTCTAATCTAGCAACAATTGCACTTGTCTCATCTAAAGCCTCTAGGCTAGCTAAAAGTGCACGAACATGCAATACATTTCGCTCTATCAACATATCGATGTACTCTTCTTCCCAATACCAAAACTTGCATCCGTTCTACATAATAAAACTTAAAGTTAGCACCACTAGTCTAATCCAAGAGCACAAACCGAAGCTAAAAGAGCACATACCCCATCGTTTAAGCACTTGATGAACACCCATCCGGGATGCTCCGGCGTTGTGAACCGGCGCCACGACCACCCTTGGGCAAAGTGGTCGCACTTGATGAGGGGCAACAGCGATGCGCCGACGAGCTTTTGGGCAAGCACCGAGCCCGGCCGCCATTAAGCGTGTCTGGCGGGCCACCGACGGTGCAGATCCGGCGGCTTAGAGGACGAGCCATCTGCTGCATGTGGCCTTGCGGCCTCGCCAGGCCTTCCGGCGAGGTTCCGGCCGATCCATGGCGCGGCCCGGCCTCCCACAAATGGGCGAGCTCAAGACCGACCGGATCCGCCCGAAATCCGGCCGGCGGGTGCGCAAACAAGGTGGCTGCTTGGGTAGCTCGGCGGCGAAGAGGAAGGGGCTGAGCAAGCTGGCGTCTGAGTTACTACCGCAATGGCGCTGGCGCCAGCGGCGGCGAGGGGAAAAGTGAAGTAGATGCGGCCGGAGGGAGGGAGGGGGGCGGATAGAAAAAGGCCCGTCCTGTGCCACCGACGGGCGGGCCAGGGGAGGGCACGCCCAGACGACCGGCGCGTCCGTGTGGTGTATGTTTCACCCCAAAAACGGCGCAAACTTGGGCCGTGGATGGGTCGAAAGCGGACACAAAGCGGACAAAAGTCCGTTTGCGCCCGCGCGCTGAGCCGTTTTGTTTGTCCCTTTTACCCCAAACGGACGGGGGCGGACAGGATAGGGTCGCGCGGTGGAGTTGGCCTAACGTGGTCTGTTTCCTGACGTCAAAGTTGGCTGGCTCGCCGCAGGGTGGTCCGTGTCCAGTCCAGCGAGCATCTGTAGCTAGTACTCCTATATGCTTCGCGCACAAAGCATACTACCTATTGATCACTGATTAAACTTTTTTGTCTTCTGCTGAATTGTCAAAACTCTGTATGCACAAGATAAGTACACAAATTCGCTCAAGAGCAGTGCTGAACCTAAGCTAGAACGTCGAGCTACCTAGATTCAAGACTTGGACCTGTCACTAGGGAGACGATTAAATCGGGATGTGTGCGTCCACGATACACAACCATGGAGTTCAACAAGTCAGGAGAACAGAATGTTAAGAGTCAAAAGTGCGATAAATATTACTGGCATGCTTAGATAAAGCAGTCTTGAGAATATCAGGTCCAAATGATGCTTAGATAACAGTCTTGAGAATATCAGGTCCAAATGATGCTTAGGTAAAATACAAATATAGGAGCTGGCGACATTGCTTAGATAGTCCAATAAATAAGGTAATGGGAGCTTCTTCCTCTTGCGTTGAGTGAAGGTGCAGATGGCATTTGTGAGCCCAGAAGTGATAGGATTCGAGCTGACTTCAAACGAAAACTGTGCTGATTCCGCAACTCAGAAGTCAGGAACCTGATTCACATAAATAGCAGATATAAGTCACAAATGTGCAGTGTATCAAACCATTATCACACCACGAACATATTCGAAGGCCATCAGACAAAAGCTAAACTGAGATGATATGCAAAAGGAAATTTAAGTTTATGTAGATGGCGTTACAAAAACTGAAACAGTTGAGAAATGCTGAGTATTATGAGAAGAGTGTTCTATCAATTGGGCTGTTTGTTAAACTGAACAAACTATATACCAGTAGATTGCTATTCACAACATTAAGCCATGCCGATGTACAAGCAAACTGCGATTACAAACATTAAGACCGTGTACAAGTGAAGCAAAAGACTGCTTCATAGCATTTGATGATTTCAAGCAATAAAATTTTCGAAATATAAGGTACTTCCAAGGAAAATATATATGTAAGTGCTAATGAGACGATGAACAACATTAAGGTTTCTTTGCTCTTCTAAGTGAACAAATTTCAGTCATTCAATAAAAAAAAAGGCCAAACTTTAGGAAACGCACCGTTATGGTTATTTCCAGCTCTCCACTTTTTCAGTCAGAGTTTAGCTAATGGTTAGTGGCTGCGATCACTTGGCAGAACAAGTAGAACTTTAGGAAACGCACCGTTATGGTTATTTTAAGGGCTGTAACAAATAGCAATATTTGATTCATTCAACAAATAAAAGTGCATGCATGACATATGTTTTACTCCCTCCGTTCCCAAATAATTGTCTTTCTAGCCATCTTAAATGGACTATAACATACGGATGTATGTAGACATATTTTAAAGTGTAGATTCACTCATTTTACTCCGTATGTAGTCATTTGTTGAAATCTCTAGAAAGACAATTATTTAGGAATGAAGGGAGTACAAATTACATCTATCTTGCCCAAACTACCATGAGAAATTAACAAATGCAAGCACAAGTACTGTTCAAAAATACTAGTTAACAATCACGTTGCAACCATAAAACATGCTGACTTGTATAACTCTCAACGATTGACAGATATCATGCACATAAATCCCACTCCCACATACTAATTCGCTATGTACGTTACTGTGCTAGGGCCATTAATAAAGTACTTATTTGTTGGTACAATATCCATAACGCACAAGATCTGTTCTTTTGGTACAAGGAAAACACAAATAAAAGGCCTGATTCCAAACAATCAACAAAGCATATAAAATTCATAAAATTCCCCTTATATAAACACATACCTTCAATTCACTGAACAATTAACCACCCCTCTTTAAAAAAAATCACCCCTCTTTTCAAAATAATAAAGCAACCAGCTTGCATTTTGGAATTCTAGAGGTTGCATATAAGCTAACATCTAACAATGACAAGCGGCCTGCCCCAGCCACTGTAATAAGTAACTAAAGGATTAAATATCATTAAAACTACCGTAATTCAGGTTAGGGTTCGAAAAACTACCAATTTTGAAAATTTCCTAAAACCTACCAAAAATTAGTTTTTTATTTCAAACTCCATCGAATTGCGAAAGCTTTGGCGTGCCAAATATGACAGACCAGGATAGCAATGAACATGTGTACAGTGTAGCTAGAGACTATGATCCACGCAAAGGAAGAAACTATACATATGCATTAGACCTTCTACCACCGGCATATATCCAAAACTAGAGGAATCGAGAAAGAGATCGTGACTAGAAATTCTAAAACAGACATGTATTTGGAATGATTGCTTCACAATCGTTATCACCAGCATATATCGAAACCTCAAAGGCAGCCACATAGGAAATGAACTGAGGAATTAAGCTCATGATCAAGCAACATCGATGAGTGGCATCTTGAAGAGGGAAGGAGGTTTTACCAATCACCAGAAAGTCGTCAGTATTCTGGAGCGAGGAAGGCAGGCGGCCACGCGAGGAAGTAGGCGTAGATCGGGTGGCCGTACTCCTTGCCATGTTTGGTGTGCAGGGGCTCAATCTTGGCGGTGTCCAGATGTAAGGAGTAGCGCCCATATCCTATGGTTCTGATGAACACCTTCCCGGTACGCCCCGCGTCCATGTCGCTGGGCCAAACACTGAAGATCCTGTGGGCGAGGTCATTGGGCAGGCCTGGCACTGCGTCTCACACCACACGCATGTTGAGCATCTCCCTCTCCAGAAACCACCCATTGTCGCTCCCTCTGGCCTGCCCGCGGACCCAGAGCTGCAGCTGCCTCGAACGACTCCCCACGGCCGTCCTCCGGCGTCTCCCCGACGCGGTACGTGCAGAAATGGTCCGACAGCACGGCTGGCGCCAGCAGGTAGGACAAGTGCAGTGTCGCAGGATCCAGCACGAGCATGCGGTAGGAGTTGCAGATGTGCCAGTAGATCTTCCCGGCGGCGTGCACGCAGCGCCCTTCGAACAACCAGGGGTCGAAATCGACCTCTAGCTCCATGGTCCGCGGGTGGGCGCGCCAGCTGCATCGGCCGTCGTCCACGGACGCGACCCAGACGCGCGGGTGCCCGCCGTCGATGGCGAAGCAGACGACCTCGAAGCAGAGCTTGCTCGGGTGCGCGCGGGAGAGCAGTGCGGAGCCGACGTAGTACCTGGAGCGGCGCCAGCGGTGGTCGTCGGGCACCGTGTCGCGCGGCGGCGGCGGGAGGAGCACGCGGCGGCGGGTGGCCGGGTCGAGGACGAGGAAGCGCGGGATGGTCCCCTTGGGGAGCGACGCGAACGGTTCGAGAAGCAGGAGGCCTTGGTGGCAGTCGTGGAGCACGTAGCGGGAGGCCCCCGGAGCGAAGTCGAGGGAGAGGTTCGGGGAGGAGGCGTCCAAGGGAGCGAAGACGGCGGGGGTATCGATCTCCTTGGATCGCGAGTGCAGGGGCGCTGGCAAACCGGTGGCGGTGGGGTGGAAGAAGTAGCCGAGGAGAGGGGCGGTGCGGGGGATGCAGCGTGCGGCGACGCGGCGCCAGCGGTGGCAGGCGAGGGCGGCACGGAGAAGGTCGGCGAGGGAGAGGCGACGGAGAATGTTGCGGAGGCTGTCCACGGGGAGGGCATCGACCGTCGTCCCCGACTTCGCAGCCACCGTCTGTGGCTCCTCAACCGGCGGTGGCGTAGGGAGAGATGGTCCGGCCATGGTTTGGCTTTGCAAGGAAGGAGCAGTAGCAGGAAGGGACAGAGGGAGGTAGGAGGGACGGAGTACGTCTGGGTCAGGCTTTGGGAAGGAAAAGCACCAGCCTACAGTAGTATTGTTGACCACATCACTCACCTTTATATTTTGAACTTGACACACCACTCACCTTGGTTGAGCTCTTTTTGAAATACTCCCTCCGTCCGGAAATACTTGTCGGAGAAATAAATGTATCTAGACGCATTTTAGTTCTAAATACATCCATTTTTACCCATTTATACGACAAGTATTTTTGAACGGAGGGAGTATGAAATTTGAAATGCTCTGCTTAATTGTTGTGATGCCACATAAAGAATTATTCTGATTCTACCTAAAAAAAAGAACTCTTCTCATTCACATCCGTATCGCTATGCTTTTTCGTGCTAATTCAGTACAACGCATGACCAAAATTACTTACTAACACAATGGTCTTTTTATCTATTTTGCCATTAGTTGTGTCACACTCCTTCATTTTGCCACTACAAGTCTCAACAACTCAAAAATGTCATCATTTCCTTAAATGTGCGCTAAAAAATGCAACTCGCCATCGTATAGTAACGGTCAAAAAGCCACTGACCAGAGTAAAATGACCAAATTACTCCGGTCAATGGTCTTTGACCGATGATAAAGGTGCCGACTGTCATTTCTAAGCACATGCTTAACCGAAGGATGGCAATTCTAGATAGTTGAAACTTTTAGTGCTAAAATTGAAAATTGAGTAGTAAGTCGGAATCGGGGCTCCGGGGACCCAAGAAGTTCGAACTCTGGGGTGCGCTGGTTCTTTACGCCCTACTCCTTCCTGCAACTAACCACGGCGAGACTACGCCGAGAGCGAGCGTGCGGGGACGACCGGAGACACATCAGTTACCCAGGTTCGGGCCACCTTGCGGTGTAAAACCCTACTCCAGCTTGGTGGTTGGATTGCTCTCGCGAGGGAGAATGAGGGTACATGAGTTGTGGGGAGTCCAGAATTGGTCAACCCTTGCTACGGAGGCACCCTGCCCTCTTTTATACTTGTCTTGGTCCTATTCCCTCGAAAACATTGGCAGGAATGGTTGCCACACAACGGCAATTTTGAAGGGGGACAGTCTATCCTTACAAAATGTGGTCTTCGCCTGCAAAGCCTTCTTCCATGACGCGCTGGTGGGCTCGGTGATGACCTCCTCCCTGCG
The DNA here is from genome assembly GCA_021605145.1 of Aegilops bicornis. Classification (NCBI taxonomy): domain Eukaryota; kingdom Viridiplantae; phylum Streptophyta; class Magnoliopsida; order Poales; family Poaceae; genus Aegilops; species Aegilops bicornis. The sequence continues at coordinate 395,989,511 of CM038673.1, read as the reverse complement.
CGCCCGTCGTCTTGGTCCTCTTGCACCGATCAGGCAACCTTTGGGGATTGCTTTGGGAACCGGAGGCTGGCCTTGCTCCCCTAGCACGAAAGAGGAAAACCTCCACATCCGCGCCTGCTGGCACGACCTCTGTTGTCACTCGTCGCCGCGTGCGTCACCTACGTGAGGACGTCTGTTGCGCGATTGGGCTGCAGCTTCTTGACTCGTTCGCCTCCGCGAGGGGCCTCGGGAGACCGCCCCGCGAGAGGGCCTCGCGAGGCTCCTTGTGGCGCCTCAATCCTACCTGGGGCGCTTGCTGACGTGGGCCTCGAGAAGCAGCTTGCTCGTGAAGCTGGGTGGTGGGCCATCCGCTGGGCCCAAGATATGCGCCGCGTACTAGGCCACCGGCAGACGGGCTTGGGTACCCCCAGTCCCACGGGCCCGACATAGTATAACACAACTAGTGGCAGAACTAATAAAAAACATACATAACTATTGTTATTGTGCATCACAGAAACCTGAAATTTACCAAGTAAATTTCACTCAAAACTAATTTCATCATTAACACGAATATTACTACTCCCTTTTTTAGTAGGGAATTGTTGCATGGAAAACAAAAAAAATCTTACTAGATCACGAATTCACCCAGGATCTAATCTAATACCCCCTCCATTTCTAAATATAAGTCTTTCTAAAGATTTCAATACAAACTACATACGGATGTATATAGACTTATTTTAGAGTGTAGTTTCACTAATTTTGCTCCATATGTATTCTATATTGAATTCCCTAAAAGGGACTTGTATTTAGGAACGAAGGGAGTAGATGCTAGCAATGAGTGGGATTGAATCTACATACCCTTGTAGACCGAGAGCGGAAACGTTCTAATGAACGTGGTTGGAGTAGTCGTACTTTCTTCGTGATCCAATCCAATCCAGCACCCTACGAATAGCACCTCCAAGAAATGCACACGTGCAGCTTGGTGCACTACAAAAAAAAGACACATCCGTGACATTTTGGGCCGAACGAATTTTTTTTCTGTCATACATATGACACTTCTATGACGATAATTGTGACAAAACCCGGTATCATCATAGATGTGGTGGGCTCCTACTTTTATGACAAAAAATCATGACAGAAAATGGGCTTTTCGTCACAGGGCGGGCGGAGACGCAGCTGCATGACATTCTTTGGGGCGTCCATGACGGAAAAACCGTGGTAGAAGCGAGGGGAGGAAAATTTCGGGGAGTTGCGGTTCACGGTGGGAGGTCGATCTGGCGTTTCTCTCGTGACGTCTGCAGCGTGTGTGCGAGGTGTTGGCTCTAACTGAAGCCGAAGCGAGGCATTGGGCTCTAATCGAACCCGGCGATTGCACTGCAGGCTACGCGTTACTGAACCCGAGCGATCGATCGATGGCTGTTAACTGAACCCGATGGAGCGATTCCTTTACTACTGCTGCTAGTGAGCGTTGTAGGGGGGGAGGGGGGTTGGATGAACAGTGAGCGGTGGCGTTGCCTCTGGATGAACAGGAACCCGTGGTGTGGAGGGCTGGATGAACAGTAGACGGTGGAGGGGTGGCCTTGGAGGGGTGGTTGAATAGGACCCTGTGGTGTGGAGGGCTGGATGAGCAGTGAGCGGTGGAGGGGTGCCCGTGGAGGGTGGTTGAGCGATGGCGGTGGAGTGGCGCGGTGGAGGCTGGATGAACAGGAGCCCGTGGAGGCTGAAGGAGGTCGGCGGTAGCCCGTGGAGGCTGGAGGAGGTCGACGGTGGAGATGAACAGTATCCCGTGGAGTCCCGTTTTGCACGCCACACCTCCCTCCCCCCCCGTTTGACCGTGGCGCTCCAACACAAGTCCGTTTAAATCCGTTTTGCGTTACGCCACACCTCCCGATCAACGGGACCCCGTTTGACCGTAGGAGGTCCGTTTCCTCCGTTCTTGATGCGGCACACCCTCCCGATCAACGGGACCCCGTTTCGCCGTAGGAGGTCCGTTTCATCCGTTTGCGGTACACCACACCTCCCGATCAACGGGACCCCGTTTCAACCGTAAGAGGTCCGTTTAAATCCCGTTCTTGACGCCCACACCCTTCCGATCAACGGGACCCCGTTTCGAATGTAGGAGGTCCGTTTCGTCCGTTTTGCGGTATGCCACACCCCTCCCGATCAACAGGACCCCCGTTTCGACTGTAGGAGGTCCGTTTCCTCCGTTTTGCGGTATGCGCGACTAGGCATTCGAGACCCTGCCCGTATGTACACATACGTGACCGTATTTTATTTCTTGCACCCTGGCCGCTGTACGTACGTGTACATGCTACGTGTGCGCCTCTACTACGACACGTGCGCGCCTCTACTACGACATGCGCGCCTCTACATCAACCAGTATGTACGTACACGTTCGCGACCAGGATGAAAACTCTACGTATGCTTCGACCAGGTGGGTCCCGGTATCGAGCACTTCCTTACTGCGAAGATGTAGCTGGTGGGTCCCAGCGGTCGGGCGAATCGTTTTTTTACGGACGCACTTCCTTGCGTGCGAAGGTGTAGCTCTTTGGGTCCCGGTGATCGAAGCGAATCGTTTTTTGCCCTGACGCACTTCCTTGCGTGCGAAGGTGTAAACTTTGGGTCCCAGCGATCGAGGCGAATCGTTTTTGCGGACACACTTCCTTGCGTGCGAAGGTGTATTGGTGGGTCCCAGCAATCGAGAGACGAATCGTTTTTTCGGACGCACTTCCTTGCGTGCAAAGATGTAGCTGGTGGGTCCCAATGATCGAAGCGAATAATTATTTTTTTCCGGACGCACTTCCTTGCGTGCGAAGATGTAGCTCGTGGGTCCCAGCAGTCAGGGGGCGAATCATTTTTTCGCGAAATACGGTGGCCCGTCCGGTGGGTCCCCGCTGTCAGGTGGAGGAATAATTATTTTGCGCGTAATAAGGAGGCACTTCCTTGCGGCTGTCGTGGACCCGGTATCGACCTCTCCACGTCTGATCCCACGTCCGATGGAAGTCGTTCCTTGACCACGTTGACCACGCCAAGGCCGAGAGCACCACGGCGGTGGACGACGGCGAGTCCTAGGAAGGGGACGGCGGGCGGGAAGACGCGGCGATGGATGCACACGCGGAGAGGAGTACAAGGGTTCAACTTCGGTTAATTGCTGCGCCGCTTGAGAATAACGAGGTGTGGGTTAGTGGGTGAGTGGAGGATGGCACGGCGGCCCGGGAGTAGTAGGAGGCGGTGAGGCCTCATGGCACCTGACCCGACCACGGGAGGCGAGGCAGTGGCACAACCGGCCGCTTTGGGCGGTGGAGCAAGAAGACCAGAGGTTGAAGAAGCACGACGGCCGTTGGATGGACATCGTCTGATCCTTGCAGCTAGAATTGTTTATATTGACTAAGTTGACAAAGCCCTTGGTACGTCAACTTAGTAGGCCTGATCGACTTCGAAGCAGTGCGCCCGGATGTCGGGGATGAATCATTTTTGGGCGGGTGAAGCTAGAATATCCGAGATTGAAGAAGAAGACGGCATCCGTTGGATGGACATCCAACGACCCTTCTGCTAGAACCGTGTGTTGACTATAAGTTGACAAAGCCTTGCATACCCGTCAACTCTGTTTTTTTAGGGGACGCGTCAACTTAGTAAGGCCAGAAGTGTGTGGCAGAGAACTTATAGCCCATTTAAGATTTGTAAGAATGTGTAGTCCATTTTTTGAATTTTAATGGATCAGCCCATTTACAATTTGTTAAAAGTACAACCCATTTCAACCAACCGTTCAAAACAGAATTCAATAAAATTTCCCACATTTTGATGGGATCCGAATATTTTTATCCTGAAATTTTAGTCAGATTAAATACAATTTCAATATAAATTTATATTGCATAAAAATCCAACGAAACATTCCGCTCGCAACAATTAATGAAATTAAAATTTTCAATATTCCAAAAATAATATTTTATAAAGTAATCATTGTTTGGTGCATTTTTTATAGTTACTACTCAGTGTTTATAATTACATCCCATTTATTATTTCTTAAAGCCCATTTTCTTGTTAAGCCTAATGCATCCCTCCTAGGAAAGATTTGCAGCCCAGCGGGGCGGAGAATAACAACTTGACCTTGCCTGGGTATTCCTAAAAAAAAGTATAGCTGGGCTAGCCATTTTCAGCTTGAAAAAAATTAATATCCGGGCTGGATATGCAGTGCAGGCTAGACGGGCCACAACCCATTGATTAATACCGCAGCGATGTTTTTGTTGTTGTTCAGAGGAGAAAAATTAATATCTGGGGTAAACATCGAAAAACTCTGCAGTGCTCACACCTCAAAAACACAAATACTGCTCGAGCTGCTTGATCCCAGCTGTCGGCCGCTTCTTGTGCAATTCTCTCGTTTATTGACTAGTACATAGGTAGACAATGATGTGGGACCGTGATGTCAGGAAACCAGGAGGAAGCAAAATAAATTATATATATATATATATATATATATATATATATATATATATATATAATAAGGAGGCACTTGCGTACGTGAGGCTATGGACCTGGTGGGCCCCATTGTCATCCTATCCAAGTAAAGTGATCTCCTTGCCCTTGCAGCCCGCTTAAAGCAGTCGGTGGCCGGCCGCCCGCTTCTGGTTGAGGCGATTGCTCGCCTTCAAACGACACAAGTGCCGTCCGTCTGGTCCATCTGCCGCACACATTAATGATACGTGATTCTTGCCGAGGCGGCTACTCGGCGTCTGCGTCCGTCCCTCCTCCTGCCCACAATTGCTATATAAACTGTTGCGCCGGCCATAGCCGCAGTCATCCACATCCGTTGCCTTTCTCCTGTCCACACCACTACTGCCCACCATGGCTTCCTCGCGCTCCAGCACTCTTCGGGACGGGCGGACGAAGGACCACAAGGAGATAGCAGCCGGAGGACGACGACGTCCCAATGGAGAACATGGTAGTCGACGATCCGGCGCCAACCCCTCCTCCGCGCCATCCTCGCCGGTGCATTGCACCATGACCATCGGCGAGGCCCGTGCCCAATATATGGGCAGGTGAGGCAGATGCGTGAGGAGCAGTTCCGGGAGGCGCTGGCCGACGCCGCCTACAACCCCCATATCCTCCGGGAGCACTGCAGCGGCGGAGCAGATCACCGCGAGCGGGCGGAGCGAGGCGCTGCTCGACTCGTACCGCTCCGCCGCAAGGGCCGCCTCGGGCCGGGCGGTACCGCATGCGGGTGGCGGAGCTGGGCCGCCTACAAAGAGGCTAGCAAAGAGGGCGATGAAGCGGGCAAGGCGCTGTTGGCGAAAACCGAGGACGAGGCGGTGGACAATGCCGGCTCCGGCGAGTCCTCGCTCGGCCGGGCGTCGATGACGCTCGCTCCGCCGATGCATGTGGCGCCAACAACGAGGCGAAGGACACCGCCCGGCTCTGCCGAGGCCATGGCGCCAACAACGAGGCGAAGAGACACCGCCCGGCTCCGAGGCCCCGCCCGCCAACAACGAGGCGAGAGGACATCGTCGGCTCGGCGAGGCCCCACCGTGCCCGACAACGTGGGGAGGATTTCCACCGCTCATTGAGAGGTGCCGCCCGCCGGCAACGAGACAGAGGCATCGCCGGCTCCGCCGAGGCCCCGCCCCGCTGCCAACGAGGCCGCGCCACACAGAAAACAAGGAAGAGTAGAACACGGTAGGTCGCCGCCGCTCGGGTCCAAGTAAGGCCACCGCTGCTACCCTCGAAAGGTTGAAGCCAAGCTAGGCGGGTTGACCATTGACGGCGGTTAGCTTCTTGGCGGTGGCGTGGAGTCGGAGAGCTGCGGCGAGAAGAACACTTGCTTCTACTTAGCTGCCAGTGCGATTGGCTGGTGACACGTGGGCCCAACATGCCACATGTCGATTCACGCAAGCTGCACACTGCGATTAAAATCCTTAAGCTTCATTGGCTCGGCCTGGGACATAGGTGGGTAACCGGTTAATTAATTATACCTCCAGTAGCACCTTTTTAGTTTTTTTTTGAAAAGGAGGATGTCCCCGGCCTCTGCATATGGGAGATGCATGCGGCCACAAACACCCCTTTTTAGTTGAAGAATGTATGGAATGTAATGAAATCCGACATGTTTATATGAAATCTGACCGTGTATGAATGAATTTATTTCGATTAGTTCGAATTCCTGTATCACTGGCATTGGATGAACATGCAAAACAATACGTACTAGCATTATTCCCAGGGTGATCACCATGTTTGCAGCAGTTTCACATGTACTCCCTTCGGTCCTTTCTAGATGCATACAAGTTTTGTCTGCAGTCAAAGTATCTCTACTTTGACCAATCTTATACAAAAAGTATGCACTTTCACAATGTGCGAAGTAAAAAGGAAATGAAGGAGTACAAAGATTTTGAGCAACTTTTTAGCGTTTACGTACATTGCAATCAAACACACAGGCACGGCAATTCATAGAGAACATTCAAAACAATCGATGATTATGCATCTCGGCGACTCACATGTCGGAGGCAATATTTACTTCACAACTAAAGAATAAAGAAAAAATTGATCGCCACTTGGCGACAAAGAAAGGCGTCCCATTCGAAAATATCAAACGCATATCTTGCTAAAGTCAATGAGCAAAATTTGACAAGGTTGTCCCATTCCAAAATATCAATTGCCTACGATTGTGGAATGGGCAGGGTTTGCCATCAGTTCAGACATTAACATGGCAACTCGTGCTAAATGAACCAGCTGTTCTTTTTGTGCAGTTCCACCAAAATCAACCAAATTCGCGCGTAGCTTGTATGATTTCGCCCTTATATGTTGCAACGCCTTGAACTTATGGGCACCTCCTTTCTTGTGGTGGAAATGAATGATTTGATGTATTCATGAACATTTTGTGCAGTTCCCGTTGAAATCAAGCTGAGCACCCCTGTTTGCACAAATACAAAAAGTTGATTAGTATAAAGCAAACTGTACTATGAATTGACAGTTTCAGCAGGCACATACATGGTCCATGTAGAGCACACTTTTAGAAAAATGGAACTCACCAGAAAGAATCCTAGAACAACATTGTACTCGCGCATCACAAAAAATGGAGATTTGTCGGTCATACGAGCTGAAGTTAGTTTGGTCTTGTGGGGAGTAATGTAACCATCCTTCAACTGCTCCTTCCGATGAGAAGATAGACAGTGCTTCTTCATCCTGGCATAATCGGAACTAGTCACTTCACGTACTCCATATTCTTCTTGAGAGGAAGATGATCCTGTTGTGCAAAGACAAGAGGACTACTAAATGCTAGCATCCATGTTTGCTCGAAAAAAAGGAAAGGAAATATTTAAAACAACACAGATGAAGCACTTCCCAAGGACAATACCACTTTTTCATGGCGGTATCTAAATAGTAGCACAACACCAATAGAGATGACAAAGCTCAATCATATGGATGAAATGGGTGGTAGTACCAACCTTTGTCGGAGGCTGATTGTGTAGAGCATACAGATGAAGCACTTCTCGAACCATCATTTGCTATCTACGGGGTGGCCATGCTTACTATATACTCCTCGATTAGTTTAATGTTTCCAACATCTTCTTGTGCAGTTCCACTAAAATATATGGTATCTTCAAAGAAGATCCCTGTTTGCACAAGTAGAGATAATTACGTATGGCATCAAATCGGTGGCAAAACAATTGCCCGTTCCAGCCATAGCAATAAATTAAGATGCAAAACTATATCATTACTTGTGTCATAGCAGTTCGATGCTTCATTACAGCACCGGAGTTGATTTTTGTTTTTCTTCCGCTTGTTCTTCCCGTCATCACTTGGTTCAATAACGGACAAGCTTTGCCTTCAATGTAAGATTTGGCATGTCAATTAGGGAGCACAAGTATAGTACTAAACTTAATTTTCTCGATGAAAGGGGCAAAATACAGGCCAGCGATTGTGAAATATCCTTATCTTATCTCAATGGGATATTACGGTGCACATCTGATTGGAAGTCTTGTCTCCATTTGTGCAGTTCACTAAAATCAAGCAACATTATCGTACAAGTAGCACAACATATGAAAGCACACTGCAGAATCATGTGAAAGAAGGCTAATCTTGACCTCTCATGATGCGGAATTCAAACAACTCACAAGAAGAAGATCTGAACCAAATTCGCCTTAACGGATAGGAAGTAAGATCTCCTCTTGTGCAGTTCCACTAAGATCAAGCAATCAAGCAACGTTGTCAGTGTGACATTTTGGTTGAACTGCACAAAACACTCTTAAACAAAAGTGTTTTGTGCAGTGCAACAAAAGGTCACAATGGCAACGTAGGTGAAGTAGATAACCTGTTTACAGAGGTGCAAAGGAAACAATTAGTGGTCAATAACGGTGGATGACACGAAGCCAACAAAAGAAGCATCTACCTTATCTAAATGGGAAAGAAAGCAAGGCGGTAGCATTTCTCAAGCGGTGGCATTGATTAATATTAACATAGAGATTATATTAACAATAAAATTTGTTAAACATGTAATTTGCTTTTAAGCGTGGCATTGCATCAATTTTCGATGGCATTATTAGAGGGTGTTTGTTTACGAGGACATTTTGGTGTAGGGACTAAAAAACTCCGTGCAGTCACATCTAAACCAAACAGGAGGGACTTTTCGGGACTAAAATTGGGCATTTGGGACTAAAGAAAGAAGACCCCGAGGGAGTCTTTTGGGACTTTTTCCAACAGTTGCTCGCCACGCATCGCACCTTGTTTCTATTAGTTCATTACTAGGGGTAACATGGTCTTTTATCATGTCATTTAATAACCTCTAGTCCATTTTTAGTCCCTGGAACCAAGTAGGTAGGGACTAGGGAGTTTTTAACCAAACAGGGCCATAGATTAACAACAGCTAATGAGTTGCACAGGACAGTGGACGCACCAGCACTATGTGCATCTACCGATGTACTGTGGTCATGCACAGTCTATTGTAACAAAGAACAAACAACCAAGGAGCATGTTTGTGTTGGTCCCAGATTTGTTATCTTTAGACACCTTTCCCTATGTGAGCTTGACAAATCTAGTCCTGCTCAAACTCTACAGCCTTGTCCCTTCCTTTCCTTTACGAACTAGTACTTTCGCCCTTCCTTCCTCTTTGAACCACGTCTGAGATTTATGCAATACAACTTTCCCCACTACTTTCCCCATTCCTTTCCTCTTTGAACCACGTCCTAGATTCATGCTATACAACTTTCCCCTTCATTTCCTCTTTGAACCACGTCCTAGATTCATGCTATATACAACTTTTCCCACTACTTTCCCCCACTCCTTTCCTCTTTGAACCACGTCCTAGATTCATGGTACACATGCAGCTAGAGCAATGCATGTGGAGTAAGTAAAATATACCTTAAGGTTCTTGGGGCGTGATTCGGTGGGTGACGGGACGACAGCGAATAAGAAGGGTCGGAGACCCTCAGCGCCCTTGTTGGGTGGAAAGTGAACAATTTCTTGGCCTTGTAGTGGATTCCCTCCTCACCGATGGCGACAGCGTTAAAGCCTCCTTCCCTTCCGTGGACGGATCCTGCCGGCTCTTTGAGCAGCAGTGAGGGGAGAGAGAGAGGCCAACGAAGTCTTGTTTAGATCTGGAGAGGGCGAGAGAGTGTGAAGAGAGAAACTACAAGCGCTGAGGATCTAGCTCCAGCGGGAGAGGGCGGCAGAGTGTGAAGAGAGCAACTACAAGCGTTGAGGCTCCAGCGTGTATATATATACTGGAGAGAGAGTGTGAAGCGTGCAAACCCTAGAAAACATTTTGACCAGTCAAATAATCCTCCTGGCAAAAATTGTGCTCAAGTGTAGTTATCGAACCCGAGACCTCAAGTTTGATGAGCGAACAGGCTAACCAACTACACAACCCTCCCGTTATGTTCAACGAGAGGAAAATAACCTTTTATACATTCCTGCATTCGTGTAACAGGCATGCCGTGTTTTGTGTGTGTGTGTGTGTGTGTGGGAGTCATTAGGATTTCAATCATAATCGTGTCATGTGGCTTTGGTGGTAAGACTATCCACAGTGGTGCAGAAATAATGCAGCCTTAGTCACCTTACCTCTCTCCACGTAGTACGTTGGGGTCCCACTAGTCGGAGGGTGAAACAAACAAATTAATAAGAAAAATTAAAAGCGCCAGCGGTGTATCTTACTACCTCACACATCTCGCTACTGCTCGGGAACACTGTTCAATTGATCCCTCTGTTCACTCACATACTATTTTAAGTGAATCCTTATTATAACATGCACACAAATTTTGGGCACTTGTATTCGACTTAAGTCAGTGTGCCACCGTATCTCGTATACTTACTACTCCCTCCGTCTAGATAAGTCACGTTAGAAGGTGCAACGGGACCAAGGTGCGTGCGTGTGCGTGTGTGTGTTTAACAGCATGTGTGTGTTAGAGAGTGCGACAGATCGACCTACTCCTACAGAGATATGGTGTGTAGTGTACGATTTTAGCCGCGAGAGTCGGTGCATCCTCTCGTTTCTGGGCGTGTCCGGTAGGGACATGCTGTTGGGGAACGTAGTAATTTCAAAAATTTTCCTACGCACACACAGGACCATGGTGATGGCATAGCAACGAGAAGGGAGAGTGTTGTCTACGTACCCTCGTAGACCAAAGCGGAAGCGATCACAACGTAGAGGAAGTAGTCAGACGTTCTCCTCGCGATCCTGCCGATCCCAAAGGTCAATTACTCCGGCACCTCCGAGTCGATGATGACGTAGAGGAAGTAGTCGTACACGTTCTCCTCGCGATCCAGCCGATCCCAGCGCCGTTACTCCGGCGCCTCCGAGTTCTTGGCACACGTTCAGCTCGATGACGCTCCTCGGGCTCCGATCCAGCAAAGCTCCGGGGAGGGGGAGTTCCGTCAGCACGACGGCGTGGTGACGATCTTGATGTTTCACCGACGCAGGGCTTCGCCTAAGCACCGCTACGATATGACCGAGGTGGAATATGGTGGAGGGGGGCACCGCACACGGCTAAGGAACGATCTCAAGTATAAACTTGTGTGTTCTTGGGGGCCCCCCCACCCCCTTATATAATGGTGGGTGGGTGGTGGTGGCCGGCCACACGGGGGGGCGCACCATAGGGAGGGGGAAACCTACTCCAAGTAGGTTTCCCTCTCTTTTCCTTATCTTATTTGGAGGGGGAAGGAAGGAGTACTAGTATTAGGAAGTAGTACTAGTAGTAGGAATAGGAAGAGAGGGAAGGAGAAAGGAAAGGGGGGGCCGGCCCCCCTCCCCAATTCGGATTGGGCTTGGGGCGCGCCTCCCTTGTTCCTTCTCCTTCCTCCTACATGGGCCCAATAAGGCCCATATACCTCCGGGGTTCCAGTAACCTCCTGAGCTCCAAACTTCTCCGGAACCTTTCCGTGTCCAAATATATCCGTCCAATATATTAATCTTTATGTCTCGACCATTTCGAGACTCCTCGTCATGTCCGTGATCATATCCGGGACTCGAACAACCTTCGGTACATCAAAATACACAAACTCATAATATAACCGTCCTTGAAACCTTAAGCGTGCGGACCCTACGGTTCGAGAACAATGTAGACATGACCGAGACACATCTCCGGTCAATAACCAATAGCGGGACCTGGATGCCCATATTGGTTCCTACATTTTCTATGAAGATCTTTATCGGTCAGACCGCATAACAACATACGTTGTTCCCTTTGTCATCGGTATGTTACTTACCCGAGATTCGATCGTCGGTATCCAATACCTAGTTCAATCTAGATTCTTTGGTAAGTCTCTTTACTCGTTCCGTAATACATCATCTCACAACTAACTCATTAGTTGTAATGCTTGCAAGGCTTATGTGATGTGTATTACCGAGAAGGCCCAGAGATACCTCTCCGACAATCGGAGTGACAAAACCTAATCTCGAAATACGCCAACCCAACAAGTACCTTTGGAAACACCTGTAGTACTCCTTTATGATCACCCGATTACGTTGTGACGCTTTGGTAGTACCCAAAGTGTTCCTCCGTAAACGGGAGTTGCATAATCTCATAGTTACGAGAACATGTATAAGTCATGAAGAAAGCAATAGCAACATACTAAGCGATCAAGTGCTAGGCTAACGGAATGGGTCATGTCAATCGATCATTCTCCTAATGATGTGATCCCGTTAATCAAATGACAACTTATGTCTATGGTTAGGAAACATAACCATCTTTGATTAACGAGCTAGTCAAGTAGAGGCATACTAGTGACACTCTGTTTGTCTATGTATTCACACATGTATTATATTTCCGGTTAATACAATTCTAGCATGAATAATAAACATTTATCATGATATAAGGAAATAAATAATAACTTTATTATTGCCTCTAGGGCATATTTCCTTCAGTCTCCCACTTGCACTAGAGTCAATAATCTAGATCACTCAAGAATGATTCTAACACCCATGGAGTCTTGGTGTCGATCATGTTTTGCTCGTGGAAGAGGCTTAGTCAACGGTCTCGCAATGTTGAGATCCGTATGTACTTTGCAAATTTCTATGTCTCCCACTTGGACTTGGTCCCGAATGGAATTGAAGCGTCTCTTGATATGCTTGGTCCTCTTGTGAAATCTGGATTCCTTTGCCAAGGCAATTGCACCAGTATTGTCACAGAAGATTTTCATTGGTCCCGATGCACTAGGTATAACACCTAGATCGGAAATGAACTCTTTCATCCAGACTCCTTCATTTGCTGCTAGGAAGCAGCTATGTACTCCGCTTCACATGTAGATCCCGCCACGACGCTTTGTTTAGAACTGCACCAACCGATGACTCCACCGTTTAACAAAAACACGTATCCGGTTTGCGATTTAGAATCGTCCGGATTAGTGTCAAAGCTTGCATCGACGTAACCATTTACGACTAGCTCTTTGTCACTTCCATATACGAGAAACATATCCTTAGTCCTTTTCAGGTATTTCAGGATGTTCTTGACCGCTGTCGATGATCCACTCTGGATTACTTTGGTACCTTCTGCCAAGCTTACAGCTAAGCACACGTCAGTCCGGTACACAGCATTGCATACATGATAGAGCCTATGCATTTGAATCATAGGGAACATCTTTCATTTTCTCTCTATCTTCTGTTGTGGTCGGGCATTGAGTATGACTCAATCTCACACCTTATGTCTGAGGTAAAAACCTTTCTTTGCACGATCCATTTTGAACTTCTTCAAAACTTTGTCAAGGTATGTGCTTTGTGAAAGTCCAATTAAGCCGTCTTGATCTATCTCTATAGATCTTGATGCCCAATATGTAAGCAGCTTCACCAAGGTCTTTCATCGAAAAACTCTTGTTCAAGTATCCCTTTATGCTATCCAAAATTCTATATCATTTCCGATCGGTAATATGTCATCTACATATAATATCGTAAATGCTACAGAGCTCCCACTCACTTTCTTGTAAATACAGGCTTCCCCAAAAGTGCATATAAGCCCAAATACTTTGATCACACTATCAAAGCGTTTATTCCAACTCGAGATGCTTGCACCAGTCCATAAATGGATCGCTGGAGCTTGCACACTTTGTTAGCTCCCTTTGGATCGATAAAACCTTACGGTTGCATCATATACAACTCTTCTTCCGTAAACCCATTCAGAATGCGGTCTTTACATCCATTTGCCAAATTTCATAATCATAAAATCGGCAATTGCTAACATGATGCGGACAGACTTAAGCATCGCTTCTGGTGAGAAGGTCTCATCGTAGTCAATCCCTTGAACTTGTCGAAAACCCTTTGCGACAAGTCGAGCTTTGTAGACAACAATATTACCGTCGGCGTCGGTCTTCTTCTTGAAGATCCACTTGTTTTCTATTGCTTGTCGACCCTCGGGCAAGTCAACCAAAGTCCACACTTTGTTTTCATACATGGATCCCATCTCGCATTTCATGGCCTCAAGCCATTTTGCGGAATCTGGGCTCACCATCGCTTCTTCATAGTTCGTAGGTTCATCATGATCTAGTAGCATGACTTCGAGAACAGGATTGCCGTACCACTGCAGTGCGGATTTTATTCTGGTTGATCTACGAGGTTCCGTAGTAACTTGATCTGAAGTTTCATGATCAACATCATCAACTTCCTCACTATTTGGTGTAGATATCGCAGAAACTGGTTTCGTGATAAACTACTTTCAAATAAGGGAGAAGGCATGCGATTACCTCATCAAGTTCTACTTTCCTCCCACTCACTTCTTTCGAGAGAAACTCCTTCTCTAGAAAGGATCCATTCTTAGCAACAAATGTCTTGCCTTCGGATCTGTGATAGAAGGTGTACCCAACTATCTCCTTTGGGTATCCTATGAAGATACATTTCTCCGATTTAGGTTCGAGCTTATCGGGTTGAAGCTTTTCACATAAGCATCGCATCCCCAAACTTTAAGAAAGCGACAACTTTGGTTTCTTGCTAAACCACAGATTCATAAGGTGTCGTCTCAACGGATTTTGACGGTGTTCTATTCAGCGTGAATGCGGCCGTCTCAAGAGCATAACCCCAAAGCGATAGCGGTAAATCTGTAAGAGACATCATAGATCGCACCATATCTAGTAAAGTGCGATTCTGACGTTCGGACACACCATTGCGCTGTGGTGTTCCGGGTGGCGTGAGTTGCGAAACTATTCCGCATTGTTTCAAATGTAGACCAAACTTCGTAACTCAAATATTCGCCTCCACGATCAGATCGTAAAACTTTATTTTCTTATTACGATGATTTTCAACTTCACTCTGAAATTCTTTGAACTTTTCAAATGTCTCGGACTTATGTTTCATTAAGAAGATATACCCATATCTGCTTAAATCATCTGTGAAGGTGAGAAAATAACGATATCCGCCACGAGCCTCAACATTCATTGGACCACATACATCTGTATGTATGATTTCCAACAAATCTTTTGCTCTCTCCATAGTACCGGAGAGCGGGGTTTTAGTCATCTTGCCCATGAGGCACGGTTCGCAAGTGCCAAGTGATTCATAATCAAGTGACTCCAAAAGTCCATCAGTATGGAGTTTCTTCATGCGCTTTTATACCGATATGACCTAAACGGCAATGCCACAAATAAGTCGCACTATCATTATCAACTCTGCATCTTTTGGTTTCAACATTATGAATATGTGTATCACTACTATCGAGATTCATTAAAAATAGACCACTCTTCAAGGGTGCATGACCATAAAAGATATTATTCATATAAATAGAACAACCTTTATTCTCTCGATTTAAATGAATAACCGTCTCGCATCAAACAAGATCCAGATATAATGTTCATGCTTAACGCTGGCACCAAATAACAATTATTTAGGTCTAAAACTAATCCCGAAGGTAGATGTAGAGGTAGCGTGCCGACTGCGATCACATCGACTTTGGAACCATTTCCCACGCGCATCGTCACCTCGTCCGTTGCCAGTGTTCGCTTAATCTGTAGTCCCTGTTTCGAGTTGCAAATATTAGCAATGTAACCGTATCAAATACCAGTGCTACTGCGAGCTCTAGTAAGGTACACATCAATAACATGTATATCACATATACCTTTGTTCACCTTGCCATCCTTCTTATCCGCCAAATACTTGGGGCAGTTCCGCTTCCAAAGGACTACCGCTTGCGAGAAGCACTCGATTTCAGGTTTAGGTCTGACTTGGGTTTCTTCCCTTGAGCAGCAACTTGTTTGCTGTTCTTCTTGAAGTTCCCCTTCTTCTTCCCTTTGCCTTTCTTCTTGAAACTAGTGGTCTTATTGACCATGACCACTTGATGCTCCTTCTTGATTTCTACCTCCGCAGACTTTTCAAAGATTGCGAAGAGCTCGAGCATAGTCTTTACTAACCCTTGCATATTATAGTTCATCACGAAGCCTTTGTAGCTTGGTGGCGGTGATTGAAGAATTCTGTCAATGACACAATCTTCCGGAAGATCAACTCCCATTGAGTCAAGTGATTGTAATACCGGACATTACGAGTATGTGCTCACCGATGCACTCCATTCTCCTCCATTTTGCAGCTATAGAACTTATTGGAGACTTCATATCTCTCAATCCGGGCATTACATTTGAAATATCAACTTCAACTCTTGGAACATCTCATATGCTCCACGACTTTCAAAACGTCGTTGAAGACCCGGTTCTAAGCCGTAAAGCATGGCACATTGAACTATAGAGTAGTCATCAGCTTTGCTCGCCAGACGTTCTTAACGCCGTCGGTTACATCAAGAAGAGTTCGGCACCTAGCGGTGCATCCAGGGCGTAACTCTTCTCGGCAGCAATGAGGATAATCCTCGTGTTACGGACCCGATCCGTGTAATTGCTACCATCATCTTTCAACTTTGCTTTCTCAAGGAACGCATTAAAATTCAACGGAACAACAAAGACGAGCCATCTATCTACAAGCATATAGACAAGCAAGATACTATCGTGTACTAAGTTCATGATAAATTTAAGTTCAATTAATCATATTACTTAAGAACTCCCACTTAGGCAGACATCTCTCTAGTCATCTAAGTGATCACGTGATCCAAATCAACTAAACCATAACCGATCATCACGTGAGATGGAGTAGTTTTCAATGGTGAACATCTTATGTTGATCATATCTACTATATGATTCACACTCGACCTTTCGGTCTCCGTGTTCCGAGGCCATATCTGCATGTGCTAGGCTCGTCAAGTATAACCTGAGTATTCTGCGTGTGCAAAACTGACTTGCACCCGTTGTAGATGGACGTAGAGCTTATCACACCCGATCATCACGTGGTGTCTCGGCACGATTTAACTTTGGCAACGGTGCATACTCGGGAGAACACTACTTGATAATTTTTAGTGAGAGATCATCTTAAAATGCTACCGTCAATCAAAGCAAAATAAGATGCATAAAGGATAAACATCACATGCAATCAATATAAGTGATATGATATGGCCATCATCATCTTGTGCTTGTGATCTCCATCTCCGAAGTACCGTCATGATCACCATCGTCACCGGCGTGACACCTTGATCTCCATCGTAGCATCGTTGTCGTTTACGCCATCTATTGCTTCTACGACTATCGCTACCGCTTAGTGATAAAGTAAAGCAATTACAGTATGCGTTGCATTTCATACAATAAAGCGACAACCATATGGCTCCTGCCCGATTGCCGATAACTTCGGTTTACAAAACATGATCATCTCATACAATAAAATATAGCATCACGTCTTGACCATATCACATCACAACATGCCCTGCAAAAACAAGTTAAACGTCCTCTACTTTGTTGTTGCAAGTTTTACGTGGCTGCTACGGGCTGAGCAAGAACCGTTCTTACCTACGCATTAAAACCACAACGATACTTCGTCAAATAGACTCCGTTTTAACCTTCTCAAGGACCGGGCGTAGCTACACTCAGTTCAACTAAAGTGAGAGAGATGACACCCGCCAGCCACCTTTAAGCACGAGTGCTCGTGAACGGTGAAACCAGTCTCGCGTAGAAGCTGCACGCGTAATGTCGGTCCGGGCCGCTTCATCTCACAATACCGCTGAACCAAAGTATGACATGCTTTGGTAGGCAGTATGACTTGTATCGCCCACAACTCACTTGTGTTCTACTCGTGCATATGACATCAACGCATAAAACCAGGCTCGGATGCCACCGTTGGGGAACGTAGTAATTTCAAAAATTTCCTCGCACGCACACAGACCATGGTGATGGCATAGCAACGAAGGGAGAGTGTTCTCTACGCCCTCGTAGACCAAAGCGGAAGCGATCACAACGTAGAGGAAGTAGTCAGACGTTCTCCTCGCGATCCTGCCGATCCCAAAGGTGCATTACTCCGGCACCTCCAAGTCGATGATGACGTAGAGGAAGTAGTCGACGTTCTCCTCGCGATCCAGCCGATCCCAGCGCCGTTACATTCGGCGCCTCGAGTTCTTGGAACACGTTCAGCTCGATGACGCCTCCTCGGGCTCCGATCCGGCAAAGCTCCGGGAGAGGGAGTTCCACAAGACGACGGGCGTGGTGACGATCTTGATGTTTCACCGACGCAGGGCTTCGCCTAAGCACCGCTACGATATGACCGAGGTGGAATATGGTGGAGGGGGCACCGACACGGCTAAGGAACGATCTCAAGGATCAACTTGTGTGTTCTAGGGTGCCCCCACCCCGTATATAAAGGAGGGAGGGAGGAGGTGGCCGGCCACAAGGGGGCGCACCATGAGGAGGGGAAACCTACTCCAAGTAGGTTTCCCTCTCTTTCCTTATCTTATTTGGAGGGGAAGGAAGGAGTACTAGTATTAGGAAGTAGTACTAGTAGTAGGAATAGGAAGAGGGGAAGGAGAAAGGAAAGGGGGGCCCCCTCCCCAGTCGGATTGGGCTTGGGGGGCGCGCCTCCCTTGTTCCTTCTCCTTCCTCCTACATGGGCCCAATAAGGCCCATATACCTCTGGGGTTCGGTAACCTCCGGAGCTCCAAACTTCTCCGGAACCTTTCCGGTGTCCAAATATATCCGTCCAATATATTAATCTTTATGTCTCGACCATTTTGAGACTCCTCGTCATGTCCGTGATCATATCCGGGACTCAACAACCTTCGGTACATCAAAATACACAAACTCATAATATAACCGTCATCGAAACCTTAAGCGTACGGACCCTACGGTTCGAGAACAATGTAGACATGACCGAGACACATCTCCGGTCAATAACCAATAGCGGGACCTGGATGCCCATATTGGTTCCTACATTTTCTACGAAGATCTTTATCGGTCGGACCGCATAACAACATACGTTGTTCCCTTTGTCATCGGTATGTTACTTACCCGAGATTCGATCGTCGGTATCCAATACCTAGTTCAATCTTCACATCGGCAAGTCTCTTTACTCGTTCCGTAATACATCATCTCACAACTAACTCATTAGTTGTAATGCTTGCAAGGCTTATGTGATGTGTATTACCGAGAAGGCCCAGAGATACCTCTCCGACAATCGGAGTGACAAAACCTAATCTCGAAATACGCCAACCCAACAAGTACCTTCGGAAACACCGTAGTACTCCTTTATGATCACCCGCCACGTTGTGACGTTTGGTAGTACCCAAAGTGTTCCTCCGTAAACGGAGTTGCATAATCTCATAGTTACGAGGAACATGTATAAGTCATGAAGAAAGCAATAGCAACATACTAAGCGATCAAGTGCTAGGCTAACGGAATGGGTCATGTCAATCAGATCATTCTCCTAATGATGTGATCCCGTTAATCAAATGACAACTTATGTCTATGGTTAGGAAACATAACCATCTTTGATTAACGAGCTAGTCAAGTAGAGGCATACTAGTGACACTCTGTTTGTCTATGTATTCACACATGTATTATATTTCCGGTTAATACAATTCTAGCATGAATAATAAACATTTATCATGATATAAGGAAATAAATAATAACTTTATTATTGCCTCTAGGGCATATTTCCTTCACATGCGGACAGCTGCCACGCCCGCTCCTGACCAGCCTGGCCCACCCAAAGCCCTCCACCGCCACAAGGCTGCTTCCGCTTTGAACGGTCAGCGCCGCTCCAAAGAATCGGTGCCGCATTCATGCTCGGGCAGAGCGACGCGACCTCTCACCGCACAAGAGTGATGGTTGCTTCGTCAAGTCCAACTTATTGCCGGGTCTATGTGATTTGACGGCTCATTGGTCTTTATTCTTGAGGTGGTAGGACTGCTGGATGTCCCACGCCGGCGAAAGGAGGTAGTAGATTACAATTTTCTCCATTCTTACAGCGGAGGAGTGCAAGAGCGGTGAAAACACGCAGGCTCGGTGATTACATGGCCGACCTCACACTATCACCGTCGACACCTAAGTCTTTACATAGTACTCCTCCGTTCCTCAATATTACTAGATGAGTCCTCGCTTTCGTTGCAGTAACAGCGGTATATCTCTCTAGCATAAAATTGTCGATTTCATAGAACTTAAAAAAAAATCTATAACCGCATGACAAATGTGGTAGCCAAACTAAATAAACTCCCATCATCATTTAGATCATCCCACATAAGGAAAAAAGACCAGCCAACTCCTACTGCATAATGGGATTATATTTTTCTTTTTGACATGTTAATGGGACTTAAAAGCTCACTTACATGCATGCTACGGTGCATGCTTGCATGCAGAACATGTTGATGTGATTTAAGACCCACTACCATGCATGTGCCACGGTATTTCTGCATGCTTGCATGTGGCTTAGTGCTGAGCCTCTCAACGTCTAGATCAGACGGCTATTATGACTGATTTACTTCATCTAACGGCTATGCCTATTTTGATGATGTGGCTCAAGGAGAGGATAGAGAATTCCTAGTAGTGGGGGCTAGCTATTACTAGTAGATAAGTCTTTGTAGAGATTCCACTAGGTGAACTACATACGAAACAAAATGAATGAGTCTACACTTAAAATGCATCTATATACATCCGCATGTGGTTAATGGTGAAATCTCTACAAAGACTTATATTTAGGAACGGAGGAAGTACTAGTATAGTACTAGTACGTACTGTAATTTATCAATGAGATAAATTTGTAGAATGCTATGAAGCTTCCAGCTCTCGTTACATGTATCTTGCGTCCAAGGTTGCCCGTTGCAACATTTCATCAAATACAAAGGAGACTAACATGCATGCTATTGCATCTCAATGATTGACAGATCATAGCAAATATGTACTCCTCCGTTCCAAAATAAGTGTCTCAACTTTGTGTAAACTTTAGTACAAAGTTGTACTACTACTAAAGTTGACACTTATTTTGGAACAGAGGCAACTAAAGAAAAAATGATCCATGCAGTCCCTATCCCTTGAACCATGAACTCGACCAGGCTTCAATTTGTGGCAACGCTCGAGCTTCCTAATAAATGAAGTTTGCAACCTTTTGACCATCGGATCATTTTGTGCGATTTCACCAAAATCGAGATGAGCATCCTGTGGCAAAGAAATTGAAGAAGTGTGATTAGAATAAGATTACTAGGACTAGTTGATGAGACATAAACTCATCACAAATACAAAGACGTAGAAGCGGTGAGGTATCGGTATGTGCGGGGCAAAGAAGTAGAGAAATATCCATAGGGAGTGATGTGGGCAGCCGAGCAATGGTGCAAGACGATCAGAAGGAGTTGTACACGAGGGACGTAGCTTCGACCTTGAGGAGGGCGGCGGGAGGCAGCAAGCCCACGTCGCGGCAAAGGAGCAAGGGACGAAGGCAACCTCACCGGCTTTGTGAGAGAGGCGGGGACCCTGATCGGGACATGCCGACAAGCGGTGGGTTTCGCCGTCGGCAACGGACACCGCATCTACACTAAGCATCCACCCCTTCCCCAAGCGGGCGTGATCCGCGGATGTTAGAGATGTGGCCACGGTCGTTTTGTGCGAGAGAGTGTGAAGAGAGCAACTGACAAGCAAGCAAGTGCAGGCTGGCCCGTCGACTATGTATATAGTGGAGCGGTTTCCTTTTCTCTCCATATGAACCTATCATATTGCACGTGCCACTGAAGAAAACAAAATTATTTATAAATGACGCGGCACCTACTACTCGTTCTCCTATAACCTTGCGCTTGGCATCTCCAAAATATTAACCTTGCGATTGGCTCTTCGCCTCTTCGGGAAGTCGAGCAATAATGGTAGTGCAGTATATATCGTTCTGGCTATATGAGACCGAATGAATTGCTGCACGTCCACCACATGGGCGAGGGTCGAGGGGCGAGGGAGAGTGCTACTACATATGGAGCAAAATGAGTGAATGTACACTCTAAAATACGTCTATATACATCAGTGTTTGGTTCATATTGAAATCTACGAAGGACATATATATTCCAAACAATATGATATAATCTCTATAACCAAAGTAGTAGGGACGAGGAGGAAACGGAGGGAGTAGTAAATTTTTCTCCTCGTCCTGTGAGCCACCGTGCGCATGGGCGAGGGAGGAGCAAGCTTCACCTCATCCTCCGAGCCACCGCGCCTGTGGGCGGGGGAGACGGCGTACTAAGCAAGCTTCTCCTCGTTCTCATGAGTTGACGGGACACATCAAAAGTACTCCAGTGAATAGAGCCTTGCCTCTAAGGAAGGCCCCACATGGTTTGCCTCTTTTTTCAATTTAACATAACGCGTCAAGTCGCAATTTGTTTGTTCACCCGTGGTAGACGATCCTCCCTCCACCAAGTGGACAACCAGTACACGAGCCAAATTACCACGTGGGCTGCCTTTTTCACACGTAAACGAAGCTCCACCGTGTACCAGCGGGTGTGGTTGGGAAAGAGACGGAGTACGTGCGCTGCAAGCACCTCTTCTCTTCGTGCACGTCCCCCACCTACATGGGTGTGTGTGAGAGATACAAACCGCGTTAATGAGTTTTTTGTTTTGTGGCGGGGGTGGGGGTGGGGTCAGGGTTGATTTCGCGAATTATTTGTGGGAATATGTGTCGATGACATCTCAAACAAAATTTTGCATGCAATGTGTGTGAAATGGAGGCCTATCCATATCATACATAGAGGGTCGGGCAATCCACGAGAAGAGAGGGAGGGGTCATAGCTACCGATAGAGTCGAAGAGAGGATCAAGTACGAGTGGGTGCGAGATCGATGAAGAGAGCCATCGAAATTGCGTGTGTGTGTGCAAGTCAAAGATATAGGGGCGTGGCCTACCGGAGCGTTAGAGGGCACATGTCAAGTTTGTGTGTGGCGGGGAGACATGACTAGAGCGCTTGATGTATCGGTGTGTGTGGGGGGAGGGGTGGGGGAGGGTAGGAAGAGGCCTAACTATAGAGGTAGAAACGACTCGTATATGTGTTGAGAAGGAGAGACCCAGCTATGTCATGAGGGAGATCGGTCGACATCCATACATAAGCGAAGGACGGGAAATATGATGGGATAGAGAGAGAGAGAGAGAGAGAGAGAGGGAGGGAGGGAGGAGAGGGGTAGAGTGCTGGATGGGTGATGGAGTTGCTTCTCGGAGATGTTGGGAGAGGCATACTAGACAAACTGAGGGTGGAACTGCAATGTTATCAATAAGAGTGGGGATGTGTTTCTGTGTGTGCCTGTGCGTGATAGATCCGTCGGGACGCATCCATGGATAATGAAGGGGAACCATGTCTTTGGTAAGCAAACCTAACTAGATCGGTAGATCAATTGTTGTTTGTCGGAGGAAGGGAGAGACACAACTAATGAGGTAGATCGATCGATGTGTGGGTAAAAAGGAGTTATAAGGACCTATCTAGCTATATGTATAGTGAGAGATCGGTCGGTGTACGTCCATTTGTTAAAGGAAAATAAGGCCCAGCGAGACGGATAGACAGAGAGAATGGAGCTAGGAGGTGGTGCGAGAGGCCCAACTACTAGCTGGATAGGGGGAGGAGTCTGCGGTTGTCAGATCGATTAAAAGAGGGGTGAGAGTTTACACGTGTGTCTGACCATATGAGAGACACGAGGCAAGGACACATAAAGGAGGAGATTGAAGGCGTGTGTGTATCTTGTGGCGGGCATCATTTGGAGAGGTTTATTGATCGGTGTGTGTCGGAAAGGAGTTGTGGACACTTTGGGAGAACGACCTAAAGGAAAAAATGAATGTGCCCGGTGGATAGAATGTCGAGGGAGGGGAAGGGTGAGGAGGGCGTGTGCATGCACGAGAGAAAGTTAGTGGTAGCTACAAAGGTTAGAGGACTGTGTGGGTGTAAGAGACTAACAAAGATCATAATTTGATATGAAAGAGGATTCATATATTTGAATAGGAGATCATAGTGTTTTAAACATTGCATGCATGAATATAGCGGTGATACACGTCTTTGTGCACATGTTATACCATAATGTGATAATGCATGGCGTTTGCAACTCATGACTAAATGCCGAACAATCTAAACCATACTATACATCAAACAATCTCACATTTTATTTGAATTTGAGATAATGTGCGGCGTTGCAGCTTACAACTAAATATCGAGCAATCTAAACAATACTATATATCGAACATTCTCGCATTTTATTTGAATTTGTGGTAATGTGTGGTGTTTGCAACTCACATCTAAATACTTGTAGGCGTAGGGGCGGGCACCATACATAATGTGATAAACACATTATACATATGAGACATGGTTTAGATTATGAAGATCTAGCTAGAGCTAGAAATGTAATGTGATTTGAAATCAAAATAAAGTGGATTCAAAAAAAAAATCTAGTTCGAGTTCATATAGTACACATAGTTCATATGTAACTCGTCATCGATCATGTGGTGTCTGTGAAGATAATACACAAACGATGGTTTAACTTGACAATAATGATGATTGTAGATCTTATTAAAAGCAGAGAAACGAATTCAAATGCTTTGACTTCACAACAATCATTACTGTAGATCTTATTCAAATTTAGTTCATATTGAAGCGGTAGTATATACGCTTGGAATGCACTAAAACATTCATTTGAGTAGTAGGTTGCATGCATTATACACGTAGCGAAATCTTTTAATTGAACATAACATGAATTCAAAGTTTTGAATGACATTTGTAGTGCGCATTGATTTGGTACAGTACAAGTTAGGCTTGTCCAGAAATTTCAACCCGCGCCTTGTTAGCCCGAAATATTTAAGATAAATCTTTGTCTCGTTGTGCTCCGACGACTCCCTCCATCTCAACCCGCGCCTTGCTATTTCGAAATTACAACGCACGCGAAAACTCCCACCTCCTGTGAAATCCCGACACGCGAAATGCCCGTGGTACCCCTGAACCGAAAGAACCGCCTCAAATCGGTGGGGGTACTTTCATAACTTACCCCACATTTCGGACAAGCGCGTCTCTAAGCCATGGTTCCCCACTGCCATCCCATCCGCCCACCCATTCGTACACCGAGGCCGCGAAAACCCGCGACGAAACCCCACACCCTGCTCCGTCCGCCACCCAGCCGGAGCTTCTTCCCCGACGACGTCGTCCACAGAAACACCTCGGCGTCCCTCATCCACCGTGCGGATGAGGATCCATCGTCGATCTCATCGTCCCGCCGGTTTAGCCACCCCGTCCTCCACCTCCAAGGAGCTGCCCCGAAGTTCCCCTCGTCTTCCGCGCCACCTCCATTCCCACACCGCCGTCTTCACCTGCACCACCGGAAGAACATCATCATCACCGTTTCCTCGGATGAAGCTACGGCCTAATCGGTTCCACCAAAGAGGTTGTACACTAATCGCCACATTTTCTTCTTGATTCGATCTCACGGTGCTGCCTGCGCTCGGTCCCGAGCCGACATGGCGCGGCTCCATCCACGACGGCGTCGCCGGCCACTTCCTCCACGGCGTCGCTCCCTCGGCGGCGACGTCCACATCAGTAGGAGCTGCTGCTGCTTTAGCTCTCGCTTGCCGCTTTCTGCTCTTGCTCTCGGTCCCTGCCTGGTCTTCTCTTGCTATTGCTCTTGCTCGCTGCTGCTCTCCCTCTTGCTCTTGCTTGCGATGCTGCTCCGATTTGGCTACACTTGATCGTTGAATCGACTTTTGGGTCGATCGATTTCTAAGGGGTGGGCTCACGGGGTGAAGGAAGAACCAGCCATGGCGAGGAGGGGCTTCATGAGAGGTACCCCACTATCTATCTTAGGGTTCGAGGATGGGCGGTGGTGTTGGCGGTGGCGGGGCGTTGGCGGGGCAGTGGCGTGGGGATCGCCGGAGAAAAAGCTCGGCACATGGGGGCCTAGAGGGATGGCCGGGGCGGCAGCGGACCGGCGGTGGGGAGTGTTTTCGGGGCGGGCGGGCGCCTTGCCGGCCGCGGGGGCTGCTTGTTTGGCCGGTGGTGGTGGCGGCTCGGGGTGGAGGTTGAAGATGAACCGCAGGCCCTTGATTTCGTATCCAACGGCTGCAAAATTGGTGACCAGGAGATGAAAAAGTCGATCGACCGACGTGTAGCCTCACCTTGCTAGTGCGTCCGGTTTGACAACAAAATTCAGTTTCGACAGCAAAAATTCAGTCTGGACAGTTAGGTTCAGTTTCGACAGTTAAGTTCAGTTTCGACAGTTAAGTTCAGAGATGAGCGGCTGATGTATTTTACATCTAGCACTTTGTGGTTATGTATTTTACGTAATGTATTGGATATGCAATTAGAATTCCACTCGGAGTTAACGTTGTTCGTTGTCTCTCTTGTCCTGCTTGACCTCGGTGTCGTACAACTCACTAGAGCTGCTCCAACGACGAAACCCTCCATCACAGCGGAGCGATACCTCGGCTCCATCTCCAGACGCCTAAGATCTTCTTCCCCTCCTCCGGCTGACAAAAGTCGATTGGAGCATCCTCACCGCCAACCCAATCATGCTTTGAGATCGACATGGCTTCGCCAAAGAGGTTGTACACTTGTTGCATCTCTTTTTTACTCTACATGTTATATATATTGTCCACGGAGCACACGGATTTGTTCCTTTAGTGTCTCCTTGAAAGAAAAAACGTAGGAATTTTAATTTTCACTTGTCCTCCTTTTCAAATTCCTATTCATGAAGCACAAGACTAAGAGATAGTAGCATAATAGCATTATAACCGTACATTGTTTGTGGTTTGACTTAATCTCACCATGCTTCTTTGCATCCTGTGATCTTCCAATTGTTGTGAATCAAACACCCAGATTGGCGTAAATCCAAAGGTGTTTTAAATTCTCTGTTTTGCACGTGCATTCCTATCCTATTCCTGTCTATTTCCTATCCCTGCATTGTTGGAATCCTCCAATTCAAATGAGCCCTTACAGAATTACTTCTCTTACAGATAGTTGTCAAAGAAAACCTTGCGTGGTTTGTCCCGGTCCTGCTGCGTTGTCGTCCACCCCAGCTCAGCTGCTCCAACGACAGAAGGGTCCAGCAGAGCAGGGATCCGGCCTCAGATTGTCTTCGCCGCCTTAGATCTTCTTCCCTCCTTTGGCAGCCATGAAAACTGCATTACCATCATCAACCGAGCAGATGACCTCGAGGACTACACGGGTCCGCAAGAGAGGTCGCACTCTTCGTGGTTCCGCTTCGTTATGCATCGCTTAATATTACATCTTTGCTTTATCGTCCTGTTCACCGATTAGACTCGAGTCAGCTCCAAACTAATGGTCAAACTTGATTTTTAAATGGTTGTGGGGTACATATCGGGGCCGCTATTAATAGTATCTATCTACTATCTGGTTAATCTCCGTTGTCTACTATGAGTTTCATGTTGGGTGGGAAACAAACAGTAAATAAGCCATTATCTATATTTATTAACTGAAGCCATTATCTGCTTGCTATTATTGGTTTTGGGTCTATCCACAGGTTGCTACCATCACTCTGGATTTCTGCATGCACTCCTTACATAATCTCACTATGTTTTATTCCTATGCATGACAGTTATTGTAAACAATGGAACTGAACATGTAGAGCAAAAGAGACGAGCCTTGCGTGGCAATATAATTTCATGCAGACGCCGCTCCATGGTAGGCGCAAAGGCAGCCCCCCTCCACGCATTTCGGATTGTAATCGAGAGGAAGATATCTGTTCTGAGGGGGATTCAGAAGGAGAAGATAACTCCTATTTACCCCGAGGTCTTCGCTCTAACTTGGCATCTTGATGTTGGTTATATCATGCATATGGTGTCTTGCATTGCTTACTTTATACATCAAATATGTCATCTGCTTAGTTTAGACATCCTTTGTGTGAATGCCGTCTGTTTAGTTTATTCATCGTTTATGTGAATTATGCAACGCCACCTTGTTTAGCCAGGCATCATATATGTGAATTTTGCAATGCCATCCTGCTTAGCCGGTCATCTTATATGTAAAATTATATCAGGCCATCTTTTTTTTCGTTACATATTACATTCGTCAACAATGTTAGTACATTTAACTGCTCTTCGTGTGCATCAGCCATTTGACACGGTGATGGCAAATTCTGGAGTGAAAACAAGGTCTTACGAGCGGACTATGCTATCTGACAAAGCGCATATCTCGCTGGTTACGGATAGCTCCTCAGAGGAGGATTCAAAGACAGATGACCAGTCCTATTCCCCCCCCCCCCGAGGTGTATGCTCTAACTTGGTAGGGTTATGTTGCTCATATCGTGCGTACGGTGTGTTGCATTGCTATGCCATTTGATTAGTTTAGACATGATTTGTGTGAATGCCACATTGCTCAAAGGTGTCTAATTACCATATATGTGAATTATGCATTGCCATCTTGTTGGAAGACATTATATATGTGAATTATACAATGCTATCTTGTTGCAAAGGCATTATATATGTGAATTATGCAATGCCATGTTGTTTAGCCAATCATCATGTATGTGAATTATATCATGCTATCATTTTTTGTATTACGTGTTCCATTTGTCGACAACGTTTGTATATTCAACTACTCTTCTGTGCATCAGCCATTTGAAGCGGTGATGGAAGTATCTCGGAGTGAAAACAAGGTATTCAGAAAGCGCATAATGCTACTTGGTCAAGCGAGACATCTTCTTGTCGGGTTACAGAGAGCTCCTCGGAGGAGGATTAGAGGCCGATGACCAGTCCTATTTCCTCCCCGAGGTCTCACGCTCAAACTTGGCAGGGTTATATTACCCATGTCATGCATGTTGTCTTGCATTGCTTAGTTTTTACATCATATATAGATTGCCATCTCGCTTACTTGCTTACTATATAAATCATATATTTGAATTATATCATGCCATCATGTTTACATAGTACATACACATCATATATCTGAATTATGGCATGGCAACCCATTTAATAAAGACATCATATAGTTATATCATCTCATCCTGTTTAGTGTTTACAGTCATCATATTTAGAATTATGGCATTCTATCCATGAATGTATGTGAATTATGACATGCCAACCTATTTAATAAACACATTATATAGTTATGTCATGTCATCCTGTTTACATAGTCTCATATTTTGAACTATGTCTTTCCATCTTTTAGTTAGCCATCATAATGTGAAATTGTGTCATGCTATCCTGTTTAGTTAGCCATCATATATGTGAAATTGTGTCATGCTATCCTGTTTGGTTAGACAACATAAATATGAATTATTTCATGCCCTCTTTTATTCCCCACTATCCATTGCACTGTCTATCATACAATGTCTATACTTTCAATTACTTTTCTTGTTTATCACCCATTTGAATTGGAGAGCGTGATGGCGGTATCTAAGGGAGTAACAACACGGTCTTGAGAAAAGATTGTGCTACCGGTTGATGCAGATAGAACCATGGTTGTACTTGCCCAAGGACCAGATCCACCACACATAACCCAGACTCCATGATTGTACCCCTACCCGGTTGGACAGAAGAACCAGCTACACCTTTTAACCCCAACCCCGGCAGATAGTAACCCAGCCCAGTTGACACAAAGACCGTCTCCACCACAGAGCACCCAAACACGGCGGTTAGTAAGGGAACTGCGGTGCCCAAAGCATGAGGACCACCACTCGAATCCCAACTCAACGCTTAAAGGAGAAGAAGATTTGTTCTCGTGTCAGTTACGTAGCTATGGTCCATACTCCTTTGCTCTTGCATTCTTGTATTTACTCATACCAACTATTTTCAAATTTGAAGGATGGAATTGAAACTCCAATGGTGCAACAGGTATGTTTTAAACCTGTTTCTTTAACTGGTTTCTTTGTTGTAACCTTGCTCTATGTTGATTTCCGTTTCAATTGAATAAACAGTTATGTTCTCATGTCATGCACATTACAAGTGTTGTTATTGCTCTATAGTTACCCACACTTACATTCTGTCTATTCTGCTTTGTCTTGAACAAATATTATTTGAACTGTGTCTCTATCTTGATTTGGCAAAAAAACTAGAATTGATATAGACCATAAAGTGACCATGGCACATAGATATATATACATTTCATGTTGTTATCCTGTCCACTTTACTCTTGAACTCATTTACCAAAATGAGTTTCATATACAACATGGTAAACATGTGATGTGTCTCGCTTGTTTCTCTTTTAGAATGCGGACAAAATATTGAAGAACAAAGTACCGCGTTATCCAATGGTAAAGGAAGTAATGCAGATAAGGTTCAAGATAGTGAGACATCCCTGTTGGTCTCCAAGAAAGCTGATAAAAACTATCTTGACGACAGTGAGGGAACCCAAAAGTCATGTCTTGATGTAGTGTTCGAGTTACTGGCCACTACTGCTGGCACAAGCTCTTCGAACTCGCTGCCTGAATCAGTTCGTCTTCTTGAGTCTCAACTTCAAGTTGAAAGACATCGATCAGATGTCTTTGCGACAGAAGTCAAGGACCGAGGAAGTCCTGCAGAATTCAGATGCATATTTTCCGGTGCAATAGCAAGTTACCGGAGGATTTAAGCGCCAAACAAGAGAAAGTTAATAAGCTTGCTAAGCATCTTGCCAAAGATTATGGGTACCCAAGATATTGTTTCTTGAGATCTTAAAGTGGTTTCAGTTCTGGATTTGTTTTCTTTGCGGCGTTTATTTTATACCGGTCGCCAACTTTGACAACCAGTGTATATGATATGCTGCTTTGTTCCCTATATTTTCACTGGTGGCGAACTTTGATGCCCAGTGGATGTAATATGTGTAACAGCCGTGATAGCCTAGCATAAGTTGCTTGCTTATTTATTTCCTTGTTGTCTTGTTTATTTGTTTGCTTGTAGTCAGTGCAGTTCTTTTAAAACTAGGCCACAATAACCATGGGCTAATATTTCTTTGTAGTGACCTTTGGGCCTCCTACGGGCCGTAGAAACAGTGGGCCTTCTACGGGCCGTAGAAACAGTAGGCCTTCTACGGGCCGTAGAAACAATGGGCCTTCTACGGGCCGTAGAAACAATGGGCCTTCTACGGGCCGTAGAAACAATGGGCCTTCTACGGGCCGTATCATCAATGGGCCTTATACGGGCCGTATGACCATAACGGGCCATCGTTAATAGGACGTGTTTGATGACGCTATGAAAATGGCCCAACGTATTAACGGACCACAAACGGGCCGATGTAACCACGGGCTGAATTTGGCCCTAAGCGTAAAATGACAAGAACGGGCCGTAAGTAAACGAATCTTTGGAAATGAGCCCAAGAATAAATGGGCTCGAGAAGGCCGAAAGATAACATTCTTTGAAACGGCCCAACCGAATAACGGGCCCTTAATGGGTATAAAGTGATATCTTGTTCATTACGGGCGGTTTCACCACGGCCGTTAGTGGGTGTAAAGTGATACATCGTTCATTGCGGGCCGATTTCACCACGGGCCGTTAATAGGCCAAGAGTTACATAGGGCCTCATATCGGTAGAAAGACGTCATGGGCCATACATGGGCCGAAGTGAAAATGGGCTGGAATCATATTGGATGGCCGGATGACGCTGGGCCTAATTCGGATAGGGCGAACGGGCCTTGGGTTAGCGGGCTGTAAATAGGCTATATGCGAACCGTGCCATTAACGAGCTTTCCATGGGCGGCCCGCCACCTTTTGACCAAGTCAAACGGGCCGACCTTTTCACAGGAATGGGCCTCTGTTGGGTCGTGCCACGTGTCGACGTATCATAGGCGCCTTCTGTCCAATGAGTGGATGACATTTGTCCCAACGACGAGCCGACACGTGTTTCCTCCAGCCAATGATGATTTTACACGTGGAAAATCCCCATTGGTTAAGGCTGTTAACGGGTTATCGGATCCAAAACCCGGCCCGATAGCTTAACGACGTTCCGTTACGGTGGATGCCACGTGTCGGTCACCCTTGACGAAAGCATTTACGTGGACGTGATTTATTGTCATGGAAGTGGACACTTCCGTGATGATAATTTTGGTAATGTCATGGAACACTTCTACGACAAAGACAGTATGACTATCTTGATTCTTTCATAAATTTGTCATGGATGTACATGCATGACAAAAAAATGAGACCTACTGTGACAAACACGTATCATCACGGAAGTGTATTTTTTTGTAATGGAGACGTCACCTCCTTCTTGATCCAGCAAGCAAGAGGGAGAAGTAGATGGGATCTAGGCCAGCACGACACGCGTGGTGGTGGAGTTTATGGTGGAGCTCCAGCAGGGCTTCGCCAAGCGGTCAAGGGAGGAGGGGGGAGTGGCGGGGGGAGGCACCTTAGGGTTTTGGATGGGGATGCCTCTTGCGTCCCCCCCCCTTTATATAGGCGTGGGGGCTGCAGGGCTTGCCCTCCAAGCCTAGGGCCGGCGGCCAAAGGAGGGTACTTGCCCCCAAGTCTCCCCCTCTTCCATATTATGGGGCTAGCACTACTTAGAAAGGCCTTATATGTGAACTCAAATGAGTGGAGGGCGCAAAGTATTACCCGCCACAACTATTTTTGAAAACAAGCAGTGACAGGTAACAAAAGCCGCCCACTGCAGCTAAGAGCTTAAAAGTGACGGGCTTTTCTTGTAGCCCGCCACAGGTATAATCTCCTTGGTAGGACTTGTTTGCGTAACTTAGAAGTGACAGGCTCTAACTAACGCCCGCCACAGGTACATGAACCAGCAGTGGCGCGCGTGACTTAGAACAACCACTAGTTATCCTTGCCGGATGTCTAGTTTTGGCAGAACATATATGTGGCGGGTACTACTGACCGCCCGTTGGTGGTAGGTTAAACAGCAGTGGCGGGCAGTAAGTTAGGCCCGCCACAAAACATTTTCCCGCGCGGGGGTGGTGTCCACGTCACTTAGCTGTGGCGGGCCATAGTTAGCGCCCACCATTAATTAGATCGTGTGTAATGTTTGTTGGCTAGTTCAGTAGCTTCCCCTCCCCAATTTCTTCTACCTCTCCAACAAGGCCTCTTCTTCTTCCTCCTACTCCTCTCACCATTGGTCATACTAGCCGCTCTCTCTCCTCTTTAGCCTTATGGGACCCACTTTTCCATGGCATACTTAGTCCATGGGCCCACCTCCACCCGAATTAGTTAGCACTTGTTGACCCCACCACCCTCTCTAACCCTCAAACCACCACATCCCTATCGTATTGATTTCATCTGAACGATCGGGCACAACATCGAAGAGAGACGAGCGAGTCGCGTTTTAGGTGAGAAATATTCTTTAAGTGGTAGCTCTATATGCTTAAATTTGAGTAGTATGTATCATTGTATGAGCATGCATGCGTAGTTGATTGTCGGTGTGGCGCAGTGGACGTGTTGGGCGATTCAACATTCAGTTAATTGCATGCTTTGTTGCATTTTCTCAGGGAATACAAATGAGTGCCAAATCTCATCGAAATGTTGATTAATTTATGTTTTGTCGAGTTGATGTCACTCAATATGTCCCTTTTTTTTAGCAAAGGTCATGCCGAATTTTTGATTTTTTTCATATTCTTAGATCAAATAGTAATCGATTACATTACGTATGTATGTTGCAGGTTTTGGCGTCAAATGATGGATCGTAGTTGGATGTACTCCATACCATGGGTGTCCAATAATTTGGTAATGGTTTGATGGAGTTCTTACAGTTTGCGGAGGAATATGTTAGGAAAAGGGGTTTGAAGAAAATATGTTATCCATGTGTTGTTTGCGAGAATGATGTTATGTACACAGTTGAATCAGGAGAGTTGCATAAGCACTTGTTGGCTAGTGGTTTCATGCCTGGTTATACGACATGGACAAGTCATGGTGAGGATGGAATGTCATGTGAAGGAGCAAAACATGACGAGGAACAAGAATGGATGATGGATGGACATACCTGACAGTTTGATGGTGATGAAGATGATGAGCCGGGTGAAGAGTTCAACGAAACTGAGGAGGCCAAAACGGAGGAGGCAATCATCTAGGGAAAATTGGCGGGAATGGTGCACGACGAACACATGCAAGAATTGATCGTGAAAGAAACTAGCACCAAGACAACTTCCCATAGAGAGGCTACCAAACTGGCGACTCTCGTGAAGGACTCAACAACTCCTTTGTATGTTGGTTGCAAGGCAAAACACACCCGACTAAGTGTTATGATGAATATTATGGACATTAAGGCAAAAGGTAATAGCACAGACACTTCCATCAATATGAACTTGAAGTATTTGCATGATCTTCTACCTGAAGGCAACGTGTTGCCAAAAAGTATCAATGAGGCAAGGAAGGTATTGCGTCCTCTTGATATGGAGCCGATTGATGTCTACTACACAACCTTCTTCTTGTAGACGTTGCTGGGACTCCAAGTGCAGAGGTTTGTAGGACAGTAGCAAATTTCCCTCAAGTGGATGACCTAAGGTTTATCAATCTGTGGGAGGCGTAGGATGAAGATGGTCTCTCTCAAGCAACCCTACAACCAAATAAAAGAGAGTCTCTTGTGTCCTCAACACACCCAATATAATGGTAAATTGTATAGGTGCACTAGTTCGCGAAGAGATGGTGATACAAGTGCAATATGGATGGTAGATATAGGTTTTTGTAATCTGAAAATATAGAAACAGAAAGGTAACAAGCGATAAAAGTGAGCGTAAATGGTATTGCAATGCGTTGAAACAAGGCCTAGGGTTCATACTTTCACTATCGCAAGTTCTCTCAACAATAATAACATAATTGGATCATATAACTTTCCCTCAACATGCAACAAAGAGTCACTCCAAAGTCACTAATAGTGGAGAACAAACGAAGAGATTATGGTAGGGTACGAAACCACCTCAAAGTTATTCTTTCCAATCAATCCGTTGGGCTATTCCTATAAGTGCCACAAACAGCCCTAGAGTTCGTACTAGAATAACACCTTAAGACACAAATCAACCAAAACCCTAATGTCACCTAGATACTCCAATGTCACCTCAAATATCCGTGGGTATGATTATACGATATGCGTCACACAATCTCAGATTCATCTACTCAACCAACACATAGAACCTCAAAGAGTGCCCCAAAGTTTCTACCGGAGAATCAAGACGAAAATGTGTGCCAACCCCTATGCATAAGTTCATGGGCGGAACCTCAAGTTGATCACCAAAACATACATCAAGTGAATCACGTGATATCCCATTGTCACCACAGATCATACGGCAAGACATACATCAAGTGTTCTCAAGTCATTAAAGACTCAATCCGATAAGATTACTTCAAAGGGAAAACTCAATCCATTACAAGAGAGTAGAGGGGGAGAAGAAACATAAGATCCAACTAAATAGCAAAGCTCGCATTACATCAAGATCGTGCCAAATCAAGAACACGAGAGAGAGAGAGAGATCAAACACATAGCTACTGGTACATACCCTCAGCCCCGAGGGTGAACTACTCCCTCCTCGTCATGGAGATCGCCAGGATGATGAAGATGGCCACTTGGTGAGGGTTCCCTCCTGCAGGTGCTTGGGAACAGGGTCCCGATTGGTTTCTTTGGCTCTGAGAGGCTTGCGGCGGCGGAACTCCCGACCTATTTTGTTCCCCAAAGTTTTTAGGGTATATGGGAATATATAGGTGAAAGAAGTACGCCAGGGGGCCACGAGGGGCCCACGAGGGTGGAGGGCGCGCCCTCCTACCTCGTGGCTCCCTCGTTTCTTTCCTGACGTGCACTCCAAGTTTATCCGGTAGCTTTCCTTCCAAAAATAACTTCTCCAGTTGGTTTTATTCCGTTTCGATTCCCTTTGATATTCCTTTTCTTCAAAACACTGAAACAAGGGGAAAAACAGGAACTGGCACTAGGCTCTGGGTCAATAGGTTAGTCCCAAAAGTAATATAATAGTGTTTAATAAAGCCCATAAACATCCAAAACACATAATATAATAGCATGGAACAATCAAAAATTATAGATACGTTGGAGACATATCAGCATCCCCAAGCTTAATTCCTACTCGTCCTCGAGTAGGTAAATGATAAAAAAGGTAATTTTTGATGTGAAGTGCTACTTAGCATAATTTCAATGTAATTCTTCTTAATTGTGGTATGAATATTCAGATCCGAAAGATTCAAGACAAAAGTTTAATATTGACATGAAAACAATAATACTTCAAGCATACTAACAAAGCAATCATGTCTTCTCAAAATAACATGGCCAAAGAAAGTTATCCCTACAAAATCATATAGTCTGGTTATGCTCTATCTTCACCACACAAAATATTTAAATCATGCACAACCCCGATGACGAGCCAAGCAATTGTTTCATACTTTTGACGTTCTCAAAACTTTTTCAATCTTCACGCAATACATGAGCGTGAGCCATGTATATAGCACTATATGTGGAATAGAATGGTGGTTGTGGAGAAGACAAAAAGGGAGAAGATAGTCTCACATCAACTAGGCGTATCAACGGGCTATGGAGATGCCCATCAATAGATATCAATGTGAGTGAGTAGGGATTGCCATGCGATGCACTAGAGCTATAAGTATATGAAAGCTCAACAAAAGAAACTAAGTGGGTGTGCATCCAACTCGCTTGCTCACGAAGACCTAGGGCATTTTGAGGAAGCCCATCACTGGAATATACAAGCCAAGTTCTATAATGTAAAATTCCCACTAGTATATGAAAGTGACAACATAGGAGACTCTCCATCATGAAGATCATGGTGCTACTTTGAAGCACAAGTGTGGTAAAAGGATAGTAGCATTGTCCCTTCTCTCTTTTTCTCTCATTTTTATATTTTTTTATTTGGGCCTTTTTTCTCTTTTTTATGGCCTCTTTTTTTCGTCCGGAGTCTCATCCAGACTTGTGGGGGAATCATAGTCTCCATCATCCTTTCCTCACTTGGGACAATGCTCTAAAAATGATGATCATCACACTTTTATTTTCTTACAACTCAAGAATTACAACTCAATACTTAGAACAAGATATGACTCTATACGAATGCCTCCGGCGGTGTACCGAGATGTGCAATGGCTCATGAGTGACATGTATGAAAGAATTATGAACGGTGGCTTTGCCACAAATACAATGTCAACTACATGATCATGCAAAGCAATATGACAATGATGGAGCGTGTCATAATAAATAGAATGGTGGTAAGTTGCATGGCAATATATCTCGGAATGGCTATGGAAATGCCATGATAGGTAGGTATGGTGGATGTTTTGAGGAAGGTATATGGTGGGTGTATGATACCGTGAAAGTCTTGTGTATTAGAGAGGCTAGCAATGGTGGAAGGAGGAGAAGTGCGATAATCCATGGACTCAACATTAGTCATAAAGAACTCATATAATTATTGCAAAAATCTACAAGTTATCAAAGAAAAGTATTACGCGCATGCTCCTAGGGGGATAGATTGGTAGGAAAAGACCATCGCTCGTCCCCGACCTCCACTCATAAGGAAGACAGTCAATAAATAAATCATGCTCCGACTTCATCACATAACGGTTCACCATACGTGCATGCTACAGGAATCACAAACTTTAACACAAGTATTTCTCAAATTCACAACTACTCAACTAGCATGACTCTAATATCACCATCTTCATATCTCAAAACAATTATCAAGCATCAAACTTCTCTTAGTATTCAACACACTCATAAGAATTCTTACAAATCTTGTATGCTTAGCATATTAGGATTATTTAATAAAATTACCATGCTATTTAAGACTCTCAAAATAATCTAAGTGAAGCATGAGAGATCAATAGTTTCTATAAAACAAATCCACCACCGTGCTCTAAAAGATATAAGTGAAGCACTAGAGCAAATGACAAACTACTCTGAAAGATATAAGTGAAGATCCATGAGTAGTTGTATAATTATGCAACTATGTGAAGACTCTACCATTTAATAATTTCAGATCTTGGTACTTTATTCAAACAGCAAGCACAACTAAAGAAAATAAAATGACGCTCCAAGCAAAACACATATCATGTGGTGAATAAAAATATAGCTCCAAGTAAAGTTACTGATGAACGAAGACGAAAGAGGGGATGCCTTCCGGGGAATCCCCAAGCTTAGGCTTTTGGTTGTCCTTGAATATTACCTTGGTGTGCCTTGGGAATCCCTAAGATTAGGCTCTTTCCACTCCTTATTCCATATTCCATTGAATCTTTACCCAAAACTTGAAAACTTCACAACACAAAACTCAACAGAAAACTCGTAAGCTCCGTTAGCGAAAGAAAACAAAACACCACTTCAAGGTACCGCAATGAACTCATTATTTATTTATATTGGTGTTAAACCTACTGTATTCCAACTTCTCTATGGTTTACAAACTATTTTACTAGCCATAGATTCATCAAAATCAGCAAGCAACACAATGAAAACAGAATCTGTCAAAAACAGAACAGTCTGTAGTAATCTGTATCAAAAGTATACTTATGGAACTCCAAAAATTCTAAAATAAATTGGCAGACCTTAATAATTTGTCTAGTAAACATCTGCAAAAAGAATCAACTAAATATCACTCTCCAGTAAAAATTTGAAGCCAATCTCGTGAGCGCTAAAGTTACTGTTTTTTACAGCATGATCATAAAGACTTCACCCAAGTCTTCCCATAGGTTCTACTTGGCACAAACACTAATTAAAACATATAACCACATCTAAACAGAATCTAGATGGATTATTTATTCCTAAACAGAACCAAAAAGCAAGAAACTAAAATAAAATTGGGTTGCCTCCCAACAAGCGCTATCGTTTAATGCCCCTAGCTAGGCATGATGATTTCAATGATGCTCACATAAAAGATAAGAATTGAAACATAAAGAGAGCATCATGAAGAAT
Source organism: Aegilops bicornis (assembly GCA_021605145.1). NCBI lineage: Eukaryota > Viridiplantae > Streptophyta > Magnoliopsida > Poales > Poaceae > Aegilops > Aegilops bicornis. Next base: position 395,951,006 of record CM038673.1, on the reverse strand, counting down.
ATGACTAGCACATTTAAGTCTAACCCACTTCCTATGCATAGGGATTTTGTGAGCAAACAACTTATGGGAACAATAATCAACTAGCATAGGAAGGCAAAACAAGCATAACTTCAAAAGGAAACTTGTTATTATGGCAATTCCTACAAGAATATATTCCTCCCTCATAATAATTTTCATTAGCATCATGAATGAATTCAACAATATAACCAGGACCTAAAGCATTCTTTTCATGATCTACAAGCATAGAAGTTTTATTACTCTCCACAAAAGCAAAATTCTTCTCATTCGGAATAGTGGGAGTATCATAAGAGACTTGAATACTATAAATTGTTTCCACATTAAAAGAGTAATGTTCAGAGAAAGGGTACTCATAATAATGACAAGTTTTATAAATATAATCATCACTACTCTTTATAGCATAAGTTTCATCACAATAATCATCATAAGTAGCAACTTTGTTCTTATCATAATCAATTGAAACCTCTTCCGAAATAGTGTATACATCACTAAATAAAGTCATGACCTCTCCAAATCCACTTTATAAACATTATAAGATTCAACATCCTCCAAAATAGTGGGATCATTACTTCCTAAAGTTGACACTCTTACAAACCCACTTTTATCAATATAACCATCATAGGTAGAAGGCATGCTATCATCATTATAAATTTGCATATCAAAACTTGGGAGACTAAAAATATCATCTTCATTAAATGTAGCATCCCCAAGCTTGGGACAAACATTAATTGCAGCAAATATATTCTCAAAAACATCATCTTCATCAAACATAGCATCCCCAAGCTTGGGCCTTTTCATATCATAAGCATAATCACTCTCATCATTAATAGTATGGATAGCACCAATAGTATAGCAAATATCATATTCTTCCAAACAAGTGCCAAAAAGATTTTCAAGATCATAAGAAATATCATTATCTTCCCAATCATAATCATCACAACAAGCAATAGGCATAACGAGATCATCATCAAGTGCATCATCTTCCACAATTATTTTTGATTCATTTTCATGAGGCACAACAATAATATGAGCAACATTATTAGGGAGAGATACCTTTTTACCTCTCTTCCTTTTTCTTTTCTTCTTCTTCACCACATCATGTGTGGGTTCAATCCTCTTTTTGGAGCTCCTTATTAATGAGACTGGTTGAATAGAAGGCTCCTCCTCGTTACCCGATTCATCATAAGAAATAATAGGAGGATATTGGGAAGTCTCTTCCCTTTCGTTAGTATTCTCTTCATATTCTATTTGTTTTCTTCTCTTTATGTAATTGGCAATATAAGGATTTTCAATGCAATTCACCACACAATACATATAAATCTCTTCTAGATCAATATCGAGGAATTTCTCAAGGTTATATTCTGGAATATGCTTAGTTTGATGTTTCATTTCTTCATAACCCAAAAGCAAACTAAGTTCATTATGATGTGAAAGGGAAATCAAGTCATCACAATTTTTGGACACGATTCGATCATGAAACAATTTGCAATTGATATTTAAATGACCATGTTCATTGCAAAGTTCACAAGTACGGTAAAGATATTTTAAATTTTCAGCACTCACATTTAGCCTTTCTCGTAACCATTTAGTTTCTAAATGCTTGTGCCTCTTGCAATATATATCTTCCCTATTTGGTGTGTACTTGCAAACCCAATGCACTCCACAAAAATTGACATGTTTATAGGAGACATTTTCATCATAACTAGTGCAATCATCATTTATACTATGGATATTCAAGGAGTTCATACTAATAACATTGCAATCATGCTCATCATTCAAAGATTTAGTGCCAAACATTTTAATGCATTCTTCTTCTAACACTTTGGCACAATTTTCCTTCCCATCATACTCATGAAAGATATTAAAAAGATGAAGCGTATGAGACAAACTCAATTCCATTTTTTTCTAGTTTTCTTTTATGAACTAAACTAGTGATAAAACAAGAAACTAAAAGATTCTATTGAAAGATCTAAAGATATACCTTCAAGCACTCACCTCCCCGGCAACGGCGCCAGAAAAGAGTTTGATGTATACTACAAAACCTTCTTCTTGTAGACGTTGTTGGGCCTCCAAAATCTTGAGGTTTGTAGGACAGTAGCACATTTCCCTCAAGTGGATGACCTAAGGTTTATCAATCTGTGGGAGGCGTAGGATGAAGATGGTCTCTCTCAAGCAACCCTACAACCAAATAAAAGAGAGTCTCTTGTGTCCTCAACACACCCAATATAATGGTAAATTGTATAGGTGCACTAGTTCGGCGAAGAGATGGTGATACAAGTGCAATATGGATGGTAGATATAGGTTTTTGTAATCTGAAAATATAGAAACAGAAAGGTAACAAGCGATAAAAGTGAGCGTAAATGGTATTGCAATGCGTTGAAACAAGGCCTAGGGTTCATACTTTCACTACTGCAAGTTCTCTCAACAATAATAACATAATTGGATCATATAACTTTCCCTCAACATGCAACAAAGAGTCACTCCAAAGTCACTAATAGTGGAGAACAAACGAAGAGATTATGGTAGGGCACGGAACCACCTCAAAGTTATTCTTTCCAATCAATCCGTTGGGCTATTCCTATAAGTGCCACAAACAGCCCTAGAGTTCGTACTAGAATAACACCTTAAGACACAAATCAACCAAAACCCTAATGTCACCTAGTTACTCCAATGTCACCTCAAGTATCCGTGGGTATGATTATACGATATGCATCACACAATCTCAGATTCATCTATTCAACCAACATATAGAACCTCAAAGAGTGCCCCAAAGTTTCTACCGGAGAATCAAGACGAAAATGTGTGCCAACCCCTATGCATAAGTTCATGGGCAGAACCCGCAAGTTGATCACCAAAACATACATCAAGTGAATCACGTGATATCCCATTGTCACCACAGATACGCACGACAAGACATACATCAAGTGTTCTCAAGCCATTAAAGACTCAATCCGATAAGATTACTTCAAAGGGAAAACTCAATTCATTACAAGAGAGTAGAGGAGGAGAAGAAACATAAGATCCAACTATAATAGCAAAGCTCACGTTACATCAGGATCATGCCAAATCAAGAACACGAGAGAGAGATCAAACACATAGCTACTGGTACATACCCTCAGCCCCGAGGGTGAACTACTCCCTCCTCGTCATGGAGATCGCCAGGATGATGAAGATGGCCACCGGTGAGGGTTCCCCCCTCCGGCAGGGTGCCGAAACAGGGTCCCGATTGGTTTTTGGTGGCTACAGAGGCTTGCGGTGGCGGAACTCCCGATCTATTCCGTTCCCCGAAGTTTTTAGGGTATATGGGAATATATAGGTGAAAGAAGTACGTCAGGGGGGCCACGAGGGGCCCACGAGGGTGGAGGGCGCGCCCCCTACCTTGTGGCTCCCTCGTTTCTTTCCTGACGTGCACTCCAAGTTTATCCGGCAGCTTTCCTTCCAAAAATAACTTCTCCAGTTGGTTTCATTCCGTTTCGACTCCGTTTGATATTCCTTTTCTTCGAAACACTGAAACTAGGGAAAAAACAGGAACTGGCACTGGGCTTTGGGTCAATATGTTAGTCTCAAAAGTAATATAAAAGTGTTTAATAAAGCCCATAAACATCCAAAACACATAATATAATAGCATGGAACAAAAAAAAATTATAGATACGTTGGAGACGTTTCACCGATAAAATACGATGGGTGCAAAAATGACCGCATCATTTACCGAAACGAGCACTCCAACCTAACATGGTGTCCAACATGCAATATTCCCTGATTCAAGTGGGAAAGTAACAGTCAGGAAGATAATGATGATGATAGAGCATGCGCTAGCGATACTCATTATAAGGTTATATGGTACTTTCTAATCATTCCATGCCTGAAGTGTTTTGTGCAAACAAGAAGCAGGCAAAGCTTATGCTTTGTCATTCTAAGAGGAAGAAGGATGACAGAGTGATTAGAAACGTTGCAGATGGTCGACAGTGGAAAGCAATCGATGATGAGTTCCTTCATTTCAGTGGAGATGATAGGAATGTCAGGTTGGGCTATAGTGTGGATGGTTTGAATCCCTTTAGCAACCAAAATAGCATGGACAACACCTCGCATGTGCTTGTATGCATCTACAACCTCCCCCCGTGGGTGTGCATGAAGTGAAAGTATCTACACATGGTCATGCTAATTCAAGGAACCAAGCCAACCGGGTACTGATCTGAACTTGTATCTGCGGCTATTCAAGGAGGAGCTAGCAATTTTATGGTCAGATAAAGGGGTATGAACATATGATGCTAAAACAGGTACGTGTTTCCCGGGACCCCCTACCCGAGATCCGCCGGTTTTGACACCGACATTGGTGCTTTCATTGAGAGTTCCTCTATGTCGTCGCTGCTGGGCTCGATGGCTCCTTCAACCGTCGCCAATAACACGATACCGGACAGTCATGACGAGCATGGCTTAGACCTACTGTCGGATGAAGCTCGGGGTGTCACCCCCACATTAGCCTCGGACCTAAATCCGGAGCAGGCTGCGCTGCCTAAAGAAGGAGGGCTGGACCCCGTCCCGCAGGTCGCGCACTCATCGGCGTTGGAACCAAACACGGGCCTTACCTCTAGGGTGGCCTATGACTCCGGACCCCCGGATTCCTATCCGGATGTTGAGTCCGGTGCGCGCACTCCCGAGCCTGTCGAGCCAGGTTGGGCTCCGGTAATGGAGTTCACCGCCGCGGACATTTTTCGGCACTCGCCCTTTGGCGACATGCTGAACTCGTTGAAAACTCTCTCTCAGACAGAAATTTCTAGGCCGAACTACGTCCGGTTCGAGTGGGAAGCGGGCGATGAAGAAATTCGTTGCCCACCCACCACCCACTTCATAGCCACGGTCGATGATTTAACCGACGTGCCTGACTTCGACTCCGAAGACATCAACGGTATGGACGACGATGCAGGAGAAGATGCGGAATCTACAGGGCGTTGGACTTCTCCCCCCCCCCATCACACGACGTATACATGGTGGACACGCCCAAAGAGGACAAAGGCAACAATCCGGATGATAAAACCCCCGGACAAAAGCCAAAGCGACGGCGCAGACGCCGTTCTAAGTCCAAAGAACAAAAAATAGTGACAAGAGCGCCAGAGGATCGATACTACAATCAACTCCGAAGGCAACAACGACCATACGGACCCGGCGATGGAGCAGGGGCGAACCAGGTCACCACGAACGATTCGGAGCAGATGCCCGAGGACAACGATCCCGACGGACAAGGTCATCAAAATGAACCAGCACAGGAAAACAGTCCAGATAATGATCAATCCCGGAAAAACACGTGGAACGAGATAACCTCCACAGAAAGCTTATGGCCACCGCAAGAAGTCTAAAGAAGCAGAAGCAACGGCTCAAGGCTGCACAGGAAACGCTCAACCGTAGATGGAATAAAGTGCTAGACAGTGAAGAAAGATACGGCGATGATCGCCATACAATGAGCTATCCAAAACGCAAGCTACTGCCAGAATTCGACGACGAAGATGTACCACTTCATAACCGCAACAAAGCGGCTACCGATCCACATGAACACTTGAATAACAAAGCTGGCGCGACCAGGTCCATCTATGGATCCAAAGGACGCACCCCAGCGAAGGACTATGGTCGCTAAAACGATTACGCCAATTGAATACTAGTCCGGAATAAACACCGGACACAACAACAGCCGACGACATGCCACAGCAGTCCAGATATAGAGGGGCTGCTCACCCCCCGTGCCTTACTGATGAAGTACTGGACCACGAATTCCCACGGGGCTTAAACCTGTGAACATAGAGGCATACGACGGAACGACAGACCCAGGGGTCTGGATCGAGGACTTTATCCTGCACATACATATGGCTCGTGGGGATGACCTTCACGCCATCAAATACCTCCCCCTCAAACTGAAGGGACCAGCTCGGCACAGGTTAAAAGGCCTCCTCGAAAATTCAATTGGGAGCTGGGAGGAACTCGAGGACGCTTTCAGGGCCAACTTTCAAGGGACCTATGTCCGGCCTCCGGATGCTGACGACTTAAGTCACATAGTCCAACAGCCCGGAGAATCCGCCCACAAGTTTTGGAACAGATTCCTCACTAAGAAGAATCAAATTGTTGATTGTCCGGATGCCGAAGCCTTAGCAGCATTCAAACACAAAGATTCTGTGACGAGTGGCTTCGCCATGACACCTCGGCCAAGAAAAGCCAAGGACAATGGCAGCCCTGACAAGCCTTATGACCCACTTTTGCGCGGGAGAAGATAGCTGGCTAGCCCGTAAAGGCACCAGCGACCCCAGCACATCTGAAATAAGGGATGGCAACGGGAAGCCACGGCGTCATAAAAACAAACGCCAAAGCAAGGAAGAGAGCCCGGATAACACGATGGTTAATGCCGGATTAAGGGGCTCTCGACCTAATCAGCAAAACAAGCCAGCTAATGGCAGCAAAGAGGGACCATCCGGTCTGAATAGAGTCCTAGATAGACTATGCCAAATTCACGGCACCCCTGACAAACCTGCAAACCACACGCACAGAGAGTGCTGGGTCTTCAAGCAGGCCGGCAAATTAAATGCCGAACACAAGGAAAGGGAAACACCAAGTGAAGACGAGGATGAACCTCGCCAGCCGAACACTGAAGGACAGAAAAAATTCCCGCCAGAGGTTAAAACAGTGAACATGATCCACGCGACTCACACATCCATGAGGGGGCACGAACGCGCGCACAGAGACGCGCTCGATATAGAGCCCATCGTACTCACGCCTAACCACTAGATGCCTTATCCGATCACTTTTGATAACTTGGATGACCGAGCTAGTATTCGGCGCGGAGGATCAAAGGCCTTGGTGCTTGATCCGATAATCGACGGATACCGTCTCACCCGCGTCCTTATGGACGGCGGCAACAGTCTCAATTTAATATATGAGGACACTGTCCGCAGGATGGGGATAGACCCATCCAGAATTAACCAAAGCAACACCACCTTTGAAGGGGTGATACCAGGCGTTGAAGCCCATAGGGCTCCGTCGACCGGAGGTAACGCTCGCTCACAAGGCAACTCGAGGAGGCGAAGAACTACTCTTCATCATCGCACCCTTCCAAAGCGACTATCACGCAAAGGTTTCGGAAGAACGGCCTTCGCCCGCTTCAACGCATTGCCGCACTATGGCTACCTTACACTTAAGATGCCCGGTCCACGTGGCGTCATCACCGTTAGCGGACTAACAGAGCACTCGTCACGCGCAGAGGAACATGCGACGGCCCTCGCGGCCGGACTATAAGCGGCCTCCAACATCAGAAAACATGACTGGTCATTAAAGGCCACAGACTCGGCTAGACGAGTCCGGTCGCCCGGATAAAATTGAACTAGGACACCGTATATGTAATCCCATAGTGGACACCAGGGGCTATAAATACTTAACACAGTCCCACAGTTGGCTCAACCTTATGGGCAGGCCAACATCTTACACTTTTACTATCCACCGCATACTTATGTTGTACTCTTTTACGAGTTTTACTTTTTTCCACAGACAATGTTCGCGCGATACCCTTCCAGGATACGGCACAACGGAGACAAAGGTGCAGACGTGCAGCAGGGCCCCGTTCAACAGGTTTCCTTTTAGATTAAGCCCCTGTGTAAACCTTTTTTATTGCCTCTTGTTATTTAACCATCCCATGGGTTCCATACCCATAGAGGATACTGCCATTTTTGGCACCTCGCCACGACAGATTAACGCACGTACCTGAAAAAACAGGGTTTATAACGAATGGGCATTCTTGAGCCCATCGACTACTATAAAGTCCGAATACCCTCGGGAGTGTTCGGCGTCACGAGTTTGGCCTTATATGCAGCAGCTCAGAATCATGTCTTTGGTCAAATGTTTTGTTTGCCCGGCTCCTGGGTTTGCCGCCTTATGTTCCATTACTATCGGCTAAGGTGGCCAAAGGAGAACTACTGCGATTGTTCCCTGGTTATTCCAGACGATCACCTCAGTAGAGAAAGCCGAAAACTGACTGTCATGATACAGCGAGAGACTGTTCAACCACTTGAAGACTTATCAGAATCTTTAGGATCCCTCCGCATTAACGAAGGACCATTTCCCGGTCATGTACACACGCGCCCGTATTCGGATGCACGCGAAGGTACCAGGGGCTACATAGTAGCCCCAACATTAGACTCCCATGGCTAAGCAAAAGTGTTACTGCTATATTGTCGGGTTGCCTTGTTCGACGTGCGATCACCTCCTTCATGGACCAAGACGTTGGATCAAGTGTGATTAAGCATATTTTTATAACACCCCGCATTGCCTGCGTGGGGGATGAAGCCAACGACTGCTATCTTTCGGATTAAACATTCATATTTATATATGTAAACAGCCACACAGGGGACACAATAATACTTTTGGGCAAAAAGTATAAATATAGACTTATAACCAAACTAAAATTGTTTTTACAATGATTCGATTCATCACTCGAATAAAACATTCTTCGAGCACTGCGCCTCTATTAGGCGGGCACCTTCTGTGAACTGCGCCAAGTAGTGCTCGGCCAGATACTGGCCCCCCGCCGGATCTTGGGTCGCTATTATATTGGCCTCCATATCCGTCCAATAGGCTTTAACGCGGGCAAAAGCCATCCGTGCACCCTCTATGCACGCCGACCTCCTCATGGCATCGATCCGAGTCACGGCCCCAAGGAACTGTTGCACCAAGCCAAAGTAACTGTCCGGCTTAGGCCCTTTCGGCCAAAGATGGTCTATCACAGACCGCATTGCAAGACCGGGCAGCCTGTGAAGCTCCGCCACAGCAGCCATCTTGTCATTTAACGGCAGCGGGCAAGTGGGAGCATTGAATTGCGACCAGAAAAGCTTCTCCACCTCCTTATCACCCTGACCCTCGAAGAACTTGGCAGCGTTAGCCGTACTCTTTGCCAAATCCGCATACGCGTCCGCAGGAATCCAGCGCCCATCCAGGGGAGCGTACTTCAGATCGAAAAACTTCGTCCGCAGCAAGTAGGAACCTCCAGCCACGATTTTACCGGCCTGTTGAAGCTCCTCCCGCGCACCCCTGAGCTTGGTCCATATTTCCTTGGTGGCATTGCATGCCTTGTCCAGCTCGGCCAAGCTATCCTTATGCTCCTTTTTAAGGAGCTCATACATGTGAGTGGCATTTTTTTTAACTCAATAGCCATTTCGGCCATCTTTTCTTCGCTTCGGCGATGAGCAGCCTGTTCGGCTCTCAGTTCCTCGGTCGCCTTTAGGGCAGCCGCATTGCTAACCCGAGCTTGTTCCTTGGCTTGGACAAGTTCTGCCCTCAGGGCCTCCACGGTAGCAGCACCATCTGCAGTCCGCACATATTACATTAATATCATGCCGCCTCCATATTTTCCTATACAAAGGAAGGCAGAGTGCATACCTTGTGATTTGTCCAACCGCTCGTTCACCAGCGTGATATCGGCATCAATCGAACGAATTCGCCTGGTCAGTTCAGAACCTTCGACGGACTGGTCGGCGGCCGGACTCACAGATACCTGCAAGTGTTTACAGCGCAATCATTAATTTATGATCCCCCGTTTGCCGCCTAGGGCGCGCAACCAGAGTCTCAGGGGCTACTATCTATATGCAGCACACCTAATGCGTGCCTCACGGCCAAAAATAGTGTATTCTTCACCACATACCTCAAAGCCTCTGAGCAGACTTGTAAATGCCTCATTCAAACCGCTTGTAGCGGAGGAAATCTTCCTGAGCACCGCACTCATTAATAAGTGGTGCTCCTACAAAAGCACAACTCGCTCCAGTAGGCCCGTCAGTACGTCTGGCCGGACATCGAACTGTGCCGGACCCTTCCCATCGCCCCACGTGGGAGCCAAATGCTCCGGGCTCAGGTGGGCTCACACATTGGCTTCCGGCCTCGGCAGATCCGGACTCCTCCGTGACGATACCTCGGTGTCGCCCGCTTCACAAGCCGGAGAGGTGGGTGGGGTCTCGCTCTCCATCATCTCCGGAGGAAGATCCCCCGAAGACGAACTCTATTGTGAAGGGCTGCTAGCCGGGCTGCGAAAAACGAATCCTGGTTATTGATCTAGGAGGAACGCAGTACCTTCGAATTAAAAATTAACTTACAGCTCAGTGGAGGGCTGGCCCGTTGGTCGGCACGATGCATTGAGGGTGCCCGTTGGGGCAGAGCCCCCTGGTGTTGTCTTTTTCCTGGGTGTGGGCATCTCCGTCTCTGAGTGTTCGGGGGCGGCCCTCTTCTTCCCGCGCGGGGAGGAGGCCTTAGCCTCCCCTTCCCGACTATTCTCCCTAGGGGAGGCAACAATTCCCCCGGTTCAGATGCGTAGCGTGTGAAGTTCGGTTTCTTCCTCCTTCCGCTCGTCTTCCCCTGAGTGCATTTTGCTGAGCACTCGGTCAAGCATCTTGGCCATGGTGGGACCAGGTGAGCCTTCGAAGTGGCACCGACACTGATTCTCTCCGCTTTGCCGAGCCATTCCTGGCGACGGATGATTTTCAGAACAAGCAATCATAACAAATACAAAACATGGTGTCCGGCATCAAAGCTACTTACTTGGGTATCTAGGCGATTACAGCTTAGGCCCGCATCCTCGGTGGTCTCCGGACACTTTACTTTCCGTCCGAAGAATAATTTGCACATCTCTTCGAGCTTCAGGCCGAAGAAGTGCTTGACGGTCCGTGGACGCTCCGGATTGAACTCCCACATCCGGAGAGGCCGGTGTTGGCATGGCAACATCCGCCGGATCAACATCACTTGCATTATGCTAACAAGATTAATGTCCCTTGCAAGAAGCTCCCGGATGCGATTCTCGCGATCGGTATATCACCGGGTCCCCAATTCCGGCCCCACGCCTCGGCATCCAAGACGCCAAGCTGTGATGGGGGCCCGAGCGAAACTCGGGGCAGCTGCCCACTTTGTGCCTCCGGGAGCCGTGACATAGAACCACCTCCGCTACCATACATCGGATACTTACGGGAAAGAACCCTCCGGCCATGGGGCATCGCTGCTCCTGCTTATTACGGCACCTCAAGACTCCACATGTCGCCTCGATCATCTTCGGCGTCACATTGAAGGTCTTGAGCCATAAGCCGAAGTGTGGGGTGACATGGAGAAAAGCCTCACACACGATAATAAACAATGAGATATGGAGGATAGCGTGGGGAGCCAGATCGTGAAAATCCAGCCCATAATAGAACATGAGCCCCCTCACGAAGGGATCGAGGATGAAACCCAGGCCGTGGAGTAAGTGTGGGACGAAAACGACACACTCGTTGGTCTCCGGCGTAGGGATGACATGCCCTGGAGCAGGGAGCCTGTGTTGGATATCTGCGGTCAAGTATCCGACCTCCCTAAGCTTTGCAATGTCCTTCTCTTCAATCAAGGAGGCCACCCACCAGCCCTGAGGGTCAGATCCGGACATATTGGAGGATTTCGGAGGGGTCGAGCTTAGGTTTTGGGTGTTAGAACTCGAGGTGCGAGAAGGCGCGATGAAGGTGAAAAAGGAGGCGTAGGTCTCGACCCCTTTATAAATAGGGTGAATATCAAGAGTTCCCGGTGTGACCGTTTGAGGCTTATCTAGAAAACACATGGGTTATACCCACAGCAGTCGTGGGGTCACGCGTGCTCATATTGATGGAAAATCTCGTAATAAGAGGAACACGATCTCTGCCTCGAAGGGACGTGCCAATAAAACCGCCTCGCAACACGAGTCGTTGTGGGGCAGGAAACATCGGTTCGCATTGGACCAAGCCCTGATACAAGGGCACGACGCACGAAGATTGCCAGCAAATCAGATCTATACCATACGAAGATCATCTTGCAGATCCGGACACAGTCTACATGTTTTATGACCACTTTGGGGTATTCGGAGGAGGAACCCGCCCTGCAATGCCGAAGACAAAGCTGCGTGCAGGACTCATCGTCATTGAAGCCTGGTTCAGGGGCTACTGAGGGAGTCCTGGATTAGGGGGTATCCAGACAGCCGGACTATGTACAACGTCCGGACTATTGAAGCGTGAAGATACAAGACTCAAGACTTCGGCCCGTGTCCGGATGGGACTTTCCTTGGCGTGGAAGGCGAGCTTGGCGATCCGGATATTATATTTCCTTCCTTGCAACCGACTCCATGTAAACCCTAGCCCTCTCCGGTGTCTATATAAACTGGAGAGGTTGGTCCTTAGAAGGCCGATCACAATTACAATCATACCATCATAGTCTAGCTCTTAGGGTTTAGCCTCTACGATCTCGTGGTAGATCTACTCTTGTACTACCCATATCATCAATATTAATCAAGCATGAAGTAGGGTTTTACCTCCATCGAGAGGGCCCGAACCTGGGTAAACATCTGTGTCCCTCGCTTCCTGTTACCATCATCCTTGACGCACAGATAGGGACCCCCTACCCGAGATCCACCGGTTTTGACACCAAAAAGGGGGCCTGCTGGCAGGTCACCTTCTTCCTCCTCACGCTCACCCGTGATGCAGAGACGAGGTCGGCGGCCCAACGCGGATTCCTAGTGACTCGGGCAACCTCTCGCGACGCTCGACCTATCGGCGTGCTCAGGGGAAGGGCGGAGCCACGGCCACGGCGGACGATGGCTGCGGGTGAGGATGGGCATGGCGCTCCGGCAGCGCGAGACGAAGTTGAGGGGCTGGGGAGGCTCGGCAGGCTTTAGTGGATCTACTGGTGGAGGAAGGGAAGGGGGAGGGGTGCTGCCGTGCTCGAATTTGAGCGGAGCATCACGGCAGCCATGGCGGGCAACCGAGGCGAGGAGAGCTTCCCGAGCTCGTTTGAGAGGCTAGGCGAGGCACTGGGACTGAGGTGAGGCGAGTGGTGAGCTCGGACGAGGCTGGGGTGGGCTTAAATAAGCGGGGTAAGGTGGTTCTGTTGGGGAACGTTGCAGAAAATTAAAATTTTCCTACGGTTTCACCAAGATCTATTTATGAGTTCATCTAAGCAACGAGTCAAGAGAGAGAGTTTGCATCTACATACCACTTGTAGATCGAGTACGGAAGCGTTCGAGGGAGTGGTGATGATGAAGACGTTCTCAATGTGATTCCGATCACCGATGACCAAGTGCTGAACGGACAGCACCTCCGCGTTCAACACACGTACGGGACGACGGCGTCTCCTTCGTCTTGATCCAGCAAGGAGGAAGGAGAGGTTGAGGAAGACAACTCCAATGGCAGCACGACGGCGTGATGCGAGATGGAGTGTTGTTCTCGGCAGGCTTCGCCAAGCCTATGCGCAGGAGGAGAGGTGTTGGGGAGGGAGGGCTGCGCCTTCAATGGTGTTTGCAGCCCTCCCTCACCCCTCTATTTATAGGGGAAGGAGGAGGGGCCCCTCTAGATGCATCTAGAGGGGGCGGCCAGGGAGGGGGGCTTGCCCCCAAGCAGGGCGCCCCCTTAGGGTTCCCTCAACCCTAGGCGCATGGGCCAAGGGAGGTGCGCCCAGCCCACTAGGGGCTGGCTGCCTCCCACGCAGCCCAAGTGGCCCCCAAAAGGTGGCCCCTCCCGTGGTCCTCCGGAACCTTCCGGTGGACCCTCCATAATACCGATATGACCCGAAACTTTTCCTGTGTCCGTTTGACGACTTCCCATATATAAATCTTTACCTCCGGACCATTCCGGAACTCCTCGTGACGTCCGGGATCTCATCCGAGACTCCGAGCAACATTCGATAATCACATACAAGTCTTCCTATTAACCCTAGCGTCACCGAACCTTAAGTGTGTAGACCCTACGGGTTCGGGAGACATGAAGACATGACCGAGACGCTCTCCGGTCAATAACCAACAGCGGATCTGGATACCCATGTTGGTTCCCACACGCTCCTCGATGTTGTCATCGGATGAACCACGATGTCGAGGGTTCAAGCAACCCGTATGCTATTCCCTTTGTCAGACGGTATGTTACTTGCCCGAGACTCGATCGTCGGTATCCCAATACCTCGTTTAGTCTCGTTACCGGCAAGTCACTTTACTCGTACCGTAATGCATGATCCCGTGACCAGACACTTGATCACTTTGAGCTTATTATGATGATGCATTACCGAGTGGGCCCAGTGATACCTCTCCGTCATATGGAGTGACAAATCCCTGTCTCGATCCGTGTCAACCCAACAGACACTTTCGGAGATACCTGTAATGCACCTTTATAGTCACCCAGTTACGTTGTGACGTTTGGTACACCCAAAGCATTCCTACGGTATCCGGGAGTTACACGATCTCACGGTCTAAGGAAGAGATACTTTACATTGGAAAAGCTCTAGCAAAACGAACTACACGATCTTTGTGCTATGCTTAGGATTGGGTCTTGTCCATCACGTCATTCTCCTAATGACGTGATCCCGTTGTCAATGACATCGATGTCCATAGTCGAAACCATGACTATCTGTCGACCAACGAGCTAGTCAACTAGAGGCTCACTAGGGACGTATTGTGGTCTATGTATTCACACGTGTATTACGATTTCCGGATAATACAGCTTATAGCATGAATAAAAGACAATTATCATGAACAAGGAAATATAATAATAATGCTTTTATTATTGCCTCTAGGGCATATTTCCAACAGTCTCCCACTTGCACTAGAGTCAATAATCTAGTTTACATTGTGATGAATCGAACACCCATAGAGTTCTCGTGTTGATCATGTTTTGCCCATGAGAGAGGTTTAGTCAACGGATCTGCGACATTCAGATCCGTGTGCACTCTACAAATTTCTATGTCTCCATCTTGAACATTTTCACGGATGGAGTTGAAGCGACGCTTGATGTGCTCGGTCTTCTTGTGAAACCCGGGCTCCTTGGCAAGGGCAATAGCTCCGGTGTTGTCACAGAAGAGTTTGATCGGCCCCGACGCATTGGGTATGACTCCTAGGTCGGTGATGAACTCCTTCACCCAAATTGCTTCATGCGCGCCTCCGAGGCTGCCATGTATTCCGCTTCACATGTAGATCCCGCCACGACGCTTTGCTTGCAGCTGCACTAGCTTATCGCTTCCACCATTCAACATATACACGATCCGGTTTGTGACTTAGAGTCATCCAGATCCGTGTCGAAGCTAGCGCCGACGTAACCCTTCTGGCGAGCTCTTCGTCACCTCCATAAACAAGAAACATGTCCTTTGTCCTTTTCAGGTACTTCAGGATGTTCTTGACCGCTGTCCAGTGTTCCTTGCCGGGATTACTTTGGTACCTTCCTACCAAACTTACGGCAAGGTTTACATCAGGTCCAGTACACAACATGGCATACATAATAGATCCTATGGTCGAGGCATAGGGGATGACACTCATCTCTTCTTTATCTTTTGCCATGGTCGGGCATTGAGCTGAGCTCAATCTCACACCTTGCAACACGTGCAAGAACCCCTTCTTGACTGATCCATTTTGAACTTCTTCAAAATCTTATCAAGGTATGTGCTTTGTGAAAGACCTATGAGGCGTCTCGATCTATCCCTATAGATCTTGATGCCTAATATATAAGCAGCTTCTCCAAGGTCCTTCATTGAAAAACACTTATTCAAGTAGGCCTTAATGCTGTCCAAGAATTCTATATCATTTCCCATCAAAAGTATGTCATCTACATATAATATGAGAAATGCTATGAGCTCCCACTCACTTTCTTGTAAACGCAGGCTTCTCCATAAGTCTCAAGATAAACCCAAACGCTTTGATCATCTCATCAAAGCGAATGTTCCAACTCCGAGATGCTTGCACCAGCCCATAAATGGATCGCTGGAGCTTGCATACTTTGTTAGCATTCTTAGGATTGACAAAACCTTCCGGCTGCATCATATACAGCTCTTCCTTAAGATATCCGTTAAGGAACGCTGTTTTGACGCCCATCCGCCATATCTCATAATCATAGTATGCGGCAATTGCTAACATGATTCGGACGGACTTAAGCTTCGCCACGGGAGAGAAAGTCTCATCGTAGTCAATCCCTTGAACTTGCCGATAACCCTTAGCGACAAGTCGAGCTTTATAGATGGTGACATTACCATCCGCGTCCCGCCTTCTTCTTCTTAAAAATCCATTTGTTTTCTATCGTCACGATCATTGGGCAAGTCACCAAAGTCCACACATTCTATTCATACATGGAGTATATCTCGGACTTCATGGCTTCTAGCCATTTGTTGGAATCTGGGCCCGCCATCGCATCTTCATAGTTCGAAGGTTCACCGTTGTCTAACAACATGATTTCCAGGAGAGGGTTGTCGTACCACTCTGGTGCGGAACGTGTCCTTGTGGACCTACGAGGTTCAGTAGCAACTTGATCTGAAGTACCTTGATCATCATCATTAATTTCCTCTTCAGTTGGTGTAGGCATCACAGGAACACTTTCCTGAGCTGCATTACTATCCTGTTCAAGAGGTAGTACTTCATCGAGTTCTACTTTCCTCCCACTTACTTCTTTCGAGAGAAACTCTTTTCCGTAAAGGTTCCGTTCTTGGCAACAAAAATCTTGCCTCGGATCTTAAGTAGAAGGTATACCCAATGGTTTCTTTAGGGTATCCTATGAAGACGCATTTTTCCGACTTGGGTTCGAGCTTTTCAAGTTGAAGTTTCTTGACATAAGCATCGCATCCCCAAACTTTTAGAAACGCATAGCTTAGGTTTCTTCCCAAACCATAATTCATACGGTGTCGTCTCAACGGACTTAGACGGTGCCCTATTTAAAGTGAATGTAGCTGTCTCTAGAGCGTATCCCCAAAATGACAGCGGTAAATCGGTAAGAGACATCATAGACCGCACCATATCCAATAGAGTGCGACACGACGCTCGGACACACCATTATTACCGAGGTGTTCCAGCGGCGTTAGTTGTGAAACGATTCCACATTTTCTTAAGTGTGTACCAAATTGCGTGACTTAAATATTCTCCTCCACGATCCGATCGTAAGAATTTTATCTTTCGGTCACGTTGATTCTCTACTTCATTCTGAAATTCCTTGAACTTTTCAAAGGTCTCAGACTTGTGTTTCATCAAGTAGACATACCCATATCTACTCAAATCATCTGTGAGAGTGAGAACATAACGATATCCTCCACGAGCCTCAACGCTCATTGGACCGCACACATCGGTATGTATGATTTCCAACAAGTTGGTTGCTCGCTCCATTGTTCCGAGAACGGAGTCTTGGTCATCTTGCCCATGAGGCATGGTTTGCATGTGTCAAATGATTCATAATCTAAAGACTCCAAAAGTCCATCAGCATGGAGCTTCTTCATGCGCTTGACACCAATGTGACCAAGGCGGCAGTGCCACAAGTATGTGGGACTATCGTTATCAACTTTACATCTTTTAGTATTCACGCTATAAACATGTGCAATACTACGCTCGAGATTCATTAAGAATAAACCATTGACCATCGGAGCATGACCATAAAACATATCTCTCATATAAATAGAACAACCATTATTCTCGGATTTAAATGAGTAGCCATCTCGCATTAAACGAGATCCGGATACAATATTCATGCTCAAACTTGGCACCAAATAACAATTATTAAGGTTCATAACTAATCCCGTAGGTAAATGAAGAGGTAGCGTGCGACGACGATCACATCGACTCGAACCATTCCCGACGCGCATCGTCACCTCGCCCTTTGCCGCTTCCGCTTATTCCGCAGCTCCTGCTGTGAGTTACAAATATGAGCAACGGCACGATCAAATACCCGTGAGTTACTACAGTAATCGGCAAAGTACACATCAATTACATGTATATCAGATATACCTTTGGCGTTGCCGGCCTTCTTGTCCGCTAAGTATTTGGGGCAGTTCCGCTTCCAAAGGACCCCTCCCTTGCAATAAAAGCACCTGGCCTCGGGTTTGGGTCCATTCTTTGACTTCTTCCCGGCAACTTGCTTACCGGGCGCGGCAACCTCCTTGCCGTCCTTCTTGAAGTTCTTCTTGCCCTTCTTGAACTTAGTGGTCTTATTGCCCATCAGCACTTGATGTTCTTTCTTGATTTCAACCTCGGTGACTTCAAAGATAGAGAACACTTCAGGAATGGTCTTTACCATCCCCTCGCATGTTGTAGTTCATCACAAAGCTCTTGTAGCTTGGTGGGAGCGATCGGAGGATTCTCATCAATGACCGCCTCATCGTGGAGGTTAATGTTCACCGGGTCATACGGGTTGTGCAACCAGACATCTTCAAGATGTGCTCACCGATGTAACTGTTTTCCTCCATCTTACAACTATAGAACTTGTCGGAGATGTCATATCTCTCGACCCGGGCGTGAGCTTGGAAAACAAGTTTCAGCTCCTCGAACATCTCATATGCTCCGTGATGCTCAAAACGCTTTTGGAGCCCGGTTCTAAGTTGTAAAGCATGCCGCATCGAACGAGGGAGTAATCATCGCTGAGTTTGCCAAGCATTCATAATGTCTTGGTTCTTCCGACGGAGCGTCACCTAGCGGTCCTTCTAGGACATATTGTTTCCTGGCAGCTATGAGGATGATCCTCGTGTTCCGGACCCAAATTCAGAGTATAGTTGCTGCCGTCATCTTTCAGCTTGGTTTTCTCTAGGAACGCGTTGAAGTTCAAGTTGACATGAGCGTTGGCCATTTGATCTACAAGACATATTATGCAAAAGTTTTAGACTAAGTTCATGATAATTAAGTTCATCTAATCAAATTATTTCAATGAACTCCCACTCAGATTAGACATCCCTCTAGTCATCTAAGTGTTACACGATCCGAGTCGACTAGGCCGTGGTCCGATCATCACGTGAGACGGACTAGTCATCATCGGTGAACATTCTCATGTTGATCGTATCTTCTATACGACTCGTGTTCGACCTTTCGGTCTCCGTGTTCCGAGGCCATGTCCGTACATGCTAGGCTCGTCAAGTAAACCCTAAGTGTTTTCGGCGTGTGTAAATCTGTCTTACACCCGTTGTATGTGAACGTAAGAATCCATCACACCCGATCATCACGTGGTGCTTAGAAGCGGCGAACTTTAGCAACGGTGCACGCTTAGGGAAACTGTTCTTGAAATTGTTGTAAGGGATCATCTTATTTACTACCGTCGTTCTAAGTAAACAAGATGTATAAACATAATAAACATCACATGCAATTATATATAGTAGTGACATGATATGGCCAATATCATAAAGCTCCATTGATCTCGATCTTCGAGGCTCCATGATCATCTTGTCACCGACATGACACCATGATCTCCATCATCATGATCTCCATCATTGTGCCTCCATGAAGTTGTCACGCCAACGACTACTTCTACTTCTATGGCTAACGCGTTTAGCAATAAAGTAAAGTAAGTTACATGGCGCTCTTCAATGACACGCAGGTCATACAAAATAAAGACAACTCCTATGGCTCTCGCCGGTTGTCATACTCATCGACATGCAAGTCGTGATTCCTATTACAAGAACATGATCTCATACATCACAATGTGTCATTCATCATTCATCACAACTTGGCCATATCACATCACATGACAATTGCTGCAAAAACAAGTTACACGTCCTCTAATTGTTGTTGCATCTTTTACGTGGCTGCAATTGGGTTCTAGCAAGAACGTTTTTCTTACCTACGAATAACCACAACGTGATCTTGTCAACTTCTATTTACCCTTCATAAGGACCCTTTTCATCGAATCCGCTCCAACTAAAGTAGGAGAGACAGACACCCGCCAGCCACCTTATGCAACTAGTGCATGTTAGTCGGTGGAACCGGTCTCACGTAAGCGCACGTGTAAGGTTGGTCCGGCCGCTTCATCCCACAATACCGCCGGAAGCAAGATAAGACTAGTAGCGGCAAGTAAATTGACAAGATCCACGCCCACAACTAAATTGTGTTCTACTCGTGCAATAGAGAACTACGATAGACCTAGCTCATGATGCCACTGTTAGGGGAACGTTGTAAAATTAAAATTTTCCTACGGTTTCACCAAGATCTATCTATGAGTTCATCTAAGCAACGAGTCAAGAGAGAGAGTTTGCATCTACATACCACTTGTAGATCGAGTACGGAAGCGCTCGAGGGAGTGGTGATGATGAAGACGTTCTCAACGTGATTCCGATCACCGATGACCAAGTGCTGAACGGACAGCACCTCCGCTGCTCAACACACGTGACGGGATTTACGGCGCCTCCTTCTGCCTTGATCCAGCAAGGAGGAAGGAGAGGTTGAGGAAGACAACTCCAATGGCAGCACGACGGCGTGATGCAGATGGAGGACTGTTCTCCGGCTGTGGCTTCGCCAAGCCTATGCGCAGGAGGAGAGGTGTTGGGAGGGAGGGCTGCGCCTTCAATGGTGTTTGCAGCCCTCCCTCACCCCTCTATTTATAGGGGAAGGGAGGAGGGCCCCCCAGATGCATCTAGAGGGGGGGCGGCCAAGGGGGGGGGGCTTGCCCCCAAGCAAGGGGGCGCCTTAGGGTTCCCTCAACCCTAGGCGCATGGGCCAAGGGAGGTGCGCCCAGCCCACTAGGGGCTGGCTGCCTCCCACGCAGCCCAAGTGGCCCCCAAAGGGGTGGCCTCCCGTGGTCCTCCGGAACCTTTCGGTGGACCCTCCATAATACCGATATGACCAAACTTTTCCTGTCCGCTTGACGACTTCCCATATATAAATCTTTACCTCCGGACCATTCCGAACTCCTCGTGACGTCCGGGATCTCATCCGGACTCAACAACATTCGGTAATCACATACAAGTCTTCCTATTAACCCTAGCGCCACCGAACCTTAAGTGTGTAGACCCTACGGGTTCGGGAGACATGAAGACATGACCGAGACGCTCTCCGGTCAATAACCAACAGCGGGATCTGGATACCCATGTTGGTTCCTACACGCCTCGATGTTGTCATCGGATGAACCATTTATGTCGAGGGTTCAAGCAACCCCGTATGCTATTCCCTTTGTCGAGACGGTATGTTACTTGCCCGAGACTCGATCGTCGGTATCCCAATACCTCGCTTAGTCTCGCTACGGCAAGTCACTTTACTCGCACCGTAATGCATGATCCCTTGACCAGACACTTGATCACTTTGAGCTCATTATGATGATGCATTACCGAAAGTGGGCCCAGTGATACCTCTCCGTCATACACGGAGTGACAAATCCCTGTCTCGATCCGTGTCAACCCAATAGACACTTTCGGAGATACCTGTAATGCACCTTTATAGTCACCCAGTTACGTTGTGATGTTTGGTACACCCAAAGCATTCCTACGGTATCCGGGAGTTACACGATCTCACGGTCTAAGGAAGAGATACTTTACATTGGAAAAGCTCTAGCAAAACGAACTACACGATCTTTGTGCTATGCTTAGGATTGGGTCTTGTCCATCACGTCATTCTCCTAATGACGTGATCTCGTTGTCAATGACATCCGATGTCCATAGTCGTGAAACCATGACTATCTCGTCGACCAACGAGCTAGTCAACTAGAGGCTCACTAGGGACGTATTGTGGTCTATGTATTCACACGTGTATTACGATTTCCGGATAATACAGTTATAGCATGAATAAAAGACAATTATCATGAACAAGGAAATATAATAATAATGCTTTTATTATTGCCTCTAGGGCATATTTCCAACAGGTTCAAGCTGGATGCCGCCGCTCCGGTCCGGCCGAAGCTCTGGCGACAAGCAGGCGATCCACGCGAGGGCGGGAAGACGCATTTAGGCAGCAACAGCGCGTGATCACGGAGCAGAGCAAGCCATGGGACACGGGGAGGAAGCAGCCGAGGCGCGGACAGAGACGGTCGGCTACAGTTCGCCCGTGGATGCTCACTGTTCGATGACGGGGACGGCTCACCGGGGAAGAAGACGGAGGGGGAAATGGCTCCACGAGAACGGCGACAACGCGGGGAACACGCTAGACAGGCCCGTGGTAGCTAGAACGACAAGCAGAGAGAGGGAGAAGAAGCCAAAGGCACTAGAGCGCGAGAAACGCCATGCCAAAATGGTGATCACCGCGCAGTCTGGCTTGAAGAGGACAAGAGGGGCTGTCGTGATATGTCTGGTGATTAGTCCATGCATCACTGAGGCTGGGGAAGGTGATAGATCAAGCAAAGCTGCTCTAGAGTGAAGTGTGGCTTCGATGCAAGTTTGTTGTAGAAAACTTGTCCACATTTATATGATCAGTTGTGAAAAGCTAGGGGCCAAATGATATGTCTGGGGTGATAAGATAAGGACGGACTATAATCCTGGGGGTTTTGGAGGGAAACGGACCAAGGCTTAATATAGTTGCTTTGCAACTGACCAAAATGGTCCAGAAACTTGAGCATGATAATGCACTCACATGGAGTATCAACTTGAGCTCAAATTTGGCAAGGCAGGGTTATATGGCCATATGAAGGTGCTGTAAAAGTTTCATACCAAATGGACATGCCAAAATAGTACTTGCTTCACAAACATCCCCACTGACCAAAAACTTGCAATAATTTTGGAGAGAAAATGACTTGAGGAAATGATCCCAAATTTGGTGGAGAGATGTTATATGGGTAGGAGAATGTTCTGGTAAATTATCAGAATTAATGAAGCATTAAAAATTATACTTGCTTCATAACCTGAAAATATTGCCAGAGACAAAGATTTGGTCCTGTGCTCACATAGATGTTTGTATGAAGCTGAAAGTTGGAGGAGGGTGATTACATGAGCACATGAAGGAGTGTACAAAATTTCAACTCATTTAGATAACCCTAGCTAGCACTTCCTTCACAAAGGCTTCCCTCAGACAGGAACTTTGAAAAATCACTGAGGAAGCTTGGCTAGGCAAATAAAGTTGAATTTTGGCACAGGTCAATTATTTGTACAGGAAAAGGTGTCCAAAAAGTTTGGGGTCAATTGGGCAAAGAAAAATAGCACTTGCTTCACAATGTGCCATTTAGGACAGAACATGAAAGGAATTATTTGGGCATGATGGAAAACATGGCCAATGAAATATTTTGCCATATTTTATGAAGATATGACCCAAACAATTTATGAGAATTATTTGGGTATTTTAAGAATGATGGAAGTATAGGTTGCTTCACAACCTAGGGCAAAAAGGATTATTCCTTTAACAGAAAAAGGAATATTACCAAGAAAAATAATATTGGGGTTGGTTCAAGATGGAAATGGCAAAGTCTTGTGATGGATATGGGGATGACAAGCCACTCAGGAAAGAAAGAAGAGGTCATCTTCTTTAGTTTCCAGACCACATAGCCACGGAAAAAGAAAACTCAAGCAAAAGCTTAGAAAAACAAAAGAAAAAGAAAGGGCCAAAATTCAGGCTGTGACAACTCTTCCCCTCTTAAAGAAATCTCGTCCTCGAGATTTGGTTGCTCAGGGAACAAGTATGCATATACTGACTTAAAGAGACCGTTTCCAACTCGGGTATCCTTTTTCCTTTATTAAATGTTCCCATTAAATTCTTCATCTAGCTTACCTGACTAGTTCTGGGGTGGTTTGCTTTACTATATCCATATCCTGACAGATCTTACCTCACATTTTCCTGCTCATACTAGCTCCAATTCTTTTCATATCTGCTGACTTAGCTGAGTGTGATTTGTTATCATGACTGAAATATATGTCTATCTCATAAATCCGAGGGTGATTTCCGATTGCTGTGTCCGTACTGACAACTTTACATGAATTGGTGATTATATTTTTCGTGATGAACACCCAAGCTCTGACTCCTTGCATTGGGTTCCTCCACTAAATGCAGGTCCTTCGGGTTCCAAGCAGTGGGTTGAGGCATACCCATTTTCCTGAAAGATTCTGACTTGTCGCATGAATTTCTGAATCGTCCTGACTAGCTCCACTGTCTTGAGTCTCAGATTCATACCAAATATTTGATTGTCGCCTGTCGTGGCCAGCATACAAGGTATGACCTTATATGGCAATATCCTCATCCTTGACAGAAAGTGGCTCTGGTGGAATTTTTTTGTTCCAGACAGGCATTCCTTTGGTGGTTCACATAAGTGAGGGCACATGCTTCAAGACTGTTATTCCTTGTACTGATCATTCATTCTATCGGTATATCCATGGGGATAGTAGGCTGTGTGATGCTTTACCATAGTCGCTGGAATCAAACAAAATTGAGTAGACATTTTAGGTGAATATCCATGGCAGTCGATACTGGCTTAGACTGTCCTGGGTTCCTGCACCATATGGTTCATGCAACCATTTTCATATCGGCACCATTGGTCTTGCTCCTTCATTATTGTTTTCTTGTTCTGGATCCTCGGTTGAAAGAGCTTGGTCATATTACTTCTTCATATTACCATAGAACTGTTGGGTGCGATATTTCGGCAATCGTTACTTATCCTCATTCATGCATCGTGTGATAGGAATCTGTACTAGGTTCACACGTACATGCATGCATCTCATTGCTGTCGTCTGGCATACCAGGTGGTGGCAAAGGTAAATGATATCGCCTTGTCGGGTATGAGGCAACTGGCCTTTCTGACAAAATTTGTTGTCCCATGTTGTCTTTCTCCAAAACTTGTCGGCTCTTGCATCACCAGCTGAGGTGTATCACTGACTTTCCTATTCTGGCATGACTCGTGAGATTTCCGGATTCTCACCTTGTCTTCACCATCGTACCACTGACTTGCAAGAGCTTGGCAGCATACTCACAATATATGAGAATTTAATTCCTGAGGCTGACTTGTTTTCTGACTGATTCCTGCTTCTGACCAAACTGTTGCGGATCTGATTCTTGGAATGCACTGCCAAATGCTGCCAACTAATAGTTTAATATCCCATGCCGTACTGAGGGAGATTGGATGACTTATGCTGGAACCCATCAGACTATCTCGCTGAGGAAGACTGGGTATCGTGCTTCAGAAGCTTCCCCCCTTAAAGACTTGCTAGGGAAGACTCGGTGCCTTATGCCGATTTTTTTGTGGTTGCTTCCTGAAGAAGACAGGGTACCTTGCACGGGAAATCATCCATATAGCGCACTGGGTAATCATGCCTTGGAATCTTCTCTGGTAGCTTGCAAGGGAAGACTGGGTTGCTTACACCAGAAGCTTCTCATTGTGAGGTGCAGACTGATTACCACATATGTATACCATCTTAATATTTCTGTTGTTGATTTCTTGCATCCAACGGGGCTTTGCTGGACTATCCTCCTTTATGAGTATATGGCACATCCTTGCTTTCATGCAGGCATATCATGTTTCCAAATCATCCTCATAGAAGAATCAAACCTTGCATCTGAACCATCCCTTTGACTGATACTGCATTGTTGGTCTGGCACACAGCTTATCTTCTTGCTGATTTGATCATTTCTGCCATGAAGAGTGCACACTGAGAAAAACTTGATCTGTACTGTTGTGAGGAGTGCACGCTAATGCAAACATGATTCTGACTGTCCATCCAGGATTCCTTTTGCATTCAGACGGGATATTCCAAATTTTAATGCAGTCTGCTGATAACTTCATTCCGTTTATCTAAGCTTCCAAGTATTTGAATTCCTTACCGATTCTTCAGGTCCGGTGTCGGTGGACGAGCAACTGTAATAAGGGGAAAATATGCAACACCAAAGGCCCAAAGAAAGAAGCAAAAGAAACGACGAAAACAAAAACACACAAGCATACAAATAATAAAAATAATCAAGCAACATCACATATTACTGCTACTCACACAATAATATGCATGCATACCTAAGCACACAAATCTCGCGGAAACTCCGGTATTGCGGTCTAATATGCTGTGGCGGTGTGCACGAAAGTGAAATCCATGTGTGGAAGGAATTGGTGTAACCAAAGCTACACCAAGTGCTGCCTGAACACCGGTTGGATCTGGATAGATACGGAGGCGAGGACGGACTTGGTGATCAAGTAGCGAGACACAAGTTCATGGCCCAATCATCATCAAGTGTACGAAAGGGAATCGTACACGTCCAAAGAATGGAATGATAGGGCAATAGCGGTGGAAACTGGGCTTGCTGGCATTGCCCTTTTCTGATAACAAATATCACTAAGGGTTGCCGAAAGGGCGAGATGGATGGCACGATTCGGGATAGAGACAAGTCTATCACCGAAATAATACAGGTGGGTGGCGGAAAGATATCGATGCGATACCTGAGCATAACACCTGCAAATGGTGTCTAGAACACTTGGCACCAGGGCATCACTCTGCTGGGACAAAGATGACGCCAAACACCGAAGAGCAGGCATGCAAAGAAGGAGGGTGCGGGTAGTGGATCGAAACCGATGCCACCTACACTTACAAGATTAACCGTTAGCAACAAGATAATAATCTATATGCATGCTATGCAACAAACAAATGCAGCAATAAAGTGCAACAAGCCAACCAGACTCTACACTACCACATTCTAACATTTGCGTGGGCTAGGGTGTCCTACAGCCAGACCTGCTCTGGTACCAAGCATGTGGCACCCCGGCTTAGAGAAACCGGAATGCCCCATATTCCAGCCCAGAGATCGAGGAGAAGTCTTTTGGAATACGTCACTGCTTAGCATAGAACAAATTAGCTCTTTATTACAAGCTATATGGAAACGAGGGGATTACATCGGCATGGTGAAACTACGGCTGCCATGGTTGCTCCATGCAAGCAACAGAACAACACGAAGCAGCGGAATAATTACTTGCAACGGAATGGCAACGACGATGATGAACTCCACTCCGCAGGGACAATGGCTGGAACGCTTATCCTAGCTCGCAAACAAGGAATCCACGGCAAACAAGCAATCAAATCCGGCATGACCTGCAAACTGGCATGACACACCAGGTCAGTACATTGAATGTACTTGCAAGCTCACAGCAACCAAGAGCAATCAAGACAGACAACAGCATGGCATTTACAGGTTAACAAGGACTAACATGATACTATCAGATCAATCATAGCATGCGCAAGATGATACGGCTAGAACAATACGAGCATGGCATGAACATATGAACATGATAATGCTAGCATGCAACAGGATGAATCTATCATGCACCAACTTACTCTGCTCGGGTTACCTGGTAACCATCACATGCATCACTTACCATCACGGACATCACACGATCATCTCAGGATCCAATCAAGCTTGGTATTACAATACCGTAGTAATCATCACATGACCACAAGGAGCTTGACCTTTACCCTTGACTCTCACATAATACCACAAATATCCAACAACTCGGTATCCTCGATACCACTGTGATCCTCACTCGATCACAATCAATCTCTTTCTCGTCACCGAACCAGGGTTGTTATTAAGAACATTACTATTATTACTGTTGACCCATAGTGTGACCAACTATGAACTGGGCCCTTATCCGCGGGCGCGGCTATCGATAGATTTAACACACACTCTGCAGAGGTTAGCACACTGTACCCACACCACGGAACCAATGGCCTCGCACTCCCATTCGGGTGGACCAACGGCGTTCCGACAAAACCGTCCTACTGCCATGACACTCTCCCGGCCATTCCGACCAACTCCCCTTTGGGCTAAGTCATGGGTGGCCCCGTGCCTACCAAAGGCATCAACGGCCACCGTCGTTGCAAAACAAAAACGGTCCCAAACGGGGACAATGGTATACCAACCACAAAAACGAGCACACGAGGCTTATGCCATCCTAACCGGCCAAGGTAGCACCCGCGCATAACCTTCCCTCGTTGGAGGCACCGGCGAGAGGCATGACAATAGACCCAGTTAGGACCTCCCCATAAAAGGCAAATGTGGTTGCACTGGTTAGATCGATATGGTGGCACCATGAGTCAGCCAACAGTTGTTCAAGTTCAATTTAATCCGGTTAAACTTTAATGCAATATGCTAAGCCATGATAAAATAACATGATGCAACTACAATGCATGAGCATGATATCAACATAAACATGGGGGTGCAACATAACTATCAACCATATCAATAATGAATCATATCCAACTGAGCATGGCATAATGATGAGCATGACTATCACAGGTATAATACTACTCAAAGCATAACATGACCACTACCATCAGCGATAGATATCATGCAAGAACATATCAATAGTGCTACCATGCAAGCGTTTAACCAACTCGATGCAAATGACATGCATAACAACGGTACTCGGAACAAACGATAGTCATTCACCGAAGACCATGACCAACATCAATATGTACTACTATCAAGCATGGCATATGAAAGTAATACTAGCAGATAGAACATGATAACAGAGTGCAAGAAAACATAGCATCATGGTAACCACCGATCCATAAGCATAACCGAAATAACGACAACAGTAGCAAAACAAACAGACAGTTATTAAAGATTCAAGTTAAAAACCAATGCTACTGCATGGCTATCATGCAAATGGTGGTTGGGGCTTGCCTGGGGATGAAGGGTACTTCAGGAAGAGGTGCGGTGAAGCCGCGGAAAGATTTGCCGGAAACAGTTCTCTCCCGGAGGGGGCTGTTTACGGGCAAGGGCAAAATGGTCATTCCAGTATGTCAAACCATAGTGAAAATGATGGGAATAGAACGGGCTCGACGAGACAAAGGCGTGGGCATTGGATTCACCTCAATCAGAGTCTCGAGCAAAAAGTTATAGCCCGACGAAGTTCAGGGACCAATTTGTAAAAAGATTTCTACAAACAGGCCCCTGAGCTGAAAAACAGAAAGCATATTTAGACGAATACGCCTTCAGATCAGAGAAAACGCAAACCGAGCCGTAGTACAAAGGATAAACCCTTACCTGAGAGGAAAACATATTCTTAACTAAAGAAGAGACGAAAGTTGTTTCCGGGAAGGGAAAGCCTACTCTGTTGAGTACGTCTCCACTAATCTGACGTGGCGGAGCGGGGCCAGCCTTGAGTGGCTGCCAGGTGGGGTCCGCTGGGAGGGGCCTGCTGGCAGGTCTCCTTCTTCCTCCTCCCGCTCACCCGCAATGCAGAGACGAGGCCGGCGGCCCGACGCGGATTCCCGGTGACTCCGGCAACCTCTCGTGACGCTAGACCTATCGGCGTGCTCAGGGGAAGGATCCGCACCCGTCTGTGGGCAGAACGGTCGCCGGGGAGCACGGGGAAGGGCGGAGCCACGGCCGCGGCGGACGGTGGCTGCGGGTGACGATGGGCATGGCGCCCCGTCGGCGGCGAGACGAAGTTGAGGGGCTGAGGAGGCTCGGCAGGCTTTAGTGGATCTACTGGTTGAGGAAGGGAAGAGGGAGGAGCGCTGCCGTGCTCAAATTTGAGCGGAGCATCGCGGCGGCCATGGCGGGCAACCGAGGCGAGGAGAGCTTCCCGAGCTCGTTTGAGAGGCTAGGCGAGGCACTGGGAGTGAGGTGAGGCGAGTGGTGAGCTCGGACGAGGCTGGGGTGGGCTTAAATAGGCGGGGTAAGGCGGTTCGAGCTGGATGCCGCCGCTTGGGTCCGGCCGAAGCTCTGGCGACGAGCATCAGTCACGGGAGGGCACGGGAAGACGACGAGGCAGCGGCTCAGCGATCACGGAGCAGATCAAGCCGAGGGGCATGGGGAGGAAGCGGCCGAGGCGCGGACAGAGCCGGTCGAGGTGCATTCGCCGTGGGCGCTCACGACCGATGATGGGGACGGCTCACGGGGAAGAAGACAGAGGGGGAAATGGCTCCACGGGAATGGCGACAACGCGGGGAACACGCTAGACAGGCCCGTGCTCGCTGGAACGACAAGCAGAGAGAGGGAGAAGAAGACGGTGGCACTAGAGCGCGAGAAATACCATGCCAAAACGGTGGTCACCGCGCTGTATGGCGTGAAGAGGACAAGAGGGGCTGCTGTGACATGTCTGGTGATTAGTCCATGCATCACGGAGGCTGGGGAAAGTGATAGATCAAGCAAAGCTTCACTTGAGTGAACTATGACTTCGATGGAAGTTTGCTGTAGCAAACTTCTCCACATTTCTGTGATCAGTTGAGAAGAGCTAGGGGCCAAATGATATGTCGGGGCTGATAATATAAGGACGGAATATAATCCTGGGGATTTTGGAGGGAAACAGACCAAGGCTTAATATAGTCAAACTTGAGCATGATGATGCACTCACATGGAGTATCAACTTGAGCTCAAATTTGGCAAGGCAGGGTTATATGGCCATATGAAGGTGCTGTAAAAGTTTCATACCAAATGGACATGGCAAAATAGTACTTGCTTCACAAACATCCCCACTGACCAAAAACTTGCAATAATTTTGTAGAGAAAATGACTTGAGGAAATGATCCCAAATTTGGTGGAGAGATGTTATATGTGTAGGAGAATGTTCTGGTAATTTATCAAAACTAATGAAGCATTAAAAATTATAATTGCTTCATAACCTGAAAATATTGCCAGAAACAAAGATTTGGTCCCGTGCTCACATAGATGATTGGATGAAGCTGAAAGTTGGAGGAGGGTGATTACATGAGCACATGAAGGAGTGTGCAAATTTCAACTCATTTGGATAACCCTAGCTAGCACTTCCTTCACAAAGGCTTCCCTCAGACAGGAACTTTGAAAAATCACTGAGGAAGCTTGGCTAGGCAAATAAAGTTGAATTTTGGCACAGGTCAATTATTTGGACAGGAAAAGGTGTCCAAAAAGTTTGGGGTCAAATAGGCAAAAAAATAGCACTTGCTTCACAATGTGCCATTTAAGACAGAACAGGAAAGGAATTATTTGAGCATGATGGAAAACATGGCCAATGAAATATTTTTCCATCTTTGATGAAGATATGACCCAAACAATTAATGAGAATTATTTGGGAATTTTAGGAGTGATGGAAGTATAGGTTGCTTCACAACCTAGGGCAAAAAGGATTATTCCTTTAACAGAAAAAGGAATATTACCAAGAAAAAAATATTGGGGTTGGTTCAAGATGGAAATGGAAAAGTCTTGGGATGGATATGGGGATGACACGCCACTCTGGAAAGAAAGAAGAGGTCATATTCTTCAGTTTCCACACCACATAGCCACGGAAAAAGAAAACTCAAGCAAAATCTCAGAAAAACAAAAGAAAAAGAAAGGGCCAAAATTCAGGCTGTGACACGCACTCACCACCTGGTGTGTTGCAGAGATGTATAATAACATGGGTTCGCCAACGTTCGGCGTGTCCAGGATTGGGTTTCTTGCTAAAAGAGCTTTTATTTCTTCTAGTCTGGCTGTTGCCGCGTCCGTCCACTCGAAGTGGTCGGTGCACCAGAGCAGGCGATGTTGTGGCAATGCCTTTTCTCCTAACCTGGAGACAAAGCGGCTTAAAGCTGCCACACATCCGGCTAGTTTTTGGACCTGTTTAAGGTCTGTTGGTGTAGCCAATTGTGACAAAGCTCGAATTTTGGCTGGGTTTGCCTCAAATCCTCTATTGGAAACGATGAAGCCCAGCAGTTTTCGGGCGGGGACGCCAAAAATGCACTTTTCCGGATTGAGCTTGATGTCATATGTACGGAGGTTACCGAATGTGAGATGCAGGTCGTCTACTAGTGACTCGACGTGCTTAGTTTTGATGACGATGTCATCCACGTATGCTTCGACCGTCTTGCCGATTTGTTTCTCCAGGCATGTTTGAATCATGCGTTGGTAGGTGGCGCCATCGTTTTTCAGCCCGAATGGCATAGTGTTGAAGCAAAAAGGCCCGTATGGGGTAATGAATGCCATTGCGGCTTGATCAGACTCCTTCATTTTGATTTGATGGTATTCGGAGTATGCGTCAAGGAAACATAGTGAGTCGTGTCCTGCAGTAGCATCAATGATCTGACCGATGTGGGGGAGGGGGAATGGATCCTTCTGGCAGGCCTTGTTGAGGTCTTTGAAATCGATGCACAAGCGGCATGATTTATCCTTCTTTGGTACCATCACCAGGTTCGCTAGCCTGTCCGGGTGTTTGATTTCTCTGATGAACCCGACTTCAATTAGCTTGGCTAGCTCCTCCCCCATAGCTTGTCGTTTGGGTTCAGAAAAGCGGCGCAGTGTTTGCTTGACCGGCTTGTATCCCTTTAATATATTGAGGCTATGTTCAGCCAACCTGCGTGGGATTCTTGGCATATCAGAAGGGTGCCAGGCGAATATGTCCCAGTTCTCACGCAGGAACGCGCATAGTGCGGCATTGACCGTCGGGTCCAGCGGAGCCCCGATGGAAGCTGTCTTCTTAGGGTCCGTTGGGTGAACCTGAAATTTGACTATTTCGTCTGCTGGTTTGAAGGAGGTGGATTTGGGCCGCTTATTGAGGATTACGTTGTCCCTATCCACCGTGGAGCGTAGTGCAGTTAACTCTTTGGCTGCGAGGGCCTCGGATAGTGCCTCGAGGGCCACGGATGCGGTTTTGTTTTTGGCGCGGAGTGCTATGTCCGGATCACTGGCGAGAGTGATAATATTGTTGGGCCCGGTCATCTTGAGCTTCATATACCCATAATGAGGTATGGCTTGAAAGCGCATGAATGCGTCTCGCCCCAACAGGGCGTGATATCCACTGTTAAAAGAGGCCACTTGGAAGGTTATCTCTTCAGACCGATAGTTCTCCGGCGTGCCGAATACCTTGTCGAGTTTAATTTTTCCCGTGCATCTTGCTTCCCGACTGGGGATGCTTCCTCTAAAGGTCGCATTACTTTGCTCGATGCGGCTCCTGTCTATTTGCATTTTATTGAGCGTGTCCTCATAGATGAGGTTCAGTCCGCTGCCGCCGTCCATGAGCACTTACGTGAGCCGAAAGCCATCCACAATTGGATTGAGGACCAAGGCGTCTGGAGCCCAAACAGACCGGAATTTTGGTTCGTCATCAGCATTAAAAGTTATGGCCGTGTCGTTCCAGGGATTTATTGCTGCGACTTGGCAGACTTCGGCGAGGTCGCGGAGTGCCCTCTTGCACCGATTGTTTGAAGCGAAAGTCTCGAAGACCATGAATATGTTGTGGTCATCGTCTTCTGGAGAGTACTGCTCTGAGGTGTTTTTCGTGAGGATATCCTTGCCGCTCTTGGCCACTTGCCGGAGTATCCAACATGCGCTGAGGCTGTGGGTTGGTTTAGTATCCGGTGTTGTGTGTATTCTGCATGACTTATTGAGCCATCCCTCAAGAACAGTTCCACGTCCCATAATGGGGTTAATTTTCTTGCTCAAGGGGTTGGGTGCCCATGAGGGTGCATCCTTTTGCCCGCCAGGAGAGGTGGCGTAAAGGCGATGGTTCCCAAATGAGTTATGCGAGTCTTTTTTTGATCGCATACGATGAGGCAAAACCCCACTGCAATTTTTATATTATTAAATAAAAACAAAGGTCCAACAGTA
Organism: Aegilops bicornis; assembly: GCA_021605145.1. NCBI lineage: Eukaryota > Viridiplantae > Streptophyta > Magnoliopsida > Poales > Poaceae > Aegilops > Aegilops bicornis. The sequence continues at coordinate 395,917,822 of CM038673.1, read as the reverse complement.
CGAAGGCTTGAGGTAAGCCAGGAAGATAAAAAAGCTATCTACAGAAGAAAAAATTTACAGAATAAGGTTGTCAAGCCAAATACAGAAGGCCCTAGCATAGCTCTTTTTTATTCTAAATCTGAGCAAGTTAAGCTCTTCAAGGAAAATGACTTTCCACCTCTGAATGGTAGGTTGAATTGCTTGAGTAAGCTCTTCAAAGCTGTCTGAGTCTTCTAGGCGCTTTCCATTGCGTAGTACTTCTGTACTATGGTTGCCAAGTCGGCGAAGTGTAATACGCGACGGCGGTTGAGGGCGTCGAGAATCCCTTCGTTCGTGCAATTATTGCAAAATACTGAAATTGCGTTTTCGTCGCGACAATCTTTAATCTTGTCCTTGACAAGGAGGAATCTGGCCCAAAAGTGATGGACTGTTTCCCGAGACTGATGCCGTACGTACATGAGGTCGCATATATCCGGGGGACCGGAATTGCTTGGCGAATATTCCTTGTGGTGGGTGGGTGGTGCTAAATCCGAACCCTGACCTGATGTGGAGTCCGGAGTTTGAAAGAGTTCCGAGTTTATTAGTTCGGGCTCCAGGATGTCAACCGATTCTTTAGGCTCAACGCCCGATTCTAAGTTCGGAGGACCGGGAGTATCACCCCACGGACGCGTATCCGGCTCTCCGAGCTCGGAAATCCAAACATAGCTTGCTTTCAACACAGGGGAAGAGTTTTTGTTGTTTTGCTCCTCTACGACCGCTATCTGAAGGGTGATCGACGGAGATTTGATTTCTCTCTGATCGGGCTTAAGCCCGATCTGATCATAGTCTGTAGCGACTCCAGGGCGGCGATGCGATCCAGGAGTTCGTTTAAAGACGACAAATCCGCCGGATCCATCCGTTTGCAGTATTCGGGGCCAACACGGAGACGATTTTTGATGACTTGGGAAGTCATCATCGGCTTAATGGCCGAACGGGCAACCATGGTAAAGCTGCCCTGCTGGAGGGTTTGGCCTGAGGCCATGTCTCCTCCGGAAATGATACTGTCCTTGATAACAAGGCGAGCCATCAATCCTGTCGTCAACGCCACAAAGTAACTCTCAATGAAAGCACCAATGTCGGTGTCAAAACCGGCAGATCTCGGGTAGGGGGTCCCGAACTGTGCATCTAAGGATCGAAGGTAACAGGAGACATGGACACTATGTTTTACCCAGGTTCGGGCCCTCTTGATGGAGGTAATACCCTACTTCCTGCTTTGTTATCTTAGATGAATAAGGGGTTTACAAGAGTTGATCTACCTCGAGATCGTAATGGCTAAACCCTAGAAGTCTAGCATGTATGATTATGATTGCCCCTACGGACTAAACCCTCCGGTTTATGTAGACACCGGAGGGACCTAGGGTTACACAGAGTCGGTCCACAAAGGAAGGAATCTTCATATCTGGCAAGCTTGCCTTCCACGCAAAGGGGAGTCCCGTCCAGACACGGGAGGAAGTCTTCTGTCTTGTATCTTCACGGCCCATTAGTCCGGCCCACGTCACATAGCCCGGACGCCAGAGGACCCCTTAATCCACGACTCCCTCACCAGGCAATCAGACTATAACAGCTTTATAACTGCACTTAGTCATAGGAGTTTAACTGTGGTGGCTGGTGACGAGCCCCCGGTGTATGAAGTGGCCAACTTAGTCAGCCAAGGTCTTCGCCATTACACACTTCGACTAATGTAAAAGAGAAGCCCTTCGTTTAACATGGGTGATCTCTATCATCACATCTTAACACGGTCTTCAGATGGCCGACCAGTTTTCGCTTACCCAGATTGTCAGTTATTGGCTTTCTCCGCTAAGGGTACTCTACCAATTAAACTGGAGGTAGCGGTTCTCCCGATACGCCCTTACACGAATTTGTTGGGAGCTTAACGGGTACACATAGGAGCCGGGCAACCCAACTATTTACCAAAATCTAGGTTCAAACTGATGCATATAACGCAACATCCCATATGTCGAATACTTCGGGCTTGTGTTTCAAGACAGGGAACAGAACCTGTTAATAGTTGTTTTAAAAAAAAGACAGTCTTGTAGCTCAAGGGCAGTGCTTGTACAGAAATATAGAAAAGACCTTCAAGGGCATGATTTCTTTACTTTATAACATCAAGCGTTGCCGAGTTGTAACGAGAGGAAGTAAAAGAATACAATGTACAAAATAAAGAAAGGGGGGAGAAAAAAATAGGGTGGATATTGCCATCGGGTTTTATGAGCCAGGGCCGCTTCTTACCGCGTGTCTACGTCTCCGAGCTGTTTGACCAGCTTGTCATCATTGATGGCGAGGACTGTTGTGTACTGAATGCGACCTTGGCCCTGCATGTGCTTTAAAGCGTTTGATGGCCGAGTCCTTTGAAATAAGATATGAGCATGTCCATTGTGTGGTTGAGGCCACATTGACATGGTTTTTGTGGCTAGCTCTTTGACAGAACCTTGCCAATGTGGAGGCTTGAGGCTCTGTCTCTCCTCGGTTGAGCTGATCCGATGGTTTTGTTAAGTTTGCCCCTAGCGATCCAAGGAATTTTGAGTGCGAAATTGTGCACCTTAGGGACGTAATTCCCCATCCAAGGAGAGCACGTAAGGAGCCCGTATCCCTATTTAGGGTGTGGGGGCATGTGGCCGAGGTCGACTAGCGCGACCCGCGTGCGCTTCGAAGAGTTGGAGGTGCGTTTACCACCGCAGGCTGCCTCTTCAGACACCTGCACCTTGGCTGCGAAGGTCGTGGTCTGCTCCTCCGTCTGGAGTGAGCGTTCAGTGTTACCATTGACTACGATAAGGCCGTTAGGTCCTGATACGTCTCCAACGATGATACGTCTCCAACGTATCTATAATTTTTTATTGTTCCATGCTATTTTATTATCAATCTTGGATGTTTTATAATCATTTTATAGTCATTTATAGCATTTTTTGGTACTAACCTATTGACATAGTGCCAAGTGCGATTGCTATTTTTTTCCATGTTTTTTACATCGCAGAAATCAATCTGCATTTAAGTCCAAATGCAACGAAACTTCACGATAATTTGTTACGGACCAAAAGAAAGAAGTTGGGCCCTGGTTGCACTGGGGAGTCCCGAGGAGGACAACCCACCGGCGCGCCAGAGGCCCAGCGCCGCCTGGTGGGTTGTGCCCACCTCGGGTGCCCCCGGACCGCCTCTTTGCTCTATAAATACCCCAAAAATCCCAGAACCCAGAAGTGTCGACGAAATATTCATCCAGCCGCCGCAGAGTCCAGAACCACCAGATCCAATCTAGACACCATCTTGGATGGGGTTCACCACCTCCATTGGTGCCTCTCCGATGATGCGTGAGTAGTTCTTTGTAGACCTTTGGGTCCGTAGTTAGTAGCTAGATGGCTTTCTCTCTCTCATTGAGTTCTCAATACAATGGTCTCTTGGAGATCCATATGATGTAACTCTTTTACGGTGTGTTTGTTGGGATCTGGCGAACTTTGAGTTTATGACCAGTCATATCTTTTTATATCCATGAAAGTTATTTGAGTTTCTTTGATCTCTTATATGCATGATCTCTTATAGCCTCATATTTCTTCTCCGATATTTGGGTTTTGTTTGGCCAACTTGATCTATTTATCTTGCAATGGGAAGAGGTGCCCGGTAGTGGGTTCGTTCTTACGGTGCTTGATCCCAGTGAAAGAAAGGGAACCAACACGTATGTATTGTTGCTACTAAGGATAAAAATATGGGATCTATATATAACAAAATAGATAAACGGATCTTGTCTACATCATGTCATCGTTCTTATTGCATTACTCATTTTTTCCATGAACTTAATACACTAGATGCATGCTGGATAGCGGTCGATGTGTGGAGTAATAGTAGTAGATGCAGGCAGGAGTTGGTCTACTAATCTTGGACGTGATGCCTATGTAATGATCATTGCCTGGATATCATCATAATTATTTGAGGTTCTATCAATTGCCCAACAGTAATTTGTTTACCCACCGTTTGGTATCTTTCTCGAGAGAAGCCACTAGTGAAACCTACGGCCCCTGGGTCTTCATCCTCATATATTTGCTTGCGATCTACTTTTCCTTTGCATTTTTATTCAGATCTATTAAACCAAAAACACAAAAATACTTTGCTGGACTTTATTTTATTTGCGATCTATTATTTCAATCTACTACAATTTTCTGGCATCGTTACCCGAAAGGGATTGACAACCCCTTTAACACGTCGGGTTGCGAGGTGTTGTTATTTGTGTGCAGGTGCTGTTTACGTTGTGTTGCTTGGTTCTCCTACTGGTTCGATAACCTTGGTTTCTTCACTGAGGGAAATACCTACCTTCACTGTGCTACATCATCCCTTCCTCTTTGGGGAAATACCAACGTAGTCCTAGCAGACAGGAGCTTTTCTAGCGCTATAGTCAGAGAGCGATCAAAAGGAATTTCTGGCGCCGTTGCCGGGAACATCTTCAACATAACCAGGTTCCTAATCACAAATCTCATCTCCTCGCAATTTACATTATTTGCCATTTGCCTCTCGTTTTCCTCTCCCCCACTTCACAAAAAATTGCCGTTTTATTCGCCTCTCTTTTTCCATTTGCCGTTTTCTTGCCATATCTTTTTTGAGTGCAATCTTGTTGTATAGTCATCATGACTCAAGAGAACACCAAGTTATCTGATTTCTCAAATACCAACAACAATGATTTTATTGCCACTCCGCTTGCTCCTCCCGCCACTAGTGCGGAGACTTTTGATATTAATACTGCTTTGCTGAATCTTGTTATGAAAGACCAATTTTCCGGTACTCCTAATGAGGATGTCGCGTCCCATCTTAATAGCTTCATGGAATTATGCGATATGCAAAAGAAAAAAGATGTGGACAATGATGTGGTCAAGATGAAATTATTTCCGTTTTATTTGCGTGATTCTGCAAAAATTGGTTCTCTTCTTTGCCTCGTAATTAGTGTCGATTCTTGGAATAAGTGCAAAGATGCTTTTATCACTAAGTATTTTCCTCCCGCAAAAATTATTTCCCTTAGAACCCAGACCATGAATTTCAAGCAACTTGAACATGAGCATGTTGCACAATCTTGGGAAAGGATGAAAATGATGCTGAGGAATTGCCCAACTCATGGGTTAAATCTTTGGATGATCATACAATTTTTTTATGTGGGATTGAATTTTGTTTCTCGTAATCTTTTAGATTCCGCCGTGGGTGGTACTTTTTTGGAAATTACTTTGGGTGAAGCCACCAAATTGCTTGACAATATCATGGCAAATTATTCACAATGGCATACCGAAAGAGCTCCTACTAGTAAAAATGTTAATTCGGTTGAAGAAATTTCTTCTTTGAGTGAAAAAGTTGATGCTCTTATGAAATTGGTTGCTAGTAAAAGTGCTCCTATTGATTTTAATGATATGCCTTTGTCTACTTTGATTGAGCAAAATAGTGATGCCATTGATGTGAATTTTATCTCTAGGAATAATTTCAACAACAATGCTTATAGAGGTAATTTTAATCCTAGGCCTTTTCCTAGTAATTCCTCTAATAATTATGGTAATTCCTATGGAAATGAATCTTATAATAATAATAGGAACACCTCTGATCTTGAGAATAATATTAAAGACTTTATCAACACACAAAAAGTTTTCAACACTTCCATGGAAGAAAAGTTGAATAAGATTGATGATTTGTCTAGAAGTGTTGATAGAATTGCTCTTGATGTGGAAAATCTCAAGATGAAAATTTTTGTGCCTAAAGTAGATGAATCAATTAAAGCTCTTTATGTTTATATGGATGAAAGTAAGAAAAGAACGGTTATGCTTAGAGCTAAAAGAGAATTTTTATAAAAAGCTTTTTCTAGTCATTATTCTTGCAAAGATGATGAAGATCTTAAAATGATTGGTGTTTCCTCTATTGATTCCTTGTTTAGTAAAGATAAGAATGATGAAAAAAGGAGTGGAGAAGAGTCAACTTTAGGTAGAAGGCGTCTCAATATTTCGGAGGGTGAAAATCTTATTTAGAAAATTGATGAAAGTGGGTTTGGAGAGGTCAAAACTTTAGCTAGTGATGCACCCACTCTTTTGGATTACAAAGACTTTACTTATGATAGTTGCTATTTGATTGATTGTAATTCTTTGTTGCAATCCATGCTAAATTCACCCCATGCCTATGAACAAAATAAAGCTTTTACTAAACATATTGTTGATGCTATGATGAAAGCTTTGGAAGAAAAGTTGGAATTAGAAGTTTCAATTCCTAGAAAATTGCATGATGAGTGGGAACCTAATATCAAAGTCAAGATTAAAAATTATGAGTGTTTTCCTTTGTGTGACTTGGGTGCTAGTGTTTCTACAATTCTGAAATCTTTATGTGATGTGCTTGGTCTTACCAATCTTGAAGAATGCTCTTTGAATTTGCACTTGGCGGATTCTACTATTAAAAAGCCTATGGGAAGAATTAATGATGTTCTCATTCTTGCAAATAGGAATTATGTGCCCATAGATTTTATTGTTCTTGATATTGATTTTAATCCGACTTGTCCAATTATTCTTGGTAGACTATTTTTACGCACTATCGGTGCCATGATTGATATGAGAGAAGGCAATATTAAGTTCCAATTTACTTTAAGGAAAGGTATGGAACACTTTCCTAGAACAAAAATTAGGCCATCTTATTAATCAATCATGAGGGCATCTTATGGATCTTGAACCGAAGATGACAAAACTTAGACACTTGCTTTATGCCTAGCTAAGGGTGTAAAACTATAGCGCTTGTTGGGAGGCAAATCAATGAATAAATTTTATTTTTGCTTTTTGCTTTATGTTCTTGTGTGTTAGCACAATTATGCTTCTATTATGATTGTGTTTTTATGTTTAAATTAGTGTTTGTGCCAAGTAAAGCCTTTAGGATCTTCTTGGGTGATAGTTGTTTGATCTTGCTGAAAAAGACAGAAACTTTGCACTCACGAAAATAATTTTCATAAATCACAGAAAAGAGCTTTTGCTATGATTTTTTTGCATAAGATTAATATACAAATTACCCTGATCGTCCTAATTTGGCAGAACTTTTGGAGTTCCAGAAGTATTTGCAAAAGTCAGATTACTACACTGTTCTGTCTTGACAGATTCTCTTTTCTTTGTGTTGTGTGCTTATTTTGATGGCTCTATGGTTTTCTTTGATGAGTTTTTGCCATAGAAAAGTTGGAATACAGTAGATATAATACAAAAACAAAATATGAATTGATTTGATACAGCACTTATAGTAGTGATTTATTTTTCTTACACTAACGGATCTCACAAAAGTTTTGTTGAGTTTTGTGTGATTGAAGTTATCAAGTTTTGAGTTATCTTATGATGGATGACGGAAGGATGCAAGAGCCTAAGCTTGGGGATGCCCCGGCATCCCAAGCTATTAACCAATAATGACCAACCAACTAATCTTGGGGATGCCCCGAGTGGCATCCCCGCTTTCTTCCAACAACTATCGGTATTTTACTCGAGGTTATATTTTTATTCGTCACATGATATGTGTTTGGCTTGGAGCGTCTTGTATGATATGAGTCTTTGCTTGTTTTATTTTGTGCTTTAAGTCATCAATCCTTGCTGGACACACCTATTTGAGAGAGCCAAAATTATATATAACTTGTTAGAATTACTCTTTGTGCTTCACTTAAATATTTTATGAGCTAGGACTTGCTCTAGTGCTTCACTTATATCTTTTTGAGCACGATGTGCTTTGTTATTTTTGAAGAAATGCTCTCTTGCTTCATTTAGATTTATTTGAGAGTTATTAAAATTTAGAATAAATTCTCTCTTGCTTCACTTAAATTATTTTGAGAGAAAGAAAATTTGTTATGCTCATGATCTTCACTTATATTTGTTTGAGCTTATGAAAAGCAACACATGAAAATTAGTTCCAAAGTGATAGATATCCAAGAAGGATAAAGTAAAAAATGTCACGAAGATCATTGGACAAAATAAACTTGATTCTTAGTAATAGGTTTGAGATATGATGATGTGATATGTGAGTTATGTTGATGAGTAATTATGCTTTAGTAAGAATATTGGTGTTAAGGTTTGTGATTCCCTATGCATGCACGAAAGTCAATCATCATGCAATGAAAATTATATCCTACTTGTGGTGCATTATTCGGTGTTAATTATGCTTAGTGCTTGCTTATGAGATTATTTGTTTCTTGGTTGGTCGCTTCCCAATATTTTTGCTAGCCTTCATTTTGCAATAAGTATGATCTCTACTTGTGCATCCAAAATCCTTTAAACCAGTTTTGCCACATGAATCCACTATATCTACCTACATCCGGTATTATTTTGCCGTTCTAAGAAAATTTGCATGTGCCATCTCTAATTTTCAAAATAAACTTCTCTTTTGTGTGGTTGTTTCGCTCGCGGAACAGTAACAGGTGGCTAATATTTTCCATGCTGGATGTGTTATTCTCATGATGAGTGTTTTTTCACTTGTCATTGCATGAGGGTAAGGCAAAGGTTTTAGGGATGCCCAGTCCCGAAATGCAAAAATGAATTTACTTTATGTTGTCAAATAATAAATTCCTTGGAAAGTGTTGGTATGGAGGGCACCCGTGGATCTGATTAGCCATGGAAAGTGAAAGTATGGTGGAAAAGGGAATAAAATTTATTTTCTGTTTGGGAACCGCCTATGGCATATCTAGCATGGAAAGTGTTCGGAGCTCTGAGTCGTTTTCGTTGGTGGGATGGATACACCTCCCAAAATGTTTTTATCTCTAATTTTTTCGCTTTGAGCTCTGGCACCTCTACAAATCCCTACTTCTCTCTACGAAGGGCCTTTCTTTTATTTTATGCAATTTTTATTTTGAGTCTCCATCTTCTATCATAGAAAGCACCAACTAGGAGGCAATATGATCGTACTTCAGTATTGGGTGTAGCTAACATTCGAGTGTGTTTCATGAATGGATCAATGTTTGAGCATGATGGGCTAGGGATAACTTATTTTAGCATTGATATTTTGAAAGACATGGTTGCTTGTTGATATGCTTGAGTATCTAAATTATTATGTCAAAACTAGACTATTGCTTTGAATCACATAAAAGTCCAAATGTCCATGCTATAAATAAAATAATATGATATGACATGATGAACAACACTTCACATCAAAAATTCTGTTTTTATCACTTACCTACTCTAGGACGAGTAGGAGTTAAGCTTGGGGATGTTGATACGTCTCCAACGTATCTATAATTTTTTATTGTTCCATGCTGTTTTATTATCTATCTTGGATGTTTTATAATCATTTTGTATCATTTTTTGGTACTAACCTATTGACATAGTGCCAAGTGCGAGTTGCTGTTTTCCATGTTTTTACATCGCAGGAAATCAATATCAGACGGAGTCCAAATGCAACGAAACTTCATGATTATTTTTTATGGACCAAAAGAAAGATGTTGGGCCTTAGTTGCACCTTGGGGGGAGTCCCGAGGAGGGGACAACCCACCAAGGCGCGCCAGGAGGCCCAGACGCGCCCTGGTGGGTTGTGCCCACCTCGGGTGCCCCGGACCACCTCTTTGCTCTATAAATACCGCAAAAATCCCAGAACCCTAGAAGCGTTGACGAAATATTCATCCAGCCACCGCAGAGTCCAGAACCACCATATCCAATTTAGATACCATCTCGGATGGGGTTCACCACCTCCATTGGTGCCTCTTCGATGACGCATGAGTTGTTCGTTGTAGACCTTCGGGTCCGTAGTTAGTAGCTAGATGGCTTTCTCTCTCTCGCTGAATTCTCAATACAATGGTCTCTTGGAGATCCATATGATGTAACTCTTTTGTGGTGTGTTTGTTGGGATCTGATGAACTTTGAGTTTACGATCAGTCATATCTTTTTATATCCATGAAAGTTATTTGAGTTTCTTTGATCTCTTATATGCATGATCTCTTATAGCCTCGTATTTGTTCTCCGATATTTGGGTTTTGATTGGCCAACTCGATCTATTTATCTTGCAAAGGGAAGAGGTGCCCTGTAGTGGATTCGATCTTACGGTGCTTGATCCCAGTGATAGAAAGGAACCTACACGTATGTATCGTTGCTACTATGGATAAAAATATGGGATCTATATCTAACGCAATAGATAAACGGATCTTGTCTACATCATGTCATCGTTCTTATTGCATTACTCTGTTTTTCCATGAACTTAATACACTAGGTGCATGCTGGATAGCGGTTGATGTGTGGAGTAATAGTAGTAGATGCAGGTAGGAGTCGGTCTACTAATCTTGGGCGTGATGCCTATGTAATGATCATTGCCTGGATATCGTCATAATTATTTGAGGTGCTATCAATTGCCCAAAAGTAATTTGTTTACCCACCGTTTGCTATCTTTCTCGAGAGAAGCCACTAGTGAAACCTACGGCCCCGGGTCTTCTTTCTCATATATTTGCTTGCGATATACATTTCATTTGCATTTTTATTCAGATCTAGTAAACCAAAAATACAAAAATACTTTGCTGCACTTTATTTTATTTGCGATCTATTATTTCAATCTACTACAATTTTCTGGCATCATTACCCGAAAGGGATTGACAAACCCTTTAACATGTCGGGTTGCGAGGTGTTGTTATTTGTGTGCAGGTGTTGTTTACGTTGTGTTGCTTGGTTCTTCTACTGGTTCGATAAACTTGGTTTCTTCACTGAGGGAAATACCTACCTTCGATGTGCTACATCATCCCTTCCTCTTTGGGGAAATACCAATGTAGTCCTAGCAGACAGGAGCTTTTCTGGCGCTATAGTCAGAGAGCAATCAAACGTATTTATACTTTATGAAGTATTCATGCCATGTTTACAACAATTTTATATGATTTGATTAGAACTAACCCGGACTGACACTGTTTTCAGCAGAACTACCCTGGTGTCATTTTGTGTGCAGAAATTGAAGTTCTCGGAATGGGCTGAAAATTTACTGTGATTTTTTATGGACCAAAAGAGACCTCCAAAGCACCAGAATTGGGCCAGAAGAGTCCCGAGGTGACGGCAAGGGTTGGGGCGCGCCCACCCCCCTAGGGCATGCCCCCCTATCTTGCCGCTGCCTCGTGGACCCCCCTGACGTGAAACCGACGCCAAAAATTCCTATAAATCCCGAAACCTCCAGAAATAAACCTAGATCGGGAGTTCCGCCGCCGCAAGCCTCTATAGCCTCGAAAAACCAATCGGGAGCCCATTTCGGCACACTACCGGAGGGGGAAACCATCAGCGGTGGCCATCTTCATCATCCCGGCGGTCTCCATGACGAGGAGGGAGTAGTTCACCCTCGGGGCTGAGGGTATGTACCAGTAGCTATGTGTTTGGTCTCTCTCTCGTTTTCTTGATTTTGCACGATCTTGATGTACCGCGAGCTTTGCTACTATAGTTGGATCATACGGTGTTTCTCCCCCTCTACCTTCTTGTGATGAATTGAGTTACCTATGAGGTTTCACTATTATCGGATTTAATACTATTATGGATTTGAGAACACTTGATGTATGTGTTGCATGGGATACCCGTGGTGACAATGGGGTGTTCTATAGATTCACTTGACGTATGTTTTAGCACTCAACTCGCAGATTCTCGATGTGACATTGGAGTAATCTATGCATAAGGGTTGATGCATGTTTTCGTCCATGTTTATTTGGTAGGAATATTGGGGCACTCTTTGAGGTTCTTTATGTTGGATGGAATATTATGAATCTGAAGTTGTTTGATGCATATCGTATAATTGACCCACGGATACTTGTGGTGACATTGGAGTATCTAGGTGACATTAGGGTTGATTGATGTGTGTCATACAGTGTTATTTTACTATGAACTCTAGGGTTGTCTATGACACTTATAGGAATAGCCCAATGGATTGATCGGAAAGAATAACTTTGAGGTGGTTTCATACCCTACAAACAATTTCATCTTATATTCTCGCGATAGGAACTTTGGAGTGACTTTTGTCGCAAGTTGAGGGATTGCCATATGATTTAATTATGTTATCATTGTTGAGAGAACTTGCACTAGTGAAAGTATGAACCCTAGGCCTTATTTCCAAGCATTGCAATATCGTTTTTGCTCACTTTTGTTACTTGGAACATTGCTATTTTATATTTTCAGATTAGAGAAACCTATATCTACGATCCATATTACACTTGTATCACCATCTCTTCGCCGAACTAGTGCGCCTATACAATTTACCATTGTATTGGGTGTGTTGGGGACACAAGAGACTCTTTGTTATTTGGTTGCAGGGTTGTTTGAGAGAGAATATCTTCATCCTATGCCTCCCACGGATTGATATACCTTAGGTCATCCACTTGAGGGAAGTTTGTTACTGTCCTACAAAACTCTGCACTTGGAGGCCCAACAACGTCTACAAGGATAAAGTTGCATAGTAGACATGAAGCTCTTTTCTGGCGCCGTTGCCGGGGAGGTTAGTGCTTGAAGGTATATCTTTGGACCTTGCAATTGAATATTTTAGTTTCTTGTTTTATCACTAGTTTAGTCTATGAAAGAAAACTACAAAAAATGAAATTGAGGTTGCCTCATATGCTTCATCTTTTTAATGTTTTTCGTGAAAATGATGGAAAAGAAAATTGTGCTCAAGTGTTAGAAGAAGAAGTTGCTAAAATGTTTGGCACAAAATCTTTGAATGATGAGCATGATTGCAATGTTGTTAGTATGAATTCTTTGAATATCCATGATGCTAATGATAAGCAAAACCATAAGCTTGGGGATGCTATGTTTGATGAAGATGATAATTTTTGTCCCCCAAGTTTTGATGAGCAAATATATTATGATGATAGCATGCCTGTAGCATCTTGAGAAGAGGTGTCTAGAGGGGGGGGGGGTGATTAGACACTAAGTACCAAATTTGCAGTTTTTAACTTCTTTAGGTTCAAGTGGAGTTTAGGCACAAGTTTAACATTACAAATACATAACAAGCAAGCATGCAAAGAGTATATGAGCAGCGGAAAGTAAAGCATGCAACTTGCAAGAATGTAAAGGGAAGGGATTTGGAGGATTCAAACGCAATTGGAGACACGGATGTTTTTGTCGTGGTTCCGATAGGTGGTGCTATCGTACATCCACGTTGATGGAGATTTCAACCCACGAAGGGTAACGGTTCTTGCGAGTCCACGGAGGGCTCCACCCACGAAGGGTCCACGAAGAAGCAACCTTGTCTAACCCACCATGGCTGTCGCCCACGAAGGACTTGCCTCACTAGCGGTAGATCTTCACAGTAGGCGATCTCCTTGCCCTTACAAACTCCTTGGTTCAACTCCACAATCTTGTCGGAGGCTCCCAAGTGACACCTAGCCAATCTAGGAGACACCACTCTCCAAGAAGTAACAAATGGTGTATTGATGATGAACTCCTTGCTCTTGTGCTTCAAATGATAGTCTCCCCAACACTCAACTCTCTCTCACAGGACTTGGATTTGGTGGAAAGAAGATTTGATTGGAAAGCAACTTGGGAAAGGCTAGAGATCAAGATTCATGTGGTTGGAATGGAATATCTTGGCCTCAACACATGAGTAGGTGGTTCTCTCTCGTAACGGTAAGTTGGAAGTGTAGGTTTGTTACGATGGCTCTCTCCACGAATGAAGAGGAGGTGGAGGGTATATATAGCCTCCACACAAAATCTAACCGTTACACACAATTTACCAAACTCGGTGGGACCGAATTAACAAACTCGGTCGGACCGATTGATAAACCTAGTGACCGTTAGGGTTTTGGTGGGGCTGACATGCAACTCGGTAGGACCGATATGGTTAGGGTTAGGGCATAACGTAATCTCGGTGAGACCGATTACACAAACTTGGTGAGACCGATTTTGGTAATTATCTAACCAGAGAGTTGGTCAGGCAAACTCGGTGGGACCGATTACTCAAACTCGGTGGGACCAATTTTGATAATAAGTTAACCAGAGAGTTTGCATTGTAATCTCGGTAGTACCGATTACATGCACTTCGGTGTGACCGATTTTGGTAATGGACATACGTAGAGATTACAATCCCATCTCGGTGAGACCGAGATCCCTATCGGTGGAACCGATTTGCCTAGGGTTTGTGGCGTTGGCTATGACATTTGAACTCGGTGGCGCGGATAGAAAGAATCGGTAGGACCGATTTTGACTTTAGGTTTAGGTCATATGTGGATGTGAGAAAGTAGTTGAGGGTTTTGGAGCATATCACTAAGCACATGAAGCAAGAGGCTCATTAAGCAACACCTCATCCCTCCTTGATAGTATTGGCTTTTCCTATAGACTCAATGTGATCTTGGATCACTAAAATGTAGAGTCTTGAGCTTTAAGCTTGAGCCAATCCTTTGTCCTTAGCATCTTGAAGGGGTTCCCACATCCTTTAGTCCATGCCACTCCATTGTTGAACTTATCTGAAACATACTAGATAAAAGTGTTAGTCCAACAAGAGATATGTTGACATTAATTACCAAAACCACCTAGGGAGCACTTGTGCTTTCAATCTCCCCCTTTTTGGTAATTGATGGCAACATACATCAAAGCTTTAGATAAAGATATAAAGAGTAGCAAGTAAAGCTTCGGAAAGACATGTAACAAGCATAGGCTCCCCCTGCATGTATGCAATCATGTGAATATGGAATATAGAAGCAAGTGAGAGCATAACCATGATAGAGTAGGCAATGTGTTACATGTATCTTGGACATATGCATCAGAGCAAAGAATATTAAGGAAAATACCTTCATGTTCACGATTCCTTCTTGCAAACAGTATGTACATCAGCAAGAATTCCCCATACACATGATTGTGATGCATATACTTACCTTGTAGTCCTGAGTTGGCTTAGGATGGAATGAACCTGCGCAAACAAGGTTAGATAACACAGGTACATCTACTAGACAGAGCAAACAAAAGAAACCACAAGAATACCAAGACTGGGATAACATGTAGAGAGTGAGTACTGAGTACCACATTGGATTAGACATGTCCCCAAGAGTAAAGATATGCAGTGAATTTTAAATGATTTCTTTCACTTAGATGTCTTGCTCCCCCTGAATCTAGCATGGGATACTGGGAGAAGATAGGGAACAGAAAATCAGGGCTGAAAGATATAAAGAACAGAGCAAATGCAACTAAGCACATATGAACATGTCTTTCCCTCAAGAAGACATGTGGCATCTCTCCTCTTGAACATCAAGCATCTGGGATCCTTGAGTATTCTCTCCCCTGGAGATTTCTATCTCTCCCTTTGGAAGTGAAGCTTTGATGTGATCTCTCTCTCCCCCTTTGACATCAATTTCCAAGAAGGGCCTTGGAATTTGTTGTGAATGGGTTTGGTCCTTGAGTCACAACATAAAGCCTTTGGATAAAAATGTGATGCTTGTAGAGGACAAAATTCATTGAGTGGAGCTGGATCAGAAGAAACACAGAATAAGTGGCAAACTGTTTTTCCTGTTGTGAAATCGGTGGCACCGAGTGGTATGCTTCGGTTGTACCGAAAGGATTCGGTTGGACCGAAAACAACAAATCGGTGAAACCGATTTCATCGCAGAGAAAACACTTGTCAGCTCAGCTCACTAGACTAGTAAGATCTCACGAAAATTTGCAAGGAATTTACTGAATGATATGCATTGAATTGGATGCAGGAAATGCAGAGCAAACAGAAAAGAAAAGAAAGAAATCTAGATGAAGTTTTTTTTCAAAAGATGAAACAAATATGCATGAGACAAATGCAAAAACACAGAAAAGAACACGAGAGAACTTCATCTAGAGATGGTCGGCGACAAAGTCACCTATGTTAGAGTATATTGACTTGGGAGTCAAGTGAGATCACTTGATCATAGGTCATACTCATCGTTTAAGCTCAAAATGGGGTTATATTTTTTGTTTAAGCATCTTGATGTATTCACATCTTTTCGAGTTGCTTTAGCTCATGACTCAGAGTAAAGCTTCTCTAAGATGGAATAACATACCTTGGTTGGTGGTGTTGACCATGTAGTTGAACTTGTGTGGGTTGCTCAAGGTTGATGTAGCTCGTCAAGAGTTGGGAGCACCACTTGGAATTTGAGTCCATCTACCTACATGGGTTAGTTCTTGCAAGGAGTAGCACTTGTGTATCCAAAAAAAATGTCAATCGTGAAGCTCAATCATAGAGTTTGTCAAAGGATATGTTTGAATGATTCCGTGCTTCCTTGTCTTCAACCACCATAGTGTAGAGACTTGGTGATGTAGAGATTGCTCAAGATGTGAGTACATTACAATCTCATGGAATTTGGTTCAACCAAGTACCTACATGGGTTAGATAACATGCAAGATGCAAATATATCCCAGACATAAGATTTTCATCATAAGAGAGATATCATGGATTAGTCATAAGCTCATGTCTTGCATGTATCCAATGGAGTTTCTACTCCAAGTTTGAAGCATCAATGATGTTCAATTCTCCCTCAACCTGCAAAACACTTTCTCATCAAGGGGTTTAGTGAGTATATCCGCTAATTGCTTTTGGTGCGAACATGCTTAAGATTGATGTCACCTTTAGCAACATGATCTCGAATGAAATGATGACGAACTTCAATATGCTTTGTTCGAGAATATTGTACGGGATTATGACCAATTTTGATAGCACTTTCATTGAGCAATGGAACATGTTTCACATATATCCCATAATCTTTAAGAGTTTGGGTCATCCAAAGTAATTGAGCACAACATGAACCAGCGGCAATGTACTCCGCTTGATGTAGATAAGGATACCGAAGTTTTGTTTCTGAGGACCAAGACACAAGAGATCTACCAAGAAATTGACAAGTACCAAGTGGACTTTCTATCAACCTTGTCTCTGGCATAGTCCGAGTCGGAGTAGCCAACAAGATCGAAAGAGGCCCTCTTAGGATACCAAATGCCAAAATATGGTGTATGAATTAAGTATCTCACTATCCTTTTTATGGCCTTAAGATGACATTCTTTAGGAGCAGCTTGATATCTTGCACACATGCACACACTTAGAATAATATCGGGACATGAAGCACATAGGTATAACAATGAACCAATCATAGAACGATAAACCTTTTGGTCAACTGGTTTACCATCTTTGGTCAAATCAAGATGTCCACTGGTAGGCATGGGTGTAGACATACCTTTGCACTCTTGCATATTGAACTTCTTGAACAAGTCCTTAGTGTACTTCGTTTGAGAAACAAAAGTACCTTCCTTAGTTTGCTTGATTTGCAACCCAAGAAAGAATTTGAGTTCACTCATCATCGACATTTCAAACTTCTCCGACATTAGCTTCCCAAACTTTTCACTAAAATGAGGGTTAGTTGAACCAAATATAATATCATCAACATAGATTTGGCACACAAATAGTTCTCCATTAACCCTTTTAGTAAAAAGTGTGGAATCAATTTTCCCAATTTCAAAGCCTTTTTCAATAAGGAACTTGGTCAAGCATTTATACCACGCTCTAGGAGCTTGTTTAAGACCATAAAGGGCTTTGTGAAGTTTGTAAACATGATTGGGTTTCTTAGGATTGATAAAGCCGGGAGGTTGTTTAACATAAACTTCCTCCTCTATTTCACCATTTAAGAAAGCACTTTTAATGTCCATTTGGTACAAGGTGATATCATGGTGATTAGCATAGGCAAGTAAGATGCGGATGGACTCAAGTCTAGCAACGGGAGCATAAGTCTCACCATAGTCCATACCTTCGACTTGTGTGTAGCCTTGGGCGATGAGACGTGCTTTGCTGCGAACTACTTGTCCATCTTCATCTTGCTTGTTGCGAAACACCCATTTGGTACCGATGATGTTGTGGTTGTCATCGGGCTTCTCAACCAATGTCCAAACTTGGTTTATCTCAAAGTTGTGTAGCTCTTCATGCATAGCATTTATCCAATCCGGATCTTCCAATGCTTCTTCGACCTTCATTGGTTCAATGCTAGAGATGAAAGAATAGTTTTCACAAAAGTTAGCTAAACGAGTTTTAGAGCGAGTGATTCTCCGGTTTGAATATCATTGTAGATTTTCTCTACGGGATGGTCTTTAGCAATTCTTGCTCGAACTCGTGAAAGCTTTTGCTTGGGTTTTGGTTGAACATCTTCTTCATCTTGTTCTTCTTCTTCTTCTGGATCTTCTTCATTGTTGGTGTTATTGTTTTCTTGTCGTGGTGGAGAAGGAGGTTGTTGACGTTCGTGATGTTCTTCCTCGTTTTCTTCATCTTGGTGTGTTCCACTTGTGGATGCTTCCGTATCAACTCTTGGTTCACCTTGTCGTGAAGTAGAAGCTTCCACTTGGACAGACGAGGTACTCTCCTTCACCTCCGTTGGACGGACCTTGCCAATAGACAAGTCTTGGATTGCTTCCGAAGGATCTTTGTCTCCTACATCAATTGGCAATTGCTCTACTTGCGAGCCATTAGATTCATCAAACTTCACATCTACCGTCTCTTCAACCTTTCGTGTGAAATTGTTGTAGACACAGTAAGTGTGAGAGTTTGAGCCATAACCAAGTAGGAATCCTTCATGTGACTTAGGAGCAAATTTAGAACGACGATGCTTATTAAGAATGTAGCACTTTGAGCCGAATACTCGAAAGTATCCAACTTGGGGTTTGTTACCGGTGAGGAGCTCGTATGCCGTCTTGCCGAGTAGCTTGTAAAGATACAAGCGATTTGTTGCATGACAAGCTGTCTCAACCGCTTCTGCCCAAAAGTGCTTCAGCGTCTTGTACTCGTCAAGCATCGTTCTCGCCATTTCGATGAGCGTCCGGTTCTTCCTCTCAACAACTCCATTTTGTTGAGGTGTGTACGTAGCCGAGAACTCGTGTGAAATTCCTTCTTTGTCAAGAAAGGTGTCCACATTTGCATTCTTGAACTCCGTTCCGTTGTCGCTGCGAACTTTCTTGATCTTCACTTCAAATTGATTTTGGGCCTTCCTAGCGAAGTTTTTGAAGATCTTTTGGACCTGCGATTTATCATCGAGAAAGAATACCCACGTAAATCTTGAAAAATCATCAACTATAACTAGACCAAAAGAATTTCCACCAAGACTTTTGTAAGCGTTGGGACCAAAGAGATCCATATGAAGTAGCTCGAGTGGCCTCCTTGTGGTCATGATGTTCTTCTCGGGATGCCTTCGTCCAACCTGTTTACCTGCTTGACAAGCGCTGCAAAGTCTATCCTTATCAAATATGACGTCGTTAACTCCAAGGATATGATTTCCTTTAATAAGCTTGTCAAGGTTTCACATGCCAACATGACCTAGTCGTCTATGCCATAACCAACCTTTTTAAGATTTAGCAATGAAGCAAGTTTTAGGTTGTGCCTTTTTAGAGAAATCAACAATGTAAAGATCACCTCTACGTATACCGCTAAAGACCATTTTATGATTGTCTCGACGAAACACTTGGCAATCTACTTCAGTAAATAGGACATTGAAACGGAAATAAGCAAGTCTAGATACTGAAAGTAAGTTGTAGCCAAGAGATTCAATGAGCATAACATTCTGAATGGAGCTATCATGTGAGATGGCCACCTTACCGAGGCCAACCTCCTTACCCTTTGAGTTGTCACCGAAAGTGACATACTTTCGAGGACTATCATTTTCAGCAAGCTCACGAAACATGTCTTTATCTCCGGTCATGTGATCGGTACATCCACTATCAAGAACCCATTCCTTTCCTCCTGACATATATCCCCAAAGATTTTCCATAAGACCAAAATGTATCATCGCATCATCAAGATCGAAGTCACTATCATCATCCTCATCATAGTATCCATGTTCAACATCGTCATGTGGTGGATCAAGTCCTAGAGAGGGTAATTCGTTAGAGTGAGTTTGACAATGATCTTGCTTATGAATTGTTATAGCTTCGGAAATAATATCACCAATAATTCCAACATCTCCTTTGGCACGCATAAGGTCTGTAAGTTCAAATAGACGATCACCAAACATAGGATCACTAGTATTCATCTTACTCAAGGCAATAGACTTATGGAGAATCTCATCTAGATTTTTCAAGGAATAATTTGGAAAGCGTTCCTCAAGAAATTTCCATATAGTGTAGGCACACTCAAGAGTAGGCAAGTTTCTAATTAAGTTTCTAGGCAAGCCTCTAGTGATAAGATTAACAGTTCTAAGATTCCTAATTATGTCAATTGATTCATCAAGGGTAGGATGCATAGGATCAACATGAGGTGCACAAGGGCTAGCAATGTACTTATTCAAGTGATATTGATTGAAAATTACAAGCATCTCATTTTTCCACTCATGAAAATACTCTCCATCAAGAATAGGCACTCTATGTCTAAGACTCCCCAAAGTAGACTCATCCATCTTCGTACAATGGTGATAAAACCAAGGCAATGGAGACCAATGCTCTGATACCACTTGTAGGATCTTGAGAAGAGGTGTCTAGAGGGGGGGGGGGGTGATTAGACACTAAGTACCAAAGTTGCAGTTTTTAACTTCTTTAGGTTTAAGTGGAGTTTAGGCACAAGTTTAACATTCACAATACATAACAAGCAAGCATGCAAAGAGTATATGAGCAGAGGAAAGTAAAGCATGCAACTTGCAAGAATGTAAAGGGAAGGGTTTTGGAGGATTCAAGCGCACTTGGAGACACGGATGTTTTTGTCGTGGTTCCAATAGGTGGTGCTATCGTACATCCATGTTGATGGAGACTTCAACCCACGAAGCGTAACGGTTGCGCGAGTCCACGAAGGGCTCCACCCACGAAGGGTTCACGAAGAAGCAACCTTGTCTATCCCACCATGGCCGTCGCCCACTAAGGACTTGCCTCACTAGCGGTAGATCTTCACGAATTAGGCGATCTCCTTGCCCTTACAAACTCCTTGGTTCAACTCCACAATCTTGTCGGAGGCTCCCAAGTGACAACTAGCCAATCTAGGAGACACCACTCTCCAAGAAGTAACAAATGGTGTGTTGATGATGAACTCCTTGCTCTTGTGCTTCAAATGATAGTCTCCCCAACACTCAACTCCCTCTCACAGGATTTGGATTTGGTGGAAAGAAGATTTGAGTGGAAAGCAACTTGGGAAAGGCTAGAGATCAAGATTCATGTGGTTGGAATGGAATATCTTGGCCTCAACACATGAGTAGGTGGTTCTCTCTCAGGCCCGGTAAGTTGGAAGTGTAGGTTTGTTCGATGGCTCTCTCCACGAATGAAGAGGAGGTGGAGGGGTATATATAGCCTCCACACAAAATCTAACCGTTACACACAATTTACCAAACTCGGTGGGACCGAATCAACAAACTCGGTCGGACTGATTCAGTAAACCTAGTGACCTTAGGGTTTTCGGTGGGCTTGACATGCAACTCGGTAGGACCGATATGGTTAGGGTTAGGGCATAACGTAATCTCGGTGAGACCGATTACACAAACTCGGTGAGACCGATTTTTGTAATTAGCTAACCAGGGAGTTGGTCAGGCAAACTCGGTGGGACCGATTACTCAAACTCGGTGGGACCGATTTTGATAATAAGTTAACCAGAGAGTTTGCATTGTAATCTCGGTAGTACATATTACACAGACTCGGTGTGACCGATTTTGGTAATGGACATACACAGATAGATTACAATCCCATCTCGGTGAGACCGAGATCCCTATCGGTGAAACCGATTTGCCTAGGGTTTGAGGCAGTGGCTATGACATTTGAACTCGGTGGCGCCGGATAGAAAGAATCGGTAGGACCGATTTTGACTTTAGGTTTAGGTCATATGTGGATGTGAGAAAGTAGTTGAGGGTTTTGGATCATATCACTAAGCACATGAAGCAAGAGGCTCATTAAGCAACACCTCATTCCTCCTTGATAGTATTGGCTTTTCCTATAGACTCAATGTGAGCTTGGATCACTAAAATGTAAAATGTAGAGTCTTGAGCTTTAAGCTTGAGCCAATCCTTTGTCCTGAGCATCTTGAAGGGGTTCCCACATCCTTTAGTCCATGCCACTCCATTGTTGAACTTATCTGAAACATACTAGATAAATGTGTTAGTCCAACAAGAGATATGTTGACATTAATTACCAAAACCACCTAGGGAGCACTTGTGCTTTCAATGCCTCCTATTTATGATGATTATATTGATGAAAGTGGGTTTGGAAGAGTGTCAACTCTAGGTAATGATCCCACTATTTTGAAGGGTGTTGAATCTTATAATATTTATGAAAGTGGATTTGGAGAGGTCCTGACTTTATTTAGTGATGATTCCACTATCTTGGAAGAGGTTTCTATTGATTATGCGAACAAAGTTGCTATCTATGATGATTTTATAACGACAACCATGAAACTTGTCATCATGATTTTAATTTTCAATTGGATTATGACTCACGTGATAGTTATTTTGTTGAGTTTGCTCCCACTACTATTCATGAGAAGAAATTTGCTTATGTGGAGAGTAATAAATTTTCTATGCTTATGGATCATGAAAATAATGCTTTATGTGATAGTTATATTGTTGAATTAATTCATGATGATAGTGAAAATTATATGAGAGAGGAACATATGCTTTTACATATTGCAATAATATCAAGTTTCCTCTCTATGTGTTGAAAATCTTGAAGTTCTGCTTGTCTTGCCTTCCTATGCTAGTTGATTCTTGTACCCATAAGTTGTTAGCTTGCAAAATCCCTATGTATAGGAAGTGGGTTAGACTTAAATGTGCTATTCATATGCTTCATGATGCTCCCTTTATGTTCCAATTCTTTACTTCTATGTGAGCATCATTGAAATTATCATGCCTAGCTAGAAAGGCATTAAAGAAAAGCGCTTGTTGGGAGACAACCCAATATTTACCCCTACTGTTATTGTGTGTTCACATGATTATGCTAATGTATTAATTATTTTTATAGCTTTTGTTTCAATAAAGTGCCAAGTAAGACCTTTGGGACGGTCTATGGTGACTGTTCACTTGATTCTGTGCAAAAACGAAAACTTTTGCTCTTAGTCTAGGAATTTTTAAAATTCATCGGAACGTGATAAAATTCTGAATTTTTGAAACATGATTTATATAAAAATTTCCTAGATTTTCCTAATTTTTCAGAATGTTTGGAGTAACAGAAGTATGGAAAGTTTCCAGATTACTACAGACTGTTGTGTTTTTGACAGATTCTGTTTTTTCATGTGTTGTTTGCTTATTTTGATGAATTTATGAGTAGTATCGGAGGGTATGAACCATGGAGAAGTTGGAATACAGTAGATATTACACCAATATAAATTTATAATAAGTTCACAAATGTACCTAAGTGGTGATTTGCTTTATTATACTAACAGAGCTTACGAGTTTTCTGTTGAGTTTCGTGTTGTGAAGTTTTCAAGTTTTGGGTATAGATTCGATGGACTACGGAATAAGGAATGGCAAGCCTAAGCTTGGGGATGCCCAAGGCACTCCAAGGTCATATTCAAGTACAACCAAGAGCCTGAGCTTGGGGATGCCCAGATGGCATCCCCTTCTTTCGTCTTTGTTCGTCGGTAAATATACTTGAGGCTATATTTTTATTCACCACATGATATGAGTTTTGCTTGGAGTGTCATTTTATTTTATTAGTATTTGCTTGCTGTTATTTATAGTAATGTTCTGCATCTTTTATTTCAATAAAAAGGTCAAGTATAGCATTTACCACACTTATTTTGCAAGTCTATATGTTGCTGTTTGAAAACAGAAAGTTTGCTGTTATGTTTTGAATGTTGGTGAATAGTCAGAACATGATAAAATCTTGAAATTTTTACACAATGAGTAACAACAAATTATATACAGTGTGGTAGTTTTTCAAAAAAAATTGGAGTTAAAGAAGTACGATTCCTCTTGCATTCTTTACACACTATTCTGTTTAGACAGATTGCTGTTATGATTGCATTGTTTGCATATATTTGCCTATTTAATGATTCTATTTGAGGATAGGACTGTTAAATATGCAGAGGCAATTAGTATGCAATGTCAAATTATAATTTTAGTGATTTGCTATAGTAGAGAATTATAAGGTTTTGCATTGATTTGTACTAACTTATCTCACGAGTTCTTGTTGAGTTTTGTGTGGATGAAGTTTTAAGAATTAGGGAAACTATGATATGAGAGGAATTAAGGAGACACAAAAGCTCAAGCTTAGGTATGCCCAAGGCATCCCTAATTAATATTTAAATAAGTCTCAAGCATCTAAGCTTGGGGATGCCCCGGTTGGCATCCCACCTTTCTTCATCAACAATCATCGGTTAGCCTCGGTTGAGCCTAAGTTTTTGCTTCTTCACATGATATGTGCTATCCTTGGAATGTCATTTTATTCTGTTTTGCTTGATGTTTGAATAAAGTACTTAAGATCTAAATTTTCTTTATGAGAGAGATTCTTCACATAGCTACTTAATTATTTGACTACTCATTGATCTTCACTTATATCTTTTTGGAGTAGTTTGTTATTTACTCACGTGCTTCACTTATATCCTACGAGTAAATGGTTGAATGAATTGAATATCATAAATCTGAAATTATATATGCTTCATATGCTTATACCATGGGGAGTAATGACTTCACATATAAGCAGTAGAGGTGGTAACTTTATTGAAAGTTAGCAAACATAGTATTGGTCACTTGAACAATTCATGAAAGAATATTGAAGGAAGAGATATTTCACATATAAATATACTATCTTGGACATCTTCTATGATTGTGAGCCCCATTAATTATTTTCAAACTTGATCAAATTAGTTGAAGTTTGACAAGGAAGACAACATAATGAGTTATGTTTGGGTATATTTGCATAAATTTATATTATTATGGATCTTCCAACATGTGGTGCTTGCTTTTTAGAATCTTTTGCTAGCCAAAATTTCTATACTAAGCGGGGACACTGCTTGTGCATCCAAAATCCTTGAACCAAGTTTCTTCCATGAGTGTCCACCATATCTACCTATATGCGGTATTTACCTGTCGTTCCAAGTAAATTTGCATGTGCCAAACTCTAAACCTTCAAATAATAATCTGTTTTGTATGCCCGAATCGCTCATGTAGCGACTAGGGGCTGTAGGTATCTTCCATGCTAGGTGGGTTATTCTCATGATGAGTGTTCATTCACTTATCATTCACGAGAGAGTGGCTGGTAATCAGGATGCCCAGTTCCATGTTCGAAATCAAATCAAAATATAATCATCGAACAAAACTCCCCCAGGACTGTTGTTGGTATGGACGGTACCCGTTGTTTTGTATTAGCCATGGAGTGTGATTGTTGGTGGAGGGGGAGTAAAAAGTTTACCATTCTGTTTGGGAACTGCCTATAATGTGTCTAGCATGGAAGATATTGGGAACTCTCGGTCGTTACATTGACAATGAAAGCATACCTCTCAAAATAATATTCATCTATGTTTTAAAAGCTTCGAGCTATGGCACCTATGAAAATCCCCGCTTCCCTCTGCGAAGGGCCTATCTTTTACTTTTATGCAAGAGTTAGTATTCCTTCTCATTCCAACCTACTCTTTAGTTGGCAATCATCATGTGATGGGGAACGATCTAAGCATATATGGCCATTCAAATATATTTGATCATGAGTTATTATTGTTGAAAATTATCTATCTGATAAATTAGTTGGGAGGCGAAACACTAAGCCCCTATCTTTCTCTGTGTTCGATGGATCCTATTTGTTCTAAAAATATGCTTTGAGAGGTAGCAATCATGGAAGACTATATGATAGTTGAGTATGTGGAATTTGCTAAATCAAAGCTCTAACATAGACCCTTCGTGAAAATAAGAGGAATTGCAATTGTTTGATGACTGAGAACATAGTTTGGTAGTTTTCAAGAAAGGTTATGGTCTATGCTTTAACATGTGAATACCTTGTTACTTGATCATGAGAAGTTTTGTGAGACGAGCTACTGTTTATGATATATATTAATGCTAGAAAAAGTGATTGAAATTATCACTGATCGAACTTGTGCACTTGCTAGCATTCACACTTCATAAATTATTTCTTTTATCATTTACCTACTCGAGGATGAGCATGAATTAAGCTTGGAGATGCTGATACGTCTCCAACGTATCTATAATTTATGAAGTATTCATGCCATGCTTACGACAATTTTATATGATTTTGTTATGATTTGATTAGAAATAACCAGGACTGATGCTGTTTTCAGCAGAACTATCATGGTGTCGTGTTTTGTGCAGAAATAAAAGTTCTCGGAATGGGCTGAAAATTTACGGTGATTTTTATGGACCAAAAGAGACCCCCGAAGCACCGGAGTTGGGCCAGAAGAGTCCCGAGGTGACGGCAAGGGTGGGGGGCGCGCCCACCCCCTAGGGCACGCCCCCTGTCTTGCCGCTGCCTTGTGGACCCCCCTGACGTGAAACCGATGCCAAAAATTCCAATAAATCCCGAAACCTCCACAAATAAACCTAGATCGGGAGTTCCGCCGCCGCAAGCCTCTGTAGCCACAAAAACCAATCGGGAGCCCGTTCCGGCACCCTGCCGGAGGGGGAAACCATCACCGGTGGCCATCTTCATCATCCCGGCGATATCCATGACGAGGAGGGAGTAGTTCACCCTCGGAGCTGAGGGTATGTACCAGTAGCTATGTGTTGGATGTCTCTATCTCTCTCGTGTTCTTGATTTGGCACGATCTTGATGTACAGTGAGCTTTGCTACTATAGTTGGACCATATGGTATTTCTCCCGCTCTACCTTCTTGTGATGAATTGAGTTTTACCTTTGAGGTTTCACTATTATCGGATATAATACTATTATGGATTTGAGAACACTTGATGTATGTCTTGTGTGGGATACCCGTGATGACAATGGGGTGTTCTATTGATTCACTTTATGTATGTTTGGCCACTCAACTCACGGATTCCCGGGGTGACATTGGGGTAATCTATGCATAGGGGTTGATGCACGTTTTCGTCCTAGTTTCTCCGGTAGGAATCTTGGGGCACTCTCTGAGGTTCTTTATGTTGGATTGAATATTATGAATCTGGAGTTGTTTGATGCATATCGTATAATTGACCCACAGATACTTGTGGTGACATTGGAGTATCTAGGTGACATTAGGGTTGATTGATGTGTGTCATATGGTGTTATTTTACTACGAACTCTAGGGCTTTTTGTGACACTTATAGGAATAGCCCAATGGATTGATCGGAAAGAATAACTTTGAGGTGGTTTCGTACCCTACAAACAATTTCATCTTATGTTCTCCGCGTTAGGAACTTTGGAGTGACTTTTGTCGCATGTTGAGGGATTGCCATATGATTTAGTTATGTTATTATTGTCGAGAGAACTTGTACTAGTGAAAGTATGAACCCTAGGCCTTATTTCCAAGCATTACAATACCGTTTTTACTCACTTTTGTTACTTTCTACCTTGCTGTTTTTGTATTTCAGATTACAAATACCTATATCTACCATCCATATTACACTTGTATCACCATCTCTTCACCGAACTAGCGCACCTATACAATTTACCATTGTATTGGGTGTGTTGGGGACACAAGAGACACTTTGTTATTTGGTTTTAGGGTTGTTTGAGTGAGAACATCATCATCCTACGCCTCCCACGGATTGATAAACCTTAGGTCATCCCCTTGAGGTAAAATTGCTACTATGCTACAAAACTCTACACTTGGAGGCCCAACAACGTCTACAAGGATAAAGTTGCATAGTAGACGTCAGGTCCCTAGCATTTTAAGCTTGAGGTAAGCATAATGCGGGACTGCATTGAAGCGAGTGAGTGTGAACCCTAGGAGCGTGTGGTATCCACTTCGGAAGTGGACAGTGCCGAAGATTAACTCCTCGCTCCTAAAATTCTCGGGTGACCCGAAAACTACCTCCAGAGTGACCATTTTGGTACAAGGGGCTTTAACATCTGGGATGACACCTTTAAAGGTGGTGCTGCTCGGCTTGATTCGAGATGATTCGATGCCCATCTTCCTAACCGTGTCCTGGTAGATTAGGTTGAGGCTGCTTGACCCGAAACGTCCGCTCATATCCGTATGCGTCTGCTCGGACAAAAATGAACGCCCAACGTGCAAACCCATTCCTATTTTTCGTCCGCCTTGTGTCCGCGCGGACCCATTTTAGTCTCAAATTTGGGTTCGATTTGGGTCCAAAGTAGACACAGAATAGACGTTCTCTGCGCCCTCTCGGTCCAGCCGCGTCCACTGCATGTGAGTTATGGCCCACCTGTCATAGACCCTCTCCTCTCCTACTTTTTTTCTCCACTGGCCCACACCCACCTACCGCACCTCGCCTCCGTCTCTCTCCTAGGTCATGGCGATGGGCGCAGCGACGACATTCCCTCCTGGCTGGCAGCGTGGATACCTCTCGAGGGTCTTCTCGTGGGCACGGCAGCGCGCGGAGACCACGGTTGCGGCGTGGCAGCGCGCGAAGACCATGGATGCGACGAGCGGCAAGGCCTACAGCACAGGCAACTACATCTACTGCTTCTCCTGCAAGGTTCTAGCGGTGCTCCCTCTGGCGGGCTCCCACGGGTGCGGCAGGCATGTAAGACGTACTCGACGGCGGCCACGTCCTTGCGCGCATTCTAGCTAGCTGCCCGTTGCATGCCGCGTGCATAGCTATGTGCATGCTCGCCATGATAGCTCGCGCAATGGAGCTCGCGGTCGCGTGCATGCGTGCTAGCTAGCTAGCGCCAGAGCACATCCGCGGGGGGCGCGCCCTTGCGTGCATGCGAACTAGCTAGCTAGCCGCATACTAGCTAGTTAGCAGCTGGTCGAGCATGCATGCACAGCTGTGGCCGAGCTCGCCGTTGTAGCTCCCGAGCCCCGCCGGGAGGCGCCGCCGTGCTCACCGTGCGCCCAGCCGCGACGCGCTGCTGTGCTCACCGCGCCTGCCTTGCCGCGCTCACCCTGTTGCTTCTTGCTGGCGTGGAGTTCGAGCTCGACCGCCGGCCTCACCTCGCGCATGCGCCCGCGTCCGGCCGGTGCTCATGCAGACGTCGGCCTCGCCTCTCTGTGCCTAGCCGCTGTGAGCTCCCCTGCCTACTACGTGTTTGACAAAATGCCAGGGCGGAGATTCAAAATGGGTTTGACTACCGTTGGGCACAGCGACAGACCCAAATGAAAAAGTGGACAAACACGTCCGCCTGGCCGACCCAAACGGACAAAAAGCAGACAAAGCGCACATCTATTTGGGTCGCCCCTTTGGAGTTGCTCTAAGAACGTGTGTCAGGTGAAAATTGTCGATAATTGGGTCCAGCACGAGTGCAGCCGATCTGCCATGCCTTATGCTAGTCGGATGGTCATGCTTGTCAAAGGTGATCGGGTAAGCCGGCCATGGGTTGAACTTCGGGGCGACTGGCTCTAGCGCATAGATGCCCCAAAGTATGCTCTTCCTCTCCATTTTAGGGATGTGGGTAACATAGATCATGTTTTCTTCTGTTACCTCATTAGGAAACTTGTTTTGGCCTCCATTGATGGGCTGTCGAGGTTCATCCTCGTCTTCGCGCGATTTAGGACTTTACTTTGTCCCTCCGTCGCTACCTTGCGAGCCTGCTTAAAGACCCAGCAGTTCCTATTAGTGTGGATTGCTGGTTTGTCCTGAGTGCCGTGGATTTGGTATGGTCGATCCTGGATCCTTTCTAGCTGGCTAGGTCCATCCTTATTGTCTATTTCTTCACATTGTATTGACAGCTAAGGATAAAGAGACAAAGTTTATAATATGGTAAGCATAGTATGACATCATTCATATCACAAAACAACTGAGAACAGACAAATATGCAATTGTAAAATTGTGTGGGCAAGTCCAGCACAGAACTAGATTACAGACTAAGATCAAAGGAACATCACTCCTCTATTTTAAACCTTGTAAGGTGCAATGATACGCTAACACAATTGTGTATAAAATTGAAAAGAGTAATAGACATTGGATGTAAAGCACGCAGTTCAATGCACGAGTCAGAGTAAGTAGTAGTTAAAAGGCATGAGGATTAAGGACTTACAACAGCGGCTTTGACTGGTGTAGTCATTCCCTTCGTCTTACTGGTGTGACAGTCCTTGAAGATTTCCACAGCATTTGGTTCTGGTACTTTTTGGTCCTTGTGTTCTTTCCTCTGCATTTGGAACAAGTCAATATAGATCTGATAATATGGCCAGCGAAAAGAGTGAAACAACAGCTAATTACAAGAGCCTCACAGTGTGCAATATAGCTACGAGATCACGTAAATGCATTGGAATTTCACTTTCATACGGTTGGCCTTGTTCTTTGAACAGTTCACCTACGAGAAGATAGATTTGCGAGGCACATGCGTAAATAGGAGTTCAACATGTGATCTGATCACATACATATAACGTACCTAATACTTTGGATCAGACCAGTGTTTAATAGGCCTCTCCAGTCTTCATCCGATATATTTTCCACTCGAGATGTTTGGGCAAGTTCACTGTTAGCCTTGCCTTCAAAGTGAGTTTTCCTCAAGTTATACCGATACTGTCACAGAGCAAACTTGAAAACATGGGTGCAAGCTTGCGGTTGCATCATCTTGGCTATCCAACTTGAACCTCATCTGTTGAAAATTATGGGAGTCTCATTATCGACAACCTAGAAAGTATGGGATGAGCAAGACGATATTACTAGTTTCCATACATAACCATACTTACAGATAAATGGTCGAGGAAGGTGTTGAACTGGGTTTTGTCTTTGTCATTCCTGTACTGAATCCATGTTGGGAGGATACGTGCATGACACCTAAGGGCAACCGCTGCCTCTGATACTAACTTGGCTGACTCTGTAGTATCACGTGGCCTTTTTAAACCTGCCTCAAAACGGATCTCCATTCTTCCTCCTCTAGATTTAGTTAACCTATCGAGCATTATCCCTGATGTTTTTTTCCTCTTGCGCCTAGGTGCTAGTCCAACAATGAACATAGGAAGTGCTAGTGTACATCAAACTGTGAGACTACATGTAAAGAAGCATGCAACTGTAACTTGACTCCAGCAACTACCTTCTTGCTGTTGAAGCTCACAAAGTTCATATGATCTTGTGAACTCGTCTTGTGTCAAGAGTGCTTCGGAAGTAGTGTCAGGTGGCAAGGGAGCCTGGGAACATGCTGCTAGCTGAGTTGACGAACGAGTAATTTGTGCAACTGGTGGTATTGTGGAAGGTGTTGCAACAACTAGGGCTATCTCTACTTGTTTGGTGGCAGCAATTGGCTTCTCTTTGGATTGTTTTGCATCTCGTGTAGCACGGGATACCCCGTTTGTATAATTTTCCGCTGGACTTTGACCTTCTATTGCACCATCAGTACCATCAGAATCTGCAGGATTCTTCCGGTTCCCTTTCCGTGTGTCCTTAGTACTAACACCATCCCCTGTCATTCTGTGTTCCTTCCTCTTTCTCTATGCCATGTTAAGTCAAGCCAAAAAGAAAAAGGACTAACAATTTACTTCTTCAGAACAAATTGATGCATGATACAGATGAACTGAATTTTGATGTTGGACAACCACATGATAGGAGGATGCAATATGTACAAAAAACAAGACGACATGAGATAATCAGAACTATGATGTGTAAACTAAGCATAAGACATTTCACTAAATTAGAAGCAATGAAATGGAAGGTAGACACCATATGAAAAATGCTACAAATATCGCTCTGCCAAGTTAACAGTGTCTCGTCATAACTAGCGTTTAAACAAGCGTGAAGGAGTACAAGAAATAAATCATATGCAAGATGCAAACAACAGCACACTACCAAGTTAAAGGTCTCTCGTCATTAGTGCCATTGCATATTCACAGCTTTGCATATTCATAGCTTATGATGTGTAAACTAAGAAGAAAGCATTTCAACAAATTCAAAGCAATGAAAGATAGACACCATATGAAAGATGCAAAAAATATCACTCTACCAAGTTAAAACTGTCTCGTCATAAGTGCCATTTCAACAAATTAGAAGTAGTACAAGCTAGAAAAGAATGCGAGATGTAAGGCAAACACATGATACCAGGATGGAATATGTACGAAAAACAGGACAACATGGCATATTCACAACTGTTTGTGTGAACTAAGTAGAAGCCATTTCAACAAATAAGAAGCAATGCAAGCTAGACATAATATGCAACATGCAAGACAATATCACACGGCCAAGCTAGAGAAAGCACCTGGGAGGCCGATTTCGCTGGAAGACCGCCATCAGTCCCTGCCTAATTTTTTTCCTTCCTCTTTCTTAATTGTATTGCCTTGTCAAGTCAAACCCACAAGAAAAATGAAAAAAATTGCTTTTCAGAACTCATTGATGCAGGATGCTGACGAGCACTACTTTAATGTAAGGCGACCGCATGATAGGATGATTGAATGTTCAAGAAAAAGGACAGCATTGCATATTCACAGCTATGATGTGTAAACTAAGCAGAAGGCATTTGAACAAATTAGCAGCAATGAAAACTAGACACCATATGAAAGATGCAATGAATATCACTCTACCAAGTTAAAACTGTGTCGTCATAAGTGCATTTCAACAAATTAGAAGTAGTACAAGCTAGAAAAGAATGCGAGATGCAACATATATCACACTCCCAAGTTAAACGTGTCTTATGATAAGTGATTGTTACAGGTGACACAACAGTAGTACTTTTATGTAAGAACATGGTGTGATAGACAAAT
Organism: Aegilops bicornis; assembly: GCA_021605145.1. Classification (NCBI taxonomy): domain Eukaryota; kingdom Viridiplantae; phylum Streptophyta; class Magnoliopsida; order Poales; family Poaceae; genus Aegilops; species Aegilops bicornis. The sequence continues at coordinate 395,885,249 of CM038673.1, read as the reverse complement.
ATTGTATGTTCTAGAAACAGGAACACGTGTCTTATTCACAATTATAATGTGTAAAGTAAGCAGATGGAATTCAACAAAATTAGAAGCAATACAAGCTAGACATCATACATAACATGCAACCACATATAACAGTGCCATGTTAGAGGGAGCACCTGTGATGGTGGACAAGGGGGGACGTGCTCATCATCAACACATCTACGTTGAGTGTCTATGCATGTGTTGGGTTCCAAATCTTGTTGGGGGGATAGCGGAGTAGAATGTGTAGAGGCCCTCCGTTTGGAAGAAGCACCTTTATCTGCCTTGCTAATTTTCTTCTGCTTTATTGATTTTGCATTGTCAAGTAAAACCAACAAGAAAAAGCAATAGAATTCACTATTCATAACTCATTCATGCATGATACTAACAATCAGTACCTTGATGTAAGGCAAACACATGATACGAGGATGGAATATGTACGAAAAACAGGACGACATGGCATATTCACAACTATTTTTGTAAACTAAGCAGAAGTAGTTTAATCAAATTACAAGCAATACAAGCTAGACAACGTATGCAACATGCAAGACAATATCATACTGCCAAGCTAGAGAAAGCACCTGGGATGCCGGTTTCGCCGAAAGACCGCCGTCAGTCCCTTCCTTATTTTTTTCCTTCCTCTTTCTCAATTGTATTGCCTTGTCAAGTCGAACCCACAAGAAAAATGAATAAAAATTTACTTTTCAGAACTCATTAATGCAGGATGCTGACGAGCACTACTTTAGTGTAAGGCGACCGCATGATAGGACGATTGAATGTGTAAGAAAAAAGGACAGCATTGTATATTCACAGCTATGATGTGTAAACTACGCAGAAGGCATTTCAACAAATTAGAAGCAATGGAAGCTAGACACCATATGAAAGATGAAACGAATATCACTCTACCAAGTTAAAATTGTCTCGTCATAAGTGCCATTTCAACAAATTTGAAGTAGGACAAGCTAGAAAAGAATGCGAGATGTAACCTATATCATACTCCCAAGTTAAACGTGTCTTATGATAAGTGATTGTTGCAGGTTACACAACAGTAGTACTTTGATGTAAGAACATGGTGTGATAGACATATATTGCATGTTCTAGAAACAGGAACACGTGTCTTATTCACAAGTATAATGTGTAAAGTAAGCAGATGGAATTCATCAAATTTAGAAGCAATACAAGCTAGACATCATACAGAACATGCAACCACATATAACAGTGCCAAGTTAGAGGGAGCACATTTGATGGTCCACTAGGGGAGACGTGCTCATTATCAACACAGCTACGTTGAGTGTCTATGCATGTGTTGTCTTGCAAATATTCTTGGGGGGGGGGGGGAGTAGAATCTATAGAGGCCCTCCATTTGGAAGGAGCACCTTTATCCGCTGCCTTGCTAACTTCCTCCTGCTTAATTGATTTTGAATTGTCAAGTAAAATCGACAAGAAAAAGCAATAAAATTCACTCTTCAGAACTCATTTGTGCATGATACTGACAATCACTACTTTGATGTAAGGCAAACACATGATACCAGGATGGAATATGTACAAAAAACAGGACGACATGGCATATTCACAACTGTTTGTGTAAACTAAGCAGAAGCCATTTCAACAAATAAGAAGCAATGCAAGCTAGACACCACATGAAAGATGCAACCAATATGACTACGCCAAGTTAAAAGCGTCCCAAAGATAAATGTATGCGTTTCAAAAAATTAGAAGCATGCATGCTATAAATCATATGAAAGATGCAACTAATATCACACTGCATATACTAAAGGTGTCTCATCATATTGATTGATGCGTGATACAAAAAAACAATAGTTTTATGTAAGGATATGCTTAATAGACAGATGTACTATGTACTAAAAATAGGAAGGCATGTCACATTAACAGGTAAATGTATAAACTAAGCAGAATAGCACATGCAATTTAACCAGATTGGAAGAATTACAATCTAGACATCATATGCAACATGCAACCACATATCACACTGCCAAGTTAGAGCAAGCACCTGCGTTGCTGGTGTAGGGGAAATGCAGTCATCAACTACAGAGCTACGTTCACTATCTTCATGTAGTCTTGCTGTTTCTTGAGAGTCATGTGGGGAGGCTGACACTGCATTCTTTTAAAGAGGATCTTTTCTCACAGTAACTCACCGGGGTGACTGTCTCATCATAAGTGATTGATGAGGGGTACACAAGAACATTAGTTTGATGTAAGAACATGGTTAATAGACAGATGTACTAGTATGTACCAAAAACAGGAAGGCATGTCATATTCAAAGGTATAATGTGTAAGCTAAGAAGATGCAATTTAACCAAATTGGAAGCAATACAAGTTAGACATCTGGCTGGAGTGGTGAGCATGATCATCGAGGACCTGAGAGCTTGGTAGGAGGCGGTCTGCTTCGCCACCATCGTGGCTTTTTAGTTGGCTTCCAGGTGATGCCTGTCTGTGCTGGGCTTGTCACTGGCTCAGCCAGTGCCCTGACTAGCTATTTGTCTTCTGGTGCTCCTGGGATGGTGGTTCATGTAAAAAATATCTTTCCTTATCTTAATAAAGACCGACTTTGGCCTTTCGAATACAAGCTAGACACCATATGCAACATGCAACCACATATGACACCGCGAAGTTAAAGCAAGCACCTGGGATGGTGGTTCATGGCGAGCGAGATCATCAACTCCACAACTATGTTTACCATCTCGATCTGTTGAACATCCAACCTTTAAAGTGTGGAAACGTGTCTTGCCTGCCCGCGAAGCAAGTAGGAGCGACTTGTCTCTTTTCTTTTGTGCTTCTGTCAAGGCAGAGTCTGAAATACCCTTGCATAAAAACACAATAGTGTGAGTATGGGTGAAGTGTGTGCAGAACTAGTGCACTGTAAAAGTAGCAGATAGCAAGTGGCTGAAAAATAAATGACAGGAGACATATGATAGCTCTACAACATTGCATCGCAAACAAAATTAGATTCTACTCCGTTAAATTTTGTAATATATGAGCACAGGGATGGCTGGGAAATGTAGGTACTCCTCCAGCACACCACCACATGTGATCCTATCAAAATAACAGTCGGCTGGAAATAAATAGGTCAGTTGATTTTTTTATGAACCATCCGATCTATAAGGAACGGGCAGATGGCCTTCGTTTACCTCCTGCAAGTCACTGTTGACGATCTTTCTTGAACCGCCAGCGACCACCGACCCAGACCCCTGCCTCGCTGCCCCGCCCTCCCCTTGACCTCACACCACCGCCGTGCTTGGCAGCACCCCCCGGCCATCCCTTTAATCCCGACCGACCTCCAGATCGGGCGCCAGCAGCTCCTAGGCCCCACACACCCCTAAGATAAACACCGAGGCGCTGCTTCCCCGGTGTAATAGGCAGACTAGCGCCAGCTATGCTGGGGAATGCTTCCTTTAATTGGGAATCAACTGGCCAGGAATTGAAATCCAGGGGGCGATGGATCTCTAGCTAAGGTGAAATAGTATATGAGGAGAAACCTTGTGCATCGCAAGTTACTAGGAACATCTAGTATCAGGAAGAAGCGGTCAACTAGTGTCTTCTATGGGATGAATACTGTGCAAGCACACACGTAAGATTTGCACGAATAAGGGAAGAGGAGTACCATTTTCGGTTGCCAGCTCTGTGTCCTCCTGATGTCACGACAAGTTTCTTGTTTTTACCAGGGGAACCGATGTTTTGGAGGAGAGTGGAGCCTTGGACAAACCCATGGACAAATTGTTGATTGTGTTGCGGTGGCCGTCTGTCGGCGGAGGGGAAGCAGATCCGAGACGGCAAAGGACAGCGTGGCCGGAATAGCTCCGGTGCAGCGGACGGTGGCGAAATTGGAGCGGCAACGGTGAGGCGCAAGACAACGTGGTTGAACTGGCTCGGGTATGGACAGCTCAGCCTCGGCTTCAACTACTAGCCGTGGAGGGCGTTGCGGTTGCGGTGGACGACGATGTTGGGATATCGGCTCCGGCATGATGGAGGAGGGCGGCGGTTGATGGGTGGGATGGGGTGGCGGACGGAGGACGCCGGGATTTCGCGGCTGGTGGAGAGGTAGTTTTGGCAGCCAAAGAGTATGAATGGGGAATCAGAAGGGGGCGGGGGCGGGGGGAGCTAAGGGAGAACCATGTTTCGGTCTGGGACGCGCTTGTTTTTTTGTTTTTTTAACAGATGGGACGCGCTTGTTTGAAATTTCGGGAAGTACAAACTTTGCCCCCACTTAAATTTCGGACCTACTACGGGTCGGAGGTAGGATGGTAATCCCAGATGTCCCAAATAGTAGGCGGGAGCGATTTCGGCCACACGCATGTGTGCTTAGGCGGCCATTGTGTATGAATGTTTTTTCGGAGGCGGTTGCATGGTGTTAGATGAAGCTACAAACCTACCCCGGTTTAGACCTTTGGACGTCGGGCCGGTAGGTTTCATGGGTCGGAGTTAGAAAAGTCATTTCCTTCTACCAAACATTGGTCTCACGCGGTTTCGGGTGAGTAGAGGCTCTTTTGGCGCTTCGTTCGGAATTTTTAAACAAAAGCATTCATGTTTAGAGTACTCTTGAACTTTGAGGATTGACCTAAATAGACAACGTTAAATTTGACCTTGTATGTTTGAAAACCTTATTAAATTATGCGCTTCTTTTTGAAATTTTGACACTTGAAAATCATATAACTACGATTATTATGGAATGGAGGAGGTAAATTTGAATCTATTTTGTACACGACTATATATGCTATTATGTACAAAAGCAGAGCAAAGATTGGTGACCCCATAATTTAGGTATATTTACAAATGCCATGATATCGAATTCAAATAATTGAATGGACTTCATGTTGAATTCGAATTTTTTAAACCACCTTAAGTTGAATTCAAATGTATGCTAGTTCATAGCTAGCTATTTATAACGTTCATTGTGTAACTTTTGTATGTATAATGTGCTTTACACACACAACATGAACTATACTCATGTTTATATTCGATTGCTAAAGCAATGCATTGTTTGGAGTTCAAAATACTAACCATGTGGATCAATTATGTCGAATAACAACATAGACATGCTCAAATTTGATAGAACATAGATGTCTGATGGATCAATGACCGTTCCTTATGCGAATTGCAAATATCATGATCCCATCCTAATATTTGGATACAATTTATATTTTTAATCAACATGTACATCAATCTTTTACGTGTAGTTTCACTCTAAATCGGTGGTCTCCCACACATGCTCACACACTCTCTCCCGAGGTGTCTTTCTGGCAGACACGCTCTCGATATAACCCTCCCTCCCTCTCGTAACCATTTATGACTGTTTTCACTAACCTTTAACACAAGCACTCTTCCTCTCACAAGCATACACACGCATAATCCCCATCGAGCCTTTCTATATACATTGACCTGCCTAATTATCTTTAGGCCTGCCTCTCACGCATTTTCTCCACCTCTCTTCCTAATTACCGAGTATGATTCTAGCAAAGCATTCTGTAGGATGCCCCTTAAAGTTAGGTTGGATGAATAGTAATATCAGAGATAAGGGTTTCCTTAGTCCGAGGACCTAGGGTTACAAATCATAGTCTTTCACGACTCGGCTATCTTTGTCTTGTACGACTAATCCTCCATGGGTCTCCCTAAATGCGCCACGGGCCGACCAATGTGGCACAAGACGGAACCGAACCAAGGGCCTCACCTCGGCCCACCGGACCTCACACGGTGACACACGCTCTGCCCCCAGGTCTCGTTATCTTCTCACACCCACACATACCAACACAGACACCACACAAAAAAATTCTCCTCGTGCCTCTATCCCCTCCCCCTTGCATATACACACTCAAGGGCATCTATTGACATCATATTCATCTCTCTCTAGACCTATCTCATTTCTCGTGCTATCTCTCTCACGCCTCCCCACCGGCCCCTCTATCCATGCCTCTCTCGAATACGTAGTACACACACATACCTCTCTAGGCCCTGCCAATTACATCAACTACACATTCACACATGTTACATCATGTACCCATTGATCTAAAAAGCCCTCTCTTCACATTTATTTCGCATACAACATTCCTTTTGAATAAAACCACACAAAGTGTGGCCAAAAAATTATTTTAGAACTTCTACATATATACAACATTACAAAGTTATATGGAGGAGTATGAACGTTAATTTGCATTGCATGGTGCCCACGATGAAACATACCGCACTGTGAATTTTTATATTTTTATACTATATATAAAGTTAGTCATAATAAAGAGAAACGAAGAGCATGTCTCTCTCCATCGCATACAACCCCTCTACACCCCTTTCACGTACGCACACAAACTATCTCCAGGTCCTCTAAAAGTACGCCCCCAGCATATTCACGCATGATTCATCTTTCTCTCGCGATATATACAGTGACGCTCATTGTATTTGAAGCGAAAGCACGATACATACATTGGACTTCAGAATCCACTCATTACGGTCACCATTTACGTTTTGTGGTTATTATACAGTCACGGGCTCATAGTACAACTCTGTATTTGCTCAAGACACGACTAGTTGACCAGTTAAACGCTCCACGTGGCACCTCTAGTGTTGCATCACATTATCTCACTAACATTGGGCCCACCTGTCAGCGTGTATCTACTCTACTCTAGTCTACTCTTATAAAAAATAGAGTTGGTGATGATGGTGTGCCTGTCATCCTGCAATATAGGCCGTCCGATTTATATCTGATGGATAGGAAGGAAACTATGGTAATTTTGCAAAAAGGTACCCACACCCCTCTCCACATTTGCAAATAAGGCCTTCCCCCGTTCATCCTTTTCTCTCACAAGATAAACTACTCATACAAATGCATCTTGATGTTACGTGCAACGCACGGGCATCTTGCTAGTAAGAATGAAAACAAACGGTAAAAAAATATTGGCCGGTGGTTCGAAGTCATGACCGCGGGCATAGCGGACAAGATGGCCTTGTATTTGTATGCTAAGCCATCTATTATAACACACATGAGTTGGTGTGATATTATACACACACGCACGCATGCACACAAACTTCATGCACGCAACACTCACACGAACACACGCAGGCACGCACGCACGCAACACTCACACGTACACACACTACCACGCATGCACGCAACACTCACACGCACACATGCACGCATGCATGCACACACCACATGACCAACACACACTCTCACGCTCAAGTGCTCAACCTACATGTGCATACTCACACATCAGGCCCTGATAGACGCATACACAACCAGCTGGTTCCCGCGCACGGGTTGGAGTCTTGTTGCACCTGCATAAATTTGTGTTTATTTGACCTTTTTCCTATGCGAACTGACAGGTGGTACACACAAGGAACATGGTCAATTTAACTAGTTAACATAGTGCCACGCAGACTATTTGGCGGTCAATGATCGCAACTGATGTCGAATCTGTGAGCAAGTGACCGTATAATCACCGCAAAACGTATATAGTGACCGTAATGAGCGTATTCTGAAGTCCGGTGACCGTATTACGCTTTCTCTCTGTAGGCCCTCCAAAACTACATCTCTACACGTTCTCGCATCTTACATCTGACAACTATGCAATACAGCACTACTACTACACTCTAACACAATAAATCATATGTGTTTTTAGTTTTACTAGATCTCATATTGTTTTACTTAATAATTCAGTTTGCATACATTAAAATTGCCTTTGAAATGTATGGTCAGTATCATCTACCACGCGGGAAAAATCCTGCCCTTTCCTGTTTAATCGGGTTTGTATCGATGGATCGTGCGAAACAACAAAACTATAGTAGTACTACAGTACAAGTAACAGTTCACTAGGCCGCCGTGTCATGTACTCCTCCATCATAAGAGTGGAGCGCTCGCTTTCATAAATTTTCTAGTACCTTTCGCCGACATGTGGGACATCAAGCAACCGGGTCCATGTGCCATACCGAAATACAGTGCAGAGTAGCAGGGGCAAAGCAACCCAGTCATGGCGTCGGTGTAGTAATGAGCAATGAGGCGTCAAATCAGAAAGCTGCACTTTTCCCGCAATTAAGTTGGAGGACGAAGTAATAATGCTAAAAAAAGAAGTTGGAGGGACGAAGCAATCATCATTTCACTGGTTGCTGAATCCGCTTCTCCCTCATCTTCTTCAAGTTAACCACGTGTTGCTTCTGCCATTGTTCTACCTCATGTGGGACACGGATCGGCTTGCTAAAGCACTGACGCGTGGTACCGCATGTTAGCAAACCGCCAGGCTGACGTCCTCTAAAAGTAAGAAACCTCCCTGCCATCCGTGCAGCAAAATCACCTCCTTTTTACTAATCACCCCCTTTTAGATCAATATAATTGAGATTTTCTAGATAGCACACATGAGCAAAACCAAGTGGTACGGTTAAGGGCATCCACAATGTGTAGCCAAATGTGAAAATAGATTTTGGCATCGATGGGAACCATTGTGGATGGTGCTGCCAAAGCCAAAAAGATGGAACCGAAGCTCCCTAATTGATTGATTGAAGGAATAGAAAAATGCAACGTCTATCCTCTTTCCCCCGTACTTGGACGCATGTATAGTATAGAGCACAGAGTCTGCTCCCCTGTCCCTTCTATCACAAATCACAAAGCAGTAAGGCATCAAATCACAAAGCACGGACGAAGAAACCATCATTTCACTCTTCGCTGACTCCGCTTCTCCATCATCTTCTTCGAGAAACCACCTCACCGCACTAAGCTGGACGGACGACGCTATTGTGTAGTACTAGTACATTTATGCGTCCTTTGGTTCAAAGGACTTCCTGGATGCAAATAAGGCGGTTTTCTCGGCTTGCAGGCAGCACTTGCGAACGAATTACCATGGTCTCCCTCAATGGTGTTTTTCATCGAACGCACTTCGCCAAACCACAACGTTCGAGATATCGTCGACGTCACTGCAATGGGAAGGAAGTCAAATAGTTACTACCTCCATTTTTTGTACACAAGGCCAGTATATCAAAATTACAATTTGCAGAAGGCCACTAACACTAATCAAGGAAAATTTGACGGGTTTGCCTCATACTAGCAACCAAGGACATTAATATACCCTTGCATGCATGCGGAAGTGAGAAGGTTGGTTTGCATGGTGCTGCATTAATCAAGCGATGAGGAGTGAGATGGTTAGCTCTTTGGGCGTTGGAGAAAAAAATACACATTAATTGACACGTCAAACGAGGATTTGTATCGATCAATCCCGCGAAGGAAAATCCCGCCTTTCTTTTTTAACACAAGTGGTACTCCTACTTATGTACTTGTATCCTGTTTGGGTCTAGGCCTTGCATTGCCATACTTCGCCACACATTTTTTCCAAGCTTGCCTAAAGCTTTCAAAATGAAAAGGAGGTACACTTGCGCACGGCTGTCACGGTTGCACCGCACCCTCACACAATCGCTCCTGCACGCCGCGGTCGCACCTCACCCTCACACAGTCTCTCCTGCACGCCGCAAATCCAACCAAGGGAACGCACCCTCACTGACTCGTGCTACCGCATGTGATCAAACCAAACTCGGCCATCATACCGCTGACACATAATTTTCGTTCATACGGTATGCTTATCCAACCGCATGTTGGGGAAGATCCATACGGCCTGTGCGGTGGTCTATTGGGGAAGAAGAAGAGGTGAGGAAGAAGGGTTAGGAGACAGGATATTCATCCAACCGCCTGAAATGGTGGACTGACCCAAATGATGAAAGTTAGGCGACTTGCATAAATATATGTTTTTACATAGCGAAAGATCCCTAAAAACAACAACATGAAGAAAAACTATCACTACTCGCGGAACGAGACGACCTCGTTGTCTTTGGCTACTGGCGCGAACCAGCCGTAGCTACCGACGTGTGTCTTCGCACCGTGGTTGTCCTCGGCCTCCAGCTACTCGTTCACGCGGAACGTGCGGGCGCTCTGCACGGACGAGAGCACTGCCTGGTTCAAGTCCAGGACATCCGGTTCCACCTACAGGAGGGCCTCGATGGAGAGGCATCTGCGCGCTCCATGTCGAGTTGAGCCTCCGCTGCCTGGTTCAAGTCCAGGACGTCCGGTTCCGCCTGCAGGAGGGCCTCGATGGCAGCGGCATCCGCGCACTCCGCGTCAAGTTGATCCTCCACCGCCCGGTTCACATCCACGACATCCGGTTCCTCCTATAGGAGAGCCTCGATGGTAGCGGCATGTGCGTGCTCCGCATCGAGTTGAGCCTCCGCCTCCCGGTCCTCCTTTAGTATCGCCAGGTAGGACCGCGGGTCCGCCTGCACCACGGTGGACCCGGACGCCGGCACAAAGTGGACGTCCATCGTCTCATGTGCATCGGGGGCCTTATGTGCCGCGACCTCCGCCATGAACATTGGATCAACTTCCTCCTCCTCGGAGCTAGGCTCCAGAGAACTCGAGGATTAGCCCGCCGCAAAGCAAGCTTGGGAACGGAGGTCTATGGCGCCGACCGCCGCCATGATTTCTGCGTGGCCCTCCGGCATCAGCATCTTGTAGTACATGATCTTGCGGTGCACCATGGCTTTCCGGCACACTAGGGGATGCTTGATGCGGGCTAGGGGATCAAAAGGTGCGGGAATGGACTGGAGCAGGAGGTGTGGTTTTGGGGCAGTGGCTGGCGTAGGTTGAGCAACGAAGGTTCTGGTGTGAATAGTTATTTCGGTGACAACCGGTCAATCGGTTTTGACTGTACATCGTTCTTGTCGCGTTCGCGTTGCACCCCGGCACGCTGGACCCTCCACGTTGCTCACCGAACGGAAGACACTTCGTCTTGCCTTTTTGCTCGCTTGTGGGACCGCAGTTGAGAGCAAACCGACGTCCCTCCCCCTCCCCCGCCCGCGTCATTTATACTACTACTCCCTCTGTTTTATGCGGAGTAAATAAAAACAGAGGGAGTATACTACGGATGAGGATCCCCTGACGTGGCAGAACCCATTGAGTAACTGACATGCGATGCCTAGCAAGCATGGGGCCCGCCAGTCAGTGGCCGAAAGGCAGGGTATGGCAGGGATACCTACATCAGAGGATCCACTTCCACTACTACTACTAGTACTATGAGCACTTCATACTCTACTATAGATGTTGTCAGTATTGCACTAGTACTATTGGACAGGGAGCTTAACAAAAAATACTATTGGACTGGCTATACGTGGCGAAATCCTTGTAGGAAGAGCATGTGCGAGAACAAGCACATTCACGTGTTTCAAAACAAATTGGAAACCATCTCTGTTTGAATACAAATCTAGGAGTACGTACGAATCTAACAATATTGATTGGGCGTTGTTGAATGTTGATACTTTTTCTGTAAGTTTGATCAAAGTAGAGATACTTTGACTACATATAAAACTTATATGTAAACTATAAAGGATCGGAGGGAGTATATTGTACGTTCAAAAGCGAAACGAACATTGAATACCCTTTATATATGATTTGCTGATGCTATGGCCACCGGTTCAAAATTTTGAATCCGCCTTAGGTATCACACATGCACCCACTCATTCTCTCTCGGTTTCATCTCGGGGTCCAGAGATAGATTGAAAGAGGACTAGGGTGGGTACAGTATGTTCATTTCACTTATGAACGTACATCCCCACAGACCCCTCTGTGGGTCATTTCTATCATAGAAACAGACGAAACCTTTATCTGCTTGCACGACACGCAATTGATCTCTCAACATCAATCGATCTCGTCAAGATATGTCAGGGTATGAACCGAAAGGGATGTCAAAACAAGACAGGAAACGACACATAGTGGAGGCAAAGTGAAACTTTAAACGAACAGTTTGTCTGTATGCATGTCGGACAAATTACAATATTGGAAATACAAGCATGGTCTAGGCCCACATGCGAATGATACTCAGCGGAATGTTCAAATGAGGCATGCGGAAGGATGGACTCGACCGGAGGGCGGCATGATCGATGGAGAAGAGGGTTGGAGAGGAATGAGAAATAAGAAACGCCACATGATTATACTTGAACGACTCAAATAAACAATAAGTTGTCTCGTTTTCCCTTCCGTCTTGGTCACAGAGTAAGATACTCCCTCCGTTTTTATTTACTCTGCATATTAGGTTTGAGTGAAGTCAAACTTCATAAAATTTGACCAAATTTATAGAAAAAATATTAACATTTACAATAGAAAATCTATATGATGTGAAAGTATATTCAATAATGAATCTAATGGTATTGATTTGTTATTGTATATGTTATTATTCTGTCTATAAACTTTGTCAAAGTTTACAAAGTTTGACTTTGAGCAAAGCTAAAATGCGGAGTAAATAAAAACACAGGGAGTACGCAGGGACTAGTATAGTTACTATTGCCGGAACATGGTAAGTTGGACCCCTAAATGCGGGCATGGACTGGGCACACCTCAATTATTCCTTCAAACAGTCGGACACCTAGATTTGCACACCATCCGGCTAATTATTCAAGTGTTACACTTCACTAGTTGAAAAGGAAAAGGATGGTACCATACCCAAAACCACCACACTTGGGGCTTGGGTAACAACTTGGTACTGTACCACATTTGAACAAGGGCACAAAAACCACCTGCTCTGCGCCTAATGCACAATGCGGAGCACTAACACTCGAATTTGGCCGGGAAAATAGGGAAACCGACATTGGGGCACACCTGTCGGGACGATGTGGCGCAGACTGGTCCAATGGAGGAGCTGGCCCACGACCTCCTCGCCACCAGCAACCGTTCATGTGGGTCGTGGGGGCCAGCAACGTGGCGCAGCTCCCGCACCGCCTCTGGACACGGCGACCGCGGTGAGCGACACGCTCATCGTCGCTGGGCATGGTCGACTTCAGTATGCCGAGGGTGGCGTTAGCGCTGTGGCACGACCAGCAGACCAACACCCAACACATCAAAGGATGCACGGGGTGCCAAAGTGCGCTTGCGCTGCGACGCGTCTGCGGAGTGTTGTAGCGCGGCCAACTACCTCCCCAGGACCTGAGACATGCCCGGTCGTCTTGCTTTTTCAATGACATGTGGGGATCGCATGTGAGCAAAGGGCATGTCCAACGTTGCCACGACCACATCTGACTACCCAGGGACACCAAAAACCCTCGTCCCTCACGCCGTCGCGCGGTGCGTTCACAGCCGGCGCCAGCTGCCCGCATTCATGCCGTCTGTCTGTATGACGTCATTAAAAGGCTCGGTGCCCGAGGAACCAACTCCGGTGACTTAATGACGCACCCGGACGCTTGGCCTCGCCGGAATGCGCTACTTAAAGCGGCAACGCCCAGCTAAGCTCCACACCATAGCGCATCGTCCTGCTACCTGACACCACATCCGCCGACTGCGAGCGCGAACGCTCTGCGGGAGAGCTTGTCTTCGGGGATGAATCTCGAGGTCGCCGCCCTCGCTCAAGTCGCCGCTTGCGGCGCAATAGTGGCGTAGCCGGACACGGACACGACCGCACAAGCGGTGGCCATGCTGGCGGCCGACGACGGGAGCACCATTAGCCACGCGTCCTACTTGCCGCCATCCAACATTCGGTGGCGCATGTGGCAAGTGAAGCGACGGACCGTCCACGTCCATCATCATCGACCTCACAATCACCAGCACCGCCGAGGTCAGGGACTCCTCCGAGGATGAGTAGGGCATGGGAGGCGGCAGGGCATGGTGTGCCAACTGGTCGGTCCGTCTCCCGTGTTCTACTCTTCCTCGCTGGAGACCGCACCTTCACTTCATGGGTCTTGAACCCCGCCCCCGTACATGGATATCGCAGATGGAGGATGTCAGTCGCCATCGTAGAATAGGTTTAGGGTCGGGTTTCTTTTATTTTTATGTCCTATAAAAGTTCGAAATGTAATGAAAATATGTCGTGTTTGCATTAATCTCGTCCGGTGTATATGAACTTTCACAATAATAGTAAGATATATTGTAGGAGTATGAAAATAAGTATATGGAATGATGATTCATTTTTGTGTGTATAAACTTAGGAGGTTTGACCCGAGACAAAGCTAACATGCGAAGTAAATAAACACATGGGGTCTACATACACAATTTATCTTCGGCACTCCAATAGTACGTCCACTACACATTCACGCATTTCACATCTTTCTACATCTACAGGAACCTACGAAAGGGTTAACGTAAATTGCCTCTCTCTTTCCCCCCTGATTTTCATGGTGGTGGGCCCCTCCCTCCCCCTAATCTACAAGCAACAGCTCACACGTTTCACATTACGTTAATTAAGTAACTGGAATTACGTAGGTGTAGCATTACTCGTCCTAAAAAAACAACTAAGCCAACCTCCCAGCATATCGTGCGGGAAAAGACCCGACCACGCTGTTTCAGTCGGGATTACCGGATTACTAGTAGTAGTATCGATAGATCGCGCGAAGCACCAAGTTTTTTTGAGGGGGCAAAGCACCAAGTTTAAAAGGAAAAAATGTGGTACACTCACAACACGCCTATCGCGGTCGCATTGCACCCCACACACGGTCGGTCCTGCACATGGCTCACGCAAACGGAACGCGCTTCGGCTTGCCTCTTCACTTACACGTGGAACTGCACTTGGAGAAACCGACCATGCGCCAAACTCTCCCCGCCCACCACGCGAAAATCCCCCCCGCCAAAAAAATGCCCCCCAAATCCCAAATTCAATCGCCCTTCAGCCAACTAGCCAATAATATTCCCCAAAACCCCCTCCCCCCGGCTCCTCCACTCCATTCGTCCCGCTAAAGCCGCCCTCCCTGATGTGCCGATACGTCAGCGCCGCGGTTCGTCGAGGGGATGCACGGCGATACTCTCGCTCCCACAGTACACTCTCGTAGACTGTCGTCCTCTAGCCGCGCCGCCACCGCTGGCGACGTTCTTGTGGAGACGCATGGCGGTCAGCGCCACCACCGCTGGCGACATTCATGTGGAGACGCACGGCGGTCAACTTCTCCCACGATACGCGCATTCTAGACTGAGGCCCCGTGCATGTCGGTGTAGCGCTGAATGTTAGCTGATAGACGCTGTTAATCTCACTATTTGCCAAAGTAGTTTATAGTCAATATGCTATGCTTAAGAAGCTTCCTTGCCCTGTTCTGCACTCAATCTGCTTAGCTGAGATGGCATGCCAAACCCGATTAGTTGCTAAAATATCCTACCATGTATTTATTGTGACATAGATTGCCATGGTCTAGTAGCTAATCTGTTAGGTGAAATAGCTCTACACAATTTTATACTCGATTGTTTTTGATGAGATGGCCTTCGATGGTTGTGTGCTCGACCTCATTGACTGCTGAAACAGCCTGCCATAATTTAGCAATCAAATCTGTTTTCTGAATTAGCTTTACATATATTTCGGTACTTAGATCTGCTTGTCCAAATATCTTGCCATTGCTTTAGACATCGACCTAGGTATTTTTTTTCTGGACTTCATAAAAAAGCATATATGTTTTTCCTTTAATATCTAGTAGAAGAACTAATTTGTATGTCTAACAGATGGACAGGACTTGGGTAGCTTCTGCTCGAAGATTCTCCGCTGCATATGTCAAGGGGGTTGAAAACTTCATGAACTTTATCAGAGCTGAGTACGATGGTCCGAAATTAGATGTGCGCTGCCTGTGTAGCAGTTGTATGAATTCAGTTACAAGACCCTAGTCAACTGTGCAAAATCATCTCACTTGTATGGGATGTTGGTCACATATACTAGGTGGGTTCATCATGGTGAAGTTGTGAACGCCAATGTTAATAACTATGTGGAAGCAGCAGATCACCATCTTGATCTGCCTGATGCTCAGGTGGAAGAGGAGGAGGTGGTGGTGGTGGCGGAGCCAGTGAGTTTGACCAACATTGAAACAATACTACGAAATGCTCGTGCATTTCGTGAACTTTCACGTGCAGAAGAAAAACGGTGGGCCCGCATGTTGGACAATGCAACGTGGCTGTCACCCCAGGAAATAAGCTGTCAGTATTCTCAGTTATGGTCACCTTCTTCAGGTGAAGACATCTGAGCGGATGACCAACAAATTATTCGGTGCGATGTTGGCTGCTTTCCGCAAATATTTTCCAGATGTGTCTGAGCTGCCACACACCTACAGTAAAATGAAGATTTTCCTTCATGCAGTTGGAATTGGATATGATATGATCCATGTTTGTAAGAATAATTGTGTTACATTAGGAAGGATTATGCCAACTTAAGTGAATGCCCAAAATGCAAATCATCAAGATGGAAAGATGGCGATGTTGTGAAGAGGATTCCTCATAATGTTCTGAGATGTTTTCCAATTATACCAAGATTGCAGAGGTTGTTTCATGATGCTGAAACAAGAGAGGATGTACTGTGGCATTCTAGGAACCAGGAGTAAAGAGATCTGAATGTAATGAGCCATCTGTCTCATGGTAGTGACTGGAAAAGTTTCAATCAGAAACACAAAAAGTTTGTTGGTGACCCGAGAAACATTAGACTTGGCTTAGCTTCAGATGGATTTAACCCATTTGGCCACCAGAGCGCCACATATAGCATGTGGCCAGTGCTTGTTATCCCTTACAACATGCCTCCAAATGTCTGCTGCAAAGAATCAAACTACATGATGGCCTTGCTCATCCCAGGTCTAAAAAGTCCTAGAAAGGATTTTGATTTATTCATGGAGCCTCTTGTGGAGGAACTTCAACAGCTATGGAGGGGTGTTCACACTCGAGACCTATATAACAGCCCACCAGTTGATTTCTTTTTGTGTGCTGTTATAATTTGGTGCATCCATGATTATCCGGCTTTGGTCACTATGTCAGGGCGAACGACACATGGTTACAATGCACGTGTTCGCTGTGACAGGAATCCGCTGTCATACACAATACTTAGCCAGATCTGTTACATTGGACACCGCCATTTCCTTTCCAAGGACAAGTCGCGTCCTATAAAATACCGAAGATATGTGTTTAATGCAAAGCATGAAAACCGTGATGCGCCAAAGAGGCTCACCGCTGTTAAGTTGCAAGTGGAATTAGAGAAGGTCATGCATATTACACCAGGAAACCATACTAAAAATGGTAGCGGGAAAAGGAAGCGTGGCAGGGCAGAAGAGAGATTATTATTTACCCGCAGGTCCACTTTGTGGGACTTGGAGTATTGGAAAGATTTGGATCTGCGGCATAATCTTGATGTGATGCACATTGAGAAAAATATATGTGACAACATTATCGGCACACTTCTTAATATTGAAGGCATGACGAAAGATACCTTAAAATCTAGGATTGATTTGACACACCTAGGTATCAGAAAGGATTTGCAGGTGCAAGATGAAGGTAAACCATGGGATATGGCATCAGTTGTGTACGTCTTGGACAAGGTAAAAAGAAAAGAATTCTGTGAGGTCCTGTCACGTGTGATATTCCCACATGGATTTGCTTCCAAACCTGAAACGAGAGTCAGTGCAAATGGAAATAAGGTACAAGGGTTGAAAATTCATGACTGCCACATCCTACTTCAAATGGTTTTACTTTTAATCCTTAGAGGGTTGGGCCGCCCTAACTTATACAGAGCAGTTGCAGAGTTGGGACAATTCTTCAGGGAACTCTCTAGTAGAAATATCAGGATAGATGCTTTGGAGCATCTTAGAGACAAGATACCAACTATCCTATGCGACCTTGAGAAGATATATCCTCCAGCCTTCATTGATGTGATGGTGCATTTGGCTATTCATCTACCCGATGAGGCACTACTTAGAGGTCCAAAGACAAGATGGCTGGATGTACCCTATTGAAAGGCGGCTAGGCACTTTCAAGGGCTATGTTAGGAGTAGAGCTAGACCCGAGGGTTCCATTGCAGAGGCCTACATTGCTACAGAAGCGTTGACATTCTGCTCAAAATACATTGAAACAGCTGATCAGCTTAGCAAAAGGTGGGTGAAGACAATCTTGGGCTCAATGTTTTCGATTGTTCTATTCGAGTTACAGGGAAGAGTTGACAAGACGACAAACCTAAAGATTTGATCAAAATGCTTTGGTATGTGTTGAATAACTATCCTGATATACTACCTTATATCAAGTAAGTGCCAAGTACTGCAGCTTATACATCGTAATCTACTAAACTTGCAGCACATTCTTATATATTTAGATGTTTGACGCGATCACTATGTTGTGCAACATCTACAAAAAGGAGTTACTGCCCCCAAAATCCAAGAAACATTGACAAACTAGTTATGGCGGGATTTGCGAAATGGTTCAAGAGCCATGTAATGTTTTGAATTGCACTGTCAGTTTTTTAAATATATTGAGTACATAAGATGATCAGTTTGTCTATTTTCTAACCATAGGTTAAGAAAATGTGGGAGGATGGGCAGGCAGTTGACGATGCCCTTTACGCACTAGCAATGGGTCCTGATACTCGGGTAAGACATTATGGATCTTGCGTTGTTGGAGATGTGCGCTACAACACCCTTACACGTGACGAAGGCAGGAAGACACAAAACAGTGTCATCATGAGCACGGATATGTATGGCAGAGAGACAACTGAAATATATGCTAACATCATAGACATTGTCTAGTTGCAGTATATCTCTAGTTTTGAGGTTCATCGGTGTGTGGTTCTGTTGTGCTCTCGTTGGTATAACCTGTTTTCCAGGATCGCAAAACCCAGAGCTGATGATTATTTCAAATCCATCAATGTTAAGGCGGCGTACCAGACCAACGAGCCTTTTATTTTGGAAAATCAAGCAACACAGATATTTTTCTTGGAAGACACATTTGCACGTAGCGATGACTGGAGAGTATTGCAAAGGTCTGAGTAGAGGAATTCGTTTAATGAAGTTGCATAACAAGATGATGCTTACACTGCTCCTGATGTACAAAATTCCACAGATGTTCCTAATATCTTTGAGAACCATCACGTCAATGACGCAGGCGAAATGATTGCCTATCGAGTTGTGGACATACAAGAGTTGATCAAGAACAAGCCAATGTTCGAGGACAATGAGGATGAAGAAGAAGATGAAACTGTGGGGAATTACAATTCTGACTGATACACATGGCGAAGATGTTGACGCTACTGTTGCGGATGATGAGTAGATTGCTTTTGTCGTATTTGCCTGTCAGTAGACGTTTTTTATCTACTATGTGAAATTGTGTTTGCTATGACAACTGAAACCCGATGAACTTGTTGTTTAGTATTTTGCTGTGAGAACATCACTTATTATGTATGTTGATTTGTGTTTGGTGATTGTATGACGACTAAAACATGATGACATTGTTGTTTAGTTGTACTCATATTTGGCTATGAAACTTGAATTTGATGACATAGTTTGCTGTTGGAATGCAATTTGCTCGACGTCTTTGAATGGGAACAAAGCTGACCCGATAGGGCCTCTGCTAAATTATTTATTTATTAGCAAAAGGACCTCTGCTATTTACTTATTTATGAGCAAAAGGGGATACCCCCTGATTTCCGTTAATAGAAAGCATTAGATGTTCACAACACTATGAACAGCCCGCTAAACAGGTTTCATTCATTACTAGTTTCAGCAAAGTGCTCATGTCATAGCCACTGAATACATCACGAGTGCTACATACACTACAAATAAAGAGACAATCATCCTACAAAGCACATCGATTTTTCCCATTATCTTCACAAGCTCTTTCATCTCCTCATTGTTGTCAAGGCCGTTCTGCAGCTGTTGCTTGGCCATGATCAGAGGAACTGCATCTTTAACCTTCGGCTCTGGATCTTCCTCTTCTGTCATTCCTTCGGTTACTTGTCCAACACCCCAACCTGCTGATATTGGGATTCCTCGACTAACTAAATAATCAGTGTTGTTGCATTCCCCCACATCGGCAAATTCCCAGAAATACAAATCACACGAATCTTCCCTTTTCCACATGAATCAAATTGGAAGATCATCAACCAAACTATTAAAAAACAGCAACTGAAAGCAGCAGAACAACACTTAAACATATTATTACCCCATGATTCGGACATGTGTAGAAGACTCGGCCAGTGTTGAGGGTTGTGGTTGAGACGCGACGGATGACTCTGCGTGATCTGCAGCAGTGGCACCACACTAACGGTAGCGGGTTGCGATGAGCAACCGTCTGCGGTGCGTGCGTCGGCGGGGGTGTGATGAGACCCACAGGTGATGGTACGGGTGGCGACTTGGCGCATATCTGGTTGTTTCCTGCTGAAGAGAAGGTGGACGAGCAGCCAGCAGACATGGTTGCTGCGGCCAGAGCTTCTGATGCTAGGCAGAGTAAGTAGAGAAGAGGAGAATCGAACATTGGATATGTCAGTTTCATTACTGGCATAGTAGCATAGCACCATATATAGTCATAGTCTAGGTTTGGATTCGAACCAGCTACAGTAGCACGTCTCTCTTTTTTCTAAAACTCAGCAATGTCTCTTTACTGGTAAACTAGCTTGTTCTATACGCCTTCTCAAGTCTTTGATTTTCTTTCTCTATTTTTGCGAGGAAGGAAGGAGGACAAAATTGAGAGTTCTTGGGACTCGAACCCAAGACCTCTCGGTTTGAAAACTAAGGGTGCTAGTCACTTATGTGGCGAACGTTCCCTGGAAGGAGGACGGCAGACAAACGCATTTTCCTCGCAGTTTTAGTTGTCACGCAAGATCGAACAGTCGCAGTTTCGGGAATGTTATCAGGCGAACGAGCCTAGTTTTTATTTTCTTCCTATAAATAAAAAAGTATGCTACTTGGTGTTGGCTTAGTCAACAAACCATTGTGCCAACCTTGACCATTGGATTGACATTCAACGTCTGTCATGTTTCTTCAGTCTCTTCTTCCTCCAGCCGCCAAATCCAAACCAGCGCCAGCGGGACCGCCTGCTCCTGCCTCCTAGGGCTGGCTGTGCTGCCGCACACGCATCGTGGCCACATCGCACCCAAAAACTCTGCGCATCTTCCCCGGCTTCTGTTCGTTCTCGTCTGAGGCCTCACCATCGTCCTCCGCCTTGGTTCGCTCACCGTGGCACCGCCCTCCGGTGTTGTCAACATGGTCAATAACCAAGAGGAATAAGGAGATAACTGTACATGCTGAGGATGACAGTAGGGACCTAGCAGTGCGCACAATTTTTTTCGGGACGGAGAAGGGTATCAACTTGGTTGTGCGGGAGCTGTGTCCCGTCTAGCCCAGGCTTTTATTTCATATGTTTACCACATGACCAGCCTAGTTTGTTTTTTCCTTTCTGAAAATGGCTAGCCCAGCTTTTTTTGCAGAATAACCAACGTAGGCTTACTTGCTTTTCTACGCCCTGCTGGGCCAGAAATCTTTCAACACAAGGAGGGATGCATTCGGCCTTGCCCAGAAAATGGGCTATAAGTAATTATAAATGGGATGTAAAATGAAAAAATATAGCAAACAGGCAATTAGTTCCAAAATACTTTTTTCTTTCAGATTTTGATATTTTAGATTTCATTGTTTTTGTGCGAGTAAAATTTCATTGGATTTAAATTAAGGTATGTGTAGTTTTTAAATTAATTTGAATCTGGCTAGAAATTTTGCGTTATACGCTGTTTGGGACAGATTTGGAGGCTAACTTGTGGGTCTAATAGGTTGACGTGTACGAAAGGCTTTGTCAACTTGGTCCACAAATGATTCTAGCAGCAGTGACCGTTGGATGTTAATCCAACGGCTGTGTTGCTTCTTCAATATCTGATCTTCTTGCTCCAACCTCCCAAACCAGCACCGGTGGGACTATCTGCTCCCGCCTCCCGTGGCCGGTTGTGCTGCCGCACAGGCCGCACCGCCCCACCCTACTCTGTCGCTGACCAGACCATTCCTCTACTCACCCACACCTCCTATTATTTTCCGGCGGCGGTAGCCGAACCAGTAAAGCGTCATACTCCCCACCGTGTGGGCAACCACTTCCGAGTCTTCCACGGCTCCGTGGCATTCCCTTCCTAGGCCTCGCCGTCGTCCACTGCCCAGGTGCTCTCGATACGGCATGGTCAACGTGGTCAACAAACAACATCCATCAGAAGTGGACTATACATGGAGAGGCTGACAGTTGGGTCCACGGCCGCACACAAGGAAATGCCTCCTTATTACGCACAAAATAATGATTCCTCCACCTGACAGCTAGGACCCACTGGAAGGACCTCTGTATTTCATGGAAAAAACATTCCCCCTGCTGTTAGTTCGGACCCACCAGCTATATCTTTGAACGCAAGGAAGTGCCTCCTTATTACGCACAAAACATGAATACTCCCCCTGCTAGTTGGGACCCACCATAGTGGGAGGCTGACTTGTGGGCCTACTAAATTGACGTGGACGGAGGGCTTTGTCAACTTAGTCAATATGAACGATTCTAGCTCCAATGACCGTACGATGTCCATCCAATGGTCATAGTGCTTCTTCAACGTCTGGTATTCTTGCTCCAGCCGCCCGAACCAGCGCCGACCGTGCCGCCTGCTGCTGCCTCCCGTGGCCGGTTGTGCTGCCGCGGAGGCCTCACCACCCCTACTACTCCCACCGCTTGCCAGGCGATCCCTCTACTCACCCACAACCCCTGTTATTCTGCAGCGACGGCAGCCTCACACCGCAGCCGGACCAATGAACCCTCGTACTCCTCTCCGCGTGGGCATCCACTGTCGCATCTTCCCCGGCTCCGTGTCGTCCCCTTCCTAGGCCTCGCCGTCGTCCACCGCCTTGGTGCTCTTGGCCTGGCGTGGTCAATGTGATCAAGGAACGACTTCCATCGGAGGAGTATCAGTCGTGGAGAGGCCGATACCGGGTCCACGGCCGCAAAGAAGGAAGCGCTTCCTGATTATGCACAAAATAATGATTCATCCACCTGACAGAAGGGACCCACTAGACGGGCCACCATATTTCACGAAAAAACATTTCCCCTTGACTGCTGGGACCCACCAGCTACAACTTCGCACGCAAGGAAGTGCCTCCTTATCCTCCCTGGCAGTCGGGACCCACCTGGTTGAAGCGTACGTAACGTTGTCATTCTGGTCGCGAATGTGTACGTACATACGATCGGTCTGTCTGCAGGCTGCAGCGATGAACTGTGGCCGAGTAAGGAAGGGCATGTGTCGTAGTAGAGGACCGCATGTAGCATGTCACGTAGTCCCGTTAATATCGTGTACACATACGTAAAACCAGGGTGCAAGAAAGTAAATATGGCCACGTACGTACATACGGGCGGGGTCTCGAACGCCTACTCGCGCATATGTACGGCCAGGGCTCGTGTACATGGTTGGGTCGGAACGGAGAAACTGCGCCGTTGTGTTCATCGGGAGGCAATGGAATGCGCCGTGTTCATCGGGAGCCAACCGGCTTGGACGGAACAGCCGAAACAAGGCCTGGCGTACCGCAGAATGGAGGAAACGGCCTTGTGTTCGACCGCCTACAGTCGAAACGGTATAGTTTTCGCCGGGAGGGGTGTGGCGTACCGCAAAATGAAGGAAACGGACTTCTCTTCGACCTCGTACGGTCGCAACGGGGTCCTGTTGATCGGGAGGGGTGTGGCGTACCACAAAACGGAGGAAACAGACTTGTGTTGGAGCGCTAAGGTCGAAATGGGGGTCCTGTTCATCAGGAGGGGTGTGGCGTACCGCAAAACTGGACTCCACGGGCTACTATTCATCTCCACCGTCGACCTCCTCCAGCCTCCAACTGCGACTGTTCATCCACGACGTCTCCCTCCTGCCTCCACCAGCTACTGTTCATCCACGGGCTCCTGTTCATCGAGCCTCCACCGCTCCTCCACCGGCTACCCTTGAACCAGCCCTCTCCATGGGGTCCTGTTCAACCACCCCTCCATGGGCTACTGTTCAACCAACTCTCCACGGGGTCCTGTTCATCCACCCCCAACTGGCTCGATCGATCGGGTCCTGTTCATCCAGCGGCAACGACCTCTACTACCACGGTGTCCTGTTCATCCAACTCCCACCGGGAACTGTTCATCCAACCCCCCCCCCCCCCCCCAATAACGCTCAATGTTCATCAAGAGGCATCAGGTTCGATCGGCTTTAGTTAGCAGCAGTAGCGAAGCTATCGCTCGATTGGGTTCAGTTAACAGCCAGGGATCCATCAATCGCTCGGGTTCAGCAACGCATAGCCTGCTGTGCAACCACTCGGGCTCAGTAGGCGAACGCCTCGCTCGGGTTCAGTTAGAACCCAACGCCTTGCACCTATGCACGTACGTGTACGAGAGAAACACACATCGCTCTGCCCCGACCACCCACCGTAACCGGGAACTCCCCGATGTTTTCCTCGCCCTCGCTTCTACCACGGTTTTTTTCCATCATGGATAGCCCAAAGAATGTCATGCAGCTGCGTCTCCGGCCCGCCCAGGACGAAAAGCCCATTTTCTGTCATGATTTTTTGTCATAGAAGTAGGAGCCCACCACATCTATGATGATACCGGGTTTTGTCACAATTATCGTCATAGAAGTGTCATAAGCATGATAGAAAAAATTCGTTCGGCCCAAAATGTCACGGATGTGTCTTTTGTTTGTAGTGGTAGTGCCATCGTATTATACTATATTGATGGGCTTAAAGACTTCTGGAAACAGATGTTCCATTACCCTATCTGTAAAGCAGATGGGGTGGGCTAGACCTCGAAATCGGGTGGTATCCCGTCGGAGGTCGGGGGAGAGCTGTGTGTAAGCTTGATCTCAGGCGCGGCCATTCTTGTCCAACCAGGCGTCATAGTCGTCCGACCTGGCGGGCACGCTGTTGTTCGTGTCTAACCAGGCGTCGTAGCCGTCTAACTCGGCGGGTGCACGTCCCCTTGATCCGTAGATGGACTGAAGAGGTGCCATGTTTGCCTCAATGTGATGTCAAACATCGTGAGGGTCTAGGTAGTCCATGGGGTCCTTGCCATAACAGCGTGGAGCTGGCTAAGTGTTGATATTTTCTTGCATTGGCCTGTCCCGACCTCTAGGGAGCCGGTCAGGCTCATCGGCGGCTAGTTCTTCATCGAACTTTGGCAGCAGATGCCTACGTGGGTACGATTTCGATGCACTGTGGTGTCGGTCTTCTAGATCTTGTTCAGTCGAGAGTACTTCGACCCACTTTTCGTTCAGCGCGTCTGTGTTGGCTTGCAGCTGCCGCTGCTTGCGTTTCATGCTTCAAGCGGTGGCGACGAGGCGCTGTCGGAAGCGTTCTTGTTCGAAGGGTCCTCGAGGACGATGTAGTCCTCGATACCAAGGCTCTCGTCTTCCTCAGACTCCGGCATGTAATTGTTGTCGACCCCTTCAAAGTGGTCGTCGGGATCTAAGCCTTGAGGTTTCCTTCGGGATTGTTGTTTTATACTGGGGAGGCTTCAAAGTCCTCTCCGGTGTTGTCGACGTCGCCGGCCGTTGCCTCGCCATTATCGGCAGTTGCTTTGTTGTTGTTAGGTTCCCCGTTGTTACCCCTTCTTCGTCTATGCCGATGCCATGGAGGGGATCTGGGAGTGCCAACCATGTAGCTTCATAGGTGGATGTCGTAGTCCACCTACCTGTGTTTACCAAAGGCAAAGTATTTTCTGTGGGGCCATCAACATCTTCATCCATGTCTCTGGCCTCACCATAGTCCAACACTCGGTTAAGTCATCGATAGTGGCGACTAGGTGGGTGGTGGGCGGGATGTAAATTTCCAGGTCGTCGGCTTTAATGTCGTTCAAGTAATCATTTTATATGACAAGGAGTACAACAAAGAAGAGCTAAGTTGAAGAAATCTTCAACCAAAAATTATTTGTTACATTTTTGTAATTTCCCTTGAATGATTCTATGTTTGTATGAGAAACCTGCACGCGGAGGAACTTTGTCATAATCATTCCTGCTCTGATCTTGCCTCGAGTCCACTCGGCAAGGTTTTGCAGCTGCGATGAGACCGGCAAATTATCTTGCCGATGGTGGCACTTCCAGCAGGATGCTAAGGACCCGTTCCTCAAAGCGGTCGCGGCAAGTGTGTGCACCGGCAAGTTTCCAAACCAGGTAGGGTGTGGGATCGAAATCATACGTAGACAAAACCAAACTGGGGAAATAACACACATTCATTTGAGCATGAAAAATATTAGATATTTATTAAGGAAGACTTGATAACATGTTCTTAGCCCTTTTCCTAGGGTTTACATCAAGTGCAACACAAATGCAAAAGGAGCGCCTAGGCGAGGCCCGGCTCACTCCCGGCAGGCCAGATGATTGTGCTGCCAGTGTTCAGCTGGAGTCGGAGCCGTCATCCTCGATCTTGACGCTTGGAGCAACACTGTCATCGTCATTATTGTCGTCCTCCTCGTCGCTTTCGTTGGAGGAAGCAGTGTCGCTATTGCTTGAGCTCTTCGCACAGCACTCAAGGCGAGCTCGTGAAGCCTCGAAGAACTTCACGGCGAGCGTGTCGGATCTGAACAGCCTAAAGTGAAGAAGGTGTCCTTGACCGAAACAGCAAACACGAACGAAGGATTTCCAGCCACACGTAAAGTACATGACACCATTGATGGAGAATTCGATGGTCACCCAGATAAGGACGTTGCAGCAAGCGTCCACGTGCAGCCACAAGCCGTGTGGACGACTGTCTTCCATCACCCTAGCAAAAGGACAAGGGAGCCACAACCAGCTTCACGGCCAGTCACACAGTTCTTCCACGAACTCGTGTGTCGTGTCCTCTGTATGGCCATCTGCTGGGGGCGGAACGGCTGGACTGAAACAACAAATGCTACTCCATGGCCACCCCGACCACGGCACTGCGTCTCCTACGACCACGAGCTGCGGCCCCTCCTCGAGCTCTAGTGCTGGCTCTCCAGCTGTGAACGAGGCCCGGGCATGGTGCCGAGGAGAAGCTCTCACAGCAACAAGAGAAGCACGGGCTTGACCTTTCCCCCTCGCCATGATGGCGGCGGATGCGGGGGTTAGAGATAGAAGGAGATGGCAGTTATCGGGGATTGGAATGAGGAGAGGTGGATGAGCATCGCCCTCCACAGCCCCCTCTTTATAGGAGGAGGGCGCGGGAGCTGGCTCCTCACCATTTTTGGGCAACCGCTCTATCCCGCCAATCCCCTGCCCTGCACCTCTGGCCAGCGCATTACTCCGACGACCACCCAATTTCGCCAATCCAACTCTCTGCATCCCTTGCCCGGCGCACTACTCCAACGACTGCCCCTCTTCATCAACCTATGTTTCGCGTGCAACGTGCGTCTTGGGGGTTACAGTAAAAGGAGAAGTAATATTAGATGTGGCAGTTATTCTCTACCATGCGTGAACATGCGTATACCCGGGCTGGACCCAACAGCGCCCCGCATGCATGCTCACCCTTGGTTTGTCCATGGGCTGTGGCTGCCCATCCAATGGCAAAATTTGCTGGGAGATGGCCAGAGACGGACATAGGTTCAGATTAACGAAGAAGCAAAGAAGATCCCAAAAGACTGAAGTCACCATTACAGCGTCGGTTTCCACCGCATGTCTGTGCATTGTTTGGGCCTGGCCCAATGACGCTTCGACGGCATGTATGGCCCAGGCCCGGGGGCTCCTGTCGGTTGATACGTCTCCAACGTATCTATAATTTATGAAGTATTCATGCCATGTTTACAATAGTTTTATATGATTTTGGTATGATTTGATTAGAACTAACCCGGGCTAACGCTGTTTTTAGCACAACTACCGTGGTGTTGTTTTTGAGCAGAAATAAAAGTTCTCGGAATGCGATGAAAATCAACGGAGAATTTTTCTGGAAAATATAAAAAATACTGGAACGAAGAGTTACCGGAGGGGAGGCCCGTGGGCCCCATGAGGGTGGAGGGCGAGCCCTTGTGCCTCGTGGACTTCCCGTGGCCCCCCTGACTTGTTCTCGACGCCAACCTCTCCCATAAACACCCAAACCTCCAGAAAATAACCTAGATCGGAAGTTCCGCCATTGCAAGCCTCTGTAGCCACGAGAAATCAATCTAGGCCCTCTCTGGCACCCTACCGGAGGGGGCCATCATCACTGGAGGCCATGGATGAGGATCCCGGAGGGGCCATCATCGCCATGAAGGCCAAGATCTAGAGGGAGAACCTCACCCCATCCAGGGGAGGCCATGAAGGAGGAAGCACAAGGGGGAGAACCTCTCCTCCTCTCTCTCGGTGGCGTCGAAGTGCCATCGGGAGGGGAATCATCGCCGTGGTGATCGTGTTCATCAACATCACCATCATCATCACCATCCTCATCTCTTTTACGCGGTCCACTCTCCCGCACCCCGCTATAATCCCTACTTGAACATGGTGCTTTATGCCACATATTATGATCCAATGATGTGTTGCCATCCTATGATGTTTTGAGTAGATATCCTTTATCTTTTGGTTGATTGATGATCTAGATTGGTATGAGTTGTATGTTTTATTTTGGTGTTGTCCTATTGTGCCCTTTGTGTCATGCAAGCGTGAGGGATTCCCGCTGTAGGGTGTTGCAATACATTCATGATTCGCTTATAGTGGGTTGCTTGAGTGACAGAAGCATAAACCCGAGTAAGGGGGTTGTTGCATATGGGATAAAGGGGACTTGATATGTTAATGCTATGGTTGGGTTTTACCTTAATGATCTTTAGTAGTTGCGGATGCTTGCTAGAGTTCCAATCATAAGTGCATATGATCCAAGAAGATAAAGTATGTTAGCTTATGCCTCTCCCTCCTATGAAATTGCAATAGTGATTACCGGTCTTGTTAACAACTGCCTAGGATAATTCTGCACACCGACCCATCATTATTCCACACTCGTTATTTATAATATTTAGTAATATATTCTAACTTTATGATAACAACACCTAACTTTATATTTTAGCTCTCTGATACCATGCAAAGTTATCCTCTTCATACCCACAACGTAGTTTTATTTCTCGTTTCTAGTTGGAAGCAAACGTTCGGTGTACGTAGAGTCATATCAGCGGCAGACAGGACTTGAGAGAATAATTATATTACCTTTAGCTCCTTGTGAGTTCGACACTCCATACTTATCACTTCCACCTTTGGGAATTTCTATGATGATTCCCTGCACTTGGGGATTATCATCGGTGTATAAAACATGGGTATTTTATACTCTGACTTATGCACAGACAGTAGTAGCTCCCTCTGCTGGTCAAGGCTTCCCGGAGATTGCCAAGGCCAAGATTCAAGACCTAGTTGTTGAACCTAACTGGGAGAAGATCAAGACAAAATATCAAGATTAGCATCAAAGGCAACCCTTGCCAGCAAGGCTGAGCCGGCAATGCAAAGGCCTGACAAGCTCCATGGCCGGCAAGCTCTCGCTAGCCGTCGGTGCTCCGCCTCATCGAGCAGCTAGTCACTAATCAAAGAGGTGTCGAGCCCACAGGTAGTTAGCTGGGATTTGTCGGGCACATGGCATCATGCTGGAGGGAGATTTACCTTTAATGACACCCGTCCAAAAGGCGTGTCAAGATAATAGGAGGTAGATGGGCGAGCGGTGCAACAACCTTGTCGGGGCTCCTCCTCCACGACACCCTAACAGAGCATTTATTGATTTTGTCCTAGTCCAGCAGAGTTAGGTATGGTAGCATTTAGCTATAAAAAATTATTTGGACTATGGACATGAATCTTGTCCAAATTTCACTCAAATGAAATTTGAATTATTTGGACTATGGACCTGAATATTTTTGAAGAAATTGGGTGTAGGTACTAAGTTCTCGCTGTGGAAATTTTGGGAGGTCGGAAGGGTTTTAGAGAAAATGGAGTTCCTTTGCAATTTATAATAAGTTCAAGTATTGTTGGAATATTTTCTCTAAAACAATTTGGATGAAAAGAAAATAATGTGTGTGTGTGTGTGTGTGAGAGAGAGAGAGAGAGATAGGAATAGCTAGAACAGAATTTGGGTTCTGTCCTAGGCAGAGAAGTGTTTAGTGAGGTCATTTTGCAAAGGTTTTGGGTTTTTGAAAAGACCACTATTTTTCAAGGAAAATAATTTAGGAAAGTTTTATTTTAAAGATGATCCCTTCCTAGACTTTTAGCTTTAGACAAAAAATTAAAGTATTTAGCTATAAATAAAAAACAGTAGCTATGGCATTTAGCTATAAACAGAAAACAAAATTGTTTTTCTTTTCAAAAACTTGGTTAAAGTAATTGTTGCTATATAAACGAAAAACAAGATTGATGTTATATGATATATGTCATTGATGTTCATTTTCATATTCCATTATTGTTGATTATATCTTTTCACTGAAGTGGTCGTGTTATATCCAAATTCCTCAATAGTGTTTGCTCATGTTATATGCAACATTGAAGTGGTTCGATTGTGCCCAAGTGGCCTTTTGTTGTTTGCAGAGAATGATTTTGAGAGGCCTATGTTTTGTCAGAATGTTGATTCATTTCCATTCCGGCATTTCAGGCGCTCTATTTGTCCAGTTTGTAGCAAAGGTCATGCCGAAATTTTCCGCGAATTTCGGCATGACTTGTGCTGCAAACTAGGACATATCGAGTGCCCGGGATTTGCCGCAACGGGAATGAATCAATATTCCTGCAAAACATTGGCCTTTTTTATGTCATTATTCATTTTATTAGGGCTAGAATTAATTGACTAGATTTAATCATAGGAAACATGGCTAGCAGCAATGAAGGACACGGTTCTGGTGATTGCAACGTCTACGCGGCCTATTCGAACATTCTCGATGAGCAATAGTTGTTGCAGGGCCCACCTGTCATGTGAGAGACTGAGACCGACATCGATACCGGCGCTGAGACTGACACCGGCACCGAGACCGACACTAAGACAGGCGAAGCTGGTATAGAACCGAAACCAAAGAGGCAATGGCGCCCAAACCAGCTCATCACTACTAGAGTGGTGGTCACGGAGGTGGACGATGGCAATTTTGAGCCAAAAGAGCCCGCGGAAGCGCGCGCGTGCTACAGCAATCAAATAGGGTGCATCCTACGGGCTAGCGCCACCATCAACGATGTGAAACTAAGGAAGATACCAGATATGAAGCAGTCCCTCCTAACGAACCCGCACCGGGTGTTCTTGTTCCTGGGCCGGGATGAAAGCAAATAGAAAAATCCAAATAAAGACCCGCCAGTGAAGAAGATAAATAGACACGCCATGGGCAAGTTTAGCGATGCGTTGTCCGCGTGGAAAGTAAGGGTGAAACATCCGATCATAGATAAAAAGGAACCCTACTCCGAGATTGTAAAGGATAATCCGACGATTATAGAAGAGCAGTTTGAAATATTCAAGGCAGCTTGCGTTGCCGAAGCTGCCAAAGAAAAGTCGGAGTACATGAAGGGGCTTCAAGAGAGGAACATGGGGTGCCACCACCTCGGAAGCCATGGTTACGCGGGGAAGAGGTCCATATGGGCGAAGGAGTGTTGGGGAACGTAGTAATTTCAAAAAATTTCCTACGCACACGCAAGATCATGGTGATGGCATAGCAGCGAGAGGGGAGAGTATTGTCCACGTACCCTCGTAGACCGTAAGCGGAAGCGTTATGACAACGCGGTTGATGTAGTCGTACGTCTTCACGATCCGACCGATCCAAGTACCGAACGTACAGCACCTCCGAGTTCAGCACACGTTCAGCTCGATGACGATCCCCGGGCTTCGATCCAGCAAAGCGTCGGGTATGAGTTCCGTCAGCACGACGGCGTGGTGACGATGATGATCCTCTATCGGCGTAGGACTTCGCCTAAACTTCAAGACGATATGACCGAGGTGGAATATGGTGGAGGGGGGCACCGCACACGGCTAAGGAACGATCCGTAGATCAACTTGTGTGTCATGGGGTGCCCCCTGCCCCGTATATAAAGGAGCAAGGGGAGGAGGCCGGCCCTAGGAGGGCAGCGCCAAGTGTGGAGTCCTACTAGGACTCCCTAGTCCTAGTAGGATTCCACCTCCCTTGTTGGAGTAGGAGAAGGGGAAAGAGGGGGAGAGGAATAAGGAAAAGGGGGCTGCGCCCCTTGTCCAATTCGGACCAGAGGGGGGGGGTGCAGGCCTCCTACCTTTTGGCCTCTCTCCTCTATTCCCGTATGGCCCAATAAGGCCCATATACTCGCCGGCGAATTCCCGTAACTCTCCGGTACTCCGAAAAATACCCGAATCACCCGGAACCTTTCCGAACTCCGAATATAGTCGTCCAATATATCGATCTTTACGTCTCGACCATTTCGAGACTCCTCATGATGTCCCCGATCTCATCCGGGACTCCGAACTCCTTCGGTACATCAAAACTCATAAACTCATAATATAAGCATCGCCGAAACCTTAAGCGTGCGGACCCTACGGGTTCGAGAACTATGTAGACATGACCTAGAACTATTCTTGGTCAATAACCAATAGCGGAACCTGGATGCTCATATTGGCTCCTACATATTCTACGAAGATCTTTATCGGTCAAACCGCATAACAACATACGTTGTTCCCTTTGTCATCGGTATGTTACTTGCCCGAGATTTGATCGTCGATATCCAATACCTAGTTCAATCTAGATTCTTGGCAAGTCTCTTTACTCGATTACGTAATGCATCATTCCGTAACTAACTCATTAGCTACATTGCTTGCAAGGCTTATAGTGATGTGCATTACCGAGAGGGCCCAGAGATACCTCTCCAGAGCAATCGGAGTGACAAGACCTAATCTCGAAATATGCCAACCCAACATGTACCTTTGGAGACACCTGTAGTACTCCTTTATAATCACCCGATTCTGCTGTGACGTTTGGTAGCACCCAAAGTGTTCCTTGATGGCAGGAGTTGCATAATCTCATAGTTACAGGAACATGTATAAGTCATGAAGAAAGCAATAGCAATATACTAAACGATCAAGTGCTAGGCTAACGGAATGGGTCATGTCAATCACATCATTCTCCTAATGATGTGATCCCATTAATCAAATAACAACACATGTCTATGGTTAGGAAACATAACCATCTTTGATTAATGAGCTAGTCAAGTAGAGGCATACTAGTGACTATATGTTTGTCTATGTATTCACACATGTATCCTGTTTAGGTTAATACAATTCTAGCATGAATAATAAACATTTATCATGAAATAAGGAAATAAATAATAACTTTATTATTGCCTCTAGGGCATATTTCCTTCAGTCTCCCACTTGCACTAGAGTCAATAATCTAGTTCACATCATCATGTGATTCAACACTAATATTCACATCGTATGTGATTAACACCCATAGTTCACATCGTCATGTGACCAACATCCAAAGGGTTTACTAGAGTCAATAATCTAGTTCACGTCGCTATGTGATTAACACCCAAAGAGTACTAAGGTATGATCATGTTTTGCTCGTGGGAGAAGCTTAGTCAACGGGTCTGTCACATTCAGAGCCGTATGTATTTTGCAAATATTCTATGTCTACAATGCTCGCGGAGCTACTCTAACTAATTGCTCCCACTTTCAATATGTATCCAGATTGAGACTTAGAGTCATCTGGATCAGTGTAAAAGCTTGCATCGATGTAACTCTTTACGACGGGCTCTTTTATCACCTCCATAATCGAGAAATATTTCCTTAGTTCTCACTAAGGATGTTCCTGACCAATGTCCAGTGATCTACTCCTAGATCACTATTGTACTCCCTTGCCAAATTCAGAGCAAGGTATACAATAGGTCTGGTACATAGCATAGCATACTTTATAGAACCTATGGTGAGGCATAGGGAATGACTTTCATTCTCTTTTCTATTTTCTGCCGTGGTCGGGATTTGAGTCTTACTCAATTTCACACGTTTGCAACCACAGGCAAGAACTTTTCTTTGACTGTTCCATTTTGAACTACTTCAAAATCTTGACAAGGTATGTACTTATTGAAAAACTTATCAAGCTTCTTGATCTATCTCAATAGATTTTTGATGCTCAATATGTAAATAGCTTTACTGAGGTCTTTCTTTTAAAGAACTCCTTTCAAATACTCCTTTATGCTTTCGGAAAAATTATACATCATTTACGATCAACAATATGTTACTCACATATATTTATCAAAAGGCGGTAGTGCTCCCACTCACTTTATTGTAAATACAGGCTTCACATGAAGTCTGTATAAAACTATATGCTTTGATCAACTTATCAAAGCGTGCATTCCAACTACGAGATGCTTGCACCAGTCCATAGATGGATCATTTGGAGCTTGCACATTTTGTTAGCTCCTTTAGGATTGACAAAACCTTACTGGTTGCATCATATACAACTCTTCTTTAATAAATCCATTAAAGAATGTTGTTTTGACATCCATTGCCAGATTTCATAAAATGTGGCAATTGCTAACATGATTCGGATAGACTTAAGCAACGCTAGAGTTGAGAAAATCTCATTGTAGTCAACACCTTGAACTTGTCGAAAACCTTTTGCAACAAGTTGAGCTTTGTAGATAGTAACACTACTATCAGTGTCCGTCTTCCTCTTGAAGATCCATTTATTTAACTTGACTTGCTGATCATCGAGCAGGTCAACCAAAGTCCCCACTTTGTTCTTATATATGGATCCTATCTCAGATTTTATGGCCTCAAGCCATTTCATGAATCTGGGCTCATCATCGCTTCCTCATAGTTCGTAGGTTCATCATGGTCTAGTAACATGACTTCTAGAATAGGATTACCGTAGCACATTGGTGCGGATCTTATTTTGGAAGACCTACGAGGTTCGGTAGTAACTTGATCTGAAGCTTCATGATCATCATCATTAGCTTCCTCACTGATTGGTGTAGGAATCACAGGAACTGATTTCTGTGATGAACTACTTTCCAATTCGGGAGAAGGTACAATTACCTTATCAAGCTCTACTTTCCTCCCACTCACTTCTTTCGAGAGAAACTCCTTCTCTAGAAAGGATTCATTTTTAGCAATGAATATCTTGCCTTTGGATCTGTGATAGAAGGTGTACCCAATAGTTTCCTTTGGGTATTCTATGAAGACGCACTTCTCCGATTTGGGTTCGAGCTTATCAGGTTGAAACCTTTTCATATAAGCATCGCAACTCCAAGCTTTAAGAAACGACAGCTTAGGTTTACTGCTAAACCGTAGTTCATACGGTGTCATCTTAACGGATTTAGATGGTGCCCTATTAAACGTGAATGTAGCTGTCTCTGATGCATAACCCCAAAACGATAGTGGTAAACCGATAAGAGACATCATAGATCGCACCATATCTTAGTAAAGTACGATTACGACGTTCAGACACACCATTACATTGTGGTGTTCCATGTGGCGTGAGCTGTGAAACTGTTCCACATTGTTTTAATTGAAGACCAAACTCGTAACTCAAATATTCATCTCCATGATCAGATCACAGAAAATTTATTTTCTTGTTACGATGATTTTCCACTTCACTCTGAAATTCTTTGAACCTGTCAACTATTTCAGACTTATGTTTCATCAAGTAGATATACCCATATCTTCTCAAATCATCTGTGAAGGTCAGAAAATAACAATACATGCTGCGAGCCTTAACACTCATTGGATCGCATTCATCGGTATGTATTATTTCCAATAAGTTAGTAGCTCGTTCCATTGTTCCGGGGAACGGAGTTTTAGTCATCTTGCCCAAAAGGCACGGTTCGCAAGCATCAAATGATTCATAATCAAGTGATTCCAAAAATCCATCTTTATGGAGTTTCTTCATGCGCTTTACATCGATATGACCCAAACGGCACTGCCACAAATAAGTTGCACTATCATTATTAGCTTGGCATCTTTCGGCATCAATATTATGAATATGTGTATCACTACGATCGAGATCCAACAAACTATTTTCATTGGGTGTATGACCATCGAAGGTTTTATTCATGTAAACAGAACAACAATTATTCTTTGACTTTAAATGAATAACCGTATCCCAATAAACATGATCAAATCATATTCATGTTCAACGCATAAACACCAAATAACATTTATTTAGGTTTAACACTAATCCCGAAGGTATAGGGAGTGTGCGATGATGATCATATCAATCTTGGAACTACTTCCAACACTCATCGTCACTTCCCTTCAACTAGTCTTTGTTTATTCGTAACTCCTGTTTGAATTACTAACCTTAGCAACCGAACAAGTATCAAATACTGGGGCTACTATAAACACTAGTAAGGCACACATCAATAACCTGTATATCAAATATACCCTTGTTCACTTTGCCATCCTTCTTATCCACCAAATATTCAGGGTATTTCTGCTTCCAGTGACCATTTCCTTTGTAGTGTAAGCATTCGGTTTCAGCTTTGGTCCAGCTTTGGGCTTCTTCGCGGGAGTGACAACTTGCTTGTCATTCTACTTGAAGTTCCCTTTCTTTCCCTTTTTCTTGAAACTAGTGGTCTTGTCAATCATCAACACTTGATGCTCTTTTCTTGATTTCTACCTTCGTCGATTTCAGCATCACGAAGAGCTCGGGAATCGTTTTCGTCATCCCTTGCATTATAGTTCATCACGAAGTTCCAGCAACTTGGTGATGGTGACTAGAGAATTCTGCCAATCACTATCTTATCTGGAAGATTAACTCCCACTTGATTCAAGCGATTGAAGTACCCAGACAATCTGAGCACGTGCTCACTAGTTGAGCGATTCTCCTCCATCTTTTATCTGTAGAACTTGTTGGAGATTTCCTATCTCTCAACTCGGGTATTTTCTTAAATATTAACTTCAATTCTTGGAACATCTCATATGGTCCATGACGTTCAAAACGTCTTTGAAGTCCCGATTCTAAGCCGTTAAGCATGGTGCACTAAACTTTCAAGTAGTCATCATATTGAGCTAGCCAAACGTTCATAACGTCTGCATCTTATTCTGCAATAGGTCTGTCACCTAGCGGTGCATTAAGGACATAATTCTTCTGTGCAGCAATGAGGATAAACCTCAGATCGCGGATCCAATCCGCATCATTGCTACTAACATCTTTCAACACAGTTTTCTCTACTAACATATTAAAATAAACATATGAAAGCAACAAACATAGGGAAGCAACAACGCGAGCTATTGATCTACAACATAATCTGCAAAATACTACCAGGACTAAGTTCATGATAAATTAAAGTTCAATTAATCATATTACTTAAGAACTCCCACTTAGACAGACATCTCTCTAGTCATCTAAGTGATTACGTGATCCAAATCAACTAAACCATGTCCGATCATCACAGGAGATGGAGTAGTTTCAATGGTGGACATCACTATGTTGATCATATCTACTATATGATTCACGTTCGACCTTTCGGTCTCCGTGTTTCGAGGCCATATCTGTATATGCTAGGCTCGTCAAGTTTAACCTGAGTATTCCGCGTGTGCAACTGTTTTTGTACCCGTTGTATTTGAGCGTAGAGCCTATCACACCCGATCATCACGTGGTGTCTCGACGAAGAACTTTTGCAACGGTGCATACTCGGGAGAACACTTCTTGATAATTTTAGTGAGAGATCATCTTAAAATGCTACCGTCAATCAAAGCAAGATAAGATGCATAAAGGATAAACATCACATGCAATCAATATAAGTGATATGATATGGCCATCATCATCTTGTGCTTGTGATCTCCATCTCCGAAGCACCGTCATGATCACCATCGTCACCGGTGCGACACCTTGATCTCCATCGTAGCATCGTTGTCGTTACACCATCTATTGCTTCTACGACTATCGCTACCGCTTAGTGATAAAGTAAAGCAATTATGTATGCGTTGCATTTCATACAATAAGCGACAACCATATGGTTCCTGCCGATTGCCGATAACCCGGTTACAAAACATGATCATCTCATACAATAAAATATAGCATCACGTCTTGACCATATCACATCACAACATGCCCTGCAAAAACAAGTTAGACGTCCTCTACTTTGTTGTTGCAAATTTTACGTGGCTGCTACGGGCTGAGCAAGAACCGTTCTTACCTACGCATCAAAACCACAACGATAGTTTGTCAACTTGGTGCTGTTTTAACCTTCGCAAGGACCGGGCGTAGCCACACTCGGTTCAACTAAAGTGAGAGAGACAGACACCCGCCAGTCACCTTTAAGCATGAGTGCTCGCAACGGTGAAACCAGTCTCGCGTAAGCGTACGCGTAATGTCGGTTCGGGCCGCTTCATCTCACAATACCGCCGAACCAAAGTATGACATGCTGGCAAGCAGTATGACTTGTATCGCCCACAACTTACTTGTGTTCTACTCGTGCAT
Source organism: Aegilops bicornis (assembly GCA_021605145.1). Taxonomy (NCBI): domain Eukaryota; kingdom Viridiplantae; phylum Streptophyta; class Magnoliopsida; order Poales; family Poaceae; genus Aegilops; species Aegilops bicornis. The sequence goes on along the minus strand of CM038673.1, from coordinate 395,847,208 downwards.
ATGACATCTACGCATAAAACCAGGCTCGGATGCCACTTTTGGGAAACGTAGTAATTTCAAAGAATTTCCTACGCACACGCAAGATCATGGTGATGGCATAGCAACGAGAGGGGAGTATTGTCCACGTACCCTCGTGAGACCGTGGCGGAAGCGTTATGACAACGCGGTTGATGTAGTCGTACGTCTTCACGATCCGACCGATCCAAGTACCGAACGTACAGCACCTCCGAGTTCAGCACACGTTCAGCTCGATGACGATCCCCGGGCTCCTATCCAGCAAAGCGTCGGGGATGAGTTCCGTCAGCACGACGCCGTGGTGACGATGATGGTCCTCTACCGGCGCAGGGCTTCGCCTAAACTCCGCGACGATATGACCGAGGTGGAATATGGTGGAGGGGGGCACCGCACACGGCTAAGGAACGATCCGTAGATCAACTTGTGTGTCATGGGGTGCCCCTGCCCCCGTATATAAAGGAGCAAGGGGGGAGGAGGCCGGCCTTAGGAGGGGGCGCGCCAAGTGTGGAGTCCTACTAGGACTCCCTAGTCCTAGTAGGATTCCACCTCCCTTGTTGGAGTAGGAGAAGGGGAAAGAGGGGGAGAGGAATAAGGAAAAGGGGGCTGCGCCCCTTGTCCAATTCGGACCAGAGGGGGGGTGCAGGCCTCCTTCCTTTTGGCCTCTCTCCTCTATTCCCGTATGGCCCAATAAGGCCCATATACTCGCCGGCGAATTCCCGTAACTCTCCGGTACTCCGAAAAATACCCGAATCACTCGGAACCTTTCCGAACTCCGAATATAGTCGTCCAATATATCGATCTTTACGTCTCGACCATTTCGAGACTCCTCATCATGTCCCCGATCTCATCTGGGACTCCGAACTCCTTCGGTACATCAAAACTTATAAACTCATAATATAAGCATCGCCGAAACCTTAAGCGTGCGGACCCTACGGGTTCGAGAACTATGTAGACATGACCTAGAACTATTCTTGGTCAATAACCAATAAGCGGAACCTGGATACTCATATTGGCTCCTACATATTCTACGAAGATCTTTATCGGTCAAACCGCATAACAACATACGTTGTTCCCTTTGTCATCGGTATGTTACTTGCCCGAGATTTGATCGTCGATATCCAATACCTAGTTCAATCTCGTTACTGGCAAGTCTCTTTACTCGTTACGTAATGCATCATTTGAAGGAAATATGCCCTAGAGGCAATAATAAAGTTATTATTTATTTCCTTATATCATGATAAATGTTTATTATTCATGCTAGAATTGTATTAACCGGAAACATAATACATGTGTGAATACATAGACAAACAAATAGTCACTAGTAAGCCTCTACCTAGACTAGCTCATTAATCAAAGATGGTTATGTTTCCTAACCATAGACATGTGTTGTCATTTGATTAATGGGATCACCTCATTAGAAGAATGATGTGATTGACATGACCCATTCCGTTAGCTTAGCACTTGATCGTTTAGTATATTGCTATTGCTTTCTTCATGACTTATACATGTTCCTATAACTATGAGATTATGCAACTCCGTTTACCGGAGGAACACTTTGGGTACTACCAAAGCGTCACAACGTAATCGGGTGATTATAAAGGAGTACTACAGGTGTCTCCAAAGGTACTTGTTGGGTTGGCGTATTTCGAGATTAGGTTTTGTCACTCCGATTGTCGGAGAGGTATCTCTGGGCCTTCTCGGTAATACACATCACATAAGCCTTGCAAGCATTACAACTAATGAGTTAGTTGTGAGATGATGTATTACTGAAGCGAGTAAAGAGACTTACCGATGAACGAGATTGAACTAGGTATTGGATACCGACGATCGAATCTCGGGTAAGTAACTATACCGATGACGAAGGGAACAACGTATGTTGTTATGCGGTCCGACCGATAAAGATCTTCGTAGAAAATGTAGGAACCAATATGGGCATCCAGGTCCCGCGATTGGTTATTGACCGGAGATATGTCTCGGTCATGTCTACATTATTATCGAACCGTAGGGTTCGCACGCTAAAGGTTTCGAGGACGGTTATATTATGAGTTTATGTATTTTGATGTACCGTAGGTTGTTCGGAGTCCCGGATATGATCACGGACATGACGAGGAGTCTCGAAATGGTCGAGACACAAAGATTAATATATTGGACGGATATATTTGGACACCGGAAAGGTTCCGGAGAAGTTTGGAGCTCCTGGAGGTTACTGGAACCCCCGGGAGGTATATGGGCCTTATTAGGCCCATGTAGGAGGAAGGGAGAAGGAACAAGGGAAGGGGCGCCCCCAAGCCCAATCCGACTGGGGAGGGGCCCGGCCCCCTTTCCTTTCTCCTTCCCCTCTTCCTATTCCTACTACTAGTACTACTTCCTAATACTAGTACTCCTTCCTTCCCCTCCAAACAAGATAAGGAAGGAGAGGGAAACCTACTTGGAGTAGGTTTCCTCCTATGGTGCGCCCTTGAGGCCGGCCATCTCCTCCCTCCCTCCTTTATATACGGGGAGGGGGCACCCTAGAACACACAAGTTGATCCTTGAGATCGTTCCTTAGCCGTGTGCGGTGCCCCTCCACCATATTCCACCTCGGTCATATCGTAGCGGTGCTTAGGCGAAGCCCTGCGCCGGTGAAACATCAAGATCGTCCTGCCACGCCGTCGTCTTGTGAACTCCCTCTCCCGGAGCTTTGCTGGATCGGAGCCCGAGGAGCGTCATCGAGCTGAACGTGTGCCAAGAACTCGGAGGCGCCGAGTAACGCTGGGATCGGCTGGATCGCGAGGAGAACGATACAACTACTTCCTCTACGCCGTGATCGACTCGGAGGTGCCGGAGTAACGGTATTTGGGATCGGCAGTGGTCGCGAGGAGAACGTCGACTACTTCCTCTACGTTGTGATCGCTTCCGCTTTGGTCTACGAGTGCGTAGACAACACTCTCCCCTCTCGTTGCTATGCCATCACCATGGTCCTGTGTGCGAGGGAAATTTTTGAAAATTGCTACGTTCCCCAACAAAGGCATCCGAGCCTGGTTTTATGCGTTGATGTCATATGCACGAGTAGAACACAAGTGAGTTGTGGGCGATACAAGTCATACTGCCTACCGGCATGTCATACTTTGGTTCAGCGGTATTGTGAGATGAAGCGGCCCGGACCGACATTACGCCAGACGCTTACGGCGAGACCGGTTTCACTGCTACGAGCACTCGTGCTTAAAGGTGGCTGGCGGGTGTCTGTCTCTCTCACTTTAGTTGAACCGAGTGTGGCTACGCCCGGTCCTTGAGAAGGTTAAACGGAGTCTATTTGACGAAGTATCGTTGTGGTTTTGATGCGTAGGTAAGATCGGTTCTTGCTCAGCCCATAGCAGCCACGTAAAACTTGCAACAACAAAGTAGAGGACGTCCTAACTTGTTTTTGCAGGGCATGTTGTGATGTGATATGGTCAAGACGTGATGCTATATTTTATTGTATGAGATGATCATGTTTTGTAACCGAAGTTATCGGCAATCGGCAGGAGCCATATGGTTGTCGCTTTATTGTATGAAATGCAAACGCCTGTAATTGCTTTACTTTATCACTAAGCGGTAGCGATAGTCGAGAAGCAATAGATGGCGTAACGACAACGATGCTACGATGGAGATCAAGGTGTCGCGCCGGTGACGATGGTGATCACGACGGTGGTTCGGAGATGGAGATCACAAGCACAAGATGATGATGGCCATATCATATCACTTATATTGATTGCATGTGATGTTTATCCTTTATGCATCTTATCTTGCATTGATTGACGGTAGCATTATAAGATGATCTCGCACTAACATTATAAAGAAGAGTTCTCCCTGAGTATTCACCGTTGCCAAATTTCGTAGTACACAGACACCACTTGATGATCGGTTGTGATAAGTTCTACGTCCATCTACAACGGTGCAAAAACAGTTGCACACGCGAAATACTCAGGTTAAACTTGACGAGCCTAGCATATAACAGATATGTCCTCGGAACACGGAGACCGAAAGGTCGAGCGTGAATCATATAGTAGATATGATCAACATAAGATGTTCACCATTGAAAACTACTCCATCTCACGTGATGATCGGTTATGGTTTAGTTGATTTGGATCACGTGATCACTTAGATGACTAGAGAGATGTCTGTCTAAGTGGGAGTTCTTTAGTAATATGATTAATTAAAAACTTGAATTTATCATGAACTTAGTACCTGATAGTATTTTGCTTGTCTATGTTTACTGTAGATAGATGGCTCGTGCTGTTGTTCCATTGAATTTTAATGCGTTCCTTGAGAAAGCAAAGTTGAAAGATGATGGTAGCAATTACGCAATTTGGGTCCGTAATTTGAGGATTATCCTCATTGCTGCACGTAAGAATTACGTCTGGAAGCACCGCTTAGGTGCCGAACTTCTTCTTGAGAACAACGCCGGAAGTTGTGAACGTCTGGCGAGCAAACCTGATGACTACTCTATAGTTCGGTGTGCCATGCTTTACGGCTTAGAACCGGGTCTTCAACGACGTTTTGAGCGTCATGGAGCATATGAGATGTTCCAAGAGTTGAAGTTAATATTTCAAGCAAATGCCGGATCGAGATATGAAGTCTCCAATAAGTTCTATAGCTGCAAGATGGAGGAGAATAGTTCACGTCGGTGAGCACATACTCAAAATGTCCGGGTATAATAATCACTTAATTCAAGCTGGAGTTAATCTTCCGGATGATAGTGTCATTGATGTAATTCTCCAATCATCGCCACCAAGCTACAAGAGCTTCGTGATGAACTATAATATGCAAGGGATGACTAAGACAATTCCTGAGCTCTTCGCAATGCTAAAAGCCGCGGAGGTAGAAATCAAGAAGAGCATCAAGTGTTGATGGTCAACAAGACCACTGGTTTCAAGAAAAGGGCCAAAGGGAAGAAGAAGGGCAACTTCAAAAAGAACAGCAAGAAAGTTGCTGCTCAAGAGAAGAAACCCAAGTCTGGACCTAAGCCCGAAATCGAGTGTTTTTACCGCAAGCGCATCGACACCGGAAGCGGAACTGCCCCAAGTATTTGGCGGATAAGAAGGATGGCAAGGTGAACAAAGGTATATGTGATATACATGTTATTGATGTGTACCTTACTAGAGCTCGTAGTAGCACTGGTATTTGATACTGGTTACATTGCTAATATTTGCAACTCAAAGCAGGGACTACGGAATAGACGAGAGCACCGCAAAGGACGAGGTGACGATGCGCGTGGGAAACGGTTCCAAGGTCAATGTGATCGCGGTCGGCACGCTACCTCTACATCTACCTTCGGGATTAATTTTAGACCTAAATAATTGTTATTTGGTGCCAGCGTTGAGCATGAACATTATATCTGGATCTTGTTTAATGCGAGACGGTTATTCATTTAAATCAGAGAATAATGGTTGTTCTATTTATATGAGTAATATCTTTTATGGTCACGCACCCTTGAAGAATGGTCTATTTTTATTGAATCTCGATAGTAGTAATACACATATTCATAATGTTGAAACCAAAAGATGCAGAGTTGATAATGATAATGCAACTTATTTGTGGCTTGCCGTTTAGGTCATATCGGTGTAAACGCATGAAGAAACTCCATCTTGATGGGCTTCGGAATCACTTGATTATGAATCACTTGGTACTTGCGAACCGTGCCTCATGGGCAAGATGACCAAAACGCCGTTCTCCGGAACTATGGAGCGAAACAACTGATTTGTTGGAAATCATACATACCGATGTTTGTGGTCCAATGAATATTGAGGCCTTGGCGGGTATCGTTATTTTCTCACCTTCACAGATGATTTGAGCAGATATGGGTATATCTACTTAATGAAACACAAATCTGAAACATTTGAAAAGTTCAAAGAATTTCAGAGTGAAGTGGAAAATCATCGTAACAAGAAAATAAAGTTTCTACGATCTGATCGTGGAGGAGAATATTTGAGTTACGAAGTTTGGTTTACATTTAAAACAATGTGGAATAGTTTCGCAACTCACGCCACCCGGAACACCACAGAGAAATGGTGTGTCCGAACGTCGTAATTGTACTTTACTTGATATGGTGCGATCTATGATATCTCTTACTGATTTACCGCTATTGTTTTGGGGATATGCTTTAGAGACGACCGCATTCACGTTAAATAGGGCACCATCTAAATCTGTTGAGACGACACCGTATGAACTATGGTTTGGCAAGAAACCAAAGTTGTCGTTTCTTAAAATTTGGGGCTGCAATGCTTATGTGAAGAAACTTCAACGGATAAGCTCGAACCCAAATCGGAAAAATGTGTCTTCATAGGATACCCAAAGGAGACTGTTGGGTACACCTTCTATCACAGATCTGAAGGCAAGATTTTCGTTGCTAAATTCGGATCCTTTCTAGAGAAGGAGTTTCTCTCGAAAAGAAGTGAGTGGGAGGAAAGTAGAACTTGATGAGATAATCAGATACGCTCCCTTATTGGAAAGTAGTTCATCACAAGAAACGGTTCTCGTGACAACTACACCAATTAGTGAGGAAACTAATGATGTTGATCATGAAACTTCAAATCAAGTTGCTCTTGAACTTCAGAGGTCAAGCAGAATAAAACACGCACCAGAGTGGTACTGTAATCCTATTCTGGAAGTCATGATACTTGACCATGGCGAACCTACAAACTATGAAGAAGCGATGGTGAGCCCAGATTACGCAAAATGGCTGGAAGCCATGAAATCTGAGATGGGATCCATGTATGAGAACAAAGTATGGACTTTGGTTGACTTGCCCGATGATCGGCAAGCCATTGAAAATAAATGGATCTTTGAGAAGAAGACTGACGCCGATGGTAATGTAACTGTCTATAAAGCTCGACTTGTTGCAAAAGGTTTTCGACAAGTTCAAGGGGTTGACTACGATGAGACTTTCTCACCCGTAGCGATGCTTAAGTCTGTCCGAATCATGTTAGCAATTGCCGCATTTTATGATTATGAAATTTGGCAAATCGATGTAAAAACTGCATTCTTGAATGGATTTCTAGAAGAAGAGTTGTATATGATGCAACCAGAAGGTTTTGTTGATCCAAAGGCCGCTAACAAAGTGTGCAAGCTCCAGCGATCAATTTATGGTGCAGTGCAAGCCTCTCAGAGTTGGAATAAATGCTTTGATAGTGTGATCAAAGCATATGGTTTTATCTGAGACTTTTGGAGAAGCCTGTATTTACAAGAAAGTGAGTGGGAGCTCTGTAGTATTTACGATATTATATGTGGACGAAATATTATAGATTGGAAATGATATAGAATTTCTGGATAGCATAAAAGGATACTTGAACAAAAGTTTTTCAATGAAAGACCTCGGTGAAGCTGCTTACATATTGGGCATCAAGATCTATAGAGATAGATCAAGACGCTTAATTGGACTTTCACAAAGCACATACCTTGACAAAGTTTTGAAGAAATTCAAAATGGATCAGGCAAAGAAAGGTTTTTACTGTATTACAAGGTGTACAATTGAGTCGGACTCAATGCCCGACCACAATGAGAAGATAGAGAGAAAATGAAAGATGTTCCCTATGCTTCAGCCATAGGCTCTATCATGTATGCAATCTTGTGTACCAGACCGACGTATGCTTAGGCTGTAAGCTTGGCGGGAAGGTACCAAAGTAATCCAGAGTGGATCATCGGACAGCGGTCAAGAACATCCTGAAATACACGAAAAGGACTAAGGATATGTTTCTCGTATATGGAGGTGACAAAGAGCTAGTCGTAAATGGTTACGTCGATGCAAGCTTTGACACCGATCCGGACAATTCTAAATCGCAAACCCGGATCGTGTTTTTGTTAAGCGGTGGAGCTGTCGGTTGGTGCAGTTCTAAACAAAGCGTCGTGGCGGGATCTACATGTGAAGCGGAGTACATAGCTGCTTCGAAGCAGCAAATGAAGGAGTGCGGATGAAAGAGTTCATTTCCGATCTAGGTGTTATACCTAGTGCATCGGGACCAATGAAGATCTTCTGTGACAATCTTTGGTGCAATTGCCTTGGCAAAGGAATCCAGATTTCACAAGAGGACCAAGCATATCAAGAGACGCTTCAATTCCATTCGGGACCAAGTCCAAGTGGGAGACATAGAGATTTGCAAAATACATACGGATCTGAATGTTGCGAGACCCATTGACTAAGCCTCTTCCACGAGCAAAACATGATCAGCACCAAGACTCCATGGGTGTTAGAATCATGACTGTAATCTAGATTATTGACTCTAGTGCAAGAGGGAGATCAAGGAAATATGCCCTAGAGGCAATAATAAAGTTATTATTTATTTCCTTATATCATGATAAATGTTTATTATTCATGCTAGAATTGTATTAACCGGAAACATAATACATGTGTGAATACATAGACAAACAAATAGTCACTAGTAAGCCTCTACCTAGACTAGCTCATTAATCAAAGATGGTTATGTTTCCTAACCATAGACATGTGTTGTCATTTGATTAATGGGATCACCTCATTAGAAGAATGATGTGATTGACATGACCCATTCCGTTAGCTTAGCACTTGATCGTTTAGTATATTGCTATTGCTTTCTTCATGACTTATACATGTTCCTATAACTATGAGATTATGCAACTCCGTTTACGGAGGAACAATTTGGTACTACCAAACGTCACAACGAATCGGGTGATTATAAAGGAGTACTACAGGTGTCTCCAAAGGTACTTGTTGGGTTGGCGTATTTCGAGATTAGGTTTTGTCACTCCGATTGTCGGAGAGGTATCTCTGGCCTTCTCGGTAATACACATCACATAAGCCTTGCAAGCATTACAACTAATGAGTTAGTTGTGAGATGATGTATTACTGAACGAGTAAAGAGACTTACCAAAGAATCTAGATTGAACTAGGTATTGGATACCGACGATCGAATCTCGGGTAAGTAACATACCGATGACGAAGGAACAACGTATGTTGTTATGCGGTTCGACCGATAAAGATCTTCGTGAAAATGTAGGAACCAATATGGGCATCCAGGTCCCGCTATTGGTTATTGACCGGAGATGTGTCTCGGTCATGTCTACATTATTCTCGAACCGTAGGGTCCGCACGCTTAAGGTTTCGATGGCGGTTATATTATGAGTTTATGTATTTTGATGTACCGAAGGTTGTTGAGTCCGGATATGATCACGGACATGACGAGGAGTCTCGAAATGGTCGAGACACAAAGATTAATATATTGGACGGATATATTTGGACACCGGAAAGGTTAGGAGAAGTTTGGAGCTCAGGAGGTTACGGAACCCCGGAGGTATATGGGCCTTATTAGGCCCATGTAGGAGGAAGGAGAAGGAACAAGGGAAGAGGCGCGCCCCCAAGCCCAATCCGAATTGGGGAGGGGCGGCCCCTTCCTTTCTCCTTCCCCTCTTCCTATTCCTACTACTAGTACTACTTCCTAATACTAGTACTCCTTCCTTCCCCTCCAAACAAGATAAGGAAAGGAGAGGAAACCTACTTGGAGTAGGTTTCCCCCTCCTATGGTGCGCCCCTTGAGGCCGGCCACCTCCTCCCTCCCTCCTTTATATACGGGGAGGGGGGCACCCCTAGAACACACAAGTTGATCCTTGAGATCGTTCCTTAGCCGTGTCGGTGCCCCTCCACCATATTCCACCTCGGTCATATCGTAGCGGTGCTTAGGCGAAGCCTGCGCCGGTGAAACATCAAGATCGTCCTGCACGCCCGTCGTCTTGTGGAACTCCCTCTCCCGGAGCTTTGCTGGATCGGAGCCCGAGGAGCGTCATCGAGCTGAGCGTGTGCCAAGAACTCGAGGCGCCGGAGTAACGTGGCTGGGATCGGCTGGATCGCGAGGAGAACGTACAACTACTTCCTCTACGCCGTGATCGACTCGGAGGTGCCGAATGTAACGGCGCTGGGATCGGCAGGTCGCGAGGAGAACGTACGACTACTTCCTCTACGTTGTGATCGCTTCCGCTTTGGTCTACGAGGGTACGTAGACAACACTCTCCCCTCTCGTTGCTATGCCATCACCATGGTCCTGTGTGTGCGTAGGAAATTTTTTGAAAATTGCTACGTTCCCCAACATCATTCCGTAACTAACTCATTAGCTACATTGCTTGCAAGGCTTATAGTGATGTGCATTACCGAGAGGGCCCAGAGATACCTCTCCGACAATCGGAGTGAAAAGACCTAATCTCGAAATCGCCAACCCAACATGTACCTTTGGAGACACCTATAGTACTCCTTTATAATCACCCGATTCTGTTGTGACGTTTGGTAGCACCCAAAGTGTTCCTTCGTAAACGGGAGTTGCATAATCTCATAGTTACGAGGAACATGTATAAGTCATGAAGAAAGCAATAGCAATATACTAAGCGATCAAGTGCTAGGCTAACGGAATGGGTCATGTCAATCACATCATTCTCCTAATGATGTGATCCCATTAATCAAATAACAACACATGTCTATGGTTAGGAAACATAACCATCTTTGATTAATGAGCTAGTTAAGTAGAGGCATACTAGTGACTATATGTTTGTCTATGTATTCACACATGTATCCTGTTTCCGGTTAATACAATTCTAGCATGAATAATAAACATTTATCATGAAATAAGGAAATAAATAATAACTTTATTATTGCCTCTAGGGCATATTTCCTTGAGTCTCCCACTTGCACTAGAGTCAATAATCTAGTTCACATCATCATGTGATTCAACACTAATATTCACATCGTATGTGATTAACACCCATAGTTCACATCGTCATGTGACCAACATCCAAAGGGTTTACTAGAGTCAATAATCTAGTTCACGTCGCTATGTGATTAACACCCAAAGAGTACTAAGGTATGATCATGTTTTGCTCGTGGGAGAAGCTTAGTCAACAGTGCTGTCACATCTGAGCCGTATGTATTTTGCAAATATTCTATGTCTACAATGCTCTTGCGGAGCTACTCTAACTAATTGCTCCCACTTTCAATATGTATCCAGATTGAGACTTAGAGTCATCTGGATCAGTGTAAAAGCTTTCATCGATGTAACTCTTTCTGACGGGCTCTTTTATCACCTCCATAATCGAGAAATATTTCCTTAGTTCTCACTAAGGATGTTCTTGACCAATGTCCGATGATCTACTCCTAGATCACTATTGTACTCCTTGCCAAATTCAGAGCAAGGTATACAATAGGTCCGGTACATAGCATAGCATACTTTATAGAACCTGAGGCATAGGGAATGACTTTCATTCTCTTTTCTATTTTCTGCCGTGGTCGGGATTTGAGTCTTACTCAATTTCACACGTTTGCAACACAGGCAAGAACTTTTCTTTGACTGTTCCATTTTGAACTACTTCAAAATCTTGACAAGGTATGTACTTATTGAAAAACTTATCAAGCTTCTTGATCTATCTCAATAGATTTTTGATGCTCAATATGTAAATAGCTTTACTGAGGTCTTTCTTTTAAAGAACTCCTTTCAAATACTCCTTTATGCTTTCCAGAAAAATTATACATCATTTCTGATCAACAATATGTTACTCACATATATTTATCAAAAAGGCGGTAGTGCTCCCACTCACTTTATTGTAAATACAGGCTTCACCGCAAGTCTGTATAAAACTATATGCTTTGATCAACTTATCAAAGCGTGCATTCCAACTACGAGATGCTTGCAATTCGTCCATAGATGGATCATTGGAGCTTGCACATTTTGTTAGCTCCTTTAGGATTGACAAAACCTTACGGTTGCATCATATACAACTCTTCTTTAATAAATCCATTAAAGAATGTTGTTTTGACATCCATTTGCCAGATTTCATAAAATGTGGCAATTGCTAACATGATTCGGATAGACTTAAGCAACGCTAGAGTTGAGAAAATCTCATTGTAGTCAACACCTTGAACTTGTCGAAAACCTTTTGCAACAAGTTGAGCTTTGTAGATAGTAACACTACTATCAGTGTCCATCTTCCTCTTGAAGATCCATTTCTTTAACTTGACTTGCTGATCATCGAGCAGGTCAACCAAAGTCCCCACTTTGTTCTTATATATGGATCCTATCTCAGACTTTATGGCCTCAAGCCATTTCACGGAATCTGGGCTCATCATCGCTTCCTCATAGTCCGTAGGTTCATCATGGTCTAGTAACATGACTTCTAGAATAGGATTACCGTACCACATTGGTGCGGATCTTATTTTGGAAGACCTACGAGGTTCGGTAGTAACTTGATCGAAGCTTCATGATCATCATCATTAGCTTCCTCACTGATTGGTGTAGGAATCACAGGAACTGATTTCTGTGATGAACTACTTTCCAATTCGGGAGAAGGTACAATTACCTTATCAAGCTCTACTTTCCTCCCACTCACTTCTTTCGAGAGAAACTCCTTCTCTAGAAAGGATCCATTTTTAGCAACAAATATCTTGCCTTTGGATCTGTGATAGAAGGTGTACCCAATAGTTTCCTTTGGGTATTCTATGAAGACGCACTTCTCCGATTTGGGTTCGAGCTTATCAGGTTGAAACCTTTTCATATAAGCATCGCAACTCCAAGTTTTAAGAAACGACAGCTTAGGTTTACTGCTAAACCATAGTTCATACGGTGTAGGAGAAGGGGAAAGAGGGGGAGAGGAATAAGGAAAAGGGGGCTGCGCCCCTTGTCCAATTCGGACCAGAGGGGGGGGGGGGGCGCAGGCCTCCTTCCTTTTGGCCTCTCTCCTCTATTCCCGTATGGCCCAATAAGGCCCATATACACCCCGGCGAATTCCCGTAACTCTCCGGTACTCCGAAAAATACCCGAATCACTCGGAACCTTTCCGAACTCCGAATATTGTCGTCCAATATATCGATCTTTACGTCTCGACCATTTTGAGACTCCTCATCATGTCCCCGATCTCATCCGGGAGTACGAACTCCTTCGGTACATTAAAACTCATAAACTCATAATATAACTGTCATCGAAACCTTAAGCGTGCGGACCCTACGGGTTCGAGAACTATGTAGACATGACCTAGAACTATTCTTGGTCAATAACCAATAGCGGAACCTGGATGCTCATATTGGCTCCTACATATTCTACGAAGATCTTTATCGATCAAACCGCATAACAACATACGTTGTTCCCTTTGTCATCGGTATGTTACTTGCCCGAGATTTGATCGTCGATATCCAATACCTAGTTCAATCTTGTTCTTGGCAAGTCTCTTTACTCGTTCACGTAATGCATCATTCCGTAACTAACTCATTAGCTACATTGCTTGCAAGGCTTATAGTGATGTGCATTACCGAGAGGGCCCAGAGATACCTCTCAGCAATCGGAGTAACAAGACCTAATCTCGAAATATGCCAACCCAACATGTACCTTTGGAGACACCTGTAGTACTCCTTTATAATCACCCGATTACGTTGTGACGTTTGGTAGCACCAAAGTGTTCCTCCGGTAAGCAGGAGTTGCATAATCTCATAGTTACGAGGAACATGTATAAGTCATGAAGAAAGCAATAGCAATATACTAAGCGATCAAGTGCTAGGCTAACGAAATGGGTCATGTCAATCACATCATTCTCCTAATGATGTGATCCCATTAATCAAATAACAACACATGTCTATGGTTAGGAAACGTAACCATCTTTGATTAATGAGCTAGTCAAGTAGAGGCATACTAGTGACTATATGTTTGTCTATGTATTCACACATGTATCATGTTTCCGGTTAATACAATTCTAGCATGAATAATAAACATTTATCATGAAATAAGGAAATAAATAATAACTTTATTATTGCCTCTAGGGCATATTTCCTTCAAGGAGGACGCGGAACGCGAAAGCTGGGCATCCTAGACCCCTTGGCGGAGTTCACCGTCTTGCGGGAGCGTGACGTCCTCAGTGTCCGGTACCATTGGGACCCAGTCAAGAAGGTTTTTGAGACGGACGCGGTCACGATGGAGTTCATGAGACTGCTAGTAATTTTAATTTACCCCCTAATTTTAGCTTATGATCAATTCGACTGCATGTTTTGTCATATTTGTAAACGATCCTTGTTCCTTCTGTAGAGAGAGCAGCACAGGATCGCGACCGAAAGCGACTTCGTAAATGCGAGGCGTTGGCGAGGCCCAAGTGGGACACCCCATTCAACCGGGCCTTGAACATATTGAAAGGACTCCCAGTGGACACTCGGCCATCGTATGGACGCGTGCACGGCGTCGGAGATGGCGCCACGTGGAAGAAGTACTACCGTGAGACCACGGAGGATAGAAAGGAAAGATGGAGGTTAATTGAAGAAAACATCGACAAGAAGGTTGCGATTGCGGTTGATAAGAAATCAACCGACACTGTCAAAGCAGCGGTAGCTGCCGCAAAATAGGAAATGGCAGCTTCGTATGGTGTGTTGCTTCCGGCTATCGTCAATTGGAGCAGGCACAATCCAAATAAAGATGCAGGGGACTTTCCCCTTGCCAACTTCTTTGGGAGTAGCTCGACTAGCGTTGCACCAGCACCTGCTCCCGCACCTGCTCATAGCAGCCCGTCCTCCGTCTCGGACGTGCTCGGCGGTGCTTCATCTTTGGTTGAGCTCGACGCCCTCACGGTACCTGTCACGCCGTCCCTCTTCAATAAATGTATAATCTCCCATTTTCATTGCCTTTCGGATGTCTCACGTCATATACATGTCTTTGCAGGCCGACGTAACCCCGTGCACCATATTGTACACCATCAACAGCCAGAAGGTGGACGTGGGGAAGGCGACGATAGTGAAGCGAAGGAACAATTTTTCCACAACCGGCCGACCCCCTGACGTTTTCAAGGTTTCCGTGGCCAGTGTCAAGCCGGACCACGAGAATTTGGCTCCTCCGGTACTAGGGGGAGATGACGATGAGACCCCGCAGTGGCTTGGCGATTGCAAGAGGTGGGTCCTGTTTTGGCCAAAGAGTCTGCTTCGTCTGGAGGCGGCCGGGAGCACACCCATGACCACGCAGCCTCAGCAAGGTATGAACATCAACACCCCACCTACCCAATTAGCGTCGCCTGTCGTGCCGGGTGATAGCGGACGTGGTGAGGAAGAGGCTCCATTAGTCACTGATAATGTCGCCGTCGTCGAAGAAGTAATGCATGATATTGATGCCATCGATGAGGATGACAATGACACTCTACAGTATCTCAATACTGGCGCCTATGATGAGGAAGGATTGATGGCTCTGTAGTATGAGTACTCAGGGTTTGAGTGTCATGAGTCGGTGCCTGATGAATTGCCGGAGGCTGAACGTATTATAGACGACCTTCCACCAGCAAAGAAGCATAGGAAGAGAGCGAGGAAAGGCAACAAAGCTGCTTCTATGATCCAGCCGCCTCCCCAGCCTCGGGTTCAAGACCGTATACCTGTCATGGGTGCGGCTAAATACCATATCCCCGGTGATCCGATCCTACCTAAGGCAACGGTAGAGGCCATATACGGCGATCTAAGGAGACTTCATCACGATGTGCTGCGGAGAGAGAAAAGCCTGATCGCCTCGCAAAATCCAGGATACCCGCTCTACCTGGTAAACGTGCCGCAGCAAAGGTTGTACATCAACACATTCCCCGCGGAGAAGTTCTTCCTTCGATCCGATTACATCTTCGACATGTTTCACTTGAAGAAGCTGGATTTTACGTTTGTCCGCCTTTTTGCCTTGTAAATGAACTACATCATCAGGATTGAGCAGATACCTTATATATGTGTCGTTGACCCGTACTTCATGCACGAGAGCTTCTTGTCAGTCTGCGAAACTTACCGTGAATACGCGAGTAACTACATCGCCGATTTCATGGTTGGCAAGAAGGACAAGGAGACGATTCTCGTGCCTTATCATCCCATGTAAGTCATCTGCACATATATCCTTCCTTCGATTTCAATCCTTTCATTTGCACTCGTGGAGGCTAATTTGAGGTGTACTTATTTTGCGCAGTGACGGGTGCACCGTCCTCATCATCCTTTACCCCTGATTGTCCCACGCTCTTTACTTGGACTCGTCGAAGAACATGGTGAAAAAGGATTACACCCACATCAAGTTTGTTCTCGACAGTGCTATCTTTACGTACGGCGTACGGGGTGGAGAGATCACGACCAGGAATACAAGGAACCGCAAGCCCTGCTTCGGCCATAAGACCAACTTCTGCTGCATCCAACAACCGAGTGGTACTCTCAGTGATGGATTCTATGTGCTCCACCATGCTGGAGTACGGATGAGATCAGCAGAACCTTCGCATGTCACCTAGATCTGGTGATGCCCATATTCTGCAATGGGCAAAGAACCTAGGAGATATCCCGGATCATTGACTCCGAGCTGAGTTCTATCACATCCAGTGTGAACTTGCCCAAATCATCATGAAGGAGGTCCTCAAAAAATAGGGATGTTCTACGAAGAAGGGCAAATGTCGCGGGAAGACGTCCGAACATCGCCAGCGTCAGCTCGGCGTCTCGACCTGAAGCCTTTCACTTTGCTCGGGGACTATCTCCCTGACTTGGATGGATGGCATGACATGTTGGAGTGGTTAACGATATATGACTATGTGTCAGTTTAGTCCATACTTTCTCTATGACAAAACTTTGAGTTATGCACGACGAAACTTTGAGTTATGCACGACGAAACTTATTTGTGATGTAATTCTACCGCCCTCCTCAACTAGCGAAGATCACTCTAGTTAGGGCACTTTGGGTACGATGAACTTTGTTATTTATGCTTATGATATGTTGCTTCTATTTTTGCCAAGTCTGTCTCTTTTTGTTGCTCAACTATATATGTTGCATATCATCGACTCATGTGACGATGCAGGTGCATAGATCATCGATGGCGAAGAAGTGCTACGCCAAGAGTATACGACGAGTGGTCGGAGTGTCAGGCCCAGGTGTACCAGTTTCCGGTTTCCGAGCGACAACGAGTAGTTAGTTTAGGTTCAAGCTTGTGGGAGAGAGGGATACGAACCGGCGCCTCATGAAGTACTACATTATGTATGATGAGACATGTCATGTAACTTGTATAGCTATATCACGTGATTATGATGTGATGACATGATTTTCGTTTGATGATATGATGAGACTATTATGTGTATCATATGATGAGCATATTGCATGTTTATGATATGATTAGAATATTGTATGAAACATGTGTCACAGCCCTAGAATTCTGCTTTGTAATTAGTTGCATCAATAAGTGGAATCCATGCATCATGTTTAAATTCCATTTAAATTTGAATTGGGGAAAGTGGAAAGCCTCAAAAATCATTTCTAAAAATGATCAACATTAAAAATTGCTTCAAATAAACCCCAAAAAATGTTCCTGTTAAGCTATAAAAATATTGGCAAGAGGTACAATTCAAACCAATATTTTTGGAGTCCCAGAGATATTTATTTTGGGTCTTTGAATTAAATCAATAACATATTTGAGTTGGATTTATTTCTGTTATATAAGAAATAAAGTTTAAATGTTTTTGTAAGTTTGCATGTGCCCTTGGACAAGTTTTCTGAGGTCACATAAAAATTTACATAAAGTTTTAAAATGATTTGATGCTTTAAATCAAATCAAAACAAAATACAGAGAAATAGAAAAGAGAAATAAAAGACAGAAAAGACACAGAGGAGATAAACCTCACCTGGGCCTTACCTGGCAGAAGAGGCCCGGCCCACCTAGCGACTTGCCACTCGTCTTCAACCCAGCGCTAGTCGGACGCCGAGCGCGTGCCCGAGGCGCGCGCATGCACGGTGCATCACGCGAGCTGCCTGCCTGCGTCCCCGGGGCAGCGAGAAGCCGCGGATCTTCTCCTCGGTGCCATCACGATTGAGCCGTCCCTCTCATTCCCTACCCAGCTCTCTCCTTCTCCCCTGACGCCATGGATGATGCGTGCTCGAGCTCGCCGTCGCCATAGTCGCGCCCACCGTGCTCTCCTCGCGTCCCCACCGGGTCTGGAAGCTCAGCCGACGTCCGCTACATCGATCCAGACGAGTGCCGAGGGCTCGGACGTGCTGAAGCGACTGCCATGACCTCGCCCTCCATCCTCGGCCGCTGAGATCGCCATCGTCGTTTTGTCATTGTCCTTGCCTACCCGAGCTCGCCGTCTACCTCCTCCGACCCGCTGTGAGCTCCGACACCGTCCCCCCTTACTTCCGTGCTCGTTTGCCTCGCCTAGGCCGTAGTTCCGCCGGAGCCGTGAGCTCCTCGCTGACGGCGATGACGCAGACGCGGCCACGGTCACTGCAGCCCATGTCCGAGCACACCGGCGTGCTCAGAACCTCTCCGCGCACCCGTATCCACCACCAGCTCCTCCTCCCGAACACTCTAGCGATGAACTCGAGCACGGCCGAACCACGCCCGCCACAAACCTCATTGTTGGCGTTGATTCCAGCGACCCCCGCGCCCCAACTTCGTTGCCCCTTGATGCAGACGAGTAAGGGCTATTCCCTGATGGCCTCAGCGCATCAAATCACCACCCGTAGCGCATTCCCGAGTGTCGCCGCCGCATTTGTGTGCTCGCTGGCATTCAACTCCTGCGTGCTGATGTGGCAACGTAATTAGCCGCTAATATCCCCGCTAGTTAACTCCTGGTGACACTGATAGTGGGGCCCCGCTGACTAACTAAACACAGTTTAGTGCCTGTTTAGTTTTAACTAACCACAGTGGCCCCATGCGTCAGCTTTGACCTTGCTGACGTGGCCCTCGACCGACCCCACCCGTCAGTGACCCAAGCTAGCAATGTGACACTGACCAATGGGTCCCACAGGTCAGGTTTGACCTGGCCGACCCGGTTGACCTGCTGACATCAGCCTTGCGCGATGCTGATGTAGTAATTATTTTCTGGAATTTTAATAAATCTTAAATGATTTATTTACTTCAGAAAATACCCGAAACTTCAAAGAATCATAGGAGTTCAACCATAACTCCAAATGAAATAATTTATATATGAAAAATGATCAAAAAAATACAAAGAATCTGGTTATGGCATTTTCATGCATGTTGGAGCAACTTATAGTTGTAGAATTGGACAAATCAAATGAATGGCATTTGAATAATCACATATGGAGTTTGAATTTGAACCTTGTGTTCAAACCAACTCCATTTAAATCGTTGCTAGCTGCATTAGCTCAAATCACAGCATATTGACATGTCATGATCATGCATCATATTGTTGCATTGCATTGATTGTGCTCCTTCTCTGTTGTCGGTGTTGTTCCCTCTCAGTGGACGTAGTTCCGACGATGAATTCAATGACACAGATGAAGAGTTCTCTATCTTCAGAAGTGCCAGGAAAGCAAACCCCCTTGATCACTCCGATACAATCCCACTCTGTCGCTCCTGCTCTCTTTTACTGCATTAGGACAACAACAATTCAACTGTTACATGTTGCGGTAGTTGAACCCCTTTCCTCTACATGACCTGTCTTTGCCACAGTAAATAGTTGAAACCCACTAGCATGAGTAGGAGTTGTCTGAGCCATGATGTGCCTACTCATTTATGCTTGCTTGTCATGCCTGCTAATGCTTAGAGTTGTGTTAGGTCTGATTCATCGGGGATGAATTGGAATGTGGTCATCATGTCCTACTGTTGAGAGCTAAGTGTGTGAACACGATTCGGTAAAGGTAGCGGTGAGAGGCCATGTAGGAGTACATGGTGGGTTATCTCATTGAAACCGTCCCCAGGAACTGAGTTCTATGTTTGTGATCCAAGAACAGCTACTACCACACGTTGGGTCCTGAAATATGACCCCGCTTGACTTATTAACCCACATGTCCTCTGTCCAGGAGTTGCAAATAGTTTCTGGTGTTTGTAGTGTGCTGGAGGCCGTGTATAGCGCTAACTGGAGGGGTGGGCTATGATGCGGTAGGCAAGTGTGTACCGAGTCGCCCGTTTGGTGCCTCGGGAACCCTACACACATCGTTCAGGGCCGTAGTGGAAACCTTGGCGAACTCCCTGCGGATGGAACCTGAATAGGCGATAACCCTGGACTAGAGACTTGTGTGGTTAGTCAGGTCGTGGTCTACACCCACGTTGACTTTCGCTTGAAGTCTGCCGAGCACATGTCGTGTGCAGACGCTAAGTGGTGGAAACATATGTGAAGAAGAACACCCCTGCAGGGTTATAGATGATCTATTCGAATAGCCGCGTCTGCGTAATGGACTACTGGGTTGCTTATGCAGTTCATAGAAAAGTGAAAGTGGATACTCTAAAATGCGCAAGATAAGTGTGAGTGCTATGGATGGCCTTCTCGTATGGAGACGGGAGCGGATCCATAGTGGTGTATTGATATGATGAATGTGTGGACTCGTGTGCGCCACCTCAAAAGAGTTACCAGCAGTCGTAGTACAGGATAGCCACCGAGTCAAAGCTGGCTTGCTGCAGTTAAACTCCACCACCCCTTTGTTGATACTGATGCATATGTAGATAGTTCTGATGTAAGTCTTGCTGGGTACATTTGTACTCACATTTGCTTAATTTATGTTTTTGCGAGAGACTTGATCTCACTAGTAGTTCCGCATGGACTTCGACGTTTAGCTTGTTACCTCAGCTACGATCTTGTACCCTTGGGAAGGTCTTGTAGATAGTCAGGCTTCTCAGCCCTTTTCATTTGTAGTTGTCTGTACTCAGACATGTTATGCTTCCGTTGCCTGTATGCTATGTATATTGGGTCATGTGACCCATGTTTGTAATATCTGGCTCCTCGGAGCCTATTGAATAAATACTTTGAGTCATAGATTTTTATTGTGATGCCATGTTGTATTTGCACATATCTAGCATATTGTGTGTATGCTTTTGAAATGCTTGGTATGTGTCATGGAATTGTCACGTCAGATGTC
Organism: Aegilops bicornis; assembly: GCA_021605145.1. Taxonomy (NCBI): domain Eukaryota; kingdom Viridiplantae; phylum Streptophyta; class Magnoliopsida; order Poales; family Poaceae; genus Aegilops; species Aegilops bicornis. Next base: position 395,826,390 of record CM038673.1, on the reverse strand, counting down.
CTAGTGAAAGGACTTAGTTGTGGAACCATGGCGACGAGGTTAATGACTACTGTAGCTCCGGCTTGGACGAGAGGTCGAATGAATCCGGTCATGACTATAGGAACAAGCCTGCTGCTATACTAAAGCCGTTTGAAGAAGCTCCCTGGCCCTTCGGGTTTCAACCGTCATCGGAGTCTCGCCCTCGACTGGCAGAGCCGCCAATTGCGTAGCTGCCGCAATCATATTGTCCAAAGGGGTGGAATAATGACCCGGCGGTGTCACCGCATGCTGAGGCGGGGTGTTATCCATATGCGGAGAACCTGTCATGCGCGGCTGACCCGACGCTTTCCCCTCGTGCTTCAGCCGTGTGGTTATTCACCGGCGAGTTACTGGCCCCTGCTCCAGGTGTGTTGAAGAGGTTCCTCGACTCATAAACCAAGGGCATATGATTGTGCTTGGGCGTTTAAACCGGCCCGCTCCGCGGCCATCCTAGCGTTTTCCGCTGCCAGCTCTATCTTGGCCTACGCTATCTCATCACGCAGCTTAGCCACTTCCGCCTTATGCTGCTCCTGGTTTTCTGGGGTTACATCCACCTCCATCAGAGTTGCCAGAGCTTCCAACAGATCTGTTAAAACTTGAGCCGGCGGGCGCGCTGAACCGCCAGCACCCGCTGCCATTACCACCGCTGCACTGGAAGTCATGGCCGCGGCGGCTGTCGAATCAAGAACCGGCTAGGTGCCAGCCATGAAGATCGCCACCCTGTTCGGCAGCTCACGGGGGTCCGGAATACTGTCGCCATCGGAACAGCCCCCAAGCCGTCCGTCTTGTAGTTGGTACATTGAGTTCGTCTCACCCGTGGACGATTCACTGTCAGAGTAGACGGCCGTCTCACCTCCAGACATAGAGCCTTCCAATTCAACCCCATGGATGAATCCAACAAAGGCACGTTTCACGGCGGGTTGAACCCGGGCAGGTCGTGCACGCTGAGCCGTCTCGACGATGTCGGTGTAGATGTCCGGCTCAGGGCCCGGTTCACCGATCTTGCCGATGAATACATGTATTCCGCTGAAGGGGACCCGGTACCCGTACACAATTGAGCCGGCCTCGGGGCCCCAGCCTGCATCGTTGATGTAGAGCTTGCTGCGACGACTCTTGGTCATCCGGCCCACAGCGTATCCCCTGATCCCTCCGAAGCTGCCCTTCAAGAACTCAAAACCACCGTGCGCAGGCCCCATGCTGGGCGCCAACTATCGTGGAATTGTCACGGCAGATGTCCTAGTGAAAGGACTTAGTTGTGGAACCATGGCGACGAGGTTAGCTTAAAGGGGTTAAACGGGACAAAGGACATGAGGAGTTTATACTGGTTCGGCCCCTTGCGGTGAAGGTAAAGGCTTAATCCAGTTTGAGGTGGTATTGCTAAGGTTTCGATTACCAGGGAGCGAATATGCTTGCCTGGCTTTCGATTTGTTCTCTCTTGCCCTAAGCCGCTGCCGGGTCGTCCCCTTATATACATGGGTTGACGCCCTACGACCTACAGAGTCCCGGCCGGCTCATACAAACGTGTCCGGCCCAGTGACTTATCTTACAGGCCTTACAATACAAGTTACATATATATGGCGGTTTATACTTACGAGCCTTAAGCTGTCTTCGGGTTTGGGCCCTTTAACAAGCCTATGTCATGAACCACCATCTTCAACATACTCATGGGCTTTATGCAAATGAACCGCCATTGGGATAACCCGGCCCCTCTTGGGCGGGTCATATCCAATAGTCATATCCCCAACATTAGGCCCCAGGTTGATTTGAACTTGTTCATGTCAATCTTCAACACTTAGAAAAATCCTTCTTCATCTTCCTGTGTTATTTGTAACCCGCCATGATGTCATCTCCTGAAATTACGGTAACCCACCGTGATCTCACCTCTTATTAATATTTCATACAGCCCAAATCTTAATAAATCTTTTCCTTTACTGAACCTCCGAAAATCGAGGCGCGCGCGCCGTCACATATCCATTTTCTTGTCTCCTCGATTCCCGCGCATGCCACTTATCCTTCCAGCCTTATAAATAGGGCCACTGGTCCTTATTTCATTCTCCCCCTTTTGCCTTCTCACCTTCTTCTTCCATCTCACAACGCTCCAGCGCGCCCGAGGTCCGCCGCCGTCGACCTTCGTCTACTGCTTCAACCCCGGCCGCTGCATCACCCTAAACGGACCAGAACATCGGGGCTCTCCTCCGCTGTTCATCAACGTCGGTAAGCCTTCACCTTTCCTTTTTAACAGATCTGTCTTAGGGTTTCCTTGTTCGTTGGTGTTCATCACTGTTCCTCCTTTTCTTGCTTAGATGACATAGTTTTGATCTGAAAAACGACACCAATCTTGTGCGGCAGCAGTTTTAGCACTAGGTTTTTAATATCAGAATATATCCTCATTGCAAATAGATCTCATCTGGACATCCCCACTTTTCGGCCACCGCCACCTTTAGATTTTATTTCATTTTTCTAAACAACTGCAGATCCAATCTTAGAGCTTCAACCTGTGAAACCTGTTTGTCCCAACACTTAGTATAATTTGCTCTTGTCAGATCTTGAATACCCGTGCTGGTCATGGCGGCTTACATCACCGGTTCATAATTACCCATATATCATTAGGCCCCATTTTAAGCCGCCAGTAGATACTTATAGCATTTATCTCCAGCTTAAATGAATTAACTTAAACCGACAAACCTTTCTTCCTTTTAGGCTTCTATTTTCACAATGCCGCCAAAGACAGTTACTTCATGTAACTGGGTTCCCTCCATCGTCACTGAGGGCTCACTCAAAGACTTTGTCAAAATCGGGTACTTGCCAGCAAAGAATGTCATGCATTATCGCCCTCCTGATTCAGACAAAGAAAGACCTCAGCCAAAGGATGCCGAAGTCCTTGTTTTTACTGATCACATGAACCGGGGCTTCTCACCGCCCGATTCTAAATTTTTCCGAGACGTTCTGCACTTCTTTCAACTCCATCCTCAAGACATCGGACCCAATTCCGTGTCAAACATCCGCAATTTTCAAGTCTTCTGCAAAGTATTGATACGTCTCCAACGTATCTATAATTTTTTATTGTTCCATGCTATTATATTATCTATTTTGGATGTTTAATGGGCTTTACTAAGAACTTTTATATTATTTTTGGGACTAACCTATTAACCGAAGGCCCGGTGCAAATTGCTGTTTTTTTGCCTATTTCAGTGTTTCGCAGAAAATGAATATCAAACGGAGTCCAAACGGAATGAAACCTTCGGGAGAGTTTTTTTGGAACAAACGTGATCCAGGGGACTTGGAGTGGACGTCAAGAAAGAAGCGAGGAGGCCACAAGGCAGGGAGCCGCGCCTATCAACCATTCTCAATGTTTAACAACCACCATGATAGTTAAACAAATTTATTCCTTTGCAGTAGGGAAAAACTAGCTTTATGCAAAATCAGAATCAGAGAGCGTTACCACCAGCCATATATGCATGTAGTATAGGCTTATTCCTTCATTACTCTCTATGTGTTACATTGCAGCATATTCCATGTGCTTGACCGTTTTGGGCTGCAACGTTCATGTTGCGAGACTTTTTAGACGACAGTAAGGTGTTTTAGGTCGTGGTTCTATACTCGGTGATGCCGATGGAGTTGATGGACTCACTTATCTTCCAAGTCTTCATTGTTATCGTTATTAGATGGCCTTAAGCCATATTTATTGTAATAAGTCCTCTTTTGGACAACGCTGTAATAAGTGTGTGATTGCTACTCTGTTATAAATCCTTGAAATCTTGTGTGGTGTCAAGATTCTCGATCCAGGGATGACACCTGAGCACAGAGAGTTGTTCCATTCGGGTCGGGTCGCTACAGAAGGATTTCTGGCGCCGTTGCCGGGGAGATCTATGCCAAGTCAAGTCAAGTCAAGACATACCAAGTACCCATCACAAACTCTTATCCCTCGCATTACATTATTTGCCATTTGCCTCTCGTTTTCCTCTCCCCCACTTCACCCTTGCCGTTTTATTCGCCCTCTTTTTCCGTTCGCCTCATTTTTGCTTGCTCCTTGTGTGCTTATGTGTTGGATTGTTTGTCACGATGGCTCAAGACAGTACTAAATTGTGTGATTTTTCCAATACCAACAACAATGATTTTCTTAGCACTCCGATTGCTCCTATTAGCGATGCTGAATCTTGTGAAATTAATGTTGCCTTGTTGAATCTTGTCATGAAAGATCAATTCACGGGCCTTCCTAGTGAAGACGCCGCTACCCATCTAAACAGTTTTGTTGATTTGTGTGATATGAAAAAGAAGAAAGATGTGGATAATGATATTTTTAAATTGAAGCTATTTCCTTTTTCACTTAGAGATCGTGCTAAAACTTGGTTTTTGTCTTTGCCCAAAAATAGTATTGATTCATGGAATAAGTGCAAAGATGCTTTTATCTCTAAGTATTTTCCTCCCGCTAAGATCATCTCTCTTAGAGATGATATTATGAATTTTAAGCAACTTGATCATGAACATGTTACACAAGCTTGGAAGAGAATGAAACTAATGATACATAATTGCCCTACGCATGGTTTGAATTTACGGATGATTATACAAAAAAAATTATGCTGGATTAAATTTTGCTTCTAGAAATCTTTTAGATTCGGCCCGGGAGGCACTTTTATGGAAATCACCTTAGGAGAAGCTACTAAACTCTTAGATAATATTATGGTTAACTATTCTCAATGGCACACCAAAAGATCTACTAGTAAAAAGGTTCATGCGATTGAAGAGATTAATGTTTTGAGTGGAAAGATGGATGAACTTATGAAATTGTTTGCTAATAAGAGTGTTTCTTCTGATCCTAATGATATGCCTTTGTCCACTTTGATTGAGAATAATAACGAATCTATGGATGTGAATTTTTTTGGTAGGAACAATTTTGGTAACAACACATATAGAGGAAACTTTAATCCTAGGCCGTTTCCTAGTAATTCCTCTAATAATTATGGTAATTCCTACAACAACTCTTATGGAAATTTTAATAAGATGCCCTCTGATTTTGAGACTAGTGTTAAAAAAATTATGATTTCTCAAAAGAATTTCAATGCTTTGCTTGAAGAAAAATTGCTTAAGGTTGATGAGTTGGCTAGGAACATGGATAGAATTTCTCTTGATGTTGATTCTTTGAAACTTAGATCTATTCCACCTAAGAATGATATCAACGAGTCTCTCAAAGCCATGAGAATTTCCGTTGATGAGTGCAAAGAAAGAAACGCTAGGATGCATGCTAAAAAAGATTTCTTTGTGAAAGCGTGTTCTTCTAGTATTCATGGTAATAAGGATGAAGATCTAAAAGTGATTGATGTGTCTCCTATTAAATCTTTGTTTTGCAATATGAATCCTGATAATGATGGGACTGGAGATGAGTCAACTTTAGTTAAAAGGCGTCCTAATGATTCAGAGTTTTTAGATCTTGATGCAAAAATTGGTGAAAGTGGGATTGAAGAGGTCAAAACTTTACATAGCAATGAACCCACTATTTTGGATTTCAAGGAATTTAATTATGATAATTGTTCTTTAATACATTGTATTTCCTTGTTGCAATCCGTGTTAAATTCTCCTCATGCTTATAGTCAAAATAAAGCTTTTACCAAACATATCGTTGATGCTTTAATGCAATCCTATGAAGAAAAGCTTGAATTAGAAGTTTCTATCCCTAGAAAACTTTATGATGAGTGGGAACCTACTATTAAAATTAAAATTAAAGATCATGAATGCTATGCTTTGTGTGATTTGGGTGCTAGTGTTTCCACGATTCTGAAAACTTTGTGTGATGTGTTAGGTTTCCGTGAATTTGATGATTGTTCTTTAAACTTGAACCTTGCGGATTCCACCATTAAGAAACCTATGGGAAGAATTAATGACGTTCTTATTATTGCAAATAGGAATTATGTGCCCGTAGATTTCATTGTTCTTGATATAGATTGCAATCCTTCATGTCCTATTATTCTTGGTAGACCTTTCCTTAGAACGATTGGTGCAATTATTGATATGAAAGAAGGGAATATTAGATTCCAATTTCCATTAAGGAAAGGCATGGAACACTTTCCTAGAAAGAAAATTAAATTACCTTATGAATGTATAATGAGAGCCACTTATGGATTGCATGCCAAAGATGATAATACCTAGATCTATTCTTCCCTTTTATGCCTAGCTAGGGGTGTTAAACGATAGCGCTTGTTGGGAGGCAATCCAACTTTATTTTTGTTACTTGCTTTTTGTTCCTGTCTAGTAATAAATTTTTGATCTAGCCTCTGGTTAGATGTGGTTTTATGTTTTAATTAGTGTTTGTGCCAAGTAAAACCTATAGGATATTCTTGGATGATAGTTATTTGATCTTGCTGAAAAAGTCAGGAACTTTCTGCTCACGAAAATAATTGTTAAAAATCACCAGAACGTGATAAAATACTGATTCCAATTGAAGTAGATCAATAAACAAATTTTATAGGTCGTCCTATTTTTTAGATGTTTCTGAGTTACAGAAGTTTGCATTAGATACATATTACTACAGACTGTTCTGTTTTTGACAGATTCTGTTTTTCGTGTGTTTTTTGCTTATTTTGATGAATCTATGGCTAGTATCGGAGGGTATGAACCATGGAGAAGTTGGAATACAGTAGGTTGAACACAAATATAAATAAAGAATGAGTTCATTACAATACCTTTAAGTGGTGGTTTGTTTTCTTTCGCTAACGGGGCTCGTGAGATTTTCTTTTGAGTTTTGTGTTCTGAAGTTTTCAAGTTTTGGGTAAAGATTTGATGGATTATGGAGTAAGGAGTGGCAACAGCCTAAGCTTGGGTATGATCAAGGCACCCCAAGGTAAAATCCAAGAACAACCAAAAGCCTAAGCTTGGGGATGCCCCAGAAGGCATCCCCTCTTTTGTCTTCGTCCATCGCTAACTTTACTTGATGCTATATTTTTATTCACCACATGATACGTGTTTTGCTTGGACCGTCTTGTATGATTTGATTCTTTGCTTTTTAGTTTACCACAATCATCCTTGCTGTACACACCTTTTGGGAGAGACACAAATGAATCGGAATTTATTAGAATACTCTATGTGCTTCACCTATATCATTTGAGCTAGAAAATTTTGCTCTAGTGCTTCACTTATATCTTTTAGAGCACGGTGGTGGTTTTATTTTATAGAAACAATTGATCTCTCATGCTTCACTTATATTATTTTGAGAGTCTTCTAGAATAGCATGTTAATTTGCTTTGTTTAAAATTTTAGTCCTAAAAGTGATGAGCATCCAAGATAGGTATAATAAATACTATCATATAAAAAGTGCATTGAATATTATGAGAAGTTTGATACTTGATAGTTGTTTTGAGATATGAAGATGGTGATATTAGAGTCATGCTAGTTCAGTAGTTGTGGATTTGAGAAATACTTGTTCTAAAGTTTGTGATTCCCGTAGCATGCACGTATGGTGAATGTCGGGGAGGCTGATCTGGCCCACGAACACCTATGGGACCGGCGGACCGAGCCCCTTTCGGTTCGGCGGGGGGCGGAGGTCGCACGAAGAGCAGATCGAGGCGAGGCACACGAGCAGTTTACCCAGCTTCGGAGCTCTCCGGAGAGATAACACTCCTCTTGCTGCATGTCCGAGTGTAATCGAGTTCTTGCTTTCAGAGGCTGAGTGCTTCTGATACACACAAGCTGCTAACGAGACCGAGCGTGAGTGTTCTCTGGCTTCGAACCTTTTTCCCTCCTCTAGCTTCGAACCTTTCGAACCCCTCCCTACGTTGCGCATGGGCCTCCTTTTATATGCTAAAGGGGTCTCCGACAGGTGGCAACGTAGACAAGGGTAAAAATGGAAAAGGAGTGGTTGGTACAGCTACTGGTATAGTGTATCATACCTAACCCTGACGGCAGGGGACAAAGGCATTAAATGCCCGTCTACGTCGCCCTAACAGTGCAGAAAGGGACCTCCAGGGGCGCCACCGCTTGCCATGATGGCAATCTTGTCAGCACCGCTTGCCATCATGGTCCGGCATACGCCTGACCTCTTGCCACGGCGCTGGAAAGGTCCTGCGACACGTTAGTGGATGTGCTGGAGCGCAGGTACAGAGCGGTGGTCTGCCGCCGCAAGCGCCTTGCCGCGGTTGTTGTCTTGTCGCGTCCGGAAGCTTGTCGCTCACCGGGCCTTCCCGGCAAGCTCCTCTTGTCGGGGCCTTGTCTCCTAGGTGCCTTGGGTGGCCTGTCGGGGCGGCTGATCTGGCCCACGAACACCTATGGGACCGGCGGACCGAGCCCCGACATCTTTGGCGTGCCAGGTAGGGGGCGTCGAGATTGTGTGAACCTGATCCGGCGTCCACACGAGCTAGATCTTCATCATCTTCATCGACATGCCACCGAAGAAGAAGGCTTCGGCGGCAGATGTTCCGTCAGCGTCGAACCCACCACCACCGGAGCAAACGGGTGGTGGGGTAGACGCCGTGAAGAATGGACGTCGACGGGGGAGCCCACGGTGCTGCCAAGTCCAAGGACAAGGCTGCGCAAACCTCGGCGTTCGTACATGCACCGCGCCCGTCTCAGGAGGCGCGGGACCGACAACGTCATGGTATTCACAACGCCATACGCTCGTTGGACCAAGATCGAGCTGGTGGATCTCGGGATGCTCAAGACCAGCATGCACGCCAACATGCTGGCGCGAGCAAGGCATGGTCGCCTGGACAGGATACTGCTCCTTCTAACTTAGTTAGAAGTCCGAGCATATCCCGCTCCTCGCGCCGTTCGCCACTGCCACCCACCACTCCAGCAGAAGCTTTGGCGAGAGCTCAACTGCTCCTGGATTACCCTCCAACAGCCGACAAGGTCGATGAATGGAGGACCACCATTCAGAGTCTCATCGGCTTTGCCAACGGCGACGCTCCATGGCAGCCGAGTGCATCGCTGCCACGGCAGGACTGCCAAACACGAGCCGGTGGCAACGAAACCGGTGGGGGTGCAACCACCATGCACTCTCCGCCCCGAAAGCCAAGATCGCCGACTCGCCGGATCCACCTCGACAGCGACTCCACCACATCATCCGATCCACGAGCTCCAGCAAGAAGAGGAAGTTGATCTCTGGTGACTATTTTCCGGCAGAGCTTCCCGAAGTCGCCGTCAAGAAGGTCCTCAAGATCAACACCAAGGGTGCTGAGGAGCAGTCTGCTCCGGCAAGCCCTAGGGTTTGTTCTGTTGAAGCAGACGCTCCCGACAAGTTTTGCTCCGGCAAGCTTGCCGGGGAACATCAAGCTCTGGCTGAGCCGCAGGTTCTCGCTGTGGAAGCAGATGTTCCCGCAGCAGCAGATGTGCCTTTAGTCCTTGTTGTCGAGCCGCAAGCTCCAGCATGGGCACAACAGATTGTCCGTTTCCTTCAGACAGGAGAACTTCCCGAAGAGCAAGAAGAAGCGGAAAGAGTAACCTGGCTGTCAAGTATGTACCAGTTTGTCGACAACACACTGTACAGAAGAAGACTCAACGGTGTGAAATTGAAGTGTATTCACTGGGAAGACGGACAAAAGATGTTGGCAGAGATACATGGAGGCATATGTGGTCACCACATTGGCGCCAGAGCACTTGCCGGAAAAGCGTTAAGCAAGGTTTCTTTTGGCCGACAGCCCTCCGTGATGCAAGCGCACAAGTAACCAAGTGTGAAGCGTGCAGTTCCATTCCAAGCAGATACACCAGCCAGCTCAAGCTCTCCAGACGATCCCTTTATCCTGGCCATTTTCGGTGCAGGGGCTCGACATCCTCGGCCCCTTTCCCCGAGCTGTCGGGGGCTTTGAGTACTTGTACGTTGCAATGGACAAGTTCACAAAGTGGCCGGAAGTGGAAGCAGTGAGGAAGGTGTCAGCACAGTCAGCAGTCAAGTTCTTTAGGTCGATTTTTTGCCGTTTTAGAATCCCTAACAGGATCATCACCGACAACGGCACGGAATTCACGAGCCGCACCTTCATGCAGTACGTCCAAGATCTTGGCGCCAAGGTCTGTTTCGCTTCTGTTGCTCATCCGAGAAGCAACGGTCAAGCGGAGAGGGCGAATCTTTGAAGTCTTGTGAGCTCAAGACCAGAACTTTCGACAGGCTGCACAGGTGCGGAAAGAACTGGATTGAGGATCTGGTGTGGACCAAGCGTCGCTCAAGGAAGTCTAGCCTTACCGGAAGCAAACGACAGAAAAGCTAAGTTGCTAAAGTTTGAGCAATCAGTTTTAAATTTTTTAAGTTATCTTCCTCGAACGACCGTACTTTGTATGGAAAACCTGTGCGCGGAGGAACCAACTCGTAGCTAGTTGCACCCTTACTTTGTTTCGAGTCCGCTCAACAACTTAAGTGAGTTGTGACTAGTAGCTAGTTGCGCCCTTACTTTGTTTCGAGTCCGCTCAACAACTTAAGTGAGCTGCGACTAGTAGCTAGCTGCGCCCTTACTTTGTTTCGAGTCCGCTCAACAACTTAAGTGAGCTGCGACTAGTTGCGACAAGGTTTCTTGTCGGTAGCAAGACTTGCCAAAGAAGCTGACGTCCCGCACTCGGCCATGACCTAGGTGCCCGCCGACAAGTTCCCTAAAAGCGTAGGGCAAAAACATACAAAGGAAGGAACCAAGTAAAGGAAATAACATAGCAATTGCTACTCGAAATAGAGTTATATTACAAGATAGCTTGTCGCAGCTCTAATAGATTGTTCTCATAACATGACGAGCAGCTCCTCCGCGCGCTTCTCGATGTCTGCTCCCGCCTTCGCGACCAGCACTTCCCGGGATTCCAGCTTGGCTTGTCGGGCGCGGTAGAGCGGCAAGACTTCGCGGCATTGCTCCTCCTCGGACTTCGCCATTCTGCTGTTTGGTGCGTCGACCAGCATCGATCCAGCGGAGGCGAGCAGCTCTTCATCAAAGTTTCTCCTTCGGCCGGCACGGAGCTCGAAACCCATGGGAGCTTGATGAAGACGCCATCGCCCGGCCTTCAAATAGGCGCGGGCTGGGGCTCTTGAGCCAGCTGCCGCCAGCGGCGGAGGGATCGGTGGTCGGCGTGGCGCTGGCGCTCCTGCGGCCTCGGGGCCGTCGGTCACGATCGCGGACCCTCGCCCGGCTCTGCGGCGGCAGCTTTGGCGGCCTCTTCGCCGGCGGGCTCGTCAGCGCCAGCTTCTTCTCCGATGGCAGCGGCGTCATCAGTATTGCCGCGCGCGTCCTCCTCGCCGGCGGACTCGGTCTCCATTGGCTCTGTGGCGGATGGATATGACGACCGGAAAATGAAGAAAAGTCAAGCAAATATTCAAAAAGAAAATCAGAAGAAGAAGAACACAAGGAAAGTTTTCAAGCAAGAGGATTACCTGTGCTAGGGTCTGCAGTCATGGTTTCCGCCACCAGGGGATCGCTGGTGCTGCCCATTGCCGGAGAGCTGTCCCTTGCCGGAGAACCGCCCCTTGCCGGAGAACGCTCCCTTGCCGGGGAATCCTCCCTTGGCGGTGTAGTCGAAGCAGAAGGCATGTCGAGGCGGCTTGGGCACTCTGGTAAGACTCTGCTCCTACACAAATCAGCGATCGAGATATCGGCAAAGAAAGGGCACCCATGCACGCCTAACAGCGAGGAAGTAAACCATATACTTACGCTGGGGGCTGCTGTTGAGACGCCGTCTCGATGCCTGTTTTGGGCCTGGCCCAACAGCGCTCGGCACCGTGTATAGCCCAGGCCCGAGGGCTCCTGTCGGTGTACTAGAGTAGGGGTACCCTAGTATCCCGAACTCGTGCACGGGCGATTCTGATCCTCCGCAAGGCTTAGGGGTGACCGCCAAGGTCCTCCGTGGTTCCTTTGGAGCCATTCAAGAACAAAGTATTCAAGCCAAGGAGACAAGGCCCGGCAAGAGGAGCTTGCCGGGAAGGCCACCCAAGGCACCTAGGAGACAAGGCCCGGCAAGAGGAGCTTGCCGAAGGCCACCCAAGGCACACAGGGAGACAAGGCCTCGGCAAGAGGAGCTTGCCGGAAGGCCACCCAAAGCACCTAGGAGACAAGGCCCGGCAAGAGGAGCTTGCCGAAGGCCCGATGAGCTACAAGCTTCCGGACGCGACAAGGCAACAACAGCGGCAAAGGCGCTTGCATGGCAGACTCACCACTCAGACTGCGCTCCGGCACATCCACTAACGTGTCGCCACAGGACCTTTCAGCGCCAGCGTGGCAAGAGGCCGTCTTGACGGTGGAGCGCTGGTGGCAAGCAGCGCTGACAAGATTGCCATCGTGGCAAGCGGTGGCGCCCACACGGTCCCTTTCCGCCTTTGTTAGAGGCGGCGTGAGCGGGCATTTAATGCCTTTGTCCCTCGCCGTCGGGGTTAGGTATGATACATCGTACAAGTAGCTGTACCAACCACTCCTTTTCCATTTTTACCCTTGTCTACGTTGCCACCTGTCGGAGACCCCTTTAGCATATAAAAGGAGGCCCATGCGCAACGTAGGGAGGGGTTCAAAAGGTTCGAAGCTAGAGGAGGGGTTCGAAAAGGTCGAAACCAGAAACACTCACGCTCGGTCTCGTTAGCAGCTTGTGTGTACTGTAGCACTCAGCGCTCCGGAGCAAGAACTCAATACACTCAGACATGCAGCAGTAGGAGTGTTATCTCTCCGGAGAGCTCCGAAGCTGGGTAAACTGCTCGTGTGCTTCGCCTCGATCTGCTCTTCGTGCGACCTCCGCCCCCCGCCGAACCGAAAGGGGCTCGGTCCGCCGGTCCCATAGGTGTTCGTGGGGCTGATGCAGCCCGTGCACAAGTTCGGGATACTAGGGTACCCCTACTCTAGTACACCGACAGTGAACCGTTATGTGATGAAGTCAGAGCATGATTTATTTATTGATTGTCTTCCTTATGAGTGGTGGTCGGGGACGAGCGATGGTCTTTTCCTACCAATCTATCCCCCTAGGAGTATGTGCGTAGTACTTCGTTTTTTGATAACTAATAGATTTTTGCAATAAGTATGTGAGTTCTTTATGACTAATGTTGAGTCCATGGATTATACGCACTCTCACCCTTCCACCATTGCTAGCCTCTCTAATACACAGACCTTTCGCCGGTATCATACAACCACCATATACCTTCCTCAAAACAGCCACCATACCTACCTATTATGGCATTCCCATAGCCATTCTGAGATCTATTGCCATGCAACTTACCACCGTTCCATTTATTATGACACGCTTCATCATTGTCATATTGCTTTGCATGATCATGTAGTTGACATTGTATTCGTGGCAAAGCCACCATTCATAACTCTTTCATACATGTTACTCTTGATTCATTGCATATCCCGGTACCCCGCTGGAGGCATTCACATAGAGTCATATTTTGTTCTAAGTATTGAGTTGTAATTTTTGAGTTGTAAGTAAATAAAAGTGTGATGATTATCATTATTAGAGCATTGTCCCATGTGAGGAAAGGATGACGGAGACTATGATTCCCCCACAAGTCGGGATGAGACTCCGGACTAAAAATAAAAAAAAGAGAAAGGAAAGAGGCCATAAGAAAAGAGAAGAAGGCCCAAAAATAGAGAGAGAGAAAATGAGAGAAAAAGAGAGAAGGGACAATGTTACTATCCTTTTACCACACTTGTGCTTCAAATTAGCACCATGATCTTCATGATAGAGAGTCTCTTAAGTTTTCACTTTCATACACTAGTGGGAATTTAACATTATAGAACTTGGCTTGTATATTCCAATGATGGGCTTCCTCAAAATGCCCTAGGTCTTCGTGAGCAAGCGAGTTGGATGCACACCCACTTAGTTTATTTTGTTGAGCTTTCATACACTTATAGCTCTAGTGCATCCGTTGCATGGCAATACCTACTCACTCACATTGATATCTATTAATGGCCATCTGCATAGCCCATTGATACACCTAGTTGATGTGAGACTATCTTCTCCTTTTTGTCTTCTCCACAACCACCATTCTATTCCACATATAGTGCTATGTCCATGGCTCACGCTCATGTATTGCGTGCAGATTGAAAAAGTTTGAGAACATCAAAAGTATGAAACAATTGCTTGGCTTGTCACCGGGGTTGTGCATGATTTAAATATTTTGTGTGGTGAAGATAGAGCATAGCCAGACTATATGATTTTGTAGGGATAACTTTCTTTGGCCATGTTATTTTGAGAAGACATGATTGCTTAGTTAGTATGCTTGAAGTATTATTATTTTCATGTCAATATTAAACTTTTATCTTGAATCTTTCGGATCTGAACATTCATGCCACATTAATGAAAATTACACTGAGAATTATGCTAGGTAGCATTCCACATCAAAAATTCCATTTTTATCATTTACCTACTCGAGGACGAGCATGAATCAAGCTTGGGGATGCTTGATACGTCTCCAACGTATCTATAAGTTTTGATTGTTCCATGCTATTATATTATCTGTTTTGGATGTTTAACGAGCTTTACTAAGCACTTTTATATTATTTTTGGGACTAACCTATTAACCGAAGGCCCAGTGCAAATTGCTGTTTTTTTGCCAATTTCAGTGTTCCACAGAAAAGGAATATCAAACGGAGTCCAAACAGAATGAAACCTCGGGAGAGTTATGTTTGGAACAAACGTGATCCAGGGGACTTGGATGGACGTCAAGAAATAAGCAAGGAGGCCACGAGGTAGGGAGGCGCCCCCACCCTCGTGGGCCCCTCAACTCCACCGACCTACTTCTTCCTCCTATATATATATATATATATATATATATATATATATATATATATATATATATATATCCATATACCCCGAAAACATCCAGGAGCACCACGAAACCCTATTTGCACTGCCGCAACCTTCTATACCCGTGAGATCCCATCTTGGGGCCTTTTCCAACGCTCCGCCGGAGGGGGCATCGATCACGGAAGGCTTCTACATCAACACCATAGCCTCTCCGATGATTTGTTAGTAGTTTACCACAAACCTTCGGGTCCATAGTTATTAGCTAGATTGCTTCTTCTCTCTCTTTGGATCTCAATACAAAGTTCTCCTCGATCTTCTTGGAGATCTATTCGATGTAACTCTTTTTAAGGTGTGTTTGCGAGATCCGATGAATTGTGGGTCTATGATCAAGATTATCTATGAACAATATTTGAATCTCCTCCGAATTCTTTTATGTATGATCAGTTATCTTTGCAAGTCTCTTCGAATTATCAGTTTGGTTTGGCCTACTAGATTGATCTTTCTTGCAATGGGAGAAGTGCTTAGCTTTGGCTTCAATCATGCGGTGCTCGATCCCAGTGACAGAAGGGGAAATGAAACGTATTGTATTGTTGCCATCAAGGATAAAAAGATGGGCTTTATATCATATTGCTTGAGTTTATCCCTCTACATCATGTCATCTTGCCTAATGCGTTACTCTGTTCTTATGAACTTAATACTCTAGATGCATGCTGGATAGCGGTCGATGTGTGGAGTAATAGTAGTAGGTGCAGAATCGTTTCGGTCTACTTGTCGCGGACGTGATGCCTATATACATGATCATGCCAAGATATTCTCATAACTATGCACTATTCTATCAATTGCTCGACAATAATTTGTTCACCCACTGTAATACTTATGCTATCTTGAGAGAAGCCACTAGTGAAACCTATGGGCCCCGGGTCTATTCTCCATCATATAAGTTTCCAATTTTACTTTGCAATCTTTACTTTCAAACTTTATCATAAAAATACCAAAAATATTATCTTATCACCTCTATCAGATCTCACTTTTTCAAGTGGCCGTGAAGGGATTGACAATCCATTTATCGTGTTGGTTGCAAGGTTCTTATTTGTTTGTGTAGGTGTCAGGACCCCGATTCCAAGTCACCCCGATCTAGCCGGTAACACCTCATATCACTTTGCGGCCTCACGCACGGTATTCCCACGGGTGTCGCCTTACCATGGCCCGGGACCGTTATGCCTTTTGGCTCACGTATATGATAGTGTCGCTAGCATCCATATGATAGAGAAACCAGGCCGACATGACTAGTCGTGAACCCAAAGTGGCACTAACTTACGGGGACATGCATACATGAATCAACATTGAGCATGTCGGTCAGCAGCGTGCGAATCCGGGCTGTAGCACTGGGCTAACAGGACTCCGGTGAACCGGGCTGTAACAGGCTAGGAAGGACTCCGGATGTCACCACGCGACATTTCCCCAAAGGGACAGACACATGAACGAAGTGAATCACATGCCGGCCAGTCAAGTGTTCCGGAGCAGAAGTGCTGGGCTAGCAGGACTCCAGTGAACCGGGCTGTAGCAGACTACTATGGCTCCTGGAAGCACAAGACTACATTTCCCCATAAGAGAGGCTACCAAGGATAAACAACTAGGTTGTTGGATCCCACACATACCAAGCATTTCAATCATACACACAATATTATCGATATGTGTAAATACAACATGGCATCACAACATAACTCTACGACTCAAGTATTTATTCATTAGGCTCCGAGGAGACAAGTATTACAAACATGGGTCTCATGACCCAACATTAAGAGCATACAAGTCAAAGCACATGCGGAAGCTTAACATGTCTGAGTACAGACATCTACAAATGAAAAAGGCGGAGAAGCCTGACTATCTACCAGATCCTGCCGAGGGCACAAGATCGTAGCTGAGGTAACAAGCTAAACGTCGAAGACCACACGGAACTACTAGTGAGACTGAAGTCTCTCTGCAAAAACATAAAATAGGCAAACGTGAGTACAAATGTACCCAGCAAGACTTACATCAGAACTAACTACATATGCATCGGTATCAACAAAGGGAGTGGTGGAGTTTAACTGCAGCAAGCCAGCTTTGACTCGGTGGCTATCTTAAACTACGACTGCAAGTAACTCTTTTGAGGTGCCGCACACGAGTCCACATATTCACCATATCAATACACCACTATGGATCCGCTCCCGTCTCCCTACGAGAAGGCCATCCATAGCACTCACGCTTATCTTGCGCGATTTAGAGTATCCACTTTCACTTGTCTATGAACTGTTATAGGCAACCCAGGAGTCCATTATCATGACGCGGCTATTCGAATAGATCATTTATAACCCTGCAGGGGTGTACTTCTTCACACATGTTTCCACCACTTAGCATCTGCAAACGACATGTGCTCGGCAGACTTCAAGCGAAAGCCGATGTGGGTGTAGACCACGACCTACCTAAACACTCAAGTCTCTAGTCCATGTTTATCGCCTATCCAGGTTCCATCCGCAGGGAGTCCGGCCGAGGTTTCCACATACGGCCCCGAACGATGTGTGCAGGGTTCCCGAGACACCAAACGGGCGCCCAGTACACCGTGCCACGTGCCTACCTGTCGGGGCAGGCTGATCTGGCCCACGAACACCTATGGGACCGGCGGACCGAGCCCCTTTCGGTTCGGCGGGGGCCGGAGGTCGCACGAAGAGCAGATCGAGGCGAAGCACACGAGCGGTTTACCCAGCTTCGGAGCTCTCGAGAGATAACACTCCTACTGCTGCATGTCTGAGTGTATTGAGTTCTTGCTCGGGAGCGCTTGAGTGCTACAGTACACACAAGCTGCTAGCGAGACCGAGCGTGAGTGTTCTCTCCCCTCCTTCTACGTTGCGCACGGGCCTCCTTTTATATGCTCAAGGGGTCTCCGACAGGTGGCAACGTAGGCAAGGGTAAAAATGGAAAATGAGTTGTGGTTGGTACAACTACTTGTACAGTGTACCATACCTAACCCTGCCAGGCAGGGGACAAAGGCATTAAATGCCTGTCTACGTCGCCCTAACAGTGCAGAAAGGGACCGCCAGGGGCACCACCGCTTGCCACGATGGCAATCTTGTCAGTGCCGCTTGCCACCGCGCTCCGTGGCGCAAGACCCCTCTTGGCTACCGGAAAGGTCAGGCGACACGTTAGTGGATGTGCTTTGGAGCACAGTGCAGTGGTGATGCCGCATGGCAAGCGCCTTGCATGGTTGTTGTCTTGTCGCGTCCGGAAGCTTGTCGCTCATCGGGCCTTCCCGCAAGCTCCTCTTGCCGGGGCCTTGTCTCCTAGGTGCCTTGGGTGGCCTTGCCGCAACAAGCTCCTCTTGCCGGGCCTTGTCTCCCAGTGCTTGAATACTTTGTTCTTGAATGGCTCCAAAGGAACCACGGAGGACCTTGGCGGTCACCGGTAAGCCTTGCATGGAGGGGCTGCAATCGCCCGTGCACAAGTTCGGGATACTAGGGTACCCTACTCTAGTACACGGACAGAGCCCCGGGCCTGGGCCACACATGGTGCCGGCGGCTGTTGGGCCAGGGGGCCAAAACAGTGCAGACGCACGCGGCCCGGGTTACGCCCGTAACTCACCCCGGACCCACCAGGCCCTCCACGACCGACACGCGCCGAGTGCGGCGTCGTGTGAGATATCTTGGTTGGTTTCTTTATTCGGAAAGACGGAACGTCCGCCTCCCTCCTTATAAGCAGGGAAACAAGGGCAGTTCGCCCATCTCGCTTGATTCTTTGTCCAATCTCGAAAAACCCCGCTGCTTCCCCTTCTTCCCAAGGCTGAAGAGAGAGCAGCGCTCCGCCCCCATCGCCACCAAAGATCACCAACGCCACGATCTCCCTCACCACCTCCGCCATGGCTTCAAAGCCGATAAGGGGAAGGCCGTGAAGTCGGCCGAGGCGCAGCGACTTGCGGCGCTGAAGGAGCGGCAATCTTTCCCCAGCTTGCCGCGAGGGAGCCGAGGGAGTACTACTACCTCTTACGTCGACGGAGACGGAGCGCATCCGCGCCTGAAGGTACTCCTACCGCTTGCCCGAACTGGCTCAATGGGTACCCTTTCTTCGCTGTTCTCTGCGGGCTCGCCCGCCTTTCTCTGAATTTTCTGCGATAT
Source organism: Aegilops bicornis (assembly GCA_021605145.1). Classification (NCBI taxonomy): domain Eukaryota; kingdom Viridiplantae; phylum Streptophyta; class Magnoliopsida; order Poales; family Poaceae; genus Aegilops; species Aegilops bicornis. The sequence continues at coordinate 395,807,539 of CM038673.1, read as the reverse complement.
CATGAACACCTCACGGGTTCCGCCTCCTTGACTTCACTCCCAATGTTGTTACGACCATGGCAGTTTTCGCACATCTCTGCGAAAACTTTGTCGGAGTCCATCCAAACGTAGCCCTTTTCCGCCACTTCTTTATGCTCCGAGTTGAGAGAGGGAGCCTCTTTACGGTGGGATCGCCCGGATCTCGAGGACCAGCAAGAAGGAAGCTTATCTGGAGGAGAGCTCCGCAGCAAATGGGATGAGTGGAGAGCAGACCGGTGATGGATTGTCGAGGAGAACCCGCAGCCATTCGCCCAGCGCCAAACCTCGAGGTGCGGCAACGATTGGAGCAGTCTGGCCCCGAAGATGCTAGGCTGAAGATTGCCGTCATCCGGATCCTACGCCTGAGGTTTGCCGGACTCACTGTAGGCGCCGTTGGCGCAGATTTCCTTCGTCGCCGCATCGCCCCCCTGCAGGAGAGGAGGAGACCCGCCTGGGAGTTCCAGAACGCGGCGGATATCATTGTCCTGGAACTGTCCTGGAACTGGACGCGATGCTCTTGGAGCTGTTCAAGCACGATCCTGAGCATCCCGGAGCGTTCAGGTTGCCGAAGAATGTCGTCCCGTTGTGCAACAATTCCTCGCTCGACCGCATTTGTGCAATGATGCCATTGTGCGACTCGCATGGAATCGTTCCAACCTGGCAAGAGCCTGCAGATGACGTCGTGCGAGTGTTCTTTGACAGCCTGGTAGAAGTGCCGGTCCGCCCCGATGAACAGAAGAGCCTCACCGCGACACCACCGATGATGAGATGCGGCGCAGACGCCATACAGTGGAAGAGGCGGCAGCAGGCCGCCATGGGCGAAGTTCGGATTCACCTTGGAGGAGGCAGAGGCAGGAGGCGGCAAGCCTTGTCGGCGAGGGAGTTTGCCGGGCGAGGAAGAGCTTGTCGAGCCTGAAGCCGAGTCGAGCGAGCCCGCCGAGGGCACCTCCTCCCTCCTTGAGACAGCTTGGCGAGCGGAGCCCCAGCTCCACCAAGAAGGCGTCTCCGCAAGGCCGGAGGCGTGGCGAAGCGGCAGACGGGTCATCAGCCGCCCAGCGCGCGCTGACGCAGCTCCACCGCTGCAAGCACTTGTTGCCGCTGGAGCACCTCACGCCGCTTCTTGACAGCTGGAGGCGGGGCCCTCGCAGACCACGCTTCGCTCCCGCCAAAAGCGGCCAAGGGAACCTACTCCTCCGCCTCGTCGTCTTGGGCGAGCCAGAATTTGATCTCTCCGCGCTCAGCTCCGACGAGGAAGAAGAAGAGTAAGATTCTTTGCAGCATTTGTAGTTCTTCGGCTTGTTGCTTTGTCTTGTATCTGATTTGCTTCACTCTGAACACATTCCTTTTCAGGACGCTGGCCCAGAGAGCGTCGAAGAGAGCCAAGGCCCCGGTTTACTTCCTGCTGTTAGGCGTGCATGGGTGCCCTTTCTTTGCTGATATCTGACTGCTGATTTGTGTAGGAGCAAAGCAGCCTTACCAGGAGTGCCCTAAAGCCGCTCCTGACATGCCTTCGCCGACTACACCGCCAAGGAGGATTCCCGGCAAGGGAGCGTTCTCCGGCAAGGAGACTTCTCGGCAAGGGGCAGCTCTCCGCAAGGGACAAGACCAGTGATCCCTGGCGGCGTAGACCATGACTGCAGACCCTAGCACAGGTAATCCTCTTGCTTGAAAACCTTCCTTGTGTTCTTCTTCTTCTGATTTTCTTTTTGAATATTTGCTTGACTTTTCTTCATTTTCCGGTCGTTAGATCCATCCGCCACAGAGCCAATGGAGACCGAGTCCGCCGGCGAGGAGGACGCGCTGCCGGGTAATCCGACGACGCCGCTGCCATCGGAGAAGAAGCCGGGCCGACGAGCCCGCCGTGAAGAGACCGCCAAAGCTGCCGCCGCAGAAGCCGGCGAGGGGTCCGCGATCGACCGACGGCCCCGAGGCCGCAGGAGCGCCAGCGCCTTCTGGCCGACCGCCGATCCCTCCGGCTGCTGCGGCAGCGCTGGACTCAAGAGCCCCAGCCTGGCGCCTATTTGAAGGCGGCGATGGCGTCTTCATCAAGCTCCATGGGCGCCGAGCTCTGTGGCGCCGGTCGAAGGAGAAACTTTTGATGAAGAGCTGCTCGCCTCACTGGATCGACTGGTCGACGCACCAAACAGCAGCGGCGAAGTAGTGCGAGGAGGAGCAGCTGCTGCGAAGGCTGCTTGTCGCTCTACCGTGCCCGACAAGCCAAGCTGGAATCCCAAGAAGCGCTTGTCGCGAAGGCGGGAGCAGACATCGAGAAGCGCGCGGAGGAGCTCCGGGGCCACAGCTGCCGAGGCTGCCAAGAAGGAGCTGGAGACGAAGGTGATGCAGCTGGAGGCCAATCTCAAGGAGAGTGGCGAGGAGCTTGCTACACTCAAGCATGAGCGCAAGAAGGACGCCTACACTCTTGGCGAGCTGCAGGGCCGTCTCGCCGAGAGGAGCAAGGAGCTCAGCGCCGCCAAGGACTCCAACGCAGATCTTGAGTTGAAGCTGACCACCTTGACTCGGTATTTGGGCCGGACGGCGCTGAGGAGCAGGAGGTGGCCTTGAAGGAGAAGATCAAGGCCGACGAGGCGCTCTTGGCGAGTCTTCGCCGCCTGTAATACCTTTAGGGAGAATGTGGAGCACTGGACCGAGGGTCTCGTGGATGTTGCTGCAGCCATCGACAGGGAGCTGGCGCAGCTGGAGATGGAGGATCTTGGGTATTCCTCTGATGAGCACCTCCGACCCAGCGCCAAGCTCAGCTTGTTCTTCAAGGGCGTGGTGACGGCCCTCCAGCGACTCCGGGAAGAAATCCCAAAGCAGCTGGCCGAGGAGTCGCGCCAGATCTATGCGGGAGCTCTTCAAAAGGTGCTGATGAAGGTGGCCTTCCGCAACCCAGGCCTCAACCTCACCAACGTCCTCAGGTCCTTGCCGCCGGATGCTGATGTGGAAGCGCTCAAGACCCTTGTCGCACCCATCGTGGACAGGGTGAGCGGGATCAAGAGGGTTGAGGCGTCGCGTAGATTAGGCCGCCCGCTTTCTCTTTTTCTTGCAGCTGCTGGTCATGTTATGAGAACGATCTATCGAGCTGCGACGAGCTATCTTGTAATATAACTCTATTTCGGTAGCAATTGCTATGCTATTTCCTTTACTTGGTTCCTTCCTTTGTATGTTTTTGCCCCACGCTTTTAGGGAACTTGTCAACACAGGCACTGGTCATGAAGCGCTGAAAAGGGACGTCAACAGCTTTGGCGGTCTTGCTACCGACAAGAAACCTTGTCGCAACTAGTCGCATAACTCACTTAAGTTGTTGAGCGGACTCGAAACAAAGTAAGGGCGCAACTAGCTACGAGTTGGTTCCTCCGCACAGGTTTTCCATACAAAGTACGGTCGCTCGAGGAAGATAACTTAAAAATTTAAAACTGATTGCTCAAACTTTAGCAACTTAGCTTTTCTGCTTTGCTTCCCGGTAAGGTTAGACTTCCTTGAGCGACGCTTGGTCCACACCATTATCTTCTCCTTTCCCCCGGCAAACTTGTGGGCGAGGAACCTTCCTTTCTTTGAGAAAGAGAAAGAAGAGAAAATAAAGATATGAAGCCTTATGGCTCGTTATTGCTTACCGGGGGTAGGTGCTGCACAAAGTGTCAGATAACGCATGCAAAATAGAAGTAGAAAGCATGATATTGACAAGATGTGCGAAGCACATTAGCTTTACTTATGCACGGGGTCTGCGCCCGGCTTTGTACAAAGGATTATATGCAACATCAGCAAGACTTGTACAAAAGGTGGTTGCCGGAACAGGTTCCGGCAACCGCGCTTCTGAGTAAAACTTACGAAGATGCTCAATGTTCCAGGAGTTGCTCACCGGAATGCCATCTTCGGTCTCAAGGCGGATAACGCCAGGCCTAGTGACTCGTTTCAACCGGTAAGGGCCTTCCCACCTCGGCGTCAACTTGTTGGAATTCTTGGCGGACTGAACGCGCCGAAGAACAAGGTCCCTCGAGACTTCTGGCATTAACTGCGGCTATGGTAGCGGCGCCAAAGCTTGTCGGTATCGAGCTCGTCTGGCTGACTGAAGACGATCCTCCTCAAGGAGCAGCGCGTCATCTTGTCGCAACTGCTCTTGCTCAATCTCATCATAAGCGAGCACTCGAGGTGATCCATATACGAGTTCCATGGGGAGAACTGACTCCGCTCCATAGACTAGAGCGAAAGGTGTCTGGCCAGTGGCTCGATTTGGCGTCGTCCTGATCGACCAAAGAACCACCGGCAGCTCCTCAATCCAGTTTCTTCCGCACTTGTGCAGCCCGTCGAAAGTTCTGGTCTTGAGCCCGCGCAGCACTTCAAAGATTCGCCCTCTCCGCTTGACCATTACTTCTCGGATGAGCAACGAAGCGAAGCGGAACCTTGGCGCCAAGATCTTGGGCGTCTTGCATGAAGGTGCGGCTCGTGAATTGCGTGCCGTTGTCGGTGATGATCCTGTTAGGGATTCGAAATGGCAAACAATCGACCTAAAGAACTTGATCGACCGTTGTCTTTGTTACCTTCCTCATCGCTTCCACTTCCGGCCACTTTGTGAACTTGTCGATTGCAACGCATAAGTACTCAAAGCCCCGAACAGCTTCGGGGAAAGGGGCCGAGGATGTCGAGCCCCTGCACGAAAAATGGCCAGGATAAAGGGATCATCCGGAGAGCTTGAGCTGGCTGGTGTATCTGCTTGGAATGGAACAGCACGTTTCACACTTGGTTACTTGTGCGATTGCATCCCGGAGGGCTGTCGGCCAAAAGAAACCTTCTTTGGAACGCTTTGCGGCAAGTGCTCTGGCGCCAATGTGGTGACCACATATGCCTCCATGTATCTCGCCAACAGCTTTTGTCCGTCTTCCCCGTGAATACACTTCAATTTCACACCGTTGAGTCTTCTTCTATACAGTGTGTTGTTGACAAACTGGTACATACTTGTCTGCCGGGTTACTCTTTCCGCTTCTTCTTGCTCTTCGGGAAGTTCTCCTGTCTGAAGGAAAGCGGACAATGTCTTTGTGCCCATCTTTGGAGCTTGCGGCTCGACAACAAGGACTAAAGGCACATCTGGCCGCTGCGGGAACATCTGCTTCCACGGCGAGAACCTGCGGCTCAGCCGGAGCTTGACGTTCCCCGGCAAGTTTGCCGGAGCAAAACTTGTCGGGAGCGTCTGCTTCAACGGAACGAACCCTAGGGCTTGCCGGAGCAGACTGCTCCTCAGCACCCTTGGTGTTGATCTTGAGGACCGTCTTGACGGCGACTTCGGGAAGCTCTGCCGGAAAATTGTCACCAGAGATCAACTTCCTCTTCTTGCTCTGTCCGGTTGATGGCGTTACAGACGGTTAAGTCAGCTTGAGCACAAAAATCCCTGGTTCCAGGTGTAACTTAAGTCTGGCGCGACTTGACGGGCCATCGACAATGTCATTCTGAGCTCTTGGAACATGTTCCATTTGTAGGCCGTCAAAGTGATCTTCTAGCTTTCTCACTTCATCAACATAAGCTTCCATCAACGGACTCTGATAACTCTTGTTCACTTGGCGGATGACAAGTTGTGAATCACCCCTGACAATGAGCTTCTTGATGCCAAGGTCTACTGCGATCCACGAGGCGGCAAGCAAACCTTCATACTCTGCAGTATTGTTTGTTGCTTGCTCCTTGGGAAAGTGCATCTGGACTACGTACTTGAGGTGCTCTCCGTGGGTGCAACAAGTAGCACGCTCAAGACTGGGCGCCTTTGCAGCGAGAAGGCACCATCAAAGTACATCAGCCACTCTTTGCTTGCTTCCTTGACGGGGATACTCGTTTCTGGAATTTGTTCATCTTGTGTCGGCGTCCATTCTGCTATGAACTCCGCCAATGCTCTGCTTTGGATAGTTGAAGTGCTCTCAAATTTGAGGCCAAAGCTTGACAGTTCCAGTGCCCACTCGGCAATCCTGCCTGTTGCCTCTGGATTTTGCAGTATCCTCTTCAGCGGAAAACGAGTGACGACTGTGATCTCATGTGCCTGGAAGTAATGGCGCAGCTTTCTCGAGGCCATGAGGAGGCCGAAAAGCAATTTCTGCACACCAGAGTACCTTGACCTAGCCCCTGCAGAAGGGAACTGACAAAGTAAACCGGCGCTGCACCATTCTTTTTCTCGCATCTTCTCATGCGGCTGCGTAGATCCATCCTTGTCGGGACCAGAGCTTGCGGTGAAGCCCCTCGCCGTCATTTGGATGCATCTGCCATGGTTGCTAGCTCATCATCTGCCTCCCTCTCCGCTACTAACGCAGCACTAACCACTTGATTGGTTGCCGCTATATATAGCAGCAACTTGTCTTGTGGCTTAGGTGCGACAAATGTTGGAGTGGAGGACAGGTATCTCTTCAAGTCCTGCAGCGCAGCCTCCGCTTCAGGAGTCCATTTCATTGGACCTGCCTTTTCCAAAATTTTGAAAAATGGCAGGGCGCGCTCAGCAGATCTAGAGATAAACTTCTTTGAGAGCAGCTACGAACCGGCAAGCCTTCAGACATCCCCGACGCGCTTACGCTCAATGGCCTTGATCTTGTCGGGATTGGCTTCAATTCCCATTGAGACACGAAGAACCCGAGAAGCTTGCGGAAGGGACTCCAAACACATACTTCTCAGGGTTGAGCTTGAGGTTGATGTTGCGCAGATTTGCAAAGGTTTCGTCTAAATCTTGAATCAGAGTCGCCTTGTCCTTGCTTTTGACCACTATGTCATCCATGTAGGCTTCCACATTTCTGTGCATTTGCGGCTTAAAAGCGTCATGGACTACTCTTGCAAATGTTGAACCAACATTCTTTAATCCGAAAGGCATCCGTACGAAACAGTATGTGCCACATGGGGTGATGAATGCAGTCTTCTCCTCATCCTCTTCTGCCATGAAGATCTGATGATATCCTGAGTATGCATCCAGAAATGAAAGCAAATCACATCCGGACGTGGAGTCAACAACCTGGTCGATGCGCGGCAAGGGAAATGGGTCTTTGGGACAAGCTTTATTGACATCGGTAAAGTCGATACAAAGCCTCCATTTCCTGTTTGTCTTGCGTACAACAACATGATTGGCCAACCACGTAGGATGGAGCACTCCTCTAACAAGGCCTGCTGCTTCCAATTTCTTGATTTCTTCTGCGATGAATTCTTGGCGCTCCAACGCACCTTCGACTTTACGCTTGACGGGCGCGCATGAGGACAAACGGCAAGATGGTGCTCAATTACTTTCACAGGAACACTTTGGGGATGTCGACGGTTGCCACGCAAACACGTCGGCGCTTCGCCCATGAGGAAAGCAACGAGCGCCTTCCTATTTAGGGTCGAGAGTGGCAGCGATGGTGAAGGTACCACCGGTGCCGTCTTCCTTGGCGGACACCTTCTTGGTCTCCGGTGGAGATGCCATCGTCTTCTTACACTTGCCGGTGGAGCTCGATGGTGCGTCCTCGACGGTAGCGCAGCACTCCGAAGAGGTGCGCTTGCCAGAGTGGGCATCAGAGCTCTTGCCGGACTTGGTCTTCTTCTTCGCCCCGGGAGCTTCAGCGGCAAGTGGCTTGCAATCTACGGCAGCTGCTGCTTCCCGGTAGATCTTGTCGGCGCAGATAAGAGCATCCTTCTTGTCGCTAGGGACAGAGATGACACTTATCGGGTCTGGCATCTTCAGCATGTTGTATGCATAGTGAGAGGCTGCCATGAATTTGGCGAGTCTTTGAATGACCAAGTATCCCATTGTAAGGCAATGGAAAGTCAAGAACGTCAAAAGTGACCCTCTCGATCCTGAAGTTCAACTTCACGCCAAATGTCACCGACAACGTGATCTTTCCCTTGACTTGCTCCTTCCGGATTGATTCTCGGGAATGTGCGGTCTCTTCGAGCTTCGCCATCGAGGATCTGGAGTTTCGGAGCACCGCGGAGGAGATCAGGTTCAAGCCGGCCCGCCGTCAACTAGCATCTTAGTGACCTTGAGGTTGTAGATAGTTGGTGAAACCAACATCGGCAAGCACCGACCGCAGATTACGATCGTGGTGGTCCTCAATATCAAAGATGATAGGCGTCTTGGACCATTTCGAGAGGCTTGCGTGACTCAGCGGATGGTTACGCCGCATTGACTTCCGCATCCTTTGCTTGAGCTGGCGGTGTGAAGTATGCAGAGAAGCACCGCCGTCAACGCCTGAGGACCTCCGTGGCTTAATGGAACTCCTGCTCATCGGTCTCGTCATCATCCATGTCTTCATCATCGTCGTCTTCATCCTTGTCGCGGCGCGGGGAGGTCTGTCTCCTTGCCGCTGCTTGGCCTTGCCTTGGCGTCCTCCTCGACCGGGGCGTTTCTTGCTAGCTCCTCCGGCACCTTCACGGGCTTTCTCCTTGTCGCGTCGTTCGTATTCAGCCTACGCTGCTCGACGAGCTGCTCGACCTTTTGCAGCTCACGGAGGTCATGGCCCTTGGTGCGGTGGATCTTGCGATCTTGTTTGTTGGTGCTGGCCTCTCTGCTTGTCGGCGGATCGCCATACCGACTGGCAGTTGGTGCGAGGGCAACCTCCTTGCCGGAGCTACCAGCTTTGGCTTTCTTGGCGCCACCTCCGTTCTTGCGGACTACTCGACAACTAGCACATCTTTGCCTTTCTTCTTCCTGTTGTTCCGCCGCCGGTTTTTCTTTGCCGGGGCGGTCTCCTCACTATCAGATCCTCCTGCTTCAGTGTAGCGACCTGACCCAACATCGGTCAAGTCTCTGTGTCTGTACCATCCCAAGATCATGCTGGTACTCACAGTACATCGATAAAGTAATCAAAGTTCAATCACACCTGAATTTTATTACACGATTCTCATATAGAGTCTTTATTACAAGGGAATAAATTGGCTCAAGGCCAACTCATGAGAAATAAACAACTAATGTTGCGGAAGCGTCGAGGTAAGCGAGTCCATCCGACTCCAAAGGGCAATCGCCGAGCGCGGAGCGTAGCCTCACTCCTGATCGGAATATATCTCTGCAACATAATACGTTGCAGCCATGTAGATCAGCTTTTGGAATAAGCTGGCAAGTCATGAAGAATAACAATAATAAAGTTACTACCTCTATATGCATTTTGGCTGTGGAGCTCTAAGTTTCATCATTTTGCGTAAAAGCCAATTTTATCCTACTACTGATGGACTTATTTGCAAATTACTACAAATTGTTGGCAGTTATTGAGATGGTTCCGCCAACCAATATCTCGTTCCCAATTATTAAGTCATAAACCCTCAAATTAATTCATTAGTTTTAGTGTTGAGATATCCGAATACTTCCAAGGTCCAGATGCTCAAATGTCCGTAACCGGGGACACGGCTAATCGATTAGGTTTAAACTCTGCAGAGGTTTGCGCACTTTCCCCGCAAGAATCATTCCTCCTTTAGAGTCTTCGCACTTCATGGTGTTTGAAGGCGGACGAATGAAACGAGGTCTTCCAAAGAGTTCTTACGGCCACCGCGGTACCCATCCAATCCTACCGTTCGTCTACTTCTCGTAGTACCCGTCCCAGGCGTCACTACTAGGGTCAACCCAGCGAGAGCCCATAATGGCTTGCGGCTGCCTGAGTAAGCTTCGGTCATGGGGCATCCATCCTTCTCTTTGTGGCTGGGTGAAGCTTTCCGCAGGATGTCATGGCGCTTCTCCATGCATCCCGCCACCACTGGGTGCTCCAGGTGCCCGTCAACCATCCTCCACCCAAGAGTGATTTTCCGAAGTCCATCTTGATCATTGTAGTCCATGGGTTGTCATCATCATTGACTCTCACATCTTGCTTATGAATTTCACTCATCCCATATCCGTCTACGAGCATAGCAAAATAACTACTACGTCCCCGGGTCATGGTAACAAGGGATTGGTTCATCCTACCACATGATACTACTCAAGTTTAATGACTTCAAGATTTTACTACTGCATGCAATGGTGGGGTGGTGACAACTACTAATGCACAAAAACATAGGTATAGAAATAACATGATCAAAACTTGCCTTCTTGATGATCCTCGTAAGCTAAAGAGTCGTAGTAGCAAGCTTAGCACTCCGGAAACTCTACCGAGACAAACAATGAACACAATAAGCAAAACAATAGGATCACATAACACAACATAACAGAAATAACATAACACAACAAAGCAACCAAAACCAAATCCAAAGGAAAACTCAAAGAGAAATCACTCAAAGTTTCCTACTTCAACAATAGCTAGAACTAGTTTTTATATAACAAAATTTCTTGAAATAACCTAATCATGGTTTTAGGTTAACTTAACAGAAAAGGATTCACTAAGCAATTAGGAGCAAAAAGAATTAATAAAAAAAACTATTATAAAACTCATTTTAGGCCTAATCCAATTTCTATTAAGAAAAATAATTTAAAACTTTTATTAATTATAAATAAAAGTTCATCTACTATAATGACAGAAACTATCCTAGAATAACTAATCACAAGTTAAAAATAAATTCATTTACTAATTAAAATATTAGGAAAACAGGAACTAATCAATTAATTAGGATTAATAGGATTCTGTCTAAAACTAATTATTTATTAATCCTAAAATACCAAAGTTAATTTCTAGGGTTTGGCAAAGTCAAAATAAAGTGGTGACAAAAAGAATCATGCAAAAATAATTTTTCTAACTAAAACTATAGCAGATTTGCTATTCTGACTAAAACAATATTAAAGCATTTTTAATTATTTTTAACATAGCTAAATATATATTTTTCTGAAACTACATAAAATTTGCAATCCAACAAAAAAAGAATCACTCAAAAATATTAAACAGAATAAAAGATATACATTTATGAAAATTGGAACTATTAAGCTAAAACAGAAAATCAAATTAAAAGAAAAAGCCCAATGGGCCTATATCTGTGCACTAGGCGTAGTTTAGTCTAAACGGGCCTAGGGTTAACTAAAACGAACCGCCTAAACAAATAAACCTAACTAAAATAAACCGCTCGGGCCGTCCGGTTTTCTAATAAAACATACCCCTTGGGGCTTCTAATCCTAACCACACGATTGGGATCGGACGGGAGGGAATTCGGGACTCACGGACTCGGACTCGGCGGCGGGCGGCGAGAGTGCTCAGGCGTTGAGTCGTCAGCTGAGCTTGGCGAGACGTCGGGAGGTCTTGAGGGAGCTCGGGAGGGTTCGGTGGTGTCGGGAAGGTCAGGGTGCACCAGGCGGGCGGCAGCGAGGGTTTTGGGCCCGGAGGTGAGCTCGGGCTCCGGCGTGCCGGGAGAGAGAGAGGAGAGGGCTCGGCGAGGCTAAGGGGAATGGGTGCGGGGGCTTGGCTTATATAGCCAGGGCCTCGGCTCCTCTTCGGAAGGGATCAGGCGTCGGGGATCCGGATCCTTCGGGATCAGTGGATCTCCGGCGAGGTTCAAGCGTGGGGCGGGGAAGACGACGGGTGGGGGGCCACGGTCGGTGAGAGAGAGGGGAAGGTTGATCGGTCGACCGAATCCTAGGAAGATCGAGGGGGGCGGGCGGTCAGTGGTGGCCTGTTGGCCTAGTGGGCGGTTGGTGGGCAGTCTTGAGGAGGAGGGAGGTGGCGCTGGCTGGGCACAGGGTGCTTTGGTGGCGCCCTGGGTCTTTTCTTTATTTTTTAATTGAAACAAAACCAAAAATAAAACCTAAACTATAAATATTTTATATAGGGTATATATATACCAAAATGATCAGGGAATATTCCCTTTCATTTGAACATTTTTCCAAAGGCAAAATCCAAACTTTATGAAAATCCATTTTTTCAAATTCAAATAAAATTCAGATTTGAATCCAAATCTTTTGGCATTGTTTCCTCTGATATTTTTGGAGTGTCATGTTTGCTCCTCTCATACTTTTGATCAAGTATTTATCAGGCTTAGTTTTTGAATTGTTTCCCACATGCCAAAGTTTGGAATTCAAATTCAAATAACTCTGAAACTTCAAATGACAATCAAATTCAACCAGAATGCATAGGATGCTTATCTATAATTGTAAAACATTCCAAATAGGAAATTTGGGATGTTACAAACCTACCCACCTTAAGATGAATCTCGCCCGCGAGATTCGGGTTAACTAACAAATAGGTGCGGATGGTCTCGGCGAAGATCTTCTTGGCGTTCCTGTGTGGCTTCGTCCTCGGTGTGGTGACTCCACAGCACCTTGCAAAACTTGATGACCTTGCTGCGGGTGACTCTGCTTGCAGTCTCGAGAATTTTGACGGGTTTCTCCTTGTAAGTCAAATCACTGTCCAGCTGTATGGCCTCTAGGGGCACTGTGTCTCTCAACGGAACATCGGCCATGTCGGCATGGCACTTCTTCAACTGAGAAACGTGGAAAACATCATGAACTCCGGACAATCCTTCCGGCAATTCCAACTTGTATGCAACTTCTCCACGACGTTCGAGGATTTTGTAGGGGCCAATGAATCGGGTGCTAACTTTCCCTTGACTCCAAACCTCTTGATTCCACGAAGTGGAGCACACGAAGGTATGCTCGGTCTCCCACTTCGTAAGTCACCTCCTTGCGCTTACTGTCGGCATAACTCTTCTGTCGTGACTGTGCTATCTTGAGCCGGTCTCGAATCAGCTTGACTTTCTCTTCGGAATCCTTGATAAGATCGGAACCGAAAAGTGATCGATCTCCAACACTATCCTGACAATGGTGTTCTACACCTCCTTCCGTATAGAGCTTCGAAAGGGGCCATCTTCAGAATGGATTGATAACTGTTGTTGTATGAGAACTCTGCGTATGGCAAATTATCATCCCAGCTAGACCCATAGTCTAGCACACAAGCTCTCAACATGTCCTCCGAGAATCTGATTGACTCTCGGTGCATCCATCCATCTGCGGATGAAAAACATCTTGAATTCCAGCCTCGTACCCAAAGTTTCATGCAATTGCTTCCAAAACTTTGAGGTAAGCTGCGTTCCTCTATCGACACGATTTTCCTTGGAACTCCATGCAGACATACGATCCTGGTCATGTATATCTTGGCCAACTTAAGCGGCTGGTATAGGTAGTCTTCACGGGAATGAAGTGAGCTACCTTAGTCAAACGATCAACTACTACCCGGATAGAATCATAACCTGAACAGGTCTGGGTAATCTGTGATGAAATCCATACCAAGTTTCTCCCATTTCCAATCGGGAATCGGCAAAGGTTGAAGTAACCTGCTGGCTTCGATGTTACGCCTTTACACGTTGGCAAACATCGCCATCTTGCTACGTGCATCGGCAATGTCCTTCTTCATACCTGTCCACGAAACTTTGCTTCAAATCCAGGTACATCTTGGTGTTGCCGGGATGAATCGAAATCTGATGAATCATGAGCCTCTGAAGAATTAGCTTCCTGAGCTCGGGATCATTGGGCACATAAATACGATCCTCAAACCATATAGTTCCATGTTCATCCTTCCGGAATCCTTTAGCTTTTCCTTCCTCCATCTTTTGCTTTATCTCATCGATTTCCTTGTCCGACTTCTGGGCTTCACGAATCCTTTCGGTCAAGGTGGACTGTACTTCCAGAGTTGCAACAAATCCTCTCGGAACTATTTCCTGCTTGGCGGCGTCAGTGGCCACATCATCAGGGGCATAGCGAGCAAGCTTGCTGAATTCCTCCGCATCTTGTGCCACGATGCGATTTCCTGGCGTAAGTTGCGGAACTCACGCTTCTTGAGACTCATGGCTCCGGTGAGACATGAGCAGTCTGAAAAACTGCTGGAATTGATCCCAAGTGATGCCACCCAAGGGAAAAGTGGCGGTGTAATTCTCCCACCAAGAAGCTGCAGGTCCATCCGGTTGATGCTTGCAAAGCGCACCTTCTCGACATCGGTGCATCCAACGGTGACTAGCTCCCTTCCGATCTTGCGGAGCCAATCATCGACCACAATTGGCTCGGTGCTACTAGAGAACAACTGGCGGATTCAACCTCGTAAATCGAGTCAAGTTGTCCACGATTGGGTGGTGGTGGTGGATTGTTGGCGGTGTTGTTACGATTCTGAATCGGGGCTGCATCGATGCATTACGCTGCTGGAGCAGCTGGGTGAGCTCGGCGGGGAAACCAGTGTCACGTCTCGGAGGCATCTGGTGTTTTGGAGTGGGTGAGAAGATTAGAATAGAACAATGGTCTATGAGAATAACACTACCCATATGAATGCACAATCATAACACACCAAACATTTATTCATTCCACTCAAACATGGTTCAAACTCGATTACAAAAGCTCATGACTAATCGAAGGTAAACATCGGCCTAACTGATCGACGAAAAAGTAAAAGATAACATGGTGGTCGACTAAAAGTCTTCATCGATGGCGCCTCCTCTTGGGGTTTCCTTCGGTGGTACTCCCTTGAAATCCGATCATTGCTCACGAGGGGTGCTTCGTCTCCACTCGGGTAAAGGTCCTCTCCCAAGTCCATCTTCTCCTCAATCGCGGCAAGCTTCATCTTGGTGTCGTCGATTGTCTCCATGAAGTCCGTGATTTCTTCCTCATGGCCAAGGAAGTCTGCGCGTGCCTTCTCCTCCAGTTCGATTCACGGAACAAAGCCTCGGTGTGTCTTCGAGTTCTGGCGAGTCTGAATCTCCGCTTTCACGAGAAGACACTCCAAGTCCCGGATGTAAGAGAGAGTGGAATCGTCCTCAATGGTACGGATGATATCTCCATTCCTTGCCCTCGCGAGAAACCATGGCGAGGTCACGAGTGATCGAGCTCGGCCTGTACTCCTCGGAGATGTCCAAGTGCTCGGTAGATCGCCACGTCCCTTCCGATGATCCAGTTGAACTCGGTGAACTCAAAGTTGATAGGCTCCGTGTGTCCTCCAAAGGTCCTCCACAGGGATATGCACCTCAATCACAGAGCGGGTGTCCGTTGGAAGTGCATTAGTGGGTTTCCCGGTGATCGAGGGCGAGCAATCTTCAGCAGCTTCACCATCTGGACCAGCTTCCTTCCGAAGGGCATCGTCTCATCGGTGGCAGAACTCCGGTAGCAAAACTGGGGTGAACTCGACGGCCATCTAGAATGTTGCAAAGGGAGAAGAGTCGAATAGAACAAGGAAGAATTATAGAATGAAAGGGGTTCAAAGTAAATGGTCTCGCTTATGGCTTTCCGATCCTAGGGTTACGATCCTACGGTCAACAGGTGCTCTGATACCATCTCTCAGAGCGACCTGACCCAACATCGGTCAAGTCTACGTATGCATACCATCCCAAGATCATGCTGGTACTCACAGTACATCGATAAAGTAATCAAAGTTCAATCACACCTGAATTTTATTACACGATTCTCATATAGAGTCTTTATTACAAGGGAATAAATTCGGCTCAAGGCCAACTCATGAGAAATAAACAACTAATGCTGCGGAAGCGTCGAGGTAAGCGAGTCCATCCGACTCCAAAGGGCAATCGCCGAGCGCGGAGCGTAGCCTCACTCCTGATCGGAATATATCTCTGCAACATAATACGTTGCAGCCATGTAGATCAGCTTTTGGAATAAGCTGGCAAGTCATGAAGAATAACAATAATAAAGTTACTACCTCTATATGCATTTTTGGCTGTGGAGCTCTAAGTTTCATCATTTTGCGTAAAGCCAATTTTATCCTACTACAGTGGACTTATTTGCAAATTACTACAAATTGTTGGCAGTTATTGAGATGGTTCCGCCAACCAATATCTCGTTCCCAATTATTAAGTCATAAACCCTCAAATTAATTCATTAGTTTTAGTGTTGAGATATCCGAATACTTCCAAGGTCCAGATGCTCAAATGTCCAGAATCGGGGACACGGCTAATCGATTAGGTTTAAACTTCTGCAGAGGTTTGCGCACTTTCCCGCAAGAATCATTCCCTCCTTTAGAGTCTTCGCACTTCATGGTGTTTGAAGGCGGACGAATGAAACAGGGTCTTCCAAAGAGTTCTTACGGCCCTTGCGGTACCCATCCAATCCTACCGTTCGTCTACTTCTCGTAGTACCGTCCAGCCAGCGTCACTACTAGGGTCAACCCAGCGAGCCCATAATGGCTTGCGGCTGCATGAGTAAGCTTCCGGTCATGGGGCATCCATCCTTCTCTTTGTGGCTGGGTGAAGCTTTCCGCAGGATGTCATGGCGCTTCTCCATGCATCCCGGCCACCACTTTGGGTGCTCCAGGTGCCCACAACCGTCCTCCACCCAGTAGTGATTTTCCGAAGTCCATCTTGATCATTGTAGTCCATGGGTTGTCATCATCATTGACTCTCACATCTTGCTTATGAATTTCACTCATCCCATATCCGATCTCTGAGCATAGCAAAATAACTACTACGTCCCGGGGTCATGGTAACAAGGGGATTGGTTCATCCTACCACATGATACTACTCAAGTTTAATGACTTCAAGATTTTACTACTGCATGCAATGGTGGGGTGGTGACAACTACTAATGCACAAAAACATAGGTATAGAAATAACATGATCAAAACTTGCCTTCTTGATGATCCTCGTAAGCTAAAGAGTCAGAGTAGCAAGCTTCAGCACTCAAGGAAACTCTACCGAGACAAACAATGAACACAATAAGCAAAACAATAGGATCACATAACACAACATAACAGAAATAACATAACACAACAAAGCAACCAAAACCAAATCCAAAGGAAAACTCAAAGAGAAATCACTCAAAGTTTCCTACTTCAACAATAGCTAGAACTAGTTTTTATATAACAAAATTTCTTGAAATAACCTAATCATGGTTTTAGGTTAACTTAACGAAAAAGGATTCACTAAGCAATTAGGAGCAAAAAGAATTAATAAAAAAAACTATTATAAAACTCATTTTAGGCCTAATCCAATTTCTATTAAGAAAAATAATTTAAAACTTTTATTAATTATAAATAAAAGTTCATCTACTATAATGACAGAAACTATCCTAGAATAACTAATCACAAGTTAAAAATAAATTCATTTACTAATTAAAATATTAGGAAAACAGGAACTAATCAATTAATTAGGATTAATAGGATTCTGTCTAAAACTAATTATTTATTAATCCTAAAATACCAAAGTTAATTTCTAGGGTTTGGCAAAGTCAAAATAAAGTGGTGACAAAAGAATCATGCAAAAATAATTTTTCTAACTAAAACTATAGCAGATTTGCTATTCTGACTAAAACAATATTAAAGCATTTTAATTATTTTTAACATAGCTAAATATATATTTTTCTGAAACTACATAAAATTTGCAATCCAACAAAAAAGAATCACTCAAAATATTAAACAGAATAAAAGATATACATTTTTGAAAATTGGAACTATTCGCTAAAACAGAAAATCAAATTAAAAGAAAAAGCCCAATGGGCCTATACTGTGCACTAGGCGTAGTTTAGTCTAAACGGGCCTAGGGTTAACTAAAAACGAACCGGCCTAAACAAATAAACCTAACTAAAAATAAACCGCTCGGACCGTCCGGTTTTCTAATAAAAACATACCCCTTCGGGGGCTTCTAATCCTAACCACACGATTGGGATCGGACGGGGGAGGGGAATTCCGGGGACTCACCGGACTGGCTGACGGCGGCGGGCGGCGGCGAGAGTGCTTCGGGCGTTGAGTCGTCGGGCGAAGCTTGGTGAGACGTCGGGAGGTCTTGAGGGGAGCTCGGGGAGGGTTCGGTGGTGTCTGGGAAGGTCGGGTGCACCAGGCGGCGGCGAGGGTTTGGCGGCGGAGGTGAGCTCGGGCTCGGCGTGCCGGGAGAGAGAGGAGAGGGCTCGTGAGGCTAAGGGGAATGGGGTGCGGGGAGGCTTGGCTTATATAGCGGGGCCTCGGCTCCTCTTCGGAAGGGATCGGGGCGTCGGGATCCGGATCCTTGGGATCGGTGGATCTCGGCGAGGTTCAAGCGATGGGCGAGGGAAGACGACGGGTGGGGGCCACAGGTCGAGTGAGAGAGAGAGGGGAAGGTTGATTGGTCGACCGAATCCTAGGAAGATCGGGCGAGGCGCGGGCGGTCGGTGGCTGGCCTGTTGGCCTAGTGGGCGGTTGGCTGGGCAGTGCGGGAGGAGGGGAGGTGGCGCTGGCTGGGCTGGGGTGGCTGGTGGCGCCCTGGGTCTTTCTTTATTTTTTAATTGAAACAAAACCAAAAATAAAACCTAAACTATAAATATTTTATATAGGGTATATATATACCAAAATGATCAGGGAATATTCCCTTTCATTTGAACATTTTCCAAAGGCAAAATCCAAACTTTATGAAAATCCATTTTTTCAAATTCAAATAAAATTCAGATTTGAATCC
Source organism: Aegilops bicornis (assembly GCA_021605145.1). Classification (NCBI taxonomy): domain Eukaryota; kingdom Viridiplantae; phylum Streptophyta; class Magnoliopsida; order Poales; family Poaceae; genus Aegilops; species Aegilops bicornis. Next base: position 395,789,273 of record CM038673.1, on the reverse strand, counting down.
AAATCTTTTGGCATTGTTTCCTCCGATATTTTTGGAGTGTCATGTTTGCTCCTCTCATACTTTTGATCAAGTATTTATCAGGCTTAGTTTTGAATTGTTTCCCACATGCCAAAGTTTGGAATTCAAATTCAAATAACTCTGAAACTTCAAATGACAATCAAATTCAACCAGAATGCATAGGATGCTTATCTATAATTGTAAAACATTCCAAATAGGAAATTTGGGATGTTACATTCAGTATTCTCTCCGGGGAGTCTCCTCCCTTCCTCAGCACGTGCACACTTGTCGGCCAGGGCATATAGCTCACTGACGTCTCTGATCTTGCACATCGCCATCTCCTCCCGCATCCACGTGGTTTCGCACATTCGATGGAACGCAGCGATTACATGGCGGGGTGGACATCTGGGATGTTGTCTTTGTCTGTGGCTGAATCTCCGAATGTACTTTGCAGGGCTCTCCTTCCTTCTGGGCGAGCAGATGAAGGTCGCTTTCTTGGCCATGGGGCTTGTGGCCGCCTGTAAAGGCCCCGACAAACTGATGGCATTGATCTATCCAAGAGGATATGGAATTGTCCGGCAAGTGCATGAGCCAGGATCTGACATTGGGCTTGAGCACCAGCGGGAAGTAGTTGGCCAGGATCTTGTCGACTCGCCCCCCGGCAGCTTGCACCGCGACGGTGTAGATGCTGAGGAACTCCAATGGATCGTCGCCGTGCATTTCTTCTCGCATGCGTGCGGCTTGAAATTCTTCTTGTTGGGCCACTGGACTTGCCGCAGCTCACGAGTGAATGCAGGGCAACCTACCACGTCTGACAAAGTCGCTGGTTCCCTGGCGCATGCATGTCGACGAAGGGCCCGGTCGCTGGTCGGATTGACGCGGCGCTTCTCTTGGGCGCTTCGATGCTAGTTCGAGCGTCTTCTTGCTTGTCGTTCGTGAAGAACTTGGCGCCCGATCGCGGCGAGCTCGTGGATCCGATGATGCGGTGGAGTCGCTGTCGAGGTGGATCCGGCGAGTCGGCGATCTTGGCCTTCGGGTGGAGAGTGCATGGTGGTTGCACCCCCACGGTTTAAATGCCGCCACCGGCTCGTGTTTGGCGATCTGCTGCGGCGTGATGCACTTTCGGCTGCGCTGAGGCGTCGCCGTTAGCAAAGCCGATGAGACTTTGAATGGTGGCCCTCCATTCATCGACCTTGTCGGCTGTTGGAGGGTAATCCAGAGCAGTTGAGCTCTCGCCAAAGCTTCTGGCCTGGAGTGGTGGGTGGAAGTGGCGAGCGGCGCGAGGAGCGGATATGCTCGGACTTCTAACTATGTTAGAAGGAGCGGTGTCCGTCGAGCGACCGTGCCTCGCTCGCGCCAGCATGTTGGCGTGCATGCTGGTCTTGAGCATCCTGAGATCCACCAGCTCGATCTTGGTCCAACGAGCGTATGGCATTGTGAATACCATGACGCTTTCGGTCCTGCGCCTCCTGAGACGGGCGCGGTGCATGTCTGGACGCCGAGGTCTGCTGACCTTGTCCTTGGACTTGGCAGCACCATGGGCTCCCGTCGACGTCCATTCTTCCGCCGGCGTCCACCTCACCACCCGTTTGCTCCGGTGGTGGTGGGTTCGGCGATGGGCGGAACATCTGCCGCGAAGCCTTCTTCTTCGGTGGCATGTCGATGAAGATGATGAAGATCTAGCTCGTGTGGGCGCCGGATCAGGTTCACACAAACTCGACGCCCCTACCGGCGCGCCAAAGATGTCGGGGCAGGCTGATCATCCCACGAACACCTATGGGACTGGACCGAGCCCCTTCCGTTCGGCAGGGGGCAGAGGTCGCATGAAGAGCAGATCGAGGCGAAGCACACGAGCGGTTTACCCAGCTTCGGAGCTCTCCGGAGAGATAACACTCCTACTGCTGCATGTCTGAGTGTATTGAGTTCTTGCTCGGGAGCGCTTGAGTGCTACAGTACACACAATCTGCTAGCGAGACCAAGCGTGAGTGTTCTCTCCCCTCCTTCTACATTGCGCACGGGCCTCCTTTTATATGCTCAAGGGGTCTCCGACAGGTGGCAACATAGGCAAGGGTAAAAATGGAAAAGGAGTTGTGGTTGGTACAACTACTTATGCGATGTACCATACCTAACCCTGCCAGTAGGGGACAAAGGCATTAAATGCATGTCTACGTCGCCCTATGATGCGAGAAAGGGACCGCCAGGGCACCACCGCTTGCCACGATGGCAATCTTGTCGATGCCGCTTGCCATCAGCGCTCCGGCCGCACGGCCCTCTTGCCCTGTAGCGCGCTGGAAAGGTCCCGAGGCGACACGTTAGTGGATGTCTGGGAGCGCAGGTCTGAGTGGTGGTCTGCCGCGGCAAGAGCCTTGTCATGTTGTTGTCTTGTCGCGTCCGGAAGCTTGTCGCTCACGGGCCTTCCCGGCAAGCTCCTCTTGCCGGGCCTTGTCTCCTAGGTGCCTTGGGTGGCCTTCCGGCAAGCTCCTCTTGCCGGGGCCTTGTCTCAGTGCTTGAATACTTTGTTCTTGAATGGCTCCAAAGGAACCACGGAGGACCTTGGCGGTCACCCGGTAAGCCTTGCCGCAGAGGGGCTGCAACTGCCCGTGCACAAGTTCGGGATACTAGGGTACCCCTACTCTAGTACACCGACACTACCGCATCACAGCCCACCCCTCGGTCAGTGCTGCGCATGGCCTCCAGCATACTACAAACACCAGAAACTACTTGCAACTCCTGGACAGAGGACTAGGGTGGTTAAGAAGTCGAGCGGGGTCATATTTCAGGGCCCAACGTGTGGTAGTAGTTGTTTCATGGATCACAAACACAGAACTCAGTTCCTGAGGACGGCTTCAATGAGACAACCCACCATGTACTCCTACATGGCCTCTCACCGCTACCTTTACCAAATCGTGTTCACACACTTACCTCACACACAGTAGGACATGTTCACCACCATTCCAATTCATCCCCGATGAATCAAACCTGACTCAACTCTAAGCAGTAGCAAGCATGACAAACAAGCATGAATGAGTAGGCACGTCAGGGCTCAAACAACTCCTACTCATGCTAGTGGGTTTCATCTATTTACTGTGGAAATGACAGGTCATGCAGAAGAAAAGGGGTTCAACTACCGCAGCATGTAACAGTTGAATCGTTGATGTCCTAATGCAGTAAAATAGAGCAGGGCGAGAGAGTGGGATTGTATCGGAATGAACAAGGGGGTTTTGCTTGCCTGACACTTTTGAAGATAATATAGTTCTTCATCGGTGTCATCGAACTCGTCGTCCAATCACGTCTATCGAGAGGGAACAACCACCGACAAACAAGAAGAAACACAATCAATGCCATGCAACAAAATGAAGCACGAATGTGACATGCCAATATGCTGTTGATTGGCCTAATGCAACTAGCAACAAGTTAAATGGAGTTGGTTTGAACACTAGGTTCAAATTCAAACTCCATATGTGCTTTCTTAAATGCCATTTAATTGAATTGTCCTAAACAACAACTTTAAGTTGTTCCATCACGCATGAAAATGGTACAGATGGATAGATTGCATTTTTTGATAATTTTTCGTATATAAATTATTTCATTTGGAGTTATGGTTGATTTTCTATGATTTTTAGAAGTTAGCACTACTTCCTGTAATTCCCTGAATAAGAATAAATCCAGTAAATGCTTATTGCGTCAGCATTAGGTCATGCTGACCTCAGCAAGTCAACAGCGCCGTCAGTCAAAGCGACCGGTGGGGCCCACTGGTCAGTGACTCAATTAACTAAAAGGGTTAATTAGGATTAACTAATCAAATTAACAGGCACTGGGCCCACTGTCAGTGTCAGAAGTGGGGTAATTAGTCCTAAACTAAACGAGTCAGGGGTGGGGCCCACATGTATTGACCCCAAGGAGGTCAAACCCTGGGTCGAACAGGTCAAACTCGTCGGCGTTGAGTCGCCGGCGAGGTCAGCGGCGGCGAGGGGCTTCGTAGAACCCCTCTGGTGCACCATTCGGCACGCGGTTGGGCTCTCCGGGACGCTGGCGAAGCGGCGCATCGAACGGCGATGGGCTCCAGGCCTGGGGTGGCCGGAAACACCGACAACGAGCAGTGCAGCGGCGGCCGGAGCTCGGGCCCGCTCGGGTTAGGTGCTACGGCACGCAAACGCGTGAACTAAAACTCGAGAGCTGCTCTACGTGAGGCTGCTAACGCGTTGTACACCGGCGCATGACCAAATGGTCACCGGAGTGTCGCCGGCGTCGAGCTTGTGCGGTGAAGCGTCTCGGCTCCGGTGGAGGAGGCGGCTAGAGCTCCAAATCTGGCATGGAGTTAAGGGGAAACGAAGCAGGGGTTCACATGGAGTCGGTAGGGCGGCTCAACAAGCTCGAGGAGGTCCGGACGGCGGCGGAATCACGACGGCGATAGTCGGGACCCGAGGATGAAGATGACATCGATGGCGGCACTCCAAGGGCCTTCCAGTTGCGTGGATCGGCGGGGACGGCGTAGCGGATGACGACGGAGCTCGTGGGCCGGTCGGGGAGCGAGGGGGATGCGGTGGACACGGCGGCAGCGAACGGCGGCGACGGCTGCGCTCTGTGTGCTCGGGAGAGAGAAACAGAGGATGGGGAGGAGCACATGGAGAGTGAGAGGGGTCGGGGGTTGTGTGGCGTCGCGAGGGAGGTCCAGGGCGACGAGGGGGAGCGGCAAGCAGGAGGTGGCCGGGGCGCGTGTGCGCACACGGCGGCCACACGCCCTCCTGCCTACTGGCACGAGGTGGAAGACGACAGGGAGGAGCCCCTGGTGGGCTGGGCTGGCTTTGCCCAGCTGGCTGCTACAGTACCCGGCCAGGTGGGCTTTGCCAGGTAAGTTCCTTTCTCTCTTCGTTTATTTGTTTCTGTTTTCTAGTTTTCTGCTATAGTTTGAGCTTAGAAAAAATACCAAGGCATTTCCTAAAATCCTGAAAATATTCATGGACACTTGCTGAATTATTTCAGTGGCCCAAAAATAGTTCCAACATATTTTGAACATTTAAATTATTTATAGTATTTAAATTTCCAAAGTCGAATACAATAAGATTTAATTCAAAAATCCAGAATGGCCTAGAAATATGTGCATGACTTTTGGCAGAGGTTTTCACCTTTAACAAAAATCATGAACTTTTCTAAAGGGCATTTGGGATCATTGAAAATATTTTTATTGAACCTAGTTGAATTCATTTGGTGCTAGGGTTTCAACAATCCCCATTTCAAATTTCATGAAATTTAAACATGATGCATGGATGCAATGCCACTAGTTACAAGCAAACTCTAGGGCTGGGACAACTCACCCCTATTAAACAAGAATCTCGTCCCGAGATTCAAGACGTAAGGTAAGGAGACAGAGGGGATACATAGCTAACTTGATCTTCATGATCCAGCTTGCACTTCATAAGAACATTGATTCGATCATCATCTTGATATTGACATCTTGCTTTGAGAACTTCATCCAACATGACAACAAGAGGAAAGGGAGAATTTTAGAAGAATTGATCTTCTTGAGGTTCGAGCAACTTAGGATCATCACAAGGATCACAAGATCAACTCACGAAATGAGACATAGAAACATCTCTGGAGCTGAGAGGCAAAACATGCATTAGGAGGGACGGAATAAACAATTTGATGAGGTGACGAGGTAGTGAGGAAAAATTGCCATGATCCATAACGGGGCACATCAGGGAAGGTGACTCGAAGAACTATTCCCTTAAGTGGCAAAAAGAATTACTTTTGATACAAAGATCATTGAGATTCTTTATACCAGCCTAAGGCAATTACAAACGATCGTGTGAATGAATTCGAAAGAAGGACATACTCATACCAGAATGGATGATGTGGACTACCTTGTTGAAGACAACGCAATGGATGATTTTTGCCTATCATCGAAAATGGATGGGACCCATGGTAGCATGACACAATGGCGGTGCAAACTAGGAGCAAAATGCAAATGCTGGGAATTATTCTAGTAACTGGAGAAAAACTCAATAGATGAGAGTGATTCCACTGTAGGAATGGTTATAGCATAACTAAGGAAAACTGGGAGCAGTCCTAGTTAGTGCCGGTGAAATACCTAGTGCTTGTGCGTGCTCTCAAGAACTTGAGCATTTCCGTATTCATCAAGGTTTTACCAATATCCGTGTCAGGGATCCTGGCAACACAACATACTACCATGACGAATACTAGTGGAGGATGCAGATACAAAGGAAGACACCACTTTCTCAAATTTCACCTTAGCGGGGCCAAGGGGAAAGAATCTGGATGATCGACCGAGAGACATTTAGCACTCCGCTTCTAATGTTCTCCTTGATGTGCTAGTGCAACCCATTAATTAAAATGGTTTGGTACCCAGAACATCAAGTAAAAGGTCGGACTTCGGGAGCACAAGAATCCATAACGAATAACTATGGAGTAAATCCTATGAAATCCTTATGGGGAGGTGGCCAATTTCCTCAATCAAGATACCATAGTAATAGATCTTCCGGCTGGGTGTGTTGGCTACGACATCCACTTTACCGGTTATCGAGAGACCAATATTATAGTTCTTGGAAAACGTTCCAACCATCATATCTGCCTAAGATTCAGATCTGGTTGGTGTCAGGATATTCTAGACTCATCGAGTCTAGAATGAAAAATTAAAGTTTGCAACACAAATCGACGAGATGATGTTGCGAGATTCTTGGGAAATGGACTACGGTAGTAAGCTCCAAAACATGAGCTGGTTCTGCTACACACATGTGAACACGCTGTCCCAGACAAGCATGACCACGTAGTAGTCTTAAGTTTAGGTTGGGACCATCAACGAGGATATCGAAGTCCTTGCGTAAGTCTAGCTCTTAAGAAGGAACTTCTTCTCCTTGAGCAAATCAATCAGTGGCTTGGTGTGCTAGGGATACATATAGAATGAAGATGATCAGTCTATCAGACCATAGAATACTTCGCACATGCATAACTGACTTGGGATGGTTCCAGAGGAAGTAAAAACTTGCTTTCTCGAATTCACGCAATGACAACTTGCATCAAATGCACATGAATTAGAGGAAGTCACTTCTTACATCCGAGCATATGCTTCATGAGCGGGTCATGAAGATAATTCTTATAAAAGTTTCCAATACTAATTTGGATGTTCAACACAAATCATGGAGAAGATAAAAATGTTGCTGATGGGCTCAACAACAATTCATCCAGGTTTCCATATAAGTGGAGTTCCACAATTATGTGAACAAGGTGATAGCATTGGTAAGACCTAAAGGGTATAGTAGTGTATGCTCGAGGAATCAACCACGAGTAAGACAACATTACAAATATCGTTGGTTCTGATTTGGCTTGACAATAGCCCATGCTCAATCAAAGATTGGTTAAGATAATAGATCCAACAACTGATCACAGGGACCAATCTATGAAGATATCATCTTTCTTCAGCATACACACATACACACATAAAGATATCCCTCAAAATGAACTAAGTTGGCAAGCTTTTATCTTCCAACTCTCCAAGTTGTTGTTTAGCTTAACCAACTAGCTCGGGGTATCCGACACAGATTCTTGAAGAAGGGGTGGTTCATGAGAAACCAACTTGATCACGAACTCAACATAGCGGTCAGGTGACTGTCGGTGTACTAGAGTAGGGGTACCCTAGTATCCCGAACTTGTGCACGGGCAGTTGCAGCCCTCCGCGGCAAGGCTTACCGGGTGACCGCCAAGGTCCTCCGTGGTTCCTTTGGAGCCATTCAAGAACAAAGTATTCAAGCATAGGAGACAAGGCCCGGCAAGAGGAGCTTGCGGAAGGCCACCCAAGGCACATAGAAGACAAGGCCCCGGCAAGAGGAGCTCGCCGGGAAGGCCCGGAGAGCGACAAGCTTCCGGGCGCGACAAGATAACAACCGCGGCAAGGCGCTTGCCGCGACAGACCATCTCTCTGTACCTACGCTCCAGCACATCCACTAACGTGTCGCCACAGGGCCTTTCCGGTAGCAGCGTGGCGAGAGGTGTGCAGCCGGTGATCGCGGTGGCAAGCAATGACAAGTTTGCCATCGTGGCGAACGGTGGCGTGACGGTCCCTCGTTTGCACTTTGTTAGGGTGACTAGACAGGCATTTAATGCCTTTGTCCCCTGCCGTCAGGGTTAGGTATATTACACTGTACACTGTACAAGTAGGTGTACCAACCACTATTTTTCCCTTTGTACCCCCATCTACGTTGCCACCGTCGGAGCCCCTTTGAGCATATAAAAGGAGGCCCATGCATAGCGTAGAAGGGGTTGGTTAGTCGATCGATTCCCTCCACGCTCAGTCTAGTTAGCAGCTAAATGCATCTTGTAGCATTCGAAGCGCTCTGAGAAAGAACGCAATACACCTAGACATGCAGCAGCAGGAGTATTATCTCCGGAGAGCTCGAAGCTGGGTAAACCTCTCGCGTGCTTCGCCTCGATCTGCTCTTCGTGCGACCTCCGCTCCCTTGAACCGAAGGGGCTCGGTCCGCCGCCCCATAGGTGTTCGTGGGCCAGATCTGCCCGCCCGACATCTTTGGCGCGTCGGTAAAGGCGTCGAGGTTGTGTGAACCTGATCCGGCGTCCACGCGAAGCTAGATCTTCATCATCTTTGTCAACATGCCACCGAAGAAGAAGGCTTCGTGGCGGAAGCCCCGTCGCTGCCGAACCCACCGCCACCGGAGCAAACAGGTGGTGGGGTAGACGCCGGCGGAAGAATGGACGGCTGACGGGCGCTCACGGTGCTGCCAAGTCCAAGGACAAGGCTGCACATACCTCGGCGTCCGTACATGCACCGCGCCCGTCTCAGGAGGCGCGGGACCGACAGCGTCATGGCATTCACAATGTCATACGCTCGTTGGACCAAGATCGAGATGGAGGATCTCGGGATGTTCAAGACCAGCATGCACGCCAACATGCTGGCGCGAGTGAGGCACGGTCGCACGGACGGGATACTGCTCCTTCTAACGTAGTTAGAAGTCCGAGCATATCCCGCTCCTCGCGCCGTTCGCCACTGCCACCCACCACTCCAGCAGAAGATTTGGCGAGAGCACAACTGCTTCTGGATTACCCTCCAACGGCCGACGAGGTCGATGAATGGAGGGCCACCATTCAGAGTCTCATCGGCTTCGCCAACGGCGACGCTCCGCGGCAATCGTGTGCATCGCTGCCGCGGCAAGACTGCCAAACACGAGCCGGTGGCGACGAGACCGGTGGGGTGCAACCACCATGCACTCTCCGCCCCGAAGGCCAAGATCGCCGACTCGCCGGATCCACCTCGACAGCGACTCCACTGTGTCATCAGATCCATGAGCTCATCGCGATCAGCACCAAGTTCTTCACGATCGACAACAAGAGGACGCTCGAACTCGCATCGAGCGCCGAAGAGAAGCGCGACGTCAATCCGACAAGCGCGCGGGGCCCTCTGTCGACATGCACGCGCCAGAGGAACCAGGCGACTTGCCGTACGCGGTAGGTTGCCCTGCGTTCATTCGTGAGCTGCGGCAAGTCCAGTGGCCCAGCAAGAAAAACTTCAAGCCAGACGTACCGGAGAAGTACGACGGCAAGACGCATCCGTCGGAGTTCCTCAGCATGCCGGGGGGCGAGACGACAAGATCCTTGCCAACTACTTCCTGCTGGTGCTCAAGCCCAATGTTAGATCCTGGCTCATGCACTTGCCGGACAACTCCATATCTTCTTGGGCAGATCTATGCCATCAGTTTGTCGGCGCCTTTACAGTGACCACAAACCCCATGGCCAAGAAAGCGACCTTCATCTGCTCGCCTGAAGGAAGGAGAGCCCCTGTGCAAGTATATTCAAAGATTCAGCCGTGTACAAAGACAACATCCGGATGTCTACCACTGCATGGGTGATCAGTAGCGTTCCATCGAGCGTCGCGAAACCGCAGGATGCGGGAGGAGATGGCGATGTGCAAGATCGAGACGTCGATGAGCTATCGCCCTGGCCGACAAGTGTGCACGTCTTTGAGGAGGGAGGAGACTCCGGAGAAAATACCGAAGCGGTAGGATCTGACAGTGAGGAGATCGCTCCGGCAAAGAAGAGCCGGTGGCGGGGCAACAGGAAAAAGAAAGGCAGAGATGTGCTAGTTGTTGAGCAGTCCAGCAACGGAGGTGGCGACAAGAACGCCAAGGCTGGTAGCTCCGGCAAGGAGGTTGCCGCTGGCGCCAATCACCAGTATTTTGCGGCCGCCGACAAGCAGGACGGCTCCGGCAGCAAGATCTTGCAAGATCCACCGCACCAAGGGTCATGACCTCCGTGAGCTGCAAGAAGGTCGAGCAGCTTGTCGAGCAAATGTAAAGCTGAATACGAGCGACGCGACAAGGAGAAGGCCCAGGAAGGTCTTTGCCGAGGAAGTAAGCAAGAAACGTCCGGCCGGGGAGGACGCCGCGGCAAGGCCAAGCGGCAAGGAGATGCACCTCCCGTGGCCGCGACAAGGATGAAGACGAAGACGACGATGAAGACATGGATGATGACGAGACCGATGAGAAGGAGTTCCAGAAAGCCACAGAGGTCCTGTGCGTTGACGGCGGTGCTTCTCTGCACACCTCCCACCGCCAGCTCAAGCAGTGGATGCGGGAGGTCAATGCAGCAGAACCATCCATCGAGTCACGCAAGCCTCTAAAATGGTCCAGCACGCCTATCATCTTTGACTTTGAGGACCACTCTGATCGCGTTACAGCGGTCGGGTGCTTGCCGATGTTGGTTTCACCAACTATCCGCAACCTCAAGGTCACCAAGATGCTAGTTGACGGCGGGGCCGGCTTGAATCTGATCTCCTCCGCGGTGCTCCAGAAACTCCAGATCCATGATGGCGAGCTCGAAGAGACCGGCACTTTTCAAGGAATCAATCCGGGAAGGAGCAAGCCGAAGGGAAAGATCACGTTGGCGGTGACATTCGGCGTGAAGTTGAACTTCAGGACTGAGAGGGTCACCTTTGATGTTCTTGACTTTCCATTGCCTTACAATGGGATACTTGGTCGAAAGACTCGCTAAATTCATGGCGGCCTCTCACTATGCCTAACACATCTTTGAAGATGCCAGCCCGATAAGTGTCATCTCTGTCCTGGCGACAAGAAGGATGCTCTTATCTGCGCCGACAAGATCTACCGGGAGGCAGCAGCATGACAGATTGCAAGCCACTTGTCATTGAAGCTCCGGGGAGACGAAGAAGACCAAGTCCGGCAACAGCTATGATGCCCACTCAGGCAAGCGCACCTCTTGAGTGCTGCGCTACCGTCGAGGACGCACCATCGAGCTCCACCGGCAAGTGTAAGAAGACGATGACAGCTCCACCAGAGACCAAGAAGGTGTCCGCCAAGGAGGACGGCACTGGTGGTACCTTCACCATCAGTGCCTCTCTCGACCCTAAATAGGAAGGCGCGCTCGTTGCTTTCCTGCGGGCGAAACGTCGGCGTGTTTGCATGGCAGCCATCCGACATCCCGGTGTTCCGGGAAAGTAATTGAGCACCATCTTGCCGTTTGTCCTCATGCGCGGCTGTCAAGCGAAAGTCGAGGGAAGCAAGCGGTGGAGCGCCAAGAGTTCATCGCGGAAGAAATCAAGAAGCCGGAAGCGGCAGGCCTTGTCGAGGAGTGCTCCATCCCACGTGGTTGGCCAATCCTGTAGTTATGCATAAGGCTAACGGAAATGGAGGCTTTGTATAGACTTTACCGATGTCAATAAAGCTTGTCCCAAAGACCCATTTCCCTTGCCGCGCATCGACAGATTGTTGACTCCACAGCCGGATGTGATTTGCTTTCATTTACGGATGCATATTCGGATATCAGGTCTTCATGGCAGAAGAGGATGAGGAGAAGACCGCATTCATCACCCCATGTGGCACATACTGTTTTGTACGGATGCCCTTCGGGTTAAAGAATGCTGGTTCAACGTTTGCAAGAGTAGTTCATGATGCTTTTGAGCCGCAAATGCACAGAAATGTGGAAGCCTACATGGATGACATAGTGGTCAAAAGCAAGGACAAGGCGACTCTAGTTCAAGATTTAGATGAAACCTTTACAAATCTGCGCAAGATCAACCTCAAGCTCAACCCTGAGAAGTGTGTGTTTGGAGTCCCTTCCGGCAAGCTTCTCGGGTTCTTCGTGTCTCAGCGGGGAATTAAAGCCAATCCCGACAAGATCAAGGCCATTGAGCAGATTGAAGCACCAAAGCGCGTCAAGGATGTCGAAGACTTGCGGTTGCGTAGCTGCTCTCGGCAGGTTTATCTCTAGATCTGCTTTGGCTGGCATACCGCCATTTTTCAAAATTCTGAAAAGGCAGGTCCGATGCAATGGACTCCGGAACGGAGGCTGCACTGCGAGACTGAAGAGATACTGTCCTCCACTCAAACACTTGTCGCACCTAAGCCACAAGAGAAGTTGCTGCTATATATAGCGTCAACCACTCTAGTGGTTAGTGATGCGTTAGTAGCGGAGAGGGAGGAGGATGATGAGCTGGCAACCATGGCAGACACATCCGGCGACAAGCGAGGGGCTTCACGGCAAGCTCTGGTCCCGACAAGGACGAATCACAGCAGACGCAGGACAAGGTGCAGAAAAGGATGGTGCAGCGCCCGATTTACTGTCGGCTCCCATACGCAAGGGGCTAGGTCAAGGTACTGCGGTGTGCAGAAATTGCTCTTGGCCTCCTCATGGCCTCGAGAAAGCTGCGCCATTACTTTCGGGCACATGAGATCTGATTGTCACTCGCTTTCCGCTGAAGAGGATATTACAAAATCCGAAGAAGCAGGCGAGGATTGTCGTGGGAGCCTTTGGGCTGTCAAGCTTTGGCCTCAAGTTTGAGAGCACTTCAACTATCCAAAGCGAGCAGCATTGGCGGAGTTCATAGCAGAATGGACACCAACACGGATGAAGAAATTCCAGAAGCAGCGTCCCGTCAAGGAAACAAGCAAAGAGTGGCTGATGTACTTTGATGGTGCCTTCTCGCAAGAAGGCGCCCGGTGTTGGCGTGCTACTTGTCGCGCCCACGGAGAGCACCTCAAGTCACGTGGTCGGATGCACTTTCCCAAGGAGCAAGCAACAAACAATACTGCAGAGTATGAAGGTTTGCTTGCGGTCTCAGATCATGATGAGGCCTTGGGATCAAGAAGCTCATTGTCGTGGGTGAATCACGACTTGTTATCCGCCAAGTGAACAAGAATTATCGAGTCCGTTGATGGAAGCTTATGTTGATGAAGTGAGGAAGCTAGAAGAGCACTTTGACGGCCTGCAAATGGAATATATTCCGAGAGCTCAGAACGACATTGCTGATGGCCTATCAAAGTGCGCCGCACTTAAGTTACCTGTGGAACCAGGGATTTTTGTGCTCAAGATGACTCAACCATCTGTAACACCACCAACTGGACAGAGCAAGAAGAGGAAGTTGATCTCTGGTGACTACTTTCCGGCAGAGCTTCCCGAAGCTGCCGCCAAGAAGGTCCCCAAGATCGACACCAACGATCTTGAGGCGATCTGCTCCGGCAAGCCCTGTGGTTTGTTTCGTTGAAGCGCACGCTCCCGACAAGTTTTGCTCCGCAAGCTTGCCGGGAACGTCAAGCTCGGCTGAGCCGCAGGAGTTCTTGCCGTGGAAGCCGATGTTCCCGCAATGAACAGATGTGCCTTTAGTCCTTGTTGTCGAGCCGCAAGCTCCGGCATGGGCACGGCAGATTGTCCATTTCCTTCAGACAGGAGAACTTCGAAGAGCAAGAAGAAGCGGAAAGAGTAGCGGTAGTCAAGTATGTACCGGTTTGTCGACAAAGACTGCTATGCGAAGAAGACTCAACGGTGTGAAATTGAAGTGTATTCACCGGGAAGACGGACAAAAGCTGTTGGCGAGATACATGGAGGAATATGTGGTCACCACATTGGCGCGAGCACTTGCCTAAGCAAAGCATTCCGGCAAGGTTTCTTTCGGCCGACGACCCTCCGGATGCAACTGCACAAGTAACCAAGTGTGAAGCGTGCGGTTCCATTCCAAGCAGATACACCAGCCACCTGAAGCTCTCCGGACAATCCCTTTATCACAGCCATTTTCGGTGCAGGGGGCTCGACATCCTCGGCCCCTTCCCCGAGCTGTCGGGGCTTTGAGTACTTGTACGTTGCAATCGACAAGTTCAAAAAGTGGCGGAAGTGGAAGCGATGAGGAAGTCGACAGCCACGATCGTGATCAAGTTTTTCATGTCGATTGTTTGCCGTTTTGGATTCCCTAACAGGTTCATCACCGACAACGGCAAACATTATACAAGCCGCACCTTCATGCAGTACGTCCAAGATCGTGGCGCCAAAGGTGCATTTAAACCATTTGCTCATCCGAGAAGCAACAATCAAGCGGAGAGGGCAAATCTTTGAAGTGCTGCTTGAACTCAAGACCAGAACTTTTGACGGCTGCACAAATGCGGAAGAAAGCTGGATTGAGGAGCTGCCGGTGGTTCTTTGGTCGATCAGGGCGACGCCAAATCGAGCCACCGGCGGACACCTTCGCTCTAGTCTATGGAGCAGAGGCAGTTCTCCCCACGGAACTTCGTATCACGGATGCGCCTCGAGTGCTCGCTTATGATGAGCTTGAGCAAGAGCAGGCTGCGACAAGATGACGCGCTGCTCCTTGAGGAGGATCATCTTGAGTTCTTTGTCTGAGCTGCTCGGTACCAGCAAGCTTTGCGCCGCTACCATAGCCGCAAAGTCAATGCCAGAAGTCTCGAGGAAGGCGACCTTGTTCTTTGGCGCGTTTAGTCCACCAAGAATTCCAACAAGTTGACCCCGAAGTGGGAAGGCCCTTATCGGGTGAAACGAGTCACTAGGCCTGGCGCTGTCCGCCTTGAGACTGAAGATGGCATTCCGGTGAGCAACTCCTGGAACATTGAGCATCTTCGTAAGTTTTACCGTGAAGCGCGGTTGCGGAACTGTTCCGGCAACCACCTTTTGTACAAGTCTTGCGGCTGTTGCATGTAATCCTTTGTACAAAGCCGGGCGCGAGACCCGTGCATCGATAAAGCTAAGCGTGCGCACACCTTGTCGATTTCATGTTTTTTACTTCTATTTGCACGCGTTATCGACACTTTGTGCAGCACCTACCCACAGTAAGTGATAACGAGCCACAAGGCTCCATATCTTTATTTTCTCTTCTTTCTCTTTCTCAAAGAAAGGAAGGTTCCCTCGCACACAAGTTTGCCGGGGGGAAAGGAGAAGACAATGGTGTGGACCAAGCGTCGCTCAAGGAAGCCTAGCCTTACCGGAAGCAAGCAGCAGGAAAAGCTAAGTTGCCAAAGTTTGAGCAATTAGTTTTAAAAAATTTAAGTTATCTTCCTTGAACGACCGAACTTTGTATGGAAAACCTGTGCGCAGAGTAACCAACTCGTAGCTAGTTGCGCCCTTCTTTGTTTCGAGTCCGCTCAACAACTTAAGTGGGCTACGACTAGTTGCGACAAGGTTGCTTGTCGGAAGCGGCACCGCCAGCAGGCTGCTGACGTCCCGCACTCCGCACTCGCGGCTCAGGTGCCCGCGCCGACAAGTCCCCTAAAAGCGTAGGGCAAAAACATACAACGGAAGGAATCAAGTAAAGGAAATAACATAGCAATTGATACTCAAAATAAAGTTATATTACAAGATGGCTTGCCGCAGCTCTAATGGATTGTTCCTATGACATGACCAGCAGCGGCAAGAGAAAGAGAAAAGCAGGCGGCCTAGTCTACGCGATCGCCCTCAACCCTCTTGATTCCGCTCACCACATCCACAATGGGTGCAACAAGGGTCTTGAGCATCTCCACATCAGCATCCGTGGCCGAGACTTGAGGGCGTTGGTGAGGTTGAGGCCTGGGTTGTGGAAGGCCACCTTCATCGGCACCTACGGAGGGCTCCAGCAGATCTGGGCGCGACTCCTCGGCCAGCTGTTTTGGGACCTCTTCCGGAGTCATTTGAAGAGCCGTCCTACGCCCTTGAAGAACAAAATTTGAGCTTGGCGCTGGGTTGGAGGTGCTTTCGTCGGAAGAGTATCCAAGATCCACCATCCCGGCTCCATCATTTCGTTGTGGATGGCTGCAGCCAGTAACCACGAGACCCTCGGTCCGGTGCTCCACATTCTCCCTCAAGGCACTCTGGCGGCAACAGACATTCGCTTGACAGCTCCTCGTCGGCCTTGATCTTCTCCTTCAAGGCCACCTCCCGCTCCATGGCACCGTCCAGCGTCTGAATCAAAGTAGTTAGCTTCAACTCAAGGTCTGCATTGGAGTCCCTGGCGGCGCTGAGCTCCTTGCTCCTCTCGGCGAGACGGCCCTGCAGCTCGCCAAGAGTGTAGGCGTCCTTCTCACGCTCGTGCTTGAGTGCAGCAAGCTCCTCGCCGCTCTTCTTGAGGCTGGCCTCCAACTGCGCCACCTTCGTCTCCAGCTCCTTCTTGGCGGCCTCGGCAGCTGCGGCAGCATCCTTTGCCTCCTTGAGAGCCCCGCCAAATGTTTCCTCGCGCATGGCGAGATCCTCCTCGTGGCTGTCAAGGTCAACCTTCCGCTGCGCCAACTCACCTTCCTGCGCGGACAGCTTCTCGCTGACAAGCCGCTGTTCTTCCTCGGCTTCAGCCTTCTCGAGGATGAAGGCCTTCACGCTCCTCGGCGAAGTTGCTCCCGCTCCTCCGCCAAGGACGGAGAGCTTCCTGGTTACAGCCGGAGCTCCTCCATGGCGCTTCTCAATGTCTGCTCCCGCCTTCGTGACAAGCGCCTCCCGGGATGCAGTTTGGCTTGCCGGTAGCGGATGAAGCGGCAATGACCTGCGGCTGCTCCTCCTCGAGCTCGCGGCGCTTCTTTGCCAAGCGCATCAACTAGCGTCGGCCAGTGGAGGCGAGCAGCTCTTCATCGAAGGTTTCTCCTTGGCCGGGCGCCTGAGCTCGACTCCATGGGAGCTTGATGAAAACGCCGTCGCCCGGCCTTCAAGTAAGGCGCGGGCTGGGGCTCTTGAACTGGCCAGCTGCAACAGCGGAGGGATCGGTGGTTGGTGTAGCGCTGGCGCTCCTGCGGCCTCGAAGTGCGTCGGTCACGATCGTGAGCCCTCGCCCGGCTTCTGCGGCGGCAGCCGGTGGCTTCTTCGGCAGGCTCGTCGGCGCCGGCTTCTTCTTCCACGGCGGCTAACCGTCGGTGTTGCAGCGCCACGTCCTCCTCGCCCGGCGACCCACGGTCTCCATTGGCTCTGTGGCGGACGGATGAAGAAAGTCAGCGAATATTCAAAGACAAAATCAGAAGAAGAAAAACACAAGGGAAGTACTCGGCGAGAAGGTTCTTGGCGCCGGGGCTGCAGATCATGGTCTCCGCCGCCAAGGGATCGCTGGTCTTGTCCCTTGCCAGAGAGCTGCCCCTTGCCGGAGAAGGCACCCTTGCCGGAGAAGGCTCCCTAGCCGGGGAGCGCTCCCTTGCCGGGGAATCCACCCTTGGCGGCGTAGTCGAAGCAGAAGGAGGCTGCTCTGCTCCTACACAAGTCAATAGTCAGATATCAGCAAAGGAAAAAGCACCCATGCACGCCGAACAGCAAGAAGTAGACCATATACTTACGCTGGGGGCTGCATTGAAGGAGAGAGTTGCCTCATCGGCAAGGTTGTCTCGGACGCGCCTCGCTGTCGTCATGATGAGGTTCGTCCTCGGCGACAATCACCGGTCTTGGCTCTCTTCGACATCCTTCTCGGGCCAGGCGTCACGAAAAGGAATGGATACATAGTAAAAGCAGATCAGATACAAGACAAGGCAACAAATTGAAGAATTACAAGTCTGACAAGGAATCTTACTCTTCCTCTTCCTCGTCGGAGCTGAGCACGGAGAGGTGGTCTGGCCCGCCTCCGTGCACGACGAGGCGGAGAGGTGGGCTCCCTTGGGCGCTTGGCGGGAGGCGGGACGGTGGCCTGCGAGGGCCTGCTCCGGTGCCGCAGCGGCGTGAGGAGCTCCAGCGAGGCAGTGCTTGCCACGGTGGAAGCTGGCGTCCCATGGCGCTGCTGTTGGCCTGTCTGTCGCGCCTGCTGCGTCTCCGGTCCTGCGAAGACGCCTTCTTGGTGGAGCCGGTGGCTCCTTCATGACAAGCTGCTTTCGAGGCGGGAGGATGCGCCCTCGGCGGGCCCGCTCGACTCGGCTTCAGGCTCGGCAAGCTCTTCCTCGCCGGCGAACTCCTTTCGCTCGACAAGACTTGCCGCCTCGGCTGCCTCCGCCTCCTCCACGGTAAAGCCAAACTTCGCCCAGCGGCGTACTGCTGCCGCCTCTTCTAACTTGGTGGCGTCGCGCTGCATCTCGTCGTCGATAGTGTCATGGGTGAGGCCCCTCTGCCGTCGGGCGGACTGGCATCTCTACCGGTTAGCCGAAGAACTGCTGCACGGCGTCATCTGCGGCTCTTGCCAAGTGGGGACAATTCCGTGGGAGTCACACATCGGCATCATTGCGCGGATGCGGTCAAGCTGACGAGTTGTTGCACAGCCGAACGACGCCCTCGGCAACCTAAACATCTCCGGATGATCGGGATCATGCTTGAACAGCTCTAAGAGCATTGCGTCAAGCTCCAAGGCAGTGAAGTTGAAGTTGAGGCCGGCGCAGCCTCATGATGTCTGCTGCGTTACGAAATTCCAGGCAGGTCTCTTTCTCTCCTGCAAGAAGCGTCTGTGGCGAAGAAAGTCCGCGCCAACAGTGCCTCTGATGAGTCCGGCAAGTCCGAGGCGGAGGATTCGAATAGCTGCGATCTTCAGCCTAAGCGTCCTCCGGGGCAGATTGCTCCAATCATTGCAGCGTACTCTCTTGGGGTTTAGTATTTGGGCGGTAAAAAGGCTGCGGGTTCTCCTCAACAATCCAGCACCAATCTGCCCTCCACTCCTCCCATTTGCTACGAAGCTCTCCCTCCATATAGGCCTCCTTCTTGCCGACCCTAGAGACCCAAGCAATTCCTCCGGCAAGGGGCTCTCCTCTCTCGGCTCGGGGTAAAAAGAAGTGACGGAAAAGAGCTACATTTGGGTGGACTCCGACAAAGTTTTCGCAGAGATGTGCGAAAACTTCCATGGTCAGAACGGCGTTGGGGGTGAAATCAAGGAGGCAGAACCCGTAGGTGTTCATTATGTCACAAAAAAACTCAGAGAAGGGCGGGCAGAGCCCGCAGTAGAAGAAGAGCCTTGAAGAAGGGATACCCGTCGGGCTGGATTCTGCAGCGGCGGGAGTACTACCTTCGTCTTGGCGGATGCTTGTAGCGTCTCCGTCGACTAGAAGAGGTAGTAGTTCTCCCTTAGCTCCCTCGCGGCGGCTGAGGGGGAAGGCAACCGCTCCTTCATAGCGCTGCAAGCCTTGGCGCCTCGGCCGACTTCACAGTCTTCCCTTGTCGACTTTCGGGCCCATGGCGGGCGGTGGAGGAGATCGGCGGCGTTGAAGGTCTTTGAGTGGCGATGGGGCGGAGCGCTGCTCTCTTTTCAGCCTCGAGAAGAAGGGGGGAGCAGCGGTGGTTTTTTGATGGGACAGCAACTGGCAAGGTAGGCGACGTGCCCCTGTTTCCCCTACTTATAAAGAGGGTGGGGGCGGACGTTCCGATTTCCCGGATAAAGAAACCCCCACGACCTCGCCCACGATCTCTCACACGATGCCACATTCGATGCGTGCCGTTCGTGGGGGGAGTGGTGGGTCCGGGGTGAGTTATGGTGTGACCCGGGCCGCATGTGCCCGTGCCCTGTTTTGGGCCTGGCCCAACAGCGCTCGGCTTGCAGGTGTGTAGCCACGGCCGGGGGCTCTGTCGGTGTACTAGAGTAGGGGTACCCTAGTATCCCGAACTTGTGCAGGCGATTGCAGACCCTCAGCGGCAAGGCTTACGGGTGACCGCCAAGGTCCTCCGTGGTTCCTTTGGAGCCATTCAAGAACAAAGTATTCAAGCATAGGAGACAAGGCCCCGGCAAGAGGAGCTTGCCGGGAAGGCCACCCAAGGCACATAGAAGACAAGGCCCCGGCAAGAGGAGCTCGCCGGGAAGGCCCGGTGAGCGACAAGCTTCCGGGCGCGACAAGATAACAACCGCGGCAAGGCGCTTGCCGCGACAGACCATCTCTGTACCTACGCTCCAGCACATCCACTAACGTGTCGCCCTGGGGCCTTTCCAGGCGCGCGTGGCGAGAGGCTGTGCAGCCAGCGGTGCGAGGTGGCAAGCAGCGCTGACAAGTTTGCCATCGTGGCGAACGGTGGCACCCCTGACGGTCCCTGTTTGCACTGTTAGGGCGACTAGACGGGCATTTAATGCCTTTGTCCCCTGCCGTCAGGGTTAGGTATATTACAACATACCTTTGTACAAGTAGGTGTACCAACCACTATTTTTCCATTTGTACCCCATCTACGTTGCCACAGCCGGAGCCCCTTTGAGCATATAAAAGGAGGCCCATGCGCAACGTAGAAGGGGTTGGTTAGTCGATCAGTTCCCTCCATGCTCAGTCTCGTTAGCAGCTCATCTGTACTGTAGCATTCGAGCGCTCCTGAGCAAGAACGCAATACACCTAGACATGCAGGAGTAGGAGTATTATCTCTCCGGAGAGCTCCGAAGCTGGGTAAACCTCTCGCGTGCTTCGCCTCGATCTGCTCTTCGTGCGACCTCCGCTCCCCGCCGAACCGAAAGGGGCTCGGTCCGCCGGCCCCATAGGTGTTCGTGGGCCAGATCAGCCCGCCCCGACAGTGACAACCTGGTAATACTTCCGAGAAGATTTTCGGAAAATCACGAACCACCGATATGTTACTAAGCTCGAGAGCAATCTTGCTTTTCAGGGCAAGACGATATGATCAAAAGAGCGAGGGATTGACACAATCCTAACTCATTGATCGGAGAGTGCACCGGAATTAAGGACTAGGTAGCACGATCAACCTTAGGATGGGGATTCAATAACCACCATGCTAAGGATGAAATTATCGTCCTTTAGCTACCAAGCAACAAGATTGATAGGAGTATTGATTTCACACATCATGATTCACTTGTCGGCATTCCGGTTGCGACAACAGGGAACCGAGGAATTGGTAATGATGGCGAGAAGTATCACTGTATCAAGAGTTCATGAGATGGTGTGCAATTCCCATGACAATCTTAATATAAAGATGGTAATACTCCAAGGTAGAACAGAACAAATGCTTTGGATTAGCAATTTCATCTCATGGAGTACGCATCGCTTTGACCCAATCCACGGATATGGATGAGGTCTTTGGAGTTTGTTTCTCCTAGTCATTCCGGAATAGGATGGCTTGACGGACCACAAGAGTAATAGGCATCGATGAGCGAATGCACGCATACTCTTGACTATCAATAGATAGACGAGGGTCAGAAGACAACTAAAGAGGAACAACTCAAGGAACATATAACTTTCTGAGTTGTGGATGCATAGATTAGTATGTCGAACCAAGTTCAACATTTCTTCCGGATAACCCATGCAGAAGGGTGGAACTGGCAGAGTAACAACATAGAATCGAGAACCCGTCAAGAGCACTCTGGTGGTGATCTTTCGGTTCAATGAGGAACTTCTGCCATAAACAGTTCATGGTAATTGGAAGAATGATATACCGTGGACCTCGAGGACTATCGCAAGGTTACTAATATCCTAAAGGAACTAGCAACACTATCAACATGAAGTAAGTAGAGTGAATCTCGGGTTCAAAGACCCAGTAGTAGAATACCTACTACTAAGTGGCATCACGGGATGCTTTCGAGAATGATGGCCAGAATCATCGCACTGGGACACTAAACATGGCTAGGTTACTAGATGGTTCTATAAGACACCTAGGGTCATAATAATAGCTCCAACATATATGTCGAGGCAATAGAGTACCCCAACTCAGCAATTAGTGTGATTAACCTGGCCTAAAGGAGCATCGAAACCAGAGGGAAAGGATTTTGCAAATGCATCAGATTGTTTAGAAACCTAGGACGACTCGGACAGCATAACGACTGTAAATGCTCGAAAAGATTTGAGACATCCTACAAAAAGGTGGCATAACCACTCGATCATCATAATATCAAGATTCTGGGGCCAGCTATGAATACACGGAAGTAGTAGGAAACGGACTGAAGCTTAGAACCATCAATCATATAGGTCTACGGATTAGTAACACGTGATCCTGATAGAAAGAAGAGAAAGCCTAGTTCCTTAATCCCGTTAGAAAAGAAGAGGATGACTCAGATCAGATGGGCATAAGGTAAAGGAGTAAAAAGAGCCTTATGTTCCCTTCCACAATCAATTCCCTTATAAAATAAAGCATTTCTAGACTCAACTTCGACCAGTTTGGCTTGGTAATCCTACAGGCAGGCAGGCTCTGATACCAAAGCTGTCAGGACCCCGATTCCAAGTCACATCGATCTAGCCGATAACACCTCATATCACTTTGTGGCCTCACGCACGGTATTCCACGGGTGTTGCCTTACCATGGCCCAGGACCGTTTGCGCCTTTTGGCTCACGTATCTGATAGTGTCGCTAGCATCCATATGACAGAGAACCCGGGCCGACATGACTAGTCGTGAACCCAAAGTGGCACTAACTTACGGGGACATGCATACATGAATCAACATCGAGCATGTCGATCGGCGACGTCTTGAATCGGGCTATAACCTTTGGGCTATGAGGACTCCGGTGAACCGGGCTGTAGCGAGCTAGGAAGGACACGGATGTCACCGCTGCGACATTTCCCGAAGAACGGAACCACGAGGAACAAAGTGAATCACATGCCCGGCCGATCAAGTGTTAGGAGCGGTAGTCTTTGGGCTAGCAGGACTCCAGTGAACCGGGCTGTAGTGGACTACTATGGCTCATGGAAGCACAAGACTACATTTCCCCATAAGAGAGGCTACCAAGGATAAAAAACTAGGTTGTCGGATCCCACACATACCAAGCATTTCAATCATACACACAATATGCCCGATATGTGTAAATACAACATGGCATCACAACATAACTCTATGACTCAAGTATTTATTCATTAGGCTCCGAGGAGACAAGTATTACGAACATGGGTCTCATGACCCAACATTCAGAGCATACAAGTCAAAGCACATGCAAGCTTAACATGTCTGAGTACAGACATCTACAAATGAAAAAGCCGGAGAAGCCTGACTATCTACAAGATCCTGCCGAGGGCACAAGATCGTAGCTGAGGTAACAAGCTAAACATTGAAGACCACACGGAACTACTAGTGAGACTGGAGTCTCTCTGCAAAAACATAAAATAGGCAAACGTGAGTACAAATGTACCCAGCAAGACTTACATCAGAACTAACTACATATGCATCAGTATCACCAAAAGGGAGTGGTGGAGTTTAACTGCAGCAAGCCAGCTTTGACTCGGTGGCTATCTTAAACTACGACTGCAAGTAACTCTTTTGAGGTGGCGCACACGAGTCCACATATTCACTATATCAATACACCACTATGGATCCGCTCCCGTCTCCCAGCGAGAAGGCCATCCATAGCACTCACGCTTATCTTGCGAGTTTTAGAGTATCCACTTTCGCTTGTCTATGAACTGTTATAGGCAACCCAGAAGTCCATTAGCGCGGACACGGATATTCGAATAGATCATTTGTAACCCTGCAGGGGTGTACTTCTTCACACATGTTTCCACCACTTAGCGTCTGCACACGACATGTGCTCGGCAGACTTCAAGCGAAAGCCGACGTGGGTGTAGACCACGACCTACCTAAACACTCAAGTCTCTAGTCTAGGTTTATCGCCTATCCAGGTTCCATCCGCAGGGAGTCCGGCCGAGGTTTCCACATACGGCCCCGAACGATGTCTTGGGGTTCCCGAGACACCAAAGCGGGCACCCGGTACACCGTGCCACGTGCCTACCGCATCACAGCCCACCCCTCGGTCATTGCGCCACGGCCTCCGACATACTACAAACACCGTAAACTACTTGCAACTCTGGGACAGAGGACTAGGGTGGTTAAGAAGTCGAGCGGGGTCATATTTCAGGGCCCAACGTGTGGTAGTAGCTGTTTCATGGATCACAAACACATAACTCAGTTCCTGAGGACGGCTTCAATGAGACAACCCACCATGTACCACTACATGGCCTCTCACCACTACCTTTACCAAATTGTGTTCACACACTTAGCTCACACACAGTAGGACATGTTCACCACCATTCCAATTCATCCCCGATGAATCAGACCTGACTCAACTCTAAGTAGTAGCAGGCATGACAAACAAGCATGAATGAGTAGGCATATTAGGGCTCAAACAACTCCTGCTCATGCTAGTGGGTTTCATCTATTTACTGTGGCAATGACAGGTCATGCAGAGGAAAAGGGGTTCAACTACCACAGCATGTAACAGTTGAATCGTTGATGTCCTAATGCAGTAAAATAGAGCAGGGCGAGAGAGTGGGATTGTATCGGAATGAACAAGGGGTTTTTGCTTGCCTGGCACTTTTGAAGATAATATAGTTCTTCATCGGTGTCATCGAGCTCATCGTCGAATCACGTCTATCGAGAGGGAACAACCACCGACAAACAAGAAGAAACACAATCAATGCCATGCAGCAAAATGAAGCACGAATGTGACATGGCAATATGCTGTTGATTGGCCTAATGCAACTAGCAACAAGTTAAATGGAGTTGGTTTGAACACTAGGTTCAAATTCAAACTCCATATGTGCTTTCTTAAATGCCATTTAATTGAATTGTCCTAAACAACAACTTTAAGTTGTCCATCATGCATGAAAATGGTACAGATGGATAGATTGCATTTTTCTGATAATTGTTCATATATAAATTATTTCATTTGGAGTTACGGTTGATTTTCTATGATTTTTAGAAGTTAGCACTATTTCCTGGAATTCCCTGAATAAGAATAAATCCAGTAAATGCTTATTGCGTCAGCATTAGTTCATGCTGACCTCAGCAAGTCAACAGGCACCGTCCAGGTCAAACCTGACCAGTGGGGCCCACTGGTCAGTGACTCTATTTACTAACATGGTTAATTAGGATTAACTAATCAAATTAACGAGCCTTGGGCCTTGTCGATGTCGAAGTGGGGTAATTAGTCCTAAACTAAATGAGTCGGTAGGGCCCACATGTATTGACCCTGGGAGGTCAAACCCGGGTCAAGCAGGTCAAACTTCGCCGGGCGAGGTCAGCGGTGGCGAGGGCTTCGGAGAACCCCTCTGGTGCACCGTTCGGCACGCGGTTGGGCTCTCCGGGACGCTGGCGAAGCGGCGCATCAAACGGCGATGGGCTCCGGGCCTGGGGTGGCTGGAAATACCGACGGCGAGCAGTGCAGCGGCGGCCGGAGCTCGGGCCCGCTCGGGTTAGGTGCTACGGTGCGCAAACACGCGAAGTAAAACTCGGGAGCTGCTCTACATGAGGCTGCTAATGCGTTGCACACCGGCGCATGACCAAATGGTCACCGGAGTGTCGCCGGCGTCGAGCTTGTGTGGCGGAGCGTCTTGGCTCTAGTGGAGGAGGCGGCTAGAGCTCGAAATCGGGCATGGAGTTAGGGGGAAACAAAGCAGGGGCTCACATGGAGTCGGTAGGGCGGCTCAGCAAGCTCTGGGAGGTCCGGATGGCGGCGGAATCACGGCGGCGATCGTCGGGACCCGAGGATGAAGATGACATCGATGGCGGCACTCCAAGGGCCTTCCAGCCGCGTGGATCGGCGGGGACGGCGTAGTGGATGACGGTGGAGCTCATGGGCCGGTCGGGGGAGCGAGGGGGATGCGGTGGAAACGGCGGCGTGACAGCGGCGGCAGCTACGCTCGGTGTGCTCGGAGAGAGAAAGCAGAGGAGGGAGGAGCACAGGAGAGTGAGAGGGTCGGGGTTGTGTGGCGTCGCGAGGAGGTCCAGGCGTGAGGGGAGCGGCAAGGAGGTGGCAGGCAGGCGTGTGCGCCTGCAGCTGACACACGCCCTCCCGCCCTCTTGCACGAGGTGGAAGGCAGCGGGAGGAGCCCCTGGTGGGCTGGGCTGGCTTTGCCCAGCTGGCTGCTACAGTACCCGGCCAGGTGGGCTTTGCCAGGTAAGTTCCTTTCTCTCTTCGTTTATTTGTTTCTTTTTTCTAGTTTTCTGCTATAGTTTGAGCTTAGGAAAAATACCAAGGCATTTCCTAAAATCCTGAAAATATTCATGGACACTTGCTGAATTATTTCAGTGGCCCAAAAATAGTTCCAACATATTTTGAACATTTAAATTATTTATAGTATTTAAATGCCCAAAGTCAAATACAATAAGATTTAATTCAAAAATCCAGAATGGCCTAGAAATATGTGCATGACTTTTGGCAGAGGTTTTCACCTTTAACAAAAATCATGAACTTTTCTAAAGGGCATTTGGGATCATTGAAAATATTTTTATTGAACCTAGTTGAATTCATTTGGTGCTAGGGTTTCAACAATCCCCATTTCAAATTTCATGAAATTTAAACATGATGCATGGATGCAATGCCACTAGTTATAAGCAAACTCTAGGGCTGTGACAGTAGGTACGAGGCGACTTGTGTGTAGTCTCCTACTGGATTGTTACCTTGGTTCTCAAAAACTGAGGGAAATACTTACGCTACTTTGCTGCATCACCCTTTCCTCTTCAAGGGAAAATCCAACGCAAGCTCAAGACGTAGCAAGTATACCTTCAAGAGGAGGCCTGTGTCGAACTCTTCAGGGATTTTTTTTACTTGAACCGCTAAAATGATTTCGCGAACGGGCCCAACTTGGAACTTGGTGGAATCTCAATTCAACAAAGAAGAGATGCCATCTTTCCCTATGCTTGACTGCCGAGTCACCCCAAGGATTGGAACAAGACGTGGTTTTATTGCAAGGATACCTCTCCGGCTGACGAGAATCCATTTTCGGGTTATCGTGCTGAATGTCTTGACCCGAAACATCCTCTTCCTGAAAATATTACCGCTGCTGAACATAAAAAACACGCCCCCACTATTGCGAAGGTCAAGGCCCTGCTGGGGAATGGGTTAACCGGCATTGATTTGGTCCGGTGCTGGGTCTCGTGGTGAATCATACCCTTGAGCCGTCGGCCCGGCTTAATGTGTACTTATACAGGCAGTACAAAGGATCCATTATGCCACAACACCTTGCATTTGACTGATGATGCAATTGCCAATATGACAAAAACCCTTCTGAATGAAGATTCCGAAGACTGCAGCAAAGTGGGTCTGAACCCTTTCTGCAAACTTAACCCGCCGTCAGATGTGAGTCTCTAACTTATCTTACTTTTATCTCATTATTCAAATATTATATTAACTCAACTTTGCTGACTTCCACAGGCTAAATCTGATTTCTAGAAGGAGAATATGACCATGAAGCCGTGAAAAAGGCCAGGGCTACCAAGAAAGCCGCCAAGAAAACCACCAAGAAGCATAAGAAGAAACCAACTGCCTCTGAAATGTTTGATCTAGATGACAACTCTGAGTCGGAGGTAGCCCTTGACTCTCTTGGATCCTTTTTCAATTATCTTATTGACATTGATTACTCTCAGGATGATACGGGGGCCAGCCAAGCAGTTGAAGAAGAGGTAACTATTATTCCCTCTGGCTCAGCACATTTGCCAAGACAAAAAATTCGACGAGTAACCCGAAAAGTAAGATTTTCACACCCCTTAGCTCATTTGGACCCTCACTTTCTTTTGAAGCAACAACACCACGAGAGTCGGTGCCAGACTCGGAACAGCGGAGGTGAAGAATTGTCCTCCGGCTTACCGAATACTCCAGTTCCACGGAAACGCCAAAACGAGGTCCTTCCAAACTTAACTTCTTTTTACCCGCTGGCGGGTTTCTTTCGCCAACCACTCAATTCCTCTGATTCAAACTACCAGGAGGTTTCTCTCTCTTCCTCTGGCGACTCATCACAAACCCAGCTGCCGGCTTTCAAGACTTCCCTTGGGTAATGACAATTACTTTTTTTCTGTACTTCTTTACATTCATACAATTATACTGATTTGTCACAACTCATGTAGTGGACAAGCAAAGCCTAGTAAGAAAGCAAAGGTGACCAAGCCAACTGAGGCTCCTCAAGTTGTTGAACCGGAACAACAAGTCTCTGCATCTGATGCTTCTGAAAAACAGCCAGAAGAACCTGCCCCTAACATTCCACCTGAAATTCTGATCTCTCCATTGATCACACCAATACCAGTTCTTTGAACACTGAACCATCAAGCTCGCTTAAGCCATCGGAGATTCATACTGATGACGTTCTGATCACTGGCACCAGTTTTACAGAACCAGGAAGTCGAACTATCTTAGCCAAGCACTCCGCCAAACAAGAGGTTATTGAAAGGCGGAAAGTGAGATTTGATGACTCCCACTACGCGCAATTGAGCAGCAGTGAAGTATTGTCTGGCTACCTCAACCAAGTACACTCTAGCCGCGACCTTGAAATCAATATGGTGAAGCAGATGCACCAGAGATGAGGTATGAATTCCTGTTTAAATAAGTTATGTACGTCTTGCCAGCCCCCAAGTCTACTCGGTATGATAAGATTGAATAGGCTGTAGACTTAGATTAACCGTAAACATATGTATTGGTATCCTTCCAAAGCTGACTTGCATCATTCTTTATTAAACCAGATTTTGAACAATGAACATTGCATCCGTAGTCCCCAAGGGTCAGTTGAATCAGCATGAATGAGCCAGTCCTGTTTACCATTGTTTTGTTTTAAAAAGAAGAGCTTATCTGTGTAGCCCCTATGAGCCGGTTGTGTCTGTTTACAGCACGCCCGAGTCATCATAAAGTAGTAAGAAGATACAAGCGATATGCATTAGCCCCCAAGTGTCAAGTACTCTTGCTCGCAAAGTGCTAGGGACTTCTTGACATGAACATTTGTATGAATAATTGTTTTGGCGGGCATTATCCCCCAAGTGCCAAGTGTTGTTGCTTGCAAAAGGCTTGGGCCTAATTTTCTGTAACCGGATATGAATGTTTTTGCAATTATTGTGCTTATGCGGGCTGCCACTGCTGATCTTCAATCGCAATTATGCGATGCAAAGACCGGCTGAAGAATCAAGAATCCGAGACCGGAAGGCTGAGTCAAAATTCCAATTTAAGCGTGGCTGAAATGGAAAAACTGAAGACCAGTTTTGGTGGCGAGAAACACTTGGTTGAAGAAAAGACTGCTTTGACGCAGCAAACTGAAAAGCAGGCGGCTCTTCAAGAGGTGACCATCGAGCTCCTTTGGTTTAAACACCGTGTATCCCGGATGGTTTCTGCTATCTTTGGTGAGTCGCATTCTTAATCATCAAAAGTGAATCTTTTCCTTTGATAGTATAAACCGCCTCTAACCAATCTGTGATTTACTCAGGTCCTAGGAGTAGAAACCTTAACCAAGACATACGTGTGAAGCTGAAGGCGGTTTACGCCCTTGTCGAACAACTGTACACTGGAGCTCGGCATGCACTGGCTACAATTTCTCCGACTAATCAAGCACCTACTCTTTTGAGAGATGTCTTGAAAAGACTTTCTGTGCTACCTGCCAGGATTGTTGAGATGAACCGGTCATCTGCAAGAGCTGGTGCCATGAGGGCTTTGATCCGGGCCAAGGCATGGCTACCAGAGCTAGACCCGTCTGAGGAAGATACTGGGTATCCAAGTTTACAAGAAGACGTCACTTCATTTGATCAAAAAAGACTTTGCTGCCTGTGTGAAAGAAATACGCCCTCTGGCCTATCTGATTGCGAATGAAACGGATCTATCAAAATATCACCCGGCTTATAGCATGGAGAATCAGAAGATGCCCACGCCAGCTTATAAAGTGATGGGTTTAATCCCTCAAATCCGTAAGCATACTCTCACCCCTGAAGCTGACCCGTCTGGACTTATAGATGATGAGGCTGAATTTCAAGCTTTATGTGGCATTGATTGGTCATCACCGAATCTCCAGATGACGGAAGAGGATGAAGATCCGGAAAAGGATGATCTAGAGGCCTCAAGGCAGCAAGGACAAGAAGAGTGGACCAGTGGGCAGTTTATATTTGATCTTTATGAAACACTTTGATCTGTTTGACTCAGGATGTCATGTAATAGGGTAATGAAACTTTAATATGCCGTGCCATCATGCACGTTTCTGTTTTGTGCAATACTGTTGATCCGCCAGTTTATGAAACCATCACTTTATGCTTATGCCAGCGTTGATTTATGCAGATTTGATTCATCATTACCCTGCACACAAAGAGATCACAAGTGCCCTGGCGGCTTACCGCCGAGCGGGTCATGGTACCCAATTGAAGCCACTGGGGATGAATAGTCCATAACCAGGGCCGGTCTAACCATCATATTGACATAGTAAAATATCGTACATGTGGTGTATGCTTAGACTGCCGGCTTATCAGCTGAATGCAACTAGAGTTTTTTAGAGCTATAACTCTAAACATAAGATCATTATGCTCTGGCGACTTAGAGTCTGCTATCCTGGCGGGTTGTAGAGACCCAAAAGATGCTTCAAATATGAGACATAAATAGGGCAGCTTGGCCCAATTTGTAAAACCAAATGGCGAAAAAGAGATTATATAAAGAAAAAAGGAGAAAATCAAAAAATTTGAGGCTTTTGCAGGCCGCCAAGCCAAAGTTTCTCCTTCAATGAAACTAGCTTGATGGCCACTGGAAGGTATGTGCTTACCGTGAGCCGGCACTCACAGTACCCAATCGACATTTGAATCCAGATAAGTTCAGGTCTTATTTAAAGATAGACTTATTAGGAGTACGCGGGGTCAGAGTAGCAGCATGCATCACAGGAAAATTTATCCAAGTTTCAAGGAAGGCGGCTTATGAAGCCTGGATCTATCCTGACTATCTATAAGCCGTGCTCTCACATGACAAACCGGCGTTTTAACCTTAACAAGCTCAGGATCTTTGGTGAATACACCATAAAAGACTGATTGTTAAGAGTTTGGCGGGTCAATCAGGATTACCTGATGGAGTTGAAGCAGCTGGTATACAGGTAGGATGACCCGGAAAGGTTATGTCCTCTTTGGTGAATACACCTATGTTTGAACAAGATAACCTGGTCAAGAGGGTAGTAACGCTATATTCTCTTTGGTGAATACACCTATGTTTGAACAGGAAGCCCCCAAGTGACATACTGACAAGTTGTGCTCGTCAGGGACCTATGTTTGAGCTGTGCCGTGCATCCAACTCTCTTTGATCCCTATAATTTGGGCGTCAAGCCTCGTAAATGAACATGTAAGACGATGATAAAGACTCAGCTTCGAAGAAGTGAAACTATAGAGGCCCTGAATTATCAGGGATGCCGGCTTTGTTATACTGTTTATAATATATACATCATCAGACTATGTACATCATGAGAGCCGGTGGCTCAAGTATAGTAGGGCCAAAGATGAGCAATATTCCACGGCCGACGGGTCTCCTCCTCCGACTTGCATGAGTCCTTGCGGTCTCGAGCATCGATAAGATAGTATGACCCATTATGCAGATTCTTGCTGACCACAAAAGGTCCTTCCCAAGGCAGTGATAGCTTATGCATATCCGTTTGATCCTGGATAAGCCGGAGTACTAAGTCGCCGTCTTGAAAGTTTCTGGTTTTGACCCGGCGGTTGTGATAACGACGTAGGTCTTGCTGATAAATCGCCGAACGAGCCACCGTGAGATCACGCTCCTCATCCAACAGGTAAAGTGCATCTTGACGTGCCTTTTTGTTATCAGCTTCAATGTAAGCCTCCACCTGGGGTGAATCGTGATAGATGTCACTAGGGAGAACCGCCTCTGCCCCATAAACCATGAAAAAAGGTGTGTAACCCGTAGACCTGTTGGGGGTTGTATTGATACTCCATAACACCGAAGGCAACTCCTCCATCCAACAACCCGGCGTTCTTTGCAAAGGAACCATAAGCCGGGGCTTGATACCTCGCAGAATCTCTTGATTAGCTCATTCTGGTTGACCATTGGACTGAGGGTGAGACACAGAGGAGACGTCAATTCGAATATGCTCCTGTTGACAAAATTCTTTCATAGCGCCTTTAGAGAGATTAGTACCATTATCTGTTATGATGCTGTGGGGAAAGCCAAAACGAAGATCACCTTCTTGATGAATTGAACCGTCGTTGCTGCATCACACTTACTGACCGGCTCTGCTTCAACCCACTTAGTAAACTTATCAACCGCCACCAAAAGGTGGGTCTTCTTATCCTTGGACCTCTTGAAAGGCCCAACCATATCAAGCCCCCAAGTCGCATATGGCCAAGTAATTGGAATCATCCTCAACTCTTGAGCTGGAACATGAGCTCGTCGTGAAAACTTCTGACAACCGTCACATTTGCTGACCAAATCCTTTGCGTCAGCATGAGCTGTCAACCAATAAAAACCGTGACGAAAAGCCTTGGCTACAAGAGATTTAGAGCCAGCATGATGAACACAATCTCCTTCATGAATCTCTCGCAGAATCTCGCAGCCTTCTTCAGGAGAGACACAATGTTGAAACGCCCCTATGACACTGCGATGGTGCAACTCTCCATTAACAATCATCATTGACTTAGACCGCCGGGTTATCTGCCTAGCTAAGATCTCATCCTCAGGTAACTCGCCCCGGGTCATGTAGGCCAAATATGGTACTGTCCAATCAGGAATAGCATGAAGAGCCGCTACCAATTGCGCTTCCGGGTCAGGGACAGCAAGATCCTCCTCAGTAGGTAATTTGACAGAAGGGTTGAGCAAAACATCCAGGAACATGTTGGGTGGCACCGGCTTATGCTGAGAGCCCAACAGGCTTAAAGTTTCGGCCGCCTCATTCTTCCTACGATCAATATGCTCAACTTGGTAACCATTAAAATGACCCGCAATGGCATCGACCTCTCGACGATAAGCTGCCATGAGCGGATCCTTAGAATCCCAAGTACCAGAAACTTGATGAGCTACCAGATCTGAGTCGCCGAAGCATCTCACCTGACTTAAGTTCATCTCCTTAGCCATCCGAAGACTATGGAGCAAGGCCTCATACTCAGCTACATTGTTAGTACAAGGGAACATTAACCGGAGAACATAAGAAAACTTATCACCTCATGGGGAAGTCAAGACAACTCCAGCCCCCGAGCCTTCCAACTGCCTGGATCCATCATAGTGAATGGTCCAATATGTGTTATCCGGCTTTTCCTCAAGCGTCTGCAACTCTGTCCAATCATTGATAAAATTCACGAGTGCTTGGGACTTGATGGCCGTACGAGGTACATACTTCAAACCATGGGGTCCAAGCTCAATGGCCCACTTGGCAACCCAACCTGTGGCTTCTCTATTTTGGATGATATCCCATAAAGGAGCAGAGCTACCATAGTAATGGGATGACCCAGAAAAATATTGCTTGAGTTTCCGGCTTGCCATGAAGACCCCATACACAAGCTTCTGCCAGTGCGGATACCTCTGCTTGGAGTCAATAAGTACCTCACTGATGTAGTAAACCGGCAGTTGAACCCGATACTCCTTTCCTGCCTCTTTCCTTTCCACCACAATAGCTACACTGACAGCCCGGCCATTGGCAGCCACATATAACAACAGAAGCTCCTTATCAATAGGAGCAGCAAGGACTGGCGGCTCAGCCAGTTGCTTCTTAAGCGCCTCAAACGCCTCATTAGCCGCATCACTCCAGACGAAATTATTTGTCTTCTTCATCATCTGATAGAGTGGAATAGCTTTTTCTCCCAAGCGGCTTATGAACCGGCTCAAAGCCGCTATCTGTCCCGCCAAGCGCCGTACGTCATTAACACACTTTGGCTTAGCCAGGGAAGTAATGGCCTTGATTTTTTCCGGGTTAGCTTTGATACCTCGGTTTGAAACCAGGAAACCCAAAAACAGACTTGGTCGGGTTAATCATCATTTTATAAACCCGGAGTTGTCAAACATATCCTTCAAATCATCAATCAGGGTCTCCTTCCTTCTGTATTTCACCACAATGTCATCTACATAAGCATGAACATTACGCCCGATCTGATTGTGAAGGCAATTCTGCACACACTGTTGGTTAGTCGCCTGGGCACTCTTGAGCCCAAAAGGCATAGACACATAGCAGAAGGCTCCAAATGGAGTAATGAAAGCTATCTTCTCCTGGTCCTTGACCGCCATCTTGATCTGATGATAACCAGAATAAGCATCCAAAAAACTCAAACGCTCACAACCCGCCATAGCATCAATGATTTGATAAATACGAGGGAGAGCAAACATATCAGCCGGATAAGCCTTGTTTAAGTCTATGTAGTCAACACACATTCGCCAAGTGCCATTCTTCTTAAGCACGAACACCGGGTTAGCCAACCACTCAGGATGAAAAAATTCAACGATAAACCCGGCCGCTAAGAGTCGGGCCACTTCTTCACCAATGGCCTTCCGCCTCTCCTCGTTAAAACGACGGAGGAATTGCTGGACCGACTTAAATTTCAGATCAATATTAAGAGTGTGCTCAGCGAGTTCCCTCGGTACACCCGGCATGTCTGAAGGCTTCCATGCAAAGATGTCCCGGTTCTCACGGATGAACTCGATGAGCGCACTTTCCTATTTCGGATCCAAATTGGCACTGATGCTGAACTGCTTAGATGAGTCGCTAGGAACAAAATCAACCAACTTAGTGTCATCTGCCGATTTAAACTTTAACGAAGGATCATGCTCCGTCGTTGGCTTTTTCCAGGACGTCATGTCCGCTGGGTCAACATTATCTTTGTAAAATTTCAGCTCATCTGTTGCACAAACTGATTCAGCATAAGCAGCATCACCTTCTTCACACTCCAGGGCCACCTTGCGACTCCCATGCACTGTGATGGTGCCCTTGTAACCCGGCATCTTAAGCTGCAAGTAAACATAACAAGGCCTCGCCATGAACTTAGCATAAGCCGGCCGCCCAAACAGAGCATGATAAGGGCTCTTGATCTTGACCACTTCGAAGGTAAGAGTCTCAGACCTGGAATCATGCTCATCTCCAAAGGAAACTTCCAAAGATATCTTACCCACTGGATATGCTGACTTACCCGACACCACACCATGGAACACCGTGTTTGACGGCTGTCAGTCAGTCCCATGCGACGAAAGGTTTCATAATAAAGTAT
Organism: Aegilops bicornis; assembly: GCA_021605145.1. NCBI lineage: Eukaryota > Viridiplantae > Streptophyta > Magnoliopsida > Poales > Poaceae > Aegilops > Aegilops bicornis. Next base: position 395,754,267 of record CM038673.1, on the reverse strand, counting down.
ATTAATGCTGCTACCTCCATCCATGAGTACCTTAGTAAATTTATAGCCCCCAACCTGAGGCGCACCACCAGAGCCAGGTGACCCGGATTATCAACCCGGTGCGGATGATCCTCACGACTCTACACAATAGGCTGCTCTGACCATCGTAGGTAACGTGGCACCGCCGGCTCAACAACATTCTCTGCCCTCTTATGAAGCTTCTAATCCCGCTTACACAGGCTGGTGGTGAAGACGTGGTACTGTCCACTATCCAATTGCTTCGGGTTGCTCTGATAGCCAGACTGTTGCTGCTGCTGATTTCCCTGATTATTCTGCTGGTGGTAGCCACCCTGGTTGCCTTGGCCTTGAAACCCGGCATTTGAACCGCTGCCTCCATGACCTGGACCATGAGAGCCAGACCCTGAACCGCCGTTTGGGCCATGGTTGTGCTGGAAGGACTCCCTAAAGTGTCTCATTATACTACAATCCTTCCACAGATGGGTAGCTGGCTTGTGATCCGTTCCTTGTCTTGGACATGGCTGGTTCAGTATTGTCTCAAGGTCAAATTTTGTCCCTTGAGCCAGCCTCCCCTTACGACACTGGTTATAATTCCGTGCACCAGTGTTAGCCACAAAATCATCAGCTTTGCGCTTACCGTTGCCGCCCTGATTGGCCGGGTTGTACTGATGTGCCTTCACACTGCTACTCTTCTTTTCCTTTCCCGATCTTTCATCCTTAGAGTCGGGGTCCTTGGTACTATCAGAGTCCGCATACTTGACGAGAGCTACCATGAGCTCCCCCATGTCGCTGCAATGACGTTTAAGCCGCCCGAGTTTCTGCTTGAGTGGAAGGAAACGACAATTTTTCTCCAACATTAAAACTGATGAGCATCTCATAATAGTCGAGACTCGGCGCACCCAACTGGTCGTTGACTCGCCCTCGGCTTGAACACAAGAAACCAAATCCACGATCGACATGGGCTGCTTGCACGTGTCTTTGAAATTCTGGATAAAACGTGCCTTCAGCTCTGCCCATGACCCAATGGAGTTGGCCGGCAGCCCCTTCAACCACGTACGAGTCGTCCCTTCCAGCATCATGGTGAAATACTTAGCGTATGCAGCTTCTCTTAGATCCAACATCTCCATAGCCATCTCATAATTCTCCACCCAAACCTCAGGGGGTTGATTTGCTGTGTAATTAGGCACCTTATGAGGGCCTTTGAAGTCTTTGGGTAGATGTTCGTTTCGCAGAGCCTCCGTTAAGCATGACACACCCAAAGCCCTAGAAGTTACACCTGCCTCAATTGAAGCCGTCGGGTAAACCGGCGCGTGTTGATGAGCCGCCAGCTCGGCCTCCCGGCGTGCTCTGCCCTGGTCCACCAAATCCTGTGAATTGGCACCATTGTGCGCCGGCTCATGCCCATGAGGTTGGTTACGGTGCTGCTCAGTACTCGAGACTGCTAGCGAGTCAATGTGCCTACTGTAGCTCCGGCTTGGATGAGGGGTCGAATGAATCCGGTCATGACTATAGGAATAAGCCTGCTGCTATACTAAGGCCGTTTGAAGAAGCTCCCTGGCCCTTCGGGTTTCAACCGCCGTCGGAGTCTCGCCCTCGACTGGCAGAGCCGCCAATCACGTAGCTGCCGCAATCATATTGTCCAAAGGGGTGGAATAATGACTCGGCGATGTCACCACATGCTGAGGCGGGGTGTTATTCATATGCAGAGAACCTGTCATGCACGGCTGACCTGGCGCTTTCCCCTCGTGCTTTAGCTGTGTGGTTATTCACCGGCGGGTTACTGGCCCCTACTCCAGGTGTGTTGAAGAGGTTCCTCGACTCATAAACCAAGGGCATATGACTCCGGTATTTTCTCCTCAAGACTTCATTAGACGTGTTCTGATCCAGTGTGAGCTGGTATGAATCTGCTTGAATCCGTTGTGCTTGGGCGTTTAAACCGGCCAGCTCCGCGGCCATCCTAGCGTTTTCCGCTGCCAGCTCTATCTCGGCCTGCGCTATCTCATCACGCAACTTAGCCACTTCCGCCTTTATGCTGCTCCTGGTTTTCTGGAGTTACATCCACCTCCATCAGAGTTGCCAGAGCTTCCAACAGATCTGTTAAAACTTGAGCCGGTGGGCGCGCTGAACCACCAGCACCCACTGCCATTACCGCCGCTGCACTGGAAGTCATGGCCGCGGCGGCTGTCGAACCGAGAACCGGCTAGGTGCCAGCCATGAAGATCGCCACCCTATTCGGCAGCTCACGGGGGTCCGGAATACTGTCGCCATCGGAACAGCCCCCAAGCCGTCCGTCTTGTAGTTGGTACATTGAGTTGGTCTCACCCGTGGACGATTCACTGTCATAGTAGACGGCCGTCTCACCGCCAGACATAGAGCCTTCCAATTCAAACCCATGGATGAATCCAACAAAAGCACGTTTCACGGCGGGTTGAACCCGGGCAGGTCGTGCACGCTGAGCCGTCTCGACGATGTTGGTGTATATGTCCGGCTCAGGGCCCGGTTCACCGATCTTGCCGATGAAGACGTGGATTCCGCTGAAGGGGACCCGGTACCCGTACTCAATTGAGCCGGCCTCGGGGCCCCAGCCTGCATCGTTGATGTAGAGCTTGCCGCGGCGACTCTTGGTCATCCGGCCCACAACGTATCCCCTGGTCCCTCCGAAGCTGCCTTTCAAGAACTCAAAACCACCGTGCGCAGGCCCCACGGTGGGCACCAACTGTCGTGGAATTGCCACGGCAGATGTCCTAGTGAAAGGACTTAGTTGTGGAACCATGGCGACGAGGTTAGCTTAAAGGGGTTAAACGGGACAAAGGACACAAGGAGTTTATACTGGTTCGGCCCCTTGCGGTGAAGGTAAAGGCTTAATCCAGTTTGAGGTGGTATTGCTAATGTTTCGATTACCAGGGAGCGAATATGCTTGCCTGGCTTTCGATTTGTTCTCTCTTTCCCTAAGCCGCTGCCGGGTCATCCCCTTATACACATGGGTTGACGCCCTCGACCTCTGAGTCGGCAGCTCATACAAACGTGTCCGGCCCGGTGACTTATCTTACATGCCTTACAATACAAGTTACATATATATGGCGGTTTATACTTACGGGCCTTAAGCCGTCTTCGGGTTTGGGCCCTTTAACAAGCCTATGTCATGAACCACCATCTTCAACATACTCATGGGCTTTATGCAGATGAACCGCCATTGGGATAACCCAGCCCCTCCTGGGTGGGTCATATCCAATAGTCATATCCCCAACAGTATGTGTGTGATCCGACAATCTAGTTGTTTATTCTTGGTAGCCTCTCTTATGGGGAAATGTCTCCTAGTTCTTCCACTAAGCCATGGTATCTTGCTACTGCTCCAGAACACTTAGGCTGGCCGGCATCTGTCCTTCTTCGTTCATGTGTCTGTCCCCTCGGGAAATGTCACGCGTTGTTCCTTTAAGTCCTTTTAGCTTTCTACAGATTGGGTTCATACGTTGATGATCGACACGTTTGTTGCTAGGTCATGTATGCATGTCCCTGTAAGTTAGTGCCACTTTGGGTTTACGACTAGTCATGTCGGCCCAGATTCTTTGTCATATGGATGCTAGCGACACTATCATATACGTGAGCCAAAAGACGCAAACAGTCCCAGGCTAGGTAAGGTGGCACCTGCGGGAATACCGTGCGTTAGGCCGCAAAGTGATATGATGTGTTACATGCTAGATTGGTGTGACTTAGGATCAGGGTCCTGACAGCTTTGGTATCAGAGCTTTGTTGCTGTAGGATTACCAAGCCAAACTGGTCGAAGTTGAGTCTAGAAATGCTTTAGTTATATAAGGGAATTGATTGTGGAAGGGAATGTAAGGCTCTTTTTACTCCTTTACCTTATTCCCTTCTGATCTGAGTCATCCTATCTTTCCTACGGGGTTAAGGAACTAGGCTTTCTCTTGTTTCTATCAAGATTACGTGTTACTAATTCATAGACTTATAAGATTGATGGATTCAAGTCTCAGTTCAGTTTCTACTACCTCCGTGTGATAATAGTTGGTCTCGGAACCTTGATATTGTGATGTTGAGTGGTTATGCCACCATTTTGCAGGATGTCTCAAATATTTTGAGCATTTACAACAGTTATGTTGTCCGAGTCATCCCAGGTTTCTAAATAGTCTGATGCATTTGCAACTCCCCTCTTTTCGTTTCCATGTCCCTTTGGGCCAGATTAACCACACTAACTAGTGTGTTGAGGTACTCCATTGCCTTGACATATATGTTGAAGATATTATTATGACACTAGGGTATCCTAGAGAACCACCTAGTAATCTAGCCATGTTTTGTGTTCCCAGTGTGATGGTTCTGGCCATCATTCCTGAAAGCATCCCGTGATGTTATTAGTTAGTAGGCATTCTATTCCTGGGTTCTTGAACCGAAATCCACCCTACTCATTCATGTTGATAGTGTTTGCTTGTTCCTTTAGGATATTAGTAACCTTTGCGATAGTCCTCAAGGTCCGTGGTATATCATTCTTCCAAATACCACGAATCCTCATGACAGAAATTCTCCTGAACCAAAAGATCACAATAAGAGTGCTCTTGATGAGTTCTCAGTTATATTTGTGAATCTGCCAATCCTACCTTTCAACTTGGGTTATCCGGAAGAAATATGTTGAACTTGTTCGACATACTAATCTATGCATCCACAACTTAGAAAGTTATATGTTCCTTGAGTTGCCCCACTTCAGCTGTATCCCGACCATCTCTATCAGTTGATAATCAAGGGTAGTTGTGCATTCGTGTTATCGATGCCTATTATTCTTGTGGTCTGTCAAGCCATTCTATTCCGTAATGGCTAGGAGAAACAAACTCCGGTACATCATCCATATCTAGGATTGGGTCAAAGCAGTTGTATTCCGCGGATTAAGAATGCCAATCCAGCTTCTAGTTTGTTCTACCCTGGATTATTACCCCCTTTATGTTGAGAATATCATAGGAATTGCACCATCTCTTATGAATTCTTATTGCAGTGATACTTCTCGCTGTCATCATTTGTTCCTTGGTCTCCGTGTTGATGTAAACGGAATACCGACAAGTGAACCATGATGTGTGACTTCAATACTCCTAGCAACTTTGTTGCTTTGTAGTTAATGGACAACAATCTCATTCTTAGCATGTTGGTTATTGAATTATCATTCTAAGGCTGGTCGTGCTACCTAGTCCTTATTTTTGGAGCACCCTTCGATTGATGAGTTAGGATCGTGCCAATCCCTCACTCTTCTGATCATATCGTGTTGCCCTGAAAAGGAAGGTTGTTCCCGAGCTTAGTAAAATATCGGTGGTTCATGATTTTTCCGAATATCTTCTCGGAAGTATCAGCAGGTTGTTTCCTCACCGTTATGTTGAGCTCGTGATCAAGTTGGTTTTCCTCTAAACCACCCCTTCTCCAAGGATCTGTGTTGGATGCCCCTAAGCTACACTACAGGAAACAGGTAATTTGCCGTCTGTGAATCACAGACGGCAAAGACCTAAATCTAGACGGCAAAGACTTTGCCGTCAGAAGGCAGACGGCAAACTCAGACGACAAAGATAAGTCGGCAAAGAATACTTTGTCGTCAGCTTTTTCGTCGGGAAGACGGCAAAGACTTTGCCATCAGCCTACTCTGTCTTTTGACGTCAAGCCCAGTAATATTAGACATCAAAGAAAACCATCTTTGCCGTCAGCTAGACTATGGATTTGCCGTGAGCCTAGTACATCCTAGACGGCAAAGAAGTTTTTATTATTTAACAAAAATATGAACCAATAGTGCAGATACAGAGGCTTGCATGGTCGATGGCGTAGGCATCATCTTTCATAGTAATTTCACAACAACCATTATAAGAATCGATGATGAACGAACGGATGTAAAAGAACGGATTTTACATGATAGAACTTCTCTATTTGCAGTATATATCCATCATCACTCACTGATCCACAAAAAAAACTCTATTTCAACTTATCTAAAAAAAGACTACTCTATTTGACGAACTGGGCAACTGGCCCTTGCAGCGCACGCACCGCCGGGAGGTGGTTGACTCTGAAGCCGCCGGGGAGGTCGAGATCCGCGTCGCCAGCGCACAAGGGGCCAGGGAGGTGGAGCGTTCTGTTCCCCTGCCATGGCCACAGCTCGTAGAGGAGGGGAGGTCCCGCGGCAGGGTGGAGGAAGAGGGTCCCGCAGCCGCCCGGCCCTGCTCGGCGTGCCGGCGACCAGCCAGGTTCACCCGCGCCCGCCGCTGGACTCGCCCGCACCGCCGCCCAGCGGCGCCGCGGCCGCCTCTCCCTAGACCGTGCGATCGCCCGGCCACCTTTCGCCGTCTGCGGCCAGCCAGTTCGCCCGCGCCCTCGGCAGCCTTGACCATGCTGCCCCCCAGCCGCGCTCCGTCGCGGCGGCCTCTGGCCTAGCCCGTGCCGCCGCCAAGCTGTCCTCCCGTGCGCGGGCGGGGAGGACGAGGAGGATCCCGCGTTGGCCTCCGGCTCAGGCGACAGAGAGGCGGGGTCGACCGGCGGCGGTTGACAAGCAGGGGAGGAGCAGTAAGATCCCGAGCCGGCCTCTACTCAGGCGATGGTGAGGCGGGTCGACCGGCGGCGGCTGACGAGCAGGGGACGAGGAGGAGCTCTGGATCGGGCGGAGTGTGTGCGGCAGAGAAGGGATCGAGGAAGAGATAGGGTCGGGCATGGGAGAGAGATTGTGGTGGGCCTTGGGATAAGAGAGAGGGAGCGGTGGGATGGGCGGGTGGGGCGTGCGTGGTGAGAGACGGAGGCAGGTACGGGCGGCCCAAATCGTGCCACCTCATCGATCCGTGGGATCGATCCGTGTGCTGTGCTTTCTCTTTGCCGTCTGCGATTTTTTAACAGACGGCAAAGAGGTCCCTTTGTCGTCTGTAAAATAAATCGCAGACGGCAAAGTCTTTGTTGTCTGTGATTCTGTTTACAGACAGCAAAAAGAGCTCTTTGCCGTCAGTAAAAAAATATCCCAGACGGCAAATAGTCTTTGCCGTCTATGTTTTTTTTTTACAGACGGCAAAGTATGGATTTGCCGTCAGTTGTTCTTTGCCGTCAGCCGCTGTCAGCAAAATTTGTCTTTGCCGTCTAGCCCGACGAAATGCTGACGGCAAAGAACAGTACTGACGCAAATCTCCTGTTTCCCGTAGTGCTAGTTGGTTAAGCTAAATAACAACTTGGAGAGTTGCAAGATGAAAGCTTTATCTGGCTCAGTTCATTCAAAGGGATATCTTTTGTTTGTGTTTGCGCATTGAAGAAAGATGATATCTTCATTGATTAATCCTCGTGATCAATTGTTGGAGCTATTATCTTATCCAATCTTTGATTTTGGTATGGGCTATTGTCAAATCAAATCAGAACCAACGATATTCATAATCTTGTCTTACTCGCGGTTGTTCCTCGAGGATACACCATTATATCTTTTGGTCTAAAAAATGCTATGTCCTTTTTCACATAATTATGGAACTCCATTTATATGGTCATCCCGATGACTTGTTGTTGAGCCCATCAACAACATTATATCTCCTCCATGATTCATGTTGAACATCAAGCTAGTGTTGGAAACTTTTGTAAGCATCTCCTTCGTGCCAGCTCATGAAGTATATGCTTGGTGTAAGAAGTCATTTTCTCCAAGTTCACGTGCATTAGGTGCAAGTTGCCACCATGAATTCGAGAAAGCTTGTTCTGTTTTCCTTCCTCTAGAATCATCCCAAGTTAGTCATGCATATGTGCAAAGTATTCTGTGGTCTGGAGACTTGCAACCTTCATTCTATAAGTATCCCTAGCACACCAAGCCACTGATTGAATTGTTCAAGGAGAAGAAGTTCCTTCTTAAGAGCATGCCTTATGCAAGGACTTTGATATCCTCGATGATAGTTCCCCACCTGAACTCGATAGTGTTTGTTGTAAGACTATTATGTGGTCATGTTTGTCTAGGACAGCGTGTTCACATGTGTGTAGCAGAACCAGCTCATGTTTTGGAGCTTGCTATCGTAGTTCATTTCCCGATAATCTAGCAACGTCATCTCGTTGGTATGTGTTGCAAACTTTCTTTTCCAGACATGTTGTCGGAAGTATCCTGGTACCAACAAGATCTGAATCTCGGGAAGATATGATGGTTGGAACATTCCCAACATTTGCATTTTGTCCCCGGCTTGCACCACCATTGTGCCAATTTCCCATGGGATACCCCTCCCAGTAATTGATGTTCAGGATCAGCTTCAGAAGTGGTCCTACCATGGGTCCCATCCATTTCCGGTGATACGCAAAAAATCATCCATTGTGTTGTCTTCAACAAGGTAGTCCACATCATCCATTCTAGTCCGAATATGCCATCCTTTCGGACTTCTTCAAACAATCGATTGCGAATTTCCCTAGCCTGGTATAGAGAGTTTCAATGATCTCTATATCAAAAGTAATTCTTTTTTCCACTTCAGGGAATAATTCTACGAGTCACCTTCCCTTAGGTGCCCCGTTATGGAATCATGGCAGTTAATTCCTCGCTACGTCGTGACCAAGCGTGGAATTTTTGCCTACTAAATTGAGCAATCGCCATCTGTTTCCTTTCACCCCTGGTGTTTGTCTTGTGTCTCAGCTAAAGAGACGTTCTTTCGTCTCACTCCATGAGTTGATCTTGAGTACTCGAACTTCGAGGAGATCGATTCATGTAGAGTTTCTCTCTATCGTCATCATGTTGGATGAAGATATCAAAAGCAAAGACGTCAAGATCAATTGGAGCAATGAATCAACATCTTCAAGAAGGGCAATTGGATCATGAAGATCGTGTTAGCTTTGTATCCCCTATGTCTTCTTACCTCACGTCTTGAATCTCGGGACGAGATTCTTATTTAGTGGGGGTGAGTTGTCACGGCCCTAGAATTCTTCTTTGTAATTAGTTGCATCAGTGAGTGGCATCCATGCATCATGTTTAAATTCCATTTTAATTTGAATTGGGGAAAGTGGAAAGCCTCAGAAATCATTTCTAAAAATGATCAACCTTAAAATTGCTTAAAATAAACCCAAAAAATGTTCCTGGTTAAGCTATAAAAATATTGGCAAGAAGTACAATTCAAACCAATACTTTTGGAGTCTCAGAGATATTTATTTTGGGTCTTTGAATTAAATCAATAACATATTTGAGTTGGATTTATTTCTGTTATATAAGAAAGAAAGTTCAAATATTTTTTCTAAGTTTGCATGTGCCCTTGGACTAGTTTGCTGAGCTCACATAAAAATTTACAGAAAGTTTTAAAATGATTTGATGCTTTAAATCAAATCAAAACAAAATACAAAGAAATAGAAATGAGAAATAAAAGTAGAAAAGACAGAGGGGAAAGAAACCTCACCTGGGCCTTACCTGGCAGAAGAGGCCCAGCCCACCTGGCGACTTCCAGTCGTCTTCAACCCAGCGCCAGTCGGACGCCGAGCGCGTGCCCGGCACGAGTGCATGCACATTGCGCCACACGAGCAGCCTGCCTGGGTCCCCGGGACAGCGTGATGCCGCGGATCTTCTCCTCGGTGTCGTCCCGATCTAGCCGGCCCTCTCATTCCCTCCCCTGCTCTCTCCTTCCCTCCCGACGCCATGGCCGACACGTGCTCGAGCTCATCGTCGCCATAGCCGCACCCACCGTGCTCCCCTCGCCTCCCCACCGGGTTTGAAAGATCCGTCGACGTCCGCTACACCGATCCAGACGAGTGACGAGCGCTCAGACGCGTTGAGGCGACCGCCACGACCTCGCCTTCCATCCTCGGCCGCCGAGATCGCCATCGTCGTTTCGTCGCCGTCTCCGCCTCCCCGAGCTCGCCGTCTACCTCGTCCGACCCGATGTGAGCTCCTACGCCGTACCCCTTACTTCCGCGCTGGTTTGACTCACCTAGGCCGTAGTTCCGCCGGAGTCGCGAGCACCTCGCTGCCGGTGATGACGCAGTCGCGGCCACGGTCACTTCAGCACGTGTCCAAGCACACCAACATGCTCAGAACGTCTCCGTGCACCCGTAGCCACTACCAGCTCCTCCTCCCGAACAACCTAGCAATGAACTCCATCACGGACGAACCACGACCGCCGCAAACCTCATCGCCGGCGTTGATTCTGGCGACCCCCACGTCCAACTCCGTTGCCCCTTGATGTGGACGAGTAAGGGCTATTCCCTGATGGCCTCTGTGCATCAAATCACCGCCCATAGCGCGTTCCCGAGCTTCGCCGCCACGTTTGTGTGCTCGCCGGCATTCAACTCCGGCGTGCTGACATGGCAACATCATTAGCTGCTAACATCCTCGCTAATTAAACCTTGGTGAAACTGACAACCGGGCCCCGCTGCCTAACTAAACATGGTTTAGTGCCTGTTTAGTTTTAACTAATCACACTGGCCCCATGCATCAGCTTTGACCTTGCCGACGTGGCCCTCGACCGACCCCACCCGTCAGTGACCCAAGCTAGCAATGTGACACTGACCAATGGGTCCCACAGGTTAGGTTTGACCTGGCCGACCCAGTTGACCTGCTGACACTAGCCTTGCGCAATGCTGATGCAGTAATTATTTTCTAGAATTTAAATAAATCTTAAATGATTTATTTATTTCAGAAAATACCCCAAACTTCAAAAAATCATAGAAATTCAAACATAACTCCAAATGAAATAATTTATATATGAAAAATGATAAGAAAATACAAAGAAACTGGTTATAGCATTTTCATGCATGTTGGAACAACTTATAGTTGCTTAATTGGACAAATCAAATGAATGGCATTTGAATAATCACATATGGAGTTTGAATTTGAACCTTGTGTTCAAACCAACTCCATTTAAATCGTTGCTAGCTGCATTAGCTCAAATCACAGCATATTGCCATGTCATGATCATGCATCATATTGTTGCATTGCATTGATTGTGTTCCTTCTCTGTTGTCTATATTGTTCCCTCTTAGTGGACGTAATTCCGACGATGAATTCGATGACACCAATGAAGAGTTTTCTATCTTCAGAAGTGCCAGGCAAGCAAACCCCTTTGATCACTCCAATACAATCCCACTCTCTCGCTCATGTTCTCTTTTAATGCATTAGGACAACAATGATTCAACTGTTACATGATGCGGTAGTTGAACCCCTTTCCTCTGCATGACCTATCTTTGCCACAGTAAATAGTCCTCTGTCCTGGAGTTGCAAGTTGTTTCTGGTGTTTGTAGTGTGCTGGAGGCCTTCCATAGCGCTGACCGGAGGGGTGGGCTATGATGCGGTAGGCAAGTGGCCCGGTGTACCGAGTCGTCCCTTTGGTGCCTCGGGAACCCTGCACACATCATTCGGGGCCGTAGTGGAAACCTCAGCCGGACTCCCTGCGGATGGAACCTGAATAGGCAATAAACCTGGACTAGAGACTTGTGTGGTTAGTCAGGTCATGGTCTACACCCACGTCGGCTTTTGCTTGAAGTCTGCCGAGCACATGTCGTGTGCAGATGCTAAGTGGTGGAAACATGTGTGAAGAAGTACACCCCCCGCAGGGTTATAAATGATCTATTCAAATAGCCGCGTCCGCGGTAATGGACTACTGGTTTTCTTATGGAGTTCATAGAAAAGTGAAAGTGGATACTCTAAAATGCGCAAGATAAGCGTGAGTGCTATGGATGGCCTTCTCGTAGGGAGACGGAAGCGGATCCATAGTGGTGTATTGATATGGTGAATATGTGGACTCGTGTGCGCCACCTCAAAACAATTACCAGCAGTCGTAGTATAGGATAGCCACCGAGTCAAAGCTGGCTTGCTGCAGTTAAACTCCACCACCCCTTTGTTTATACTGATGCATATGTAGATAGTTCTGATGTAAGTCTTGCTGGGTACATTTGTACTCATGTTTGCTTAATTTATGTTTTTGCAGAGAGACTTCAGTCTCACTAGTAGTTCCGCATGGACTTCGATGTTTAGCTTGTTACCTCAGCTACGATCTTGTACCCTTGGGAGGGTCTTGTAGATAGTCAGGCTTCTCATCCCTTTTCATTTGTAGTTGTCTGTACTTAGACATGTTATGCTTCCGTTGCCTGTATAATCTATATATTGGGTCATGTGACCCATGTTTGTAATATCTGGCTCCTCGGAGCCTATTGAATAAATACTTTGATTCGTAGAGTTTTGTTGTGATGCCATGTTGTATTTTCACATATCGAGCATATTGTGTGTATGCTTTTGAAATGCTTGGTATGTGTGGGATCCGACAATCTAGTTGTTTATTCTTGGTAGCCTCTCTTATGGGGAAATGTCTCCTAGTGCTTCCACTGAGCCATAAGTAAGAGTGTCGAACCCAACGAGTGCAGACAACATAGAGAAGTACAAGATGACCCACAAGTATAGGGGATCTATCATAGTCCTTTCGATAAGTAAGAGTGTCGAACCCAACGAGGAGCAAAAGGAAATGATAAGAGTGTCGAACCCAACGAGTGCAGACAACATAGAGAAGTACAAGATAGCAAAGAAGGGTGCAAAGTGAGCTGTTGGTGAAGCAAGGGGTCGGGCATATGAGGACCTCTACCAACGGTTAGGCACGAAGGAAGGCGAAAGGGACATCTGTAAGATGGCCAAGATCCGAGAGAGGAAGACGAGGGGTATTGGCCAAGTCAAATGCATCAAGGACGGAGCAGACCAACTCTTGGTGAAGGACGAGGAGATTAAGCATAGATGGCGGGAGTACTTCGACAAGCTGTTCAATGGGGAGAATGAGAGTTCTACCATTGAACTGGACGACTCCTTTGATGAGACCAGCATGCATTTTGTGCAGCGAACCCAGGAGTCTGAGGTCAAGGAGGCTTTAAAAAGGATGAAAGGAGGCAAGGCGATGGGCCCTGATTGTATCCCCATTGAGGTGTGGAAAGGTCTCGGGGACATAGCGATAGTATGGCTAACCAAGTTTTTCAACCTCATTTTTCGGGCAAACAAGATGCCAGAAGAATGGAGGACGGAGTGTATTAGTACCATTCTTCAAGAAAAGGGGGATGTTCAGAGTTGTACTAATTACTGTGGAATTAAGCTGATGAGCCATACAATGAAGCTATGGGAGAGAGTCATTGAGCACCGCTTAAGAAGAATGACAAGCATGACCAAAAATCAGTTTGGTTTCATGCCTAGGAGGTCGACCATGGAAGCCATTTTCATGGTACGACAACTTATGGAGAGATATAGGGAGCAAAAGAACGACTTGCATATGGTGTTCATTGACTTGGAGAAGGCCTATGATAAGATACCACTGAATGTAATGTGGTGGGCCTTGGAGAAACACAAAGTCCCAGCAAAGTACATTACCCTCATCAAGGACATGTACGATAATGTTGTGACAAGTGTTCGAACAAGTGATGTCGAAATCGATGACTTCCCGATTAAGATAGGACTGCATCGGGGTCAGCTTTGAGCCCTTATCTTTTTGCATTGGTGATGGATGAGGTCACAAGGGATATACAAGGAGATATCCCGTGGTGTATGCTCTTTGCGGATGATGTGGTGCTAGTTGAAGATAGTCGGACGGGGGTAAATAGGAAGTTAGATTTATGGAGACAAACCTTGGAATCGAAAGTGTTTAGGCTTAGTAGAACTAAAACCGAGTACATGATGTGCGGTTTCAGTACTACTAGGTGTGAGGAAGAGGAGGTTAGCCTTGATGGCGGTGGTACCCAGAAGGACACCTTTTGGTATTTGGGGTCAATCTTTGCAGGAGGATGGGGTATTGATGAAGATGTGAACCATCGAATCAAAGCCGGATGGATGAAGTGGCACCAAGCTTCTGGCATTCTCTGTGACAAGAGAGTGCGACAAAAGCTAAAAGGCAAGTTCTACAGGACGGCGGTTCGACCCGCAATGTTGTATGGCGCTCAGTGTTGGCCGACTAAAAGGCGACATGTTCAACAGTTAGGTGTGGCGGAGATGCATATGTTGAGATGGATGTGTGGCCACACAAGGAAGGATCAAGTCCAGAATGATGATATACGAGATAGAGTTGGGGTAGCACCGATTGAAGAGAAGATTGTCCAAAATCGTCTGAGATGGTTTGGGCATATTTAGCACATGCCTCCAGAAGCTCCAGTGCATAGCGGACGGCTAAAGCGTGCGGAGAATGTCAAGAGAGGGCGGGGTAGACCGAATTTGACATGGGAGGAGTCCGTTAAGAGAGACCTGAGGGATTGGAGTATCACCAAAGAGCTAGCTATGGACAGGGGTGCGTGGAAACTTGCTATTCATGTGCCAGAGCCATGAGTTGGTTGCGAGATCTTATGGGTTTCACCTCTAGCCTACCCCAACTTGTTTGGGACTAAAGGCTTGGTTGTTGTTTTTGTTGTTGTTGTTGTAAGGTGGCCCAATCCCTTTTGTAGCAAAGGACAAGCCTGGACAAACTCTTATATGGATAAAAGCGCTCCCGGGGACACATGGGAATATCGTCAAGCTATTTTTCATCACGTTCATATGATTCGCGTTCGGTACTTTGATAATTTGATATGTGGGTGGACCGGTGCTTGGGTGTTGTTATTACTTGAACAAGCATCCCACTTATGATTAACCTCTATTGCAAGCATCCGCAACTACAACAAAAGTATTAAGGTAAACCTAACCATAGCATGAAACATATGGATCCAAATTAGCCCCTTACGATGCAACGCATAAACTAGGGTTTAAGCTTCATCACTCTAGCAACCCATCATCTACTTATTACTTCCCAATGCCTTCCTCTAGGCCCAAATAATGGTGAAGTGTTATGTAGTCTACGTTCACATAACACCACTAGAGGCTAGACAACATACATCTCATCAAAATATCGAACGAATCTCAAATTCACATGACTACTAATAGCAAGACTTCTCCCATGTCCTCAGGAACAAACGTAACTACTCACAAAGCATATTCATGTTCATAATCAGAGGGGTATTAATATGCATAAAGGATCTGAACATATGATCTTTCACCAAGTAAACCAACTAGCATCAACTACAAGGAGTAATCAACACTACTAGCAACCTACTTGTACCAATCCCGGACTTGGAGACAAGAATTGGATACAAGAGATGAACTAGGGTTTTGAGAGGAGATGGTGTTGGTGAAGATGGTGATGGAGATTGCCCTCTCCCGATGAGAGGAGCGTTGGTGATGACGATGGCGATGATTTCCCCCTCCCGGAGGGAAGTGTCCCCGGCAGAACAGCTCTGCCGGAGCCCTAGATTGGTTCCGCCAAGGTTCCGCCTCGTGGCGGCGGAGTCTCGTCCCGAATGGTTGCTTATGATTTTTTCCATGACGAAAGACTTCATATAGCAGAAGATGGCCACCGGAGCAGGGCGCGCCCCCCACCCTCGTGGCCAGGTGGGTCCCCCTCTGACGTACTTCTTCCGCTCAATATTTTTAATTATTTCCAAAAATGACTTTCGTGGAGTTTCAGGACTTTTGGAGTTGTGCAGAATAGGTCTCTAGTATTTGCTCCTTTTCCAGCCCAGAATTCCAGCTGCCGACATTCTCCCTACTTATGTAAACCTTGTAAAATAAGAGAGAATAGGCATAAGTATTGTGACATAACGTGTAATAACAGCCCATAATGCAATAAATATCAATATAAAAGCATGATGCAAAATGGATGTATCAGCCGGCATGTGTCCTTGTTCGTTCCTGTGACTGTCCCTTCGGGGAAATGTCACGCGTTGTTTGATACGTCTCCAACGTATCTATAATTTTTTATTGTTCCATGCTGTTTTATTATCAATCTTGGATGTTTTGTAATCATTTTATAGCCATTTTATATCAGTTTTTGGTACTAACCTATTGACATAGTGCCAAGTGCCAGTTGTTGTTTTTTCCATGTTTTTTACATCGCAGGAAATCAATATCAGACGGAGTCCAAATGCAACGAAACTTCACGATGATTTTTTATGGACCAAAAGAAAGAAGTTGAGCCCTAGTTGCACCTGGTGGGAGTCCCGAGGAGGGGACAACCCACCACGGTGCGCCAGGAAACTCAGGCATACAGTGGGTTGTGCCCACCTTGGGGGCCCCCCCCCCCCCCCGGACCGCCTCCTTGCTCTATAAATACCACAAAATTCCCAGAACCCTAGAAGCGTCGACGAAATATTCATCCAGCCGCTGCAGAGTCCAGAACCACCAGATCCAATCTAGACACCATCTCGGATGGGGTTCACCACCTCCATTGGTGCCTCTTCGATGATGCGTGAGTAGTTCTTTCTAGACCTTTGGGTCCGTAGTTAGTAGCTAGATGGCTTTCTCTCTCTCGCTGAATTCTCAATACAATTTTCTCTTGGAGATCCATATGATGTAACTCTTTTGCGGTGTGTTTGTTGGGATCTGATTAACTTTGAGTTCATGATCAGTCATATCTTTTTATATCCATGAAAGTTATTTGAGCTTCTTTGATCTCTTATATGCATGATATCTTATAGCCTCGTATTTCTTCTCCGATATTTGGGTTTTGTTTAGCCAACTTGATCTATTTATCTTGCAATGGGAAGAGGTGCCCGGTAGTGGGTTCGATCTTACGTTGCTCGATCCCAGTGATAGAAAGGGAAATGACATGTATGTATCGTAGCTACTAAGGATAAAAAATGGGATCTATATCTAAGGCAACAGATAAATGGGTCTTGTCTACATCATGTCATTGTTCTTACTGCATTACTCTGATTTTCCATGAACTTAATACACTAGATGCATGCTGGATAGCGGTTGATGTGTGGAGTAATAGTAGTAGATGCAGGCAGGAGTCGGTCTACTAATCTTGGACGTGATGCCTATGTAATGATCATTGCCTGGATATCGTCATAATTATTTGAGGTTCTATCAATTGCCCAACAGTAATTTGTTTACCCACCGTTTGCTATCTTTCTCGAGAGAAGCCACTAGTGAAACCTACGGCCCCGGGTCTTCTTTCTCATATATTTGCTTGCGATATACATTTCATTTGCATTTTTGTTCAGATCTAGTAAACCAAAAATACAAAAATACTTTGCTGCACTTTATTTTATTTGTGATCTATTATTTCAATCTACTACAATTTTCTGGCATCATTACCCGAAAGGGATTGACAAACCCTTTAACATGTCGGGTTGCGAGGTGTTGTTATTTGTGTGCAGGTGTTGTTTATGTTGTGTTGCTTGGTTCTCCTACTAGTTCAATAACCTTGGTTTCTTCACTGAGGGAAATACCTACCTTCGCTGTGCTACATCATCCCTTCCTCTTTGGGGAAATACCGACGTAGTCCTAGCAGACATGAGCTTTTCTGGTGCTATAGTCAGAGAGCGATCAAAAGGAATTTCTGGCGCCGTTGCCGGGGAGGATCTTCAACATATACCAGGTTCCTTATCAAAAATCTCATCTCCTTGCAATTTACATTATTTGCCATTTGCCTTTCATTTTCTTCTCCCCCACTTCACAAAATTTTCTGTTTTATTCGCCTCTCTTTTTTCGTTCGCCGTTTTCTCCCCAGATATGTGTTTGAGTGAAAGCTTGTTGTGTGGTAATCATGACTCAAGAGAACACCAAGTTATGTGATTTCTCAAATACCAAGAACAATAATTTTATTGGCACTCCGCTTGCTCCTTCCGCCACTAGTGCGGAGACTTGTGATATTAATACCGCTTTGCTGAATCTTGTTATGAAACACCAATTTTCTGGTACTCCTAATGAGGATGCCGCGTCCCATCCTAATACCTTCGTGGAATTATGCGATATGCAAAATAAAAAAGATGTGGACAATGATGTGGTCAAGATGAAATTATTTCCGTTTTCTTTGCGTGATTCTGCAAAAATTTGGTTCTCTTCTTTGCCTCGTAATAGTATCGATTATTGGGATAAGTGCAAAGATGCTTTTATCACTAAGTATTTTCCTCCCGCAAAAATTATTTCCCTTAGAACCTAGATCATGAATTTCAAGGAACTTAAACATGAGCATGTTGCACAATCTTGGGAAAGGATGAAAATGATGCTGAGGAATTGCCCAACTCATGGGTTAAATCTTTGGATGATCATACAAATTTTTTATGCGAGGTCTAATTTTGTTTCTTGTAATCTTTTAGATTCCGCCGCGGGTGGTACTTTTGTGGAAATTACTTTGTGTGAAGCCAACAAATTTCTTGATAATATCATGGCAAATTATTCATAATGGCATACCGAAAGAGCTCCTACTAGTAAAAAAGTTAATTTGGTTGAAGAAATTTCTTCTTTGAGTGAAAAAGTTGATGCTCTTATGAAATTGGTTGCTAGTAAAAGTGCTACAATTGATTTTAATGATATGCCTTTGTCTACTTTGATTGAGCAAAATAGTGATGCCATTGATGTGAATTTTATCTCTAGAAATAATTTCAACAACAATGCTTATAGAGGTAATTTTAATCCTAGGCCTTTTCCTAGTAATTCCTCTAATAATTATGGTAATTCCTATGGAAATCAATCTTATAATAATAATAGGAATACCTCTGATCTTGAGAATAATATTAAATAATTTATCAACACACAAAAGGTTTTCAACATTTCCATAGAAGAAAAGTTGAATAAGATTGATGATTTGTCTAGAAGTGTGGATAGAATTGCTCTTGATGTGGAAAATCTCAAGATGAAATTTTTATGCCTAAAGTAGATGAATCAATTAAAGCTCTTTATGTTTCTATGGATGAAAGTAAGAAAAGAGCTGCTATGCTTAGAGCTAAAAGAGAATTTTTAGAAAAACATTTTCTAGTAATTATTCTTGCAAAGATGATGAAGATCTTCAAATGATTGGTGTTTCTTATATTGATTCCTTGTTTAGTAAAGATAATAATGATGAAAAAGGGACTGGAGAAGAGTCAACTTTAGGTAGAAGGCGTCCCAATATTTCGGAGGGTGAAAATCTTGTTGAGAAAATTGATGAAAGTGGGTTCGGAGAGGTCAAAACTTTCGCTAGTGATGCACCCACTCTTTTGGATTACAAAGACTTTAATTATGATAGTTTCTCTTTGATTAATTGTATTTATTTGTTGCAATCCATGCTAAGTTCACCCCATGCCTATGAACAAAATAAAGCTTTTACTAAACATATTGTTGATGCTATGATGAAAGCTTTGGAAGAAAAGTTGGAATTAGAAGTTTAAATTCCTAGAAAATTTCATGATGAGTGGGAACCTACTATAAAAGTCAAGATTAATAATTATGAGTGTTTTTCTTTGTGTGCTTGGGTGCTAGTGTTTCTACAATTCCGAAACCTTTATGTGATGTGCTTGGTCTTACCAATCTTGAAGAATGCTCTTTGAATTTGCACTTGGCGGATTCTACTATTAAAAATCCTATGGGAAGAATTAATGATGTTCTTATTCTTGCAAATAGGAATTATGTGCCCATAGATTTTATTGTTCTTGATATTGATTGCAATCCGTCTTGTCCAATTATTCTTGGTAGACCGTTTTTACGCACTATCGGTGTCGTGATTGATATGAAAGAAGGCAATATTAAGTTCCAATTTCCTTTGAGGAAAGGTATGGAACACTTTCCTAGAACAAAAATCAGGCCACCTTATGAATCAATCATGAGGGCATCTTATGGATCTCGAACCAAAGATGACAAAACTTAGATCCTTGCTTTCTTCCTAGCTAAGGGTGTAAAACTATAGAGCTTGTTGGGAGGCAACCCAATGAAAAAAAATATTTTTGCTTTTTGCTTTCTATTCTTGTGTGTTAGCACAATTATGCTTCGGTCATGATTGTGTTTTTTATGTTTCAATTAGTGCTTGTGCCAAGTAAAGCCTTTAGGATCTTCTTGGGTGATAGTTGTTTGATCTTGCTGAAAAAGACAGAAACTTTGCGCTCAAGAAAATAATTTACATAAATCACTGGAAAGATCTTTTGCTCTGATTCTTTTTGCAGAAGATTAATATACAAATTACCCTGGTCTTCCTAATTTTTTAGAAGTTTTGGAGTTCCATAAGTATTCGCAAAAGTCAGATTAATACAGACTGTTCTGTTTTGACAGATTCTGTTTTCTTTGTGTTGTGTGCTTATTTCGATGGCTCTATGGTTTTCTTTGATGAGTTTTTGCCATAGAAAGTTGTTATACAGTAGATATAATACAAAAAAATAAGAATTGGTTTGATACAACACTTATAGTAGTGATTTATTTTTCTTACACTAACGGATCTCACGAAAGTTTTGTTGAGTTTCGTGTGATTGAAGTTTTCAAGTTTTGAGTTATCTTACGATGGATGAAAGAAGGATGCAAGAGCCTAAGCTTGGGGATGCCCCAGCATCCCAAGATATTATCCAAGAATGAGCAACCAACTAAGCTTGGGGATGCCCCCGAGTGGCATCCCCGCTTTCTCCCAACAACTATCGGTAGTTTACTCGAGGCTATATTTTTATTCGTCACATAATATGTGTTTTGCTTGGAGCGTCTTGTATGATATGTGTCTTTGATTGTTTTATTTTGTGTTTTAGTTCATAAATCCTTGCTGGATACACCTATTTGAGAGAGCCAAAATTATATCATGACTTGTTTGAATTGCTCTATGCGCTTCACTTAAATCCTTTATGAGCTAGGACTTGCTCTAGTGCTTCACTTATATCTATTTTTAGCACGGTGTGCTTTGTTATTTTTGAAGAAATTCTCTCTTGCTTCACTTAGATTTATTTGAGAGTTAGTAAAATTTTGAAGAAATTCTCTCTTGCTTCACTTAAATTGTTTTGAGAGAAAGAAAATTTGTTATGCTCATGGTCTTCACTTATATTTGTTTGAGCTTATGAAAAGCAACACATGAAAATTAGTCCCAAAGTGATAGATATCCAAGAAGGATAAAGTAAAAAAATGTCATGAAGACCATTGGACAAATAAAATTGATTCTTAGTAATAGTTTTGAGATATGATGATGTGATACGTGAGTTATGTTGATGAGTAATTGTGCTCTAGTAAGAATATTGGTGTTAAGGTTTGTGATTCCCTATGCATGCACGAAAGTCAGTAATCATGCAATGAAAATTATATCCTAATTGTGGTGCAATATTCGGTGTTAATTATGCTTAATGCTTTCTTATGAGATTATTGGTTTCTTGGTTGGTCGCTTCTCAATCTTTTTGCTAGCCTTCATTTTGCACTAAGTATGATCTCTACTTGTGCATCCAAAATCCTTTAAACCATTTTTTCCACATGAGTCCACTATATCTACCTATATGCGGTATTCTTTTGCCGTTCTAAGCAAATTTGCATGTGTCATCTCTAATTTTCAAAATAAACTTCTATTTTGTGTGTTTGGTTCACTCGCGGAACGGTAGCAGGTGGCTAATATTTTCCATGCTGGATGTGTTATTCTCACGATGAGTGTTAATTCACTTGTCATTGCACGAGAGTAAGGCAAAGGTTTTAGGGATGCCTAGTCCCGAAATTCAAAAATGAATTTACTTTATGTTGTCAAATAATAAATTCCTTGGAAAGTGTTGGTATGGAGGGCACCCGTGGATACGGTTAGCCATGGAAAGTGAAAGTATGGTGGAAAAAGGAATAAACTTTATTTTCTATTTGGGAACCGCCTATGGCATATCTAGCATGGAAAGTGTTCGGAACTCTGAGTCGTTTTCGTTGGTGGGATGGATACACCCCCCAAAAAAAATTTATCTCTAATTTTTTCGCTTTGAACTCCGGCACCTCTACAAATCCCTACTTCCCCCTGCGAAGGGCCTTACTTTTACTTTATAAAATTTTTATTTTGAGTCTCCATCTTCTCTCATAAAAAGCACCAACTAGGAGGCAATATGATCGTACTTAAGTATTGGGTGTAGCTAATATTCGAGTGTGTTTCATGAATGGATCAATGTTTGAGCATGATGGGCTAGGGATAACTTACTTTAGCATCGATATTTTGAAAGACATGGTTGCTTGTTGATATGCTTGAGTATCTAAATTATTATGTCAAAACTAGACTATTGCTTTGAATCACATAAAAGTCCAAATGTCCATGCTATAAAGAAAAGAATATGATATGACATGATGAACAACACCTCACATCAAAAATTCTGTTTTTATCACTTACCTACTCGAGGACGAGTAGGAGTTAAGCTTGGGGATGCAGGTACGTCTCCAACGTATCTATAATTTTTATTGTTCCATGCTGTTTTATTATCAATCGTGGACGTTTTATAATCATTTTATATCATTTTTTGGTACTAACCTATTGACATAGTACCAAGTGCGAGTTGTTGTTTTTTCCATGTTTTTTACATCGCATGAATCAATATCAGACGGAGTCCAAATGCAAAGGACCTTCACAATGATTTTTTATGGCCCAAAAGAAAGAAGTTGGGCCCTGGTTGCACCTGGGGGAGTCTCGAGGAGGGGACAACCCACCATGGCGCGCCCTGGTGGGTTGTGCCCACCTCGGGTGCCCCCGGACCGCCTCTTTGCTATATAAATACCCCAAAAATCCTAGAACCCAAAAAGCGTCGATGAAATATTCATCCAGCTACCGCAGAGTCCAGAACCACCAGATCCAATCTAGACACCATCTCGGATGGGGTTCACCACCTCCATTGGTGCCTCTCCGATGATGCGTGAGTAGTTCTTTGTAGACCTTCGGGTCCGTAGTTAGTAGCTAGATGGATTTCTCTCTCTCGTTGAATTCTCAATACAATGGTCTCTTGGAGATCCATATGATGTAACTCTTTTGCGGTGTGTTTGTTGGGATCTGATGAACTTTGAGTTTATGATCATTCATATCTTTTTATATCCATGAAAGTTATTTGAGTTTCTTTGATCTCTTATATGCATGATCTCTTATATGCATGATCTCTTATAGCCTCGTATTTTGTCGGATTTCGGGTTCCGGCAGACCCTTGAGGTTCGAACACTGGGGTGCGCGCGGAGATCTCGCCCTCTACCTACCTGCACCCCGCCGCCTCGCTTGGATCTAAACTACGAAAGGAACAACACAAGAGACACAAGGTTTATACTAGTTCGGGCCACCATTGTGGTGTAATACCCTACTCTAGTTTATGGTGTGGTGGATTGCCTCTTGGGCTGATGGTGATGAACAATACAAGGAAGAACAGCCTCGCGAGGGTCTGTTCTTGGCCGGGGCGATGAACTGCTTGGAGGAGTTCAGTCGCTCTCTCTTTCTCTCTCTCTCTCTCTCTCTCTCTCTCTCTCTCTCTCTTTCTCTCTGGATTCCGGACCCTGGATCCAAGATGCCTCTACCCAGAGGGAGGCTAGTCCTATATATAGGCAAAGGCCCAGGGCCTCTTCCCAAATATTGAGCGGGAAGGGCGCCAACAATTAGCCATTTGAAGGGGAACATCTGGTACACTTATCCTGACTAAAGTTGGTCCTCGCTTTGTCAAAGGCTCTGGTGGTGGCCTTGGCTTGGGCTCCAATGACTTCATTCCTGCCGTTGGGCTGGTCTTGGTCTTGTTGCACGAAATGGGCGCCTTTGCTTGATGCTCTCGCTGCGCTTGCTCCCTTTGCACCAAAGAGGAAAGGAGGACCTTTGCAGCTTGGGCGCCTGGCGCCCTTGGTCGTCATGGCTTGCGTCATGGGCACCTCGTGAGGTACCCCGCCTTGATCTCTCCGCCTCCTCGCGAGCCAACCTGATGAGGCCGTTCTTGAGGAAGCTCCCTGTCGTCCGCCCCGTGAGGCTTGGCCCCTCGCGAGGGTCTTGAGCTCGTGTTGATGAAGATGGGTCGTGATGGGCCCCCCTTTGAGCCACACCGCAGGCCGCAGGCAGGCAAGTCTGGGGACCCCCGTTCCTAGAACGCCGACATATTTCTTCTTTGATATTTGGGTTTTGTTTGGCCAACTTGATCTATTTATCTTGCAATGGGAAGAGGTGCCCGGTAGTGGTTTCGATCTTACGGTGCTCGATCCTAGTGATAGAAAGGGAAACGACACGTATGTATCGAAGCTACTAAGGATAAAAAGATGGGATCTATATCTAACGCAATAGATAAACGGATCTTGTCTACATCATTTCATCATTCTTATTGCATTAATCCGTTTTTCCATGAACTTAGTACACTAAATGCATGCTGGATAGCGGTCGATGTGTGGAGTAATAATAGTAGATGCAGGCAGGAGTCGGTCTACTAATCTTGGACGTGATGCCTATGTCATGATCATTGCCTAGATATCGTCATAATTATTTTAGGTTCTATCAATTGCCCAGCAGTAATTTGTTTACTCATCGTTTGCTATCTTTCTCGAGAGAAGCCACTAGTGAAACCTACGGCCCCCGGGTCTTCTTCCTCATATATTTACTTGCGATCTACTTTTCCTTTGCATTTTTATTCAGATCTATTAAACCAAAAATACAAAAATACTTTGCTGCACTTTATTTTATTTGCGATCTATTATTTCAATCTAGTACAATTTTCTGTCATCGTTACCCGAAAGGGATTGACAACCCCTTTAACACGTCGGGTTGCGAGGTGTTGTTATTTGTGTGTAGGTGATGTTTACGTTGTGTTGCTTGGTTCTCCTACTGGTTCGATAACCTTGGTTTCTTCAACGAGGAAATACCTACCTTCGTTGTGCTACATCATCCCTTCCTCTTGAGGAAATACCGGCGTAGTCCTAGCAGACAGCAGCTTTTCTGGCGCTATAGTTAGAGAGCGATCATTGTTCCTTTAAGTCCTTGTAGCTTGCTACGACTTGGGTTCTTACATTGATGATCGACACATTCGTTGTTGGGTCATATATGTTTGTCCCTGTAAGTTAGTGCGACTTTGGGTTTATGACTAGTCATGTCGGCCCGGGTTCTTTGTCATATGGATGCTACCGACACTATCATATACGTGAGCCAAAATACGCAAACAGTCCCGGGCCAGTGAAGGTGGACACCCGTGGGAATACCGTGCGTGAGGCCGCAAAGTGATATGATGTGTTAAATTCTAGATCGGTGTGACTTAGGATCGGGGTGCTGACAACATGTACAGAAACATCGCAAATACGTAGCAAAAAAAGATATGAGGAAATATAGTAGTAGCGCTCTTTAGAGCTGGACAGGAAAACGCCACTGCTAAAACACTTAGTTGTAGTGCTGGTATGGAAAGAGCTACTGCTAAGTAGGTATAGCAGTAGCGCATGTCAAAACGCGCTACTGCTAAACGTTAGCTGTAGCGCCTTATCAGCAGCGCAGGTACCTGCGCTACTGATACACCAAATCCCCGCGTACCTGCGCTACTGATACACCAAATACCCGCGTTGCTGCTAGGCTTTTCCCTAGTAGTGTATGAAGGTAAAGGGAAGGGTTTGGAAAAGGCAAACGCAATGTAGACACAAAGATTTTTGGCGTGGTTCCAATAGGTGGTGCTATCGTATGTCCACGTTGATGGAGACTTCAACCCACTAAGAGTAACGGTTGGGCGAGTCCACGGAGGGCTCCACCCACGAAGGGTCCACGAAGAAGCAACCTTGTCTATCCCACCATGGCCATCACCCACAAAGGACTTGCCTCACTTGGGTAGATCTCCACGAAGTAGTCGATCTCCTTGCCCTTACAAACTCCTTGGTTCAACTCCACAATCTTGTCGAAGGCTCCCAAGTGACACCTAACCAATCTAGGAGACACCACTCTCCAAAAGGTAATAGACGGTGTGATGATGATGAACTCCTTTTAGACACATATGATGGCCTTTTGAGCTGATAGGCCAAAAGTAAAATTGTTGGTAGACTTTTGACACCGCAAATGTGTACAATAGCCGCGTAACTACAGTAACCCCGGAGCCCTGAGTGAGATACCAATATCTTACTCAAGGGTCTTAGTAAAAACTAAATTTTTAATACAAGCGAACATATTGTAGCCCCCGAGACAATGGTCAGAGAAGGAAAGTAGACGGGGGATCGATGTCGTCCAAGGAAGCTAACTATTATCGTTGCAGGTTTTGGCCTCGGTTTCGACATCCAACGCGAGAGAGTTGGAAGAGCTGAACCACAAGCTCGACCGGTCCGAGAAGGATGCGGATATGTTCAAGAAGTAGATGGAGGTTATTGAAGGTAAATATCAAAATTTATGTCGCTTTGCAAAATTGCAATGGCTGCTTGAAGTTCTAATTAGGTATCTTTGATGTGTTCGTAGCTACCTCCGCAGAGCTAGAAAAGCTCTGGTTCGAGCTAAAAATAGCTCGGCAAGAAGCCAAATAGAAGAGAGTTGTGGCCTGCGGCGGAGAAGGCGGCCAACCGCAGCTGGCAAAGAAAAGAGGTCAGCCCGACAACACGTGGCACTGGTCGCCGATGTCGAAGATGACCTAAAGGGCCTTTGCAAGAAGCGTGACGCCCTTCAGAAGAATAAGGACAAGCTAACTTCTGAGCTGGCCACAGCCAACTTGGCTTGTAAGGAGGCTACGACCCAGGCCCGGGCAGATCGTGAGGTACTTCAACAAGTGAAGCAAATCATTGTCGGTAAGCCCTATCTGATTCGTTGCATTTTTTGTGACAATCAGTTGCTCATCTTACGCAAGTCTAGCATTCTTTAGATGTCTTTAGGGACCTACCTCGGATGCCGGTGCTTATCTTGCTATGCAGCCTGACGGGTCTGAGGAGAAAACCTTCTAGGCCTAGTTCCAGGCGTCCGAGCACCCGCCGCTGCTGAACAATCAAATTAAGCAACTGGCTGGTGATGTAGGACATCTGCGTTAACCTCTGGCCAGGCCAGCCAATGCTGACAAGCTTCTTTGGCCTGGTGAGCAGCCTTCGGGAGACCAGCTCCCAAGTGGAGAAGAGGAAGTGGTCGGCCTGTTTAGAGGGGGCGGAAAGGGTGTATGCATCTACAATGGCGTATTTTCCGAAGATAAAGCCGCTGTACATCACCTCCGAACCCCCAGCAGAAAAAGATCGGACCCTGGAACAGTTCCTTGCCCAGGTGCACGAAGGTGCTCGGGTGACCGGGGCCTGCTACTTGTGAGCTGCGCTGGGATTTCCCCAAAGAGGAGAGGATGATGCAGTACAGTAGAGATAAGTATTTCCCTCAGTTATGAAACCAAGGTTATCAATCCAGTAGGAGAATCAAGCAACACTATATAAACAGCACCTACACACAAACAACAAATACTTGCAAACCAACGCGTAGAGGGGTTATCAATCCCTCAACGGTATTGAGAAAGGTTAAATTGTATAGGTTTTGATAAATAGATCTAACAAAAATAAAAAATAAAATAAATAAAATAAAATTGTAGCAAGGTATTTTTGGTTTTAATATACGATAGAAAATAGACCCGGGGGCCATAGTTTTCACTAGAGGCTTCTCTCGATAAAATAGCATACAGTGGGTAAACAAATTACTGTTTGGCAATTGACACAAAAGCAAATAATTATGACGATATCCAAGGCAATGATCATGTATATAGGCATCATGCCCAAGATTAGTAGACCGACTCCTTCCTGCATCTACTACTATTACTCCACACATCAACCGCTATCTGGCATGCATCTAGTGTATTAGGTTCATGGAAAAACGGAGTAACGCTTTAAGCAAGATGACATGATGTAGACAAGATAAACTCATGTATGAATAAACCCCATTTTGTTACCCTTAATAGCAACGATACATGGGTGTCATGTCTCTTTCTGACGGTGATATTGAGCATCGCAAGATCGAACCCATCACAAAGCACCTCTTCCCATCGCAAGATAAATCAATCTAGTTGGCCAAACCAAACCAATAAATCAGAGAAGAAATATGATGCTATAACAATCATGCATGAAAGATCTCAGAGAAAACTCAAATATTATTCATGGATAGATCTGATCATAAACTCACAATTCATCGGATCCCAACAAACACACTGCAAAAAGTCATAATATCAAATAGATCTTCAAGAACATCGAGGAGAACATTGTATTGAAAATCAAAAAGAGAGAAGAAGCCATCTAGCTACTAACTATGGACCTGTAGGTATGTGGTAAACTACTCACGCATCATCGGAGGGGCAGCAAGGAAGATGAAGAACCCCTCTATGATCGTTTCCCCCTCCGGCAAAGTGCTGGAAAACGCCTCTAGATTTGATCTCGTGGTTCTGGAACTTGCAGAAGTGGAAAAAGTATTTCGTGGACTCCCCTGAATGTTTTGGGATTTTAAAGTATTTATAGTGGCAGAGGTAGGTCAAAACGATGCTCGTGGGCCCCACTACCCACCAGGGCACGCTAGAGGCCCCTGGCGCACCCTGGTGCCTAGTGGGCCCTAATTTCATCTTCTCATGGCCTCCAGAAGCTTAGGGTGTCTTATAGCCAGAAAAAAAAACTCCAAAAAGTTTCATGGCATTTGGACTTCGTTTGGTACTAATATTTTGCAACTTCAAAAACAAGCAAAAAACAGCAACTGGCACTGGGCACTAAGTTAACAGGTTAGTTCCCAAAAATGATATAAAGTTTCTTGTAAATGTATATAAAACATCCAAGATTGATAATATAATAGCATGGAACAATAAAAAATTATAGATACGTTGGAGACGTATAAAGCATCCCCAAGCTTAATTCTTGCTCGTCCTCGAGTAGGTAAATGATAAAAATAGAATTTTTGATGTGGAATCCTACCTAACATATTCATCATATATTATTTTCATTGTAGCATGGACATTTGGACTTGAATGATTCAAAGCAATAGTCTATAATTTGACATGGAAACATCAGTACTCAAGCATATCAACAAGCAACTATGTCTTTCAAAATATCAAGGCTAAATAAATTTATCCCTACCCCATTATGCTCAATCATTGATCCATTCATGAAACACATTCAAATATTAACTACACCCAATGCACAAGTATGACAATAGTGTTCCCTAGTTGGTGCTTTATAAGAGAAGATGGGGACTCAACAAAAAAAATTGCATATAAGTAAATAGATAGGCCCTTCGCAGAGGGAACCAGAGATTTGTAGAGGTGACAGAGCTCATAGCTTAAATTGAGAGACAAAATTGTTTTGAGAGGCATGCTTTTCCTGTCAACGAAAACAGCCAAGAATTCCCAATATCTTCCATGCTAGATAAATCATAGGCGGTTCCCAAACAAAAAGTAAAGTTTATTTCCTTTCCACCATTATTTCACAATCCATGTCTAGCCGTATCCATGGGTGCCTTCCATAACAACACATTTCAAGGAATTTATATCATAGTATTTTTTTTTCATTTTGGGACTGGGCATCCCTATTACCTGCCACACTCTCATGCAATCACAAGTGAACAAACATAGTTAGATTAAAATATCTAGCATTGAAAATATTGGCCACCCCCTGCCGCTTCATGAGCGGTACATGTACACAAAAAGGAAATTCATTTTGAAAATTAGAGTTGGCACATAAAAATTTACTTGGAATTGTATGGAAATAACACATATAGGTAGGTATGGTGGACTCATTTGGCACAACTTTCGGTTTAAGGAGTTGGATGCACAAGCAGTATTCCCACTTAGTACAAGGGAAGGCTAGCAAATAGATTAAGAAGCAACCAACCAAAAAACAAAACGGTCATAAACGAGCACGGAACATAATTAACACTGAATAATGCACCACAAGTAGGATATAATTTCATTGCATAAATATTTACTTTACGTGCATGCATAGGGAATCACTAACCTTAACCCCAATGTTCTTACTAAAGCATAATTATTCACCAACATGAGTCACATATCACTATCTCCATATCGCAAAACTATTGCAAGTAATCAAGTTTATAATATCCAATGATCTTCATGAAAGTTTTTATATCCCCCTTGGATATATGTCACTTTGGGACCAAATTCATATCTCCTGCGAATTACCATTACTATTCTTAACTCTCAAAAAGATCTAAGTGAAGCACGAGAGCAGAAATATTTCTTCAAAATAATTCATCTCTCAAAATAATATAAGTGAAGAATGAGAGCATATTTCTTTAAAATTTCCAACTCTTAAAATAATATAAATAAATCATGAGAGTTTATTTCTTCAAAATATAACCGCCGCCATGCTCAAAAAGATATAAGTGGAGTACTAGAGCAACTGCCTAGCTCAAAAGATTGAAGTGAAGAATATATATAGAGTATTCTAGCAAAACATGATATGCGTGTGGCTCTCTCAAACAAGTGTGTTCAGCAAGAATGAGTGTGACAAACTAAATAATAAACAAAGAAAAGACTCATATAATACAAGACGCTCCAAGCAAAACTCATGATATGTGACGAATAAAAATATAGCTCCAAGTAAAATTACCGATGGTCGTTAGAAGAAAGAGGGGATGCCTTCCGGGGCATCCCCAAGCTTAGTTGCTTGGGAGTCCTTGAATATTACCTTGGGGTGCCTTGGGCATCCCCAAGGTTAGGCTCTTGCAACTCATTATTCCTTCATCCATCATGATCTCACCCAAAACTTGAAAACTTATATCACACAAAACTTAATAAAATCTTTGTGAGATCCGTTAGTATAATAAAGCAAATTGATACGTCTCCAATGTATCTATAATTTTTTATTGTCCCATGCTATTATATTATCTGTTTTGGATGTTCCATATGCATTAATATGCTATTTTATATTATTTTTGGGACTAACTTATTAACCTAGAGCCCAGTGCCAGTTTCTGTTTTTTCCTTGTTTTTGAGTTTTATAGAAGAGGAATATCAAACGGAGTCCAAACGGAATAAAACTTTCGCGATGATTTTTCTTGGACCAGAAGACATACGTGGGAGTTGGAAAGGAAGGCAGAAGGATCCCGAGGGCTACACAAGCCCTCAGGGCGCGCCCTAGGGGGGCGCCCCTGGCTTATGGGCCCCACGGGACTCCTCCAACCCTAATTCTTGGCCTATAGATTCAGAAATATTCCCAAACGACCAGAAGCGTCCACCAAAATACTTTTCCGCCGCCATAACCTTCTGTACCCATGAGATAGCGTCTAGGGACCTTTTCCGGCATCCTGCTGGAGGGGGATTCAATCACGGAGGGCTTCTACATCAACCCTATTGCCCTTCCGATGAAGCGTGAGTAGTTTACCACAGACCTACGGGTCCATAGCTAGTAGCTATATGGCTTCTTCTCTCTCTTTGATCATCGATACCATGTTCTCCTCAAGGTTCTTGGAGATCTATCCGATGTAATATTCTTTTGTGGTGTGTTTTTGTCGAGATCTAATGAATTGTGGTTTTATGATCAGTTTATCTATGAATATTATTTGAATCTTCTCAGAATTCTTATATGCACGATTTGATATCTTTGTATTTCTCTTCGAACTATCGGTTTGGTTTGGCCAACTAGATTGGTTTTTCTTGCAATGGGAGAGGTGCTTAGTTTTGGGTTCAATCTTGCGGTGTCCTCACCCAGTGAAAAAGTAGGGGTAGCGAGGCACGTATTTGTATTGTTGCCATCAAGGGTAAAAAGATGGGGTTTTCGTCATATTGCTTGAGTTCATCCCTCTACATCATGTCATCTTGCTTAAGGTGTTACTACGTTCTTATGAACTTAATATTCTAGATGCATGTTGGATAGCGGGCGATGTGTGGAGTAATAGTAGTAGATGCAGGTAGGAGTCATTCTACTTGACACAGACGTGGTCCTATATTCATAATCATTTCCTCAAATATTTTCATAAATTTGCGCTTTTCTATCAATTGCTCAACAGTAATTTGTTCACCCACCGTATTATTTGCCTTCAAGAGAGAAGCCTCTAGTGAAACCTATGGCCCCGTGTCTATTTTCCATCATATATTTTCAGATCTATAAACCAAAAATATCTCGCTGCAATTTATTTACTTTTTACTTTTTTACGTTTTAGTAATCTTTTATATCTATCTCTAACAGATCTTACCTTTGCAAGTGACCGTGAAGGGATTGACAACCCCTTTATCGCGTTGGGTGAAAGTGTTTGATTGTTTGTGCAGGTGCATAGATTAGAGACTTGCTTGTATCTCCTACTGGATTGATACCTTGGTTCTCAACTGAGGGAAATACTTATATCTACATTGCTGCATCACCCTTTCCTCTTCAAGGGAAAAACCAACGCAATCTCAAAATGTAGCACAATTCACCACTTTAAGTACTATTGCAAACCCATTCATATTTTGTTATTGCATTCTTGTAACTCCCTCGATGCGGCTATATCTCCCACGTGTCGAAGCACGACTTAGAGGCATAACCGCATTGAGAGCAATGTCGTAAGTGAGGTAATCTTCACACAACCCATGTAATACATAAGGGAAAGAGATACATAGTTGGCTTACAATCGCCACTTCACACAATACATGAGTAAAGCATTACTTCATACTGATACAATCAAGGTCCGACTACGGAACCAAAATAAAAGAAGACTACCCCAAATGCTACACAGATCCCGATCGTCCCAAGCTGGGCTCCACTCTTGATCAAGCTGAAGCAAACAGCACAATGAACAAGATCTTCATCGAGCTCCTCCTTGAGCTCTAAAAGGCCACCACTGACGGTTTCATCGGCACCTGCAAACTGGTTTTGGAAGTATCTGTGAGTCACGGGGACTCAGCAATCTCACACCCGTGAGATCAAGACTATTTAAGCTTATGGGTAGGAGAAGGTAGTGAGGTGGAGCTGCAGCAAGCGACTAGCATATCTGGTGTCTAACATACGCAAATGAGAGCGAGAAGAGAAGGAAAAAGCACGGTCGAACAACTATGATCAAGAAGTGATCCTAGAACAACCTACGTTAAGCATAACTCCAACACCGTGTTCACTTCCCGGACTCCGCCGAGAAGAGACCATCACGGTTACACCTTGATTGATGTATTTTAATTAAGGTCAACTTCGGGTTTTCTACAACCAGACATTAACAAAATCCCATCTGCCTCATAACAGCGGGCACGGCTTTCGAAAGATAATACCCTGCAGGGGTGTCCAACTTAGCCCATTATAAGTTCTCGCGGTCAACGAAGGATATTCCTTCTACCGGGAAGACCCGATCAGTCTCGGAATCCCGGCTACAAGACATTTCGACAATGGTAAAATAAGACCACCAAAGCCGCCCGATGTGCCGACAAATCCCGATAGGAGTCGCCGTACACCTCGTTCTCGGGGCACACGGATTGTCCAAACTTCGGTAGGGCGAGCCCAGAGTTGCCTGGTGGCCACCGTGGTGACAGTTTGGACCAACACTCGAAGGAGCACTAGCCGGGGTTAAAATAAAGATGACCCTTGAGTCTGCAGAACCCAAGGGAAAAAGGCTTAGGTGGCAAATGGTAAAACCAATGTTGGGCCTTCTTTGGAGGAGTCTTATTTCAAAGTGAACTGTCAAGGGGTCCCATAAATCACCCAACCGTGTAAGGAGCATAAAATCCGGGAACATAATACTGATATGATGGAAACTAGAGGCGGCAAGAGTGGAACAAAACACCGGGCATAAGGCCGAGCCTTCCACCCTTTACCAAGTATATGGATGCATTAATTAAATAAGATATATTGTGATATCCCAACAAGTAAACATGTTCCAACAAGGAACAACATCTCCATGTTCCAACAAGGAACAAACTTCATCTTCACCTGCAACTAACAACGCTATAAGAGGGGCTGAGCAAAGCGGTAACATAGCCAAACAACGGTTTGCTAGGAAAGGATGGTTAGGGGCTTGACATGGCAATATGGGAGGCATGATAAGCAAGTGATAGGCATCATAGCATAGGCATAGCAAAAGAGCGAGCATCTAGCAAGCAAAGATAGAAGTGATTTCGAGGGTATGGTCATCTTGCCTGAAATCCCGCAAGGAAGAAGAACGAGTCCATCAAGAAGACAAACGGACGTAGTCGAACGAATCCTCACAACTCCGGAACGAAACTGAAGCTAACGAGAGAAGCAACCCAGAAACAAACAAACAACATAGTAAACAACCATCACATAAACATGGCATGATGCACAACCAAGTCTGATGCATGTCCGGTTTAATGAAGCATGTCATGGCAATAGTGCACAAGCAATCCTACAAATTAAGTGGAGCTCAATATGCAACGGGTTGCATATTGAAGAAACACCACATCAATTATTTAGTTCTCTCTCGTTTAGGAACACAACAATATTAAATGTTGTAAAACATGGCAAGAGGTGAAGCAACAGTAAACTACACATCTAGGCAAGTTTAAATGAGGCCGGAAACAACGAACAACAATTCCGGTAAAACCCCATATGCATATTTTAGATTTGGAACTGATCTGCCCTGAACACAATTTTAGAGTTGTTAAACATGCAAATTAATGCCACCATGTTAAACTAGGCATTTTTCTACCCCATTTACATATAAAGTTTAATAAATTTGGAGCTACGGTTATTTAGTTATGAAATAAATCATTTTAGCATGGCATTTAAGCAAATTTAAACAAACAACATTTTAAACATTTTAATTGTTGTTATCATGATGCGGATGACATATGCAAGTTTTAAGCAATTTTATGAAAATGTTTACAAGAGCATTATGAAGCATTTGTAAATGCGTGGCGGAAACGAAAAAGGGTGCCACGGCAACGACAACGGAAATGGTGCCACGGTAACATTCCGGTTCCGATAACTCGATTGAGATGTCGGTGCAAAAGAAAGTGTGGAGAGCGTGTCATGCAAGATGGTGGGGTGATCCCGGTTACCGGGTTCCCACGTGTCGACGGCAAGGCAATGAGGAACGCGCAAGGAACAACTCGGACATGGTGCAAACACGGGCATCTCATACAACCCACATTCGTTCTCGGAAGGTCGTCTCGGGGTTATACCTTTGAAGCATGCGTTTCGAGGCGGTTCACAAATGTCAAGGGAAGTAGTCGTTCACGGTTCGTAGGGGAAGTAGTCGTTCTCGGGACGGTCATAGAGGAAGTAGTGCTACAGCGAGGGTAGTGGAAGTAGTGGTACTTTCGCGGACTTGGCGACGATAGTCGTACTGCGTGTCGACGAGGTACTTGACATTTCGGTCTGTAGTCGTTCGGCGTCCGTGTGGTCTTGCCGGTGGGGTACTTGGCGCTTGCGGTCCAACTCCGAGGTTATAGCCATGTAGTCGAACTTGACGAAAACAGGTCTCGCCGGGGACTTGGCGCATCCATCAAGAACTTGGTGGTACTTGGCAAATTCCACGCTCGGTGACCGTTGGACTTGGCGTCAACAACGAGCGCGATCTTTGGGACTCGAGCGATGAGGAGGCTGGCGCAGCGACGGGAGGTAGTGGAGGCGCTGGTCGCGGAGGTCGGGCGGTACTGCGATGGCTGCTGCACCGCGGCGAAGTTCTGACGGCGTCGCGGGTCGATGGAGAGGGCTTGGCGCGGCGGGGCGAAACTCACTCCGGCGAGGTTGCGAAGGTCAAGGCACGGCTCCCGTTAGCGTGGGCGAGGCGAGAAGGCTGCTTGCCGTTCGACTGGCGCTTCGCCAGACGCCTTGGCGAGACTTGGCGGCGGGGCCTCGGCAGCGATGAGGCGCCATGGCAGGCCCGATAGATCCGGACGAAGGCGGCGGAGGCGGCGAGGCGAGGAGGCGGTTGTCGGGGCTCCTCATCCCTGCGTGTGGCGGCGCGAGGGAGAGAGTGGAGGGAGGAAGAGACGAGGGGGACCGAGCGGGACTGCGAGCGAGAGAGGTGGGGATCGGGCGTTCGGCTCTCCCCTGGCAGCGCGACCAGGATGAGGATGAGGGAGGTTGGCGGCGCTGGAGGAAGGATCAAGAGATGGGGATCGGGCAGGGGGGTTCGGGCTAGGGTTAGGAGGGATTGGTGGGGGCGGCTGGGCCTTGGCCTTGGGCCGGCGCGGGAGGTTGGGAGGCCCAGGCTGCTGGGCTCCTTCTCTCTCTCTTTCTCTAATTCTCTTTTCAAAACAGAAAATAAAGAGAAAGAAAAAGGGAAGAAAAGAAAGGTTAGAGAAAGAGTTGGGCACGGGGATAATTTCCACGGACTCGTAAAAATGTGCACGGTCCATGGAAAATAGGAGTGGCAAGATTGCAGGAATTAAATTCAAAGTCATTTGAATTTAATTCAAAAGGTTTGAAACAAGGACTAGGAATTAGAGGTTTCCAAAAATGTTGGGATTTTGGTGGAGCTCCGGAAGATGATGAAAGAATAAATGGCAAAGTTGGAGATCAAGAATTAAGACAACAAAGGCATTAGGATATTTTGTAAGTGTGTTTGCGGTAAATCCAAATAATTGGAATATTTACTATATCTCTCTAAATATCGAGAGGATATGTTTTAAAGAGAATCACCATGTGAATTCCCTCGATTTAAATGGATCAAAGATCAATGCCATTTATTTAGTTGAGTTGCAAAAGATTTATGAGATGATGGCATGATGACATGATGAAATGAAAAATTATAAGTGCAGGCACTAATGAAACATACGGCGAAACCCGGAATATATGGAAGTCTTCTCGAGCATCGGTCTCGGGGCGTCACAACACTCCACCACTACGAGAGGATCTCATCCCGAGATCTAGGATGGCAGCGGATAGAAAAACGGAAGAAGAAAGAGGTAAAACTAAGTTGCTTCTTTGACAAAAGAGTGAAACCAACGAACCTTGAGAGGTTGACAAAATTGAAAGAAAAAAAAATACAATGAAGATGACGAGATTGCAAACACTCCGTAAGATAAGAAGAACATGGGATACAATGAGAACCATGAGGTTAAGTGACAAGATAGATATTGACACCACTCCGGTTAAAACAAGATAGAGAAGGAATAAGAATGATATAATTTGGGCAGCACTCCGACTGAAAATGGAAGGAATTAGAATCATGAACTTGGCAAAATGAAAGCACCTGGATGAGACTCCGGTTGAAAGAGGAACGATAGACACAACACTCCGGTTAAATCGATAAGCAAGGAAAAGGACATGGTCTTGACAAAACAAGATGATGGGTCGAAGAGAGCAACATCACAATGCCTCCAGAAGAAAAATTGAAGATAGATCATTGGAATAAAGGAATGGAGAAGAAAATGACAACTTCTACCACAAATGAGTTTGGAAAGCACCCTTAAAAAGAAGGATAGAACAGAGTTGTTGGAAAACCAACAACGAAAAGAATAACCTTGTAGTGGACTTATGGAAACATCTCAACATTATGAGGTGAGCTTCTGCCACCAACGGAAACAAACGATTGGATTGATATCAACAAGAAGACGAGAAACTTATTTCACCGAGAGGACAAATGAAGAACTTGGGTCATTTATAGGCACCATAATTAGCAACAATCCTTAGGGAAAGCTTTAGGTGAAATATAGCCCAAGATAACTCCAATGAAGAGATTGATGGATTTAAATGTCTCATTCTTGACAACATGTGAATCATGAAACACGAAGAGAAATTGCCAAGAGTGACATAACACCATCTCAAGAGATAAGGTAGAAAGAATTGCACTTCGGAATGCAAGATGAAGAATGCTTGAACTCCTCAAAACAAAACATGTGTTGAACACCATGTTTATTTTGAGTATAGCTTGGCGGATCTTAACTTCAAGAAAAATCTTGAAGAACAATTGAAGAATGAAAAGAATCCTTGACGAACCATCATGTAGAGCCTCCATGAAGAACTCCGGTAAACAAAAGGGTGATAGAAAGAAAGAGAAGTTGAAAACACAAGGTGAAGCCTTGCAATTATTTAGATGGATCTTCGTGATGATGAGAGCTTGGAACTCCGGAAAAGAAAAGATGAAACAATTGAAACCGAGAATTTATTCATCATGAACAAACTCCGAAAGAAGGAATTAATCACTTGGATGAAACAAGAATAAGAATTATGTTATGTGTATCCTTCACCAATATAAATTGATGACAAGCAATGGATTAGGCATACTACTTATTCTCGTTGAAAAAGGATTGAAGAGAGATATTGCTCAACTTGGGAAGGTCTTCAACGATCCGCCGGTAGGATTTGGGAAGAACGAATGAATCTATATAATAACGAAGGAAGAGAACTCTTGAACGAACCACCGTAAGAATTGAAAATGAAAGTAGCAAAGGCACAATTCACCGTGAAGAATTAGAAAATGAATAAAGATGCTTGACAGAATTTAGATACATTAGAACGAAGAGATCATGAACTGATTAGAGGATATTTCGACGATGCACCGGTGAGATTTGGAAAACAAGAGTTGAACGCTTGAATGAATAATTACGAGATGATGGGCTCAGGAGAATCAAACTGAAAAGACTCCTGAAATGCTCCGGGTGGGTTAAAAGAATTCTCACAATCGAAAATAATTATGAGAGGATGGCATCAAGCTAGAACCATGAATCTTGAAGAGAATGGAGCAAGATTTAAGAGAAATTCTTCTTCAGTCTTCAAATGTTGAGAATGACGTTGAGAAACACCAACATGAATTGTTGAGATACTCC
This sequence comes from Aegilops bicornis, assembly GCA_021605145.1. NCBI lineage: Eukaryota > Viridiplantae > Streptophyta > Magnoliopsida > Poales > Poaceae > Aegilops > Aegilops bicornis. The sequence continues at coordinate 395,716,026 of CM038673.1, read as the reverse complement.
GGGATGAAAATTAGAAAGGTTGAACCAACACTGAAAAGAATTTGGAAGATCTTGGAGAAAGACATTTGACTGATGATAACTCATTCTTACGTCAAACTTTGAAAAGAATTTTAGAAGCTCCGGGAAAATTAGAATAGTCAGGTAAGATCCTGGGAAAAGACCTGTGGGTTAGGGCCCACTCAAAAGAAACACCGTTGAACAATTGCTTGAAATAAAGATTGCACCGGTAGAATTAAATGGCTTGAATGAGATAACAACCTCAAAATAACTTGAACGGATCTGGAATGAAAAGACGAGCCTTCCGAGATATCTTCAACACTCTAGAACAAATGAATAGCGAGAAGTGAATGATTAAGAGGTGCATCGGCAAGAGAAATCATTTGGAACAAGGAAAGGAATATGATCAACACTAAAAGCTTGAGTTAAATCCACCGGAAAAGAATACGAGGATGAAGAATGATGAACTTGGAGTTGTTGAGCATCTTCACGAGGGATCACTGGATCAGAACATTGATTGAAAAGAGTGAAGAGACTTCACATGAATAAATGGATACTTGATTAAAATATATAAGTCCTTGAAGAAAAGGGTGGGAGGGCGGGAAAACAAAGACAACTAGGGACGGATGAAACAAACACCGTTGAGAAAACTTAGAATTGATCTCGCAAATGTTGAAATGATCGAATCCACTTGAAGAGAAGCACGTCGGTTGGAAAGAATTGACATCACAATCTCGATGATCAAAAGGATTAGTACTCCCATAGAAATATGAGAACACCGCTTGAAAGGTATGGAATCGACACTTGACATCGAAGCAACTCAAATACCACAAATAAAACAAAACAAAGGATTTGGCTTGCAGAATAAGCGGAACAAATACATATGATAGAGATTTACCCAATCCCATATCATGCATACATCGGAAAGATATTCTAGGAGCTACTTGAATTCCCACCTATAAACTCCCGAAATTTTCTGGTTATGCAATGCGGTGTTGGGGATACGAGGACACAAAATATATCACCCAAACTAACAATACCTAGATCCAGCTGTATCCATCCGTCAACACATAACCAAGAAAACTCCGGAAATCGTGTACCTCAACCTTCGAAAAGCATCCGTTATACAAGCTATGGAAATACTCTCGAGCTCGCCCCAGTACTGGGTTATCGAGGTTATCTCACCAACAACTGCATAAAAGAGATTTTCGATGTCGGCGAAACTTCGGTATTCGAGCTGCAGCGATAAAATTGTGGCGACAACACCTCGGAGCTCAACTCCCCGGGACACTGCCACAACCCCTAAATGCCAGGAGGCACCAAGAACAATGTTCTCGTCACAAAACCATCGGAACGATTCCAAGATACCCGCGTGATCCTAAAAAAAATTAGTGAAATTTGAGAAGAGAAAGAGTCAAAACTCTACGTCAGGTTGCCTCACCAAAGCGACGAAGGGACTGAGGAGTAAAAAGAATCCAACTCTCCGATATATATAATCCTAAGACTCAAAACATTTTTGTTCTAGACTCAACAACGCATGACAAACAATCAAGCAGGGGGCTCCTAAGTCGGGGATGGCTCTGATAACCAACTTGTAACGCCCTCGATGCGGCTATATCTCCCACGTGTCGAAGCACAACTTAGAGGCATAACCGCCTTGAAAGCAATGTCGCAAGTGAGGTAATCTTCACACAACCCATGTAATACATAAGGGAAAGAGATACATAGTTGGCTTACAATCGCCACTTCACACAATACATGAGTAAAGCATTACTTCATACTGATACAATCAAGGTCCGACTACGGAACCAAAATAAAAGAAGACTACCCCATATGCTACACAGATCCCCGATCGTCCCAACTGGGCTCCACTCTTGATCAAGCTGAAACGAAACAACACAATGAACAAGATCTTCATCGAGCTCCTCCTTGAGCTCGGGTTAAATCCACACTACTGCACGGTTTCATCGGCGCCTGCAAACTGGTTTTGGAAGTATCTGTGAGTCACGGGGACTCAACAATCTCACACCCGCGAGATCAAGACTATTTAAGCTTATGGGTAGGAGAAGGTAGTGAGGTGGAGCTGCAGAGGGCGACTAGCATATCTGGTGTCTAACATACGCAAATGAGAGCGAGAAGAGAAGGCAAAAGCACGGTCGAACAACTATGATCAAGAAGTGATCCTAGAACAACCTCGTTAAGCATAACTCCAACACCGTGTTCACTTCCCGGACTCCGAGAAGAGACCATCACGGTTACACACGCAGTTGATGTATTTTAATTAAGGTCAACTTCGGGTTTTCTACAACCGGACATTAACAAAATCCCATCTGCCTCATAACCACGGGCACGGCTTTGAAAGATAATACCTGCGAGGTGTCCAACAACCCATTATAAGCTCTCACGGTCAACGAAGGATATTCCTTCTACCGGGAAGACCCGATCGATCTCGGAATCCGGCTACAAGACATTTCGACAATGGTAAAACAAGACCACCAAAGCCGCCCGATGTGCCGACAAATCCCGATAGGAGTCGCCGCGATACCTCGTTCTCGAGGCACACCGGATTGTCCAAACTTCCGGTGGCGAGCCCAGAGTTGCCCACAGTGCACCGTGGTGACGATTTGGACCAACACTCGAAGGAGCACCGGCCCGGGGTTAAAATAAAGATGACCCTTGAGTCTGCAGAACCCAAGGGAAAAAGGCTTAGGTGGCAAATGGTAAAACCAATGTTGGGCCTTCTTTGGAGGAGTCTTATTTCAAAGCGAACTGTCAAGGGGTCCCATAAATCACCCAACCGTGTAAGGAGCATAAAATCCGGGAACATAATACCGATATGACGGAAACTAGGCGGCAAGAGTGGAACAAAACACCAGGCATAAGGCCGAGCCTTCCACCCTTTACCAAGTATATAGATGCATTAATTAAATAAGATATATTGTGATATCCCAACAAGTAAACATGTTCCAACAAGGAACAACATCTCCATGTTCCAACAAGGAACAAACTTCATCTTCACCTGCAACTAACAACGCTATAAGAGGGCTGAGCAAAGCGGTAACATAGCCAAACAACGGTTTGCTAGGAAAGGATGGTTAGGGGCTTGACATGGCAATATGGGAGGCATGATAAGCAAGTGATAGGCATCGTAGCATAGGCATAGCAAAAGAGCGAGCATCTAGCAAGCAAAGATAGAAGTGATTTCGAGGGTAAGGTCATCTTGCACGAAATCCCGCAAGGAAGAAGAACGAGTCCATGAAGAAGACAAGCGGACGTAGTCGAGCGAATCCTCACAACTCCGGAACGAAACCGAAGCTAACGAGAGAAGCAACCCCGAAACAAACAAACAACATAGTAAACAACCATCACATAAACATGGCATGATGCACAACCAAGTCTGATGCATGTCCGGTTTAATGAAGCATGTCATGGCAATAGTGCACAAGCAATCCTACAAATTAAGTGGAGCTCAATATGCAACGGGTTGCATATTGAAGAAACACCACATCAATTATTTAGTTCTCTCTTGTTTAGGAACACAACAATATTAAATGTTGTAAAACATGGCAAGAGGTGAAGCAACAGTAAACTACACATCTAGGCAAGTTTAAATGAGGCCGGAAACAACGAACAACAATTCCGGTAAAACCCCATATGCATATTTTAGATTTGGAACTGATCTGCCCTGAACACAATTTTAGAGTTGTTAAACATGCAAATTAATGCCACCATGTTAAACTAGGCATTTTTCTACCCCATTTACATATAAAGTTTAATAAATTTGGAGCTACGGTTATTTAGTTATCAAATAAATCATTTTAGCATGGCATTTAAGCAAATTTAAACAAACAACATTTTAAACATTTTAATTGTTGTTATCATGATGCGGATGACATATGCAAGTTTTAAGCAATTTTATGAAAATGTTTACAAGAGCATTATGAAGCATTTGTCGTCGTGGCGGAAACGAAAAAGGGTGCCACGGCAACGACAACGGAAATGGTGCCACGGTAACATTCCGGTTCCGATAACTCGATTGAGATGTCGGTGCAAAAGAAAGTGTGGAGAGCGTGTCATGCAAGATGGTGGGGTGATCCGGTTACCGGGTTCCCGCGTGTCGACGGCAAGGCAATGAGGCAGCGCAAGGAACAACTCGGACATGGTGCAAACACGGGCATCTCATACAACCCACATTCATTCTCGGAAGGTCGTCTCGGGGTTATACCTTTGAAGCATGCGTTTCGAGGCGGTTCACAAATGTCAAGGGAAGTATTCGTTCACGGTTCGTAGGGGAAGTAGTCGTTCTCGGGACGGTCGTAGAGGAAGTAGTGCTACACGACGAGGGTAGTGGAAGTAGTGGTACTCGCGGACTTCGGCTGACGGTAGTCGTACTGCGTATCGACGAGGTACTTGACATTTCGGTCTGTAGTCGTTCGGCGTCCGTGTGGTCTTGCCGGTGGGGTACTTGGCGCTGCGGTCCAACTCCGAGGTCATAGCCGTGTAGTCGAACTTGGCGAAAACAGGTCTCGGCGGGGACTTGGCGCATCCATCATGAACTTGGTGGTACTTGGCAAATTCCACGCTCGGTGACCGTTGGACTTGGCGTCAGCAACAGGGTAGCGATCTTTGGGACTTGGAAGCGTCACGTGAGGCTGGCGCTTGCGACGGGAGGTAGTGGAGGCGCTGGTCGCGGAGGTCGGGCAGATCTGCGGTGGCGCTGCTTTGCACCGGGCCGACGGGCGACGAAGTTTCTCTTGACGGCGTCTTGGGTCGATGGAGAGGGCTTGGCCTTGGCGGGGACGAGCTCACTCCGGCGAGGTTGCAGAGGTCCAAGGCACGGCTCCCGTTGACGTGGACGAGGCGAGAAGGAGCTGCTGCCGTTCGACCTGGCGCTCGCCAGGACGCCGCAGGCGGGACTTGGCGGCGGGGCCTCGGCAGCAGGGAGGCGCGGCCATTGTAACATCCCAAATTTTCAATTTGGAATGTTATACATTAGATCATCATGCATATCATATTTTTCTCGCATTTTTCCGATCCTAGAAATTTCACGCAACTCAAGGACCCTCGGAGAGAGTTGAAGTCTCATTATTTTCATATTTGGGATTTTCCAAATCTTGAAAATAGGATCATTGGATTTATTTAAATTATCTTCATAACATTTTCCTATAAAAATATTTCGAGAGGGAATAATATGACTTTCCCAAGCAATTAGGAAAAATGAAGATATTATAAATAAACCAAATTTTGGTTTTGGAAGATTTATTTTGCTTAGGCAAAAATGAGCATTTTAAAATTTTTATGCAAGTATATTGTTTTTAAAGTTCATTTTGTTCGACTCATTTTTAGGAGTCGGGGAAAATTTGTTTTAATTAATTTGGAGTTCGTTTGATATTTTATTTAATCTGCTTTTGTTTTAATTTAAAAAAAAAAACGCCCCCCCCTGGACCGAGGCCCAGCCCGGCCCACTGGCCCAGCCCAGCCCGGCCCAGCCCACCTCCCTCCTCCCTCGCGCGCGCCTTGCTTGGGCGGACTCCGCCGCGCCGACGCCATCGCCGCCGCCGCCCGGAGTCCCGCCTCGACCCGGCCTCCCTCGCCCCCTCCCCAAGGAAACCGGCCCGCCCCTCTCCCTCCCTCACCTCGACCCGCCGCCGCCCCGCCCAAGCGCCGCCGCCCATGAGGAGCCAGCCGCCGCCTCGCCGCCGACGGGACCTCGCCGCCCCTCGTCTCCGGACCCAGCGCCCCTCGCCCGGGCCGCGGACCTCCGGAGAGCCACCGGAGGTAGCCCCGCCGCCGCCCAAACCGATCCGATCCGATCCGGTTTTCTTCCGAAAACCCGATCCGGTTTTTTTTTCAAAGTTCGGTTTTTTTTTAAAACCTAGATTGGTTTTATTTTTTTTCGGTTTTCTTAATTAACGAACGTTCACCGAACCGTTCGCTTCGATGAACGCGTTCGTTGGATTCGTTCTGTTAACGAACGCTCACTTTTTAACTCGTTCGTCGTTTTTCTTTTTTATCGGAATTAACCCGTTATTTTTCTGATTTGATTTCAGATCTGATTTTCAAAACTGTTTTATTTCTTGCTCGTTTATCGGAATCAGGTGATTCAAGCGCCTGGAGTTTCGTAACGAAACCGCCGTTCCGACTAACCTATTTTCACAGAGTTTTGCTACTGTGAAATTTTGACCTAATTTCAGATTGATAAACCGAGTCGTTCTCTCTCGAGTACCGACTTTCGATGCTTTATTTGACTCGATTCTTTTGCCACCAGGGTTCTTAAGTTGAACTATCTGGTTAGATATTTTATTAGAGATTTACCTGTGCATTAGATGAGTGCTTATTGTATGGTTGTTGTTTATGCGTTAGATCACCCGGTCTTGTAGCTTGTTATTTCGAATCTCTAGGACTCGCGGATCATCAGCAAGGCAAGTAACACTTTGATCATACCTTTTCTACTACCCAGTTTTTATGCATTAGATCAAACCCCCAAACACTTGCATGTTTAGGATCTAATTAAATTGTGGGATTGGGAAGTAGATTGAGGTAGTACCTATTACTGCTTTTACTTATGAAACCTTGGGAGTTACTTCTCGTTTGCTTATTACGCCATGCTATGCTAGTAGGCGTGGATTGGGTGAGTGAATATCCATGACAGATGTGAGATTGTTAATTAATGGTTTATTTAAGGTGGCAACCTAAACACACATCTGGGTGGATTGAGGCACTGGTTTCTACCAGGACTTGCTGTATTTCTTCGGACCGCCACCTGTGCTCTAAGGGATCATAAGATTATTCAAGCTGAAACTTCCGTGTGCAGCCACAAGCCAATTATGGGCTCTGGCGTAGTTGACTAAGTTGTGCGAACTCTTACGGGCAGACTAGCTGATGTAGGGGATGTAGGTTGGTACGGTCTACCCACATGTAAGGTGCTAGCGCCACGAAAGACTATGTCTCGGTCATCCGTTTCTCAAACACCATGTAGTGCGAGAAACCAAGCGGAGGCGATCGAGTCTTGTGGGGAAAAGTGCGCAAACCTCTGCAGAGTGTATAAACTAATCATGATTAGCCGTGTCCCCGGTTATGGACATCTTGAGTATCTAGTACTTGATTATCATGTGAATCTCAACATGTTACCTCTAAAATAAATGTATTGGGTTTTTAATGAGTACTTTTTAATTGGGATTGAGGATGCTGTCAACCATCTTCAATGTTTAACAACCACCATGATAGTTAAATAAAATTATTCCTTTGATGTAGGGAAAAATTGGCTTTTCGCAAAAATGTAACCGTAGAGCCTTACCACCAGCCATATATGCATGTAGTATAGGCTTATTGCATCATTGCTCTTCGTGTTACATTGCCAAGATATTCCATGTCTTGACCCGTTTCGGCTGCAACTTTTCATGTTGCAGACTTTTAGAACGACGAGTAAGATGTTAGGTTGTGGTTCTATACTCGGTGATGTCACCGGAGTTGATGGACTCACTCGTTTTCCAAGCCTTCCGCTGTTATTATTAGATGGCCTTAAGCCATATTATTGTATTAAGTTCCCTCGTGGACAACGATGTAATAAGTGTGTGATTGCTACTACGCTATAAATCCTTGAAATCTTTGTCTTTGTGTCGGCATTCTTGATCGAGGATGACATCGAGTACAGAGCGCTAGATCCATTCGGTCTGGTCACGACAGAGAATGGTATCGTGAGCACACGCCGACTATAGGACACGACCACTAAGATAAAGCCATAGATCACTACTCTCTTCTCATTTTCTAACTCCTCATCTTTTCTACTCTCTTTAGGATGACGGACGCGAAGATCAAGTACACCCAACCAGATGAAGGCACACCATTTGGATTTCACTTGAAGCAGGTTACCAAGTACCTGAACATTGGATTACCAAGCTTCACCGGAACTTTTAACGCCACTCTGCCTGAAGAGGAGCGCTGGAAGATTCACGCTCACGTTCCAGGAAGGACATTCGCCCCAATCACCAAGCCTATAGATAGTGTTTTCGATTGCACCAACTTGGAGTGCAGGAAAGAGCATGGCAGCTCACATCACCATGGGACGCATTGGAGAAGTTTACCAAGAAGACCTCAAGGACACAATCTACCAGATTTGCGGACACCGAGGGCGACAAATGGGAAATCGTCAACACTAAGAAGGATAGATCCATTGCAGCATTTATCCAGGAGTTAAACCAGCACATTCGACGCCAGGAGAACCAGATGTGCAATGATATGTTGGAGTTGCAAAATGCAAAAGGAAGGATCATCGAGCTTGAAGAAGAACTCAAGACAACTCGCAAGGACTATATGGGCGAGATCGTAGCTCTAGCAAGACACAATAACGATCTTAAATGCGAGATTGAAGCCTTTGAAGAAGTTGGCGCTCGGGAATGAAGACCAGTATGTCAATCACCCAAGCGACTACATCAACATCGGCGACACCGATTCGGATCCAAGCGAACCCGACTTTGAAGACGAAGCAGGAGAAGACATTATGGAGTCTTCCACCGGTTCAAATTAGTATAAGTCCCCCACATATTAGTAGTATTTCCCTCCATGTAAACATTATAGTACACGCACTTTTGCGATAGTTAGATCGTTGTAAGCCTTTGTTTGATTGAATGAAGTGATTTTGTGTGCATTTGCTCATGTGCATTTGGGTAGTGATTCCCCTTAGACCTCATTCTATTCTAAATTCTCATCTCTTCTAAACCCATCAGATGCCTCCGAGACGCGACCCCGGATTTGTTTTCCCACCAGAGATCACCCAATTGATTCAGCAGAGAATACCTGATTCAAACATTGAGTACAGAACTGTGGCAACAACAACAACAACAACAACCCACCGCCACCACCACCACTGCGGATCATCGACTCGTTTCCTTAGACTAAATCCGCGGTGTATTCCAAAGAGCACCGAGCCGATTGTAGCAGGATATGGTGGCTCCGCAAGATAGGAAGGAGGCGACCAACTGCAGGATGCACGGATGGAGAAAGAGTGAAGTTTGCAGCATCAGCTTGAAGGACCCGCAGCGGCATGGTGGGAGAATTTCACAGACTACTTACCACCTGAGACAACATCACATGGGATCGATTTGACAAGCTTTTCGACAGACTCATGTTTAATGAGGAGCCATGGCCATGAAGAAGCGTGAGTTTCGCAACTTACGCCAAGGAGGAAGGACTGTTGGCGATCGTGGATGATTTTAGCAAATTAGCACGTTATGCCCCGGATAGCGTTACTCTGAGATGCAGCTAAACAGAGAAGTTTCTAGAAGGACTGAATGATGAGTTGACATGCCGTTGATGGTAGCCAGTTTCAATAACTACCAGGGAGTTAGTAGACCGAGCCCTCATGATTGAAGGAAAGCAGCTGACAAATTGAGAACTGCAAGCGGAAGTATGGACAAGGGAAGTATAACTCTGGAGCTCGGCAGAAACCTCGTTATACCCCTAAATCAGGAATTCAGTTTCAGCATACCCATGGAGGAGGAAATTAGCATAACCATAACAAAGCACCAAAAATGGGAGCAGGGAATGGAGGAAGCAACGGACAGAATCGCACCAACCCGTCAACACCATCCAAAGTAGACCTAAGTCATGTTACTTGCTTTAAGTGCCGCAAGACTGGGCACTATGCAAATGACTGTCCAGAAGGCCAGAATGGAAATGGCAATGGAAGCTCTGGAAAGAAGCCCAACCCTTTCAATAGAGGACAGGTGAACCACATTGAAGTGGAGGAGGTTGAAGATCAGCCCGATGCAGTAATTGGTAAGTTTTGGTTAAGTCATTTACTGCAGTTGTTCTTTTCGATCTTTGGTGCATCGCATTCATACATATCAAGGGGATTTGTGGATAAGTACAAGCTACCAACCCAAGCCCTTAGGTCACCCATGCTAGTAACCTCACCGGAGGCGAGTACATGGCTAGTAAATGGTGTGATCGACTGCCATTAAGGATTGGACCCTATGTTTTCCCCTCGGACCTAATAGTTCTGGAATCCCAAGGATTGGATGTGATATTAGGAATGGATTGGTTATCAAAGTATGGAGGAAACATAGATTGTACCACAAAGTCAATTTTGCTCACCACGCCAGAAGGAAGAAGGATTAAGTATGTATCACGGCACGAGCCGAGGAGAGCACAAGTTAATTGCTTATCAGGAGTGGTACAGGAAGAAGTACCAGTGGTGAAGGAGTTTCCTGATGTATTTCGGAAGAGTTGCCGGGAATGCCACGGATAGAGACATTGAGTTTTTGATCGAAGCTGTTGCCGTGAACAGGCCCTATATCGAAGCGACCGTATAGGATGCCGGCCACAGGATTTGGCGGAAATCAAGAAGCAGATTAAGGAACTTTTGGATAAAGGTTTTATACGCCCAAGCTCTTCACCTTGGGGATCACCCGTTTGCTAGTGGAGAAGAAGGATGGATCTTTGAGAATGGTTGTTGATTACCGTGGATTAAATGAAGTAACAATCAAGAACAAGTACCCACTACCTATGATAAATGACATGTTTGATCGCTTGCAAGGAGCCAAGGTGTTTTCCAAGATCGACTTGCGATCAGGGTACCATCAGTTGAAGATTCGGGAAGAGGACATACCCAAGACAGCATTTACCACGAGATATGGACTATACGAGTATACCGTTATGTCATTTGGACTGACTAACGCACCAGCCTATTTCATGAACCTGATGAACAAAGTGTTTATGGAGTTTTTGGATAAGTTAAATCGTGGTGTTCATTGATGACATTTTGATTTTCTCGAAGAATGAAGAGGAACACAAGGAACATTTGCGATTGGTTTTGGAGAAACCGAGGAACACCGGTTGTATGCCAAATTCAGCAAATGTGAGTTTTGGTTAAAGGAAGTTGGATTTCTCGGACATGTTATTTCCGGAGAAGGGATAGCGATTGACCCCACGAAAGTTGAGACCGTAACCAAATGGGAAGCACCAACGACCGTTGGAGAGATTCGGAGTTTTCTCGGACTCGCAGGATACTACCGAAGATTCATTGAGAATTTCTCAAGGATTGCTAAGCCTATGACAGAATTGTTGAAGAAGGAAAATAAATTCATATGGACTGAGGACTGTGAGGCAAGTTTTCAGGAGTTGAAGAAAAGATTGGTTACCTCACCAGTTTTGATATTGCCAGATCAGACTAAGGATTATGAGGTATATTGCGACGCTTCACGTCGAGGACTTGGAGCAGTGCTTATGCAAGAAGGAAGAGTTGTTTCGTATGCTTCGCGACAACTTAAGCCCCATGAGTTGAATTATGCCACTCATGATTTGGAGTTAGCAGCCGTAGTGCATGCCCTGAAGACGTGGAGACATTTTCTCATTGGAAATCATTGTGAAGTATATACGGATCACAAGAGTTTGAAGTACATCTTCACACAGAAGGAATTGAATCTCAGACAAAGGAGATGGTTAGAGCTTATCAAGGATTATGACATGAGATTGCAATATCACCCCGGAAAGGCTAATGTCGTAGCAGACGCATTGAGCCGTAAGAGCCACGTCAATGCCCTAATGATGGGAGGAATACCCAATGAGTTAGCCGAGGACCTTGAGAGCTATGTTTGGAAATAGTTCCGAGAGGCTATGTAGCAGCATTGGAGATTGATCGACACTAATGGACAAAATCGGAGAAGCCGGAAGGCGAGATAAGGAAGTTGCCTCTATAAAGGAGAAAATGAGCAAAGGAAAAGCTAAAGGATTTCGTGAGGACGAGCACGATGCCTTATGGTTTGAAGACCGTGTTTATGTGCCCAATGACCCGGAGATCGGGAAGTTGATTTTACAAGAAGCCCATGATTCACCCTATTCGATTCACCGGGAAATACCAAGATGTATTTGGACTTGAAGAATACTTTACGGTGAACCGGAATGAAGAAGGATATTATGGAGTATGTAGCAGTTTGTGACGTATGTCAGAAAGTAAAGGCAGAACATCAGAAGCCAGCAGGATTGTTACAACCATTGCCGATAACCGAATGGAAGTGGGATAAACTAGGCATGGATTTTATCACAGGATTGCCAAAGACTCGATCAGGATATGACTCGATATTGGTCATAGTCGACCGTTTGACCAAGGTAGCCCATTTCATTCGATCAAGACTACCTATAGCAGTGCTAAGTTGGCAAAGATATACATGACCAGAATTGTATGCTTACACGGAGTTCCGAGAAGCATTGTATCGATAGAGGAACCCAATTTACTTCGAAATTTTGGAACCAGTTGCACGAAACATTGGGAACTAGATTGGAATTCAGTACAGCTTTCCACCCACAGACCGATGGACAGACCGAGAGAGTCAATCAGATTTTGGAGGACATGCTGAGAGCTTGTGCACTAGATTATGGATCTAGTTGGGATGATAATTTGCCGTATGCAGAATTTTCCTACAACAACAGTTACCAAACCAGTTTGAAGATGGCACCTTTCGAAGCTTTGTATGGAAGAAGGTGCAGGACACCATTGTTATGGGACGAAACTGGAGATAGTCAGTTTTTCGGACAAGATTTGATTAAGTAGTCTGAGCGAAAGTTAAGTTGATTCGAGACAGGCTCAAGGTAGCCCAGTCCGGACATAAAAGAGCTATGCCGATTCAAAGCGCCAGCGATTGAGTATGAAGTTGGAGACAGTATATCTCGAGTATCCCGCTTGAGGAGTTAAGCGTTTTGGAGTTAAAGGAAAGTTAGCACCCGCTTTTGTTGGACCGTATAAGATTTTGCAACGCATGGGAGAAGTTGCGTATAAGTTGGAATTGCGGAAGGACTCGAGGGAGTTCATGATGTATTCCATGTTTCTCAGTTGAAGAGATGTCACCCCGAGATAGCAGAGGTACCGTTAAAAGACACAGTACCATTGGAAGCAATTCAGTTGAAGGATGACTTGACATATGAGGAAAAACCGGTTAAGATTCTCAATTATGCCAGCAGAGTTACCCGCAGCAAGGTTATCAAGTTTTGCAAAGTTCGATTGGAGCCACCACACCGAGGATGAAGCCACCGGGAAAGAGAGGGAGTTTTGCTCAAGGACCACCCTCACCTATTTTCTAGCCAACCCGAATCTCGAGGGCGAGATTCATCTTAAAGGGTAGGTTTGTAACATCCCAAATTTTCAATTTGGAATGTTATACATTAGATCATCATGCATATCATATTTTTCTCGCATTTTTCCGATCCTAGAAATTTCACGCAACTCAAGGACCCTCGGAGAGAGAGTTGGAAGTCTCATTATTTTCATATTTGGGATTTTCCAAATCTTGAAAATAGGATCATTGGATTTATTTAAATTATCTTCATAACATTTTCCTATTAAAATATTTCGAGAGGGTATAATATGACTTTCCCAAGCAATTAGGAAAAATGAAGATATTATAAATAAACCAAAATTTGGTTTTGGAAGATTTATTTTGCTTAGGCAAAAATGAGCATTTTAAAAATTTTATGCAAGTATATTGTTTTTAAAGTTCATTTTGTTCGACTCATTTTTAGGAGTCGGGGAAAATTTGTTTTAATTAATTTGGTTTTCGTTTGATATTTTATTTAATTCGTTTTGTTTTAATTTAAAAAATCGCTACTGGACCGAGGCCCAGCCGGCCCAGCCAGCCAGTGCCCCAGGCCCAGGCGCCTGCCCACCTCCCTCCTCCTCGCGCGCCCTTGGGCGGACTCCCGCCCGACGACATCGCCGCCGCCGCCGAGTCCCGCCTCGACCCGGCCTCCTCCCCCCTCCCCAAGGAAACCGGCCCCCCCCTTTATAACGCCGCCGCCCCCCCTCTCCCTCACCTCGACCCGCCCGCCGCCCCAAGCAGCGCCTTGCCGCGCCAAGGCCGCCAGCCGCCGCCCCTCGCCCGCCCGGCCTTGGACCTCGCCGCCTCGTCTCCGGACCCAGCGCCTCGCCCCTCGCCCGGGCCGCCGGACCTCGGGAAGAGCCACCGGAGGTAGCCCGCCGCCGCCCAAACCGATCCGATCCGATCCGGTTTTCTTAAAAACCCGATCCGGTTTTTCAAAGTTCGGTTTTTAAAACCTAGATTGGTTTTATTTTTTCGGTTTTCTTAATTAACGAACGCTTCACCGAACCGCTCGCCGATGAACGCGTTCGTTGGATTAGATTCATTATGAACGCTCACTTTTTAACTCGTTCGTCGTTTTTCTTTTTATCGGAATTAACCCGTTATTTTTGATTTGATTTCAGATCTGATTTTCAAAACTGTTTTATTTCTTGCTCGTTTATCGGAATCAGGTGATTCAAGCGCCTGGAGTTTCGTAACGAAACCGCCGTTCCGACTAACCTATTTTCACAGAGTTTTGCTACTGTGAAATTTTGACCTAATTTCAGATTGATAAACCGAGTCGTTCTCTCTCGAGTACCGACTTTCGATGCTTTATTTGACTCGATTCTTTTGCCACCAGGGTTCTTAAGTTGAACTATCTGGTTAGATCTTTTATTCGAGATTTCCCTGTGCATTAGATGAGTACTTATTGTATGCTTGTTGTTTGTCTGCGTTAGATCACCCGGAGTGCGCCGCTTGTTATTTCAAATCTCTAGGACTCATGGATCATCGCAAGGCAAGTAACACTTTGATCATACCTTTTCTACTACCCAGTTTTTATGCATTAGATCAAACCCCCAAACACTTGCATGTTTAGGATCTAATTAAATTGTGGGAGTGGGAAGTAGATTGAGGTAGTACCTATTACCTGTTTTACTTATGAAACCTTGGGAGTTACTTCTACGTTTGCTTATTACGCCATGCTATGCTAGTAGACGTGGATTGGGTGAGTGAATATCCATGACAGATGTGAGATTGTTAATTAATGGTTTATTTAAGGTGGCAACCTAAACACACATCTGGGTGGATTGAGGCACCTGGTTTCTACCAGGACTTGCCTGTATTTCTTCGGACCGCCACCCGTGCTCTAAGGGATCATAAGATTATTCAAACTGAAACTTCCGTGTGCAGCCACAAGCCAATTATGGGCTCTGGCGTAGTTGACTAAGTTGTGCGAACTCTTACGGGCAGACTAGCTGATGTAGGGGATGTAGGTTGGTACGGTCTACCCACATGTAAGGTGCTAGCGCTTACGAAAGACTATGTCTCGGTCATCCGTTTCTCAAACACCATGTAGTGCGAGAAACCAAACGGAGGCGATCGAGTCTTGTGGGGAAAAGTGCGCAAACCTCTGCAGAGTGTATAAACTAATCATGATTAGTCGTGCCCCCGGTTATGGACATCTTGAGTATCTAGTACTTGATTATCATGTGAATCTCAACATGTTACCTCTAAAATAAATGTATTGGGTTTTTAATGAGTACTTTTTAATTGGGATTGAGGATGCTGTCAACCATCTTCAATGTTTAACAACCACCATGATAGTTAAATAAAATTATTCCTTTGATGTAGGGAAAAATTGGCTTTTCGCAAAATGTAACCAGAGAGCCTTACCACCAGCCATATATGCATGTAGTATAGGCTTATTGCATCATTGCTCTTCGTGTTACATTGCCAAAGCATATTCCATGTCTTGACCCGTTTGGCTGCAACTTTTCATGTTGCAGACTTTTCGAACGACAGTAAGATGTTAGGTTGTGGTTCTATACTCGGTGATGCGGCTGGAGTTGATGGACTCACTCGTTTTCCAAGCCTTCCATTGTTATTATTAGATGGCCTTAAGCCATATTATTGTATTAAGTTCCCTCATGGACAACGATGTAATAAGTGTGTGATTGCTACTCTGCTATAAATCCTTGATCTTGTCTTTGTGTCAAAGACATCGATCCAGGGATGACAATGAGTACAGAGCGCTAGATCCATTCGGGTCTGGTCGCGACAGCCATGGCAGGGCCCGACGGATCCGGACGGGGGCGGCGCTGGAGGGCGACGCGAGGCAGAGGAGGAGCGGTTGTCGGGGCTCCTCATCCCTGCGTGTGGCGGCGCGAGGGAGAGAGTGGAGGGAGGAAGAGACGAGGGGGACCGAGCGGGACTGCGAGCGAGAGAGGTGGGGATCGGGCGTTCGGCTCTCCCCTGGCAGCGCGACCAGGATGAGGACGAGGGAGGTTGGCGGCGCTGGAGGAAGGATCGAGAGATGGGGATCGGGCAGGGGGTTCGGGCTAGGGTTAGGAGGGATTGGTGGGGGCGGCTGGGCCTTGGCCTTGGGCCGGCGCGGGAGGTTGGGAGGCCCATGTCTTTGGGCTCCTTCTCTCTCTCTTTTTCTCTAATTCTCTTTTCAAAACAGAAAATAAAGAGAAAGAAAAAGGGAAGAAAAGAAAGGTTAGAGAAAGAGTTGGGCACGGGGATAATTTCCACGGACTCGTAAAAATGTGCACGGTCCATGAAAAATAGGAGTGGCAAGATTGCAGGAATTAAATTCAAAGTCATTTGAATTTAATTCAAAAGGTTTGAGCAAGGACTAGGAATTAGAGGTTTCCAAAATGTTGGGATTTTTGGTGGAGCTCCGGAAGATGATGAAAGAATAAATGGCAAAGTTGGAGATCAAGAATTAAGACAACAAAGGCATTAGGATATTTTGTAAGTGTGTTTGCGGTAAATCCAAATAATTGGAATATTTACTATAGCTCTCTAAATATCGAGAGGATATGTTTTAAAGAGAATCACCATGTGAATTCCTCGATTTAAATGGATCAAAGATCAATGCCATTTATTTAGTTGAGTTGCAAAAGATTTATGAGATGATGGCATGATGACATGATGCAATGCAAAAATAAAAGGGCAGGCACAAATGAAACACACGGCGAAACCCGGAATATATGGAAGTCTTCTCGAGCATCGGTCTCGGGGCGTCACAATTCTACCTACCGTATTCTAACTTTCCCATGGCTTATACCCCCCGATACAATCCATATATTCATCAAAATAAGCACACAATGCAACGAAAATAGAATCTGTCAAAAACAAAACAGTCTGTAGTAATCTGAACTTTGACCATACTTTTGTAACTCCGAAAATTCAAAAAAATTAGGACAACATGGGAAATTTGTATATAAATCATGTATAAAAAATTCATAATTTATCACGATCCAGCGAATTTTAACAATTCTTCTAATGGACGCTAAAGTTTTTGTTAATGCACAGAATCAAATCAACTATCACCCAAATCATCCCGAAGGCTTTACTTGGAACAAACACTATTATAACAATAAGACACAATCATAACAGTAGCATAATTGTATAAACACATAAAAATAGAAAATAAAAATATTGGGTTGTCTCCCAACGAGCGCTTTTCTTTAAGCCTTTTAGCTAGGCATTGATAATTTTAATGATGCTCGCATGAAAGACAAGAATTGAAGCACAAAGAGAGCATCATATAGCATGTGAAAATCACATTTGAGTCTAACATACTTCCTATACATAGGCATTTTATAAGCAAAAAAAATTATCAAAAAAGCGAAAACTAGCATATGCAAGGAGGAAGAATAAAACATTAACAATCTCAACATGACGAGAGGTAACTTAGTAACATGAAAATTTCTACAACCATATTTTCCTCACTCATAATAATTACATGTAGGATCATAACCAAATTCAACAATATAGCTATCATATAAAAAAATCCTTTCATGATCATGCATAAAAATTTTATAATCTTCCAAGATAGTTGGATTAACATCAACTAAAGTCTTGGCCTGTCCAAACCCACTTTCATCAAAAAGTTCATGAGATTGAACACTCTCCAAATATGTGGGATTATTTTTTCCTGAAGTTTACACTCTTCCATACCCACTGTCAATATTATTGCAAATATTATTATCAATATCATATTCATCATGAGGCTTAAATAAATTTTCAAGATCATAAGAAGAATTATCACCCCAACCATGATCATTGCAATAAGTAGTGGACATAGCAAAATTAGCATCCCCAAGCTTGGGGTTTTATATATTATTAGCACAATTGGCATTAATAGAATTTATAATAACATCATTGCAATCATGCTTTTCATTCAAGGAGCTATCATGAATCACTTTATAAATTTCTTCTTTCAACACTTCATCACAATTTTCAGATTCCCGAATCTCAAGCAAAACTTCATAAAGATAATCTAGTGAACTCAATTCACTAGAGATTGGTTCATCATAATTGGATCTCTTAAAAAGATTAGCAAGTGGATGAGGATCCATAAGCTGTTTGTTTCTGATTTCCAATAAACATACAATTACGCCAAACAAACAAGCAAAGCAACAAAGTAAAACATTATTGTGTTTTTCGTAAAAAAAAAATTATAAGTGGGGGAGATGAAAACAAGAGGCAAATGGCAAATAAAGTAAATGCAAGGAGATGAAACTTTATGCGTAGCTACTTGATAGATGTTGATGATGCCTCCCCGGCAACGGCGCCAGAAATTCTTCCTGCTTCTTGTGAGATGCGTTGGGATTTCCCTGGAGAGGAGAGGAACATGCAGTACAGTAGAGATAAGTACTTACCTCAGTTATGAAACCAAGGTTATCAATCCAGTAGGAGAACCAAGAAACACTATGTAAACAACACCTGCACACAAACAACAAATACTTGCAACCCAACGCATAGAGGGGTTTCAATCCCTAAACGGTTTTGAGAAAGATTAAATTGTATAGGTTTTGATAAATAGATCTAACAAAAATACAAAAGAAAATAAATAAAAGAAAATTTCAGCAAGGTATTTTTGGTTTTATATGATAGAAAACAGACCCGGGGGCCATAGTTTTCACTAGAGGCTTCTCTTGAGAAAATAGCATACGGTGGGTAAACAAATTACTGTTGGGCAATTGATAGAAAAGAAAATAATTATGATGATATCCAAGGCAATGATCATGTATGTAGGCATCACGTCCAATATTAGTAGACCGACTCTTGCCAGCATCTACTACTACTACTCAACACATCGACCTCTATCCAGCATGCATCTAGTGTATTAAGTTCATGGAAAACGGAGTAATGCTTTAAGCAAGATGACATGATGTAGACAAGATAAACTCACATATGAATAAACTCCTTTTTTCCCTTACTAGCAACAATACATGTGTGTCATGTCTCTTTCTGTCACTGAGATTGAGCACCGCAAGATTGAACCCATCAGAAAGCACCTCTTCCCATGGCAAGATAAATCAATCTAGTTGGCCAAACCAAACCAATAAATCGGAGAAGAACTACGAGGCTATAACAATCATGCATAAAAGAGTTCGGAGAAAACTCAAATAATATTCATGGATAGATCTAATCATAAACTCACAATTCATCGGATCACGACAAACACACCGCAATAAGTCATTACATCAAATAGATCTCCAAGAACATCGAGGAGAACATTGTATTGAAGATCAAAAAGAGATAAGAAGCCATCTAGCTACTAACTACAGACTTGTAGGTCTGTAGTAAACTACTCACGCATCATCGGAGGGGCAGCAAGGATGATGAAGAACCCCTCCGTGATCATTTCCTCCTCCAGCAGAGTGCCGGAAGAGGCCTCTAGATTGGATCTCGTGGACTCCCCTCAGGGTTTTGGGATTTTAGAGTATTTATAGATGCGGAGGTAGGTCAAAATGATGCCCGTGGGCACCACTTCCCACCAGGGCACACTAGAGGCTCCTCACGCATCCTGGTGCCTAGTGGGGCCCACTTTCATCTTCTCGTGGCCTCCAGAAGCTTCCAGGGTCTCTTATCACTAATGCAGGTTGCTGCTAACGTGACACTACGATCAGAGACCCTTCAACAAAACTGTGTGTGATGCCATAATCGCAAACGGTGGTGTAAAATAACTGTCAAAAAAGGTGCAAAACATTCGCGATGGAGGATGCATCAAACACGGTTCAGATTTTAGTTGTGTGTGCGATGCAGGGCATACGGTTCAACTCAATTAACTGTTTGCGATGAGGAGGAACAAAAGAAACAGGCAGCCAGATGAAGGTGTGTGCGATATACAGCATACGGTTCACTTGGATGACCTGTTTGTGATTAGGCAACACAAAATAAATGGGTAGCCAAATGAAGGTGTGTGCGATATACGGCATGCGGTTCACTCGGATGAACTGTTGGCGTTGAGACAAGAGAACATAAATGGTTCAATATAACAAGATGTGTGTGATACGCGGCAAACAGATCTAATAAAAAATGTGTGCGTAGACCGATAATAACACAGACGATTGCTTCTAATAATACGTATGTGATATGCTCTGTCTACACAACATATATTGGCCATTGGGGGACGGGCGGTCATCCGGATACGCCTTAAGGATGCGAAGAGGCATCCTATCAGCAAGGACTAGTTGTTCCACCAAAGAGCTCATGTAAGAGAACTCTCAAGTTAAGTGTGCTCAGGCTGGAGCAGCCATCGGATGGGTGACTGGATGGGAAGTTGTGTTGATGTTAAATTAACTGATAGGATGGGTCATATCTGTTAAATTAAATGACTGATACGACCCATCTCATGAGTTAATTTAACCTGGAGGTCCTTGTTTTTTAACACATGTTAAACAAGGTCTACCACATTACTTTTTGACAATGTGCGTTACGTGGCATACAGTTGATCCATCCAACCTGTTTGTGATGGAATAGGTCGTGTGTGTTGTGGGAAAACGCTTGCTAGTATTCAACCGTTTGCGATTGATTAATTCATCACTGACGGGTTCCCTAGTGTGATCCGTGTTCATCTGATCATCACTACTTCTTGTGCTAGCTCGATGTTCCTTCTATGCTGAGTTTCCATTAATTGAGAATATAAAAAAATCCATTAATTGATGGCGTTTTATGAACACGCCACCATTTCGCGCCATTTCCTCACCTATTTCCCGCCACCCAGGGATGTTGTGCATGGGGGCGCGCGATGCACGGAGGCGACAAGCAGCCTGTAGCACATCCACCTTTTCCAAGCATGCCAACACACCAAAGCGCCGCCTCTGCCATCAACCTCATCGACGAGGAAAACGAGCAGGCGCCACGGCCCGTCGAGGCCGAGTCGCTCCCCGGAAACGCGATGGACGACGTCGTGATGCGCGTCATCGCAAGGGTTGAGCAGACCTTTGGCACATGGCACTTGAGCGTCGTGGATCAAGATAGGCATGTCAGTGCTGACAGGCTGCAGCTCGCTGCACAACATGATCGATGGCGCGCCGTAGAGCAAGCTAGGTGCGTCCGCGCTGATAGGCTGCGGCCCGCCGCACGGCGAGACCGTTGGAGCGCCACAGAGCAAGAGGCGCGGTGCGCCGCACAGCAAGAGCGGATCCATCGGTGCTTGCCTGCTGTCGACACGGCGTTGCAGCTGGGCACATGTCCCGTCAGTACCCCCATTCCACGCCAGGAGTGGGCAGAGGCCCTCAGCACTGTACTTGCACTAGAGGTCGGCCGTGTCGTACTTACACCGGACGCCCGCCGCGCCGTTCGCATGGGTGCTGCCGTTCGCCTTGTCCGCGGCCCGCTGGATGCCAACGTGCTGGTCCGTAGGCTCGACCACCTCCTCGACCCAGGTGTCCACCTGGGCGCGGTAGAGGAACATGGCCGTCGCATCCTCGAGCTGGTGATCTCCGATGAAATAGCCAACTTGGAGCTCGAGATCGCGCTCCAAATGTACCGCGAGAGTGTCGACCGCTTGGACGAACGCCTGCATGAGTTCAGGCAGAGCCAAGAGCTACCGTAGGCAAGGGCTGCTGGTCATGGTCTCATGGATGCGTTTTATTTTGTTCAGTCGTTTCGACGTGGATAGCTATGTATTCACAGCAATCATAGTATTGCTCTGTTTCAATGTGTGTACTCTATTTTCCATTCTTATATGTTCTGTTTCAATGTGTGTATATACGCTTACCATTCTGTATATGTGGATGATAACAGCTAGATTCAAATTAGTATACAAAAACAGATAGAAAATGGAATTCATAATATATATATATATATTAATTGTTCATTAGTTCATCACAGAATATATATATATATATATATATATATATATATATATAATATCATCACATATACGTGATGAGACTTAAATAATAGGTACAATGCATAAAATAGAAAATTAACAATACTAAAACTAATAATCCCTCACAGGGGCCAGTATTCCAACAGCCCTCGCGAAAGCAGCTCCTCGGTGCTGTGGCGTCTTCCCAGGCGGACGCAGATACTCCGCCTCCTCCGCTCGCAGCGCTTGGCGACCGATCTGCCTTTCTTTGGCGCGCAGCGCAAGACGGACGATCTTGCCATTTCATTGGGCGCCCACCGGAGCTCCTCGTCGGTGGCACGCTGGAGCTTATCGGCCCACCTCCATGCAGCGACGAGGCGCACAGCACCTATGACCTTTCTCGTGAAGTACCCGTCTTCGTACACCTCCTCGGCACGACGACGCGACCGCCCCCAAAGCTCCGCCGCCTCCTTTTTCCAGGCGGCATCACGGGCTTCACAGGCCGCCTGGTACCTGGCTTCCTCCTCTGCCATCTCCATCTTGAAAGCCACTTGCCTGGCTTTCTCAGTCGGCAGTAACGACTTCCACAGACAAAGATTGTACTGGCCCCAAAACCAATCCAAAGTTGGGAGGTCTGGCGCAACCTCGTCAGACGGGCGCGTAGGGGTCCTCGTCGCTGCTAATCGAGTGAGCGTCCTCGGGGGGCGGCGACTCCTCATCGGCGCGTGGGCAGACCGGCAGCGCCATGGCAGAGATTTGAGAGAGAGAGAGAGAGAGAGAGAGAGAGAGATAGAGAGAGAGAGAAAGGGCGAGAGAGGAGAGGATGTAGATGAGAATGCGGGCGGGACGACGTGAGTAAGGTAGTATTTATTAGCGGCCGGAATCTAGATCGACGGGGACAGTACACACGCCGATCGCCGGAATTTACAAGTACTGTAATTTGAATTACGCACGATTCCCGTAGCAAAATCCGTGTGTGAACATAATAGCTAACGGTTTCCAATACAGAACCGTGTCTGATTAATGATCCCCGCCACTCACCTACCAAACCTCGAGCCGCGAGATAGAGTGCCAATTGTGTGGGGGCCGGTTGTCTTGCCAGATCTTTACATTTTCTTCTTTGAACACCATATATTTACATCGTATGATGATTTTTTAACTCGCACACAAGTACACAAAAATATGATTTTTCAAACCGTTTTAGTTAGGCGTTGCATTTAGATGTAGTTCAAACTTCAATTACGGTCATTAAATTGTTAGAAAATCACTTAAATGTCTTAAAAAGGTCAAATGACCCCTGAAAATTTCCAATTTTTCACATGACAGTTGTATTAGTGCACGTTAAACATAGAAAAAAAATTGAAGGCCGTAAGAGGAAGCTATCTCCCGTTCGTCATCAAACATGCATTGTTCCTCTTAGAACCACGAACCTTCTAGTGAGTTTCTCCGGTTTGTGAGGGGTGTCTGGCCCAAACTTTAAATCAAGCAGTGCCAATTTTTACCACATCATCTTGGTGGCATGACATTTAATCAACCAAGGTTTCATGTTTTTCTGACCATTTTTTATTTTTTTTCGAATTAAAATGCCATGGCACTCCATGCATGTGCCCATGCCTTGAGACCCTTATGTTTGAAAATTCCTTCTAATTTACTGCACATGGAATTAACTCGCACACAAGTACACAAATATGACTTTTCAAACAGTTTTGGTTAGGCGTTGCATGTAGATGTAGTTCAAATTTGAATTACGGTCATTAAATGGCTAGAAAATCACTCAAAAGTCTTTAAAAGGTCAAATGACCCCTGGAATTTTCAAAAATTTCACATGACAGTTGTATTAGTGCACGTTAGACGTAGAAAAAAATTGAAGGCCGTAAGAGGAAGCTATCTCCCGTTCGTCATCAAACATGCATTGTACCCTCTCGGAACCACATGAGCCTTCTAGTGAGTTGCTCCGGTTTGTGAGGGGTGTGTGCAAACTTTCGTCAAACAAGCCAATTTCTTTACCACATCTTCTTTGTGGCATGACATTACATCAACCAACGTTTCATGTGTTTCTCATTTTTTTTATTTTTCTGAATTAAAATGCCATGGCACTCCATGCATGTGCCCATGTCGTGAGACAAATATGTTTGAAAATTCCTTCTAATTTACTGCACATGGAATTAACTCGCACACAAGTACATAAATATGATTTTTCAAACCGTTTTGGTTAGGCGTTGCATGTAGATGTGGTTCAAACTTGAATTACAGTCATTAAATGGCTAGAAAATCACTTAAATGTCTTTAAAATGTCAAATGACCCCTAGAATTTTCCAAAATTTCACATTACAGTTGTAGTAGTGCACATTAGACGTAGAAAAAAATTGAAGGCCGTAAAGGAAGCTATCTCCCGTTCGTCATCAAACATGCATTGTTCCCTCTCGGAACCACGAGCCTTCTAGTGAGTTTCTCCGGTTTGTGAGGGGTGTGTGTCCAAACTTTCGGCAAACATGTCAATTTCTTTACCACATCATCTTGGTGGCATGACATTACATCAACCAAGGTTTCATGTGTTTCTGATATTTTTTTTATTTTTTGGAATTAAAATGCCATGTCACTCCATGCATACTTATGCATGTGTCTATGTCGTGAGACAAATATGTTTCAAAATTCCTTCTAATTAACTGCACATGGAATTAACTCGCACACAAGTAAACAAATATGATTTTTAGATGTGGTTCAAATTTGAATTACGGTCATTAAATGGCTAGAAAATCACTTAACTGTCTTTAGAAGGTCAAATGACCCCTAGAATTTTCCAAAATTTCACATGACAGTTGTAGTAGTGCACGTTAGACGTAGAAAAAAATTGAAGGCCGTAAGAGGAAGTTATCTCCCATTCGTCATCAAACATTAATTGTTCCCTCTCGGAACCACACGAGCCTTCTAGTGAGTTGCTGCGGTTTGTGAGGGGTGTGTGTCCAAACTTTCGTCAAACATGCCAATTTCTTTACCACATCATCTTGGTGGCATGACATTACATCAACTAAGGTTTCATGTGTTTCTGATATTTTTTTTATTTTTTGGAATTAAATGCCATGTACTCCATGAATATGTATGCATGTGTCCAAGTCATGAGACAAATATGTTTGAAAATTCCTTCTCATTTAGTGCACATGGAATTAACTCGCACACAAGTACACAAATATGATTTTTCAAACCGTTTTGGTTAGGCGTTGCATGTAGATGTCGTTCAAATTTGAATTACGGTCATTAAATGGCTAGAAAATCACTTAATTGTCTTTAAAAGGTCAAATGATCCCTAGAATTTTCCAAAATTTCGCATGACAGTTGTAGTAGTGCACGTTAGATGTTGAAAAAAAATTGATGGCCGTAAGAGGAAGCTATCTCCCATTCGTCATCAAACATGCATTGTTCCCTCTCGGAACCACACGAGCCTTCTAGTGAGTTGCTCCGGTTTGTGAGGGGTGTGTCCAAACTTTCGTCAAACATGCCAATATATTTACCACATCATCTTGGTGGCATGACATTACATCAACCAAGGTTCATGTGTTTTTGATATTTTTTATTTTTTGGAGTTAAAATGCCATGTCACTCCATGCATACGTATGCATGTGTCCATGTCGAGAGACAAATATGTTTGAAAGCTCCTTCTAATTTACTGCACATGGAATTAACTCGCACACAAGTACACAAATATGATTTTTCAAACCGTTTTGGTTAGGCGTTTCATGTAGATGTAGTTCGAATTTGAATTGCGGTCATTAAATGGCTAGAAAATCACTTAAATGTCTTTAAAAGGTCAAATGACCCTAGAATTTTCCAAAATTTGACATGACAGTTGTAGTAGTGCATGCTAGACGTAGAAAAAAATTGAAGGACGTAAGAGGAAGCTATCTCCCGTTCGTCATCAAACATGCATTCCCTTTCGGAACCACGAGCCTTCTAGTGAGTTGCTCTGGTTTGTGAGGGGTGTGTATCCAAACTTTCCTCAAACATGCCAATTTATTTACCACATCATCTTCGTGGCATGACATAAAATCAACCAAGGTTTCATGTGTTTCTGATATTTTTTTAATTTTTTGGAATTAAAATGCCATGTCACTCCATGCATACATATGCATGTGTCCATGTCGTGAGACAAATATGTTTGAAAATTCTTCTAATTTACTACACATGGAGTTAACTCGCACACAAGTACACAAATATGATTTTTCAAACCGTTTTGGTTAGGCGTTTCATGTAGATGTAGTTCAAATTTGAATTACGGACGTTAAATGGCTAGAAAAGCACGTAAATGTCTTTAAAAGGTCAAATGACCCTAGAATTTTCCAAAATTTGACATGACAGTTGTAGTAGTGCACGTTAGACATAGAAAAAAATTGAAGGCCGTAAGAGGAAGCTATCTCCCATTCGTCATCAAACATGCATTGTACCCTCTCGGAACCACATGAGCCTTCTAGTGAGTTGCTCCGGTTTGTGCAAACTTTCGTCAAACATGCCAATTTCTTTACCACATCTTCTTGGTGGCATGACATTACATCAACCAAGGTTTGATGTGTTTCTGATTTTTTTAATTTTCTGAATTAAAATGCCATGGCACTCCATGCATGTGCCCATGTTGTGAGACAAATATGTTTGAAAATTCCTTCTAATTTACTACACATGGAATTAACTCGCACACAAGTACACAAATATGATTTTTCAAACTGTTTTGGTTAGGCGTTGCATGTGGATGTGGTTCAGATTTGAATTACGGTCATTAAATGGCTAGAAAATCACTTAAATGTCTTTAAAATGTCAAATGACCCCTAGAATTTTCCAAAATTTCACATTACAGTTGTAGTCGTGCATGTTAGACGTAGAAAAAAATTGAAAGCCGTAAGAGGAAGCTATCTCCCGTTCGTCATCAAACATGCATTGTTCCCTCTCGGAACCACGAGCCTTCTAGTGAGTTGCTCCGGTTTGTGAGGGGTGTGTGTCCAAACTTTCGTCAAACATGTCAATTTATTTACCACATCATCTTGGTGGCATGACATTACATCAACCAAGGTTTGATGTGTTTCTGATATTTTTTATATTTTGGAATTAAAATGCCATGTCACTCCATGCATACGTATACATGTGTCCATGTCGTGAGACAAATATGTTTCAAAATTCCTTCTAATTTACTGCACATGGAATTAACTCGCACACAAGTAAACAAATATGATTTTTCAAACAGTTTTGGTTAGGCATGCATGTAGATGTCATTCAAATTTGAATTACGGTCATTAAATGGCTAGAAAATCACTTAACTGTCTTTAGAAGGTCAAATGACCCCTAGAATTTTCCAAAATTTCACATGACAGTTGTAGTAGTGCAAGTTAGACGTAAAAAAAATTGAAGGCCGTAAGAGGAAGTTATCTCCCATTCGTCATCAAACATGCATTGTTCCCTCTCGGAACCACACGAGCCTTCTAGTTAGTTGCTCCGGTTTGTGAGGGGTGTGTGTCCAAACTTTCGTCAAACATGCCAATTTCTTTACCACATCATCTTGGTGGCATGACATTACATCAACCAAGGTTTCATGTGTTTCTGATATTTTTTTATTTTTTGGAATTAAAATGCCATGTACTCCATGCATACGTATGCATGTGTCCAAGTCGTGAGACAAATATGTTTGAAAGTTCCTTCTAATTTAGTGCACATGGAATTAACTCGCACACAAGTACACAAATATGATTTTTCAAACCGTTTTGGTTAGGCATTGCTTGTAGATGTCGTTCAAATTTGAATTACGGTCATTAAATGGCTAGAAAATCACTTAACTGTCTTTAAAAGGTTAAATGACCCCTAGAATTTTCCAAAATTTCTCATGACAGTTGTAGTAGTGCACGTTAGACATAGAAAAAAATTGAAGGCCTTAAGAGGAAGCTCTCTCCCATTCGTCATCAAACATGCATTGTTCCCTCTCGGAACCACACGAGCCTTCTAGTGAGTTGCTCCGATTTGTGAGGGGTGTGTCCAAACTTTTGTAAAACATGTCAATATCATTACCACATCATCTTGGTGGCATGACATTACATCAACCAATGTTCATGTGTTTTTGATATTTTTTATTTTTTGGAGTTAAAATGACATGTCACTCGATGCATACGTATGCATGTGTCCATGTCGTGAGACAAATATGTTTGAAAATTCATTCTAATTTACTGCACATGGAATTAACTCGCACACAAGTACACAAATATGATTTTTCAAACCGTTTTGGTTAGGCGTTTCATGTAGATGTAGTTCGAATTTGAATTACGGTCGTTAAATGGCTAGAAATTCACTTAAATGTCTTTAAAAGGTCAAATGACCCTAGAATTTTCCAAAATTTGACATGACAGTTGTAGTAGTGCATGTTAGACGTAGAAAAAAATTGAAGGCCGAAAGAGGAAGCTATCTCCCATTCGTCATCAAACATGCATTGTTCCCTCTCGAAACCACGAGCCTTCTAGTGATTTGCTCCGGTTTGTGAGGGTTGTGTGTCCAAACTTTCGTCAAACATGCCAATTTCTTTACCACATCAACTTCGTGGCATGACATAAAATCAACCAAGGTTTCATGTGTTTCTGATATTTTTTTAATTTTTTGGAATTAAAGTGCCATGTCACTCCATGCATACATATGCATGTGTCCATGTCGCGAGACAAATATGTTTGAAAATTCTTCTAATTTACTGCACATGGAATTAACTCGCACACAAGTACACAAATATGATTTTCCAAACCGTTTTGGTTAGGCGTTTCATGTAGATGTAGTTCGAATTTGAATTACGTTCGTTAAATGGCTAGAAAATCACGTAAATGTCTTTAAAAGGTCAAATGACCCTAGAATTTTCCAAAATTTGACATGACAGTTGTCGTAGTGCACGTTAGACGTAGAAAAAAATTGAAGGCCGTAAGAGGAAACTATCTCACATTCGTCATCAAACATGCATTGTACCCTCTCGGAACCACATGAGCCTTCTAGTGAGTTGCTCCGGTTTGTGAGGGGTTTGTGCAAACTTTCGTCAAACATGCCAATTTCTTTACCACATCTTCTTGGTGGCATGACATTACATCAACCAAGGTTTGATGTGTTTCTGATTTTTTTCATTTTTCTGAATTAAAATGCCATGGCACTCCATGCATGTGCCCATGTTGTGAGACAAATATGTTTGAAAATTCCTTCTAAATTACTACACATGGAATTAACTCGCACACAAGTACACAAATATGATTTTTCAAACCGTTTTGGTTAGGCGTTGCATGTAGATGTGGTTCAAATTTGAATTACGGTCATTAAATGGCTAGAAAATCACTTAAATATCTTTATTATGTCAAATGACCCCTAGAATTTTCCAAAATTTCACATTACAGTTGTAGTAGTGCACATTAGACGTAGAAAAAAATTGAAGGCCGTAAGAGGAAGCTATCTCCCGTTCGTCATCAAACATGCATTGTTCCCTCTCGAAACCACGAGCCTTCTAGTGAGTTGCTCCGGTTTGTGAGGGTTGTGTGTCCAAACTTTCGTCAAACATGCCAATTTCTTTACCACATCATCTTCGTGGCATGACATAAAATCAATCAAGGTTTCATGTGTTTCTGATATTTTTTTAATTTTTTGGAATTAAAATGCCATGTCACTCCATGCATACATATGCATGTGTCCATGTCGCGAGACAAATATGTTTGAAAATTCTTCTAATTTACTGCACAAGGAATTAACTCGCACACAAGTACACAAATATGATTTTTCAAACCGTTTTGGTTAGCCGTTGCATGTAGATGTAGTTCAAATTTGAATCATTAAATGGCTAGAAAATCACTTAAATGTCTTAAAATGTCAAATGACCCCTGAAATTTTCCAAAATTTGACATGACAGTTGTATTAGTACTACAAAATTTCTCGTACATTTAAAACACCATTCATTGCCACTTTACTCCAAATTCGTCTTTCACATCTAATAAAAAATATCTACAACATCACACACAGGTGTTCTCTAGGAACCATTTACGATGAAAATTTGACATGCTCGTCTGCTCCAGTGCTAGCAACCCCTGAATCCATGAATCCCGATCCCAATCCTGCACCCCCTTCTTCAAAAGATGACGACATGGAAACGCTTCGTGAAGGCCCGTACGATGGCCGCCCCCCCCCCCCTCTTTCGAGTGCCGCCGCCTGCGCCGAGAGCGCGGCCACCTACGCCGAGAGTGCCGCCGCATCCGCATTGAGCGCGGCCACTTCCGCCGAGAGGGCGTCTGCGGCAGCTGACAGGGTAGCTGCAGCACCCGAGATGGATGCAGCTGCTGCTGCGACGGTGGCTGCAAACACCGAGAGCGCTTGTGCTGTTGTTCGTGCTGCCGATGTCGCCCTAGCCCGGGTCGAGGCCATCCATGCCAAGATTGAGGATGCACACGCCAAGATATTCCAGGTCACCTCGGACTCCGGCATGCAACCCACATCTGAAAAGGCGACGGTTACTACAAAAAAAAGACACATCCGTGACATTTTGGGCCGAACGAAAAAAAATTATGTCATACATATGACACTTCTATGACGATAATTGTGACAAAACCAGGTATCATCATAGATGTGGTAGGCTCCTACTTCTATGAAAAAAAATCATGACAGAAAATGGGCTTTTCGTCCTGGGCGGGCCGGAGACGCAGCTGCATGACATTCTTTGGGCCGTCCATGACTGAAAAAACCGTGGTAGAAGCGAGGGCGAGGAAAATTTTGGGGAGTTCCCGGTTACGCTGGAAGGTCGGGGCCGAGCGATGCGTGTTTCTCGTACACGACGCTGGCGTGTGTGCGGCGTTCGCTCTAATCGAACCCGAAGCGAGGCGTTGGGCTCTAATCGAACCCGAGCAATTGCACTGCAGTTACGCGTTATTAAACCCGAGCGATCGATCGATGGCTGTTAATCAACCCGGTCGAAGCGATTCTTCGCAACTCATCGCTAATCAAGCTGATCGATTGGATGAACAAAGTGAGCGCTATGGGGGGTGGATCAACAGTGAGCGGTGGCGTTTCCTCTTGATGAAGTGTGGAGGGCTGGATGAACAGTAGACGATGGAGGGGTGCCCGTGGAGGGGTGGTTGAACAGGACCCCGTGGTGTGGAGGGCTGGATGAACAGTAGACGATGGAGGGGTGCCCGTGGAGGGGTGGTTGAACAGTAGCCGGTGGAGTAGCGCACGGTGGAGGCTGGATGAACAGGAGCCCGTGGAGGCTGGAGGAGGTCGATGGTAGCCCGTGGGGGCTGGAGGAGGTCGACGGTGGAGATGAACAAGTATCTCGTGGAGTCCTGTTTTGCACGCCACACCCCTCCCAATGAACAGGACCCCCGTTTCGACCGTAGGAGGTCCGTTTCGTCCGTTTTCCGGTACGCCACACCCCTCCCGATCAACAGGACCCCCGTTTCGACCGTAGGAGGTCCGTTTCCTCCGTTTTGCAGTATGCCACACCCCTCCCGATCAACAGGACCCCGTTCCGATTGTAGGAGGTCTGTTTCCTCCATTTTGCAGTACGCCATGCCTTGTTTCCATCGCCTGTTCCGTCCAAGCCCTCCCGATGAACACGACCACGCATTCCGTTCCGACCCAGCCGGTTGGCTCCCACGGGTTCTGTTGCCTCCCGATGAACACGACGCATTCCGTTGCCTCCCCATGAACACGACGCATTCCGTTGCCTCCCCATGAACACGACGCATTTCGTTGCCTCCCCATGAACACGACGACGACGCTGTTTCTCCGTTCCGACCCAGCCATGTACACGAGCCCTGGCCGTACGTATGCGCGAGTAGGCGTTCGAGACCCCGCCCGTATGTACGTACGTGGCCGTATTTTCTTTCTTGCACCTTGGCCGTTGTACGTACGTGTACATGCTACGTGCGCGCCTCTACTACGACACATGCGTGGCTCTACTATGACACGTGCGCGCCTCTACATCGACCAGTATGTACGTACACGTTCGCGACCGGAATGACAACGCTACGTACTCTTCGACCAGGTGGGTCCTGACTGTCACGCACTTCCTTGCCTGCGAAGATGTAGCTGGTGGGTCCCAGCAGTTAGGGGGTGAATCGTTTTTTTGCCCGGACGCACTTCCTTGCGTGCGAAGATGTAGCCGGTGGGTCCCAGCAATGTGGGGCTTAATCGCTTTTTTTTGCCCGGATGCACTTCCTTGCATGCGAAGGTGTAGCTGGTGGGTCCCAGCAGTCAGGGGGGCGAATCGTTTTTTTTTTGCCCGGACGCACTTCGTTGCGTGCGAAAATGAAGCTGGTGGTTCCGCGAAATACAGTGCCCTGTCCGGTGGGTCCCAGCTGTCAGGTGGAGGAATCATTATTTTCTGCGTAATAAGGAGGCACTTCCTTGCTACGGCCGTGGACCCAGCTGTCAGCCTCTCCACGTACAGTTCATGTCCGATGGAAGTCGTTCCTTGATCACGTTGACCAGGCCCCGCCGAGAGCACCACGGCGGTGGACGACGGCGAGGCCTAGGAAGCGGACGACGCGGAGCCGGGGAAGACGCGGCAGTGGAAACCCGAGCGGAGAGGAGTACGAGGGTTCACTAGTTCGGCTGTTGTGTGAGGCTGCCATCGCCGCAGGGCCTGGCCAGCGGTGGGAATAGTAGGGGGCGGTGAGGCCTCCGCAGCAGCACAGCCGGCCACGGGAGGCAGGAGCATGCGGCACGACCGGCGCTGCTTTGGGCGGCTGGAGCAAGAAGACCAGAGGTTGAAGAAGCACTACGGCCGTTGGATGGACATTATACGGTCACTGGAGCTAGAATCGTTCATATTGACTAAGTTGACAAAGCCCTCCGTCCCCGTCAACTTAGTTGGCCCACAAGTCATCCTCCCACTATGGTGGGTCTCAGCTACCAGGGGGTATTCATTTTTTGTGCGTAATAAGGAGGCACTTCCTTGCATGCAAATATATAGCTGGTGGGTTCGACATGTCAGCGGGGGCGGGGCGTTTTTTTCGTGAAATACAAAGGCCCTTCCGGTGGGTCCCAGCTGTCAGGTGGAGGAATCATTATTTTGCGCGTACAGTCCACGGCCGATGGATGTCGTTCATTGACCACGTTGACCAGGCCGCGCCGAGAGCACCATGGCGGTGGACGACAGCGAGGCCTAGGATGGGAACAACACGGAGCCGGGGAAGACTCAGCAGTGGTTGCCCACACGGTGGGGAGTATGAGGGTTTATTGGTCTGGCTGCCGTCGCCGGAAAATAACAGGAGGTGTGAGTGAGTAGAGGAATGGCCTGGCCAGCAATGAAGTAGGGTGTGGCGGTGCGGCTCAGGCGGCAAAGACACGGCCATGGAGGCGGGAGCAGCAGTCCCACCGGAGCTGGTTTGGGCGGTGGAGCAAGAAGATCGAGATATTGAAGAAGCAGCATGGCCCTTGGATTAACATCCAACAGTCATCGCTGCTAGAATCGTTGTGGACTAAGTTGACAAAGCCAAAGTACACGCCAACCTAGTAGACCCACAAGTCAGCCTCCAAATCTATCCCAAACAAAGATACAGCCCAAAATTTCTAGCCAGATTCAAATTAATTTTAAATCTAAATATACCTTAATTTAAATTCAATGAAATTTTACCCGCACAAAAACAATGAAATTTAAAATATCAAAATCTGAAAGAAAACAGTATTTTGGAACTAATTGCATGTTTGTTGTACTTTTTCATTTTACAGCCCATTTATTATTACTTATAGCCCATTTCTTATTACTTATAGCCCATTTTCTGGGCAAAATGCATCCCTCCTCGTCTTGAAAGATTTCTGGCCCAGCAGGGCGTACAAAAGCAAGTAGGCCTACGTTGGTTATTCTGCAAAAAACAAAATAGCTGGCTAGCCATTTTGAGAAAGGAAAAAACAAACTGGGCTGGTCATGTGCTAAACATATAAAATAAAAGCCTGGGCTAGACGGGCCACGGGTCCCGCACAACCCAGTTGATACCCTTCCGCCCTGAAAAACAAAATTACTCAGCCGCTTTGGGTCCCTCTTGTCATCCTCACCATGTACAAATCATCTCCTTATTCCTCTCGGTTGTTGACCATGTTGACGACACCGAGGGCGAGCCATGGCGCAGCGAACCAAGGCGGAGGACGATGGTGAGGCCTCGGACGGGAACGAACAGGAGCCGGGGAAGATCAAAGCCAGCCGTGGGAGGCGGGAGCAGGCGGTCCCGCCGGCGCTGGTTTGGCTTTGGCGGCTCGAGGAAGAAGAGACTGAAGAAACGCAACAGACGTTGAATGTCAATCCAACGGTCAAGGTTGGCACAATCATTTGTTGACTAAGCGGACACCAAGTAGCATACTTTCTTATATATAGGAAGAAAACTGCGAGGAAAATGCGTTCGTCTGCCGTCCTCCTCACAGGGAACGTTCACCACATAAGTGACTAGCACCCTTGGTTTTCAACCGAGAGGTCTTGGGTTCGAGTCCTAGGAACTCTCAATTTTGTCCTCCTTCCTTCCTCGCAAAAAAAAGGGAAAGAAAATCAAAGACATGGGAAGGCGTACAGAACAAGCTAGTGTACCAAGAAAGAGACGTTGTCGAGTTTTAGAAAAAGAAAGACGTGCTCCTGTAGCTGGTTCGAATCCAAACCTAGACTATGACTATATATGGTGCTATGCTACTCTGCAAGTAATGAAACTGACATATCCAACGTTCGCTTCTCCTCTTCTCTACTTACTCTGCGTAGCATCAGAAGGTCTGGCCGCAGCAACCATGTCCGCTGGCTGCTCGTCCACCTGCTCTTCAGCAGGCAACAGCTAGATATGTGCCAAGTCGCCACCGGTATCATTGCCTGTGGGTCTCATCACACCCCCGCCGGCATGCGCACCGCAGCCGATTTCTCATCGCAACCCGCTGCCGTTGGTGTGGTGCCACTGCTACAAATCACGCAGAGTCATCCGTCGCGTCTAAACCACAATCTGCAACCCTGGACGAGTCTTCTACAAATGCCCGAATCATGGGGTAATAATATGTTTAAGTGTTGTTCTGCTGCTTTCAGTTGCTGATTTTTCTTAATAGTTTGGTTGATGATCTTCCAATTTGATTCGTGCAGAAAAGGGAAGATTCGTGTGATTTGTATTTCTGGGAAGTTGCTGATGTGGGGGAATGCAACTACGCTAATTATATTTGGTTAGCCGAGGAATCTCAATACCAGCAGGTTGGGGTGTTGGACAAGTAACTGAAGGAACGGCAGAAGAGGAAGATGTAGAGCAGAAGGTTAAAGATGCAGTTCCTCTGATCATGGCCAAGCAACAGCTGCTAAACGGCCTTGACAGCAATGAGGAGATGAAAGAGCTTGTGAAGATAATGGGCAAAATCGATGTGCTCAGAGGATGATTGTCTCTTTATTTGCGGTGTATGTAGCACTCGTGATGTATTCAAAGGGCTACGACAAGAGCACTTTTGCTGAAACTAGTAATGAATGAAACACATGTAGCAGTTTGGGCGTAGTGTTGTGAACATCTAATGATTTTATTAACGGAAATCAGGTATCCCTTTTGCTCATATAAATAAATAAATAGCAGAGGCCCTGTCGGATCAGCTTTGTTCTCATTCGAAGACGTCGAGAAAATTGCAGTCCAACAGCAAACTATATCATCAAATTCAAGTTTCACAGCCAAATATGAGTACAACTAAACAACAATGTCATCATATTTTAGTTGTCATACAATCACCAAACACAAATCAGCATACATAACAAGTGATGTTCTCACAGCAAAATACTAAACAACATGCTCATCAGGTTTCAGTTGTCATAGCAAACACAATTTCACATAGTAGATAAAAAAAACGTCTTCTGACAGGCAAATACGACAAAATCAATGTAATCATCATCCGCAGCAGCAGCGTCAACATCTTCTCCATGTGTATCAGTCTGAATCTTAATTCCTCACGGTGTCGTCTTCTTCTTCGTCCTCGAACGTTGGCTTCTTCTTGATCAACTCTTGTATGTCCACAGCACGACAGGCAATCTTTTTGCCGGCGTCATTGACGTGATGGTTCTCAAAGATATTAGGAACATTTGTGTTATCTTGTACATCAGGAGCAGTGTAAGCATCATCTTGTTGTGCAACTTCATTAAATGAATTCCTCTGCTCAAACCTTTGCAATACTCTCCAGTCATTGCTACGTGCAAATGTGTCTTCCAAGAAAAAAATATGTGTTGCTTTATTTGCCAAAATAAAAGGCTCGTTGGTCTGGTACGCCGCCTTGACATTGATGGATTTGAAATAATCATCAGCTCTGGGTTTTGCGATCCTGGAAAACAGGTTATACCAACGACAACACAACAGAACCACACACCGATGATCCTCGAAACTGGAGATATACTGCAACTGAACAATGTCTGTTATGTTAGCATACATTTCAGTTGTCTCTTTGTCATACGTATCCGTGCTCATGATGGCACTGTTTTGTGTCTTCCTGCCTTCGTCTCGTGCAAGGGTGTTGTAGCGCACATCTCCAACAACGCAAGATTCATAATGTATTACCCGAGTATCAGGACCCATTGCTAGTGAGTAAAGGGCATCATCAACCGCCTGCCCATCCTCCCGCATCTTATTAACCTATGGTTAGAAAATAGACAAGCTGGTCATCTTATGTACTCAATATATTAAAAAAACTGTCAGTGCACTTCAAAAGCTTACATGGTTCTTGAACCATTTTGCAAATCCTGCCATAACCAGTTTGTCAATGTTTCTTGGATTTTTTTGGCAGTAACTCCTCTTTATAGATGCTGCACAACATAGTGATCACGTCAAACATCTAAATATATAAGAATGTGCTGCAAGTTTAGTAGATTACGATGTATAAGCTGCAGTACTGCACTTACTTGATATAAGGTAGTACCTCAGGACAGTTATTCAACACATACCAAACCATTTTCTCCAAATCTTTAGGTTTGTCCTCTTGTCAACTCTTCCATGTAACTCGAACAGAATAATCGAAAAACATTGAGCCCGGGATTGTCTTCACCCACCTCTTTGCTAAGCTGATCAGTTGTTTCAATGTATTTTGAGCAGAATGTCAACGCTTCAGAGCAAATGTAGGCCTCGCAATGGAACCCTCGGGTCTAGCTCTGTTCCTAACATAGCCCTTGAAAGTGCCTAGCCGCCTTTCAATAGGGTACATCCAGCCATCTTGTCTTGGACCTCTAAGTAGTGCCTCATCGTAGATGAACAGCCAAATGCACCATCACATCAAAGAAGGCTGGAGGATATATCTTCTCAAGGTCGCATAGGATAGTTGGTATCTTGTCTCTAAGACGCTCCAAAGCATCTATCCTGATATTCCTATTGCAGAGTTCCCCGAAGAATTGTCCCAACTCTGCAACTGCTTTGTATAAGTCATGGCGGCCCAATCCTCTAAGGATAACAGGTAAAACCCTTTGAAGTAGGACGTGGCAGTCATGAGTTTTCAACCCTTCTACCTTGTTTCCATCTGCATTGACTCCTTTCAGGGTTGGAAGCAATTCCATGTGGGAATCTCACACGTGACAGGACCTCGCAGAATTCTTTTCTTCTTACCTTGTCCAAGACGTACACAGCTGGTGCCATATCCCGTGGTTTACCTTCATCTTGCACCTGCAAATCCTTTCTGATACCCAGGTGTGTCAAATCAATCCTAGATTTGAAGGTATCTTTCGTCTTGCCTTCAATATTAAGAAGTGTGTCGATAATGCCGTCACATATATTTTTGTCGATGTGCATCACATCAAGATTATGCCGCAGATCCAAATCTTTCCAATACTCCAAGTCCCACAAAGTGGACCTGCGGGTAAACAATAATCTCTCTTCTACTCTTCCACGCTTCCTTTTCCTGCAACCATTACCAGGATGATTTCCTGGTGTAATATGCCTGACCTTCTCTAATTCCACTTGCAACTCATCGGCGGTGAGCCTCTTTGGCACATCACGGTTTTCATGCTTTGCATTGAACACATGTCTTCGGTATTTTCTAGGATGCGGCTTGTCCTTGGCAAGGAAACGGCGGTGTCCAATGTAACAGATCTTGCTAAGTATTGCGTATGACAGCGGATTCCTGTCATAGCGAACAAATGCATTGTAAACATGTGTCGTTGTCGGATTTCGGGTTCCGGTAGACCCTTGAGGTTCGAACCCTGGGGTGCGCACAGAGATCCTTCCCCTACCAGCTCACGCGTTAATGGTTTGTAAGGGATCTAAACTTGGAGCGATGAACAGCACAAGAGACACAAGATTATACTGGTTTGGGCCACCGTTGTGCTGTAATACCCTACTCTAGTGTGTGGTGTGGTGGATTGCCTCCAGGGCTGATGAAGAACAGTACAAAGGAAGAACAGCCTCGCGAGGGGCTGTTCTTGAGCGGGTGCGATGGACTGCTTGGGTGAGTCCAGTCGCTTCTCTCTCTCTCTAGTAGGTTCAACCCGTCCCCTACCTATGTGGTGGCTAGTCCTATTTATAGAGGGAGGCCCTGGGCCTCTTCCCAAATAATGAGCGGGAAGGGCGCCAACAATTGGCCATTTTGAAGGGGAACATCTAGTACACTTATCCTGACTAAAGTTGGTCTTCGGCTGCCAAAGGCTCTGACGCTGACGCTGTCCTTGGCTCCACGATGACCTCCGTCCTGCCGCTCTGCTGGTCTTGGTCTTGTTGCACCGAAGCGGTAACCTTTGCCTGATGCCTTGGCCTGCGCTTGCCTCCTTTGCACCAAAGGGGAAACGAGGACACTGCGCAGGCTGACGCCTGCCTGGCGCCCGCCTGATCTCGATCGTCATGGCTTGCATCACGGGGCACCCTCGTGAGGTACCCTGCCTTGATCTCTCCGCCTCCTCGTGAGCCTGCCTGATGAGGCTGCTCCTGAGGAAGGTTCCTGTCGTCCGTCCCGCGAGGCTTGGCCCCTCGCGAGGGCCTTGAGCTTGAGCTGATGAAGCTGGGCCGCGCTAGGCCCCCACTTGAGCCACGCCGCAGGCCACAGGCAGGCAAGTCTGGGACCCCCGTTCCTAGAATGCCGACAGTAGCCCCCGGGCCCAAGGCGCGCCCGGACTTGGCTTAGCAGAGAAGCGAAGGGGCAAGTGCGAAGCGCCGCGGGCCCCAACAGCCTGTGGCCTCAGGCGCCGCATGGCGATTGATTGGACTTGGGCGTCTCCGCTTCCCCACGATCCCTCGGCAACCGCATGACTTGACAAGTCCCTGCACGCAGAAATGGGTCATGATTACCTGTGATCGTGGAGGCCGACGGTTGGCCTCCTCCAGCTATAAGTACGGAACGGCGCAAGCCCTTCCAGTCCATCCCCTCATGCTACTCCTTTCTCTCCATGGCTCCATCGAAGAGGTTCTCGGCAGCGGAGAAGGGAAAGGCCCGCCAGGTAGGGCCTGACTCTCCCCCGGCCAAGCGCGGTCGAGGCCGTCCTCGCAAGCATCCTGTGGCTCCCGTAGAGGCTTCCCACGGTCGTGGAGGCGATCCCCTGCGCCGCGATGGGCGCCAGGTTGTCGATGGGGGCGCGCCGTGACTGCGCGGCCCCCTAGGCCGTGCTTCCACTCGGCGGAGGTGATGCCGGAGTTCGTCGTGTGGTCGGTGGAGCCGACCAGCACCTGGCTCCAGCTTTCCCGCTTCTTTGTAGGTGAACTTCCGGCCGGCGCTCCAGGCGGCCTCTGGCTTCAGGCGGACGGTTGTTGCAGCAGGGCCTCCTGGGCTTCGCTGGAGGTCTCCGTTGCCGGGAATACGGCCCTGACCCGCGGCTGGCAAACATTTGCCCGCGCGCGTGGCCTGAGCCGGCGGTGCACCCTGCACTTCAAGTTCGACGGCGACGCCACCCTCTACGTGAGGGTGTTCGGAGAAGACGGTTCGTGTGCCCAGCCCCGGCGATGATCGGGATGAAGATGACAGCAGGCGTGTGGTCGGCGGCGCTGGGGGCTCGTCGAGCTTCGGCGGCTCTCCTTCGGACAGCAACTCCTCCAGCGGTGGCCGCGACCAGCCCCCTTGCCGTCGCACCCGCCTGGAGGGAGGTAGCGGGTCAGCCTGCCGTCACGCCTCGGTGAAGCGCAAGGAGGAGTCTGACTGAGCTCCGGAGGCAGTACGAGCCTTCGCCGCGAGTTGGTGCCGAGCAAGTCGTGCCTATCTTGCTTTTCTCCCTTCCCTGCGCAAAGAGAAAGTAGTGTAGGGCCCCGTGGGGGCGTGCTGAACTGTTGTTGTTAATTATCATGTTGTTTCCGCTATTTCTGTGATGCTTTTGTGCCGCATGCCCGCGTGCAGGAATTACTTAGCTCGGGGGGACATGTCGTGGTCTTCGCTTCCCGAGGCCGAGGCCTCGCCGCGCGCTTCATGTCCTGCAAGGATTAGTCAGGAGGGGTAGCTTCCGGCCTCGGTTGTGGAGGCGACCGACCCAGGTCCTGTGTTCGCGTCGCGATGCCCGTGGGGCACGGACTGGGAGGGGTGCTCCCGTAGTGGACCTGGATAGGAAAGCTTCAAACGACAGGGGCAGAAAACACTCGCGAGGGTGCCCGCGTTGCTCCCTCGCGAGACTTGCGCGAGAGAAAACGAGGCAAGTGAGCGAAAAAGACAAAGAGTCACAAGCTAAGGATGGCAACAACTTCAATAAAACTTCAAATAGGAACGAACAAGCCAACTGCAGAAAGCAAATGAAAAAGTTGCGTCCGGCACCTAATCTAGTCTTCGACGTCTTCTCACCAGCGCGGAGCTAAGTGCTGCCACTGGGCGTGGGCGGGAGCCCCCGAGGCCCGAGGGCGGCTCCCCGGAGACTCCTGGACGTGTACAACCCCAACTCATTATTACGTGAGAGTGTCACGGGAGGCGAGCTTCACAGGCATTGGCCTTCTTCACAGGCTCCGGGCCTTTCTCGGGGAAATGAGCTTCACAGGC
Organism: Aegilops bicornis; assembly: GCA_021605145.1. NCBI lineage: Eukaryota > Viridiplantae > Streptophyta > Magnoliopsida > Poales > Poaceae > Aegilops > Aegilops bicornis. The sequence continues at coordinate 395,675,223 of CM038673.1, read as the reverse complement.
GTTGGCCTTCTTCACAGGCTCCGGGCCTTTCTCGGGGAAATGAGCTTCATAGGCGTTGGCCTTCTTCACAGGCTCCGGGCCTTTCTCGGGGAAATGAGCTTCACAGGCGTTGGCCTTGTTCATAGGCTTCGGGCCTTTCTCGGGGAAATGAGCTTCACAGGCGTTGGCCTTCTTCACGGGCTCTGGGCCTTTTTTACAGGCTCTGGGCCTTTCTTCAAGGGTAGAACTTCCGGAGATGTTGGATGTTCCATGCGTTCAGGATGGGCACCCCCTCCTGAGTCTCCAAGCGTGCGGAGCCGGGCCTGGAAACATGAACAACCTTGAACGGGCCCTCCCAAATGGGAGAAAGCTTATGCAACCCTTCCCTGGAGAGGACCCATCTGAGCCCGAGGTCCCCTACCTCAAGAGACCTGGGGTGGATGTTGCGGCAGTGGTATCACCGCAGCGCCTGTTGATACCTTGCCGCTCGCAGCGCGGCCTCTCAACGATGTTCCTCCCCCAGCACGAGATACGTCCCCTCCATGGCGTCATGCTGCGCCTCGTCGAACGCCAGGACCTGTGCGGAGCGACGCCTGACCTCGTGAGGGAGGACGACTTCTGCTCCGTAGACGAGGATGAACGGGGTCTCACCACCGGTCGGCAGCGCGGTCGTCTTGATGGACCACAGGGGCGGACTTCGAGCTCGTCGTGCCAGCCTCGCCAGACGCCTCCAGCTTCTTCTTGAAGGTCCTGGTTTTGAGGCCCTTCAGACCTCCGTGTTGGCTCGCTTCGGCTGGCCGTTATTCGGGTGTGCCACCGGCGTAGCATATCTGCGTTTCAAGGTTAGCACAAGACGCTTTGAAGAGATTGTTGGTGAACTGCGAACCGTTGTCGGTGATGATGCGGTTAGGCACCCCAAACCGGCTCACGAGGCCCTGGCGAACTTGACTGCAGAGCTCGGCTGGGATGGTGCGGACAGCTTCCACCTCAGCCCACTTGGTGAACTTGTCCACGGCGACGTAGAGGTAGCGATAGCCCCCTGGCGCCCGAGGGAATGGGCCTAGAATGTCTAGCCCCCAAACTGTGAATGGCCATGAGAGGGGTATAGTTTGCAGACCTCCCGCCGGCTGATGGATCTGCTTGGCGTGAAATTGGCAGGCCTCGCAAGCCTTTACCCGGCTCAATAAGCGTCGCCGAGTCTTTGTGGGCTGAGAACCGCTGCGGAACACCTTGCCAACGCAGCGTTCGTGACGATGAGTGATGCCCACAGTCTCCGCCGTGTATGTCTTCCAGCAATTCCTTCCCTTGCTCTCTGGAAATGCAACATAGGGACACGTCATTCAGTCGCCTCCGGTAAAGCTCTCCATCCCTGATGCAGTAGGCCGTGGCTTGCCACGCCACACGCTCTGCCTCCTCCTCCTTCTCCGGCAGGGTCCCCCGCGTCAAGTAGCTCTTGAGCTCTGTGATCCAGCACCCTTCCTGAGGCTCCAACGCCAGGAGCAGGTGTGCCCCTGAGGCTGGGCCGCAGACCGGGGCTCCCGAGGCAGGCGGCTGGGGGAGCTCCTCCCGAGGTTGCGCCGCGCTTGATAGTGATGGTGCCGCTGAGGGCCTGAAGAGTCGCTCAAGACGCCAGCTCTCGAGGCAGCCGCCTGGACGCCCTCTTGGCGATGTCATCCGCCTCTTGATTGGTGCCGCGAGGCACATGCTGCAGCTCCAGCCCCTAGAATTGTTTCTCCATCCTGCGAACCTCCGCGAGGTAGGCTTCCATGTGCTCGTCCTTCGGCTCGTATATCTTGTTGGAGAAATTGACGAGGAGTTGTGAATCTCCCTTGATGATGAGGCACTTTACCCCCAAAGCGACTACGGCTCTCAGGCCGGCTATCAGGCCTTCGTATTCTGCTATGTTGTTGGAGACCTTTTCCCCGTGCTGGAAATAGAGCTTCACGGCATAATAGAGCTTGTCCTGAGTAGGGGATACGAGCACTGCGCCGGCCCCCGCACCATGTCGGGAGAATGCCCCTTCGAAGTACATGACCCAGGTCCGGTGCCTCGCTCCCCGGAGAAAGTGATCGGTCTTCGCCTGCTTCGAGGCCGGGTGCCTCCGTCCATTCTGCCATGAAATCTGCCAATGCGGCCCCCTTGATGACTCTGGTTGTGCTGAATTCTAGCTGGAACGCTTGCAGTTCGATGTTCCACTCGGCGACTCTTCCAGCTGAGTTGGGGCTCCTGAGCACCCTCTCCAGAGGATATGCTGAGACGACCTTGATGGGATGACCTTGGAAGTAGTGCTGCAGCTTGCGTGAGGCTACCAATAGCGCGAGGAGGAGTTTTTGGGGCATGGGGTACCGCGCCCTCGCATCCCGTAGCACCATGCTGACGAAGTACACGGGGTGCTCGACGAGGCTGTGAGCGCTGGCGCTGCTCGCGTCCTCCGTAGGTTGGGGTGCCTCCCGAGACGGCGGAGCCCCCAGCGCTTGGTCGCTTGGTGGGGCCTCTTCTGCTCCGGGCGCGCTTTCCTACTGCGGCTGATCCCCTTCGGCCGCGGCCGCGGTCTTTGCGAGGCTCTCTTGGCTTCGCTTTGCTCCTGCCCGAAGGGTAGCTGCGGCCTTGGCCTGATGCTCCTCCCTGACCGCTACCAGGGCTGCGCTGGCGGAGTAGGGGGTGGCCGCAAGGTAGAGCACCAGAGGCTCCCGAGGACGGAGAGCTACCATCACCGGAGGGCTGGTAAGGTACCTCTTGAGTTCTTGGAATGCCTTGTCGGCCTCTTCAGTCCATTCAAAGGGGCCCTTCTTCTTCATCAGCTCAAAGAATGGCAGTGCTCGTTCCCCCAGCTTGGAGATGAAACGTCCTAGTGCGGTCACGCGCCCGGTGAGTTTCTACATTTCTCTAAGGGTCTTTGGTGGGCTCATGTCTTCGACTGCTTTGACCTTTTCCGGGTTGGCCTCGATGCCCCTATGGGACACGAGGAAACCCAGGAGCTTGCCCGAGGGGACTCCAAATACGCACTTCTCCAGGTTGAGCCGCAGGTCCACTTTATCAAGGCTCGCAAAGGTTTCTTCCAAGTCCTGTATCAGGGTTTTTGCCTCCCGAGACTTCACTACAATGTCATCGACGTACGCCTCAGCATTCCTCCCGAGCTGTCGGCCCAGGGCGATGTGCATCAGCCGCTGAAAGGTCGTGCCTACGTTGCACAACCCAAACGGCATGCAGGTATAGCAGTACACTCCGCACGGGGTCAGGAAAGTCGTTTTTTCCACGTCTTCCACCGCCATCTTGATCTGGTGATAGCCTGAGAAGGCATCCAGGAAGCACAGCAGGTCACACTCAGTGGTGGAGTCGATGATCTGGTCAATGCGAGGAAGCGGAAATGGATCCTGTGGGCAGACCATGTTGAGGTTGGTGAAGTCGACACACATACGTTCCTTTCCCCCCTTTTTTGGCACGACAACTGGGTTGGCCAGCCAATCCGGGTAGCGGACCTCGCGAATAACCCATGTTGCCTCTAGCTTGCGGGTCTCTTGGACGATAAAAGCTTGTTTCTTTGTGGACTGTCGCCTCGCCTTCTGCTTCACGGGGCGCACGTTGGGGCACACGTTGAGGTGATGCTCAATCACGCCCCTCGGGACCCCTACCAACTGATCAGGTCCCCACGAACACCTTCTTGTTCGCTGGCAGAACTCCACCAAGGCCTCCTCCTGCTTGGGTTCGAGGTTTGCACCTATGGTGAAGGTGGCGTCAGTGGACCCGTCCTTGTTGACTGGTACCTGCTTGGTTTCCGCCTTGTTTTGAGTGAATAGCTGCTTCTTCTTGGACGGCGCGGCCCCCTTGGGCTCGGGGGCGTCAGCGCTGGCGGGCCGTGCCGCCGCGGCCGCCTTGAAAACAAACTTGAGCGCCTGTAGTGCATCTCATGTGTTTCCTGACACGGTAAGGACGCCGCTGCTCCCGGGCATCTTCATGAGGTTGTATGCCGGGTGAGTCGCTGCCATGAACCGGGCCAAGGTCGGGTAGCCGAGGATGGCGTTGTAGGGGAGGCCGATGAGGGTGATGTCAAAGTTGATCAGCTCTGTGCGGAAGTTGTCGCGGGTGGCGAAGGTCACCGGGAGGCGAATTTGTCCTGTGGAGGCGGTGGAACCCGGCTCCGACTCTGAAAAGGCTTTCTTTGGGCTGGAGCCGCTCTGGTGGCACATGGAGGAGGTTGAAGGCCTCCACAGAGAGCACGCTGAGGCTGGCTCCGCCGTCGATGAGGGTCCTGGTGACGGCCACTTGGCAGATGGTGGGGGTGCACAGCATCGGGAGCGCACCCGAACCGGCGGGGTTGGAGGGGTGACGTCCGAGTCGAAGAGCAGGTCGGCCTCGGCCGCCACCCAGCCCGGCGGGGCTCCCTGGCGCTTGGAGGTGGTGGCGATCTGGCGGGTGAACGGCTTGACGTGGCAGCTCGAAGGTGGCGCCAATGAGCCGCCCAGGAGAGCTGCGACGACCGGAGGCGCCGGCCCGGCGCGATGGGCGAGGTAGAGGTCGCGCAGCTCCCCCCAACAGGCATGCTGCTCGTTCCCCGCCAGGCCGGTGGGGGCTTTGGTGGCAGGTGACGGGGAACGACGGGGGCGTCCGCCGACGGGAGCCGTCCGGGCGACTCGAGCGGCGCGAGCAGCCCGACGCTCGGCGCGGGCTCGGCGAGCGTCAGCCATGGACACGACGGAAGATCACACGCGACCAGCGGAAGAAAGATTCCGGCGCACCCCCTACCTGGCGTGCCAAATGTTGGATTTCGGGTTCCGGCAGACCCTTGAGGTTCGAACCCTAGGGTGCGCACGGAGATCTTTCCCCTACCAGCTCACACGTTAATGGTTTGCAAGGGATCTAAACTTGGAGCAATGAACAGCACAAGAGACATAATATTTATACTGGTTCGGGCCACCGTTGTGGTGTAATACCCTACTCCAGTGTGTGGTGTGGTGGATTGCCTCCGGGGCTGATGAAGAACAGTACAAAGGAAGAACAGCCTCGCGAGGGGCTGTTCTTGAGCGGGTGCGATGGACTGCTTGGGTGAGTCCAGTCGCTTCTCTCTCTCTCTAGTAGGTTCAACCCGTCCCCTACCTCTGTGGTGGCTAGTCCTATTTATAGAGGGAGGCCCTGGGCCTCTTCCTAAATAATGAGCGGGAAGGGCGCCAACAATTGGCCATTTTGAAGGGGAACATCTAGTACACTTATCCTGACTAAAGTTGGTCTTCGGCTGCCAAAGGCTCTGACGGTGACGCCTGGCCCTGGGCTCCACGATGACCTCCGTCCTGCCGCTCTGCTGGTCTTGGTCTTGTTGCAATCAAGCGGTAACCCTTGCTCGATGCCTTGGCCTCACGCTTGCCTCCTTTGCACCAAAGGGGAAACGAGGACACCACGCAGGCTGGCGCTCTACCGATCTCGATCGTCATGGCTTGCGCCACGGGGCACCTCGTGAGGTACCCCGCCTTGATCTCTCCGCCTCCTCGTGAGCCTGCCTGACGAGGCTGCTCCTGAGGAAGGTTCCTGTCGTCCGCCCCGCGAGGCTTGGCCCCTCGCGAGGGTCTTGAGCTTGAGCTGATGAAGCTGGGCTGCGCTAGGCCCCCACTTGAGCCACGCCGCAGGCCGCAGCCAGGCAAGTCTGGGGACCCCCGTTCCCAGTACGCCGACAGTCGTTCGCCCTGACATAGTGCCCAAAGCCGGATAATCATGGATGCACCAAATTATAATAGCACGCAGAAAGAAAACAGCTGGTGGGCTGCTATATAGGTCTCGAGTGAGAACACCCTTCCATAGCTGTTGAAGTTCCTCCACAAGAGGCTCCATGAACAAATCAAAATCCTTTTCAAGACTTTTTGGACCTGGGATGAGCAAGGCCATCATGCAGTTTGATTCTTTGGTGCAGACATTTGGAGGCATGTTGTAAGGGAGAAAAAGCACTGTCCACATGCTATATGTGGCGCTCTGGTGGCCAAATGGGTTAAATCCATCTGAAGCTAAGCCAAGTCTAATGTTTCTCGGGTTAGTAGCAAACTCTTTGTGCTTATCATTGAAGCTTTTCCACTCACTACCATGAGATGGATGGCTCATTACATTCTAATCTTTGTACTCCTGGTTCCTAGAATGCCACGGTACATCCTCTCTTGTTTCAGCATCATGAAACAACCTCTGCAATCTTGGTGTAATTGGAAAATGTCTCAGAACATTATGAGGAATCCTCTTCACAGCATCGCCATCTTTCCATCTTGATGATTTGCATATCGGGCATTCACTTAAGTTGGCATAATCCTTCCTAATGTAGAACACAATTATTCTTACAAATATGGATCATATCATATCCAATTCCAACTGCACGAAGGAAATTCTTCATTTTACTGTAGGTGTATGGCAGCTCAGACGCATCTGGGAAAGATTTGCGGAAAGCAGCCAACATAGCATCGAATGATTTGTTGGTCATCCGCTCAGATGTCTTCACCTGAAGAAAGGTGACCGTAGCTGAGAATACTGACAGCTTATTTCCTGGGGTGACAGCAACGTTGCATTGTTCCAACATGCGGGCTCACCATTTTTTTCTGCAGGTGAAAGTTCACGGAATGCACGAGCATTTCGTAGCATTGTTTCAATGTTGGTCAAACTCACTGGCTCCGCCACCACCACCTCCTCTTCCACCTGGGCATCAGGTAGATCAAGATGGTGATCTGCTGCTTCCACGTAGTCAATAACATTGACGTTCACAGCTTCACCATGATGAACCCACCTAGTATATGTGACCGACATCCCATACAAGTGTAGATGATTTTGCACAGTTGACTGGGGTCTTGTAACTGAATTCATACAACTGCTACACAGGCAGAGCACATCTGATTTTGGACCACCATACTCAGCTCTGATAAAGTTTATGAAGTTTTCAACCCCCTCGACATATGTAGCAGAGAATCTTCGAGCAGAAGTTATCCAAGTCATGTCCATCTATTAGACATACAAATTAGTTCTTCTACTAAATATTACAGGAAAAACATATATGCTTTTTTATGAAGTCCAGAAAAAAAATACCTAGGTCGATGTCTAAAGCTATGGCAAGATATTTGGACGAGCTGATCTAAGTAACGAAATATATGTAAAGCTAATTCAGCAAATAGATTTGAGTGCCAAATTATGGCAGGCTGTTTCAGCAGTCAATGAGGCCGAGCACACAGCCATCGAACTATCAAAGGCCATCGCAGCAACAAAGATCGAGTATAAAACGGTGTAGAGCTATTTCACCTAACAGATTGGCTACTAGACCATGGCAATCTACGTCACAATAATTATATGGCAGGATATTTTAGCAACTAATCGGCCTTCGCATGCCATCTCAGCTAAGCAGATTGAGTGCGAGCAGGCAAGGAAGCTTCTTAAGCAGAGCATATTGACAGTAAACTACTTCGGCAAACAGTGAGATTAACAGTGTCTATCAGCTAACATTCAGCGCTACACCGACATGAACGGGGCCTCAGTCTAGAATGCGTGTACCATGGGATAAGCTGACCGATGTGCGTCTCCACACGAACGTCGCCAGCGGTGGCGGCGCTGACCGCCGTGCGCCTCCACAAGAACGTAGCCAGAGGTGGCGGCGCGGCTAGAGGACGGCAGTCTACGAGAGTGTACAGTGGGAGCGAGAGGATCGCCGAACCGCGGCGCCGACGTATCGGCGCGGCGGGTGTCGGTGTCAAAACCGGCGGATCTCGGGTAGGGGGTCCCGATCTGTGCGTCTAGGCCGATGGTAACAGGAAGCAAGGGACACAGATGTTTACCCAGGTTCGGGCCCTCTTGATGGAGGTAAAACCCTACTTCCTGCTTGATTAATATTGAAGATATGGGTAGTACAGGAGTAGATCTACCACGAGATCATAGAGGCTAAACCCTAGAAGCTAGCCTATAATGGTATGATTGTAATTGTGATCGGCCTTCTAAGGACCAACCTCTCCGGTTTATATAGACACGGAGAGGGCTAGGGTTTACATGGAGTCGGTTACAAGGAACGAAATATAATATCTGGATCGCCAAGCTTGCCTTCCACACCAAGGAAAGTCCTATCCGGACACGGGTCGAAGTCTTGAGTCTTGTATCTTCACGCTTCCATAGTCTGAACGATGTATACAGTCCGGCTGTCCGGATACCCCCTAATCCAGGACTCCCTCAGTAGCCCCTGAACCAGACTTCAATGACGATGAGTCCGGCGCACAGTCTTGTCTTCGGCATTGCAGGGCGGGTTCCTCCTCCAAATACTCCAAAGTAATTATCGAACACTTGAACCGTGTCCGGATCCACAAAATGATCTTCATATGCCCTTTGTAGAGAGAATGGTATTTCACAAATGCAATCACGACAACTTTTAGGCAACGCATAGCGTGTCATTACGGTCGGGTCATTATTCGAACCATTTTCCCACAACCAGCCACAGCGCATATTGCGAGGCGGTTTCCTTGACATGTCTTGTCAAAGCAGAGATCGGGTCCCCTTATCACGGGATTCTCATCAATACGGGTACGTGTAATCCCACCACATCATCAATCGTAGCGCTTGGGAAGCAAGCGATTCTCAATGGGCAAGTGGGGAGGCGCACCGCTTTCGTCGCCTCTATAAAGGATAAGATTTCCCCATTTTTACCCACGCCTTCTTCCTCCTTTGCCCATGCTTGCCCCCTCGAGCTCCAGCGCCCAAGCCCAAGTCTTCTCCGCACAGCTAAACATGTCCGGAGCAGGAGGCAAGTGGGTGGCTTCCACCGTCAAGGAGAAGCACATCACGAATCTTCGGGCGGCCGGATACTTGGCCGCAGACATAGCGCACCGGCTACCAAACATTGGGCAGGTCATTCCGACCCCAGGATCCCACGAGAGGGTCGTGTTCGTCGCCCACTTCATCCGTGGACTGGGGTTTCCACTTCACCCCTTTGTCTGCAGGCTCATGTTCTACTACGGGCTAGATTTCCATGATCTAGCCCCGAATTTCGTCCTCAACATCTCGGCGTTCATCGTCGTATGCGAAGCTTTCCTCCGCATCCGGCCTCACTTCGGTCTGTGGCTACAAATCTTCTGCGTGAAGCCGAAGATTATACGTGGCCAGCAAGCGGAGTGCGGAGGGGCCATGGTGGGCAAGATGCCTAACGTCACCTGGCTGGACGGCTCCTTTGCAGAGACCGTAAAAGGAAGGCAATCGGGGTGGTTCTACATCACCGAGCCGCGCGGCGCCAACTAGGCGGCGGCCCCCGAGTTCCGATCCGGAGCCCCCATGCGGCTCACCTCCTGGGAAAGGAAGGGCCTGACTTGGGGCGAACCTCTGAGTGACCGGACTCCAAACCTGCATCAAGAGCATGAAGGACAAGAACATTAAGCTTGTCAACGTGATCCAGGTCATGCTCATTCGCCGGATTCTGTAGTGCCAAAGGCGGGCATTCAATCTGTGGGAGTTCGTCCCGGCCGAACACCAGACGCTTCAAAGGCTCTATGGCATGAAGCACAAAGACGCATGGAAGGAGTTGTTTAAGGCCTCCGAAGTACCTCCTCCCACATCCGAGGACCGCAGACTTCATGCAGCGCGGCCCCCGCGTCCGGTGAGTTTTAGGACTACCACCGGATTCGGTTTTTCTTAATACATTCATGGGGGAGTCTTAAGTATTTGTGTATATTTGATCAGGACTACGTGGAGACAGCGAAGCAGATTGACTGTCCGGCTCCGTTTCCAGAAGATCCAGCTGATGCTCTCTTGACAGAGATGCTGATCTCGGCGCCCTACAAGGCACCGGATTAGAAGGCCGAAAAGAAGGCCCCGGGGACCAGGAAAGGTCTCCGGCGTAAGGTTGTGCCGGAAGCCTCGTCCGAAGATGACGAGGCGCACTCCTCCCTCGAAGAGGAGGAAGAAGAAGAAGAAGAAGCCGCCCCATCCGGAAAGGATGAGAGGCCTGAGGAGACGGGCCGTGGGGCCGAGAGAGGCCCTCGACGCAAGGCCGTCATACCCACGTCGTTCGATGACGACGAAACAGATTCCTTCATGGAGGCGGGGGGAAGCAAGAAGAAACTCTACCTCCCCGCACTGGGGAGGAGAAAAAGAGGAAAGCCGCCCCGGAAGGGGAGGCTGGGACGCCCAAGAAGGGAAAGACGTCCCTTCCGGACTACTCCACCACGGCCGCTCACAGCGAGGAGGGGTGGCTGCCCAGGGGAAAGCCCCTGGCGCGATCGTAAGTGTCCGCACTATACCGTGATTTTATTTCACAGTTGTTTAATAACGCTGAACATATATGCAGTCCGGCCCGGGCTCATCCGGAGGTGTCGTCCTCGGATGGGTCTCTGAGCGCTTTAGAGATGAACTCGCTCCCGACGGCCACCACTCCTCAACCTGCTGATGACACGGAGGTGTTGTCCCGAAGGTTCCCCGAGCAGGGGGAGGTGACCCTAGAGGCGCCCCAAGGCGGAATTCTAAATGTAGGACATGCGGGGTTCAAGATCCCCGCGGATCGCGTCGATGAGAGCCGCAACAAGGCGGACTCTCGACCGAACACTGCTCCGGAACCTTCGACGGTTCCGGACTTAGGCGGGCAGCCCCTCGTTAGGGAGGGCGAGCCGCCCGTGCCGAGGACTTCCGTCGCGTCAACGGCGCCGGATAGTCTGGTGGAAGCGCTTCGAGGCGCTTCCATAGATGAAGAGCACCGTACTCTTATGAGTGCGGTGATTCAAAAGGTTCTGTCCGCCAAAAGCGGACTAACCGAAGCCTGCACAAGCCTCCTGACGGGCTTCGAGGTAAGTAACAAAAATGTGTGAAATTACCACCCGATAGGTAGTAGCCCCTGATACTCTGTTTGGTGTTCGGAACGAAAAGCCAAACGGAGGGTCAATCATAACCCGCAGGAGTCTAATAAGTGTTTATGTGACTAAGCAGGCCATGCTGCTTGCCGCTGCTGCCCGTACAGCCGAGGTTGCCGAACTAAAGCGGGACCTGGAGCAGGCACAGGGAGATCTCGGCCTCACAAAGAGGCAGCTCGAAGAGAGCAAAGGTGAGTAATTCTCCGCTCGTATGTATGTAAAGATAGATAAAATTGTTTAGTCTGACGGCAAAGCGTCGTGACTGTGTGACAGGGTCCACCGCCGAAGTGGCGTCCATGAAGAAAGCGCTATCCGAGGCCGAAGACAAGGCGGCCTTGGAATGCAGAGAGCGCGAGAAGCAAAGTGCTAGAGTGGGCGAGGTACAGCAAGAGCTCCAGGACCTCGGCAAGAAGTTTGAGTCCGTGGAGCATGATGTGAAGACGAAAGAGGCCGAGCTTGCGAAGGCCCTTGTTAATATGAAAGACGCCAAGGCCGAAGCCGAGAAGGAACAGCAGGAGATCCAGGAGGCCAAAAAGATAGCGGCGGGTAAGAAATTCTTTATGCAAAGCAAACATGTGGAGGAGGCGTTTCTTTTACTTACTCGAATTCGGAGCTCTCCAGGGGCATTCGCAGATCTGCCACGCAGCGTCTCAGACGCCGCGGAGTTCTACCGTGCCGAGGAGGGGAGCTCAATGGAGAAGCTTCTGGTCCCAGTATGTTGGGGCCGAACACCCAATGCCTCTGAGTGACCAGCTGAAGCAGTTGGTCGAACTCCACAGGGCGGCCGAAGTGGCTATGAAAGATTTCATAGTCCGGATGTGGCCTGGTGAGCCCCTGCCCACTAGCTACTTCGGCCTGATCAAGCGAATGGTGAATGCCTGTCCACGACTTGAAGTAATCAAGCGATCCGTTTTCATCGAGGGTGCCCGCCGGGCCCTTGCCCGGGCGAAGGTGCATTGGGGCAAGCTGGATGCGGAGAAGCTGGTGAAGGACGGTCCGCCAGAGGGCAAGGAGCATCGCCATCCCGAGAAGTATTATGATGGCGTTATGAAAGGCGCTCGTCTCGTGGCCAATGAGTGTTCCAAGGACAAGATCTTTGACTAAATGTACCTCTGCCGCTATTGTAATTTAAAGACGAAGTTACTTGTGCTATGTAGCACTGTTTGATTTAAAATATTACCTTCAGGCGGCTGTTTATAGAATCTTGAAAGTAGGACATTCCGCTTCGCGCGCAACTAGTGCCGGGTGTTCTCGAAAAACCCGTATACTCTTTATCCAAATGTTTGGTCCCTTAAGGAGGTATCCGGTGCAGCGAACAAGGCAATCGGACTATTCGGCTTTATAACTTTCACTTAGCCATAGAAGTCTACAATTTTAAATTTCTGCGAAGCCCCTAGAATCCGGAAGGCCGAATTGGGGCGCTATATAAGCATGGATCGGACGAAGCCGATTTATCGCCCATAGCGGAAAATCTTTAAGGATTTTAAGACCTCTCGAACAGTGACCAGCTCTCGCCACATCATGCAGGTCAGTTTTTGGCTTTCTCTACTGAGGTGCTCGTCCGGAAGAACCGGAACACAATGCAGTAGTTCTCCCTGCGCTACCTTAGCCGATATAACGGAACGTAAGGTACCAAAACGAGGGAGCCGGACTAACCCAACTGTAGACCCAAGACATGATTCGGAGCTGATGCATATAGTTCTATAAGTTCGGGGTGCCGCACTGTGTAAAGTGTTCGGACTTTAGTTGCCGTAGAACGGGGCACCATAGGAAGCCCCCTGGCAAACGGACCGTACCAAAGTGTACGGATGCAATATCAAAGAATCATTTATAAGAAAAAATGTTCAAATAATAATAATGAGCTGACGCTATATATAATCTCCCATTGATGAAAATACGTTTAAGCGTATGTTTACAATGAATGCATTAAGCGGAGATAAATAGGACTATTTAACATGTCCTATCCGGAGGCAGGCCGCGTATGGATATATAAAACAGGTATAACGATCGTAAATAGATTCCACCTGGGTGTTTCCTTATGTGCGCGAAGCCTGTTGCCTCCTTGGTTTTCTCTCCTATGTAAGTCCGACAATCCGGCTCTTCTGAAGAGGCTGCTCTAAAGCACTGTCCTGAAAAAGAAGAAGGACAGGTTATGAAGGTATGTGGCGGTTATCCCGCACTGTTGACTGAGTCGTTGTTGCGCCTCCGCCTATGCCCATGGTATCTTGAGTGTGTAATTGTGTACGCATGGCACGAATGCTGCTTGGATGGGGCTTAAGCGGAGGCCGAACTGCTAGTCGCGCTCTTGGTGTGCTTGATGATCCTGGTGCAGGGTGTTCCGGACTCTCTTGACGGTGCCCGGATTGGTTTGTCTGAGGAGGCCGCATTGTACTTCCGCCGCGAGGGCTGCAGTATGTTCTTCTATTTTGAGAGAGCGGTCCGTATTTCCGTTCACTGTAATGACCCCGCGTGGTCCTGGCATGTTGAGCTTGAGGTATGCGTAGTGTGGTACCGCATTGAATCTAGCGAATGTGGTTCGTCCGAGCAGTGCATGGTAACCACTGCGGAAAGGGACGATGTCGAATATTAACTCTTCGCTTCGGAAGTTATCCGGAGATCTGAAGACCACTTCCAATGTTATAGAGTCGTGCAACGGGCCTCTACTCCAGGAATCACACCTTTAAAGGTGGTTTTGGTGGCCTTGATCCTTGAAGGGTCAATGCCCATTTTGCGCACTGTGTCCTGATATAGCAGGTTCAGGCTGCTGCCACCATCCATAAGGACGCATGTGAGGTGGAATCCATCAATGATTGGGTCTAGGACCAATGCGGCCGAGCCGCCGTGACGGATGCTGGTAGGGTGATCCCTACGATCAAAGGTGATCGGACAAGCTGACCATGGGTTGAATTTGGGGGCGGCTCCATCGCATAGACGTCCCTTAGTGCCCGCTTCCGTTCCTGCTTGGGGATGTGCGTGGCATAGATCATGTTGACCGTTTTCACCTGGGGGGGGGGGGGGGATTTCTTCTGTCCCCCCTTGTTCGGACGTCGAGGCTCCTTGTCATCGTCGTTGTGCAGCCCCTTGTCCTTGTCTTTGGCGTTTATTTTGCCGGCTTGTTTGAATACCCAGCAATCTCTATTGGTGTGGTTGGCTGGCTTGTCCGGGGTGCCATGAACTTGGCACGAGCCCTCTAGTATGCGGTCCAGACTGGACGGTCCCTGATTATTTCTTTTGAACGGCTTCTTCCGCTGACCAGGCTTGGATCCGCTGAATTCGGCATTGACTGCCGTGTCTTCAGTGTTGTCGCTGTTCCTCCGTCGCTTATGTCTGTTACGCCGTGGCTTGCCATTATTGTCGCGGCCATCCGAAGTGCCAGAATGTGGCGTAGTGCTGCTGCGAGCCAACCAGCTGTCCTTGCCCACGCAAAAGCGGGTCATTAGTGTTGTGAGAGCTGCCATGGACTTGGGTTTTTCCCGGCCGAGGTGTCGAGCGAGCCACTCGTCACGGATATTATGCTTAAAAGCCGCCAGGGCTTCGGCGTCCGGATAGTCGACTATTTGGTTATTTTTAGTTAGGAACCGAGTCCAGAATTTCCTGGCTGACTCTCCGGGTTGTTGAGTAATGTGGCTCAGGTCATCGGCGTCTGGTGGTCGCACATATGTGCCCTGGAAGTTGTCGAGGAATGCGTCTTCCAGGTTTCCCAACTGCCAATGGAATTTGCTGGCAGGCTGTTTAGCCAGTGCCGGGCTGGTCCTTTGAGCTTAAGGGGAAGATACTTGATGACATGTAGATTGTCTCCGCGGGCCATGTGAATGTGGAGAAGGAAATCTTCGATCCATACTGCGGGGTCTGTTGTGCCATCATATGATTCGATGTTTACGGGTTTGAACCCTTCTGGGAATTCATGATCCATTACTTCATCAGTGAAGCAGAGGGGGTGTGTGGCACCTCTGTGCCAGGCTATGTGGCTACGCAGGTCAAATTGCTCTGGGTGGCTATGTTCGGCCCGGCCGGACTTGTTGAAGGTGTATCCGGCGTGACGGTCGTCGTCGCGCGCCGAGGCGCGCCCCCGCGATCCGTAGATCGGTCTTGGCTGTCCTATTTTGTTGCCCCAGGCCGTAGTATGTTGGCGTGGGGGTGTTGGCTGGTATGCGGACTGATATGCCGTATTATCCCGGCCACGAGGTGGCCGGTCAGCCATATGGTGCTCGAGTCTGTATTCCTCGGCTGCCAGGACTTCAGTTCATCTATCTGTGAGCAGGTCTTGATCAGCTTGGAGTTGCTGCTGCTTCTTTTTCAGGCTCCTGGCAGTGGCTATAAGTCGGCGCTTGAAGCGCTCCTGCTCTACGGGATCCTCAGGCATGCCGAACTCATCGTCGCCGAGGCTAATCTCGTCTTCGGAGGGGGGCATGTAGCTGTCCTCCTCCGGGTATTCGTCCGTCGCCTGTTCTTCTGGGTTGACCTGCTCATCCTCCTGTTCGGCCTGCTCGAAGGCGGGCTGATCAGGGTTGTATTCTTCTTCGGTGCCATTCAGATTGTTTTCGTCTACTGGTCCGGTATTGCTTTGGCGGGGCTTGGAGTGGCGCCGACGACGCCCATTCTTTTCTTTTTTCCCTGAGGTTTTATCTTCCGTTGCCTCATCGCCATTTGTTTCCTTCGGAGTGTCCACCATATATATATATATATATATATATATATATATCATAGGAAGAGGCGGCTGTCCACCGCCCAGTGAGGGGTGGTTCATGTTCTTCTCCTACATCATCGTCCATACCGTTGATGTCTTCGGAGTCGAAGTCCAGTACCTCGGTTAAATCATCGACCGTGGCAATGAAGTGGGTGGTGGGTGGGCAACGAATTCCTTCATCTCCTCCTTCCCACTCGAGCCGGACATAGTTCGGCCCCGAGCCTCCTGACAAAGAGAGAGACTTTAATGAGTCCAGCATGTCGCCAAAGGGCGGGTGCTGGAAGATATCCGCAGCGGTGAACTCCATTACTGGAGCCCAACCTGGTTCGGCTGGCTCGGGAGTGCGCGGACTGGAACCCTCGTCCGGATACTAATCCAGGGGTCCGGAGTCACAGGTCACCACAGAGGTAAGACATGTGTTCGGCTCCATCGCCGATGAGTGCGCGACCTGCGGGGCGGGGTCCATCCCTCCGTCCTTAGGCAGCGCAGCCTGCTCCGGATTTAGGTCTGGGGATACTACGGGGTGATACCCCGAGCTTCGTCCGATGGCAGGTCTAAGCCGTGCTCGTTGTGACTGTTCGGTGCTCCTGGCATAGGCCCAAATCCATCGAAGATCAAGTCCCCGCGGATGTCCGCCATGTAGTTCAGGTTTCCGAACCTGATCTGTTGGCCAGGGGCGTAGCTGTCGATCTGCTCCAGATGGCCAAGCGAGTTGGCCCGCAGAGCGAAGCCGCCGAATACGAAGATCTGTCCACGGAGAAAGGTCTCACCCGGGATCGTGTTGTTGACAATGACTGGAGGAGCCATCGAGCCCTGTAGCGACGGCACAGAGGAACTCTCAATGAAAGCACCAATGTCGGTGTCAAAACCGGCGGATCTCGGGTAGGGGGTCCTGATCTGTGCGTCTAGGCCGATGGTAACAGGAAGCAAGGGACACATATGTTTACCCAGGTTCGGGCCCTCTCGATGGAGGTAAAACCCTACTTCCTGCTTGATTAATATTGAAGATATGGGTAGTACAGGAGTAGATCTACCACAAGATCGTAGAGGCTAAACCCTAGAAGCTAGCCTAATGGTATGATTGTAATTGTGATCGGCCTTCTAAGGACCAACCTCTCCGGTTTATATAGACACTGGAGAGGGCTAGGGTTTACATGGAGTCAGTTACAAGGAAGGAAATATAATATCTGGATCGCCAAGCTTGCCTTCCACGCCAAGGAAAGTCCTATCCGGACACGGGTCGAAGTCTTGAGTCTTGTATCTTCACGCTTCCATAGTCCGGACGATGTATACAGTCCGGTTGTCCGGATACCCCCTAATCCAGGACTCCCTCAGTGGGGAGGGCGGCTTTGGCGGAGCGAATGGAGTGGAGGGGGATAGGGGGGAGGGGGTTTGGGGAATATTATTGGCTAGTTGGCTGAAGGACAGTTGAATCGGATTTGGGGGGGATTTTTGGGTGTGGGGGGGAGGACTTTTGCGCGGTGGGCGGGGGGAGTTTGGCGCATGGTCGGTTTCTCCAAGTGAAGTCCCACGTGCCAGTGAAGAGGCAAGCCGAAGTGCATTCCGTTTGCGTGAGCCATGTGCAGGACCGAACGTGTGTGGGGTGCAATGCGACCCCGACAGGAGTGTTGTGAGTGTACCGCCTTTTTTCCTATTAAACTAGGTGCTTCGCCCCCTCAAAAAAATTGTTGCTTCGCGCGATCCATCGATACTACTACTAGTAATCCGGTAATCCCAACTAAAACGGCGCGGCCGGGTCTTTTCCCGCGCGATATGTTGGGAGGTTGGCTTAGTTGGGTTTGTTAGGATGAGTAATGCTACACCTACATAATCCCAGTTACGTAATTAACGTAATGTGGAACGTGTGAGCTATTGATTGTAGATTGGGGGAGGGAGGGGCCCACCACCATGAAAATCAGGGGAGGAGAGAGAGAGGCAATTTACGTTAACCCTTTCGTAGGTTCCCGTAGATGTAGAAAGATGTGAAATGTGTGAATGTGTAGTGGACGTACTATTGGAGTGCCTAAGATAATTTGTGTATGTATAGACCCTATGTGTTTATTTTACTTCGCATGTTAGATTTGTCTCAGTTCAATAAAAAGTAGAGTTGGTGATGATGGCGTGCCTGTCATCCTGCAATATAGGCCGTCCGATCTATATCTAACGGATAGGAAGGAAACTATGACAATTTATCCGCACTCCTCTCCACATTTGCAGATAAGGCTTTCCCTCGTTCATCCTTTTATCCCACAAGATCTTGATCTTCCATGCAACGCACGGGCATCTTGCTAGTACTCCTACAATATGTATATTATTGTGAAAGTTCATATACACTGGTCGAGATTAATGCAAACACGGCAGATTTTCATTACATTTTGAACTTTTATAGGACAGAAAAATAAAAGAAACCCGACCCTAAACCTATTCTACGGCAGTGACCGACGTCGTCCATCTGTGATCTCTATGTACGGGGGCGGGGTTCAAGAATCGTGAAGTGAAGGTGCGGTCTCCGGCGAGGAAGAGTAGAACACGGGATACGGACCGGCCAGTTGGCACACCATGCCATGCCGCCTCCCATGCCCTACTCATCCTCGGAGGAGTCCCGACCTCAGCGGTGCCGGACGTTGGACGGCGGCAAGTAGGGACGATGGTCGACGGTGCTCCCGTCTGCCGCCGCCAAAGATGGCTACCGCCAGCGGTCGCTGCTGCTTATTACGCTGGCTATTAAGGCCGCGCGAGAGGCGACTTGAGCGAGGGCGGCGACCTCGAGCTTCATCCCTGAAGACAAGCTCTCTCGCAGAGCGTTCACACTTGCGTTCATGGCGGATGTGGTGCCAGGTAGGAGGACGATGCGCTATGGTGTGGAGGTTAGCTAGGCGTTTCCGCTTTAAGTAGCGCATTCCGGTGAGGCCAAGCGTCTGGGTGCGTCATTAAGTCAATGGAGTTGGTTCCTCGGGCACCGAGCCTCTTAACGACGACATACGAACGGGACGGCATGAATGCGGGCAGCTAGCGCCGGCTGGGAACGCACCGCACGACGGCGCGAGGGACGAGGGTTTTGGTGTGCCAGGTTAGTCAGCTGCGGTCGTGGCAACGTTGGAGATGCCCTTTGATCACATGCGATCCCCGCATGTCATTGAAAAAGCAAGACGACCCGGCATGGTCTCAGGTCCAGAGGATGCAGTTGGCCGCGCTACACCACTCCGCGAAAGCGTTGCGGCGCCCCGTGCATCCTCGACGAGCCGAGTGTTGGAGTGTGTTTGGATTGTGGCCAAAGTGCACCTTACCAAAATTTTGGTCATGACCCAAAGATTGGTCTTTGTTTGGATGGTTGCCATTTTTTTGGCATGCCAATGAACTCTAGCCAACTCTAGTTCATTTTTCTTGCCAATGTCGGCCAAATCATGGGCAACCAATACCTCAACCAAAATTTTGGTCATGACCCAAAGATTGGTCTTTGTTTGGATGGTTGCCATTTCTTTGGCATGACAATGAACTCTAGCCAACTCTAGTTCATTTTTCTTGCCAATGTCGGCCAAATCATGGGCAACCAATACCTCAACCAAAATTTTGGCTACCCAATGCTTTGATGGGGCAACCTTGGGCACAAACCAAACATACCGTTGGTCGTGCCACAGCACTAACGCCACCCTCGGCACACTGAAACCGACCATGTCTAGCAACGATATGAGCGTGTCGCTCACCGTGGTCGCCGTGTCCAGAGGCGGTGCTGGAGCTACGCCCCGTTGTTGGCCCCAACGACCCACATGAACGGTTGTCGGTGGTGAGGAGGTCGTGGGCCAGCTCCTCCATTGGACTAGTTTGTGCTACGTCGTACCGACGGGTGTGCCCCACATGTCGGTTTCCCTGTTTTCCCGGCCATATTCGAGCATCGGTGCTCCGCGTTGCGCATTAGGCCTTTCACTATGTAGGCCAAGCGAGACAACTTATTGTTTATTTGAGTCGTTCAAGTATAATCATGTGGCATTTGCTTATTTCTCATTCCTCTCCAACCCTCTTCTCCATCGATCATTTCGCCCTCCAGTCGAGTCCATCCTCCCGCATGCCTGATTTGAACATTCCGCCGAGTATCATTCGCATATACCCACCCTAGTCCTCTTTAATAGATCTCCAGACCCTGGGATGAAATCGAGAGGGAACGAGTGGGGGCACGTGATACCTAAGGCGGATTCAAAATTTTGAACCGGTGATCATAGCATCCGCAAATCATATATAAAGGGCATTCAATGTTTGTTTCGTTTTTTGAACGTACAATATACTCCCTCCTATCCTTTCTAGTTTACATATAAGTTTTATTTGTAGTCAAAGTATCTCTACTTTGATCAAAAAAGTATCAACATTCAACAACGCCCAATCAATATTGTTAGATTCGAACGTACTCCTAGATTTGTACTTGAGATGGTTTCCAATTTGACTATTGACAAGATTAATAGTACATGAGATGTACAATGTGAAAATTATATCATTGGAAACTCCTTTCACATACGAATTTGACTGTATGCTTTGTGTAAGTTGCATGTCATATATTATTACTCTAACATTTGGTCAAAGTTAGCCTCAAAAAATGCATTAGACCCTGTATGCTTTGTGTAAGTTGCATGTCATATATTATTACTCTAACATTTGTGTAAGTTGCATGTCATATATTATTACTCTAACATTTGGTCAAAGTAGTATAGTGGAAGTGGATCCTCCGACGTAGGTATCCCTACCTTACCCTTCCTTTCGGTCACTTACTGGCGGACCCCATGCTTGCTAGGCCCCGCATGTCAGTTACTCAATGGGTTCGGCCACGTCAGGGGATCCTCATATGTAGTATACTCCCTCTGTTTTTATTTACTCCTCATAAAACGGAGGGAGTGGTGGTATAATAAATGACGCGGGCGGGGGAGGGGGAGGGACGTCGGTTTGCTCTCAACTGCAGTCCCACAAGCGAGCAAAGACACAAGACGAAGCGCGTTCCATTCGGTGAGCGACGTGGAGGGTCCAGCGTGCTGGGCTGCAATGCGAACGTGACAAGAGCGATGTACAGTCAAAACCGATTGACCCATCGTCACCGGAACCACTATTCACACCAGAAACTTCGCAGATCGGCCTACGCCAGCCACTGCCCTAGAACCACACCAAATCTCCAGCCCATTCCCCCACCTTTCGATCCCCTAGCCCGCATCAAGCATCCCCTAGTTCGCCGAAAATCCATGGTGCGCCGCAAGATCACTTACTACAAGATGCTGACGCCGGAGCGCCGCGCAGAAATCGTGGCGGCGGTCGGTGCCACAGACCTCCGTTCCCAAGCTCGCTTTGCGGCAGGCCAATCCCTGAGTTCTGTGGAGCCAAGATACGAGGAGGAGGAAGCCGATCCAATGTTCATGGCGGAGGTCGTGGCGCAGAAGGCCCCCGATGGGTATGAGACGATGGGCGTCGACTTCGTGCCGGTGTCCGAGTCCCCCATGGTGCAGACGGACCAGCGGTTTAGCATGGCGATACTAAAGGAGGACCGGGAGGCAGAGGCTCAACTCGACGCGGAGCGCGCGCATGCTGCTGCCATCAAGGCTCTCTTGCAGGCGGAACCGGATGTCGTGGATGTGAACCGGGCGGCGGAGGCTCAACTTGAGGCAGAGCGCGCGGATGCCGCTACCATCGAGGCCCTCCTGCAGGCGGAACCGGACGTCCTGGACTTGAACCGGGCGGCAGAGGCTCGACTCGACGCAGAGCGCGCGGATGCCGCTCTCATCGACGCCCTCCTGCAGGTGGAACCGGACGTCCTGGACTTGAACCGGGCGGCGGAGGCTCGACTCGACGCGGAGCGCGCGGATGCCGCTGCCATCGAGGCCCTCCTGCAGGCGGAACCTGACGTCCTCGACTTGAACCGGGCTGTGCTCTCGTCTGTGCAGAAGCGCCCAGACGCTCCGCTTGAACGAGTAGCCGGAGGCCAAGGACAACCACGGTGCGGAGACACGCGTCGGCGGCGACGGCTGGTTCAAGGCCGGCAACCAAAGACGAGGAGGTCGTCTCTTTCCGCGAAAGCGGTGATAGTTTTTCTTTATGTTGTTGTTTTTATGGATCTTTTGCTATGTAAAAACATATATTTGTTATGCAAGTTGCACGACTTGGGTCGATCTACCATTTCGTGGTTGGATGAATATCCCACGCCTCCTAACCCTTCTTTCCTTCTTCCTCACCTCTTCTTCTTCCCCAGCAGACCACCGCACGGGTCAGACGGATACTCCCCAACATGCGGTTGGATAAACATACTCTATGAACGAAAATTATGTGTCGTTGATAGGATGGCTGAGTTTGGTTTGTTCACATGCGACAAAGACGTGTCAGTGAGGGTGCGTTCCCTTGGTTGGGTTTGCGGCGTGCAGGAGCGACCGTGTGAGGGTGCGGTGCGACCGCGACAGCCGTGCGCAAGTGTACCTCCTTCTCATTTTGAAAACTTTAGGCAAGCTTGGCAAAAATGTGTGGCGAAGTTTGGCAATGCTAGGCCTAGACCCAAATAGGATAAGTACGTACGTACTAGGAGTACTAGTGTTAAAAAAGAAAGGCGGGGTTTTCCTTCGCGGGATTTAATCGATACAAATCCTTGTTTCACATGTCAGTTAATGCGTATTTTTTCTCGAAAGACCAAAGAGCTAACCATCTCACTCCTCATCGCTTGATTAATGCAAAGGCCATGCAAACCAACCTTCTCACTTCCGCATGCATGCATGGGATATTAATGTCCTTGGTTGCTAACCCCATCGATTTTGCCTCGATTAGTGTTAGTGGCCCTTTGCAAATTGTAATTTTGATATACTGGCCTTGTGTACAAAAAATGGAGGTAGTAACTATATTTGACTTCCTTCCCCATTGCGGTGACGTCAACGATATCTTTTTTTGGGTGGTTCGGGGAAGTGCGTCCGACGGAGAACACCATTGAGGGAGACCACGATAAGTCGTTCGCAAGTGCCGCCTGCAAGCCGAGACAACCGCCTTATTCGCATCCAGGAAGTCCTTTACTAGTACTACTAGGAGTACTAGTGCGGTGAGATGGTTTCTCAAAGAAGACGATGGAGAAGCGGAGTCAGCGAAGAGTGAAATGATGGTTGCTTCGTCCGTGCTTTTGTGATTTGACACCTCACTACTTTGTGATTTGTGATAGAAGGGACAGGGGAGTAGAATATGTGCTCTATACTATACTACATGCATCCAAGCATGGGAGAAAGAGGAGAGACGTTGCATTTTTCTATTCCTTCAATTAATCAATCAATCAGGGAGCTTCGGTTCCATCTTTTTGGCTTTGGCAACACCGTCCACAATGGTTCCCATGATGCCAAAAGCTATTTTCACATTTGGCTACACATTGTGGATGCCCTTAACCGTACCACTTGGTTTTTCTCCTGTGTGCTATCTATCCAAATCTCAATTATATTGATCTAAAAAATTATAGAATCAAGATTAGTAAAAAGGAGGTGATTTTGCCGTGCGGATGGCGGGGGAGGTTTCTTATTTGAGCAATGCTACATCCACATAATGGTTTACGTGAAGTTCTGAACTGATGTGATGTGGGACTATTTGATTGGATTAAAGGAGAGGATTAGGCCCACCCCACCTGAAAATCAGGGGGGGCATATATAGATTAGATGGAAAGTATACGTAGCAGCTACGTAGCCCTTTGTAAGTCTAGGATTAGGCTTCTTATTTTCGGAGGACGTTGTCCTGGCGGTTTGCTAACATGCGGTCCCACGTGTCAGTGCTTTACCAAGCCGATCCGCGTCCCACATGAGGCAGAACAACGGCAGAAGCAACATGTGGTTAAGTTGAAGAAGATGAGGGAGAAGCGGATTCAGCAACGAGTGAAATGATGGTTGCTTCGTCCCTCCAACTTAACTGTGGTAAAGGTGCAGCTTTGTGATTTGACGCCTCATTGCTCATTACTACGCCGGCGCCATGACTGGGGTGCTTCACCCCGGCTGCTCTGCACTATATTCCGGTATGGCACATGGACCCGGTAGCTTGATGTCCCACATGTCGGCGAACGAGACTAGAAGATTCTGAAAGTGAGCGCCCACTCTTACAACGAAGGAGTAGGCGACCACGACAGCCCGATGAACTGTCACTTGTCTTGTATAGTACTATAGTTTTGCTGTTTCGCATTTATCCATCGATACAAACCCGATTAAACAGGAAAGGGCGGGATTTTTCCCGCGCGGTAGATGATATTGGACATACATTTCAAAGGCAATTTTAGTGTATGCAAACTGAATAATTATAAGTAACAATATGATATCTAGTAAAACTAAAAACACATATGATTTATTGTGTTAGAGTGTAGTAGTAGTGTTGTATTGCATAGTTGTTAGATGTAACATGCGAGAACGTGTAGAGATGTAGTTTTGGAGGGCCTACAGAGAGAAAAGCGTAATACGGTCACCGAACTTCAGAATAAGCTGATTACGGTCACTATATACGTTTTGCGGTGATTATACGGTCACTTGCTCACGGTTCAGCATCGGATTGCACTACATTGACCGGCCAAATAGTCTGCGTGGCGCCATGTTGACTAGTTAAATTGACCACGTTCCTTGTGGGTCCCACTGTCGATTCGCATAGGCAAAAGGTCGGATAAACACAAATTTACGCAGCGCGACAAGGCTCCAACCCGTGCGCAGGAATCACCTAGTTGTGTATGTATGCCGGGGCCTGATGTGTGCGCATGCACGTGTAGGTTGAGCACTTGAGCATGAGAGTGTGTGTTGGTCGTGTGGTGTACTGGTGTGTGCATGCATGCGTGCGAGTGTGCATGTGAGTGTTGCATGCGTGCGTGTGAGTGTTGCGTGCGTGCGTGGCTGTGTGTGTACGTGTGAGTGTTGCGTGCGTGCGTGGGTGCATGTGTTTGTGTGAGTGTTGCATGGATGCAGTTCGTGTGCATGCGTGCGTGTGTGTATAATCACCACACCAGATCCTGTGTGTTAAAACAAACGGCTCAGCATACCAATACAAGGCCACCTTGTCCGCTGTGCCCGCGGTCATGACTTCGGACCATCGTCCAAATATGTTTTTTGTCGTTTTGTTTTCATTCTTACTAGCAAGATGCCCGTGCGTTGCACGTAACATCAAGATGCATTTGCATGACTTGTTTATCTTGTGAGAGAAAAGGATGAACGAGGGAAGGCCTTATTTCCAAATGGGGAGAGGTGTGTGGGTACCTTTTTGCAAAATTGCCATAGTTTCTTTCCTATCCGCCGGATATAAATCGGACGGCCTATATTGAGGATGGTAGGCACACCATCATCACCAACTCTGTTTTTTATAAGAGTGTATTTTATGTATTTTATAAGAGTGTAGATGTAGAGTAGATACAAGTCAACAGGTGGGCACGATGGTAGTGAGATAATGTGATGCAACACTAGAGGTGCCACGTGGAGCGTTTAACTGGTCAACTAGTCATGTCATGAGCAAATACAGAGTTGTATGGTGAGCCCGTGACTGTATAATAACCACTAAACATAAATGGTGACCATAATGAGTGGATTCTAAAGTCCAATGTACGTATCGTGCTTTCGCTTCAAATACAATGATAGTCATTGCATATATCGCGAGAGAAAGATGAAACATGCGTGAATTTTCTGGGGGCTTACTTTTAGAGGACCTGGAGATAGTTTTGTGTGCATACGTGAAAGGGGCGTACAGGGGGGGGTATGCGATGGAGAGAGAGATGCTCTTCGTTTCTCTTTATTATGACTAACTTTCTATATAGTATAAAAATATACAAATTCACAGTGTGGAATAAATATCATTGTGGGCACCATGCAATGCAAATTAGTGTTCGTACTCCTCCATATAACTTTGTAATGTTGTATATATGTAGAAACTCTAAAATAATTTTTGGCCACACTTTATTCAAAAGGAATGTTGTATGCGAAATAAACGTGAAGAGAGGGCTTTTTAGATCAATGGGGTACGTGATGTAACATGTGTGAATGTGTAGTTGATGCATTTGGCGGGGCCTAGAGAGGTATGTGTGTGTATTACGTATTTGAGCGAGGCACGGACAGCGGGGCCGCCGGGGGGGGGGCGTGGGAGAGATAGCACGAGAAATGAGAGTGGTCTAGAGAGAGAGAGACGAATATGATGTCACGACAAGAGATTCCATCCCCTTGAGTGTGTATATGCAAGGGGGGAGGGAATAGAGGCACCAGGAGAAATTTTCTGCGTGTGTGGTGTTTGTGCTGGTATGTGTGGGTGTGAGAAGATAATGAGACGTGGAGGCAGAGGGTGTGTCACCGCGTGAGGTCCGGTGGGTCGAGGTGAGGCCCTTCGTTTGGTTCTGTCCTGCGCCACATTGGTCGGCCCGTGACGCATTTAGGAAGACCCATGGATGACTAGTCGTACAAGACAAAGATAGCAGAATTGTGAAGGACTCTTGTCCACTGACAAAGCCGGCTAGGATTTGTAACCCTAGGTTCTGGGACTAAGGTAATCCCTTTATCTCTGATATTACTATTCATCCAACCTAACTTTAAGGGGCATCCTCTGAGAATGCTCTGCTAGAATCATACTCGTCGATTAGGAAGAGAGGTGTGAGACAATGCGTGAGAGACAGGCGTAAAGATAATGTGCGTACATGAGACACGTAGGCAGGTCCATGTATATAGAAAGGGTCGATGAGGATTGTGCATGTGTATGTTTGCGAGGAAGAGTGCTTGTGATAAAGGTTAGTGAAAACAGTTGTAAATGGTTACGAGAGGGAGGGAGGGTTATATCTAGAGCATGTAAAAGTAGAAAGACACCTCGGGAGAGAGTGTGTGAGCATGTGTGAGAGACCACCGATGGAGAGTGAAACTACACGTAGAAGACTGCTCTACACATTGATTAAAGATATAAATTGTATCCAAATATTAGGATGCGATCATGATATTTGCAATTCACGTAAGGAGCGGTCATTGATCCATCAGACATCTAGATTCTATCGAATTTGAGCATGTCTATGTTATTATTCGACACAATTGATCCACATAGTTAGTATTTTGAACTCCAGACAATGCATCATTTTAGCAATCGAATATAAACGTGAGTATAGTTCATGTTGTGTGTGTAAAGCACATTATACATACGAAAGTTACACAATGGACATTATAAATAGCTAACTATGAACTAGCATACATTTGAATTCAACTTAAGGTGGTTTAAAAAAATCGAATTCAACATAAAGTCCATTCAATTATCTTAATTTGATATCATGGCATTTGTAAACCATACCTAAATTATGGGGGCACCAATCTTTGCTCTGATTTTGTACATAATAGCATATGTAGTCGTGTACAAAATAGATTCAAATTTAGCTCCTCCATTCCAAAATAATCACAGTTATAGGATTTTCAAGTGTCAAAATTTCAAAAAGAAGCGGATAATTTAAAGAGGTTTTCAAACATACAAGGTCAAATATAACGTTGTTTGTTTAGGTCAATCCTCATAGTTCAAGAGTACTCTAAACGTGAATGCTTGTGTTTCAAAATTTGGAACGAAGCACCAAAAGAGCATCTACTCGCCGGAAACCGCGTGAGACCAATGTTTGGTAGTATAAGGAAATTACTTTTCTAATAACTCTGGCCCGTGAAACCTACCGGCCCGATGTCCAAAGGTCTAAACCGGGGTAGGTTTGTAGCTTCATCTAGACGTCATGCAACCGCATCCGAAAAACATTCATACACAATGGTCGCCTAAGCACACATGCGCGCGGTCGAAATCACTCCCGCCCACTATTTGGGACACCTGGGATTACCATCCTACCCCCGACCCGTAGTAGGTCTGAAATTTAAGAGGGGGGCAAAGTTTGTACTTTCCCCAAATTTCAAACAAGCGTGTCCCATCTTACATTCAAAAAGCCAAAAACAAGCGCGTCCCTGCATCAAACATGGTTCCCCCCACCCATCTGATTCCCCATTCGTACTCCGTGGGCACCAAAACTACCTCTCCACCAGCCGCGAAACCCCAGCGTCCTCCGTCCGCCACCCCATCCCACCCATCAACCGCCGCCCTCCTCCATCATGCCAGAGCCGATACCCCGACGGCGTTGTCCACCGCAACCTCAACCGCAACGCCCTCCACGGCTAGTAGTCGAAGCCGAGGCCGAGCCGTCTGCATTCGAAAGGTTCAACCACGCCGTCCTGCGCCTCACCGCTGCCGCTCCAACTTCGCCACCCTCCACCGCACCGGAGTTGTTCCTGCTACGCCGTCCTTCGCCGCCTCGGATCTGCTTCCCCTCCGCCGACATACGGCCATGGGCAACACAGTCAACAATTTGGCCATGGGTTCGTCCAAGCCTACACCCTCCAGAACAACGGTTTCCCTGGTAAAAAGAAGAAGATCAGCGCGACATGTGGAGGTGACCACACCGGCAACTGAAAAAGGTACTCCTCTTCCCTTATTCGTGCAAATCTTACATCTCTGCTTGCACGGTATTCATCCCATAGAAAACACTAGTTGAACGCTTCTTCTTGATACTAGATGTTCCTAGTAACTCGCGATGCACAAGGTTTCTCCTCATATACTATTTCAACTTAGCTAGAGGTCCGCCGCCTCAATTTCAATTTACGCCGCTTGATTCCCAATTAACGGAACCATTCCCAGTAACAGCGCTAGTACGCCTATTACGCCGGGGAAGCAGCGCCTTGGTGTTTATCTTAGGGGCGTGTGCGGCCTAGAGCTACTGGCGCCTGGTCTGGAGGTCGGTCGGGATTAAAGGGATGGCCTGGGGGCGCTGCCAAGCACGGCGGTGGTGTGAGGTCGATGGGAGGGCGGGGCGGCGGAGGCAGGGGTCTGGGCCGGTAGTCGCTGGCGGTTCGAGAAAGATCGTCAACAGTGACTGGCGGGAGGTAGACGAAGGCCATCTACCCGTTCCTTATAGATCAGACGGTTCATTAAAAATCGGTGACCTATTTATTTTCAGTCGACTGTTATCTTAGATATGACCACATGTGGTGGTGTGCTGGAGGAGTACCTGCATTTCATGTGCTCATATATTAAAAAATCATACGGAGTAGAATCTAATTTTGTTTGTCATGCAATATTGTAGAGCTATCATATGTCTCCTGTCATTTATTTTTCAGCCACCTGCTATCTGCTACTTTTACAGTGCACTAGTTCTGCACACACTTCACCCTTACTCTTACTATTGTGTTTTTATGCAAGGGTATTTCAGACTCTGCTACCATGAGAGAAGCCAAAAATAAAAGAGAGAAGTCGTTCCAACTTTCTTCGTGCTTAGGCAAGACACATTTCGGCACTTTAAAGCATGCAGTGTCAGCAGATGGAGATGGTAAACGTAGCTCTGGAGTTGATGACCTCGCTCGCAATGAACCACCATCCCAGGTGCTTGCTTTAACTTCGCGGTGTCATATGTGGTTGCATGTTCCATATGGTGTCTAGCTTGTATTCGAAAGGTCAAGTCGGTAAGATAAGGAAATATATTTTTTACATGAACCACCATCCCGTGAGCACCCGGAAGACAAATAGCTTAGTCGAGCCTTTGGCCGAGCCAAAGGTGACAAGCCCAAAGAAAGATAGGCATCACACGGAAGCCAACTAAAAAGCTGCGATGGTGGCGAAGCAGCCCGCCTCCCACCAGGCTCTCAGGTCCTAGATGATCATGCTCACCACTCTAGCCGGAAGTCTAGCTTGTATTGCTTCCAATTTGGTTAAATTGCATCTGCTTAGCTTACACATTATACCTTTGAATATGACATGCCTTTCTGTTTTTGGTACATACTAGTACATCTGTACATTAACCATGTTCTTACATCAAACTAATGTTCTTGTGTATCCCTCATCAATCACTTATGACGAGTCGTGCAGGCAAGGGGACTACTCCTTATTTAAAGAATGCAGCGTCGACCTCCGACATGATTCTCAAGAAAGCGAAATGCTAGATGAAGATAGTGAACGTAGCTCGTAGTTGATTACAGCATTTCCCTGCACTAGCATCGCAGTGCTTGCTCTAACTTGGCAGCGTGATATGTGGTTGCATGTTGCATATGGTGTCTAGATTGTAATTCTTCCAATCTGGTTAAACTGCATGTGCTAGTCTCGCTTAGCTTATACATTATACTGTTAATGTGACATGCCTTCCTGTATTTAGTACATAGTACATCTGTCTATTAAGCATGTCCTTACATAAAACTATTGTTTTTGTATCCGCATCAATCAACATGACGAGACACCTTTAGTATATGCAAAGGCGATATTAGTTGCATCTTTCATATGATTTATAGCATGCAATCGCTTCTAATTTGTTGAAATTCCATTTATGATGGGACGCTTTTAACTTGGCGAGTCATATTGGTTGCATCTTTCATGTGGTGTCTAGCTTGCATTGCTTCTTATGTGCTGGAATGGTTTCTACTTAGTTTACACAAACAGTTGTGAACATGCCATGCCGTCCTGTTTTTCGTACATATTCCATCCTGGTATCATGTGTTTGCCTTACATCAAAGTAGTGATGCATGAATGAGTTCTGAAGAGAGAATTTTATTGCTTTTTCTGGTCGGTTTTACTTGACAATTCAAAATCAATAAAGCGGAAGGAAGTTAGCAAGGCATCGGATAAAGGTGCTCCTTCCGAACGGAGGGCCTCTACAGTTTCTACTCCTCCACACCCTCAAGATGATTTCCAAGACAACACATGCATAGACACTCAACAAAGTTGTGTTTATGATGAGCACGTCTCCCCTAGTGCAGCATCACCGGTGCTCCCTCTAACTTGGCAATGTTATATGTGGTTGCATGTTATGTGTGATGTCTAGCTTGTATTGCTTCTAATTTTGTTGAATTCCATCTTCTTACTTTACACATTATACTTGAATAAGACACGTGTTCCTCGCTTTCTTGAACATACAATATCATCTATCGCACCATGTTCTTACATCAAATTACTATTGTTGTGTAACCTGCAACAATCACTTATCATACGACACGTTTGACTTGGAGTGTGATATAGGTTACATCTCACATTCTTTTCTAGCTTGTACTACTAATTTGTTGAAATGGCACTTATGACGAGACAGTTTTAACTTGGTAGAGTGGTATTCGTTGCATCTTTCATATGGTGTCTAGCTTTCATTGCTTCTAATTTGTTGAAATGCCTTCTCCTTAGTTTACACATCATAAGCTGTGAATATGCAATGGCACTAATGACGAGAGACCTCTAACATGGTAGTGTGATGTTGTTTGCATCTTGCATATGATTTATTTCTTGTACTACTTCACATTTGTTTAAACGCCATTTATGATGAGACACCGTTATTAACTTGGCAGAGCGATATTTGTAGCATCTTTCATATGGTGTCTACCTTCCATTGCATTGCTTCTAATTTGGTGAAATGTCTTCTTCTTAGTTTACACATCATAGTTCTGGTTATCTCTTCCGTCCTGTTTTTCATACATATTACATCCTCCTATCATGTGGTTGTCTAACATCAAAGTTCAGTTAAATGCATCACGCATCAATTTGTTCTGAAGAACTAAATTGTTATTCGTTTTTCTTGTTGGCTTGACTTAACATGGCACAGAGAAAGAGGAAGAAACACAGAATGGCAGGGAATGAGAAGTGGATGAATCCTGCAGATTATGTTGGTACTGATGGTGCAATAGAAGGTCAAAGTCCAGTGGAAAATTCTACAAACACGGCATCCCATGCTACACGAGTTGCAAAAAAATCCAAACAGAAACAAATAGCTGCCACCAAACAAGCAGAGACAGCCCTAGTTCTTGCAACACCTACCACAGTACTACCAGCTGCACGACTTACTAAAGGCCAATCGAGCTAGCAAAGACGTTCCCAAGCTCCCTTGCCACCTGACACTACTTCCCAAGCACTCTTGACACAAGACGAGTTGGCAATATCAGATGAACCTTGTGAGCTTCAAAAGCAAGAAGGTAGTTACTGGAGTCAAGTTACAGTTGCATGCTTCTTTATATGTAGTCTCACAGTTTGATGTACACTAACACTTCCTATGTTTGTTGTTGGACTAGCACGTAGGCGCAAGAGGAAACAATCATCAGGGATAATGCTCGATAGGTTAACTAAATCTAGAGGAGGAAGAATGGAGATCCGTTTTGAGGCAGGTTGAAGAAGGCCACGTGATGCTACAGAGTCAGCCAAGTTAGTATCAGAGGCAGCGGTTGCCGTTAGGTGTCATGTACGTATCCTCCCAACATGGATTCAGTACAGGAATGACAAAGACGAAACCCAGTTCAACACCCTCCTCGACCATTTTTCTATAAGTATGGTTATGTATGGAAACTAGTAACATCGTCTTGCTTTGTCCCATACTTTCTAGGTTGCTGATAATGAGACTCCCATAATTTTCAACAGATGAGGTTCAAGTTGGATAGCCAAGATGATGCAACCAGACAAGCTTGCACCCATGTTTTCAAGTCTGCTCATGACAAGATGTCGGTATAACTTGAGGAAAACTCACTTTGAAGGCAAGGCTAACGGTGAACTTTTCCAAACATCTCGATGGAAAATATATCGGATGAAGACCGGAGGGCCTTGTTAAACATTGGTCCGATCCAAGTATCGGGTACATTATATATATGTGATCAGATCACATGTTGAAGTCCTATTTACGCATGTGCCACACAAATCTATCTTCTTGTAGGTGAACTGTTCAAAGAACAAGGCCAACCGTACGAAAGTGAAATTCCAACAGACGACAGGATCTCGTAGCTATATTGCACACAGCGAGGCTCTTGTAATTAGCTACTGTTTCACTCTTTTCGCTATACCATATTATCAGATCTATATTGACTTGTTTGAAATGTAGAGGAAAGCCCACAAGAACCAAAAAGTACCTGAACCAAATGTTGTGGAAATCTTCAAGGACCTGTCACACCAAAGAAGAAGAAGGGCATGACTACACCACCAAAGCCGCTGTTGTAAGTCCTTAATCCTCATGCCTTTTAACTACTACTTACTCGACTTGTGCCTTGAATCGCATGGTTTGCAGCCAATGTCTATTACTCTTTTCAATTTTATACACAATTGTCTTAGCGTATCATTGCACCTTACAAGGTTTAAAAGAGAGGAGTGATGTTCCTTTGATCTTGACTCGTAATCTAGTTCCGTGCTGGACTTGCCCACACAACGTTACAATTGCCTGTTTGTTTGTTCTCAGTTGTTTTGTGATATGAATGATGTCATACTATGCTTACCGTATTATAAACTTCGTCTCTTTATCCTTAGCCCTCAATACAATGTGAAGAAATAGACAATACATTAGCGATGGTACATGGTCATATGTTTGGAACCTGGTTTTATTATGTACTTTGCAATAAAATACAACTAATATTTTATATGGGTTCACCAGAATAAGTTATGTATATAGACCAAAGTTGTTTGGTTTTTCTGCCTCCTTAATATCTTCTGTTCTGGTACTACTAATGTAAAACCTCAACTTTTCAGCGAGCTATGGAAAAAATGGTGGAACCGCCACCTTCTGAAGGTGGCGAGGCAACTATAACCGCAATGTCAGCTCTTGCTGCAGCTTGGTCAAGACATGTCCACTAACAGTGCCAAAAGCACGTTCCTGCGTAATACTGGGTTGGTTGTTAAGGCAATATAGACCAAACTGCCTCATGATCAAGATATGCAACCTCAAACCAATGATGAATCACTGCTCCAGACACAAGTCCATACCCTAACACAGGCCCATTGTGAAACAAGGAGAAACATTGCTCAATGTCCTCAAGATATGCATGGTTTTGAAACCAGACTATCGACATTTGCTATGTTGTTCAGAGCCTAGGGAAATGAAGGCGAGGGTTATGGTGCTCCATCGGACAATATAGCATGAAAACGTAATGATCAGTCACGTGAACTCAACCACGAACTTACGGTGGTGCATTTATCTCGCTAGACTGTTAAGTTTTATGCCAACCTTCCTTTTGTTATATAGTTTTAATTTGTTTTGGTGCGATACAAAATTTATTCTTAATGTGCAGCCACCGTCAAGAAAACAAAGAAGCCATTTTTGTATAGTGTAGGGTGTTCCCTATATTTGCACCGGTGGCGATCTTTGATGCCGAGTGGATGTAATCTGTGTAATCGCCTTTAATAGCCTAGCGTTAGTTTCGCCTTATTTATTTCCTAGTCTTCTTTTTCCCTGGTTTGCTAGTGGTCAGAACTACCATGGGCCATATACGGGCCGTAGGGATCCATGGGTCTCCTACGGGCCGTCGATAAATGGGCTCAGAATCGGTGGGCCTCGGCCGTGGGATAAATGGGTCTACATGGGCCGTAATCGGGCGTAATTGGTATCGGCCAAGACGGTAACAGCCGTTAACAGCCGTAGGGACAGCAAAGGCTTAATTTTGTCACTGCATAACGGGTCGTTAATGGGCGAGAATATAGGACGGCCGAAACGGCGAACGGGTTAACAGTGCCGTAAACGGGCCGACTCTTGCCATGGGTCAATTTGGCCCATTAGGGTAACAGCCAAGAATGGGCCGACTCTTGCCATGGGCGAATTTGGCCCATTAGGGAACAGCCAAGAACGGGCCGACTCTTGCCATGGGTAATTTGGCCCATTAGGGGAACAGTCAAGAACGGCCTAAGTAATCAAGGGTCAAAAGGAGCCCAAGAACGTATGGGCCGTCAATAGGCCGAAAGCTAACACAGGCTGGAAACGGCCCATGTAAATCACGGGCCATTAACGGGTATAAAGAAAATTACTGTTCATTATGGGCTAGAGTCACCGTGGGCCTATAAAGGGCCGAAAGATACGAAGGCCTCATATGGGCCAAAAGACGTCGTGGGCCATACATGGGCCGAAAGTGAAATGGGTTGGTGTTATATTCGACGGCCCACATGACATTGTTGGGCCGATTTCCTTTAGGGCCTAACGGGTCGTGAGTTAACGGGCCGTAAAATGGGCTATTTGCAAAGAGACCGTTAACAGGCTTTTCATGGGCCAGCCTGTTAACTTTTGACCAAGTCAAACGGGGCGCTTTGTAAGCTAAATGGGCCAGTGGTGGGCCATGGCACGTGTCGACATATCATAGGCACCTATCTCGACCCAATCGACAAGTCGACACGTGTTTCGTCCGGCCAATAAGAATTTTACACGTGGAAATTTCCCATTGGTCAGGGCTGTTAACGGGTTATCGGATCCAAAACCCGACCCGATAGCTTATAGGCGTTCCGTTACGGTGGATGCCACGTGTCGGTCACCCTTGACGAAAGCACTTCTGTGACGCGCGATTTATCGTCATGGAAGTGGACACTTCCGTGATGATAATTTTGGTAATGTCATGGAACACTTCTACGACAAAGACAGTATGACTATCTTGATTCTGTCATAAATTTGTCATGGATGTACATGCATGACAAAAAACGCGACCTACTGTGACAAACACGTATCATCACTGAAGTGTATTTTTTTGTAGTGGGTGGCCATGGAGCACCTGCTTCCTCATGAGGTTGCCGAGCGGGAGCTGGAGATGCAGGAGGCGGCGGAGCTCGAGGAGCGCCGGGAGGAGGAGTTGCGCGTGGCCGAGGTCGAGGTAGAGAAGAGTCTGTCCATCGAGGAATCGGCAGTGGAGTACCAACACGAGCTCTGGTGTAGCCACTACTACAAGTACTACAACCTTGAGGGCGGCGCCGAGGACGAGGACGGGGACGTGGCCAACTTCAGCAAGGGGGACGCGGAGTCCACCAACGGCGGCATGTCGCCAGGACAAGTCATCGACGTCTCATCTCACACCGGCGATGAATAAGCCGGCGCGGCGGCGGATTTGTTAAAATTATGCGTACTTAGGCTTTGTTTTTAATGCTGGTCTTTTGTTAGAGCAATGTTTAGGTCAACTGGCTCTGTTTAATTACTAAAATTTCTCGATTTAATAAGTGTGGTCTGTCTGCTGTACGCTCTTTTGTGTGCCCAAATTAGCAAGCGATGTTAAATTATGCAATGACGTACCTGGGGAAATTTCCACAAAAATTTGAATTATCAAACTCATCCATGCGCGTAAAGTAGAAGAATCGTTTGTGATGCACACAATCGTTCAAAGTGAATGGTCCGGCGGCACCGCGTGCAAAGTTTCCCTCCACATTCCCAAAATTTTGGCCTACCGCCAAAATATCTACCCCCGCCCCCCTTCCCACCCCCTTTTCTCCCCGACCACAAGTCACATTTCCCATGTTTCCTCCTTCCTTCCTTCATTCCTAAGCTATAGCCTCTTCCTCGCTCTCGTCGTCTCGCATCCTATCGTCGGGGTCGCCATGGTCTTCTTCAAAGACCTCTCCAGCGGTTCCTCCTCTGGCGACGACTCCTTCACCACCCGGGTATGCCTCTCTTCTCTCTCTCAGGCTATGACTTGGAATGAAGGATTTTTACTCGATGGTTTATTTGAGTCATTTCTTCCTCTTGTAGCTCCCTAGGACCATCAGTGGCAACGAATGGAGCTGGGTGGCTGAAGATCTATCTGCTCGTTGTCACTATCAATCTCCATGTGTGAAGCTAGTTGCGTTTGAATCTGTGGACAGTGGGAGGAAGTTTCTGGCATGTGCAGAGAAGGTTAGACCCTCTTTCGTTGTTACAAATCATTTGTTAGATGTGATTCGAGACATTGTCACGGTCCCACCCCATTCATACCACACATTCAAACAAACGCATCCTAAGACAGTGTCATAGTTTGTACCTAGTATCTTAAATTGTTGCCATCTCATCAGCGGTGCCATTAGAAAATTATTTGGCACCGCTTCAGCAGTTTGTGCAACCAACTTTGGTCCACACATCCGAGCAGCGAAGCAGTAAAATACTAAATCCTTATGGCACGAAAGAACTAGGCATCGGAGCAACTACGCTGCATTGGCTCGCTAGGGCAGGGCACCAGTGCGAGATCTAGCAACAGTTGTCTTTACCCCAGTTTTGGCATACATAGTGGACGGCCTTAGTGCTATTAGTTCTATGTTACTAAATTTGTGCATGTACACACCTGTTAGTATCAATTTGTTGTCATCCAAACACTATGGCTATGTTGTTGCAGTTATATTTACCTTCCTCATAAAATGTTCAATTTGTTATTTATTGTACATGAGTAAGAACTTGTAGCGTCGTTGTAGTTAAGTATAGCTTCTGATGTTCCAGAATTTGGTTGTTGTCTCAGTAGCAATTAATTCATTTGCACATTGATCTTTTTGAGAAGATATGTCATAATTAACATGTTTCTTCAGTTTTTCAAAATAAGCATTGGTGATTTTCTATGTTGCTATAAACACATTTACCCTACAATTGTTACTGATCTAAATATTATAGGATGAATGGAAGTGTTCTTACTTGGAGTGGGTTGATCAAGAGTGGCCACAGCCTTTGAAGATGTGCCTGGCGAATCTCTGGAGCATGTATGAGGAAGAGAATAGACGTAGGCTTAGAGAAACTGTTGTCAATGCTGAAGAATATTTGAAGATGCAGGATAAAAAGTTGAAGGTGGAGAATGAGCTAGATTTCTTAAATCAGGCTTTGCTAAGATGGTGTTGG
The DNA here is from genome assembly GCA_021605145.1 of Aegilops bicornis. NCBI lineage: Eukaryota > Viridiplantae > Streptophyta > Magnoliopsida > Poales > Poaceae > Aegilops > Aegilops bicornis. The sequence continues at coordinate 395,638,184 of CM038673.1, read as the reverse complement.
CGAAGGAGGAGGCACTTTCCCAGTTGGCCCGTGCAAGACAGGTTCTTGCTGAACTGAAAGCAGAGGTGGATAAGACGAGCATGGATGATCTCGATTAGGGAAATGAATATATTGTTCTTATGAAGTTGAACTAGCTATATGTTGTACCGTGATGTTTTCTTGTAGCTACCGTACTGTGATGTTATAATATATTTATGTGCCTGGTATGAAATTGGCAAACAGATGTTCGATATGAAATATGAATTTGCGTAATACTGGAATTATTAATTATAAACTAATAAACCTGCTAAATGTGTCATGGACCTTTGCAAACGGTTCTAGCAGTAAAAGCGCTTGCGATGGATAGCCTAATGCCACATAGTTTTCTTCCTCAAATCGTGTGTGATATAGTTGATAAAAGCAAACAGTTAACCAAGGCAGACCGTGTGTGATAGTTATACCTTTCACACAAGAGCCTACACATAAAACTGTGTGGGATGTACGTACGAACGGAAACGTCCCTGCATTGACTGTGTGGGATGTACATAAGAACAGAAACTTATTCCTTGGATTGACTGTGTGTGATATACATACGAATGAATATGTTTTTCTGGGATTCACCGTGTGGGATGTACATACCTACGAAAATGATTTTCTCGTATTACCGTGTGGGATGTACATACCTATGGAAATGATTGGGTTTCGATGCCTCGCCCGATCACACACGGCCCCAGCCAGTGTCCCAGGAGGGCCTATCCCCGACGATTTTTGGGTCGTGTGGGAAGGACCTCCTATCGCCCACACTCACTTGGCGACGGTTCCAAATGCCGTCACAGAAAGGGGTTAAAAACCGTTTGTATAGCACGGACGCGCACCAGTGTATCACCAGCAAGAGATCTCCAAAAAGTTTCGTGGCATTTGGACTCGTTTGGTACTGATATTCTGCAAAGTCAAAAACAAGTAAAAAACAGCAACTAGCACTGGGCACTAAGTTAATAGGTTAGTCCCAAGAAATGATATAAAGTTGCTTGTAAATGTACATAAAACATCCAAGATTGGTAATATAATAGCATGGAAAAATCAAAAATTATAGATATGTTGGAGACGTATCAAGGCCCAATGTAGCAAGGAAGAACTTATGTTCTGATTTTCCCTTGGTATGACGAGGAGGATGTGTATAAAACAACTTATCCTCTTAAATGATCATTTTTATCCAATGTGTATTGCTTTTCCTATGCAACTGTTCTTGATCCTGAAAGCGGCCGGTCATCGGCTTCAGCCCCTGTGTAGATGCCACACATGGTGTTTCTTTAAAACGCGTACACCCACAACCAACGTCTCGGGGCCCGGAGGCGACGGCGTGTTTAGAGAACCTGGCAATCAGACTATAAAGGCTTGATAACTTTCACTTAGTCATAGGAACTCGATTCATGACGTAGTTTATCTAGCCCCCAGTGAAGCAGTTATCGGCTCAGTCGAAATGTACCTAGATTAACACCTCGGTCCTTGTAACAAGGACCCTTCCTTTATCATGGCATAACCCCTAGCGGCTTTTAGTTTGACACTATCTTTGGATTGCCGACCAGTTTGTGCTTATTGTGACAGTTGATTTTCGGCTTTCTCCACTGAGGCACTTGAGCATTCGAGTTGGAATTACAATCGCAGTGGTTCTCCCTTTATGCTCCTAGCTAGACATAGGGAATGTAGGAGGTAAACACAGGAGTCGGGCAACCCACTCATTGACCAAAATCACAATTCAAAACTAATGCATATAATGCTATATCTGAGATGTCGTACAATTTATTGGACTTGAGCATAGGCTTGATTCTAAATCCGAGCCACCGGTTAAATTCAGGGTCATCTGCAAGTACAGCTAAAGGGCCAAATAAAAAAAGGAAGAGTGATGTGTGCTAGGACCGAGAAAAGGTATGTTTTATTATTCATGAGCCTCAATAATAAATGCCAAGCTTTTTACATGGGAGAACCATAACCAATATAGAGAGTATGCGAGAAAGAAAAATAATGGAGTGTGATACAGGGCTTTAATGGACCGGCCGTTTGAACCGTATCCTTCCATGCCGCACGTCTGCGCCTCCGTGCTGTTGACCAGCTCTGCCTTGTTGATGCCAAGGGTATAAGAAGACGTCCGATTACTCTGCGTGGGTTGTGCTGGATGCATCTGAAATGCGGGGCCCTTAATGGGGCTCGGGCCGTAGTGACAGCTTGACGCTGCCGAAACGTACTTCCTGTCGGGCCTTTATTGTGCCGAAGAGATTGCTAGGCGGTGGGTGTGTTCAATTGATCCGAAATAGCACGCCCTATTTTTATGCTCCCCGGGCTCCCAAGGTATATTAAGTGCAAAGTTGTGCACTCTAGGTATGTAAGCTGCTACCATGAAGCGGGAGCTGGGGAGCACGTGTCCCTATTTAGGATGTACGCAAGTGTGTCCTAGAGCCGAAGGGAGAATGCAGACATGTTTGGAAGAACCTAGTAGATCCAGTCGAGCAGATCGTCGGGCCTCTTCCTCGGCTGCGTAGGCAGCCGTTTGCTCCTCTGTTCGGAGAGAGCGCTCTGTGTTACCATTGATGGTGATAACACCGTTGGGCCCCGGCATTTTGAGCTTTAGATAGGCATAGTGCAGTACCACATTTAAGCGGGCGAATGAAGTACGGTCGAGCAACACATGATAGCCACTACAGAAGGGAACTATGTCAAAGATCAAGTCCTCACTTCCGAAGTTGTCAGGGGAGCCGAAAACGACTTCCAATGTTAAGGTGCCCGTGCATCGGGCCTCGATGCTAAGGATGACACCCTTAAAAGAGGTGTTACTGGGTTCGATTCTTGACAAATCAATGCCCATCTTCTTGATCGTGTCTGTGTAGATCAGGTTCAGGCTACTTTCATCGTCCAAGAACGCGGGTTAGGTGGAATCCATCGACAATGGGTTTAAATTAGTCTTTGGATACAAATCGCCAGAATGTATATTCTTCCTCAATATGCTATTGAGAGGAAAAGGATTTAATCCTTTATAAGAACTAAAGTTTTCATCGTAATATAAAAATAAAAAACTTAAGGATGCCTTAAGTATATCATTTCAAATTCAGTTATTAATAGAACGAATCACACTTTTACCACTAAACTATACCCGCTACATTGTAGATTATGGTATAAATGGTACCCTTTGTCAAGGATAGCCATTTGACAAGAAGGCTAATTCCACCTTATTGAATCAGATGTAGAAGTATCATGACACTCAGCCGTTGGTACTTCTACTTCGATCGCTCGCCTTTACTTTAGGATTTAGATAGCCCCTCTGGTCTGTAAAAAAAATCTTTTCTTACCATGCTAATAGCGCCTGAACCAAATGTATTTATTTGTGGGTTCGATTCTTGACAAATCAATGCCCATCTTCTTGATCGTGTCTGTGTAGATCAGGTTCAGGCTACTTTCATCGTCCAAGAACGCGGGTTAGGTGGAATCCATCGACAATGGGATCTAGGACCAGAGTAGCCGACTCGCCATGACGGATACTAGTTGGGTGGTCCTTTTTGTCAAAAGTGATCGGGCAAGACGACCATTGGTTATATTTTGGGGCTACAGGCTCTAAGGCGTAGACGTCCCGAAGTGCATGCTTCCGCTCCCTTTTGGGAATGTGCATGACGTAGATCATGTTGACATCCTTGACGTTAGAGGGGAACTGCTTTTGGCCGCCGTTATTGGACCTGCGAGGTTCATCCTCATCGTCGCTGCAAGAGCGGTCGTTGACAGTTTCCTCATATTTGTTTTACCGGCCTGTTTGAACACCCAACAATTTCGATTGGTGTGGTGAGCGGACTTGTCTGGGGTATCTTGAATCTGGCAAGACCGATCGAGTATTCTATCCAAAGCTCTACGGCCATCCTTGTCCCCTTTGAAGGGCCTCTTCTTAGGTCCGCCTCGTGAGCCGCTCAACCCTGTGTTGACTGTTGGGTCCTCGGTGTCGCAGCCGATGTTTTTGTTTTGATACTTATTCCTGTTGCACCTAGATTTCCCATTGCCCTCACGTGCTTTTGAGCTGTCGGAGTCGCTCCTGTGGGAGCTACAGGCCAGCCAGCTGTCCTCGCCCGCACAAAAGCGGGTCATCAAGGAGGTGAGAGATGCCATGGTCCTTGACTTGTCCTGCCCGAGCTGACGGACGACCCATTCATCCCGGATATTTTTCTTGAATGTTGTGAGAGCCTCGGCATCGGGATAGTCAATGATCTGGTTCTTTTTGGTCAGGATCTAATTCCAGAATTTCTGAGCTGATTTGCCATCCTTCTGGACTATATGGCTAAGGTCGTCGGCATCCGGGGGTTGAACATAAGTGCCCTGGAAGTTTGCCCTAAAAGCCTCCTCGAGCTCCTCTGTAACATCCCAAAATTCTAAATTTTGGAATGTTATAATAAATAGATAGTTTTGATTGATTGACTGAAAGTGAAACTTTTTGAAAGTTAAATGAGAGGGAATAAAAGGACTTTCCCAAACTTTCCTCTTTTCATTCGTGATCTCCGTGAATTCAAATTCTTTTTCACCACAAAACCCTGGAGAGAAGATGACATGACTTCTTCCATTTATTTAAATGACAAGGGGTGTTGAAAATATTTGAATTTCATTTGAGAATATTTCCAATTCGAAACTTTATGCAACTCAATGATTTTCACGAGCGAAGATAAAATGACTTCTTCAAAACATATGAAACATGAGTTGGGAGTTTCAAAGAATTAAATTCAAAGTTCTTTTGAATTTATTTTCAATTTGGAGTTATTTGAGTTTTATTCAAATTATTTTCCTCCAAAAATAAAATGCATGGAAAATAGGGTAACATGATTCCCTACATCAGAAAATTGGAGAGAAATAAATTTGAATTAAGTTTGGTATTTTAAAAATGATTTTTGTTGGATTTTTCTAGAGCAGAAGCACTCTTTGTTTTATTGAATTTGTGTGTATTTTATTTAAAGCTAGAATAATGTTCATCTTGTAGGAAATCTTTTTCTGAAAATTTTGATATATAATATGCCTATGTTTCATTTTTATTTTATTCTCTTTTATTTATTTTTGCTGTCTGCAAAATGTTTTTTTTAACTTCGACCCGTAGGGCCGGCCCAGCCTAGTCAAAGGCCACGGCCCAGCCGGCCCACGCGCCAAGCCGCCGCCCGACTCGGGAGGAGTTCACCGCCACGCCTCCCGGCGCCGCCACCGCCGTCAGCCGCCTCGGTCTCCCTTGCCCTTCTCCACGCAACCCCGCGGCTCCCCTCCTCCTTAAGTACCGCGCCCTGGACCCCTCTCTCCCCTCTCCTCCCGCATCTCGCGCCTCGCCGCCGCCGGCGAGATCCGCCAAGCTCCGCCGCCCGAAGCCGCCACTCTCGCCGCCGACGACCACCGCCGTCGCCACCATCGACTCCGTCGCGCTGCGCCGCCTCTTCCCGACCCCTTTGCCGGCCTCGAAGACCACCGGAGTCGCCTCGCTGTTCAGACCCGACGCCGCCGCCGGCGTTCTTCCTCACCACCGACGACCCGCCGCCGCGGTAAGCCACCGGCCGCCCTTGTCCGTTCGATCTTGGATAGACGGCTAGTATTAGATCTAGTTGTTTTTTTATTTTCCGAACCGGTACTTGTTAAATAGCGAACGCTCGCTGTTTACCTCTTCGGTAGCGAGCGATTTTTATTCGTTAGCGATCGGTAACGAACGTTCACTATTTAGTCTTTTTCTTTTATTTTAGTTCTCTGCCAGGGACCTATTCGCTAGGTTTTATTTTACAGATTAGCCCCTGGTTTTCAAACACTCATAACTTTTTGCTCGTTAGTCGGAATTAGATGAAACCAACGCCCACTTCTTCGTTATGATCTCCTCTATCCAGTAATCTAACTTAAACATGTTTTTGAAAGTTTTAAAATTTGATTTCAAACTGATTTGTATTTGAACTTCATTTGATCATTACTTGAGTTTCGTAACTCCGATTTAGTTGATTCTTTTTGCAAATCGAAGCTCTTGACCTAAACTTTCTGATAAGGCCAAATTCACATAATTTTGGTACTGTTAGAAATTGTTTTATGCTGCAAGAGTTATTTGCTTGGTTTTGATGTTTTCCGAGTTGTTCTCTTCGTTCTTTTCGATCTTTTGAGTGATTGCTTATGTGTGGTTACTATTGCTTGCTCACGGTAGATTGACCGGAGTGTGACGAGTAGAACTATCAAGAATTTTGAGTGCGAATCATCTTCATCAACATTGCAGGCAAGTTCACACTTTGATCATACTCTTTTCATACCCAGTTTTTTTTATGCATTAGATCTATCCTCAAACATTGCATGATTAGGATCTAATTAAATTGTGGGTTCTGGGAAGTAGTTTGAGGTAGTACCTATTACCTGTTTATTTTCAAACCCTTGGGAGTTACTTCTATGTTTGCTTATTATGCCATGCTATGCTAGTAGACGTGGATTGGGTGAGTGTATTCCATGACGGATGTGAGATTGTTAAATTAATGGTTTATTTAAGGTGGCAACTTAAACACACATCTGGGTGGATTGAGGCACCTGGTTTCCATCAGGACTTGCCTGTTTTTCTTCGGACCGCCACCCAGGCTCAAAGGGATCATGAGATTATTCATGCTAGAAACTTCCGTGTGCAGCCACATGCTACTATGGGCTCTAACAAAGTTGACTAAGTTGTGCGAACTCTTATGGGTAGACTAGCTGATGTAGGGGTTGTAGGTTGGTACGGTCTACCCACATGTAAGGTGCTAGCGCTTCTGAAAGACTATGTCTCGGTCATCCATTTCTCAAACACCATGTAGTGCGAGAAATCAAACGGAGGAGATCGAGTCTTGTGGGGAAAAGTGCGCAAACCTCTGCAGAGTGTATAAACTAATCATGATTAGCCGTGTCCCTGATTATGGACATCTTGAGTATCTAGTTCTTGGATTATCCTGTTGATCTCATCATGTTACTCTAATTAATATTGTTGGGTTGTTAATGAGTACTTTTAATTGGGATTGAGGATGTTGTCAACCATTCTCAATGTTCAACAACCACCATGATAGTTAAATAAATTTATTCCTTTGCAGTAGGGAAAAATTGGCTTTTCGCAAAAGCCTTATAACCATAGAGCTTTTCCACCAGCCATATATGCATGTAGTGATAGCCAAAATTCAGCATTGCTCTACAGTGTGAATTTGCCAGTACATTCAATGTACTGACCCTTTTTGGCTGCAACGTCTCATGTTGCAGGACCTTACGACGAGTAAGTGATACGTTAGGGTTACGATTTCTACACTCAACTTTGACGTTGGTGTTGATGGGAATCCACAACCTTGTTAGTTCCGCTATTTGGATTGAGGTAATAGTATTTACGTTACTGTATACATGTGATTTACCTCTGTTATAAATCCTCGAGTACTGTGTGTGTCAGCATACCGATCCAGGGATGACACTTAAGCACAGAGACTTGATCCATTCGGGTCGGGTCGCTACATCCTCCCAGCTTCCGATGGAATTTGGAGGGAGGCTGTGGAGCCACTGCCTTGTAGACCCTTTGAGCTTCAGGGGCGAATATTTTATGGCGTGGAGGTCATCTCTTCAGGCCATGTGGGTGTGGAGAAGGAATTCCTCTGTCCATGCCGCTGGGTCAGTTGTCACATCGTATTGATCAATATTGATGGGTTTGAATCCTTCTGGGAATTGGTGCTCCATCACCTCATCTGTAAAACATACAGGGTGCATGGGCCCTTGAAAATGAGTCGCGTCTGGTTGGGAATGAGTCATTGCCCTAGTTCAGATCTGCTCCAGAGCTATTTCATGTATGTCTAACCAGGCATCGTAGCCCTTGAAGCCGGCTGGTGTGTGGCTATGTGATCTGCAAATGGATCGGAAGGAACTTTATTGGCCTGTAGCTTATCATGTAGGTCGAAGATCCCAGGGTGCTCGATCGCACTCTTGCCGTGAGGGTGGGTTTTGGCAAGGGGCTCATTGAGTGCCCCTATTGGTCGATCTCACACTCTAGGGGGTCGGTTAGGTTGGCATGTGTGGCCATGTGCGAGTGGAACCTTATTTGTTGCCTCGTAGTTGAAGTCAGGCAACAACCGCCTTTTCGGGAACGATTTGGGGGTTGCGCCTCGAGTCTCGAGGTTGCTTCAAGCGCCAGGATTTTCATCCATTTGTCGTTAAGCTCATTCTCGTGAGTACATAGCTCCTGCCGCTTTTTTTTCATGCTTTGTGCGATTGCGATTAACTATCGTTGAAACCGTGCTTGTTCGGATGGGTCCATTGGTACGACGAAGTCTTCGGGTCTATGTCGTCTTCGGACTCCGGCATATAATACTTGTCTGACGAGTCATCAAAAGTACACATGTCATCAAGATTTTCCTCGGCGAGTGTGCCAGCGGGCCCGTTATGCTAGGTGGGTGAGGCTTGAATGTACTCGCCCAGGTTCTCACTGGCTTCGGGGGCGGCACCATTGTCGGCGGTGCCCGAGGTGTTGGTTGTGCTCCTACTTCCATTGTGGCCCTTGGGTCGCCTTTTAGGGTGACGACGCTTAGGGTTTTCACTGGGCTTATCCTTGGACTTGTCCTTTGGAGTGTCGACCATGTAGACATCATAAATAGATGCGGCAGCCCAATTTCCAGTATGGGGCATGGTCGTGGGTGGTTCTGCTTTGGAATCAACACCAACATCTTTGTCCATGTCGACGGCTTCATCAGAGTCGTAGTCGAGCGCATCGATCGAGTCCTCGACTGTGGCAATTAGGTGGGTGTTGGGTGGGATAAGAAATTGCCAATCGTCGGATTTACATCTGATCTGATCATAGACGGTGGGTGAGATCGCCAGGTTTTGGATCCGGTCCAGTACCTCGTTTAAGTGCGAGAGCTCCTTGGCGTCCAGGGCCTGGCTATAGGCTGAGCCGATCTTAAATAAGTTGTTCGGGCCACTTGAAGTGTTGTCGTCCTCTTGCTTGCCCGGGGTTGATCCCTGGACGGCGGGAGTAGTTACTGCATCAGACATGGGGGATACGAAAAGAGTTGCTGGGTCCGAAGACAGGCTCGGCTCGAGGAAGGCGTCTATGGGCCTAGCATTTAGGCCAGATGTAGTGATCACTGGATCTATCTCCGGGGTCGTCTCTGGAAAGAGGGGGGATCCAAGGATCCCATCGTAAGCCGGCTCTGGGATCATGACGCCAGAGGGATCATGCTGGTCCGAGGTCCATCCCAAAAGACCGGGTCTCCTCGAGCATCTGCGGTGTATTCCAGGCTTCCGAACATGATGACTTGGTTTGGAGAAAAATTATCCACACGGCCTAGGTGGCTGGCCGGATCGGCATGGAAAACAATATTGTCGAAGGTGAAAAGTTGGTTGAGGATGAAGATGACACCACAGCCAATGCTGATGTCGATCTGCAGACGATCCATCGACCCCAGGTGATCAAACGGCAAACTCTCAATGAAAGCACCAATGTCGGTGTCAAAACCGGCAGATCTCGGGTAGGGGGGCCGAGTTGTTAGATCGGATTGGTGGGTAATAGGAGAAGAACACACAAGGAGTTTACCCGGGTTTGGGCCCTCTCTATGGAGGTAAAAGCCTACGTCCTGCTCTTGTTTATATTATGAAGGTATCAGAGTACATAGTTGATCTACCTCGAGATCGTAAGTTGTGGTCTAAACCCTAGGGGTATGATGAATGGGTGTATGGATGGATCCCCTCTACGGACTAAACCTCCTGGTTCATATAGGCACTAGGGGTATCTAGGGTTACACATGGTCAGTTGGCATCTAAGAATTTACATGCTAAAGATAATCACAAATGCTTGAAGTACACGACAAGTCTTCGATCGCCTTACTTTGAGGGCCTCCGGTGTCCTTTCTCCTTAACGGGTTGGGGGTCCGGCGCACACATTACTCCGGCTGGGCTAGGACCCCCTAGTCCAGGACACCGTCACCGGTGGTGAATTTCATTGCGGGTTGTTGTCATCTTTTACAGGGAATAGAAATGAGTGCCAAAGTTTTGACGAAATATTGATTCACTTCCATTTCATGGAAGTTCGGGCACTTAATATGTCTCTTATTTAGCACTCATCTTGCCAATTTGTTTTATGAATTTCTAATTCTTTTTTACTCATTACTGATGTAGTCTTCATTTTGTAGATAAAATATGGCAAGACATACACGGTCCTCAGAGTGAGGCTTTGACTTCCCAACAGGATGAGCCAAATCGGGCATGCAATGAAGACACCTCCCATATTGATTATGAGTTGCACAAGGAGACCGATCATGCTGCAAATGCAGGGATAGATGGGGAAGAAGATTCAGATGGTGCTGAAAAGGAACTGCAAGATGGGGAAGAAAATTCAGATGGTGCTGAAGACGAAGGCCAACAATTGGGAGCAGAGTTGGATGGTGCTGAAGAGGAAGGAGACCTCAATGGTGCATAACCTGACTTGGAAATTCGACCGCGGAAGGGTAGGTTGCGGAATAAGGTGCCTACAGCTAATTACATAATAAAACGGATTAACAAAGAAGGGAGACCCGTTAGTTCAATCAAGAATGTAACAAAATGGGGTAAGGTCCTAGGTGTCATCACCCGTGAAAACTATGGCATCAACCTTAGATCCTTAAGGGGCTCTAGATACAAACAATGGTCCAACCTCCTATTAGGAAATATGAGAGATATTTTTAAGTTCAACGACCAAGACAATGCACTTGCAGAAATCCATGCCATGTGCATGTTCACAAAGGCCTTGAGTACTAATAGATATAGTGCAAACAGGCTTCTGGATGACGGGAATGATTTAGAGGATACTAAAAAGCTATATCCTAGCACTACCGATGAGGAAAGGAAAGAGTTCCTTGATTACCGAGACTTAGATGCATACAAACAGGACAAAGAGAAGCTTGCGAAGCTCCGAAGCCAGATGATAGGGAACCACAATTTAGGCACATGTGGTTATGAAGGGAAGAAGCCAATCTAGGATAAGCATGATGCTATGATTTCTTCACAAGGTCAATCGATGCCCTTCAGTAATATCTTGGACCCGTGTGCCAAGAAATATTTCAATCCTTAGCAGTGCTTAATAAAGAAACCAGACTCAACTACTTCGAGGACCCTGAGGTGGCGAAGGCGGCTGAAAGAGCAGTACGTAATTAGCCTATACAACCACTTTCCATCATATATGTTTAGGAGAAGTTTCTAAATGATATTGGTTTGCTCATGCTGGCAAATTTTACCCAAAACACACCAAGCTTTGAAGAGTCACCGGATGCCCCAAGGTGGTCATCTGACCCAATTCTTTACGCCCTACAAAAGAAGAGGGAGCCCGCAAGAGGTCATAAGCTCGATGTCGGCAGTCCTTTCTGCGATGCCTATTATCCCTCCAAGAAAAGGATGACTAAGTCGGAAAGAGAAAGAAGGAACAAAGACAAAATAGATCAGTTAGTCAACAAAGGTTAAAGGAAGCCTTACCTGATTTTCTGGCAGAGGTTCAAAAGCATATTCAGTCCAAAGGGTTGACAAATATGCCACAAATGGTGGATACCAATACGCCGCCACTCCTTGCTTCCACAAAGATCAGAAGCCCCTCGGTCAGTAATGTCATGGATGGTCATGGTGGATCACCACATTCATTGGAGGAAAAAATCCTTACCCTCTCCTAGCTAGAGTGAGTGGCGACTTGTTGGAGGTTACAAAAGCTAGATTCTTTACAGGGAATGTCATGCACAGCAACAAAGTAGATGAGTACGTGCGGAAGGTTTGTTTGCTTAGGGTGTTCCCACAATACCACAGTTTGATTCTGCCACAAAACATTATGGAAGAGGGAGATGAGCCGCAGCCCCTTTTGGAATTCTTTGCTGGTTACCTCAAGTGGCCTGCAATGCATATCATAATGGACAAGCCATCCCCAAACAGAACACCATCTCTGACCATCCCCAGCATTGCAGCACCATAACCATCTTCAAACATCCACGATGTTGGACCACCACCTAGACGATCTCCTCTAGGTCTTTGCAACCCCGTATGAGCTATGGATGTGCGAGAAGAGCACATGCTTGAAGAATCACAAAATTCTAAATATGCTGAAGATGAGGAGACGCCGCCAGCCCATCCTGAGACGCAACCTTGCAAAAAACCAAAGTTTAACCTAACAACACTAAAGAATGTGGTGGCCAAAGAAGCGATGTCCTATCCGCTCTTCTTTGTCCAACTAATGAAAAGAAGAAACATGCATCTAAAGGATGCGAAAATGAATACTAAGGCAAACATTTCTGCCACCACATGTGGAAATGGTAGACCACCAATAAAGAAGAAGGCACCAAAGAAGTCATTGGCATATGAACAATGTGCTTACAACCCAAAAGCACGTGTATATATTCCGGGTAAGAGAATGCTACCAGACAAAGTGTGCGTGCACCTTAAGCTTGAGATGAATATTCTACATGACAAAATTGTGGATTCGAAGCTAGCCAATAACAAGCAAGCATCCATCATTAACCCAACACTTTACACTGCGAAGGTGCCAAAGGGATATACTTTCTTTGAAAAAATCAGCGGGGACAAAATATATGTAGATTTCAAAGAGATCTTCTATATGTCCAGATTCTATAATCTTGAAACTTGCCTAATGAGGCTATGGGCGCTTTTCAAGCCACAAAGGTAAGAAGCAAGAATATCTCCGATGTCGCCATAGTCGACCCTTATCTAATAAACGATTGAAACCTAAAAAATGAGGAAGGGAGGCGGTGCATGATGAATTACCTTCTGGATTTCATGCAACTAAAAAAGGTTTAAAACTTCCTCCTCATGTCGTATCGACCCATGTACATCCTTCTCTGGCTTTACGCTTTCGCTTTTATAACTTTTCCTTCATATATGTTTTCATGTCTCAAAATTTATAACTTTCTCACGATCGCGGCATGTTTATTCTATTTTGCGCTGCAACCATTAGGTTCTCCTAGTGCTAAGACCACAAAGGTGCAAATGTTAATTTCTGGATTCCAGAAGAGCTCGGGAAAATACTGGTCGCTCCTGAAGGACCTTCTCGATGATTGTCTTTTTGGTTGAAATAATACAGGAGGCCTCACGATTGAAAAAAAACTACAAAGTAAGTGGAAATAAAATGATTACCTTTGGATGGAACAATCTATCTTGTATGTAACATTCGCTAACTAGTCTGACTTGTGGCTTCTACATATGCATTCACATGGAAGAATTCATACGGTCCGCGAAAACATTAAAGCAGCATGATGAAATCCTCAAATGGGGTCAAGAAGTACAAAACAATTCCGCCAAAGCTGGCATAGTGCTAGAAGAACTAAAACTCAAGTTCACGACTATCATAAACAAGGAGGGTCCGCTCATAGTCCAGCCTATTCTATAATAACACCGAAGAAGATGAGCCAACCAACAAAAGAGCCTAAACTAGCTTATTGCAGCGGGCACAACTGAAATCATGACTAAACATATTTGGCATACTAACTATGTTGTTTAACTTTATCAGCAAACTATATTTGATGGTGGTGTATTTTGTGTTACTCGTTTATTCTTAATGTACTTCTCGTTCTTTATTCTGAGTTATTGCCACTAGTTTTATTCCTGATTTGCTCCCATTTATTGAGAATTGTTCCCTATTTGCATCAGCTAACGTTGTTGTGGCGGAATAATATATGCTGCCATGGCAGCATTTTATTCTAGCCCGGTGCAACTATCAGTTGCAGGCACTAATAAGCCTCGCCGCACATATTATATACAGCAGTGGCGAGCACTGCAACTTGCCCGCCATTGGTGAAGTCGCCCTGCTATGAGATTGATTCCACTGGCGCGCAATGTACACCGCCCGCCACTGTTATGGAGCTACCACTGGCGGGTGGGTGCCTGCCACTAATGCCACTTTAGCAGTAGTGGGAGGTCAGTGGTGGGCGGCCCAAAGAGGATCACCCTCCACTACTAGGCTTTAGGTGCCCACCACTACTAGGCATTCAAGCAATAGTGTAGGGTTCTCCCCCTCCCCTACATGTCTTTCACTAATTTTATATCTCTCTGTCTTTCTTGTGAATTTGCATAGGAGAGGGCATATGTTAGATGTTGGAATCTCACTGAACCTGCTGCAGTTGTATAAGCACCCTTCGACCAGTCGACTAATGAGAGTATTTCGAACAAAAACCACTCACATGCCTTATGTTATATACACTACGTCGTCTGCCACCTGTGAATCCTTCCCACGTTGCCTGTTGTAGGTAAAAAGGACCATTCATGTCCCTCTCCAGCACCATTCCTGTCCCTGCCCCTCTCCAACACCATTCCTGCCCGTGCCTCTCTCCAACACCACCCAATGCCTCACCGGAGCACCACTCCACCACCACCCACTCATGTCCTAGCACCACCCACTCCTCTCTAGCACCTCCCTGAAGGAAATATGCCCTATAGGCAATAATAAAAGTTGTTATTTATATTTCCTTATATCATGATAAATGTTTATTATTCATGATAGAATTGTATTAACTGGAAACTTGATACATGTGTGGATACATAGACAAAACACACTGTCCCTAGTAGGCCTCTACCAAACTAGCTCGTTAATCAAAGATGGTTAAGTTTCCTAGCCATAGACATGTGTTGTCATTTGATGAACGGGATCACATCATTAGAAGAATTATGTGATGGACAAGACCCATCCGTTTAGCTTAGCATGTTGATCGTTAAGTTTTATTGCTATTGCTTTCTTCATGTCAAATACATATTCATTCAACTATGAGATTATGCAACTCCAGAATACCGGAGGAATACCTTGTGTGCTATCAAACGTCACAACGTAACTGGGTGATTATAAAGATGCTCTACAGGTATCTCCAAAGGTGTTTGTTGGGTTGCCATAGATCGAGATTAGGATTTGTCACTCCGAGTATCGGAGAGGTATCTCTGGGCCCTCTCGGTAATGCATATCATGATAAGCCTTGCAAGCAATGTGACTAATGAGTTAGTTGCGGGATGATGCATTACGGAATGAGTAAAGAGACTTGCCGGTAACGAATTGAACTAGGTATGAAGATACCGATGATCGATCAAGAGTATAAGTATTTTACGGTGGGTGAACGAATTACTAGGGGGCCATAGGTTTCACTAGTGGCTTCTCTCAAGAGCATAAGTATTTTACGGTGGGTGAACGAATTACTGTTGAGCAATTGACAGAATTGACCATAGTTATGAGAATATCTAGGTATGATCATGTATATAGGCATCACGTCCGAGACAAGTAGACCGACTCTGCTGCATCTACTACTATTACTCCACACATCGACCGCTATCCAGCATGCATCTAGAGTATTAAGTTCATAAGAACATAGTAACGCTTCAAGCAAGATGACATGATGTAGAGGGATAAATTCATGCAATATGATAATAACCCCATCTTGTTATCCTCGATGGCAACAATACAATACGTGCCTTGCTGCCCCTCATCACATCGGGAAAGGACACCGCAAGAATGAACCCAAAGCTAAGCACTTCTCCCATTGCAAGAAAGGTCAATCTAGTAGACCAAACCAAACTGATAATTCGAAGAGACTTGCAAAGATAACCAATCATACATAAAAGAATTCAGAGAAGATTCAAATATTGTTCATAGATAAACTTGATCATAAACCCACAATTCATCGGTCTCAACAAACACACCGCAAAAGAAGATTACATCGAATAGATCTCCATGCGAGAGGGGGAGAACATTGTATTGAGATCCAAAAAGAGAGAAGAAGCCATCTAGCTAATATAACTATGGACCCGAAGGTCTGAGGTAAACTACTCACACTTCATCGGAGAGGCTATGGTGTTGATGTAGAAGCCCTCCATGATCGATGCCCCTCCCATGAGCTCCTAATGTGCCCCAAGATGGGATCTCGTGGAGTGCGAGAAGGTTGCGGCGGTGGAATTAGGTTTTGGATCCGTGTCGATCGTTTGGGGTGCAATGAGGTATATATAGGAGGAAGGAGTACGTCGGTGGAGCAACATGGGGCCCACGAGGGTGGAGGGCGCGCCCAGGGGGGTAGGCGTGCCCCCTACCCCGTGGCTTCCTGGTAGATTTCTTGACGTAGGGTCCAAGTCCTCTGGATCATGTTCATTCCGAAAATCATGTTCCCGAAGGTTTCATTCCGTTCGGACTCCGTTTGATATTCTTTTTCTGCGAAACTCTGAAATAGGCAAAAAAAACAGCAATTCTGGGGTGGGCCTCCGGTTAATAGGTTAGTCCCAAAAATAATATAAAAGTGAATAATAAAGCCCAATAATGTCCAAAACAGAAGATAATATAGCATGGAGCAATCAAAAATTATAGATACGTTGGAGACATATCAAGCATCCCCAAGCTTAATTCCTGCTCGTCCTCGAGTAGGTAAATGATAAAAACAGAACTTTTGATGTGGAATGCTACTTGGCATAATTTCAACAATTCTTCTTATTGTGGCATGAATGTTCAGATTTGATACGATTCAAGATAAAAGTTTACTGTTGACATAAAAACAATAATATTTCAAGCATACTAACTAAGCAATTATGTCTAATCAAAATAACATAGCCAAAGCAAGTTATCCCTACAAAATCATATAGTCTGGCTATGCTCCATCTTCCCCACACAAAATATCCATATCATGTACGACCCCGGTTTTAGCCAAGCAATTGGTTCATACTTTTAACGCGCTTCAGCCTTTTCAGCTCTTACGCAATACATGAGCGCAAGCCATGGATATAGCACTATGGTGGAGTAAGGTATAATGGTAGGGGTTATGTGGGAAGAAAAAAAGGAGAAAGTCTCACATCAACAAGGCTAATCAACGGGCTATGGAGATGCCCATCAATTGATGTTAATGCGAGGAGTAGGGATTGCCATGCAACGGATGCACTAGAGCTATAAGTGTATGAAAGCTCAAAAAGAAACTAAGTGGGTGTGCATCCAACTTGCTTGCTCACGAAGACCTCGGGCATTTGAGGAAGCCCATCATTGGAATATACAAGCCAAGTTCTATAATGAAATTTCCCACTAGTATATGAAAGTGACAAAATGAGAGACTTCCTATTATGAAGATCACGATGCTACTTTGAAGCACAAGCATGGTAAAAGGATAGTAACATTGTCCCTTCTCTCTTTTTCTCTCATCATTTTGTTTCTCTCTTTTTTTTATTTGGGCCTTTTCTCTCTTTTTTATGGCCTCCCCTTTTTTTTAGTCCGGAGTCTCATCCCGACTTGTGGGGGGATCATAGTCTCCATCATCCTTTCCTCACTTGGGACAATGCTCTAATAATGATGATCATCACACTTTTATTTACTTACAACTCATGAATTACAACTCAATACTTAGAACAAAATATGACTCTATATGAATGCCTCCGTGGTGTGCGAGATATGCAATGAATCAAGAGCGACATGTATGAAAGAATTATGAACGGTGGCTTTGCCACAAATACAATGTCAACTACATGATCATGCAAAGCAATATGACAATGATGGAGTATGTCATGATAAATGAAACGGTGGAAAGTTGCATGGCAATATATCTCGGAATGGCTATGGAAATGCCATGATAGGTAGGTATGGTGGCTGTTTTGAGGAAGATATAAGGAGGTTTATGTGTGATAGAGCGCATCATATCACGGGGTTTGGATGCACCGGCGAAGTTTGCACCAACTCTCAATATGAGAAAGGGCAATGCGCGGTACCGGAGAGGCTAGAAAATTGCGGAAAGGTAAGTGTGTGTATAATCCATGGACTCACATTAGTCATAAAGAACTCATATACTTATTGCAATAATTTATTAGCCCTCGAAGCAAAGTACTACTACGCATGCTCCTAGGGGAAGGGTTGGTAGGAGTTAACCATCGCGCGATCCCGACCGCCACACAAAGGAAGACAATCAACAAATACTTCATACTCCGACTTCATTACATAACGGTTCACCATACGTGCATGCTACGGGAATCACAAACTCCAACACATGTATTTTTCAATTCCACAATTACTCAACTAGCACAACTATGATATTACCACCTTTATATCTCAAAACAATTATCAAGCATCAAATTTCTCATGATATTAATTAAAGCAAATTGCCATGCTATTTTAAGACTCTCAAAATAATATAACTGAAGCATGAGAGATCAATATTTTCTATAAAACAAATCCACCACCGTGCTCTAAAAGATATAAGTGAAGCACTAGAGCAAAACTATATAGCTCAAAAGATATAAGTGAAGCACATAGAGTATTCTAATAAATTCCGAATCATGTGCGTCTCTCTCAAAAGTTGTGTACATCAAGGATGATTGTGGTAAACTAACAAACAAAGACTCAAATCATACAAGACGCTCCAAGCAAAACACATATCATGTGGTGAATAAAAATATAGCTCCAAGTAAAGTTACCGATGGAAGTAGACGAAAGAGGGGATGCCTTCCGGGGCATCCCCAAGCTTTGGCTTTTAGGTGTCCTTAGATTATCTTGGGGGTGCCATGGGAATCTCCAATATTAGGCTCTTGCCACTCCTTGTTCCATAATCCATCAAATCTTTTACCCAAAACTTGAAAACTTCACAACACAAAACTTAGCAGAAAATCTCGTGAGCTCCGTTAGCGAAAGAAAACAAAAGACCACTTCAAGGTACTGTAATGAACTCATTCTTTATTTATATTGCTTTTAAATCTACTTTATTCCAACTTCTCTATGGTTTATAAACTCTTTTACTAGCCATAGATTCATCAAAATAAGCAAACAACACACGAAAAACAGAATCTGTCAAAAACAGAACGTTCTGTAGTAATCTGTAACTAACGCAAACTTATGGAACTCCAAAAAATCAGCCAAAATAGGACGGCCTAGGAAATTTGTTTATTGATCATAAGCAATTGGAATCAATATTTTATCACGTTCTGGTGATTTTTAACAATTATTTTCGTGAACAGAAAGTTTCTGGAATTTTCTGCAAGATCAAATAACTATCATCCAAGAAGATCCTATAGGTTTAACTTGGCACAAACACTAATTAAACATAAAAATACCTCTAACCAGAGGCTAGATCAAAAATTTATTCCTAAACAGAAGCAAAAAGCAAAAAACTAAAAATAAAATTGGGTTGCCTCCCAACAAGCGCTATCGTTTTACGCCCCTAGCTAGGCATAAAAGCAAGGATAGATCTAGGTATTGCCATCTTTGGTGGGCAATCCATAAGTGGCTCTCATAATAGATTCATATGGTAGTTTTATTTTCTTCCTAGGGAAGTGTTCCATGCCTTTCTTTAATGGAAATTGGAATCTAATATTCCCTTCCTTCATATCAATAATTGCACCAATCGTTCTAAGTAAAGGTCTACCAAGAATAATAGGACATGAAGGATTGCAATCTATATCAAGAACAATAAAATCTATGGGCACATAGTTCATATTTGCAACAATAAGAACATCATTAATTATTCCCATAGGTTTCTTAATGGTGGAATCCGCAAGGTGCAAATTTAAAGAGCAATCATCAAAATCACGGAAACCTAACAAATCGCACAAAGTTTTGGGAATAGTGGAAACACTAGCACCCAAATCACACAAAGCATAGCATTCATGATCTTTAATCTTAATTTTAATAGTAGGTTCCCGCTCATCATAAAGTTTTCTAGGGATAGAGACTTCCAACTCAAGCTTTTCTTCATAAGATTGCATCAAAACATCAACGATATGTTTGGTAAAAGCTTTATTTTGACTATAAGCATGAGGAGAATTTAGCACGGATTGCAACAAGGAAATACAATCTATCAAAGAGCAATTATCATAATTAAATTCCTTGAAATCCAAAATAGTGGGTCCATTAACATCTAATGTTTTGATTTCTTCAATCCCACTTTTATTAATTTTAGCATCAAGATCTAAAAACTCCAAATTTTTGGAACGCCTTCTACGTAAAGGTGGATCATATTCAATCCCCTCATTATCAAGATTCATATTGCAAAACAAAGATTTAATAGGGTACACATCAATAACTTTTAGATCTTCATCTTTATTTTCATAAGAACTAGAAGAACACGCTTTCATAAAGCAATCTTTCTTAGCACGCATCCTAGCGGTTCTTTCTTTCCACTAATCAATGGAAATTCTCATGGCTTTGAGAGACTCATTGATATCATGCTTAGGAGGGATAGATCTAAGTTTTAAATAATCAACATCAAGAGAAATTCTATCAACGTTCCTAGCCAATTCATCAACTTTAAGCAATTTCTCTTCAAGCAAAGCATTGAAATTCTTTTGTGAATTCATAAACTCTTTAACACTAGTCTCAAATTCAAAGGGAAACTTATTAAAATTTCCATAAGAATTGTTGTAGGAATTACCATAATTATTAGAGGAATTGCTAGGATAAGGCCTAGGATTAAAGTTTCCTCTATCTGGCGTTGTTACCAAAATTATTCCTACCAACAAAATTTACATCCATAGATTCATTATTATTCTCAATCAAAGTAGACAAAGGAATATCATTAGGATCAGAAGAAACACTCTTACTAGCAAATAATTTCATAAGTTCATCCATCTTTCCACTCAAAACATTAATTTCTTCTATCGCATGCACTTTTTTATTAGTAGATCTTTCAGTGTGCCATTGAGAATAATTAACCATAATATTATCTAGGAGTTTAGTAGCTTATCCTAAAGTTATTTCCATAAAAGTGCCTCCGGCGGCCGAATCTAAAAGGTTTCTAGAAGCAAAATTCAATCCGGCATAAAAAAATTGTATAATCATCCACAAATTCAAACCATGCATGGGGCAATTACGTATCATTAATTTCATCCTCACCCAAGCTTGTGCAACATGTTCATGATCAAGTTGCTTAAAATTCATAATATCGTTTCTAAGAGAGATAATCTTAACGGGAGGAAAATACTTAGAGATAAAAGCATCTTTGCACTTATTCCAAGAATCAATACTATTTTTAGGCAAAGACGAAACCAAGCTTTAGCACGATCTCTAAGCGAAAAAGGAAGTAGCTTCAGTTTAACAATATCATTGTCAACATCTTCCTTCTTTTTCATATCACACAAATCAACGAAGCTATTTAGATGAGTGGCGGCATCTTCACTAGGAAGGCCGGCGAATTGATCATTCATGACAAGATTCAACAAAGCAGTATTGATTTCACAAGATTCAGTATCGGTAAGAGGAGCAATCGGAGTGCTAAGGAAATCATTATTGTTGGTATTGGTAAAGTCACATAATTTGGTATTATCTTGAGCCATCGTGACAAACAAGCAATCCAACACAAAAAGCAAGCGAGAAAGAGGCGAACGAAAAAGAGAGGGCGAATAAAACGGCAAGGGTGAGGTGGGGGAGAGGAAAACGAGAGACAAATGGCAAATAATGTAATGCGGGAGATAAGGGTTTGCGATGGGTACTTGGTATGTTGACTTTTGCGTAGACCTCCCCGGCAACGGTGCCAGAAATCCTTCTTGCTACCTCTTGAGCACTGCGTTGGTTTTCCCTTGAAGAGGAAAGGGTGATGCAACAAAGTAGCGTAAGTATTTCCCCCGGTTTTTGAGAACCAAGGTATCAATCCAGTAGGAGGCTACACGCGAGTCCCTCACACCTACACAAACAAATAAATCCTTGCAACCAACGAGATAAGGGGTTGTCAATCCCTACACGGTCACTTACGAGAGTGAGATCTGATAGATATGATAGGATAATATTTTTGGTATTTTTATGATCAAGATGCAAAGTAAAATAAAAGCAACGGAAATAACTAAGTGTTGGAAGATTAATGTGATGGAAAATAGACCCGGGGGGCATAGGTTTCACTAGTGGCTTCTCTCAAGAGCATAAGTACTTTACGGTGGGTGAACAAATTATTGTTGAGCAATTGACAGAATTGAGCATAGTTATGAGAATATCTAGGTATGATCATGTATATAGGCATCACGTCCGAGACAAGTAGACCGACTCCTGCATGCATCTACTACTATTACTCCACACATCGACCGCTATCCAGCATGCATCTAGAGTATTATGATCATAAGAACATAGTAACGCTTTAAGCAAGATGACATGATGTAGAGGGATAAATTCATGCAATATAATAAAAACCCCATCTTGTTATCCTCGATGGCAACAATACAATACGTGCCTTGCTGCCCCTACTGTCACTGGGAAAGGACACCGCAAGATTGAACCCAAAGCTAAGCACTTCTCCCATTGCAAGAAAGATCAATCTAGTAGGCCAAACCAAACTGATAATTCCAAGAGACTTGCAAAGATAACCAATCATACATAAAAGAATTCAGAGAAGGTTCAAATATTGTTCATAGATAAACTTGATCATAAACCCACAATTCATCAGTCTCAACAAACACACCGCAAAAGAAGATTACATCGAATAGATCTCCACGAGAGAGGGGGAGAACATTGTATTGAGATCCAAAAAGAGAGAACAAGCCATCTAGCTAATAACTATGGACTTGAAGGTCTGAAGTAAACTACTCACACTTCATCGGAGAGGCTATGGTGTTGAGGTAGAAGCCCTCCGTGATCGATGCCCCCTCCGACGGAGCTCCGGAACAGGCCCCAAGATGGGATCTCGTGGGTACAGAAGGTTGTAGCGGTGGAATTAGGTTTTTGGCTCCGTATCTGATCCTTTGGGGGTACGTAGGTATATATAGGAGGAATGAGTACGTCGGTGGAGCAACATGGGGCCCACAAGGATGGAGGGCGCGCCCGGGGGGTAGGCGTGCCCCCCTACCTCGTGGCTTCCTGGTAGCTTTCTTGACGTAGGTTCCAAGTCCTCTGGATCATGTTCGTTCCGTAAATCATGTTCCCGAAGGTTTCATTCCGTTTGGACTCCGTTTGATATTCTTTTTCTGTGAAACTCTGAAATAGGCAGAAAGCAGCAATTCCGGGTTGGGCCTCCGGTTAATAGGTTAGTCCCAAAAATAATATAAAAGTGAACAATAAAGCCCAATAATGTCCAAAACAGAAGATAAAGCATGGAGCAATCAAAAATTATAGATACGTTGGAGACGTATCAGTGTCGTACATCCGGTGCTTGATCGGTCGGAACAAGAAGAAGTTCGACTACATCAACCGCGTTGTCAAACGCTTTCGCTTTAGGCCTATGAGGGTACGTGGACACACTCTCCCCCTCTTGTTGCTATGCACCTCCTAGATAGATCTTGCGTGAGCGTAAGAATTCTTTTTTTATATTGCATGCTACGTTCCCCAACAGTGGCATCCGAGCCAGGTCTATGCATAGATGATATGCATGAGTACAGCACAAAGAGTTGTGGGCGGTGATCATCATACTGCTTACCACCAATGTCTTATTTTGATTCGGCGGTATTGTTGGATGAAGCGGCCCAAACCATACATGACCATGTTCATGAGACCGGTTCCACCGACAGACATGCAACTAGTTTTGCATAAAGGTGGCTGGCGGGTGTCCATTTCTCCAACTCTAGTTGAATCGAATTTGACTGCGACCAGTCCTTATTAAAGGTTAAAACATCAAACTTGATAAATCGCCGTTGTGGTTTTGATGCGTAGGTAAGAACGGTTCTTGCTAGAAGCCCATAGCAGCCACGTAAAACTTGCAACAACAAAGTAGAGGACATCTAACTTGTTTTTGCAGGGCATGTTGTGATGTGATATGGTCAAGACATGATGTGATATACGTTATTGTATGAGATGATCATGTTTTGTAAAAGTTATCGGCAACTGGCAGGAGCCTAATGGTTGTCGCTTTATTGTATGAAATGCAAACGCCGTGTAATTGCTTTACTTTATCACTATGACTTAGCGATAGTTGTAGAAGCAATAGTTGGCGAGACGACCACGACACTACGATGGAGATCAAGGTGTCAAGCCGGTGACGATGGAGATCATGACGGTGCTTTGGAGATGGAGATCAAAGGCACAAGATGATGATGGCCATATCATGTCACATATTTTGATTGCATGTGATGTTTATCTTTTATGCATCTTATTTTGCTTAGTACAACGGTACCATTATAAGATGATGCCTCGCTAAAATTTCAAGGTATAAGTGTTCTCCATGAGTATGCACCGTTGCGACAGTTCGTCGTGCTGAGAAACCACGTGATGATCAGGTGTGATAAGCTCTACATTCACATACAATGGGTGCAAGACAGTTTTGCACATTCGGAATACTTGGGTTAAACTTGACGAGCCTAGCATGTATAGACATGGCCTCGGAACACTGGAGACCGAAAGGTCGAACGTGAAACATATAGTAGATATGATCAACATAGAGATGTTCACCATTGAAAACTACTCCATCTCACGTGATGATCAGACATGGTTTAGTTGATATGGATCACGTGATCATTTAGATGACTCGAGGGGCTGGTCACTGGAAGCAGAACTGCCCCAAGTATTTGGCAGATAAGAAGGATGGCAAAGTGAACAAAGATATATTTGATATACATGTTATCGATGTGTACCTTACTAATGCTCATAGTAGCGCCTGGGTATTTGATACTAGTTCTATTGCTCATATTTGCAACTCGAAACAGGGGTTACGGATTAAACGAAGATTGGCTAAGGATGAGGTGACGATGCGCGTCGGGAATGGTTCCAAGGTCGATGTGATCGCCGTCAGCACGCTACCTCTACATCTACCTTCGGGATTAGTTTTAGACCTGAATAATTGTTATTTGGTGCCAGCGTTAAGCATGAACATTATATTTGGATCTTGTTTGATGCGAGACGGTTATTCATTTAAATCAGAGAATAATGGTTGTTCTATTTATATGAGTGATATCTTTTATGGTCATGCACCCTTGAAGGGTGGTCTATTTTCGTTGAATCTCGATCGTGGTGATACACATATTCATAATGTTGATGCCAAAATATGCAAAGTTGATAATGATAGTGCAACATATTTATGGCACTGCTGTTTAGATCATATTGGTGCAAAGCGCGTGAAGAAACTCCATGCGGATGGACTTTTGGAATCACTTGATTATGAATCATTTGATGCTTGCGAACCATGCCTCATGGGAAAGATAACTAAGACTCTGTTCTCCGGAACAATGGAGCGAGCCACTGACTTGTTGGAAATAATACATACCGATGTATGCGGTCCGATGAGTGTTGAGGCTCGCGGCGGGTATCGTTATTTTCTAACCTTCACATATGACTTGAGCAGATATGGGTATATCTACTTAATGAACACAAGTCTAAAACATTTGAAAAGTTCAAAGAATTTAAGAGTGAAGTGGAGAATCATCGTAACAAGAAAATAAAGTTTCTACGATCTGATCGCGGAGGCGATATTTGAGTTACGAGTTTGGCCTTCATTTAAAACAATGTGGAATATTTTCACAACTCACGCCACCTGGAACACCACAGCGTAATGGTGTGTCTGAACGTCGCAACCGTACTTTATTAGATATGGTGCGATCTATAATGTCTCTTACTGATTTACCACTATCGTTTTGGGGTTATGCATTAGAGATAGCTGCATTCACGTTAAATAGGGCACCATCTAAATCTGTTGAGATGACACCGTGTGAACTGTGGTTTGGCAATGAATTTAAGCTGTCGTTTCTTAAAAGTTTGGGGTTGCGATGCTTATGTGAAAAAGCTTCAGCCTGATAAGCTCGAACCCAAATCGGAGAAGTGTGTCTTCATAGGATACCCAAAAGAAACTATTGGGTACACCTTCTACCACAGATCCGAAGGCAAGACCTTTGTTGCTAAGAATGGATCCTTTCTAGAGAACGAGTTTCTCTCGAAAGAAGTGAGTGGGAGGAAAGTAGAACTTGATGAGGTAATTGTACCTTCTCTCAAATTGGAAAGTATCTCATCACAAAAATCAGTTCCAGTGATGCCTACACTAACTAGAGATCAAGAAACTTCGGATCAAGTTACTACCGAACCTCGTAGGTCAACCAGAGCACGTTCCGCACCAGAGTGGTACGGTAATCCTGTTCTGGAAGTCATGTTACTAGACCATGACGAACCTATGAACTATGAGGAAGCGATGATGAGCCCAGATTCCACAAAATGACTTGAGGCCATGAAATCTAAGATAGGATCATGTATGAGAACAAAGTATGGACTTTGGTTGACTTGCCCGATGATCGGCAAGCCATAGAGAATAAATGGATCTTCAAGAAGAAGACTGACACTGATGGTAATGTTACTGTCTACAAAGCTCGACTTGTTGCAAAAGGTTTTCGACAAGTTCAAGGAGTTGACTACGATGAGACTTTCTCACCCGTAGCAATGCTTAAGTCTGTGCGAATCATGTTTGCAATTGCCGCATTTTATGATTATGAAATCTGGCAAATGGACATCAAAACAGCATTCCTTAATGGATTTCTCAAAGAAGAGTTGTATATGATGCAACCAGAAGATTTTGTCGATCCTAAAGGTGCTAACAAAGTGTGCAAGCTCCAGCGATCCATTTATGGACTGGTGCAAGCATCTCGGAGTTGGAATATACGCTTTGATAGTGTGATCAAAGCATATGGTTTTATCTGAGACTTTCGGAGAAGCTTTGTATTTACAAGAAAGTGAGTGGGAGCTGTGTAGCATTTCTAATATTATATGTGGATGACATATTGTTGATTGGAAATGATATAGAATTTCTGGATAGCATAAAAGGATACTTGAATAAGTGTTTTTCAATGAAAGACCTCTATGAAGCTGCTCATATATTAGGCATCAAGATCTATAGATATCGATCAAGACGCTTAATTGGACTTTCACAAAGCACACACCTTGATAAAGTTTTGAAGAAGTTCAAAATGGATCATTCAAAGAAAGGGTTCTTGCCTGTGTTACAAGGTGTGAAGTTGAGTCAGACTCAATGCCCGACCACTGCAGAAGATAGAGAGAAAATGAAAGTCATTCCCTATGCCTCAGCCATAGGTTCTATCATGTATGCTATGTTGTGTACCAGACCTGATGTGTGCCTTGCTATAAGTCTAGCAGGGAGGTACCAAAGTAATCCAGGAGTGGATCATTGGACAGCAATCAAGAACATCCTGAAGCTGAAAAGGACTAAGGATATGTTTCTCGTTTATGGAGGTGACAAAGAGCTCGTCGTAAATGGTTACGTCAATGCTAGCTTTGACACTGATCCGGATGACTCTAAGTCACAAACCGGATACGTATTTATATTGAATGGTGGAGCAGTCAGTTGGTGCAGCTCCAAGCAAAGCGTCGTGGCGGGATCTACGTGTCAAGGGAGTACATAGCTGCTTCAGAAGCAGCAAATGAAGGAGTCTGGAGGAAGGAGTTCATATCCGATCTAGGTGTAATACCTAGTGCATCGGGTCCAATGAAAATATTTTGTGACAATATTGGAGCAATTGCCTTGGCGAAGGAATCCAGATTTCACAAGAGAACCAAACACATCAAGAGACGCTTCAACTCCATCCGTCATCAAGTCAATGAGGGAGACATGGAGATTTGCAAAATATATACGTATCTGAATGTGGCAGACCCGTTGACTAAGCCTCTTCCATGAGAAAAATATGATCAGCACCAAGACTCTATGGGTGTTAGAATCATTACAATGTAATCTAGATTACTGACTCTAGTGCAAGTGGGAGAATGAAGGAAATATGCCCTAGAGGCAATAGTAAAGTTGTTATTTATATTTCCATATATCATGATAAATGTTTATTATTCATTCTAGAATTGTATTAACCGGAAGCTTGATACATATTTGGATACATAGACAAAACACAGTGTCCCTAGTAGGCCTCTACTAGACTAGCTCGTTAATCAAAGCTAGTTAATCAAAGATGGTTAAGTTTCCTAGCCATAGACATGTGTTGTCATTTGATGAACGGGATCACAGCATTAGGAGAATGATGTGATGGACAAGACCCATCTGTTAGCTTAGCATGTTGATCGTTAAGTTTTATTGCTATTGCTTTCTTCATGTCAAATACATATTCCTTCGACTATGAGATTATGCAACTCCCAAATACCGGAGGAATACCTTGTGTGCTATCAAACATCACAACGTAATTGGGTGATTATAAAGATGCTCTACAGGTATCTCCAAAGGTGTTTGTTGGGTTGGCATAGATCGAGATTAGGATTTGTCATTCTGAGTATCGGAGAGGTATCTCTGGGCCCTCTCGGTAATGCACATCATGATAAGCCTTGCAAGCAATGTGACTAATGAGTTAGTTGCGGGATGATGCATTACGGAATGAGTAAAGAGACTTGCCGGTAACGAATTGAACTAGGTATGAAGATACCGATGATCGAATCTCGGGCAAGTAACATACCGATGACAAAGGGAATAACGTATGTTGTCATTACGGTACGACCGATAAATATCTTCGTAGAATATGTAGGAACCAATATGAGCATCCAGGTTCCGCTGTTGGTTATTGACCGGAGAGGTGTCTCGGTCATGTCTACATAGTTCTCGAACCCATAGGGTCCGCACGCTTAATGTTCGATGACGATTTTGTATTATATGAGTTATGTGATTTGGTGACCGAATATTGTTTGGATCCCCGTCTGAGATCACGGACATGACGAGGAGTCTCGAAATGGTAGGGAGGTAAAGATTCATATATAGGACGATAGTATTTGGACACCGGAAGTGTTCCGGAGGTACCGGGTACGTATCGGGTCACCGGAAGGGGTTCCGGGTAACCCCCGGCAAGCTATATAGGCTTAATGGGCCTAGGGAGGGACAGACCAGCCCACAGGGGGCTGGTGCGCCCCTCCACCAGGCCGGCTAGCCCTAGGGAAGGCAAGGGAGGAGGGCTAGCCCCTCTTTCCTTCCCCTTCTCAAGGGAGAAAGGAAAGGGGGGGCGCCACCTCCTCCTTCCTTCTCCTAGTGCCAAAAAAAGGAAGGGGGGCCGAATTGGGGTGGGGGCCCAAGTAGGACTCGGCCTACTTGGGCGCCCCCCTCGCTGCCTCTTTCCCCCTACAACCTATATATATGTGGGGAGGGGGCGCCTAGAGGACACACAAACATCTGTTAGCCGTATGTGGCGCCCCCCTCCATAGTTTACGCCTCCGGTCATATTGTCGTAGTGCATAGGCGAAGCCCTGCGCGGATCACTTCACCATCATTGTCACCATGCTGTCGTGCTGACGAAATTCTCCCTCGACACTTTGCTGGATCAAGAGTTCGAGGGACGTCATCAAGCTGAACGTGTGCAGAACTCGGAGGTGCCGTACGTTCGGTGCTTGATCGGTCAGAATGAGAAGAATTTCTACTACATCAACCGTGTTGTCAAACGCTTCCGCTTTCGGTCTACGAGGGTACGGGGACACACTCTCCCCCTCTCGTTGCTATGCATCTCTTAGATAGATCTTGCATGAGCGTAGGAATTTTTTTGAAATTGCATGCTACGTTCCCCAACACTCCCACAGCCATTCCGCTCCCGTACGTGTACGAGGCCTTCCCTGAGCTGCTGCAGGCGGTGGGAGTTGTCTCACCGGAGGTCCTAGAGGCTACGAGGGCACTTCGGTGATAGCAGAGGGCAGAGCGGATCCACGACGATGCTCGGGCGTGGTCGAAGAGCGTGAGGGACTGGAAGAAGGTCAAGGCGGAGATGGAGGCAAATGCAACTAGCTCGCGTGTCCGACGGGAAGGATTCACTGAAGTGGCCAAGAAGCACGTCGATTGGGAACTACGCAATTTAGGTCGGAGAATCTACTTCGAGAGCTCAGCGGAGGAACGAGCCAAGATGCCGTCCCCAAGTGTGCATGTGTTGGATGTCATCAACTGGGAAAGGGAGGATGCAAGAAGGCCACTGGGCAAGGCGAGGTGGGTGTGCTTGGCAGGTCGGATGCCGACCAGCGTTCCACCGCAGCCTGAACCGGTGGACCCACTGTTGTTTCTGTCTCCACGGCCAGGCCTAGACTAGGACGAGCTCTGAAGTTGTCTGCTAAGATAAAAGTTATGTGAAGTTGTCTGCCCATTTTCTGAATCTCTGTGATGTTGGCTTCTGAAATTATGTTTTGCTTGTGCATGTGTGCTCTTGTAATAAGTTTGTCTGTTAAAGCATGTTACAGTGTTGTTATGCTTGTGCATGTGTGCTCTTGTAATGTCACTGTGCCTTTCAAATTATGTTATCAATGACAATGAATTTGCGTGCTGTCAAATTCAGTTTTTCAAAATTTCTCTGTCAAATCCATTTTACTTCATGCGAATTATGCCTCTCAAATGAGTGTACTTTCATGTCAAATAAGAGAATCATTACAAGTACAATCCAAACTTTTTCAAGAATAATAGGTAGGCAATGATTTCAGCAAACAATATGGAATGTTTACAACACTCAACATTATAGCTAATAGGTAGCCACTGATTACAGATAGTTTGATCCCTAACATAATGCTAAATGGTACATTACCTAACTTGCACAAAACCTCTTATCGTCAAAGCTACAACACCATACAGCACTGCAGAGCAGCAGACCAAAGAAGCTAACCAAAGTTCCCTACTATCCCTACTCTTCATCTCCTTCTTGTGCTTCATGTTCATGGCCTTCCTATCTACCTTCAGCCTCATAATTTCAGCATCCTTGGCAAACACAGTTTTTTGTAGAGCCAAATTCTCTTCAGCAAGTTTGCCAATCACCTGCCTAGGCCTCCCCTGCCACTCTTTGTCCACCCACTTCAGATAAGCACATGTATCATAACCCTGAAAACATAGCATTTTGGAACACACATTCAGTACAAACACAACTGAATTCTTAACTGAATAAAACATTTTGCAATGTCACTTTAAGGAAGAGTTCAGCACTTGACTAACCTTAATAGGACAAACAAGGAATCTACGACCATAATTGTATCCTTCACAACAAACTCTTCATGTTGGGTTCATAAAATGACAACATTGGTCACTATTGTTAGTGCCATTGAACACAGCATCAGGAGAGGATACAAGTATACTCCAGTCAAATTCAGGCAATGTTTCTGTCCCCTACAATCATACAACAACTTCAAGATTTGAATGCATGAAATGTTTTGGTCCTGGCAGCCTAAAGATCACCCTACAATCAAACAATCCTACAACAGGATCAGCAGAGGGACGGCACGCACCTTGAAAGAATCAACATCCATGTACCGCACCTCACCGGTGATCTTCGCCCAGGGCTTGCCATTCGTCTTGTCGGCGTCGGCGAGGTCACATCCATGGAGCGGGCGAGGATGGCTCGACGACGAAGCTGCCCCTGCCCCACGGGGCCAACCTGCTACTTCTCGCCTCAAGATGCCCACCCCTTCATGTCGCACGAGGCCGACGGAGAAAGCGATGGTGAGAGTTGGTGGCGGTGACGGCAGCAGAGATGGGCGGAGCTGGCGGCGGCCGGGCTAGGGATTTGGAGGTGGGGAATGGATGCGTGCAGCGGATGTAGACAGAGGAAGCGACCACAACATAAAAACAAAAAAGTGCAGGGGCTTTCTGCAGAATCACCACAAGCTGAAAAAATCCAACGTGGCAGCCAAATGTCGCGTCCAGACCGTTTTGGACCCAAACTGAATCCGTGTAGAGGGGCACTTTTCTGGGGGGGTTTAGTTCATTTATGAATATGTTCCTACCTCTACAAGTTTATGTACCAATTGTGGTATTAATTTGCTAAATAATTTAAATGAAGGGAGCTTAGCTACAACAAGTCCAATAATGCTTAGCACCTCATCTAACTGCAATCCTCGCTTTTTCCTTAACTTTGGCTACGTAAATTAGACTTTCACCGAACTGGAAACTGCATTGCTGACCAACAACAGAAAGCGTTTGTAGTCTGTACAATGTAAAGCAACGCTATGGGTAGAGAGCTTCAACTGCTCTGTCCGGCGCCATCCTTTATCTTCGGTCAGCCCACAGTCCGGTCCTGCAGTATGTAGACAACACACCCTTGCTTTTTCTTTTTCTTTTACTCAGCTTTGGCTTGCACAGTGAAAACTGAAAGGCGATAACTTACACCAGATAGGAAACTATCTCCCTTTGATTCCCAAGCAAGTATAAAAGGTTTGCCCCAAACTGCGAAACTAATTGAGCATAGCTGTCTGTTGCTCTCTTCAGGAGGGAAAGAAGTTCTTATTAAGTATGTTGCTCAAGCAATACCAACTTATGCGATGTCGGTCTTTCAAATTCCTAAGAAAATTTGTAGAGGAATCACAGATGCGATATCTCATTTTTTGGTGGGGTGATGACGCAACTCATAAGAGGATGCACTGGTTTGCATGGTGGAAGATGTGTATTCCCAAGAAAGAATGGGGTATGGGCTTCAGAGATATTCACTGCTTTAATCTTGCACTTCTGGCAAAACAGGCATGGCGCCTTATTGACAACCCGGACTCTTTGTGTGCGTTGATCCTTAAGGCGAAATATTTTCCTGATGGAGATCTCATGAATGCAACTTTAAAAAAGAAGGCTTCATATACATGGCGGAGTATTATGGCCGGAGTTGATACGCTCAGACGTGGGTATATTTGGAGAGTTGGTGATGGTGAGAAAATTAGCATATGGGATGATCCCTGGATACCTCATAGCCCAACAAGAAAGGTGATTTCACCAAGGGGTAACAATCTTCTTTCTAAAGTTTCTGACCTCATTGATCCAGTGACAGGGAGTTGGGATGAGCAGCTGGTTAACCAAACGTTCTGGCAAGTGGATGTTCGAAGGATTTTGGCCATTCCACTACCATTACATGAGATGATAGATTTCCTGGCATGGAACATGACAAATTCAGGGACTTTCACGGTGCGATCTGCATACCATACAGAATGGGAATTTCAATTTGGGCACAAGTTGGAATCAACGGCTGGAGCTTCAAACCCATCTTATACATGGGACTCGATATGGAACTTAGTCTGCCCAGCAAAGATAAAAATATTTATGTGGCGCGCGCTCCAGAGTGCTATTCCCTGTCGATCTATCCTGGCTAATAAGCACTTGAAAATAAATCCGAGTTGCCCAGCCTGTAACCAGGGGCCTGATGACATAAGACATATGTTGTTCGAATGCAAATTGGCAACGGACGTGTGGAAGATGCTCGGTCTTGAGCTTGTTATCAAACAGGCACTGAAAGTTGACAAGGCAGGTGAGCTTGTGTTGGCACATCTTCTGTGCCTTCCAGAACAACAAATCCAAGTGTTAGGCTTGCCGAAGTTCAGAGAAACGATGGCAACGACGGCTTGGTATTTGTGGTATGAAAGGCGAAAATTGACACATGACGAAAAAACTCAAAACGCATATCAAATCAATATGTCAGTGAGAGGCTTAGTAGCAAATTATACCATCTCTTACAGCCCAAAGGCTCACGTCTGTTCAGATGCTTGGTTGAAACCAAAGTATGGTTACGTGAAATTAAATGTTGACGCGGGATTTGATAGTGACACACTCGCAGCAACATTTGGAGCAGTTATCCGGGATCATAGGGGGAAATTTATAGCGGCTGCTAATGAAAAGATGGACATTTGCTTCGACTCGTTCACGGCAGAAGCAATTGCAGTGAGGTTTGGTTTGAATCTTGCTAATATCGTCGGATGTAGTAAGATTGAAGTGAATTCGGATAGCGTGGAGGTGGTGAATGCGTTGAGCCAAGGCTACTCTTCTTCAGTCGCTTCATCCATTATAGACGACTGTTATTTCATGTCATTAGATTTTTTCCATGTCATTTATGATCATTGTAATAGGAAACGTAATCGAGTAGCTCATGAACTAGCAAGGTTAGCTAGGTTTTCTTCACCGAGGGTTTAGATGGATAACGCCCCTGATGAGGTTATCATTTTACTTGTAAACAATGTTACTTTACTTATGAATGAATAAAGGAGAAGAAGTTTATCAAAAAAATTGAGCATAGCTTTACGTGGTCTGCTTCCCGGCGAACAAAGTTGGCTCGTGGCAGGGTTGACGGAATCGTGGTGACACAAGCGCATGCTACCTATTTCCCGACGAACACAAGCTCACGGGTTCCAGTCCAGCGAGCATATGTAGCACAAAACTACATGTTCTGCTGAATGATGAATGCTACATGTTCTACACAAATTCGCTCAAGAGCAGTATTGAAACTAAAACTAAGGCCAACTTCACCGTTCGACCCCGAACGGACGTCCGATTTAGCTGGATTTCGGTCCTTTGGGGTGGCAATAGGTTCGCCCATGTCCGCTTCTATCCGTTGGGTTGTCGATACACCCAATGCGCGGCCGCACCTCAAATCATGTCCGGTGTGAACGTGATTAAAAAATACAAAAAAGTAAAACGAAATGCTGAAAAAAAGTAAATAAACTTAAATATAAAAACATAAAACATAAATTAACCATCACGGCCACAAAACGGCCCAGTTTCACGTTTCACATAGACATAATTAACATAAAAAACAAAATAAAATCGCCGCCCGCGCGCTCCTGCCGTGCCCGTCGATGTCGTGGTCGTCGCCGTCTTCTCAGTGGCCGCCATTGTCGTCGTCGTCGCTGATGAGGTCGACGTAGTCCAGCGGTTTCCAGAGGTGGGACGGCGGTGCGTGGTACACGGGGGCGGGCTGGAAGGCGGGAGGTGCCTGCACCACCTCCTCCCGTGGCGGCGCCTCCCGCTCCGGTGACCGCGGCGGCGTGGGGCACCAGTTCACGCCCCCCATGGCGTCGGCCATCTCCGGAGCCATGCACAACTAGCTCCACTGCTGGCCCACCAGGCCCGGGTGGAACGCAGCCACGGGCTCCTCCTCCATCGCCTCCTCCGCCCTCACCATCTCCAGTTCGGGGATGGCGACGTCGCCGGCCGCAGAGAGGGCCATCATCTCCTCGAGGCCCTCCCATTGGCGCTCATTATGCGTGTTCATGGAGTCCTCCATGACACGTTGCATGAGCCGGGCCTCCTCCTCCGCTGTCATGCGAGGAGGTGGTGGTGGCGACGGAGATGGTGAAGGCGACGGCGTGGGCGTGAGGCCGCGCACCCGCGTACGCCCGCGCACCTGGGGAGCAGCCGCTGCGCGCTCTCGACGTGGCCGTCGCGGCCCCGACGAGGTGCCGACGAAGAAAGAGGGGCGCCGCACGTCGTGCTCGTCCCTTAACCACGTGTCCCAGAGCACGGAGTCGGGGGTCGTAGTACTGGTCGTCCGGCAGGAGGCGGTGGCAACGCTCGATCTCCTCGCAGCGCGCACGGCCGCTCGTCGGGATCGGGACCTGGTCGGCGAAGAGATGCCAGTTATTGGGAAGGTGCATGTCGCTCCACGTCTGCGGCGTCCTCGTCTCCCAATAATGCTGGCATACATCCACGCTGATGTACTGCCGGTCGCGCTCGCCGCCGGCCGTAGGGCCGATGGTGAATGGGGCAGGCGCGGGGGCCCGACGCGGTGGTGATGCGGGCTCCTCTTTCACGGAGCCGCGGCGGCGGCCCAAGGACGAGCCAGCCTCGCGGTCGTGCTTCCCCTTGCAGCCGTGGTTCCAGAACCCCATGTCTATGAGGCGGCCGGCCGGCGAGATCAAGGACGGGGAGAGGAAAAGCTAGGGCTTGGGGCGTGTCAGGTTTCGAGGAGGCAGCACGGGCTGGAGTGGGGAGTGTGGACGACGACCGGTCCACGGCTTCCCCATTTAAGAAGGACGGCGACCGTTCGCCCGGGGGATGACAGGTGAGGCCGGCCGTGCATGCGCATCAATGTCGGGCGGTGGGAAGTAGGTGGCCGCCTGCCACGCTGCCCCGAAGCGGACGAGCGACGCGTCCGTTTGCTGTTCGCCGCGACCCAGACCCGGCGCATGTTTGCGCTCGAAATGGGTCGGCCCGAACATAAAACGGACCATATGAGTCCAGGCCATCGCGCGCTGGGCCGTCTGGTTTGTCCCTTTTGCCCCAAACGGACGGGGCCGGACGAGATAAGGTCGCGCGCTGGAGTTGACCTAAAGGGTTGTTCGGCAGTCCACCAGCTCCCTAGATCATAGGAATCTGGGGAGTACGGATTCACTCACTCCGCAGTTTTGAACTAAAACTCCGTCAGCTCCGGGAACGGCAGCGTGGAGCAGAGGGACTCCAAACAGTCCCTAAGCTACAACATTTTTTATTTTATTTTTGAAACTAAGCTAGAACGTCGAACTACCTAGGTTGAAGACTTGAACCAGTCCCTACGGAGACAATTAAATCTGGTTGTGTGTCCACGGTACACAACCATGCAGTTCAACAAATCAGGAGAATAGAATGTTAAGAATCAAAAGTGCGATGAGTATTACTGGCATGCTTAGATAACAGTTTTGAGAATATCGAGTCTAAATGATGCTTAGATAAAATACAAATATAGGAGCTGAGAGCTGACATTGCTTAGATAGTCTAATTAAACAAGATAATAGGAGCGCTTCTTCCTCTCGCTTCTTCCTCTCGCGTTGAGTGAAGGTCCACATGGCATTAGTGAGCCGAGGTGACAGGATTCCAACTGACTTCAAACAAAAACTGTGCTGATTCCGCATCTCAGAAGTCAGGAACCTGATTCACATAAATTGCAGATATAAGCCATAAAAGCTAAACTGATAAGCAAAAGAAAATTTTAAGCTTATATATAGATGGTGTTACAAAAACTGAAACAGGCCTGAGTACTCACTTTTCCAATAATTTTTTTTCTGAAAGAGTATTCTGAGAGTTTGCACAATTTCAGCTGAACTGAAAGGTGCTGAGTATTCTGAGAAGAATATTGTATCAATTGGGCTGTTTGCTAAACTGAAAAACTATTGACCAGTAGATTGCTATTCAGAACATTAAACCATGTCTATGTACAAGCAAATTGCGATCACAAACATTAGGCCAGTGTACAAGTAAAGCAAAAGAATGCTGACAGCATTTAATGATTTTAAGCAATGAAAACTTCAAAATATAAGGTACTTCCACGGGAAAAAAACTATTTAAGTGCTAATGAGATGATGAACAACATTAAGCCCGTGTACAGGTAAAGCAAAAGACCGCTGACAGCATTTAATGATTTCAAGCAATCAAAAATTCAAAATATAAGGTACTTCCACGGAAAAAAAACTATTTAAGTGCTAATGAGACGATGAACATAATTAAGCTTTCTTTGCTCTTCTAAGTGACCAAATACTACTCATTCAATAAAAGAATGACCAAATTTTAGGAAATACACCGTTATGGTTATTTCTGGCTCTCTCCTTTTAAGGCAGAGTTTTGCTAATGGTTAATTAATGGCTGCGACCAGAGATAGAAATGAACATGCGTGCAGTGTAGCTAGAGACTATGATCCATGTAGAGGAATAATGTATATGTATTGATATGTATGCATTAGACCTTCTACCACCAGCATATATCGAAACCGGAATCGAGAAAGAAATCATGACTAGACATTCTAAAACAGACAAGTATTTTGAATGATTGCTTCACATTTGTTACCACTTTGAGCACAGTGGCTTCAGAGGCCTGTCTTGCAATAAGAAATCCTGGCAACTTTGCAAAATCCGACAACAAATGGATATATATGTGCTACCAACGCCAGCAGTGTAAACTAAATGGAATGCACCTATCATCACATGCACATGCAAGGAACAACTCAAGGCAGCATTAAGCACATGATCAAGCAACGTCGATGAGTGGTATCTTAAGAGGGAAGGAGGTTTTACCAATCACCGGGAAGTCAGTATTCTGGAGCGAGGAACGCAGGCGGCCACGCGAGGAAGTAGGCGTAGATAGGGTGGCCGTACTCCTTCCCATGTTTGGTGTGCAGGCGCTCGATCTTGGCGTTGTCCAGATGTAAGGAGTAGCGCCCATATCCCATGGTTTTGATGAACACCTTGCCGGCACGCCCCGCGTCCATGTCGCTGGGCCAAACACTGTAGACCCTGGTCATCGGGCAGGCCTGGCACTGCGTCCCACACCACACGCATGTTGAGCATCTCCCTCTCCAGAAGCCACCCATTGTCGCTCCCTCTGGCCTGCCCGCGGACCCAGAGCTGCAGCTGCCTCGAACGACTCTCCACGGCCAGGAGGCAAAGCCGTCCGTCCTCCGGCGTCTCCCCGACGCGGTACGTGCAGAAATCGTCCGACAGTGCAGCTGGCGCCAGCAGGTAGGACAAGTGCAGCGTCGCAGGGTCCAGCACGAGCATGCGGTAGGAG
Source organism: Aegilops bicornis (assembly GCA_021605145.1). Taxonomy (NCBI): domain Eukaryota; kingdom Viridiplantae; phylum Streptophyta; class Magnoliopsida; order Poales; family Poaceae; genus Aegilops; species Aegilops bicornis. The sequence continues at coordinate 395,600,142 of CM038673.1, read as the reverse complement.
TTGCAGATGTGCCAGTAGAGCTTCCCGGCTGCGTGCACGCAGCGCCGCTCGAACCACCAGGGGTCAAAGCCGACCTCTACCTCCATGATCCGCGGGAGCGCGTGCCAGCTGCATCGGCCGTCGTCCACGGACGCGACCCAGGCGCGCGGGTGCCCGCCGTCGATGGCGAAGCAGACGACCTCGAAGCAGAGCTTGCTCGGGTGCGCGCGGGAGAGCAGTGCAGAGCCGACGTAGTACCTGGAGCGGCGCCAGCGGTGGTCGTCGGGCACCGTGTCGCGCGGTGGCGGCGGGAGGAGCACGCGGCGGCGGGTGGCCGGGTCGAGGACGAGGAAGCGCGGGATGGTCCCCTTGGGGAGCGACGCGAACGGTTCGAGAAGCAGGAGGCCTCGGTGGCAGTCGTGGAGCACGAAGCGGGAGGCCCCCGGAGCGAAGTCGAGGGAGAGGTTCGGGGCGAAGGCGTCCAAGGAGCGAAGACGGCGGGGGTGTCAATTCCCTTGGATGACTTGGGCATGGGCGGCGGCAAACCCGTGGCGGTGGGGTGGAAGAAGTAGCCAAGGAGAGGAGCGGTGCGGGGGATGCAGCGTGCGGCGACGCGGCGCCAGCGGTGGCAGGCGAGGGCGGCACGGAGAAGGTCGGCGACGGAGAGGCGACGGAGAATGTCGCGGAGCGTGTCCACGGTGAGGGCATCGACCGTTGTCCCCGACTTTGCAGCCCCCGTCTGTGGCTCCTCCACCGGCGGTGGCGTGGGGAGAGATGGTCCGGCCATGGTTTGGCTTTGCAAGGAAAAGGAGCAGTAGCAGGGACGGAGGGAGGTGTTTTTCTGTACCGACGAAAAGAGCGGAGTACATTCGGATCAGGCTTTGGGAAGGAAAAGCAGCCTACAGCTACAGTACTGTTGACCAGACCACTTACTCTATTTTTGAACTTGACACATCACTCACCTTGGGTGTCTTCGAAATATGAAATTTGAAATGCTCTGCTTGATTCTTGTGATAGCGAATAAAAAATTATTCTGATTCTACCTAAAACAAGAATTGTTTCTAGTTCAAATCCATATCGCTAAGCTTTTTCGTTACAATTCAATACAGCCTGTGACCAAAATTATTTACTGACACGAGGGTTTTTATCTATTTTACCGTTAGTTGGGTCACACTACTTCATTTTGCCACTAAGTTTCAACAACTCAAAAATATCATCTTTTCGTTAAATAGGTGCTCAAAAATGCAACTCGCCATCGGCCCATTGACTGGAGTGAAATGACGCAAATACCACGGTCAACGGTTTTTATAATCAGTTCTGCCACTATTTCTAAGCACAGACTTAACACTTCTAGTGCCAAAATTTGGCACAACTAGTGGCACAACCGATAATAAAAAACCCCAACATAAAACTTGGCATTGACCAAGTACATTTTGCTCAAAACTAATTTCATCATCATTTCAACGGAGCATGTGGTTAATGATCCTGATTTCATGTAAACGCGAATTTCACTACCTCAATTTGACAATCTTCCTGTCCTATTAGCAGTAGAGTAGTAATCACTTCTGCTTTTATTATTATTATAGGACCATGCAGCACATCAACCGTCAAAACCTCATTGGTACGTACGTCAGAATGTTATTACGAAACCGAATATCAGAAAACGCAAAAGAAATAAAGCTTTGCTGCAACTTCGGGATTGGTTTATACTACTGTTCATATTACACCCAAGTACAAACAGTACAGACATGTCCTCGTAGCACCAAAATTTACTACTTTACATGTAAAGCAGCGGAAAGAATGAAAATCCCCCTAGCTCACTTCCATACCATGACTGAAGTCCAGAGCATCTATTACCTCGAAAGAGTCGAAGCTCGGAACTTTTCTTGCAGCAAAACTTAAAATGATGTGGGGGTGCGAGGCAAAAGAACGGGTACCTGCGTAGACCCTCGTTGTCTAACATAATGGTCAGTTCCTGCTACAAATCAAACCAGTGACGAACGAACACTTAGACCATCTGGGAATCTGCAACCCTTCCCTGCAAATCACCCATGCTTGATGATATATACACTCTTGATCAGGCACCCCCTATGCTGAAAACTCTGGAAAACTTCCTTTACCAACACTTTGAGGTATCCAACAAATGACTGCTCTCTTTGTTCATCCTATGGTGGCTACTCGCAAGAATATACTGCCTGTGGTCAATAGTTAGCCCAGTTCATCTGAGCATGTTGCGGCTGCTGATAACCATTGGCAGGCGGCCCAACCATTTCAACAGCTCCAGCAATTGTCTGCGATGGCTGGAGAAGAGGATGAACGGCAGCTCCAGCAAGAGTCTGTGCTGGGTGGTACATCCCTCCGTAGGCACCATGACCAGCTTGGGCAGGGGCAAATGCCAGGTGCTGCCCCTGTGGAGGCAGGCCATAGAAGGAGCTAGATTGGAGAGCAGATAGGTCCCGTCCAGGTGCAGGAATCCAGACAGTGGAGCCTTCACTCTGTCAAGATGTACCAAGCAGTGAGAAACAAGTGTATTTGCTAAGTAACACTAAGAAGACAAAATGCCTACTGCATATGTTTATGAACTTTATCCTGGTTTTACAGTAGTACTAGCAAGTTTTTCAGAGAGCTTAGTTATTGTGCATTTGCATCACAGTTCAAGCTAATAAGCCATAAATTTAGGACGTGAAGCCATTAAAAGAGCAAACATCAACAGCAGAATGGCTCTTAGCAGCCCAATATGCGAATAACCACACATGAAGTTTCCATACACTACATCTCCAAGCAAGTACTTCAACTAAAATAATCCCAAAACAGATCTTATAGCTTCTACTCGTCAATGGCAAGGAAATTCCAAGAATTGAGATATTATAAAGAAAGTTAAGTGCGATTTCACAGACATGCATAAACGTTTACCTGCTGTCCGGCAATATAGATGTTATTTTCTTTGAACTGTGATCCACTGACATCACCGTTCTCTGCCGAAGTGCCGCTTGGCACCACATTGTTATTTGTATAGACTGATGGATTAGAACCATATGTTCCATAGGCACCAGGCGTTACAGCATATGTCTGACTTCCAGTGTTGGCACCAGGTTTGTATGCTGTGGCTGAGTATTTGACTGGGGGTGCAACAGCTGAACTTACAGGTGGATACATGCTTCCAGGTGAAGGAGCTTGAGGAAACGCAGCATTGCCCATGAAATGGTGAAGGGCATGTGGTGGAACATAGAAAGGAGAGATATACTGATTGTATGGGATAAAGCTAGGTTGATAATGGGGTACATGTACACCCACAGGCTGACGGAACATAGGAAGAGGTTGTTGCGGAATAGAAATAGAACTTGGAACAGCTCCAGGAGTTGGAGTGGCAAGTGGAGTGGGTCCAGACGAAGACAGCATCACTGAGTTGAGTTCCTGTGGTAGTTAAAAGAGAACAGTCAAAAGGATATACTGAAAAAGGAAACTATAGATGTTTGGAAGAAACATAAAAAAGCTGACAAGGAAATACTGGAAATTATTTACTGGGTTCAGCTGTTAAAAACAAACTGAAATCTGCAGGTTGAGATTCGTATTTGAAATTTTGACGCCATAGAGAAACAACATCAATATTTGACCTATCTAATTATTGAGGATGAAAAGCAATCAAGGAAATGGATGAAAAACATGGTGATGCACTGAACACAAAATATATTTAAATCAAATACGTAGATTAATTACCATTGATTGGCAAAGGTTTCAACAGGCTCAGCAACTGAGATGCAACAGAACAATTGAATATGTAGAAAGGTCTAGATGCAAACCTCTGGAGTCTGGCCAGTTTGAGAAGGCAGAACTGGCATGTTCCCAGACTTGATCGCAGCTCCAGGAGCAGTAAATGGTGAGATATGGCCATCGGCATCAGCCATTGGCCGGTAAATTTGTGTATAATAATTCGCTGAAAAATCGTTTGGTTGTTGCACCTGTATGCGCGATTTGGCAGTATTATATCAAAACAGCGTTATACTTCAAAATTAGAGGAATTAGACAGGAGACAGGATAGTATGTAGTGGCAGGTTAGAAAGGGTAGTCTACTCTGAAGCACCTCATGTTGGGAAGCACACCACGAAAATAGAAGGTTGGCCAAGGCCAACAACAATCGTATCAGCCCTTTGGGACAGAACAATTGGCTTGTAAACAAGTGCACTAAGGTTAAGAATGTAGGCCAGCTAGAAAGCCTACTGTTTGCTAGGGAATAATATTTCCAGTAAAGAAGAGCAATGTAAAGTGATGCAACATGCAACTTCAAACAGAGAAAATTAAAATTAATCTAGTGGGATGAAAGTGACTTTGCAGTCATGCATCACACCACTTTCATATGAATGGAAAATATATGAACACAAGCATAGGTCAAATAAGTGCAGCACGTGCCTGATATTCAGATGTCTCTAGTAATGGAATCTGGTTCCCTTGTGATTGTGGTGGAACTGCAAATGTTGAGTACGCATTTTGGACAGAATCTTGGGGCATGTGTGAAGCTGCTGTGTCCTTCGATTCATCGAACTCTGCAACTTTAGGAGTACCGGACAAATTATCCGCCTCTTGAGGTGAGATATTATCAGTCATTTCAGCAGTCAGCTGCTGCTGACCAGATTCAGCTGCCGCTTCAACAGTGGAGGATGCACTCTTATGACTGCAATTCAGTTACCAAACAACTATTAAGGACTGAATTAAGTTACCAAACAATTATTAAGTACATGGAAACTGAAAGGTACTAAACTTCCTGACAGCACATGGAAACTCATGACAAAAATGACAGTTCAGACACAGAAAATAACTTCAATCACAAGAAACACAAATGCTGAAAAACTAATATTGGTTTAGGACCACGATAGCTACTGTTATATGCTAAGATATATGTACTGCAAGAAAGCTACAAGAAAATATTGGGGAAAATGGCAAGCCCAACATGCAGAGAATTTGTACTGCAAGAAAGCTCCATGACCTGTCAGAAGCAAATTTGTACTGAAAGACCCCATTTTGTTCAGATGACTTTTGGGGGGTTCGCTACTCCACAGTAATTTCCCCCAGGCATCTGGATTGACAAATTGGGATTCACACACAACAATATGAAGACATGGGTTGGCAAGAATGAAGCGCAGAACTAACTAAAATGTGGATAAAATATGCTACAAAATCCTAACACTACTGAAATGAAGTTAACAATTTAGATATAGAACCATAACAAACATCAATTGACTGAATTTAATGGAAACTCCTCGAAGCAGAAGCAAGCAATTTTCTGCCACTGAGTCCATATCTTTACCATCAGGAAGGATTCTATGTACCAAAAATGAGGAGATTGCTGCTAAGAGCAAACATTTACTATCCACACACACACTAAAAAAATCCATCATTAAATATGGAAAACATGGCATCTGGTTTACTAAGCATAAGCGTCTGGTTTACTAAACCTGACATTGCATCAGAAGAAAGACTGGAACTAAAATACAAACCTAGAGGCAGGTTCTTCCGCAACTTCCTCCAGATCTTGTGATGATTCATATTCAGGCAGTATAGAGCTCTTCTCGCTCCCATGGTCATTTGGAAAGCTCGGAGCTTGTTCAAAACTGGTGCCAAAACTGCCAAAACTGAGTCCGTATTTTTCCGACTCTGTGACCTGAAGATGATCCGGAATAATGACATGCTGCTTGTCGAATAACTGCATATCACCGAGTCTTTTGTCCAATCCCAAAGAGATATCTTCCTTATTAATGGGAGTTGGTGCAGGAACTGATTGTGGAACAACCTCCACAGTAACAGCTACATCATCACGGGTAACATTTTCAGCTTGGGCGGGTTTGTTCGTTGGTTTTGGCTTCCACTCTTTATTTGGAACAGCTAGATAACAAAGTTTGTATTATTATTAGTAACACAAAGGAAAGATTTTCAATAACAGATGACAGTTCTATTCAAATATAGAACAATGACCTACCAACATTGTAAGAACTACAAAAAACTAATAAGCTTTGTTATTTGTCTGAAAGGTAGCTGTCAGCTATAAAGAATCTGTAAGTGCATGGTATAAAGCAAACATAGAAAAAATGAGTGTTGGGGTGAAACGAAGAATTACGTTAAGTGATCAGGATTAAACAAAGAAATATAGTGTACCATTACAAACAATAGTGTCTATTGAAGGAAAGGATTTAGGAGATAACTATGATAGTTCAGATGGCTTCGTATAATTTTCACTGATCCTCATACTGGGTCTTCTTCAGAGAACATGCAAAAGACATTTTTCACATCTTTTCATCAACGGAGAAGCACAATAGTTACAGGAGTTTTGAGTCAAGACAACAAGTACTCAAGCCATATACCAACACAGATCCCAGAATGATAGTGAAAGCCTAATTACTTGTCCAATAAATAATCTACAGTAAATTATATGCAGCAACTGCTATTTCCACCATAACAGTGATTCAATAACTGCATGTGCTCTATGGTGTGGCATCTGAAGTTAAAACAGTAATAGTGATACTAACCCACGACTTATAGAACTGGTTGCAAAACTTGCAATGGATGCATGCTGTTCTGCAATAAGAAATGCAGAGGAATGCTCATATATTAGAGTTCGAAAGTACCTTTCTGCGAGCCACTTGGCTGCTGTGAGCGACTACTGTAGCTAGAAGATGGCCTGCTACCAGATGGTAGCACAGTAGAAGATGAACCAGAAGACTGAGGCGTGTCTAGACACATGAAAATGTGTTAATAACATAGCAAAAGATAACCAAACTATGGGTTACTGGTTCCAACTGGAGAAAGTGTCTGCATATATACATGTACCTTTCGGAAGTGCTGATGCATCATCAGAAACCACCTTATATTCACCTGCTGACCGCTGATTTCTGACAGCATGTTTGTTGGCAACGATCTCACCACCATGACTGTGGGGTTGAAGGGGCGGCGTAAGCAGTGGGTCTGAAACAGAAGTACCCACTCCTAGCGCCTGAATTGATGAGTTGTTTACATGTGAGCCTAAATCCAAGACAGCCTCTTCTGGGGTACCTTTAACACCCGCCAGTCCTTTTGAATCTGAAGGTGGCAAATGACAAGTAGGCTGAGAATATTTCGCCACAGGAGCAAGGGGTTGTGATGGACCATTGGATAAGCCACCTGACGAACTGTTAAAAAGTCAGTTGCATTTCTGAACAGCTGCAGCAGGACTCAGGTGCACATGCTCCGTTTGTAAAGCCTACTTGATTTCAAAATGTGGAAAATGCACAAATGTGCATTGTATGATTGATATTAGTCATTCTTATCCTGTTTCTTGTGTATAAACTCGTAAATGATCATGCTTTTTGGCAAAATTTGCTATTACAATATAAATGTCCTACACTTCTCTACATACAAGGTGATCCAAGAAACCTTAGAAAAATGATCAAGATACTAAGTTGTAACATCTAACCACACAGCCTGTTCTAAAATGCAGTGGCACTACAATTGAAAGGGTATTATAGTAAGACTAATGAATCCTCCGAGAACCAACATGTCATTTCGAAGAAGAAAATGAAAAGAAGCACAGTTCTGCCAAATGTACATGTATTTAATTATCATCAATTTCAAAATATTAACGGACCACACTAAGAAAAGCACAGAGCACCAATACGATATAGCTAAACAATAATACAATATACAGGGCAAACAAAAAAACAGAACTTGATGAACAGTAAATGTTCAACGGTGTTCCTTTCCAACATAAATACCTTAAAATGGAAGTTGATAGCTTCGTTTCTGTGCTTGGATTGACAGGTGAAGGGCTAGAACATTTATCCATGCTCGGATTCAGATCATTTTCCTTTCCAGCAGGAGCATTTCTCCCAGTGCCATCTACAATAACAGGAAATTTGACTATATGTAAAGGATTGCTTATTATAAATTAGTTTTCACTTCTGGGATACTTTGAAATGGATACAGGAAGATAGATGGGTTAATCGTGTATGAATATGCTAAAAAGCACGGACACGGGGACGGAAAGACGGGGATACGCATATGGGGACACGGGATACGGCATTTTTCAAAAACAGCCATTCGGGGATACGGCAGGGTATATCAATATATAGAAAAAAAATAACAGCATGCAATAAAGATTTAATGATAATTTTTAGATCAGAGATTTTGTACTGGATATATGTTTTTTGTAAAGGAATTACTGGATATATGTTGCCTCATTTCTATTGATAAAAGACTTTGGGGCAGCCCATAGTCCCACTCTGAACCCTCCACTCAGGCCCATGTAGCTCTCCACTGAGAGCCCATATAAGGTCCAGTTCCTGAAACCCTAGACTAGTCAGCTCCTCTAGCTGTTCTCTTCTCGCTTCCTCCGGCCGCCACCTTCTCCTCTACCCGTTCTCTTCTCGTTCCTGATACACGTATCCCACAGCTCCTCTTGAAGGGCTCTTCTTCCTCGCTGCTGGCTGCAGTCCCCATCTTTCTCCCCGCCCGGTCCTTCTTCCTTGTCCTCGAACGCCTTGCCATCTTCCTCTCTGCTGGATGGACATTCTTCGTCGGGCGAAGAGCTGGACTTGGGGGAAACGGCGGCGGCGAGCCGGCGACCAGAGAAGTGAGTCCAGGCGGCTGCGGCGGCGAGGCTGGCTCCCGAGTCCCCACCGTGTCCACACCGTATCTGCCGTATCCCGATTTCTTTCCCTCTTTTTTTAATTCGGAAAAGATGGGATAGTGCGGGATATGTGTATCCCGGCGTATCCACGCGTGCCCCCGTATCCCCCGTACTAGGGCGGCAATTGGCAGTTTCTGCCGTATCCATGCTTTGTAGTGAATATGTAACCCTACTAACTGTAAAATGCATATTCACATTGCAATCGACAAAATGGAAGGGCAATAGCAATCATGTAACATCGATTACATGTCATCATTCCCACCAATTGTAACTTCATCTAACTACCCATAAGTTTCAAGATGAAGTATAAAGGCGAACTTCTAAGAAAAACAGCCATCAGACTGGACATAAAGCAAAAACTGAATGCCACATCTCTATACTTGCTACAGCACTTAATTCTCCAGAGTAATGCAAGCTTACCACTAGAGTTGCTTAATTGGCGTGAAGAATAGTTCCCACGGCCACCTTTTCCACCTCGCCCCTGTGTCCCAGGTCTCCATCGGGGGTCAACAGATTCTTTGTTGCTCTGTAAGATAAAGAAAAGGATATGTTAACCTTCGCAAAAGAAAAGGGTACTCATATAGTAACTATGACAATACGTTATATGACATCTTATGCTCATCTTAGTAGCTGTTATAAACCAATACAGTTGACTTGGTCAAAGTTAAACAAGTTTCACTTAGGACAAAGCTAGAACTTTGATTAATTTGGAAAGGAGGAGTATCACCGATGAAATGAGCCAAACGCCCAATGTTAGCTTATGCCACAATAATACTTATCCAAAACTATTTTTTATCATCATTATCTTGCAATGACATACCAACTAATAATGAAAGCTTGATTGTGCAAACAGATTAAAGACCAGATAAAGATGTGGGAAAGTATTGCACACTAACAATATGAGCGTCAAAATAGGGGGGGGGGGGGGTCCTCTTACCTCCTTTTTCTTGTCACGCTTTCTTTTCACCTCATGGAAGGTATCTGAAATAATGAGAGATCTTGTTAAGGTACAATTATACCAAAAGATCTAGCATCAAATGTGCGACAATAAATACACACTGGTGATATGACATGCAGCGAAGCAAGAAAGGGATACCTCAAACAAGCCATTACTTCCGTTTACCTCAACATATCTCCAGAGAATAAGACATAAGAGTGGTCCGTTCTCTACATACAAGAACATAAGCTTTTTCACAGCGAAAAAAGGCTTTTGAGTTTAATCTCTGGCAGTTCTAAATATAGAGTGAGGTTGAAACTCCACTAAGTAGGATTGGGAGAAAGTGATGTTACGAGACATTCTCACATTCATCCTATCGATCAATCACGAACTGAATAACCAAAATAATATGCTACTTTAACTCAAAATGATATCCACTCTCCAGCGAGTAAGATATTAGAATGATCTACTTTGCACATATAAAAACACATGCTTTTTCTAGAAGCAAAAATACTAGACTTAAGCTTTTGCAGTTTACATACTAGTTAAGTTGAAGCTAACTCCATCCAACAAGGTCTCAAACGAAGTTCATGTTACCACAAGTCCAACATATCCGTCTTGAACATGAATCAACAATTGATATCGGGAATCTTCAAAACCATCTCCCTTGGTTAAACTCCAGCATTTAAAGAGTTCCCCAATTAGCTGGAGTGCACACAATACTAGTTGTAATCCTAAAGACCTAAGCCAACATAATCAAGAAGCACAAACACACACACACCCCTTTCATACAATAACAAAGGAACTGAAACAGAAGATTTATCCCTATTTGGTTAGCCTTTGCTCAGATTTTCACAAAAAAAGCACAGACAAAGGGCTAGCTTTTATTGGCTGGCTGTGTGCAACGGATCCTAAAACTTATACAAAGGTGACAATTAATGTAGAAAGGCAATTTCAAATGGCACTAATATACAAAAGCGATCATAAAAGAACAGTAAGCAGCAGACATGCGTAGTTGTGCAACCAGAGGCAGCCTCGTTAACTACTTAGAAACATCTAGGATTCAACTCAAAGGCCTCAGACATACAGTAACCTTTGTGGCAACCGGAGGTTAATTAATCCAACTTTCAGGTCAAAAGATATTGTCCCATGTCCCGAGCCTTGCCACTCTATGCATTTTACCTCGTATGACACAAGTTTCTAACGAGGTTCCCGGCCTTGCCCCTTGAGGCATTTTGCCTAGTAAGACCCCATAATTATTGCTTAGCAGTTTCTTTTCACCTTTGTCTAAATCCATTTTCAGCACGAAAATTCAAATGATATTTGTAACTTGTAGGTGAAACTGAACATAGAGAACGATGTCTTGCGTGTTTCATACATATCTTATTTAGTACAAATGCTTATGTATCCAAGTTTAATTTGCTTTGCTTGAATCAAATATTTACTTTGAGTTCCTTCTACGCTTTGCTTCCCGACGAATTAAGGCAAGCCACAAACTACTCTTAAGGAGCAGCAACCAAACAGCACCCCCACCACCACCACCACCAGCACACACACGATTGGAAGATCCAGGAAGCACCCACATACATACTAGTACTGCTATCCTTCAAAACAGGATACCATGTTTCCACTAATAAAATCAATACATGACGTAGTATCAACTACTCAGCTTTTCCCCCAAAGATATTGCAACCCTGCAGAACTAGCTAGCCGAATCCAACAGGAGAGAAAAACTAAAACATGATTTCACCAAGCTCTACTACTCTTAATCGGTTGTTGTACACTAAAACAGGATCTCGGGCGCAGCAATCACGAAGCCTCAAACAACGAGAGGAAACGGCACAAACCCTAGAACACAGAACCAACCAGGCTCGCGTCAAATCGGGCGCCGTCGGAGGCGTACTAGGCATCGCGCGTCCTGCGTTCACCTACGAGAGAGAAACCCTCATTTCTCGCTGCCGAGACCTAGCGCGCCAACGCCGCGCGAGATGAGAGAGGCCGCCTGCTCCACGCGGAATCAAATCGAAGGGGGCCGAGATGGGGGGAGTGGGGATACCTTGGTGGAGGAGCTTCTGCGCGGTCTCGTTGGGATCCATGTCGCATTCGCGGAGCGCGGCGTAGACCTCCTCGTCGGTGTGGTTCCCCGCGATCTCCTTGATGTTCTGGATCGTCCGCCGCACCGCCGCCGGGATCGAAACCCTAGCCGCCGCCATCGCCTCCCTCTTCCTCCTGCCGCTGCCGCCGCCGCCGCTCCTCGCCGCCGCCCTTTCGCTGCCCACCCTGGTTTCCTGCCCCCGCACGAACGAACGCGAGAAAGGGACGGACGCGAATCCCGAGGCGGGGAGAGGTGAGCAGAGCGGAGGGAGAGAGGAGGGGGAAAGGAGGAGAGAGAAGCGGAGGTGGGAGGGGAGGGAGGGAGAGAGATTTGTGGGAGGGTTTTGTGGGGGAGCAAAGGAAAGGAATGTGCGTGTGACTCCGTTTGTGTTTGTGTTTGTGTTTGTGTTTGTGTTTGTGTTTGTGTTTGTGTGTGGGGCGGCGGCAGCTCGCGAACAGGAACAGTGCGAGAACTGCTTTCTTTTCCCTCGGTGGAACAGTGGTACGAAATTTACTTTCCGGCTCCGGACCTCTGTTTCCGATGGCATGCAATGTAATTCCAGCGTAATACGCGTAGGAGGTGCAAATGCAATGCAGGTGAACTGCGGCGTAGGTACCAATGCAATGCATGTAAATTGCAGGTTACTATAGAATAATACCCCACGCGTTGTTGCGAGGATTGATTGATGAAAATTTAGCTTAATAACATGAGAATCAAAATTAGATGCGAAGGGGCCGCGCATGAGAATCACAATATTCACTTGGATGCTATCTATCCACTCAGACGCACTGTAGTCACTCGGCCACGCTCGCCCGCACTCGAATAGGGAGGCGAAGGGGCCGCGCATGACCTGTAGCGTCCGAGCAGCACGACGCCATGCGTTAAATGTAGTTAAAACATCAGTTACCAGTAATGCTTGTAATAAACTCTACCTTTCACCCTCCTTTCTACGTAGCCATGATGACGGACGCGAACTCTATAAGTTGTCCTGTAGCGCTGAGACAAGGGTTCGCATCCACTGTAATCACCCGACAGCAGAGAAACATAGCATCAGGGCTCGAGACGTAGGGTTGTTACCACTTCACGAGGGGCTCGAACTCGTAATCCGAGTGGCACACTTATGTTGTAGCTAGGATCAGTCCTCATTTACCTTTATTACTCATTGTCGGATTTGTTGCTTCGACACTTTAAAAATTGTCTTGCCAAGCTAGGCCTAAGTGTCTCTTTGATTCATAGGATTTGTAAAACACATGAATAGAAAAGACATAGGAATAGAGTGGCATGACATCTTCAATACTACGGGATTAGTCCGGTCGTTCGATTGTGCGCAAAAGAAATGTATGATTCTTCCCATGAGCTTGTAGTGGATGGTAATTTTCATATGAAACATTACAATCCTACGAACCATACAATATTCAAAATCCTATAGAATTCGGACAGGAAACCTTTGAATCAAATAGGCCCTAAAAATACATGTGACTTGCTATATTTGATTATGTATAATTGTAACAATATTTATCGAATATATGTAGAATAATTGAATGAAAAACATTTTCCTATGCATGGTTGAATGTCGTGGTGGTTTTTTCCCATGCATGACAGGTGGGGTCATATTAAGTAATTGAAAGTGCTAGTTATCGATTAGAGGGGGTGAATAGGCAATTTTTATGAAAGTCTTCAAAACACGGGGGCTTTGAAGACAAACAGTAGAAATGAACCTATTGATATGCAGCGGAAGGTAGACTACATTAGAAAAGTCATAGTCAAGTAAGCAATGAAGTGAAAGAATGAAGACTATCAGCAGCTAAGTAGTATGGATGAGGATGGAAGATAATATGAAGCCAAACAACAGCAGTCTTCACACAGTGAAGACGATCAGATCATGCGAGCAGGCAATGACCTCACGAAGACAAACTGTAAAGTAAAGAGATGGGAAGGATAGACCAGTTGCTTGGTGAGGACAAGGATTTGGTAGACCAGTTCTAGTTGTTGTGACAACTGTGCGTCTGGTTAGGGAGGCTAAGATTCAACTCAGAAGACCGCGTCTTCACCTTATTCCCCTTGAGCTAAGGACACACAGTCCTCGCCCAATCACTCTGGTAAGTCTTCAAGGTAGACTTTCAAACCTTCACAGACTTCGTTCACAGGCAATCCACAATGGCTCTTGGATACTCAAAACGTGACGCCTAACCGGCTGGAGGATTCACGGTCCTCAAGTGTAACAAGTCTTCAGATCACGCGGACAGAAAGACTTCAGTGATGTCTAACACTCTTTGGCTCTGAGTGTTTTGGGCTTTGTCCTCGCGAGGATCTCTCTCTCAAATGCTTCGGAGGTGGGTTGCTCTTAAATGACAAAAGCCGTGCACTAACTCTGAGCAGCCACCAATTTATGGTGTAGGGGGGCTATTTATAGCCAGGAGGCAACCCGACCTGATTTGTCCGGAATGACCCTGGGTCACTAAGGAACTGACACGTGTCCAACGGTCAGATTTCAAACACGCGGCTGACTTGACTTGGGCTACAAGCAAAGGTGACTCGTCCGACTCTGGATAAGATCTTCTCTCATTGTCTTCGGCTCAAAGACATAGGATTTGGTTGAGCATCACATCACCACTCGACTTTGTTCACTTGGACCCCACTTAACAGTACGGTGGTTCCTATGACTCAACAAAGAAGAAAAACAAAAACTACGAAACAACTATGTCTTCGCACTCCATAGTCTTCATGTGAATGTCTTCTCATGTCATAATCTTCACTGCGAATGACTTCACAGGCCACCATTGTCTTCAATGTCTTCACACATTTTTTTGGGTCATCTCTGGTAGGTAAACTGAATCAATATGGGACTACTACATGTGTTATCTTGCAATTCTCACAAACACATTAGTCCCTCAACCAAGTTTGTCGTCAATACTCCAAAACCAACTAGGGGTGGCGCTAGATGCACTTACAGTAATGGTAGGTGGGGTAACTTGCTTGCATGCTGAGATAAAATAACATAGCTTGGATGACTCTCTTAGGTATATACAAACTATTCGAAATAGATATACATGATGTGCATCATATATATCCAAAGCTACTACACTAATTTACCGTGGATCATCTCAGGCCCTAGCAAAAGATGCCACTCGCAATAATGAAAATATGAGAGTGTTTTTGTTAGATATGATGTGATATATCATTGTTAAAGTCAGACTAAGCAAGAAGGACTAGTTTCGACGTGAGAATACTATAACCGCCTCACTATACTCCTCGAGATAATCTAGACATTGATCTATCCGTTAATGAATAGCCATATTATGTCGTGCCTTCGGAGGTTCGGGCTCCTCGGTCAAGAGGAAATGGGAGGGCCCATTCAAACCCTAGCTTTTCGATCTATGAACTTTTATCTCGGATACCTTGGTCAATATAGTTTATGTTGTTGATCACCCCCTGTAATTGATGCTTAGAAGTTTTATTGGTGAAAAATCCATATGCTCATATTGTTATTCATATATTCTTCACTAATTATGATCCATGTAATGCGTTGTGAGTAGTTCTTTGCGTTGCCGAGGACATGTGATGTTAATATTGTGAAGTTGAATCTAATTCAACGCTTTGATATTATGTTGTGATGATGTTATTTTCTAGTGGTGATGTGCGAGCGTTGAGTGCATATCACTTCACCTTCATGAGCCTAGAGAAGATCATTGTGTGATTAGTTTGTTCATGGTAGGTGGTTGGAGTGACAAAAATTACCAACACCTAAATTTATGGACAATTGCATGAGGGCTTGGTGGAACTCCAAAGTTTATGGCTATAGTTAGATGGTATCTTAATCGTTCTCTTTATTTACAAATGCTTACATAGATGGCATTATTGTAAGTATGTTGTTGTTTCAAAAAAGTGAACAATAACTCAATGAAACTTGATGTGAGCAACTTGGTGAAACTCCCGTGTGTCCTCGAGAGCGATTTGATCCCTATATGTAAAATCACTGGTTTGTCCTTATCACAATTAAGGATTGGACCACTTGATGCATCGTTCCACTTTTGTTACTGTTTACTTTCTTGCAATTACTTTTGTGATCAAGAAACCATCAAACATCATTTGCAGCTTTTACAGTGAATACTTACTAGTTTTCATCAACCATTTCATTTTGCTCCTCGTTGAGTTTGACGCTCTTGTTTATCAAAAAAAGTTACGATAGATCCCCTACACTTATGGGTTGTCGATCCGCTTGGGCGTGCCGCCTTTCTTGGTTATTGGATGCGTTGGGTCGGGTTATTTCGGGTGGTGGACGGTCGGTGGTTTTCCAGGTACGCTTGTCGGGCACCTCTGATGTGTTGTCGGTGGGCAATGAGGAGATCACTGTGGAGGCTGGTTGTCGGTCTGTGCAACCCATTGTGCTGGTATTCATTAGAAATGGGGTAAACTGGGAAAATTAAGCTATCTACATGACATGCACAATTAGCATCAAAATAGGGGAAACCACTAATGTGGTAAAATGCTGAAACAAGCTTGTTTAAATGGGGTGTAAATTGAGATTTTTCACCTAGTGAGATAATATCTGTCGCAAATGTGAAACTTGGGGTAAAAAGTGTAATTATCTTAATACTACAAAATTCGGCTCGGGGAACTTTTAGAAAATGCATTTAGGACCTGGTTCTGTTTGTTTTTTGTGCAGAGTTCCTCGGATGCCTTTTTACCACAATTTCTTGTACCCTCCTTACAAGCACGAGAATGAAAAAAAATCAGCATTTTAAAATCTTGTTGTTATATCTTTTTGAATTTGCTACTTATACCCGGTAGATGACCCTTTTTTGCGGGCAAGGGTAGATGAGTCTAGCCTTGATTAGAGCATCTTCAACACGTGATGTAAAATGCGGAACTCGCACTCAGAAAAAAAATAGGCCCCAAAAAGGTTGGTTTTAGGGCACCATTTTGTTTTGTTGTAGTAGATGATGTAAGACAGGACATGAGATTTTCCCTGTCGTAGCTGATGATGCAAAATAGGGCACTTATGTTTTCTTCCCCACAATTGCATACATACTGAAACAAAACTTTACAAGATCATCACACACATAGTCAACAACATATCAAATTGTACTTCAAATTCACGTAGCAAATTCGAAACATAGCACCATTGGCACTATTGGAACCCAAGGTTCCTCCCATGCCATCCATGTCGCCACATCATGTCAACTCGCATGCCTCCTCACATGGAACCACCAATGCCACCCGCGCCTCCTCCCATACCACCCATGAAGCCTCCCATGCCACCTCACACGGCACTAATGAAGCCTCCCATGGCACCCACAAAGCCTTCCATGCCACCTCACATGCCTCCTCACATGCTGCCACCCGTGGCACCCATGTCGATACCAATGGCACCATGCCTACTCCCATCTATCCTCCCGTTGACCTCTCATCACTGATATGTCCATTTTGCATCATGCTTTTATATCGATATTTATTGCATTATGGGCTGTTATTTGATATGTCTCCAACGTATCTATAATTTTTTATTGTTCCATGCTATTATATTATCTGTTTTGGATGTTTAATGGGCTTTAATATACCTTTTTATATTATTTTTGGAACTAACCTACTAACTGAAGGCCCAGCGCAAATTGTTGTTTTTTTGCCTATTTCAGTGTTTCGCAGAAAAGGAATATTAAACGGAATCCAAACGGAATGAAACCTTCGCGAGGATCGTTTTTGGAACAAGCATAATCCGATGAACTTGGAGTGGACGTCAAGGAAGCAGCGAGGAGGCCACGAGGCAAGAGGGCGCGCCCCCCACCCTCGTGGGCCCCTCGCAGCTCCACCGACCTACTTCTTTCGCCTATATACTCTTATACCCTGAAACCTTCGGGGAGAGCCATAAAAAACACCTTTTCCACCGCCGCAACCTTCTGTACCCGTGAGATCCCATCTTGGGGCCTTTTAAAGCGCTCATGGAAGGAATCGATCACGGAGGGCTTCTACATCAACACCATGGCCTCTCCGATGATGTGTGAGTAGTTCACCACAGGACCTTGGGTCCATAGTTATTAGTTAGATGGCTTCTTCTCTCTCTTTGGATCTCAATACAAAGTTCTCCTCGATCTTCTTGGAGATCTATTCGATGTAACTCTTTTTGCGGTGTGTTTGCCGAGATCCGATGAATTGAGGGTTTATGAACTTGATTATCTATGAATATTATTTGATTCTTCTCTGAATTCTTATATGCATGATTTGATATCTTTGCAAGTCTCTTGAATTATCGGTTTAGTTTGGCCTACTAGATTGATCTTTCTTGCAATGGGAGAAGTGCTTAGCTTTGGGTTTAATCTTGCGGTGTCCTTTCGGTGTGACGAGGGCAGCAAAACCGCGTGTTTATTATTGCCATCGAGGATAAAAGATGGGGTTTATATCATATTGCTTGAGTTTATCCCTCTACATCATGTCATCTTGCCTAATGTGTTACTCTGTTCTTATGAACTTAATACTCTAGATGCATGCTGGATAGCGGTCGATGTGTGGAGTAATAGTAGTAGTCTAGTAGATGCAGAATCGTTTCGGTCTACTTGTCACGGACGTGATGCCTATATTCATGATCATTGCCTTAGATATCATCATAACTATGCACTTTTCTATCAATTGCTCGGCAGTAATTTGTTCACCTACGTAATACATGCTATCTTGAGAGAAGCCACTAGTGAAACCTATGGCCCCGGGTCTACTTTCCATCATATTAATCTTCAATCAACTAGCTATTTACATGCCGTTTATTTTGCAATCTTTACTTTTCAATCTATACAACAAAAATACCAAAAATATTTATCTTATTATCTTTATCAGATCTCACTTTTGCAAGTGGTTGTGAAGGGATTGACAACCCCTTTATCGCGTTGGTTGCAAGGTTCTTATTTGTTTGTGCGGGTATTAGGGATTTGCATGTAGTCTCCTACTTGATTGATACCTTGGTTCTTAAAAACTGAGGGAAATACTACTACCTCTTGAGCAAGCGTTGGTTTTCTCTTGAAGAGGAAAGGGTGATGCAGCAAAGTAGCGTAAGTATTTTCCTCAGTTTTTAAGAACCAAGGTATCAATCGATGAGACTACCTGAAATCCGTTGTACCTACACAAACAATCAAGAACCTTGCAGATCAAAAAATTGGATAAAGTAAAAGATAAAGAAATAAAATGATGAAAGATAACCAAATAGGACTGATAAATAGAAGATGAATGATCTCACATATGGATCTCAAAAAACAGTGATGAATGAATATCAAGATCGATCATCGAAAGGCCCCAGATGGGATCTCGATGCAGTGAAAATGAAATGGGTTTCAGCGGTGCTCTGGATGTTTTCGGGGTATATGTATATATAGGCGAAAGAAGTAGGTCGGTGGAGCCACGAGGGGTCCACGAGGTGGGGGCGCGCCACAGGGCGCGCCTCCTACCTCGTAGCCTCGTTGCTTCCTTGGCGTCACTCCAAGTCTCTGGATTGTGTTTGTTCCAAAAATGATCCTCATGAAGGTTTCATTCGTTGATTCCATTTGATATTCCTTTTCTGAAACAAATAGGCCAAAAAATAGCAATTTACGGGCCTTGAATAGGTTAGTCTCAAAATAATATAAAAGTGCATAATAAATCCCATTAAACATCCAAAGCGGATAATATAATAGCATGGAACAATCAAAAATTATAGATACGTTGGAGACGTATCAAGCATCCCCAAGCTTAATTCCTGCTCGTCCTCGAGTAGGTAAATGATAAAAACAGAATTTTTGATATGGAATGCTACCTAACATAATTTTCAAAGTAATTCTCTTTATTGTGGCATGAATGTTCAGACCCGAAAGATTCAAGATAAAAGTTTAATATTGACATAAAAATAATAATACTTCAAGCATACTAACTAAGCAATTATGTCTTTTCAAAATAACATGGCCAAAGAAAGCTTAACCCTACAAAATCATATAGTTTGGCTATGCTTCATTTTAAATCACACAAAAACGCAGCTCATCATGCACAACCCGATGACAAGCCAAGCAATTGTTTCATACTTTAGTAATCTCAAACTTTTTCAACTTTCACGCATAATACATGAGCGTGAGCCATGGACATAGCACTATAGGTGGAATAGAATATGACGATGGGGTTATGTGGAGAAGACAAAAGGAGAAAGTCTCACATCGACGCGGCGATTATATGGGCTATGGTGATGCCAATCAATTGATGTAAATGCTAGGAGTAGGGATTGCCATGCAGCGGATGCACTAGAGCTATAAGTGTATGAAAGCTCAAAGCTGAAACTAAGTGGGTGTGCATCCAACTTGCTTGCTCATGAAGACCTAGGGCATTTGAGGAAGCCCATCGTTGGAATATACAAGCCAAGTTCTATAATGGAAATTCATCATTATTATTATCATGAAAACTTCTAGATCTTCATCCTTATTATCATGAAAACTAAAAGAACACGTTTTCACAAAGCAATCTTTTTTAGCACGCATCCTAGCAGTTCTTTCTTTGTATTCATCAATGGAAATTCTCATGGCTTTGAGAGACTCATTGATATCATGCTTAGGAGGAATAGATCTAAGTTTCAAAGAATCAACATCAAGAGAAATTCTATCCACGTTCCTAGCCAACTCATCAATCTTAGGCAATTTTTCTTCAAGCAAAGCATTAAAATTCTTTTGTGCAATCATAAACTCTTTAACACTAGTCTCAAAATCAGAGGGCATCTTTTTAAAATTTCCATAAGAGTTGTTGTAGGAATTACCATAATTATTAGAGGAATTACTAGGGAACCGCCTGGAATTAAAGTTTCCTCTATACGCGTTGTTACCAAAATTGTTCCTACTAACAAAATTCACATCCATAGATTCATTATTGTTCTCAATCAAAGTAGACAAAGGCATATCATTAGGATCAGAAGAAACACTCTTATTAGCAAATAATTTCATAAGTTCATCCATCTTTCCACTCAAAACATTAATCTATTCTATCGCATGAACCTTTTTACTAGTAGATCTTTCGGTGTGCCATTGAGAATAATTAACCATAATATTATCTAGGAGTTTAGTAGCTTCTCCTAAAGTGATTTTCCATAAAAGTGCCTCCCGCGGCCGAATCTAAAAGATCTCTAGAAGCAAAATTCAATCCGGCATAATTTTTTTGTATAATCATCCATAAATTCAAACCATGTGTAGGGCAATTACGTATCATTAATTTCATCCTCTTCCAAGATTGTGCAACATGCTCATTGATGGCCCACAAGTGTAGGGGATCTATCGTAGTCCTTTCGATAAGTAAGAGTGTCGAACCCGACGAGGAGCAGAAGGAAATGATAAGCGGTTTTTAGTAAGATATTCTCTGCAAGCACTGAAATTATCGGTAACAGATAGTTTTGTGATAAGGTAATCTGTAACGGGCAACAAGTAATGAAAGTAAATAAGGTGCAGCAAGATGGCCCAATCCTTTTTGTAGCAAAGGATAAGCCCGGACAAACTCTTATATGAAGGAAAACGCTCCCGAGGACACATGGGAATGATCGTCAAGCTAGTTTTCATCACGCTCATATGATTCGCGTTCGTTACTTTGATAATTTGATATGTGGGTGGACCAGTGCTTGGGTACTGCCCTTCCTTGGACAAGCATCCCACTTATGATTAACCCCTATTGCAAGCATCCGCAACTAGAAAATAAGTATTAAGGTAAACCTAACCATAGCATGAAACATATGGATCCAAATCAGCCCCTTACGAAGCAACGCATAAACTAGGGTTTAAGATTTTGTCACTCTAGCAACCCATCATCTACTTATTACTTCCCAATGCCTTCCTCTAGGCCCAAACAATGGTGAAGTGTCATGCAGTCGACGTTCACATAACACCACTAGAGGAAAGATAACATACATCTCATCAAAATATCGAACGAATACCAAATTCACATGACTACTTATAGCAAGACTTCTCCCATGTCCTCAGGAACAAACGTAACAACTCACAAATCATATTCATGTTCATAATTGGAGGGGTATTAATATGCATAAAGGATCTGGACATATGATCTTCCACCAAATAAACCAACTAGCATCAACTACAAGGAGTAATCAACACTACTAGCAACCCACGGTACCAATGCGAGGCTTTGGGACAAAGATTAGATACAAGAGATGAACTAGGGTTTTAGAGGAGATGGTGCTGGTGAAGATGTTGATGGAGATTGACCCCCTCCCGATGAGAGGATCGATGGTGATGACGATGGCGATGATTTCCTGTAGCGACCCGACCTCAAACGGTCAAGTCTCTGTGCTTCAGTGTCATCCCTGGATCGGTAATGCTGACACACACAATACTCGAAGGATTTATAACAGAGTAGCAATCACACACTTATTACATCGAATGTCTCAAAAGAGAACTTAATACAGTAAATATGGCTTAAGGCCATCTAATACGATAACAGCAGAAGGCTTGGAAGATAAAGTGAATCCATCAACTCCAGCGGCATAGCCGAAATTTGCAGCAACGACCTATGAACCTTACTCCTCGTTTGAAAAGTTTGCAACATAATACGTTGCAGCCCGAAAACAATTCGGCACATGGAATATCTTTGGCAATATAACACGATGAGAGCAAGAACGAAATAATGCTATCATTACATGCATATTTGGGTGGTGGAAAGCTCTATGGTTATAGTTTTTCTTGAAAAGCCAATTTTCCCTACAACAAAGGAATATATTTTAAATTAACTATCATGGTAGTTGAAACATCATTGAGAAGGTTCCTCCAACTCAATCCCAATTAAAGTAATTAACAACCCAACAATATTAATTAAGAGTGATGAGATACTTAAGATACTCCAAGTACTAGATACTCAAGATTTGTCCATAACCGGGGACACGGCTAACGATGATTAGATTGTACACTCTGCAGAGGTTTGCACACTTTTCCCCATAAGACTCGATCGCCTCCGTTGGATTTCTCGCACTACATGGTGTTTGAGAAACGGATGACCGAGACACAGTCTTTCAGAAACATTAACTCTCTACTAAGGCAGACCATACCAAACCTACAACCCACTACTGTTGATCTACCTCTTGAGAGCTTCACGTAACTTACTCAACTATGCTAGAGCCCATAATAGCTTGTGGCTGCACACGGAAGTTTCTAGCATGAATCATCTCGGTTCCCTTTGAGCACGGGTGGCGGTCCATAGGAAGATCACCACGGAACCACAGGATTTCCAAAAATACAGTAACCTTTGGATTCTCCGGTGCCTCAATCCACCAGATGTGTATTTAAGTTGCCACCTTAAGTTGAACCATTAATTAACAATCTCACATCTGTCATGGATTTCACTCACCCAAACCACGTCTCTGAGCATAGCCTAGCAAAATAAGCAACACGTAGAAGTAACTCCCAAGGGTTTGAATGTAACAGGGCAATAGGTTCTACCTCATCAACTACTTCCCAACCCACATGTTAATGACATCCTAATCATGCAGTGTTTGAGGGTTGAAACTAATGCATAAAAACTGGGTATTGTAAGAGTATGATCAATGTGTTACTTGCCTTGCCGACGATCCGCGAAACCTAGGGACTCGTAGTAGCACGCTTCGCACTCCGGGAGTTCTATCGCAAACAAACAATAACATACATAAGCAATCAAGCGAAGATGCACGGGCAAAACTCAAATAAGAAAGATTGACCAGAAAGTTCAACTTAAGAACTCCAGTTTGCAAAAAGAATCAAATCGAGCGAACAGCGAAACTCAAGCAATGAAAGAAACAAGATACGTTTATTAATCTGAACTAAAGTCAAATTTTACAGTACCAAAATCTTGTTTAAGTTGATTAAATAGAAAGAGGGTCTCGAGGCGAAGATCTAGGCGCTTGAATACTTTGATTCCGATAAGCGAGCGAAAAGATAAATCAAACGAAAATCGAATCGTAAATCGCGATCAAGAATAATCGCGGATAAATCGAGAAAAAGAAAAGCAGCGAACAGGCTTAACGAGCGAGCGGCGTTATCTGTAACTAACGAGCGAAAACCGTTCATTGAAACGAACGTATGGACGAATGTCTGCTAACTAGAAGAACCGGGAAAAACCGGCGAACCGATCTAAAAAAACGAACTAGTGTTTAGAAAAACGAATCGGTTTTAAAAAAACCGGCGGCGGTGAAACGACGCGGTACCTCTCCGTGAGGCGGGCTCGGCGGGCGGCGGCGGCGTGAGTCTTGTTGTGACTCGGGAGGCGGGCTGGCTGGCGATGGTTGGTGGTGGTGGTGGAGCTTGGGGCGGCATATAAAGGCGGTGGGGTGGCTTGGAGGAGGGCAAGGCGGCGGTGGTGGAGGTCGGCTCGGACTCTGTCAAAGTCGGCGGCAGTGTGACTCCGCTTCGGGAGGCGGCCAGAGGCAGATGGGCCCAGTGAGTTCCGGCCCGGTCGGTAACAGGGAGTTTTAAAACAATTCCGCCGAACAGAAAAATAAATCCTAGAAAGTAAAATAAAAATCTAAAAATGCCAAAACAAATTTTCACCGTCTAAATAGAATATTTAGAACGAGATGAACATTTTCTTGGCCCTAAAAATGCAATTTTGAAAACGTGCAATTTTTCTAATGCAAATAAAATTGCAATAAAATCCGAATAAAATCAAATATTTGATTTAATATTTTTCCTCCAATATTCCAATTAGTTCGGAGAAGTTATATTATCTCCTCTCATATATTTTATTTATGAAATATTTTTGGAGAGAAAAATAATTAAAACCAAAATCCTCGTTTCAATATTTGATAAAAATCAAATATGAAAACCGGGAAAATCCCCAACTCTCTCCGAGGGTCCTTGAGTTGCTTAGGATTTCGAGGATCACGGAACGAAAATGCAATGAAATATGATATGCAAGAATGAGCTATGTATAACATTCCAAATTTGAAAATTTGGGATGTTACATTCCCCTCAGGAGGGATGTTTCCCCGTGAGCAGCTCATGGGAGCCCTAGATTGGTTCCGCCAAGGTTCCGCCTCGTGGCAGTGGTGTTTCGTCCCGAAAGCTTGCTTCTGATTTTTTTCCAGGGTAAAAGACTTCATATAGCAGAAGATGGGCACCGGAGGCCTGCCAGGGGGCCCATGAGGCAAGGGGCGCACCCAGGGGGTAGGGCGCGCCCCCCACCCTCGTGGATGGTGGGTGGCCCCTCTTTGATTGATTCTTTCGCCAATATTTTTTATTAATTCCAAAAACTGCCTCCGTGAAGTTTCAGGACTTTTGGAGCTATGCAAAATAGGTCTCTAATATTTGCTCCTTTTCCAGCCCAGAATTCCAGCTGCCAGCATTCTCCCTCTTCATGTAAACCTTGTAAAATAAGAGAGAATAAGCATAAGTATTGTGACATAATGTGTAATAACATCCCATAATGCAATAAATATCGATATAAAAGCATGATGCAAAATGGACGTATTACTCATGATCAAGTTGCTTAAAATTCATAATATTGTTTCTAAGAGAGATGATCTTAGCGGGAGGAAAATACTTAGAGTTAAATGCATCTTTGCACTTTTTCCATGAATCAATACTATTTTTAGGCAAAGAAGAAAACCAAGTTTTGGCACGATCTCTAAGTGAAAACGGAAATAGCTTCAATTTAACAATATCATTATACACATCTTTCTTCTTTTGCATATCGCACAAATCAACAAAGTTGTTTAGATGGGTAGCGACATCTTCACTAGGAAGGCGGAAAATTGATCTTTCATGACAAGATTCAACAAAGCAGCATTAATTTCACAAGATTTAGCATCGGTAATAGGAGCAATCTGAGTGCTAATAAAATCATTGTTGTTGGTATTGGAAAAATCACACAATTTAGTATTGTCTTGAGCCATCGTGACAAACAATCAATCCAACACACAAGCACAGGAGAAGCAAACGAAAAGAGACGAACGGAAAAAGAGGGCGAATAAAACGGCAAAGGTGAAGTGGAGGAGAGGAAAACGAGATGCAAATGGAAAATAATGTAATGCGAGGGAGAAGAGTTTGTGATGGCTACTTGGTATGTCTTGACTTGTGCGTAGATCTCCCCGGCAACGGCGCCAGAAATCCTTCTTGCTACCTCTTGAGCATGCGTTGGTATTCCCTTGAAGAGAAAAAGGTGATGCAACAAAGTAGCGTAAGTATTTCCCTCAGTTTTTGAGAACCAAGGTATCAATCCAGTAGGAGACTACACGCAAGTCCCTAGTACCTGCACAAACAATCAAGAACCTTGCAACCAACACGATAAAGGGGTTGTTAATCCCTTCACGGCTACTTGCAAAAGTGAGATCTGATAAAGATAATAAGATGAATATTTTTGGTATTTTTGTTGTATAGATTGGAAAGTACAGATTGCAAAATAAACGGCGACAGAAATAGCAAATAGATAGGAAAATAATATGATGAAAGATAGACCCGGGGGCCATAGGTTTCACAAGTGGCTTCTCTCAAGATAGCATATTCTACGGTGGGTGAACAAATTACTGTCGAGCAATTGATAGAAAAGCGCATAGTTATGAGAATATCTAGGCATGATCATGTATATAGGCACCGCGTCCGT
The DNA here is from genome assembly GCA_021605145.1 of Aegilops bicornis. Lineage (NCBI taxonomy): Eukaryota > Viridiplantae > Streptophyta > Magnoliopsida > Poales > Poaceae > Aegilops > Aegilops bicornis. Next base: position 395,573,913 of record CM038673.1, on the reverse strand, counting down.
GACAAGTAGACCGAAACGATTCTGCATCTACTACTATTACTCCACACATCGACAGCTATCTAGCATGCATTTAGAGTATTAAGTTCATAAGAACAGAGTAATGCATTAGGCAAGATGACATGATGTAGAGGGATAAACTCAAGCAATATGATATAAAACCCATCTTTTTATCCTCGATGGTAACAATACAATACGTGTCTTCTGCCCTAACATCCTTTGGGAAAGGACACCGCAAGATTGAACCCAAAGCTAAGCACTTCTCCCATTGCAAGAAAGATCAATCTAGTAGGCCAAACCAAACTGGTAAATCGAAGAGACTTGCAAAGATATTAAATCATGCATATAAGAATTCAGAGAAGAATCAAATATTGTTCATAGATAATCTTGATCATAAACCCACAATTCATCGGATCTCGACAAACACACCGCAAAAAGAATGACATCGAATAGATCTCCAAGAGAATCGAGGAGAACTTTGTATTGAGATCCAAAGAGGAGAAGAAGCCATCTAGCTAATAACTATGGACCCTAAGGTCTGTGGTAAACTACTCACACATCATCGGAGAGGCTACGGTGTTGATGTAGAAGCCCTCCATAACCGATTCCCCCTCCGGCGGAGCGCCGAAAAAGGCCCCAAGATGGGATCTCACGGGTACAGAAGGTTGCGGCGGTGGAAATAGGGTTTCGTGGTGCTCCTGTATGTTTTCAGGGTATATGAGTATATATAGGCGAAAGAAGTAGGTAGGTGGAGCCACGAGGGGCCCACGAGGGTGGGGGCGTGCCTCCCTACCTCGTGGCCGCCTCGTTGCTTCCTTGACGTCCACTCCAAGTCTCCTGGATTGCGTTTGTTCCAAAAATGATCCTCGCGAAGGTTTTCATTCCGTTTGGATTCCATTTGATATTCCTTTTCTGCGAAACACTGAAATAGGCAAAAAAACAACAGGTTGCACCGGGCCTTCGGTTAATAGGTTAGTCCCAAAAATAATATAAAAGTGCGTAATAAAGCCCATTAAACATCCAAAACAGATAATATAATAGCATGGAACAATAAAAAATTATAGATACATTGGAGACATATCAAATACTTACGCTACTTCGCTGCATCACCCTTTCCTCTTCAAGGGAAAAACAACGCATGCTCAAGAGGTATGATACGTTTCCAACGTATCTATAATTTTTGATTGTTCCATGATATATTATATTCTGTTTTGGATGTTTAATGGGCTTTATTATACACTTTTATATTATTGTTGGGACTAACCTATTAACCGGAGACCCAACCCAAATTGATGTTTTTTGCCTATTTCAGTGTTTCGCAGAAAAAGAATATCAAACGGAGTCCAAAGGGAATGAAACCTTCAGGAACGTGATTTTCGGAACAAACGTGATCCAGAAGACTTGGAGTCTACGTAAAGCAATCAACGAGGAGGGCACGAGGTAGGGGGGCGCGCCCTGATAACCCACAAGTATAGGGGATCGCAACAGTTTTCGAGGGTAGAGTATTCAACCCAAATTTATTGATTCGACACAAGGGGAGCCAAAGAATATTCTCAAGTATTAGCAGTTGAGTTGTCAATTCAACCACACCGGATAACTTAGTATCTCCAAAGTATTTGGTAGCAAAGTAATATGGAAGTATGATAGCGATAGCAAAAGTAATATTTTTGGGTTTTGTAGTGATTGTACAAGATGTAGCGGAAAAGTAAATAAGCGAAGAACAATATGTGAAAAGCTTCGTAGGCATTGGATCGGTGATGGAGAATTATGCGGATCACGGTTCATCATATAACAATCATAACATAGGGTGACACAGAACTAGCTTCAATTCATCAATGTAATGTAGGCATGTATTCCGAATATAGTCATACGTGCTTATGGAAAAGAACTTGCATGACATCTTTTGTCCTACCCTCCCGTGGCAGCGGGGTCCTAATGGAAACTAAGGGATATTAATGTCTCCTTTTAATAGAGTACCGGAACAAAGCATTAACACATAGTGAATACATGAACTCCTCAAACTACGGTCATCACCGGGAGTGGTCCCGAGGGTTGCCGGATCATAACACATAGTAGGTGACTATAGACTTGCAAGATAGGATCAAGAACTCACATATATTCATGAAAACATAATAGGTTCAGATCTGAAATCATGGCACTTTCGGGCCCTAGTGACAAGCATTAAGCATAGCAAAGTCATAGCAACATCAATCTCGAACATAGTGGATACTAGGGATCAAACCCTAACAAAACTAACTCGATTACATGATAAATCTCATCCAACCCATCACCGTCCAGCAAGCCTACGATGGAATTACTCACGCACGGCGGTGAGCATCATGAAATTGGTGATGGAGGATGGTTGATGATGACGATGGCGACGAATCCCCCTCTCCGAAGCCCCGAATGGACTCCAGATCAGCCCTCCCGATAGGTTTTAGGGCTGGGAGGCGGCTCCGTATCATAAAACGCGATGAATCCTTCTCTCTGATTTTTTTCTCCCCGAACACGAATATATGGAGTTGGAGTTTAGGTCGGTGGAGCGTCAGGGGGCCCCCTGGGCGCGCCCCCACCCTCGTGGACAGGGTGTGGGCCCCCTGACGTGGATTCTTCTTTCAGTATTTTTAATGTTTTCCAAAAATACGTTCCGTGGAGTTTCAGGTCATTCCGAGAACTTTTGTTTCTGCACATAAATAACACCATGGAAAGTCTGCTGAAAACAGCGTCGATGCAGGTTAGTTCCATTCAAATCATGCAAGTTAGAGTCCAAAACAAGGGCAAAAGTGTTTGGAAAAGTAGAATCTGACAGACACGTATGAACTCCCCCAAGCTTAAACCTTTGCTTGTCCTCAAGCAATTCAGTTGATAAACTGAAAGTGATAAAGAAAAACTTTTACAAACTCTGTTTGCTCTTGTTGTTGTAAATATGTAAAGACAACATTCAAGTTTTCAGCAAAGATTATGACTAACCACATTTGCAATAACACGTAGTTCTCATGTTTACTCATATCAATGGCATAATCAACTAGCGAGCAATAATAATAAATCTTGGATGACAACACTTTCTCAAAAAAATCGTGATATGATATAATAGGATGGTATCTCGCTAGCCCTTTCTGAGACCGCAAAACATAAATGCAGAGCACCTTTAAAGATCAAGGACTGACTAGACATTGTAATTCATGGTAAAAGAGATCGATCATAGTCATACCCAATATAAATTAATGGTAATGGATGCAAATGACAATGACGCTCTCCGACTAGTGCTTTTTAATAAGAGGGTGATGACTCAACATGAAAGTAAATAGATAGGCCCTTCGCAAAGGGAAGCGAGGATTTGTAGAGGTGCCGGAGCTCGATTTTGAAATAGAGATAAATAATATTTTGAGCGGCATACTTTCATTGTCAACATAACAACCAAGAATGGCGATATCTTCCATGCCGCACACATTATAGGCGGTTCCCAAAGCAGAATGGTAAAGTTTATACTCCCCTCCACCAACAAGCATCAATCCATGGCTTGCTCGAAACAACGAGTGCTTCCAACTAGCAGTTCTGTGGGGAGTTTTGTTTGCAATTATTTTGATTTAGTTTGCATAAAGCATGGGACCGGGCATCCCGGTGACCAGCCATTTTCTCGTGAGTGAGGAGCGGAGTCCACTCCTCTTGAGAATAACCCGCCTAGCATGGAAGATATGGACAACCCTTGTTGATACATGAGCTATTCAAGCATACAAAACAGAATTTCATTTGAAGGTTTAGAGTTTGGCACATACAAATTTACTTGGAACGGCAGGTAGATACCGCATATAGGAAGGTATAGTGGAATCATATGGAATAACTTTGGGGTGTAAGGGATTGTATGCACAAGCAGTATTCCCGCTTAGTACAAGTGAAGGCTAGCAAAAGACTGGAAAGCGACCAACTAGAGAGCGACAACAGTCATGAACATGCATTAAAATTAATATACATTGAGTACGAGCATGAGTAGGATATAATCCACCATGAACATAAATATCGTGAAGGCTATGTTGATTTGTTTCAACTACATGTGTGAACATGTTCCAAGTCAAGTCACTTAAATCATTCAAAGGAGGATACCACCCCACTATACCACATCACAACCATTTTAATAGCATGTTGGCACGCAAGGTAAACCATTATAACTTATAGCTAATCAAGCATGGCACGAGCAACTATGATCTCTAATTGTTATTGCAAACATGTTTATTCATAATAAGCTGAACCAGGAACGATGAACCAATCATATTTACAAAAACAAGAGAGGTCGAGTTCATACCAACTTTTCTCATCTCAGTCAGTCCATCATATATCGTCATAATTGCCTTTCACTTGCACGACCGAACGATGTAAAAATAATAAGAGTGCACGTGCATTGGACTAAGATGGAATCTGCGAGCATTCAATAAACAGGAGAAGACAAGGCAATATGGGCTCTTGGTTAAATCAACAACAATGCATATAAGAGCCACTTCAACAATTTCATTATGGTCTTCTCCTATCGACCCCCAAAGAAAAGAAAAGAAATAAAACTATTTACACGGGAAAGCTCCCAACAAGCAAAAGAAGAACGGGAAATATTTTTGGGTTTTCTTTTAATTATTACTACTACAGCAAGAAAAGAAAACTAGCTAAAGCTACAACTATTTTTTTTGGTTTTCTTAAGGTTTATCAAACACACAAGAAGAAAGCAAGAAAAAGGAAAATAAACTAGCATGGATAATACAATGAAAGAGTATGAGCACCGACATCTAGCAATGAGTGTGTGTAAACATAAATGTAATGTCGGTGGGAAATACGTACTCCCCCAAGCTTAGGCTTTTGGCCTAAGTTGGTTTATTGCCACGGGTGGCCTGGCGGATATCCATAATTGTAGCGGGGGTCGTAATGAGATGAAGAAGACTATGATTGCCACTGGTTGGCAATCGTCTCCAGATCCCACTGGTAATTAGACTGTCGTGGAGGTTCAAATTGTGGTTCCGGCTCCGTGGCTGGTGTAGGGTTCCGGTAGGCGTGAATGGCCGCCAGCGGAACGAGATACGGACCTGCAGATAAATTAAATAAGGAGGGAGCAGGCAAGGTAACAGTCTCAGGGTGATGTTTATCAAAGAACAATTTGTATTTAAGCGCCCCTTCCTTATTCTTAACAATAAAGTCATGCGCTACCATACTCTTATAATATAAATAAGTAGTGGGCAGCATTTTTTCTTCTTTTTCATAGTGCCTAATAGGTATGTTATAGTGTGCAGCAAGGCGTGAAGCGTAAATACCTCCAAAGATGGGGCCCTTTGTACGGTTCAAACTTAATCGTTTAGCAATAATACCACCCATACTAACAGTGTTATCGCAGAATAAACCATGGAACAAAATGACAATATCAGGAACACTAAGGTTTCCATAGTTTCCGCGACCAATTAAGCAACGACTAGCAAATATGGCAAAGTAGCGTAAAACAGGAAAATGTATGCTAGTGATTCTTGCATCGGGAACCTTCCTAGTTTCCCCTAGAGTAATAGTGTCAATAAACCCGTCCACATCTTTGCGATGTGGTTCCTCTAAACTACCCTCGAAAGGTATTTTGCAAACCTTGCAAAATTCATCTAGTGGCATCTTCTTAACCACATCATATAAATGAAACTCTACTGAAGGAGGTGATTCCTTAGGATAATAGTAGAAGTTTTGCACAAAAGTATTGGTGAGTAAGAGATACTGTTCGCGTTGGTCGCGGAGGAAGTCGGTGAGGCCTCTGCGGTGCGAGGCAAATTATATTTGGGCCTCTGTGCTTCTTCACTTTGCTTTTCCTTCAAGCTTCGGCTCGATGAGCCCCTCAAAAATCTCTTCATCATTTTCGGAAAAATCTGAAATTTTTAGTAACTTCAAAGAAAAGTGAACCAAGCTCAACAAAATTGATAGCAACTACTCCTACAAGTGCCTAGAGCCTATATCATGCATTAGAACTACTTGGAGCCATATAAATTTGACATGAAAGCTCAAGAACATGGTCACCTAGGCAACACAAATTTGCAATGAATAAAACCTTTGGAACAAAAACTAATTGGACCAATGGAGGAGCCACATACCAATGAACAATCCCCAAGCAGTTTTGTGAGAGGTGCTTTGAGCAAGGAGATCGAAAATCGCAGCAAAATGAGCTAGAACTCGTGCTTGAGCTGGATGGTGATTTTTGGGAGGAAGAAGTGTGTGGAGTGCAGGAATAGGTGGAGGGAGCCACCATGGGCCCTGAGGCGGGAGGCGCGCCACAGCAGGGGTGGGCGCGCCCTGGACCCTCGTGGCCAGGTGCTTGCTCCCCTGCTATGTTCTCAGTGCCATATATTCTCAAATATTTCCAGAAAAAATCATATTCCATTTTCAGGGCATTTGGAGAACTTCTATTTTCAGGGTATTTTTATATTGCACGGATAATTCAGAAAACAGTCAGGAAAAAGCTATTTTTACTTTATTTCAACTAAATAACAAAAAATAAAAGGAGGGTACAGAAGGCTGTGCCTTCTAATTTCATCCATCTCATGCTCATCAAAAGGAATCCACTAACAAGGTTCATCAGGTCTTGTTAATAAACTCATTCCGAATAACATGGAACCGGAGAAATTTCGAATAACACTATGTTAGCTCAACGGGGATATGCACATCCCCAATAATAAGAATATCATTTCTTCTTAACAGTAGGAAGAGGAAATTCAAAACCTCCAAAAATAATCGATGGAATTTTTCCAATAGAGTTGATACTATGAACTTGAGGTTGTTTCCTCGGGAAGTGTACCGTATGCTCATTACCATTAACATGATATTGCCTTTGTTGCAATCAATAACAGCACCTGCAATATTCAAAAAGGGTCTTCCAAGAATAATAGACATACTAGCGTCCTCGGGAATATCAAGAATAACAAAGTCCGTTAAAATAGTAACGTTTGCAACCACAACAGGCACATCCTCACAAACACCGACAGGTATAGCAGTTGATTTATTAGCCATTTGCAAAGATATTTCAGTAGGTGTCAACTTATTCAAATCAAGTCTACGATATAAAAAGAGAGGCATAACACTAACACCGACTCCAAGATCACATAAAGCAGTTTTAACATAGTTTCTTTTAATGGAGCATGGTATAGTTGGTACTCCTGGATCTCCAAGTTTCTTTGGTATTCCACCTTTAAAGGTATAATTAGCAAGCATGGTGGAAATTTTAGCTTCCGATATCTTTCTTTTATTTGTAACAATATCTTTCATATACTTGGCATAAGGATTCATTTTGAGCATATCAATTAATCGCATACGCAAAAAGATAGGTCTAATTATTTCAGCAAAGCGCTCAAAATCCTCATCATCCTTTTTCTTGGATGGTTTGGGAGGAAAAGGCATGGGTTTCTGAACCCAAGGTTCTCTTTCTTTACCATGTTTCCTAGCAACAAAGTCTCTCTTATCATAACGTTTTCTTTGCTTGTGGGTTATCAAGATCAACATCAGGTTCAATTTCTACATCATTGTCATTACTAGGTTGAGCATCATCATGAACATTATCATTAACATTTTCACTTGGTTCATGTTCATTACCAGATTGTGTTTCAATATCAGAAATAGAAATATCATTTGGATTCTCAGGTGTTTCAGCAATAGGTTCACTAGAAGCATGCAAAGTCCTATCATTTTTATGTTTCTTCCTTTTAGAAGGACTAGGTGCATCTAAATTATTTCTCTGAGAATCCTGCTCAATTCTCTTAGGGTGGCCTTCAGGATAGAAAGGTTCCCGAGTCATTTTACCAGTTCTAGTAGCCACTCTAACAAAGCATAGTCATTATTCTTATTATTTATTTCATTGAGCAAATCATTCTGAGCTTTAAGTACTTGTTCTACTTGAGTGGTAACCATAGAAGCATGTTTACTAATTAGTTTAAGTTCACCTTTAACTCTAGACATATAATCACTCAAGTGTTCAAGCGTATCGGAATTATATTTAAGTTGTCTACCTTGTCTACCAATATAAGCATTGAAGTTTTCTTGTTTAACACTAAAATTATCAAACTCTTCTAAGCATTGTCTAGCAGACTTATAGTGAGGAATATCACCTTCATCAAATCTATAGAGTGAATTTACCTTTACTACCTGTGTCGGGTTATCAAGCCCATGTGCTTCTTCAATAGGTGAAGGATTAAGATCATATGTTTCTTCAAAAGGCGGTAAATTAAGACCATGTATTTCTTCAATAGGAGGTAAATTCTTAACATCTCCAGCGTTAATACTTTTTTCTTTCATAGATTTCTTTCCCTCTTGCATATCTTCAGGATTGACAAATAGAACACCCCTCTTCTTCGGAGTTGGCTTAGGAATAGGCTCAGGAGTTGGCTCAGGAAGTGTCCAATTATTTTCATTTGTCAACATATTATTCAATAGAATTTTAGCTTCATCCGGTGTTCTTTCCCTGAAAACAGAACCAGCACAACTATCCAGGTAATCTCTGGAAGCATCGGTTAGTCCATTATAAAAGATATCAAGTATTTCATTTTAGTTAAGAGGATGATCAGGCAAAGCATTAAGTAATTGGAGAAGCCTCCCCCAATGATATGTACATAGCTATTATGGATACATCTACAAACGTGTGTGCATGTGCATGCACTTGCACTACCAACATGCCACGGTCGTTGTGAAGAAGGTGGGACCATGTGCATGCAAACCCATGAGAACGTCCAGGAAATTCTTGCTATGGTGACCTGGCGTGCAATCCTTTGTCCAAGAAATATCAACCAAGAGGTGGCCCCCAGCGTGGGCCAATTTTGCTCCCGCATGCATGAGCTTCACGTCCTGGTCCACATCGTGCGCCGCCAGGATCCGTTCGCCGCCCGACTGGCCGAGGGCATCTCCACACTTAATAAATAGCGTTTAATTTAGGGTTTAGACTCGGGTTTTGTTTAGAGAAGTTTAGCTATATTGCTACTTTTATTTGTCTTCGCTCATAGTGGCTAGTGCGACCGTTAATACATCCTATCAGAACCCCATCTTGTGAGATTATTTCATCTAGCATATTCGCAATTTCAGATTGCTTGGCTATTATTTTCTTGCATGTTCTTCGATTTGCTTGAGGAAAAATCCTTCGTGGATAAGTCGATCGCGCCGTTGGCTTGGTCGATAACACCGTGGAGTTGGTTCAGCGATTGCCGTGGATATCAGTCGTGTACAGTTCTCCCTGTACGGTTGGTAGCCGGATCGTGAGGGTCAAGTCCTACCCAAAATCTTAGTTATCTCCCTCTCATCAAAAGATCGGGCCCCAGTTCACATCACCCAAGCTTGTGGGAGACTCTCTTCTTCAGTTTGCACAAAGTTGTATATGTCCCTTAAAGCAACTTGTTTCTTATGAGCAGGGAAATATTTAGCAGAGAAATAGTAAATCATATCATGGGGACTACGCATAGAACCAGGATCAAGAGAATTAGACCATATCTTAGCATCACCCTTTAACGAGAACGGAAATATTTTAAGGATATAAAGGTAGCGAGTTCTCTCATCATTAGTGAACAGGGTGGCTATATCATTTAATTTAGTAAGATGTGCCACAACAGTTTCAGATTCATAGCCATAGAAAGGATCAGATTCAACCAAAGTAATTATATCGGGATCAACAGAGAATTCATAATCCTTATCAAGAATACGATTGGTGAAGTAGCAAAAGCAGGGTCAGGTTTCATTCTAGCATTAAGAGATTGCTGCTTCCATTTAGCTAATAACTTCTTAAGATCACTTCTATCATTGCGAGCTAAAATGGCTCTAGCAGATTCTTCATCCAGAACATAACTCTCATGCACAACAGGTAATTCATATTTATTAGGGGGAGAGTCTTCATCATCACTATCTTCAAGATTATCAGTTTCAATAATTTCATTCTCTCTAGCCCTAGCAAGTTGTTCATCAACAAATTCACCAAGTGGCACAGTAGTATCAAGCATAGAAGTAGTTTCATCATAAGTATCATGCGTAGCAGAAGTGGCGTCATCAATAACATGCGACATATCAGAATGAATAGCAGAAGCAGGTTTAGGTGTCGCAAGCTTACTCAAAATGAAGGTGAATCAAGTGCGAGCTAGATGGCGGTTCCTTACCACCCCTCGTAGTTGAGGGATAAATCGTTGTTTTCGTCTTTCAAGTTCTTCATAGTGACCATCGATATAAATCCCAAGTGACTCAAAGAATAGAGCTATGCTCCTCAAGAACATGGCCTTTTAAAATAGTCTTGATAACCCACAAGTATAGGGGATCGCATAGTTTTCGAGGGTAGAGTATTCAACCCAAATTTATTGATTCGACACAAGGGGAGCCAAAGAATATTCTCAAGTATTAGTAGTTGAGTTGTCAATTCAACCACACCGGATAACTTAGTATCTGCAGCAAAGTATTTAGTAGCAAAGTAATATGGAAGTAACGGTAACGATAGCAAAAGTAATATTTTTGGGTTTTGTAGTGATTGTAACAAAGAGTAACGGAAAAGTAAATAAGTGAAGAACAATATGTGAAAAGCTCGTAGGCATTGGATCGGTGATGGATAATTATGCCGGATGCGGTTCATCATATAACAATCATAACATAGGGTGACACAGAACTACCTCCAATTCATCAATGTAATGTAGGCATGTATTCCGAATATAGTCATACGTGCTTATGGAAAAGAACTTGCATGATATCTTTTGTCCTACCCTCCCATGGCAGCGGGGTCCTAATGGAAACTAAGGGATATTAAGGCCTCCTTTTAATAGAGTACCGGAACAAAGCAATAACACATAGTGAATACATGAACTCCTCAAACTACGGTCATCACCGGGAGTGGTCCCGAGGGTTGCCGGATCATAACACATAGTAGGTGACTATAGACTTGCAAGATAGGATCAAGAACTCACATATATTCATGAAAACATAATAGGTTCAGATCTGAAATCATGGCACTCAGGCCCTAGTGACAAGCATTAAGCATAGCAAAGTCATAGCAACATCAATCTCAGAACATAGTGCATATTAGGGATCAAACCCTAACAAAACTAACTCAATTACATGATAAATCTCATCCAACCCATCACCGTCCGGCAAGCCTACGATGGAATTACTCACGCACGGCGGTGAGCATCATGAAATTGGTGATGGAGGATGGTTGATGATGACGACGACGATGAATCCCCCTCTCCGGAGCCCCGAACGGACTCCAGATCAGCCCTCCCGAGAGGTTTTAGGGCTTGGCGGCGGCTCCGTATCATAAAACGCGAGGAATCCTTCTCTCAGATTTTTTTTCTCCCCGAACACGAATATATGGAGTTGGAGTTTAGGTCGGTGGAGCGTCAGGGGGCCCACGAGGCAGGGGGCGCGCCCCCCACCCTCGTGAACAGGGTGTGGGCCCCTAACGTGGATTCTTCTTCCAGTATTTTTAATATTTTCCAAAAATACGTTCCGTGGAGATTCAGGTCATTCCGAGAACTTTTGTTTCTGCACATAAATAACACCATGGAAAGTGTCTTTGAAAACAGCCAAGACGGGTTAGTTCCATTCAAATCATGCAAGTTAGAGTCCAAAACAAGGGCAAAAGTGTTTGGAAAAGTAGATACGACAGAGACGTATCACGCCCACCTCCCCCAGGCGCACCCTCCACCCTCGTGGGCCCCTCGTTGCTCCACTGACGTACTTCTTCATCCTATATATACCCATATACCCTGGAAACATCATATACGGAGCCAAAACCCTATTTCCACCACCGCAACCTTCTATACCCGTGAGATCCTATCTTAGGGCCTTTTCCGGCGCTCTGCCGGAGGGGTCATTGATCACGGAGGGCTTCTACATCAACACCATAGCCTCTCCGATGATGTGTGAGTAGTTTGCCTCAGACCTTCGGGTCCATAGTTATTAGCTAGATGGCTTCTTCTCTCTCTTTGGATCTCAATACAAAGTTCTCCTCGATCTTCTTGGAGATCTATTCGATGTAATCTTCTTTTGCAGTGTGTTTGTCGAGATCCGCTGAATTGTGGGTTTATGATCAAGTTTATCTATGAACAATATTTGAATCTCCTCTAAATTCTTTTATGTATGATTGGTTATCTTTGCAAGTCTCTTCGAATTATCGGTTTGGTTTGGCCTAATAGATTGATCTTTCTTGCAATGGGAGAAGTGCTTGGCTTTGGGTTCAATCTTGCGGTGTCCTTTCCCAGTGATAGCAGGGGCAGCAAGGCACGTATTTGAAAGTGCAACTATCCCTAGGTGGTTTTGGTAATTCATAACAACATATAGCTCATTGAGCTAATGCTATTCCAAGACTATTGTTTCAGGAAAGCTCAATGAATGGCATGGCATGGATGATGAAAGTGGATCCCTCAAAATACTAAGGACAAAGGATTGGCTCAAAAGCTCAAGGCTCTTCATTTTACATTTTAGTGATCCAAGATCACATTGAGTCTATAGGAAAAGCCAATACTATCAAGAAGGGATGAGGTGTTGCTTAATGAGCCTTTTGCTTCATGTGCTTAGTGATATGCTCCAAAACCCTCAACTACTTTCCCACATACACAAATGACCTAAACCTAAAGCCAAAATTGGTCACATCGATTCTTCCTATCCGGCACCACCGATTCAAAAAGTCATAGCCACTGCCACAAACCCTAAGCAAATCGGTCTTACCGATAGGGATCTCGGTCTCACTGAGATGGGGTTGCAATCTCTCTGTTTCCCTTCGTAACATTTCGGTCTAACCGAAGTGAGCGGTCGGTCCCAACGACATTGCAATGTAAACTCTCTGTTTCCTTTTGTAACATTTCGGTCTCCTTTGAAAAGAGCAAATCGGTCCCACCGAGTTTACTTCGACCAACTCTCTGGTTAGCTAATTACCAAAATCGGTCTCACCGAGTTTGTGTAATCGGTCTCACCGAGATTACGTTATGCCCTAACCCTAACCATATCGGTCCCACCGAGATGCATGTCGATCCCCAATCAAAATCACTAACGGTCACTAGGTTTACTAAATCGGTCCGACTGAAGTTTAACTATTCGGTCCCACCGAGTTTGGTAAATTGTGTGTAGCAGTTAGATTTTGTGTGGAGGCTATATATACCCTCCACCTCCTCTTCATTCGTGGAGAGAGCCATCGACTAAACCTACACTTCCAACTTACAGCCTGAGGGAGAACCACCTACTCATGTGTTGAGGCCAAGATATTCCATTCCTACCATATGAATCTTGATCTCTAGCCTTCCCCAAGTTTCTTTCCACTCAAACCCTCTTTCCACCAGATCCAAATCCTATGAGAGAGAGTTGAGTGTTGGGGAGACTATCATTTGAAGCACAAGAGCAAGGAGTTCATCATCAACACACCATTTGTTACTTCTTGGAGAGTGGTGTCTCCTAGATTGGCTAGGTGTCACTTGGGAGCCTCCGACAAGATTGTGGAGTTGAACCAAGGAGTTTGTAAGGGCAAGGAGATCGCCTACTGTGAAGATCTATCGCTAGTGAGGCAAGTCCTTCGTGGGCGGCGGCCATGGTGGGATAGACAAGGTTGCTACTTCGTGGACCCTTCGTGGGTGGAGCCCTCCGTGGACTCGGCAAGAATTCTTGTCGGTGTCAAAACCGCGGATCTCGGGTAGGGGGTCCCAACTGTGCGTCTAGGCGGATGGTAACAGGAGACAAGGGACACGATGTTTTTACCCAGGTTCGGGCCCTCTTGATGGAGGTAATACCCTACTCCCCGCTTGATTAATGTTGATGATATGGGTAGTACAAGAGTAGATCTACCACGAGATCAAGGAGGCTAAACCCTAGAAGCTAGCCTATGGTATGATTGTTGTTCATCCTACGGACTAAAACCCTCCGGTTTATATAGACACCGGATAGGTTACGGTTACACAGAGTCGGTTACAAAGGTAGGAGATCTACATATCCGTATCGCCAAGCTTGCCTTCCATGCCAAGGAAAGTCCCATCCGGACACGGGACGAAGTCTTCAATCTTGTATCTTCATAGTCTTGGAGTCCGGCCGCGATGATAGTTCGGCTATCCGGACACCCCCTAGTCCAGGACTCCCTCAGTAGCCCCTGAACCAGGCTTCAATCACGGCGAGTCCGACGTGCATATTGTCTTCGGCATTGCAAGGCGCGTTCCTCCTCTGAATACTTCATAGAAGGTTTTGAACACAAGGATAGTGTCCGCTCGCAAAATAAGTTCCACTTACCACCGTAGAGAGAATAATTTTGCACAGATCTGCCGACGTATTCAGCGGCGTGACATCACACCACGGCCGAGCCTTTATATGAATTGTTTTCTTGTTCCACCTCAGCGCGTTTAGCGAGGCGGTTTCCCTGGCACGTCTTATCAAAGCATAGATCGTGCCCCCTTATTCCGGGATTCCCATCAATACGGACGTGGGTAACCCAACCGTGCCCGTTGGCATGCCCCCTCTATCGAAGGCGAGTCCTAATAGACCACGGGGAGGGCCCTTGGTATTCAACCTCTTTATAATGAGACCAAGGCCCTCTTCTTTTTTACACCCTCCTTCGAGTTCGCCTCGCGCTTCGAGTTCTTACACCCAAAGCTTCAGATTTAGGCGCTTCGGACCTTCGACGATGTCCGGCTCCGACCAGCTTGGCCGATGGATGTCTTCTTCCGTCACAGAAGAAGATGTGCTAAAGCTGCGAGACGCCAGTATCTAACCGGCGAAGTTCGCATAGGCTGCCCGCCTGTGGCAGGTCATTCCCACTCCGAGCCCGGCGAGAGCGTGGTGTTCGTGTCACACTTCCTTCGGGTTTAGGCTTCCGACGGATCCCTTTGTGCGGGGGCTCATGTTTTACTATGGGCTGGACTTCCATGACTTGAATCCGGAGTCCATCCTCCATATCTTGTCATTCATTGTCATATGTGAGGCCTTCCTCCATATTACCCCTCACTTTGGATTGTGGCTCAAGACCTTCAAGGTGGAGCCAAAGATGATCGAGGGGCAACAAGCAGAGTGTAGAGGGGCGCTCATAAGCAAGTGTGCTGATGCTCCGTGGCTCGAGGGCTCTTTTCAAGAGGAGCTTGGTTTGTGGCAACGGGAGTGGTTTTATATTACCGCTCCCGGGGCACCAAATGGGCGGCGCTTCCCGCCTTCCGCCAGTCCACCACCGGTGGCGTCATGGGTCAACAAGGGGCTCGACTGGGGCCGCCCAAGGACGTTCCTCGATGCAGGGGCCGATTCGAGACCTCCAAGAAAGAGAGATCAATCTGGTCATGATGGCGCAGGTTATGTTGATTCGACGCCTTTTGCCCTGCAAACGTCGCCCCCTCCGTCTGTGGGAATTCAATCCGGAGGGACCACGAGCTCTCCATCATTTTGTGGGTACGACACCCGTGGAGATGTATAAACTGTTCTTCGGATCACAAGAGAAGTGTCCGGACTGGCCGAGGACGCAGGCTAAGCTGCAATCGCCCAGAGATACTCAAGTAAGTAGTCCCAGAATCGACAAGCTGTTCATTCATTTATCATATATATGCCCTTTAAAGGAGCCGCTTTCTTGAACATGAGTGGATAGCCAAGGCAAAGTTAATAAGGTGTCCGGCTCCTCCCGGAGACCACGCGGATCCCATCTTGACCAAGATGTTGAAGGCCGCGCCTTTTGAAGAAGGCGAAGGGGGAGCGGGTAAGAAACTGCCTCTACGAAGGAGGCTATCAAGGAAGGAGGGATTAAAAGTCCCATCTTCCGAGGAGAGAAGAGGACCGCTTCGGAAGAT
This sequence comes from Aegilops bicornis, assembly GCA_021605145.1. Taxonomy (NCBI): domain Eukaryota; kingdom Viridiplantae; phylum Streptophyta; class Magnoliopsida; order Poales; family Poaceae; genus Aegilops; species Aegilops bicornis. Next base: position 395,558,155 of record CM038673.1, on the reverse strand, counting down.
CCGGAGGTCAAGGCCTCAAAGAGGGGAAAGAAATCTTCGTCAGAGAGTCCGGCGCTGGGAAGTAACCCAGCCGCAATGTTTCCCCAAGGGGATCAGCCCTCCAGCGAGCCGTAAGTAAAAAGAAGGGGTCTTGTGAATAAGGAACATCCCTGCATTTATTTCTGAATATAACCGAAATTGTACCTTGTAGTTCGGATCTCAGCCCTTCTCAGCAAAGCTCGTCTTCGGGATCTTCTTCCGGAGATGATGGAGAGCAAACGCCTCCACCTGTCGCACCTTCATGTGAGGCGACGCCCGAGGTGTCGTCGTGGAGGGTTTCCCGAGTCCGGGCGAGGCCGGGAGGTCCGGCGCCAAGTGGCGCAAGGATCGGAGGAGTCAAGGATCTGCCGGGCGAGCGGCTATCTCGTAAGATCATCGTGCTCTAATGGAGTACGGTGATTGAAAGAATTGCATCCGCCGAGAGCGGATTGCATGAAGCCGCCTTGAAGCTTCTTGCCGACGGGGTTCGAGGTACGCAAAATGATGTACCTTCGACAGTTGTGCATATAAAATGCGCCTGTATAGATAGTAGCCCACGAGACTCGGTATGTTGTCAAAATTGACAGCGTGCCGAGGATCATAATCTCGATTATAACATATCGCTGCTCCTAAATAGGTGGCGGGCGTCCGGTGGGCCAGCCGGATGATGAATATGCCGAACTAAAGCGGCAGCTTGACGAGGCGGATGCGGACATCGCTACCGGGTCAATAAACTGTTTGACGAGTCACAAGGTATGTGACTTCTATGCGGACACCTGGTAAGGGAGCTTGACGCCCATGCCTTACTACTTGTATGCTTAATGTAGGTGGTGCCGCTGCTGTGGAGGAGCTGCGGGCGGAACTCGCCCGAGCTAAAGAGCAAGCCAGAAGTAGTAATGCGGCCACTTTAAGGGCGGCCGAAGAGCTAAAAGCCGAACGGGCTGCTCACTGCCGAAGCAAAGAGGAAATGGCCGATATGGCCATAAAGTTGAAGAATACTACCGACCGCTGCGAGGTTCTTGAAAAAGAACGTCAAGCGGAGTAAGAGGGCGTGAGAAAGGCCAACGCCGAATCCAAGGATGTCCGTTCCGCTTTGAGAGCTGCCAAGGAGGAGCTGAGTCAGGCCGGGGCTATTGCGGCTGGAAAACCGTTTCTGCTGCGGAGGAAATATACGGATCCGAAGTATGCTCAGTTGGACAAGTTGTGGAGTTCGGAGGATGCTTATCTGGACTTAGCGGCGAGCGCTACGGACGCGACTGAGCACTTCCGAGGCCAGAAGGGGCACAAAAGGGAAGAGCTATATTGGTCGCAATTCCATAGTCCGGAGCATCCTCTTCCGTTGACCGATCGGTTGGTCGAATGGGCCGAGCTGAATCGATTATCCGGACTTGCCATGAAGCATGTCATGACCCATTTGTGGCCAGGCGAACCCCAGCCGAAGAGTTATTTTGGTTTAGTGCAATAGTTCCTTGGTGCGGTACCGCGTATCGACGCAATGAAGCGGTCGTCATGTATTGAGGGAGCGCGGATGGCTCTGGCCCGTGTCAAGACATACTGGGCGGAGATGAAGGCCACCGACGTTGCATCCCAAGATTCGGACAGAAGCGAGTACTGCCGAGCACTATTTTGAGGAAGTCCTGCAGGGTGCTCGTTTAATAGAGACGCAGTGCTCGAAGGATATTATATTTAAATGACATGTATGATTTGTGAAAACAATGTTTCAATATAATATAAGAGCTTTTTATACTTGTGCGTTCAAGTAGTAAACTACTCCCCGTGCGGCCGTTGATGTATATGTATATATAACTCGAATGATGGCAGTCCTTGGTTTCAGCCCCCCACGCACATAGTGCGGGGTGTTTGCAAAGAAGGCGCTTTTCACACTTAATCCAACGTCTTGGTCCTATTAAGGAAGTGGTAGCGTAGCAAACTAGGCAACCGGACTATAATGCTTTATCACTTTCACTTAGCCATAGGAGTTCGAGGGTGGGGCTACTATATAGCCTCGGGGCACCGCACTCTCCCGAATTCGGTGCGTATGTGCTCGACCGAAAATCGGTCCTTCGTTAATGCGGAGGAATTCTAAACATTCCGTTGAGTCATCGAAAGTGGTTGACCAGTCTCTCGCTATATCATGATAGTCAGTTTTCGGCTTTCTCTCGAGGTGCTCGCCCGCAACCGGGCACAATCGCGATAGTTCTCCGGTGCCGCTGCGTTAGCCGATAGAACGGAACGTAAGGCAGCAAAACACGAGCCGGGCAAACCCAACATTTGACCAAAGACATGATTCTCGAGCTGATGCATATAAGGCCTAACTCGAGACGCGAACACTCCCTAAGGTATTCGGTCTTTATAAAAGCGGGCAGAATAATGCCCTAAGCCCTCGTGTCCAGTGCACGCCAAGAAAATTCTGGTGCGGCCAATGCCAAAACGCCAGCCTCCTCCTCGGTTATAGTAAGAAATCGGGGATGTATATCAACAAGAGACAAGAAAAAGGTTTACGCAGGTCTTAATCTGAAAAGAATCCTTGCAACGGGTCCCTACTGCACGTCTGCGCCTGTGTCTCCGTTGTGCCGTATCCTGGACGGGTGTAGCACGTTGTTCATCTGTAAAAGAGAGGAACTTAGTTTAAAATAAAAAAGATCGTGCGAAAGATGTACTTTATATTAAATAAACAGAGTACGATTCGAAGAAGTGTTAAAATTGAGTTTTATTGTCTCTTGTTGTACATGCATGCAGCCCCTTGTATGGGGGTATGCCGCTAGTAGGCGCCGGACTCGTCTAGCCGTGTCCGGGGTTTGAATTACCTATTCAGGTGCTTTGGTTAGCGGAGCCGGATTGTTGTGGGGTTGTTAAGGCAGCCTCGCATTCTTCCGTGCTCGAGTGACACTTAATACTCCCTTTTAATGAGATGATGCCGTGGAACGGGCATTTTAAGTGTAAGAGATGCATAATGCGGTATTGCGTTAAAGCGGGCGAAAGCTTCGCGTCCCAATAGTGCTTGATAGCTACTTTTAAATGGGGCGACATGGAAGACTAACTTTTCACGACGGAAGTTGTCGAATGAACCGAACACAACTTCTAGCAAAGACGGAGTCTGCATAATGGGCATATGGGCCTGCATTACCCCTTTGAAGGAGGTGTTGCTATGGCGAATTTTGGTTGGGTCTATCCCCATCCTGCGGATTGTGTCCTGATATATCAGGTTTATGTCACTGCCGCCATCCATGAGGACTTGTGTAAATTGGAATACATCGATTATAGGATCCAATATCAAGGCAGTCCATCCTGCATTCCGGATACTTTCGGAGTAGTCCTGATGGTCGAAGGTGATTGGTTTTGACAACCAGTGTTGGTGTTCCGCTAGGGTAGTATGTGCGGTGCGTATCTTAATGGGCGCCACTCTGTTTTTTCCTTTTATCACGTCAAGTGAGTTTACTGTTTTAACCTCTTGTGGGAAATTCTTTTGTTTTCCGGTGCTTTGCTAGTGGGTTTCGTCATCATCCTCACTTGGTGTGTCGAGCCCCTTGTGTTCGGCGTTGAGTCTGCCGGACTGTTTGAAGACCCAACAATCTCTGTGGGTATGGTTTGTAGGCTTCCTGTGAGTATGCGTGGATTTGACATATCTTGTCCAAGATTTTGTTTAAGTTGGATAGCTCATCGCTATTGTCCTTAAGGGGCAGTTTTTATTGTTCTGCCGTGAGCTTTTGAATCTGGCGCCATCGCCGCGCTCTTTGGACCGCTTTCCTTTAATCCGGTCTTTGGTCCTTGTTGCACCGTGGTTTCCCATTTCCATCCCTCGACTTGGATATACTTGGGTCGCTGGTGCTGCATCTTGCTAGCTACTATCCTCTCCCGCAAAAGCGGGTCATGAGGCTTGTTAATGCGGCCATGGTTCTCGGCTTCTCCTGGCCGAGGTGTCTGGCGAGCCATTCGTCTCGGACATTGTGTTTGAAGGATGCTAAGGCTTCGTCGTCCGGACAGTCGACTATTTGGTTCTTTTTGGTGAGGAACCTGTTCCAGAATTTGCGGGCTGACTCTCCGGTTTGTTGAGTTATATGACTTAAATCTTACGCATCCCGGAGGATGTACATAAGTCCCTTGAAAATTTGGTTCAAAAGCATCCTCGAGCTCTTCCCAACTTCCAATGGTATTTTCGGGAGGCTTTTAAGCCAATGCCGAGCTGGCCCTTTGAGTTTGAGGGGTAAGTATTTTATGGCGTGGAGATCGCCTCCTCTAGCCATGTGTATGTGGAGGATGTAATCCTCAATCCAGACTCTGTGGTCCATTGTTCCGTCAGATGCCTCTATGTTTACGGGTTTGAATCCCGCTGAAATTCATGATCCAAAGACCTCATCGGTGAAACATAGGGGATGTGCGGCGCTCGTATTTGGGTGTGCCGTGATGTTCGGATATTTGGCGTGTTGCATTGCTTTGAAGAGCTTGCTTTCTCGGCCCATAGATGGACCTAATCGGGCCATCCTTTTGATGTGAATCCTTATGTGGATCGTGATACCGGCTTGTGTGCGGCGCCATTTGCCGCCTTCTTTTTTGCCGTGGGGTCGCCCATCCGACCGGTGGCCTTCTTACTTTTTGATTGTGGGGTTTCTACGGCCTCCTCATCAAATTCGGCAGAGCTTTCTCTTGGTAGCTCTTTGTTCGGCGATCGTCGCCAGATTTGTTTGGCGTGTTGAATACTTTGTTCCATCCGATTCTGAGTGCATCTTCCGCTGTTTTGAGCTTCCGCTTCGCTTTTTCAGGCTACGCCATGGCGACAAGCCTTTTGTGGAGGTTATTCTGCTCCAACAATTTGTCCGGCGTGAGATCGTCCGGACTGTTATCTTCGCCGGGGATGGGTTGTTTATCCAAGTTATCCTGTTCGGACGGTTGCTCGATAGCATGTTCGTCGTCCACCGGTTCGCCCTGCTCTATGGCTGGGTCGTTGTTGAGGCGGGACTTGGTGCAGCGTTTACGTTGCCGTTTTGACTGCTTTTCGGGGGATTTATCCTTCGTAGCGTCCCGTTGTTCCTCGTCGTCACTTCCTTTAGGTGTATCCACCATGTATACATCATGGGATGAGGTGGTTGTCCGGCGTCCTATAGGCGCTGGTTCATGGTTGTCTCCTTCATCGTCGTCCATACCGTCGATGTCTTCGGAGTCGAAATCGAGCACGTCGTGTAAGCTTTCGACAGTGGCTATGAAGTGGTGGTGGGTGGGCGTTGAATTTCTTCGTCGTCCGCATCCCAACCTTCCTGACCGTAGTCCGCCAGGCTCTCCGGATAAAGAGAGAGACTTTAGTGAATTCAGGATGTCGCCAAAGGGCGAAAAGTGCGGAAAGATGTCCACAGCAGTGAACTCCATGACCGGGCGCCCAATCGGATTCGACAAGGTGGGCGCGAGGGTTCGCAGTCCGGAGAGGAGTCCGGCACCTTGGAGTCACGGTCTTCGCAAAAGACAGGGATTGTGTTCGGCTCAATCGCCGTAGAGATTTCAGCCCCCGAGGTGGTGTCCAACCAACCGTCCTTGATCGGCGAGATCGGCTTCGAATCAATGTTCGGAGCGGACACTAGTGCGGCCTCCGTGACACCGCTCGCGGCAGAGTTAGATCATGCCCATCGAGACAAAGGCGGCGCGCTTGGTTGTGGTTCGAATCCGTCGAAGATCAAGTCTCCGCGGATGTTGTCCGTATAATTCAAGCTTTCCAAATCTGACTGACGGCGGCCAGGGCGTAGCTTTCAATCTGCTCCGGATGGCCAAGTGAATTGGCCCGCAGCAAAGCCGCCGAATACGAAGATCTGTCCAGGGAGAAAAGTCTCACCGGACCGCATCGTTGTTGATGATCGAAGGAGCCATCGGGCCTATAGGTGACGCATACGCAGGAACTCTCAATGAAAGCACCAATGTCGGTGTCAAACCGGAGGATCTCGGTAGGGGGTCCCGAATCGCGCGTCTAGGCGGATGGTAACAGGAGACAAGGGACACGATGTTTTTACCCAGGTTCGGGCCCTCTCGATGGAGGTAATACCCTACTCTGCTTGATTAATATTGATGATATGGGTAGTACAAGAGTAGATCTACCACGAGATCAAGGAGGCTAAACCCTAGAAGCTAGCCTATGGTATGATTGTTGTTCGTCCTACGGACTAAAACCCTCCGGCTTATATAGACACCGGATAGGTTAGGGTTACACAGAGTCGGTTACAAAGGTAGGAGATCTACATATCCGTATCGCCAAGCTTGCCTTCCACGCCAAGGAAAGTCCCATCCGGACACGGGACGAAGTCTTCAATCTTGTATATTCATAGTCTTGGAGTCCGGCCGCGATGATAGTTCGGCTATCCGGACACCCCCTAGTCCAGGACTCCCTTAGTTACCCTTCGTGGGTTGAAGTCTCCATCAACGTGGATGTACGATAGCACCACCTATCGGAACCACGCCAAAAACACCTGTGTCTCCAATTGCGTTTGAATCCTCCAAACCCTTCCCCTTACTTTCTTGCAAGTTGCATGCTTTAATTTCTGCTGCCTATATACTCTTTGCATGCTTGCTTGAATTGTGTGATGATTGCTTGACTTGTCCTAATATAGCTAAAATCTGCCAAACTATAAAATTGGGAAAAGGTTAAGTTTTTAATTGGTCAAGTAGTCTAATCACCCCCCCTCTAGACATACTTCAAGGTCCTACAAGTGGTATCAGAGCTTTGGTCTCCATTTGCTCTGATCTCCATAGCTTTTGGTGGTCATAGCCTTGGTTTCACAACCTAGGAGAGTATGGCGTCTAGCGAGAGAAATTATCACCGTAGAGGTCCTTACTTTGATGGTACTAATTTTGCTAGTTGGAAGCATAAGATGAAAATGCATATTCTTGGACATAACCCGCCGTTTGGGCAATTATTTGTATTGGCTTGCAAGGTGAATTCTTGATGGGAGAGAACCGAACCGTGAAGCTCATGCGGAAGAATTGAAGATGCTACAAGACAACGCTCAAGCATGTGACATCATCTTCAACGGATTGTGCCCCGAAGAATTCAACAAAATCAGCCGTCTTGAGAATGCAAAGGAAATTTGGGATACTTTGATTGATATGCACGAAGGTACCGAATCCGTCAAGGAATCCAAGTTGGATGTGCTCCAAAGTCAGCTTGACAAGTTCAAAATGAAGGATGGTGAAGGTGTCGCTGAAATGTACTCTAGGCTTGCTCTTATCACAAATGAGATTGCCGGCTTAGGGAGTGAAGAGATGACCGACAAATTCATCATCAAGGAAATCCTAAGAGCATTGGATGGAAAGTATGATACCGTGTGCACATTGATCCAAATGATGCCAAACTACAAAGATCACAAGTCAACGGAAGTCATTGGAAGGATTGTTGCTTATGAGACGTCACTCAAGGATAAGGAGGAACTTCACAACAAGTCAAGTGGTGCTTACAAAGCCTCAAGTGAAGCCCCCACATCATCAAGTGAGAAACCAACCTTCAATGAAGAATTGGGCTTAATGGTGAAGAACTTCAACAAATTCTACAAGAGTAGAAGCAAAGAGAGAAGCTCCAAGTCAAGGTCTTATCATGACAAGAGATCTTCTAGTCGAGAGCGCAATTGCTACAATTGTGGGAGACCCGGACACTACTCCAATGAGTGTACGGCACCCTACAAAAGAAGAGAAGATTCTCCAAGAAGAAGGAGCAAAAGAGAAGAATCACCACCAAGAGAAAGAAGGAGTAGAGATGATCGTTATGAACGAAGACCCTCACGGAGAAGCAAGGATTCGGAAAGGAAGGACAAGTCATCAAGGAGCTACACAAAACGAAGACATCAAGCTCATGTTGGTGAATGGGTTTCCGGCTCCGACTCCGACAATCACTCCGAGAGAAGCTATCACTTCGAATCCTAACATACTCAAGATGAAGGTGTTGCCGGTCTAGCACTTGTGTCAACCAACTCCTACGACATATTTGATTCACCAAATGAAGGAATTGGAAGATGCTTCATGGCCAAAGGTCCAAAGGTAACACATCCCGAGTATGTTGATTTCAATAGTGATGAAGATAACTTGCTTGTGGATGATGATTTACTTGTTGACAACTCTAGTGATGAATACTATGATGAAACGTCAATTAATCATGCTAATCAAACGAATGACAATGATAAGGAGAAAATTGAGCTTCTAACTAAATAACTAAACACTCTTAAGTTGGCTCATGAAACTATCTTCGAAGATCATCGGGAACTTTTAAGGGCTCATGAGAAGTTACGCTTTGAAAAGCTCAATCTTGAGCAAGAGCATGAGTTCTTAAAGGCAATAAATGATGATCTCCGCAAGAAAAGTTCTTCTTACATTGCCAAGCGTTTACTCTTATCTACTTACATGCCTCAAGTCAAGTCTAGTAACAAGTACAAGAAAGATACTTCCTCTAGTAGTAACAATAATAATGTCAAATCCAATGTTGTTGCTTCTAGTAGTTCTCTTGATTCCACTAATGATTCTCTTAGCCAAGTTACACTTGAGCAAGAAAATAGTTTATTGAAGGGAATTATAGAGAAAGGTGTTCACAAGAGCCTGGCCGGGAGTAAGCAATTCGAGGAAATTGTACGCAAGCAAGGAAGGCACCGGAAGAATCAAGATGTTGGTTTTGAATTAAAGTTCAACGCCAATGGAGTTGAGTGGGAAGAAGATCAATACCCCAAGACAAAGTTTGTTCCTCAACAAGAGAAGTATGATCCTACTTCCTTCAAGGGGACACAAGCTCAAGATGATCTTCCACCACAAGATCACAAGAACAAAGGCAAGGAAAAGCTTCAAGAAGAGATTTATGCATTTGAAGAAGCACCTAAAGCCTCGTTCAGTTGGGTCCCCAAGACTACGTCAAGTTCTACTTCATCAAGTACAACTACAACTCCAAGGATTCCCATCAAGATGATGTGGATCCCGAAGAAGAACTAGAGAGTTCTTGAGGGTGACTCCGCCAACATTCTTCACTCATATCATTTTGGCAAAAACAAGTGCAATCAACTTTCACATATTGCACTAGTTCAAGGAGTCACAAACCCTCATGTTGGTAAGGCAAGGGACAAGGTAACCTAATGTTTTCATGGACATCATCTTGTGTGTGCATCACTCTATGTCTATGGATATTCTTGTTTGTTCCTTGTGGGACTAACCCATGTAGGCAAGTTGAAAGTGCAACTCACTCCAAAGGATTGCTCCAAAAGATCTACATCAACATTGAGCATCTACATCTTCAACACCTACATGAAGTCATCATCGACAAAACCCAAGGTTAGTTCATCCCTCTAAGGGGGGATCTCACATCTAGGGGGAGCTTAACTCTAAGAATTGAGTCAAAGCAACTCTAATGGTGTGAACACATTAATGCATTATGTAAAAGTGGTGTAGCGACCCGACCCGAATGGATCAAGTCTCTGTGCTTAGTGTCATCCCTGGATCGGTATGCTGACACACACAATACTCGAAGGATTTATAACAGAGGTAAATCACATGTATAAAGTAGCGTAAATACTATTACCTCAATCCAAAAGATAGCGGAAGCAACAAGGTTGTGGATTCCCATCAACACCAACGGCAAAGTTGAGTATAGAAATCGTAACCCTAACGTATCACTTACTGTCGTTCGAAAAAGTCTCGCAACATGAAACGTTGCAGCCAAAACGGGTCACACATGGAATATCTTTGGCAATGTAACACATAGAGAGTAATGAAGGAACAAGCCTATACTACATGCATATATGGCTGGTGGAAAAGCTCTATGGTTACAGTTTTTGCGAAAAAGCCAATTTTTCCCTATATCAAAGGAATAAATTTTAATTTAACTATCATGGTGGTTGAAACATCATTGAGAAGGTATAACTGTCGGGGCAGGCTGATCTGCCCCACGAACACCTATGGGGCCGGCGGACCGAGCCCCTTTCGGTTCGGCGGGGAGCGGAGGTCGCACGAAGAGCAGATCGAGGCGAAGTACGCGAGAGGTTTACCCAGCTTCGGAGCTCTCCGGAGAGATAATACTCCTACTGCTGCATGTCTAGGTGTATTGCGTTCTTGCTCAGAGCGCTCGAATGCTACTAAGATGCATTTAGCTGCTAACGAGGCTCAGCGTGGAGGGAACTGATCGACCCACCAACCAACCCCTTTCTACGTTGCGCATGGGCCTCCTTTTATATGCTCAAGGGGCTCCGACAGGTGGCAACATAGACGGGGGTACAAATGGAAAAACAGTGGTTGGTACACCTACTTGTACAAAGGTATGTTGTATTATACCTAACCACGACGGCAGGGGACAAAGGCATTAAATGCCCGTCTAGTCGCCCTAACGGTGCAAACAGGGACCGCTGTGGGCGCCACCATTTGCCACGATGGCAAACTTGTCGGCGTTGCTTGCCACCTCGCACGGCCCGGGTTGCGACCTCTCGCCACGCGCGCCTGGAAAGGCCCCAGGGCGACACGTTAGTGGATGCGCTGGAGCGTAGGTACAGAGAGGTGGTCTGTCGCGGCAAGCGCCTTGCCGCGGTTGTTATCTTGTCGTGCCCGGAAGCTTGTCGCTCACCGGGCCTTCCCGGCAAGCTCCTCTTGCCGGGGCCTTGTCTCGTAAGTGCCTGGGGTGGCCTTCCAGGCAAGCTCCTCTTGCCGGGCGCCTTGCCTCTCCTCGACTTGAATACTTTGTTCTTGAATGGCTCCAAAGGAACCACGGAGGATCTTGGTGGTCACCCGTAAGCCTTGCCGGATGGCTGCAATCGCCTGCGTGCACAAGTTCGGGATACTAGGGTACCCCTACTCTAGTACACCGACAGAGCCCCGGGCTGGGCCACACTGCAGTGCCGTGGCTGTTGGGCCGGGGCCCAAAAGCAGGCACGGGCACACGCGCCCGGGTCACACCATAACTCACCCGGACCCACACGCCCCCACAGGCAGCACGCATCGAACGTGGCGTCGTGTGAGAGAACGTGGGGCGAGATCGTGGGGTTTCTTTATTCGAAAATCGAACGCCCGCCTCCCTCTTTATAAGGGGGAAACAGGGCGTCGCCTACCTTGCCGCTTGCTTGTCCCATCGAAAACCACCGCTGCTCCCCCTTCTCAAGGCTGAAAAGAGAGCAGCTCGCTTCATCGCCACTCAAAGACACTCAACGCCGTCGATCTCCTCCACCGCCTCCGCCATGGGCCCGAAGCCGACAAGGGGAAGACCGTGAAGTCGGCCGAGGCGCTGCGTTTGCGGCACAAGGAAGGAGCGGGTTGTCTTCCCCTCAGCCGCCGCGTGAGGAGCCGAGGGAGAACTACTACCTCTTCGTCGACGGAGACGCTACAAGATCCGCGACGAACGGCGGTACTTCGCCGCCGCCGCAGAACTGGCCGACGGGTATCCCTTCTTCGCGCTCTTCTTCTCTGCGGGCTCGCCCGCCTTCTCTGAAGTTCTTTGCGACATTATGAACACCTACGGGTTCCGCCTCCTTGACTTCATCCCCAACGCCGTTTCGACCATGGCAGTTTTCAGACATCTCTGCGAAAACTTTGTCGGAGTCCACCCAAATGTAGCTCTTTTTCCGTCACTTCTTTTTACCCCGAGCCGAGAGAGGAGAGCCCTTGTCGGAGGAATTGCTTGCGTCTCTGTGGTCGGCAAGAAGGAGGCCTATCTAGAGGAGAACTCCGTAGCAAATGGGAGGAGTGGAGGGCAGATTGGTGCTGGATCATTGAGGAGAACCCGCAGCCTTTACCGCCCAACGCCAAACCCCAGTGAGTACGCTGCAATGATTGGAGCAATCTGCCCCGAGGACGCTTAGGTCAAGATCGCAGCTACCCGAATCCTCCGCCTCAGACTTGCCGGACTCATCAGAGGCACAGCTTGGCGCGGACTTTCTTCGCCACAAGACGCTTCTTGCAGTGAGAGAAGGAGACCTCGCCTAGGAATTTCGTAACGCAGCAGACATCATGAGGCTGCGCCCAGTGCCTCAACTTCAACTTCACTGTCTTGGAGCTTGACGCGATGCTCTTAGATCTGTTCAAGCCCGATCCTGATCATCCGGAGATGTTTAGGTTGCCGAGGGGCGTCGTTCCGCTGTGCAACAACTCGTCGCTTGACCGCATCCGTGCAATGATGCCGTTGTGTGACTCCCATGGAATTGTCCCCACTTGGCAAGAGCCGGCAGATGACGTGGTGCGGCAGTTCTTCGACAATCTGGTAGAGATGCCCGTTCGCCCCGATGAGCAGAGGGGCCTCACCCGCGACACTATTGACGACGAGATGCAGCGCATCGCCACCAGGCTAGAAGAGGCGGCAGCAGCCGCTGCCGCGGGTGAGTTTGGCTTCACTTTGGAGGAGGCAGAGGCAGCCGAGGCGGCAAGCCTTGTCGAGCGAAAGGAGTTCGTCGGCGAGGAATAGCTTGCCGAGCCTGACGCCGAGTCGAGCGAGCCCGCCGAGGGCGCATCCTTCCCACCTCCAAGCAGCTTGCCGCGAGCGGAGCCACCGGCTCCACCAAGAAGGCGTCTTTGCAAGGCCGGAGACGCAGCGGTGCGGCAGACGGGCCAACAGCCGCAGCGCCATGGACGCGTTTCCACCGCTGGCAAGCACTGTTGCCGCAGGAGCTCCCCATGCCGCAACGGCAACTGGAGCAGGGCCCTCGCAGGCCACCGGTCCCGCTCCCGCCAAGCGTCCGAGGGAGCCCACTCCTCCGCCTCGTCGTCGGGAGGCGGGCTGAGTCGACCTCTCCGCTCAGCTCCGACGAGGAAGAGGAAGAGTAATATTCCTTCTTTGCATTTTGTAATTCTTCTATTTGTTGCCTTGTCTTGCATCTGATCTGCTTTACTCTGAATCCGTTCCTTTTCAGGACGCTGGTCCAGAGGATGTCGAAGAGAGCCAAGACCCCGGTGATTGTCATCGAGGATGAACCTACTGCGACGGCAGGAGGCGCGCCCGAGACAACCTTGTCGGATGAGGCAACTCTCCTTCAAAGCAGCCCCCAGCGCAGCCCCCAGCGTAAGTATATGGTCTACTTCTTGCTGTTTGGCGTGCATGGGTGCTTCTTCCTTGTCGATATCTCGATTGTTGACTTGTGTAGGAAGCAGAGCAGCCTCCTTCGCTTCGACCACGCCGCCAAGGGTGGATTTCCGGCAAGGGAGCATTCCCCGCAAGGGAGCCTTCTTCGGCAAGGAGCCTTCTCCGGCAAGGGGCAGCTCTCCGGCAAGGGACGGCACCAGCGATCCCTTGGCGGCGGAGAACATGACCGCAGCCCCCGGCGCCAGTAACCTTCTCGCCTGAGTACTTCCCTTGTGTCTTTCTTCTTCTGATTTTGTCTTTGAATATTTGCTTGACTTTCTTCATCCGTCCGCCACAGAGCCGATGGAGACCGAGGTCGCCGGCGAGGAGGACGTGCGCGGCAACATTGACGAAGCCGCCGCCAGGAAGAAGAAGCCGGCGCCGACGAGCCCGCCGCGAAGAGGCCATCAAGCCGCCGCCGCAGAAGCCGGGCGAGGGTCCGCGATTACCGACAACCCCGAGGCCGCAGGAGCGCCAGCGCTACACCGACCGCCGATCCCTCCGCCATTGCCGCAGCTGCCAGTTCAAGAGCCCGGCCAGCGCCTTACTTGAAGGCCGCGACGGCGTTTTCATCAAGCTCCCATGGGAGTCGAGTTCTGTGGCGCCGGCGAAGGAGAAACCTTCGATGAAGAGCTGCTCGCCTCCACTGGCCGACGCTAGTTGACGCGCCAAGCAGCAGCAATGGCGAGCTCGAGGAGGAGCATTGCTGCGAAGCCTTTGTCGCTTACCGCGCCCGACAAGCCAAATCGGCATCCCGGAGGCGCTTGTCGCCAAGGCGGAGCAGACATCGAGAAGCGCACGGAGGAGCTCCGGGCCACAACCAGGAAGCTCTCCGGTCCTTGGCGGAGGAGCGGGAGCAACTTCGCCGAGGAGCGCAAGGCCTTCATCCTCGAGAAGGCTGCGGTGAGGAGGAGCAGCGCTTGTCGCCGAGAAGCTGTCTGCACAGAAGGCGAAGCCGGGCGCAATGGAAGGTCAACCTGGACAGCCACGAGGAGGATCTCGCCACGCGAGGAAACATTTGGCGGGGCTCTCAAGGAGGCAAGGGATGCCGCTGCATGCCGCCGAGGCCGCCAAGAAGGAGCCGGAGACGGCGAAGGTGGCGCAGTTGGAGGCCAGCCTCAAGAAGAGCGGCGAGGAGCTTGCCGCACTCAAGCACGAGCGCGAGAAGGATGCCTACACTCTTGGCGAAGCTGCAGGCCGTCTCGCCGAGAGGAGCAAGGAGCCTGGGCCGCCAGGACTCCAATGCAGACCTTGAGTTGAAGCTAACTACTTTGACTCAGACGCTGGACGGCGCCAAGGAGGCGGAGGTGGCCTTGAAGGAGAAGATCAAGTCCGACGAGGAGTTCTTTGGCGAATCTTGTTGCCGCCTGTGGTGCCTTGAGGGAGAGTGTGAAGCACCGGACCGAAGGTCTCGTGGATCTGCTGCCGCCATCCACAGTGGTGATGGAGCCGGGATGGTGGATCTTGGATACTCCTCCGACGAGCACCTCCAACCCAGCGCCAAGCTTAGCATATTCTTCAAGGGCGGTGGACGGGCCTCCAGCCGACTCGGAAGAAGTCCCAAAACATGGCCCGAGGAGTCGCACCAGATCTGCTGGGAGCCCTCCAAAAGGTCTTGATGAAGGTGGCCTTCCGCAACCCGGGCCTCAACTTCACCAACGCCCTCAAGTCCCTGCCGCCGAATCTTGATGTGGAGGCGCTCAAGACCCTTGTCGCACCCATTGTGGACAGGGTGAGCGGAATCAAGAGGGTTGAGGGCGATCGCGTAGATTAGGCCGACCGTTTTCTCTTTCCCTTGCCGCTGCTGGTCATGTCACATGAACAATCTATTAGAGCCGCGGCAAGCTATCTTGTATTATAACTTTATTTTGGATATCAATTGCTACGTTATTTCCTTTACTTGATTCCTTCCTTTGTATGTTTTTGCCTTATGCTTTTAGGGAACTTGTCGGCGCGGGCACCGAAAGCCATGAGCGCTGAAAAGTGAACGTCGGCGTTGGCGGTGCCGCTCCGACAAGCAACCTTGTCGCAACTAGTCGCAGCTCACTTAAGTTGTTGAGCGGACTCGAAACAAAGTAAGGCGCAACTAGCTACGACTTGGTTCCTCTACGCATGAGTTTTCCATACAAAGTTCGGTCGTTCAAGGAAGATAACTTAAAATTTTAAAACTGATTGCTCAAACTTTGGCAACTTAGCTTTTCCGTCGCTTTGCTTCGGTAAGGCTAGATTTCCTTGAGCGACGCTTGGTCCACACCATTATCTTCTCCTTTCCCCCCGGCGAACTTGTGTGCGAGGGAACCTTCCTTTCTTTGAGAAAGAGAAAGAAGAGAAAATAAAGATATGGAGCCTTGTGGCTCATTATTACTTACCAGGGGTAGGTGCTGCACAAAGTGTCAGATAATGCATGCAAAATAGAAGTGAAAAAGCATGAAATCGACAAGGTGTGTGAAGCACGCTAGCTTTATCTTGATGCATCGGGTTCTGCGCCGGCTTTGTACAAAGGATTACATGCATCAGCCGCAAGACTTGTACAAAAGGTGGTTGCGGAACAGGTTCCAAGAACCGCGCTTCTACGGGTAAAACTTACGAAGATGCTCAATATTCCAGGAGTTGCTCACCGGAATGCCATCTTCGGTCTCAAGGCGGATAGCGCCAGGCCTAGTGACTCGTTTCAACCGATAAGGGCCTTCCCACTTCGGTGTCAACTTGTTGGAATTCTTGGTGGACTGAACGCGCCGAAGAACAAGGTCGCCTTCCTCGAGACTTCTGGCGTTGACTTTGCGGCTATGGTAGCGGCGCAGAGAGCTTGTCGGTACGAGCGGCTTCAGACAAGAAACTGAAGAGCGATCTTCCTCAAGGAGCAGCGCGTCATCTTGTCGCAGCTGCTCTTGCTCAAGCTCATCATAAGCGAGCACTCGAGGTGATCCGTACACGAGTTCCGTGGGGAGAACTGCCTCTGCTCCATAGACTAGAGCGAAGGTGTCCGCCGGTGGCTCGATTTGGCGTCGTCTGATCGACCAAAGAACCACCGGCAGCTCCTCTATCCAGCTTTCTTCCAGACTCATGCAGCCCGCCGAAAGTTACGGTCTTGAACCCGCGCAGCACTTCAAAGATTTGCCCTCTCCGCTGACCGCTGCTTCTCGGATGAGCAACGAAGCGAAAGAACCTTGGCGCCAAGATCTTGGACATCTTGCATGAAGGTGCGGCTTAGAACTGTGTGCCGTTGTCGGTGATGATCTGTTAGGGATTCAAACGGCAAACAATCGACCAAGAACTTGACCGCCGGCCGTGCTGTCACCTTCCTCATCGCTTCCACTTCCGCCACTTTGTGAACTTGCCGATGGCAACGCATAAGTACTCAAAGCCCCGACAGCTCGGGGAAGGGGCCGAGGATGTCGAGCCCCTGATCGAAAATGGCCATGATAATGGGATCGTCTTGAGAGCTTGAGCTGGCTGGTGTATCTGTTTGGAATGGAACTGGCACGCTTCACACTTGGTTACTTGTGCAGTTGCATCCTGGAGGGCTGTCGGCCAAAAGAAACCTTGGCGGAACGCTTTGCCGGCAAGTGCTCTGGTGCCAATGTGGTGCCCACATATTCCTCCATGTATCTCTGCCAACAGCTTTTGTCTGTCTTCCCGGTGAATACACTTCAATTTCACACGGTTGAGTCTTCTTCTGTACAGTGTGTTGTCGACAAACTGGTACATACTTGACTGCCGGGCTACTCTTTCTGCTTCTTCTTGTTCTTCGGGAAGTTCTCCGTCTCGAAGGAAGCAGACGATCTACTGCGCCCATCTTTGGAGCTTGCGGCTCGACAACAAGGACTAAAGGCACATCTCGCTGCTGTGGGAACATCCGCTTACGGCGAGAACACAGGGCTCACCGGAGCTTGATGATCCCCGGCAAGCTTGCCGGAGCAAAACTTGTCGGGAGCGTCTGCTTCAACGAAACAAACCTTTGGGCTTGTCGGAGCAGACTGCTCCTCAACAGCCTCGGTGTTGATCTTGGGGACCTTCTTGGCGGCGGCTTCAGGAAGCCCTGCCGGAAAGTAGTCACCGGAAACCAACTTCCTCTTCTTGTTATGTCCAGTTGATGGCGTTACAGACGGTTGAGTCAGCTTGAGCACAAAGATCCCTGGTTCCACAAGTAACTTAAGTGCGGCGCACTTTGACAGGCCATCAGCAATGTCGTTCTGAGCTCTCGAAATATATTCCATTTGCAGGCCATCAAAGTGTTCTTCTAGCTTCCTGACTTCATCAACATAAGCTTCCATCAACGGACTCTGATAATTCTTGTTCACTTGGCGGATAACAAGTTGTGAGTCACCCCGGACGATGAGCTTCTTGATCCCAAGGTTCATCATGCGATTACGAGACCGCAAGCAAACCTTCATACTCTGCAGTATTGTTTGTTGCTTGCTCCTTGGGAAAGTGCATCCGGACTCACGTGACTTGAGGTGCTCTCCGGTGGGTGCGACAAGTAGCACGCCAAGCACCGGGCGCTTTGCAGCGAGAAGGCACCATCAAAGTACATCGACCACTCTTTGCTTGCTTCCTTTACGGGAATGCTCGTCTCGAATTTCTTCATCCGGTCTTTGGAGTCCATTCTCGCTATGAACTCCGCCAATGCTCGCTTTGGATAGTTGAAGTGCTCTCAAACTTGAGGCCAAAGCTCGACAGCCCAAAGGCCCACTCGACAATCCCGCTGTTGCCTCCGGATTTTGCAAGATCCTCTTGCCGGAAAGCGAGTGACAATTGTGATCTCATGTGCACGAAAGTAATGGCGCAGCTTTCTCGAGGCCATGAGAAGGCCGAAAAGCAATTTACGCACACCAGAGTACCTTGACCTAGCCCCACGGAGAAGGGAGTCGACAGTAAACCGGGCGCCGCACCATCTTTTTCGCATCTTGTCACGCAGCGTCTGCAAGCAGATCCGTCCTTGTCGGGACCAGAGCTTGCCGGTGAAGCCCCGCTTGTCATTTGCCGATGCGTCTGCCGCATGATTGCTAGCTCACCATCCGCCTCCCTCTCCGCTACTAACGCAACACTAACCACTTGATTGGTTGCCGCTATATATAGCAAGAACTTCTCTTGTGGCCTAGGTGCGACAAGTGTTGGAGTGGAGGATGTATCTCTTCAAGTCTGCAGTAGCGCTGCCTCCGCTTCGAGTCCATCGCATCCGGACCTGCCTTTTTCATGATTTTGAAAATGGCAGGGCGATCGGCCAGATCTAGAGATAAACCTCTTTGAGAGCGACTACAACCGGCAAGCCTTCGTACATCCTTGACGTGCTTTGGTGCTTCAATCTGCTCAATGGCCTTGACCTTGTCGGGATTGGCTTCAATTCCCCGTTGAGACACGAAGAACCCGAGAAGCTTGCCGGAAGGGACTCCAAACACACACTTCTCAGGGTTGAGCTTGAGGTTGATCTTGCGCAGATTTGCAAAGGTTTCATCTAAATCTTGAACCAGGGTCGCTTTGTCCTTGCTTTTGACCACTATGTCATCCATGTAGGCTTCCACATTTACATGCATTTGCGGCTCAAAAGCATCATGAACTACTCTTGAAAACGTTGAACCAGCATTCTTTAACCCGAAGGGCATCCGTACAAAACAAGATGTGCCACATGGCGTGATGAATGCGGTCTTCTCCTCATCCTCTTCGCCATGAAGATCGATGATATCCTGAATATGCATCCAGAAATGAAAGCAAATCACATCCGGCCGTGGAGTCAACAATCTGGTCGATCTTGGCGGCAAGGGAAATGGATCTTTGGGACAAGCTTTATTGACATCTGTAAAAGTCGATACAAAGCCTCCATTTCCCGTTAGCCTTGCGATACAACTACGAGATTGGCCAACCACGTGGGATGGAGCACTCCTCGACAAGGCCCGCTGCTTCCGGTTCTTGATTTCTTCGCGATGAACTCTTGGCGCTCCATCGCTTGCTTCGACTTTACGCTTGGCGACGGGCGCATGAGGACAAACGGCAAGATGGTGCTCAATTACTCACAGGAACACCGGGATGTCGACGGTTGCCATGCAAACACGCCGACGTTCGCCCGCAGGAAAGCAACGAGCGCGCCTTCCTATTTAGGGTCGAGAGAGGCACTGATGGTGAAGGTACCACCGGTGCCGTCCTCCTTGGCGGACACCTTCTTGGTCTCTGGTGGAGCTGTCATCGTCTTCTTATACTTGCCGGTGGAGCTCGATGGTGCGTCCTCGACGGTAGCGCAGCACTCCGAAGAGGTACGCTTGCCGGAGTGGGCATCAGAGCTCTTGCCGGACTTGGTCTTCTTCTTCCCTCCGGGAGCTTCAGTGGTAAGTGGCTTGCAATCTGTCGCGGCTGCTGCTTCCCGGTAGATCTTGTCGGCGCAGATAAGAGCATCCTACTTGTCACCAGGGACAGAGATGACGCTTATCGGGCCTGGCATCTTCAGCATGTTGTATGCATAGTGAGAGGCCGCCATGAATTTGGCGAGTGCTGGACGGCCAAGTATCCCATTGTAAGGCAATGGAAAATCAGCAACGTCAAAAGTGACCCTCTCGGTCCTGAAGTTCAACTTCGGCTGCCAAATGTCACCGACAGCGTGATCTTTCCCTTGGCTTGCTCCTTCCGGATTGATTCCTTGAAAAGTGCGGTCTCTTCGAGCTCGCCATCGAGGATCCGGAGTTTCGGAGCACCGCGGAGGAGATCGATTCAAGCCGCCCCACCGTCAACTAGCATCTTGGTGACCTTGAGGTTGCGGATGGTTGGTGAAACCAACATCGGCAAGCACCCGACCGCTATTACGCGATCGTGGTGGTCCTCAATGTCAAAGATGATAGGCGTGCTGGACCATTTCAGAGGCTTGCGTGATTCGACGGATGGTTCTGCTGAATTGACCTCCCACATCCACTGCTTGAGTTGGCGGTGGGAGGTGTTCAGAGAGGCACCGCCGTCAAAGCACATGACCTCTGTGGCTTCTGGAACTCCTGCTCATCGGCCTCGTCATCATCCATGTCTTCATCGTCGTCGTTGCGTCGTCCTTGTCGCTGACCACGGGAGGTCTGTCTCCTTGCCGCTTGGCCTTGCCGTGGCGTCCTCCCGGCCGGGGCATTTCTTGCCGGGTCCTCCGCACCCTCTGGGCCTTCTCCTTGTCGCGTCGTTCCTATTCAGCCTATACAACGCTCGACAAGCTGCTCCACCTTCTTGCAGCTCTGGAGGTCATGGCCCTTGGTGCGGTGGATCTTGCAAGATCGCTTGCCGGAGTCACCTTGTCGGCGGCCGCCACAGATGGCAGCGATTGCCGCCCGGCAACCTCCTTGCCGAGCTACCAGCCTTGGCTTTCTTGTCGCCACTTACATTGCGGACTGCTCGACAACTAGTACATCTCTGCCTTTCTTTTTCCTGTTGCCCCGCCGCCGGCTCTTATTTGCCGGGGCGGTCTCCTCACTGTTAGATCCTCCTGCTTCGGTATTCTCTCCGGGGAGTCTCCTCCCTTCCTCAGCACGTGCACACTTGTCGTCCAGGGCGTATAGCTCACTGACGTCTCTGATTTTGCACATCGCCATCTCCTCCCGTGATTCTGCGCGGTTTCGCGACGCTCGATGGAACGCACCGATCACCGTGGCAGGGTGGACATCCAGGGATGTTGTCTTTGTACACGGCTGAATCTTTGAATATACTTCTTAGGGGCTCTCCTTCCTTCGGGCGGCAGCAGATGAAGGTCGCTTTCTTAGCCATGGGGTTTGTGGCCACCTGTAAAGGCGCCGACAAACTGATGGCATAGATCTGCCCAAGAAGATATGGAGTTGTCCGGCAAGTGCATGAGCCAGGATCTGACATTGGGCTTGAGCACCAGCGGGAAGTAGTTGGCAAGGATCTTGTCGTCTCGCCCCGACGGCCGCATCGCGATGGTGTAGATGCGAGGAACTCGACGGATGCGTCTTGCCGTCGCATTTCTCCCAGACGTCTGGCTTGAAGTTTTTCTTGCTAGGCCACTGGACTTGCCGCAGCTCACGAGTGAACGCAGGGTAACCTACCGCGTACGGCAAGTTGCCTGGTTCCTCTAGCGCGTGCATGTCGACAGAGGGCCCGGCGCGCTTGTCGGATTGACGTCGCGCTTCTTCGGGCGCTCGATGCGAGTTCGGCGTCCTCTTGCTGTCGCTCGTGAAGAACTTGGCGCTGATCGCGATGAGCTCGTGGATCTGATGACGCAGTGGAGTCGCTGTTGAGGTGGATCCGGCGAGTCGGCGATCTTGGCCTTTGGGGCGGAGAGTGCATGGTGGTTGCACCCCCACCGGTCTCGTCGCCACCGGCTCGTGTTTGGCAGTCTTGCCGCGGCAACGATGCACTCGGTTGCCGCGGAGCGTCGCCGTTAAGCGAAGCCGATGAGACTACGAATGGTGGCCCTCCACTCATCGACCTTGTCGGCCGTTGGAGGGTAATCCAGGAGCAGTTGAGCTCTCGCCAGAGCTTCTGCTGGAGTGGTGGGTGGCAGTGGCAAACGGCGCGAGGAGCGGGATATGCTCGGACTTCTAACTATGTTAGAAGGAGCAGAATCCCGTCCGGGCGACCGTGCCTCGCTCGCGCCAGCATGTTGGCGTGCATGCTGGTCTTGAACGTCCCGGGATCCTCCAAATTTCGATCTTGGTCCAACGGCGTATGGCATTGTGAATGCCATGACGCTGCCGGTCCCGTGCCTCTGAGACGGGCGCGGTGCATGTACGGACGCCAAGGTGCATGTAGCCTTGTCCTTGGACTTGGCAGCACCGTGAGCGCCCGTCGCGCCGTCCATTCTTCGCCGGCGTCTACCCCACCACCTGTTTGCTCCGGTGGCGGTGGGTTCGACGCGGACGGGGCTTCTGCCGCCGAAGCCTTCTTCTTCGATGGCATGTTGACGAAGATGATGAAGATCTAGCTCGCGTGGACGCCAGATCAGGTTCACACAACCTCGACGCCCCCTACCTGGCGCGCCAAAGACGTCGGGGCAGGCTGATCTGGCCCACGAACACCTATGGGGCCGGCGGATCGAGCCCCTTTCGGTTCGGCGGGGAGCGGAGGTCGCACGAAGAGCAGATCGAGGCGAAGCACGCAAGAGGTTTACCCAGCTTCGGAGCTCTCCGGAGAGATAATACTCCTACTGCTGCATGTCTAGGTGTATTGCGTTCTTGCTCAGGAGCGCTCGAATGCTACGGTATAAACGAGCTGCTAACGAGGCTCAGCATGGAGGGAACTGATCGACCCACCAACCAACCCCTTTCTACGTTGCGCATGGGCCTCCTTTTATATGCTCAAGGGGCTCCGACAGGTGGCAACATAGACGGGGGTACAAATGGAAAAACAGTGGTTGGTACAACTACTTGTACAAAGGTATGTTGTATTATACCTAACCCTGACGGCAGGGGACAAAGGCATTAAATGCCCGTCTAGTCGCCCTAACAGTGCAAACAGGGACCGTCAGGGGCGCCACCGTTTGCCACGATGGCAAACTTGTCAGCGTTGCTTGCCACCTCGCACCGCTGGCTGCACAGCCTCTCGCCACGCGCGCCTGGAAAGGCCCCAGGGCGACACGTTAGTGGATGCTTGTTGGAGCGAGGTACAGAGAGGTGGTCTGTCATGCAAGCGCCTTTGCCGCGGTTGTTATCTTGTCGTGCCCGGAAGCTTGTCGCTCACCGGGCCTTCCCGGCAAGCTCCTCTTGCCGGGGCCTTGTCTCGTAAGTGCCTGGGGTGGCCTTCCCGGCAAGCTCCTCTTGACGGGGCCTTGCCTCCCTGACTTGAATACTTTGTTCTTGAATGGCTCCAAAGGAACCACAGAGGATCTTGGTGGTCACCCAGTAAGCCTTGCCGTGGAGGGCTGCAACTGCCCGTGCACAAGTTCGGGATACTAGGGTACCCCTACTCTAGTACACCGACAATAACCCCAACTCAATCCCAATTAAAGTAATTAACAACCCCACAGTATTAATTTAGAGTGATGAGATACATGTGAAAACTCAAGTACTAGATACTCAGAATTGTCCATAACCGGGGACACGGCTAACCATGATTAGATTGTACACTCTGCATAGGTTTGCACTTTTCCCCACAAGACTCGACCGCCTCCGTTGGTTTCTCGTGACCGCATGGTGTTTAAGAAACGGATGACCGAGACACAGTCTTTCAGAAACATTAACTCTCTACTCCGGATAGATCATACCAAACCTATAAAACCCACTACCTGCTGATCTACCTCTTCAAGAGCTTCACGTAACTTACTCAACTATGCTAGAGCCCATAATAGCTTGTGGCTGCACACGGAAGTTTCTAGCATGAATAATCTCAGTCCCCTTTGAGCCTGGGTGGCGGTCCATAGGAAGATCACACGGGTACCCCGGGATTTCCAAAAATAAAACAGACAACACTGGGTTCCCATGGTGCCTCAATCCACCCAGATGTGTATTTAAGTTGCCACCTTAAGTAAACCATTAATTAGCAATCTCACATCTGTCGTGAATATCTCTCAAACCCAAACCACGTCTCACGAGCATAGCATAGCAATATAAACAACACGTGGAAGTAACTCCCAAGGGTTTGATAGCAACAGGGCAATAGGTTCCTACCTCATCATCTACTTCCCAACCCACAAATTAATGACATCCACGATCATGCAATGTTTGAGGATTGAGCTAATGCATAAAACTGGGTAGGAAAAGGGTATGATCAAGTGTTACTTACGCAATGTTGATGAAGATGATTCGCACTCAAAACTCTTGATAGGTCTACTCGTCACACTCCGGCCAATCTATCGTAAGCAATCAATAGTAACCACACATAAGCAATCACTCCAAAAGACAGGAAAGATCGAAGAAACAATTCGAAAACAACAAAACCAAGCAAATAACTCTTGCAACATAAAACAATTTCTAACAGTACCAACATTATGTGAATTTGGCCTTATCGAAAGTTTAGGTCAAGAGCTTCGATTTGCAAATCAACTAAATCGGAGATTCTGAAACTCAAGTTATGACCAAACGAAGTTCAAATACAAATCTGTTTGAGTTCAAATTTTAAAACTTTCAAAAACATGTTTGAGTTGGATTACTTTGGATAGAGGGGATAAATGCTTGAAGAAGTGGACGTTGGTTTCGTTGAATTTGGACTAACGAGTAAAAGTTATGAGCATTTGAAAATCGTGGACTAATCAGAAGGAAATCATCGAGATAGGTCTCTGGCCGGAAACTAAAATAAAAAGAAAAATCTAAATAGCGAACGTTTGTTACCGAACGCTATCGAACGAATCTGTTTACTGCGAAGGGATAAAGAGTGGGCGTTCACTAATTAACACGTACCGGTTCGAGAGAAAGAAAAAAAAACACTAGATCTAATCTGGGCCGTTCATTGAAGATCTAATGGACGAGGAGAGCCCAGGGCTTACCGCGGCGGCGCGGTTGTCGGCGTCGGAGGAGACGGGCGGGCGGTGGTTCGGTGCGAAGTGGGCGGTTGCCCCGATGGTCGGGCGGCGCTGAGGCGGAGGCATCGGGAGGCGCGGGCGCGATGTAACGGTGGCGGCGGCGCGCAAATGCGGCGAGGGCGACAGAGTGGAGCTGGGCGGCGGATTCGCCGGGCGGCGGTGACGAGCGGCATCGGCGGTGGGAAGCAAGCTCATGACAGGAGGCGGCGGTTGCTTTGGGATCGAGGGAGGGTCCGGCCGGCCTTATAAGGGCACGGGCCGAGGCCTTCCTTGGGCGAGGGGCATCCGTGGCGGGAGATGCTGGGACTCATGAGTCCCGGTCGGGCACCACGTGAGCTAGGCGGTGGCGCTGGCTGGCTAGTCGGGCTGGTTGGGCTTGACCCAGTTGGCCCGGTCCAGGGAAGATGTTTTTTTTAATAAACATTTTTTTTCCAGAAAAACAAAATAAGAAGAAAGCAAAATAAATAAAAATAATATATAGGCATATAATATATCAAAATTTTCAGAAAAACATTTCCTACATGATGAACATTATTCCAGCTTCAAATAAAATACACAAAAATTCAAATAATTCAAATAGTGCTACTACCCTAATAAAATCCACTGAAAATCATTTTAAAAATACCCAAATGACTTTAAATTTATTCCTCTCCAATTTTCTGTTGTAGGGAATCATGTTACCCTATTTTCCATGTATTTTATTTTTGGAGAAAAATAATTTGAATAAAACTCAAATGACTCCAAATTGAAAAATAAATTCAAAAGAACTTTGAATTTATTTTTTTGAAACTCCCAACTCATATTTCATATGTTTTGAAGAAGTCATTTTATCTTTGCTCGTGAAAATCATTGAGTTGCATAAAGTTTCAGAATTGGAACTATTTTCTGAATGAAATTCAAATATTTTCAACACCCCTTGTCATTTAAATAAATGGAAGAAGCCATGTCATCTTCTCTCGAGGGTTTCGTGATGAAAAGAATTTGAATTCCCGGAGAGCATAAAAGCAAAATGAAAGTTTGGGAAAGTCCTTTTATTCCTCTCATTTAACTTTCAAAAGTTTGAATTCACCCACTTTCACCAATCAATCAAACAATCAATCAAAACTATCTATGTGTTTATAACATTCCAAAATTTAGAATTTTGGGATGTTACAAACCTACCACCCTTAAAAGGAATCTCGTCCTCGAGATTCGGAGAGGCTAGCAAGAAATAGGTTAGGGTTTGGGCGTCTTGTCAAAATCCGTCGATCGACACAAGGGGTCTGGGGTGCTACCACCCTTAGAAACATCGATACGGTTCCATCAAAACTCATATACTCCATCCTTATTACTGACAATGTCGGTCTTCTCAGATCCTCTGGATAATTACTTCTCTGGGCTCTTTTGGCAGTGGCATAACCTTTACTGCAATTCTTCTGTCCTTTTTTCTTGGTAAGGTTATACCGAAACTGGGTCCTTCCGAAATGACGGTCTGGGCGCCAATTCTAAACAACTATCGATATCTCATGGTGGTCAACAATTTATGGTTTGTCCTGCAGAAATGGGTGCAGGGTTGAACCTCATCGTATAACCTACGGTTGGCAACAAGCTGCCGTGTACAAGGGAAAATAATTATACCATTCTAAGGTTTAAAAGGTTTTGATCGTCTCTCTACTATAGGAAAGTCACTCAGATTTACCATCCCATATAGCAAAGCGAATAATAAGAGTAAGTCGGTATGGTGATCAATCCATCCCGCACCCAAATCATTACCTTGTACATGGTTTAGCGAATCTCGCATTCTAACACTCGGTCATTCTCACAAGCATTGCAGAATTTCTCTTGTCGACGAACCAAGTTCGGAAAATCCATTGATTTCTGCAAGCCAAACAAACATCTATCGTTCCTTAACAACTCTCGTGTTTTATAAAACTCCTATAGGATCGTCTGTTGATAAAATCGTAACTTCTTCCAGGGTTTTTCCTTCAAGAGTGTGCTTGCTTCCTGGCAGGTCCTGGAGCCTGTGGGTTATGGCCCATCTCATCACTTAAAATCCTTGAACACATCATCTGGGCAACTTATCATTATCCCAACATCCAACTTCCTGGCATACTTAATATCCATCCAAATGTACTGTCTCTTTTCCTTATATTTGCACCAAACGGGGACATGATTACTCAGACTCTTCATGGAATTTCCATTGATCCATATTTCCAACATCATACCTCCTTTATATCCAATGGTAATTCATCTCTTCATCCTCGTGGGATGTCCCACATACCGAGATAAAAACTTATACTTATGAAGTCCATACTCCACTTCATGGAACATCATTATCCTTTCCAGGGTCAAACGTCCTTACAGGGGATTATTGGCCATTTCTGCATGGCACTTCTTCAACTGGGAAACGTGAAACACCTCATGAACTCCTGACAGTCCTTCGGGTGACTCCAACTTGACACACGAAGACATGCTCCGTCTCCAATTTCATAGACTACCTCCTTGCGTTTTGAGTCTGCATAACTCTTCTGCCTGGACTGAGCTATCTTCAATCTATCTTGAATCAACTTATCATTCTCTTCCGATTCCTTGATCACACTTGGTCCAAACAACTGACGGTCTCCAACTTCATCCCGCATCAACGGTGTCCTGCACCTTCTCCCATACAAAGCTTAAAAAGGGGCCATCTTCAAACTGACTTGGTAGATGTTGTTGAATGAGAACTCCGCGTAAGGTAGATTATCACCACTACTAGATCCATAATCTAGCACACACGATCTCAACATGTCCTCCAAAATCTGATTGACTATCTTGATTTATCCATCTGTCTGCGGATGAAAGGCTGTACTGAACTCTAGCATAGTACCCAAAGTCTGGTGCAGCTGATTCCAAAACTTTGAGGTAAACGGTGTTCCTCTACGATGGTCCTCGTAATTCCATGCAGACATACGATCCTTGTCAAATATATCTTGGCCAACTTCGCACTTGTACAGGTGGTTTTCACTGGGACAAAGTGAGCCACTTTGGTCAAGCAAATCAACTACTACCCAGATAGAATCATATCCCGTTCGGGTTCTGGGAAATCCGGTAATGAAATCCATGCCAAGCTTATCCCACTTCCATTCGGGTATCGGCATAGGCTGCAATAATCATGCTGGCTTCTGATGTTTTGCCTTCACTCTCTGACATACGTCACATACGACTACATACTCAACAATATCCTTCTTCATACCAGTCCACCAGAAACACTCTTTAAAATCCAAATACTTCTTGGTGTTTCAGGGCGAATCGAGTATGGTGAGTCATGAGCCTCCTGAAGCATTAACTTCCTGATCTTTGCATTATTGGGTACATGTACACGATCCTCGAACCATAAGATGTCGTGCTCATCCTTACGAAAGCCTTTGGCCTTTCCTTTGCTCATCCTTTTCTTTTTAACTCAACAATCTCTTTGTCATCCTTCTGAGCTTCACGGATCTTTCCCAACAATGTAGACTGAAACTTCCATTGCTGCAACAAAACCTTTGGGAACAATCTCCAATCGAAGTTCCCTGAGATCCTCGGCTAGATCCTTTGATAATCCTCCGATTATGAGGGTATTCGTCCTTATTTTCTTTATGGTTGTGTCCTATTTCTCCACAAAGCTTGTATGCACAAGTTTTCTTCAGTTAATACAATTCAAGCATGAATAATAAACATTTATCATGATATATAAGGAAATAAATAATAACTTTATTATTGACTCTAGGGCATATTTCCTTCAGATTGATCTTGGTGACACATAGGAAAATTTTGAATTATTACTATGTTCCCCAACAGCTGGCCCCAGCGCCAAGAAGATGAGGCTCCCGCCAGCGGCGACGCCGGTTGTACATCCCGCACCCGACATCGTGGGAAGAAGCGGCGAGCCCCCGCGGATCTGAGGAACCGGTAGAATCTCCGGTGGACCACATCAGCGATCTCCCGGACGTCATCCTTAAGGATATCATCTCACTTCTCCCCGCCAAGGATTGCTGCCGCACACAAGTCCTCTCAACTCGGTGGCGCCCTCTATGGCGCACCGCGGCCCTCAATCTCGACTGTTATCAGATATCTATCCTTCCTGAATTTGATTTCCTCAGAGCGATCGTCTCCTCTCACCAGCAGGGCCCCGTTCAACCCCTGTGCATCCCGACACGCTACCTGATATCCATACCTGGCACGGTGGATGCTTGGCTGACATCCCCTGAATCCGGAAAACTCTAGCAGTTTGAGTTCTACCATTACCACGAAAGTTTTCACACCACCTTTGTCCATCTCGCGGTTTTCCTCCTCTCTCCACACCGCCACCTTCGCCTGGTGCCATCTACCAGACGATCTGGTACAAATGCTTCAACTCCCACTACTAAGAAAACTTTCGCTTGTGGTGGTTTATCTGTCAGAGGCCTCACTGCACAACATCATCCACTCCAGTTGCCCTGCCCTGGAGCACTTGCTGATTATTTTGGGAATAGAAATCCTATCAGTTGTCTCCAAATAAAGTCGCCTCACCTTAAAAGGATTGGAACTTGTTTTGAAGGACAGCAGCTCGTCATCGAAGATGCCCCTTCACTTGAAAGGTTGCTCCTAGATAATTGTTATAGACCTTCGCAAATAACTGTCGTCTCGGCGCCCAAACTGGAGACCTTGGGTGTAATTCATGATCCGCTTAATGATCACAAGAAGTTGGTGTTTGGCTCCACACTTTTTCAGGTAACGTATTATCATCTACACATTTGTAATCATAAGCTGCATTTTTCATTTATGCGCATAATTTTTATATCATCTTGGAGTACACTTTGGGTACTAATATTATGTTATATGCTCAATGAAGAGTTCGTCCATGGATAGCCTATCAATGCTGCTGGATTCTGTCAAGATCTTATATATCAGAATGTATAGTTATGATCTGAACATAATTACTGGCTTGCTGTGATGCTTTCGGTCTCTGGATAATTTATATATGGAGGTGATGATTTCATGCACACTGAAAGACTGTATATATTGTACTAGAATTAACCGTTCAGTTGTTGCTCTTTCGACATACTCTTTTTTCAGACCTTAACTGTTTTCAAATCTTCATGTCTACTTAGGTACTTCAAGTACATGGACAAAAACGTATAACCAATCGGTGGCGTAATAAGCACCAGGATTTTCTCAGTTCTCATGACATTCGTTTGAGGACAATAACGATGGAAGGATATGCATCCAACCAGGCAAAAAGAAGCTTTGTAACATTCTTCCTGTTGAATGCGAGGTTACTATTGTCCCTGAGGCTTAAGTTTTACCGCAAGAGATTTCTCACGGACGGACACGTTGAAGAGCAAAAAAAGAAGTTTCAGGTGGACAAATGGGCTTCTAAACATGCTCGTCTTCTATTTACAACAAGTTGTACTCATCCTGAAATAATTTTTTTGCACGGGATGTTGATTTTATGGATCCGACCGATCCATTTGTTTGTGACTACAAAAAAGAGTGGTTGGGTTAGATGTTACTGCCATGTTCAATCTGGGTTTTGTCTAAAAATTTGATGAACAATTAATCCTTGGGCTTTTTGTACCGTTTGTAAGTTTGAGTTGCATGTTGTTGCCCTCGTACTCCCCTCCACCTGCCACTACACTGCCGCATCTTCCACGGCTGCTGTTCGTTCCCGTCCGAGGCCTCGCCGTCTCTCCGCCTTGGTTTGCTTGTTGTGCCCGCCGCCGTCTGGCGATGTCAACATGGTCAACAACCTCACCGCCAAAAAAACATGGTCAACATCCAAGAGGAATCAGGAGATGACTATACATGGAGAGGCTGACAGTAGGGACACACCAGGGTCATTGCTTTACGCAAGCAGGTGCCTCATTATTACAAGCCAAAAAAATACTTCCTCCTAATTGTTTGACAACTAGGTCCCACACCATTGTCAATGTAGTCAATAAATGAGAAAATTACACAACGAGCGGATAACACCAGGGACCCAGCAGCTCGCCCAGTTGTTTTTTAGTTTCAGAGATGGAGCTCAACTGCACGCTGTGCGGGGGCTGTGGCATGTCTAGCCCACGCTTACGCTTTTATTTAAGCACATGACGAGCCCAGTTGATATCTTTTTTCTTTCTGAAAATGGCTAGCCCAGTTCTTTTTTTGGAGAATACCAAAACCGAGGCCTACTTGCTTTTCTCAGCCCTGCTGGGCTGCAAATCTTTCAAGACGAGGAGGGATGTAAGTAGTAAGAAATGGGCTTCCCCAGAAATGGGCTATACGTTGTAAGAAATGGGTCAGAATTTTAAACCAAAGCCAACCGGCAATAACATTAAAATATCATTTTTTTCCGGGTTTCTACTCTCTACTATTATAAAAACCAAAGCCAACTGGCAATTACATTAAAATATCGTCTTTTCTCCCACAAGATAAACTACTCATACAAATGCATCTTCATGTTCCGTTACAGCATACAGCATCTTGCTAGTTAAGATTTTAAATTTCATTCGTTTTTTCTGTGGAGAATTGTTTTTTGAATTTTATTTTGATATAATTTGTTTAAAAATATTTTTAACGTGACTCGAAATTTTGTGATTAAAAGAGTTTGGACCCCCACCGAAATATGCAAAATTTCGTTGAAGTTTTTAGCAGTGCCCAGAATATATGGTCTGTAATGCTAATAAAAAGAATATGGGCTTCAAATATCCTTAAGAATTAGCAAATGGGCTGTAAATTATTGAAAATAGTGGCAAATGGGTTGTATGCTGTTTTCCACATATTTGGAGGCTAACTTCTGGGCCTACTAGGTTGACGATGACGCTGTCCTAATTTTTTTGACGCGTACGCAAGGCTTTGTCAACTTAGTCAACACAGAGCAGTTATTGTTGGATGTCCATCCAACGGCCGCCGTGCTTCTTCAATCTCTGATCTTCCTGCTCCAGCCGCCCAAACCAGTGCCGGCAGGACTGCCTGCTCCCTCCTCCCGTGGCTGGTTGTGCTGCCGCCAGGCCATCCCTCTACCCACCCGCACATCCTGTTATTTTCCGGCGACGTCAGCCTCACCCCGCAGCCGACCAGTCAGCGCTCGTACTCCCCTCAGCATGGGCATCCACTGCGGTGGCTTCGCCGGCTCCGGGTCATTCCCTTCCTGGGCCTCACCCTCGTCCACCGCGTTTGTGCTCTCGGCGCGGCGAGGTCAACATGGTCAACATACAACAACCATTGGAAGAGGCTGACAGTAGGGGCCCACACAGGGAAATGCCTCCTTATTACACGCAAAATAATGATTCCTCCACTTGACAGTTGGGACCCACCAGAAGGGCCTCTGTATTTTGGAAAAAAAATGTTCCCCCCGCTGACAGCTCGGACCCGCAAGCTATATCTTCGCACGCAAGGAAGTGCCTCCTTGTTACGCACAAAAAAATGAATATTCCCCCTGCTAGTTGGGACCCACCATAGTGTGAGGCTGACTTGTGGGCCTACTAAGTTGACGGGGACGGAGGGCTTTGTCAACTTAGTCAATATGAACGGTTCTAGCTCCAGTGACCGTACGATGTCCATCCAACGGCCATAGTGCTTCTTCAACCTCTGGTCTTCTTGCTCCGGCCGCCCAGGCCGGTCGTGTGCCGCTTTGCTCCTGCCTCCGATGGTCGGCTGTGCTGCCACGGAGGCCTCACTGCCCCCTACTACTCCCACCGCTGGCCAGGCCCTGCGGCGACGGCAACCTCACATCGCAGCCAAACCAGTGAACCCTCGTACTCCTCTCCGTGTGGGCTTCCACTGTCGCGTCTTTCCCGCCTCCGCGTCGTCCCCTTCCTAGGCCTCGCCGTCGTCCACCGCCCTGATGCTCTCGGCGCGGCGTGGTCAACGTGGTCAAGGAACGACTTCCATCGGAAGAGCATCAGACGATGGAGAGGCCGATTTGGGTCCACGGCCGCAGCAAGGAAGTGCCTCCTTATTACGTGCAAAATAATGATTCCTCCACCTGACAGTAGGGACCCATCGGACGGGCCACCGTATTTCGTGAAAAAAACGTTTCCCCCCTGACTGCTGGGACCCACCAGCTACATCTTTGCATGTAAGGAAGTGCGTCCATATTACGGGAAAAAATGATTCGCTACCTGACTGCTGGGACCCACCAGCTACATCTTCGCACGCAAGGAAGTGCCTGACAGTCAGGACCCATTTGGTCGAAGCGTACGTAGCGTTGTCATTCTGGTCGCAAACGTGTACGTACATACTGGTCGATGTAGAGGCGCGCACGTGTCGTAGTAGAGACGTGCACGTGTCGCAGTAGAGGTACGCACGTAGCATGTACACGTACGTACAATGGCCAGGGTGCAAGAAAGTAAATACGGCCACGTACGTACATACGGGCAGGGTCTCGAACACCTACTCACGCATACGTACGGCCAGGGCTCATGTACATGGTTGTGGCTGGGTCGGAACGGAGAAACTGCGTCGTCGTCGTGTTCATGGGGAGCCAACAGAATGCGTCGTGTTCATCGGGAGGCAATGGAACGCGTGCTGTTCATCGGGAGCCAACCGGCTTGGATAGAATAGCCGATGGAAACGAGGCCTGGCGTACCGCGGAATGGAGGAAACGGCCTTGTGTTCAACCGGCCACGGTGGAAATGGGATCATGTTCATTGGGAGGGGTCTGGCGTACCACAAAACGGAGGAAACGGACCTCCTACGATGGAAACGGGGTCCTGTTGATCGGGAGGGGTGTGGTGTACCGCAAAACGGAGGAAATGGACTTGTGTTGGAGTGCTACGGTCAAAATGGGGGTCCTGTTCATCGAGAGGGGTGTAGCGTACTGCAAAACGGGACTCCACGGGATATTGTTCATCTCCACCATCGACCTCCTCCAGCCTCCACGGGTTCCTGTTCATCCACCGTCGACCTCCTCCAGCCTCCACCTGCGACTGTTCATCCACGGGCTCCTGTTCATCCAGCCTCCACCGCGCGCTCCTCCACCGGCTACTGATAACCCACAAGTATAGGGGATCAATTGTAGCCTCTTTCGATAAGTAAGAGGGTCGAACCCAATGAGGAGTGATAAGTCTCCAACGTATCTATAATTTTTGATTGCTCCATGCTACTTTATCTATTGTTTTGGACTATATTGGGCTTTATTTTCCACTTTTATATTACTTTTGGGACTAACCTATTAAACGGAGGCCCAGCCCAGAATTGTTGTTTTTTGCCTATTTCAGTGTTTTGAAGAAACGGAATATCAAACGGAGTCCAAACGGAATGAAACCTTCGGGAACATGATCTTCTCACCGAACATGATCCAGGAGACTTGGACCCTACTCCAAGAAGTGCCAGAGGCGGTCACGAGGGTGGAGGGCGCCCCCCCTAGGCGCGTCGCCTACCTCGTGGACCCCCTGACGCTCCACCGACGTACTCCTTCCTCCTATATATACCTACGTACCCCCAACAGATCAGAGGAGGAGCCAAAAACCTAATTCCACCACTGCATTCTTCCTATATCCACGAGATCCCATATTGGGGCCTGTTTTGAGCTCACGGAGGGGGCATCCACCACAGAGGGCTTCTACATCAACACCATAGCCCTCCGATGAAGTGTGAGTAGTTTACTTCAAACCTTCGGGTCCATAGCTAGTAGCTAGATGGCTTCTTCTCTCTTTGGATCTCAATACAATGTTCTCCCCCTCTCTCGTGGAGATCTATTCGATGTAATCTTCTTTTTGCGGTGTGTTTGTTGAGACCGATGAATTGTGGGTTTATGATCCAACTTACCTATGAATAATATTTGAATATTCTCTAGATTCTTTTATGTATGATTGAGTTATGTTTTCAAGTCTCTTCGAATTATCGGTTTGGTTTGGCCAACTAGATTGGTAGTTCTTGCAATGGGAGAAGTGCTTAGCTTTGTGTTCAATCTTGCGGTGTCCTTACCCAGTGACAGAAAGGGTTGCAAGGCACGTATTGTATTGTTGCCATCGAGGATAACAAGATGGGGTATTTATCATATTGCATGAATTTATTCCTCTACATCATGTCATCTTGCTTAAGGCGTTACTGCTTTTTAACTTAATACTCTAGATGCATCTTTGGATAGCGGTCGATGAGTGGAGTAATAGTAGTAGATGCAGAATCGCTTCGATCTACTTGTCTCGGACGTGATGCCTATATACATGATCATACCTAGATAACCTCATAACTATGCTCAGTTCACAATTGCTCAACAATAATTTGTTCACCCAATCAGTAGAATACTTATGCTCTTGAGAGAAGCCACTAGTGAAACCTATGGCCGGGGTCTATTCTCATCATATCAATCTCCATCACTTTATTTACTTGCTTTGCTTTTTACTTTTTACTTTGCATATTTATACCAAAAATACCAAAAATATTATCTCTATCAGATCTCACTCTCGTAAGTGACCGTGAAGGGATTGACAACCCCTAATCGCGTTGGTTGCGAGTAGCTATCGCTTTGTGCAGTACGAGGGACTTGCGCGTGGCCTCCTCTTGGATTGATACCTTGGTTCTCAAAAACTGAGGGAAATACTTACGCCATCTTGTGCTGCATCATCCTCTCCTCTTCGGAGAAAACCAACATAAGCTCGAGACGTAGCAAGAAGGATTTCTGGCGCCGCTGTCGGGAGGTCTACGCAAAAGTCAACATACCAAGTACCCATCACAATCCCTATCTCTCGCATTACATTATTTGCCATTTGCCTCTCGTTTTCCTCTCCCCCACTTCACCCTTGCCGTTTTATTTGCCCTCTCTTTCCCTATCTCCTCCTCCTTTTCCCTTTGCCTTTTGTTTGCTCGTGTGTTAGTTTGCTTGCTTGTCATTATGACTAGTCCCTTATCTACTCCTATGTCTCCCGAGTTTGAAGTTCTTCACTTCAAGCAAAGGCAAGGAGAAAACTTAAAAGATGCTTGGTATAGGATGATGGAATCTTATCGTAAATGCACCCTAGAGGTGAACTATATAATCCTTTTTCAGAATTTTTATGTTGGGTTAAATATAACATATAGACAACTCCTGGATTGCATGGCCAAGGGAAATTTCATTGAAATTGATCCCAGTATTGCGCATGAAATTATAGAGGGAATAGTGGGAGCACCACCCCAAAAAGGAGGATCTCATCCTACCCAGGAAGAAACCCAAATGTTTGAAAAGATTTGCGAAGCAACAAAGATTTTACAAAAGTCTCTTGATCCTCTTAAAAATATTAGCAGAAATCTTAACTGTATGAATATGTTGATTACTCTTTGTAATAAATGGTTGGATTCTTTAGATCTGAAAATTTCCGAGTATGACGGAAAGAGGGAAGAACCCCCCGGATTCGAACATGACTCCGCTAAAAACTGAAAATTAAAGATGGCAATACCTAGATCTATCCTTGCTTTTATGCCTAGCTAGGGGCGTTAAACGATAGCGCTTGTTGGGAGGCAACCCAATTTTATTTTTAGTTTTTGTTTTTGCTTCTGTTTAGGAATAAATAATACATCTAGCCTCTGTTTAGATGTGGTTTTATCTTTTAATTAGTGTTTGTGCCAAGTTAAACCTATTAGATATTCTTGGGAGATAGTTATTTGATCTTGCTGTAATTTCCAGAATCTTTGCACTCAGTGCCCGAATTGTTAAAAATCACCAGAACGTGATAAAATAGTGATTCCAATTTCTGCTGATCAATAAACAAATTTTTCAGGTCGTCTAATTTTGGTAGAATTTTTTGGATTCCAGAAGTTTGCATTAGTTACAGATTACTACAGACTGTTCTGTTTTTGACAGATTCTGTTTTGCGTGTGTTGTTTGCTTATTTTGATGAATCTATGGCTAGTAAAATAGTTTATAATATATAGAGAAGTTGTAATACAGTAGGTTTAACACCAATATAAATAAATAATGAGTTCATTACAGTACCTTAAAGTAGTCTTTTGTTTTCTTTCTCTAACGGAGCTCACGAGATTTCTATTGAGTTTTGTGTTGTGAAGTTTTCAAGTTTTGGGTGAGTTCTTTTGATGGATTATGGAACAAGGAGCGGCAAGAGCCTAAGCTTGGGGATGCCCATGTCACCCCCAATATAATACAAGGACACCAAAAAGTCAAAGCTTGGGGATGCCCCGGAAGGCATCCCCTCTTTCGTCCACTTCCATCGGTAATTTACTTGGAGCTATATTTTTATTCACCAACATGATATGTGTTTTGCTTGGAGCGTCTTGTATTATTTGAGTATTTGCTTGTTAGTTTACCACAATCATCCTTGCTGTACACACCTTTTGAGAGAGCCATACATGATTTGAAATTTGTTAGAATACTCTATGTGCTTCACTTATATCTTTTGAGCTTGATAGTTTTGCTCATAGTGCTTCACTTATATTTTTTTGAGCGTGATAATTTTTGCTCTAATGATTCATTTAGATATTTTAGAGCACGGTGGTGGATTTGTTTTAAAGAAACTTGATCTCTCATGCTTCACTTAGATTATTTTGAGAATCGTTAATAGCATGGTAATTTGCTTAATGTTAATATACTTGGTGTTCAAGATATGTGAAACTTTCTTTGGAGTGAATTGAATACTAAGATAAATTTAATGCTTAAATTGTTTTGAGACATGGAGGTAATAATATCAAAGTCGTGCTAGTTGATAATTGTGAATTTGAGAAATACTTGTGTTGAAGTTTGCAAGTCCCGTAGCATGCACGTATGGGTAAAGTTGTGTAACAAATTTGAAACATGAAGTGTACCGCTTGTGCATCCTTATGAGTGGCGGTCGGGGACGAGCAATGGTCTTTTCCTACCAATCTATCCCCCTAGGAGCATTGCACGTAGTACTTGATTTTTGATGGCTTCTAAATTTTTGCAATAAGTATATGAGTTCTTTTGACTAACGTTGAGTCCATGGATTATACGCACTTTTACCTTTTCGCATTTGCTAGCCTCTTCGGTACCGTGCATTGCCCTTTATCACCTTGAGAGTTGGTGCAAACTTCGCCGGTGCATCCAAACCCTGTGATATGATACGCTCTTCCACACATAAACCTCCTTATATCTTCCTCAAAACAGCCACCATACCTACCTATCATGGCATTTCCATAGCCATTCCGAGATATATTGCCATGCAACTTCCATCATCATTATTATGACATACATTACTTTTGTCATATTGCCATTGCATGATCATGTAGTTGACATCGTATTTGTGGCAAAGCCACCATGCATTATTTTCCATACATGTCACTCTTGATTCATTGCACCATCCCGGTACATCGCCGGAGGCATTCATATAGAGTCATATTTTGTTCTAAGTTTCGAGTTGTAATTGTTGAGTTGTAAGAGAAATAAAATTGTGATGATCATCATTATTAGAGCATTGTCCCAAGTGAGGAAAGGATGATGGAGACTATGATTTCCCCATAAGTCGGGATGAGACTCCGGACGAAAAAAAAGAGGCCATAAAAAAAAGAGAAAAGGCCCAAATAAATAAATAATAAATAATAAATAAATAAATAATAAATAAATAATAAATAAATAATAAATGAGAGAAAAAGAGAGAAGGGACAATGCTACTATCCTTTTACCACACTCGTGCTTCAAAGTAGCACCTTGTTCTTCATGTAGTGAGTCTCATATATTGTGCTTCAAATTAGCACCTTGTTCTTCATGTAGTGAGTCTCATATATTGTGCTTCAAAGTAGCACTAAGATCTTCATGATAGATAGTCTCTCATTTTGTCATTTTCATATACTAGTGGGAATTTCTCATTATAGAACTTGGCTTGTATATTCCAATGATGGGCTTCCTCAAAGTGCCCTAGGTCTTCGTGAGCAAGCAAGTTGGATGCACATCCACTTAGTTTCTTTTGTAGAGATTTCATATACTTATAGCTCTAGTGCATCCGTTGCATGGCAATCCCTACTCCTCATGTTGACATCAATTGATGGGCATCTCCATAGCCCGTTGATTATCCTCGTCGATATGAGACTTTCTACTTTTTTGTCTTCTCCACACAATCCCATCATCATATTCTATTCCACCCATAGTGCTATATCCATGGCTCGCGCTCATGTATTGCGTAAAGGTTGAAAGAGTTTGAGATTATTTAAGTATGAAACAATTGCTTGGCTTGTCATCGGGGGTATAGAAGTTGGGAACATCTTTGTGTGACGAAAATGGAGCATAGCCTAACTATATGATTTTGTAGGGATGAACTTTCTTTTGCCATGTTATTTTGAGAAGACATGATTGCTTTGATTAGTATGCTTGAAGTATTATTATTTTTATGTCAACATGAACTTTTGTCTTAAATCTTTCGGATCTGAATATTCATATCACAAGTAAGAAGATTTATATTGAAATTATGCCAAAGTATCACTCCGCATAAAAAATACTCTTTTTATCATTTACCTAATCGAGGACGAAGCAGGAATTAAGCTTGGGGATGCCCGATACGCCTCCAACGTATCTATAATTTTTATTGCTCCATGCTAATTTAACTTATGTTTTGGACTATATTGGGCTTTATTTTCCACTTTTATATTACTTTTGGGACTAACCTATTAACCGGAGGCCCAGCCCAGAATTGTTGTTTTTTGCCTATTTCAGTGTTTCGAAGAAACGGAATATCAAACGGAGTCCAAACGGAATGAAACCTTCGAGAACGTGATCTTCTCACCGAACATGATCCAGGAGACTTGGACCCTACTCCAAGAAGTGCCAGAGGCGGTCAAGATGGTGGAGGGCGCCCCCTGGGCGCGCCCCCTACCTCGTGGGCCCCCTGACGCTCCACCGACGTACTCCTTCCTCCTATATATACCTACGCATTCTCAACAGATCGTGAGGAGGATCCAAAACCTAATTCCACCGCCGCACCTTCCTCAGATCCATGAGATCCCATCTTGGGGCCTGTTCGAGCTCACGAGGGGGCATCCACCACGGAGGGCTTCTACATCAACACCATAGCCCCTCCGATGAAGTGTGAGTAGTTTACTTCAAACCTTCGGGTCCATAGCTAGTAGCTAGATGGCTTCTTCTCTCTTTTGGATCTCAATACAATGTTCTCCCCTCTCTCGTGGAGATCTATTCGATGTA
This sequence comes from Aegilops bicornis, assembly GCA_021605145.1. Taxonomy (NCBI): domain Eukaryota; kingdom Viridiplantae; phylum Streptophyta; class Magnoliopsida; order Poales; family Poaceae; genus Aegilops; species Aegilops bicornis. The sequence goes on along the minus strand of CM038673.1, from coordinate 395,518,621 downwards.
ATCTTCTTTTTGCGGTGTGTTTGTTGAGAGCGATGAATTGTGGGTTTATGATCCAGCTTATCTATGAATAATATTTGAATCTTCTCTGAATTCTTTTATGTATGATTGAGTTATCTTTGCATGTCTCTTCGGATTATCGGTTTGGTTTGGCCAACTAGATTGGTAGTTCTTCCAATGGGAGAAGTGCTTAGCTTTGGGTTCAATCTTGCAGTGTCCTTACCCAGTGATAGAAAGGGTTGCGAGGCACGTATTGTATTTATCATATTGCATGAATTTATTCCTCTACATCATGTCATCTTGCTTAAGGCGTTACTCTGTTTTTAACTTAATACTCTAGATGCATGCTGGATAGCGGTCGATGAGTGGAGTAATAGTAGTAGATGCAGAATCGTTTCGATCTACTTGTCTCGGACGTGATGCCTATATACATGATCATACCTAGATAACCTCATAACTATGCTCAATTTCGCCAATTGCTCAACAGTAATTTGTTCACCCACCGTAGAATACTTATGCTCTTGAGAGAAGCCACTAGTGAAACCTATGGCCCCGGGGTCTATTCTCATCATATCAATCTCCATCACTTTATTTACTTGCTTTGCTTTTACTTTTTACTTTGCATCTTTATACCAAAAATACCAAAAATATTATCTCTATCAGATCTCACTCTCGTAAGTGACTGTGAAGGGATTGACAACCCCTAATCGCGTTGGTTGCGAGTAGCTATTGTTTTGTGCAGGTATGAGGGACTTGCGCGTGGCCTCCTACTGGATTGATACCTTGGTTCTCAAAAACGGAGGGAAATACTTACGCTATTGTAATGCATCATCCTCTCCTCTTCGGGGAAAACCAACGCAAGCTTGAGACGTAGCAAGGAGCTAAAGATAGAACAAATATTCCCACAAGTTCTATCGACCACCGATACAACTCTACGCAGGCTTGACGTTCGCTTTACCAGAAACAAGTATGAAACTAGAAGTACTTTGTAGGTGTTTTTGGATAGGTTTGCAAGAATATAAAGAGCACGTAAATAAAAGCTAGGGGCTGTTAAAGTAAAGACACAACTAAAGTAAATATAGCGAGTGTGGAAAAGTGGTGGTAGGAGTTGCGAAATTGTCCCTTAAGCAATTGACTACTTTACTAGACCGATATCAAGTTTTATGTGGGAGAGGCCACTGCTAGCATGTCATCCCTTACTTGGAATTCTATGCACTTATGATTTGAACTATTAGCAAGCATCCGCAACTACTAACGTTCATTAAGGTAAAACCCAACCATAGCATTAATTTATCTTGGTCCCCCTTCAATCCCGTATGCATCAATTTCTATGCTAGGCTGAAGCTTCTGTCACCCTTGCCCTCCAATACATAGTCCTATCAACATACAACTAACCCTATGGTGTGATCCACGCGCGCGCTCATATGATGGGCAGCAAAGGACATCGATAGGACAACGAAAATCTACTCAGACATCATAGGATGGCAACACATCCTTGGATAATAATATGAAGCATAAAGAACCATGTTCAAGTGGAGGGTACAGCGGGTTGCGGGAGAGTGGACCGATGTAGATAGAGGGGGGAAGGTGATGGAGATGTTGGTGAAGATGGCGGAGGTGTTGGTGAAGATCGCGGTGATGATGACGGCCCCCGGCGGCGTTCCGGCGCCACCGGAAGCGAGGGGGAGAGAGCCCCCCTCCTTCTTCTTCATACTTGACCTTCTCCCTAGATGGCAGAAGGGTTTCCCCTCTGGTCCATGGTCTCCATGGCGTGGGAGGGGCGAGAGCCCCTCCGAGATTGGATCTGTCTCTCTGTCGCTCTCTGTTTCTGCGCTCTAGATTCTGCCCTGGCACCGTTTCTTTTATATCTGGAGATCCGTAACTCCGATTGGATTGAAACCTTCGCCCAGATCTTTTTCCAAAAATTAGCTTTCTCGCGGCCAAGGTAGAGCATCAACCGCCTTACGAGGGCCCCACGAGGGTCAGGGGCGCGCCTGCCTGGAGTGGGCGTGGGCCCCACCCTCGTGGCCACCTCGGGCACCGTCTCGCATTGATTTTACTTCGCAAAAATCACAAATATTCCAAAATAATTCTCCGTCCGTTTTTATCCCGTTTGGATTCCGTTTGATATGGGGTTTCTGTGAAACATAAAACATGCAACAAACAGGAACTGGCACTGGGCACTGGATCAATATGTTAGTCCAAAAAATAATATAAAAAGTTGCCAAAAAGTATATGAAAGTTGTAGAATATTGGCATGGAACAAACAAAAATTATAGATATGACGGAGACGTATCAGCATCCCCAAGCTTAATTCCTGCTCGTCCTCGAGTAGGTAAATGATTAAAGAGATAATTTTTGATGTGGAATGCTACCTAGCATAGTCTTGACCTTATGTCTAATCATGGCATGAATATTAAGATACGAGTGATTCAAAGCAATAGTCTATCATTTGACATAAAAAAATAATACTTCAAGCCTACTAATAAAGCAATCATGTCTTTTCAAAATAACATGGCCAAAGAAAGTTATCCCTACAAAATCATATAGTATGGCTATGCTCCATCTTCACCACACAAAATATTCACATCATGCACAACCCCGATGACAAACCAAGCAATTGTTTCATACTTTTGACGTTTCTCAAACCTTTTCAACTTTCACGCAATACATGAGCGTGAGCCATGGACATAGCACTATAGGTGGAATAGAATATGATGATGGGGGTTATGTGGAGAAGACAAAAAAAGGAGAAATCCTCACATCGACGCGGATAATCAACGGGCTATGGAGATGCCCACCAATTGATGTCAATGTGAGGAGTAGGGATTTCCATGCAATGGATGCACTAGAGCTATAAGTGTATGAAAGCTCAAACTGAAACTAAGTGGGTGTGCATCCAACTTGCTTGCTCATGAAGACCTAGGGCATTTGAGGAAGCCCATCGTTGGAATATACAAGCCAAGTTCTATAATGAAAATTCCTACTAGTATATGAAAGTGATAACTCAAGAAACTCTCTATATGAAGAACATGGTGCTACTATGAAGCACAAGTGTGGTAAAAGGATAGTAACATTGCCCCTTCTCTCTTTTTCCCTCATTTTTTTCTTTTTTTTTTCTCTTCTTTTTTTTGGGCCTTCTCTTTTTTTTGGGCCTTTCTCTTTTTTTTCGTCCGGAGTCTGATACCGACTTGTGGGGGAGTCATAGTCTCCATCATCCTTTCCTCACTAGGGCAATGCTTTAATAATGATGATCATCACACTTTTATTTACTTACAACTCAATATTACAACTCGATATCTACAACAAAGATATGACTCTATATGAATGCCTCCGGCGGTGTACCGGGATGTGCAATGATCTAAGCGTAGCAATGACATCAAAAACGGACAAGCCATGAAAACATCATGCTAGCTATCTTACGATCATCCAAAGCAATATGACAATAAATGCTCAAGTCATGTATATGATGATGATGGAAGTTGCATGGCAATATACTCGGAATGGCTATGGAAATGCCATAATAGGTAGGTATGGTGGCTATTTTGAGGAAGATATAAGGAGGTTTATGTGTGATAGAGTGTATCGTATCATGGGGTTTGGATGCACCGGTGAAGTTTGCACCAACTCTCGAGGTGAGAAAGGGCAATGCACGGCAATCAAGAGGCTAGCAATGATGGAAGGGTGAGAGTGCGTATAATCCATGGACTCAACATTAGTCATAAAGAACTCACATACTTATTGCAAAAATCTATTAGTCATCGAAACAAAGTACTACGTGTTGGAAATATGCCCTAGAGGCAATAATAAATTAGTTATTATTATATTTCCTTGTTCATGATTGTAACATCCCAAATTTTCAATTTGGAATGTTATACATTAAGTCATCATGCATTACATATTTTCTTGCATTTGCCGATCCTAGAAATTTCACGCAACTCAAGGACCCTCGGAGAGAGTTGGAGATTTACAAGTTATTTTCATATTTGAGTTTTCCTCAAATTTTGAAAATAGGATCATTTGATTTTATTTATTTTATCTTCAATTATTTCTACTATCAAAATATGAGAGAGGGAATAAAATGACTTTCCCAAAATAAAGAAATAATGAAGATTTATAAAAATATCAAATAAGATTTTTATTTTAAAGTTTTTCACTTTTTATTTGCCTTAGGGAAAAATGCGTGTTTTCTTTTAAAAATTTCATTTTAGGCCCCGTGTTAAAGTTCATTTTGTTCGACTCATTTTTAGGAGTCGGGAAAAATTTACTTTGTAAATTTTGGAGTTCGTTTAGATTTTATTTTATTCGCCTTTTCCGCTGTGATTTTATTTATTAAAAAAATACGTGGCGCCTCCCTGAGCCAAGGGCCCACTGCCCAACCGCCCCTCCCATCACAAGGCCACACAAGAGCTCCTCAAGGCTGGCCCGCCGAGTCCGAGGAGGACTCCTCCTCTTCCCTTTGCTTGCCCCCTCCCCCAAGCTACTCCCCTCCCCCCTTTAAATACCCCTCACCCCCTCTCCTCCCCAACCGCAGCCGCTACTTTCCTGTTTCCCGAGCCACATTCGGCTGTTGGGTCAGAATTTCACTTGACGTGCAGGGGACCGGGACAACGATGACGTTGCCCCCGAGGGGCAACGGTTTTCCGGAGGCGACATTCGAGGGACACCGTTGCATCAAGCATCGCCGGTCGGATCGTACGTAAACGGGTACTTTCTCGCTTTCGAGCCACGCTCGCCGTAGGGTCAGGATTTCTCACGAGACGTACACGGACCGGGCCAGCACCTTCGTGATGGCATAACGACGGGACATCCGAGGCAACGTTGGGAAAGGATGGGCGTACTAGACAACGGGTGTTTTTCCTAAGAATTAGAACGGCATTTTGAATCGATTTGAAAGAAACTGAACAGTTTTTATAGAAAAACCAACCGAGGGGAGGGTGGCGCGCGCTACTCGACGAGGTGGGGCTCGGGGCGACGATTAGGTGGCGGGCGACGGCGCCACGGCGCCGCCACCGCCGCCGCTTTGCGCCGCCGCCGTGACGCTGCCGCCTTCGCCACTCTAGCCGCCGCGCTGAGCCCCACTGCCGAGGTAGCCGCTGCCGCCACCCTCCCCCTCGGTTCGGTTTTTTTTTTCTATAAAAACTGTTATGGTTTTCTTTTCCATTGTTCGGTTTTTTTTTAGAAACCCTAGATGGGTTTTATTTTTCCGGTTTTGTTGTTTAGCGAAGCGTCACGGACCGCTCGCCTTAACGAACGTGATCACCAGTTATTCGGTTAATCTAACGTCTGCTCGCTTAACCGCTCGTCGCTTTTGTTTAACGGATTTATTCCGCTATTTTCCGATCGCGATTTCAGATCCGATCTTCGCTCTAATTTATCTTCTCGCCGCTTATCGGAATCAGTGATTCAAGCTACTGGAGTTTCATTTCAAACTGCCGCTCCGACTAATCAACTTAAACAAAGTTTTGCTACTGTAAAATTTGACCTAGTTTCAACTTGCTAGAACCGAGCTGTTTTCTTCCGCGGATGTTTTCCGTTGTTTTGTTTGATTCGCTTTTCTTTGCAACCTGTGGTTCTTAAGTTGAAATTTCTGGTCGATCTTTTATTCGAGATTTACCCGTGCATTAGATGAGTACTTATTGTATGCTTGTTGTTTGTCTGCGATAGATCACCCGGAGTGCGCCGCTTGTTACTTGAATCTCTAGGTTTCATGGATCATCAAGAAGGCAAGTAACACTTTGATCATACTTTCTCATACCCAGTTTTTATGCATTAGATCAATCCTCAAACACTTGCATGATTAGGATCTAATTAAATTGTGGGATGGGAAGTAGTTGAGGTAGTACCTATTTCCTGTTTACTTATGAAACCTTGGGAGTTACCTCCACATTTGCTTTATTGCCATGCTATGCTAGTAGACGTGGATTGGGTGAGTGTATCCATGACAGATGTGAGATGGTTAAATTAATGGTTTATTTAAGGTGGCAACTTAAACGCACATCTGGGTGGATTGAGGCACCTGGTTTCCATCAGGACTTTCGTGTTTTTCTTCGGACCGCCACCCAGGCTCAAAGGGATCATAAGATTATTCAAACTAGAAACTTCCATGTGCAGCCACAAGCCATTATGGGCTCTGGCATAGTTGATTAAGTTGTGCGAACTCTTACGGGTAGACTAGCAGATGTAGGGGTTGTAGGTTGGTACGGTCTACCCACAAGTAAGGTGCTAGCGCTCGAAAGACTATGTCTCGGTCATCCGCTTTCTCAAACACACTGCAAAGACGAGAAACCAAACGGAGGCGATCGAGTCTTGTGGGGAAAAGTGCGCAAACCTCTGCAGAGTGTATAAACTAATCATGATTAGCCGTGTCCCGGTTATGGACATCTTGAGTATCTAGTACTTGAATATCATGTGGATCTCAACATGTTACTCTAATTAATATTGTTGGGTTTTTAATGAGTACTTTTAATTGGGATTGAGGATGTCATCAACCATTCTCAATGTTTAACAACCACCATGATAGTTAAACAAATTTATTCCTTTGCAGTGAGGGAAAAACTGGCTTTATGCAAAATCAGAATCAGAGAGCTTTTTTCCACCAGCCATATATGCATGTAGTATAGGCTTATTCCTTCATTACTCTCTATGTGTTACATTGCCAAAGCATATTCCATGTGTTGACCCGTTTCGCTGGCTGCAACTTTCATGTTGCGTACTTTTTCGCATTTACAGTAAGGTGCTTTAGGTCGTGGTTCTATACTCGGATGATACCGGAGTTGATGGACTCACTTATCTTCCAAGTCTTCCGTTGTTATCGTTATTAGATGGCCTTAAGCCATATTTATGGTAATAAGTCCTCTTTTGGACAACGATGTAATAAGTGTGTGATTGCTACTCTGTTATAAATCCTTCAATCTTGTGGTGTCGACATCGATCCAGTGGATGACACCGAGCACAGAGACTTGATCCATTCGGGTCGGGTCGCTACAGAGATGGTATCAGAGCACACGCTGACTGTAGGACACGACCACTAAGTTAAAGCCATAGATCACTACTCTCTTCACATTTTCTAACTCCTCATCTTTTCTACTCTTCTAGGATGAAGGACGCGAAGATCAAGTACGCCCAACTAGATGAAGGCACACCTTTTGGATTTCACTTGAAGGAAGTCACCAAGTACCTGAACATTGGACTACCAAGCTTCACCGGACTTTCAACGCCACTACTGCTCGAAGAAGAGCGTTGGAAGATTCAAGCTCACGTTCCGGGAAGGACATTCGCCCCAATCACCAAGCCTATAGATAGTGTTTTCTGCACCAACCTCGAGTCCGGGAAAGAGCATGGCAGCTCATATCACCATGGGACGCATTGGAGAAGTTTACCAAGAAGACCTCAAGGACACCATCTATCAAATTTATGACGCCGAGATGAACAATGGGAGATAGTCGGCACCAAGAAGGATAGATCCATTGCAGCTTTCATCCAGGAGTTAAACCAAAGACATTCGACGCCAGGAGAACCAGATGTGCAATGATATGATCGAATTGAAGGATGCGAAGGGAAGGATCATCGAACTTGAAGAAGAACTAAAGTCTACACGTAAGGACTACATGGACGAGATCGTAGCTGTAGCAAGGCACAATAATGATCTTAAGTATGAGATTGAAGAACTCAAGAAGAAATTGGCGCTCAAGAATGAAGACAAGTATGTCGGCTGTCCGAGCAACTACATCATCATCGACGACACCGATTCGGATCCAAGTGAACCCGACTTTGAAGATGAAATTTGGAGCAGACATCATGGAGTCTTCCACGGTTCAAATAAATAGATGACCCCCACATATTAGTAGTATTACCTCCATGTAACATCATAATACACGCACTTTTGCGATAATTAGATCGTTGTAAGCCCTTTGTTTGAATTGAATGAAGTGATTTTGTGTGCATTTGCTCATATACATTTGGGTAGTGTTTCTCGTTAGACCTCACTCTATTCTTAATTTCTCGTCTTTTCTAAACCCATCGATGCCTCCGAGACGCGACCCGGGTTTGTTTTCCCGCCAGAGATCACCCAGTTGATTCAAAGCAGTAACACTTTGATCCAAACATTGGTACAGAACCAAGGCAACAACAACAACCCACCGCCACCACCACTGCGGATCACTTGACACGCTTTCTTAAGGCTGAACCCGCCGGTGTTTTCCAAAGTAGCACCGAGCCGATAGTAGCGGATGATTGGCTCCGTAAGGTAGGGAGGGAGTTGACCACCGCAGGATGTCTGAGATGGAGAGAAGGTGAAGTTTGCTGCACACCAGCTTGAAGGACCCGCAAAGCATGGTGGGAGAATTTTACAACCACTTACCTCAGAGATACTGTCACATGGGATCGGCCAAGAAGCTTTCCAGACCGCCCATGTCTCAAAGGGAGCTATGGCCATGAAGAAGCGTGAGTTTCGCAACTTACGCCAAGGAGGAAGGACTGTTGGCAAGATGTGGATGATTTTAGTAAGTTAGCACGTTATGCCCTAGATGACGTTACTACGAGATGCAGACTAAGCGGGAGAAGTTTCGGAAGGACTAAATGATGAGTTAAGCATGCAGTTAATGGTAGCAAGTTTCAATAACTACCAGGAGTTGGTAGACCGTGCCCTCATGATTGAAGGAAAGCAAAGAAATTGAGAATCGCAAGAGGAAGTATGGGCAGGGAAGTATAACTCGAGCCCAATGAAGCCCGTTATACCCCTAAACAGGGAGTTCGGGCCAGCATACCCATGGAGGAGGTAGTTCGCACAACCATAATGGCACCAAGAATGGGAACGGGAATGGAGGAAGCAATGGACAGAATCGCACCAACCCGTCAACACCATCTAAGGTAGACTGAGCCACATCACTTGCTTTAAGTGCCGCAAGATCGGGCATTATGCAAACGAATGTCCGTAAGGCGAGAATGGAAATGGCAATGGAAGCTCGGGAAAGAAGCCAAACCCTTTCAACAGGGGATGTGAACCACATTGATGTGGAGGAGGTTGAAGATCACCGATGCAAAGAATAGGTAAGTTTACGGTTAAGTCATTTCTGCGGTTGTTCTTTTCGACATCTTTGGTGCATCGCATTCATACATATCAAGGGGATTTGTGGATAAGTACAAATTACCAACCCAAGCCCTTAGGTCACCCATGCTAGTAACCTCACGGGAGCAGAATACATGGCTAGTATATGGTGTGATCGATTGCCATTAAGGATTGGACACTATGTTTTCCCTCGGACCTAATAGTTCGGAATCCCAAGGATTGGATGTGATATTAGGCATGGATTGGTTATCGAAGTATGGAGGAACATAGATTGCGCCACTAAGTCAATTTTGCTTACCACCCCGAAGGGAGGAGAATCAAGTATGTATCACGGCATGAGCCGAGGAGAGCACAAGTAAATTCCTTATCGTGAGTTGTGCAGGAAGAAGTACCGATGGTAAGGGATTACGGACGTGTTTCACGAGGAATTGCCAGGAATGCCACCGGATAGAGACATTGAGTTTTTGATTGAGCTTTTTCCATGTACAGGCCCAATATCGAAGCGACCATACCGGATGCCCGCACAGGATTTGGCGGAAATCAAGAAGCAGATTAAGGAGCTATTGGATAAAGGTTATATAGAGTCAATCAGATTTTGGAGGATATGCTGAGAGCTTGTGCACTAGATTATGGATCTAGTTGGGATGATAACTTGCCGTATGCAGAGTTTTCTTATAACAACAGTTACCAAACCAGCTTGAAGATGGCACCTTTCGAGGCTTTGTGCGGAAGGAGGTGCAGGACACGGTTATCATGGGACGAAGCCGAGACCGCTGCTTGTTTGGACCAGATTTGATCAAGGAGTGCGAACAGAAGGTTAAGTTGATTCGCGATAGGCTCAAAGTAGCCCAAATCGCATGTAAAAGCTATGCGGATTCAAAACGCAAGGCGATGGAATATGAAGTTGGAGCGAGTTTATCTTAGAGTATCCCCACTTCGAGGAGTTAAACGTTTTGGAGTTAAAGGAAAATTAGCACCACGCTTCGTTGGACCGTATAGGATCTTGCAACGCATGGGAGAAGTTGCTTATAAGCTGGAATTGCGGAGGGACTGTCGGGAGTTCATGATGTATTCCATGTTTCTCGGTGAAGAAATGCCACTCCGAGATAGCAGAGATACCGTTAAGAGATACTGATTACCACTTGAAGCGATTCATTGAAGGATGATTTGACATATGAGGAGAAACCAGTCAAGATTCTCGATTATGCCAGCAGAGTTACTCGCATGACAAGGTTATCAAGTTTTGCAAGGTTCATTGGATCCACCACACCGAGGATGAAGCCACACAGGAAAGAGAAGAAGATTTGCTCAAGGATCACCCTCACCTATTTTCTAGCCAACCCGAATCTCGAGGGCGAGATTCATCTTAAGGGGGGTAGGTTTGTAACATCCCAAATTTTCAATTTGGAATGTTATACATTAAGTCATCATGCATTACTTATTTTCTTGCATTTGCCGATCCTAGAAATTTCACGCAACTCAAGGACCCTCGGAGAGAGTTGGAGATTCGTAATTTTCATATTTGAGTTTTCCTCAAATTTTGAAAATAGGATCATTTGATTTTATTTATTTTATCTTCAATTATTTCTACTATCAAAATATGAGAGAGGGAATAAAATGACTTTCCCAAAATAAAGAAATAATGAAGATTTATAAAAATATCAAATAAGATTTTTATTTTAAAGTTTTTCACTTTTTATTTGCCTTAGGGGAAAATGCAGTTCCCTCAAGGCCCACACACACAAGAGCGCCGGCCACGGGCCGAGTCCGAGGAGGACTCCTCCTCCTCCCTTTGCTTGCCCTCCCCAAGCTACTCCCCCTTTAAATACCCCTCACCCCCTCTCCTCCCCAACCGCTTGGCCGCCGCTTGTGACGCCGTCGCCCGCCGCCTAGCCGCCGCCCGCTGAGCCCCACCTCGTCGAGGTAGCCGCTACGCCACCTCCCCTCGGTTCGGTTTTTCTATAAAAACCGTTCCGGTTTTCCTTTCCATTGTTTGGTTTTTTTCGAAACCCTAGATCGGTTTTATTTTTCCGGTTTTGTTGTTTAGCGAGCGTTCGCCGGACCATTCGTCTTAACGAACGTGATCACCGGTTATTCCCGGTTAACGAACGTCCGTTTGTTTAACCGTTCGTCGTTTTCTTTAACGGATTTATTCCGCTATTTTCCGATCGCGATTTCAGATCCGATCTTCGTTCTAATTTATCTTCTCGCACGTTTATCGGAATCAGGTGATTCAAGCGCCTGGAGTTTCGCTTTCAAACCGGCTGCTCGACTAATCAACTTAAACAAAGTTTTGCTACTGTAAAATTTGACCTAGTTTCAACTTGCTAGAACCGAGCTGTTTTCTTCCATTGGATGTTTTCCGTTGTTTTGTTTGATTCGTTTTCTTTTGCAACCAGGGTTCTTAAGTTGAAATTTCTGGTCGATCTTTTATTCGAGATTTACCCGTGCATTAGATGAGTACTTATTGTATGCTTGTTGTTTGTCTGCGATAGATCACCCGGAGTGCGCCGCTTGAATCTCTAGGTTTCGCGGATCATCAGCAAGGCAAGTAACACTTTGATCATACTTTCTCATACCCAGTTTTTATGCATTAGATCAATCCTCAAACACTTGCATGATTAGGATCTAATTAAATTGTGGGATGGGAAGTAGTTGAGGTAGTACCTATTACTGCTTACTTATGAAACCTTGGGAGTTACCTCTACGTTTGCTTAATTGCCATGCTATGCTAGTAGACGTGGATTGGGTGAGTGTATCCATGATGATGTGAGATGGTTAAATTAATGGTTTATTTAAGGTGGCAACTTAAACGCACATCCGGGTGGATTGAGGCACCTGGTTTCCATCAGGACTTTCGTGTTTTTCTTGGACCGCCACCTGTGCTCAAAGGGATCATAAGATTATTCAAACTAGAAACTTCCATGTGCAGCCACAAGCCATTATGGGCTCTGGCATAGTTGATTAAGTTGTGCGAACTCTTACGGGTAGACTAGCAGATGTAGGGGTTGTAGGTTGGTACGGTCTACCCACAAGTAAGGTGCTAGCGCACGAAAGACTATGTCTCGGTCATCCGCTTCTCAAACACACCGCAAAGACGAGAAACCAAACGGAGGCGATCGAGTCTTGTGGGGAAAAGTGCGCAAACCTCTGCAGAGTGTATAAACTAATCATGATTAGCCGTGTCCCCGGTTATGGACATCTTGAGTATCTAGTACTTGAATATCATGTGGATCTCAACATGTTACTCTAATTAATATTGTTGGGTTTTTAATGAGTACTTTTAATTGGGATTGAGGATGCTGTCAACCATTCTCAATGTTTAACAACCACCATGATAGTTAAAAAAATTTATTCCTTTGGCAAGAGGGAAAATCGGCTTTATGCAAAATCAGAATCAGAGAGCTTTTTCCACCAGCCATATATGCATGTAGTATAGGCTTATTCCTTCATTACTCTCTATGTGTTACATTGCCAGCATATTCCATGTGCTGACCCGTTTTCGGGCTGCAACTTTCATGTTGCAGACTTTTCAGATGATGAGTAAGGTGCTTAGGTCGTGGTTCTATACTCGAATGTTACCGGAGTTGATGGACTCACTTATCTTCCAAGTCTTCCGCTGTTATCGTTATTAGATGGCCTTAAGCCATATTTATGGTAATAAGTCCTCTTTTGGACAACGATGTAATAAGTGTGTGATTGCTACTCTGTTATAAATCCTTCGAAGTATTGTGTGGTGTCAGCATTACTGATCCAGGGATGACACCTGAGCACAGAGACTTGATCCATTCGGGTCGGGTCGCTACAATGATAATCGTTTATTATCCATGCTATAATTGTATTGATAGGAAACTCAGATACATGTGTGGGTACATAGACAACACCATGTCCCTAGCAAGCCTCTATTGACTAGCTCGTTGATCAATAGATGGTTACGGTTTCCTAACCATGGACATTGGATGTCATTGATAACGGGATCACATCATTAGTAGAATGATGTGATGGACAAGACCCTATCCTAAGCCTAGCACAAAGATCGTAGTTCGTATGCTAAAGCTTTTCTAATGTCAAGTATCATTTCCTTAGACCATGAGATTGTGCAACTCCGGATACCGTAGGGAATGCTTTGGGTGTACCAAACGCCACAACGAATCGGGTGGCTATAAAGGTGCACTACAGGTATCTCCGAAAGTGTCTGTTGGGTTGGCACGAATCGAGACTGGGATTTGTCACTCCGTGTAAACGGAGAGGTATCTCTGGGACCACTCGGTAGGACATCATCATAATGTGCACAATGTGAACAAGGGGTTGATCACGGGATGATATGTTACGGAATGAGTAAAGAGACTTGCCGGTAACGAGATTGAACAAGGTATCGGTATACCGACGATCGAATCTCGGGCAAGTACAATACCGTTAGACAAAGGGATTTGTATACGGGATCGATTGAGTCCTTGACATCGTGGTTCATCCGATGAGATCATCGTGGAACATGTGGGAGCCAACATGGGTATCCAGATCTCGCTGTTGGTTATTGACCAGAGAACGTCTCGGTCATGTCTGGATGGTTCCCGAACCCGTAGGGTCTACACACTTAAGGTCTGGCGACGCTTAGGGTTATAGGGAATAGATATACGTGGTTACCGAATGTTGTTCGAGTCCCGGATGAGATCCCAGACGTCACGAGGAGTTAGGAATGGTCCGGAGGTAAAGATTTATATATGGGAAGTCCTATTTTGGCCACCGGAAAATGTTCGGGATTTTTCGGTATTGTACCGAGGAAGGTTCTAAAGGTTCGGAGTGGGGCCCACCTGCATGGGGGACCCACATGAACGTGGGTAGTGGGGGCAAGGCCCCACACCCCTGGTCAAGGCGCACCAAGATCCCCCTTAGGAGGAATAAGATCATATCGAAGGGATAAGATCAAGATCCCTAAAAGGGGGGATAACAATCGATGGGGAAAGGAAATGATGGGATTTCTTTCCTCCCACCTTGCCAACGCCCCAATGGACTTGGAGGGCAAGAAATAATCCCCCTCCACCCCTATATATAGTGGGGAGGCGCATGGGAGCTGCACCCTTGCCCCTGGCGCAGCCCTCCCCCTCTCCCAAGTCCTCCTCCTCTCCCACGGTGCTTGGCGAAGCCCTGCAGGATTGCCACGCTCCTCCATCACCACCACACCGTCGTGCTGCTGTTGGATCAAGGCATGGGAGACGTCACCGGGCTGTACGTGTGTTGAACGCGTAGGTGCCGCCCGTTCGGCACTAGGATCTCCGGTGATTTGGATCACGACGAGTACGACTCCTTCAACCCCGTTCTCTTGAACGCTTCCGCTTAGCGATCTACAAGGGTATGCAGATGCACTCTCCTTCCCCTCGTTGCTAGTTTCTCCATAGATATATCTTGGTGACACGTAGGAAATTTTTGAATTTCTGCTACGCTCCCCAACACTACGCGCATGCTCCTAGGGGGATAGATTGGTAAGAAAAGACCATGCTCGTCCCCGACCGCCACTCATAAGGAAGACAATCAATAAATACCTCATGCTCCAACTTCGTTACATAACGGTTCACCATACGTGCATGCTACGGGAATCACAAACCTCAACACAAGTATTTCTACAATCCACAACCACCCACTAGCATGACTCTAATATCACCACCTTTATATCGCAAAACTATTGCAAGAAATCAAACATATCATATTCTGTGATCTACAAGTTTTATGTAGGATTTTATGACTAAACATGTGAATGACCAATTCCTGTCATCTCTCAAAATAGATATAAGTGAAGCAAGAGAGTTTAATTATTTCTACAAAAGATATGCCCACGCTCTAACAAATATAAGTGAAGAAAAAGAGCATTCTACAAATGGCGGTTGTCTAAGTGAAGAGAAACAGGCAATCCAAACTTCAAATGATATAAGTGAAGCACATGAAGCATTCTATAAAGCCATACTCAAAAGATATAAGTGAAGTGCAAAGAGCATTCTATAAATCAACCAAGGACCATCTCATACCAGCATGGTGCATAAAAAAAATGAAAACTAAATTCAAAAGACGCTCCAAGATTTGCACATATCACATGAATGAAACGAATCCGAAAACATACCGATACTTGTTGAAGAAAGAGGGGATGCCTTCCGGGGAATCCCCAAGCTTAGACGCTTGAGTCTCCTTGAATATTTACTTGGGGTGCCTCGGGCATCCCCAAGCTTGAGCTCTTGCCTCTCTTCCTTCTTCTCACATCGAGACCTTCTCGATCATCGAACACTTCATCCACACAAAACTTCAACATAAAACTCGGTAAGATCCGTTAGTATAATAAAGCAAATCACTACTCTAAGTACTATTGCAAACCAATTAATATTTTGTTTTGGCATTGTTTCTACTGTAATATAGCCTTTTCATGGCTTAATCCACTGATATAAATTGTTAGTTTCATCAAAACAAGCAAACTATGCCTCAAAAACAGAATCTGTCTAAAACAGAACAGTCTATAATAATCTGAACATTCACCATACTTATGATACTTGAAAAATTCTGCCAAAATTGGGAAAAACAAAAAATTTGTATAGAAAGACAGTGCAAAAAGAATCAGAACCGTTTGACGTTCCAGTAAAAAATTTAAAATTCGCGCACTACAGCCAAAGTTTTTGTCCTGCACCGCACAAACCAACAAGCATTGTAAACATCCTAAAGGCAAACCTTGGCACATTATTTTTATAATACAATGGAACTGTACAAGGGGATAATTATTTTTGTTGAAAAGTTTCTGTAATCAAGATTCACAAAGTTTCCGTGAGCATGAACAAAGTTCAAGGAGCTCTCCCACTTCAACAATGCTCGTCTTTCTCACTTTCGCTTTTATTTTTGAAAAGTTTTGGGTTCCCCTCTTTATTTTTGTTGTTTTTAAACTATATGAAAGCACTCAACAGAAATAAATGACTCTCTAAAACTTTTGGGTTGTCTCCCTGGCAGCGCTTTCTTTAAGGCCATTAAGCTAGGCATATAGTGCTCAAGTAATGAATCCACCCGGATCCCAAGGTATATCAAAGCCAATTTTAATTAGCAATGATTTGTAATTTAGTAGTGAGCACGAAGCAACATATATCATGTAATTACGAAGTCTAACTCTCTTCCTATGCATCGGCATGTCATAAAAGAATAATTCATGCACACATAGTAAAGGCCAATGCATAGTATAAACAGTTTCTTGCAATTTTATCGTGTTGGAAATATAGAGAGGTGGAGATATAGTTCCTCTCTCATAATAATTGCAAGTAGGAGCAGCAAGCACATGCATATTATATTCATCAAAATTATCATGTGCAACGGTAAAAGGCAACCCATCAATATAATCCTTAATAAGAGCAAACTTCTCTGATATAGTGTAGTCGGGAGAATTCAAAAAGGTAATAGAACTATCATGCGTGGGTGCAACAACAACAATTTCATGTTTAACATAAGGAACTATAGCAAGTTCATCTCCATAAGCATAATTCATATTGGCATCTTGGCCACAAGCATAGCAAGCATCATCAAAAGGGATATTTCAAGAGAATCAACGGGATCATAACAATCATCATAGCATCATCCTTCGGTAAGCACGAAGGGAAATTAAACAATGTATGAGTTGAAGAGTTACTCTCATTAGAAGGTGGGCACGGGTAGCTAATCCGCTCTTCCTCCTTTTGTTCTTCGCTCTCCTCATCATCTTTTTCATCCAATGAGCTCATAGTTTTATCAATTTCTTCTTCCATAGACTCCTACAAAATATTAGTCTCTTCTTGGACAGCGGAGTAGTCCTCAATATATGGTTTAACATAGGAATTAGAAGCATAATTATCATAACAATATTTAAGTATGGCAAAATTTTCAGATTTATGAAGAGTAGCACCATACCTTTCAATCAAAGAAGCAATTTCATAAGCACCCTTAAAAGCAACAAATTCTTCAATTTGTTGAACATCATAGTAACTATAAACACCCTTAGCATATGAAGATACGATTCCATTATCACTAAACTCACATTGATAGGGAAGGTGTTTCTTAGGGTTTTCAGAACAATAAGTAAAATCATATATTTCACATAAATTCCAAGCATAGCATTGCAAACGATGAATTTGACCCAATAGAATTTTCCCTTTATCAGATATTTGGTGTCGCGCATAACAAGCATGCTCATCTAAAGATTTGCCCTCAACTAAGCTAGTTGGGGTTTCAGCACGAGCACAAAGGGATCGAAGATGATCCAAGTAAAAAGCTTTGGGAGTGTGATAGATTTTGAGTGGTTCTTCAACCATTGGTTCAGTAGGTACAACTAATTTTTTTGGTATTTTGCGTTTCCTACCCATAACTAAAGATAGAAAACAACTCAGAACAGCAAATAAAAATTACTTAGTGATAAAGCAAACAAGCACACACGAGAATATTCACCCCACACTATTGCTCCCCGGCAACGGCGCCAAAAAAGGTCTTGATAACCCACAAAAATAGGGGATCAATTGTAGCCTCTTTCGATAAGTAAGAGTGTCGAACCCAACGAGGAGCTAAAGGTAGAACAAATATTCCCTCAAGTTCTATCGACCACCGATACAACTCTACGCACGCTTGACGTTCGCTTTACCGGAAACAAGTATGAAACTAGAAGTACTTTGTAGGTGTTTTCGGATAGGTTTGGAATAATATAAAGAGCACGTAAATAAAAGCTAGGGGCTGTTAAAGTAAAGACACAACAAAAGTAAATATAGTGAGTGTGGAAAAGTGGTGGTAGGAGTTGCGAAATTGTCCCTTAAGCAATTGACTACTTTACTAGACCGATAGCAAGTTTTATGTGGGAGAGGCCACTGCTAGCATGTCATCCCTTACTTGGAATTCTATGCACTTATGATTGGAACTATTAGCAAGCATCCGCAACTACTAACGTTCATTAAGGTAAAACCCAACCATAGCATTAAGTTATTTTGGTCTCCCTTCAATCCCGTATGCATCAATTTCTATGCTAGGCTGAAGCTTCTGTCACCCTTGCCCTCCAATACATAGTCCTATCAACATACAACTAACCCTATGGTGTGATCCACGCAGCAGCTCATACGATGGGCACCAAAGGACAGCAACATAACCACAAGCAAATTAAATCAACCATAGCAATTCATCAACCACCGATAGGACAACGAAAATCTACTCAGACATCATAGGATGGCAACACAGCATGGGAGAATAATATGAAGCATAAAGCACCATGTTCAAGTAGAGGGTACAGCGGGTTGCGGGAGAGTGGACCGCTGTATATAGAGGGGGAAGGTGATGGAGATGTTGGTGAAGATGGCGGAGGTGTTGGTGAAGATCGCGGTGATGATGATGGCCCCCGGCGGCGTTCCGGCGCCATCGGAAGCGAGGGGGAGAGAGCCCCCCTCCTTCTTCTTCTTCCTTGACCTTCTCCCTAGATGGGAGAAGGGTTTCCCCTCTGGTCCATGATCTCAAAGGCGTGGGAGGGGCGAGAGCCCCTCCGAGATTGGATCTGTCTCTCTGTCTCTCTCTGTTTCTGCGCTCTGGATTCTGCCCTGGCACCGTTTCTTTTATATCTGGAGATCCGTAACTCCGATTGGATTGAAACCTTCGCCCAGATCTTTCTTCAAAAATTAGCTTTCTTGCGGCCAAAGTAGAGCATCAACCGCCTTATGAGGGGCCCACAAGGGTCAGGGGCGCGCCTGCATGGAGTGGGCGTGGGCCCCACCCTCGTGGCCACCTCGGGCACCGTCTCGCGTTGATTTTACTTCCCAAAAATCACAAATATTCCAAAATAATAGTCCGTCCGTTTTTATCCCGTTTGGATTCCGTTTGATATGGGGTTTCTACGAAACATAAAACATGCAACAAACAGGAACTGGCAATGGGCACTGGATCAATATGTTAGTCCCAAAAATAATATAAAAAGTTGCCAAAAATTATATGAAAGTTGTAGAATGTTGGCATGGAACAATCAAAAATTATAGATACGACGGAGACGTATCAGCAACTGTTCAACCAGACCCCTCCACGGGGTCCTGTTCAACCACCCCTCCATGGGCTACATTCAACCACCCCTGTCCAGCCCTCCACCGGCTACTGTTCAACCAGCCCTCCACCGGCTACTGTTCAACCAGCCCTCCACGGGGTCCTGTTCATCCACCGTCTCGATCGATCGGGGTACTTTTCATCCAGCGGCAATGATCTCTACTACCATGGTGTCCTGTTCATCCA
Organism: Aegilops bicornis; assembly: GCA_021605145.1. Taxonomy (NCBI): domain Eukaryota; kingdom Viridiplantae; phylum Streptophyta; class Magnoliopsida; order Poales; family Poaceae; genus Aegilops; species Aegilops bicornis. The sequence continues at coordinate 395,499,309 of CM038673.1, read as the reverse complement.
ACCCCCACCGGGAACTGTTCATCCAAACTCCCTCAAGAACACTCACTGTTCATCCAGGGAAGGAGGCAGTAGTGTTCGATCGGCTTCAGTTAGCAACAGTAGCGAAGGAATCACTCGGGTTCAGTTAACAGCAAGGGATCGATCGATCGCTCGGGTTCGGTAACGCGTAGCCTGCAGTGCAATCGCTCGGGTTCAGTTAGAGCTTGCAGTGCAATCGCTCGGGTTCAGTTAGAGCCCAACGCCTCACACACGCGCGCGTACGTACGAGAGAAACGCGCATCGCTCGGCCCCCGACCACCCACTGTAACCGGGAACTGTAGGGGAACGTTGCATAAAATATAAAATTTCCTACGTTCACCAAGATCAATCTATGAGTTCATCTAGCAACAAGAGAGAGATGCATCTACATACCACTTGTAGATCGAGTGCGGAAGCGTTCAAGAGAACGGGGTTGAGGGAGTCGTTCTCGTCGTGATCCAAATCACCGGAGATCCTAGCGCCGAACGGACGGCACCTCCGCGTTCAACACACGTACGGTCAGCATGACGTCTCCTCCGTCTTGATCCGGCAAGGGGAAGGAGAGGTTGATGAAGATCCAAAGAAGACGACGGCGTGGTGGTGGATGCAGCAGGCTCGGCAGGCTTCGCCAAGCAACTACGGGAGGAGGAGGAGGTGTAGCGGGAGGGAGGCACCAAGTGCAAGGGTGCGGCTGCCCTCCCTCCCCCCCTCTATATATAGGGTCCCCAGGGGGGCGGCCCTAGGAGATGGGATCTCCTAGGGGGGCGGCGGCCAAGGGGGGTGGAGTGCCCCCCAAGGCAAGTGGGGCGCCCCCTCCCCTAGGGTTCCCAACCCTAGGCGCAGAGGGGGGCCCAGGGGGGCGCACCAGCCCACCAGGGGCTGGTTCCCCTCCCACTTCAGCCCATGGGGCCCTCCGGGATAGGTGGTCCCACCCGGTGGACCCCCGGGACCCTTCCAGTGGTCCGGGTACAATACCGGGTGACCCCGAAACTTTCCCGATGGCCGAAATAGCACTTCCTATATATAATTCTTTACCTCCGGACCATTCCGGAACTCCTCGTGACGTCCGGGATCTCATCTGGGACTCCGAACAACTTTCGGTTTGCTGCATACTCATATTCATACAACCCTAGCGTCACCGAACCTTAAGTGTGTAGACCCTACGGGTTCGGGAGACATGTAGACATGACCGAGACGGCTCTCCGGTCAATAACCAACGATGGGATCTGGATACCCATGTTGGCTACCACATACTCCTCGATGATCTCATCGGATGAACCACGATGTCGAGGATTCAAGCAAACCCGTATACTATTCCCTTTGTCAATCGGTATGTTACTTGCCCGAGATTCGATCGTCGGTATCCCAATACCTTGTTCAATCTCGTTACCGGCAAGTCACTTTACTGCATCAGTAATGCATGATCCCGTGACCGGACACTTGGTCACTTTGAGCTCATTATGATGATGCATTACCGAGTGGGCCCAGTGATACCTCTCCGTAATACGGAGTGACAAATCCCAGTCTCGATCCGTGTCAACCCAACAGACACCTTTGGAGATACCTGTAGTGCACCTTTATAGTCACTCAGTTACGTTGTGACGTTTGGTACACCCAAAGCACTCCTACGGTATCCGGGAGTTACACGATCTCATGGTCTAAGAAAAAGATACTTGACATTGGAAAAGCTCTAGCAAAACGAACTATACGATCTTGTGCTATGCTTAGGATTGGGTCTTGTCCATCACATCATTATCCTAATGATGTGATCCCGTTATCAACGACATCTAATGTCCATAGTCAGGAAACCATGACTATCTGTTGATCAACGAGCTAGTCAACTAGAGGCTCACTAGGGACATGTTGTGGTCTAAGTATTCACACGTGTATTACGATTTCCGGATAATACAATTATAGCATGAATGAAAGACAATTATCACGGACAAGGAAATATAATAATAATCCTTTTATTATTGCCTCTAGGGCATATTTCCAACAGTCTCCCACTTGCACTAGAGTCAATAATCTAGTTACATTGTGATGAATCGAACACCCATAGAGTTCTGGTGTTGATCATGTTTTGCTTTCATGAAGAGGTTTAGTCAGCGGATCTGCGACATTCGGATCCGTAAGCACTTTGCAAATTTCTATGTCTCCATCTTGAACATTTTCATGAATGGAGTTGAAGCGGCGCTTGATGTGCTGGTCTTCTTGTGAAACACAGGCTTCTTAGCAAGTGCAATAGCTCCAGTGTTGTCACGCAGAAGAGTTTGATCGGCCCGACGCATTGGGTATGACTCCTAGGTAGGTGATGAACTCCTTCACCCAAATTGCTTCATGCGCTGCCTCCGAGGCTGCCATGTACTCCGCTTCACATGTAGATCCCGCCATGACGCTTTCTGCTTGCGGCTGCACCATTCTTGCTTCCACCATTCAACATATACACGTATCCGGTTTGTGACTTAGAGTCATCGGATGCGTGTCGAAGCTAGCGTCGACGTAACCCTTTATGACGAGCTCTTCGTCACCTCCATAAACGAAACATATCCTTAGTCCTTTTCGGTACTTCAGGATATTCTTGACCGTATCCGGTGTTCCTTGCGGGATTACTTTGGTACCTTCCTACCAAACTTACGGCAAGGTTTACATCAGTGCGGTACCTGACATGGCATACATAATAGACCCTATGGCTGATGCATAGGGATGACACTCATCTCTTCTATATCTTCTGGTGGTTGGACATTGAGCCGAGCTCAATTTCACACCTTGTAATACAAGCAAGAACCCTTTCTTGGACTGATCCATTTTGAACTTCTTCAATATTTTATCAAGGTATGTGCTTTGTGAAAGACCTATGAGGCGTCTCGATCTATCTCTATAGATCTTGATGCCTAATATATAAGCGACTTCTCCAAGGTCCTTCATTGAAAAACTCTTATTCAAGTAGGCCTTAATGCTGTCCAAAAGTTCTATGTCATTTCCCATCAAAAGTATGTCATCTACATATAATATGAGAAATGCTACAGAGCTCCCACTCACTTTCTTGTAAACGCAGGCTTCTCCATAAGTCTGCATAAACCCAAACGCTTTGATCATCTCATCAAAGCGAATGTTCCAACTCCGAGATGCTTGCACCAGCCCATAAATGGATCGCTGGAGCTTGCATACCTTGTTAGCATTCTTAGGGTCGACAAAACCTTCCGGCCGCATCATATACAGTTCTTCCTTAAGATAGCTGTTAAGGAATGCCGTTTTGACGTCCATTTGCCATATCTCATAATCGTAGTATGCGGCAATTGCTAACATGATTCGGACGGACTTGACTTCGCTACGGGAGAGAAAGTCTCATCGTAGTCAACCCCTTGAACTTGTCGATAACCTTTAGCGACAAGTCGAGCTTTATAGATGGTAACATTACCATCCGCGTCCGTCTTCTTCTTAAAGATCCATTTGTTTTCTATCGCTCGCCGATCATCGGGCAAGTCTGTCAAAGTCCATACTTTGTTTTCATACATGGATCCTATCTCGGATTGCATGGCTTCAAGCCATTTGTTGAAATCTGGGACCGCCATCGCTTCTTCATAGTTCGAAGGTTCACCGTTGTCTAACAACATGATTTCCAGGACAGGGTTGCCATACCACTCTGGTGTGGAACGTGTCCTTGTGGACCTCTGAGTTCAAGAGCAACTTGATTCAAGTACCTTGATCATCATCATTAATTTCCTCTCCAGTCGGTGTAGGCACCACAGGAACATTTTCCTAAGCTGCACTACTTTCCGGTTCAAGAGGTAGTACTTCATCGAGTTCTACTTTCCTCCCACTTACTCCTTTCGAGAGAAACTCTTTTTCCAGAAAGGATCCGTTCTTGGCAACAACGATCTTGCCTTCGGATCTAAGGTAGAAGGTATACCCAATGGTTTTCTTGGGGTATCCTATGAAGACGCATTTTTCCGACTTGGGTTCGAGCTTTTCAGGTTGAAGTTTCTTGACATAAGCATCGCATCCCCAAACTTTTAGAAACGACAGCTTAGGTTTCTTCAAGAAACCATAATTCATACGGTGTCGTCTCAACGGATTTAGACGGTGCCCTATTTAAAGTGAATGTAGCTGTCTCTAGAGCGTATCCCCAAAATGATAGCGGTAAATCAGTAAGAGACGTCATAGATCGCACCATATCCAATAGAGTGCGATTACGACGTTCGGACACAATTACATTACCGAGGTGTTCCAGCGGCGTGAGTTGTGAAAGCGATTCCACATTTCCTTAAGTGTGTACCAAATTCGTGACTTAAATATTCTCCTCCACGATCTGATCGTAAGAACTTTATTTTCGGTCACGTTGATTCTCTACCTCATTCTGAAATTCCTTGAACTTTTCAAAGGTCTCAGACTTGTGTTTCATCAAGTAGACATACCCATATCTACTCAAGTCATAAGTGAGAGTGAGAACATAACGATATCCTCCATGAGCCTCAACGCTCATTGGACCGCACACATCGGTATGTATGATTTCCAATAAGTTGGTTGCTCGCTCCATTGTTCCGGAGAACGGAGTCTTGGTCATTTTGCCCATAAGGCATGGTTCGCATGTGTCAAATGATTCATAATCGAGATACTCTAAAAGTCCATCAGCATGGAGATTCTTCATGCGCTTGACACCAATGTGACCAAGGCAGCAGTGCCACAAGTATGTGGGACTATCGTTATCAACTTTACATCTTTTGGTATTCACACTATGAATATGTGTAATATTACGATCGAGATTCATTAAGAATAAACCATTGACCATCGGAGCATGACCATAAAACATATCTCTCATATAAATAGAACAACCCTTATGCTCGGGTGGAAATGAGTAGCCATCTCGCATTAAACGAGATCCTCGATACAATGTTCATGCTCAAACTTGGCACTAAATAACAATTATTGAGGTTTAAAACTAATCCCGTGGGTAAATGTAGAGGTAGCGTGTCGACGGAGATCACAACGACCTTGGAACCATTCCCGACGCGCATCGTCACCTCGTCCTTCGCCAGTCTCCGCTTATTCCGCAGCTCCTGCCGTGAGTTACAAATATGAGCAACGGCACGGTATCAAATACCGGGAGTTACTACGAGTACTGGTAAGGTACACATCAATTACATGTATATCAAATATACCTTTAGTGTTGTCGGTCTTCTTGTCTGCTAAGTATTTGGGGCAGTTCCGCTTCCAGTGACCCTTCCCTTTGCAATAAAAGCACTCAGTCTCAGGCTTGGGTCCATTCTTTGACTTCTTCCCGGTAACTAGCTTATCGGGCGTGGCTACATCTTTGTCGTCCTTCTTGAAGTTCTTCTTACCCTTGCCCTTCTTGAACTTAGTGGTTTTATTGACCATCAACACTTGATGTTCTTTCTTGATTTCAACCTCTGCTGACTTCAACATTGAAAATACTTCAGAATGGTCTTCACCATCCCACGCATATTGTAGTTCATCACAAAGCTCTTGTAGCTCGGTGGGAGCGATCAAGGATTCTGTCAATGACTGCCTCGTCCGGGAGGTTAATGTCCAGTTGGGACAGCCGGTTGTGCAACCAGACATTTTGAGTATGTGCTCACCTTGTAACTATTTTCCTCCATCTTACAACTATAGAACTTGTCGGAGACTTCATATCTCTCGACCCGGGCATGAGCTTGAAAAACCATTTTCAGCTCCTCGAACATCTCATATGCTCCGTGTTGCTCAAAATCGCTTTTGGAGCCCCGGGTCTAAGCTGTAAAGCATGCCGCACTGAACGAGGGAGTAATCATCGACGCGTGATCGCCAAGCGTTCATAACGTCTTGGTTCTACAGGATGGGTGCTTCACCTAAGCGGTGCTTCTAGGACATATTGTTTCTTGGCTGCTATGAGGATGATCCTCGTGTTACGGACCCAGACCGAATAGTTGCACGCCATCATCTTTCAGCTTGGTTTTCTCTAGGAATGCGTTGAAGTTCATGGTGACATGACCGTTGGCCATTTGATCTACAAGACATTTTGCAAAGATTTTAGACTAATGTTCATGATAATTAAGTTCATCTAATCAAATTATATATAATGAACTCCCACTCAGATTTGACATCCCTCTAGTCATCTAAGTGTTACATGATCCGAGTCGACTAGGCCGTGGTCCGATCATCACGTGAGACGGACTAGTCATCGTCGGTGAACATCTCCATGTTGATCGTATCTTCCATACGACTCATGTTCGACCTTTCGGTCTCTTGTGTTCCGAGGCCATGTCTGTACATGCTAGGCTCGTCAAGTTAACCTAAGTGTTTTGCATGTGTAAAACTGTCTTACACCCGTTGTATGTGAACGTAGGAATCTATCACACCCGATCATCACGTGGTGCTTTGAAACGACAAACTTTAGCAACGGCGCACAGTTAGGGAGAACACTTTCTTGAAATTATTATAAGGGATCATCTTATTTACTACAGTCGTTCTAAGTAAACAAGATGCATAAACATAATAAACATCACATGCAATTATATATAGTAGTGACATGATATGGCCAATATCATATAGCTCCTTTAATCTCCATCTTCGGGGCTCCATGATCATCTTGTCACCGGCATGACACCATGATCTCCATCATCGTGTCTCCATGAAGTTGCTCGCCAACTATTACTTCTACTACTATAGCTAACGGTTTAGCAATAAAGCAAAGTAATTACATGGCGTTGAATCAATGACACGCAGGTCATACAATAATTAAGAGAACTCCTATGGCTCACGCGATTGTCATACTCATCGACATGCAAGTCGTGATTCCTATTACAAGAACATTATCTCATAATCACAATATATCATTCATCATTCATCACAACTTCTGGCCATATCACATCACATGACAATTGTTGCAAAAACAAGTTAGACGTCCTCTAATTTTTGTTGCATCTTTTACGTGGCTGCAATTGGGTTCTAGCAAGAATGTTTTCTTACCTCTGAAAAAAGCCTGGCGTGATTTGTCAACTTCTATTTACCCTTCATAAGGACCCCGTCCATCGAATCCGCTCCAACGAAAGTGGGAGAGACAGACACCCGCTAGCCACCTTATGCAACTAGTGCATGTCAGTCGGTGGAACCTGTCTCACGTAAGCGTACGTGTAAGGTCGGTCCGGGCCGCTTCATCCCACAATACCGCTGAAGCAAAATAAGACTAGTAACGGCAAGAAAGTTGACAACATCTACGCCCACAACAAATTGTGTTCTACTCGTGCAATAGAGAACTACGCATAGACCTAGCTCATGATGCCACTGTAGGGGAACGTTGCATAAAATAAAAATTTTCCTACGTTCACCAAGATCAATCTATGAATTCATCTAGCAAAGAGAGAGAGAGAGGCATCTACATACCACTTGTAGATCGCGTGCGGAAGCGTTCAAGAGAACGGGGTTGAGGGAGTCGTTCTCGTCGTGATCCAAATCACCGGAGATCCTAGCGCCGAACGGACGGCACCTCCGCGTTCAACACACGTACGGTCAGCGTGGCGTCTCCTCCGTCTTGATCCAGCAAGGGGAAAGGAGAGGTTGATGAAGATCCATCGGACGACGGCGTGGTGGTGGATGCAGCAGGGCTCCGGCAGGGCTTCGCCAAGCAACTACGGGAGGAGGAGGAGGTGTAGCAGGGGAAGGGAGGCGCCAAGTGCAAGGGTGCGGCTGCCCTCCCTCCCCCCCTCTATATATAGGGTCCCTAGGGGGGCGCCGGCCCTAGGAGATGGGATCTCCTAGGGGGGGCGGCAGCCAAGGGGGGTGGAGTGCCCCCCAAGGCAAGTGGGGCGCCCCCTCCCCTAGGGTTCCCAACCCTAGGCGCAGAGGAGGGCCCAAGGGGGGTGCACCAGCCCACCAGGGGCTGGTTCCCCTCCCACTTCAGGCCATGGGCCCCTTCGGGATAGGTGGTCCCACCCGGTGGACCCCCGGGACCCTTCCGGTGGTCCCGGTACAATACCGGGTGACCCCGAAACTTTCCCGATGGCCGAAACAGCACTTCCTATATATAATTCTTTACCTCCGGACCATTCCGAACTCCTCGTGATGTCCGGGATCTCATCCGGGACTCAAACAACTTTCGTTTGCTGCATACTCATATTCATACAACCCTAGCGCCACCGAACCTTAAGTGTGTAGACCCTACGGGTTCGGGAGACATGCAGACATGACCGAGACGGCTCTCCAGTCAATAACCAACAGCGGGATCTGGATACCCATGTTGGATCCCACATACTCCTCGATGATCTCATCGGATGAACCACGATGTCGAGGATTCAAGCAACCCCGTATACTATTCCCTTTGTCCAATCGGTATGTTACTTGAGAGATTCGATCGTCGGTATCCCAATACCTCGTTCAATCTGTTACGGCAAGTCATTCTACTCGCATCAGTAATGCATGATCCCATGACCGGACACTTGGTCACTTTGAGCTCATTATGATGATGCACTACCGAGTGGGCCCGGTGATACCTCTCCGTGTCTTGAGTGACAAATCGAGACTTCGATCCGTGTCAACCCAATGCAGACACTTTCGGAGATACCGTAGTGCACCTTTATAGTCACCCGGTTTAGCTGGGGCGTTTGGTACACCCAAAGCACTCCTACGGTATCCGGGAGTTACACGATCTCATGGTCTAAGGAAAAGATACTTGACATTGGAAAAGCTCTAGCAAAACGAACTATACGATCTTGTGCTATGCTTAGGATTGGGTCTTGTCCATCACATCATTCTCCTAATGATGTGATCCCGTTATCAACGACATCTAATATCCATAGTCAGGAAACCATGACTATCTGTTGATCAACGAGCTAGTCAACTAGAGGCTCACTAGGGACATGTTGTGGTCTAAGTATTCACACGTGTATTACGATTTCCGGATAATACAATTATAGCATGAATAAAAGACAATTATCACGAACAAGGAAATATAATAATAATCCTTTTATTATTGCCTCTAGGGCATATTTCCAATAGGAACTCCCCGATATTTTCATCGCCCTCACTTATACCACGGTTTTTTCCGTCATGGACGGCCCAAAGAATGTCATGCGGCTGCGTCTCCGGCCCGCACAGGACGAAAAGCCCATTTTTTGTCATGATTTTTTGTCATCGAAGTAGGACCCCGCCACATCTATGATGATACCGGGTTTTGTCACAATCATCGTCATAGAAGTGTCATAAGTATGACAAAAAAATCGTTCGGCCCAAAATGTCACTGCTACCTCTTGAGCACTGTGTTGGTTTTCCCTTGAAGAGGAAAGGGTGATGCAGCACAGTAGCGTAAGTATTTCCCTTAGTTTTTGAGAACCAAGGTATCAATCCAGTAGGAGGCTACGCATGAGTCCCTCGTGACCTGCACGATACAAATAAATCCTCGCAACCAACGCGATAAGGGGTTGTCAATCCCTTCAGGTCACTTACAAGAGTGAGATCTGATAGATATGATAGGATAATATTTTGGTATTTTTGTGATAAAGATGCAAAGTAAAATAAAAGCAAAGGAAATAACTAAGTGTTGGAAGATTAATATGATGAAGATAGACCCGGGGCCATAGGTTTCACTAGTGGCTTCTCTCAAGAGCATAAGTATTTTACGGTGTGTGAACGAATTCTTGTTGAGCAATTGATGAATTGAGCATAGTTATGAGAATATCTAGGTATGATCATGTATATAGGCATCACGTCCGAGACAAGTAGACCGCCTCCTGCTGCATCTACTACTATTACTCCACTCATCGATCGCTATCCAAAGATGCATCTAGAGATTAAGTTCATGAAAACAGAGTAACGCTTTAAGCAAGATGACATGATGTAGAGGGATAAATTCATGCAATATGATAAAAACCCCATCTTGTTATCCTCGATGGCAACAATACAATACGTGCATTGCTGCCCCTCATCACTTTGGGAAAGGACACCGCAAGATTGAACCCAAAGCTAAGCACTTCTCCCGTTGCAGGAAAGATCAATCTAGTAGGCTAAACCAAACTGATAATTCGAAGAGACTTGCAAAGATAACCAATCATACATAAAATAATTCAGAGAAGATTCAAATATTGTTCATAGATAATCTTGATCATAAACCCACGATTCATCGATCTCAAGAAACACACCGCAAAAAGAAGATTACCTCGAATAGATCTCCACGAGAGAGGGGGAGAACATTGTATTGAGATCCAAAAAGAGAGAAGAAGCCATCTAGCTACTAACTATGGATCCGAAGGTCTGAGGTAAACTACTCACACTTCATCGGAGAGGCTATGGTGTTGATGTAGAAGCCCTCCGTGATGGATGCCCCCTCCGACGGAGCTCCGGAACAGGCCCCAAGATGGGGTCTCGTGGATACAGAAAGTTGCGGCAGTGGAATTAGGTTTTTGTCTCTGTCTCTGATCGTTTGGGGGTACGTAGGTATATATAGGAGGAAGGAGTACATCGGTGGAGCAACAGGGGGCCCACGAGGGTGGAGGGCGCGCCTGGGGGTGAGGGCACGCCCCCCTACCTCGTGGCCTCCTGGAAGCTTCCTTGACGTAGGGTCCAAGTCTCCTGGATCATGTTTAGTGAGAAAATCACGTTCCCGAAGGTTTCATTCTGTTTGGACTCCGTTTCATATTCCTTTTCTGCGAAACTCTGAAATAGGCAAAAAACATCAATTCTGGGCTGGGCCTCCGGTCAATAGGTTAGTCCCAAAAATAATATAAAAGTGGATAATAAAGCCCATTAATGTCCAAAACAGCAGATAATATAGCATGGAGCAATCAAAAATTATAGATACGTTGGAGACGTATCAGCATCCCAAGCTTAATTCCTGCTCGTCCTCGAGTAGGTAAATGATAAAAAAGATAATTTTTGATGTGGAGTGCTACTTGGCATAATTTCAATGTAATTCTTCTTAATTGTGGCATGAATATTCAGATCCGAAAGATTCAAGATAAAAGTTCATATTGGCATAAAAATGATAATACTTCAAGCATACTAACTAAGCAAGTATGTCTTCTCAAAATAACATGGCCAAAGAAAGTTCATCCCTACAAAATCATATAGTTTAGTCATGCTCCATTTTCGTCACACAAGAATGCTCTCATCATGCACAATCCTGATGACAAGCCAAGCAATTGTTTCATACTTTAGTAATCTCAAACCTATAAACTTCCACGCAATATATGAGCGCGAGCCATGGACATAGCACTATGGGTGGAATAGAATATGATGATGGGGGTTATGTGGAGAAGACCAAAAAGGAGAAAGTCTCACATCAACGAGGCTAATCAATGAGCTATGGAGATGCCCATCGATTGATGTTAATGCAAGGAGTAGGGATTGCCATGCAACGGATGCACTAGAGCTATCAATGTATGAAAGCTCAACAAAAGAAACTAAGTGGGTGTGCAACCAACTTGCTTGCTCACGAAGACCTAGGGCACTTGAGGAGGCCCATTGTTGGAATATACAAGCCAAGTTCTATAATGAAAAATTCCCACTAGTATATGAAAGTGACAAAACAAGAGACTCTCTATTATGAAGATTATGGTGCTACTTTGAAGCACAAGTGTGGCAAAGGATAGTAGCATTGTCCCTTCTCTCTTTTTCTCTCATTTTTTTGGGGGCCTTCACTTTTTTATGGCCTTTCTCTCTCTCTCTCTTTTTTATTCCTCACTTGGGACAATGCTCTAGAAAATGATGATCATCACGCTTCTATTTATTTACAACTCAATGATTACAACTCGATAATAGAACAAAGTATGACTCTATATGAATGCCTCTGGCAGTGTACCGGGATATGCAATGAACCAAGAGTGACATGTATGAAAGAATTATGAACGGTGGCTTTACCACAAATACTATGTCAACTACATGATCATGCTAGCAATATGACAATTATGAACGTGTCATGATAAACGGAATGGTGGAAAGTTGCATGGCAATATATCTCGGAATGGCTATGGAAATGCCATAATAGGTAGGTATGGTGGATGTTTTGAGGAAGATATAAGGAGGTTTATGTGTGAAAGAGCGTATCATATCACGGGGTTTGGATGCATCGGCGAAGTTTGCGCCAACTCTCAATGTGAGAAAGGGCAATGCACGGTACCGAAGAGGCTAGCAATGATGGAAGTGTGAGAGTGCGTATAATCCATGTAGCAACCCGACCTCAGACGGTCAAGCCTCTGTGTTCTTTGTGCCATCCTCGGATCGATATCTTTGGCACACACAGTACATCAATGTATATATCAAAGTGCAATCACATGTATAATCAACGTAAAGCGATATATACCTCATAAGTCACAATGAAACAATTAGTCGGGTGTGGAGTCCCATCAACGCCATCGGCAGGTTGAGTGTAGACCGTAACCCTGCACTGCGTACTCTTACTCGTCGAGGAAATATCTGCAACATGATACGCTATGGCCGTGTAGGTCGATTACATTGAATGTAAGCAAGATCACAACATGAGAAAACAGATGATAAAACTATACTATATGCAATATGGCTTTGTGGCTCTGTGTGTGAGTTTTGTTTGCGTAAAAGCTGATTTATTTTCCCTACATCAAAGGAATAAATGAAGTCTGTACTATGGAGTTTTCTATCATGACATGGTTCCGCCAACCGATGTCTCATAGCCCAAAATCATCATAAGTTGCCCACAATTAAGTTATCAATCCGGTGTTGAGATATCCGAAATAGACCCAAGTCCAGAGGCTCAAATTGTCCGTAACCGGGGACACGGCTAATCGATTAGGTTTTAACCCTCTGCAGAGGTTTGTACACTTTACCCGCAAGATTCGATCCCTCTCTTTACGTTCTCGCACTTGAGGTGTTTGAGAACAAGATGACCAAACATGGTCTTAGAAGAGTTCCTCGACCACCGTCCGGTGCTCATCCAATCCTACCGTAGTTCTACATCCGCTAGCACCGTCCCAGCCAGATTCACCACTAAGGTCAACCAAGCGAGAGCCCATAGTGACTTGCGGTTGCCGCAGGTAAGCTTCCGGGCATGAAGTATTCTTCCGTCTCTTTGAGTCCGGGTGAAGCTTTCCGCAAGATGTCATGGCGCTTCTCCATGCATCCCGCCAACCACTGGTTTCTCCAGGTGCCCGTCAACCGTCCTTCACCCAAAGAGTGTGTATTGAATTCTTGTCTCGAGTCTTGAAGTCTTGAGGCCTTGAAAATGCAGTCCTTGCAGATACCATCATGGAGTTGTCGTCATTGACGTAGAGTCCTCCTTCTTCACACCACTCTCGTGCACTCATACCAAACCCCGTCTACTATAGCTTAGCATTAAAATAAATAACGTCCCGGGCTTGGTAACAGGGTGATGGGTTCCTACCTCATGCATACCACTCAACTACAAGAATTCAATATCACTACTGCAGGGTTGTTGCAAAGATGCCACTAAATGCAATAAAAACATAGGTATGAAAGCATGGTCAAAGTGAACTTGCACGGTATGTTGATGAAGATATAAACGCTCTCGAATAAAGACTTGGTAGAACTATTCGTCACTCCGTTGAAAATCTATATTAAGCGGACAATCATATAAGCAATCATCCTAGCAATCAATTCTATCAATCATAACAATACTCAATCAAAATAAAAGCAACAAAGAAAACCAAGTCGAAAACCAAAGGAAAAACTTGAAAGAAAAATTCAAGGAAAAACTAGTGGTGACCAACTCACACAAATCTTAACATAACATCACTAAATTACTCTAATATTTTTTCTACAGCAAAGAAAATATAAATCTAATAAAATAACAGAAAATAAATTACTAATTTAATAACTAACAAAAAGAACTAATATAAAACTACTATAACCATCTAGTTAATACTAGAACAAATATAGCAACTAGCAAAACACTAAGACAACTATAACAGCAAATCATTTATTAAAACATTAATAAACTATACTAAATAAATATAACAACTAATGTGTTCACAAATAACAGAAACAAAAACAATATAACTTGAAGTGGAAAAAGAATTACTTTTAAAACTAATAAAACTATTTTTATCCACTATCACTATGAACTAAACAAGCAATTACAAAAACAGTAGCTAAACACTAATAAATAACTACAAAAAATTTATCTACTGTAGCTAAACATAAACATATAACAACAAGTGAAAATCTACAAAAGGAATGAACTAAAATAATTAAAACAATAATTACATAACTAAAACAACTATATAAGCAAAACAGTACTGTTTCTACTAAAAATCTAACTTAAAATACTCCAAAATTACCAAACTAAATCCTACAGCTAAACAATATCACAAGTGACCAGGAGCAAAAAGAATTAATTAAAAACCTATTTTTAAACTCAAGTTATGGCCAAAATACTAATCTGAACAAAATTTATCAAATTCAAATTTAAACTACTCAAATTTGAAATCCAGAGACACTACCAGAAACTTCAGCAAATTTTTGACACATAGCAATTGGAATCACTCAAAAATACTAAAAACTCTAAAAGATATGAATTTTCTAAGATTGCTATTTTCTGAAAAAAAATGAATTACGGGATTTCGTGGATCTCACCGGAGTAGTCGTCGGAGTTGGGGAAGAAGATCGGATCCGATGTTGCGGTTGATCCTAGAGGAAAAGAGATCACGGGACGGTGGAGAGGAGATCATATAAACCTCGGGAGAGGTCGAGGCGCGGCGGCACTGGCGGCGGCGGTGGTGCTTCTTCTGCTGTCATGGAGAGGAGAGGAGAGGTGTTGGTTTGATGTGTTGGAGGGGGGGGGGGTGCTTGGGTATTTATATTGGGGAGGGGAGGGCTTTGCTTGGGGTAAGGGACAAGAAATAGACTAGGATTAGGAAACAAAAGGAAAAGATCTAGAAACAAATCGGAATAAACGGAAGTAGGAAAAGAGTCCTACTAGGAAAGGAAAAGGAAAAGGAAAGGAGCGGCTCCCTCACGGCTCCCTCAGCAGCGTGGGCGTTGGCCTTGGGCCTTGGCCCTTGGCCGTGAGCAATAATTTTTAATTTTTTTGACAGAGACAACAAAACAAAAATAAATAAAAATTTATATAGGCATATAATATATCAAAATTTTCAGAAAAAGATTTTCTACAACATGAACATTATTTTAGCTTCAAATAAAATACACACAAATTTTAATAATTCACACAGTGCTACGGTCCAATAAAATCCAATAAAAATCATTTTTAAAATACCAAAATGACTTCAAATTAATTTCTCCAATTTTCTGATGTAGGGAATCATGTTATCCTATTTTCCATATATTTTGTTTTTGGAGAAAAATAATTTGAATAAAACTCAAATAACTCCAAATTGGAAATAAATTCAAAAGAACTTTGAATTTAATTCTTTTAAAACTCCCAACTCATATTTCATTTAATTTGAAGAAGTCATTTTATCTTCTCTCGTGAAAATCATTGAGTTGCATAAAGTTTCAGAATTGGAAATATTTTCCAAATGAAATTCAAATATTTTCAACACCCCTTGTCATTTAAATAAATGGAAGAAGTCATGTCATCTTCTCTCCAGGGTTTTGTGATGAAAAGAATTTGAATTCCGGAAGATGAGAAAAGCAAAAATGAAAGTTTGGGAAAGTCCTTTTATTCCCTCTCATTCAACTTTCAAAAAGTTTCAAATTCACTCACTTTCAGTCAATCAATCAAACAATCAACCAAAACTATCTATGTGTTTATAACATTCCAAAATTTAGAATTTTGGGATGTTACAAACCTACCACCCTTTAAAATGAATCTCGCCCTCGAGATTCGGAGAGGCTAGAAAAGAAATAGGTTAGGGTTTGGGGGTCTTCAAAATCCATCGATCATCACAAGGGGTCCGGGGTGCTACCACTCTTAGAAGCATGGTTACGGTTCCATCAAAACTCATATACTCCATCCTTATTCGACAAAGGCCGGTCTTCTCGAGATATTAAGGATAATTCCTTCTGGGCTCTTCCGGTAGTGGCATAACCTTTTCCTCAATTCTTTTGTCCTTTCATCTTGGTAAGGTTATTCCGAGACTGGGTCTTCATAGCTGACGGGTCTGGCGCCAATTCTAAACAAATATCGGTATCTCATGGTGGTCAACGATTTATGGTTTCCCCTGCAGAAAACGGGTCTTGGCTTCATTCTCACCGTATAATCTACGATTGGCAACAACCGCCATGTACATGGGTTTATCATCATACCATTCTAAGGCTTAAGCAAGGCTTCAACGGCGTCGTCACTTTACTATGGGTAAGTCTCTCATATTTACCATTCCAAATATCAAGAGCAAATGATAAGAGTAAGTCGGTATGGTGATCAATCCATTCCGCACCCAGATCATTACCATGTATAAGGTTCAGCGAATCTCGCAATTCTAACACTCGGGCATTCTCGCAAGCGTTGCAGAATTTCTCTTCTCAACGAACTTAGTTCGGATAATTCCATTGATTCTGCAAGCTAAACAAAACATCTATCGTTACTTCACCACTCTCAGGTTTTTTGCGTAACCTCCTACGAAACGTATGCTGATTGAATCACCGATTCTTCCAAATTTCTTCCTTCATCAAGGTTACATCTGTTCCTTTTCAAAATCTTGGGCCTGTGGGTTATGGCCCACTTCAACACTAATGCATCTTTAACTCATCCTTGGAGTAGCTCTCTTGTTCCATATTACACCTCCTTTAAATCCAAAGAGTACTGCTTCTTCATACAATCATATCAAAAGCAAAACTCCAACTTTTTTTCCCTTCAAACTACAGTTAGTGGAATATATATTTTCTTATCCATTAGTCTAGTCTTCTTCACAGGGTACTACCACCCTTAAAATGAAATTCACAAATCCATCCATAGACCATATTTCTCATATCCTCGAAAATGGTCAAAATCTTTGTTCACAGAGTAACAACTCATACAATTAAACATATGAAAACATGTCACCTTAACTTTATTGATTCATGCATTCATTACAATCTCTGAGCACCCATTACATAACTCAACTCATCGAACTCATGAAAATGAAATTGCTTCTACACTCTTGTTTCCAATATCAAAATTCCAACTACTCAACTCCAGCTTTCATCTTGTCGGGACATTTAGTAGCATAATGTCCTGCTTCCTTGCAATGAAAACAAATAACTTTCGATAAGTCTTTGGGCTTCTTGGAGATGGTGCCTGCTCCTTGAGTTCCTTGCTTCCTTTCGAGACAATGATTGGCATAATGCCCGACGTCCTTACATTCAAAACAGGTAATATGACTCTTGTCCCTCTTTGCAGAAATTGGGTTGTTATAAGGGTGTCTTTGTTTTCTCTTCCGGTGTTTCTTCGTTCGATCAAACCTTCTATTCCCTCGTGGATCAAACTCTATTGCTTCCGGAAGTATCCAGACACTCTTTTCTTTCCTTGGTGCAATCTTGTGAAAAATGTCCTTCTTCTCCACATGAATAGCGAGCATTGGAGTAAAATCTGTTGAGGCCTTCTCCATCGTGGTCTTCAACACATTCCTTCATCATGTGTTCTTTCATAACTTCTCGGGCGCTTCTTTCATTCCTTCTTCCTGCTCTGAATAGTTTATTGCACCATGGGGTAAATGTGACACCGAGTCGGGTAGTGGGTGGTTCCTTCACACAAGAAACAAGTCACCGACTAGTTGGGCATGCTTGGTGGGTGATTCTCCTCACAATGTGGGCATCCCTCCTTGTGTTCTTCACGGTGTGTCCTATTTCTCCATAAATCTTGCAGGCACAAGGTTTCTTCTTCGGGTTATCATAGTGCTTCCGGATGAGACGTGATCTCAACAGGGTCTTATTGAATTCCTCCCAAGTTCTTGCTCCATTAAATCCTTGTATGGCTTGATGCATTTTCCACTAGGTTGCAGCACTTTCTGTAAAGCACTGAAGAGCGTATTGAACCTCATACTTCCTTGGAATCAATTTTTTTCTAAATTGATCCTCCATGTTTTGAATCCATAGCTCGGACTCCAACTGAGTCATCGGTCCAGAGAATAGCAGACAGTCTTCCTTTATCATCTATTGGGTCCAAGGGTTTTGGGATGAGATAGGAGAGAAGAAAAGGGAGAGATACACACAATACAAACAATAGTTTTGAAGAAACGAGTTTTATTTTGGGGCTGTCGGAAAACATCAAACAAATGACGGCTCACAAATCGCCGCATCTAACGTAAGTGTGTAACAGGGGTTTGGTCTTCTAAAGGTCAAATAATTCTTCAGATTCTTCAAATTCTTCTAGTCTTCGGAGTCTTCAATTGTTGCGACTTCAAATCTTCTAATGCATGGTGAAATCCTTGTTACTTTGAAGAGGTCATCACCGGTTTGTCGATATCTTTCTTGGAGCGGCTTGATTGATACTTCATGCGGTCAAAAGGGAAAAGGGTATATTCTAACTATTTGAGGTGAGAGTGTCTATTTGATAAAATCGAGAAAAGATGAGAAGTAAGAGTCTTTTGAAAATAAAGTTTTTGAGACATCCTGTCCTAGGGGCTTTCCGATTTCTAGGGTCACGTCCTACAGTCAACATGTGCTCGATACCATATCTCATGGCGACCCGACCTCGACGGTCAAGCCTACGTGTTCTTGTATGCCATCCTCGGATCGGTATGCTAGCACACACAGTACATCAATGTATATATCAAAGTGCAATCACATGTATAATCAACGTAAAACTGATATATACCTCATAAGTCACAGCGGAAACAATTAGTCGGGTGTGGAGTCCCATCAACGCCATCGGCAGGTTGAGTGTAGACCGTAACCACTGCAGTACTCTTACTCGTCGAGGAAATATCTGCAACATGATACGTTGCGGCCGTGTAGGTCAGTACATTGAATGTACCGGCAAGATCACAACATGAGAAAACAGATGATAAAACTATACTATATGCAATATGGCTTTGTGGCTCTGGTGCGAGTTTTGTTTGCGTAAAAGCTGATTTATTTTCCCTACATCAAAGGAATAAATGAAGTCTGTACTATGGAGTTTTCTATCATGACATGGTTCCGCCAACCGATGTCTCATAGCCCAAAATCATCATAAGTTGCCCATAATTAAGTTATCAATCCGGTGTTGAGATATCCGAAATAGACCCAAGTCCAGAGGCTCAAATTGTCCGTAATCGGGACACGGCTAATCGATTAGGTTTTAACCCTCTGCAGAGGTTTGTACACTTTACCCGCAAGATTCGATCCCTCTCTTTACGTTCTCGCACTTCGTGGTGTTTGAGAACAAGATGACCAAACATGGTCTTAGAAGAGTTCCTCGACCACCGTCCGGTGCTCATCCAATCCTACCGTAGTTCTACATCTGCTAGCACCGTCCCCACCAGATTCACCACTAAGGTCAACCAAGCCAGAGCCCATAGTGACTTGCGGTTGCACAGGTAAGCTTCCGGCATGAAGTATTCTTCCGTCTCTTTGAGTGCAGGGTGAAGCTTTCCGCAAGATGTCATGGCGCTTCTCCATGCATCCCGCCAACCACTGGTTTCTCCAGGTGCCGTCACAACCGTCCTTCACCCAAAGAGTGTGTATTGAATTCTTGTCTCGAGTCTTGAAGTCTTGAGGCCTTGAAAATGCAGTCCTTGCAGATGCCATCATGGAGTTGTCGTCATTGACGTAGAGTCCTCCTTCTTCACACCACTCTCGTGCACTCATACCAAACCTCGTCTACTATAGCTTAGCATTAAAATAAATAACGTCCCGGGCTTGGTAACAGGGTGATGGGTTCCTACCTCATGCATACCACTCAACTACAAGAATTCAATATCACTACTGCAGGGTTGTTGCAAAGATGCCACTAAATGCAATAAAAACATAGGTATGAAAGCATGGTCAAAGTGAACTTGCCTGGTACGTTGATGAATATATAAACGCTCTCGAGAATAAAGACTTGGTAGAACTATTCGTCACTCCGTTGAAAATCTATATTAAGCGGACAATCATATAAGCAATCATCCTAGCAATCAATTCTATCAATCATAACAATACTCAATCAAAATAAAAGCAACAAAGAAAACCAAGTCGAAAACCAAAGGAAAAACTTGAAAGAAAAATTCAAGGAAAAACTAGTGGTGACCAACTCACACAAATCTTAACATAACGTCACTAAATTACTCTAATATTTTTTTCTACAGCAAAGAAAATATAAATCTAATAAAATAACAGAAAATAAATTACTAATTTAATAACTAATAAGAACTAATATAAAACTACTATAACCATCTAGTTAATACTAGAACAAATATAGCAACTAGCAAAACACTAAGACAACTATAACAGCAAATCATTTATTAAAACATTAATAAACTATACTAAATAAATATAACAACTAATGTGTTCACAAATAACAGAAACAAAAACAATATAACTTGAAGTGGAAAAAGAATTACTTTTAAAACTAATAAAACTATTTTTATCCACTATCACTATGAACTAAACAAGCAATTACAAAAACAGTAGCTAAACACTAATAAATAACTACAAAAATTTATCTACTGTAGCTAAACATAAACATATAACAACAAGTGAAAATCTACAAAAGGAATGAACTAAAATAATTAAAAACAATAATTACATAACTAAAACAACTATATAAGCAAAACAGTACTGTTTCTACTAAAAATCTAACTTAAAATACTCCAAAATTACCAAACTAAATCCTACAGCTAAACAATATCACAAGTGACCAGGAGCAAAAAGAATTAATTAAAAACCTATTTTTAAACTCAAGTTATGGCCAAAATACTAATCTGAACAAAATTTATCAAATTCAAATTTAAACTACTCAAATTTGAAATCCAGAGACACTACCAGAAACTTCAGCAAATTTTGACACATAGCAATTGGAATCACTCAAAATACTAAAAACTCTAAAAGATATGAATTTTCTAAGATTGCTATTTTCTGAAAAAATGAATTACAGGATTTCGTGGATCTCACCGGAGTAGTCGTCGGAGTTGGGGAAGAAGATCGGATCCGATGTTGCGGTTGATCCTAGAGGAAAAGAGATCACGGACGGTGGAGAGGAGATCATATAAACCTCAGGAGAGGTCGAGGCGGGCGGCGGCACTGGCGGCGGCGGTGGAAGCCTGCTTCTGCCATGCGGAGAGGAGAGGAGAGGTGTTGGTTTGATGTGTTGGAGGGGGTGCTTGGGTATTTATATTGGGGAGGGGAGGGCTTTGCTTGGGGTAAGGGACAAGAAATAGACTAGGATTAGGAAACAAAAGGAAAAGATCTAGAAACAAATCGGAATAAACGGAAGTAGGAAAAGAGTCCTACTAGGAAAGGAAAAGGAAACGGAAAGGAGCGGCTCCCTCCTGGCTCCCTCTTGTGGCGTGGGCGTTGGCCTTGGGCCTTGGCCCTTGGCACCAAGGGGCGCAGCTAATTTTTTGACAGAGACAACAAAATAAAAATAAATAAAAATTTTATATAGGCATATAATATATCAAAATTTTCAGAAAAAGATTTTCTACAACATGAACACTATTTTAGCTTCAAATAAAATACACACAAATTTTAATAATTCACACAGTGCTACCGGTCTAATAAAATCCAATAAAAATCATTTTAAAAATACCAAAATGACTTCAAATTAATTTCTCTCCAATTTTCTGATGTAGGGAATCATGTTATCCTATTTTCCATATATTTTGTTTTTGGAGAAAAATAATTTGAATAAAACTCAAATAACTCCAAATTGGAAATAAATTCAAAAGAACTTTGAATTTAATTCTTTTAAAACTCCCAACTCATATTTCATTTAATTTGAAGAAGTCATTTTATCTTCTCTCGTGAAAATCATTGAGTTGCATAAAGTTTCAGAATTGGAAATATTTTCCAAATGAAATTCAAATATTTTCAACACCCTTGTCATTTAAATAAATGGAAGAAGTCATGTCATCTTCTCTCCAGGGTTTTGTGATGAAAAGAATTTGAATTCCCGAAGATCATAAAAGCAAAAATGAAAGTTTAGGAAAGTCCTTTTATTCCCTCTCATTCAACTTTCAAAAAGTTTCAAATTCACTCACTTGCAGTCAATCAATCAAACAATCAACCAAAACTATCTATGTGTTTATAACATTCCAAAATTTAGAATTTTGGGATGTTACAATCCATGGACTCAACATTAGTCATAAAGAACTCACATACTTATTGCGAAAATCTACAAGTCATCAAAAACCAAGCATTACGTGCATGCTCCTAGGGGGATAGATTGGTAGAAAAAGACCATCGCTCGTCCCCGACCGCCACTCATAAGGAGGACAATCAAAGAACACCTCATGTTTCAAATTTGTTACATAATGTTTACCATACGTGCATGCTATGGGACTTGCAAACTTCAACACAAGCATTTCTCAAATTCACAACTACTCAACTAGCACGACTTTGATATTATTACCTCCATATCTCAAAACAATCGTCAAGCATCAAACTTCTCTTAGTATTCAACACACTCATAAGAAAGTTTTTACTATTCTTGAATACCTAGCATATTAAGATTATTTAAGCAAATTACCATGTTTAAGAATCTCAAAATAATCGAAGTGAATCATGAGAGATCAATAGTTTCTATAAAACAAATCCACCACCGCGCTCTAAAAGATATAAGTGAAGCACTAGAGCAAAACTATATAACTCAAAAGATATAAGTGAAGCACAAAGAGTATTCTAATAATTTCCAAATCATGTATGGCTCTCTCAAAAGGTGTGTACAGCAAGGATGATTGTGGTAAACTAAAAACAAAGACTCAAATCATACAAGATGCTCCAAGCAAAACACATATCATGTGGTGAATAAAAATATAGCTCCAAGTAAAGTTACCGATGGAAGTAGACGAAAGAGGGGATGCCTTCCGGGGCATCCCCAAGCTTTGGCTTCTTGGTGTCCTTAGATTATCTTGGGGGTGCCATGGGCATCCCCAAGCTTAGGCTCTTGCCACTCCTTGTTCCATAATCCATCAAAAATCTTTCACCCAAAACTTGAAAACTTCACAACACAAAACTCAACAGAAATCTCGTGAGCTCCGTTGGCGAAAGAAAACAAAAGGCCACTTCAAGATACTGTAATGAACTCATTATTTATTTATATTGGTGTTAAACCTACTGTATTACAACTTCTCTATGGTTTATAAATTATTTTACTAGCCATAGATTCATCAAAATAAGCAAACAACACACAAAAAACAGAATCTATCAAAAACAGAACAGTCTGTAGTAATCTGTAACTAACGCAAACTTCTGGAACTCCAAAAAATCAGACAAAATAGGACGACCTAGGAAATTTGTTTATTGATCAGCAGAAATTGGAATCACTATTTTATCACGTTCTGGTGATTTTTAACAATTGTTTTAGTGAACATAAAGTTTCTGGAAATTTCTGCAAAATCAAATAACTATCATCCAAGAAGATCCTATAGGTTTAACTTGGCACAAACACTAATTAAAACATAAAAACACATCTAACCAGAGGCTAGAACAAATATTAATTGCTAAACAGAAATGATAAATATTGGGTTGTCTCCCAACAAGCGCTTTTCTTTAAAGCCTTTTAGCTAGGTATTGATAATTTTAATGATGCTCACAGGAAAGACAAGAATTGAAGCGCAAAAAGAGCATCAGAAAACACATGACAAACACATCTAAGTCTAACATAATTCCTATGCATAGGCATTTTATAAGCAAACAAATTATCATAGCAAGCAAAAATTAGCATATGCAAGGAAGAACAAAGAGACGATAGCAATCTCAACATGACGAGAGGTAATTTAGTAAGATAAAAATTTCTACAACCATATTTTCCTCTCTCATAATAATTACATGTAGGATCATAGGAAAATTCAACAAATTATCTATCACATAACATATTCTCAACACGATCCACATGCATGCGAAGTTGACACTCTTCCGAAATAGTGGGATTAACATTAACTAAAGTCATGACCTCTCCAAACCCACTTTTATCAAAAATTTCATAAGATTGAATATTCTCCAAATATGTGGGATCTATAGTTGACACTCTTCCAAACCCACTTTAAATATTATTGCAAACAATATTATAAATCTCATATTCATCATGGGGCTTAAATAAATTTTCGAGATTATAAGAAGAACTATCACCCCAATCATGATCATTGCAACAAGTAGTAGACATAGCAAAACTAGCATCCCCAAGCTTAGGGTTTTGCATAATATTATCACAATTGACATCAAGAGAATTTATAATAAAATTATTGCAATCATGCTTTTTATTCAAGGAGCTATCGTGAATCTCTTCATAAATTTCTTCTTCAAAATTTTCAGATTCACAAATTTCAAGCAAAACTTCATAAATATAATCTAGTGCACAAAACTCACTAGCAATTGGTTCATCATAATTGGATCTCTTAAAAAGATTAGCAAGCGGATGAGGATCCATAGATCTTAGCTTCTCTGTTTAGTAATAAATACTCAACTATTTCAACCAAGCGAACAAACGAGCCAAGAAAGACATCAAGGCAAACGAAAAGACGAACGGAAAAAGGGCGAATAAAACGGCAAGGGTGAAGTGGGGGAGAGGAAAACGAGAGGCAAATGGCAAATAATGTAATGTGGGAGATAAGGATTTGTGATGGCTACTTGGTATGTTGACTTTTGCGTAGACCTCCCCGGCAACGGCGCCAGAAATCCTTCTTGCTACCTCTTGAGCACTGCGTTGGTTTTCCCTTGAAGAGGAAAGGGTGATGCAAGACAAGATGGCGTAAGTATTTCCCTCAGTTTTGAGAACCAAAGTATCAATCCAGTAAGAGGCTACGTGACAGTCCCTCAGACCGCACAATACAAATAAATCCTCGCAACCAACGCGATAAGGGGTTGTCAATCCCTTAATGGTCACTTGCGAGAGTGAGATCTGATAGATATGATAGGATAACATTTTTGGTATTTTTGTGACAAAGATGCAAAGTAAAATAAAAGCAAAGGAAATAACTAAGTGTTGGAAGATTAATATGATGAAGATAGACCCGGGGCCATAGGTTTCACTAGTGGCTTCTCTCAAGAGCATAAGTATTTTACGGTGGGTGAACAAATTCTTGTTGAGCAATTGACAGAATTGAGCATAGTTATGAGAATATCTAGGTATGATCATGTATATAGGCATCACGTCCGAGACAAGTAGACCGACTCCTGCCTGCATCTACTACTATTACTCCACTCATCGACCGCTATCCAAAGATGCATCTAGAGTATTAAGTTCATGAAAACAGAGTAACGCTTTAAGCAAGATGACATGATGTAGAGGGATAAATTCATGCAATATGATAAAAACCCATCTTGTTATCCTCGATGGCAACAATACAATACGTGCCTTCTTTGCCGCTCACATCCTTTGGGAAAGGACACCGCAAGATTGAACCCAAAGCTAAGCACTTCTCCCATTGCAAGAAAGATCAATCTAGTAGGCCAAACCAAACTGATAATTCGAAGAGACTTGCAAAGATAACCAATCATACATAAAAGAATTCAGAGAAGATTAAAATGTTGTTCATAGATAATCTTGATCATAAACCCACAATTCATCGGTCTCAACAAACACACCGCAAAAAAGAAGATTACATCGAATAGATCTCCACGAGAGAGGGGAGAACATTGTATTGAGATCCAAAAAGAGAGAAGAAGCCACCTAGCTACTAACTATGGACCCGAAGGTCTCGAGGTAAACTACTCACACTTCATCGGAGAGGCTATGGTGTTGATGTAGAAGCCCTCCGTGATGGATGCCCCCTCCATGAGCTCCTAACAGGCCCCAAGACGGGATCTCGTGGATCTGAGAAAGTTGAGGCGGTGGAATTAGGTTTTGGCTCCGTCTCACGATCGTTTGGGGTGCGTGAGGTATATATAGGAGGAAGGAGTACGTCGGTGGAGCAACAGGGGGCCCACGAGGGTGGAGGGCGCGCCCCCCTACCTCATGGCCTCCTAGAATCTTCCTTGACGTAGGGTCCAAGTCTCCTGGATCATGTTCGGTGAGAAAATCACGTTCCCGAAGGTTTCATTCCGTTTGGACTCGGTTTGATATTCCTTTTCTACGAGACTCTGAAATAGGCAAAAAACAGCAATTCTGGGCTGGGCCTCCGGTTAATAAATTAGTCCCAAAAATGATATAAAAGTGGATAATAAAGCCCATTAATGTCCAAAACAGTAGATAATATAGCATGGAGCAATCAAAAATTATAGATACGTTGTAGACGTATCAGTCACGGATGTGTCTTCTTTTTGTAGTGACTACTCTCCATTGTGGCTAGTCTCATACTCCCTCCTTTCCGGTTTAGGCTGGTTGTAATGGTATTATCATAAGCGGTATCATGCATGCCAACTGGACTTTCTGGATGATGTGGCACACAAGAGAGGATGTGGTATCATATCATGATACCGTGTCATATTAAATGTTGTACTACTACTTTGTGTGATGCATTACAATTAGTAAGGCAACCTAAGATGTTAACTTATGATACTATGCATTATGTAAGTAGTATCCTAGCTACACTATCATATATATGCATGCATGATACTACTAGTATATATATATATATATATATATATATATATATATATATATATATATATATATATATATATATATACTCCCATTACAACCAGCCTTATAGGGCTCAATTCATAAATACGGCCATCTATGATATATACTCCCTCCGTAAACGAATATAAGAGCGTTTAGGTCACTATTTAGTAATCTAAACGCTCTTATATTAGTTTATAGAGGGAGCTAGTACTACTCTATGATACTATATATATGTACTATGAAGGTACGTACGTAGTATCATACACTAGTATCATATGCAGGATACTATATATATATAGTAGTACTCCCCACTATATAATAGGCTGGCCATAGTGGTGGTATCATACCGACGATGTCATGCACTCGGAAATAAAGTATGCTGATGTGGCAAAGAATTAAATATATATAAAGATGGTTAGAGTAACATATAGTAGGTACATACCGTATCATGTTAAGTGTGATGCTAATTTGTGTCATGCATGGCAATAAATATGATCTATATATGATACTATACTCTATGTATTTTACTATGCGCTATAATTAATTAAAGGTAGTATCTATGTACTGTATATTCATGATACTAGTATATGACACTCTCCACTATACTCATGATTTCTTAACGTGGAAAAAATTGGAGGCGAAACGATGAACTCATGTTTTCATTCGAACAAAAATATGATGTTAGGTAATGTAAATGTTTTCAAAGAGCACATGGTTCACTCACGAAAGCCGTGTGTCCACTAAACCGTGGCCGATGCACCCCCCACCCTCCAGCTCACCCATCAACGTGTCGCCATGGGACCATTCCATGCGCGCGTGTCAAGAGGTTGTGCAGCCAGCGGGGAGCAGCGATAAGCGGCGCTGACAAGCCTACCATCGTGGCAAACGGTGGCGCTCCTGACGGTCCTGTTGCCTTTGTTTAAGCGAAAGGGACGGCATTTATTGCTTTGTCCCTTGCCGTCAGAGTTAGGTATATTGCACTGTACACTGTTCAAGTAGGTGTACCAACTACTGTTTTTCCATTTGTACCCTCCTATACGTTGCCACCTGTCGGAGACCCCTTGAGCATATAAAAGGAGGCCCATGTGCACCGTAGAGGGGGTTCGACGCATTCGAGACCAGAGACACTCACGCTAGGTTTTGTAGCTCTCGTCGCTCCCTAGCAAGAACACAATACAATCAGACAAGCAGCAGTAGGAGTATTATCTCTCCGGAGAGCTCCGAAGCTGGGTAAACTGCTCGTGTGCTTCGCCTCGATCCGCTCTTCGTGCGATCTCCGCCCCCCCTCCGAACCACAAGGGGCCCGGTCCGCCGGCCCCATAGGTGTTCGTGGGTCCGATCAGCCTCCCCGACATCTTTGGCGCGCCAGGTAGGGGGGCATCGAGGCTGTGTGAACCTGATCCGGCGTTCGTGGGAGCAACATCTTCATCAACATGCCACTGAAGAAGAAGGTTTCGGCGGCAGCGGAGCCGTCCGCGTCATACCCACCATCACCGGAGCAAACGGGTGGTGGAGCAGACGCTGGCGGAAGAACGAGCGCCGGCGAAGGAGTTCGTGACGTTGCCAAGTCCAAGGACAAGGCCGCGCAAACCTCGGCGTCCGCACATGCCACGCGCCCGTCTCAGGAGACGCGGGACCAACAGCGTCATGGTATTCACAATACCATACGCTCGTTGGATCGAGACCCTCAAGACCAGCGTGCACGCCAACACGCTGGCACGAGCGAGATACGGTCGCCTGGACGGGATGCTGCTCCTTCTAACATAGTTAGAAGTCCGAGCATATCCCGCTCCTCGCACTGCTCACCATTGCCACCCACTACTCGGCGAAGCTCTGGCGAGAGCTCAATCGCTCCTCGACTACCCTCCAACGGCCGACAAAGGTCGACGAGTGGAGAGCCACTATCTGAAGTCTCATCGGCCGCTTAACGGCGACGCTCCGCGGCAACCGAGTGCGTCGCTGCCGCGGCAGGAACGCCAAACGTGAGCCGGTGGCGACGAGACCGGTGGGGGTGCAACCACCATGCACTCTCCGCCCCGAAGGCCCAGATCGCCGACTCACCGGATCCACCTCGACAGCGACTCCACCGCGTCGCCGGATCCACGAGCTCGCCGCGCGATCAGCGCCAAGTTCTTCATGAACGACAACAAGAGGACGCTCGAACTTGCATCGAGCGCCGGAGAGAAGCGCGACGTCAGTACGACAAGCGCGTCGGGCCCTCTGTTGACATGCGCGCGCTAGAGGAACCAGGCGACTTGCCGTACGCAGTAGGTTGCCCTGCGTTCACTCGTGAGCTGCGGCAAGTCCAGTGGCCCAGCCAGAAAAACTTCAAACCAGACGTGCCGGAGAAGTACGATGGCAGGACGCATCCGTCGGAGTTCCTCAAAGATCTACACCATCGCGGTGCAAGCTGCGGGGGGACGAGACGACAAGATCCTCGCCAACTACTTCCCGTTGGTACTCAAGCCCAACGTCAGGTCTTGGCTCATGCACTTGCCGGACAGCTCCATATCCTCTTGGGCAGATTTATGCCATTCGTTTGTTGGCGCCTTCACAGGCGGCCACAAGCCTCATGGCCAAGAGAGTGACCTTCATCTGCTCGCCCAGAAGGAAGGAGAGTCCCTGCGCAAGTTCATTCAGAGATTCACCGTGTGCACTACAACATCCCGGATGTCCACCTGCCGTGGTGATCAGCGCGTTTCATCGAGCGTGCGGAACCGCAGGATGAGGGAGGAGATGGCGATGTGCAAAGTCAAGGACGTCGATGAGCTGTATGCCTTGGGCGACAAGTGTGCACATGCCGAGGAGGAGGAGACTCAGGAGAGAATGCGTAAGCAGGATCGGACAGTGAGGAGACCGCCCGGCAAGAAGAAGAGCCGGCAAGGAAGCGAGAGAAAGAAAGGCGGAGAAGTGCTAGGCGTCGAGCAGTCCGACAACGGAGGTGGCGACAAGAACGCCAAGGCTGGTGGCTCCGGCAAGGAGATTGTCACCGACGCCAACCACCGGTCTGTGGCGGCCGCCGACAAGGTGACGGCTCCGGCAGCAAGATCGCAAGATCCACCGCACCAAGGGCCACGACCTCCAGAGCTGCAAGAAGGTCGAGCAGCTTGTTGAACAGCAGAAGGCTGAGTACGAGCGGCGCGACAAGGAGAAGGCCCAGGAAGGTGCTGGAGGAGCCAGCAAGAAACGTCCCGGCCGGGGAGGACGCCGCGGCAAGGCCAAGCAGCGGCAAGGAGACAGACCTCCCCGCGGCCGCGACAAGGACGAAGATGACGACGACGACGAAGATATGGAAGACGACGACGCCGATGAGCAGGAGTTTCAGAAAGCTACAGAGGTCCTCTGCGTTGACGGAGGTGCTTCCCTGCATACTTCCCACCGCCAACTCAAGCAATGGATGCGGGAGGTCAATGCAATGGAACCATCCGTAGAGTCACGCAAGCCTCGAAGTGGTCAAAGACGCCTATCATCTTTGATATTGAGGATCACCCGATCGCATAAGCTGCGGTCGGGTGCTGCCGATGTTGGTATCACCAACTATCCGCAACCTCAAGGTCACCAAGATGCTAGTTGATGGCGGGCCGGCTTGAACCTGATCTCCTCCGCGGTGCTCCGAAGCTTCAGATCCCCGACAATGAGCTCGAAGAGGCGGCACTTTCCAAGGAATCAATCCAGGAAGGAGCAAGCGAAGGGGAAGATCTCGTTGCGGTAACATTTGGCGTGAGCTGAATTTTAGGGCGAGAGGATCACATTCGACGTTGCTGATTTCCCATTGCCTTACAATGGGATACTTGGCCGTCAAAGACTCGCCAAGTTCATGGCAGCCTCTCACTATGCCTACAACTTACTCAAGATGCCAGGCCCGATAAGCATCATCTCTGTCCATGGCGACAAGAAGGATGCTCTTATCTGTACCGACAAGATCTACCGGGATGCAGCTGATGCCCACTTGCCGCTGAAGCTCCCGGAGGGAAGAAGACCAAGTCCGGCAAGAGCTCTGATGCCCACTCCGGCAATCGCACCTCTTCGGAGTGCTGCGCTACCGTCGAGGACGCACCATCGAGCTCCACCGGCAAGTGCAAGAAGAAGATGGCAGATCCGCCAAAGACCAAGAAGGTGTCCGCCAAGGAGGACGACACTGGTGGTACCTTCACCATCAGTGCCTCTCGACCCTAAATAGGAAGGCGCTCGTTGCTTTCCTGCGGGCGAACGTCGGCGTGTTTGCATGGCAACCGTCGACATCCTCGGTGTTCCTGAAAGTAATTGAGCACCGCCGGCCGTTTGTCCTCATGCGCGGCCCGTCAGCGAAAGTCGAAGCAAGCGGTGGAGCGCCAAGAGTTCATCGCAGAAGAGATCAAGAAGCTGGAAGCGGCGAGCCTTGTCGTTGGAGTGCTCCATCCCACGTGGTTGGCCAATCCTGTAGTTGTGCGCAAGGCAAATGGGAAATGGAGACTTTGTATTGACTTCACGGATGTTAATAAAGCTTGTCCCAAAGACCCGTTTCCTTGCCGCATCGACCAGATTGTTGACTCCACTACCGGATGTGATTTGCTTTCATTTCTTGATGCATATTCAGGATATCATCGGATCTTCATGGCGAAGAGGATGAGGAGAAAACCGCATTCATTACTCCATGTGGCACATACTGTTTCATACGGATGCCTTTCGGTTTGAAGAATGCTGTTTCAACGTTTGCAAGAGTAGTCCATGACGCTTTTGAGCCGCAAATGCACAGAAATGTAGAAGCCTACACGGATGACATAGTGGTCAAGAGCAAGGACAAAGCAACTCTGGTTCAAGATTTGGATGAGACCTTTGCAAATCTGCGCAAGATCAACCTCAAGCTCAACACCGAGAAGTGCGTGTTTGGAGTCCCTTCCGGCAAGCTTCTCGGGTTCTTCGTGTCTCAGCGGGGAATTGAAGCCAATCCCGACAAGATCAAGGCCATTGAGCTGATTGAAGCACCAAAGCGCGTCAAGGATGTACGAAGACTTGCCGATTGCGTGGCTGCTCTCAGGAGGTTTATCTCTAGGTCTGCTGAACGCAGCATCGCCATTTTCAAGATTTTGAAAAAGGCAGGTCCAATGAAATGGACTCGAGCGGAGGCAGCTGCAGACTTGAAGAGATACCTGTCCTCCACTCCAACACTTGTCGCACCTAAGCCACAAGAGAAGTTGCTGCTATATATAGCGGCAACCAATCAAGTGGTTAGTGCTGCGTTAGTAGCGGAGAGGGAGGCGGATGATGAGCTAGCAACCACGGCAGACACATCCAGCGACAAGCAGGGGGCTTCGCTGACAAGCTCTGGTCCCGACAAGGATGGGTCTACGCAGACGTAAGAGCAGATGCAGAAAAGGATGGTGCAGCGCCCAGTTTACTTTGTCAGTTCCCTCCTGTAGGGGGCTAGGTCAAGGTACTCTGGTGTGCAGAAATTGCTTTTCGGCCTTCTCACGGCCTCGAGAAAGCTGCGGCCATTACTTTCAGGCACACGAGATCACAGTTGTCACTCGCTTTCCGCTGAAGAGGATACTGCAGAATCCGAAGCGGCAGGCGGGATTGTCGAGTGGGCCTTTGGAACTGCCAAGCTTTGGCCTCAAGTTTGAAAGCACTTCAACTATCCAAAGCGAGCATTGGCGAAATTCATAGCAGAATGGACGCCAACACCGGATGAAGAAATTCCAGACGAGCATTCCGTCAAGGAAGCAAGCAAAGAATGGCTGATGTACTTTGATGGTGCCTTCTCATCGCAAGGCGCCGGTGCCGGCGTCGCTTATCGCACCCACCAGAGAGCACCTCAAGCACGTAGTCGGATGCACTTTCCAAGGAGCAAGCAACAAACAATACTGCAGAGTATGAAGGTTTGCTTGCCGGTCTCAGGATCGCAGTGGACCTTGGGATCAAGAAGCTTATTGTCAGGGGTGACTCGCAGCTTGTCGTCTGCCAAGTGAACAAAGATTATCAGAGTCCATTGATGGAAGCCTACGTTGCTGAAGTGAGGAAGCTAGAAGAGCACTTTGATGGCCTACAAATGGAACATATCCCGAGAGCTCAGAATGATATTGCTGATGGCCTGTCAAAGTGCGCTGCACTTAAGTTGCCTGTGGAACCAGGGATTTTTGTGCTCAAGCTAACTCAACCAACCGTAACACCATCAACTGGACAGAACAAGAAGAGGAAGTTGATCTCTGGTGACTACTTTCCGTGAGCTTCGAAGCTGCCGCCAAGAAGGTCCCCAAGATCGACACCAACGATCTTGAGGCGATCTGCTCCGACAAGCCCTGTGGTTTGTTTCGTTGAAGCGAGATGCTCCCGACAAGTTTAGCTCCGGCAAGCTTGCCGGGAACGTCAAGCTCGCTGAGCCGCAGGTGTTCTTGCCGTGGAAGCCGATGTTCCCGCAGCAGCAGATGTGCCTTTAGTCCTTGTTGTCGAGCCGCAAGCTCCAAAGATGGGCGCAAAGCAGATTGTCCATTTCCTTCAGACAGAGAGAACTTCCCAAGAGCAAGAAGAAGCGGAAAGAGTAGCCCGGCGGTCAAGTATGCACCAGTTTGTCGACAAAGATACTGCATGTAAGAAGACTCAACGGGTGAAATTGAAGTGTATTTGCCGGAAGATGGATGAAAGCTGCTGGCGAAGATACATGGAGGCATAAGCGGTCACCACATTGGCGCAAGAGCACTTGCCGCAAAGCTTTCCGACAAGGTTTCTTACGCCGACAGCCCTCCGTGATGCAACCGCACAAGTAACCAAGTGTGAAGCGTGCGGTTCCATTCCAAACAGATACACCAGCCAGCTCAAGCTCTCCAGACGATCCCTTTATCCCCGGCCATTTTCGTCCGGGGCTCGACATCTCGGCCCCTTCCCCGAAGCTGTCGGGGCTTTGAGTACTTGTACGTCGCAATCGACAAGTTCACAAAGTGGCCAGAAGTGGAAGCGGTGAGGAAGGTGACAGCACAACAAGCCAAGTTCTTCAGGTCGATTGTTTGCCGTTTCAGAATCCCTAACAGGATCATCACCGACAATGGCACACAATTTACGAGTCGCACCTTCATGCAGTACGTCCAAGATCTTGGCGCCAAGGTCTGCTTTGCTTCATTGCTCACCCGAGAAGCAACGGTCAAGCGAAGAGGGCAAATCTTTGAAGTGCTGCGCGCTGGCTCAAGACCGTAACTTTCGGCTGTGCTGCACAAGTGCGGAAGAAACTGGATTGAGGAGCTGCCGGTGGTTCTTTGGTCGATCAGACGACGCCAAATCGAGCCACCGCCGACACCTTTCGCTCTAGTCTATGGAGCAGAGGCAGTTCTCCCCACGGAACTTCGTATCTGAGACGCCTCGAGTGCTCGCTTATGATGAGTTTGAGCAAGAGCAGCTGCGACAAGATGACGCTGCTCCTTGAGGAAGATCGCCTTCGTGTCGTCAGACGAGCTGCTCGCTACAAACAAGCTTTGCGCCGCTGCCATAGCCGCAAAGTTAGTGCCGAAGCCTCGAGGAAGGCGACCTTGTTCTTGGTAGCGTTCAGTTCGCCAAGAATTCAAACAAGTTGACGCCTTGAAGTGGGAAGGCCCTTATCGGGTGAAACGAGTCACTAGGCCTGGCGCCGTCCGCCTTTGAGACCGAAGATGGCATTCCGTAAGCAACTCCTGGAACATTGAGCATCTTCGTAAGTTTTACCCATAGGGCGCGGGTTCCCGAAACCTGTTCCGCAACCACCTTTTGTACAAGTCTTGCCGGTGTTGCATGTAATCCTTTGTACAAAGCCGGGCGCAGAGACCCGATGCATCAAGAAAACTCATGTGTTGCGACATTACTTGTCAAATTCATGCTTTCATCATTTTATTGCATGTTTTGGCTAACACTTTGTGCAGCACCCACACCGGTAAGCAATATCGAGCCGTTGGGCTCCATAACTTTATTTTCTCTTCTTTCTCTTTTCTCAAAGAAAGGAAGGCTCCCTCGCGCACAAGTTAACCAGGGGGGAAGGAGAAGATAATACTATGGACCAAGCGTCGCTTGAGGAAGTTTCGCCTTATCGGGAAGCAAAAGATGTAAAAGCTAAGTTGTCAAGTTTGAGCAATCAGTTTTAAATTTTTAAGTTATCTTCCTCGAACGATAGTACTTTGTATGGAAAACCTGTGCGCAGAGGAACCAACTCGCGGCTAGTCGCGCCCTTACTTTGTTTCGAGTCCGCTCAACAACTTAAGTGAGCTGCAACTAGTCGCGACAAGGTTGCTTGTCGGAGGCGGCACCGCCAGCAGGCTGCTGACGTTCCGCACTCAGCGCTCGCGGCAAAGGTGCCTGCACCGACAAGTTCCCTAAAAGCGTAGGGCAAAACGTACAAAGGAAGGAATCAAGTAAAGGAAATAACATTGCATTCATCGCCTAAGATAGAGTATATTACAAAATGACTTGTCGCAGATCTAATAAAATGCTCTAAACATGATTGACAGCGACAAGAGAAAGATAAAATTGGCGGCCTAGTCTACGCGGTCGCCATCAATCCGCTTGATCTTGTTCACCTTGTCCACAATGGGTGCGACAAGGGCTTTGAACGCCTCCACGTTAGCATCTGGGCGGCAAGGATCTCGAGGACGCCGTTGAGGTTGAGGCCCGGATTGCGGAAGGCCACCTTCATCAACACCTTCTCGAGGGCTCTCGACAGATCCGGGCGCGACTCCTCGGCCCGCTGCTTTGCGACCTCTTCCCGGAGTCGCTGGAGGCCCGTCAACACGCCCTTGAAGAATAAGCTAAGCTTGGCGCTGGGTTGGAGATGCTCGTCGAAGGAGTATGCAAGATCCACCATTCCCAGCTCCATCAGCTCTTTGTGGATGTCGGCAAGAAGATCCACAAGACCTTCGGTCCAATGCTCCACACTCTCCCTCAAGGCGCCTGGTGGCAACAGCATCCGCCGACAGCTCCTCTTTGGCCTTGATCGTCTCCAACAGGCCCACCTCCCGCCTCCTTGGCACCTTCCATGCGTCTGCTGTGAGTGGTCACCAATTTGAAGATCTGCCTTGGAATCCTTGGCGGCGTTGAGCTCCTTGCCCCTATCAGCGAGACGACCTCGCAGCTCGCCAAGAGTGTAGGCGTCCTTCTCGGCGCTTCGTGCTTGAGCGGCAAGCTCTCGCCGCTCTTCTGGAGACTGGCCTCCAGCTGCGCCACTTTCGTCTTCAACTCTTCCTTGGCGGCTGCGGCAGCATCCTTCGCTTCCTTAAGCGCCCCGCCAAGTGACTCCTCGCGCGCGACAAGCTCTTCCTCGTGGCTGTCCAGGTTGACCTTCCGCTGCGCCAGCTCGCTTTCCTGCGCGGACAGCTTCTCGGCGGCAAGCCGCTGCTCCTCACCGCGGCCTTCTCGAGGATGAAGGCCGTGCGCTCTTCAACAGTAGCGCCAGCTCTTCCGCTACGCTCGAGAGCTTCTTGGTTGGCGCCCGGAGCTCTTCTGCGCGCTTCTCCATATCTGCTCTCGCCTCGCGACAAGTGCTTCCCGACTCCAACTTGGCTTGCCGGGCGGTAGAGCGACAACAACTTCTTGTTGCTCCTCCTCAGACTTCTTGCTGCTGCTTGGCGTCCACCGGCGTCGGCCAGTGAGGCGAGCAGCTCGCCATCGAAGGTCTCTCCTTCGACCGGCGCCTGAGCTCGACTCGGGGGAGTTTGATGAAGACGCCGTCGCCCGGCCTTCAAGTAGGCGTCGGCTGGGGCTCCTCGGAGCTGACGCTGCAGCAACGGCGAAGTCGGGTCGGTGTAGCGCTGGCGCTCCCTACGGCCCAGGGCCGTCGGTGCGATTGCAGGACCCTCGCCCGGCTTACGTGGCGGCAGCCTCGGTGGCCTCCTCCTCGGGCAGGCTCGTCGGCGCCTTGACCTCTTCTTCCACGACGGCGGCTTCGTCAGTGTTGCCGCGCGCGTCCTCTTCGCCGGCAACCTCAGTCTCCATCGGCTCTGTGGCAGACAAAGAAAGAACAGTCAAGCAAATATTCAAAGAAAAAAACAGAAGAAAACAAGCCCAAGGGAAATTTTCGCGCAAGAGGATTACCTGCAATGAGATCTGCAGCCATGGTCTCGACCACTGGAGGATCACCGGGCGCTGTCCCTTGCCGGAGTAGCCTCCCTTGCCGGAGGACGCCTCCTTGCGGAGACTCCTCCCTTGGCGGCGTAGTCAGCAGATAGAATGTCGGGGCGGCCTCGGCCCTCCCCGATGAGGCTGCTCTGCTTCCTACACAAAACAACAGTCAGATATCAATAAAGAAGGAGCACCCATGCACACCTAACAGTAAGAAGAAAACCGCATACTTACTCTGGGGGCTGTGCTGGGGGCTGCTCTGAGGAAGGGTTGCCGGATCCGGCAAGGGGGTCTCAGACGCGTCCTCTGTTGCCGCGGGTGGATCGTCCTCAATGACGCACCACCGGGTCTTGGCTCTCTTCGACGCTCTCCGGGCCAGCGTCACGAAAAGGAAAGAGTTCGAGAACAAAGCAAATCAGATTCAAGATGAAGCAACAAAATTGAAGAAATACAAGCACAATATTGAAGCTTACTCTTCTTCTTCCTCCTCGAACTGGCGCAGAGAAATCAAACTCCGGCTCGCCTCCGGCGACGAGGCGGAGGAGTGGCTCTCTTGGCCGCTTGGCGGAGGCGTCTGCGGTGGCCTGGGAGGATTCAGCCCCAGTTGTCGCAGCAGCGTGAGGTGCTCCCGCGGCAACATCGCTTGCCGCGGTAGAGCGCGTCACGCGGCGCTGCGGCTGTGGTCCCGTCTGCCGCCCCGTCTCATCTCCGGCCTTGCGGAGACGCCTCTTTGGCGGAGCCGGGGGCTCCGTTAGTGGCAAGCCGCTGGGTGGTGGGGAAGAAGCGCCCTCGGCTGGTCCGCTCGACTCGGCCTCGGGCTCGGCAAGCTCTTCCTCACCGGCGAGCTCCCTTCGCTCGGCAAGGCTTGCCGCCTTTGCTGCATCTACCTCCTCCACGGTGTACCCAAAGACGCCAGCGGCGGCAGCTGCTGCCGCCTCCTCCAACCTTGTGGCGATGCGCGCCATCTCTTCGTCGGTGGTGTCGCGGGTGAGCCTCTTCTGCTCGTCGGAGCGGATCGGCACTTCTTCCAGGCTGTCGAAGAACTGCTGCACGATATCGTCGGAAGGCTCCTGCTAGGTTGGAACGATCCCATGGGAATCGCACAATGGCATCATGGCGCGGATGCGGTCGAGCGCAGAATTGTTGCACAATGGGACGACCCCCCTCGGCAACCTGAACCACTCGGGGTGATCGGGGTCGTTCTTGAACAGCTCTAGCAGCATCGCATCCAGATCCAAGACGGTGAAATTCCAGTTAAGGCCCGGACGCAGCCTCATGATGTCCGCTGTGTTTTGGAACTCCCAAGCAGGCCTCCTCCTCTCCTACAAGGGAGCGATGCGGCGGCGAAGGAAATCCGCGCCAACTGCGCCTACGGTTAGTCCGGCAAGCCTAAGGCGCAAAATCCGGGTCACAGCTATCTTCAACCTAGCATCCTCCGGCGCCAAGTTGCTCCAATCGTTGCCAAGACTATTGGGGTTTGGCGACGGCAAAGGAAGGGTCATGGGTTCTCCTCTATGATCCAACACCAGTTGGATCTCCACTCCTCCCACTTGCTGCGGAACTCTCCTTCCAGATAGGCCTCCTTCTTGCCGTCCCTGGAGACCCAAGCAATCCCTCCGGCAAGCGGCTCCCCTCTCTCTACGCGGGGCATGAAGAAGTGGCGGAAGAGGGCTACGTTGGGGTGGATCCCGACAAAGTTTTCGCAAAGGTGTGCGAAAACTGCCATGGTCGTAATGGCGTTGGGGTGAAATCAAGGAGGCGGAACCCGTATGTGTTCATAATGTCGCAAAAGAATTGGAGAAGGCGGCAGAGCCCGCAATAGAAGAAAAGGGCAAAGAAAGGATACCCAGTTGGGGCTAATTCCGACGCGGTGGCGGGAGTACCTTTTCAGGCGCTGGATGCGACGCGTCTCCGTCGAAACGAGAAGAGGTAGAAGCCCTCCTCACCTCCTGCGAAATGGGGAGAAGATGGCCCGCTCCTTGCGCATGGCCATGAGCCGCTGCGCCTCGGCTGACTTCACGCCTTTCCCTTGTCGGCTTTGGAGCCATGGCGGAGGTGGTGGAGGAGGTCGACGGCGTTGAGTGTGCTGGTGGCGAAAGGGGGCGGAGCGCTGCTCTCTTCGCACTAGAGAAGAAGGGGGGAGCGGCGGTGGTTTCCTAATAAAGAACCCCCCACGACCTCGCCCACGATCTCTCACACGACGCCACGTTCGGTGCGTGCCGTTACTGGGGGACGTGGTGGGTCCGGGGCAAGTAACGGCGTGATCAAGGCCGCGTGACTGCAGACTCGCTTTTGGGCCTGGCCCAACAACGCCGACACCGTCGTGGCCCAGCCGGGGCTCTGCCGGTGTACTAGACTAGGGGTACCCTAGTATCCCGAACTCGCACGGACAGTTGCAAGACTTCGCGGGTGGCTTGCCCGGTCACCGCCAAGATCCTCCGTGGTTCCATTGGAGCCATTCAAGAACAAAGTATTTGACCAAGAAGACAAAGCCCGACAAGAGGAGCTTGCCGGAAGGCCACTCAAGGCACGCAGAAGACAAGACCCGGCAAGAGGAGCTTGCCGGAAGGCTCGAGCACGACAAGCCTCCGGACGCGACAGGATTCGGCCAGCGGCAAGGCACTTGCCGCGGCAGCAACTCTCTTCATCTCCGCCCAGCTCACCCATCAACGTGTCGCCATGGGACCATTCCATGCGGCGTGTCAAGAGGTTGTGCAGCCAGCGGGAGCAGCGATAAGCGGCGCCGACAAGCCTACCATCGTGGCAAACGGTGGCGCTCCCGACGGTCCCTGTTGCCTTGTTTAAGCGTGGACGGGCATTTATTGCTTTGTCCCTTGCCGTCGAGTTAGGTATATTGCACTGCATAATCGCTCAAGTAGGTGTACCAACCATCGTTTTTCCATTTGTACCCTCCTATACGTTGCCACCTGTCGGAGACCCCTTGAGCATATAAAAGGAGGCCCATGCGCAACATAGAGGGGGTTCGACGCATTCGAGACCAGAGACACTCACGCTAGGTTTTGTAGCTCTCATCGCTCCCTAGCAAGAACACAATACAATCAGACAAGCAGCAGTAGGAGTATTATCTCTCCGGAGAGCTCCGAAGCTGGGTAAACTGCTCGTGTGCTTCGCCTCGATCCGCTCTTCATGCGATCTCCGCCCCCCCTCCGAACCACAAGGGGCCCGGTCCGCCGGCCCCATAGGTGTTCGTGGGTCCGATCAACCTCCCCGACATCGTATGTCTGCACCGTTGGATTCTCCTTGATCGAACGGCGATCCTCATCCCTTTCGACAACACATGTACATGTTTTCAAATAGACCCTCCCAAAAAAATGTTTTCAAGTAGCACACGGTTCACACATGAAAGCTGTGTGCCTACTAAACCGTGGCCGATGCGCCCCCTCGCTGCGCGCACAATCTGAGTCGTGTGTACTGATTGGCCAGAACCCAAACCCCACGGATCGTACGTCTGCACCGTTGGATGCTCACAGATCGAACGACAATCCTCATCCCTTTCGACAGGAAATGCAGTTCGGCTCGGAATTGATTTATATGCCAACATGCTCGGTAAATGCCAAAAAATGTCTTACATATAGCACACGAGACCTGAAATGCGCCAGCAAATCAAACCCGTGGTAAAATTGTGATTGGTCTACGTGCGAAAAATTTAGAGGCGAAACAATGAACTCACGTCTTCATTTCAAACAAAATTATTCTGTTTGTGCACACGAGCGCTTAGAGGCAACCGTTTGCATAGGCCTTTCTTCGCGCGCGGCAACCGGGATATTTTTCACCCTTTTCACCTAGGCCGCCAACACCCCCCCACCGTCCGCCCGCGTTTCACTTGACTAGTCCACCCAATCTCCTTCGCTAGCTCCCCCCTCCCCCAGATCCACAGCAGAACCCTATCCGGCGCCGCCGTGCTCACCCGGCCATGTGCCCGCTCTTCGGCGTCAAGCCTACCTCCACTGCCATTCCCAACACGCGGCGGCCCGCGCCTCGCCGTCTTTGTTTGCTCGCCAGCCAGCCTCAAGCATATCGATGCAGTAACCCTCGCCTCTCCTGTGGTCCGGCCTGGTTTGCATTAAGAAGCCTGTTAGTTACTGCTCTCCATGGCGGTGAGGCATATTTCCTCGCAATCCATCTTCCAATTTTGTTCCATATGTTGCCAAATTGGCTATAAATAACGGAGAGTGTATATATGTTCATTATCTACCTTCCTTACTACATATAAGTTGTATTTGTTCCAATAAGTTACTGCCTATTTACATATCGCGGGCGCCCGAGTCACACAAACTTAACAAATTAGCCATACATTTTCTAAATTATTGCATGGCATGTTTAGAAAGCTTGATACCAAGTTGTTACTTTTATGCTTATCCTCCTTTCCTGAGTTTCTCATGTGTTCTCTCAGAGATGCCGAGTAGCAATGACATCACTCATTCAGGCCATGTATCTTCATCTGATTCGGACAACCCTAGGTCTTCAGCAGATTGTGAGGGATCAAGTAGTCTTGAACGGGATAGAGCTGCAGCAATTACCCTTCCGGCCAGGACATGGCGGAACGCTCCAAGGAAGCCCACACACTAGCCTAAAGGTGTATATGAAGTAACCGAGATTGATTTAAAGTCCTGGGCTCCAACTAAACCAGATAAAGCACGCATGAGGTTCACGAGTGTGTGTGGATTTGTTGGCAGGCAAGGCTCAACATTAATCTGCCGGGGTTTCGGAAGGCTTACACAAAAACATGGCGAAGGATAGTTCGGGAGATCATGGATCACTTCAACGTTCCATAGCAGTGGAGAATGCAGGTGGAACATGCTGCACCGAAGAAGGCTAGGGATGCTTGGAGAAATTAGAAGCACTTGTTGTACAAGAAGTACTTGAGTGAAGGCAAGGACCCAATCCCCGCATACCCCCAAATTACAAAGGCAGACTGGGCAGAATTCAAAAGGGTCAGGGCAACTCCAGAGTTTGCTGCAAACAGTTTCAAACAATCATAACTTCAGAAGAAGAACATACACCCCCACGGTATGGGTGTGGCAGGATACTACGGCATGAAACTGATATGGGAACGGGAGGACAAAGAAGCAGTAGCGGCGGGTGGGAATCCGGCCTTTAGTGTAATCAAAGGCGAACGCACCACTACTTGCGGGCACGTGCAAAGAGGCGTGATGACGGAACTTATTTACTTTGAAAACGCACGTGACGCCAAACTGTATGAAGTGATGGCAAAGGCTTCCAAGATCCCTGGAAGGTTCTACAGGAACTCAGGGTCGTGTGACATTCTGTCCATTGCTCTGGACACAAAAGAGCCCCCTGGCCGTGCAAGGGGTATAGGTATTAATGTCCCGCACAAGAGGGCCTTCACACTCAGCAAAGAAGAGAGGCTCAACATGAAAAAAGCGAGGAGTGAAATGAAGCAGAATGCATTGTTTGAAAAGTTGAAGAAGGAGATTTATCTGGTTGTTTGAAAGGATGTTGAGGAGTCAATTATGATGCAGAAGACTCTAACACTGACAGATAGCCAGCAGATGGGAGGGGAGGCGGGCATGAATGATGCTGCTTATTGCGCGACAACACTGCACAAGAGTAGATGTGCATCAGCTGACCCCAGCGACACTGAGATTGCAGCTGCTCGTGATGATGCTATATCTGATCTATCTGGAATGAAAGACAGATTGAAGGGCATGCTTACACATTATGAAGGTACATTAAAATGTGCAATAGCCTGGGTTTGCCCACCCTTCTTGGAAGATGGCCTCATCTTGGACAATGTGCCATTGAAGCCGGGCTGTGTGAAGTGCTACGTGACTAAAGTAAAGCCTAGATTCAATGCATTTTCCCTAAAGAATGTACTAGGAGACTTCGATGAGCAAAGGACCTTGGGAGAAACACTGTTACATCACATCCAGTGGCCACGAAAGGAAATAGAGTTCATTGATGAGATTCCTGAAGCCCCACCAAGAGCAACCACTATCGCCCCTCAACCGGTGACGCTCTCCTTGCCAGAACAGCTCTCGCGGGCTGATGCATCAACATGTGGTCAGCCGGACCGACTTTGTGGCGTACATGCCATGTCATCCTCCGCCCCAAAGCAGCCAGTGGCAAGGCCTACAACTGCTGATGACGCACCACCGGTTCAGATGACGGCCGCTGAAGCAGCGGGGGGAGACCCAGCTACAACACATGCTCAGCAGACCAAACTGGTGGAACAGGCTAAGCAGTCTGATGCTTCGAAACCGCCTGCTAAGCTGTCTGTAGGTCCAGAACCGACCGCTCATCAGTCCGTCGGACCGCAGGCGCGTGATCAGCATACCAATGCGTCAGCACTTCACCTTTCGGCAAACCAGCGTTGGCACGGCCTCCTCAGCACACTGACAAGTTGGCACCACCTTCGCAGAAACCCGACATAGCTTCAACGCATGGTCAGCAGTCCGATGCCTCTGCTCCTACAGCCTAGCAGTCTGGCACAGCAACACCGCCAACTCAGCGGTCCGGCATAGATAAACCGTCTGCTAAGAAGTCCGTCCAAGCTTCACCGTCTGCTCGGCATTCTGCCGCACGTGCAACGAC
Organism: Aegilops bicornis; assembly: GCA_021605145.1. Classification (NCBI taxonomy): domain Eukaryota; kingdom Viridiplantae; phylum Streptophyta; class Magnoliopsida; order Poales; family Poaceae; genus Aegilops; species Aegilops bicornis. The sequence continues at coordinate 395,456,123 of CM038673.1, read as the reverse complement.
GCTCGCCGTAAATGCTTCAAGTACCAAGAAGGAAGTGGCCAAAAAGGCTACACCCACGACCACGAGGAAGTGCAGTGGGAAAGTGAAGAGGAAAGAGAACGATTGCCTCATACTTAAAGCACTCATCGCCCAGAACCAAACTAACAGCAGCTTGTTCAAATCGGGGAGTAATATTATTTCTGACGCCATGGATGATGAAGAAGTAGAATTGTTGCTTGCTAAAATAAAAGCAGAAGTACTTGAAGCACGCAATTACATCTATGGCCAGCCATTTCTTTTTGGCGAATACTATGATGAGTGCAGCTCCAGTTGCCGCGAGTTACATGAATATTGCATCGATTAAATGTCAGAAGGTCATCACCATTTGCTAGTCCACTACAACAGAGATCATTTCTGACACGATGCTGGTTCCATCATTGTGAGTTTCGAGGACTTACAACTCTTCTTCAACTTCAACGTGCTCAATGCCACTCTTGTTAGATGTGTGATTTTGTAAGTACTTAACAAACTCTGATCAACTTCTCCATACAAGGTTGTAAATGATAAACAACTAACTGCATTTTATTCCTCTCGTGGATTGAACGCGCAGAGAAGACAAAGTGAGAGTGTGTATTTCATAGATCATGCATTAGCAAATGGCACAACATTACAGGAAAAGGACCGACGGGACTGGGCCGTTAACACGGTCGTCCTTATCTTCGAAAACACGTCCCATGAAGAATCATTTCTCTTGCCATATCATGAACGTTAAGTCAAGTAAACAACCACGCATACACTGATTGTCTTTCAGATTTCGACATCATTCGTAAGTTCTCTTAATATGTAGCAATCACTAGATATTGGTATTCATTGTTCCGAAGAAGAACACAGTTTACTACATCGATTCTCTCAGAGAGTCAACAAACGCTCAGGATATGATGCATCTTCAGCAATTCTTGGATAGGTATTGAATTACATGATGTTGAAATTAATTTGCATTCATATCTGGTTGAATAATTGATGTTGTCAAAATTCATCATCATTTGCAGTGTGCTCGCATTGTGGGAAACTAAAACAGGGAACCTGTCGTGGATTTGTCACGTCAGATGTCCTTAGTGTCAGGACTTAGTCGCGAGGCCAACGCATCTATGTGGTAGCTTGAGAGGGGTTGAGCGGAATCGAGAGACGCAACACAAGACAAGAATTTAGACAGCTTCGGGCCCCAGGAAACATCATCCGGTAAAAACCCTACATGCTGTTTGAGGCTAGGTCTCATTATCATCACGAGTGAGTCGCCGTAAACCGGCTCTCCTCTTTGTGTCTAGCCCTAAGATTGTTTCTTCTTGCTTGTAGCCTCTCCCTTTGGGGAGCCCTGCCCCTCCTTATATATGTTGAAGGGGCGGGTTACATGTGGAGTCCTATTAGTATTAGGATTACTCTATTACAAGTGGAGTCCTAGTCTTGCTTCCTTCGAGGGAGAATAGTCCTTACGCTTTCCTCATAAACCGCCCACCATCAAACGTGAACCGCCTTACGGGCCTTGGGCCTTGTCATCCGTCATCCGTATGCCGGATCACCGGTGAGTCATAATGACCAGGTGGGTTGCTTGTAAACCGCCAGTCGTGGTGGGTCGCCGATGAATCGCCAAGTGCCACCGGATCTCAAGAAACCGCCAAGTCCGCCGGGTTATACTTCCGCCGGTTTACGCCAAGGGTATATCCTCGACATTAGCCCCAGTTTAATTTGGATTTTTCCATGTTAAACTAATCTGCAACATAAACACAAGAACAAATTTGGCGGGTTGTGCTCCGGGTTAAGAATTCTTGTAGACCGACACCTGATCATCCTTAAATCCTTGTCATTTCCTCCTTCTAGAAAATCCAAGTCAATAGACCAGCTTCATAATCAATTTGCTTGCAGAAAAAATATTGTAAATGAAGAATCCATTTGAATTGGCCTTCAATGCTCTAACTTGACAAAAATATTAGTCTTTGAAATATTCAACTGATATCCAGCCGGCTTGAAGATGTAAAACTTGCCGCTTTATGATTACCACCATTGTCAGTTATAAAACTGATAATTCCGAGTCATGATTGTTGCGGACACGGTTCATGATTGTTGCCAATGCTGGTTGTAGCCCCCAAGTCTTTCACAGAACAAAGTGGTGGCTTAAGACTTTGCCTCAAGATATAAATCTGCCACTTTCAAAGAAATCCATGTTGTTCATCCCGGTGACTAGTAAAATTGAATACTCCATACTATGTAGCCCCCAAGTGTCGGGTTGTCATGCTTGGCAAAGAACCTCGGGACTTGTAATTGTCTTATACTCATAAAACTTCAACCGGTGTAGCCCCCAAGGGCCGGGTCATTATGCAATAATGAGCAGGGACTTTGTAGGTATAATCATGTAGATTTGAGCAATGATGTGTAGCCCCCAAGGGCCGCTCAAGAAGATAATATTGAGCTGGGACTTAATATATACTTCAATGAAAATAACATCATATGATGTAACCCTCATCATGGGACTTGAATCCATCGTCCACAAGGTTAAGAGCCTTGTGCTTTACCAACTGAAGCAAAGGACTCTTCAATATAATGAATAAAAAGCTTTGTACCTTCAAGCTGTTGACAGGAGCAATTGGTAGCCCCAAGGGCCGACTCATTATAATGTGATGAGTCGGGTCTTCAATAATATGAGCAAAAATTACTTTGCATTAGCCCCCAAGTGTCATGGTGCATGCTTGCGGCGACATGAGGCTTGCATATTTGATATAATCTAAACTTAAATAATGTAGCCCCCAAGTGCCGGGTTGTAAGCTGCGGCGACTGGGACTATTCCTCCATTGTAGAATAAATCATACCCATTGATAAAATAATAGCCATTCTTATTTGAAGCGACTTTGAAAACCTCAATCATAATATTGGTTATTGATAACCATAATAAAAATCTAGCCATGTTGGCTATTCAAGATAATATAATCTGGTATGAAAAACCTTATTCCTTCAATATCATAATGAAAATTCAGCCAAGTTTGGCTATTTGAATAATATAACCCAATGATTTATAAGCGCATGATTCCAATGGCGCAATCCAAATATGTCTTGGCGACTTATAGTCCAAAGCCGGGCCGGGTTAACAAACACCGGATAATTTCTCATCATATCTTGGCGACTTATCATCTTAAAGCCGTGCCAGTTTAGTAAACACCGGATAATTTATCATCATGCTTTATTCAACCTGTCTCTGCATACAACAAGTTTAAAGTGTCTGGCGGTTTATCACGGACGGGTCATAATGCCCAACATATAACCCAGGTTTATAACCAAGGCTGCACTTAAGAATAATCAATGAAATATATCATACCTGTGACATTGAATCACATCATTGGTTTACCAACTTTTGTAGTAAGGGTGATAACCCCAATCTTGAGTAATGATAACTCCTTTCATCTTGTGTCGGTTTATGATAAAACCGCATCGGGTTGTGATAAACACCGGTTTAACCATATATATCTTGGCGACTTCATGATCAAACTGCATCGGGCGGATAGTCTCCGGATTATGATTTGATCATGTCTTGACAATTTGTAATTGAAATTCAAGCCGGGTTAATGAACACGGTTTACTCCATAATAAGATGGTAACATAAAATCAAACCGGGCGATAGTCTCGGATTAGGATTTGACCGTGTTCCGCCAATTTGTAATTGACAGTTTGAAACGGATTAACAATGTCGGTTTAAAAACGCAACAAAACCAAATAACAATTATGAAAAATATGGAAGCAAAGGCAATGATAAGACCGTTTGCAAAAAGAGGCTTTATCGAGTCGATCGGATGGTGTTACCATGGTCGGACACGACCAAGCTCCCAATAAGGTGTAGCTATGGTTCAAGTCAGCCAGGTCCCCAACTCAAAACCGTGGCATTATGTCGATCAAGTGGCGTGGCAATGGTTCGGGTTCGACCAAGCCCCAAGTGACTCTATGGCCTTAGGCCGATCAAGAGGCGGACTGGTTCAGACTTGACCATGTCCCCAAGTGATCCGGTGGCTTTCGCCTATCAAAAGGTGTTGCATTGGTTCGGACACGACCAAGCCCCAAGTGATGTTGTGGCACTAGGCCGATGAAGAGGCGTGGCTATGGTTCGGATACGACCAAGCCCCCAAGTGACCAATAATATGATAAGCCAATAAGGCATGATACCCATGTTTGGACCGCGCATCATGGCAGCAAGTCTTCTTTGGCACCCTTTAACTTTTGCAAGAGATAAATCCTTCTTGAACCGGGATTTTGAACCGGATATTGAGAGCTTCAAAGCTTTGTGGGAGACATCTTTCCCTTGAACCGGATTGTAAACCGGAATCTTCATTTTCACCGGAAATTTTCGATGGCCTTTCAACTCGAACTTGCGAGAAGTTAATTCCTTTTTGAACCGGACATTTTTAAACCGGATTTTAGCTCTTGAGAGCTTTGTGGGAGAATATATTTCCTTGAACCGGATTGTAAACCGGATACTTGAGAGCTTCAGTGAGACTGACTTCCCTTGAGCCGGATTTTAAACCGAATCCTTTACGATGATCCGGAACTTCTTCATTGATCCGGGATTTTGTAATCTGTCGGATACTTACTAAGCCGGAAATTTTCTCGACGGCCTTCAAATAACAGTAGCCTCCGGGACCGGGTTATCTTTCCCTCCATCGTCCTGGGGTTCTTAAATTTGCTGGCAAAATTTGCTTAGTCATGTCATCATAGCCCCCGAGTCTCAAGGTGACTCGAGGAGTTGGCTTGAAACTCTCCATATTTTACCGTGATATAAACCGGCATAACTTGTATATCATTGGTGTTGATAACACGATGTGAATCCAAAGAAGGTTGTGATGACTGCGGCGGGTTATAAATGATCCCGTATGAGCCATGTCAAGAACTTTCGCCAATGGTTCCTTCCAACCGGGCGATTTGAAGTTAACCAAATTGTAGTGGCGGCGACTTGTGCGCCGCCCATTGAGCCACCCGGTGCAGACGGCGGTTGATAGTATATGATAATTTGCCTCCATTTTGAAAGAAAACCGGGCTGCCCAAGCCGTGACTTGCTCATGCAGACAGGTGCGGCCTGGTATGTTGATGTAGACCAGGCCGCAATAAATGGAAGGTAGAGACGCCCACAAGATTAGAGGTGGCTTGGGCAGATGAACCGGCCACGGTGTTGTAAACCGGTTCGGGCGGGCGAGTCAAACGCAGGCACGGTCCTGGCAAGCTGATGTAAACCGGGCCGTAAGGGCGGCGTCTTGCACGCGTCCATTCACCATGTAATGTGGCACGGACGAACACCGGGCATGACGTTGCCAGCGCGTGCTTCGTACCCATGGTATAAACCACGTGTATAATGAATAATTGTCCTGCATACAATATTGCAGACCAAGGCAAAGATAAACTGCTCTTTGACAAAAATAATATGCACTAATAAAATATATTTTAGATGGATATCACCTGATGTGTTAGGCCAGAAATTATCCGCCACGGAGTTGATGATCACCACAGTGATGCTAAAATTAATCACGACCGAAGTCGGCGGACGAAAGGCGGATGGTCCGGCCGCGGTGTTGTAAACCGGATCGCGGGCGGCGGTTTGTGTTCTGATTTATCGGTGTGATATACGCAGATCTGGTGTAGAACAGCTAGCGCGCGCCGTCGCATGAGGGGCATCACTTTTATAGTGAGCACTTGTCATGTATAAAAAGATATAGGCCAGAGTAATTGTTCTTTGATAAAAACAATGTGTTAAGAAAAATAGATGGATATCACCTGGTTCGTCTGGATGACAGATGGAGTCTTACAAACACCGAGTTAATCGCTCGCCCAAGGCAACGACGGAAACGGTGCACCACAGTAGTGAAAACGGCCCGAGGTGAAACCGTGGATGATGAAGTAGAGGCAGCCCACAACGGACGTGCAGCGACTCGGAACAACGTTGCTGCGGCGGCTTGTGGAGGCAGGTCCGCGGGCCGTGGTCACAACAACGATAAAAAACACACCGACGGCTTGGAATGGCGCGGCGGCCCCGCGAAGAGGTGAAGCGGTGCGTGGACGGCCAAGGCCAACTGGGCAGGTCGAGGCGCTGCAATGGCCGCAGCGGCAGTGAAACGAATCCACGCCCACGACCCCATCCACTCCGGATCGTGGTTGTTTTGATTTTTTTTACCTTACCATGAGGATGATCCTGTAGTAGCACTTGCCTCCTTCCAATTCGGATGGATGTAGTCATTAAAGACAGAACACGTCTTGATCTAGTACTAGTACTCTAGTAGTATTAGCCCTCTTCCCAAAAAGGAAATAATTGATGTTGGCTTTCACGTGACAAAGTACTAGAAGTACTGTAGCGGTTTGACCGAGAGTCCCTGCCATGACCTGCCCGGATGCAGAGAGTCACTTTTTCCCTGATCTTCACGTGCTAACCCTGCGTAGCACCTTCTTCCTTTATTTAATTCTTGAGTTAACTTCCGGGAAGATTCCTTGTATGCATATAGCAACCAGATTTGAAAAAAGACAAACCGATCCGGCTTCAGGCAATCGTCTCGGCAACTCCCGCTTGCAACAGCGGCGACTCGGTGAATCAGACGGAAATAACAGTATTTTGATGATCTTGATCCGTACTGATGAAACCTCCTTTGCACTTGGCTTTTTGCGGCGATGCAACGGAAAGTGATACGGCCACGACGGATCGCTTGGGCGCGTTTGACGGTGCACATAGACGCAATCCGGCTCTTCTCATCTGAAAATTATGAACTTCTCCATCCTTAGAAATATCCTCCAAGAACTCAACACCACTGCGGCGCAAGCCCCACGGTGGGCGCCAACTGTCCGTGGATTTGTCACGCCGGATGTCCTTAGTGTCGAGGACTTAGTCGCGAGGCCAACGCATCTATGTGGTAGCTTGAGAGGGGTTGAGCGGAATCGAGAGACGCAACACAAGACAAGAATTTAGACAGCTTGGGCCCTGTGAAACATCATCCCAGAAAAACCCTACATGCTGTTTGAGGCTAGGTCTCATTATCATCACGAGTGAGTCGCCGTAAACCGGCTCTCCTCTTTGTGTCTAGCCCTAAGATTGTTTCTTCTTGCTTGTAGCCTCTCCTTTAGAGCCCTGCCCCTCCTTATATATGTTGAAGGGGCGGGTTACATGTGGAGTCCTATTAGTATTAGGATTACTCTATTACAAGTGGAGTCCTAGTCTTGCTTCCTTCGTAGGAGAATAGTCCTTACGCTTTCCTCATAAACCGGCCCACCATCAAACGTGAACCGGCCTTCTGGGCCTTGGGCCTTGTCATCCGTCTGTCCCGTATGCCGGATCACCAGTGAGTCATAATGACCAGGTGGGTTGCTTGTAAACCGCCAGGTCAGGGTGGGTCGCCAGTGAATCGCCAAGTGCCAGCCGGATCTCAGTAAACCGCCAAGTCCGGCCGGGTTATACTTCCGGCCAGTTTACGCCACGGGGTATATCCCCGACAGAACCTGTTCAAGAGGAAACTACCTCTGCAGCACGAGATCGTTTCTCCGGTAACACACCGAAATCCATTATTTTCAGAAAATTTATCCAACAGTCTGCAAATACCTTTCCTTACGCTAGTCAAATGTTCAAGCTTCTAAATAAACCTGTTTCTATTTTTTCCAAAGAAAAAATAATACATCTAACACCGGTTAGGTTGTTCCTAACAGGACAAATACATGACTAATTTTGTACAAAAAATTTCAGTGTCCTCAGCAAGAAGCAGGGACCAACCTTTGCGGATACTATGTTTGCAGACACATGATCTCCATCTGCAAATCTGCTGATAGTTGTGACGATCCTCGCGAATTAGTACCAGTAAGCTATCTTAATTAATATCTTCTACTCCAATCATATGGCACATTCTGATCTTAAAAATACTACAACTCATCTTAAAACCGAGGACCCCTGAACCGCTCCCGGTTGGTGAATTGCTGATGGTTCGGAGATTTATCAGCGGCTTCTTCCTGGATCATTTCATCAATCCCACTGGTGATAATGAAGATTTCAGCATGCGTTCTCCTGAAACATTGAGTAAGAGTTAGCCGCTAAACATATAACACATGGATCCATTGTTTTCCATCTGATGAGGTCTTCGTATTTCATACACTATGATTAATTATGTAATGCACATATGTGTGGACAAATCATTGGAATTTAGCTACCATATGTTCAGTTGCAATTGTTGCAAAATCTGATGAATGTTCTTCCTGTGGACACTATTTGTTCAATTAAATATTATGGCGAATTTGCTTTTTGCGTGTCGATTCAAAATGGGATATTTTTGTCTATTTGTTCAATTAAATATTGTGGCGAATTTGCTTTTTGCGTGCCGATTCAAAATGGGATATTTTTGTTTTAACCTGGCAATTGCTCACTTTGCGGTTCAACTAAATGAGTGTGTGCGATCCACATCGGAAAGCATACGTCAATCATAGCGGAACCGTCGGTGATACACAGTAGATAGCAAACGATTTGCAGCGCTACTACGTGTGTGTAGGTTCTCCGGAACCGTTTGTGATATCGCGTTATCGCACACGAGAACTGGGAGTAAACTGTGCCCAATGCAAAATACAATCCCAGTCGTATTTTTTTAAGGAAACGTGTGGGATCCCAAATGAAAAGCACATGTCACTCTTGCGGCAACCGTCGGTGATACCTAACAAATCACAAATGGTCTGTAGCACTTGTATGTGTGCGAAGGGGCTCCTGAACGGTTTGTGATAGAACATTATCGCAGACGGTAATTGTTGGAAAACGTGTGCGCTAGAGTCTAGCATGGCGGACGGGTTACGCAGAAAACTCGTGTGCGATGGGGCACAAATCCCACACAGTTCATATGTTGGTCCGTGTGCCTTGCATACTGTTTCCCAAACGGTTTTTTACGACAGGCCGTATGGTTTCACTGCGTCATTAGAAACACTTAATCACCGATACCACATGTGCGAAAAAATTTAGTGTGTGCTGCATCAGACACGATTACATTTTGGAAGGCCTCTGGATCACTGTTCCATATCCCCGACGGTTTCTAGGTCGTGTGGGAAGGACCCCCTATCGCACATACTCACTTGGCGATGGTTCTGAAGGCCGTCGCGGAAAGGGGTTAAAAACCGTTTGTTAAGGACCGACGCGCACCAGTGCAACCTGATAAGCTCGAACCCAAATCGGAGAAATGTGTCTTCATAGGATACCCAAAGGAGACTGTTGGGTATACCTTCTATCACAGATCCGAAGGCAAGATATTCGTTGCTAAGAATGGATCCATTCTAGGGAAGGAGTTTCTCTCGAAAGAAGTGAGTGGGAGGAAAGTAGAACTTGATGAGGTATCGATTACCTGCTCCCTTATTGGAAAGTAGTTCATCACGTAAATCAGTTCAAGTGATTCCTACACCAGTAAGTGAGGAAGCTAATGATGATGATCATGAAACTTCTGATCAAGTTACTACCGAACCTCATACGTCAACCAGAGTAAGATCCGCACCAGAATGGTAAGGTAATCCTGTTCTGGAAGTCATGTTACTTGACCATGACGAACCTACGAACTATGAGGAAGCGATGATGAGCCCAGATTCCGCAAAATGGCTTGAGGCCATGAAATCTGAGATGGGATCCATGTATGAGAACAAAGTATGGACTTTGGTTGACTTGCCCGATGATCGGCAAGCCATAGAAAATAAATGGATCTTCAAGAAGACTGACGCTGACGGTAATGTTACTGTCTACAAAGCTCGACTTGTTGCGAAAGGTTTTCGACAAGTTCAAGGAGTTTACTACGATGAGACCTTCTCACCCGTAGCGATACTTAAGTCCGTCCGAATCATGTTAGCTATTGCCGCATTTTATGATTATGAAATTTGGCAAATGGATGTCAAAACTGCATTCCTTAATGGATATCTTAAAAAGAGTTGTATATGATGCGACCAGAAGGTTTTGTCGATCCAAAATGTGCTAACAGAGTGTGCAAGCTCCAGCGATCCATTTATGGGCTGGTGCAAGCCTCTCGGAGTTGGAATATACGCTTTGATAGTGTGATCAAAGCATATGGATTTATACAGACTTTTGGAGAAGCCTGTATTTACAAGAAAGTGAGTGGGAGCTCAGTAGCATTTACGATATTATATGTGGATGACATATTGTTGATCGGAAATGATGCTGAATTTCTGAATAGCATAAAAGGATACTTGAATAAGAAATTTTCAATGAAAGACCTCGGTGAAGCTGCTTATATATTGGGCATCAAGATCTATAGAGATAGATCAAGACGCTTAATTGGACTTTCACAAAGCACATACCTTGACAAAGTTTTGAAGAAGTTCAAAATGGATCAAGCAAAGAAAGGGTTCTTGCTTGTGTTACAAGGTGTGAAGTTGAGTCAGACTCAATGCCCGACCACTGCAGAAGATAGTGAGAAAATGAAAGTCGTTCCCTACGCTTCAGCCATGGGTTCTATCATGTATGCAATGCTATGTACCAGACCTGATGTGTGCCTTGCTATTAGTTTAGCAGGGAGGTACCAAAGTAATCCAGGATCTCCTCTCGTGGATGGGGGGCATGTTAAAGAGGATCTACACCCGAGCTATATTACCTGCTGAGCTTCCCAATACAGTTTGTTTCCCCCTAAACCCTTTCACTGTTATGCAGTCTCAACTGAACCGTGTGTGCATGGCGCTGTTGGCCCAATTGTGGCCAGAAATTGATGTTTTTGGGTGTATCTTCGGCTCATTTTTTCGTGTGGGAAATGTGACTATTTTGTCTGCCTTGTTGGAAGATTCTACCTCTGAGCTGCCAGTTCTGGAAGCCCCAATGTCTGTCCCTGCTGTGAGTTTGGAGGTGTCTGTTTCTGTGGATCCTGGTGCAGGCCCAATCGGGCGGATGATGATCAATGAGTCAGCACATGTGGACACTGTTCTCCTTCGTCGTAGTGCACGCGCAAACAAATATGATGGGTTCAGGGTGCCTCCGCTTACTGACAAGAGATTGACAACTTCCAAGGTCAAGCCTAGGAAAGATCCTTCTCTTCCTGGCCCCTACGCTGCTGGCATACCTAACACTAGAAGGCATGACAAGGTATCTGATACTGTCCCACCTCCTACTTCCATACATGCTATTCAGTCCATTGGGATTAATATGTGTGGTGTTCCTTCGAGTCGATTGAGCCTGCATAAGCTGCTTGCTAGCCAACGTAAGGCGTAAGAGTGATGGCGGTGATCCCGATGCAGCTTAAGGAGTGGAAAATTCTATGCTGGAATTTCCGGGGGATCAACTCCGACAAGAAGCACCTGGCGTTGCATAATGCTATTAATAGTAGTGGTTGTTCGGTTATTTGTCTGCAAGAAACAAAGCGTGCTACATTTGATACAGCTTTTGTTAAGCTTTTCTATCCCAAATTTTTTGATAAGTTTGAATTTGTGCCCTCTCAAGGGGCCTCTGGTGGTTTAATTGTGCTATGGGATAGCTCTGTTTTTTCTGGCACAGTGTTCTGCTCTGAATTTTTTGCTTTAAGCATTCAGTTAACTTCTGTGCAATCAGCCAAGTCTTGGAAACTGGTTAATGTGTATGGACCTTGCGCTGGGGCAGGTAGAGGTATTTTCACATCGTGGTTGTTTGATCTCGATATACCTAATGATGAAGACTGGTTAATCTATGGGGATTTCAACTTCATTAGAGCGCCAGATAATCGCAATTTGCCAGGTGGGGATGTCAATGATATGCTTACGTTCAATGATTTCATTCGTTCTCAGGCTCTGGTTGAGCTTCCGATTAAGGGTAGACAATACACGTGGAGCAATATGCGATCGATCCTTTGCTCGAACAAATCGATTGGTTCTTCACCTCGTCCAATTGGACTTCAAACTATTCTAACACCACAGGTGTCCCCCGCCCAAACCAAAGGTCTCGATCATACTCCTGTATGATTTCAATTCGATCCTCGATCCCAAAGAGCAAGGTGTTTAGGTTTCAAAACTTCTGGATTTCTCATCCAGGTTTCTTTGAGTTGGTGCAGTCCACTTGGGAGAAACATTGTTTTGCACCGAATTCGGCAAAACTTTTGTGCAAAATATTAAAGAACTTAAGGTACGCACTTAAGCGCTGGAGTAAACAACTTTCCCGTCTGAATCTGTGTATTCATAATTCCAATTGGGCCCTTATGGAAATTGACAATATCGAGGACAAAAGATCCCTCACTGTACCGGAAGCCAACTTCAAGGAGATTCTTAAGAACCATCTCGTTACCCTCCTTGATTATAAACGAGAATATTGGAAAAAGAGGTATACGGTCAGATGGTTCTCCTGTGGTGGTGATAATACCAAATTTTTCCACTCTGCTTTGCTTAGGAGAGATACATAAGAATTCCATAGCTTCGCTAAAACTTCCGGATGGCACGGTAGTATCTGATCATTTGGGTAAAGCACAAGAACTGTTCAATACTTACAGGGAGAGATTGGGTAAAAAAGGAGAGTATGACATGAAGTTTGATCTATCTAGAATCATCAAAAAGGTGGAGGGGCTCGACGAGCTAACCACACATTTCACTCATGATGAGATTGACAGGGTGGTGAGAGAGATACCTTCGGATAGAGCACCTGGCCCGGATGGCTTCAACGGGTGTTTTCTGAAATCGTGCTGGCACATTATCAAACATGACTTCTATAGATTATGCAACGATTTCTATGAGGGTGTCATTGATCTCCAGAGTCTAAACTCGAGCTTTATAACTCTCATCCCAAAAACCCAATCGCCGGAGACTGCCAATGATTTCAGACCCATCACGTTGCTCAACTGCTGTCTGAAACTGATAACTACACTGCTCGTTAACCGTTTGCAGAAACTTGTGCTCAAGATCATTCATCGGAACCAATATGGGTTCCTGAAAGGGAGATCGATCCAGGACTGTCTAGCTTGGGCGTTTGAATATATCCACCAATGCCAAGCATCGGGGAGAGCCTGTTGTATTCTAAAACTTGACTTCGCGAAGGCTTTCGATACCATCCAACACGAGCCGATGATTGAGATCATGAAGCATATGGGCTTCAATGAGAAGTGGTTGGGATGGATCAAATGTATCTTCTCTTCTGGGAGCTCCTCGGTGTTGCTTAATGGAACTCCTGGGAAACAGTTTGACTGTCTTTGTGGTGTCCGACAGGGGGACCCTTTGTCGCCGTTGATCTTCGTTCTCGCAGCGGATTTATTGAAGTCAGCAATCAATGATGCCAGTCGGTCTGGTTTACTGCAGCTGCCACTCCCCACTTCGGACAGTAGCTACCCTGTAATCCAGTACGCTGACGACACGATAGTTGTTTTCCCGGCTTGTCTATCGCAAGCGCATGTTCTCAAATCTATCCTGGTTGACTATGCGAAATCTGTGGGCCTAAAGATTAACTTTCACAAGTCGACTCTAGTCCCCATCAATTCTGATCCGTTACTGGCGGAGGAGATTGCTGCAATTTTTGGTTGCTCTATTGGCAGCATGCCCTTCACGTACCTGGGCCTCCCCATGGGCACCACACGCCCGACCATGACTGACCTGATGCCCCTGGTCTCCTCCGTTCAGAGAAAGGTGCCTGCTGCAACATCACTTCTGGACTATGGCTCCAAACTAACGTTGCTCAACTCGGTGGCTACCTCTTTGGCTATATATGCCATGTGTTCCATCAAAATAAACCCTAAGATTATTGAGCACCTTGATAAACTGAGAAGATCGTGTCTTTGGGTGAGGAAGTCAGATGATGGGGTTAGGGGCAGCTCGTTGGCTGCTTGGGATATGGTGTGCAAACCCAAAAGTAAGGGTGGTTTAGGGATCATTGATCTTAAGACCCAAAACCAAGGGCTCTTCTTGAAACAACTTCACAAGTTCTATAACAAACATGATGTTCCGTGGGTCAATCGACCGGGATACCTACTATGCGAGATAAAATACCGCATGCTTGACCCATGTGGATCCTTTTGGTGGAGAGATATCTTGTCTTTATCGATATATCTGAGAGGGGTCACCAAATCAGAGGTGTTTCTTGGTGACACGATCTTGTTTTGGAAGGACAACTGGAATCTGAGATATTTTTCAGACGAGATGCCTGAGAGCTTTTTCTTTTGCTAAAGACCCTGACATATCTGTGAGACATCTTCTGTCTTCTGAGAGATTGGGAGATGTGTTTTTCCTGCCTCTATCTTTGGAGGCTAAGAATGAAGTGATTCATCTGCAGTTAGAAACCCCGGGGATCTCCATAACTAATGATAAAGATGTGTGGTCTTGTGTTTGGGGAGATGGAGACTTTCGATCTGCAAAATACTATGCACACTACTTTAGTCGGGTGCAGGTTGATGTGATCTTTGGCTCGATTTGGAAAACCAAATGCACCATGCAATGGAAGGTGTTCCTGTGGCTGTTGTTGTCTGATAGATTGAACACTAGGAATATGCTCAGGAGAAGGCATTTCAGGATCCAGGATGATGACTATACCTGCCTACTATGCAACCACCCGCCGGAGGAAGACATTGTTCATCTCTTCTTCACTTGCCCCTTCAGCCGAGAGATCTTTGGGATGCACCGGGCATCTGTTGGCCAAATGACACCGATCGGATTAGAATGATGCATGAGGGCGAGAAACAGATGGGCAAGGCCGAAGTTTTTAGAAGTTTTTGCAGTAGCTGCTTGGGGTATCTGGAAGGAGAGGAATGATAAGCACTTCAGAGGGATTCAACCTTCTTTTGGGTCCTGGAGGAACAGATTCAAGAAGGACTTTGCTATGCTGGTTCATCGATCAAAGCAGGACCAAGGCCCCTACATTCTTTCAATAGTTGATTTGCTTTGATTGTGTTGTTTTCCTGGTTGTTTAGATAACCACCCCCCCCCTACTATGTAATTTGTATAGTGCTGGACACTCTAACCCCCTAACATTATATATTTAATATAAAGGCAGTGAGAGAATCTCACTGTCATCAGTTTAAAAAAAAGTAATCCAGGAGTGGATCACTGGACAGCG
Source organism: Aegilops bicornis (assembly GCA_021605145.1). NCBI lineage: Eukaryota > Viridiplantae > Streptophyta > Magnoliopsida > Poales > Poaceae > Aegilops > Aegilops bicornis. Next base: position 395,441,119 of record CM038673.1, on the reverse strand, counting down.
GTCAAGAATATCATGAAATACCTGAAAAGGACAAAGGATATGTTTCTCGTTTATGGAGATGACAAAGAGCTCATCGTAAATGGTTACGTCGATGCAAGCTTTGACACTGATCCATGACTCTAAGTCACAAACCGGATACGTATTTTTATTGAATGGTGGAGCTGTCAGTTGGTGCAGTTCCAAGCAGAGCGTCGTGGCGGGATCTATCTGTGAAGCGGAGTACATAGCTGCTTGAAGCGACAAATGAAGGAGTCTGGATGAAGGAGTTCATATCCGATCTAGGTGTCATACCTAGTGCATCGGATCCAATGAAAATCTTCTGTGACAATACTGGTGCAATTGCCTTGGCAAAGGAATCCAGATTTCACAAGAGAACCAAGCACATCAAGAGACGCTTCAATTCCATCCGCTATCAAGTCAAGGAGGAAGACATAGAGATTTGCAAGATACATACGGATCTGAATGTTGCAGACATTGACTAAGCCTCTCTCACGAGCAAAACATGATCAACACCAAGACTACATGGGTGTTAGAATCATTACAGTGCAATCTAGATTATTAACTCTAGTGCAAGTGGGAGACTGAAGGAAATATGCCCTAGAGGCAATAATAAAGTGTTATTTATATTTCCTTATATCATGATAAATGTTTATTATTCATGCTAGAATTGTATTAACCGAAAACTTAGTACATGTGTGAATACATAGACAAACAGAGTGTCACTAGTATGCCTCTACTTGACTAGCTCGTTAATCAAAGATGGTTAAGTTTCCTAACCATGGACAAAGAGTTGTCATTTGATAAACGGGATCACATCATTAGAGAATGATGATATTGACTTGACCCATCTGTTAGCTTAGCACGATGATCGTTTAGTTTGTTGCTATTGCTTTCTTCATAACTTATACATGTTCCTATGACTATGAGATTATGCAACTCCCGAATACCGGAGGAACACTTAGTGTGCTATCAAACGTCACAACGTAACTGGGTGATCATAAAGATGCTATACAGGTGTCTCCGATGGTGTATGTTGAGTTGGCATAGATCGAGATTAGGATTTGTCACTCCGAGTATCGGAGAGCTATCTCTGGGCCCTCTCGTTAATGCACATCACTATAATCCTTGCAAGCATTGTAACTAATGAGTTAGTTACGTGATGTTGCATTACGGAACGAGTAAAGAGACTTGCGGGTAACGATATTGAACTAGGTATTAAGATACCGATCATCGAATCTCGGGCAAGTAACATACCGATGACAAAGGGAACAACATATGTTGTTATGCGGTTTGACCGATAAAGATATTCGTAGAATATGTAGGAACCTGTATGAGCATCCAGGCTCCGCTATTGGTTACTGACCAGAGATGAGTCTCGGTCATGTCTACATAGTTCTCGAACCCGTAGGGTCCGCATGCTTAACGTTCGATGAAGATCGATATTATGAGTTTATGTGTTTTGATGAACCAAAGGTTGTTCGGAGTCCCGGATGTGATCACGGGCATGACGAGGAGACTCTAAATGGTCGAGACATAAAGATCGATATATTGGAAGCCTATGTTTGGACATCGGAATGGTTCCGGTTGAGTTCGGGCATTTACCGGAGTACTGGGGGGTTACCGGAACCCCCCGGGGAGTACATGTGCCTTTGTGGGAGAGAGGAAGAGGCGGCCTAGGAGGGCCCCCCCAAGCCCAATCCGAATTGGGAGGGGGGCCGGCCCCCCTTTCCTTCCTCCCTCTCTCCTCCTTCCTTCTTCTCCTACTCCTACTTGGAAGGGGGGAATCCTACTCCCGGTGGGAGTAGGACTCCCCTAGGGCGCCATAGAGAGGGCCGGCCCTCCCCCTCCTCCACTCCTTTATATACGGGGGAGGGGGCACCCCATAGAAACACAAGTTGATCATTGTCTTAGCCGTGTGCGGTGCCCCCCTCCACCATAACCCACCTCGGTCATATCGTCGTAGTGCTTAGGCGAAGCCCTGCGCCGGTAGCTTCATCATCACCATCATCACGCCGTCGTGCTGACGAAGCTCTCCCTCGACACTCAGCTGGATCAAGAGTTCTTGGGACGTCACCGAGTTGAACGTGTGCAGATCGCGGAGGTGCCTGTCACGCCCAATATGCGACCCTATCCAAAAGGAACTCGAAGGTCCCACCAAGGATAGACCCGCATATTGAAACGCTTTTGCAAGGTGGATATCATTACATCAACATTACATAATAGATGGGGATACATACATAAGGCACAAATGCCACAAGAATACAACAACATCATATACAAGATCAACATCCGACTACGGATGAAACATAAACAAACTCAAGCGACATCCACCACCTTTAGCACAGGCCGACTGGAACCTATCCACGATCGAAGAAGAAGCGGAAGAATAACTCCAATACAAGCAAGCATCGCTCTCACGTCATGATCATCGCAAACCTGTACTGCAATCTGTTGGTGTAGTAATCTGTGAGCCACGAGGACTCAGCAATCCCATTACCATGGGTATCAAGACTAGCAAAGCTTAATGGGAAAGGAAGGGGTAAAGTGGTGAGGCTGCAGCAGCGACTAAGAATATATGGTGGCTAACCAACGCAAAAGAGAGCGAGAAGAGAAACAAAGGAACGGTCATCAACTAGTAATGATCAAGAAGTGATCCTAAACTCCTACTTACGTCAGACATAACCCAGAAACCGTGTTCTCCTCTCGATCAACCCCGAAAAGAGACACCCACGGTTACGCACACGGTTGGTGTATTTTAATTAAGATCAACTTTGGGTTTTCTACAATCGGACATTAACAAATTCCCATCTGCCACATAACCGCGGGCACGGCTCTCGAAAGTTTATACCCTGCAGGGGTGTCCCAACTTAGCCCATGATAAGCTCTCGCGATCAACGAAGGATATTCCTACTCCCGGAAGACCCGATCAGTCTCGGAATCCGGCTACAAGACATTTCGACAACAATAAAACAAGACCAGCAAAGCCGCCGGATGTGCCGACAAATCCCGATAGGAGTCGACGTACCTCGTTCTCGTGGGCACACCGGATAAGTCAAGCTACGAGTAAAACCAATCCTCGAGTTGCCCGTGGTGGCCCAAGCAGTTGCTCGGTTCGGACCAACACTCGAAGGAGCACCGCCCGGGGCTAAAATAAAGATGACCCTCGGGCTCCGGAAACCCAAGGGAAAAAGGGCATAGGTGAGGCAAATGGTAAAACCAATGTTGGGCCTTCTTTGGAGGAGTCTTATTCAAAGCGAACTGTCAAGGGGTCCCATAAATCACCCGACCGCGTTAGGGACGCAAAATCCGGGAACATAATACCGATATGACGGAAACTAGGGCGGCAAGAGTGGAACAAAACACCAGGCATAAGGCCGAGCCTTCCACCCTTTACCAAGTATATAGATGCATTAATTAAATAAGATATATTGTGATAACCCAACAAGTACACATGTTCCAACAAGGAACAACATCTCCATGTTCCAACAAGGAACAAACTTCATCTTCACCTGCAACTAACAACGCTATAAGAGGGGCTGAGCAAAGCGGTAACATAGCCAAACAACGGTTTGCTAGGAAGGGTGCAAATGGTTAGAGGCTGAGATGGCAATTTGGGATGGCTTGATAAACAGGTAATAGGTAGCGCAGTATAGCGATAGAACGAATCAACTAGCATAGCAATGATAGTAGTGAGATCCAGGGTAGCGGTCATCTTGCCTGAAATCCCGCAAGGAAGAAGAACGAGTCCATGAAGAAGATGAAGCCACGAAGACGAACCAAGCGGAGACGAACGAATCCTCACGATCGCAACGAAACAGGAACTAACAAGAAGAAGCACACAACATAGTAAACACACCACACATGAACAAGACATGATGCACCACAAGCATGATTCATGACAAAGCTACATGAAGCTACTCATGGCAAGAGATGATGCAAACGAGAGCAACACATCAAAGCAAGTTTAAATGAGGCCGGGAACAACATATAACAATTCCGGTAAGTCCTCATATGCAAATTTCGAAATAGGTCCAGATCTGAATAACTTTATGTTCAAGTTGTTAAACAGCAATTTAAGATGCACCACGATGATCTACACGAAATTCTAGTCAAGTTACATATAAAGTTCATTTAATTCGGAGCTACGGCCTAGAAGATATGAGCAAAACAAGTTAAGCATGGCATTGATGCAAAATACATGCAAACATCAAGCAAATACCTCAAAACATGGATGCAACATGATAATATGAAACTACATGCAAAATCAAGCAAGTTTCATATAGAGCACACTCAAAACGGAGCAACGGTTCAACACATACACCCTATACAAGTCATAACAACAATCTGTCCAAAACAGCAACTAAGCATATTGCAAGCATCAAAACAACATGCTACAGGACCTCAACAAGAAAACAAAAGGCATGGGCATGATGTACAGGTAAAGCATTATAAAACATGAACACTGAGCTATCTCCAGAAATCACTAGAACATGCTCAAAAACACATGGCAAGATTGCAATTAATAACAGTTTCAGACTTTGGCTGAAATAACATCAGGTTGCAATGTTTAGAGCTATCAAACAACATGTTACAGGAACTTATCATGGCAAACAAAGGCATGGCATGAATCTACTAATTGCATAGAACAAAAATCCTTTAGTGACCATGAGCCAAAAAGGATCATAAGATATGATGGCACCCATGTAAACATGGCAAGTTATATTACAGTTTCATACATGGCAGGAACAACAATAAGTAGGCATGTTGGTGAGCTTGAACCACTCACCACAGAGCAATACATGGCATGGCAAGGTAACCAACAGCAAGAAGACATGGCATAGAAGCTATACATGGCAAGAACAACATCATAGCATACACGGATCAACTACAACAACCTTGGCAAAATTGAATAACATGTAAACAACCTGCCAGGAAACATTTTATAGCAAAAGTAGAGCTCGATTGACTCAAGCTATGGCACTCCATAATTGCAAACAAGGGTATGGATGGATAGATCAAGACATGTAGAACAAAACATCCTTACTGAAGTATCTCAAAATAAGCATGGATATCTCGGTAGCATCAAGTTAACATGGCATCAAAATATCAGCTAAACAGAGCTGAAATCAGCAACATCAGGACACCTAGTTTGCATGCTTGTGCTAGTCACCACATAGATCACAAAAATACATGGAATATACCCCTGGAAAGATGGCATGGCATATTACAAAACACATGTAGGACTCAAATTCATAGGATGCACACATCAATCATGGCAAAAATGACAAAAGTGCATGTTCTGATAAAAATCAGAAACTAACATCACATAGAACTCTTCCGACAGCACTTAGGGCATCAAGATGAGCTCAAATGAAAATGATTCAATGAGATAAAATGATCTACTCTTCGAGTCGAACATTTTGACATATTATACGCACAAAACGGAGCAACGATGACAGAGTTATGGCATGACGAAAATGCATGAAAAAATATCACAGATTCGGGACTTGGTGGAAAATCAACCTCTCCGAGAAGTCAACGGGACGGGAAGGTGCGGGACGGAGGGATCCGGTTCGGGCGCGGGGAGGCGTTGGTACGAGGAGGTGGTGGATCTGGTCCACCTGACCAGATCCGGCGAGGACGGTGGCGCCGGGCGACGACGGGCGATCACGGAGATGACGGGACGGCAAGGCCACGGAGGCGAGGCGAGGGCGACGCTGGCGCCGGACGACGGGCGCGGGCCGGGCTGCGCTGGGCGAGGCGGCGGGCACCCGCGGGCGGGCGGCGGCGGCGGGCGCCACGGCCGGGCGGCTTGCCGGGCGGAGGCGGCGCATGGCGGCGGCGTAGGGTCGCGGCGCTGGCGAGGAGAGGGCGCCGGCGGAAGGGCGGCGGTTGCCGGCGCGGCCGGCGAAGCGGAGGAGCGCGGCGAAGCGCCGAGGGCGGCGGCGCGCTGGCTCCTCCGCCCAGATCGCCCGGGCGCGGGACGGGCGGCTGTGGCCGCTGGAGGAGGAGGAGGAGGTGGGCGACGTGGCGGTTGCCATCGCCACGGACGGCGGCAATGACGGGCTAATCCGGGCAAGGCCAAGTGGCGGCGGCGGCGAGGTGGCTCGCGCCGAATTTGAGGAGGAGGCGGCGGTGATGATTGGGGCGTGGAACTGAGGAGGAAGGTGGAGGTAGGTGGAGGGGTTAGGCTGCCCAAAATGGACAAGGGTGTCCATTTATAGCACATAGCTAGGGTTTTGGGGTTTTGGGGCCCTACGATCGCGATCGTGCGGCTCAGACGGAGGAACTAGGTGGGCTGAGAAGAGAGGCCTCGGGCTGAGAGGAGAGAAGAGAAGTGAGACCCGGTGGTATTAGGAGACCGAAACGTCCGGCGAGAATACCGCAACGATGCCGCTTATAAATTTAACGATTGGGCTATCAAACGAGCTCGAATGCGACGAAACTTGACAGCGGTCTAGGTGCTATACCAAGGCCGCTTGACAAACCTCGGTCCATTCCGAGACCGTTTAACAACCGCACATGAAAAGAGGTAAAAGGGGGCGCCGGGAGACATAGGAGCGCCGGATTGCAAAACGGACAACGGGGAAAATGCTCGGATGCATGAGACGAACACGTATGCAAAATGAAATGCACATGATGACATAATAAAAAAACGCAGATGATGACATGGCAAAGTGCAACACGCAAGTAAATGACATGGCAAAGACGACGAATAACTGGCAGACACCTGGCGCATCGAATCTGGGGCGTTACAGTGCCGTACTTTCGGTACTAGGATCGGTCGGATCATGAAGACGTACGACTACATCAACCGTGTTGTCACAATGCTTCCGCTTACGGTCTACGAGGGTACGTGGACTACATTCTCCCCTCTCGTTGCTATGCATCACCATGATAAATCTTGCGTGTGCGTAGGAATTTTTTTGAAATTACTGCGTTCTCCAACATCTCGAACAAGTAACATACCGATGACAAAGGGAATAACGTATGTTGTTATTGCGGTTTGACCGATAAAGATCTTCGTAGAATATATAGGAACCAATATGAGCATCCTAGTTCCGCTATTGGTTATTGACCGGAGATGTGTCTCGGTCATGTCTACATGGTTCTCGAACCCGTAGGACCCGCACGCTTAACGTTCGATGACGATTTGTATTATGAGTTATGTGTTTTGGTGACCTAAGTTTGTTTGGAGTCCCGGGTGAGATGTCGGACATGACGAGGAGTCTCAAAATGCTCGAGAGGTAAATATTCATATATTGGAAGGTAGTATTCGGACATCGGAATGGTTTCGACTGATTCGGGTATTTTACCGGAGTATCGAGGGGTTACCGGAACACCTCGGGAAAGTATTGGGCCTACATGGGCCTTAGTGGAGAGAGACACGAGCCCGCAAGGGGTGGCCGCGTCCCCCCCCCCCCATGGGAGTCCGAATTGGACTAGGGGAGGGGGCGGCGCCCCCCTTTCCTTCTCCCTCTCCCTCTCCTTCCTTTTCCCCTCCGGTAAGAAAAGAAAAAAGGGGGTGAATCCTACTAGGAGCGGAGTCCTAGTAGGACTCCCCCGCATGGCGCGCGCCTCCTGGCTGGCCGCCTCCTCCTCCCCTCCTTTACATACGAGGGCAGGGGGCACCCCATAGATCATCAATTGTTCTCTTAGCCGTGTGCGGTGCCCCCTCCACAGTTTACTCCTCCGGTCATAGCGTCATAGTGCTTAGGCGAAGCCCTGCACGAATCACATCACCATCACCGTCACCACGCCATTGTGCTGACGGAACTCTCCCTCGTCCCTCTGCTGGATCAAGAGTTCGAGGGACGTCATCGAGCTGAACTCGGAGGTGTTGTATGTTCGGTACTAGATCGGTTGGATCGTGAAGACGTTCGACTACATCAACCATGTTAACCTAACGCTTCCGCTTTCGGTCTACGAGGGTACGTGGACACACTCTCCTCCTCTCGTTGTTATGCATCTCCTAGATAGATCTTGCGTGATCGTAGAAAATTTATTGAAATTGCATGCTACGTTCCCCAACACGGAGAAGGTGAAGATGAAGAAGAGGACGAGGAGGGAGCAGAAAATGAACAAGAGGAAGATGAGGAACATAGCGATGAGGAGGAGGAGTACGACGACGATGGCGGACCTCCACCAACTCAGACAACCCAGCTTGAGAGGAGGAACGTGCCGAAGAGGGATTGGGCAAGTCCATCCCCGTTTCAGAGAGCGCGTCCTACTCAACACAAGAAGGCGGCGACTGAGAACCGTTCAAAGAACAACGAGGACCGTGCCTCGAAGAGGGGGAGGAGGAAGTGAAGTTGCTGCCGTTGAACTAGTCCATTGAACTGGTTAAACCTTTTATGTTGGCTTCGTGAAACTATTTGGTATTTGTTGAACTTGCTATGTAAAACTTTGTGCTACATGTGCGGATGTGTGCTATATTTCTTAGTTGAACCATTTGCTTCATGAACTATTATTCATATGGAGTTGTGACACATATGTTTGCTGTTTTTAAGTCTATAAAATTGTTGTGGCAAAAAAATTGAAGATAAAATACAAGTTGTGTGTAGAAAATGCACTATGATCAGACCCTACCGTAACGGTAGGGTTGCACAGCCTATCGCTAACCTTCTGGCGGTAGGGGTCCTCACTCCACGGCCATGGGTACTATGACCTGAAGTGGCAGATGTTCTACAGTAGGGTTGCACACCTTACCGCCAGGGCTCATGAGGGTAGGGTTGCACATCCTACCGCCGAAGTCTCTGGCGGTAGGTCGTATGCCAGGTCGGCATCTAGCTGTTGGCGGGACGGCGGCTGCCATTACCCTACCACCAAAGGTTCTGATGGTAGGCTAGGTAATCCTAGGAAAAGGGTCAAATGTCAAAAAAAATTGAACCGGGGCCAGATCTGGTTAAACATATTCAAAAGGGTCAAAACACGACGTGCCGGTCACACTTTGACGAAATGAGAAACCTACCTCCTGGCAACACCAGGAACTTGTACAAAGACGATATACGATGAATACAATTAGCACGGCTTCACCAGTAAAGTTACACTTGCAACAAAGATTTTCTATCAGAATAGAAGCGGTTCGTCATTTTCAGATTCGCATTACTACATGGTGTCATTAGATAAAGCATGAGCATTACTACTTGTTCGCACAAGAAAAGGCAAATGTGGTTGAGTTGCACTAGCTAGATTTTTTTTTTCTTTTTTTGGCAGGAGCACTAGCTAGATTCAAGAGTGGGAGCGATCTCGCACGGAGCACATACAAATTCACGCCATTGGTTTGACCATCACATGACACAAAAATTAACAAGGATGGGAGAAGAAATGCGGTAGTCAAAAAGCAATAAGTACCACTCGCAACAAGCAAAACCACGAATGAAAGATCAGCACAAATTGATGCGTCTTCAGAATATCATCGAGTCCAAAAGATGCTCAGATAGCATAGCGGCGACATTGCTTATAACAGTCTCATAGAGAAAATAAGGTACCCTTCGATTCCTGCTGAATGGAAAGGGGGACATCACAGTGGCGCAGTGTGTGAGTAGTCACCAGAAATGGGAGCATGTGAGCTGACTTCGAACAAAATCTCGGAACGTAGTCACCGCCCTGAATCATAGCAATGATAGAATCAGCAGCCAGGGATTCACATTTGTACAATATTGTGAGCAAATGAGCTGAGCTGCTGGTAAAATACGTAACCGAAGATAAAAGATTGTATATTCAGATGAACTGAGAAATAGTGACAACTATGAACTTCATCGGGAAAAAAAATGACAACTATGAACAGCGAAACTGTGTCAAATGGGCTATTCGGTGAACTTCCAAATCCCCAGACAAAATAGGTACATAGCGTGGGAGCTGAAAACATCTACTGACTGCATGCAATGAACTACAAAGTGCTTAACAAGTAGCAGGATGATGAAGAACACACAACCAAGCTGTATCCTTGTCAACCATAAAGATCGCCTAATGGAAGGGGGGAAATTGGTTGTGCCACTACAGAACTTAAGAATAAATATGACCCAACCCATCACCGAAAATAAGTCAAAGAAAGAGAAGAGAAGAGAAGAAAATTAAGGTAAGTTTAAAATGAGGCGGTTCATGGTTATTTTCAGCTATTTTAACCTCAAATCTGTTCTGGGTCACATTGCATAACAAATACTAGCAATATTTGTTTCCTTCATTCTATCGGATAAGGACCATGACAAGAAAAATGAGGAATCACCATGAAAATTACAAGTAAAAAGACTTGTTTTCTTTAAATGAACTAAGATCCAGTGAATTCCTAGAAATTTTTGTATAAAATCTAACTTCAACTTCAATTCAATTTGGCAATCACCCTTGGAATTCTGAAGGTAAGCTAAAAGTTATCTATGACAGCTTAAAACAAGAACAGGTGGAATGTGTGCTGAAACTCAATACAATCCAAGTAAAAGTTGCGAAGGTAAACAAATGAACATTATGTTGGCATTGGTGCGAACTTTACTTCCCGCGTGCTAAATAATCTGTGCTATGGAAGTCGCTTAAAGGTACCATAATTGAAGGGATATAGTGCCATGATGCCATCAAACTTCATCTGTAAAGTGCTTTCAAGTTAATGTAAAGATGAATTGCTAATTACCGGCAAGCTTTGGGAAGCAATCAGAACAGGATGAACAAAGCATGTTATTAGCTCTTCTACCACCAGAATATATTATCTCTAACCAACAAGAAGTAAGGAGGACAATGTGGTAAGATATATAAGAACTGCTAAACAAACTTCCATTTTGGAATAGTGACTTCTCATTCCTTGCCGCCTGGGAAGAAATGCTTAGAACATTACAGATCCTATTACTAATGGATACGCTTGTGCTTCCAAACGCTATTAGCCTAGTAAAGCTGATGCATTTATACACATGCAACAAACTAGTTAAACCTTAAACGCAAACACATATGAAAATGAATACGTGCAGGTAAGCATTCTATCAAGCAATATCACTGGGAAAAAATGACATGAAGAGGGAAGGAAGATCTTACGAATGGCCGAAATTCGTCAAGCCATTACGCTCCAGCCAGGAAGGCAGGCGGCCATGCCAGGGAGTAGGCGAAGATGGGGTCCCCATACTCCTTGCCATCCTCCATCGCCAGGCGCTCCAGCTTGCAAGTCTTGAGATCGAACGAGTAGCGCCCATAGCCCAGCATCTGGATGAACAGCTTCCCTGTGCGCCCGGCGTCCATGTCGGTGAGCATGATGCTCGCCGACCTGGCCCTCCTGTCCCTGGGCACGCTCGGCAGTGCGTCGTACAACTTGCTAAGGTTCATCTCCCTCTCAAGACGCCACCCATTGTCGCTCCACCTGGTCTCCCCACGCACCCAGAGCTGCATCATCTGGTTCTCCACGGTCGCGATGCAGAGCTGCCCGTCCTCCGGCATCTCCCCGACGCGGTACTTGCTGAAGTGGTCCGACAGTGCAGCCGGCGCCAGCATGTAAGAGAAGTGCAGTGTGGAAGGGTCTAGCACGAGCACGCGACCGGAGTTGCAGATGTGCCAATAGAGCTTCCCGGCGGCGTGCACGCAGCGTCGCTCGAAGCACCAGGGCTCGAATTCGACCTCGACGTCCACGGCCCGCGGGAGCGCGCGCCAGCGGCACTGGCCCTCGTCGACGGACGCGACCCAGGCGCGCGGGTGCCCGTCGTCGATGGCGAAGCAGACGACCTCGAAGCAGAGCTTGCTCGGGTGCGCGCGGGAGAGAAGCGCGGAGCCGATGTAGAACCTGGAGGGGCGCCAGAGGCGGTCATCGGGCACCGTGGAGCGCGGCGGCGGCCGGAGGAGCGCGCGGCGGCGGGTAGCCGGGTCGAGGACGAGGAAGCGCGGGAGGATCCCCCCGGGGAGCGCCGCGGTCGGCTCGAGGAGCAGGAGGCCCTGGAGAGAGTCGTAGAGCTTGTAGCGGGAGGCGCCCGGGGCGAAATCGAGGGAGCTGAGCGGGGAGGAGGAGCCGAGGGGGACGAAGACGGCGTCTTGGAGGGGTTGGTGCTTCTGCTTGACGGGCGGCGGGAGGCAGGTTTTAACGGGGTGATGGAAGTAGCCGAGGAGGGGAGGGGCGCGGGGGAGGCAGCGGGAGGCGGCGCGGCGCCAGTAGTGGCAGGCGAGGGCGGCGCGGAGGAGGTCGACGAGGGAGAGTCGGCGGAGGACGTTGCGGAGCACGTCCCCGGTGAGGACGTCGGCCGCCTTCGTCTCCGTCGGCGGTGGCGGCAGGAACGAGGTCGGCGAGCTAGAGGAAGGTGGGGTTTTGGTTTTGGGCTTGGGTTTGGGCTTGGGCTTGCGTCCGCCCCTCTTCTTCCCAGTCTTCGGCGCCATTGCCGGTGGCGGTGGTGTACTTGTGGTGGAGCGGTCTGGCAGAGGAGGGTTCTGGAGAGGGAGCAGATCGGGGTACCCGAAAGCAGCGGAAAAGGCACGCTCTGCTCCGGTGGAAGGAGGAAAGGGGAGATGAAAGGGGTGGACCGATTTCCAATTTTAGAATTTGTTTTCTTTCGAAATGCAATTGTATTTTCGAAGTTTACATACGTAGCTTATTTTACACGCTTATCTTTCTTTTCTTTTCAAACAGAAAGAACGTCTGCGAATCAACGTATGGTTGGATGGTTAGAGGGGCTATGGTATTCTCTGCCCACCAAGGTTCAAATATTGTGCTCGTATTTATTCTTGAATTTATTTCAGAATTTCCAGCGATGCGCATTTAGTGGGAGGAGACGTTCCCGTCGACAACAAGGTGCCTACGGTGACTTCATAAATTTCAAGGTGATATACCGGCTCAGTCTTCTAAAGGTGCTCATAAAGGTAGGATGTGCATGTGTGCGTTCATAGGGATGGATGTATGCGTGTGTATATAAGTGCTTGCATATGTATTGTGTTAAAAAAAACAGAAAGAACGCCATGCAAAAAAAAAACAGCGGTGGCGGTGGTGTACTTGTGGTGGGGCTAGGGAGCAATTTACATAGCCTATTTGAATTTTAGAATTTGTTTTCCAAATGCAATTGTATTTTCGACATTTACATAGCTTATTTTACACGTTTATAATAAGAAAGAACGGAAATGTAGGATGCATTTTTACACGTGAAGACAGGCATTTGACGAATAATTACTGCGTGTGATTTAGGTGATTCTGCCATGGGTAAGTTTTTGTTTTATTCTCTCATACGAACCTAATTACATCAATTTTGTATCACGTCGAGCACACGGGCCTTAAATGTCTGGAAAGTGGTTCTCCAGGGCGCTTTGCCGCATACCTCCTGTGTGGGTGATTTTAGGGCTACTAACATCGTCCTCTCTGTGCCTGCTCTCCACCGCCCTTATCTTGGTGCTATTAGGGGCCTGGAAGAGCTGCAACGTCATGGTCTTTCGATGCATCAACCGATGCCTAATGTCGTCCCTATAAACATCGTAGCGGATGTCCTTCCGTGGTGTTGGCGCTGCTCGCGCTTCATTTGTAGAACTATCCTAGAGGCATGGATCAAGACTTTTCCGGTGTCACCCCAATTTTGTTTGTGCTTTCCCTGTTTGCAACCCCCTCCCTTCATAAACACCCTTGTAGCAGATCCTATTAGCCTTATAAGCAGCTTAAGTAAAAATATGTTCATTGGGCGAATACCCTCCCCTCCCCCCCCCCCCCCTCCCCCTCCCTCCTTATTTTTCAAAAAGAGTGCCACATGAACCGATGAGCCAATACAGATAAGTAAATTGTTGCTAAAAGTCTAGCTCAATGAATTCAAAATACGTCTTATATTACAAAATGGATGGACAATATTTATAGCTCAAATTTTGTACATATTTTTATATGTATATACACCCATTTTGACTTTTTCTCAACGGAAAATCTACATATCAAATTTTTGATCCCTACGCTCAATGGATGTCGGATTAAAGGAGGAGGGGAGGTGAGCAATGGGAGGTGGGAGAAGGAGAGGAAGGGGAATGAGAAGGAAGAAGAATAGTAGATGGGGAAGGGTGTGCGGAGGGGGGTGGGTGAGCTCGACACCGATGAGGCGACCACTATAATTGTATGTGTAAGAGCATCTCCAGCCGTTGGCCCCCCAGGGGGCGCCTAAAATCGCCGCCTAGGGGCGAGCCGGCGCAAAAAAAGGGCCTGGGGCGAGTTGGTCCCCAGTTGCCGGCCCCAGGGCCGCCCCCAGATGCGTCTTTAATTTAAAAAAAATGTTCGGCGAAGTTCGGTTAAACACGGCTAAATTTCGGCAAACTTTGGCATATATTACATGTTCGCGACGCGCTATATAGCAAATATAACTAAAAAAGAAATTGATGAATGCCGAGTAGTCGCCGCCATCCTCGCCACCGTCGTCGTCGGCGGCCTTCTCCTCCTCGACGCGGCCGTCCCTGGTGGACCCCTGACTGGCGTCGCCAACGTGGGCTGGTGGCGGCAGCGCGTCGTCGTCGTTGTCTTCGATGACGACGACTCCTCCTTCGTCGTGAACCCTGACTGGCGCTCCCTCGCCATCTTCAGGGAGTCCTTGCGTGCCCATTCCAAGGCCGCGTCGTCGTCGAGCTCCACGTCGCCGTGCTCCGTCTTCACGGCGGGGAGACCCGGCTTCGTTTTCACCGGTGCGAGCCCCGGCTCCGTCTTTGGCTTGACGAAGCGCGGAGGAGCCGACGAGGAGGCGCGCCGGCCGCCCTCGTTGATAGCGATGCGCTGCCGCGAGTGGCAGCCAGCGGCGTCTCGCTGCTGAGCTCGGCCTTGACGCGGTAGCGCCGAGAGCCGGAGGAGTGGGAAGAAGAGTGCGAGGAGGAAGACGAGGAGCCGAACCTCCTGGGCATCCATTGCCGGTAGCGTCGGCGGTGGGCGAAGCGGCCGCCCTCGCCGGGGAGGGTACGCCCGGTAGCGGGTTGTTGCCGCCCTCAAGGTGCGTCAAGACGCCCTCGGCGTGTGGCGGGGACGCCCGCCACAGTGGCGCCCTCGGCATTCTTCGTGCCGCCACCACCGGCGCCCGTTGGTGGGCGCAAGCCTCTTCTGGCAGCGGCCTTTCAATCGCCGTCCACGCCGCGTGGTTGTCGGCGGCGTCTTGGGCGAAGCGGCTGCTTTCGTCGGTGAGGAAGGCGCACGATCTCCACCTCGGCGGCCAGTAGGGTGCGCGCCGCAGCGTCGGGCAACGGGAATAGGCACTCCCGTTCTTGAGCCTCCACCGTCGGCCAGCGCGCATGTCCGGTGGCGCCGGATGTTAACCTCGAACAGAGCCACGACTTCGCTCATGGAGAGAGCCGGCTGCCGCCGCCTCGTCGCCCGGGAAACGTTCGGCCATCGGGAGAGGGAGAGGGAGGGCTCGGCGACGGCACACGAGAGAGGTAGAGCTCAGCGGCTAGGGCTGGTGTGGCCAGAGGCGAGGGAGGCCGCCGGCTTATATAGTCAAGACGCTGCGTGTACGTCTGCGGGAGGGGAGGCGTCGGCCGCCCGGTGACGCGCCGCCCGTGAGGAATCAATGGCAAGGCTGACCGGCGGCGGCAGCGCGGCAGCCTTGGCATTGATTCCCGCGGGAACCGAAGCAATGAGGGCGACGAAGCGCCCGTCTCGCTGACTCGGCGGGCCCGCGGCTCTTTCGCGCCAAAAACGATTCGTCCGGCGCCCCCGGGCGTCCCCAAGCGCGCCGGGTTCGGGCTGGATCCGCCGGCGCTGATTTCGGCCCAGGCCGGTAAAAATCAGGCTCCTGTGGGCGCAACTGGGCCGTTTTTTCGGCGTCGGCGCGAAAAAATCGTCTGGGGAGGCCTTTCTGGGGGCACGGCTGGAGATGCTCTAATAAGCACACACCCACCCCCCGGTCTTAGCAGTAGGCTATTTTGATACGCTGGGGTGGCAGAACTTACGTCGTGCAGCATTGATCACATTCAAGAAAGGTAATGGCAGTTTGAACGAAGTTGTTGCCACCGGGACGAAGTGGGTTGAGGCATTTATGCAATTACATTCTAGTATTCAGGTTTATTCAACAATTACATCAATAAAACGTAAGTTACATGACACAAAAATGATAGCACTAGAAAATACTTATGAATATAAATCCATGGTATTAGCTTTGGGTCACATAGCCCAAATATAATTAGTCTCATTATCGGCCAATCTTAGAGATTGAAGCGATTGGTGCCACACTTGAATAAACTTATGAAACAAAACTGTTCAGTTCCATACATTTCAAGACTGACATGTGATTCCATTGTCCCACTTGGAAGTTTTAACAATGCCATGATAAATATATGCTGCTGTGCAATTGACTTGTAAATGGCAGTGCTTAGATTGAGTTAAAGTGGTCTACAAATACAGGCCAGGGTAGCTACCAAGAAGCTACCCAAAGAATAGATTATATAACCCAACAGAATGAAATACGCAGTTCACGTAAATTTTGTTAGGTGACATACAAAGTGCCCCGGAGATTATTGCTGGTGCTGTAGTCAGGACTCGAGCTGCATTTGTAGCGCCAATTACCAAGTCCAAGGTTATTGCTGCAGCAACTTGACGAGATCGTGCACAGAGTTTGTGTAAAGATCTGGATGGATGGTATTTGAGGCATCCTGAAGTTCTGGTAAGGTAGTCACACCTGCAAATGCAACGCAGGTCCAAGGCATTTGAGAACTTTCAGTAAACACGAGTACGAGATTGTTCAATACATATGAGAAAGGGCAAAAGTTCCTCGCCTGACAGAACAAGGAGGGTCTTGCAACCAGTATTCTGGCCAAATAGTATGTCTGTGTCTAGTCTGTCACCAACCATGCACATTCTCGACGTTTCCAAATTGAAGCTGTAACAGTACAAACAGCGAGGATTTACAGATAAGTTCTAAACAGAAAATTCAGATAAATACAAAACAGTGTAACTGTTGCTGTATGAGCGTTGCCCGCCAACGAAATGTTTAGCAAGACGAGGATGTGCACGAAGGAAAGTTTGTACAGGAAATTAGATTTTTTTTTTCGTTTGAGACGTGCACTTCATGTTCAGTACAAATGTAATGATGATGATACTTTCAAGAAATCTAGAAGATGCATACTTCAGAACATTATGAAGCTGGCTATATATGCAACCATGCAAGAAACTGTGTTCAATTGAAGAGTTCAGGAGCTCCTGCACTACTAAGAAATGAAGAGTTGTGATAATGTACACCACTCACCCACTCCCTCCCTCTCTCTGGAGAAACAAATCAAATGTAAGCTAAATGAGGGTTTTTCACAACAATCCGTCCAAACATATCTTAGGCAATGTTTG
Organism: Aegilops bicornis; assembly: GCA_021605145.1. Lineage (NCBI taxonomy): Eukaryota > Viridiplantae > Streptophyta > Magnoliopsida > Poales > Poaceae > Aegilops > Aegilops bicornis. The sequence goes on along the minus strand of CM038673.1, from coordinate 395,423,880 downwards.
GAGCTAATGCAATTCGTCGGTTGGGAATTTTACGTAACTGAGAGATTAACATGAACTCTTATGTAGACTTAGTGTTTGTGGGAAACCAAAGTGTGTTGGTATAGTATCTAAGACTTAACAAAACTTCCGTAGAAACAATATTAAATGCTATTGTTTCAAAACAACAAATACTTGTTAGTATGTGTTTATGCATTTGACTTGTCTACCCCGCCCTCATCAAGGACATGTACGACAATGTTGTGACAAGTGTTCGAACAAGTGATGTCAGACACTGACGACTTCCCGATTAAGATAGGACTGCATCAGGGGTCAGCTTTGAGCCCTTATCTTTTTGCATTGGTGATGGATGAGGTCACAAGGGATATACAAGGAGATATCCCATTGTGTATGCTCTTTGCGGATGATGTGGTGCTAGTTGACGATAGTCGGACAGGGGTAAATAGGAAGTTAAGAGTTATGGAGACAAACCTTGGAATCGAAAGGGTTTAGGCTTAGTAGAACTAAAACCGAGTACATGATGTGCGGTTTCAGTACTACTAGGTGTGAGGAGGAGGAGGTTAGCCTTGATGGCGGTGGTTCCCCAGAAGGACACCTTTCGGTATTTGGGGTCAATGCTACAGGGGGATGGGGGTATTGATGAAGATGTGAACCATCGAATCAAAGCCAGATGGATGAAGTGGCGCCAAGCTTCTGGCATTCTCTGTGACAAGAGAGTGCCACAAAAGGTAAAAGGCAAGTTCTACAGGACGGCGGTTCGACCCGCAATGTTGTATGGCGCTGAGTGTTGGCCGACTAAAAGGCGACATGTTCAACAATTAGGTGTGGCGGAGATGCGTATGTTGAGATGGATGTGTGGCCACACGAGGAAGGATCGAGTCCGGAATGATGATATACGAGATAGAGTTGGGGTAGCACCAATTGAAGAGAAGCTTGTCCAACATCGTCTGAGATGGTTTGGGCATATTCAGCACAGGCCTCCAGAAGCTCCAGTGCATAGCGGACGGCTAAAGCGCAAGGAGAATGTCAAGAGGGCGGGGTAGACCGAATTTGACATGGGAGGAGTCCGTTAAGAGAGACCTGAAGGATTGGAGTATCACCAAAGAGCTAGCTATGGACAGGGATGCGTGGAAGCTTGCTATCCATGTGCCAGAGCCATGAGTTGGTTGCGAGATCTTATGGGTTTCACCTCTAGCCTGCCCCAACTTGTTTGGGACTAAAGGCTTTGTTGTTGTTGTTGTTGTTGTATAAGGTTTGCATATGAGTTCATGTCAACCTCCCCATTCATATAAAATTTCCAATCGAAGGACTGCGTGAGCTCCAAATAACAGTCCCTCTGAACATATGTTTGGGCGATTTGTTGTGAGAAAACCTCATTTAGTAGTCTGCATGGATTTATTTCTCTAGATGCATCAGTATTACCTACTTATTTACAGCCATTGTGCATAAGAATAATCCTATAGATGATTTCATGATATCCCTATTTAGTACATGTTTTAGTAACAAGCAAATTATATATTTCTTATGTGTGCAGTTTGCAGACCTTTTCAATAGGAAGTCCATCAAAAAGCTTGAAGGTTTTCCAACAACAATGGGCTCTTTCTGCACCGAGCAACTTACTGCAGCAACCATAGTTCCAGCTCCTGAAACTCAACGCAATCAGAAAATGAACCAGTACAATAGAAGCTCCTAAAATCAAATTTTGACATTTCTGGATAGAAAAACCTGGCCATTCTTGGGCGGATGTCATATGTCCAGTAGGATCACGGTTGGTCGCGATGAAAAGGCAGCCTGGATTCTCACGAATACACAAGCTTGCATACCTGCGAGAACACCATTATGTTTGACCCTTGCAGAAAACCACAAAAAGTTCAAAGGACGAGGTCGTATTATGGAAGAAAGAATGCAGCGCTCCAACTTTACATGTAGTCACAAGGTACATTTTGCCAACAATAATGGAAAACTGGGGCTGTGAGATGGCATGCATCAAGTTATCAAACAGAAAACGTTGAGTATGCTATGATTATAACTTCTGGAGAATAATATCTAAAATATGATCTTAATAAACTTGCAAACAGCTACTTAGAAATTGCAGGAGACAGATGTGAAGTTCGGCAGCAAAAAAGACCTTGCAATCAGTACGGAAAATAAAAATTGTACATCTATAATAATACGATTCTTCTGGTTGCAAGCAACAAATAAGATTAAACAAGATAAGAGGCCTTACTGCATTTTGTAATAGTTGAAGTATTGATCAAGTCCAACAACGACAGCTCCAACCTGGAAGGGAGATTCATTTATCTTAGACCACGGTAGTTTAATATTTCAACAAAAGGTGGTTCGAAATTAAATTTGATAAACAGGTTTGGCATTACACTTTTGTCATGGTCAAAGTAGAAGTTCGCCTCCAACATTATGTTTTTCTTGCCATCCTCCTAGAGAAAACAACATTAGTTTTGGAAGGCAAAACAAAGATAATATATCTCCTTAAGGTGAACTGATATTTTCAAGCCTTTAGAAAGTCTCCCTTATTGATGGATAGAAATAATTCAAAATATTGCAATAGAATTGTCTTGATTGGCTCTCTGGTTTGGAATACTCGTCTTGCTATTGCTTGGAATGTTTTTCCAACTGTATCTGTTGCAAACTCGACTATGTGTGCCTATTTTATTTCAGATATAGGTGGCTCGTCCAAAATGACTGTTGCCCTCGATATTGAAAACCATAGTAAATGGCATGCTGCACCCAGAAGTGGCCAATCATACAGCAAATGTCCAATGCAACGAGGAACTTTGTTCCTAATGACTTTTTCACAATAAATTTATTTCCGAAAGAAATAGAGAATTATGATGCATCAATGTGGGAAACATTCACACATGACCAATGGTCCAATTGTATAGATGAACCATTAGAACTATCAATCTTAGCACTCCAATTATTTGTTCATCTTTAGTTTAGTAAAGAAGTTCAAGAAAACACAAGTGAGAAGCTTCATTTATTTTTTGAATAATAACTAGCATAACTTGGATGTATCAAGAAAAACAGGACATCATTTTATTTTATTTTAAAAAACAGAAAAACAGGACATCATTTTTTTTTGAATTGTTTGGATTGCTCACCACATGTATCACATGGTGAAAAACAGGACATCATGGTGAAACTAGAGGGCCCGAACCACAAACTTGCAAATGGAATAGAATAGATAACAGATGGCCAGAGAACATGTAATTAGGGGGAGACCAAGCATGCATACATACCGGACCACCGAAACATTCAAAGCCAGCTAACTTGAGCTCATCCAAAATGCCATCCTCACCAACAACATAAACCTTCAAGATGAAGTTTCAGCAGTAATCAGTATTTTAATAGTGGAAAATTAAGGCATGAAATTCGTTAAATGCCATTTTGCGGCAAATAATACAATAGATAGCAGATTAAGCAAAATGACAAATGCCCAAATATCGGGAGCATTGGTATCAGAACAGAAACATAAAATAACACATGGAAATAGTGCAAGGAACTAGAAGTGCAACCAGAATACTGGATAGAGTTGAACTAGCAACTGAATTTGGTCAAGCTTCTTAAATCGTGTGCCAAGGGAAATGATGTTCCTGTTGACATCTTTCTGTAAAGCTCATAAACCACAGATTATAGGAAACAAGCAAACAGAACAGGTTCGATCCCATCTTTAACTGCACAGAGCAACGAATACCAGTTCTTTATTATATAAGATAAGAGATACTTTTACGAGTTAAGCCAGATGTAGTCAAGAGCTAGAAACAGTCCTTCTGCAAACAGTAAAGGGAAACTCGACCTCTTAAAAATGTAGGGTACCAAATGGCTAGACGTAAACTGGAATTTTTCATGTAACCATTGGTAATACGCATCATATTGTTCGGTATAAAGGAAGAACAATCAGCTCAAGTAAGTGCTTTTTGGTTTGTCCCCTAGTTCAGTATAACTTTCTCAATCTTATTGTAAAGTGCTGCAGACTGTTGTTGTGTTGTTAAGTTTCTAATAGACCGCATACATCACTGTTTGAATGATCCAATTTATAGTTCTGTTGAAGTGTTTCATAATAATATTTTTATCATGACACAGTAACTGATCATACAGCAACATAGCATTTTAAGAAGCTCGTACAGTCAAACTTCTTGAGCTGACTGCTATAAAGACTATTTAGATTGGTACGTATCATTAAATTAGTCCACAATATTTTCTTAATACATTCTTTCTTACATTCATGTAAAAAGAAACTAAGGGCCAAAGTCGCAAGTTGGAGACTACATCTATGTCCAAAACGTCCATTCTTAAACAGAGGGGTATCAGTCATAGAGCATATTCCAAGTCATGTATATAATGCAAAAATTACTAAGAGAAAATCAACCTATGCAGAAATATTTCATGATACCTTCTTTTCTGGAGAAAAATTATTTAACTTCAAGAACATGGCTGCTGCAAATGATGACGTGAAGATCTCTTCCTACAAACAAGATAACGAATCAATACAATACAGAAAACAATGATCACAGAAATATGGATGTACTGAAAAACAAAAACTACCTCAGGAACTTCAAGGCCAAGTGTTTTGAATTTCTTTGAATACTGCCTTCTCGACTTCCTAGAATTGTTTGTTACAAAAACTAATTTCTTGCCCTGCACCAAGTGAAACCAAATAAAAGCATCATTGTGGGATCTTCACATAATGGTGCATTTATGAACCAACCAAAATACAGCGATGGACTTCGAAAACTCGAAATTATTCAAAAGAGCATATCAATGCCCTAATAGTGGAAGAGAAGGTCATCGGTACTTGTTTGGTCAAGATGGATGCTATGATATTCCTCGACCAGCAGTCTATCATGTTGGAAGAACAAAGAGAGAAACCAGAACGATGGTAAAGCAACACCATGTTGAATAATCATACATGAGTAATTCATTTCTACTAGTCACAGACCTAGAAGGTTACTGATATTTGAGACGTACTCCCTCCGTTCCAAAATAGATGACTCAACTTTGTACTACTTTGTACTAAAGTAGTACAAAGTTGAGTCATCTATTTTGGAACGGAGGGAGTAATAGGGAAGCTCAATCATTAGCTACTATAACAAATTTTGCAGCCTTGTCAGATTAATGATTAAGTATGATTGTGCAGTACAAACATACAGATTTTTTGCATCTTATGAAGAATCCAAATATTAGCCATTTTATTCCCTAGCAATGACACAGAAATTATCTTCAATCGGACTTGTGTACTACTCAAAAAATAAATATGCGATACTGCAGAGAGAGCAAATGCAAAGTTTACTTCCTCGTCTTTAGACTTTCAATCCAGCTAAGTAAATGCTTTAACAAGATTTCTGTAAGCATGGCCAGCTCCTGTGAAGTGCAGGAACACAGACAAAACGCCCCACCGCAATTGACCATCTCTCTGGTAATTTCTAAATACCCCCTAGGATCAACTAAATGCAACCAAATTGCAGCGGAGACTACAATACATTATGATCTAATACAATTTAAGCTAAAACTAGTAGAAAAAATCTTCTCGGGAGAAGATTGATGCGGTGTGATCCGAGCGGCTACTAACACTGACTATACCAAAGAAGATGCACAGCTTTCACTACAGTTTTACCAACTAAGGAGGGGATGAGAGGGGGCCGGGGGCGCAAATCGCTCGCCACTTCGTGATTAGAGCGGTACTCTTGCTACCAGAACGTCCGGTGCGGCATACCAATTTTCGCAGCAACTCCAGCGTCTCGGGGACCCCTTGGATGAGCTCGTCCCTTTCCAAATCACCCTGAAGAAACAAAAATAAATAGATAATTCAAAGGAGCAGGGATAGGAATCCATTGGCGGGAGCAAAAGAAACGGGGGGCGATGAAGACGAGACCATCGCAATCGAAGAGGAAGGCGTCGACGGAGCAGACGAGGGATCGGGCGGCGTCGGCGGTGAGGGGACCTTCGGCCATGGCTTTTCTTCTTCGCGGCGGCTTCTGCTGCTTTGCGCTCCGGCTATGTGAAAATTATTATTCGCTGCATCCTCGTCGAGAAAACGTGCGGCGAACGTGGCAGTAGGTAAGAGCATCTTCAACAACACGTGATGTACGATGCGCAGCTGCCGAAAAACCCCGTTTTGGGGGCATTTGTACCCAAGAAAAAAGGTTACTCCAACACTTATGTCCCGAACTGAGCCTAGCTCACATGGATAGACTCTTTATGGTGGTCCGGAAATACTTGTCACTAAAATAGATAAAAAGGAATGTGATAAAAAGGAATGTGTCTAGACGTATTTTAGTTCTAGATACATTTTTTTATCCATTTTAATGACAAGTATTTTTGGACGGAGGGAGTAAGATTTAAGTCTTGTGTTTAGAAGAAAAATTGTTGCCATATCCCTTACAATATATTGTAAAAAAATTGACGGCCTCAATTTTTTGCACGACCGCCCAACTGCCAGTGGAAACTTCACACATGTGGCCATGGACGGCACCACTGACCCGACCGCCAACCCCGTCATCCTCGTCGCCGCACCCGTGACTTCTCATTCGGCGTTTCCCGTCGCCACCAAACCGAAGGCTTTCGATATCCGTCGACAAGTGTTTGCAACCCCACGAGTCGCCCTCGTGGCTGGTAGGATGCGTCGGGCCACGTCATCGCTCCCAAGAGCACGGCCCCCTCACCCAAAGCCATAGATGCCACCGACGGCAAGAGGCTGCAATAGGATCCAACGTCGGTTGCCCCCACGCCCGAAGAAGAGCAAGGCCGCAATAGGAGGGCATAGTATTGAAGATCAAAAGAGAGAAAGAAAAAGTCATCTAGCTATTTCCATGGACCCGTAGGTCCTGAAGGAACTACTCACACATAATCATGAAGGCAACAAGGTAGATGAAGATTGCCTCCCCAATGGTTTCCCCCTTCGGCAAAGTACCGGAAAAGGCCTCCAGATGGGGTCATGGAAGAACAGAGGCTTGCAGTGGCGACAAAATTGTTTCAAGTCCCGCTTCGGGGATTTTGAAATATATGGGAATTTATAGGCCGGAGATTAGGTCAAGGGGTGTGCTTAGGGGGCCCACAAGTGCTGGTGACGCGCCCCCTACAAGGGGCACTCTTGAGCTTGTGGAGCCCTGGTGGGGTTTCTGGTGTCTCCCCGAAGCTTCCAAGGTCTCTTCTCGTCCAGAAAAGATCATCGTAAAGTTTCATTGTGTTTGGACTTTGTTTGGTATGGTTTTTCTATTAAACAAGAAAATAGACAAGAACTTGCACTAGGCACTAAGTTAATAGGTTAGTCCATAAAAATAATATAAAATGGCATACAATAATTATAATATAATAGCATGAAACAATATAGATAGTTGGAGACATATCAGCACGCAACATTAGTGACAACGACGGATCGGCCGCTTTGCTCCGCCATCATCGGTCAACAGTATCATCAGATTGTCAAAAGTGGTCGGGGTGCTTGTCACGAGTTAAGCGCATCAACCCAAATGGTACAAATGGAGGACACGAGGTGATTGTTTGCTCATACTGGTCAAATATCTTGTCACATGTATTAGTTGCCAGCTTGTTTTGTCATATGTATTGGTGGCTAACTTGTTTTGTCAATTGTGATTCGTAGATCAACATTGCTCAAGCTTTGGTTCAAAGGAAAAGGAAAAAGAGGAAAGAGGAAGAAAGGCAAGTCATTCACTTGCATCGTTGTTGGAGGGAGCTTGAAAATGAGGAGAAGTGGAAGAAACGAGAGACATGTGAAGTTCCTAATAAGAACTCTAATAGCTCGGTTGATAATGCAACAATGATTGGTGGTGGCCACGATGATGATGTATCAAGTGGCAAAGAAGGAAAAAAGGCATGAAGGCCGAATACAATGATATGAAGGAATCATTAGATGCCATCATGAATGCAAGAAAAGAGATGGCCAAAGGAAAAAAACTATGAAGATCAAAGAAATGGAGGAGTGGTCGCCAACCGACAAGTGAAATGCGACGACCGAGGAGAGGAGGGTTGCATCTGAGGAGAGGTTGGCGGCACACGGGGAGCTAAAGCATGTGACTGAGGAGAGGAATGTGGGAGTGGAAGAAAAAAAACCAAAACATTTTAGTGCAAAAGCTAATGTTCATGGACGCAGGTAGTTTGATGCAAAGCAAAAAAAGCATAGATCGTGTTGGTGATTGATGACCCACAAGTACATAAGTAAGAGTGTCAAAACCAACGAGGAGCAGAAGGAAATGGCAAGCGGTTTCAGTAAGGTATTCTCTGCAAGCACTGAAGTTATCGGTAACAGATAATTTTGTGATAAGGTAATTTGTAACGGGTAACAAGTAATAAAAGTAAACAAGGTGCAGCAAGGTGGCCTAATCCTTTTTGTAGCAAAGGACAAGCCTGGAAAAACTCTTATGTAAAGGAAAACGCTCCTGAGGACACATGGGAATTATCGTCAAGCTAGTTTTCATCACGCTCATATGATTCGCGTTCGTTACTTTGATAATTTGATATGTGGGTGGACCGGTGCTTGGGTACTGCCCTTCATTGGACAAGCATCCCACTTATGATTAACCCCTATTGCAAGCATCCGCAACTACAAAATTAGTATTAAGTTAAAGTTAACCATAGCATGAAACATATGGATCCAAATCAGCCCCTTACGAAGCAACACATAAACTAGGGTTTAAGCTTCTGTCACTCTAACAACCCATCATCTACTTATTACTTCCCAATGCCTTCCTCTAGGCCCAAACAATGGTGAAGTGTCATGTAGTCGACGTTCACATAACACCACTAGAGGAAAGACAACATACATCTCATCAAAATATCGAACGAATACCAAATTCACATGACTACTTATAGCAAGACTTTTTCCATGTCCTCAGGAACAAACGTAACTACTCACAAATCATATTCATGTTCATAATCAGAGGGTTATTAATATGCATGAAGGATCTGAACATATGATCTTCCACCAAATAAACCAACTAGCATAAACTACAAGGAGTAATCAACACTACTAGCAACCCACAGGTACCAATCTAAGGTTTTGAGACAAATATTGGATACAAGAGATGAACTAGGGTTTGAGATGAGATGGTGTTGGTGAAGATGCTGATGGGGATTGACCCCCTCCCGATGAGAGGATCGATGGTGATGACGATGGTGATGATTTCCCCCTCCCGGAGGGATGTTTCCCGGCGAGCAGTTCATGGGAGCCCTAAACTGGTTTCGCCAGGTTCCGCCTCGAGACGGCGGCGCTTCGTCCCGAAAGCTTCCTTCTGATTTTTTTCAGGGCGAAAGACTTCATATAGCAAAAGATGGGCACGGGAGGCCTGCCAGGGGGCCCACGAGGCAGGCGGCACGCCCCCCAACCTCGTGGACAGGGTGTGGCCCCCCTCCGGTGCTTTCTTCACCCAATATTTTTAATATATTTCAAAACTGACTTCCGTGGAGTTTCAGGACTTTTGGAGTTGTGCAGAATATGTCTCTAATATTTGCTCATTTTCCAGCCAAGAATTCCAGCTGTCGGCATTCTCCCTCTTCGGGTAAACCTTGTAAAATAAGAGAGAATAGGCATAAGTATTGTGACATAATGTGTAATAATAGCCCATAATGCAATAAATATTGATATAAAAGCATGATGCAAAATGGACGTATCAACTCCCCCAAGCTTAGACCTCGCTTGTCCTCAAGCGGAAGCCGATAACGAAAAATATGTCCACATGTTTAGAGATAGAGGTGCCGATAAAATAAAATACGGACATGAGGGCATCATGATCATTCTTATAACAGCAATATATATATACAGACGGTCTATTCTGCTAATATTAGCAGAATAACTATTCTGCACACCACTTCCGCACTGCATGCTGAACGCAAGTGTGTTGCAGTACTCACACGAGTGAACTTCTCGTCGGAAAAAACTGCACGCGTTATTTTTTTGGTACTGTTTTTGCTCTAATTTTTTAACCATTTATCGGAATGAGGCGTGTAATATACCGTTGAAAAGCTATGGATTAGGCGCAACTTAGACATGTTGAACACTTTTCGAGATCCCACGCGGTTTAAGAGCAGTTTTGAAAATGGTGCGGCCCATGACGAGTGGCAGCGAGCGTTTTTTCGGGATTCCTTTTAAACCGCTCGTTGGAATGAAGCAAATGATACGCCGTTGGATAGATATCATCGAGGCGCATCTTTTTCATATATAAATTTTTCTCTAATTCCTTACGGTTTAAGAGCAGTTTCAAATTTACTAAATCGCGGAATTCTGTTTTTCAAAAAATTTCAAATTTTTTGTACTGTTTTCCCTCTTGTTTTTTAACTGTTTGTCGAAACGAGGCGTGTAATATATCGTTGAAAAGCTATGGACGAGATGCAACTTTAATATGTTGCAATGTTTTTGAGATTCCTTACGGTTTTAAGTTAATTTTAAAAATTGTGTGGCGGACAACGAGTGGCAGCTGCTGTTTTTCACGAAATTTTTACAAATCGCTGGTCGAAATGATTCAAACGATACGCCGTTGGAAAGATATCGATGCGGCGCAACCTTTTCATGTAGAACACTCTCTCTAATTCTTTACGGTTTAAGAGCAGTTTTAAATTTACCGAAACGCGGACACTCTGTTTTTCGCGACACCCAAATCGACGTGCGTACTTCGTCCGACTGAAAACCGCACTGCATCGGACGAAATGCCGCACTGCATTAGACGGGTAAGAGAACTGCATGGTTTCCTTTTTGTGGGACGTAAATTTTTAAAGACGAGGAAGAAAACCGCACTGCTTTTAGACGAAAAAGCGCACTACATCAAAGAGTCAAGCGAACTTCATGATTTTCTTGTCGGGCGTAAATTTTCTCAGATGAGCTTTTGTGAGTTTTTGTTGTCATTTTTTATGAAAGAACGCATCGCTTGAACGGAAAACTGACCTTTGCATCGTAAAAGTCAAGCGAACTTCATGATTTCTTTTTGTTGGACGTAAATTTTCTCGAACGAGTTTTTATTTTCTTTTTTAAAACATTTTTGTGTAAACGAGAGTGGACCGCAGAGACGAGTGCAAATGAACCTCGACATACATGGAAGTGAACCACATTACTATTTTTTGTTTCGCTAAATTTTTTCACACTTCCACGCTTTGTGCAAGTGAACATCATCACTCTCAAAAGTGAACCACATCCGAGGATCAAACGCACTGCATGTGCTGATGTAATCAACTGAACACACGAAACAAATTGCACTTCATACATAGGCGTAATGAGCTGCAACACAAATTGGAGTGATCTACTTTTTTCCAATCTTCCCACAAACAAAACAAATTGCATTCGAGAAAGAAGTAAACCTCCCATGGGGGTTTCTTTCTCTTTTTCTACAAGGTGAACCACTAAGGGGCTGGACTTTTTTAGAACTTTGAACAGGGTCCAAATGAGCTGTAATTATGTACAACATTTGCACATCTTGTTCGTTCCCGAGCTGCAACTTTAGACACAGTGAGCTGCACATCTAGCCACATCTTACTCGTTCCTGAGCTGCAAAATTATGTACTGTGAGCTGCACATCTAGCAGTATGTGAGCATCACATCTAGCCACGCCGCCATGGACTACACACACTTTCAGGCGCCAGATCGCATGGATGCTTGTGGCAACCAAAAAAATGCTAACAGAGCTACAACAATCACTGCGGTGGTGGAACCCATGCTCCGATTAAACACACATAGAGGAGCACCGAGTGCATGCGTGGGGTGGACTCCGTGTGGCCACCCTCGGCTTGGCTGGAGGAAGCAGATCCGCATAGCCCGTCGTTCTCCTCCCAAGCAAAAAATCCCACTGTCGAGATGCACGGCTGGAGGCGTAGGAGCGTGGCTCCCTGATGCAGAACTGAACTGCACGCTCCTCGAATCGAAACCGCACGCTACCGCCGGCGATGAGCTGCACAAAACCTTTCAAGAACAAAGTGAACTTCTTGAGTAAAACTGTAGCCGACGCAAAAAAAAATCAAACAAAACACATGTAGGCTATACCGCGGTCATCGGTGGCTCCGACGAGAGAAAAATTTGCAGGATGACTCCCTGTACTCTCATCGCCAGCGAGGGAAGGAGGAGCTTGGGGGAGACAGTCGTGGCCCTGATCTGGACGAGGACAGGGCGTCGCAACAGCCATGGCTGCGGGGAGATGCACGATTCGCGGGGAAGGGTTGGGCGCTGTCCTTTTTCTTCCCACAGTCGACGCGGGCGGTCCTCGGTGCCCATGGGCCAGACGGAAGGCGGATCCGGCAAGGAGCACGAGGCGGACCACCGGGCACGCCGGAGTGGTGTGGGGGCACCGGGGTGAGAGGCGGCTCACCACAAGGCGTCGCCCGGGCGAGCACGGGAGGAGGAGGTGGCGGCTCAGGCAGTCGCAGCCGGGGTAGGTGGCCGGACGGGGGTGGGAGGAGGGAGGTGGAGGAGCATCCCGCCGGATCCGGTGGAGGAGGATCCTGCCGAATCCAGTGGCCGCATGGCAGGGTGGGAGGAGGCAAGTGAACGAGAATCCCGCCAGATCCGGTGGCGCATGGCGGGGGTGGGAGGAGGGACCGCCGGATCCGGTGGCTACAGGTCTGGGGGAGGCCGCTCCACGGTAGAAGGTGGGTGGGGGGAGGTGCTCGGGGGGCGGTCGCCAATGGCGCCTATGTGGAAGAAAGCTGGGATGGGTGGGGGTGGGTGGGGAAGAAGGTACGGTGGGGGTGGGCCGGTTTCTTTTTTGTTCGATGCGTGCAGTTCGTTTGTTGGTTTTTTGTCTTCGGGTAGGTGTTATCAGAATAAGAAAAGTGTTATTAGAATAAGGTCTTAAGAGGTGTTATTAGAATAAACCCACCCTATATATATATGATTAGTTATGCTAAAGTAACAATCTATTCACAATGTCAAGTATGAATCAAAAACTTCATTGAAAACTAACAAACTATGATCTCGGTCATCGAAGCAATTGCAATCTATCATAACATCGGAAAGAGTCAATATAAGAGCTTTTCAGCAAGTCCACATACTCAACTATCATTTGGTCTTTCACAATTGCTAATACTCACGCAATACTTATGGGTATGGAGATTTAATCGGACACAGAGAAAGATAGGGGCTCCCTGTTGAGGAACGTAGTAATTTCAAAAAAAATCCTACGCACACGCAAGATCATGGTGATGCATAGCAACGAGAGGGGAGAGTTTCGTCCACGTACCCTTATAGACCGTTAAGTGGAAGCGTTATGACAACACAGTTGATGTAGTCGTACGTCATCACGGTTGACCGATCCTCAGTACCGAACGTACAACACCTCCGCGTTCAGCACACGTTCAGCTCGGTGACGTCACGCGATCTCACGATCCAATAGAGCTCGAGGAAGAGTTTCGTCAACACGACGGCGTGGCGATGATGTTGATGAAGCTACCGGCGCAGGGCTTCGCCTAAGCACCGCTACGATATGACCGAGGTGGATTATGGTGGAGGGGGCACCGCACACGGCTAAAAGGTCCATGATCAATTGTTGTGTCCTTGGGGTGCCCCCTGCCCCCGTATATAAAGGAGCTAGGGGGAGGCGGCCGGCCAAGGAGGAGGGCGCGCCAAGGGGGGAGTCCTACTCCCATCGGAAGTAGGACTCCTCCTTTCCTAGTAGGAGTAGGAGAAGGGGGAAGGAGGAGAGAGATGGGAAGGAAAGGGGGGCGCCGCACCCCCTCCTTGTCCAATTCGGACTAGAGGGGGAGGGGGCACGCGGCCTGCCCTGGCCGCCCCTCCTCTTCTCCACTAAGGCCCATTAGGCCCAATATAATCCCCGGGGGGTTCCGGTAACTCCCCGGTACTCCCGTAACACTTCCGGTGTCCGAACATAGTCATTCAATATATTGATCTTTACGTCTCGACCATTTCGAGACTCCTCGTCATGTCCGTGATCAAATCCGGGACTCCGAACTACCTTCGGTACATCAAAACATATAAACTCATAATACCAATCGTCAGAGAACTTTAAGCGTGCGGACCCTACGGGTTCGAGAACTATGTAGACATGACCGAGACACGTCTCCGGTCAATAACCAATAGCGGAACCTGGATGCTCATATTGGTTCCCACATATTCTACGAAGTTCTTTATCGGTCAAACCGCATAACAACATACGTTGTTCCCATTGTCATCGATATGTTACTTGCCCGAGATTCGATCGTTGGTATCTCAATACCTAGCTCAATCTCGTTACCGGCAAGTCTATTTACTCGTTTCGTAATACATCATCCCACAACTAACTCATTAGTCACATTGCTTGCAAGGATTATAGTGATGTGCATTACCGAGAGGGCCCAGAGATACCTCTCCGACAATCGGAGTGACAAATCCTAATCTCGATCTATGTCAACTCAACAAGTACCATCGGAGACACCTGTAGAGCACATTTATAATCACCCAGTTACATTGTGACGTTTTGTAGCACACGAAGTGTTCCTCCGGTAATCGGGTGCATAATCTCATAGTCATAGGAACATGTATAAGTCATGAAGAAAGCAATAGCAGAAAACTAAACGATCAAGTGCTAAGCTAACGGAATGGGTCAAGTCAATCACATCATTCTCCTAATGATGTGATCTCGTTAATCAAATGACAACTCATATCTATGGCTAGGAAACTCAACCATCTTTGATCAACGAGCTAGTCAAGTAGAGGCAAACTAGTGACACTGTGTTTGTCTATGTATTCACACATGTATTATGTTTCCGGTTAATACAATTCTAGGATGAATAATAAACATTTATCATGATATGAGGAAATAAATAATAACTTTATTATTGCCTCTAGTGCATATTTCCTTAAGTCTCCCACTTGCACTAGAGTCAATAATCTAGATTATACAGTAATGATTCTAACACCCATGGAGTCTTGGTGCTGATCATGTTTTGCTCGTGGAAGAGGCTTAGTCAACGAGTCTGCAACATTCAGATCCGTATGTATTTTGCAAATCTCTATGTCTCCCTCCTCGACTTGATCCTGGATGGAATTGAAGCGTCTCTTGATGTGCTTGGTTCTCTTGTGAAATCTGGATTCCTTTGCCAAAGCAATTGCACCCGTATTGTCACAAAAGATTTTCATTGGACCCGATGCACTAGGTATGACACCTAGATCGGATATGAACTCCTTCATCCAGACTCCTTCATTTGCTGCTTCCGAAGCAGCTATGTACTCCGCTTCACACGTAGATCCCGCCATGACGCTTTGTTTAGAACTACACCAACTGACAGCTCCATGTTCAATGTAAACACGTATTCGGTTTGCGATTTAGAATCGTTCGGATCAGTGTCAAAGCTTGCATCGACGTAACCATTTACGATGAGCTCTTTGTCACCTCCATAAACGAGAAACATATCCTTAGTCCTTTTCAGGTATTTCAGGATGTTCTTGACCGTTGTCCAGTGATCCATTCCTGGATTACTTTGGTACCTCCCTGCTAAGCTAATAGTAAGGCACACATCAGGTCTGGTACACATCATTGCATACATGATAGAGCATATGGCTGAAGCATAGGGAACACTTTTCCTTTTCTCTCTATCTTTTGCAGTGGTCGGGCATTGAGTCTGACTCAACTTCACACCTTGTAACACAGGCAAGAATCCTTTCTTTGCTTGATCCATTTTGAACTTCTTCAAAACTTTATCATGTTATGTGCTTTGTGAAAGTCCAATTAAGCGTCTTGATCTATCTCTATAGATCTTGATGCCCAATATATAAGCAGCTTCACCGAGGTATTTCATTGAAAAACTCTTATTCAAGTATCCTTTTATGTTATCCAGAAATTCTATATCATTTCCAATCAGCAATATGTCATCCATATATAATATTAGAAATGCTACAGAGCTCCCACTCACTTTCTTGTAAATCTGAGGCTTCTCCAAAAGTGCAGATAAAACCATATGCTTTGATCACACTATCAAAACGTTTATTCCAACTCCGAGAGGCTTGCACCAGTCCATAAATGGATCGCTGGAGCTTGCACACTTTGTTAGCTCCCTTTGGATCAACAAAACCTTCCGGTTGCAACATATACAACTCTTCTTCGAGAAATCCATTCAGGAATGCAGTTTTGACATCCATTTGCCAAATTTCATAATCATAAAATGTGGCAATTGCTAACATGATCTGGACAGACTTAAGCATCGCTACGGATGAGAAAGTCTCATCGTAGTCAACTCCTTGAACTTGTCGAAAACCTTTCACAAAAAGTCAAGCTTTGTAGACAGTAACATTACCGTCAGCGTCAGTCTTTTTCTTGAAGATCCATTTATTCTCTATGGCTTGCCGATCATCGGGCAAGTCAACCAAAGTCCACACTTTGTTATCATACATGGATCCCATCTCAGATTTCATGGCCTCAAGCCATTTTGCGCAATTTGGGCTCACCATCGCTTCTTCATAGTTCGTAGGTTCGCCTTGGTCAAGTAGCTTGACCTCCAGAATAGGATTACCGTACCACTCTGGTATGAATCTTACTCTGGTTGACCTATGAGGTTCGGTAGTAACTTGATCTGAAGTTTCATGATCAATATCATTAGCTTCTTCACTGATTGGTGTAGGTGTCACAGAAACCGGTTTCCGTGATGAACTACTTTCCAATAAGGGAGCAGGTACAGTTACCTCATCAAGTTCAACTTTCCTCCCACTCACTTCTTTCGAGAGAAACTCCTTCCCTAGAAATGATCCATTTTTAGCAACAAATGCCTTGCCTTCGGATCTGTGATAGAAGGTGTACCCAACAGTTTCCTTTGGGTATCCTATGAGGACACATTTCTCCGATTTGGGTTCGAGCTTGTTAGGTTGAAGCTTTTTCACATAAGCATCGCAACCCCAAACTTTAAGAAACGACAACTTTGGTTTCTTGCCAAACCACAGTTCATAAGGCGTCGTCTCAACGGATTTCAATGGTGCCATATTTAACGTGAATGCAGCCGTCTCTAAAGCACAACCCCAAAACAATAGCGGTAAATCAGTAAGAGACATCATAGATCGCACCATGTCTAGTAAAGTACGATTACGACGTTCAGACACACCATTTCACTGTGGTGTTCCGGGTGGCGTGAGTTGCGAAACTATTCCGCATTGTTTCAAATGTAGACCAAACTCGTAACTCAAATATTCTCCTCCACGATCAGATCGTAGAAATTTTATTTTCTTGTTACTATGATTTTCCACTTCACTCTGAAATTCTTTGAACTTTTCAAATGTTTCAGACTTATGTTTCATTAAGTAGATATACCCATATCTGCTCAAATCATCTGTGAAGGTGAGAAAATAACGATACCCGCCGCGAGCCTCAGTATTCATCGGTCCACATACATCAGTATGTATGATGTCCAACAAATTTGTTGCTCGCTCCATTGTTCTGGAGAACGACTTTTTAGTCATCTTGCCCATGAGGCATGGTTCGCAAGTACCAAGTGATTCATAATCAAGTGATTCCAAAAGTCCATCAGTATGGAGTTTCTTCATGCGCTTTACACCAATATGACCTAAACGACAGTGCCACAAATAAGTTGCACTATCATTATCAACTCTGCATCTTTTGGCTTCAATATTATGATTATGTGTATCACTACTATCGAGATTTAATAAAAATAGACCACTCTTCAAGGGTGCATGACCATAAAAGATATTACTCATATAAATAGAACAACCATTTTTCTCTGATTTAAATGAATAACTGTCTCGCATCAAACAAGATCCAGATATAATGTTCATGCTTAACGCTGGCACCAAATAGCAATTATTTATGTCTAAAACTAATCCCGAAGGTAGATGTAGAGGTAGCATGCCGACCGCGATCACATCGACTTTGGAACCATTTCCCACGTGCATCGTGACCTCGTCCTTATCCAAACTTCGCGTAATCATAGTCCCTCGTTTCGAGTTGCAAATATTAGCATGTAACCAAGATCAAATACCAGTGCTCTGCGAGCATTAGTAAGGTACACATCAATAACATGTATATCACATATACCTTTGTTCACCTTGCCATCATTCTTATCCGCCAAATACTTGGGACAGTTCCGCTTCCAAAGGACTAGTCTGTTTGCGGTAGAAGCACTCGGGCCTCGGGCTTAGGTCCAGACTTGGGTTTCTTCTCTGAGCGGCAACTTGTTTGCCGTTCTTCTTGAAGTTCCCCTTCTTCTTCCCTTCACCCTTTTCTTGAAACTGGTGGTCTTGTTGACCATCAACACTTGATGCTCCTTCTTGATTTCTACCTCCATGACCTTTAGCATTGCGAAGAGCTCAGGAATTGTCTTATCCATCCCTTGCATATTATAGTTCATCACGAAGCTCTTGTAGCTTGGTGGAAGTGATTGAAGAATTCTGTCAATGACACCATCATCCGGAAGATTAACTCCCAGTTGAATCAAGTGTTTGTTATACCCAACCATTTTGAGTATATGTTCACTGACAGAACTATTCTTCTCCATCTTGCAGCTGTAGAACTTATTGGAGATTTCATATCTCTCAATCCGGGCATTTGCTTGAAATATTAACTTCAACTCCTGGAACATATCATATGCTTCATGATGTTCAAAACGTTGTTGAAGTCCTGGTTCTAAGCCGTAAAGCATGGCACATCGAACTATCGAGTAGTCATCGACTTTGCTCGCCAGACGTTCTTAACGTTGTCGGTTGCATCTGCGATGAGCTGGCACCCAGCGGTGCTTCCAGGACGTAATTCTTATGTGCAGCAATGAGGATAATCCTGAAGTTACGGACCCAGTCCGTGTAATTGCTATCATCATCTTTCAACTTTGCTTTCTCAAGGAACGCATTAAAATTCAACGGAACAACAACACGGGCCATCTATCTACAGCAACATAGACAAGCAAAATACTATCAGGTACTAAGTTCATGATAAATTAAAGTTCAATTAATCATATTACTTAAGAATTCCCACTTAGATTGACATCCCTCTAATCATCTAAGTGATCACGTGATCCAAATCAACTAAACCATGTCCGATCATCATGTGAGATGGAGTAGTTTTCAATGGTGACATCACTATGTTGATCATATCTACTATATGATTCACGCTCGACCTTTCGGTCTCAATGTTCTGAGGCCATATCTGCATATGCTAGGCTCGTCAAGTTTAACCCGAGTATTCTGCGTGTGTAAAATTGTCTTACACCCGTTGTATTTGAACGTAGAGCTTATCACACCCGATCATCACGTGGTGTGTCGGCACGACGAACTTTCGCAACTGTGCATACTCAGGGAGAACACTTATACCTTGAAATTTAGTGAGAGATCATCTTATAATGCTACCGTCAATTAAAGCAGAATAAGATGCATAAAGGATAAACATCATATGCAATCAATATAAGTGATATGATATGGTCATCATCATCTTGTGCCTTTGATCTCCATCTCCAAAGCATCGTCATGATCACCATCGTCACCGGCGCGACACCTTGATCTCCATCATAGCATCGTTGTCGTCTTGCCAACTATTGCTTCTACGACTATCGCTACCGCTTAGTGATAAAGTAAAGCAATTACAGGGCGATTGCATTGCATACAATAAAGTGACAACCATATGGCTCCTGCCAGTTGCTGATAACTCCGTTACAAAATATGATCATCTCATACAATAGATATAGCATCATGTCTTGACCATATCACATCACAACATGCCCTGTAAAAGCAAGTTAGACGTCCTCTACTTTGTTGTTGCAAGTTCTATGTCACTGCTACGGGCTGAGCAAGAACCGTTCTTACCTACGCATCAAAACCACAACGATAGTTCGTCAAGTTCGTGTTGTTTTAACCTTCTCAAGGACCGGGCGTAGCCACTCAGTTCAACTAAAGTTGGAGAAACCGACACCCGCCACCTGTGTGCAAAGCACGTCGGTAGAATCAGTCTCGCGTAAGCGTACGCGTAATGTCGGCCCGGGCCGCTTCATCCAACAATACCGCCGAACCAAAGTATGACATGTTGGTAAGCAGTATGACTTGTATCGCCTGATGTCTACTACGCAACCTTCTCCTTGTAGACGTTGTTGGGCCTCCAAGTGCAGAGGTTTGTAGGACAGTAGCAAATTTCCCTCAAGTGGATGACCTAAGGTTTATCAATCCGTGGGAGGTGTAGGATGAAGATGGTCTCTCTCAAAAAACCCTGCAACCAAATAACAAAGAGTCTCTTGTGTCCCCAACACACTCAATACAATGGTAAATTGTATAGGTGCACTAGTTCGGCGAAGAGATGGTGATACAAGAGCATATGGATGGTAGATATAGGTTTTTGTAATCTAAAAATATAAAAACAGCAAGGTAACTAATGATAAAAGTAAGCACAAACGGTATTGCAATGCTAGGAAACAAGGCCTAGGGTTCATACTTTCATTATTGCAAGTTCTCCCTACAATAATAACATAATTGGATCATATAACAATCCCTCAACATGCAACAAAGAGTCACTCCAAAGTCACTAATAGCGGAGAACAAACAAAGAGATTATTGTAGGGTATGAAACCACCTCAAAGTTATTCTTTCTAATCGATCTATTCAAGAGTCCGTAGTAAAATAACATGAAGCTATTCTTTCCGTTCGATCTATCATGGAGTTCGTACTAGAATAACACCTTAAGACACAAATCAACCAAAACCCTAATGTCACCTAGATACTCCAATGTCACCTCAAGTATCCGTGGGTATGATTATACGATATGCATCACACAATCTCAGATTCATCTATTCAACCAACATAAAGAACTTCAAAGAGTGCCCCAAAGTTTCTACCGGAGAGTCAAGACAAAATCGTGTGCCAACCCCTATGCATAAGTTCACGAGGTTACGAAACCCGCAAGTTGATCACCAAAACGTACATCAAGTGGATCACGTGAATATCCCATTGTCACCACAGATAAGCACATGCAAGACATACATCAAGTGTTCTCAAATTCTTAAAGAATCAATTCGATAAGATAACTTCAAAGGGAAAACTCAATCCATTACAAGAGAGTAGAGGGGGAGAAACATCATAAGATCCAACTATAATAGCAAAGCTCGCGATACATCAAGATCTTGCCGAATCAAGAACAAGAGAGAGAGAGAGATCAGACACATAGCTACTGGTACATACCCTCAGCCCCGAGGGTGAACTACTCCCTCCTCGTTATGGAGAGCGCCGGGATGATGAAGATGGCCACCGGTGAGGGTTCCCCCTCCGGCAGGGTGCCGGAACAGGGTCCCAATTGGTTTTTGGTGGCTACAGAGGCTTGCGGTGGCGGAACTCCCGATCTATTCTGTTCCCCGATGTTTTTAGGGTATATGGATATATATATATATATATATAGGCGAAAGAAGTCGGTCAGGGGAGCCACGAGGGGCCCACGAGGGTGGGGGCGCGCCCAGGGGGGCAGGCGCGCCTCCCTGCCTCGTGGCCACCTTGAAGCTTCCCTGACTTCAACTCCAAGTCTCCTGGATCACGTTCGTTCCAAAAATCACGCTCCCGAAGGTTTCATTCCGTTTGGACTCCATTTGATATTCCTTTTCTGCGAAACACTTAAACAAGGGAAAAAACAGAAACTCGCACTGGGCTCTGGGTTAATAGGTTAGTCCCAAAAATAATATAAAAGTGCATAGTAAAGCCCATTAAACACCCAAGATGGATAATATAATAGCATGAATACTTCATAAATTATATATACGTTGGAGACGTATCTTCGCCCACAACTCACTTGTGTTCTACTCGTGCATATAACATCTACGCATAAACCTGGCTCGGATGACACTGTTGGGGAACGTGGTAATTTAAAAAAAAATCCTACGCACACGCAAGATCATGGTGATGCATAGCAACGAGAGGGGAGAGTTTCGTCCATGTACCCTCGTAGACCGTTAAGCGGAAGCGTTATGACAACGCGGTTGATGTAGTCGTACGTCTTCACGATCTGACCGATCCAAGTACCGAACGTACGACACCTCCGCGTTCAGCACACGTTCAGCTCGGTGACGTCCCACGATCTCACGATCCAGTAGAGCTCGAGGGAGAGTTTCGTCAGCACGACGGCGTGGTGACGATGTTGATGAAGCTACTGGCGCAGGGCTTTGCCTAAGCACTGCTACGATATGACCGAGGTGGATTATGGTGGAGGGGGGCACCGCACACGGCTAAAAGATCAATGATCAATTGTTGTGTCCTTGGGGTGCCCCCCGCCCCCGTATATAAAGGAGCTAGGGGGAGGCGGCCGGCCAAGGAGGAGGGTGCGCCAAGGGGGGGGGGGTCCTACTCCCAGCGGAAGTAGGACTCCTCCTTTCCTAGTAGGAGTAGGAGAAGGGGGGAGGAAAGGGGGGCGCCGCCCCCCCCTCATTGTCCAATTCGGATTAGAGGGGGAGGGGATGCGCGGCCTGCCCTGGCCACCCCTCCTCTTCTCCACTAAAGCCCATTAGGCCCAATATATTCCCCGGGGGGTTCTGGTAACTCCCCGGTACTCCGGTATATGTCCGAAACCTCCTGAAACACTTCCGATGTCCGAACATAGTCATCCAATATATCGATCTTTACGTCTCGACCATTTCAAGACTCCTCGTCATGTCCGTGATCAAATCCGGGACTCTGAACTACCTTCGGTACATCAAAACATATAAACTCATAATATCGATCGTCACAGAACTTTAAGCGTGCGGACCCTACGGGTTCGAGAACTATGTAGACATGACCGAGACACGTCTTCGGTCAATAACCAATAGCGGAACCTGGATGCTCATATTGGTTCCTACATATTCTACGAAAATCTTTATCGGTCAAACCGCATAACAACATACGTTGTTCCCTTTGTCATCGATACGTTACTTGCCCGAGATTCGATCGTCGGTATCTCAATAACTAGCTCAATCTTGTTACCGGCAAGTCTCTTTACTCATTCCGTAATACATCATCCCGCAACGAACTCATTAGTCACATTGCTTGCAAGGCTTATAGTGATGTGCATTACCGAGAGGGCCCAGAGATACCTTTCCGACAATCGGAGTGAAAAATCCTAATCTTGATCTATGTCAACTCAACAAGTACCATCGGAGACACCATAGAGCACCTTTATAATCACCCAGTTACGTTGTGATGTTTGGTAGCACACAAAGTGTTCCTCCGGTAATCGGGAGTTGCATAATCTCATAGTCATAGGAACATGTATAAGTCATGAAGAAAGCAATAGCAGAAAACTAAACGATCAAGTGCTAAGCTAACGGAATGGGTCAAGTCAATCACATCATTCTCCTAAGGATGTGATCCCGTTAATCAAATGACAACTCATGTCTATGGCTAGGAAACTCAACCATCTTTGATCAACGAGCTAGTCAAGTAGAGGCATACTAGTGACACTGTGTTTGTCTATGTATTCACACATGTATTATGTTTCCGGTTAATACAATTCTAGCATGAATAATAAACATTTATCATGATATGAGGAAATAAATAATAACTTTATTATTGCCTCTAGGGCATATTTCCTTCACTCCCAACATTTTACCTCAAGGGTAATGTCAACAATAATAGTTTATGATAACTTAAATCTAATTGGATATATATATATATATATATATATATATATATATATGGATCTTTCCAACACAATGTGCTTGCCAAAGGATAAAATGTAAAAAGGAAAGGTGAAGATCACCATGACTCTTGTATAAGGTATAAGACAAGAATACAAGATAGGCCCTTCGCAGAGGGAAGTAGAGGTTGTCATGTGCTTTTATGGTTGGATGCACTGAATCTTAATGCGAAAGAATGTCACTTTATATTGCCACTTGTGATAGGGACCTTTATTATGCAGTCAAATCGCTTTTATTGCTTCCATATCACAAGATCGTATAAAGCTTATTTTATCCACACTAATAAATCATACATATTTAGAGAGCAATTTTTATTGCATGCAGCAATGACAACTTACTTGAAGGATCTTACTCAATCCATAGGTAGGTATGGTGGACACTCATGGCAAAACTGGGTTTAAGGATATTCGGAAGCACAAGTAGTATCTCTACTTGGTCCAAAGAATTTGGCTAGCATGAGGGGAAAGGCAAGCCCAACATGTTGGATGATCCATGACAATATACTTTATTTTGGATATAAGAAAACATAACCCATTACGTTGTCTTGCTTGTCCAACATCAACTTTTTAGCATGTCATATTTTAATGAGTGCTCACAATCATAAAAGATGTCCAAGATAGTATATTTATATGTGAAAAACTCTCTTTCTTTATTACTTCCTATTAATTGCAACGATGACCAAAACTATGTTTGTCAACTCTCAACAACTTTTATTCATCATACTCTTTATATGTGAAGTCATTACTCTCCATAAGATCAATATGATCTTTTTATTTCTTTTTATTCTTTTCTTTTTACTATTATTCCCTCAAGATCATAGCAAGATAGCAAAGCCCTTGACTCAAAACTAATCTTTATTATATATATAGCTCACGAACTAGCTTACATAAAAGGATCATAAAGCAAAACTCAAAACTAGATCATACTAAAACTTTATTCTACTAGATCAAGATATTACCAAAAGGATCAAACTAAGAAAAACGGTAAAGATGGAAGTGTGATGGTGATACGATACTGGGGCACCTCCCCCAAGCTTGGCAGTTGCCAAGGGGAGTGCCCATACCCATGTGTTTATGTCTCCTTCCTCGGAGGTGGTTATGATAGAGTTGTTGATGATGTAGTGTCGCACATCGAGCGTAGGAGATCCTCCAATTTGCGGATAATGACCTTGAGTGCGGTAATATGCTCCTTCAATAAAATATTTTCATGTGAGATACTTTTTTTGTATGCGAGCTAACTCAATCATCTTGAAAGATTCAATCTCAGTTGGGGTAAGAAGATTGTAATGAGGTTGAAGGATGTCTTCTTCTTTTGTTACCGGAGCTTGATCCTCTGTGGCCTCCTTGATCCTATCATCCTTGTTGATCTCCCCGGGTTCTTCTCTCCTCAGCTCTATCTTCATTAGCCAAGCATAGTTGCCCTCATTATTGGAGGTGGGGGACGATGCTACCTCTTGAGCTTGCGTTGGTTTTTCCCTTGAAGAGGAAAGGGTGATGCATGATACGTCTCCAACGTATCTATAATTTTTTATTGTTCCATGCTATTATATTATCTGTTTTGGATGTTTATGGGCTTTATTAAACAATTTTATATTATTTTTAGGACTAACCTATTGACCCAGAGCCCAGTGCCAGTTCCTGTTTTTTCCCTTGTTTCAGTGTTTCAAAGAAAAGGAATATCAAACAGAGTCGAAATGGAACGAAACCTTCTAGAGAGGTTATTTTTGGAAGGAAAGCAACCCGGGAGACTTGGAGTGCACGTCAGGAAAGCAACGAGGGAGGCACGAGGCAGGGGGGCGCGCCCTCCACCCTCATGGGCCCCTCAGGGCTCCCCTGACGTACTTCTTTCACCTATATATACCCATATACCCTAAAATGATCAAGGAACAGAATAGATCGGGAGTTCCACCGCCGCAAGCCTCTGTAGCCACCAAAAACCAATCGGGACCCTGTTCCGGCACCCTGCCGGAGGGGGGAACCCTCACCGGTGGCCATCTTCATCATCCTGGCGATCTCCATGACGAGGAGGGAGTAGTTCACCCTCGGGGCTGAGGGTATGTACCAGTAGCTATGTGTTTGATCTCTCTCTCTCTCTAGTGTTCTTGAGGTGATACGATCTTGATGTATCGCGAGATTTGCTATTATATTTGGATCTTATGTTGCTTCTCCCCCTCTACTCTTTTGTAATGGATTGAGTTTTCCCTTTGAGGTTATCTTATCGGATTGAGTCTTTAAAGATTTGAGAACACTTGATGTATGTCTTGCCGTGCGTATCTGTGGTGACAATGGGATATCACGTGATTCACTTGATGTATGTTTTGGTGATCAACTTGCGGGTTCCGCCCATGAACCTACGCATAGGGGTTGGCACACGTTTTCGTCGTGATTCTCCAGTAGAAACTTTGGGGCACTCTTTGAGGTTCTATGTGTTGGTTGAATAGATGAATCTGAGATTGTGTGATGCATATCGTATAATCATACCCATGGATACTTGAGGTGACATTGGAGTATCAAGGTGACATTAGGGTTTTGGTTGATTTGTATCTTAAGGTGTTATTCTAGTACGAACTCTAGGGCTGTTTGTGACACTTATAGGAATAGCCCAATGGATTGATTGGAAAGAATAACTTTGAGGTGGTTTCGTACCCTACCATAATCTCTTCGTTTCTTCTCCGCTATTAGTGACTTTGGAGTGACTCTTTGTTGCATGTTGAGGGATAGTTATATGATCCAATTATGTTATTATTGTTGAGAGAACTTGCACTAGTGAAAGTATGAACCCTAGGCTTTGTTTCCTAGCATTGCAATACCGTTTACGCTCACTTTTATCGCTTGTTACCTTGCTATTTTCAGATTACAAAAACCTATATCTACCATCCATATTGCACTTGTATCACCATCTCTTCGCCAAACTAGTGCACCTATACAATTTACCATTGTATTGGGTGTGTTGGGGACACAAGAGACTCTTTGTTATTTGGTTGCAAGGTTGCTTTAGAGAGACCATCTTCATCCTACGCCTCCCACGGATTGATAAACCTTAGGTCATCCACTTGAGGGAAATTTGCTCTTGTCCTACAAACCTCTGCACTTGGAGGCCCAACAACGTCTACAAGAAGAAGGTTGCGTAGTAGACATCAAGCAGTTTCTGGCGCCGTTGCCGGGGAGGTGAGTGCTTGAAGGTATATCTTTAGATCTTGCAATCGAATCTTTTAGTTTCTTGTTTTATCACTAGTCTAGTTTATAAAAGAAAATTACAG
The DNA here is from genome assembly GCA_021605145.1 of Aegilops bicornis. Classification (NCBI taxonomy): domain Eukaryota; kingdom Viridiplantae; phylum Streptophyta; class Magnoliopsida; order Poales; family Poaceae; genus Aegilops; species Aegilops bicornis. The sequence goes on along the minus strand of CM038673.1, from coordinate 395,397,041 downwards.
AAAAATTGGAATTGAGGGTGCCTCATATGCTTCATATTTTTAATGTCTTCCATGAAAATAAGGATTCCGATAATTGTGCTCAATTGCTAGAGGAAGAATGCATTAGAATTTTTGGCACTAAATATTTGAATGCTGAGCATGATTGCAATGTTGTTAGTACAAATTCTATGAATATCCATGATGCTAATGATATGCAAAGCCACAAGCTTGGGGATGCTATGTTTGATGAAGGTGATATTTTTTGTCCCCCAAGTTTTGATGAGAAAATTTACTATGATGAAAGCATGCCCCCTATCCATGATGATTATTGTGATGACACGTATGCTATAAAGAATAATGATAACCATGAAACTTGTCATCTTGATCTTAATTTTCAATCACGTGATAGTTATTTTGTTGAGTTTGCTCCCACTATTATTCATGAGAAGAAATTTGCTTATGTGGAGAGTAATAAAATTTCTATGCAAGTAGATCATGAAAAGAATGCTTTAGGTGCTTGTTATATTGTTGAATTCATTCAAGATGCTACTGAAAATTATTATGAGGGAGGAATATACGCTTGTAGGAATTGCAATAATATCAAGTTTCCTCTTTATGTGCTTAAAGTTTTGAAGTTATGCTTGTTTGGCCTTCCTATGCTAGTTGATTATTGTTCCCATAAGTTGTTTGCTCACAAAATCCCTATACATAGGAAGTGGGTTAGACTTAAATGTGCTATTCATATTCTTCATTATGCTCTCTTTATGTTTCAATTCTTATCTTTTATGTGAGCATTATTGAAATCATCATGCCTAGCTAGGGGTGTTAAACGTTAGTGCTTGTTGGGAGGCAACCCAATTTTATTTTAGTTTCTTGCTTTTTGGTTCTTTTTAGGAATAAATAATCCATCTAGCTTCTGTTTAGATGTGGTTTTGTGTTTTAATTAGTGTTTGTGCCAAGTAGAACCTTTGGGAAGACTTGGGTGATGTAACATCCCAAATTTTCAATTTGGAATGTTATACATAGAGCATCATTGCATATCATATTTTTTGTTGCATTTTTGGCTCGATCCTAGAAATTCTACACAGCTCAAGGACCCACGGAGAGAGTTGGGGATTTCGTTATTTTCATATTTGAGTTTTATCAAATTTTGAAAATAGGATCATTTGATTTTAATTATTTTATCTTCAATTATTTCTATTACAAAAATATGAGAGAGGGAATAAAATGACTTTCCCAAAATAAATAAATAATGAGGATTTAATAATAAAATCAAATAATATTTTATTTTGGAGTTTTTCGCCATTTTATTTGAATTAAGGAAAAATGTGCGTTTTTCAAAATTGCATTTAGGCCCCAAATAAATGTTCATCTAGCCCGGCTTGATTTTAGAAGCCGGGGAAATTTTATTTCGGGATTTTTGGAGTCCGTTTAGTATTTCTTTTTATTTCTTTTCTGAGCGGATTTATAAAAAAGACGCCAAGAATCGACCTAGGGCCGTGTCACTTGGGACTCCGCCCGAGGTGACTTTTATAAGCCGGGGAGGCCAGCCCGAGGCCCACCGCCCCCCAAACCCTAGCGCCGCCGCCGCCCAGCCACACACAAGGCTGCCGCCGCTACCGCCATTGTCATAGGATTCCGCCGCCCTGCTGACCCCGCCGAGGTTCGCCGCCGCCTCGACTTCCGTGCCTTCGATTTTTTTTAAAAAAGCCGAGCGGTTTTTCTTCGGGTTTTTTTCGGTTTTTTTAGTTTCGGTTTTTTTGGTTTAGGTTAAATAGTGAATGTTCGTTCGTTTTAACGAACGCGTTCGTCACATTAGTTTAGTTAACGAACGTTCGTTCGTTAACCCGTTCGTTGTTTTCTTTTTCTCGGATTTAATTCGTGATTTTTCCGATCGCGATCTCTGATCCGATTTTCGTTTTAGTTTAACTTTTCGCTCGTTTATCGGAATCAGGCGATTCAAGCGCCTGGAGTTTCGTCTCGAAACCATCTTTCCGAATAACCAACTTAAACAAGTTTTTGCCTCTGTAAAATTTGACTTAGATCCAGATTAGTAAAACAGAGCTGTTTTCTTTCGTCGTTTGACTTTCGTTGCTTCGTTTGATTTGATTCTTTTTGCAAAACCGGAGTTCTTAAGTTGAACTTTCAGGTTAGATCTTTTGTATGAGTTTTACCTGTGCATTAGATGAGTACTTATTGTATGCTTGTTTGTTTGTCTGCGATAGAATACCCGGAGTGCGCTACTGTTATTTCGAGTCTCTAGGTTTCATGGATCATCGGCAAAGGCAAGTAACAGCTTTGATCATATACTTTTCTACTACCCAGTTTTATGCATTAGATCTATCCTCAAACATTGCATGATTAGGATCTAATTAAATTGTGGGATGGGAAGTAGATGAGGTAGTACCTATTACCTGTTTATTTTTTTCAAACCCTTGGGAGTTACTTCTACGTTTGCTTATTATGCCATGCTATGCTAGTAGACATGGATTGGGTGAGTGTATCCATGACAGATGTGAGATTGTTAAATTAATGGTTTATTTAAGGTGGCAACTTAAACACACATCTGGGTGGATTGAGGCACCTGGTTTCCATCAGGACTTGCCTGTATTTCTTCGGACCGACACCCAGGCTCAAAGGGATCATGAGATTATTCATGCTAGAAACTTCCGTGTGCAGCCACATGCTACTATGGGCTCTAGCATAGTTGACTAAGTTGTGCGAACTCTTATGGGTAGACTAGCTGATGTAGGGGTTGTAGGTTGGTACGGTCTACCCACATGTAAGGTGCTAAGCGCTTACGAAAGACTATGTCTCGGTCATCCATTTCTCAAACACCATGTAGTGCGAGAAATCAAACGGAGGAGATCGAGTCTTGTGGGGAAAAGTGCACAAACCTCTGCATAGTGTATAAATTAATCATGGTTAGCCGTGTCCCCGGTCATGGACATCTTGAGTATCTAGTACTTGAATTATCATGTAACACCCCGGATGTAAAACTTCCAAATTCTGACAATGTATCGAACCTTGTCATGTTCAATACCAAGTGGTTTTCCTCTTTGTGGGTTTTATTTTGGGTTTTGCCTTGTTTCCCATTGCTTTGTCTTGCCTTTACTTGTCATGTTTTCTCTATGCCATCTCATGTTGCATCTTGGTCATATCAAGTATAGCTTTGTGCTTGCCATGTTGCATTTTGTCATTCATGTTGTTGCCATGAGCATCATGTGCATGACCCTTGTACCCCTTTCAAACGATTGCACCATCACTTCTCCTTCCTTCCCTTTTCTTCCATTCTTTGCGAGTGCCATTTTGCCTCCACCATAAATGTTCATCTTTTCCCCAATATTCTAACACTATGTACCTAGCCTCTCTGCCAAATTACAGCTCATTTGAAGTTGTGTTGGTTAGGTTCAAAAATGCTCCAAGTTTGAACTATATTCAAACTTGTTGTATTTTTCTACCTCTAAAAAAATACCCAACTCAATTTTATCAAATTGAGAATAATTCCAGACTCCTGAGGATATTTTCATATCTCTCACTACCCCCCCAATCCTACATGCTTTTTCGCTCTTTTATTACTGTTCGTAGGAATGGGCAAGAGTCGAGAGGAGAGAGAGAGAGCACCGGCAGCGCCAAGAACCCAAAGAGCAAGCAGTCCATCCGCTGCCCAAAGAGCCCTCCTGCAGCCCTTTTAGCCTGCAAGCCGGTTGCATCGTCCTCCTCTGACGGCAGACATCCAGAGGAGACACGTCGGCACGCCAGATGATTTGACGGCCGGAGCTCGTCCCTAGACCCCTATAAAGTTGTCCCCGGTGCCCTAGGGTCTCCCCTCAACCGATCCCCCTCCTCTCCTTCCCTCGTCGCCGCCAGGTAAGCCGAGTCGCGCCTCGCCGTCGCCCTGCCCACCATGAACCGACCGAGCTTCAGCTCGAGCTCGGGATAGCCGTCGCCGGCGTGCACTCCGGCCACCTTCGCCTCGCCAACGTCGTCCTTCTTCCTCCGCGACGTCGACTACGTCCCCGTCGTCCTCTTCCTCGCCTGGGATCGTCAAGTCCGGCTACTTCCCCGTCGTCCTCTTCTTCCCCTGCTTCGCGGACATCAGCCCCGCCAAGTTCAGAGCTCCCTCTCGTCGCCTCCAGCACGACTCCGCCAACCCCGTCGTGTCCTAGGGTGAGCTGGGTAACGCACCTACCTCCCCCTTTTCTTTCCATGGCATTTAGGACCCCGTAAGGCTCGGTCGATCCGTGTCTTTCTTTGTGCTCCGTTGCTCCGTGAAGTCTGAATTTTTCCTTGTGTGTGTACTTGCTGCGGCCACCGCGCGTTCTCCAGCCCGGGTCCCCAAGTCGCTCTCACACACACACGCATACGCCCTGCGGTACGGCTGACTCCTGTGATCTTTGTTGTAGCCTTGCTCGGCCGTGTTAAATCGCCATGGCCGCAAGCTCCTGCCCACACGCACACCCACACATGCACGCACGTTCCCTTCACCTGCCTTGACGCACTCTGCCTGATTCCAGACACTGGCACCTCCTGAGCCCCGCCGTCGCCGCCGTTGCTCGCCGGTGCCGTCGGCATTTCTCTCTTCTGCCCAGGAGAGGAACCCGTACCAGGAGGGCTTACCTCAAAAGGAGCGAGCTCCCCCCCTTATCACGATCATGTTAGTAGCCCGACTGGTTCCCGTGTCGTGCCTCCACCCAGGAGACCCGGGTTCGAATCCCAGGAGCGCGCCCCTTTTTTTATTTTCCTCTGTTGGTATTGTAACAAGAGTCTCTATGATGAAGGGTCCCACAGTCATCCTCTCGGCGCCCTCCTCCTTCTATTTTTTCCTTATCCCCGCGCTTTCCATTTCTGGATAGCCCTCTCTTTCCATTTCAGGCAAGTCCAAATCTGGACATTTCATTTACGGAATCACGCCAATTTCATCAATAGCCATTTTAGGCGTGTTTTAACTTAATGCACTTGTGAATGATTTTCTCTGAAACCCCAACATCTTATATATGTTTTTGGGGTAGAAAAATCCCACCAACCCAGTGGTGGCATTAGTTTCTGCATTTGAGCAAGTTCATGAGCATGTCATTTTACATCATGATGCTGTTTTGTCATTTTCGTGCGATTTAATTCAAACATGCCATGAGGTTTCTTTGCACATGGAAAGCTTCATTTTCATGTCTACTTCATGCTAGATTTTGTCCCATGCCATGACATGCCTTGTAGTGAGTTAATCAAGCTTGTAAAGATGCCAAGTTGAATCTGTTTATGCTATGTCACGAAATTTCACCGTCTGAATCATTAACGAATCTTGCTATTTTGACATGGGTGCTATTACATTTTCGATCCCTTGTGGCTCTTGGTCAAGAAGGGACTTTTGTTCAATGCCTGGAGTAGATTCATGCCATGCCATATTTTGCTATGTCTTGTTCCTGTAGCAGGTTGTTTGCTTGCTCTAAACATGCCTTCCTGATGTTAATTTCTGGCATGGTAGTATTTTCACCAAGTCTGTGAAGCTGATATGTTTTGCACTTTTGCCATGCCTGTTTGGACCTGTTATAGTGTGAATTAGCCGTAGATCAGTGTTCATCTTTTGTCAAGCATCTTGAGTAGATCACTGCCATATGCTTTGTTGGCACGTTTGGGTGCAGTAGCTTAATTTCTTGTTGCTTGCTATGTGGCATCATCTTTGGTTATGGCAGATTTGTGTCATTCTTGTATTGCTTGTCATTTGCAAACCGTGCATCATATTCCGGTGATCTTTATATCAATTTCAACCGAAATCATCTCACCTTTCCGGCGGCATAATTGGTTTGCCAAGTTGATGCCTTGTTCATCATTTCCCTTCCGGAGCACGCATATGCATTGCATCTCACATCTCGCATATCATGCCATGTATTGCATCATGTTGGTTGTGCATCGCCCGTGATTTATTGTGGTTCCATTGTTTGTGTTATTGCTTTGGGTAGAGCCGGGAGACGAGTACGTGAATGAGGAACCTGTTGAGAACGCTTACGAGGATCAAGCTTTCGACAACTCTGAAAACCTTGCAGGCAAGATGACCATACCCTCGAAATCACTTCTATCTTTGCTTGCTAGATGCTCGTTCTTTTGCTATGCCTATGCTACGATGCCTATCGCTTGCTTATCATGCCTCCCATATTGCCATGTCAAGCCCCTAACCATCCTTTCCTAGCAAACCGTTGATTGGCTATGTTACCGCTTTGCTCAGCCCCTCTTATAGCGTTGCTAGTTGTAGTTGAAGATGAAGTTTGTTCCTTGTTGGAACATGGAGATGTTGTTCCTTGTTGGAACATGGAGATGTTGTTCCTTGTTGGAACATAGAGATGTTGTTCCTTGTTGGAACATGTTTACTTGTTGGGATATCACAATATCTATTGTTTAATTAATGCATCTATATACTTGGTAAAGGGTGGAAGGCTCGGCCTTATGCCTGGTGTTTTGTTCCACTCTTGCCGCCCTAGTTTCCTTCATACCGTGTTATGTTCCTTGATTTCGCGTTCCTTACACGGTTGGGTGATTTATGGGACCCCTTGACAGTTCGCTTTGAATAAGACTCCTCCAAAGAAGGCCCAACTTTGGTTTTACCATTTGCCACCTAAGCCTTTTTCCCCGGGTTTTCGCGAGCCCGAGGGTCATCTTTATTTACCCCCGGGCGGTGCTCCTTCGAGTGTTGGTCCAAACTAGAGCACCGTCTTGGGACCATTCCTTGGCAACTTGGATTACGTCGGTACTGTATGCTTAGCTTATCCGGTGTGCCACGAGAACGAGATATGTGCAGCTCCTATCGGGATTTGTCGACGCAGTCGGGTGGTCTTCTTGGTCTTGTTTTACCATTGTCGAAATGTCTTGTAGTCCGGGATTCCGAGATCGATCGGGTCTTCGGTAGAAGGAATATCCTTCGTTGACCGTGAGAGCTTATAATGGGCTAAGTTGGGACACCCTGCAGGTATTATCTTTCAAAGCCGTGCCCGGTTATGAGGCAGATGGGAATTTGTTAATGTCCGGTTGTAGAAAACCCGAAGTTGACCTTGATTAAAACACATCAACGCGTGTGCAACCGTGATGGTCTCTTCTCGTGAGTCCGGGAAGTGAACACGGTGTTGGAGTTATGTTTGACGTAAGTAGTTTCAGGATCACTTCTTGATCGCTACTAGCTTCACGATCGTGCCTTGCTTCTCTTCTCGCTCTCTTTTGCGAATGTAGCCACCATATATGCTAGTCGCTTCCTGCAGCTCCACCTCACAACTCTGTCCTTCCTATAAGCTTAAATAGTCTTGATCTCATGGTGTGAGATTGCTGAGTCCCCATGACTCACAAATTCTACCAAAACAGTTGCAGGTGCCGAAGCGATGCCAAGGTCAGATGACGCAACCGAGCTCAAGTGGGAGTTCGACGAGGAACGTGGTCGTTACTATGTGTCTTTTCACGATGATCAGATAGTGGTGCTCAGTTGGGACGATCGGGGATCTGTGTAGCATTTGGGGTAGTCTTCTTTTATTTTGGTTCCGTAGTCGGACCTTGAGTGTAATCTGGATGATGGATGTTTATTTATGTCTTGTGTGAAGTGGCGAATTGTAAGCCAACTATGTATCTCTTTCCCTTATGTATTACATGGGTGTTGTGAAGATTACCTCACTTGCGACATTGCTTTCAATGCGGTTATGCCTCTAAGTCGTGCTTCGACACGTGGGAGATATAGCCGCATCGAGGGCGTTACATATCATGTGAATCCCATCATGTTACTCTAAATAATATTGTTGGGTTGTTAATGAGTACTTTTAATTGGGATTGAGGATGCTGTCAACCATTCTCAATGTTCAACAACCACCATGATAGTTAAATAAATTTATTCCTTTCTGAAGAGGGAAAAATTGGCTTTACGCAAAACTGTAACCATAGAGCTTTCCACCAGCCATATATGCATGTAGTATAGGCTTACTCTTTCATTATTCTCTATGTGTTACTTTGCCAGCATATTCCATGTGCTGACCCGTTTTCAGGCTGCAACGTTTCATGTTGCAGACTTTTCAGACGACGAGTAAGGTGCTTAGGTCGTGGTTCTATACTCAGTGATGCCGTTGGAGTTGATGGACTCGCTTATTCTTCCAAGTCTTCCGCTGTTATCAATTTTAGATGGCCTTAAGCCATATTATTTTAATAAGTTCTCTCTTGAGACATTCGATTGTAATAAGTGTGTGATTGCTACTCTGTTATAAATCCTCCGAGTACTATGTGGTGTCAGCATTACTGATCCAAGGATGACACTAAGCATAGAGATCGGCCCATTTGAGGTGCAGTCGCTACAAAGATGGTATCGAGCACACACCTGGTATGAGACACGACCATTAAGCTAAAGCCCTAGATCACTACTCTCTTCTCATTTCTAACTCCTCATCTTTTCTACTCTTTTAGGATTACAGGCGAGGATCAAGTTGACCCACCGGATGAAGATACACCCTTGGACGACACCTGAAGGAAGTCACTAAGTACTGAACATCGGAATACCAAGCTTCACCGGGACCTACAATTCCACCTTACCCAAAGAGGAGCTACTGGAAGATTCAAGCTCAAGTTCCGGAAGGACGTTTGCATGATCCACGGAGCCCATAGAGTGTGTTTTTAATGCACCAACTTGGAGTGCTGGAAAGAGCATGGCAGCTCACATAACCATGGGACGCATTGGAGAAGTTTACCAAGATGACCTCAAGGATACTATCTACCAGATTTGCGGGCGCCGAGATGAACAATGGGAGATAGTTGGCACTAAGAAGGATCGATCCATTGCAGCTTTCATCCAGGAGTTAAATCAGCACATTCAACGCCAGGAGAACCAGATGTGCGCAGACATGATGGAGTTGAAGAAAGCAAAAGTCAAGATTATCGAATTAGAAGGAGAACTGAAGGCCACTCGCAAGGACTGCATGGAAGAGATTGTAGCTCTAGTGAGACAAAACGGCGATCTCAAGGAGAAGATTAAAGAACTCATGGGAAATTCAGCACCCCGAGGAGAAGATGAAGATTGCACCAGTCCAGAGAACTACATCATCATCGACGACACCGATTCCGATCCTAGTGATGATGACTTCGAAGATGAAGTCGAGCAGATATCATGGAGTCTTCATCGGAGCAGTTTTTCTAGTTGACCACCATAACAGTAGTAGAATTTCCCCCATTAAAAATTAGATTTAGTCTCAGCACTTTGTAACGATAGATAGACCGTTGTATGCCCTTGTTTGATTGATTGGAGTGATATTGTGTGTTTTGTCTCATGTGCATATGTGTAATGTTTTCTCCCTAGACCTCATTCTATTCTTAACTCTCGTCTTTTCTATAAACCCTCAGATGCCTCCGAGACATGACCCCGGATTTGTTTTCCCGCTGGAGATCACTCAGTTGATTCAGCAGCAGAATGCCTTGATTCAAACATTGGTACAGAACCAAGGCAACAAAAACAACAAAAACAACAACAACAACAACAACAACAACAACAACAACCCACCACCACCACCTGTTGACCATTTGACCCATTTCTTAAGGCTGAATCCGCCGGTGTTTTCCAGTAGCACCAAGCTGATTGTTGCAGATGATTGGCTCCGCAAAGTAGGGAGGGAGTTGACCACTGCAGGATGTACAGATGGGCAAAAGGTGAAATTTGCCGCACATCAGCTCGAAGGACCCACAGCAGCATGGTGGGAGAATTTTACAGCCACTTACCATGTAGACACTGTCACATGGGATCAGTTTCAGCAAGCTTTCCGTACTGCCCATGTTTCAGCAGGAGCTATGGCCATGAAGAAGCGTGAGTTTCACAACTTGCGCCAAGGAGGACGGATAGTTGGCCAGTATGTGGATGACTTTAGTAAGTTAGCACGTTATGCCCCAGATGACGTTGCTATGGACGCAGCTAAGCATGAGAAGTTTCTAGAAGGACTGAATGATGAGCTGAGCATGCAATTGATGGTAGCCACCTTCAATAACTACCAGGAGTTAGTGGATCGTGCTCTTATGATTGAAGGGAAGCAGCAGCAGATTGACAATCGCAAGAGAAAGTATGGACAGGGGAAGTATAACTCAGGAGCTCAGCAGAAACTTCGCTTTACCCTGAAGCCAGGGGGACAATTTCAGCATACTCACAGAGGAGGTAGCTCGCACAATCATAATGGCACCAAGAATGGAAACGGAAATGGAGGAAGCAATGGACAAAACCGCACCAACCCGTCAACACCAACCAAGGTAGACCTGAGCCATATCACTTGTTTTAAGTGCCGTAAAACCGGACATTATGCAAATGATTGTCCGAAGCCGAAATGGTAACGGCAATGGAAGCTCGTGCAAGAAGCCGAACCCTTTCAACAGGGGACAAGTAAACCACGTTACCGTGTAGGAGGTTGAAGCTCAGCCGCATACGATAATAGGTAAGTTTTTGGTTAAGACATTTCTGCAGTTGTTCTTTTGATACTTTGGTGCATCGCATTCATACATATCAAGGGGATTTGTGGATAAGTATATATTACCAACCCTAGCCCTTAGGTCACCCATGCTAGTTACCTCACCCGTTTCAGATTATATGGCAAGTATATGGTGCGATCGACTGCCATTATGGACTGGAAACTATGTATTTCCCTCGGACCTAATAGTTTTGGAATCCCAAGGATTGGATGTGATATTAGGAATGGATTGGTTATCAAAGTACGGGGGGAATATTGATTGCGCCAGTAAGTCGATTTTGCTTACCACCCCAGAAGGAAGGAGAATCAAGTTTGTATCACGGCATGAGCCGAGGAGAGCACATGGAAATTCCTTAACAAGAGTTGTGCAGGAGGAAGTACCAGTGGTAAGGGATTACCCGGACGTGTTTCCGAAGAGTTGCCAGGCATGCCGCCGGAGAGAGACATTGAATTTCTGATTGAACTCTTGCCGAGCCTTTGGGCGATATCTAAAAGACCGTATAGGATGCCAGCCCAAGATTTGGAGGAAATTAAGAAGCAGATTAAGTAGTTACTGGATAAAGGTTTTATTCGCCCAAGTTCTTCGCCTTGGGGATCACGATTACTTCTAGTGGAGAAGAAGGATGGATCATTAAGAATGGTTGTTGATTATCGAGGATTGAATGAAGTAACCATTAAGAACAAATACCCGTTGCCGATGATCAACGACTTGTTTGAACAATTGCAAGGAGCTAAGGTATTTTCCAAGATCGATTTGCGATCAGGATACCATCAGTTGAAGATTCGGGAGCAGGATATACCCAAGACGGATTTTACCACCAGGTACGGGCTGTATGAGTATACCATTATGTCGTTTGGTCTGACTAACGCCCCAACCTATTTTATGAACATGATGAACAAGGTGTTTATGGAGTTTTTGGATAAGTTCGTCATGGTATTCATTGACGATATCTTGGTCTACTCAAAGAATGAAGAAGAACATAAGGAGCATTTGCGTTTGGTACTCGAGAAGCTCAGAGAACATCAGTTGTATGCCAAGTTCAGCAAGTGTGAGTTTTGGTTGAAGGAAGTTGGACTTCTCGGACATGTTGTATCTGGAGAAGGTATAGCAGTAGACCCCACTAAAGTTGCCACGATGACAAATTGGGAAGCGCCAACAACAGTTGGAGAGATCCGGAGTTTCCTTGGACTCGCAGGATATTACCGGAGATTCATTGAGAATTTCTCGAGGATTGCGAAGCCCATGACAGAATTATTGAAGAAGGATACCAAGTTTATTTGGACTGAGGAGTGTGAGGCTAGCCTCCAAGAGTTGAAGAAGCATTTGGTTACCTCACCAGTATTAATCCTGCCAGACCAAAGCAAGGATTATGAAGTTTATTGCGACGCTTCACGTCGAGGACTTGGAGCAGTGCTTATGCAGGAGGGAAGAGTTGTTTCGTATGCTTCACGACATCTGAAACCTCACGAATTAAATTATGCTACTCATGATTTGGAGTTAGCAGCCGTAGTGCATGCATTGAAAACTTGGAGACACTTTCTTATTGGGAACCATTGTGAGGTGTATACGGATCACAAGAGTTTGAAGTACATCTTCATGCAGAAGGAGTTGAAACTCAGGCAGAGGAGATGGTTGGAGCTCATCAAGGATTATGATATGAGATTGCATTACCACCCCGGAAAGGCTAACATGGTAGCAGACGCGTTGAGCCGTAAGAGTCATGTTAACATCCTAATGACCGGCGGTTTACCAAAAGAATTAGCCGAGGAATTTCGGGAGCTATGTTTGGAAATAGTTTCGCGAGGCTATGTAGCAGCGTTGGAGATTCAATGTACTTTGATGGACAAAATCAGAGAAGCTCAAAGGACCGACAAGGAAGTTGCATCTATTAAGGAAAAGATGAGCAAGGGAAAAGCAAAGGGATTTCGTGAGGATGAGCATGATACCTTATGGTTTGAGGACCGTGTTTACGTACCAAGTGATCCGGAGATTCGGAAGTTGATTTTGCAAGAGGCACATGATTCGCCATATTCGATCCACCCCGGAAATACCAAGATATATTTGGATTTTAAGGATACTTTCTGGTGGACCGGAATGAAGAAAGATATCGCAGAGTATGTAGCAGTTTGTGATGTGTGTCAGAAAGTGAAAGCGTAACATCGAAGCGGCAGGATTATTCTGACCATTGCCTATACCGAATGGAAGTGGGATAAACTAGGCATGGATTTCATCACGGATTGCCAGGACCTGCTCAAAGCTATGACTCGATTTGGGTTGTAGTCGATCGTTTGTGAAGGTAGCTCATTTCATTCCAAAGAAAGACTACCTACAGCGATTGCCAAATTGGCTAAGATATACATGACAAGGATTGTATGCTTGCATGGAGTTACGAGGAGTATCAGACGATAGAGGAACCCAATTCACCTCAAAGTTCGGAAGCAGCTGTAACGAAACTTTGGGAACCAGATCGAGTTTAGCACAACTTTTCATCCGCAGACGGATGGACAAACCGAGAGAGTCAACCAGATCTTAGAGGATATCTTTGAGAGCATGTGTTTTGGATTATGGATCAAGTTGGGATGACAACTTGCCATATGCGGAGTTTTCTTATAACAACATCTACCAAACCAGTTTGAAGATGGCACCTTTCGAAGCCTTGTACGGAAGGAGGTGCAAAACCCCGCTACTGTGGGATGAAGTTGGAGACTTCCAGTTGTTTGGACCGGATTTGATTAAGGAGTCTGAACGAAAAGTAAAGTTGATTCGCGATAGGCTCAAGGTAGCCTAGTAAAGACAGAAGAGCTACGCAGATTCAAAACGCAAGGAGACAGAATATGAAGCCGGAGACAGAGTTTATCTTCGAGTATCTCCGCTTCGAGGAGTTAAGCGTTTTGGTGTTAAAGGAAAATTAGCGCCACGTTTTGTGGGACCATACAAAGTTTTGGAGCGCATGGGAGAAGTTGCGTACAAGTTGGAATTACCCGAAGGACTGTCAGGTGTTCATGATGTGTTTCATGTTTCTCGATTGAAGAAGTGTCACGCAGAGATGGTGATATACCCCTAAGAGATACATTGCCACTAGAGGCGATTCGGTTGAATAACGATTTGACCTATGAGGAGAAACCAACAGATTCTCGAGTTTGCCACCGAGTCACCCGCAAAGAAGGTCATTAAGTTTTGCAAAGTTCAAAGGAGCCACCACACCGAGGATGAAGCCACACAGGAGCGAGAGGAAGATCCGCTAAGGACCACCCTCACCTATTTTCTAGCCAACCCGAATCTCGAGGGCGAGATTCATCTTAAGGGGGTAGGTTTGTAACATCCTAAATTTTCAATTTGGAATGTTATACATAGAGCATCATTGCATATCATATTTTTTGTTGCATTTTTGGCTCGATCCTAGAAATTCTACATAACTCAAGGACCCACGGAGAGAGTTGGGGATTTCGTTATTTTCATATTTAAGTTTTATCAAATTTTGAAAATAGGATCATTTGATTTTAATTATTTTATCTTCAATTATTTCTATTACAAAAATATGAGAGAGGGAATAAAATGACTTTCCCAAAATAAAGAAATAATAAGGATTTAATAATAAAATCAAATAATATTTTATTTTGGAGTTTTCGCCATTTTATTTGAATTTAGGAAAAATGTGCGTTTTTCAAAATTGCATTTAGGCCCCAAATAAATGTTCATCTAGTCCGGCTTGATTTTAGAAGCCGGGGAAATTTTATTTCGGGATTTTTGGAGTCCGTTTAGTATTTCTTTTTATTTCTTTTCTGAGCGGATTTATAAAAAAACGCGCAACCGACCTACGGGCCGTGTCCGCCCGGGACTCCGGCCCAAGGTGACTTTATAAGCCGGGGGAGGCCAGCCCGAGGCCCAGCCGCCGCCCCAGCCCCCCCAAACCCTAGTGTCGCCACATTGCATGGCCGCGCCACATACCCGCCCATGCGCCGCCGCCCGCCAGCGCCCTCGCGGACCACCGCCACGACCTCGCGGACCCCGCCACCGCCGCCGCCGACTTCGCGGACCCGCCGCCGAGGTTCGCCGCCGCCTCGACTTCCGTGCCTTCGGTTTTCTTTAAAACCGAGCGGTTTTTCTTCGTTTTTTTAGTTTCGGTTTTTTTGTTTAGGCTAAATAGCGAACGTTCGTTCGTTCGTTCGTTTTAACGAACACGTCCGTCAGATTAGTTTAGTTAACGAACGTTCGTTCGTTAACTCGTTCGTTGTTCTTTTTCTCGGATTTAATTTGTGATTTTTCCGATCGCGATCTCTGATCCGATTTTCGTTTTAGTTTAGCTTTTCGCTCGTTTATCGGAATCAGGCGATTCAAGCGCCTAGAGTTTCATCTCGAAACCATCTTTCCGAATAACCAACTTAAACAAGTTTTTGCCTCTGTAAAATTTGACTTAGATCCAGATTAGTAAAACGGAGCTGTTTTCTTTCGTCGTTTGACTTTCGTTGCTTCGTTTGATTTGATTCTTTTTGCAAACCGGAGTTCTTAAGTTGAACTTTCAGGTTAGATCTTTTGTCTGAGTTGTACCTGTGCATTAGATGAGTACTTATTGTATGCTTGTTTGTTTGTCTGCGATAGAATACTTGAGTGCGCTACCGTTATTTCGAGTCTCCAGGTTTCGCGGATCATCAGCAAGGCAAGTAACACTTTGATCATATACTTTTCTACTACCCAGTTTTATGCATTAGATCTATCCTCAAACATTGCATGATTAGCATCTAATTAAATTGTGGGATGGGAAGTAGATGAGGTAGTACCTATTACCTGTTTATTTTTTTCAAACCCTTGGGAGTTACTTCTACGTTTGCTTATTATGCCATGCTATGCTAGTAGACGTGGATTGAGTGAGTGTATCCATGAAAGATGTGAGATTGTTAAATTAATGGTTTATTTAAGGTGGCAACTTAAACACACATCTGGGTGGATTGAGGCACCTGGTTTTCATCAGGACTTGCCTGTATTTCTTCGGACCGCAACCCAGGCTCCAAGGGATCGTGAGATTATTCATGCTAGAAACTTCCGTGTGCAGCCACATGCTACTATGGGCTCTAGCATAGTTGACTAAGTTGTGCGAACTCTTACGGGTAGACTAGCTGATGTAGGGGTTGTAGGTTGGTACGGTCTACCCACATGTAAGGTGCTAAGCGCTTACGAAAGACTATGTCTCGGTCATCCGTTTATCAAACACCATGTAGTGCGAGAAATCAAACGGAGGAGATCGAGTCTTATGGGGAAAAGTGCACAAACCTCTGCAGAGTGTATAAACTAATCATGGTTAGCCGTGTCCCCGGTCATGGACATCTTGAGTATCTAGTACTTGAATTATCATGTGAATCTCATCATGTTACTCTAAATAATATTGTTGGGTTGTTAATGAGTACTTTTAATTGGGATTGAGGATGCTGTCAACCATTCTCAATGTTCAACAACCACCATGATAGTTAAATAAATTTATTCCTTTACAGTAGGGAAAAATTGGCTTTACGCAAAACTGTAACCATAGAGCTTTCCACCAGCCATATATGCATGTAGTATAGGCTTACTCTTTCATTATTCTCTATGTGTTACTTTGCCAGCATATTCCATGTGCTGACCCGTTTTTGGGCTGCAACGTTTCATGTTGCAGACTTTTCAGATGACGAGTAAGGTGCTTAGGTCGTGGTTCTAAACTCAGTGATGCCGTTGGAGTTGATGGACTCGCTTATTCTTCCAAGTCTTCCGCTGTTATCGATTTTAGATGGTCTTAAGCCATATTTATTTTAATAAGTTCTCTCTTGAGACATTCGATTGTAATAAGTGTGTGATTGCTACTCTGTTATAAATCCTCCGAGTACTGTGTGGTGTCAGCATTACTGATCCAGGGATGACACTGAGCACAGAGATCAGACTGTTTGAGGTCTGGTCGCTACAGGTGAAGTCTTTATGATCATGCTGCAAAAAACAGAAACTTTAGTGCTCACGAAATTAGCTAAAACTTTTTACTGGAGAGTGCTATTTAGTTGATTCTTTTTGCAAACGATTACTAGACAAATTCCTCAGGTCCACAAATTTATTTTAGAATTTTTGGAGTTCTAGAAGTTTTCGTTAGTTACAGATTACTACAGACTGTTCTGTTTTTGACAGATTCTGTTTTTCGTGTGTTGTTTGCTTATTTTGATGAATCTGTGGCTAGTAAAATAGTTTATAAATCATAGAGAAGTTGGAATACAGTAGGTTTAACACCAATATAAGTAAAGAATGAGTTAATTAAAGTACCTTGAAGTGGTGTTTTGTTTTCTTTCGCTAATGGAGCTCACGAGATTTTCTGTTAAGTTTTGTGTTGTGAAGTTTTCAAGTTTTGGGTGAAGATTCGATGGACTATGGAATAAGGAGCTGCAAGAGCCTAACATTGGGGATGCCCAAGGCAACCCAAGGTAATATTCAAGGACAACCAAGAGCCTAAGCTTGGGGATGCCCCGGATGGCATCCCTCTTTAAATCTTCGTTCATCGGTAACTTTACTTGGATCTATATTTTTATTCACCACATGATATGTGTTTTGCTTGGAGCGTCATTTTATTTTCTTTAGCTTTGCTTTCTGTTTGAATAAAATACCAAGATCTGAAATTCTTAAATGTTAGAGAGTCTTCACGTAGTTTCATAATTATTAAACTACTCATTGATATTCACTTATATCTTTCGGAGTAGTTTGTCATTTGCTCTAGTGCTTCACTTATATCTTTTTAGAGCACGGCGGTGGTTATATTTTGAAGAAATAGATGAACTTTCATGCTTCACTTATATTATTTTGAGAGTCCTAAATAGCATGGTAATTTGCTTGGGCTATGAATTTAGTCCTAATATGATGGGCATCCAAGATGGGTATAATAAAAACTTTCATATAAAGTGTATTGAATACTATGAGAAGTTTGATACTTGATAATTGTTTTGAGATATGAAGATGGTGATATTAGAGTCATGCTAGTTGAGTAGTTGTGAATTTGAGAAATACTTGTTCTAAAGTTTGTGATTCCGTAGCATGCACGTATGGTGAACCGTTATGTGATGAAGTCGGAGCATGATTTATTTATTGATTGTCTTCCTTATGAGTGGCGGTCGAGGACGAGCGATGGTCTTTTCCTACCGATCTATCCCCTAGGAGCATGCGCGTAATACTTTGCTTTGATAACTTGTAGATTTTTGCAATAAGTATATGAGTTCTTTATGACTAATGTTGAGTCCATGGATTATACGCACTCTCATCCTTCCACCATTGCTAGCCTCTCTAATACCGCGCACCTCTTCACCGGTATCATACACCCACCATATACCTTCCTCAAAACAGCCACCATACCTACCTATTATGGCATTTCCATAGCCATTCCGAGATATATTGCCATGCAACTTACCACCGTTTTGTTTATTATGACACGCTCCATCATTGTCATATTGCTCCGCATGATCATGTAGTTGACATTGTATTTGTGGCAAAGCCACCGTTCATAATTCTTTCATACATGTCACTCTTGATTCATTGCATATCCCAGTACACCGCCGGAGGCATTCACATAGAGTCATATTTTGTTCTAAGTATTGAGTTGTAATTGTTGAGTTGTAAGTAAATAAAAGTGTGATGATCATCATTATTAGAGCATTGTCCCAGTCAGGAAAGGATGATGGAGACTATGATTCCCCCACAAATCGGAATGAGACTCCGGACGAAAAATAAATAAATAAAAGAGGCCAAATAAGCCCAAATAAAAAAAGAGAAAAAAGAGGCCATAAAAAAAGAGAAGGCCCAAATAAAAAATAAAAAATGAGGTAAAACGAGAGAAGGGAGAATGCTACTATCCTTTTACCACACTTGTGCTTCAAAGTAGCACCATGATCTTCATGATAGAGAGTCTCATATGTTGTCACTTTCATATACTAGTGGGAATTTTACATTATAGAACTTGGCTTGTATATTCCAATGATGGGCTTCCTCAAAATGCCCTTGGTCTTCGTGAGCAAGCGAGTTGGATGCACACCCACTTAGTTTCTTTTGTTGAGCTTTCATATACTTATAGCTCTAGTGCATCCGTTGCATGGCAATCCCTACTCACTCACATTGATATCTATTAATGGGCATCTCCATAGCCCATTGACACGCCTGGTTGATGTGAGACTATCTTCTTCCTCCTTTTTGTCTTCTCCACAACCACCATTCTATTCCACATATAGTGCTATGTCCATGGCTCACGCTCATGTATTGCGTGAAGATTGAAAAAGTTTGTGAACATCAAAAGTATGAAACAATTTCTTGGCTTGTCATCGGGGTTGTGCATGATTTAAATATTTTCTGTGATGAAGATAGAGCATAGCCAGACTATATGATTTGTAGGGATAGCTTGCTTTGGCCATGTAATTTTGAGAATACATGATTGCTTTGTTAGTATGCTTGAAGTATTATTGTTCTCATGTCAATATTAAACTTTTATCTTGAATCTCACGGACCTGAATATTCTTGCCACAATAAAGAAGATATCATTGATAAATATGTTAGGTAGCATTCCACATCAAAAATTCTGTTTTTGTCATTTACCTACTCGAGGACGAGCAGGAACTAAGCTTGGGGATCTTGTACGTCTCCAACGTATCTATAATTTTTTATTGTTCCATGCTATTATATTATCTGTTTTGGATGTTTATGGGCTTTATTAAACACTTTAATATTATTTTTGGGACTAACATATTGACCCAGACCCCAGTGCCAGTTCCTGTTTTTTCCCTTGTTTCAATGTTTCGAAGAAAAGAAATATCAAACGGAGTCGAAATAGAATGAACCTTCTGGAGAAGTTATTTTTGGAAGGAAAGCAACCCGGGAGACTTGGAGTGCACGTTAGGAAAGCAACGAGGGAGGCACGAGGCAGGGGGCGCGCCCATCCCCCTGGGCGCGCCCTCCACCCTCATGGGCCCCTCGTGGCTCCCCTGACATACTTCTTTCACCTATATATACCCTTATACCCTAAAACGATCGGGGAACAGAATAGATCGGGAGTTCCACCACCGCAAGCCTATGTAGCCACCAAAAACCAATCGGGACCCTGTTCCGGCACCCTGCCGGAGGGGGGAACCCTCACCGGTGGCCATCTTCATCATCCCGGTAATCTCCATGACGAGGAGGGAGTAGTTCACCCTCGGGGCTGAGGGTATGTACTAGTAGCTATGTGTTTGATCTCTCTCTCTCTCTAGTGTTCTTGAGGTGATACGATCTTGATGTATCGCGAGATTTGCTATTATAGTTGGATCTTATGTTGCTTCTCCCCCTCTACTCTTTTGTAATGGATTGAGTTTTCCCTTTGAGGTTATCTTATCGGATTGAGTCTTTAAAGATTTGAGAACACTTGATGTATGTCTTGCCGATGCGTGTCTGTGGTGACAATGGGATATCACGTGATTCACTTGATGTATGTTTTGGTGATCAACTTGCGGGTTCCGCCCATGAACCTATGCATAGGGGTTGGCACACGTTTTTGTCGTGATTCTCTGGTAGAAACTTTGGGGCACTCTTTGAGGTTCTATGTGTTGGTTGAATAGATGAATCTGAGATTGTGTGATGCATATCGTATAATCATACCCACGGATACTTGAGGTGACATTGGAGTATCAAGGGTGACATTAGGGTTTTGGTTGATTTGTATCTTAAGGTGTTATTCTAGTACGAACTCTAGGGCTGTTTGTGACACTTATAGGAATAGCCCAATGGATTGATTGGAAAGAATAACTTTGAGGTGGTTTCGTACCCTACCATAATCTCTTCATTTCTTCTCCGTTATTAGTGTATTTGGAGTGACTCTTTGTTGCATGTTGAGGGATAGTTATATGATCCAATTATGTTATTATTGTTGAGAGAACTTGCACTAGTGAAAGTATGAACCCTAGATTTTTTTTCCTAGCATTGCAATACCGTTTACGCTCACTTTTATCACTTGTTACCTTGCTGTTTTAATATTTTCAGATTACAAAAACCTATATCTACCATCCATATTGCACTTGTATCACCATCTCTTCGCCGAACTAGTGCACCTATACAATTTACCATTGTATTGGGTGTGTTGGGGACACAAGAGACTCTTTGTTATTTCGTTGCAGGGTTGCTTGAGAGAGACCATCTTCATCCTACGCCTCTCGCGGATTGATAAACCTTAGGTCATCCACTTGAGGGAAATTTGCTACTGTCCTACAAACCTCTGCACTTGGAGGCCCAACAACTTCTACAAGAAGAAGGTTGCATAGTAGACATCAATGCAGCAACGTAGTGTAAGTATTTCCCTCGGTTTTTGAGAACCAAGGTATCAATCCAGTAGGAGACTACACACAAGTCGCCTCGTACCTACACAAACAAATAAGAACCTTGCAACCAACACGATAAAGGGGTTGTGAATCCCTTCAGGCCACTTGCAAAAGTGAGATCTGATAGAGATAATAAGATAAATATTTTTGGTATTTTTATGATATAAACTGAAAGTAAAGAATGCAAAGTAAAAATAGATTGGAAAACTTATATGATGGAAAATAGACCCGGGGGCTATAGGTTTCACTAGTGGCTTCTCTCAAGATAGCATAAGTATTACGGTGGGTGAACAAATTACTGTCGAGCAATTGATAGAAAAGTGCATAATTATGAGAATATCTAGGCATGATCATGTATATAGGCATCACGTCAGCGACAAGTAGATCGAAACGATTCTGCATCTACTACTATTACTCCACACATCGACCGCTATCCGGCATGCATCTAGAGTATTAAGTTCGTAAGAACAGAGTAACGCATTAGGCAAGATTATATGATGTAGAGGGATAAACTCAAGCAATATGATATAAACCCCATCTTTTTTTCCTCGATGGCAACAATACAATATGTGCCTTGTTGCCCGTGCTGTCACTGGGAAAGGACACCGCAAGATTGAACCTAAAGCTAAGCACTTCTCCCATTGCAAGAAAGATCAATCTAGTAGGCCAAACCAAACTGATAATTCGAAGAGACTTGCAAAGTTAACAAATCATACATAAAAGAATTCAGAGGAGATCCAAATATTGTTCATAGTTAAACTTGATCATAAACCCACAATTCATCGGATCTTGACAAACACACTGCAAAAAGAGTTACATCGAATAGATCTCCGAGAAGATCGAGGAGAACTTTGTATTGAGATCCAAAGAGAGAGAAGAAGCCATCTAGCTAATAACAATGGACCCGATGGTTTGTGTAAACTACTCACACATCATTGGAGAGGCTATGGTGTTAATGTAGAAGCCCTCCGTGATCGATTCCCCCTCCGGCGGAGCACCGGAAAAGGCCCCAAGATGAGATCTCACGGGTACAAAAGGTTGTGGCGGTGGAAATAGGGTTTCGTGGTGCTCCTGGATATTTTCGGGGTATATGTGTATATATAGGAGGAAGAAGTAGGTCGGTGGAGCTGCGAGGGGCCCACGAGGGTGGGGGCGCGCCCAAGGGGGGCAGGCACGCCGCCCTGCCTCGTGGCCTCCTCGCTTATTTCTTAACATCCACTCCAAGTCCCGTGGATCACGTTTGTTCCAAAAATCACTCTCCCGAAGGTTTCATTCCGTTTGGATTCCGTTTGACATTCCTTTTCTGTGAAACCCTGAAATATGCAAAAAACAACAATTTGCACTGGGCCTTCGGTTAGTAGGTTAGTCCCAAAAATAATATAAAAGTGTATAATAAATCTCATTAAACATCCAAAACAAATAATATAATAGCATGGAACAATCAAAAATTATAGATACGTTGGAGACGTATCAGAGGACATGATGCCTGGCCTTGACAACTCTAGCGGAAAACAGCTCGAAACAAAAACAGAGGATATTTGCATGGTACGGTGGTCAAAACCTTCGGGGAATTGTATAATGAATCTGTACCGACCAAAAGAAGTATTGTTCAAGAAAACGGAGTCCGGAGGGCACACGACGTACCCACAAGGCAGGCGGCGCGCCTAGGGGGGTAGGGCGCGCCCTCACCCTCGTGGATGCCTCGTGTCCCTTTTGGACTACTTCTTATTTTTCCTATTTTCTTAAATATTCCAAAACAGAGAAAATTGCCATTAGAACTGTTTTTGGAGTCGGTTTACTTACCGTACCACATACCTATTCCTTTTCGGAGTGCAAACGGTCCGGAAAGTGTCCCTTATGTATTCCTCCGGGGTTACGGTTTCAATAACATTGGTTTCAACATTTATGGGATTACCTGAGATATAATGTTTGATTCTTTGACCATTCACCACCTTCGGATTTGTGCCTTCGAAGTTGTTGATTTTTATGGCACCGGAATGATAGACATCCTCAATAACGTAAGGACCTTCCCATTTAGGGAGGAGTTTTCCTGCAAAAAAATCTTAAACGAGAGTTGTATAGCAAAACATAGTCACCTACATTAAACTCACGCTTCTGTATCCTTTTGTCATGTCATCTTTTAACTTTTTCTTTAAACAGTTTGGCATTCTCATAGGCTGGGTTATCCACTCATCAAGTGAGCTAATGTCAAATAGTCTCTTCTCACCGGCAAGTTTGAAATCATAATTGAGCTCTTTAATGGCCCAATATGCTTGATGTTCTAGTTCGAGAGGTAAATGACATGCTTTTCCATAAACCATTTTATACGGAGACATACCCATAGGATTTTTATATGTAGTTCTATAGGCCCATAATGCATCATCGAGTTTCTTGGACCAATTCTTTCTAGATCTATTAACTGTCTTTTGCAAAATTAATTTAATCTCTCTATTACTCAGTTCTACTTGACCACTAGATTGTGGATGGTATGGAGATGCAATTCTATGATTAACGTCATACTTAGCAAGCATTTTACGAAAAGCACCATGAATAAAATGTGAACCACCATCAGTCATTAAATATCTAGGGACTCCAAACCGCGGGAAAATAACTTCTTTAAGAATCTTAATAGAGGTGTTATGATCAGCACTACTAGTTGGAAGAGCTTCTACCCACTTAGTAACGTAATCAACAGCGACCAAAATATGTGTATACCCATTAGAGGAAGGAAACGGGCCCATATAATCAAAGCCCCAAACATCAAATGGTTCAATAACAAGTGAATAGTTCGTAAGCATTTCTTGGCGTTTACTAATATTACCAATTCTTTGACGTTCATCACAAGACAAGACAAACTTATGGGCATCTTTGAAGAGAGTAGGCCAATAAAAATCGGATTGCAATACCTTATGTGCAGTTCTATCTCCAGCGTGGTGTCCTCCATAAGCCTCGGAGTGACACTTGTGTAGGATCTGTTCCAGTTCATGCTCAGGTACACAATGTCTAATAACACCATCTACTCCTTCTTTATAAAGGTGTGGGTCATCCCATAAGTAATGTCTTAAATCATAGAAAAACTTTTTCTTTTGCCGGTATGTGAAACTAGGTGGTATAAATTTAGCAACAATGTAATTAGCATACTCAGCATACCATGGAGCAGTACGAGAAGCATTTATGACAGCTAATTGTTCATCACGAAAGCTATCATCAATAGGTAGTGGGTCATCAAGAACATTTTCTAACCTAGATAAGTTGTCTGCAACGGGGTTCTCAGCTCGCTTTCTATCAATAATATGCAAATCAAATTCTTGTAGCAAGAGAACCCATCTAATAAGTGTAGGTTTAGCATCTTTCTTTTCCATAAGATATTTAATAACAACATGATCGGTGTGGACAGTTACTTTAGAATCAACAATATAAGGTCTGAACTTATCACAAGCAAATACAACTGCTAACAATTCCTTTTCACTAGTGCCATAATTTCTCTGGGCACTGTCTAGAGTTTTACTAGCATATTGGATAACATTTAATTTCTTATCAACTCTTTGTCCTAGAACATCACCTAGAGCATAATCACTAGCATCACACATAATTTCAAAGAGTAAATTCCAATCAGGTGGCTGAACAATAGGTGCAGAAATCAAGGCTTTCTTAAGTATTTCAAATGCTTCTACACAATCATCATCAAAGACGAAAGGAACATCTTTTTGTAAGAGATTAGTCAGAGGCCTAGAAATTTTTGAGAAGTCTTTAATGAACCTCCTATAAAAACCGGCATGACCAAGGAAACTGCTTATACCTTTAATGTCCTTAGGACACTGCATCTTTTCAATAGCATCAACTTTAGCTTTATCAACTTCAATACCTCTTTCAGAAATTTTATGCCCCAAGACAATACCTTCATTAACCATAAAGTGGCACTTCTCGCAATTCAAGTCAAGATTAGTTTCTTCACATCTCTGCAAAACTCGATCAAGGTTGCTTAAGCAATCATCAAAAGAAGTTCCATACATGGAGAAATCATCGATTAAAACCTCAACAATCTTTTCACAAAAATCAGAGAATATAGCAGTCATACATCTTTGAAAGGTAGCAGGTGCATTGCATAAACCAAAAGGCATACATCTATAAGCAAAGGTACCGAAAGGGCAAGTAAAAGTGGTCTTTTCTTGATCCTCTTTGGACACATGTATTTGAGAGAAACCAGAATAACCGTCTAGAAAGCAAAAATGTGTATGTTTGGATAATCTTTCTAGCATTTGATCAATAAAAGGTAAAGGGTAATGATCCTTTTTAGTAGCTTTATTTAGTTTGCGGAAATCCATTACCATTCTATAACCTGTAACAATTCTTTGTGGAATCAATTCATCTTTATCATTAGGAACAACAATAATACCTCCCTTCTTAGGGACACAATGGACAGGACTTACCCACTGACTATTAGCAACAGGATAAATTATACCTGCCTCCAGAAGCTTTAGTATTTCTTTTCTTACCACTTCTTTCATCTTAGGATTTAACCGTCGTTGGTGATCAACAACCAGTTTAGCGTCTTTCTCCAATTTTATTTTGTGTTGGCATAGAGTGGGACTAATGCCCTTAAGATCATCAAGAGTATATCCAATAGCAAAGACTAAGGTGCTTCTTCAGAGTTTTCAATAATTTCTCTTCTTCCTACTCTGAAAGGTTAGCACTAATAATAACAGGATATATCTTCTTTTCATCAAGATAAGCATATTTAAGGGTGTCAGGTAATGGTTTAAGTCAGGGGATCACCCTTGGGTGGAGGAGGATCCCCTAGAATTTCAACACGCAAGTTGTGTTTCAATATAGGTCCTTGTTTAAAGAATACTTCATCTATTTCCCTTCTTTCATGCATAAACATATCATTTTCATGGTCTAGCAAATATTGTTCTAAAGGATCATTAGGAGGCACGACAATAGAAGAAAGACCAATAATTTCATCTTTACTAGGCAATTCTTTATCATGGGGTTGTCTACGAAATTTAGCAAAATTAAAATCATGAGACATATCCCCTAAACCAATAGTAACAGCATCCTTTTTGTAGTCTATCTTAGCATTAACAGTATTCAAGAAGGGTCTACCAAATAATATGGGACAAAAGTCACCTTGTGGGGAACCAAGAATAGGAAAATCAGTAGGATATTTAACTTTCCCACACAAGACTTCAACATCTCTAACAATCCCAACTGGTGAAATAGTATCTCTATTGGAAAGCTTAATTGTAACATCAATACCTTTTAACTCAGTAGGTGCAATATCATGCATAATTTCTTCGTATAAAGAAAGAGGTATTGCACTCGCACTAGCACCCATATCACATAAGCCATGATAGCAATGATCTCCTATTTTAACAGAAATAACAGGCATGCCTACAATAGGTCTATGTTTATTTTTAGTGTCGGGTTTAGCAATTCTAGCAGCTTCATCACAGAAGTAAATAACATGCCCATCAATATTATCAACCAAGAGATCTTTAACCATAGCAATACTAGGTTCAACTTTAATTTGCTCAGAGGGTTTGGTTGTTCTAATATTACTCTTACGAACCATAGTTGATGCTTTAGCATGATCCTTTATTCTAGCAGGGAAGGTGGTTTCTCAATATAAGCGGTAGGAACAATAGGATCAACATTATAATTGATAGTCTTTTCTTCAACTTTAATAGGCTCAACTACTTTTACTTCAATGGGAGGATGGTATTTAAACCATTTCTCCTTAGGAAGATCAACATGAGTAGCAAACGATTCACAGAAAGAAGCTACTATCTCAGAGTCAAGTCCATATTTAGTGCTAAATTCACGAAAAGCATCGGTATCCATAAAAGATTTAACACAATCAAACTTAGGTGTTATACCTGACTCCTTACCTTCCTCGAGTTCCCAATCTTCTGAGTTGCGTTTAATTCTTTCCAATAAATCCCATTTGAAATCAATAGTTTTCATCATAAAAGAACCAGTACAAG
Organism: Aegilops bicornis; assembly: GCA_021605145.1. Taxonomy (NCBI): domain Eukaryota; kingdom Viridiplantae; phylum Streptophyta; class Magnoliopsida; order Poales; family Poaceae; genus Aegilops; species Aegilops bicornis. The sequence continues at coordinate 395,370,280 of CM038673.1, read as the reverse complement.
AAGTATCGAGCATGGAGCGATTATTGAGAGAAAGCCGAGCATAAATTTTTTGAATAATAATTTCTCTTGAGAGCTCATGATTGGGGCATGAATATAACATTGACTTAAGCCTCCCCCAAGCTTGAGCGATGCTTTCTCCTTCGTGAGGCCAAAAATTATATATATATATATATATATATATATATATATATATATAATTATGATCACGATGAACGAGATGCATAGGATAAAACTTCTGATGAAATTACAATTTCAATCGGTTTTAGTTCCATGATCCAATATCATCACATAGCCTAAACCATGTCAATGACTTTCCATTCAAAGATAAAGGGCAGACCTTCTTCTTGATAACATCATCGGGCATACCTGTAAGCTTAAATAATCCACAAACTCGATCCACATAGATTAGGTGCAAATCGGGATGCAATGTTCCATCTCCTGTAAAAGGATTAGCTAGCAGTTTCTCTATGATACCCGAAGGGATTTCAAAGTAAAAATTTTCAGTAGGTTCAATTGGTTGAGGAGCAACTCTTTGATCTAATGGTCGGGGTGAAGATACCCCGAACAAGCCCCTCAAAGGATTACTTTCCATAGTAACAAGTGACAGTAAATTTCAGCACACTATATAAATTTTTCCTTGCAAAATTCCACTTACCAAAGGCGCTTCACTCCCCGGCAACAGCGCTAGAAAAGAGTCTTGATGACCCACAAGTATAGGGGATCTATCATAGTCCTTTCGATAAGTACGAGTGTCGAACCCAACGAGGAGCAGAAGGAAATGACAAGCGGTTTTCAGTAAGGTATTCTCTGCAAGCATTGAAATTATCGGTAACAGATAGTTTTGTGATAAGGTAATTTGTAGCATGTAACAAGTAATAAAAGTAAACAAGGTGCAGCAAGGTGGCCCAATCCTTTTTGTAGCAAAGTACAAGCCTGGACAAACTCTTATATAAAGGAAAACGCTCCCGAGGACACATGGGAATTATCGTCAAGCTAGTTTTCATCACGCTCATATGATTCGCGTTCGTTACTTTGAGAATTTGATATGTGGGTGGACCGGTGCTTGGGTACTACCCTTCCTTGGACAAGAATCCCACTTATGATTAACCCCTATTTCAAGCATCCGCAACTACAAAAGAAATATTAAGGTAAACCTAACCATAGCATGGAACATATGGATCCAAATCAGCCCCTTACGAAGCAACACATAAACTTGGGTTTAAGCTTTTGTCACTCTAGCAACCCATCATCTACTTATTACTTCCCAATGCCTTCCTCTAGGCCCAAACAATGGTGAAGTGTCATGTAGTCGACGTTCACATAACACCACTAGAGGAAAGACAACATACATCTCATCAAAATATCGAACGAATACCAAATTCACATGACTACTTATAGCAAGACTTCTCCCATGTCCTCAGGAACAAACGTAACTACTCACAAATCATATTCATGTTCATAATCAGAGGGTTATTAATATGCATGAAGGATCTGAACATATGATCTTCCACCAAATAAACCAACTAGCATCAACTACAAGGAGTAATCAACACTACTAGCAACCCACAGGTACCAATCTGAGGTTTTGAGACAAAGATTGGATACAAGAGATGAACTAGGGTTTGAGATGAGATGGTGCTGGTGAAGCTGTTGATGGAGATTGACCCCCTCCCGATGAGAGGATCAATGGTTATGACGATGGTGATGATTTCCCCTCCCGGAGGGATGTTTCCCCGACAGAACAGCTCCGCCGGAGCCCTAGATTGGTTTTTCGCCAGGTTCCGCCTCGAGACGGCAGCGCTTCGTCCCGAAAGCTTCCTTCTGATTTTTTCCAGGGCGATAGACTTCATATAGCAAAAGATGGGCACGGGAGGCCTGCCAGGGGGCCCACGAGGCAGGCGGCATCCCCTCTTTCGTCTACTTCCATCGGTAACTTTACTTGGAGCTATATTTTTATTCACCATATAATATGTGTTTTGCTTGGAGCGTATTGTATGATTTGAGTCTTTGCTTTTTAGTTTACCACAATCATCCTTGCTGTACAGACCTTTTGAGAGAGCCATACATGATTTGGAATTTGTTAGAATACTCTATATGCTTCGCTTATATCTTTTGAGCTATATAGTTTTGCTCTAGTGCTTCAGTTATATCTTTTAGAGCACAGTGGTGGATTTGTTTTATAGAAACTATTGATCTCTCATGCTTCACTTAGATTATTTTGAGAGTCTTAAATAGCATGGTAATTTGCTTAAATAATCTTAATATGCTTGGTATTCAAGATTTGTAAAACTTTCTTTTGAGTGCGTTGAATACTATGAGAAGTTTGATGCTTGATAATTGTTTTGAGATATAAAGATGGTGATATTAGAGTCATGCTAGTTGAGTAGTTGTGAATTTGAGAAATACTTGTGTTAAAGTTTGAGATTCCCGTAGCATGCACGTATGGTGAACCGTTATGTGATGAAGTCGGAGCATGATTTATTTATTGATTGTCTTCCTTATGAGTGGCGGTCGGGTACGAACGATGGTCTTTTCTTACCAATCTATCCCCCTAGGAGAATACGCGTAATACTTTGCTTTGATAACTTGTAGATTTTTGCAATAAGTATATGAGTTCTTTATGACTAATGTTGAGTCCATGGATTATACACACTCTTCTTCCTTCCACCATTGCTAGCCTCTCTAATATCGCGCACTTTTCGCGGGTATCATACACCCACCATTTACCTTCCTCAAAACAGCCACCATACCTACCTATCATGGCATTTCCATAGCCATTCCGATATATATTGCCATGCAACTTTCCACCGTTCCGCTTATTATGACACGCTCCATCATTGTCATATTGCTTAGCATGATCATGTAGTTGACATCGTATTTGTGGCAAAGCCACCGTTCATAATTCTTTCATACATGTCACTCTTGAATCATTGCATATCTCGGTACACCACCGGAGGGATTCATATAGAGTCATATTTTGTTCTAAGTATCTAGTTGTAATTGTTGAGTTGTAAGAAAATAAAAGTGTGATGATCATCATTTTTAGAGCATTGTCCCAAGTGAGGAAAAGGATGATGGAGACTATGATTCCCCCACAAGTCGGGATGAGACTCCGGACGAAAAGAAAGAAAGAAAAGAGGCCATAAAAAGGAGAAAAGGCCCCAAAAAATGAAAGAAAAAGAGAAGGCACAATGTTACTATCCTTTTACCACACTTGTGCTTCAAAGTAGAACCATGATCTTCATGATAGAGAGTCTCTCATTTTGTCATTTTCATATACTAGTGGGATTTTTTCATTTTAGAACTTGGCTTGTATATTCCAATGATGGGCTTCCTCAAAATGCCCTAGGTCTTCGTGAGCAAGCGAGTTGGATGCACACCCACTTAGTTTTTTCGTTGAGCTTTCACATACTTATAGCTCTAGTGCATCCGTTGCATGGCAATACCTACTCACTCACATTGATATCTATTGATGGGCATCTCCATAGCCCGTTGATACGCTTAGTTGATGTGAGACTATCTTCCCCTTTTCATCTTCTCCACAACCACCATTCTATTCCACATATAGTGTTATATCCATGGCTCATGCTCATGTATTGCGTGAAGATTGAAAAGGTTTTGAGAATGTCAAAAGTATGAAACAATTGCTTGGCTTGTCATCGGGGTTGTGCATGATTTAAATACTTTGTGTGGTGAAAATAGAGCATAGCCAGACTATATGATTTTGTAGGGATAACTTTCTTTGTCCATGTTATTTTGAGAAAACATAATTGCTTAGTTAGTATGCTTGAAGTATTTTTATTTTTATGTCAATATGAACTTTTGTCTTGAATCTTTCGGATCTGAATATTCATACCACAATTAAGAAGAATTACATTGAAATTATGCCAAGTAGCACTCCGCATCAAAAATTCTTTTTATCATTTACCTACTCGAGGACGAGCAAGAATTAAGCTTGGGGATGCACGATACGTCTCCAACGTATCTATAATTTTTGATTGCTCCATGCTATATTATCTACTGTTTTGGACAATATTGGGCTTTATTTTCCACTTTTATATTATTTTTGGGACTAACCTATTAACCGAAGGCCCAGCCTAGAATTGCTGTTTTTTGCCTATTTAAGAGTTTCGAAGAAACGTAATATCAAACGGAGTCCAAACGGAATGAAACCTTCGGGAACGTGATTTTCTCATCGAACATGATCTAGGAGACTTGGACCCTACGTCAAGCAACCAACAGGGAAGGCACGAGGTAGGGCGGCGCGCCCTCCCCCCCCCCCCCAGGCGCGCCCTCCACCCTCATGGGCCCCCTGTTGCTCTACCGACGTACTTCTTCCTCCTATATATACCTATGTACCCCCAAACGATCACATACGGAGCCAAAAACCTAATTCCACCGCAAGAACCTTCTACATGCCCACGAGATCCCATCTTGGGGCCTATTCTGGAGCTCCGCCGGAGAGGGCATCCACCATGGAGGGCTTCTACATCAACACCATAGCCTCTCCGATGAAGTGTGAGTAGTTTACCTCAGACCTTCGGGTCCATAGTTAGTAGCTAGATGGCTTCTTCTCTCTTTTGGATCTCAATACAATGTTCTCCCCTCTCGTGGAGATCTATTCGATGTAATCTTCTTTTTTGCGGTGTGTTTGTTGAGATCGATGAATTGTGGGTTTATGATCAAGATTATCTATGAACAATATTTGAATCTTCTCTGAATTCTTTTTATGTATGGTTGGTTATCTTTGCAAGTCTCTTCGAATTATCAGTTTGGTTTGGCCTACTAGATTGGTTTTTCTTGCAATGGGAGAAGTGCTTAGCTTTGGGTTCAGTCTTGCGGTGTCCTTTCCCAGTGACAGCAGGGGAAGCAAGGCACGTATTGTGCCATCGAGGATAACAAGATGGGGTTTTTTATCATATTGCATGAATTTATCCCTCTACATCATGTCATCTTGCTTAAGGCGTTACTCTGTTTTCTTAAACTTAATACTCTAGATGCATGCTGGATAGCGGTCGATGAGTGGAGTAATAGTAGTAGATGCAAAAGGTGAGTCGGTCTACTTGTCTCGGAGGTGATGCCTATATACATGATCATACCTAGATATTCTCATAACTATGCTCAATTCTGTCAATTGCTCGTGAGTAATTCATTCACCTTTGTAAAATACTTATGCTCTTGAGAGAAGCCACTAGTGAAACCTATGGCCCCCGGGTCTATCTCCATCATATTAATCCTCCATCACTTTATTTATTGCCTTTGCTTTTTTACTTTGGTTTTATTTTACTTTGCATCTTTATCATAAAAATACCAAAAATGTTATCTATCATTTCTATCAGATCTCACTCTCGTAAGTGACCGTGACGGGATTGACAACCCCTAATCGCGTTGGTTGCGAGGAGTTATTTGCTTTGTGTAGGTACGAGGGACTCGCGTGTAGCCTCCTACTGGATTGATACCTTGGTTCTCAAAAATTGAGGGAAATATTTACGCTACTTTGCTGCATCACCCTTTCCTCTTCAAGGGAAATCCAACGCAGTGCTCAAGAGGTAGCATTGAGTCAATGGATTATACGCACTATCACCCTTCCATCATTGCTAGCCTCTTCGGTACCGTGCGTTGCCCTTTCTCACATTGAGAGTTGGTGCAAACTTCGCCGGTGCATCCAATCCCCGTGATATGATACGCTCTTTCACACATAAACCTCCTTATATCTTCCTCAAAACATCCACATACCTACCTATTATGGCATTTCCATAGCCATTCCGAGATATATTGCCATGCAACTTTCCACCATTCCGTTCATCATGACATATTCATCGTTGTCATATTGCTAGCATGATCATGTAGTTGACATAGTATTTGTGGCAAAGCCACCATTCATAATTCTTTCATACATGTCACTCTTGGTTCATTGCATATCCCGGTACGCCGCCAGAGGCATTCATATAGAGTCATACTTTGTTCTAGTATCGAGTTGTAACCATTGAGTTGTAAATAAATAGAAGTGTGATGATCATCATTTTCTAGAGCATTGTCCCAAGTGAGGAATAAAAAAAGAGAGAAAGGCCATAAAAAAAGAGAAGGCCCAAAAAACTGAGAGAAAAAGAGAGAAGGGACAATGCTACTATCCTTTGCCACACTTGTGCTTCAAAGTAGCACCATAATCTTCATGATAGGGAGTCTCTTGTTTTATCACTTTCATATACTAGTGGGAATTTTTCATTATCGAACCTGGCTTGTATATTCCAACAATGGGCCTCCTCAAGTGCCCTAGGTCTTCGTGAGCAAGCAAGTTGGATGCACACCCACTTAGTTTCTTTTGTTGAGCTTTCATACATTTATAGCTCTAGTGCATCCGTTGCATGGCAATCCCTACTCCTTGCATCAACATCAATCGATGGGCATCTCCATAGCTCATTGATTAGCCTCGTTGATGTGAGACTTTCTCCTTTTTGTTTTCTCCACATAACCCCCATCATCATATTGTATTCCACCCATAGTGCTATGTCCATGGCTCGCGCTTATATATGGCGTGAAAGTTTATAGGTTTGAGATTACTAAAGTATGAAACAATTGCTTGGCTTGTCATGGGGGTTGTGCATGATGAGAGCATTCTTGTGTGACGAAAATGGAGCATGACTAAACTATATGATTTTGTAGGGATAAACTTTCTTTGGCGATGTTATTTTGAGAAGACATAATTGCTTAGTTAGTATGCTTGAAGTATTATCATTTTTATGTCAATATGAACTTTTGTCTTGAACCTTTGGGATCTAAATATTCATACCACAATTAAGAAGAATTACATTGAAATTATGCCAAGTAGCACTCCGCATCAAAAATTATCTTTTTTATCATTTACCTACTCGAGGACGAGCATGAATTAAGCTTGGGGATGCTTGATACGTCTCCAACGTATCTACATTTTTTATTGCTCCATGCTATATTATCTACTGTTTTGGACATTATTGGGCTTTATTATCCAGTTTTATATTATTTTTGGGGCTAACCTATTAACCGGAGGCCCAGGGTAATTGCTGTTTTTTGCTTATTTCAGAGTTTCGAATAAAAGGAATATCAAACGGAGTCCAAACGGAATGAAACCTTTGGGAACGTGATTTTCTCACCGAACATGATCCCGGAGACTTGGACCCTACGTCAAGAAACGAAGGAGGAAGCCACGAGGTAGGGGGCGTGCCCACCCCCCAGGGCGCGCCCTCCACCCTCGTGGCCCCCTGTTGCTCCACCGACGTACTCCTTCCTCCTATACATACCTACGTCCCCCCAAACGATCAGATACGAAGCCAAAAACCTAATTCCACCGCCGCAACCTTCTGTACCCACGAGTTTCGCCGGAGGAGGAACCCATCACGGAGGGCTTCTACATCAACACCATAGCCTCTCCGATGAAGTGTGAGTAGTTTACCTCAGACCTTCGGGTCCATAGTTAGTAGCTAGATGGCTTCTTCTCTCTTTTTATATCTCAATACAATGTTCTCTCCCTCTCTCGTGGAGATCTATTCGATGTAATCTTCTTTTTGCGGTGTGTTTGTTGAGACCGATGAATTGTGGGTTTATGATCAAGATTATCTATGAACAATATTTGAATCTTTTCTGAATTCTTTTTATGTATGATTGGTTATCTTTGCAAGTCTTTTGAATTATCGGTTTGGTTTGGCCTACTAGATTGGTTTTTCTTTCAATGGGAGATGAGCTAAGCTTTGGGTTCAATCATGCTGTGTCCTTTCCCAATGAAATTAGTGGCAGCAAGGAACGTATTGTATTGTTGCCATCGATGATAACTAGATGGGTTTTTGTCATATTGCATGAATTTATCCCTCTACATCATGTCATCTTGCTTAAGGCGTTACTCTGTTTTCTTGAACTTAATACTCTAGATGCATGCTGGATAGCAGTCGATGAGTGGAGTAATAGTAGTAGATGCAAAGGTGAGTCGGTCTACTTGTCTTGGACGTGATGCCTATATACATGATCATACCTAGATATTCTCATAACTATGCTCAATTCTATCAATTGCTCAACAATGAATTGCTCACCCACCGTAAAATACTTATGCTCTTGAGAGAAGCCACTAGTGAAACCTATGGCCCCGGGGTCTATCTTCATCATATTAATCTTCCTATACTTAGTTATTTCCTTTGCTTTTTTACTTTGCTTTTATTTTACTTTGCATCTTTATCACAAAAATACCAAAAATATTATCATATCATATCTATCAGATCTCACTCTCGTAAGTGACCATGAAGGGATTCAGAACCCCTTATCGCGGGTTGCGAGGAGTTATTTGTATTGTGCAGGTGCGAGGGACTCGCGCGTAGCCTCCTACTGGATTGATACCTTGGTTCTCAAAAATTGAGGTAAATACTTACGCTACTTTGCTGCATCATCCTTTCCTCTTCAAGTAAATCCAACGCAGTGCTCAAGAGGTAGCACGGAAGATTTCTGGCGCCGTTGCCGGGGAGTCTACGCAAAAGTCAACATACCAAGTTCCTATCACAACCCCTTATCTCCCGCATTACATTATTTTCCATTTGCCTCTCGTTTTCCTCTCCCCCACTTCACCCTTGCCGTTTTATTCGCCCTCTCTTTTCCGTTCGCCTCTTTTTTGCTTGCCTTTTGTTTGCTCGTGTGTTGGATTGTTTGCTTGTCACGATGGCTCTACCTAGATTTGGTGATCTTCACCTTAAGAGATTAGAAGAGATCGAAAGCAATGTCAGGAGTTTTATGGTTCTGCAATTTGAGCATAATAATTTCGTTAGAAACGAGCTTAAGGAACAAAAGAGTTTTATGAATTATATGAATAAAGAGCTCGATGATATGTCTAAAGAATTTGATGGTTTAAGATCCCAAATTGCTCGTCGTGAGAAGTTGACTACTGAAATATCGGATAAGCAGGCTACCTCAGTTAATAGGATGGCCTCTAAACCGGATTTCTATGAAATTAAAGATGAAGATCTAAAATTTATTGATGTGTCCCCAATTAAATCTTTGTTTTTCAATATGAATCTTGATAATGATGGGACTGAATATGATCCACCTTTACCTAGAAGGCGTTCCAAAAATTCAGAATTTTTAGATCTTGATGCTAAAATTGATAAAAGTGGGATTGAAAAAATCAAAACCCTAGATGCTAATAAACCCACTATTTTGGATTTCAAGTAATTTAATTATGAAAGTTGCTCTTTGATTGATTGTATTTCCTTGTTGCAATCCGTGCTAAATTCTCCTCATGCTTATAGTCAAAATAAAGCGTTTACTAAACATATCGTTGATGCCTTGATGCAATCTTATGAAGAAAAGCTTGAGTTGTAAGTTTCTATCCCTAGAAAACTTTATGATGAGTGGGAACCAACTATTAAAATTAAGATTAAGGATCATGAGATTTATGCTTTATGTGATTTGGGTGCTAGTGTTTCCACTATTCCCAAAACTTTGTGCGATTTGCTAGATTTCCGTGATTTTGATGATTGCTCTCTAAACTTGCACCTTGCGGATTCCACTATTAAGAACCCTATGGGAAGATTTAATGATGTTCTTATTATTTCAAATAGGAATTATGTGCCCGTAGATTTTATCGTTCTTGATATAGATTGCAATCCTTCATGTCCTATTATTCTTGGTAGACCTTTCCTTAGAACGATTGGTGCAATTATTGATATGAAGGAAGGGAATATTAGATTCCAATTTCCATTAAAGAAAGGCATGGAACACTTCCCTAGAAAGAAAATAAATTACCATATGAATCTATCATGAGAGCCACTTATGGATTGCCTATCAAAGATGGCAATACCTAGATTTATCCTTGCTTTTATTCCTAGCTGGGGGCGTTAAACGATAGCGCTTGTTGGGAGGCAACCCAATTTTATTTTAGTTTTTTTCCTTTTTGCTTCTGTTTAGGAATATATATTTGTTCTAGCCTCTGGTTAGATGTGTTTTTATGTTTTAATTAGTGTTTGTGCCAAGTTAAACCTATAGGATCTTCTTGGATGATAGTTGTTTGATCTTGCTGTAATTCCCAGAAACTTTATGTTCACGAAAACAATTGTTAGAAGTCACCAGAACGTGATAAAATAGTGATTCCTATTGCTTCTGATCAATAAACAAATTGCCTAGGTCTTCCTATTTTGACTGATTTTTTGGAGTTCCTGAAGTTTGCGTTAGTTACAGATTACTACAGGCTGTTCTGTTTTTGACAGATTCTGTTTTTCGTGTGTTGTTTGCTTATTTTGATGAATCTATGGCTAGTAAAATAGTTTATAAACCATAGAGAAGTTGGAATACAGTAGGTTTAACACCAGTATAAATAAAGAATGAGTTCATTACAGTACCTTGAAGTGGTCTTTTGTTTTCTTTCGCTAACGGAGCTCACAAGATTTCTGTTGAGTTTTGTGTTGTGAAGTTTTCAAGTTTTGGGTGAAAGATTTTGATGGATTATGGAACAAGGAGTGGCAACAGCCTAAGCTTGGGGATGCCCATGGCACCACCAAGATAATCTAAGGACACCAAAAAGCCAAAGCTTGGTGATGCCCCGGAAGGCATCCCCTCTTTCGTCTACTTCCATCGGTAACTTTACTTGGAGCTATATTTTTATTCGCCACATGATATATGTTTTGCTTGGAGCGTCTTGTATGATTTGAGTGTTTGCTTTTTAGTTTACCACAATCATCCTTGCTGTACACACCTTTTGAGAGAGCCATACATGATTTGGAAATTATTAGAATACTCTTTGTGCTTCACTTATATCTTTTGAGTTATATAGTTTTGCTCTAGTGCTTCACTTATATCTTTTAGAGCACGGTGGTGGATTTGTTTTATAGAAACTATTGATCTCTCATGCTTCACTTAGATTATTTTGAGAGTCTTAAATTGCATGGTAATTTGCTTAAATAATCTTAATATGCTTGGTATTCAAGAATAGTAAAAACTTTCTTATGAGTGTTTTGAATACTAAGAGAAGTTTGATGCTTGATGATTGTTTTGAGATATGGAGGTAATAATATCAAAGTCGTGCTAGTTGAGTAGTTGTGAATTTGAGAAATGCTTGTGTTGATGTTTGCAAGTACCGTAGAATGCACGTATGGTAAACGTTATGTAACAAATTTGAAACATGAGGTGTTCTTTGATTGTCCTCCTTATGAGTGGCGGTCGGGGACGAGCGATGGTCTTTTCCTACCAATCTCCCCCTAGGAGCATGCGCGTAGTGCTTGGTTTTGATGACTTGTAGATTTTTGCAATAAATATGTGAGTTCTTTATGACTAATGTTGAGTCCATGGATTATACGCACTCTCACCCTTCCATCATTGCTAGCCTCTTCGGTACCGTGCATTGCCCTTTCTCACATTGAGAGTTGTAGCAAACTTCACCGGTGCATCCAAACCCCGTGATATGATACGCTCTTTCACACATAAACCTCCTTATATCTTCCTCAAAACAGCCACCACACCTACCTATTATGGCATTTCCATAGCCATTCCGAGATATATTGCCATGCAACTTTCCACCATTCCGTTCATCATGACATATTCATCATTGTCATATTGCTAGCATGATCATGTAGTTGACATAGTATTTGTGGCAAAGCCAACATTCATTATTCTTTCATACATGTCACTCTTGGTTCATTTCATATCCCGGTACACCACCGGAGGCATTCATATAGAGTCATACTTTGTTCTAGTATCGAGTTGTAATCATTGAGTTGTAAATAAATAGAAGTGTGATGATCATCATTTTCTAGAGCATTGTCCCAAGTGAGGAATAAAAAAGAAAGAGAAAGTCCATAAAAAAGAGAAGGCCCAAAAAAGATGAGAGAAAAAGAGATAATGGACAATGCTACTATCCTTTGCCACACTTGTGCTTCAAAGTAGCACCATGATCTTCATGATAGAGAGTCTCTTGCTTTATCACTTTCATATACTAGTGGGAATTTTTCATTATAGAACTTGGCTTGTATATTCCAACAATGGGCCTCCTCAAGTGCCCTAGGTCTACGTGAGCAAGCTAGTTGGATGCACACCCACTTAGTTTCTTTTGTTGAGCTTTCATACATTTATAGCTCTAGTGCATCCGTTGCATGGCAATCCCTACTCCTTGCATCAACATCAATCGATGGTGAAAGATCGTGGATGTCGCCTAGAGGGGGGTGAATAGGCGCTTTAAAATAATTACGGTTTAGGCTTGAACAAATGCAGAATAAACCTAGCGGTTAATTTGTCAAGCACAGAACCTACAACAACTAGGCTCACCTATGTGCACCAACAACTTATACTAAGCAAGATAAACTACTAGGTGATAGCAAGATATATGACAAGAACTAATATGGCTATCACAAAGTAAAGTGCATAAGTAAAGGGCTCTGGTAAGAGATAACCGAGGCACGCGGAGATGACGATGTATCCCGAAGTTCACACCCTTGCGGATGCTAATCTCCATTAGGAGCAGTGTGGAGGCACAATGCTCCCCAAGAAGCCACTAGGGCCACCGTAATCTCCTCACGCCCTCGCACAATGCAAGATGTTGTGATTCCACTAAGGGACCCTTGAGGGCGGTCACCGAACCCGTACAAATGGCAACCCTTGGGGGCGGTCACCGAACCCGTACACTTTGGCAAACCTTGGGGGCGGTCACTGGTACCCGTCAAATTGCTCGGGGAGATCTCCACAACCTAATTGGAGACCCCGACGCTTGCCCGGAGCTTTACACCACAATGATTGAGCTCCGAACACCACCAACCGTCTAGGGCGCCCAAGCACCCAAGAGGAACAAGCTCAAGGGCACCAAGCACCCAAGAGGAACAAGCTCAAGGGCACCAAGCACCCAAGAGTAATAAGCTTCTCAACTTGTAACTTACACGTATCACCGTGGAGAACTCAAACCGATGCACCAAATGCAATGGCAAGGGCACACGGAGTGCCCATGTCCTTCTCTCTCAAATCGCACCGAAGCAACTAATGCTAGGGAAGAAAATGAGAGGAAGAACAAGAAGGAGAACACCAAGAACTCCAAGATCTAGATCCAAGGGGTTCCCCTCACATAGAGGAGAAAGTGATTGGTGGAAATGTGGATCTAGATCTCCTCTCTTTTCCCTCAAAACTAGCAAGAATCCATGGAGGGATTGAGAGTTAGCAAGCTCAAAGAAGGTCAACAATGGGGGAAGAACACGAGCTCAAAGGATAAGGTTCAATGGGGAAGAAGACCCCCTTTTATAGGTGGGGAAAAATCCAACCGTTATGCTCACAGCCCGCACCAAGCGGTAGTACCGCTCGGCATCACGGTACTACTGCTAGGGGTAGCGGTACTACTGCTAAGGGTAGCGGTACTACTTCTTGCGAGCGGTACTAAAAAATTACATCCGTGCCTACCACCGCTGGACTTGTGACGAGTTTTTGGTCCCGAGCGGAAGTAGCCGCGGTAGTACTGCTCCAAGCGGTAGTACCGCTCCCAAGGGCGGTAGTAAAAAATTACTTCCGCTCCTACCCGCGGTAGTACCGCTGCAGCCTTTTCAGAACACCAAAACTACCATAACTTTTGCATTCGGACTCCGAATTCGACAAAACCAAGTTTGTTGGAAAGCTAGGGACAAGGGCTAACACAATCTTGAGAGAAATACCAATAATAAGCAAATGAGAAAAGGCCCAAAAGAAAATGGTGAGAACCCTTCCTCGGAAAAGACCGGTAAAACCTCCAACACCGAAAACATCATAGAAGACGCATGCAAACTCCATTTTCGATGAACTCAAGCTTGTCATAAAGATGGCCATAAGCTCTAAGACTCACAAAGAGAACCAAACAAGAACCAAGAAACATGATGCAAGGATGCAATGGTTTGAGCTCTCGACGAAGGATACGATCAAGCTACTCACTTGAGAGCCCCCCTTTATAGTACGGCTATCGATCCTATAACCCGGTCTCCCAACTACCACCATGATACCGGTAAAATAGAAAACCTATCAAGGGCAAATATTTGCCTTGCACATGATCCACTTGAGCTAGATGATGACGATCTTGTCCTCCTCAAGATGGACCACCTTTCTTGATTGTGTTGGGTCGATGGAGACTAGATGATTGCTCCCCCATACTCCACTATGGGTGAGCCACTCTTGACACATCTTCAAAAGTCCATTGACACCACAATGGATGGCAAGATTCAAGCACTTGATCTCTTCGTGATGCTCCACTTGAACTTGCACACGGCAATCTTGATGACGATCACCACTTGATGTCATCCTTTCCATGGGTTGTATGATATCTTCCTCTTGACGCAAGCCCATGGACACGTACCTAACCCCACATAGACTCTCACATAGACCATGGGTTAGTACACAAAGTGCAATGGATAATGCTTACCATACCATGGGATCACTTGATCCCTCTCGGTACATCTTCTACGCTTTGTGAGTTGATCAACTTGATTCACTCTTGACTTAGTCTTGATCAACCTTCAATCTTTCCAACTCTATTCGTTTGGATGATGTCTTGAAGGTAAACATGAATGATCACACAATCTTCTTCTTCAAGACATGCTTGCAATAAGCTCAACACTCACATGACCAATCTTTGGATAATTCCTTAATAGCACCTTGGTCAACACATAAACTCCTTGAAACCAACACATGGACTTCAAGAAATGCCTATGGACAAATCCTTCAAATAAAACTCAATGCAACCATTAGTCCATAGAGAATGTCATCAATTACCAAAACCACACATGGGGGCACCGCATGTCCTTTCAATCTCCCCCATTTTGGTAATTGATGACAATCACTTTCAAGAGAGTTTATATACGGAATTATGCATCACCATGCAATGCAACAACCAATAATGCATGTGTATGAGATGCAAATGCTTAGGAACAAAACCAAATCAAGGAGAAAACTCTGAAGACTTCTCCATAAAACTCTCTGAAACTTCTCCCCCATTGGCATCGATTGCCAAAATGGGCAAAAAGCTAAGAAGACCAATATAAAAGGTGTTCCTCCAAAAGTTGTGTATTTCTCAACAAGAGAGTGGAATGCCATACACATATCCAAAGGTAATACTTGGAGGAAGACCAACTATATTGAGGAACCAAGATTGCAAAAGAATGATATGCCACAAAGACATAACAAAGAGAGAAACAAGCAATCAAGCAATCAAAAGATACCAATTGAAGCAAGCTATCAAAAGATATCAACTGAACCAATTAGACCAAAGATCCTACGAGCCACATGAAAAAGATATTGTGATATGAGCAGAGGGTTGTTCTAAAGAAACTAGAGAAGCTCCCCATGATTTGTGCACATCAAGAATTTTTGTATTTGGATACAAAGTGCACAAAATAGGATCATAGCTCCCCCAAAGTCAACAAAAACTAACAACAAGTGCAAGAGAGCATATAGGAAACTAAGCCTAGCGCTTGCAACAAGCACATGGTTGAGCAACATTGTAAAAGAGGCAACTTAAGAATAGGCTCAACCAAAATGATGTGTGTGAGTCATGGCAAAGCACATGAGAAGACTAATATACGGATGAGCATAAGCATCAACATAGTCTCGAATGAATGAGATACACGGTGCAAAGCCTTTCATTCTCACACACAACTAGCAAATGGGTTCACAAGCTTACTAATAAGAAAATAGAGAACCTATGCTTGTGACAACCCGTGGTGAAGATAGGCGATGAGAGGCTCATCAAGACGAGGGGTACCAATTAAGATGGCAAAAGCCTCGTAAAAAGATAAGCAAGAGGAAAATAATCTTCACCACACAAGAGTGCAACAAGATGCAACGATAGAGGACACTCACTCAAGGCAAAAGCTTTCACGGAGCCACCAAAGAAATAACATAAGAAAGACAAGGTGGACGTGAAAGAAAAGATATCAACTAGAGATGTAATTTCTCTCAAGTGTATAAGGTTCTAGGTAGACAAAATCATGATGATATATATCTACAAAGAGGGATGTACACTCAAATAGTTACAACATGAAGGAACAAGATATCCACAAGGAAGTCATAAATATACCAATAAGATATTTTCTTGAAAGCATAGCACTTGGCTAGATATGGTCTTATTGTATATAAATGAATTCCTAACGCATGAACATCAAAGACATCACAACTAGCAACATGAGATCATCGTTGAGATGCTTTGAGAAAGGAAACAAGTATCACAAGAAAGAATGAAATACATGCCATGATACAACCTACACAAGGTTGATGCAAGTAATGTGTGCATGTAGTAGATGATGATACTTATTACCGAGATACCATTGGAAGGATGTAGTAGATACCAATTGAAGGTAGATAGTAGTTCATTGATCATCCTAGCTTGACTCCAATATGCACATGGTGACAACACCTTCCTTGTGAGTGAGCCGAGCATCCAATGCATCTCCAACTGTTCCTATAAGAACAACACAAACTAAACGGTACCCAAACTCATCGGGACCAAATAGTTATAAACACCAATACATAGGACAAACTCCACATAAATATGTGCATATAGATATGAAAATGAATATCATGCGCATCTCATCCAAATTGAGACTAGGTGGAGTTTCTCCCATATATTGAGTCAAAGAAGGAAAGCATGCCAAATAAAATACATGAAGAAAACATGCATGCTCAAGACTTCAAAACCCAAAACCAAAAGACAAAGAAATGCCAAGTGAAAAGGATACCAAATGAATAAAACATCACTTGGAGGATATCCATAAAAGATACATCAAGGAATGAGATATCCATTGATACACTCAAAATAAAAGATATCAAACTCCCAAAAGAGAGGATGGTTCCAAACAAACCAAGCTCTCTACAAAGTTTCATGATGGCACAAAGTACCAAAACGAAAATGGCTTGCCTTCCACCAACACACACTTGATAACGATCACAAGAAGAGTGTTCTAAAGAAAATAGGATAGCTCCCCACGAGTTGTGCATTATATAGGATTTGCATTTGAATACAAAATGCACAAGGTGGGATCACCACTTTCACTATATCTAGAAAGCACTAGACAAGAACGAGAAACAAACAAGATCCACAAGTGGTAGGGAAGACAACGGAGTTGACACAAACCTTGGCAAGAGAAAAGGCAAATAAAAATAAAAGCCAATGTAAAGGTGATCAATAAATTCTACCACACATAAGTGAGTACCAATTGTCAAAAGACAAGAAGTATTTGGAAATAATTCCCGGTGGTAGATAGCAAGGATATCCGACATCATCTTCACACCAAACACAAGCAAATTGCAAATTGTAGAGCTATCATGCCACCTAGGAACAAGATAATTTACAATATCAATTCTAGGTGACAATATCTCAAATGTACACATTTTCTAGGCTAGTAATACACACATAGCATATTACTCCCCATAATGTGATACCAATTAAAGATAGACAAGAGGCAATTAAAAGGATCCAACAAGAGATAATTAATGGACAATTTAGAATTTGAATTTCTCATGAGAGATATACCACCTAGAGACTAGATAATCTTGAAATATCAATACTAGATGGTATTACTCATGTACACACATTTATAGGATTGTGAGGTGCACAAAGCACATCACTCCCCATAATGGGATATTCCATTAATCTCTCACAAGAGCCAACTAAGAAATAAACAAGATGCAAAAGGCTCAACACACAACACACATGTACATGATGTGCAAACCAACATGCACATACTTGATTTCTCAAGATAAGCAATTTGGAAGCACAACATATACAAGCACATGCAAGATACAAAACCACAACATGCTAAGGAACAAGTAACTTTTAATGTAAGCAATTTAAGCACGAGTTACATAAGGAGGAACATTGGATATATGATAGAAAGATAATCCGAATGACTTGGCTTGACACAATATGAATGATGAGGACCCCTTAAATCTTCATAATGTAGCCAAGTCTCCAATGACCTCCAACAACACCTATTGATCAAGTTTGAGCTAGTTGGTCCCCAACCAAGTTGGGTCCTAAGAGGTTAGTCACAATAGGCTTGGCCACCCAAATGGTTCTTTTCTTGACACCACTTTGAGTACCAACAAACTTGGCAAACACATTGCCAACCTTATCCTTCCCAAGAGAATAGACATCATCAATAATAATTGGGTTGGATAAGTTACCACTAGTGCATGAAGAAGCGACGTGGCCTTTCTCACGACATAAGTAGCAACGTCTACTCTTCACTTTCTTCTCACTTGATTTCTCAACAAGAGAAGCATTAACTTGAGTCTTCTTGGGAAGTGGCCTTTATTCAACTTGAGGTTGAGCATGAGATTGAACTTGTGCTCTCTTCCCTTGTTGCTTGACACTAATGGCCTTCTTCTTCAATGGGCAAGATCTAACATGATGCCCTTCTACTTTGCACTTGAAGCAAACAATCTTGGCCGATCTCTTGACTTGTTCTTGGCCCTTCTTTTTGTTCATCTTGGACTTCTTCTTCTTATTGGAGTTGAATCCAAGTCCACCTTTGTCATTGGGGGATTTTTGCACACTCAAGATATTGTTGAGTGTGGATTTCCTTCATGACTCTTTTCCAAGTCTTTCTTCAAAGAAGTGACTTGGGCCTTGAGCTCTTTGATTTCCTCTACATGGTTAGTCTCAATACAAGTACTAGAGGAAGTATAAGCTTCATTGTTAGAGCAACAAGGCAAGGAAAGCAATTCATCACAAGATGTACCAACATTGTGAGTAGATGAATTACAAGGACTAGCACATATCAATATAGCATTTTGACTAGAAGTAGTGCTAGTATCCACATGAGGCTCACTAGATGTTACCTTAGCAAGCATGGCCTCATGAGCTATCTTTAGCACATTATGGGATACTAGAAGATCGTCATGAGAGCTTGAGAGCTTTTCATGGCTTTCTTACAATTTCCCATAATTGCTAGATAGCAACTCAAGTTGAGCCCGCAGCTCAACATTCTCCTTCAAAATGGATGCTTCACAAGAGATAGAGTTAGTAGCACAAGCATCATCATCATCAACAAGAGGAGAAGACAACTTGGCAAGCTCTTTTGAATATTAAGATTTAAGTTGAGCATGAGACTCGGTGATTTTGATGAGCTCACTCTTAATGACCCTTGAGCCATTTTCGAGGTGCTCAAAGTCCTCAAGGAGTTTAGCATGCACAACTTCAAGCTCCTCATTTTTAGTTTCAAAATCATTGGCCACCTCAAGAGCTCTATCACGAGATTCTCTCACTCTAGATAATTCTAGAGAAAAAGTCTCCTCAAGAGATTCCTTGGTGGTTTGTTCAAGTTCAAGAGCTTGAGAGAGGTCCGCATCTCATTAGCCGTAATCACGCTCATGACCTTCCATTTTATCAATGGTGATCTCATGCTCCTCAAGACGAGATTCCAACTCATCAATATATTTCTTGCCCTCAATAGCAATAGACATGATTTCCATGAAGTTGGAACGAGCAATTTTATTCTTAAGAAGAGCTTTAAAATCATTTCCCCTTAATTTTTAAGGAGGCAACATCATCACTCTCTTCATCATAATCAACATCATCATCACTCTTGCCATCATCAATATAATCACAAGATATATTGGGATTCAAAGTGGGAGATACCTTTGAAGCCTTGGCCACATCTTGAAGCACCATTCAAGACCACATCTTGTTCCATGGAGTGTTGGGTTTCATCTACATTGTTAGCACAACAACTCGAGGAAATACATGCATTTTTATCATGGCAACAAGATATAGCGAGCATATCATCATGAGATTTAGTCAAGCAATTTCTACATGATATGCAAGGACTATCAACACAAGCAAGTGAAACATTTGGAGTGCTCGAAGTGCTAAGGCCCAAAGACGGAGCATTGCAATAATATAGTGATGAAGAATCATCCACAAAAGCACACTATCATCATTGCAATGACCGACACTACTCACCATATCATTACCTTGTGGCAAACCACATGTAGGTGAAGTAGAAGAAGTTGAGAAGACTATACGGCCGGAGGTGGAGGGAGAACAATCATCCCTGCAAATCTTGGACACACCATATTTATCTTGAAGCTTCGCCCACAACTCATGAGCATCCCGGAACGTCATGAGTTGAAATATAAATACATTGCTCAAAGCATCGAAAAGCACATTAGAAGCTTGAGCATTGAGATAAGAGTTTTTCTCGTCCTCTAAAGGTAACCTTTGGGGATCCTTTGGAGGAGAAAAACCCATATCTACAATTTGCTCTAAATTTGGGTCCATGACCCTAAAGAGATTAAGCATGCGAATTACCCAAACATCAAAATTTGTGCCATCGAAACTAAGTGTGTCAGAGAATCCTAAACCCCTAGTCGACATCTTTACTCTCTAGGCGGTTAAGCCCAACAAAGAGAGATGAGGCTCTGATACCAATTAAAAGATCGTGGATGTCGCCTAGAGGGGGGGGGGGTGAATAGGCGCTTTAAAATAATTACGGTTTAGGCTTGAACAAATGCGGAATAAACCTAGCGGTTAATTTGTCAAGCACAGAAACTACAACAACTAGGCTCACCTATGTGCACCAACAACTTATGCTAAGAAAGATAAACTACTAGGTGATAGCAAGATATATGACAAGAACCAATATGGCTATCACAAAGTAAAGTGCATAAGTAAAGGGCTCGGGTAAGAGATAACCGAGGCACGCGGAGATGATGATGTATCCCGAAGTTCACACCCTTGCGGATGCTAATCTCCGTTTGGAGCAGTGTGGAGGCACAATGCTCCCCAAGAAGCCACTAGGGCCACCGTAATCTCCTCACGCCCTCGCACAATGCAAGATGCCGTGATTCCACTAAAGGGACCCTTGAGGGCGGTCACCGAACCTGCATTACAAATGGCAACCCTTGGGGCGGTCACGGTGCAAATCAAATTGCTCGGGCGATCTCCACAACCTAATTGGAGACCCCGACGCTTGCAGGAGCTTTACACCACAATGATTGAGCTCGAACACCACCAACTGCCTAGGGCGCCCAAGCACCCAAGAGGAACAAGCTCAAGGGCACCAAGCACCCAAGAGTAATAAGATTATCAACTTGTAACTTCCACGTATCACCATGGAGAACTCAAACCGATGCACCAAATGCAATGGCAAGGGCACACGGAGTGCCCAGGTCCTTCTCTCTCAAATCCCACCGAAGAACCTAATGCTAGGGAAGAAAATGAGAGGAAGAACAAGAAGGAGAACACCAAGAACTCCAAGATCTAGATCCAAGGGGTTCCCCTCACATAGAGGAGAAAGTGATTGGTGGAAATGTGGATCTAGATCTCCTCTCTCTTTCCCTAAAAACTAGCAAGAATCCATGGAGGGATTGAGAGTTAGCAAGCTCGAAGAAGGTCAACAATGGGGGAAGAACACGAGCTCAAAGGATAAGGTTCAATGGGGAAGAAGACCCGCTTTTATAGGTGGGGAAAAATCCAACCGTTATGCTCACAGCCCGCACCAAGCGGTAGTACCGCTCGGCATCACGGTACTATCGCTAGGGGTAGCGGTACTCTTGCTAAGGGTAGCGGTACTACTGCTATGAGCGGTACTAAAAAATTACATCCGTGCCTACCACCGCTGGACTTGTGACGAGTTTTTGGTCCCGAGCGGAAGTAGCCACGGAAGTAGCCATGGTAGTACTGCTCCAAGCGGTAGTACCGCTCCCAAGGGCGGTAGTAAAAAATTACTTCCGCTCCTACCCGCGGTAGTACCGCTGCAACCTTGTCAGAACACCAAAACTACCATAACTTTTGCATTCAGACTCTGAATTCGACGAAACCAAGTTTGTTGGAAAGCTAGGGACAAGGGCTAACACAATCTTGAGAGAAATACCAATAATAAGCAAATGAGAAAAGGCCCAAAAGAAAATGGTGAGAACCCTTCCTCGGAAAAGACCGGTAAAACCTCCAACACCGAAAACTTCATAGAAGACGCATGCAAAATCCGTTTTCGATGAACTCAAGCTTGTCATAAAGATGACCATAAGCTCTAAGACTCACAAAGAGAACCAAACAAGAACCAAGAAACATGATGCAAGGATGCAATGGTTTGAGCTCTCGACGAAGGATACGATCAAGCTACTCACTTGAGAGCCCCCCTTTATAGTACGGCTATCGATCCTATAACCCGGTCTCCCAACTACCACCATGAGACCGGTAAAATAGAAAACCTATCAAGGGAAAATCTTTGCCTTGCACATGATCCACTTGAGCTAGATGATGATGATCTTGTCCTCCTCAAGATGGACCACCTTTCTTGATTGTGTTGGGTCGATGGAGACTAGATGATTGCTCCCCCATACTCCACTATGGGTGAGCCACTCTTCGACACATAGTCACAAGTCCATTGACACCACAATGGATGGCAAGCTTCAAGCACTTGATCTCTTCGTGATGCTCCACTTGAACTTGCACACGGCAATCTTGATGACGATCACCACTTGATGTCATCCTTTCCATGGGTTGTATGATATCTTCCTCTTGACGCAAGCCCATGGACACGTACCTAACCCCACATAGACTCTCACATAGACCATGGGTTAGTACACAAAGTGCAATGGATAATGCTTACCATACCATGGGATCACTTGATCCCTCTCGGTACATCTTCTACGCTTTGTGAGTTGATCAACTTGATTCACTCTTGACTTAGTCTTGATCAACCTTCAATCTTTCCGACTCTATTCGTTTGGATGATGTCTTGAAGGTAAACATGAATGATCACACAATCTTCTTCTTCAAGACATGCTTGCAATAAGCTCAACACTCACATGACCAATCTTTGGATAATTCCTTAATAGCACCTTGGTCAACACATAAACTCCTTGAAACCAACACATGGACTTCAAGAAATGCCTATGGACAAATCCTTCAAATATAACTGAATGCAACCATTAGTCCATAGAGAATGTCATCAATTACCAAAACCACACATGGGGGCACCGCATGTCCTTTCAGATGGGCATCTCCATAGCTCATTGATTAGCCTCGTTGATGTGAGATTTTCTCCTTTTTGTCTTCTCCACATAACCCCCATCATCATATTATATTCCACCCATAGTGTTGTGTCCATGGCTCGCGCTCATATATTGCGTGAAAGTTTATAGGTTTGAGATTACTAAAGTATGAAACAATTGCTTAGCTTGTCATCGGGGTTGTGCATGATGAGAGCATTCTTGTGTGACGAAAATGGAGCACGACTAAACTATATGATTTTGTAGGGATGAACTTTCCTTGGCCATGTTATTTTGAGAAGACATAATTGCTTTGTTAGTATGCTCGAAGTATTATCATTTTTATGTCAATATGAACTTTTGTCTTGAATCTATCGGATATTAATATTCATACCACAATTAAGAAGAATTACATTGAAATTATGCCAAGTAGCACTCCGCATCAAAAATTATCTTTTTTATCATTTACCTACTCGAGGACGAGTAGGAATTAAGCTTAGGATGCTTGATACGTCTCCAACGTATCTATAATTTTTGATTGCTCCATGCTATATTATCTACTATTTTGGACATTATTGGGCTTCATTATCTGCTTTTATATTATTTTTGGGACTAACCTATTAACCGGAGGCCCAGCCCAGAATTGTTGTTTTTTGCCTATTTAAGAGTTTCGAAGAAAAGGAATATCAAACGGAGTCCAAACGGAATGAAACCTTCGGGAACGTGATTTTCTCACCGAACATGATCCAGGAGACTTGGACCCTACGTCAAGAAATGAAGGAGGAAGCCACGAGGTAGGGGAGCGCGCCCACCCCCCCAGGGCGCGCCCTCCACCCTCGTGGGCCCTGTCGGTGTCAAAACCGGCGGATCTCGGGTAGGGGGTCCCGAACTGTGCGTCTAGGTGGATGGTAACAGGAGACAAGGGACAAGATGTTTTACCCAGGTTTGGGCCCTCTTGATGGAGGTAAAACCCTACGTCCTGCTTGATTAATATTGATGATGTGTGTTACAAGAGTAGATCTACCACGAGATCAAAGAGGCCAAACCCTAGAAGCTAGCCTATGGTATGATTGTTGTTCGTCCTACGGACTAAAACCCTCCGGTTTATATAGACACCGGATAGGGTTAGGGTTACCTGTAGTCGGTTACAATGGTAGGAGATCTACATATGTATCGCCAAGCTTGCCTTCCACGCCAAGGAAAGTCCCATCCGGACACAGGACGAAGTCTTCAATCTTGTATCTTCATAGTCTTGGAGTCCGGCCGATGATGATAGTTCGGCTATCCGGACACCCCCTAGTCCGGAACTCCCTCAGTAGCCCCCGAACCGGGCTTTCAGCGATGACGAGTCCGGCGCGTATATTGTCTTCGGCGTTGCAAGGCGGGTTCTCCTTCAATCTTCATGTTCCCGTCGAATAGTGTCCGGCTTCTTTATAAATGTTGCGCTCCTTGGCTTCTACGCCCAATAATGGCCTTCTTCCACGTGTCGTCACGAATGCGAAAGGCTGGGATATTTTTACATTTCACCCCTAGCCGTGCGAGCAGGCCGCTTATAAGAGAGGCGAGGATCTAGATCCAGCTCACACCATTCTCTATCCGCAAGTTCTCATTGAAGCGCCTCTGACAAAAATCCATTCTATCATGGATAGCCGACGCGGCTCCTCCTCTCGCGCTCCCAGCCCTAAGCCAGGAGATTGGGGGAGATGCTTGGTTCCACACAGCGAGCTAGTGGTACTTCAAACCGAGGGATATATTCCCCCAGCTTTCATGGTTCCGGTTCGAGCCGTACTAGCCACCTACAAGGGTGGGAAGCAGGCGGAGAGCGTCCCCAACCCTTCCAAAGGGGAGCGGGTATGCTTTGTCCCCTATCTAATAAGGGGACTCGGATTTCCCATACATCCGTTTCTCCGGGGGCTCCTAGAGTTCTACGGACTCCAACTTCACCACCTCACGCCCGCCTCCATTTTGCACATCGCGGGCTTCGTAGCTTTGCGAGCTGTTCTTGGGCATCGAGCCCCATTTTTCCTGTGGAAGAGATTGTTTTGTCTCGTACCCGTTCTCATGAGGGGTCGATATATCAAGTGGGCGGAGCGAAATATGGCGCATCGCCGGGACTGGATATCTATCCGGCACCCGAAGAAGGCGTCCAAGACCGGCCTTCGGAATGGTTCTACATGGAGGACGCCCTCTGCCGTATCCAGTTCGGATCGGCCTCCGGAGTTCAACAATGCTCCCTTGAAGAAAGCGCTGAGTTGGCGCCCTTGAGCCCTCAACGGGAAGATGATAGGGCGTCCATTATCCGATGGGCGGATTAGGTTCTTGGCCCACTCTGGATTGACCATGATTGGAGTCATGGCCACGTGCATTATGCGAGGTGCAGCCACTCCAATATAGGGGCCACCCTATGTGGGATTTAAGCGGGAAGACGACGCCACCCGTCATGGCCGCATAAAGGGCCGGGCTCGTGAGCCAATCGGCAAAGATCTGTCCGGCTTGTACAAGGGAGAGGAGGAGGACTTCCTCCGCAAGAATCCGTTGAATGGATTTTCTATGAATAACCCTCGGAGCTGGGTAAGCGATGCTCATCTACCCGATCCATAATTTTTTTAAAGTCAAGTATCTTACTCTGTAATTTCGGGAGGCTGCGCCGGGGCGTGGAGGGCATCTGAAGCCTAACTCCACAGCCGAGGATCCGGAACGATCCCTTGATCCGACCTCGAAGAGGATCCGGACATAAAGGTGGAGCTGATTGACGGGGTGTTCCACCAACGTAGCATAGACAATGCGCTTAGTCGCCATTACTGGTGACTACCCGGTTTGTTTCGGCCTCCCGGTGACTACGACCGAGGTCTTGACACCATCATTTGATCCGCGCTCAATTCGACCATCCCATACCGATGGTGTATCGCAGGAGGTGCCTTTAAGGCGGGAAGCCGAACCCGCGGCGGCTGACCAACAAGGGTCAGTCCGGCCCAGCGGGCGGAAGAGGAGTACGACGCGAACCGAAACGTCGCCGCAACGGTACGGAGCACCGCTATTTTTAAGGGAAGGATCCCTTGGAGGTATATTAATGCTCATAACTTCTCCAGAAAGAGCACTCGCCGGACAGTGTCCGGAGAGGTTGCCAATCAAGCCTCCGCCGACCATGCTCCAACGCATGGTCCGGGAGGGGAGGCGAATACAAGGCGTGAGCCGGACGCTCCTCCGATGGAGGATGCCGACAGGCTGTCCGCCACCCGGTCTGAGGTGGAGAGCGCCATGAATCACAGGCGTCGTCGGACAGTTCTTCGTGACGCGTGTTTCTCCCCGGAGGCGTTAAATGCCTTTGAAGCGGGAGACGCGCACCTCCGTGCCGCTCAAGATGGGTTAACCAGAGCCACGGAGCAGTATGTGAAAGACATACGGGTAAGTAATTTTAATAGTTATATATGCCAGTAGCCCCCGAGACTTAAAATAGTTGAAATAACTGATTTAAGGATCAATTATGATGCAGGATCTTACGGAGAAGAATACCCATCTGTCCCTGGAGCTCCAAGAGTGCAAGGCCCAACTTGAGGCCGCACTGGCCGCCACAGGGGGAGCCATAGAGACCCCTACTGGTAAGACGTACTTTGAAAAGATAATTATTTAACAGCTACTGCAGAGGGCGCCGGACTAGATCCGGACAAGCAACAGCTACTGCGGCAGCTAAAGGCCGGCGAGAGGGTGCTTATGAAGGTGCAGCAGGAGAGAAACAAGCTCCAAGATGCCCACACCCAGCGAGGAGAAGAGCTGAAAGGTGTTGGGCCCAGTATGCAGCTCCATGAAGGAGAATCAGCGGCTTCGTCAGCGGCATTTATAGTAAGTGCTTGAACAAATTCCTTTGAAAAGAGGAATTCGGCGAGGAAGTCGATTGACGTAAATATGTCGTTAGGTGTGCTCACAGTGTCGCCTCATGGAGGAAATGCACGAGTCAACGGGTGACCAACTTCCCGAGCTAGTGCAATTGCTCGAGCGTGTTCGGCAGCGGCGAGTGGCGTCGTTCATGTTTTATGGCCATCCGTCTCCCTACCGAAGGCCTTGGTGAGCTTCTTTGAGAAGCTTCAGGAGCACGGCGACGCCTCCATTTGTGGAAGATATCGGCTGCCGTCGAGCGCCGAGGAGGCCTAGGCCATGGTGAAGACCGCGTTACACGAAGGCTGACCCAAACCACATGGCCGAGGTCGGACTGCGGGGCTGATGGGAAGGAGATCCATGTGAGCTTGATGTACGGCCAAGTAGAATCGGCATGAAATATTCCCAACAGGACTGTAAATTAGACAGCTGTTAGATGGGATTGAGGAGGAGTACAATCGGTCGGTTTGTGATGTAATTTGAAATGACATGTAAAATGCCTTCTAGCCGGATTGTAGATCGTTTGTCTTTGTGGACCGTTTCGCTTCAACCTCGGGACCCAACAGTCCGGAGTGTGTCCGAATACCCTTACAGTTATAAAAGAGCCGGGGCATGCATGGAGACAAGGCGTCTGGGTCATAATTGCTTTATCAGACAAGTGCCCAACTAGTTATGTTATATTACATGGTTAGTAAGAAACATCTTCCGGGAGAATAGTTCCGTTAAGGGTTCCTTTCCACAGGAGGCATGCCCTAAAGTGCAATGCCGGATTGCGAAAATAGCGAAAAAAGCATCCGGGGCAGATAAATAAGCAAGTAATAAATCATCTTTCAAGTCACCGATCGAATATTCTCTTAAGAACGCTAGCTTTCGGCTTCACCCGGTCGAGGTACACATCCGGTGACCCGGCGATAACAATCGCAGAGGTGCTCCCTTTACCTCCTAGCCGAACAATCAGGAGCGTAGGGGGTAAGCACGTGAGCCAGCAACCCAGCTTGGCCAAAACTTAAGTCATATCGATGCATATAATGGTGAATAAAAGGTACGTATGCGGAAGTATGACACATGTATTGGGCATAAAGCCCGTATGAATAAGCTTACGTAAAAAGAAGCCCCGTGTATAATGAGTGCAGGAGCACATCAAGTGTGTGCGAACAAAGGCAAATCAGCCCATAAAAGGTATTGAAAAAAAGTGGGAAGAAGGAGGAGGACGGCAGACGGTAAAAAAAGGGGTGGGCCAGGCGGTGAGGCGAACCCGAGTCCGGCGCTAGGCGTAGAATCTTCGGAGGCGGGCTACGTTCCATGGGTTCGGCTCGAGTCGGTTATCGAGATGCGTTACGTGGGCGGTATGCTCCGCGGTCAGGACTTGGTCGATGATGAAGGACCTTCCCACTTGGGCTTAAGTTTGTCCTTTTTCTTGTCCGTGAGGCGTAGAACAAGTTCGCCAACATTGTAAGTTTTGGCCCGTACTTCTCGCTTTGATATCTTGAGCCTGCTGGCGATAAAATGCGGAACGAGCCTTTGCCACGTCCGCTCCTCCTCTAAGGCGTCCAAACTGTCCTGCCGATCCAACTCGGCTTCTCTTTCTTCGTACATGCGCATACGAGGTGAGTCATGAATTATATCGCAGGCAGAAGCGCCTCTGCGCCAGATACCATAAAAAATGGTGTGAATCCAGTAGTTCGGTTTGGCGTGGTCCGCAGCCCCAGTACGGAGTCGAGCTCCTCTACCCAAAGGCGTGTTAGATTCCTTGAGGGACCGCACTAGTCCGGGTTTGATGCCGCTCATGATTAGACCATTTGCTCGCTCGACTTGACCGTTAGTTTGGGGGTGATAGGCGAAGCGTAATCGAGCTTGATGCCCATGTTTTTGCACCAGAGTTTAACCTCGTCGGCCGTGAAGTTCGTGGTCGTTATCAGTGATGATCTTTGGGGGGCGTAAAACGGTGTACTACCCCGGATATGAAGTCTATCACCGGTCCGGATTTCGCCGTTTTAACCGGCTTGGCCTCAATCCATTTGGTGAATTTGTCAACCATGACCATTAAGTATTTGTGCTTATGGGTTCCCCTTTAAGGGGTCCAACCATGTCAAGCCCCAGACCGTGAACGGCGGGTAATGGGTATAGTTTTGAGGGCGGTGGGTGGCATGTGGCTCGATTAGCAAAGAGGCGGCAACCGATGCATCGTTGGACTAAATCTTGAGCATCTACCCGGCTGTCGGCCAATAAAATCCTGTCTGGAAGGCCTTGCCTACAAGGGCCCGGGCTGCAGCGTGGTGCTCACGAGTCCGGGCGTGAATTTCAGCCGGAGATTTCGCCCTTCCTCTTCGGAGATACACCTTTGAAGGACTCGGTTGTGCTTTTCTTATAAAGTTCTCCCTCATGGACCTTGTAGGCTTTAGATCGTGAACTATGCAGCGGGCCTCATTTTGGTCTTCGGAAGTTCTGCCGCATTAAGTAGGCTAGGAATGGTTACATCCACGGGCAATTACTGCCATTATTTCGTGAGCTGAAGGTGTTATTTCATTGGCTGAGCCGCCGATTGTGTCGAGAATGGTCTCGAGTTAGGTGATGCGGTGGCTCGGATTGTTATTTCAGACTCCTCTTCCCATAATACGGATGGCTTAAAGAGCCGTTCGGTGAAGATGTTAGGAGGAATGGCGTCTCGCTTGGCGCCCGATGCGTGCTAACACGTCTGCTGCTGGTTATTATCCGGGCTACATGATGGAATTCTAGTCCTTGAACCGAGCTGGCATTTTTAGGACAGCGTTGCGATAGCTGCCATTTTTGGATCTTTAGGCGTCAAAGTCTCCATTTACTTGGGATATTGCGAGGTTTGAATCGCGCACCTCTAGGCGTTGAATGCCCATGGAGATTGCCATCCGGAGGCCATGTAGAAGGGCCTCGTATTCGGCTGCGTTGTTGGAGTCCGTGTACATTATTTGAAGTACGTATTGGATTGTGTCTCCATTTGGGGACGTCAGGACGACGTCAGCCCCCAAGCCAGCCAACATTTTGGATCCGTCGAAATGCATGATCCAGTTGGAGTACGCGCCATACTCTTTAGGGAGTTCGGCTTCGGTCCATTCAGCGATGAAGTCAGCCAGAACCTGCGACTTTATAGCTCGCCGTGGTTTGTAGGTTATGTCAAATGGTAAGAGCTCGATAGCCCATTTTGCAATCCTGCCCGTTGCGTCGCGATTGTTTATAATAACGTTGAGAGGTACTTAGGAGGCCACCGTTATTGAACACACTTGAAAGTAGTGTCGCGACTTCCGGGATGCCATGAACACCGTGACACGCTATCTTTTGATAATGTGGGTACCGGATTTGCATGGAGTTAGAGCGGTGGATACGTAGTACCTTTGGTTTTTGAAGAGGGAATTTGTGCCCTTCGCTTTCTCGTTCAACGACAGTACCGCTACCGACAACTTGATGTGTTCATGTGATATATAAAATCATAGGTTCGCCCGGGTTAGCGCCGCTGTAACCGGATTTGTTGCGATTGCTTTTATTTCTTCGAGTCCGGTGTGGCGACATCCGTCCATTCGAAATGTTGATTGCCGGAGGAGGCGGTAGAGGGCGAGCCTTTTCTCCCAAGCGGGTGATGAAGCGACTTAAGGCTGCTACGCATCCGGTTAGTTTTTGTATCTGCTTGAGGTCTGTTGGAATATCCAATTGTGATGAGCTCAGATTTTAACGGGTTTGCTTCAATTCCTCTACGGATACGATGAAGCCCAAGAGCTTTCCGCCGGTACGCCAAGACGCATTTTTCCGGATTGAGCTTAATGTCATATGCTCGGAGGTTGTCGAATGTCACCCTCAAGTCTTCTACTAGAGTTCCGGCGTGTTTGGTCTTGGCGACCACATCGTCTCACGTATGCCTCTCTTGTTTTGCCTATCTGGGTAGCCAGACATGTTTGAATCATGCGCTGATATGTTGCACCGGCGTTTTTGAGTCCGAAGGGCATTGTGTTAAAGCAGAATGGCCCATATGGAGTAATGAATGCCGTTGCGGCCTGATCTTTCTCCGCCATCTTGATTTGATGGTATCCGGAGTATGCGTCGAGGAAGCACAATGAATCGTGCCCTGCGGTAGCATCGATGATTTGGTCGATGCGAGGGAGGGGGAAAGGGTCCTTTGGACAGGCCTTGTTAAGGTCTTTAAAATCGACGCAGGCGCCAGGATTTGTCCTTTTTGGTACCATTACTAGATTGGCTAGCCAGTCCGGATGTTTTATATCTCCGATGAATCCGGCTTCTAAGAGTTTGGCTAGCTCCTCTCCCATTGCCTGTCTTTTGGGTTCGGAAAATCGCCGAAGAGCTTGTTTGACTGGCTTGAATCCTTTTAGGATATTTAGGCTGTGCTCTGCCAGCTTGCGTGGGATTCCTGGCATGTCTGAAGGGTGCTAGGCAAAAATGTCCCAATTTTCCTGAAGGAATTCTCGTAGTGCGGCTTTGACATCAGGACTTAATTGTGCCCCAATGGAGGCCGTCTTTGTGGGGTCCGTTGGATGGACCTGAAATTTGACTATTTCGTCTGCTGGTTTAAAAGAGGTGGAGACCTCTTATCGAGTATTACATCGTCCCTATCCACCGTGGAGCGCAGCGTAGTTAGTTCCTCCGCCGCTAGGGCTTCGGATAATGCCTCTAGGGCGGTCGCGGCTGTCTTATTTTCAGCGTGGAGTGTTGTATCCGGATCCTTTGGCGAGAGTGATTATCCCATTGGGTCCGGGCATTTTGAGCTTCATGTACCCGTAGTGGGGTATAGCTTGGAAGATTGTGAATGCCTCTCGCCCTAACAAAGCATGATATCCGATGCCGAATGGGGCCACTTGAAACGTGACCTCCTCGGACCTGTAATTGTCCGGTGAGCTGAACACTACATCTAGTGTGATTTTTCCTGCGCAGCGTACTTCTCTACTAGGGATTATCCCTCTGAAGGTTGTGCTGCTTCGCTCAATGCGGCTCCAGTCAATTTCCATTTTTAAGGGTTTCCTCATAGATGAGGTTTAATCATTGCCGCCATCCATGAGTACCTTAGTAAGACGAAAACCGTCCACTATCGATCGAGGACCAATGCGGTGGTGCTCTAGCTGTTCGAATTTAGGTTCATCGCTGGCGTTGAAGGTGATAGCCGTGTCGCTCCATGGATTTGTTGTTGCTACTTGGTAGACTTGGCGAGGCTGCGGATTGTTCGCTTCCGCATGTTATTTGATGCGAAAGTCTCAAGACTATTAATACCGTCTTTGGTCTTCTTTGGGTTGGTTGCCCGGGGCTAAAAAGCCTACGCCACTTTTGGCCACCTGCCGTAGTATCCAACATGCTCGAAGGCTGTGTGTTGGAGTGGCGCCCTCCGTACTGTGGATTTTGCAGGGTCCGTTGAGCCAACCCTCCAGTACGGTTCCGTACCCTTTAGGGGGTTTTGGTTTTTTGGTATTCAACCCGGGTGCTTGATAATGATGCACCCTTTTGTTTCGGACTAGGGATGTATTCGGGCCGGATTATCCCAAAATTTACTTTCGGTTTTCCAAGCGCTCTCCATCGACAAGTACTTTTGTACTATGGTCACCAAGTTAGTAAAGCGTGTACTTTACTTAGCGACTTATGGCGTTTAGGATTCCCTTGTCCGTGCAATTATTGCAGAAAATTGGGATTGCGTCCTCCTCTCGGCGATCCTTTATCCTGTTCATAACCGTGGAGGAATCGCCCGATAATGATGTACTTTGTTTCATCGAGCTCTTGCGAATTTGAGAGAGATCGCTAATGTTTGGGTGGGCAGGTGGAACTAGATCCGGAACCCGTCCAATTTAGGACTCAAGGGCCGAAGTTTCGAACTTGGAAGTTTGGATTTTGAGTGTTATCCCATGAGTCCAACCCACCGCCTGACTTTAAGTTCAGGGCTTGATCAACGTCCGTCCCTCTACGGGAATCCGGCATGGAGGGATCGGGAATCCGGACGTAACTAGTCCTTAAGATACAAGAAGAATCGCCGCATTGCTGCTCTATCACAGCAACATGATGGGTAGCACAGGAGAGTTGATCTCTCTCAGATCGGTTTTAGGCCCGATCCGGTCGTAGTCTGTGGCGACTCCCAGGGCGGCGATGCGATCCAAGAGCTCGTTTATGGAGGAGACCTTGGATCTAACTGTTCGGCAAGTTCCAAACTAACCTGGAGATTGGTTTCGATGACTCGAGAGGTCATCGTCGGCGCGGTGGCCGGACTAGCGGTCATAAGAAAACCACCTAGCCGAAGAGTTCGGCGGTGACCAAGGCTCCTTTGGCGATAGTATCGTCTTTAAAAGGCGAGATGAGGCATCCTACGTGGCGGCGACACGGAGGAACTCTCAATGAAAGCACCAATGTCGGTGTCAAAACCGGCGGATCTCGGGTAGGGGTCCCGAGCTGTGCATCTAGGCGGATGGTAACAGGAGACAAGGGACACGATGTTTTACCTGAGTTCGGGCCCTCTTGATGGAGGTAAAACCCTAAATCTGCTTGATTAATATTGACGATGTGTGTTACAAGAGTAGATCTACCACAAGATCAAAGAGGCTAAACCCTAGAAGCTATCCTATGGTATGATTGTTGTTCGTCCTCTGGACTAAACCCTCCGGTTTATATAGACACCGGATAGGGTTAGGGTTACGTAGTCGGTTACAATGGTAGGAGACCTACATATCCGTATTGCCAAGCTTGCCTTCCACGCCAAGGAAAGTCCCATCCGGACACGGGACGAAGTCTTCAATCTTGTATCTTCATAGTCTCGGAGTCCGACCGATGATGATAGTTCGGCTATCCGGACACCCCCTAGTCCGGAACTCCCTCACGCCCCCTGTTGCTCCACCGACGTACTCCTTCCTCCTATATATACCTACATACCCCCAAACGATTAGATACGGAGCCAAAAACCTAATTCCACCGCCGCAACCTTCTGTACCCACGAGATCCCATCTTGGGGCCTGTTAGGAGCTCACGAGGAGGAACCCATCACGGAGGGCTTCTACATCAACACCATAGCCTCTCCGATGAAATGTGAGTAGTTTACCTCGGACCTTGGTCCATAGTTAGTAGCTAGATGACTTCTTCTCTCTTTTTGGATCTCAATACAATGTTCTCCCCCTCTCTCGTGGAGATCTATTCGATGTAATCTTCTTTTTGCGGTGTGTTTGTTGAGACCGATGAATTGTGGGTTTATGATCAAGAATCTATGAACAATATTTGAATCTTTTCTGAATTATTTTATGTATGATTGGTTATCTTTGCAAGTCTCTTCGAATTATCAGTTTGGTTTGGCCTACTAGATTGGTTTTCTTGCAATGGAGAAGTGCTTAGCTTTGGGTTCAATCTTGCGGTGTCCTTTCCCGATGTGATGAGGGGCAGCAAAGGCACGTATTGTATTGTTGCCATCGAGGATAACAAGATGGTTTTTATCATATTGCATGAATTTATCCCTCTACATCATGTCATCTTGCTTAAGGCGTTACTCTGTTTTCTTGACCTTAATACTCTAGATGCATGCTGGATAGCGGTCGATGAGTGGAGTAATAGTAGTAGATGCAGGCAGGAGTCGGTCTACTTGTCTCGGACGTGATGCCTATATACATGATCATACCGAGATATTCTCATAACTATGCTCAATTCTGTCAATTGCTCAACAATGAATTCGTTCACCCACCGTAAAATACTTATGCTCTTGAGAGAAGCCACTAGTGAAACCTATGGCCCCCGGGTCTATCTTCATCATATTAATCTTCCTATACTTAGTTATTTCCTTTGCTTTTTACTTTGCTTTTATTTTACTTTGCATCTTTATCACAAAAATACCAAAATATTATCCTATCATATCTATGAGATCTCACTCTCGTAAGTGACCGTGAAGGGATTGAGAACCCCTTATCGCGTTGGTTGCGAGGAGTTATTTGTATTGTGCAGGTGCGAGGGACTCGCGCGTAGCCTCCTACTGGATTGATACCTTGGTTCTCAAAAACTGAGGGAAATACTTACGCTACTTTGTTGCATCACCCTTTCCTCTTCAAGGAAATCCAACACAGTGCTCAAGAGGTAGCACAGAAGATTTCTGGCGCCGTTGCCGGGGAGTCTACGCAAAAGTCAACATACCAAGTTCCTATCACAACCCCTTATCTCCCGCATTACATTATTTGCCATTTGCCTCTCCTTTTCCTCTCCCCCACTTCACCCTTGCCGTTTTATTCGCCCTCTATTTTCCGCTCGCCTCTTTTTCGCTTGCCTTTTGTTTGCTCGTGTGTTGGATTGTTTGCTTGTCACGATGGATCTACCTAGATTTGGTGATCTTCACCTTAAAAGTTTAGAAGAGATCGAAAGCAACGTCATGAGTTTTATGGTTCTGCAATTTGAGCATAATAATTTCTTCAGAAACGAGCTTAAGGAACAATTTTTTTTATGAATTATATGAATAAAGAGCTCGATGATATGTCTAAAGAATTTGATGGTTTAAGATCCCAAATTGCTTGTCTTGAGAAGTTGACTACTGAAATATCGAATATGCAGGCTACCACAGTTAATAGGATGGCCGCTAAACCGGATTTCTATGAAAATAAAGATGAAGATCTAAAAGTTATTGATGTGTCCCCAGTTAAATCTTTGTTTTGCAATATGAATCTTGATAATGATGGGACTGAATATGATCCACCTTTACCTAGAAGGCGTTCCAAAAATTCGGAATTTTTAGATCTTGATGCTAAAATTGATAAAAGTGGGATTGAAAAAATCAAAACCCTAGATGCTAATAAACCCACTATTTTGGATTTCAAGGAATTTAATTATTAAAGTTGCACTTTGATTGATTGTATTTCCTTGTTGCAATCTGTGCTAAGTTCTCCTCATGCTTATAGTCAAAATAAAGCATTTACTAAACATATCGTTGATGCCTTGATGCAATCTTATGAAGAAAAGCTTGAGTTGGAAGTTTCTATCCCTAGAAAACTTTATGATGAGTGGGAACCAACTATTAAAATTAAGATTAAGGATCATGAGTTTTATGCTTTATGTGATTTGGGTGCTAGTGTTTCCACTATTCCCAAAACTTTGTGCGATTTGCTAGATTTCCGTGATTTTGATGATTGCTCTCTAAACTTGCACCTTGCGGATTCCACTATTAAGAAACCTATGGGACGAGTTAATGATGTTCTTATTGTTTCAAATTGGAATTATGTGCCCGTAGATTTTATCATTCTTGATATAGATTGCAATCCTTCATGTCCTATTATTCTTGGTAGACCTTTCCTTAGAACGATTGGTGCAATTATTGATATGAAGGAAGGGAATATTAGATTCCAATTTCCATTAAATAAAGGCATGGAACACTTCCCTAGAAAGAAAATAAAATTACCATATGAATCTATCATGAGAGCCACTTATGGATTGCCTACCAAAGATGGCAATACCTAGATTTATCCTTGCTTTTATTCCTAGCTGGGGGCGTTAAACGATAGCGCTTGTTGGGAGGCAACCCAATTTTATTTTAGTTTTTTGTCTTTTTGCTTCTGTTTAGGAATAAATATTTGTTCTAGCCTCTGGTTAGATGTGTTTATATGTTTTAGTTAGTGTTTGTGCCAAGTTAAACCTATAGGATCTTCTTGGATGATAGTAATTTGATCTTGCTGGAATTTCCAGAAACTTTGCGCTTAGTGCCCGAATTGTTAAAAATCACCAGAATGTGATAAAATATTGATTAAAATTGCTGATGATCAATAAAAAAAAATTCCAGGTCGTCTAATTTTGGTAGAATTTTTTGAGTTTAGAAGTTTGCGTTAGTTACAGATAACTACAGACTGTTCTGTTTTTGACAGATTCTGTTTTGCGTGTGTTGTTTGCTTATTTTGATGAATCTATGGCTAGTAAAATAGTTTATGATCCATAGATAAGTTGGAATACAGTAGGTTTAACACCAATATAAATAAACAATGAGTTCATTATAGTACCTTAAAGTAGTCTTTTGTTTTCTTTCTCTAACAGAGCTCACGAGATTTCTATTGAGTTTTGTGTTGTGAAGTTTTCAAGTTTTGGATGAATTCTTTTGATGGATTATGGAACAAGGAGTGGCAAGAGACTAAGCTTGGGGATGCCCATGACACCCCCAAGATAATCCAAGGACACCAAAAATTCAAAGCTTGGGGATGCCCCAGAAGGCATCCCCTCTTTCGTCCACTTTCATCGGTAATTTACTTGGAGCTATATTTTTATTCTCCACATGATATGTGTTTTGCTTGGAGCGTCTTATATTATTTGCGTCTTTGCTTGTTAGTTTACACAATCATCCTTGCTGTACGCACCTTTTGAGAGAGCCATACATGAATTGGAATTTGATAGAATACTCTATGTGCTTCACTTATATGTTTTGAGCTTGATAGTTTTGCTCATAGTGCTTCACTTATATCTTTTTGAGCGTGATAATTTTTGCTCTAGTACTTCACTAAGATCTTTTAGAGCACGGTGGTGGATTTGTTTTAAAGAAACTTGATCTATCATGCTTCACTTAGATTATTTTGAGAGTTGTTAATAGCATGGTAATTTGCTTAATGTTAATATACTTGGTATTCAAGATATGTGAAACTTTCTTTTGAGTGCGTTGAATACTAAGATAAGTTTGATGCTTGATAATTGTTTTGAGATATGAAGATCATGATATTAGAGTCATGCTAGTCGAGTAGTTGTGAATTCAAAGAATACTTGTGTTGAAGTTTGCAAGTCCCGTAGCATGCACGTATGGTAAACGTTATGTAACAAATTTGAAACATGAGGTGTTCTTTGATTGTCCTCCTTATGAGTGGCGGTCGGGGACGAGCGATGGTCTTTTCTGACCAATCTATCCCCCTAGGAGCATGCTGGCGTAATGCTTGGTTTTGATGACTTGTAGATTTTTTGCAATAAGTATGTGAGTTCTTTATGACTAATGTTGAGTCCATGGATTATCGCACTCTCACACTTCCATCATTGCTAGCCTCTTGATGCCGTGCATTGCCCTTTCTCACATTGAGAGTTGGCGCAAACTTCGCGGTGCATCCAAACCCCGTGATATGATACGCTCTTTCACACATAAACCTCCTTATATCTTCCTCAAAACATCCACCATACCTACCTATTATGGCATTTCCATAGCCATTCCGAGATATATTGCCATGCAACTTTCCACCATTCCGTTTATCATGACATGTTCATCATTGTCATATTGCTAGCATGATCATGTAGTTGACATAGTATTTGTGGTAAAGCCACCGTTCATAATTCTTTCATACATGTCACTCTTGGTTCATTGCATATCCCAGTACACCGCCAGAGGCATTCATATAGAGTCATACTTTGTTCTATTATCGAGTTGTAATCATTGAGTTGTAAATAAATAGAAGCGTGATGATCATCATTTTCTAGAGAATTGTCCCAAGTGAGGAATAAAAGAGAGAGAGAGAGAGAGAGAGAGAGAGAGAGAGAGAAAGGCCATAAAAAAAGTGAAGGCCCCCAAAAAAATGAGAGAAAAAGAGAGAAGGGACAATGCTACTATCCTTTGCCACACTTGTGCTTCAAAGTAGCACCATAATCTTCATAATAGAGAGTCTCTTGTTTTGTCACTTTCATATACTAGTGGGAATTTTTCATTATAGAACTTGGCTTGTATATTCCAACAATGGGCCTCCTCAAGTGCCCTAGGTCTTCATGAGCAATCGAGTTGGATGCACACCCACTTAGTTTCTTTTGTTGAGCTTTCGTATACTTATAGCTCTAGTGCATCCGTTGCATGGCAATCCCTACTCACTCGCACTGATATCTATTGATGGGCATCTCCATAGCCCGTTGATACGCCTTGTTGATGTGAGACTATCTTCACTCTTTTTGTCTTCTCCACAACCACCGTTCTATTCCACATATAGTGCTATATCCATGGCTCACGCTCATGTATTGCGTGAAGATTGAAAAAGTTTTGAAAATGTTAAAGTATGAAACAATTGCTTGGCTTGTCATCGGGGTTGTGCATGATTTAAATACTTTGTGTGGGGAAGATGGAGCATAGCCAGACTATATTATTTTGTAGGGATAACTTTCTTTGGCCATGTTATTTTGAGAAGACATAATTGCTTAGTTAGTATGCTTGAAGTATTATTATTTTTATGTCAATATGAACTTTTGTCTTGAATCTTTCGGATCTGAATATTCATACCATGATTAAGAATATTTACATTGAAATTAGGCCAAAGTATGACTCCGCATCAAAAATTCTCTTTTATCATTTACCTACTCGAGGACGAGTAGGAATTAAGCTTGGGGATGCCTGATACGTCTCCAACGTATCTATAATTTTTGATTGCTCCATGCTACTTTATCTATTGTTTTGGACTATAATGGGCTTTATTTTCCACTTTTATATTACTTTTGGGACTAACCTATTAGCCGGAAGCCCAGCCCGAATTGCTGTTTTTGCCTTTTTCATTATTTGAAGAAACAGAATATCAAGCGGAGTCCAAGCGGAATGAAACCTTGAAGCGTGATTTTCTCACCGAGCGTGATCCGGAGACTTGGACCCTCGCCAAGGAACATCGGGGCGGTCACGAGGTGGGGGCGCCCCTAGGGCGCCCCCGCCTCGTGGGCCCCTCAGCTCCACCGACGTACTCCTTCCTCCTATATATACCTCGTGCCCCCAAGCGATCAGAATAGGAGCCAAAAACCTAATTCCACCGCCGCAACTTCTTGTATCCACGAGATCCCATCTTGGGGCCTTTTCCGGAGCTCCGCCGGAGGGGGCATCCACCACGGAGGACTTCTACATCAACACCATAGCCTCTCCGATGAAGTGTGAGTATTTTACTTCAGACCTTCGGGTCCATAGCTAGTAGCTAGATGGCTTCTTCTCTCTCTTTGGATCTCAATACAATGTTCTCCCCCTCTCTCGTGGAGATCTATTCGATGTAATCTTGTTTTTGCGGTGTGTTTGTTGAGACCGATGAATTGTGGGTTTATGATCCAGCTTATCTATGAATAATATTTGAATCTTCTCTAAATTCTTTTATGTATGATTGAGTTATCTTTGCAAGTCTCTTGAATTATCCGTTTGGTTTGGCCAACTAGATTGGTAGTTCTTGCAATGGGAGAAGTGCATGGCTTTGGGTTCAATCTTGCGGTGTCCTTACCCGATGTGAGAAGGGGTTGCAAGGCACATATTGTATTGTTGCCATCGAGGATAACAAGATGGGGTATTTATCATATTGCATGAATTTATTCCTCTACATCATGTCATCTTGCTTAAGGCGTTACTCTGTTTTTAACTTAATACTCTAGATGCATGTTGGATAGCGGTCGATGAGTGGAGTAATAGTAGTAGATGCAGAATCTTTTCGGTCTACTTGTCTCGGACGTGATGCCTATATACATGATCATACCTAGATATACTCATAGCTATGCTCGATTACATCAATTGCTCAACAGTAATTTGTTCACCCACCGTAGAATACTTATGCTCTTGAGAGAAGCCACTAGTGAAACCTATGGCCCCCGGGTCTATTCTCATCATATCTATCTCCATCACTTTTATACTTGCTTTGTTTTTTACTTTGCCTTTTACTTTTCACTTTGCATCTATATACCAAAAATACGAAAAATATTATCTCTATCAGATCTCACTCTCGTAAGTGACCGTGAAGGGATTGACAACCCCTAATCGCGTTGGTTGCGAGTAGCTATCGTTTTGTGTAGGTACGAGGGACTTGTGCGTGGCCTCCTACTGGATTGATACCTTGGTTCTCAAAAACTGAGGGAAATACTTACGCTACTGTGCCGCATCATCCTCTCCTCTTCGGGGAATACCGCCGAACCAAAGTATGACATGCTGGTAAGCAGTATGACTTATATCGCCCACAACTCACTTGTGTTATACTCGTGCATATGACATCTACGCATAAAACCTGGCTCTGATACCACTGTTGGGGAACGTAGTAACTTCAAAAAATTTCCTACGCACATGCAAGATCATGGTGATGCATAGCAACGAGAAGGGAGAGTGTTGTCCACGTACCCTCGTAGACCGAAAGTGGAAGCGTTAACTGCTTAGCGGTTGATTTAGTCGTACGTCTTCACGATCCGACCGATCAAGTACCAAACGCACGGTACCTCTGAGTTCAGCACACGTTCAGCCCGATGACGTCCCTCGAACTTCGATCCAGCCGAGTGTTGAGGAAGAGTTTCGTCAGCACGACGGCATGGTGACGATGATGATGTTCTACCGTCTGAGGCCTTCGCCTAAGCACCGCTTCTGAGATTATTGAGGTGGACTATGGTGGAGGGGGCACCGCACGGCTAAAAGATCAATGATCAATTGTTGTGTCTCTAGGGTGCCCCCCTTTACGTATATAAAGGATCAAGGGGGAGGCGGCCGGCCCGGGAGCGGGTGCGCCAGGAGGAGTCCTACTCCCACCGGGAGTAGGACTCCCTCCCTTTTCCTTGTTGGATTAGGAGTGGAGAGGGAAGGAGAGAGAGGGGGAAAGGAAAGGGGGGCGCCGCCCCCCCTCCTTGTCCAATTCGGACTTGGGGGCGGGAGGGGCGCGCGGCTGCCCCTTGGCCGCCTCTCCTCTTCCACCAATTGGGCCCATGAGGCCCACTAACCTCCGGGGGGTTTCGGTAACCCCTGGTACTCCGGTATATATACGATAACCCCCGAAACCATTCTGGTGTCCGAATATAGTCGTCCAATATATCAATCTTCATGTCTCGACCATTTCAAGACTCCTCGTTATGTCCGTGATCACATCCAGGACTCCGAACAACCTTCGGTACATCAAAACATATAAACTCATAATATAACTGTCATCGAAACTTTAAGCGTGCGGACCCTACGGGTTCGAGAACTATGTAGACATGACTGAGACACGTCTCCGGTCAATAACCAATAGCAGAACCTGGATGCTCATATTGGCTCCCACATATTCTACGAAGATTTTTATCGGTCAGACCACATAACAACATACGTTGTTCACTTTGTCATCGGTATGTTACTTGCCCGAGATTCGATCGTCGGTATCTCAATACCTAGTTCAATCTCGTTATCGACAAGTCTCTTTACTCGTTCTATAATACATCATCCCGCAACTGACTCATTAGTTGCAATGCTTGCAAGGCTTAAGTGATGTGCATTACCGAGTGGGCCTAGAGATACCTCTCTGACAATCGGAGTGACAAATCCTAATCCCGAAATATGCCAACCCAACAAGTACCTTCGGAGACACCTGTAGAGCACCTTTATAATCACCCGATTACGTTATGACGTTTGGTAGCACAAAGTGTTCCTCCAAAGAACGGGAGTTGCATAATCTCATAGTCAAAGGAACATGTATAAGTCATGAAGAAAGCAATAGCAGAATACTAAACGATCGTGTGCTAAGATAACGGAATGGGTCAAGTCAATAACATCATTCTCCTAATGATGTGATCCCGTTAATCAAATGACAACTCATGTCTATGGCTAGGAAACATAACCATCTTTGATCAACAAGCTAGTCAAGTAGAGGCATACTAGTGACACTCTGTTTGTCTATGTATTCACACAAGTATTATGTTTCCGGTTAATACAATTCTAGCATGAATAATAAACATTCATCATGATATAAGGAAATAAATAATAACTTTATTATTGCCTCTAGGGCATATTTCCTTCAGCAACGGCGCCAGAAATCCTTCTTGCTACCTTTTGAGCACTGCGTTGGTTTTCCCTTGAAGAGGAAATGGTGATGCAATAAAGTAGCGTATGTATTTCCCTCAGTTTTTGAGAACCAAGGTATCAATCTAGTAGGAGACCACTCTCGAGTCCCACGCACCTACACAAACAAATAAGAACCTCGCAACCAACGCGATAAAGGGGTTGTCAATCCCTTCACGGTCACTTACGAGAGTGAGATATGATAGATATGATAAGATAATTGGTATTTTTATGATAAATAGAAAAAGTAAAGAAAGAAAAATAAACGGCGCCAGAAATATCTTGTTGTCGGGAGATTGATATGATGGAAAATAGACCCGGGGGCCATAGGTTTCACTAGTGGCTTCTCTCAAGATAGCATAAGTATTACAGTGGGTAAACGAATTACTGTCGAGCAATTGATAGAATTGAGCATAGTTATGAGAATATCTAGGTATGATC
This sequence comes from Aegilops bicornis, assembly GCA_021605145.1. NCBI lineage: Eukaryota > Viridiplantae > Streptophyta > Magnoliopsida > Poales > Poaceae > Aegilops > Aegilops bicornis. The sequence continues at coordinate 395,327,304 of CM038673.1, read as the reverse complement.
ATGTATATAGGCATCACGTCCGCGACAAGTAGACCGAAACGATTCTGCATCTACTACTATTACTCCACACATCGACTGCTATCCAGCATGCATCTAGAGTATTAAGTTCATAAGAATAGAGTAATGCTTTAAGCAAGATGACATGATGTAGAGGGAGAAACTCATGAAATATGATATAAACCCCATCTTTTTATCCTCGATGGTAACAATACAATACTGTAGGACCTTGAAGTATGTATAGAGGGGGGTGTCGGTGTTCTGGGAACGGGGGTCCCCAGACTTGCCTGCCTGCGGCCTGCGGCGTGGCTCAAAGGAGGCCCAGGACGGACCATCTTCATCAACGCAAGCTCAAGACCCTCGCGAGGGGCCAAGCCTCGCGGGGCGGACGACCAGGAGCTTCCTCAGGCGCGGCCTCATCAAGCTGGCTCATGAGGAGGCGGAGAGTTCAAGGCAGGGTACCTCGCGAGGTGCCCGTGGCGCAAGCCATGACGACTAAGGCGCCCGATCGAGGCGCCCGGCCTCATAGCGTCCTCCTTTCCTCTTTGGAGCAAAGGGAGCAAGCGCAGCGAGAGCATCAAGCAAAGGCATCCGTTTGGTGCAACAAGACCAAGACCAGCCCCAACGGCTGGAAGGGAGTCATCGTGGAGCCCAAGCAGGCGTCATCACCAGAGCCTTTGGCAGGCGAGGACCAACTTTAGTCAGGATAAGTGTACCCGTTGTTCCCCTTCAAAATGGCCGATTGTTGGCGCCCTTCCCGCTCAATATTTAGGAAGAGGCCCAGGGCCTTCGTCTATATAAGCATAGCTAGCCACCATAGTAGCGAGGAGGATTCGGCATTGGAAATCCAGAGAGAGAGATAGAGGCCCGATCCTCAAGCTAGAGCAACGGGACACCACTTAGCAGTTCATCACACCCACCAAGAACAAACCCTCGCGAGGTTGTTCTTCCCTGTACTGTTCTTCATCAGCCCGAGAGGCAATCCACCACACCACAAACTAGAGTAGGGTATTACACCACAACGGTGGCCCGAACTAGTATAAATCTTGCGTCTCTTGTGCTGTTCTTCTTAGTAGTTTAGGCCCCTGTGATTCGGCGAGGTACGAGACGGTGGAGGGTTGGATCTCCGCGCGCACCCCAGAGTTCGAACCTCAAGGGTCTGCCGGAACCCGAAATCCGACATTTGGCGCGCCAGGTAGGGGTGCGCCGGAATCCACCTTCTGCCACCTCGTGTCCCGTCGCATTGCCACCACCATGTCCGGCGACCAAGCGGGCAACCCAGATCCTTGGGCGGCGTGCCCGCCCACGCAGAGCCGCTCGGGCGACCCCGTGCCCCAGACAGCTCGCGGTCCGCGGTAGCTGCGGGGCGGCGTATGAACGAGCCGATGGCTCTCACGCGCGGCGGCGCGGTCGGCAGCAAGGGCCTCCAATCACGCCGCGACCACATCACCGTACACCCGCCGGGAGCAAGCGAACTCGAGGGCCGCTCACGGTGGCCGAGAGCTACTGCGGTGCAAAGCTCTTTGGAGAGCGGCCGTGACGTGCTGCTGGAGCGAGTGGCGGAGCTCCTGGGCTTCGCCGCCTCGGGGGCTCACCCCTTCAGCACCCAGCTTCCGCCTCAGGCCGAGGGCTGCCCGCACAGGGGCTCCACGCACGCCCGCAGGCTCCAAGGCTACTCCAACACCGGCGAAGCTGTCAGCGCCGGGCCGGCGGCGGGGTTGCCCCCGCCCCCGGCCCGCGGAGAAGAAGGACTCGACGTAACTCACGGTCCTGGCGGACCGCCGCGCCACCACCCCATGGTGGGCGCGTCAAGCAGAGCAGCAAGGCACGCTCAGCACTACGGCGTGGCCTTCGGGATGACGGCGCCGGAAGAATACGTGCCCCACATGATGGACCACGGGCACCCGCATGAGGGAGAACAAGACTCGCTCCTCAGCCCAAGTTGGGGGATGAGGCGCCGAAGCCGCACTCTTCCAGAGCCTCGAGACGGTCCCACTGGTCACGCCCGAGCGGCGATTATCGGGTACCGCTACTTCCTCAAGAGCAAACATACGCTAACCATAGGTCGCAGGAGGTACAGTCGCCACGACGAGCGGCTGCCCGCTCCCACAGCCTCCTACCCCTCGTGAGGGGGGCGAGGGGCTGCGGAGAGGGCAGAGATCCGACATCACCACCGCGGCATTGAACAAGGCGTTCTCGGGAGGTAGGCCCTCTGCTGGGGAGGTGCCTCGGGGCCTGCCTGGCGGAGGACCCGTGGTCGTCGGGGAACTGGCGACCGCTCTACCCCACCGGCGGCGTCCTGGTTTCCGGTCGTCGTTGGTGGCACTAGAGTGTGGTGCAAGGCGGGGCCCTCGTCTGGCGATATGAAGCAAGGCCGGTACCTGTGAAGAAGGCCCAGTGCCTGTGAAGCTCGCCGCCCCGTGACACTCTCACGTAATAATGAGTGGGGCTGTACACGCCCCGGAGTCTCAGGGTGCCGGCCTCGGGCCACAGGGCTCCCTCCCACGCCCAGTGGCAGCACTTAGCTCCGCGCTGGTGAGAAGACGTCCAATACTAGACTAGGTGCCGGACGCGGCTTTTCTTCTGCTTTCTTTGCCTTCCATTTGGCTGTCGCTTTCCCCCGCTGGATTTACATTGGATTCGAATTTGAGATTTGCGTGTTTTCGGGGAAGGGGTGCTTAGTCTCGTTCGAGCAAATCTCTCGCGTTTCGGTTACAACTCCGCCTCAGCTGCCTCCCCTCGCGAGCCCCTCGCGAGCCAGGCCAGGCCAAGCTTGCGCATGACCCGACCTATCGCCGCCGCATCCTCTCAGGAGGGTTTTCTTGCAGGTCCTACGGATTCGACCCGGTGAACACTCAGATCGCCTCAGCCTCCCACAGGCTATCTCGGGGCTCGTACGAAACAAAGGTAAACCACCCAACTAGCACGTCGCTTACCCAACCGTTTGGCGCGGGCGTATGGGCGATGTAACACCTGCTAATACAAAGAACACAAGTTTTACATGAGGGGCTCCCCCTCCCAAAATGCTCTCACCTCCATCAGGCCAAAACCTGAGTTCTATTCATGCATGGTAATGGAACAAGGGCAATACATGATCAGTCGGATAAATCCCCCAATGCATCCTCAGGAGCACCTCCCGAGCCGTTGCTGGCGTTGTTGGCCTCGCCGTCGCTATCTGCGTGATCGTCGGCGGCGTCTGGGCCGTTCACCACGCCGCCCTCATCGTGACCCGCGACCACGCCGTCGTCGTCCGGCGAAGGCCGGACAAGGGCATCCACGTTGTCTTCCACCCTGGCGCCAGTGCGCCCGGGCGGCTCGGGAATTGGGGCGATGGCTGCGTCAAAATCGAAGTGGGGGTCCATGTCCCGGAGATGGCTGAAGACACGAGAGAAGGCGCGCCCGAGCAGCGCGCGGCTCCTCTCCTCCACCAACCTGTTGGCCCTGACCGACCGCGCCTCCAGCCGCGCCACCACGTCAGTGAAGAACTGAAGGTTGCCGGCGTAGTTAACCGCGTGCGGCGCGCCTACTGCCGCCTCGCAGATATTATCCAAGGCTGCGTTAGCTCTTTCCCGGAGCGTGGCGAGCATGGGACCGTGCTCATGTTCCAGGATTCACGGCAGCGCATCTCGTCCGCATTACGGCGTAACGGCCTCGGCCTCCTCCACCGGCTGGCGAAGAAGGCGCCTCGGCGAGAGGTGGTGGACTCCCTCTGCGCCACCTTGAGGGCGGCCCGAAGAGCATCGGCCCGCCGCGTCGCCTCCTCGATTTGGCCCTCAAGGCAGCAGTCCTGCCCTCGGCCTCGGCCTTGATCAACCCCTAACCGCTCCTCAAACTCGCGCCGAGGTTCGGCGCGCCGCCACTCGACGCCCGACCTCCTCCAGACGCGGGCTTCCCGTCTGCGACCTCATCCTCTGCCAGCGTCGCCAAGCGCTCCCTCGTCTCAAGCGCTCGTGCTCGGCAGCGTTCGGTGATTCAGCGTCAGCGCCTCCTCACGCTTCTGAAGCTCTGCCAGGTCACCGGAGGCCACCTTCATCGACGCAAGGGCTGCCTCGCGCAGCTCCACTTGCTCCTCCAACGAGTGGCACCGGGCCAGGAGTTCCCGTGCCCGCTCCTCCGTCGCTTCTCGCCGCCTGTTGGCTGCCCGGGCCTCCTCGACGGCCCGAGAGCAGGCCTCCCGAGGCTGCCGCTGACGCCTTGGCCTCTTCATCATCAAGATTGCGCTGGCGGCGCGCAAAGCGGCGGCGCCCTCCGGCTTCAGCGCCTCTCTGTGGCAGCGCGGGCCCTCGGCCTCAAGGCGCGTCTTCGTCGACAAGCTCTTCACCAAGAAGGCTCACCGCGTCGGCCGCCCTTGAAGAAATCCTTGGCGGCGGGCGCGGCGCTCCCAAGGCGGCGCACGCCCCTCCACACCATCAACCGCCCAGCGGGCGCCGGAGCCACGAGTCAACACTCCTCCCAGGGGCTGGGGCCGGCACCCCTGCAAGGCCGGGCGCGCTGAAGCCCTACCGAGCCAGCCCATCCCTGCAGACGAGCGCAGGAAGCGCCACCAATCGCCGCCCACGACCATCAGGCGAGAAGCCCACGGCAGGCTAGCTATGCCTCGGGAAGGCTCGTGAGGAAGGATCGCGAGGCGCGCAGGGTCACGACGTGCCTCGGGATGGTTCACCTCCCCGGTCGCCCTCACCACAAGGGCTCCACTACTTGGAGCACTCAAGGACGGGGGAGGGGCCGAAGCCGAGGGGGACGGCTCCTCACCCGTCTCCGTGAGCTCGGCAGGAAGGGGCCTCTGAGGCAAGGATCGATCTGAGCAGCAGAAGAATCAGGAGTTGGAGAAGGAGAAGGCTTACTCATCGGTGGCGAAGTACTTCACCGCACTTGGGCGACAAGGGTAATCATCGCCCAGGGCCTCCCTTCTCTTCCGGAGGGCCTCAAAGTTCACGCGGAAGCAACCCAAGATTTGAGCACAGGGGTCAGCCTGCGGCGAGGGAGGAGCATCAAGGCGACCCGCGTCAGGGGCGTCCGCTTTGGCCTTGCTGATCGCCTAACCAAGAGAAGCAGCAGGGGCCTCGGGGGCTCCATCCGCAGGCGTTGCGGGCGGCTGCCTGCCGCCCTCAGCCTCGGCGGCATGAGCCTCAGAAGCTACCCCCTCATGAGCATCGCCCGGCGCTGTCACCCCGGCGGGGGTCCCTTCGGCCTTTGGCGTCTCGTGCCTCCCTGCTCCGCCACTTGAGGAGGAGCCACCTCGGCCGACTGGAAGGGCTGTCACCACCACTGGATTCTCGCGAGGACCCTGGAGACCAGCAGGGCGCAGCCCCCATTCAATCGAAGATAGGCATCTGGTTCACCAAATTGCCCCTGTTCCGACAGAGGTACAACAAGGCCCCTTCATGCCGGATGCCACCGGGGTTAGGGTCGCCAGCCAGGACCAGGAGCACTTTCCTTAGCGCTTCAGGCGTCAGGTCTTCTTCCTGGAGCCTCATACGGTCAACAGGCCCGCTGAAGGCCCACATCCGGTGGGAATGGCGTTGGAGAGGAGCAATGCGGCGCATCAGGAACTCCTTCACCACCTTGGGCGTTGTTACAGCAAGCGACCTCAGGAACGCGAAGCGGCGCCAGACAAAGATGAGCCGAGGGCTTGAAAGCGTCTCCTGGCCCCAGCCTGAATTGGGGACAGCAGGCGAAGTTGGCTCTGATAGCAGGGGGCTGGGCACCCCCACATCCACGTACAGCCACCTCTCGCGGAACTCAGCCGCGGGCGGAGGCAAGCTGAAGTCAATCCCTGAGGCCGCTGTCTCGGGCGCGGCGACGAAGCTCACACATGCCAAGCATTGAGTGGGGTCGACAAGGCGCAGAGAGAAGAAGTGGCGCAGCAAGGCAACCGAGGGAAGGATGCCCATCATTGCCTCACAAATGAAGGCGAAGACCGGGAGGAGAGTAATGGACTCAGGACCCAGATGCATCATGTGGATCTGATAGTGGGAAAGCACGGCATTGAAGAAATCAGAGAAGGGGAACCAGCCCGCCCACGAGCGTCGGTGAAATACCGGACCTCGGTGACTATCCTGTCGATGGAGAAGTGGGACGCGGGCCAAGCCGTCGTCCTCCCGCATTCGTTGAAGGAGGTAGCCAGAGCCGAGCAAACCTTGCCCAAGCCCTCTAGATTGAGTATGATCGACGGGTCGACAGCAGAGGTCGCCGGCGGCAGCGAGCGAGGCGGAGGCGTAGGTTTCTTCCCTTTCCCCTTCTTCGTCGGAGCCATGGCGATCGAAGGGGGGGGGAGATTCGGGATTGGATTGAAAATGGAAGCTGGAGTTCGAGAGAGGGAAGGACAGGAGGCGCTGGCAGAGAGGGGAACGGATGTGTGCAGCAGCGTGTCCGCCTAGCAAGGCACGAAATAAGGAGGCATGGGGGAACAGTGTCGCCCACGTCCAATCAACCACCACGCGTCGCCCAAGGCAGCAGGCTGTTAGGGCCCGCGACGCTTCGCACTTGCCCTTTCGCCTCTCTGCCCGGCCAAGTGCGGGCGTGCCGTGGGCCCGGGGGCTACTGTCGGTGTTCTGGGCACGGGGGTCCCCAGACTTGCCTGCCTGCGGCCTGCGGCGTGGCTCAAAGGAGGCCCAGGACGGCCCATCTTCATCAACGCAAGCTCAAGACCCTCGCGAGGGGCCAAGCCTCACGGGGCGAACGACCAGGAGCTTCCTCAGGCGCGACCTCGTCAGGCTGGCTCATGAGGAGGCGGAGAGTTCAATGCAGGGTACCTCGCGAGGTGCCCGTGACGCACGCCGTGACGACCAAGGGCGCCCGATCGAGGCGCCCGGCCAGCGCAGCGTCCTCCTTTCCTCTTTGGTGCAAAGGGAGCAAGCGCGGCGAGAGCATCAAGCAAAGGCATCCGTTTGGTGCAACAAGACCAAGACCAGCCCCAACGGCTGGAAGGGAGTCATCATGGAGCCCAAGCAGGCGTCATCACCAGAGCCTTTGGCAGGCGAGGACCAACTTTAGTCAGGATAAGTGTACCCGATGTTCCCCTTCAAAATGGCCGATTGTTGGCGCCCTTCCCGCTCCATATTTGGGAAGAGGCCCAGGGCCTTCGTCTATATAAGCATAGCTAGCCACCATAGTAGCGAGGAGGATCCGGCATTGGGAATCCAGAGAGAGATAGAGGCCCGATCCTCAAGCTAGAGCGACGGGACACCACTTAGCAGTTCATCACACCCGCCAAGAACAGACCCTCGCGAGGCAGTTCTTCCCTACACTGTTCTTCATCAGCCCGAGAGGCAATCCACCACACCACAAACTAGAGTAGGGTATTACACCACAACGGTGGCCCGAACTAGTATAAATCTTGCGTCTCTTGTGCTGTTCTTCTTAGTAGTTTAGGCCCCTGCGATTCGGCGAGGTACGAGACGGTGGAGGGTTGGATCTCTGCGCGCACCCCAGAGTTCGAACCTCAAGGGTCTGCCGGAACCCGAAATCCGACAGGGGGTGATTAGACTACTTGACCAATTAAAAACTTAACCTTTTCCCAATTTTATAGTTTGGCAGATTTTAGCTATATTAGGACAAGTCAAGCAATCATCACACAATTCAAGCAAGCATGCAAAGAGTATATAGGCAGCGGAAATTAAAGCATGCAACTTGCAAGAAATTAAGGGGAAGGGTTTGGAGGATTCAAACGCAATTGGAGGCATGGGTGTTTTTGGCGTGGTTCCGATAGGTGGTGCTATCGTACATCCACGTTGATGGAGACTTCAACCAACCAAGGGTAACGGTTGCGCGAGTCCACGGAGGGCTCCACCCACGAGGGTCCACGAAGTAGCAACCTTGTATATCCCACCATGGTCGTCGCCCACGAAGGACTTGCCTCACTAACGGTAGATCTTCACGAAGTAGGCGATCTCCTTGCCCTTACAAACTCCTTGGTTCAACTCCACTATCTTGTCGGAGGCTCCCAAGTGACACCTAGCCAATTTAGGAGACACCACTCTCCAAGAAGTAACAAATGGTGTGTTGATGATGAACTCCTTGCTCTTGTGCTTCAAATGATAGTCTCCCCAACACTCAACTCTCTCTCATAGGATTTGGATCTGGTGGAAAGAGGGTTTGAGTGGAAAGCAACTTGGGGAAGGCTAGAGATCAAGATTCATATGGTAGGAATGGAATATCTTGGCCTCAACACATGAGTAGGTGGTTCTCTCTGAGGCTGGTAAGTTGGAAGTGTAGGTTTAGTCGATGGCTCTCTCCACGAATGAAGAGGAGGTGGAGGGGTATATATAGCCTCCACACAAAATCTAACCGTTACACACAATTTACTAAACTCGGTGGGACCGAATAGTTAAACTTCGGTCGGACCGATTTAGTAAACCTAGTGACCGATTAATGATTTTCGATTGGATCGACATGCATCTCGGTGAGACCGATATGGTTAGGGTTAGGGCATAACGTAATCTCGGTGAGACCGATTACACAAACTCGGTGAGAACGATTTTGGTAATTAGCTAACCAGAGAGTTGGTCAGGTAAACTCGGTGGGACTGATTTGCTCTTTTCGGTGAGACTGAAATGTTACAAAAAGGAAACAGAGAATTTACATTGCAATCTCGGTGGGACCGATCGCTCACTTTGGTTAGACCGAAACGTTACAAAGGGAAACAGAGAGATTGCAACCCCATCTCGGTGAGACCGAGATCCCTATCGGTAAGACCGATTTGCTTAGGGTTTGTGGCAGTGGCTATGACTTTTGGAATCGGTGGCGCCAGATAGGAAGAATCGGTGTGACCGATTTTAGCTATAGGTTTAGGTCATTTGTGGATGTGGGAAAGTAGTTGAGGGTTTTGGAGCATATCACTAAGCACATGAAGCAAAAGACTCATTAAGCAACACGTCATCCCTTCTTGATAGTATTGGCTTTTCCTATAGACTCAATGTGATATTGGATCACTAAATGTAAAATGAAGAGCCTTGAGCTTTTGAGCTTGAGCCAATCCTTTGTCTTTAGTATTTTGAGGGATCCACTTTCATCATCCATGCCATGCCATTCATTGAGCTTTCCTGAAACAATACTCTTGGAATAGCATTAGCTCAATGAGCTATATGTTGTTATGAATTACCAAAACCACCTAGGGATAGTTGCACTTTCAATCTCCCCCTTTGGTAATTGATGACAACATATAGATCAAAGCTTCGACAAATGATAATAAAATTTAAATAACATCGTCGCTTTGAGAAGTATGTGATAAGCAAGAGCTCCCCTAAATTTGTGCATAGTTTTAGATTTGCTTTGGACTGCAAATGCACAATGAATTAGGCTCATGGGTTACTCTTCCATGTCACATACATCTTGGTGGAGCGCTCAAAATAATAAACAATGAATACGTGCACTCATCACCAAGCATAGTGAGTGATCACATAAGATAGATAGGATAACATCAAGCATGCATAAGTGTAGCTTATGATCAAACGCATGATCATCAATGTCTCACAAACATAGTATCTCAACCAAAAGCAAACAAAGATTGAAAAACCACCAAATAAAGCAAGAGAGAACAAAAGCAACACTCTCTCTCTCGAAGCCTATGATCTATACATTTTCTCCCCCTTTGGCAACAAGTTACCAAAAAGTTCATAGAAAATGCATAGTGCTAGATCGACTCTCAGGCTTGATCTTCTGGTGGTGGTGTAGAGATGGCTGCTTGGATGAAGACTTCAGTTGAAGTAGATGGAGCTGGAGCTGATGTAGGTGCTGGAGCTGGTGGCACTGAGGCTGTAGCTGGTGCGGTGAAGTTGCTCTTGTGTCGAAACTGCACAGCTGATGACCTCTGGGCTCTAGGCACTCGCAAATGCATCGTTGTTGTTTTGCCCTTCCTCTCCTGCATGTCATCTTGTACTTCCTCCACCGCAGGTGAATCTCGATTACTTTCACATCTAAGTTATAGAACTTTTGTTCTATGATTCTCTCCAAGCTCTCCTGGTTTTGAGTTAGGGTGGCCAATCCCTTCTCAATCCTCAGGGTTGATGCTATCAAGTATCCGAGCTGCTCCTGCTTGTTCTTCAAGAAATATTCAGATGCCTCCTCTTGAGTTGGTATCTTGGCAGCCTTCTCCTCTTTGCCTTCTCCTTCTTCTCCCGAGCTTGAACTGATTGTGGATCATCTTCATTCATGACAACCTCATTGTCCTCAAAGTCTGGATAAAGTGGAAAGTGTTCCTTATCCAACTGATATTTTCCTGTGCCCATCTTTGAGTTTATCAATTCTTGAATCTGAGGTGCATATCCACAGCTCCTCTTCTGATCTGCTGCAGTCCTCTTGATTGTTTCTATGATCAGGCTCATGACTTTGAACTTTTGTGGCACATCAAACACATGCAACATGTTGATGGCATGCCCTCTGATCATGTTATGGTCACCAGACTTGGGCAACAAAGTGTGCCTCAGAATCCAATTTATGGTTGGCAACCCTGACAGCAGAAAGTGAACTGATCCAAACTTGTGAGTTCCTAATGCCTTGTCTGGAATTTCCTTGTACATGTGTGCCATGGAATTGTGGTCCATTTTCTTCTTGGCATAAATGTCTAGGTCATCCTCATTCTCCTCTGGGGCATTTATCAGCTTGGCCCACTCCTCAACAGTTGACTGGTACCTTGTACCTTCAGACATCCAAACAATTCTCCCATCTGGGTAAAAGTGTGCTGTGGAGTAGAATTGCATGATAAGTTCATCATTCCAATTTGTGAGCTTTTGCCCAACAAAATCTGCAACTCCACAACCCACAAAGTTGTCTTGCACTCCAGGATAGTGCTGTTCATTCTCCTTCATGTAGGTCCAGTCGACCCACCTCATATCACACACAATGGGCTTCTTGTCCAACAAGATTGTCTCATAGAAGTCCTGCTGTTCCTTTGTATGGAACCTGTAATCAACAGCAGTTCTTCTCCTTGTGGCATATGGATCTGCCATCCTCCATATCCTCAATCCCGAGTCCTTTCTGATTCTCATGTCCTCAGCCACAGGATGGGCATCATTATGATCTGGTATCTTTGGCTTGAGCTTTCTTAGAACCTATCCTTCTTCATCTTCCTCCTCAACCTCAGGCACTGGGGCCTTGTTCTTCTCAGCAGCTGGAATACTCCTAGTATTCCTCTTTGGTGCAGACTTGGCCTTGGGGGCAGCTTTGGGTGCTTCCTTGGTCTTAGATGTGGCAGCCCCTGATCTAATAGCATCACCCATAAGCTGCGTGCCTTTGGTGCTGGTGCGTGAGCTCTTCCTCTTCCATCATGGAAGGTTTCCCTACAACTCTGGCCATGGTCTTCTTGACCCTTTCCTTCCTCTTCTTGCTCTCAGCAGCTGGCTCTTTGGGATCAGGATTTTCAGGCAGTTGAGTTGATGTTCTGGCCTTGGACATTGGTTGCCTTCCTGCAGGCCTTTTGATCTTCATGACCCTTTCCTTCTTGAGCACCTCTTTCTTGGAAGTTGCCTCATCTTCCTCAGCTTTGTAATCTTCATCCTCTGAATCTGAAGTTCTTTTCCTCCTTTGCCTAGTTGCAGCCTTAGGCAAATTGCTAGGAGTACTTCTCCCTTCATCTGAAGTTGATGGACTAGTGCCCTCACTCAAGTCCATCCGCTCTTGACCTATTGCTGTCACTTTGATCAGACATACTGCAAAAGCTGACTGCTGACCCTATGAAGAGTTATAGATGAGATAGAAAAGATGAGCATCACAAAATGCAGAGGTTTTTGCAAAAGAATGACTCAAAAGTTCAGTCTTAGTTTTCCACAGAAAGCATTTCGGATCCACCGATTTTCAAACTCGGTGATACCGAAGCAGTTTTGGAACCTAAACTGATGATCTCGGTTGGACCGAGTTTGATTTGGTGGCACCGAGACTGCTAGGGTTTCACAGAATCCTAAATTCGGTTGCACCGATTAGTAATTCTCTGTCAGACCGAGAGTCACTAGTGATATGGCATATGACAAATAGGTGATACCTAGTTTTTCAACTCTGTGGTTCCGAGATGGTTTCGGCGGAAACCTAAACCTAAAAATTTGAATCACATCTAATCTATGAACTACTTTGGCTGGATAGAAGAGTTGCAATCGTGGCAATATTCAATATGAAAACAATATGCCAGGAATCAGACGTGGAAAGCACAAAATTTAAGTCCATACCCTAACTTGGCGGTGGACTTGCTACGGCGGCAACGGCGGGGACGAAATCCGTTGACGGCGGCGGAGACCAGCGACAGGAGGCTGCTAGCGACGAGGAGACGATCCGGAGACCACGATGGCAAAGCGAGTTGTTGCGCGGGTGAAGGGTTTCGGAGAAATTTCCAAAATTTTGCCCGTGTCTATATATAGCCCGACCCTGTCGGTGTGACCGAGTGGAACAACTCGGTGGCACCGAGATGCATAACTGTGTTCAGTTACAACAAATCGGTGAGACCGAAAAGTTCAAATCGGTTGCACCGAGATTGAAAACTCAGATCAACTTGATGATCTCGGTAGGACCGAAATGGAAGGATCGGTCAGACCGAGAATCACTAAGAGGTTTTGGAAGTTTAAGTCTATGACGAATCGGGGACTCAGTGCTCCTCACACAGTGGTTCGAATCTGACTTGATCAAATTTTGTGATGTAGCATGAATAGAGTTTGAGACGAGAAAAGCATAGATAGCTAAAGAAGGTTCTTAGGCATTCTTGTCCATCCACTTGGCCAAAAGAAGAAAGAACCAAACAAACAAAACAACAAGTGGATGTCCTTGAATGAGTAAAATATGCACCAACATGCTCACACAATAAGATGGCAATTGAAATATGTGGCAAAGCATGCACAACCAATTCTAGCATCTATCAAACAAGTGGCGATGACTAGGTCATCTATATATGAGTATATTGACTTAGGAGTCAAATGAGAACATTTGATCATAGGTCATACTCATCGTTTAAGCTCAAGTGGGGTTACCACTTGTAACATCCCAAAATTCTAAATTTTGGAATGTTATAAACACATAGATAGTTTTGATTGATTGTTTGATTGATTGACTGAAAGTGGGTGAATTCGAAACTTTTTGAAAGTTAAATGAGAGGGAATAAAGGACTTTCCCAAACTTTCATTTTGCTTTTATGCTCTCCGGGAATTCAAATTCTTTTCATCACGAAACCCTCGAGAGAAGATGACATGACTTCTTCCATTTATTTAAATGACAAGGGGTGTTGAAAATATTTGAATTTCATTCGGAAAATATTTCCAATTCTGAAACTTTATGCAACTCAATGATTTTCATGAGCAAAGATAAAATGACTTCTTCAAAACATATGAAATATGAGTTGGGAGTTTCAAAGAAATAAATTCAAAGTTCTTTTGAATTTATTTTTCAATTTGGAGTTATTTGAGTTTTATTCAAATTATTTTTCTCCAAAAATAAAATACATGGAAAATAGGGTAACATGATTCCCTACAACAGAAAATTGGAGAGGAATAAATTTAAAGTCATTTGGGTATTTTTAAAATGATTTTCAGTGGATTTTATTAGGGCAGTAGCACTATTTGAATTATTTGAATTTTTGTGAATTTTATTTGAAGCTAGAATAATGTTCATCATGTAGGAAATGTTTTTCTGAAAATTTTGATATATTATATGCCTATATATTATTTTTATTTATTTTGCTTTCTTCTTATTTTGTTTTTACGGAAAAAAAATGTTTATTAAAAAAACATCTTCCTGGATCGGGCCAATGGGCTTGACCCGGCCACTAGCCAGCCAGCCGCCACCGCCTAGCTCCCGCCGTGCCCGACCGGGACTCGCCGGAGTCCGGCATCTCCCCGCCGCCGGATGCCCCCTCGCCCAAGGAAGGCCTCGGCCCCGTGCCCTTATAAGGCCGGCCCGGACCCCCTCCCCTCGATCCCAGCAACCGCCGCCTCCTGTCGCAGCTTGCTTCCCGCACCGCCGATGCCGCATCGTCACCGCCGCCGGCGAGATCCGCCGCCCCGCTCCACTCTGTCGCCCTCGCCCATTCACCTGCCGCCACCGTCGCATCGCGTCGCGCCTCCCGTGCCTCCGCCTTGACGCCGCCGACCACCGGGGCAGCCGCCCCGCTCGCACCCGAGCCACCCGCCGCCGTCTCCTCCGACGCCGACAACCGCGCCGCCGCGGTAAGCCCCGGGCTCTCCTCGTCCATTAGATCTTCAATGAACGGCCCAGATTAGATCTAGTGTTTTTTTTTCTCTCGAACCGGTACGTGTTAATTAGTGAACGCCCACTCTTTATCCCTTCGCAGTAAACAGATTCGTTCGATAGCGTTCGGTAACAAACGTTCGCTATTTAGATTTTTCTTTTTATTTTAGTTTCCGGCCAGAGACCTATCTCTGATGATTTCCTTACAGATTAGTCCCTGATTTTCAAATGCTCATAACTTTTTACTCGTTAGTCCAAATTCAACGAAACCAACGCCCACTTCTTCGTTACGATCCCCTCTATCCAGTAATATAACTCAAACATGTTTTTGAAAGTTTTAAAATTTGAATTCAAACAGATTTGTATTTGAACTTCGTTTGGTCATAACTTGAGTTTCGTAACTCCGATTTAGTTGATTCTTTTTGCAAATCGAAGCTCTTGACCTAAACTTTCTGATAAGGCCAAATTCAAATAATGTTGGTACTATTAGAAATTGTTTTATGTTGCAAGAGTTATTTGCTTGGTTTTGTTGTTTTCCGAATTGTTTCATCGATCTTTCCGATCTTTTGGAGTGATTGCTTATGTGTGGTTACTATTGATTGCTTACGATAGATTGACCGGAGTGTGACGAGTAGACCTATCAAGAGTTTTGAGTGTGAATCATCTTCATCAACATTGCAGGCAAGTAACACTTGGTCATACCCTTTTCCTACCCAGTTTTATGCATTAGCTCAATCCTCAAACATTGCATGATCAGGATGTCATTAATTTGTGGGCTGGGAAGTAGATGATGAGGTAGGAACCTATTGCCCTGTTGCTATCAAACCCTTGGGAGTTACTTCCACGTGTTGTTTATATTGCTATGCTATGCTCGTAGACGTGGTTTGGGTTTGAGAGATATTCACGACAGATGTGAGATTGCTAATTAATGGTTTACTTAAGGTGGCAACTTAAATACACATCTGGGTGGATTGAGGCACCTGAGGAACCCAGTGTTGTCTGTTTTATTTTTGGAAATCCCGGGGTACCCGTGTGATCTTCCTATGGACCGCCACCCAGGCTCAAAGGGAACCGAGATTATTCATGCTAGAAACTTCCGTGTGCAGCCACAAGCTATTATGGGCTCTAGCATAGTTGAGTAAGTTACGTGAAGCTCTCGAAGAGGTAGATCAGCAGGTAGTGGGTTTTATAGGTTTGGTATGATCTATCCAGGAGTAGAGAGTTAATGTTTACGAAAGACTATGTCTCGGTCATCCGTTTCTTAAACACCATGCGGTCACGAGAAACCAACGGAGGCGATCGAGTCTTGTGGGGAAAAGTGCGCAAACCTCTGCAGAGTGTACAATCTAATCATGGTTAGCCGTGTCCCCGGTTATGGACAATTCTGAGTATCTAGTACTTGAGTTTTCACATGTATCTCATCACTCTAAATTAATACTGTGGGGTTGTTAATTACTTTAATTGGGATTGAGTTGGGGTTATACCTTCTCAATGATGTTTCAACCACCATGATAGTTAAATTAAAATTTATTCCTTTGATATAGGGAAAAATTGGCTTTTTCGCAAAAACTGTAACCATTGAGATTTTCCACCAGCCATATATGCATGTAGTATAGGCTTGTTCCTTCATTACTCTCTATGTGTTACATTGCCAGCATATTCCATGTGCTGACCCGTTTTCTGGCTGCAACGTTTCATGTTGCAGACTTTTCAGACGACGAGTAAGTGATACGTTAGGGTTACGATTTCTATACTCAACTTTGCCGTTGGTGTTGATGGGAATCCACAACCTTGTTGCTTCCGCTATCTTTTGGATTGAGGTAATAGTATTTACGTTACTTTATACATGTGATTTACCTCTGTTATAAATCCTTCGAGTACTGTGTGTGTCAGCATACCGATCCAGGGATGACACTAAGCACAGAGACTTGATCCATTCGGGTCGGGTCGCTACAAGATGGTATCAGAGCACATGTTGACTGTAGGACGTGACCCTAGAAACTGGCAAGCCCATAGGAAAGATTTTCTCTACTACTTCTTTTTCAAAAAGATCTTTTACCTCTCTTCTCTTTTGAGCTTATTCAAATATTCCCTTTTAGCGAGACCATACCCCTTTTCCCTTTTGACCACTCGAAGCGACTGATGAGACCACTCCAAGGAGACAAGATATCGGACAACCAACACCATTTGGAATGAAGAGGATTTTACCGTGTAAATGGAAACTACAACTGTTGAAGACTCCGAAGACTAGGATATTTTGAAGGCTCTGAAGAATTCCCAGATTTGTATGACCTAGGAAGGCTACCTTTATGGAACCTGGCAGACTATGGAAGCTGTCAATACCCGAGATCAAGGTGTATCGGAGAAAGACCGGAGCATGGAGAGTTAGTAACTCAAAGTTTTGTTAGGAGAACCCTAAGGCAGGAGATATCAATTATGAAATGATAGCTCATGGAAATGACAAGAGCAGAAACACGCTATCCATGATGTTATCACCCGCTTATGCTATTGTCACCGTGCGGAGTTAAGTATGCAGATACATGGAAGGATAGATGGTAGAAGGCTGATGGAGCATCTCGTCAAGAAAAGATGCAGTTTAAATCTTAGCTGGTGTATCACCAGGATCTGGAGTGTTACATCAGGAAGTTAAGATGGACCTACAAGAAGCAATATTTGACAAGAAGGCAATTGGTGAAGGACTCAGGAATCGGAAGCTGAAGTAACCAAACTGGAGGAACAAAACCTCGAGATACCGGAGATTCATCAGGACAGTAGGATCATGGTTCATGTCAAGGAAGTTGAAGTCAGAAGTTTGGAATGCCACTCCAGAAATATTAAAGGACGTCGCGAGAGACTTCACGTCAACAAAGATGATTTGACAAAAGAACTTGAGAAGGACAATCATGATCGGAAGAAGCCATCGGAGACATGAACAAGACTTGAAGAGTTTTGATGACATTGACCTTTAGAAGACCAAACCCCAGTTATATACCCTTACGTTAGATGTGATGTTTGTGGGCTGTCATTTGTTTGTTGTTTTTTTGACAGCCACAATAAAATCTATCTTTTCAAAACAATTGTTTGCTTTGTGTGTATCCCTCTCTATCTCTCTTATCCCACCCCAAACCCATGGACCCAATAAAGGATGAATGGAGATGAGCTAGTATTTTCTGGACCGATGAGTCAATTGGAGACGGACCGATGGATTCAGAACATGGAGGATCGCATGGAGAATAACACTATAGTCGAAAAGGATATGCCCCAGCATGCTCTTGAGTGCTTTGAAAGAGGTGCTGCTATTTGGTGGAGGATGTACCAAACCATCAATGGATTGCAAGGAGTAACCACTTGGAAAGAATTAAAGTTGACTTTGCTAAAGTCCCGGTTTGTGTCCCAGAAATTGAGGCCTTATGGAAAAGGATATGGAAACATAATACTTGTGTGAATACATAGACAAACAAAGTGTCACTAGTATGCCTCTACTTGACTAGCTCGTTAATCAAAGATGGTTATGTTTCCTAGCCATTGACATCAGTTGTCATTTGATTAACGGGATCACATCATTAGGAGAATGATGTGATTGACTTGACCCATTCCGTTAGCTTAGCACACGATCGTTTAGTATTCTGCTATTGCTTTCTTCATGACTTATACATGTTCCTATGACTATGAGATTATGCAACTCCTGTTTACCGAAGGAACACTTTGTGTGCTACCAAATGTCACAACGTAACTGGGTGATTATAAAGGTGCTCTACAGGTGTCTCCGAAGGTACTTGTTGGGTTGGCGTATTTCAAGATTAGGATTTGTCACTCCGATTGTCGGAGAGGTATCTCTGGGCCCACTCGGTAATGCACATCACTATAAGCCTTGCAAGCATTGCAAATAATGGGTTAGTTGCGGGATGATGTATTACTGAGCGAGTAAAGAGACTTGCCGTGCTTGAGATTGAACTAGGTATTGAGATACCGACGATCGAATCTCGGGCAAGTAACATACCGATAACAAAGGGAACAACGTATGTTGTTATGCGGTTTGACTGATAAAGATCTTCGTGGAATATGTGGGAGCCAATATGAGCATCCAGGTTCCACTATTGGCTATTGACCGGAGAAGTGTTTCGGTCATGTCTACATAGTTATCGAACCCGTAGGGTCCGCATGCTTAAAGTTCGATGATGGTTATATTATGAGTTTATGTGTTTTGATATACCGAAGGTTGTTCGGAGTCCCAGACGTGATCACAGACATGACGAGGAGTCTCGAAATGGTCGAGATGTAAAGATCGATATATTGGATGACTATGTTTGGACACCGGAAAGGTTCCGGAAGGTTTCTGACATTTATCGGAGTACCGGGGGTTACCGGAACCCCCCGGGAACTAATGGGCCTTGTTGAGCCCTAGTGGAGAGAGAGGGGTCGGCCAGGGCAAGAGGCGCGCCCCTCCCCTTGAGTCCGAATAGGATAAGGAAGGGTGGGGGCTGCGCCCCCTTGCCTTTCCCCTCTCCTACTCCTTCCTTCCCCCTCCTTCTTGGACTAGGAAAAGGAGGGGGCAAACCTACTTGGAGTAGGATTCCCCCTCCTAGGGCGCGCCACCCCCTTGGCCGGCCCTCTCCTCCTCCCCCCTTTATATACGAAGGAGGGGGCACCCCATAGACACAACAATTGATCTGTTGATCTCTTAGCCGTGTGCGGTGCCCCCTCCACCATAATCCACCTCGATAATATCATAGCAGTGCTCAGGCGAAGCCCTGCATCGATAGAACATCATCATCGTCACCACGCCGTCGTGCTGACAAAACTCTCCCTCAAAGCTCGGCTGGATCAGAGTTCGAGGGACGTCATCGAGCTGAACGTGTGCTGAACTCGGAGGTGCTGTGGTTCGGTACTTGATCGGTTGCATCGTGAAGATGTACGACTACATCAACTGCGTTGTGCTAACGCTTCCGCTTTCGGTCTACAAGGGTACGTGGATAACACTCTCCCCTCTCATTGCTATGCATCACCATGATCTTGTGTGTGCGTAGTAATTTTTTTGAAATTACTATGTTCCCCAACACAATCTAGGAGATGCTAGCAACGAGAGAGAGAGAGAGAGAGAGAGAGAGAGGGAGTGCATCTTCATACCCTTGAAGACCGCTAAGGGGAAGCGTTACAAGAACGCGGTTGATGGAGTCGTACTCGCGGCGATTCAAATCGCAGAAGATCCGATCAAGCGCCGAATGGACGTCGCATCCGTGTTCAACATACGTACAGCCCGGGGATGTCTCCTCCTTCTTGATCCTGCAAGGGGAGAGGAGAAGTTGAGGGAGAACTCCAGCAGCACAACGTCATGGTGGTGGAAGAGCTCGTGGTTCTCTGGCAGGGCTTCGCCAAGCACTACGGAGGAGGAGGAGGAGTTGGAGAGGGGGAGGGCTGCGCCAGGGGAAGGGTCACGGCTGCCCTCCCACCCCTCACTATATATAGGGGAAAGGGAAGAGGGGGAGGCGCCCTAGGGTTTCCCCTAGGGGGCGGCGGCTAGGGCAGATTGGATCTCCCTAGGGAAACCCTAGGGAGACTTGCCCCCCAACCCAAGCAGGTGGAGGCTTGCCTCCCAAGTAATGTAAGGAAGGGTGTGGGGGCGCACAACCCCTTAGTGGGATGGTTTTCCCCCTCCCCTTGGCCCATGAGGCCCTGCAACACTTGCCGGGCCTCCTGAAACACCTTTCGGTCATGCTGGCCATAGCCTGGTACCCCCGGAACACTTCCGGACTCCAATACCCTTCGTCCAATATACTGATCTTCACCTCCAGACCATTCCGGAACTCCTCGTGACATCCGGGATCTCATCCGGGACTCTGAACTACCTTTGGTAACCACATACTATTTCCCATAACAACTCTAGCGTCACCGAACCTTAAGTGTGTAGACCCTAGGGGTTTGGGAACCATGCAGACATGACCGAGACACCTCTCCGGCCAGTAACCTATAGCGGGATCTGGATACCCATATTGGCTCCCACATGTTCAACGATGATCTCATCGGATGAACCACCATGTCGGGGATTCAATCAATCCCGTATACAATTCCCTTTGTCCATCGGTATGTTACTTGCCCGACATTCGATCGTCGGTATCCCTATACCTTGTTCAATCTCGTTACCGGCAAGTCTCTTTACTTGTTCCGTAACGCATGATCCCGTGGCTAACTCATTAGTCACACTGAGCTCATTATAATGATGCATTACCGAGTGAGCCCAGAGATACCTCTCCGTCACACAGATTGACAAATCCTAGTCTCGATTCGTGCCAACCCAACAGACACTTTTGGAGATACCTGTAGTGCACCTTTATAGTAACCCAGTTACGTTGTGACGTTTGGTACACCCAAAGCACTCCTACGGTATTCGGGAGTTGCACAATCTCATGGTCTAAGGAAACGATACTTGACATTAGAAAAGCTCTAGCAAAACGAACTACACGATCTTGTGCTATGCTTAGGATTGGGTCTTGTCCATCTCATCATTCTCCTAATGATGTGATCCCGTTATCAACGACATCCAATGTCCATGGTCAGGAAACCATAACCATCTATTGATCAATGAGCTAGACAACTAGAGGCTTACTAGGGAAATGTTGTGGTCTATGTATTCACACATGTATTACAGTTTCCGGTTAATACAATTATAGCATGAACAATAGACAATTATCATGAACAAGGAAATATAATAATAACCATTTTATTATTGCCTCTAGGGCATATTTCCAACAGTCTCCCACTTGCACTAGAGTCAATAATCTAGTTCACATCGCCATGTGATTAACACTCATAGTTCACATCGCCATGTGACTAACACCCAGAGAGTTTACTAGAGTCAATAATCTAATTCACATCACCATGTGATTCACACCCAAGAGTTTACTAGAGTCAATAATCTAGTTCACATCACCATGTGATTAACACTCAATGAGTTCTAGGGTTTGATCATGTTATGCTTACGAGAGAGGTTTTAGTCAACGGATTACGCAACATTCAGATCTGTGTGTTCTTCACAAATCTCTATTTCATATTGTAGATGTTGCTACTATGCTCCACTTGGAGCTATTCCAAATGGTTGCTCCACTATACGTATCCGGTTTGCTACTCAGAGTCATCCGGATAGGTGTTAAAGCTTGCTTCGACGTAACCCGTACACCGAACTCTTCATCACCTCCATAATCGAGAAACATTTCCTTATTCCCAAGGACAATTTTGACTGCTGCCTAGTGATCCACTCCTGGATCACTCTTATACCCCCTTGCCAGACACGTGGCAAGGCACATCGCGGTACACAACATGGCATATCGTATAGAGCCTATGGCTAAGGCATCGCGGTACACAACATGGCTTCAAGTCTTAACTTCACACCTTACAACTCAGGCAAGAACTCCTTCTTTGACTGATCCATCTTGAACTCCTTCAAGATGTCAAGGTATCTGCTCTGTGAAATTCTTATCAGGCGTCTTGATCTATCTCTATAGATCTTGATACCCAACATGTAAGCAGTTTTACACAGGTCTTCCTTTGAAAAACTCCATTCAAACAACCCTTTATGCTTTCCATAAATTCTATATCATTTCCGATCAACAATATGTCATCCACATATACCTATTAGAAATGTTGTAGTACTCCCACTCACTTTCTTGTAAATACAAGTTTCTTGCAAACTTTGTATAAACCCAAAAAGCTTTGATCACCTCATCAAAGCGTATGATCCAACTCCGAGATGCTTGCTCCAGTCCACAGAAGGACCGCTGGAGTTTGTGTACCTTTTAGCATCCTTAGGATTGACAAAACCTTCTGGTTGTATCACATATAGCCTTTCCTCATGGAAACTGTCAAGGAAACTTTGTTTTGACATCCATCTGCCTAATTTCGTAAATGAAAATGCAGCAACTGCTAACATAATTCTGACAGACTTTAGCATCGCTATGATTGAGAGAGTCTCATCATAGTCAACCCCTTGAACTTGTCGGAAACTTCTTTGAGACAAGTCGAGCTTCACAAATGGTGACATTACCATCAACGTCCGTCTTCTTCTTAAAGATCCATTTATTCTCAATGGCTTGCCGATCATCGGGCAAGTCCACCAAAGTCCATACTTTGTTCTCATACATGGATCCTGTCTCGGATCTCATGCTTCCAACCATTTGTTAGAATCCAGACCCACCATCGCTTCTCCATAGCTCATAGGTTTATCGTTGTCCAACAACCTGACCTTTAAGACAGGGTTACCACTCAGAAGTTGTACACACCCTTGTCGACCTATGAGGTTCGATAGTAACTTGATCTGAAGCTCCATGATCATCATCATTAGCTTTATCTTCAATTGAGGTAGATGCCATAGAACTGTACTGTGCTACTCTCTGGTTGAAGTAAAGGTTCAACAACTTCATCAAGTTCTATCTTCCTCCCACTCAATTCTTTCGAGAGAAACTCTTTCTTGAGAAAGGACCTATTCATAGAGACAAACACTTTGCCCTCAGATCTGAGATAGAAGCTTTACCCAATCGTCTTGTTTGGGTATTCTATGAATACACAATTTTCCGCTTTGGGTTCGAGCTTTTCTGGCCGAAGCCTATCGACATAAGCATTGTAGCCCAAACCTTAAGAAACAACAACTTAGGTTTCTTGCCAAACCATAGTTCATACGGTGTCGTCTCCACAGACTTAGATGGTGCCCTATTTAAAGTGAATGTAATTTTATCTAATGCATAACCCCAAAATGATAGCGGTAGATCGGTAAGAGACATCATAGATCGCACCATATCCAATAGGGTGCGACTACGATGTTCGGACACACCATTACGCTATGTCGTTCCAGGTGGCGTCAACTGTGAAACGATTCCACCTTGTCTTTAGTGATTGCCAAACTCATAACTTAGATACTCTCCCCTTTATCAGATCGTAGGAACTTGATATTCTTGTTATGGTGATTCTCAACTTCACTCTGAAATTGCTTGAACTTTTCAAACGTTTCAGACTTATGCTACATTAAGTAAATATACCCATATCTACTCAATTCATCGGTGAAGGTGAGAAAATAACGATATCCACTACGTGCGTCAACACTCATCGGACCGCACACATCAACATGTGTGATTTCCAACAAGTCACTTGCCCGTTCCATTGTTCCAGAAAACGGGGTTTTAGTCATCGTGCCTATGAGGCATGGTTCGCATGTGTCAGGTGATTCAAAATCAAGTGACTCTAAAAGTCCATTAGCATGGAGGTTCTTCATGCGCTTTACACCAATATGACCTAAGCGGTAGTGCCATAAGAAAGCGGTACTATCATTATCAACTCTACATCTTTTGGCATCAATGTTATGAACATGTGTATCACTACGACCGAGATTCAATAAAGCATTCACATTGGGTGCATGACCATAGAAGGTATTATTCATGTAAACAGAATAACCATTATTCTTTGACTTAAATGAATAATCATATTGCAATAAACATGATCTAATCATGTTCATGCTCAACGCAGACACCAATGCAGCTGTGGGTTCAACACTAATCCCGAAGGTAGAGGGAGCGTGCGATGGTGATCACATCAACCTTGGAAACACTTCCAACACACATCGTCACCTCGCCCTTAGCTAGTCTCCGTTTCTTTTGTAGCTTTTGTTCCGAGTTACCAATATTAGCAACTGAACCGGTATCTAATACCCAGGTGCTACTAGGAGTACTAGTAAGGTACACATCAATAACACATATATATCAAATATACTTTTGTTGAAGTTGCCAGCCTTCTTATCTACCAAGTATTTGAGGCAGTTCCGCTACCGTTATTTGTTCCCCTAGTAGAAGCACTTCGTCTCGGGTTTGGGTTCTTGGGTTTCTTCACTGGAGCGGCAACTGGCTTGCCATTCATGAAGTTTCCCTTCTTGCCCTTGCCCTTCTTTGAAACTAGTGGTCTTGTTAACCATCAACACTTGATGCTCCTTCTTGATTTCTACCTTTACGGCCTTAAGCACGACGAACAGCTCCGGGATCAACTTCCCTTGCATGTTATAGTTCATCACGAAGCTCTAGTTAGCTTGGTGATAGTGACTGGAGAACTTTGTCAATCACTCTCTTATCTGGAAGGTTAACTCCCACTTGATTCAAGCAATTGAAGTAGCCAGACATTCTGAGCACATGCTCACTGGCTGAGCTATTCTCCCCATCTTGTAGGCAAAGATCTTGTCAGAGGTCTCAAACCTCTCAACACGGGCATGAGCCTGAAATACCAATTTCAGCTCTTGGAACATCTCATATGTTCCATGGCGTTCAAAAACGCTTTGGAGCCCCGAATCTAAGACGTAAAGCATGGCGCACTAAACTATCAGGTAGTCATCAGAACGTGTCTGCCAGATGTTCACAACATCCATAGACGACGGCAGAGGGGTTGGCACACCGAGCGGTGCATCAAGGACAGAAGCATTATGTGTAGCAGTGAGGACAATCCTCAGACTACAGCCCTAGTTCACACAATTGCTTACAATATCTTTCAACTTAGTCTTTCTCTAGGAACGTATTAAAAAACAAGGAGCTAAAGCGCGAGCTATTAATCCACAACATAATTTGCAAAGACAATTTAGACTATGTTCATGATAATTAAGTTCATCTAATCAAATTATTAATGAACTCCCACTTAGATAGACATCCCTCTATTCATCTAAGTGATACATGATCCAAATCGACTAGGCCATGTCCGATCATCACGTGAGACGGACTAGTCATCAACGGTGAACATCTCCATGTTGATCGCATCTACTATACGACTCATGTTCGACCTTTCGGTCTCTTGTGTTCCGAGGCCATGTCCGTACATGCTAGGCTCGTCAAGTCAACCTAAGTGTTTCACATGTGTAAATATGGCTTGCACCCGTTGTATGCGAACGTTAGAATCTATCACACCCGATCATCACGTGGTGCTTCAAAACAATGATCCTTCACAATAGTGCATAGTTAGGGGGAACACTTCCTTGAAATTTTGCGAGGGATCATCTTATTTATGCTACCATTGTTCTAAGCAAATAAGATGCAAACAAGATAAACATCACATGGAATTCATAAAGTGACATGATAAGGCCAATATCATCTTGCGCCTTTGATCTCCATCTTCGAGGCGCGACATGATCACCATTGTCACCGGCATGACACCATGATCTCCATCATCGTGTCCTCATTAAGTTGTCTCGCCAACTATTACTTCTACTACTATGGCTAACAGTTAGCAATAAAGTAAAATAATTACATGTCGTTCACATTGACTCGCAGGTCATAAAATAAATTAAGACAACTCCTATGGCTCCTGCCGGTTGTCATACTCATCGACATGCAAGTCGTGATTCCTATTACAAGAACATGATCAATCTCATACATCACATATATAATTCATCACATACTTTTGGCCATATCACATCACATAGCATACCCTGCAAAAACAAGTTAGACGTCCTCTAATTGTTGTTGCATGTTTTACGTGGCTGCTATGGGTTTCTAGCAAGAATGTTCATTACCTACGCAAAAGCCACAACGGTGATATGCCAATTGCTATTTACCCTTCATAAGGACCCTCTTCATCGAATCTGATCCGACTAAAGTGGGAGAGACAGACACCCGCTAGCCACCTTATGCATCAAGTGCATGTCTGTCGGTGGAACCAGTCTCACGTAAGCGTACGTGTAAGGTCGGTCCGGGCCGCTTCATCCCACAATGCCACCAAATCAAGATATGAATAGTAGCAGTAAGCAAATTGTACAAATCATCGCCCACAACTACTTTGTGTTCTAGTCGTGCATAGAATCTACGCATAGACCTAGCTCTGATATCACTGTTGGGGAACGTAGTAATAATTCAAAATTTTCCTACGTGTCACCAAGATCAATCTAGGAGATGCTAGCAACGAGAGAGAGAGAGAGAGAGAGAGAGAGAGAGAGAGAGTGCATCTTCATACCCTTGAAGATTGCTAAGTGGAAGCGTTACAAGAACGCGGTTGATGGAGTCGTACTCGCAGCGATTTAAATCGCAGAAGATCCGATCAAGCGCCGGACGGACGGCGCCTCCGCGTTCAACACACGTACAGCCCGGGGACGTCTCCTCCTTCTTGATCCAGCAAGGGGAGAGGAGAAGTTGAGGGAGAACTCCAGCAGCACGACGACATGGTGGTGGAGGAGCTCGTGGTTCTCCGGCAGGGCTTCGCCAAGCACTACGGAGGAGGAGGAGGAGTTGGAGAGGGGAGGGCTGCGCCAGGGGAAGGGTCACTGCTGCCCTCCCACCCCCTCACTATATATAGGGGAAAGGGAAGAGGAGGAGGCGCCCTAGGGTTTCCCCTGGGGGGCGGCGGCTAGGGCAGATTGGATCTCCCTAGGGAAACCCTAGGGAGACTTGCCCCCCAAGCCAAGCAGGTGGAGGCTTGCCTTCCAAGTAATGTGGGAAAGGGTGTGGGGGCGCATAGCCCCTTAGTGGGCTGGTTTGCCCCTCCCCTTGGCCCATGAGGCCCTGCAACACTTGTCGGGGCTCCCGAAACACCTTTCGGTCATGCTGGCCATAGCCTGGTACCCCTGGAACACTTCCGGACTCCAATACCCTTCGTCCAATATACCGATCTTCACCTCTGCACCATTCTGGAACTCCTCATGATGTCTGGGATCTCATCCAGGACTCCAGACTACCTTTGGTAACCACATACTATTTCCCATAACAACTCTAGCGTCACCGAACCTTAAGTGTGTAGACCCTACGGGTTCGGGAACCATGCAGACATGACCGAGACACCTCTCCAGCCAGTAACCAGTGGCGGTGCCAGGATCAGAAGTCTGTGATGTCATTTCAAATCTGTGATGTCAGATACATGTGTTTTCACCAATTTTATAAAGAAAATTGCATGATTTCTACTTGTGTACAAAGGATTTGTCAAAACCCTGTGTGGTCAATTGACCACACTCCTCTCAACGTGGCTTCGCCACTGCCAGTAACCAATAGCGGGATCTGGATACCCATATTGGCTCCCACATGTTCCACGATGATCTCATCGGATGAACCACCATGTCGGGGATTCAATCAATCCCGTATACAATTCCCTTTGTCCATCGGTATGTTACTTGCCCGACATTCGATCGTCGATATCCCTATACCTTGTTCTATCTCGTTACCGACAAGTCTCTTTACTCGTTCCATAACGCATGATCCCGTGGCTAACTCATTAGTCACACTGAGCTCATTATGATGATGCATTACCGAGTGAGCCCAGAGATACCTCTCCGTCACATGGATTGACAAATCCCAATCTTGATTCGTGCCAACCCAACGGACACTTCCGGAGATACCTGTAGTGCACCTTTATAGTCATACAGTTACGTTGTGACGTTTGGTACACCCAAAGCCCTCATACGGTATCTGGGAGTTGCACAATCTCATGGTCTAAGGAAACGATACTTGACATTAGAAAAGCTCTAGCAAAACGAACTACACGATCTTGTGCTATGCTTAGGATTGGGTCTTGTCCATCACATCATTCTCCTAATGATGTGATCCCGTTACCAACGACATCCAATGTCCATGGTCAGGAAACCATAACCATCTATTGATCAATGAGCTAGTCAATTAGAGGCTTACTAGGGACATGTTGTGGTCTATGTATTCACACATGTATTACAGTTTCCGGTTAATACAATTATAGCATGAACAATAGACAATTATCATGAACAAGGAAATATAATAATAACCATTTTATTATTGCCTCTAGGGCATATTTCCACCACCAGCCGACTCCATGTTCCTTGTGGGCGTCGTGCCGACCTCACGGGTTTGAGCAGAGTAGCCAGAGACGAGCCTAGTGGAAGTGCGAGTGGGGAAGAAGGAGGGTCGGGGTTTTCCGTTGGAGTGGAAGAAGAGGAGCAGGCGTTTTCTGTACGAGTGAGGAAGAAGGGGAGTGGGGGTTTTCTGGACGAGTGAGGAATATGGGGAGCGGGGGGAATTGGGGGGCAACGGAAGCGGGAAAGTCCAGCGAGCTGCAGTATAAGTGGAAGCGTGGAGGAAGGAGGTTTTTTCTAGGATCGCCCCCTCTTCAAGAAATATGGGCTTCTCCTTGCAAAGAACAAAAACAAATGGTCTTTAAGATGGATAGGCTTTTGTATCGGCCCAGTCGGTTGCCCGTGTTTCGTAGGGCCTTAACACTAGAGGCAGCCCGTTAGAGACACTCTGAAGCTCTCCAGCTTATTGCCCATTCGAAAGAAAAAAAGAGACGCCTCCAGCTTATGGCTACTCATCGGTAACCTTTTCAACTTGGCATCCACCAAATTAGAGGATGCGGTATCGATGGAACACTCACACCTTTGGCGGCGTAAGCGCGGCAAAGTGAGGTGTCAAATAACAGACCTACAATATACTTACTTGATTGTGAAGGTTCACATGCTAGTCAACATTTACATTAAACTAAGCTTCAGAAGATACGGTATGCATACTAACATTCAGAAGAACAAAAGTTTAGCATGTTTATGCATCTCAATGATTCACCATACTATAACCAATACAAAGCTGTGAGAAGGTGTGGAAATAAAGAAAATCGGTCGATGCTTCTCTGAGCAAAGGGCCTCCCTGCGCACGCATTAATTTCCTCAATTTCCTGGGCATTCTTGTTTCTTCTCAATGTTCCGAGCAATTTGAGCGTGTTGGCAACTCCACAGCTAGCTAGCTGCCTCATCTTGCAATTGATGGTTACACATTTGCAGCAAACACATGAGGCAATAGAGATGACTCAACATGAGTCCATATTGTGCAGTTCCCGTGAAATCATCTTCATTGTCCTGAATCTGAAAAGATAGGAAAACAATATCTATACTTAAACGGTGTTGCAAAACAGTAGCACATATCAATAGCTTGGCATGAAAAAACATGATCATCTGGACGAAGGGGATACTGACCTGCCTGGGGAAGATTATATATAATTTCATAAGTCCTTGATTGATTTCCACCTTCGGCTGCACTGCTTGTTTGCTACTCCAAACATGACAGGATCGTTCCGCACTGCAATCAGCAAGTCGACGTACGAATAAGCTTATTTCATCTTGTGGTGGTGATTGTACCTAGTATTAATGTAGGAATACCTGGAGCACCATGAGGTTAGCTGACAGCAGGTAGATGCAGCCATATAAGTTTTGTGCGGTGCTACCAAAATTGAGGTTTGTATCCCTTCCCGTTATGAGAATTCTTCTTGAAGTTGGTAGAATGTGACGGCTTGTTCTTTGCATCAAACTTGCCTTTCCCCTGAGATTTGTTCTTGTTTTTTTGGGGCTGGTTGGGCTGGAAGTTCTTCTCGTGTACCATGTGGGCACTAGAAGCTCCCTCAGTGACCCAAGCACGTGTGTCTTTTGCTCTTGCCTTCTCTTCAAAATGAAGAGTGCTAATGAGATCCGAAACGGAAAACTCATGTCTCTTGTTTTTCAGAGAAGTAGCAAAACCGTTCCACGAAGGTGGAAGCTTGGCAATGATGGTCCCAACAACAAATTTTTCCAGCAACACACACTTGAAGTACTCAAGTTCCTTAGCGAGTGACTGTATCTCATGAGTCTGCTGAACAACAAAGCGCTCATCAGTCATCTTGTAGTCACAGAATTGCTCCATGACGTACAACTTGTTGCCAGCTCCGGAGGCCCCAAACGTGGCCTCGAGCGCAGCCCACATGTCTTTGCCGCTGTCAAACGACATACATGAATCCACAATGGAATCGTCAAGAACACTCAGCAGGGCGGCTTTGAAGAGGGTATCCATGTTCTCAAAAGCTTCCTGCTGTGTAGGATTAAGATCACCCTCAGGCTTACCCTTAGTGCCGTCATAGCAGTACATGATCTGAAACTAATATACTACTCTTGTGCGCCACCTTTTATATTGCACCCCCTTAAAATTAGGCGGCTTCAAAAGCGCAACAAAACCACTCGGAGTAAATTGCCTATAATCAGGTTTTTGGATTGGATTGTTGAATATATGAGCAATTTACTACGAGATGTAATCCGAATCAACAGTAAATAGATCATGAGGACAATTGCAAAGATCAAAGTAATGATGCGGACTAAACCAGGAGGATAGAATCACATACTGTACAGCGGGAGCAGAACAGCTGTGGTTGATGTTTGTCACTCATGTCGTTGATGAAGAGGTTACCGGGGTCGGGGAAGAAGGCTGCCGTTGAGGAAGTCGTCGCTGGCAGCAGTCACATGAGTGTGCTCCCCAAAAACCTGATCGCCCCTCTCCTGTACAGGATCACGAAAGGCGGGGTTCGGAGGACTGTTGTCCCTTCTCACGGTGCACACCGGAAGGAGGGATGGAGAAGAATTGCATGGCAGCGCTAAGATCTGGAACGATGCGAAACCATATGATACAACGACGGCTAGGGTAGAGCCTATCAGGTCGGTCGTGCGAGTAAGACCAAGTACTGTATAATTGTAGGCCTTTGGCCCAAACCCCACGTCCAAGTCAATAATAGCCCCACTATCCAAAAGAATCAGAAACGGCTCGTAATTAAGGCATCCGTTGATTATCAATTAATGACTTAATAAATTTTCCAACTCACACCACACTTAGAGCATGGTTAATAGTATAGCCAACATCCGGCTATATGGAGTTGACACATCATCTAGAACCAACCTAATACCTAGCCTGCTTACAATAGTTAGTCCCTTTAGTATAATACTATATCATTAATAATGGCCCCACCTTTTGTCTCACAAAGTATGTGTAGTCTGAAACACCGAGCGTGCAGCTGGTGGTGCCCTCGGTCGGCGTGCCACTTCAACGGCGGAAGCAGTGAGAGGTCGCACATCGCCCTGACTTGCCATCAATGTGGAGCGGCGGGCTCAGCTGGCGCCGGGCGGGAAGGTTATGATTTTTGATTCAGTTGTTGTGCTGCTACCATCCAATATTCACATGTGGTTGTTTCTAGAATAAAAAAAGGAGGTATTCCTACTTATGTTACTCCCACTATGGCTAGCCTTGCGCTTGGCTCTTCGCCTCTTCCGGAAGTCGAACAATAATGGTGGTACTACTGATGAGTACTTACGGCAATCGACACCAAATGAACTGCTGCATATCCACCGCTCGTAAGCAAAAGTTTCTCCTTTTGCTGAGAGCCACCACGCACGCGTTGGCGAGGGAGAAGGCATAGTAAGCAAGCTTCTCGTCGTTCTGCGAGTTGATGGGACACATCAAAGTTATTCAGTAGTACGTACTCTCTCCAAAAAAGGGCTGACCATGTCATGGCTACCATCCCGTGCTCCGTCGTTGAGTAGGTGCCATCGAAGTGCACGACTCACTTATGCACTGCTTATCTGATTATCTCCATTTTCTTGCATGACACGTGCACCTTGATGCTAGATGTCTTGCGTGTTGGCAAAAGGATGAACAAAGCTCACGTAAAAAAAGAGTGGAAGAACATAGATTCCCGATGACCGAGAAGGAGCAAGGAACCTCGTGGTAGAGCGTCTGCAAGGAACCTTGCGCGTTTTCCCCTGTTTTTTGCCACCTGCCCGCCTATAAACAAATAAAAGAACATGAACTCTTCGCTCCACTAGAGACGATACATCAGGATGCTAAGTTGAAGATATTTTATTAGTTTATATTGATAAGCACGCAAGAAGCCACACATGTACAGGACGCATGCAGCCACGCATGCACACACGCCAACGCACTAACTCATGTCGATCCAACTCGTGCACAAACACGCACAACATGGAGCACACAATGCACGTACACAACAGATGCATGCACACACACTCGGCCGCAGAATGCACGTGAATAACACATGCATGCGCACACACTCGGCTGCATGGAGGCGTGCGCCATCTGCGGTGACGTCCGGTCTGTTATGCTATGGCGACGCTTGCACACAACGGCGCCTACGCATCTCTTGCAGCACCTCTTTGCCGTCGTTGCTCAACGACTAGCCGGAGACGAAGACGACCGCAGCCTCGGCCTTAGAGCTAGCATCGATGGAAAAGCACGCCCGCTGCACGCACACGAGCACGTACGGAGTGCCCACGACGTGGTACATCCCCAGTCGCCTCTACTCCTTCTCCACACGTTGTCTATGAAGGCGGCTGCATGCCTAATGAAGATGTGGGTCAGATCTTCTAGGACTCAGATGATGATGAGGAGGGTGTCTCCAACGGCGTTCCTCAGCTCGCACCTCTTGCATCACGGTGGTCGAGCTTGGAGTCATTCATCTGGTACACGTGGCATCTTAGAACTAGACACAAGGTGACGTGCATCGTCAAGGGGGTCAGGGCGGATGCGACCTCGCACTGCATCCGCCATTTTAAGCGGCGCGCCGGCCCAGGGCGCCGCCCGCTGCACTCCCAGCTGTACCCTCCTCCTCGCCGCATTCAAAAACCTACATTTACTAGTATGTATACACGTGCAAGGCACGTCTTAATATAACAGAGTGATTTTGGTAAAAGGGAAAATAAGTAATATATGTGCTAATAGATTCAAAGAAAAAGAAATTATAGTGATGTATAAATGCCGATATTAGTTCAATATTGTAAAAGCGGGAAGTAGTATTCATGCCATAAAATTGTACGTTCATTTAAAAAGAACTGCACGTCGCTTCACTTTTTCCACGTGTTCTTTTTTTTTGAAGAAATATCCATATAATCCTACTAAACCATCTCGACTGGGCTCAATCAAACCATATGGTGGTCATGTGGCAACATAGCCCATTGGAGCTAGTTATGAGCTAGTTATGCAGGTTTAACAGAGGGGTTTGATGAAGGCGAGGAGGCGTGTTCATCCGGGCGTGCAGCGGACGGTGCAGTACTATTCGATTTGACAGCTACTACTAGTATATTATAAAAAACAAAGAATATTAGTAGAGATAGAGATAAGAGTAGAGACTAGGGAGGAGCACCATCTACTGCTTCATGGGCTACTCCTGCGCTCCATTCGGCGGCCGCGACATCCCCTACAGCCACTCCCTCATGTGCTCCATTCGGCGGGCGCTGTTGAAATTTGGGGAGCGCACTCTCGCGACTACTGGCAGCAATGACTTCTTCCCTGACCTTGGTAACCTCTTCCTCAACGACATGGGTGACAACCTCAACGCCAATGGTGCTGCTCCCGTTGCACCGTATGTGTTTCTTTCCTTCTTGGTCGAAATCATGGTAGAATTCATGTTTCTAGTCTGTGTCCTAGATTCGATCTGTTCATCTACTATGCTAGTCCACATGGTTAGTTTAATCTCTGTTATAGCCGTCATGATTTATTTTGTGCTTATTCAGACTAAATCTTGTAGTAACTTGCTCATATGTTCAACTGGCGCAACGTCCCCTACAACCACTCCCGTTTCATGGACAGCCTGGTCGATGCCTCCAAAGAGCCCTTCGTCTACTGCTATGAGTGTTCGATGCCGTTTTGGGGCTCGCCGGCGGACATCGTGCATCACCTCACGTAGGTGTGCAGCGATCACTATTGGCCCTTGGCGGAGAACATCAAGTACGAGACATGCTACCCGTTCACCGTGCCGGAGTCACTGGAGGATCGCCGCCGCCTGCTAGTCTCGGAGGAGGAC
Source organism: Aegilops bicornis (assembly GCA_021605145.1). NCBI lineage: Eukaryota > Viridiplantae > Streptophyta > Magnoliopsida > Poales > Poaceae > Aegilops > Aegilops bicornis. The sequence goes on along the minus strand of CM038673.1, from coordinate 395,293,572 downwards.
GGCAGCGTCTTCCTCTTGATCATGGGCACCGGCGAGGCCCGCACAAGCCGCCGTCCCGTCTCTATAGTGTGCGTCAAGGGAGCCACTGATGCTGACACTGACATGAGGCTAATGTACGGGTGCGTGCTCACTGTTACTACCCCTCAGAGGTACGTGGGCGGCGACACTGGCTAGGCTGGCTACATCAAGCTGACTAGGACTGTGCAGAGCTGGGACCTTCCTGCCGATGTGGACATGGAAGACGCATGGTATGATTTGGCCCCCAACGAGGTGCATGGGGACTCCAAGGAGGTTCACCTGGACATATGCATTACCAAGTTAAATGTTGATCATTAGTCTTCGCTCAATGTAATCCGCTGTCTAAGCATGTGGAGACTTCCATGCATGATCTTGCTCTATTGGAGTATCGCGCATGAATAAAAGTGTATCCATTTATGGTTTAGTATAGAATCTTCCATGTATGAAATTTTTACTACAGTACTGGTGAAAGACCTTCCAAGTCATCCTTATTTAATCCCTCCGTCTAGGTGTATAAGGGCATGGTTAATCACAATAAGATAGTTTTTTATCTATTTCACCCAGATGCTTGTGAGCTCTAGAGATGAAATAATATTCAAAGAACAGTTTTGCTATGTCTCAGTCGACTGAGACTTCGTTATGTCTGAGTCGATGATATAGTCCTTTGATTTTGCATGGAGATTAGTACAAAAAATTTATGTTCAGTTTTTTAATTTTTCTTCTTATACTATATCATTTGACTGAGACTTGGACTGAGACCTAGCCACACCCTTCGAAGAAACCTATCGATACCCGTTACACATGAGATGACCCCCACATCCTTTGTCAAAATAAACAACTCCCCGATCAATGCATTTCACTGTTCCGTGCAACGCACGGGCACCTTACTATAGATTAGTACGACCAAAAATTGAACTAACATTGTATATAGTACGATAAATATTGATGCATGTCACCTAAAATTATATCATTGAAAACTATGTTCGAATACTAATCCAATGATATAGTTTTTGTTGACATGCACTAACATTTTGTCAGTTAAATCTTCAGTCAAATTCAATGGGGGACTAATAAACCACAACCGATGTAGTACTAGTGTAGAGGGCGGCACTGCACGCGAGTCTCGCGGCAGTAAAGCCGTCATATCACAAAACCCGACCACTAATAAGTGGCCTGGTAAAATAAACGGACAAGCAACCATCACATCCCTCCGTCTTGATTGTTCTAGAACACAGGTGAGGTAGCAGCAGTGTACTGTTCATGTGAATCCTATTGATATTGGCCGCTGGATTTAGAAGATGAATGGTTATGATTGATGTTCTTAGTCCTACATAAAATTGGTACACTATATAGTAATATAAATATATATAGTAGTATAGATATAGATATAGATATAGATATAGAAACCCGCGTGGAATGCGAGAAACCAACTCCGGCCACACACATCCGTTCAGGAGCAGGATGCCGGCCAAGCTCCTCCTTCCACCGTTTTGTCCACTCTTTCGGTGGCATCCGGCGAGCAGGAAGAGCAGTTCTCTGGCATAAAAGCTGTCTGGGTGGCCCGCCGAGCCCAACAGCTTGCTTCTCCACCTACCTAGCCTAGCCCGTTGGAGGTAGTTGCCGCACTAAGCCAGCGCATGGTTTCACAGCTGGCCTCTCCAATACAGCTCGATGAAGAGGCCGACTTGCTCCACGCTGGCTTGTCGGGGAGCACGGCGGCACAGGCATCGTCGCTGCCCTAGACGCCGCCAAGAACGTCTGATGCCTCCGATTACTGCGATCGCGATCCGCCGTGCCGACGCAGCAGCGTAAGCCGCGACATGCAGGCAGAGAAAGAAGCTGTCGCGGATGTCGACGATGTGATGCGGCTACGTGGATGTGGATGAGGTGATGGTCAGCACATCCTTGCCCGCTGCCATCATCGAGGAAAAGTAGAACACGCGAGGCCGCCGCCGATTGTATCACATGAAGGCCACCGCCAAAGCGACGCCGACGAACACAGCCGGTGTCTTGCTCGATTCTTCTTTTGCCGAATGCCGGAGGAGGACAAAGAGATCGGGGAGCAACCACAATAACCTAGTTTTGGTAATAGGCCACAATAATCATGGCAACACACGGACTGTTGTAACCATGGGCCTCCTGCGGGCCGTAGGATCCATGGGCCTTCTACGGGCCGTATGATCCACAGACTTTCTACGGGCCGTATGATCCATGGGCCTTCTACGGGCCATAGGATCCATTGGTCTTCTACGGGCCGTAGGATCCATGGACTTTATACGGGCCGTAGGATCCATGGGCCTTTTATGGTCCGTAGGATCCATGGAATTTCTACGGGCCGTATGATCCATGGGCCTTCTACGGGCCGTAGGATCCATTGGTCTTCTACGGGTCGTAGGATCCATGGGCCTTCTACGGGGCGTATAATCATTTCGCCAGACATGGGCCGTACTATTCGTGGACCATAACGGGCCGTTAATAGGAGGTATTTGATAATGCTATGAAAGTAGCCCAACGGGTTAACGGGCCAAAAACGGGCCGAATGTAACCGCTGTATTTGGCCCACAAACGGAACAGGCCAGTAATGGACCGTATCTAACTGAATTCTAGAAATGAGCCCAAGAATAAATGGGCCCTTAGAAGGCCGAAAGTTAACACGGGATGGAAACGGCCGACGAAATAATGGGCCGTTAATGGGAATAAAGCAATACACTGTTCATTATGGGTCAGTTTCATCTCGAGCCTTTAATGGGCCGAGAGTTACAAAGGGCCTCATATGGGCCGAAAGACATCATGGGCCATACATGGGCCGGAAGTTACAACGGGCTGGAATCATATTTGACGGCCTAGATGAAGCTACTGGGCTTAATTCTGATAAGCCGTAACGGGCCGGTAGTAAGCGGGCCATAAATGGGCTATATACGAACAGGCCGTTAACAGGCTTTCCGTGGGCCAGCCCGTTACCTTTTTACCAAGTCAAACGGGCCGGCCTTTTCACCGGAATAGGCATGTGTTGGGTCATGCCACGTGTCAACGTATCATAGGCTCCTCCTGTCCAATGAGTGGATGACATGTCCGAACATTGAGCCGACACGTGTTTCCTCCGGCCAATGAGAATTTTTCACGTGGAAAATTCCCATTGGTCCGGGCTGTTAACGGGTTATCGTATCCAAAACCAGACCCGATAGCTTAACGGCGTCCTGTTACGGTGGATGCCACGTGTCGGTCACCCTTGACGAAAGCACTTCTATGACACGCGATTTATCGTCATGGAACTGGACACTTCCGTGATGATAATTTTGGTAATGTTATGGAACACTCTACGACAGCACAGGTATGACTATCTTGATTCTGTCATAAATTTGTCATGGATGTACATGCATGACAGAAAACGTGACCTACTGTGACAAACACGTATCATCACGGAAGTGTCCTTTTTTGTAGTGAGTACACTAGTAACATACACATATCCCTAGACTATATATGTTACTACCTTCATAGTGGGTAGTAACATAAGTGTAGTGTCATGCAAAGCTTCATTTCTTAGGTTACAGACTCATATTGCATTGGGACATGTGATGCTACAGTAACTAGCTAAGTTACTGAAACTATCTCTCTCCTCATTAATGTAACATCCCAAATTTCAATTTGGAATGTTATACATAGGTCATTCATGCATATCATATTTTATTGCATCTTCGTTCCGCAATCCTCGAAATCCTAAGCAACTCAAGGACCCTTGGAGAGAGTTGGGGATTTTCCGGTTTTCATATTTGATTTTATCAAATAGCGAAAACGAGGATTTTTGATTTTAATTATTTTTCTCTCCGGAAAAATATTTCATATTAAAAATAAATGAGAGGAGATAATATGACTTCTCCAAAACAATTGAAATATTGGAGGAAAAATGTTAAAATCATTTGTTGGATTTAATTTGCATTAGAAAAATTGCAGGTTTTTCAAAAAAATTGCATTTTAGGGCCAAGAAAATATTCATCTCGTTCTAAATATTTTATTTAGACGGTGAAAATTTGTTTTGGCATTTTTAGTTTTTTATTTTATAGGATTTATTTTTTGTCGGCGGAATTATTAAAAAGCAGTTCCCACCGTGGGCCTAGGGCCCGGCCGAGCAGGCCGGCCCAGCGGCCGCCGCCGCATCCAAGGCGCCGCCCGCCGGCCGGACCGGAGTCCGAGCCGGACTCCGCCTCCGCCGCGCCTTGCCCCCTCCTCCAAGCCGCCCCCCTCTCTTAAATACCCCGCCACCCCGCCGCCACACCACCGCCACCACCCGCCGCCGCCTCAACTCGAGCCGAGCCGCCGCCGCCTCGTGTCGTCGCTGCCGCCACCCCGCCACCCCACGCCGCCCCGCCGTCGCGTCGGAACTCGTCGGAGCCGAGCCGAGTTAGCCGCCCCGCCGCCCCGGTTTTCTGAGAAAAACCGTTTGGTTTTATAGAAAACCCTAGTTTTCGTTTTTTTAAATAGATCGGTTTTTCTCCGGTTTATTTATTTAGCGAGCGTTCGCTCGTTCGTTTGTTTTAACGAACGCGTTCTTCGTTTAGATTCAAATAACGAACGTTCGTTCGTTAGTCTGTTTGTCAGTTTTCTTTTTCTCGGACTTATTCCACGATTTTTCTGATCGCGATTTCTGATCCGATCTTAGTTTCTGTTTATCTTTTCGCTCGTTAGACGGAATCAGGCGATTGAAGCACCCAGATCTTCGTCTCGAGACCCTCTTTCCGCTTAAACAACTTAAACAAGATTTTGATACTGAAAATTTTGACCCTAGTTCAGATTAGTAAACGGATCTTGTTTCTTTCGCCGTTTGGCATTCGTTGCTCTGTTTGGTTTGATTCTTTTTGCGAACCGGAGTTCTTAAGTTGAACTTTCTGGTCAGCCTCTTTTAGTTGAATTTTTGCTTGTGCATCTTTGCTTTTTGCTTATAAATGTTATCGTTTGCTTGCGATAGAATTCCCGGAGTGCTAAGCGTGTTTATTTAGTCTCTAGGATTCATGGATCGCCGCTAAAGGCAAGTAACACTTTGATCATACTCTTTTCATACCCAATTTTTATGCATTAGCTCAATCCTCAAACATTGCATGGTTAGGATGTCATTAACTTGTGGGTTGGGAAGTAGTAGTTGAGGTAGAACCTATTGCCCTGTTACTATCAAACCCTTGGGAGTTACTTCTACGTGTTGCTTATATTGCTATGCTATGCTCGTAGACGTGGTTGGGTTTGAGTGAATCCATGACAGATGTGAGATTGTTAATTAATGGTTTAATTTAAGGTGGCAACTTTAATACACATCTGGGTGGATTGAGGCACCTGGGGAACCCAGTGTTGTCTGTTTTATTTTTGGAAATCCCGGGTACCCGTGTGATCTTCCTATGGACCGCCACCCAGGCTCAAAGGAACTGAGATTATTCATGCTAGAAACGTCTGTGCAGCCACAAGCTACTATGGGCTCTAGCATAGTTGAGTAAGTTACGTGAAGCTCTTGAAGAGGTAGATCAGCAGGTAGTGGGTTTTGTAGGTTTGGTATGGTCTACCCGAGTAGAGAGTTAATGTTTACGAAAGACTATGTCTCGGTCATCCGCTTTCTCAAACACCATGTAGTACGAGAAATCAACGGAGGCGATCGAGTCTTGTGGGGAAAAGTGCAAACCTCTGCAGAGTGTACAATCTAATCATGGTTAGCCGTGTCCCCGGTTATGGACAATTTTGAGTATCTAGTACTTGAGTTATCACATGTATCTCATCACTCTTAAATAATATTGTTGGGTTGTTAACTACTTTAATTGGGATTGAGTTGGGGTTATACCTTCTCAATGTTTCAACCACCATGATAGTTAAATAATAATATATTCCTTTGTTGTAGGGAAAAATTGGCTTTTCGCAAAACTATAACCGTAGAGCTTTCCACCAGCCAAATATGCATGTAGTGATAGCAGTATTCTGTTCCTGCTCTATTGTGTTATATTGCCAGCATATTCCATGTGCTAACCCGTTCTCAGCTGCAACGTATTATGTTGCAGACTTTTCCACGAGGAGTAAGGTTCATTAGGTCGTTGCCGTGCAGCTTTCGGCTATGCTGTTGGAGTTGATGGACTCACTTTATCTTCCAAGCCTTCCGCTGTTATCGCATTAGATGGCCTTAAGCCATATTATTGTAATAAGTTCTCTTTTGGAGACATTCGATGTAATAAGTGTGTGATTGCTACTCTGTTATAAATCCTTCGAGTACTGTGTGTCAAGACATTCTCGATCCAGGGATGACACCGGAACACGTAGACTTGACCATCTGAGGTCGGGTCGCTACAAGATGGTATCAGAGCACACGCTGAGTGTAGGACACGACCACTAAGATAAACCATAGGTCACTCTTCTCTACTCATTTCTGACTCCTCTCTATTTTTCCACTCTTTAGGATGACGGAGATGAAGAACAAGTTTGCACAATCGGATAAAGACACACCTTTTGGACGCCACTTGAAGGAAGACACTAGTAACTTGAACATTGGAATACCAATCTTAACCGGGGACGCATAACGCCACCTTACCGTAAGAGGAGCTACTGGATGATTCAAGTACAAGTTCCTGGAAGGACGTTCTCGCCAACTTCTAAACCCATAGAATTTTCTTTCGCAACACCCACCTGGAGTCTAGGCAAGAGCATGGCAGCCCACATTACCATGGGGAACATTGGAGAAGTCTACAACAGGGAGCTTAAGGACACCATCTATCAAATATATGGGCGCCGAGACGAGCAATGGGAAGTAATCAGCACCAAGAAGGATAGATCCATTGTAGCTTTCATCCAGGAGCTAAACCAGCACATTCGATGTTAGGAGAACCAGATGTGCACAGACATGATGGAGTTGAAGAAGGCAAAGACCAGGATCATCAAGCTGGAGGAAGAATTCAAGTTTACACGCGACAGATATGAGGAGGAAATCAAGACACTACTGGAGAAGAACGACGACCTAGTTAAGAAGATCGGAGTATTCATGGGAGGACCAACACCGGAAGAAGAAGACAATGACCCCACTTGCCCGGACAACTACATCATCATCGATTTACACCGATTCTCGATCCAAGTGATGATGACTACGAAGACGGTGGAGCAGACATCATGGAGTCTTCCACCGATCAAAATTTCTAGACGACCACCATATATTAGTAGTATTTTCCCCCATGTATCTAATAGTAGTTGAGAAATTTTGCGATAGTCCTAGACCGTTTTTATGCCCTTGCTTGATTGATTGAGTGAAATGATTGTGTTTGCCTCATATGCATATGGGTAGTGTTTTCTCATTAGACCTTTTTATATTCTAATCTCTTCCATCTAAACCCATCAGATGCCTCCGAGACATGACACCGGTTTTGCTTTTCCACCGGAGCTCACCCAGTTGATCTAGCAGCAGAATACTTTGATGCAATTGCTAGTTCAGAACTAGGGCAACAACAACAACAATAACCCGCCGCCAGTGGACAACTTAGCCCGTTTCCTAAGGTTACTGACCGCGGTGTTTTCCAAGTAATCGAGCCAATAGTTGTCGATGATTGGCTACGCCAGATCGGAACGGAGGTAACCATCGCGGATGCACAGATCTTTGAGAAGGTGCGTTTTGCCGCACATCAATTGGATGGACCAAAGAACAAAGATGGTGGGAGAATTATACGGCTACTTTTCCTATAGCCAATGTCACTTGGGACCAATTTCAGCAAGTTTTTCGCACGGCCCATGTCTCAACTGGAGCCATGCAGATGAAGAAGCGCGAGTTTCGCAACTTACGCCAGGGGAACCGTACTGTAGCTCAGTACGTGGATGATTTTAGCAAGTTATCACGCTATGCCCCTGATGATGTGGCCACAGATGCCGCGAAGCAGGAGAAGTTTATGGAAGGGCTGAATGATGAGATGAGCATGCTGTTGATGGTGGCAACTTTCAACAACTACCAGGAGTTGGTAGACAAGGCCCTTATGATTGAAGGAAAGCAGCAGCAAATGGAGAGCCGTAAGAGGAAGTATGGACAAGGGAAGTATAATTCAGGAGCTCAATAGAAGCCCTGCTTAACCCCGAACTCCGGAGGACTTGTTCATAATCATGGAGGTCGCAACCACACTGGAGGAGGATCGCGTAACCACAATGGTGCTAAGAATTGGAAATGGGAACGGAGTTAATAACAATCAGAACCGCTCCAACCCAGCTACACCCGCCAAAAGGGACCTAAGTCAAGTTACTTGCTTTAAGTGCGGGAAGACTGGGCACTATGCCAATGATTGCCCTGAAGGAAGGAATGGAAACGGAAATGGGAGCGCTGGGAAGAGGCCCAATCCATTCAACAAAGGACAAGTGAACCACGTTAACGAGGAGGAAGTTGAAGAGCAGTCGGACGCGGTAATAGGTAAGTTTTTGGTTAAGTCATTCATACATATCAAGGGGATTTGTGGATAAGTTTAAGCTACCAACCCAAACCCTTAGGACCCCTCTTTTAGTGAGCTCGCCTGGAGCAGAGTACATGGCTAGCCGATGGTGCAACCAGATACCCCTAACCATTGGCACACATGTTTTTCCGTCGACTTAATTATCTTGGAGTCGCAAGGATTGGATTTGATCTTAGGTATGGACTGGATGTCAAAGTATGGAGGAAGCATTGACTGTGCTAGCAAATCAATTTATCTTACCACCCCGGAGGGAAAATGGATTAAGTATGTATCTAGGCATGTGCCTAGGAGGATCCAAGTGAATGCCCTCACGGGAGTTGTTCAGGAGGAAGTGCCTGTAGTAAAGGATTACCCGGATGTTTTCCCAGAAGAGTTACCAGGTGTCGGGGAGGCTGATCGTACCCACGGACACCTATGGGGCCGGCGGAGCAGGCCCCTTTGTGGTTCGGAGGGGGGCGGAGGGCGCACGAAGAGCGGATCAAGGCGATGCACGCGGGCGGTTTACCCAGCTTCGGAGCTCTCCGGAGAGATAAAACTCCTACTGCTGCTTGTTTGATCTATTGTGTTCTTGCTAGGGAGCAATCCGAGCTACAAAACCTAGCGTGAGTGTATCTAGTCTAAGGCCAGTCGAATGAACCGAACCTTGCGAAAGACGCGAACCGAACCTCGCGAAAGACGCGAACTGAACCCTCTCTACGTTGCACTCGGGCCTCCTTTTATATGCTCAAGGGGTCTCCGACAGGTGGCAACATAGGCGGGGGTACGAATGTAAAAACAGGAGTTGGTACACCTACTTGAACAGTGTACAATGCAAAAATACCTAACTCTGACGGCAAGGGACAAAAGCAATAAATGCCTGTCGTTGTCGCCCAACAAAGGTAACAGAGACCGTCAAAAGCGCCTCGCTTGCCACGATGGCGAGCCTGCTGCCACAGACGTCGCTGCTCTCCGCTGGCTGCACCGCCGACACGCCGCCCATGGAACGGCTGGATGGCGACACGTCGCCGGGTGAGCTGGAGCGGAGACGGAGAGAAGTTGCATGCCGCAAGCGCCTTTGCCGCGCCGAATCCTTGTCGCGCCCGGAGGCTTGTCGCGCTCCGGGCCTTCCCGGCAAGCTCCTCTTGCCGGGGCCTTGTCTTCTGCGTGCCTGGAGTGGCCTTCCCGAGAAGCTCCTCTTGTCGGGGCCTTGTTTTCTCAATATAATACTTTGTTCTTGAATGGCTCCAAGGGAGCCACGCAGGAGATTGGCGGTGACGAGGCAAACCTTGCCGCGGGATGTCAGAATCGCCCATGCACGCAGTACGGGATACTAGGGTACCCTACTCTAGTACACCGACAGAGCCCCTGTGCCTGGGCCGCATACGGTGCCGAAGCGCTTGTCGGGCCAGGCCCAGAATCGCAGACGGGCATGCGCGGCCTCGACCACGCCGCAACTCACCCCGGACCCACCACGATCCCCACTAACGGCACGCACCGGACGTGGCGTCGTGCGAGAGATCGTGGGCGCGGTCGTGGGGGGTTCTTTATTAATATATGCGGAACGTCCGCCCCCTCCTCCCCTTTATAAGTGGTGGAAACAGAGGCAGGCCGACCACTCCTGCCATTGCCGTCTTGTCAAGAAACCACCGCCGCTCCCCTCGTCTTCTCCGGTGCGAAGAGAGCAGCGCCCCGCCCCCTTTCGCCGCAAGCACACTCACCGCCGTCGACCTCCCCCGCCCCCCCTCGCCATGGCTCCAAAAGCCGATAAGGAGAGGGGCGTCAAGTCGGCCGAGGCGCAGCGGCTCGCGGCGCTGCGCAAGGAGCGAGCCGTCTTCCCCCCGCAGCTCGGCGCACGGGAGCTGCGGGACGTCTACTATCTTTTCTGGTCGACGGAGACTCGGGCGCATCCGCGCACGAGGGTGCTCCCCGCCTCCGCCGCTGATCTGGCCCCAACAGGGTACCCTTTCTTCGCCCTTTTCGTCTATTGCGGTCTTTGCCCGCCGTATTCCGAGTTCTCTTGCGACATAATGAACACCTTTAGCCTCTGCCTCCTTGATTTTACCCCCAACGCCATCTTGACCATGGCAGTTTTCGGCGCATTTGTGCGAAAACTTTGTCGGAGTCCACCCGAACGTGGCACTCTTCCGCCATTTCTTTGTTCCCAGCGTCGAGAGGAGAGCCCCTTGCGGAGGGATAGCACGGTCTCTAGGATCGGCAAGAAAGAGGCCTACCTAGAGGGGAGTTCCGGAACAAGTGGGAGGAGTGGAGAGCCAATCGGTGCTGGGTCGAGAAGAGGACCCACTTTTTCACCGCTGCAGGCGCCAAACCCCAATTGCGCGGCAAGGATTGGAGTAACTTGGCGCGGAGGATGCGGGTCTGGGGATAGCTGTGACCAATTTCGCGCCTCGGGCTTGCCGGGTTAACTGTTATTAGCTTGGCGCAGATTTCATTCGCCGCCAGACGCTCCCTTGCAGGAAAGGAGGATGCCTGCTTGGGAGTTCCAGAATGCGGCAGACGTCATGAGGCTGCGCCCGGGCCTGAATTGGAACTTCACCGTCATGGAGCTGGATTCAGTGCTGCTCGAGCTGTTCAAGAACGACCCCGAACATCCAGAGTGGTTCAGGTTGCCGCGGGGGGCCATCCCGTTGTGCAACAACTCGGCGCTCGACCGCATCCGCGCCATGATGCCACTGTGCGACTCCCACGGGATCGTCCCGACCTGGCAGGAGCCCCCCGACGAGGTCGTGCAGCAATTCTTCGACAACTTGCAAGAGGTGCCGATCCACTCCGACGAGCAGAAGAGGCTCACCCGAGACACCACCGAGCAGGAGATGGCGTGGATCGCCACCAGAGCGGAGGAGGCGGCAGCAGCCGCTGCCGCTGGAGCCTTCGGGTTCACCATGGAGGAGGCGGACGCGGGCGAAGCGGCAAGCTCGCTGGCGAGGGAGGTCGCCGGCGAGGACGAGCTTGTCGAGCTCGAGGCCGGGATGAGTGGACCCGCCGAGGGCGCTTCTTCCCCGCCGCCAAGCGACTTGACACCAGCGGAGCCCCCGGCTCCGCCGAGGAGGCGTCTCCGCAGGGCTGGAGACGAGCCGGGGCGGCAGACTGGCCCACAGCAGCAGCGCCGCGCGACGCGCTCCACCGCGGCAAGCAAGGTTGCAAGGAGCGCCCAAACTGCAGCGACAATCGGGCGGAATCTTCTCAAAGCCGTCGACGCCTCCGCCAAGTGGCTAAGAGAGCCCACTCCCCGCCTCATCGCACCGGAGGCGGGCCGAGTTTGACTTCTCCGCGCCAGCTCCGAGGAGGAAGGCGAAGAGTAAGCTTCTCGAGATTGTGCTTGTATGTCTTCAATTTTTATTGCTTCATCTTGAATCTGATTTGCTTCTGGACTCTTTCCTTTTCGTGACGCTGGCCCGTAGAGCGCGAAGAGGGCCAAGATCCCGACGGTCGTCGTTGAGGATGATTCTCCCGTGGGCGACGGGGACGCGTCTGAGACCGCCTTTGCCGGACCCGGCAACCCTTCCCCAGAGCAGCCCCCAGCACAGCCCCCAGAGTAAGCGTGCAGTTTTTCTCCTTACTACTAGGTGTGCAGGGGTGCCCTTTCTTCGTTGATTTCTGACTGATTGTTGTTGTAGGAGCGAGCAGCCTCTTCAGAGGGCTCAAGCCGCCTCCGAGATCCTGCCCGCTGTCACCACGCCGCCAAGGGAGAACTCCCGGCAAGGGAGCTCCCTCCGATAAGGAGGCCACCACGACAAGGGAAGCCACTCCGGCAAGGGAGGCTACCCGCAAGGGACGGGCGCCACGGCGACCCTCCAGTGGTCGAGGCCATGGCTGCGGATCCTGCTGGTGTAACTCCTTACACGAAAAATCTCCCTTGGGCTTGCTTTCTTTTGTTTCTCTTTTTTGGATATCTGCTTGACTGCTCTTTCTTCGTCTGACGCAGACCCGATGGAGGTTGAAATCGCCGGCAAGGAGGAAACGCGCGGCAACACCGACGAGGCCGCCGTCGAGGAAGAAGAGGTCATCGTCGTGGAAGAAGAGGCCGTCGCCGACAAGCCTGTTGGCAAGGAGGCCACCGAGGCTGCCGACGCAGAGGCCGGGCGAGGGTCGGACGGTCGATCGACGCCCCGAGGTCGCAGGAGCGGCAAGCGCCACACCGACACCGACTTCGCTACCGCCAAGGGGCGCCAGTTCGAGGAGCTCAGCCCGGGCGCCTACCAAGGCCGGGCGGCGTCTTCATCAAGCTCCCCGGGAACCGAGTTCTGTGGCGCCGGTCGAGGGCGAGACCTTCGACGGCGAAGCTACTGGCGTCATTGGCCGACGCCGTGGATGCGCCAAGCAGCAGCAGCGGCGAGTCCGAGGAGGAGCAGTTGTTGAAGAAGCTGTTGTCTCTCTACCGCACCCGTTAGGCCAAGTTGGAGACCCGGGAAGCCCTTGTCGTGAGGGCGGGAGCGGACATGGAGAAGCGCGTCGAGGAGCTCCGGAGCGCCAACAAAGAAGCGCTCCGTGATGTGGCGGACGCGCGGGCGCAGCTCGCAGAAGAGCGCACGGCCTTCATCCTTGAGAAGGCCGCAGCTGATGAGGAGCAGCGGCTGGCCGCCGAGAAGCTCGCCGCGAAGGAAAGCGAGTTGGCACAGCGGAAGGTCAACCTGGACAGCCACGAGGAGGACCTTGCCGCGCGTGAGGAGTCACTTGGCGGGCGCTTGTGGAGCGGCGACGCTGCCGCAGCCGCCGAGGCCGCCAAGGAAGAGCTGAAGGCGAGGGTGGCACAGCCGGAGGCCACCCTCAAGAAGAGCGGCGAAGAGCTTGTCGTGCTCAAGCGTGAGCGCGAGAAGGACGCCCACACGCTGGGCGAGCTGCAGGTCCGTCTCGCCGACAGGGCCAAGGAGCTCGACGCCGCCAAGGACTCCAAGGCGGATCTGCAGCTGAAACTGACCACTCTGACGCAGACGTTGGATGGTGCCAGAGAGCGGGAGGCGGGCTTGTTGGAGGCGATCAAGGCCAAGGAGGAGCTGCTGGCGAATGCTGCCTCCGTCCAGAACACCTTGAGGGAGAGCGTGGAGCACTAGACCGAAGGTCTTGTGGACACCGCCACCAACATCCACAACGAGCTGATGGAGCTGGGGATGGGGGACCTCAGATTCCTCCGACGAGCATCTCCAACCCAGCGTCAAGCTCAGCCTGTTCTTCAAAGGCAGGACGGGTCTCCGGCGACTCGGAAGAGGTCCGGCAGCTGGCCGAGGAATCGCGCCAAGTTTGTGCGGGGGCCCTCGAGAAGGTGTTGATGAAGGTGGCCTTCCGCAACCCGGGCCTCAACCTTAATGGCGTCCTCAGATCCTTGCCGTCCGAAGCCAACGTGGAGGAGCTCAAAGCCCTTGTCGCCCCTATTGTGGACAAGGTGAACAAGATCAAGCGGATTGAGGGCGACCGCGTGGACTAGGCTGCCAACCTAATCCTTCCCTTGTTGCTGCTGATCATGTTTAGAAAACTTTGTTAGATCAGCGACAAGTTATTCTGTAATATACTCTATCTTAGGTGAATCGATCAATGCAACGTTGTTTCCTCTACTTGATTCCTTCCTTTGTACGTTATTGCCCTACGCTTTTCAGGGAAACTTGCCGGTGCAGGCACCCTTGCCGTGAGCGCCGAAAAGTGAACTTCAAAGCTCACGGCGGGGTCGCTACAAGCAACCTTGTCGCGGACTAGCCGCTGCTCACTTAAGTTGTTGAGCGGACTCAAAACAAAGTAAGGGCGACCGACCACGATTTGGTTCCTCTGCGCACAGGTTTTCCATACAAAGTACTATCGTTCGAGGAAGACAACGAAAATTTAAAAATTGATTGCTCAAACTTTGGCAACTTAGCTTTTCTGTCTCTTGCTTCCCGATGGAGTGAAACTTCCTCGAGCGGTGCCTGGTCCATAGTATCATCTCCTCCTTCCCCCCTGGTTAACTTGTGCGCGAGGGAGCCTTCCTTTCTTTGAGAAAAGAAAAAGAAGAAGAAGTAACGTTATGGATCCTAGCGGCTCGATTCTGCTTACCGGGTGTGGTTGCTGCACAAAGTGTTAGCCAAAACATGCAATAAATTGATGAAGGCATGAACTTGACAAGTCGTGTGCAACACACGAGCTTTACTGATGCACGGGGTCTGCGCCCGGCTTTGTACGAAGGATTACATGCAACAATGCAAGACTTGTATAAAGGTGGTTGCTTTAACGGATTCCGACAACCGCGCCTCTATGGGTAAAACTTACGAAGATGCTCAATGTTCCAGGAGTTGCTCACCGAAATGCCATCTTCGGTCTCAAAGGCGGACAGCGCCAGAGCCTAGTGACTCGCTTTCACCCGATAAGGGCCTTCCCACTTCAAGGCCAACTTGTTTGAATTCTTGGCGGACTGAACGCGCCAAGAACAAGGTCGCCTTCCTCGAGACTTCGGCACTAACCTCAAGGGCTATGGTAGCGACGCAGGGCTTGTTGAAGCGAGCGGCTCAAGACAAATGCCCTGAAGACGATCCTCCTCGAGGAGCAGCGTCATCTTGTCGTAGCTGCTCTTGCTCAAGCTCATCATAAGCGAGTACTCGAGGCGATCCGTGATACGAGTTCCGTGGGGAGAACCGCCTCGCTCCATAGACTAGAGCAAAGGGTGCCCGGCGATGGCTCGATTTGGCGCTGCTCGATCGACCAAAGAACCACCGGCAGCTCCTCGATCCAGCTTTCTTCCGCACTTGTGCAGCCCGTCGAAAGTTCTGGTCTTGAGCCCGCGCAAAGCACTTCAAAGATTTGCCCTCTTCGCTTGACCGTTGCTTCTCGGTGAGCAACGGAAGCAAAGCGCACCTTGGCGCCAAGGTCTTGGACGATCGCATGAAGGTGCGATCAGTAAATTGTGTGCCGTTGTCGGTGATGATCCCGTTAGGGATTCCGAAGCGGCAAACAATCGACTGAAAGAACTTGATCACGACCGGTTGTCACCTTCCTCATCGCTTCCACTTCCGCCACTTTGTGAACTTGTCGATAGCGACGTACAAGTACTCAAAGCCCCGACAGCTCGGGGAAGGGGCCGAGGATGTCGAGCCCCTGCATCAAAAATGGCCAGGATAAAGGGATCGCCCGGAGAGCTTGAGCAGACCGGGTGTATCTGCTTGGAATGGAACCGCACGCTTCACACTTGGTTACTTGTGCAGTTGCATCCTCGAGGGCCGTCGGCCGAAGAAACCTTGCCGGAAATCTTTGCGGCAAGTGCTCTTGCGCCAATGTGGTGACCACATATGCCTCCATGTATCTTCGCCAACAGCCTTCTGTCCATCTTCCCTGGGAATACACTTCAATTTCACACCGTTGAGTCTTCTTCTGTACAGTATCTTGTCGACAAACTGGTACATACTTGACTGCCGGGCTACTCTTTCCGCTTCTTCCTGCTCTTCGGGAAGTTCTCCTATCTGAAGGAAATGGACAATCTGCTGCGCCCATGTTGGAGCTTGTGGCTCGACAACAAGGATTAAAGGCACATCTGCTGCTGCGGGAACATCGGCTTCTACGGCAAGAGCCTGTGGCTTCGAGTTAGATGCTCCCAGACAAGCTTGCCGAGCAAGACTTGTCGGGAGCGCTTTGCTTCAACGAAACAAACCCGGGGTCTGGCTTGAGCAGATCGCTCCTCAAAGACCGTCGGTGTTGATCTTGGGGACCTTTGCAACGACGGCTTCGGAAGCTCGCTGAAAATAGTCACCAGAGGCCAACTTCCTCTTCTTGCTCTGTCCGGTCGATGGTGTTACGGTTGGTTGAGTCAGCTTGAGCACGAAAAATCCCTGGTTCCATTGTGTAACTTAAGCGCAAGACTTTGACAGCCGTCAGCGATATCATTCTCGAGCTCTTGGAACATGTTCCATTTGCAGGCCGTCAAAGTGCTCTTCTAGCTTCCTCACTTCATCAACGAGGGCTTCCATCAACGGACTCGATAATCTTTGTTCACTTGTCGGACGACGAGTTGCGAGTCACCCGACAATAAGCTTCTTGATCCCAAGGTCCATCGCGATCCCGAGACCGGCAAGCAAACCTTCATACTCTGCGGTATTGTTTGTCGCTTGCTCTTGGGAAAGTGCATCCGGACGACGCACTTGAGGTGCTCTCCGGTGGGTGCGATAAGCGACGCCCGGCACCGGGCGCCTTTGCAGCGAGAAGGCACCATCAAAGTACATCGACCACTCTTTGCTTGCTTCTTTGACGGGAATGCTCGTCTCGGAATCTCTTCATCCGGCGTTGGCGCCCATTACGCTATGAATTCTGCCAAGGCTCGCTTTGGATAGTTGATGTGCTTTCAAACTTGAGACCAAAGCTTGACAGCTCCAGTGCCCACTCGACAATCCTGCCTGTCGCTTCTGGATTCTGCAGTATCCTCTTCAGTGGAAAGCGAGTGACAACTGTGATCTCATGTGCTTGGAAGTAATGGCGCAGCTTTCTCGAGGCCATGAGGAGGCCGAAAAGCATTTTTTGCACACCGTAGTACCTTGACCTAGCCCCTCGCAGAAGGGAACCGACAAAGTAGACTGGCGCCGCACCATCCTTTTCTCGCATCCGCTCATGCGTCTTCGCGGACTCGTCCTTGTCGGGACCAGAGCTTGTCGGGCGAAGCCCTCGCTTGTCGCCGACGTGCTTGCCGCGTTGTCGGCTCATTATCCGCCTCCCTCTCCGCCACTAATGCAGCACTAACCACTTGATTGGTCGCCGCTACATACAGCAAAGAACTTCTCTTGTGGCTTAGGTGCGACAAGTGTGGGAGTGGAGGACAGGTATCTCTTTAAGTCTCAGCCGCAGCCTCCGCTTCGGAGTCCATTTCATTGGACCTGCCTTTTTCAAGATCTTGAAAATGGCAGACGCGCCAGCAGACTCTAGAAATAAACTCCGCCGAGAGCAGCCACGCAACCGCAAGCCTTCGTACATCCTTGACGCGCTTTGGTGCTTCAATCTGCTCAATGGCCTTTGATCTTGTCGGGCTTAGCTTCAATCCCCGCCGAGACACGAAGAACCCGAGAAGCTTGCGGAAGGGACTCCAAACACGCACTTCTGGGTTGAGCTTGAGGTTGATCTTGCGCAGATTTGCAAAGGTCTCTGGCCCAAATCTTGAACCAAAGTTGCTTTGTCCTTGCTCTTGACCACTATGTCATCCATGTAGGCTTCTACATTTCGTGCATTTGCGGCTCAAAAGCCGCCATGGACTACCCTTGCAAATGTTGAACCAAAGCATTCTTCAAACCGAAAGGCATCCGTATGAAACAAAGATGTGCCACATGGTGTGATGAATGTGGTCTTCTCTTCATCTTCTTCAACCATGAAGATCCGATGGTATCTCGAGTATGCATCAAGAAACGAAAGCAAATCATATCCGCCGTGGAGTCAACAATCTGGTCAATGCGCCGCAAGGGAAATGGATCTTTGGGACAAGCTTTATTAACATCCGTGAAGTCAATACAAAGTCTCCATTTCCCATTTGCCTTGGCGCATGACTACCGGATTGGCCAACCACGTAGGGATGGAGCACTCCTCCGACAAGGCCTGCCGCTTCCAGCTTCTTGATCTCTTCGGCTATGAATTCTTGGCGCCCACAGCTTGCTTCCCGACTTTTTGCTTGACGGGTCACAAGATGAGGACAACGGCCAGCGGTGCTCAATCACTTTCCTGGGAACACCGGGATATCGACGATTGCCATGCAAACACGCCGACATTCGCCCGCAGAAAGCAACGAAGCGCGCCTTCCGATTTGGGGTCGAGAGAGGCAATCGATGGTGAAGG
Organism: Aegilops bicornis; assembly: GCA_021605145.1. NCBI lineage: Eukaryota > Viridiplantae > Streptophyta > Magnoliopsida > Poales > Poaceae > Aegilops > Aegilops bicornis. Next base: position 395,275,348 of record CM038673.1, on the reverse strand, counting down.
TACCATCGCCGCTGTCCTCCTTGGCGGGCACCTTCTTGGTCTTCGGCGAGCCGCCATCTTCTTGCACTTGCCGGTGGAGCTCGATGGTGCGTCCTCGACGGTAGCGCAGCACCAAGAGGCGCGCTGTCGGAGTGAGCATCAGAGCCCTTGCCGGACTTGGACTTGGTCTTCTTCCCCCCGGGAGCTTCAGCGGCAAGTGTTGGGCAGTCTGTCGCGGCTGCTGCATCCCGGTAGATCTTGTCGGCACAGATAAGGCATCCTTCTTGTCGCCATGGACAGAGATGACGCTTATCGGGCCCGCATCTTGAGCAGGTTGTGTTTAGTGAGAGGCTGCCATGAACTTGGCGAGTGCCGGACGGCCAAGTATCCCATTGTAAGGCAATGGGAAATCGGCAACGCCAAATGTAACCTCTCGATCCTGAAGTTCAGCTCACGCCAAATGTGACCGCAACGTAATCTTCCCTTCGGCTTGCTCCTTCCCGGGTTGATTCCTTGAAGGTTCCGGTCTCTTCGAGCTCATTGCCGTCAGGATTTGAAGCTTCGGAGCACCGCGAGGAGATCAGATTCAAGCCGCCTCGCCGTCAACTAACATTTTCGTGACCTTGAGGTTGCGGATGGTTGGAGAGACCAACATCGCAAGCACCCGACCGCATTATGCGATCGTGGTGGTCCTCAATATCAAAAATGATAGGCGCTCGGACCACTTCAGAGGCATGCGTGACTCCACGGATGGTTCCGCTGCATTGACCTCCGCATCCATTGCTTGAGTTGGCGGTGGGAGGTATGCAGGAAGCACTTCACAACACAGAGAACCTCTGCGGGCTTTCCTCAAACTCCTGCTCATCGGTGTCGTTGTCCTCCATATCTTCGCCGTCATCATCATCTTCATCCTTGTCGCGCGGCCGCTGGAGGTCGATCTCCTTGCCGCCGCTTGACTTTGCCGCGGCATCCTCCCCGCCGGACGCTTCTTGCTTGCTCCCCTGCACCTTCCTGGGCCTTCTCCTTGTCGCGCCCGACTCAGCTCTGCTGCTCGACAAGCTGCTCGACCTTCTTGCAGCTCCGGAGATCGTGGCCCTTGGTGCGGTGGATCTTGCAAGATCGCTTGCCGGAGCTGTCCCGCTTGTCGGCGGCCGCCACCGACCGGTGGTTGGCGTCGCCGCAACCTCCTTGCCGGAGACACCAGCCTTTGGCGTTCTTGTCGCCACCTCCATTGCCGGACTGCTCGACAGCTAGCACTTCTCCGCTTTTCTTCTTCGTTGCCTCGCCACGCCCTTCTTTGTCGGGCGGTGTCATCACTGCCGATCCTCGCTCAAGATTCTCTCCAGGAGTCTCCTCCTTCCTCAACAAGGCACACTTGTCGGCCAAGGCGCATAGCTCACGACGCCCTTGAATTTGCACATCGCCATCTCCTCCTCATCTCGCGGTTCCGCACATTCGATGAAATGCGCTGATCACCACGGCAGGGTGGACGCCCGATGTTGTAGTGCACACGGCTGAATCTTCGAATGAACTTGCGCAGGGACTCTCCTTCCTTCGGGCGAGCAAGTGAAGTTCGCTCTCTTGGCCATGAGGTTTGTGGCCACCGTGAAGGCGCCAACAAACCGATGGCATGATCCGCCCAAGAGGATATGGAGCTGTCCGGCAAGTGCATGAGCCAAGATCTCGATGTTGGGCTTGAGCACGAGCGGAAGTAGTTGGCGAGGATCTTGTCATCCCGCCCCCGCAGCCTGCACCGCGATGGTGTAGATGCCGAGGAACTCCGACGGTGCGCGCCCCGCCATCATAATTCTCCGCACGTCGGGTTTGAAGTTTTTCCGCTGGGCCATCGGACTTGCCGCAGCTCATGAGTGAACACAGTGGCAACCTACCGCGACGGCAAGTTGCTCGCCCCTCCGGGCGCTGCATGTCAACAGAAGGCCCAAGACGCTTGTCGGATCGACGTCGCGCTTCTCTTCGGGCGCCGATGCGAAGTTCGAAAGCGCCCTCTTGTTGTAGCTCATGAAGAACTTGGCGCTGATCGCGGCGAAGCTCATGGATCCGACGACGCAGCGATGTCGCTGCCGAGGTGGATCCGGTGAGTCGGGCGATCTTGGCCTTCTTGGCGGAGAGTGCACGGTGGTTGCACCTCCGATAGTCTCGCCGCCACCGGCTCGTGCCTTTGTCGCCGCCGCGGCAATGATGGCGTTGGTTGCCGCGAGCGCCGCTGCTGGCAAAGCCGATGAGGCTCGATAGTGGCCCTCCACTCGTCGACCTTTTGTCGGCCGCTGGAGGGTAGTCGAGGAGCAGCTTGAGCTCTCGCCAGAAGCTTCGCCGGAGTAGTGGGCGGCATTGGAGAACGGTGCGAGGAGCGGGACACGCCGGACTTCTAACTACGTTAGAAGGAGCAATACCGTCCGGCGCATCAGATCTTCACTAGTGCGCATGTTGGCGCCGCATGCTGGTCTTGAGGGTCTCGATCCAGCGAACGTATGGCGTTGTGAACGCCATGACGTTGTTGGTCCCGCCTCCTCCGAGATGGACGCGGGGATGCGCTGACGCCGAGGTTCGCGGTGCCTTGTCCTTGGATTTGGCAACGCCGCGAGCACCTTCGTTGGCGCCGTTCCTCCGCCAGCGTCGCACCACCACCCGCTTGCTGCGGTGAGGGTGGGTACGACGCGGACGGCTTTCGCTGCCGCCAAGCCTTCTTCTTCGGTGGCATGTTGAGGAAGATGTTGATGACGCTGCCCGCGTGAACGCCGGATCGGATTCACACGGCCTCGACGCTTCTACCGGGCGCGCCAGAGTTGTCGGGAGGCTGATCGCACCCCACGGACACCTATGGGGCCGGCGGAGCAGGCCCCTTGTGGTTCGGAGGGGGGCGGAGGTCGCACGAAGAGCGGATCGAGGCGATGCACGCGGGCGGTTTACCCAGCTTCGGAGCTCTCCGGAGAGATAAAACTCCTACTGCTGCTTGTTTGATCTATTGTGTTCTTGCTAGGGAGCAATCCGAGCTACAAAACCTAGCGTGAGTGTATCTAGTCTAAGGCCAGTCGAATGAACCGAACCTTGCGAAAGACGCGAACCGAACCTCGCGAAAGACGCGAACCGAACCCTCTCTACGTTGCACTCGGGCCTCCTTTTATATGCTCAAGGGTCTCCGGCTGTGGCAACATAGGCGGGGTACGAATGTAAAACAGGAGTTGGTACACCTACTTGAACAAAGGTACAGTGCAAAAATACCTAACTCGACGGCAAGGGACAAAGCACTAAATGCCCGTCGTTGTCGCCAAACAAAGGTAACAGAGACCGTCAGTGCGCCCGCCGCCACGATGGCGAGCCTGCCAAGACTGCCAGATCGCTGTTTCTCCGCTGGCTGCACATCCGCCGACACGCCGCCCATGGAACGGTCCCATGGTGACACGTCAGCCGGGTGAGCTGGAGCAGACAGAGAGAGAAGTTGCATGTCGCGCAAGCGCCTTTGCCGCGGCCGGTCTTGTCGCTACCGGAGGCTTGTCGCGCTCGGGCCTTCGGCAAGCTCCTCTTGCCGTGGCCTTGTCTTCTGCGTGCCTGGAGTGGCCTTCCCGACAAGCTCCTCTTGTCGGGGCCTTGTTTTCTCAATCTAATACTTTGTTCTTGAATGGCTCCAAGGGAGCCACGGAGGAGATTGGTGGTGACGAGGCAAACCTTGCTGGGTGCTGTAAGAATCGTCTGCAGGCATCTAGTACGGGATACTAGGGTACCCCTACTCTAGTACGCCGACACCAGGCATGCCACCGGATAGAGACATCGAGTTCCTGATAGAGCTATTGCCAGGTACAGGGCCAATATCCAAGAGACCCTATCGGATGCCCGCAAATGATCTGGAAGAAATTAAGAAACAGATCAAGGAGTTATTGGAGAAAGGATACATTCGAAGGAGTTCATCGCCTTGGGGAGCTCCAGTGCTTTTGGTGGAGAAGAAGGATAAATCCCTAAGGATGGTTGTTGATTATCGAGCCTTGAATGAAGTAATGATTAAGAATAAGTACCCCGCCAATGATCAATGATCTGCTTTGATCACCTGCAAGGAGCTAAGGTAGCCAAGATCGATCTACGATCGGGTACCATCGATTGAAGATTCGAGAGAAGGATATACCAAAGACAGCTGCTCACCACGTGGTATGGATTATACAAAGATACGGTCATGTCGTTTGGACTGATTAACGCCCCTGCCTATTTCATGAGTATGATGAACAAGGTGTTCATGGAGTATTTGGACAAGTTTGTTGTGGTGTTTATTGATGATATTATGGTATACTCGAAGAACGAAGAGGAGCACAAGGAGCATTTATGCTTAGTTCTCGAGAAACTCGTGGAACACCGCTTATACGCCAAATTCAGCAAGTGCGAGTTTTGGTTGAAGGAAGTTGGATTTCTTGGGCATGTTATATCAGAGAGGGTATATCAAGAGATCCCAATGAAGGTTCGGGCCAACTGAATGGTTGGCACCCACTTCAGTTGGCGAGATCCGCAGTTTCCTTGGACTCGCAGGATATTATCGGAGATTCATTGAGAATTTTTCCAAGATTGCTAAGCCAATGACTGAATTGCTGAAGAAGGATACTAAGTTTAAATGGACAGAGGATTGCGAGGCAAGTTTTTAGGAGTTGAAGAAACGTTTGACTACAGCCCAGTGCTAACATTGCGGATATACATAAGGAGTTTCAAGTGTATTGTGACGCCTCATGCTTGGGACTTGGATGTGTGCTTATGCAGGACGGAAAGGTTGTTTCGTATGCCTCACGACAACTGAAGCCCCATGAGTTGAACTATGCCACGCATTATTTGGAGCTAGCAGCAGTAGTGCATGCATTGAAGACTTGGAGACATTATCTTATTGGAAACCGTTGTGATGTGTACATGGATCATAAGAGTTTGAAGTACATTTTCACACAGAAAGAGTTGAACCTTAGACAGAGGAGATGGTTGGAACTTATAAAGGATTACGATATGAAGCTACACTATCATCCAGGAAAGGCCAATGTCGTAGCAGACGCTTTGAGCCGGAAGAGTTACGCTAATATCCTTGAAAGTAAGGGATTGCCGAAGGAGTTAGCTGAAGATATCATGGAACTTCGGTTGGAGATTGTTCCAAGAAGTTTCATTGCAACAATGGAAGTTTAGTCTACATTGTTGGACAAGATTCGAGAAGCCCAAAAGGAAGACAAAGAGATTGCTGAGATAAAGGAGAAGATGAGCAAAGGAAAGGCCAAAGGTTTTCGCGAGGATGAGCACGATACCTTATGGTTTGAGGATCGAGTTTATGTGCCTAATAACCCGTAGATCGTGAAGTTAACACTTCAGGAGGCTCATGACTCACCATACTCGATACACCCTAGAAACACCAAGATGTATTTGGATTTGAAAGAACGTTTCTGGTGGATTGGTATGAAGAAGGATATTGCCGAGTATGTAGCTGTATGTGATGTATGTCAGAGAGTGAAGGCAGAGCATCAGAAGCCGCCAGGATCAAGTACCTATGCCGATACCCGAATGGAAGTGGGATAAACTTGGCATGGACTTTATCACCGGATTGCCCAGGACCAAAGCAGGATATGAGTCAATATGGGTAGTAGTGCATCGCTTGACCAAAGTGGCTCACTTCATCCCAGTGAAAACAACTTATACAAGTGCAAAGTTGGCCAAGATATATATGTCCAGGATCGTATGTTTGCATGGAGTTTCAAGGACCATCGACGGATAGAGGAACACAGTTTACTTTAAAGTTTTGGCATCGCCATACACTGCACCTTGGGTACGAGATTGGAGTTCAAGACAAAGATTTCACCCGCAGATGCATGGATGCACCGAGAGAGTCAACCAGATTTTGGAGGACATGTTGAGAGCCTGTGCACTAGATTATGGATCTAGTTGGGATGACAATTTGCCTTACGCAGAGTTCTCATACAACAATAGCTACCAAGCCAGTTTGAAGATGGCACCGTTCGAAGCTCTGTATGGACACAGATGTAGAACACCCCTGATGTGGGATGAGGTAGGAGACCGTCGCTTGTTTGGACCAGATTTGATCAAAGAGCTCGGAGGAGAAGGTTAAACTGATCCGTGATGATTGAAGATTGCTCACCCAGGCAGAAGAGTTATGCGCACACAAAACGCAAGGAGGTAACCTATGAAATTGGAGAAAGAGCATATCTGCGAGTATCGCCTTCTTGCAGGAGTGAAACATTTTGGAGTTAAGGGAAAATTAGCTCTAGATTCAGAGGGACTGCACTGTGTTTTGGAACGGATGGGAGAAGTTGCCTACATGTCGGAGTTACTCAAGGATTGTCGGGAGTTCACGATGTGTTCCACGCCTCACAGCTTGAAGAAGTGTCATGCCGAGATGGCTGATATACCATTAAGAGATACAAGACTTCGGAGGTGATTCAGTTGGACAGTAATTTGACTTATGAGGAGAAGCCAGTAAAGATTCTTGACTTTGCCAGCCGAGTCACTCGCAGCAAGGTTATCAAGTTTTGCAAAGTTCAGTGGAGCCACCATACCAAGGAGGAAGCCACCTGGGAACGAGAGGATGATATTCGCAAGGACCACCTGCACCTATTTTCTAGCCAACCCGAATCTCGAGGTCGAGATTCATCTTAAGGGGGGTAGGTTTGTAACATCCCAAATTTCAATTTGGAATGTTATACATAGGTCATTCATGCATATCATATTTTATTGCATCTTCGTTCCGCAATCCTCGAAATCCTAAGCAACTCAAGGACCCTCGGAGAGAGTTGGGGATTTTCCGGTTTTCATATTTGATTTTATCAAATAGCGAAAACGAGGATTTTTTATTTCAATTATTTTTCTCTCCGGAAAATATTTCATATTAAAAATAAATGAGAGGAAATAATATGACTTCTCCAAAACAATTGAAATATTGGAGAAAAAATGTTAAAATCATTTGTTGGATTTTATTTGATTTTTATTTGGATTTTATTTGCATTAGAAAAATTGCACGTTTTCAAAAAAATTGCATTTTAGGGCCAAGGAAATATTCATCTCGTTCTAAATATTTTATTTAGACGGTGAAAATTTGTTTTGGCATTTTTAGATTTTTATTTTATAGGATTTATTTTCTGTCATGGAATTATTAAAAAGTTCCTCGCCGACTAGGCCTAGGGCCCACCGAGCCAGGCCGCCCAATGTCAGCCTCACAAGACGCTGCGCCGCCGCCGCCGGACCGAGTCCGAGCCGGACTCCGCCTCCACCGCGCCTTGCCCTCCTCCAAGCCGCTCCCTCTCTTAAATACCCGCCGCCACCACCACCACCCGCCGCTGCCGCCATGAACCCGAGCCGAGCCGCCGCCACCCCACGCCCGGGCTGTCGCCACCGAACCCGTCGGAGCCCCGCCGGAGCCGAGCCGAGGTAGCCTCCCCGCCGCCCCGGTTTTTTTAGAAAACCCTAATTTTCGTTTTTTTAAAATAGATCGGTTTTTCTCCGGTTTATTTGTTTAGCGAGCGTAAGCTCGTTCGTTCGTTTTAACGAACGCGTTCTTCGTTTAGATCCAGATAACGAACTTTCGTTCGTTAGTCTGTTCGTCAGTTTTCTTTTTCTTGGATTTATTCCGCGATTTTTCTGATCATTATTTCTGATCCGATCTTAGTTTCTGTTTATCTTTTCGCTCGTTAGTCGAAATCAGGCGATTTAAGCGCCCAGATCTTCGTCTCGAGACCCTCTTTCCGCTTAAACAACTTAAACAAGATTTTGATACTGAAAAATTTGACCCTAGTTCAGATTAGTAAACGGATCTTGTTTCTTTCGCCGTTTGAGATTCGTTGCTCCGTTTGGTTTGATTCTTTTTGCGAACTGGAGTTCTTAAGTTGAACTTTCTGGTCAGCCTCTTTTATTTGAAGTTTTGCTTGTGCATCTTTCCTTGTTGCTTATGTATGTTATTGTTTGCTTGCGATAGAATCCCCGGAGTGCGAAGCATGTTACTACGAGTCTCTAGGATTCGCGGATCGTCAGCAAGGCAAGTAACACTTTGATCATACTCTTTTCATACCCAGTTTTTATGCATTAGCTCAATCCTCAAACATTGCATGGTTAGGATGTCATTAACTTGTGGGTTGGGAAGTAGTAGTTGAGGTAGAACCTGTTGCTTACATTATCAAACCCTTGGGAGTTACTTCTACGTGTTGCTTATATTGCTATGCTATGCTCGTAGATGTGGTTGGGTTTGAGTGAATTCATCACAGATGTGAGATTGTTAATTAATGGTTTAATTTAAGGTGGCAACTTTAATACACATTTGGGTGGACTGAGGCACCTGGGGAACCCAGTTTTGTCTGTTTTATTTTTGGAAATCCCGGGGTACCCGTGTGATCTTCCTATGGACCTCCACCCAGGCTCAAAGGGAACTGAGATTATTCATGCTAGAAACTTCCTGTGCAGCCACAAGCTACTATGGGCTCTAACATAGTTGAGTAAGTTACATGAAGCTCTTGAAGAGGTAGATCAACAGGTAGTGGGTTTTGTAGGTTTGGTATGGTCTACCCGGAGTAGAGAGTTAATGTTTCTGAAAGACTATGTCTCGGTCATCCGTTTCTAACACCATGTAGTGCGAGAAATCAACGGAGGCGATCGAGTCTTGTGGGGAAAAGTGCTAAACCTCTGCAGAGTGTACAATCTAATCATGGTTAGCCGTGTCCCGGGTTATGGACAATTTTGAGTATCTAGTACTTGAGTTATCACATGTATCTCATCACTCTTAAATATTATTGTTGGGTTGTTAACTACTTTAATTGGGATTGAGTTGGGGTTATACCTTCTCAATGTTTTAACCACCATGATAGTTAAATAATAATATATTCATTTGTTGTAGGGAAAATTGGCTTTTCGCAAAACTATAACCATAGAGCTTTCCACCAGCCAAATATGCATGTAGTGAATGCAGTATTCTGTTCCTGCTCTATTGTGTTATATTGCCAGCATATTCCATGTGCTGACCCGTTCTCGGGCTGCAACGTATTATGTTGCAGACTTTCCAGACGAGGAGTAAGGTTCGTTAGGTCGTTGCCGTGCAGCTCAGCTATGCCGTTGAAGTTGATGGACTCACTTTATCTTCCAAGCCTTACGTTGTTATCGCATTAGATGGCCTTAAGCTGTACTATTGTAATAAGTTCTCTTCTTGAGACATTCGATGTAATAAGTGTGTGATTGCTACTCTGTTATAAATCCTTCGAGTACTGTGTGTGTCAGCATTACTGATCCAGGGATGACACTAGAACACAGAGACTTGACCATCTGAGGTCGGGTCGCTACAATTAACTTATTGCCACATAAGCAAGTTTGCTGAGTTGGAATCGGTGTTACTGCTGAAGTTGCTCCCACTATGGCTAGTCTAATACTAGCTAGTTGTCTATGATATACTAGCTACCTCACTAAGAGCATGGTTAATAATACAGCCAAGGGTCGGCTATGAGAAGTTGCCATGTCATATACAACCAACCTCTTAGTGGGCATGTACAATAATAAGTTTCATATACGTACTAGTTTATCAATAGTTGGCCCACCTTCCATCCTCACAAAGTGTCTTGGGTCTTGTGTTGCAGCTGGCTCTACTAACCAAGAGCCCGCTTCTCTTCTCTTTCCTCCAACTAATAAGCACATATATATTATTCTATTCCTTATAGCCAGACTACCCAAAGTGGGAGTAACATAGGTAGTATCATCACACATATCTAGATAAAATAGATGATGTGGCAAGCAATAAATTAATAAATGGAGGAAAGTGGATATGTGTGATGTTACTATGTACCTATGTTACTCCCACTGTGGGTATAGTCTTACTATAGTATGACACTACCCACAATGGGAGTAACATAGGTAGTAACATCACACATATCTAGATAAATTAAGTAGATGATGTGGCAAGCAATAAATGAAGAAGGAGAGGAAAGTAGTAACATAGCTAGTTACTAGTAGTATGAGTAACATCACATGTACATATCAAGGCAATATATGTATATAGCCTAATAAATGAAGTGTTGCATGTTACCACACATATATGTTACTCCCCACTATAGAGGTAGTAACATAGACTAGTAACACATGGGCATGTTACTAGTCTATGTTACTACCCATTGTGGCTAGTCTGAGTAACATCACACATCTCAAGGCAAGATGAGTCTATAGCCTAATAAATGAAGTGTTGCATGTTACTACACATATGTTACTCCCCACTATAGAGGTAGTAACATAGACTATAGTAACATTCTATGTTACTATCCATTATCGCTAGTCTTATGTCACTATTGTGTACTAACTTGCTCTAATGCATAGTATCATAGAGTAGCTAGCTAGTATCATATGTAGTACTTTATTTACATTGTCATGCATGACACATAGTAGCATAACATTTATTATGATACGGTTTCATGATATGATACTTAACCCTCTCTTTCTTCATTTAATTGATTCTGTGAAAGCTCATAAAAATTGCCTAGTTGGCATGCATGATACTAGCTATGATACCCCCTTACTATCAGTCTAGCAAAGGTGTACAAATCATTTGTGTGTCGCTTTGTGAGTTTTCATCCGTTTGTTCGAGAAGCGGGGAGAAGTTTCAAACATTTCAGCCGCGAGGTGCGGCCACTGGCGTAGGCCTAGTTGGTATTTTAATTACAGAAAATTCAGATGCAGTTCGGACATCATCAAAATGGATGTGTTCCTGTGGCGTGCTCTCACGACCTCGTGGAAAAAAAACTGGTAAAGTTTGGCACAAGTTTTGATGACCGCTCCTTCCAAACTGGAGCATCTCACATGAAGGATCATGGTTTTCCAAAAGGAGACGTGTCAATTCAAACTCCTGTGGTCGGTGACTTTATCGTTTGGCCTCATAAAAATTTCCACGGTACGCAATCACCATTATACCATGGGTTTGATTTTCTAGCACATTTCAGGTATCTTAACTATATTTAAGACTTTTTTGAAATTAACGTGCATTTTGTGCATAACAATAAAATTACAACCGGAACTGCATGTGCTGTCGAAAGGGATGAGTATCGCCGTTCGATCTGGGAGCATCCAACGATGCAGACGTACGATCCGTGGGGTTTGGGTTCTGGCCAATCAGAAAGCACGACTCAGATCGTGGGCGGGTGGCGGGTTTGGTCGGCACACGGCTTTCATCAACGAACCGTGTGCTATTCGCAAACCAGATTGCATATTTTTGTTCACACATACTGTAGTGAGATCGACTGAGTGTGCTACCTCTATGATATAATAATAACAACAACAAAAAACAGTTCATATTCATTGCATGAGCTGACATCATATCAGGTCAACATATTAACGGTTCTTACATCAACAGAAAACCGGGCATAACTCACAAATTTAGTACACGCGACAGTTCTAAATTAAACGAATTAAGTTGCAGGGTAGGCATAAAGACTAGTATTATGGCTTAATTCCCATGTACATGGGGGAACTGGGATCATTAAGTTGACCCCGAATGAACTTGGTTTTTTTTTATGATTTTACGCTTCTCTGTTGCACTGGTGCGCGATCCCTTGGCTCGCAACTCATCAAATTCATCGTACCTTTCTCTTCCCATGCATCGCTAAATGGCCGTTCTTATGCAAGGGGTCTTCCACAAAGAAAATCTGGGTAGCATCGCTGGCAAGAATAAATGGGTCCGCGTGATATGCCATTGTTGTCCTGTTAACACAGGTCTTCCTGTACTCATCAATCCTTACCTGACCAAGAGGGATCCATGTGCACCTGAATAATGCCACCTTAACTTTCACATAGTCAAGCTCCCAAATCTCTTTGATGGTTCTATAGTATACCCTTTTATCAGCTTCATTTACAGTCATGCATTCTATTCAAACAGAGCTGTTCTGATACGAGGTCTTCTTATCACATTCCTCAGTGTAGAACGTGTATCCATTTATGTCATATGCTTGGTACGTCAACACCGTAGGTGATGGCTTTTGTGCCAACCACGTAGCAATGTCATAGATGGATCCTTGTGCCAAACGATTCTTCAGCCATTCGGCGTACTTCTTAGTGTGCTCCTTCGTCTCCACTTCTGATGAAGGCACCATAGGCAAGAAGCTTTGGCGTATCTCTGTCAAGTGTTCTTCGGCATAAGCGATGAGAACTGGGCTGTTAAGCAGTACCGTCAAATGGGCTTTCTCTGCCAATTCTCCGGGTGCAGCCATTTGCGTGCAAGCAAGCACCGGCTTACTGATACGTCCATTTTGCATCATGCTTTTATATCAATATTTATTGCATTATGGGCTGTTATTACACGTTATGTCACAATACTTATGCCTATCCTCTCTTATTTTACAAGGTTTACATGAGGAGAGAGAATGCCAAATGGAATTCAATGGAAAAGAAGCAAATATTAGAGACCTATTCTGCACAACTCCAAAAGTCCTGAAACTCCATGAAAGTCATTTTGGGAAATAATAAAAAATATCCAGCGGAAGAAGTTCACCAGAGGGGCCCCCACATGGCCACGAGGGTGGGGGCGCGCCCTACCCCCCTGGGCGCGCCCCCCTACCTCGTGAGCTCCCTGGTGGCCCTCCGATGCCCATCTTCTGCTAGATGAGGTCTTTCGTCGAGGAAAAAATCATAAGCAACCTTTCGGGACGAAACTCCGCCGCCACGAGGCGGAACCTTGGCAGAACCAATCTAGGGCTCTGGCAGAGCTATTCTGCCGGGGACACATCCCTCCGGGAGGGGGAAATCATCGTCATCGTCATCACCAACGCTCCTCTCATCAGGAGAGGGCAATCTCCATCAACATATTCACCAGCACCATCTCCTCTCAAAACCCTAGTTCATCTCTTGTATCCAATTCTTGTCTCCAAGTCCGGGATTGGTACTAGTAGGTTGCTAGTAGTGTTGATTACTCCTTGTAGTTGATGCTAGTTGGTTTATTTGGTGGAAGATCATATGTTCAGATCCTATATGCATATTAATACCCCTCTGATTATGAACATGAATATGCTTTGTGAGTAGTTACGTTTGTTCCCGAGGACATGGGAGAAGTCTTGCTATTAGTAGTCATGTGAATTTGGTATTCGCTCGATATTTTGATGAGATGTATGTTGTCTAGCCTCTAGTGGTGTTATGTGAACGTCGACTACATAACACTTCACCATTATTTGGGCCTAGAGGAAGGCATTGGGAAGTAATAAGTAGATGATGGGTTGCTAGAGTGATGAAGCTTAAACCCTAGTTTATGCGTTGCTTTGTAAGGGGCTGATTTGGATCCATATGTTTCATGCTATGGTTAGGTTTACCTTAATACTATTGTTGTAGTTGCGGATGCTTGCAATAGAGGTTAATCACAAGTGGGATGTTTGTTCAAGTACATCACCCAAGCACCGGTCCACCCACATATCAAATTATCAAAGTACCGAACGCGAATCATATGAACGTGATGAAAACTAGCTTGACGATATTCCCATGTGTCCTCGGGAGCGCTTTTCCTATTATAAGAGTTTGTCCAGGCTTGTCCTTTGCTACAAAAAGGATTGGGCCACCTTGCTGCACTTTATTTACTTTTGTTACTTGTTGCTCGTTATAAATTGTCCTATTACAAAACTATCTATTACCACTTATTTCAGTACTTGCAGAAAATACCTTGTTGAGAACCGCTTATCATTTCCTTCTGCTCCTCGTTGGTTCGACACTCTTACTTATCGAAAGGACTACAATAGATCCCCTATACTTGTGGGTCATCACTTACCTTTCAGCCTTCCCTCGTGGCGAGAGAGGGGCAAACCTATAGGTCTATGTTTCATGTATTCGGTGCAAAACTCAACCACCTCCTCCGCGGTATAACCTTGTAGGATGCTTGCCTCTGGATGGTTTCGGTTCTGGCAAAAGCGCTTTAGTATTCCCATGAACCGCTCGAAGGGATACATGTTGTGAAGAAACACAGGACCACAATACTTTATCTCATCGACAAGGTGCACAGTGAGATGGACCATGACATCAAAGAATGACGGTGGGAAAAATATCTCTAGGTTGGACAATATTCTTGCAATATCATCTTGCATATTATCCAACTCTTCAGGATCTACAACTTTCTGCCATAGTTTGTTGTAGTTTGTTGAAGAAATCACACAGGTCAATGAGTGTGTTTCTTATATCTTTGTCCATCAGATTCCTGATGGCCACCGGGAGGATTTGTGTCAACATTACGTGGCAATCATGTGACTTCATGTGTCCCAACTTCATTTTACCTGAGCTCACATCCACGAGACTTCTGATGTTTGCGCAGTAGAAAGAGGGTGTCTTAACTGACAACAAATAGGTGAAGAACTGTGTTGCTTCTTTTGTACTAAATTGTAACTCCGGCGAGCTTTGATGAATTTGTCATCATCTTCTGCTTCACTCTTGCGTTGTGATTGATCAGAAAGCATATCGAGCCGTGAACCGTCACCATCCTTTCTTTTACCTTTAATCTTGAGCAGAGTACCAAGGGTGCTTTCACATACGTTCTTCTCTACGTGCATGACATCGATGCAGTGACGTACACGTAGAATCTCCTAGTAAGGTAATTTCCAGAACACCGATTTCTTCTTAAACACTTGATCCTTGGGTGTTAGTTTCACCGTCAAAGGGTGGTTCTTGCCAAGCACAACATTAATTTTTTAGCCATGTTGTGGACCACCTTCCCGTCATAGGGTCTTGGGGCCACACCTGCCTCTGTCGTACCATCAAATTCAGCTTTCATCTTTCGGTATGGGTGATTCATCCGCAAGAACCTACGATTACGCAAATACGCTATTTTTTGCGAGTTGGGAAGTCTTCTGCTAGCTGTCCTATCCATGCATGTGACACACCCTACATCTCCCCTTGTTTTCTGCCCCGATGTGTTGCCTAATGCCGTCATATCTTGAATGGTGTGCACCAGCATCGCATGTAGATCGAAAATCTCCTTTCTGTAAGCATCATAACATTTTACAGCAGACGCATCTATCCACACTGTCAGCAGTTCTTCTACCAGTAACTGAAGGCAAATGTCAATGTCATTTCCAGGTTGCTTCGGGCCTTGGATAACCATTGACATCATAATGTATTTTTTCTTAATACACAACTAAGGAGCTAGGTTATATATGCACAGAAGCACCGGCCATGTGCTGTGATTGGTGCTCATATCGCCAAAAGGATTCATCCCGTCATTACACTCCCCGAGCCTTATACTTCTAGGATCCTTGGTAAATTTTTCAAACTTGTTGTCGATTAATTCCCACTGAGCCCCATCTTTCAGGTGCCTCATAAACCTATCTGCAAATCGCTCATCATGATGCCACCGCAACCTCTTTGCCTCTCTTATACGAGATATGCCCTAGAGGCAATAATAAATGATATTATTTATCTCCGAGTTCATAATTATGTTTATGTTTCATGCTATAACTGCAATGATTCTCGAGTCTGCAATATCCACGAGGCTCGGAGGAAGACTCATATGCACGTGTGGAATAATAAGTGGTAAGAAGTATTCCTAGTTTGGCCTCTAAGACTAGCTCAAGTGTTGCATGATGGTTCCGCTTTTCCTGATCATGGGCATGTCTATGCCAAAGAACTTTGATGGCACAATGTTAAGAGAACATTTGTGTTGAATCGACCCGGTTTGATGTTATGCTATGAGATTCATTCATCACAAGTTAGTGGTAAATAACACGTAGATGGTTAACGCTTGCATGATTCCTTAGACCATGAGAGTATCGAAGTTTCTTCATGCTTGCTTCATGAACTTTGGGGTTTGTTAAACGTCATCCGTAAATGGGTGGCTATTACGGCGGCTTACGGGTTCATGGAAAAGTGTGTCAAGTAACTTGATAGCTCAAGATTGGGATTTGCTCCTCCGACGATGGAGAGATATTCTCGGCCCTCTCGGTGTTACGGTATCCATCATCGCCTGCTGCATACGCAGTGATTTGACCACAGGGATGCCGGAACACGGAAATGAGAAAAGAGAACAAAACCAGTAACGAGGTAACTAGCATAGTGGACAAGTTGTTGATCCACGGGGATGCAAGTAAATCTCACCTCAGGTCTTTGTAACATATCGCGAAGCAACAGGAATAGCACACGGCAACTGGAAGTTCACTCGAATATTCATTCGTGTGGGTATGGGGTCAATATGGGTGTCCACGGCTCCGATGTTGATCATTGATCGGAAGGGGTTCCGGGTCATGTCTATACTTCACCGAACCTATAGGGTCACACGCTTAAGGGTCATCTATCTACTGAATACTAGACAGGAGTCTCGAGAGAAAATCACCAAAAAAGTTTTGGACACGGAATGGTTTCGACAGCGGAATCGCATCTGCAGAGAGAGGTCATTGGATAAGTTTCGATGATACCGAAAAGTTGTTTCGGATATACCATTAAGTCAAATTGGTTTCGCACATGCCTGATAATTCTTGGAGGGTGCCGTAATCATTCGGAAGCTTTTGGAATTTTCTGAGATAAAAACCGGAAATGTTCCGGAGCTGCCGGAGCCACTTCAGATGCGTTTCGCAGATGAAAATCACTAAAATGGAATTGTTCCAGAACGCGTTGAAAATCATTATGGTGGGTATTGGAAATGTTCTAAGCCCACATAAATATTTTTAGTTCGAACGGACGCTAAAAATGTCGTCGTGAATAGTGAAAGTGCTTTGTGGGATATTTATGGAAAGCCACCTTTTGGGGCTTTTCCCAGAAGGCTTCTAGAAGGACTTGGGGATCAAGGAACCCCCTTTGGGGGCCCCCCCATGAAGGTGGGACGTTGGAGGGTGCAGCTCCTCCATGGGGCTCCACTTGACATCCCTTTATGCCCTTTATGCCCTTTATGTGTGACATAAAGTGTGGGCATTTTGGGGTTTTTCATGTGCCCCTACCCCTTGGGTTTTTCCTATAAATAGAGGTGGAGAGGCACTCTCCACACTCATCCCTTTCTCTCATACAAGTGCCATGCAATGATCTGGCTTCTTCTCTCCTCCCAAATAAATAGTTTCAGAGAGCCGAAGGTTGTCTGGGTTCCGCAGAACTAGTTCGACGGCCAAGCCCTCACGGGATAGATGACACGGTATGTGTGCAACTCTATAGGGAGATCATAGTTTCGGTCTTAGTTCGTGAGTGCCTCCCGAAGGGCTGTCCTTGTGACCGTCCGAGTTTTGAAGGTCCTCCCGAAGGGCTGTCCGAGTGACCGTTCGAGTTTCAAAGGTCCTCCCGAAGGGCTGTCCATGACACCATCCAGGGGGCTGTTCGACCGTCTCCGGGAGGGCTGTCTGAGGAGCAGATGAGGGTATACATCCTCGCGGTTGGGAGGTTGTAAATCCTAGCTACGGGGATCTGCACCGCCGATCGTCATTGACTCTACTTCCCGCTGCGCTACGAGTCGGTAACGAAAAAGATCAAACCATGTATGCAGTCTCCATAGTGGTCCTGGGCTGGTGCGTAGGTCGGGAAATTTTTGTTTTCTGCTGCGTTCCCCTTCAGTGGCATCAAGAACCATGCTATGCGTAGATGCAGGTTACGATTAGAATACATGGAGATGTATGGGTATTGCATAATATAATTTTGGAGTAGATGAGATCTATTGCTGAAAATTATTTATGCGGGTGACAGATGAAATCTGTTACCCGGCGTTCTTGTTGCTTCCCTAGAATTTGCGTTTGCTCAATCCCGAGACAGCATGGTGGAATTTGACAAAGTTCTGGCAATCTGTGATCCTGATTGATCATGGAAGTGCTATCAGTTCTTTGGGTTCTGCCGTAGTCAAAAGAAAGATGAAATTCGCACATGAAAGGGCATTGCAGATATGATCTGCACGGGGGTCATGCGTATGACGAAGTTTAGTGTGGGGCTCGAGATTTAATTATCTCGTGTTTCATACACCCGGAGATGTTAATCTAGCAACTTGAATAATCATAGTTGATGATAAAACGTTGGTAGCTGCGGTTTAAGTCAAAACCTTAGAAGCCACGAAAAACAAGTTTGCATGAACCGATTAGAAACGTCTAACTTGGTTTTGCAGGAGGGTTTGCATGTGCATGTGATGTGGTATAGCAATGCTCATATTCAATTTGATTATGTACGAGATGAGTATATGATGTAAATTGATTAACATGACCTGCGTGTCATGATTCGGCATGATGGCTGGAGCCATATGATTGTCACTTTAGTGACCTGCGTGTCAACCTTAAGTAATGCACTTATTTTATTAGCTATAGAGATAGCAATATTATTTGGTGCATCGACAAGGTGGTGGCAATCTTCACGAAGGTGAACACCGACGTGAATGCCGAAGACGAAGAAATGAAAGACTTCTCCGTCAGAAAAGGCTATACCATATCATGCTATTATGAATTTCCTGAGATGTTTATCCCTTATGATGCACCCTTCTTGATTGCACGGTAGTCGCTTTTTATTAGGGTGATCTCTCACTAAAATATCAAGTAGTTAGTGTTCTCCCAAGTGTAGCACCGTCACGGCACCTATCTTTTCGGGTGCGCCATGGATGCATGGGTACGAACGATTAGAGAAGTGTGAGGCGGGTCAGGTCAGACCTCGCAAAGAAGATCACTTGGTTGTCTTGACGTTCATGGCAGGATCGCCCCGAGCTCGGAACACGTGCATCGAAGATGAGCAAGAGTCACATAGAGATGTGATCGGCAAGTTGGCCTACCGATTAAAATTCCCATTATGAGATGATGATTCTATGGCGATGAGTTGAAGTCTGGATCTTGTATCACTCAAAATTAATTATGAGAGATATTGATTTGAGTGGGAGCGCACTCTTGAATTAACATGTTTAATTCTCAGTGCAATTAATTATGAACACTGTCTAAGTGTTTCTTGCAAAATAGTTGTAGAATAATGGCTCGTGTTTCCACCTTCCCTGTTAAAATTGAATAGTTGTTAAATATCTGGTTAAAACTTTACGATTGGTAACATAATGTGAGGATAGTCCTCAAAAGTGCCGAGAAGGACATTGTCCTATCACATACTTTCGGTATTCTCTCGCTTATGCTATGGATCATGTGACTCTCGTCCTTCGATCCAAAAGCTAGAATTCCATTTTCAGTAAAGTGCAATATGTTTGCTTCCATGAGACCCGAACTTTGAAAGTTTGGATAGTTATGTGATATTCATGGAATCTGAAAATCATTTTCAGAGACAGACAAAGGCTAAAAGATATGAGATATCCAAAGCAATGTTTGTTTGCAAACTACTAGTAAAGGAGTTTACTATCCATTAGACTGATAAGAGAGGGATCCAGAAGAACACCAGTCATATGATAAAAGGTGAATAAAACAACAACTTAAAGAGAAAGGAAATGTCCGAAGGGTGTTAGTGAAACTTTCACGCCTAGGAAGTCCGGGGCTAACGCCACTCTTAGGTTGAGTGCTTCTTCTGAGAGTAGGAGAAATACTGAAAGTTAAACTGTTAGAAGTATAAAGGCAAAAAGAATGAAGACTGGAATATCCAGCTCATATGTATGAATGTCATACGAGTTATTGATGTATAGAAGGCTGGTCAAAGATATAGTTCTTGGGAATTATGGTTAAACATGTTAATCACTAATTCTTGGGTATTGTGAGTTAATCACAAAGATACCCGCTCGATTGCATTCTGTCAAGAATCAATGTAAGATCTACTATGGCCTAAAAGGCTAGCCAGAAATGAGGTTAAGGTATACACAGGGAACATAGTAAATGTTACTATACCTTTCATCGGTGTATTGCCGTCTATATTTATTTTCATAATTCATTTAGAGTTTTTCAAACTCTAGCCCATTGCATAAGGTATCTTGCAAGAAGGTTGTTCATAAGAGAACTTTTTATGTTCGATGTTATGAATAACACAAGGGCCATACTTTCATTATGAATGAGATGTATATTATGAATATTGATAATAATACAATACCTCTGGGTTTATTTTCATAATTCATTTTAGAGTTTCATACACTCTAGCCCATTGCACAATGTTTGTTGCAAAAGAATTGTTCATAAAAACAACAATTGTTGTTAAGTATTATGAATAACATGAAGGGCCATGATTCCATCCAAGATGGGATGTATGTTATGAATATTGATGGTAATATGATACATCCATAACACCGACGCTTAAATGTCGCAAGACTAAAAGAATACCACACAAGTGTGGCACTACATTTGGTCACATTGGAGAAACCCGCATGGAAAATTCCATTATGATGGATTTTGAAGTCTTTTTTATTTTGAATCATCTGACACTTGCAACTTTCCTCCAAAAAGTGAAGTGACTAAAATACCATTCACAGGCCATAAGGAATGAACAACAAACTTATTGATGATCATACATTTGATGTGTGTAGTCTGATAAGTGTTGTTAGTGGTGGATTTAATTATCTTCAGAAATGACTCAAGTAGATATATGGATATTTACTTGATGAGACGTAAGTCTGGATCTTTTGAAATCATTCGAAAGGTTTTCAAAAATGAAGTAGAAGTTATTGTAACAAGATAATTATGTTTCTGCAATTTGATTGCACAAAGGAATATTTTAGTTACATGTTTAGTGAATGTCTGATGAGTTGTGAAAGGGGTTTCATAACTTGCACCTCCCGGAACACCACTGCAAGTGAAAAGTCCGCGGATATAATCTAACCATTTATGACATGGTAAGGTCAAAGATGACATAAATAAATTTGCCATTATCCCTTTTTAAGTGATGCTTTACAAACGGCGGCTTTTACACTGAAAAGAGCTACATCGGGTCTGTTGAAATCAAGCCATGGTATGGTACGCCCAACCATGTTATATATTTTCTTAACATTTGGAATATGGGGCTTGTGTAAAGGTTACAAACCTATTCCAAATCGCATAAGTGCTACTTTGTAGGTTATACCAAAATGTTGGGTATTCCTCCTCACTATACCGAGGCAAATAGTTTTGCCGCTAAACGGTGCTTTTAAAGAGAATGGTTCTTTCAAAAAGGTGAGTGGGAGAATAGTGCAACTCGACGAGATAAACAGTATCTTCGTCATCAGATCAAAGGAAAGAGACCTTGGAAGTAATTCCAGAGTTTCCTACTGCGACTGATACGGAAGTCTCTACAATAAAATGTATGAACTTCGGTCGAACTTGCAGCTGAACCACGTAGGCAAGGCTCGCGCAAACCTCTCAAAAGAACGAGATATTGTTGTTAGACAACATTATACCTACGATACACAAGGAAGCGTTGATGGGCCCAGACTCCGGAATTGGCTAAATGCCAATACAACCCGAGTTAGTTTCCATATAAGTGATTCAAGATTAAAACCTTGATGCACCTTTCAGAAGACTTAGAGTCTAACGAATATTTATGGAACTTAAAACTGATACGGATAAAAATGTTTTATCCATAAAGCTCGACTTGTTGAAATAACAAGTTCAAGAGTTGACTACAATGAGGTTGTTTTCATCGTAGCGATGCTTAAAGTCGGTTCGGGTTGAACTAGCAATTAATACATATTTCAATCATGAGATATGAAACATGGATGACAATAGGATTTCCATCTGATGGAAATGAAACCAAGGACTTGCATGTGTTACGTCCAAGGCATTTTGTCTATCCGCAGGATGCTAGTAAGGGTGCAAACTTCGAGTTCCAAATGATGGATGTAAGAGAGCAAAATGGAGTTGGAATCTTCGTGCTTTGATGAAATGGTCAAAGGGGTTTGACTTCATCAATGGGTAACGAAGATGCTTGTAATTCAAGAAAGTAAGTGGGAGCGTAATAATATTTCTAAAAACCTTGTGTGCTTGACACATTGTTAATTGCAAATAAATTTCTTGACACAGATTAGGACTTCATTTGAAAATAGTTTTTTGATGAAGTCCTTAGGATAAATAGCCTCAATATTAGGAATAATGATCTATGGAGATAGCTTTACCTAATAGGGCTAAGAAATAAATACATATTGACAAGATGCTAAAACTGTTTAGCACTAAGAACGACAAGGAGTGATTCTTGCCGAAGTCACATGGAAAGAGTTTTTGCAAGAATCAGTGTACCAAAACATCGATGAGCAAAATACATGATGCAGATTCCACACACTTTTGTGTTTGGATTAATCATGTATCCCATGGTATGTAAAACAACCAGATATGTCTGATACTCCCAAGGTGTTGCGAGTATGGATACTAAAGTGATCAAAGTACTGATCATTGGACAACAGTGAAAGATGTCATTGAGTATTAGAGTAAGTATTGATGATATGTTTTCTCGCAAGCGGAGATCATGAACAGTTTGTTGTAAAATGTTACATCGATACAGTCTTCATCTTTTCTCCATGCGATTTTCGATTTAAGTTAAGGGTTTTGTGTAATACACAATATGGTGGCACGGTAGTTGGAAATTGTTCCCAACAGGATACTGTGGCGAATTCTATAACAGATGACTAAGTATGTTGACGCTTTAGAAGCGACAAACAAGATGTTGAATCATATAGTTCATTCCTGAACTTAGTATGGTTCCAAGATGGCTTTTGTCAATGGGACACTACTGCAGGTAGTTTCTCCATAACTCAGTCTGAGGAATCCAGGTTCAACCTGTGATTCACATTTATACAAAGCCAAGTCCGCACAAAATATGAATTTTGTGAAAGCGTGAAAATGCGAGGATATGCAGAGATAAACACGAAGCGGAAGTTGTCAGATCTGATGGACATCAGGCTATACCACATGCGAAGCATTTTTTACATCGGCATGCCATAGGTGTAAAGTGCATTAGCATTAACTAGATTATTGACTCTACTGCAAGTGGGAATCTATAGGAGATATGCCCTAGAGGCAATAATAAATGATATTATTTATCTCCGAGTTCATAATTATGTTTATGTTCCACGCATTAACTGCAATGATTCTCGAGTCTGCAATATCCACGAGGCTCGGAGGAAGACTCATATGCACGTGTGGAATAATAAACGGTAAGAAGTATTCCTAGTTTGGCCTCTAAGACTAGCTCAAGTGTTGCATGATGGTTCCGCTTTTCACGATCATGGGCATGTCTATGCCAGCAACTTTGAGGGCACAATGTTAAGAGAACATTTGTGTTGAATCGACCCGGTTTGATGTTATGCTATGAGATTCATTCGTCACAAGTTAGTGGTAAATAACACAGAGATGGTTAACGTTTGCATGATTCCTTAGACCATGAGAGTATCGAGTTTCTTCATGCTTGCTTCATGAACTTTGGGGTTTGTTAAACGTCATCCGTAAATGGGTGGCTATTACGGCGGCTTACGGGTTCATGGAAAAGTGTGTCAAGTAACTTGATAGCTCAAGATTGGGATTTGCTCCTCCGACGATGGAGAGATATTCTCGGCCCTCTCGGTGTTACGGTATCCATCATCGTCGCCGCATACACAATGTGATTTGATCACAGGGATGCCGGAACACGGAAACGAGAAAAAAGAACAAAACCAGTAACGAGGTAACTAGCATAGTGGACAAGTTGTTGATCCACGGGGATGGAAGTAAATCTCACCTCGAGTCTTTGTAACATATCGCGAAGCAACAGGAATAGCACACGACAACTGGAGGTTCACTCGAATATTCATTCGTGTGGGTATAGGGGTCAATATGGTTGTCCACGGCTCCGATGTTGATCATTGATCGGAAGGAGTTCCGGGTCATGTCTATACTTCACCGAACCTATAGGGTCACACGCTTAAGGGTCATCTATCTATTAAATACTAGACAGGGAGTCTGAGAGAAAATCACCGAAAAAAGTTTCGGACACCGGAATGGTTTCGGACAGCGGAATCATACCGCAGAGAGAGGTCATCGTATAAGTTTTGATGATACCGAAAAGTTGTTTCGGGATATACCATTAAGTCAAATTGGTTTCGGCACATGCCTGATAATTCTTGGAGGGTGCCAGAATCATTATGGAAGCTTTTTGGAATTTTCTGAGATAAAAACCGGAAATGTTCCGGAGCTGCCGGAGCCACTTCAGATGCGTTTCGCAGATGAAAATCACTTAAAATGGAATTGTTCCAGAACACGTTGAAAATCATTATGGTGGGTATTGGAAATGTTATAAGCCCACATAAATATTTTCAGTTTGAACGGACGCTGAAAAATGTCGTCGTGAATAGTGAAAGTGCTTTTTGGGATATTTATGGAAAGCCAACTTTTGGGGCTTTTCCCAAAAGGCTTCTAGAAGGACTTGGGGATCAAGGAACCCCCTTTGGGGGCCCCCATGAAGGTGGGACGTTGGAGGGTGCAGCTCCTCCATGGGGCTCCACTTGACATCCCTTTATGCCCTTTATGCCCTTTATGTGTGACATAAAGTGTGGGCATTTTGGGGTTTTCATGTGCCCCTACCCCTTGGGTTTTTCCTATAAATAGAGGTGGAGAAGCACTCTCGACACTCATCCCTTTCTCTCATACAAGTGCCACGCATAATGATCTCGGCTTCTTCTCTCCCTCCCAGTGAAATAGTTTCAGAGAGCCGAAAGGTTGTGCAGGTTCCGGCAGAACTAGTTCTCGACGGGCGAAGCCCCGCTGGATAGATGACACTGTCGGGAGGTCGATCGGACCCACGAACACCTATGGGACCGGCGGACCGAGTCCCTTTTGGTTCGGAGGGGGCGGAGATCGCACGAAGAGCGGATCGAGGCGAAGCACATGAGCAGATTACCCACCTGGAGCTCTCCTGAGAGATAATACTCCTTCTGCTGCTTGTCTGATTTGTATTGTGTTCTTGCTAGGGAGCGATGAGAGCTACAGTATTCTCTAGCTGCTAACGAGACCTAGCGTAATAGAGTTCGAACCCCCCTCTACGTTGCGCATGGGCCTCCTTTTATATGCACAAAGGGGCTCCGGCCAGTGGCAACGTAGATGAGGGTACAAATGGAAAACAAAGTGGTTGGTACACCTACTTGTACAAAGGTATGCAGTACTCTACCTAACCCCGACGGCAAGGGATAAAAGCATTAAATGCCCGCCCCTCGCCGCCTAAACAAAGGCAACAGGGACCGTCAGAGCGCCACCGCCGCCACGATGGCAAGCTTGTCGGCCGCCGCTGATCGCCGCTTCCCCGCCGGCTGCTGACCTCTTGACACGCACGCATGGAATGGTCCCATGGCGACACGCTGGTGGATGAGCTGGAGCGGAGATGAAGAGAGGTTGCTGCCGCGGCAAGTGCCTTGCCGCGGTTGAATCCTTTGTCGCGTCCGGAGGCTTGTCGCTCATCGAGCCTTTCCGGCAAGCTCCTCTTGCCGGGTCTTGTCTTCTGCGTGCCTTGAGTGCCTTCCCGCAAGCTCCTCTTGCCGGGCCTTGTCTTCTTGGTTAAATACTTTGTTCTTGAATGGCTCCAAAGGAACCACGGAGGATCATGGCGGTGACCAGGCAAGCCTTGCCGCTGGTGTGCTGAATCGCCTGCGGCACGAAGTTCGGGATACTAGGGTACCCCTACTCTAGTACACCGACAGAGCCCCCGGCTCGGGCCACACAGTCTTGCCGAGCGCTGTTGGGCCAGGCCCAAACAAAGCAGCACGGTCACACGCGGCCTTGATCACGCCTGTAACTTGCTCTGGACTCCACCACGTCCCCCACGAACAAAGACGCGTCGAACGTGGCGTCGTGGGAGAGATCGTGGGGGTTTCTTTATTAGGAAAAGCGGAACGTCCGCCCCCTCTCCCTCCTTATAAACAGGGGAAACAGGGGCAGGTCGCCCACCTCGCCATTGCTGTCTCGTCTCGAAAACCACCGCCGCCCCCTTCTTCTCTAGTGCGAAGAGAGCAGCGCTCCGCCTTTCGCCACAGCGCCATCAACGCCGTCCGGTCTCCTCCACCGCCTCGCCATGGCTCAAAGCCGACAAGGGAAGGGCGTGAAGTCGGCCGAGGCGCAGCTGCTCGCGGGCGCCGCGAAGGAGCGGACCATCTTCTCCCCCAGCTCGACGCAAAGGAGCTGAGGGAGGGCTTCCTCTTGGTCGACGGAGACGCGTGCGCATCCGCGCACGAAAGGTACTCCCGCCACCGCTTCGAACTAGCCCCAACTGGGTACCCTTTCTTTGCGCTTTTCTTCTATTGGGGCTCTGCACTCTTTTCTGAATTCTTCTGCGATGTCATGAACACCTACGGGCTTCGCCTCCTTGATTTCACCCCCAATGCTGTCTCGACCATGGCAGTTTTCGCACACCTTGCGAAAACTTTGTCGGATCCACCCAAACGTAGCCCTCTTCCGCCACTTCTTCATGCCCGCGTTGAGAGAGGGGAGCCGCCACGGGAGGGATTGCTTGGGTCTCCTGTGATCGGCAAGAAAGAAGCTTATTTGGAAGGAGAGTTCGTAGCAAATGGGAGGAGTGGAGAGCCAATTGGTGTTGGATCGTTGAGGAGAACCCGCAGCCTTCATCGCCTTCGCGCCAAAACCCCAATAGTGCGCTGCAACGATTGGAGCAACTTGGCGCCGGAAGATGCTAGGTTGACGATTGCTGTGACCCGGATCTTGCGCCTCGTGCTTGCCGGACTTCATCAGAGGCGCTAGCTTGGCGCAGATTTCCTTCGCCGCCAGACGCTTCCCTTGCAGGAGAGGAGGAGACCTTATTGGGAGTTCCAAAACGCAGCGGACATCATGAGGCTGCGCCGGGCCTCAACTAGAATTTCACTGTCTTGGAGTTGGATGCGATCTTTGCTAGAGCTGTTCAAGCACGACCCGATCACCCCGAGTGGTTTAGGTTGCCGAGGGGGTCGCCCAATTGTGCAACAATTCTGCGCCGACCGCATCCGTGCCATGATGCCGTTAGCGATTCTCATGGGATCGTTCCAACTGGCAAGAGCTCATGGACGACGTCAGGCGGCAATTCTTTGACAGCTTGGAAGAAATGCCGATCCGCCCGACGAAAGCGTAAGAAGCTCACCCGCGACACCACCGACGCATTTAGATGCGCATTGCCACGGTTGGAGGAGGCGGCAAGCTGCTACCGGGCGTCTTCGGGTACACCATGGAGGAGGCAGATGCAGCAGAGGTGGCAAGCCTTGCCGAGCGAAGGGAGTTCGCCGGTGAGGAAGAGCTTGCCGAATCTGAGGCCGAGTCGAGCGAACCAGCCGGGGACGCTTCTTCCCCACCATCCAGCAGCTTGCCGCAAACGGAGCCCCCGGCTCCGCCAAAGAGGCGTCTCCGCAAGGCCGGAGACGAGACGGGGCGGCAGACGGGCTAACAGCAGCAGCGCCATGACGCCCTTCTATCATGGCAAGCAATGTTGTCGCGGGAGCACCCCACACTGCTGCGACAACTGGGGCGGGATCTTCCCAGGCCATCGCCGACACCTCCGCCAAGCGGTCAAGAGAGCCCACTCCTCCGCCTCGTCGCACTGGAGGCGAGCCAGAGTTTGATCTCTTCGCGCTTAGCTCCGACGAAGAAGAAGAAGAGTAAGCTTCAACATTGTGCTTGTATTTCTTCAATTTTGTTGCTTCATCTTGAATCTGATTTGCTTGCTCGAACTCTTTCCTTTTCAGACGTTGGCCCAGAGCGTCGAAGAGAGCCAAGACCCCGTGGTCGCTATTGAGGACGAGCCACCCGTGGCAACAGGAGGCGCTGGCTCGAGACCCCCTTGCGGACCCGGCAACCCTTCCTCAAAGCAGCCCCCAAAGACAGCCCCTAGAGTAAGTATGCGGTTTTCTCATTCTGTTAGGTGTGCATGGGTGCTCCTTCTTCATTGATATCTCGATTGTTGGTTTGTGTAGGAGCAGAGCAGCCTCATCGGGAGGGCCCTAAGCCGCCTCGAAATTCTATCTGCCGACCACGCCGCCAAGGGAGGATTCTCGGCATGGGAGCGTTCTCCGGCAAGGGAGACTACTCCGGCAAGGGACAGCACCAGTGATCCTCCAGTGGTCGAGACCATGGCTGCAGATCCCATTGCAGGTAATCCTCTTGCGCGAAAATTTCCCTTAGGCTCGTTTTCTTCTGTTTTTCTCTTTGAACATTTGCTTGATTGTTCTTTCTCCGTCCGCCACAAAGCCGATGGAGACCGAGGTCGCCGGCGAGGAGGACGCTACAAGGCAACACCGACGTAAGCCGCCGCCATGGGGAGAAGAAGTCATACCGACGAGCTCGCCGGCCAAGAGGCCACCAGTGCCGCCGCAGAAGCCGGGCGAGGGTCCGCAATCGTGACCGACGGCCCCGAGGCCGCAGGGAGCGCCAGCGCTACACCGACCGCCGATTCCCCATGGCCATTGCTGCAGCGTCAGTTCAAGAGCCCCAGCCCGGCGCTTACTTGAAGGCCGACGACGGCGTCTTCATCAAGCTCCCATGGGAGTCGAGCTCAGGCGTGGTCGAAGGAGAGACCTTCGACGGAGAGCTGCTCGCCTCCGCTAGGCTGACGCTGGTGGACGCGCCAAGCAGCAGCTGCGGCGAGTCTGAGGAGGAGCAGTTGCTGAAGAAGCTGCTGTCGCTCTACCGCGCCCGACAAGCCAAGTTGGACTCCTGGGAAGCACTTGTCGCGAGGGCGGGAGAAGACATGGAGAACGCTAGAGAAGAGCTCCGGAGCGCCAACCAATAAACTCTCCTAACGTAGCGGAAGAGCGGGAGCGACTTGGTCAAGAGCGCATGCCTTCATCCTTGAGAAGGCCGAGGTCGAGGAGCAGCAAAGGCTTGCTGCCGGGAAGCTATCTCAAGCAAGAAAGCGAGTTGGCGCAGCGGAAGATCAATCTTGACAGCTATGAGGAAGAGCTTGTCGCGCGCGAGGAGTCACTTGGCAGGGCTCTTAAGGAAGCGAAGGATGTTGCCGCAGCCGCCGAGGCCGCCAAGAAAGAGTTGGAGACGAAGGTGACGCTGCTGGAGGCCAGCCTTCGTAAGAGCGGCGAGGAGCTTGCTGCGCTCAAGCACGAAGCGAGAAGGACGCTTACACTCTTGGCGAAGCTGCAGGCCGCCTCGCCGATAGGGAGCAAGGAGCTCGACGCTGCCAAGGATTTCAAAGGCGGATCTTAAGTCAAGCCGACCACCAGATGCAGACACCGGATGCCGCCAAGGAGCGGGAGGTGGGCCTGTTGGAGAAGATCAAGGCTAACGAGGAGCTGCTGCAAATGCTGTTGCCACCCAGAGCGCCTTTGAGGGAGAGTGTGGAGCATCGGACCGAAGGTCTCGTGGATATCGCCGCCGCCATCCACAACGAAATGATGGAGCTGGGATGGTGGATCTTGGATACTCCTCCGACGAGCACCTCCAACCCAGCGCCAAGCTTAGCTTATTCTTCAAGGGCGTGGACGGGTCTCCAGCCGACTCGGAAGAGATCCCAAAGCAGCCGGGCCGAGGAATCGCGCCAGATCTATGCAGAGCCCTCGGAAAGGTGTTGATGAAGGTGGCCTTCCGCAACCCAGGCCTCAACCTCAACGGGCGTCCTTAGATCCTTGCCGCCAGATGCCGATGTGGAGGCGCTCAAAGCCCTTGTCGCACCCATTGTGGACAAGGTGGGCAAGATCAGCGGGTTGATGGCGACCGCCAGAGACTAGGCCGCCAATTTTATTTTTTCCCTTGTCGCCGCCGATCATGTTTAGAACAATTTATTAGATCTCGACAAGCTATTTTGTAATATAACTCTATCTTAGGCGATGATTGCAATGTTATTTCCTTTACTTGATTCCTTCCTTTGTATGTTTTTGCCCCACGCTTTTAGGGAACTTGTCGGTGCAGGCACCTTTGCCGCGAAAGCGCCGAAAAGTGAACGTCAAGCTGGCCGGGCGGTGCCGCCAACGACAAGCAACCTTGTCGCGACTAGCTGCAGCTCACTTAAGTTGTTAAGCGGACTCGAAACAAAGTAAGGGCGCGACTAGTCATGAAGTTGGTTCCTCCGCCGCATGTGTTTTCCATACAAAGTACTATCGTTCGAGGAAGATAACTTAAAAATTTAAGAACTGATTGCTCAAACTTGAGCAACTTAGCTTTTCTGTCGTTTGCTTCCCGATAAGGCGAAACTTCCTCGAGCAACGCTTGGTCCATAGTATTATCTTCTCCTTCCCCCATGGTTAACTTGTGCGCGAGGGAACCTTCCTTTCTTTGAGAAAAGAGAAAGAAGAGAAAATAAAGTTATGGAGCCCAAAGCAGCTCGATATTGCTTACCGGGTGTGGGTGCTTTGCACAAAGTGTTAGCCAAAACATGCAATAAAATGATGAGAGCATGAATTTGACAAGTTGTGCGCAACACATGAGCTTTACTTATGCATCGGATCTGCGCCTCGCTTTGTACAAAGGATTACATGCAACATCGGCAAGACTTGTACAAAAGGTGGTTGCCGAACAGGTTCGCAACCGCGCCTCTATGGGTAAATCAAGATGCTCAATGTTCCAGAGTTGCTCACCGAATGCCATCTTCGGTCTCAAGGCGGACAGCGCCAGCCTAGTGACTCGTTTCACCCGATAAGGGCCTTCCCACTTTGGCGTCAACTTGTTTGAATTCTTGGCGGACTGAACGCTACCGAAGAACAAGGTCGCCTTCCTCGAGGCTTCGCACTAACTTTGCGGCTATGGTAGCGACGCAAAGCTTGGCCGGGTAACGAGCAGCCGGTATAGCGGCTCAAGACGGTCCTCCTCAAGGAGCAGCGCGTCATCTTGTCGCAGCTGCTCTTGCTCAAGCTCATCATAAGCGAGTACTCGAGGTGACCCGTATACGAGTTCCATGGGGAGAACTGCCTCTGCTCCATAGACTAGAGCAAAAGGTGTCTGGCCAGTGGCTCGATTTGGCGTCGTTCTGAGCGACCAAAGAACTACCGGCAGCTCCTCAATCCAGTTTCTTCCGCACTTGTGCAGCCTGTCGAAAGTCCTGGTCTTGAGCCCGCAAGAAGACTTCAGCATTTGCCCTCTCTGCTTGACCGTTGCTTCTCGGATGAGCAACAGAAGCAAAGCAGACCTTGGCGCCAAGATCTTGGACGTACTGCATGAAGGTGCGACTCGTAAATTGTGTGCCGTTGTCGGTGATGATCCTGTTAGGGATTCCAAAACGGCAAACAATCGACCTGAAGAACTTGACTGCTGACTGTGCCGTCACCTTCCTCATCGCTTCCACTTCCGCCACTTTGTGAACTTGTCGATTGCGACGCATAAGTACTCAAAGCCCCGACAGCTTCGAGGAAAGGGGCCGAGAATGTCGAGCCCCGCACCGAAAATGGCCGTGATAAAGGGATAAATGCGGAGAGCTTGAGCTGGTCGGTGTATCTTTTGGAATGGAACCGCACGCTTCACACTTGGTTACTTGTGCAGTTGCATCCTCGGAGGGCTGTCGGCCGAAGAAACCTTGCCGAAAGCTTTGCGGCAAGTGCTCTTCTTGCGCCAATGTGATGACCACATATGCCTCCATGTATCTCTCGCCAACAGCTTTTTGTCCGTCTTCCCGATGAATACACTTCAATTTCACACCGTTGAGTCTTCTTACATGCAAAGGTGTCCGTCGACAAACTGGTACATACTTGACCGCCGGGCTACTCTTTCAGCTTCTTCTTGCTCTTCGGAAGTTCTCCCGTCGAAGGAAATGGACAATCTGCTGCGCCCATGCCGGAGCTTGCGGCTCGACAACAAGGACTAAAGGCACATCTGCTGCTGCGGGAACATCAGCTTCCACGGCAAGAACCTGCGGTTCGGCCGGAGCTTGATGTTCCCCGACAAGCTTGTCGGAACAAAACTTGTCGGGAGCGTCTGCTTCAACGAAACAAACCCTGGGGCTTGTCGGAGCAGACCGCCTCGGCTCATTGGTGTCGATCTTGGGGACCTTCTTGGCGGTGGCTTCGGGAAGCTCTGCCGGAAAGTAGTCACCAGAGATCAACTTCCTCTTCTTGCTCTGTCCATTTGATGGTGTTACGGTTGGTTGAGTTAGCTTGAGCACAAAAATCCCTGGTTCCACAGGCAACTTAAGTGCAGCGCACTTTGATAGGCCATCAGCAAAATCATTCTGAGCTCTTGGAACATGTTCCATTTGTAGGCCGTCAGAGTGTTCTTCTAGCTTCCTCACTTCATCAACGTAGGCTTCCATCAATGGACTCTGATAATCTTTGTTCACTTGGCGGACGACAAGCTGCGAATCACCCCTGACAATAAGCTTCTTAATCCCAAGGTCTACTGCAATCCTGAGACCGGCAAGCAAACCTTCATACTCTGTTGTATTGTTTGTTGCTTGCTATTTGGGAAAATGCATTTGGACTATGTATTTGAGGTGCTCTCCGGTGGGTGCTATAAGCAGCACGCCAGCACCGGCGCCTTGCAGCAAGAAGGCACCATCAAAGTACATCAGCCACTCTTTGCTCGCTTCCTTGACGGGGATGCTCGTCTCTGGAATTTCTTCATCTTGCGTTGGGGTCCATTCCGCTATGAACTCTGCCAATGCTCTACTTTGGATAGTTGATGTGCTTTCAAACTTGAGGCCATAGCTTGACAGTTCCAGTGCCCACTCGACAATCCTGCCCGTCGCTTCTGGATTTTGCAGTATCCTCTTCAGCGGAAAGCGAGTGATGACTGTTATCTCATGTGCTTGGAAGTAATGGCGCAGCTTTCTCGAGGCCATGAGGAGGCCGAAAAACAATTTCTGCACACCAGAGTACCTTGACCTAGCCCCCTGCAGGAGGGAACTGACAAAGTAAACTGGGCACTGCACCATCCTTTTCTGCATCTTCTCGCATGCTCAAGCAGATCCGTCCTTGTCGGGACCAGAGCTTGTAAGTGAAGTGCCTTGCTTGTCGCTGGATGTATACGCCATGGTTGCCGGCTCATCGTCCGCCTCCTCTCCGCTACTAACGCGGCACTAACCATTTGATTGGTTGCCGCTATATATAGCAGCAACTTCTATTGTGGCTTAGGTGCGACAAGTATTGGAGTGGAGGACAGTACCTCTTTAAGTCTGCAGCGCAGCCTCCGCTTCGGGAGTCCATTTCATTGGACTGCCTTTTTCAAAATCTTGAAATCGGCAGGTATGCCGTTCAGCAGACCTAGAGATAAACCTGCTGAGAGCAGCCATGCAACCGGCAAGTCTTCGTACATCCTTGACGCGCTTTGGTGCTTCAATCTGCTCAATGGCCTTGATCTTGTCGGGATTGGCTTCAATTCCCCATTGAGACCACGAAGAACCCGAGAAGCTTGCGGAAGGGACTCAACACGCACTTCTGGGGTTGAGCTTGAGGTTGATCTTGCGCAGATTTGCAAAGGTCTCATCCAAATCTTGAACCAGAGTTGCTTTGTCCTTGCTCTTGACCACTATGTCATCCATGTAGGCTTCTACATTTCTGTGCATTTGCGGCTCAAAAGCGTCATGGACTACTCTTGCAAACGTTGAACCGAAAGCATTCTTCAAACCGAAAGGCATCCGTATGAAACAAAGATGTGCCACATGGAGTAATGAATGCGGTTTTCTCCTCATCCTCTTACGCCATGAAGATCCGATGATATCTCGAGTATGCATCAAGAAATGAAAGCAAATCACATCCAGCCGTGGAGTCAACAATCTGTCGATGCGCGGCAAGGAAACGGGTCTTTGGGACAAGCTTTATTAACATCCGTGAAGTCAATACAAAGTCTCCATTTCCCATTTGCCTTGGCGACAACTACTGTGATTGGCCAACCACGTAGGATGGAGCACTCCTCGACAAGGCCTGCTACTTCCAATTTCTTGATCTCTTCGTGATGAATTCTTGGCGCTCCACTGCACCGCTTCGACTTTACGCTGACGGGCGCGCAAGATGAGGACAAACGGCAAGACGGTGCTCAATTACTTTCCCGAACACCGGGGATGTCGACGGTTGCCATGCAAACACGCCGACGTTAAGCCACAGAAAGCAACGAAGCGCGCCTTCCTATTTAGGGTCGAGAGTGGCACCGATAGTGAAGGTACCACCGATGCCGTCCTCCTTGGCGGACACCCTCTTGGTCTTTGGGCGGAGCTGCCATCGCCTTTCTTGCACTTGCCGGTGGAGCTCGATGGTGCGTCCTCGACGGTAGCGCAGCACTCCGAAGAGGTGCGCTTGCCGGAGTGGGCATCGAGCTCTTGCCGGACTTGGTCTTCTTCCCCGGAGCTTGGCAAGTGTTTTGCTTTCGTCGCAGCTGCCGCTTCCGGTAGATCTTGTCGGCACAGATAAGAGCATCCTTCTTGTCGCCATGGACAGAGATGATGCTTATCGGCCCGGCATCTTGAGTAAGTTGTATGCATAATGAGAGGCTGCCATGAACTTAGCGAGTCTTTGGGCGGCCAAATATCCCATTGTAAGGCAATGGGAAATCAACAACGTCGAATGTGACCCTCTCGGTCCCCTAAAGTTCAGCTCACGCCAAATGTCACCGACAACGTGATCTTCCCCTTCGCTTGCTCCTTCCCGGATTGATTCCTTGGAATGTGCCGATCTCTTCGAGCTCATTGTCAGGATCTGAAGCTTCCGGAGCACCGCGAGGAGATCAGGTTTAAGCCGGCCCCGCCGTCAACTAGCATCTTGGTGACCTTGAGGTTGCGGATAGTTGGTGAGACCAACATCGGCAAGCACCCGACCGCAGTTATGCGATCAGGGTGGTCCTCAATATCAAAGATGATAGGCGTGTTGGACCACTTCAGAGGCTTGTGTGACTCTACGGATGGTTCAACTGCATTAACTTCCCGCATCCACTGCTTGAGTTGGCGGTGGGAAGTATGCAGGGAAGCACCTCCACAACGCAGAGGACCTCTGTAGCTTCGAAACTCCTGCTCATCGGCCTCGCTGCCTTCCATATCTTCATCGTCGCCGTCATCTTCATCCTTGTCGCGCCGCTGAGGTCTGTCTCCTTGCCGCTGCTTGGCCTTGTCAAGGCCCTCCCCCGCCGGTCGCTTCTTGCTAACTCCCCAAAGCACCTTCTGGGCCTTCTCCTTGTCGCGCCGCTGTACTCAGCCTTACGCTGTTCAACAAGCTGCTCGACCTTCTTGTAGCTCTGGAGGTCATGGCCCTTGGTGCGGTGGATCTTGCAAGATCGCTTGTCGGAGCCGCCCCGCTTGTCCGCCGCCGCCACAGATCGGTGGTTACGCCAGCCGCAACCTCCTTGCCGGAGCCACCAGCCTTGGCGTTCTTGTCGCCACCTCCGCTGCGGACCGCTCAACAGCTAGCACTTCTCCGCCTTTCTTTCTTCTATTGTTCCGCCACGCTTTTCTTTGCCGGAGCGGTTTCTCACCGCCGATCCTCGCTTCAGATTCTCTCACGAGTCTCCTCCTTCCTCAAAGACGCGCACACTTGTCGGCCAAGGCATACAGCACCGACGCGTCCTTGACTTTGCACATCGCCATCTCCTCCCTCATCCTGCGGTTCCGCACATTCGATGAAACGCGCTAATCACCGCGCAGGTGGACATCCGGGATGTTGTAGTGCACACGGCTGAATCTCTGAATGAACTTGCGCAGGACTCTCCTTCCTTCTCGGGCGAGCAGATGAAGGTCACTTTCTTGGCCATGAGGCTTGTGGTCACCGCTGTGAAGGCGCCAACAAACTGATGGCATAGATCTGCCCAAGAAGATATGGAGTTGTCCGGCAAGTGCATGAGCCAGGACCTGACATTGGGTTTGAGTACCAGCGGGAAGTAGTTGGCGAGGATCTTGTCGTATCGTCCCCCCCGCAACTTGCACCGCGATGGTGTAGATGCTGAGGAACTCCGACGGGTGCGTCCTGCCATCGCATTTCTCTCGCACGCCCGCTTGAAGTTCTTCTTGCTTTGGGCCATCGACTTGCCGCAGCTCACGAGTGAACGCAGGGAAACCTACCGTACGGCAAGTCGCTGGTTCTCTGGCGCATGCATATCGACAGAAGGCCCAGCCGCTGGTCCGACCGACGCCACGCTTCTCTTGGCGCCGATGCGAAGTTCGAGCGTCTTCTTGTTGTCGCTCATGAAGAACTTGGCGCTGATCGCGGCGAGCTCGTGGATCTGGCGACGCAGCGGAGTCATTGTCGAGGTGGATCCGGCAGTCGGGGATCTTGGCCTTCGGGCGGAGAGTGCATGGTGGTTGCACCTCCACAAGTCTCGTTGCCACCGCTCGTGCCTTTTGTCGTCTTGCCGCCGGCAAGATGTAGTTGGTTGTCATGGAGCGTCGCTGCTGGCAAAGCCGATGAGACTGGATGGTGGCCCTCCATTCGCCAACCTTGTCGGCTGTTGGAGGGTAGTCGAGGAGCAGTTGGGCTCTCGCCAAGGCTTCCACTGGAGTGGTGGGTGGCAATGGTGAACGGTGCGAGGAGCGGGATATGCTCGGACTTCTAACTATGTTAGAAGGAGCAGCATCCCGCCCAGCGACCGCATACCTCGCTCGTGCCAGCATGTTGGCGTGCACGCTGGTCTTGAGGGCCTCGAGATCTTCCAGCTTGGTCTTGATCCAACGAGCGTATGGTATTGTGAATACCATGACGCTGTTGGTCCCGCGCCTCCTGAGACAGGCGCGGGACATGTACGGACGCCGAGGTTTGTGCGGCCTTATCCTTGGACTTGGCAGCGTCACAAACTCCTTCGCCGGCGCCCGTTCTTCCGCCAGTGTCTGCTCCACCACCCGTTTGCTCCGGTGATGGTGGGTTCGACGCGGACGGCTCCGCCGCCAAGCCTTCTTCTTCGTGGCATGTTGATGAAGATGTTGAAGATGATGAAGATGTTGCTCGTGTGAACGCCGGATCAGGTTCACACAGCCTCGACGCCTTACCTGGCGCGCCAAAGATGTCGGGGAGGCTGATCGGACCCACGAACACCTATGGGACCGGCGGACCGAGTCCCTTTTGGTTCGGAGGGGGGCGGAGATCGCATGAAGAGTGGATCGAGGCGAAGCACATGAGCAGTTTACCCAGCTTCGGAGCTCTCCGGAGAGATAATACTCCTCACTGCTTGTCGATTTGTATTGTGTTCTTGCTAGGGAGCGCGAGAGCTACAAGATACTCCAGCTGCTAACGAGACCTAGCGTAAGAGAGTTCGAACCCCCTCGTTGCTATGCATGGGCCTCCTTTTATATGCACAAAGGGGCTCCGACAGTGGCAACATAGATGAGGGTACAAATGGAAAACAAAGTGGTTGGTACACCTACTTGTACAAAGGTACAGCAGTACTCTACCTAACCCCGACGGCAAGGGACAAAAGCATTAAATGCCCATCCTCGTCGCCTAAACAAAGGCAACATGGACCGTCAGAGCGCCACCGCCGCCACGATGGCAAGCTTGTCGGCCGCCGCTTATCGCCGCTGCTCCCGCTGGCTGCACAGCCTCTTGACACGCTGATGCATGGAATGGTCCCATGGCGACACGTTGGTGGATGAGCTGGAGCAGAGATGAAGAGAGGTTACTGCCGCGGCAAGTGCCTTGTCAGCGGTTGAATCCTTTGTCGCGTCCAGGAGGCTTGTCGCTCTCGAGCCTTCCCGGCAAGCTCCTCTTGCCGGGTCTTGTCTTCACGTGCCTTGAGTGGCCTTCCGGCAAGCTCCTCTTGCCGGGCCTTGTCTTCTTG
Organism: Aegilops bicornis; assembly: GCA_021605145.1. Lineage (NCBI taxonomy): Eukaryota > Viridiplantae > Streptophyta > Magnoliopsida > Poales > Poaceae > Aegilops > Aegilops bicornis. Next base: position 395,237,939 of record CM038673.1, on the reverse strand, counting down.
GTTAAATACTTTGTTCTTGAATGGCTCCAAAGGAACCACGGAGGATCATGGCGGTGACCAGTGCAAGCCTTGCTGCTGGTGTCAGAATCGCCCGTGCACAAGTTCGGGATACTAGGGTACCCCTACTCTAGTACACCGACAACACCGTATGTGTGCAACTCTGTAGAGAGATCATTGTTTCGGTCTTAGTTCGTGAGTGCCTCCCGAAGGGCCGCCCGTGTGACCGTCTGAGTTTTGAAGGTCCTCCCGAAGGGCTGTCCGAGTGACCTTTCGAGTTTCGAAGGTCCTCCCGAAGGGCTGTCCGTGACACCGTCCGGGGGGCTGTTCGACCGCCTCCCGGAGGGCTGTCTTAGGAGCAGATGTCACAACCGGTTTTTCAATAAAAATATTTATTGAGAAACCGACCTATAAAATCCAGTGTGAGGAAAATCCTCCATACCAGTAGACAAAATCTTGATGCAATGAGCCAGTAGCATATGATATATTATGTGGTCGAAATGAAGTTGCTCAACAATTTATTACAAGCACGCCAATAATTATACATAGTGGCGGATATGACACTGATGGAGTGGTGGCATACTACCGACTCGTGGTAAAGTGGTGGAATAACACGCTGGAGTGGGAGATATGACTCCTACCTTTGGCGGCTCATCGAGCGCCGAGGTGAGGCTCGGTGAATTTATTTGGGTAGCGAAGCGAATATATCACAAAGGACTAATCCAGGGTCGACGAGACCGACCGGGATTCCTCTAGGCATCGGACTCGCTATCGAACTCTTCATCCATGAGATCGCCTTCGTCACATCCGCCAAATCAACAAGCCAGGTGAGTACTTTGAAGGTACTCGCAAGACAGTTCGGACAAAAGATATAACAAATGTATGCATGAATGTGTCATGAATAATTTAACAAAGCACAATCAATAGCAAGGTAAGTAAAAAGGGAATCGGCGGTAGTCCGCTCGAAAACCCAAAGAAGGTAAACTCAAAACCGATCGGTGTCCGGGCGACGCCTCAAGGGTGAATAACTAAATAAAGCATGCCACGATCGAGCGTCTAAGCGACACCTCATAAAGGGCTTATATTGAAAGAAAAGACTTGCGTCGCAAATGGCCATCCGAGCGACATCACGTAAAGGGCTTATAACAAAATTAAATAATAACAATGCCGCGATCGGACGTCGAGCGACATCGCAGAAAGGGCTTATAATTAAAGTAAACAATAACAATGTCATAATGGACGTCCCCGAGCGACATCACGTAAAGGGCTTATAACAAAATTAAATAATAACAATGTCATAATGGACGCCTAAGCGACATCACGTAAAGGGCTTATAACAAAATTAAATAATAACAATGCCGCAATGGACGTCTGAGCGACATCGCAGAAAGGGCTTATAACAAAATTAAATAATAACAATGCCGCAGTCGGACGTCTGAGCGACATCGCAGAAAGGGCTTATAATTCAATATTCATAACTGACAAGAAATGGTGCTCACGGAAAATATTCATCACAAGTTAATAAGCGGGTTAGTCCATTCACAGGAAAATAAACATTTTAACACTCATATGGTTCTTAGGAGTTTCTGTCACCGAGACTGACCCTTGACAAGATAGGATGAACACAGTACTTGGACATTGATAAGATGAATTTCAAGAATTGTGACTCTGCAGAGTTTGTACTAAAATTATCCACAACCAATGGATTTCCGTAGTCACAAAGGACTAGTTCCGTTTACGGTATTTCGGAGAAAACACAGCTAACCAGTACACACCCATCCTACCTCACGTTGCCAGGAATCACCCTAGACGACATTCAAGAAAAACTTTGAGACGGGAGATCACAATCTCGAATAGCATGGGATCAAATTTATATATCGCCATTTAAGGGTACCCCCTCTCGGTCCCAAATGGAAACACCCATGCCCCCGACCGGATGAAAGGCTTTAATCCAGGCCATGGAACCCTCATCCCGCCTCTCGATTTGGTGTGTACCAGGAAGTGGTTTGCAACTTACTAAGCCGTATCCCTTGCAGAAAACATGTGGTAGTACGAAAAGGGAGACGGACGGAATTTGATCGATTTATGTTGACACTGGGTCAACGATGCGGCATAATCTTGGCATGCTACAACACTGCCATCTTACCCATTCTCATGCCAACTCATGGCCATGCAACATGTTTCCAACAACTCATGGATTTCCCGAAACTCACTTGCCTCAACTCTTATGAGATAAACTTTCATCGAGATGCTCATGAACATGCCATGATACTAAATTAATGCAAACATGCCCAAACACTCATCACATCAAAAGTTCAAACATGCTTGCCTGGTTCGGAGTAGTCGGGGCCTAGCTCGGTGAAGTTCGCGGTCCCGTCACCTCCTTCGGTATCTACGGTATACAAAAAATATACGCACTAACGTAAATACAAAGGGGTGCTCAAAATAATATTCCAAATATTTTTCAAATAAATCGGACTAGACAAAATTTTGAAGAGGACAGAAAAAGAATCACTCAAAAATCCCTTTCTGTTTAAAAGTTATAAGAGTTTTGGTCCAAGGACCCATCTGTAATGAAACAGAAAACTCTCAGGGGCCTAAGCAGAAAAGTGCAGAAAACGATTCAGTTTGGAAAGCGTATTTTGCCGAACACGCTTTCAGAAAACGGTTCAAAAAACAGAGAGGTCGACGGGCGGGTCCCACCCGTCAGTTTGAATATTCAAAAGAGGCGGCAGAGCACGACGGTGCCCGAGAGTCATGGTGGTCGCCGCGGCGATCCACGGCGAGGCAGGAGATCGGAGGGTACCTCCGTGTTCGGGCATCATTCCGCGTCGGTGGTGGTGGTGGTCGCCGGTGAGCACCACGTCGACAATGCCCTTGCTCCGTGGACGGTGGTTCGGGTGGTCGTGGGCCTCGTCGGAGAGAGAGCTGGGGTCAAATTGGAGTGGGGTTAGCCTTCTATAGGTGCCATGAGGCTACGGGCAAGTCCAGTATGGAGAAGCTCTCACCGGCGAGAACGCTGCCGAGCTCAAGCGGACGGAGTTGGCCGGAGTCGAGGAAGAAGGGCCCTCGAGGCTCTTCCAAAGGGTCGGACGGGTCCGGTGAGGTGGTGGAGGTGTGCGGGGCGAGAGCGAGCTTGGAGGCGCTATAAATAGCCGGCCCGAGGCGGTTGCCGCAAACGGGATAAGTCCGGCGAGTGATTACGGCGGCGCTGTGGCTGGGCAGTTGGTTTAGGGGCTTGAGCACTGACTAGACGTCGTAACGAGCCCATCCCGGTGCCCAACTCAGCAAGGTGGGGAGGTTACGCCCCGATCTCATCGAACGGCCGTGCGGCACGCGTCGGCGGCGAGGGCGTGCCCTGTGCGTGCCAGGCCACGGCGACGGTACTGCATGCGTGTGCTGGCAAGGGAGATGGCCACGCGGAGCTCCCAGGTGGCTTGGGCGGCGCCGAACGGCGTTGTGTCGTAGGGTGCCTTCTGTCGGCCGCCACGGGAGGTCCCGACGCCGCAGAAGACGCCGGCGAGGGCGGCCCAGGGTGCCACCGACGCCAGGAACCGGCCAAGCGTCGTCAAGGCACTGGACAGGGAGGAGGGGCTGCGGCGAACGCGCCAGCGACTGCTGACGCCAGCGGATGAACTCTGAAACTACGAACATTTACGAAAATGCAAAGAAACAAAGGCTTGCTGTGTGTTCGACGGAATGATTTTGGTATGTGGGAGTTTCTCCTTGAGCTGATTTTGGTGGAGTGGCCTCTCATTGCATCTGGGGTTGCCTGAATTTTGGTGGAATTTTTGGAGAAGAGGAGATATGAATTTCATCAAATTTGACAAATCTGGTCCAAACTTGCAGAGACTGAAATTTGAAATTTTGAAAAGAAGAAGAGTGGATCTTGATTGTTCTAGGTTGTGGGTACCAAGGACTATCCAGAATAGTTGGTTTAAGAACAAAACTCAAAGGCATTTAGGTACTTGCTTTGCAAATCACCTAGGCTCAAAATAATGGACAGAATTGTTTTGGGAAAAGAATTTAATGAAATAAAATCCAAAAATGACTTGGACTTGTTGGGACAGAATATTTGAATTGTCCCAAATGGGAAGGAGGGGTTTTGGGAAGATTTTTCCACATGAGGCATGGCAAAACCATGGATGGTTTTCAAATAAGAGAAGACCCAAAACTCCTAGGGTTTTCTTCTAAAAGAAAAAATAAATCCCAAAAACAATTCATGAGAAGGGGGAAAATCAGAAGAAAGGTTTTTAATAACCAACACCAGAGTTGAAGAAGATGCCAAAATAAAATCTTTTGTCAAAGGGAAAATTCTTGAGAGAAGGAGATTTTTGGAAGGGTTTAAATGACCTCCTTCAAAACCAACAAAGTTTTTGCTGAAAACCAAAACAAATTTTTTTGGAGTGCTACAGCAGATGAGGGTATACATCCTCGCGGTTGGGAGGTTGTAAATCCTAGTCTGGGATCTCAGATCACCGATCGTCATCGACTCTACTTCCCGCTGCTCTATGAGTCGGTAACGAAAAAGATCAAACCATGTATGCAGTCTCCATAGTGGTCCTGGGCTGGTGCGTAGGTCAGGAAATTTTTGTTTTCTGCTGCGTTCCCCTTCATATCTAGGGTTTGCAAACAATCGCCTCAACCTTGGAATTAAAGGCAAGTACCAAGCAACTTGAACGGGATTCATGTCTTGATCTCGTCGTCCTATTTGTACTTGTCCTTTCCTCTCCTGTGCTTGTATCATGCATGCTTGCATGTGGGACATGCACGAAAATCTTTGTACTCATCACGGTACAATATACAATCCTTCACACAAGCGTGTATCTTCTGTACTTCAAGTTCCAATGGGCAAACAATTTTGTTTGCTTCATTCGTGCTTCTGGGGAGCACATTTATCTTCCGGAAGAATATCTTTGAAAATACCTAAGATCTCTGTGAAGCCCTTGTTTGATAGACCATTTGCTGCTTTAAATCTGAGAAGCGCGAGGGTGGCACTCAACCTGGAATATTTCTTTTTGCAACCTGGATACAATTCTTTCTTGGAGTCAGCATCAATGGTTGGAAGATCCTTGTACCCAATCATATCCTTTTTTGGGCCCTCGAAATCTGCAAACATAGCAGCAAAATCTGGCATATCAAGATCGTCATCATCTGCGTCGATGTCTTGGTTTTCCAGTGGGCGTTTTGGCTTTCCGTTGTTCCATTGGTAGCTTGACGCCTCTGCCCCGATGTTAGATTCAACATCCATGTGACACTGATCGGGGTTTGGCATCTCACTGCCCTGGGTATCTTCATCCATGACCTCCTCTTCACCGTGTCTGGTCCAACGTGTATATCCATCCATTAATCCCCTAGAGAGTAAGTGCATCTGGACATCTGCAACTTCATGTGACTCTCTATTGGCACAATCAGTACATGGACACAAGATGTAATCCGCATCACCAATTCTCCTCTTTGTACTTTCAGCCAAATTCATGAACTCTGTCACGCCACTGATAAAATCTGCGGTTTTCCGATTCTTCATCCATCGAGATCGTTCCATCTGCAGCAGACGAATGGCAATTAAAAACAAAACAACAACATTAATACACGGATTAACTGCTGCCCAGAGATGCGTGCATAAATCACAAGGTTTTATTTTAATAATTACTGAGGGCGCTCCATGTTGTTATCCAGACGTGCAATGACAAAAATTAATGGCCAGTCAATTTACACGCAGAGTACTAGTACAACTCTACACTTAAGAATTGAATACCTTAATTAATCCACTCACAAAAAGAATACCTTAATTAATTAGCCATGCGGCGACCTCCACCCAGCAGACAGACAAGCGCGATGCGGCGGCACGCCGAGACAGCAGTGTCGGGGAGCAAAGCTTAGTGCGGCTGCCGCCTGAAGTTCGACCTCCACTATCCCACCATCGACCGCGATGGATGTGGTCGAATCACGCCACCGCCGACCTCGATGGTTGAGCTCCTCCTATCTCCCGCCGTAGACCGAGGATTGACCTCCTATGACGCCGCCACCGCCCATCGACCGAGGATTGACCTCTTCTCCGGTAGCCGCTGCCTAGGCCGCTGCCGCCATCTCTATATGCAGAGCAGCTGTTTTTTTACGGATATCCGCGGAGTGGCTGTTTACACGGTATCTCACCATAACTCAATTATATGGATAGGGTAGTACATCACATACGGTTATGTAACGGCAACCGTGTCTAACCTACGCTGTCTTCTCACACAGTTTGGTGCGGAAATCGTGTGTGACGTTGTAATACCCAACACAAATGACATGTACAAACAGTGTGTTGTATACAACATATATATAGTGCCATTAGTAGTTCCTGACCGTTAGCTTATCTCCATAGTTTCCCCATTTCGTTAGCTTATCTCCATAGTTTCCCCATTTCCCCCAAATCCCTACATATCCTCCAAATTCCCTCGCGTGGCGCTGACATTGGGGGAATGCGGACGAGTGATGATGATGGTTTCGGTGCGGCTGCTCCTGCTCGTATCGCCGCCACGACGGTGGTCGCTGCCGAGCACTTGCCTAAGGTCATCAGAAGGCAGGTGTACTACGGATCCAAATCATCCTGTCAGGTTCCAATCTATCCCGATCTTTTTTAGCATGTCCAAAGTATGGCTCCTTGCTGAATCCATCCTGAATGACCCCCCCCCCCCAGGAAAGCAGTGTACTGCCAGATTCGGAGCTTGACCCCAGACTCCTGCAACACGAGTTCGACTCCGAGTTTTGCGCCACCGAGAAGTACCAAAATCTGAGTTGTGTGCACATGCACACTCCTGCTCGATGTGTATGCACGGAGGGATTCGACATTGGCAGGCGGTTTCTCAGTTGCCCTTTAGAGGTTAGTGCTTATTAAGTTCTTCATTTTACTTCAGTTATTGCCATCGCTCATCCATAATACTATTTAACATTGGCGAGGATATGAGGCTTGTGCCTTTGTTAACCGGGCTGGATGAAGAATGGCATGGCAGGGCTCGAAGTGTTATCACCAAGCTCGTAGAAGATAACGTAAAGCTGAAGAAGAAACTGGCTGATCTGGAATGTACAATCAGTACGATGAAGCAAGAAAGAATCAATCACAGGCAACAGATGAAAGCAAGAGACAAGAAGGAACTAGCATGTGTAGTTGTGGTTGTCGCATTAGCCATGTTCTATGTGTTGTTTGCAATGATGATTAGGGGTTTTGTTTGATAGTATTGCTAAAGCACATCTAGATGTGCTCTAAGTAATGCACATCTAGGTCCTATGCCATTGATATTACGTGAAGATTCGTGCAGATATTTTTCTTTGTCTTTTTCTTTTCCTTTCTAGTTTGATTATTACTGGCTTTATCAATAAGAAGAGCTCAATGTATTGCTTGCCAACTGTCCTACTCCGTTCGTACCGGTACCGGTGCATAATCCCAAAACTCGTCCCTTGTTTTTGTCCGGGAAAAGGAAACCTGCCAAATAGCCAATACGAGTCCTGCGCAACCCCGGGAATTTGGAACGACTGGGTACAAATAATTGCGGTTGATTATATCAGCGGTTAGATAATACAGTTGGGGAACATAGTAATTTCAAAAAAAATCCTACGCACACACAGGATCACGGTGATGCATAGCAACGAGAGGGGAGAGTGTGTCCACGTACCCTCGTAGACCGAAAGCGGAAGCGTTAGCACAACGCGGTTGATGTAGCCGTACGTCTTCACGATCCGACCGATCTAAGTACCGAACGTACGGCACCTCCGAGTTCAGCACACGTTCAGCTCAATGACGTCCTGCAAACTCCGATCTAGCAGAGCTTCACGGGAGAGTTCCGTCAGCACGACGGCATGGTGACGGTGATGATGTTGCTACCGACGCAGGGCTTCGCCTAAGCACAGCTACGATATGACCGAGGTGGATTATGGTGGAGGGGGGCAACGCACACGGCTGGGAGAGATTAACAGATCAACTTGTGTGTCTAGAGGTGCCCCCCTGCCCCCGTATATAAAGGAGCAAGGGGAGGAGGCGGCCGGCCAGGAGGAGGGAGCGCCAGGGAGGAGTCCTACTCCCACCGGGAGTAGGACTCCTCTTTTCCTAGTTGCAGTAGGAGGGGGAAAGGAAGGGAAGGAGAGAGGGGGAAGGAAAGGGGGCGCCCCCCCCCCCTCCTTGTCCAATTCGGACTAGAGGGGGAGGGGGCTCGCGGCCAGCGCTAGCCGCCCCTCCTCATCTCCACTAAGGCCCAATAGACCCATTACTTCCCCCCGGGGGCGGGGGGGGGGGAGCTGGTAACCCCCGGTACTCCGGTAAAATCCCGATTTCACCCGGAACACTTCCGATATCCAAATATAAGCTTCCAATATATCAATCTTTATGTCTCGACCATTTCGAGACTCCTCGTCATGTCCGTGATCATATCCGGGACTCCGAACTACCTTTGGTACATCAAAACGCAAAACTCATAATACCGATCATCATCTAACTTTAAGCGTGTGGACCCTACGGGTTCGAGAACTATGTATACATGACCAAGACACGTCTCCGGTTAATAACCAATAGTGGAACCTAGATGCTCATATTGGCTCCTACATATTCTACAAAGATCTTTATTGGTCAAACTGCATAACAACATACGTTGTTCCCTTTGTCATTGGTATGTTACTTGCCCGAGATTCGATCGTCGGTATCTCAATACCTAGTTCAATCTCGTTACTGGAAATTCATTTTACTCATTCCATAATACGTTATCCCGCAACTAACTCATTAGTTGCAATGCTTGCAAGGCTTATAGTGATGTGCATTACCGAGTGGGCCCAGAGATACCTCTCCGATGATCGGAGTGACAAATCATAATCTCGAAATACGCCAACCCAACAAGTACCTTTGGAGACACCTGTGGAGCACCTTTATAATCACCCAGTTACGTTGTGACGTTTGGTAGCACACAAAGTGTTCCTCCGGTAAACGGGAGTTGCATAATCTCATAGTCATAGGAACATGTATAAGTCATGAAGAAAGCAATAGCAGAATACTAAATGATCAAGTGCTAAGCTAACGGAATGGGTCAAGTCAATCACATCATTCTCCTAATGATGTGATCCCGTTAATCAAATGACAACTCATGCCTATGGCTAGGAAACATAACCATCTTTGATCAATGAGCTAGTCAAGTAGAGGCATACTAGTGACACTCTGTTTGTGTATGTATTCACACAAGTATTATGTTTCCGGTTAATACAATTCTAGCATGAATAATAAACATTTATCATAATATAAGGAAATAAATCATAAATTTATTATTGCCCCTGGGGCATATTTCCTTCAGTCTCCCACTTGCACTAGATTCAATAATCTAGATTACACAGTAATGATTCTAACACACATGGAGCTTTGGTGCTGATCATGTTTTGCTCGTGGAAGGGGCTTAGTCAACGGGTCTGCAACATTCAGATCCGTATGTATCTTGCAAATTTCTATGTCTCCCACCTGGACTTGATCACGGATGGAGTTGAAGCGTCTCTTGATGTGCTTGGTTCTCTTGTGAAATCTGGATTCCTTTGCCAAAGCAATTGCACCAGTATTGTCACAAAAGATTTTCATTGGACCCCATGCACTAGGTATGACACCTAGATCGCATATGAACTCCTTCATCCAGACTCCTTCATTTGCTGCTTCAAGCAGCTATGTACTCGCTTCACACGTAGATCTTGCCACAACGCTTTGTTTAGAATCGCACTAACCGACAGCTCCACTGCTCAATGTAAACACGCATCCGGGTTTGTTATTTAGAATCGTGGGATCAAGATATCTAAGCTTGCATCGACGTAACCTTTTACGACTAGCTCTTTGTCACCTCCATAAATGAGAAACATATCCTTAGTCCTTTTCAGGTATTTCAGGATGTTCTTGACCGCTGTCCAGTGATCCACTCCTGGATCACTTTGGTATATCCATGCTAAACTTATAGCAAGGCACACATCAGGTCTGGTACACATCATTGCATACATGATAGAGCCTATAGCTGAAGCATAGGGAACATCTTTCATTTCCTCTCTATCTTATGCAGTGGTCGGGCATTGAGTCTGACTCAACTTCACACCTTGTAACACAGGCAAGAACCCTTTCTTTGCTTGATCCATTTTGAACTTCTTCAAAACTTTGTCAAGGTATGTGCTTTGTGGAAGTCCTATCAAGCGTCTTGATCTATCTCTATAGATCTTGATGCCTAATATGTAAGCAGCTTCACCGAGGTCTTTCATTGAAAAAATCTTATTCAAGTATCCTTTTATGCTATCCAAAAATTCTATATCATTTCCAATCTGCAATATGTCATCCACATATAATATCAGAAATGCTACAAAGCTCCCACTCACTTTCTTGTAAATACAGGCTTCTCCAAAAGTTTGTATAAATCCATATGCTTTGATCACACTATCAAAGCGTTTATTCCAACTCCTAGAGGCTTGCACCAGTCCATAAATGGATCGATGGAGCTTGCACACTTTGTTAGCTCCCTTTGGATCGACAAAACCTTCTGGTTGCATCATATACAACTCTTCTTCCAGAAATCCATTCAGGAATGCAGTTTTGACATCCATTTGCCAAATTTCATAATCATAAAATGCGGCAACTGCTAACATGATTGGGACAGACTTAAGCATCGCTACGGGTGAGAAAGTCTCATCGTAGTTAATCCCTTGAACTTGTCGAAAACCTTTTGCAACAAGTCGAGCTTTGTAGACAGTAACATTATCGTCAGCGTCAGTCTTCTTCTTGAAGATCCATTTATTCTCAATGGCTTGCCGATCATCGGGCAAGTCAACCAAAGTCCACACTTTGTTCTCACACATGGATCCCATCTCAGATTTCATGGCCTCAAACCATTTCGCGGAATCTGGGCTCACCATCGCTTCTTCATAGTTCGTAGGTTCGTCATGGTCTAGTAACATAACCTCCAGAACAGGATTACCGTACCACTCTGGTGCGGATCTTAGTCTGGTTGACCTACGAGGTTCAGTAGTAACTTGATCTAAAGTTTCATGATCAATATCATTAGTTTCCTCACTAATTGGTGTAGGTGTCACAGGAACCGGTTTTTGTGATGAACTACTTTCCAATAAGGGAGCAGGTACAGTTACCTCATCAAGTTCTACTTTCCTCCCACTCACTTCTTTCGAGAGAAAGGATCCAAATTTACCAACAAAAGTGTTTCCTTCAGATCTGTGATAGAAGGTGTACCCAACAATTTCCTTTGGGTATCCTATGAAGACACATTTCTCTGATTTGGGTTTGAGCTTATCAGGTTGAAGCTTTTTCACATAAGCATCGCAGCCCCAAACTTTAAGAAACGACAACTTTGGTTTCTTGCCAAACCATAGTTCATAAGGTGTCGTCTCAATGGATTTCGATGGTGCCCTATTTAACGTGAATGTAGCCGTCTCTATAGCATAACCCCAAAATGATAGCGGTAAATCAGTAAGAGACATCATAGATCGCACCATATCTTGTAAAGTACGATTACGATGTTCGGACACACCATTACGCTGTGGTGTTCCGGGTGGCGTGAGTTGCGAAACTATTCCGCATTGTTTCAAATGTAGACAAAACTCGTAACTCAAATATTCTCCTCCACGATCAGATCATAGAAACTTTATTTTCTTGTTAAGATGATTTTCCACTTCACTCTGAAATTCTTTGAACTTTTCAAATGTTTCAGACTTATGATTCATTAAGTAGATATACCCATATCTGCTTAAATCATCTGTGAAGGTGAGAAAATAACGATACCCGCTGCGAGCCTCAACATTCATTGGACCACATACATCAGTATGTATGATTTCTAACAAATCAGTTGCTCGCTCCATAGTTCCGGAGAACGACGTTTTAGTCATCTTGCCCATGAGGCACGGTTCGCAAGTACCAAGTGATTCATAATCAAGTGGTTCAAAAAGTCTATCAGTATGGACTTTCTTCATGCGCTTTATACCAATATGGCCTAAACGGCAGTGCCGCAAATAAGTTGCACTATCATTATCACCTCTGCATCTTTTGGCTTCAATATTATGAATATGTGTATCACTACTATCGAGATTCAACAAAAATAGACCACTCTTCTAGGGTGCATGACCATAAAAGATATTACTCATATATATAGAACAACCATTATTCTCTGATTTAAATGAATAACCGTCTCGCATCAAACAAGATCCAGATATAATGTTCATGCTCAACGCTGGCACCAAATAACAATTATTCAGGTCTAAAACTAATCCCGAAGGTAGATGTAGAGGTAGCGTGCCGACCGCGATCACATCGACTTTGGAACCATTTCCCACGCGCATCGTCACCTTGTCCTTAGCAAATCTTCGCTCAATCCGTAGTCCCTGTTTCGAGTTGCAAATATTAGCAATGTAACCAAGATCAAATACCAGTGCTACTGCGAGCATTAGTAAGGTACACATCAATAACATGTATATCACATATACCTTTGTTCACCTTGCCATCCTTCTTACCCGCCAAATACTTGGGGCAGTTCGCTTCAAAGGACTACCGCTAGTAGTAGAAACACTCAGTCTCAGGCTTAGGTCCAGACTTGGGTTTCTTCTCTTGAGCAACAACTTGTTTGTGGTTCTTCTTGAAGTTCCCCTTCTTCTTCCCTTTGCCCTTTTTCTTAAAACTGGTGGTCTTGTTGACCATCAACACTTGATGCTCCTTCTTGATTTCTACCTCTGCAGCCTTTAGCATTGCGAAGAGCTCGGGAATTGTCTTATCCATCCCTTGCATATTATAGTTCATCACGAAGCTCTTGTAGCTTGGTGGCGATGATTGAAGAATTACATCAATGATGCTATCATCGTAAAGATTAACTCCAGTTGAATCAAGTGATTGTTATACCTGCACATTACGAGTATATGCTCACCGACGTAACTATTCTCCTCCATCTTGTAGTTGTAGAACTTATTGGAGACTTCATATCTCTCAATCCGGGCATTTGCTTGAAATATTAACTTCAACTCCTGAAACATCTCATATGCTTCATGACGTTCAAAACGTCGTTGAAGTCCCAGTTCTAAGCCGTAAAGCATGGCACACTGAACTATTGAGTAGTCATCAGCTTTGCTCTGCCAGACGTTCATAACATCTAGTGTTGCTCCTGCAGCAGGTCTGGCACCTAGCGGTGCTTCCAGGACGTAATTCTTCTGTGTAGTAATGAGGATAATCCTCAAGTTACGGACCCAATCCGTGTAGTTGCTACCATCATCTTTCAACTTTGCTTTCTCTAGGAACGCATTAAAATTCAATGGAACAACAGCACGAGTACTAAGTTCATGATAAATTAGAGTTCAAGTAATCATATTACTTAAGAACTCCCACTTAGATAGACATCCCTCTAATCATCCAAGTGATCACGTGATCCATATCAACTAAACCATGTCCGATCATCACGTGAGATGGAGTAGTTTTCAATGGTGAACATCACTATGTTGATCATATCTACTATATGATTCACGCTCGACCTTTCGGTCTCAGTGTTCCGAGGCCATATCTGCATATGCTAGGCTCGTCAAGTTTAACCTAAGTATTCCGCGTGTGCAAAACTGGCTTGCACCTGCTGTATGTGAACGTAGAGCTTATCACACCCGATCATCACGTGGTGTCTCGGCATGACGAACTGTAGCAATGATGCATACTCAGGGAGAACACTTATACCTTGAAATTTAGTGAGGGATCATCTTATAATGCTACCAACGAACTAAGCAAAATAAGATGCATAAAGGATAAACATCACATGCAATCAATATAAGTGATATGATATGGCCATCATCATCTTGTGCCTTTGATATCCATCTCTAAAGCACCGTCATGATCACCATCGTCACCGGCTTGACACCTTGATCTCCATCAAAGCATCGTTGTCGTGTCGCCAACTATTTCTACTACGACTATCGCTACCGCTTACTGATAAAGTAAAGCAATTACATGGCGATTGCATTTCATACAATAAAGCAACAACCAAATGGCTCCTGCCAATTGCCGATAACTCTGTTACAAAACATGATCATCTCATACAATAAAATTTACCATCATGTCTTGACCATATCACATCACAACATGCCCTGCAAAAACAAGTTAGACGTCCTCTACTTTGTTGTTGCAAGTTTTACGTGGCTGCTACGGGCTGAGCAAGAACCTTCTTACCAATGCATCAAAAACCACAACAATTTTTCGTTAGGTGTGCTGCTTTAACCTTCAACAAGGACCGGGCATAGTCATACTCGATTCAACTAAAGTTGGAGAAACTGACACCCACTAGCCACATTGCGGTGCGGCACGCCGGTAGAACCAGTCTCGGCGTAGAAGCGTCTGGCGTAATGTCGGTCTGAGCCGCTTCATCCAACAATACCGCCGAATCAAAGTATGAAATGCTGGTAAGCAGTATGACTATCATCGCCCACAATTCTTTGTGTTCTACTCGTGTATATAACATCTAAGCATAGACCTGGCTCGGATGCCACTGTTGGGGAACGCAGTAATTTCAAAAAAAATCCTACGCACACGCAAGATCTATCATGGTGATGCATAGCAACGAGAGGGGAGAGTGTATTCCACGTACCCTCGTAGACCGTAAGCGGAAGCGTTGTGACAACGCGGTTGATGTAGTCGTACGTCTTCATGATCCGATCGATCCTAGTACCGAAAGTACGACACCTCCGCGATCTGCACACGTTCAGCTCGGTGACGTCCCATGAACTCTCGATCCAGCTGAGTGTCGAGGGAGAGCTTCGTCAGCACGACAGCATGATGATAGTGATGATGAAGCTACGGCGCAGGGCTTCGCCTAAGCACTACGACGATATGACCGAGGTGGATTATGGTGGAGGGGGACACCGTATGTCTATGGGGTGCCCCCTCCCCCGTATATAAAGGAGTGGAGGAGGGGGAGGGCCGGCCCTCTCTATGGCGCGCCCTAGGGGAGTCCTGCTCCCACCGGGAGTAGGATTCCCCCCTTCCAAGTAGGAGTAGGAGAGGAAGGAAGGAGGAGAGAGGGAGGAAGGAAAAGGGGCCCGACCCCCCTCCCAATTCGGATTGGGCTTGGGGAGGCACACCCCCTCCTAGGCCACCTCTTCCTCTCTCCCACTAAGGCCCATTAAGGCCCATGTACTCCCCGGGGGGTTCTGGTAACCCCTCCGGTACTCCGGTAAATGCCCGAACTCACCCGGAACCATTCCGATGTCCAAACATAGGCTTCCAATATATCGATCTTTATGTCTCGACCATTTTGAGACTCCTCGTCATGCCCGTGATCACATCCGGGACTCCGAACAACCTTCGGTTCATCAAAACACATAAACTCATAATACCGATCGTCACCGAACATTAAGCGTGCGGACCCTACGAGTTCGAGAACTATGTAGACATGACCGAGACTCATCTCCGGTCAATAACCAATAGCGGAACCTGGATGCTCATATTGGTTCCTACATATTCTACGAAGATCTTTATCAGTCAAACCACATAACAACATACGTTGTTCCCTTTGTCATCGGTATGTTACTTGCCCGAGATTCGATCATTGGTATCTTAATACCTAGTTCAATCTCGTTACCGGCAAGTCTCTTTACTCGTTCTGTAATGCAACATCTCGTAACTAACTCATTAGTCACAATTCTTGCAAGGCTTATAGTGTTATGCATTACCGAGAGGGCCCAGAGATACCTCTCCGATACTTGGTGTGGCAAATTCTAATCTCGATCTATGCGAACTCAACAAACACCATCGGAGACACCTGTAGAGAATCTTTATAATCACCCAGTTACGTTGTGACGTTTGATAGCACACTAAGTGTTCCTCCGATATTCGGGAGTTGCATAATCTCATAGTCATAGGAACATGTATAAGTTATGAAGAAAGCAATAGCAATGAACTGAACGATCATCATGCTAAGCGAACGGATGGGTCAAGTCAATCACATCATTTTTTCTAATGATGTGATCTCGTTTATCAAATGAAAACTCTTTGTCCATGGTTAGGAAACTTAACCATCTTTGATTAACGAGCTAGTCAAGTAGAGGCATACTAGTGACACTCTGTTTGTCTCTGTATTCACATGTACTAAGTTTCTGGTTAATACAGTTCTAGCATTAATAATAAACATTTATCATGATATAAGGAAATATAAATAACAACTTTATTATTGCCTCTAGGGCATATTTCCTTCACGAGATTCGATCGTCGGTATCATCATACCTAGTTCAATCTCGTTACTGGCAAGTCTCTTTACTCGTTCCGTAATGCATCATCCCGTAACTAACTTATTAGTCACATTGCTTGCAAGGCTTATAGTCATGTGTATTACCGAGAGGGCCCAGAGATACCTCTCCGATACTCGGAGTGACAAATCTTAATCTTGATCTATGCCAACCCAACAAACACCTTCAGAGACACTTGTAGAGAATCTTATAATCACCCAGTTATGTTGTGATGTTTGATAGCACACAAGGTGTTCCTCCGGTATTCGGAAGTTGCATAATCTCATAGTCAGAGGAATATGTATAAGTCATGAAGAAAGCAATAGCAATAAAACTTAACAATCATTATGCTAAGCTAACGGATGGGTCTTGTCCATCACATCATTCTCTAATGATGTGATCCCGTTCATCAAATGACAACACATGTCTATGGTAAGGAAACTTAACCATCTTTGGTTAACGAGCTAGTCAAGTAGAGGCATACTAGGGACACTCTGTTTTGTCTATGTATTCACACATGTACTAAGTTTCCGGTTAATAAAATTCTAGCATGAATAATAAACATTTATTATGATATAAGGAAATATAAATAACAACTTTACTATTGCAACTCTAAGAGGCTTGCACCAGTCCATAAATGGATCGCTGGAGCTTGCACACTTTGTTAGCACCTTTAGGATCGACAAAACCTTCTGGTTGCATCATATACAACTCTTCTTTAAGAAATCCATTAAGGAATGCAGTTTTGACATCCATTTGCCAAGTTTCATAATCATAAAATGCGGCAATTGCTAACATTATCAGACAGACTTAAGCATCGCTATGGGTGAGAAGGTCTCATCGTAGTCAACTCCTTGAACTTATCGAAAACCTTTCGCAACAAGTCGACCTTTGTAGATAGTAACATTACCATCAGCGTCTCTCTTCTTCTTGAAGATCCATTTATTCTCTATGGCTTGCCGATCATCGGGCAAGTCAACAAGAGTCCATACTTTGTTCTCATACATGGATCCCATCTCAGATTTCATGGCCCCAAGCCAATTCGCGGAATCTGGGCTCATCACTGCTTCCTCATAGTTCGTAGGTTCGTCATGGTCTAGTAACAGGATTACCGTACCACTCTGGTGCGGACCGTACTCTGGTTGACCTACGAGGTTCGGTAGTAACTTGGTCTCAAGTTTCATGATCATCATCATTAACTTCCTCGCTAATTGGTGTAGGCATCACTGGAACTAATTTCTGTGATGAACTACTTTCCAGTTCAAGAGAAGTACAATTACCTCATCAAGTTCTACTTTCCTCCCACTCACTTCTTTCGAGAGATACTCCTTCTCTAGAAATGATCCATTCTTAGCAATGAATATCTTGCCTTCGGATCTGTGATAGAAGGTGTACCCAACAGTTTCCTTTGGGTATCCTATGAAGACACATTTCTCCGATTTGGGTTCGAGCTTATCAGGTTGAAACTTTTCACCTAAGCATCTGATACGTCTCCAACGTATCTATAATTTTTGATTGTTCCATGTTGTTTTATTATCAATCTTGGATGTTTTATAATCATTTTATATCATTTTTTGGTACTAACCTATTGACATAGTGCCAAGTGCCAGTTGTTGTTTTTTTCCGTGTTTTTTACATCACAGAAAATCCTTATGAGACGGAGTCCAAATGCCACGAAACTTTACGGCGATTTTTTATGGACCAGAAGGAAGATATTGGGACCTGGTTGCACCTGGGGGGAGTCCCGAGGAGGGGGAAACCCACTGTATGCTGCCGGAGGCCCAGCGCGCTACGGTGGGTTGTGCCCACCTCGGGTGCCCCCGGACAGCCTCTTTGCTCTATAAATACCCAAATATTCTAGAAACCCTAGTACGGTCGATGAAATATTCATCCAGCCGCCGCAGAGTCCAGAACCACCAGATCAAATCTAGACACCATCTCGGATGGGGTTCACCACCTCCATTGGTGCCCCTCCGGTGATGCGTGAGTAGTTCTTTGTAGACCTTCGGGTCCGTTGTTAGTG
The DNA here is from genome assembly GCA_021605145.1 of Aegilops bicornis. Lineage (NCBI taxonomy): Eukaryota > Viridiplantae > Streptophyta > Magnoliopsida > Poales > Poaceae > Aegilops > Aegilops bicornis. Next base: position 395,219,680 of record CM038673.1, on the reverse strand, counting down.
GCTAGATGGCTTTCTCTCTCGCTCGCTGAATTCTCAATACAATGGTCTCTTAGAGATCCATATGATGTAACTCTTTTTGCAGTGTGTTTGTTGGGATCTGATGAACTTTGAGTTTATGATCAGTCATATCTTCTTATATCCATGAAAGTTATTTGAGATTCTTTGATCTCTTATATGCATGATCTCTTATAGCCTCGTATTTCTTCTCTGATATTTGGGTTTTGTTTGGCCAACTTGATCTATTTATCTTGCAATGGGAGGAGGTTCCAGGTAGTGGGTTCGATCTTACGGTGCTTGATCCCAGTGATAGAAAGGGAACCGACACATATGTATCGTTGCTTCTAAGGATAAAAGATGGGATCTATATCTATGCAATAGATAAACGGATCTTGTATACATCATGTCATCGTTATTATTGCATTACTCCGTTTTTCCATGAACATGATACACTAGATGCATGCTGCATAGCGGTCGATATGTGGAGTAATAGTTGTAGATGCAGGAAGGAGTCGATCTACTAATCTTGGACTTGATGCCTATGTATTGATCATTGCCTGGATATCGTAATAATTATTTGAGGTTTTATCGATTTCCCAACAATAATTTGTTTACTCACCATTTGCTATCTTTCTCGAGAGAAGCCACTAGTGAAACCTACGGCCCACGGGTCTTCTTTCTCATATATTTGCTTGCGATCTACTTTTCTTTTGCATTTTTATTCAGACCTATTAAACCAAAAATACAAAAAAACTTTGCTGCACTTTGTTTTATTTGCGATCTATTATTTCAATCTACTACAAATTTCTGGCATCGTTACCCAAAATGGATTGACAACCCCTTTAACACGTCGGGTTGCGAGGTGTTGTTATTTGTGTGCAGGTGTTGCTTACGTTGTGTTGCTTGGTTCTCCTACTGGTTCGATAACCTTGGTTTCTTCACTGAGGGAAATACCTACCGTCGCTATGCTGCATCATCCCTTCCTCTTTGGGGAAATACCGACGTAGTCCTAGGAGACATGAGATTTTCTGGCGCTATAGTCAGAGAGCGATCAAAAGGAATTTCTGGCGCCGTTGCCGGGGAGGATCTTCAATATAACCAGGTTCCTAATTACAAATCTCATCTCTTGGATAGTTACGGGAAATCAAAGGGGTTATGATGAAAACCAACTAAGGATTGCTAAAGATTCCATGGATAATATGTTTTATGTTGTGTTTACAAAACCATATGATGAAAACACCTCTAAGAAAACTAAGAAGAAGAAGGATGACAAAACTTAGATCCTTGCTTTATGCCTAGCTAAGGGCGTAAAATTATAGTGCTTGTTGGGAGGCAACCCAATGAATAAAATTTATTTTTGCCTTTTGCTTTCTGTTCTTGTGTGTTAGCACAATTATGCTACTGTTATGATTGTGTTTTTTGTGTTTTAATTAGTGTTTGTACTAAGTAGAACCAATAGGATCTTCTTGGGTGATAGTTGTTAGATCTTGCTGAAAAAGACAAAAACTTTGCGCTCACAAAATTAATTCTCATTTTTTATCAGAAAGAGATTTTGCCTTGATTCTTTTTGCAAAAGATTAATATACAAATTTCTCAGGTCTTTCTTTGTTTTCAGAATTTTTGGAGTTCCAGAAGTTTTCGTTTAAGTCAGATTGCTACAGACTGTTCTGTTTTGATAGATTCTGTTTTCTTTGTGTTGTGTGCTTATTTTGATGGCTCTATGGTTTCCTTTGATGAGTTTTTGCCATAGAAAAGTTGGGATACAGTAGATATAATACAAAAACAATATATGAATTGGTTTGACAAAGCACTTATAGTAGCGGTTTACTTTCTTACACTAACGGATCTCACGAAGGTTTTGTTGAGTTTTGTGTGGTTGAAGTTTTCAAGTTTTGGGTTATCTTACGATGGATGAAAGAAGGATAGAAGAGCCTAAGCTTGGGGATGCCCCGGCATCCCAAGCTATTATCCAAGAATGAGCAACCAACTAAGCTTGGGGATGCCCCCCGAGTGGCATCCCCTCTTTCTTCTAACGACCATCGGTATTTTACTCGAGGCTATATTTTTATTCGTCACATGATATGTATTTTGCTTGGAGCGTCTTGTATTATATGAGTCTTTGCTTGTTTTATTTTGTGTTTTAAGTCATCAATCCTTGCTGGACACACCTATTTAGGAGAGCCAAAATTATTTCATGACTTGTTAGAATTGCTCTCTATGCTTCACTTAAATTTTTATGAGCAATGGACTTGCTCTAGTGCTTCACTTATATCTTTTTTAGCACGGTGTGCTTAGTATTTTTTGAAGAAATTCTCTCTTACTTCACTTAGATTTATTTGAGAGTTAGTAAAATTTTGAAGAAATTCTCTCTTGCTTCAGTTAAATTATTTTGAGAGAAAGAAAATTTGTTATGCTCATGATCTTCACTTATATTTGTTTGAGCTTATGAAAAGCAACACATGAAAATTAGTCCAAAAGTGATAGATATCCAAGAAGGATAAAGAAAAAAAATGTCATGAAGATCATTGGACAAAATAAACTTGATTCTTAGTAATAGTTTTGAGATATGATGATGTGATATGTGAGTTATGTTGATGAGTAATTGTGCTCTAGTAAGAATATTGGTGTTAAGGTTTGTGATTCCCTATGCATGCATGGAAGTCAATAATCATGCAATGAAAATTATATCCTACTTGTGGTGCATTATTCGGTGTTATTTATACTTAATGCTTGCTTATGAGATTATTCGTTTCTTGGTTGGTCGCTTCTCAATCTTTTGCTAGCCTTCATTTTGCACTAAGTATGGCCTCTACTTGTGCATCCAAAATCCTTTAAACCAATTTTGCCACATGAGTCCACTATATCTACCTATATGCGGTATTCTTTTGCTATTCTAAGCAAATTTTCATGTGCCATCTCTAATTTTCAAAATAAACTTCTCTTTTGTGTGTTTGTTTCGCTCGCGGAACGGTAACGGGTGGCTAATATTTTCCATGCTAGATGTGCTATTCTCACGATGAGTGTTTATTCACTTGTCATTGCATGAGAGTAAGGCAAAGGTACTAGGGATGCCCAGTCCCGAATTGCAAAACAAAATTGAATTTACTTTATGTTGTCAAATAATAAATTCCTTGGAAAGTGTTGGTATGGAAGGCACCCGTGGATACGTTTAGCCATGGAAAGTGAAAGTATGGTGGAAAAAGGAATAAACTTTATTTTCTATTTGGGAACCGCCTATGGCATATCTAAAATGGAAAGTGTTCAGAATTCTGAGTCATTTTCTTTGGTGGCATGGATAAATGTTTTTATCTCTAAGTTTTTCGCTTTGAGCTCTGGCACCTCTACAAATCCCTACTTCCCTCTACGAATGGCCTTTCTTTTACTTTATGTAATTTTTATTTTTGAAATTTGAGTCTCCATCTTCTCTTATAAAAGCACCAACTAGGAGGCAATATGATCGTACTTAAGTATTGGGTGTAGCTAATATTCGGTGTGCTTCATGAATGGATCAATTTTTGGGCATGATGGGCTAGGGATAACTTATTTTAGCGTTGATATCTTGAAAGACATGTTTGCTTGTTGATATGCTTGAGTATCTAAATTATTATGTCAAAACTAGACTATTGCTTTGAATCACATAAAAGTCCAAATGTCCATGCTATAAGGAAAAGAATATGATATGACATGATAAACATCACTCCACATCAAAAATTCTGTTTTTATCACTTACCTACTCGAGGACGAGCAGGTGTTAAGCTTGGGGATGCTGATACGTCTCCAACGTATCTATAATTTTTTATTGTTCCATGTCGTTTTATTATCAATCATGGATGTTTTATAATCATTTTAGAGTCATTTTATATCATTTTTTGGTACTAACCTATTGACATAGTGCCAAGTGCCAGTTGTTGTTTTTTTCATGTTTTTTACATCGCAGAAAATCCTTATCAGACGGAGTCCAAATGCCACGAAACTTTACAGAAATTTTTTATGGACCAAAAGGAAGATATTGGGCCCTAGTTGCACCTGGGGGAGTCCCGAGGAGGGGACAACCCACCAGGGCGCGCAAGGAGGCCCAGGCGCGCCCTGGTGGGTTGTGCACACCTCAGGTGCCCCCCGGACCGCCTCTTTGCTCTATAAATACCTCAATATTCCAGAAACCCTAGTACGGTCGACGAATTATTCATCCAGCTGCCGCAGAGTCCAGAACCACCAGATCCAATCTAGACACCATCTCGGATGGGGTTCACCACCTCCATTGGTGCCTCTCCGATGATGCGTGAGTAGTTCTTTGTAGACCTTAGGGTCAGTAGTTAGTAGCTATATGGCTTTCTCTCTCTCGTTGAATTCTCAATACAATGGTCTCTTGGAGATGCATATGATGTAACTCTTTTCGCGGTGTGTTTGTTGGGATCTGATGAACTTTGAGTTTATGATCAGTCATATCTTTTTATATCCATGAAAGTTATTTGACTTTCTTTGATCTCTTATATGCATGATCTCTTATAGCCTCGTATTTCTTCTCTGATATTTGGGTTTTTTTTGGCCAACTTGATCTATTTATCTTGCAATGGGAAGAGGTGCCCGGTAGTGGGTTCGATCTTACGATGCTTGATCCTAGCGACAGAAAGGGAACCGACACGTATGTATGATTGCTACTAAGGATAAAAAGATGGAATCTATATCTACGCAATAGATAAACGGATCTTGTATACATCATGTTATCGTTCTTATTGCATTACTCCATTTTTCCATGAACTTAATACACTAGAGGCATGCTGGATAGCGGTCAATGTGTGGAGTAATAGTAGTAGATGCAAAGGTGAGTCGGTCTACTAATCTTGGACGCGATGCCTATGTATTGATCATTGCCTGGATATCATCATAATTATTTGAGGTTCTATCAATTGCCCAACAGTAATTTGTTTACCCACCATTTGCTATCTTTCTCGAGAGAAGCCACTTGGGAGACCTACGCCCCCCGGGTCTTCTTTCTCATATATTTGCTTGCGATCTACTTTTCCTTTGTATTTTTATTCAGATCTATTAAACCAAAAATACTTTTCTGCACTTTATTTTATTAGCGATCTATTATTTCAATCTACTACAAATCTCTGGCATCATTACCCGAAAGGGATTGACAACCCCTTTAACACGTCGGGTTGCGAGGTGTTGTTATTTGTGTGCAGGTGTTGTTTACATTGTGTTGCTTGGTTCTCCTACTGGTCCAATAACCTTGGTTTCTTCACTGAGGGAAATACCTACCGTCGCTGTGTTGCATCATCCCTTCCTCTTTGGGGAAATACCAACGTAGTCCTAGCAGACATGAGCTTTTCTGGCGTTATAGTCACAGAGTGATCAGCATCGCAGCCCCAAACTTTAAGAAACTACAACTTAGGTTTCTTGCCAAACCACAGTTCATATGGTGTCGTCTCAACGGATTTCGATGGTGCCCTATTTAACATGAATGCAGCCGTCTCTAAAGCATAACCCCAAAATGATAGTGGTAAATCGATAAGAGACATCATAGATCGCACCATACCTAATAAAGTATGGTTATGACGTTCGGACCTGACATTACTGTTGTGGTGTTCTGTGGCGTGAGTTGCGAAACTATTCCACATTGTTTCAAATGAAGACCAAACTCATAACTCAAATATTCACCTCGACGATCAGATCATGGAAACTTTATTTTCTTGTTACGTTGATTTTCCACTTCACTCTGAAATTCTTTGAACTTTTCAAATATTTCAGACTTATGTTTCATTAAGTAGATATACCCATATCTGCTCAAATCATCTGTGAAGGTCAGAAAATAACGATACCTGGCCATGAAGCCTCAACACTCATCGGACCGCATACATCAAGATGTATTATTTCCAATAAGTCGCTGGCTCGCTCCATTGTTCCGAGAACGGAGTCTTAGTCATCTTGCCCATGAGGCATGGTTCGCAAGCATCAAGTGATTCCAAAAGCCCATCAGCATGGAGTTCCTTCATGCGCTTTACACCAATATGACCTAAACGGCAGTGCCACAAATAAGTTGCACTATCATTATGAACTTTGCATCTTTTGGCTTCTGAAAGCACAAGTGCTCCCTGGGTGATTTTGGTAATTAATGTCAACATATCTCCTGTTGGACTAACACTTTTACCTAGTATGTTTCAGACAAGTTCAACAATGGAGTGGCATGGACTAGAGGATGTGGAACCCCTTCAAGATGCTAAGACAAAGGATTGGCTCAAGCTCCAAGCTCAAGACTCTACACTTTCTATTTTAGTGATCCAAGATCACATTGAGTCTATAGGAAAAGTCAATACTATCAAGAGGGGATGAGATGTTGCTTAATGAGTTTCTTGCTCTACAGTGCTTAGTGATATGCTCCAAAGCCCTCAACTACTTTCTCACATCCACATATGTCCTAAACCAAAAGTCAAACTCGGCCCCACCGATTATTTCTATCTGGCGCCACCGAGTTCAGATGTCTTAGCCACTGCCACAAACCCTAGGCAAATCGGTTTCACCGATAGGGATCTCGGTCTCACCGAGATGGGATTGTAATCTCTCTGTGTATGTCCATTACCAAATTCGGTCTCACTGAGTTTAAGTAATCGGTACTACCGAGATTACAATGCAAACTCTCTGGTTAACTTATTACCAAAATCGGTCCCACCGAGTTTGTGTAATCGGTCTCACCGAGTTTGTGTAATTGGTCTCACCGAGATTACGTTATGCCCTAACCCTAACCACATCGGTCCTACCGAGTTGCATGTCGGTACCACCGAAAATCCTAACGGTCACTAGATTTGCTAAATAGGTCCGACCGAGTTTACCAATTCGGTCCCACCGAGTTTGGCGAGTTGTGTGTAACGGTTAGATTTTGTGTGGAGGCTATATATACCCCTCCACCCACTCTTCATTCGTGGAGAAAGCCATCAGAACGAACCTACACTTATAGCATCCATTTTCTGAGAGAGAACCACCTACTCATGTGTTGAGGCCAAGATATTCCATTCCTACCATATGAACCTTGATCTCTAGCCTTCCCCAAGTTGCTTTCCACTCAAATCTTCTTTCCACCAAATCCAAATCCCGTGACAGAGAGTTGAGTGTTGGGGAGACTATCATTTGAAGCACAAGAGCAAGGAGTTCATCATCAACACACCATTTGTTACTTCTTGGAGAGTGGTGTCTCCTAGATTGGCTAAGTGTCACTTGGGAGCCTCTAACAAGATTGTGGAGTTGAGCCAAGGAGTTTGTAAGGGCAAGGAGATCGCCTACTTCGTGAAGATCTACCACTAGTGAGGTAAGTCCTTCGTGGGCGACGGCCATGGTGGGATAGACAAGGTTGCTTCTTCATGGAACCTTCGTGGGTGGAGCCCTCCGTGGACTCGCAAGAACTGCTACCCTTCGTGGGTTGAAGTCTCCATCAACGTGGATGTAAGATAGCACCACCTATCGGAACCACGACAAAAACATCCGTGTCTCCAATTGCGTTTGAATCCTCCAAACCCTTCCATTTACATTCTTGCAAATTGCATGCTTTACTTTCCGCTGCTCATATACTCTTTGCATGCTTGCTTGATATGTATTGTGAGTGTTAAACTTGTGCCTAAACTCCACTTAAACTTAAAGAAGTTAAAAGCTGCAACTTTTGGTACTTAGTGTCTAATCACCCCCTCTAGACACCTCTTCTCGATCCCTTTCAATTGGTATCGAGACTTTGGTCTCCATTGCTTTGGTTTAAACACCATTGGAGGAAGATGGATGAGTCTACTATTGGGAGTCTTAGACATAGAGTGCCTATACTTGATGGAGAGTATTTTCATGAGTGGAAAAATGAGATGCTTGTGATTTTCAATCAATATCATTTGAACAAGTACATTGCTAGCCCTTGTGCACCTCATGTTGATCCTATGCATCCCACCCTTGATGAGTCAATTGACATGATTCACAATATTAGAACTGCCGAACTTATCATTAGAGGCTTGCCTAGAAACTTGATAGGATGTTTGCCTACTCTTAAGTGTGCCTACACCATATGGAAATTTCTCAAAGAACGCTTTCCAAATTATTCCTTGAAAAATCTAGATGAAATTCTCCATAAGTCTATTGACTTGAGTAAGATGAATTCTAGTGATCCTATGTTTGGTGATTGTTTGTTTGAGCTTACAAACCTTATGCGTGCCAAAGGAGATGTTGGAATTATTAGTGATATTATTTGCGAAGCTATAAAAATTCATAAGCAAGATCATTGTAAAACTCACTCTAACGAATCACCCTCTCTAGGATTTGATCCACCACATGACGATGTTGAACATGGATACTATGATGAGGATGATGATAGTGACTTCGATCTTGATGATGCAATGAGACACTTTGGTCTTATGGCAAATCTTCAGGGATATGTGGCAGGAGGAAAGGAATGGGTTCTTGATAGCGGATGTACCGATGACATGACCGGAGATAAAGACATGTTTCAGGAGCTTGCTGAAAACGATGGTCCTCGAAAGTATGTCACTTTTGGTGATAATTCAAAGGGTAAGGTGGTTGGCCTTGGTAAGGTGGCCATCTCACATGATAGCTCCATACAAAATGTCATGCTCATTGAATCTCTTGGCTACAACTTACTTTCAGTATCTAGACTTGCAGATTTCGGTTTCAATGTCCTATTTACTGAAGTAGATTGCCAAGTGTTTCGTAGAGATAATCATAAAATGGTGTTTACCGGTGTACGTAGAGGTGATCTATACATTGTTGATTTCATTAAAAAGGCTCAACCCAGAACTTGCTTTATTGCTAAATCCTCTAAAGGTTGGTTGTGGCATAGACGATTAGGTCATGTTAGCATGCGAAACCTTGACAAGCTTATTAAAGGAAATCATATCCTTGGAGTTAACGATGTCATATTTGATAAGGATAGACTTTGCAGCGCTTGTCAGGAAGGTAAACAGGTTGGAGGAAGGCATCCCGTGAAGAACATCATGACCACAAGGAGGCCACTCGAGCTACTTCATATGGATCTCTTTGGTCCCAATGCTTACAAAAGTCTCAGTGGAAATTCTTTTGGTCTAGTTATAGTTGATGATTTTTCAAGATTTACGTGGGTGTTCTTTCTCGATGATAAATCGCAGGTTCAAAAGATCTTCAAAAACTTCGCTAGGAAGGCCCAAAATCAATTTGAAGTGAAGATCAAGAAGGTTCCCAGCGACAACGGAACGGAGTTCAAGAACGCAAATGTGGACACCTTTCTTGACGAAGAAGGGATTTCGCACGAGTTCTCGGCTACATACACACCTCAACAAAATGGAGTTGTTGAGAGGAAGAACCGTATGCTCATCGAAATGGCGAGAACGATGCTTGATGAGTACAAGATGCCGAAGCACTTTTGGGCGGAAGCGGTTGAGACAGCTTGTCATGCAACAAATCGCTTGTATCTTCACAAGCTACTCAAGAAGACAAGATACGAGCTTCTCACCGGTAACAAACCCAAAGTCGGATACTTCCGAGTATTCGACTCAAAGTGCTACATTCTTGATAAGCATCGTCGTTCTAAATTTGCTCCTAAGTCTCATGAAGGCTTCCTACTTGGTTATGGCTCAAACTCTCACACATACCGTGTCTACAACAATTTCACCCGAAAGGTTGAAGAAACGGTAGATGTGAAGTTTGATGAATCTAACGGCTCACAAGTAGAGCAATTGCCAATTGATGTAGGAGACAAAGACCCCTCGGAAGCAATTCAAGACTTGTCTATTGGCAACATTCGTCCAACGGAGATGAAGGAGAGTACCTTGTCCGTCCAAGTGGAAGCTTCTACCTCACGACAAGGTGAACCAAGAGTTGATAGGGAAGCATCCACAAGTGGGACACACCAAGATGAAGAAACGAGGAAGTGCACCAAGATGAACGTCAACAACCTCCTTCTCCACCACGACAAGAGAATGACAACGCCAACAATGAAGAAGGCCAAGAAGAAGAACAAGATGAAGAATATGTTCAACCAAGACCCAAGCAAAAGCTTTCACGAGTTCGAGCAAGAATCGCTAAAGACCATCCCGTCGAGAAAATCTACAATGATATCCAAACCGGAGAATCACTCGCTCTAAAACTCGTTTAGCTAACTTTTGTGAACACTATTCATTCATCTCTAGCATTGAACCTATGAAGGTTGAAGAAGCATTGGAAGATCCGGATTGGATAAACGCCATGCACGAAGAGCTACACAACTTTGAGAGAAATCAAGTCTGGACATTGGTTGAGAAGCCCGACAACAACCACAACATCGTCGGTACCAAATGGGTGTTTCGCAACAAGCAAGATGAAGACGGACAAGTAGTTCGCAACAAAGCACGTCTCGTCGCCCAAGGCTACACACAAGTCGAAGGTATGGACTATGGTGAGACTTATGCTCCTGCTGCTAGACTTGAGTCCATTCGCATCTTACTTGCCTATGCTAATCATCATGATATCACCTTGTACCAAATGGACATTAAAAGTGCTTTTCTAAATGGTGAAATAGAGGAGGAAGTTTATGTTAAACAACCTCCCGGCTTTGTTAATCCTAAGAAATCTGATCATGTTTACAAACTTCACAAAGCTCTTTATGGTCTTAAACAAGCTCCTAGAGCGTGGTATAAATGCTTGACCAAGTTCCTTATTGAAAAAGGCTTCGAAATCGGAAAAATTGATTCTACTCTTTTTACTAAAAGGGTCAACGGAGAACTATTTGTGTGCCAAATCTATGTTGATGATATTATATTTGGTTCTACTAACCCTCATTTTAGTGAAAAGTTTGGAAAGCTAATGTCGGAGAAGTTTGAGATGTCTATGATGAGTGAACTCAAATTCTTTCTTGGTTTGCAAATCAAGCAAACTAAGGAAGGTACCTTTGTCTCTCAAACAAAGTATACCAAGGACTTATTCAAGAAGTTCAATATGCAAGAATGCAAAGGTATGACTACACCCATGCCTACTAGTGGACATCTTGATTTGACCAAAGATGGTGAACCGGTCAATCAAAAGGTTTATAGCTCTATGATTGGTTCATTGTTATATCTATGTGCTTCACGTCCCGATATCATGCTAAGTGTGTGCATGTGTGCACGATATCAAGCTGCTTCTAAAGAATGTCATCTTAAGGCCGTGAAAAGGATAGTGAGATACTTAATCCATACACCAAATTTTGGCATTTGGTATCCTAAGAGGGCCTCTTTTGATCTTGTTGGCTACTCCGACTCGGACTATGTCGGTGACAAGGTTTATAGAAAGTCCACTTCGGGTACTTGTCAATTTCTTGGCAGATCTCTTGTGTCTTGGTCTTCCAAGAAACAAAACTCGCTATCCTTATCCACCGCCGAAGCGGAATACATTGCCATTTGGTTCATGTTGTGCTCAATTACTTTGGATGACCCAAACTCTTAAAGATTATGGGATATATGTGAAACATGTTCCATTACTTTGTGACAATGAAAGTGCTATCAAGATTGCTCACAATCCCGTGCAACACTCTCGAACTAAGCATATTGAAGTTCTTCATCATTTCATTCGAGATCATGTTGCTAAGGGTGACATTAATCTTAAGCATGTTCGCACCGAAAAGCAATTAGCGGATATATTCACTAAACCACTCGATGAGAAAGTGTTTTGCAGGTTAAGAGGTGAATTGAACATCATTGATGCTTCAAACTTGGAGTAGGAACTCCGACATGAGCTTATGACTAATCCTTGATATTTTTTTATGATGATAATCTTATATCTTGGATATATTTGCACCTTGCATGTTATCTAACCCTTGTAGGTACTTGGATGAATCTAAGTCTATGAGATTGCAACTCACTCACATCTTGAGCAATCTCTACATCACCAAGTCTCTACACAATGGTGGTTGAAGACAAGGACGCATGAAATCGTTCAAACATATCTTTGACAAATTCTATGTTGAGTTTCATGATTGTCATTTTGGATACACAAGTGCTCTTCCTTGCAAGAACTAACCCATGTAGGTAGATGAACTCAAATTCCAAGTGGTGCTCCCAACTCTTGATGAGCTACATCAACCTTGAGCAACCCACACAAGTTCAACTACATGATCACGATCAACACCACCACCCAAGGTATGTTATTCCATCTTAGAGAAGCTTTACTCTAAGACATGAGTCAAAGCAACTCGACAAGATGTGAATACATCGAGATGCTTAAACGAAAAATGGTAACCCCATTTTGAGCTTAAACAATGAGTATGACCTATGATCAAGTGATCTCACTTGACTCCTAAGTCAATATACTCTAACATAGGTGACTTTGTCACCGACCATCTCTAGATGAAGTTCTCTTGTGTTCTTTATTTTTTTGCTCTTGCATTTCTCTCATGCATATTTGTTTCCCCTTTCAAAAAAACTTCATCTAGATTTCTTTTCTTTTCTATTTGTTCTGCATTCCCCGCATCCAATTCATTGCATATCCTTCAGTTAATTCCTTGCAAATCCTTGTGAGATCTTACTTGTCTAGTGAGCTGAGGTGACAAGTGTTTTCTCTGTGATGAACTCGGTCACGCCGGTTTCTTGTCTTCGGTCTAACCGAAATCATTCGTGCAAATCAAGCATACCACTCGGTGCCACCAATTTCACTACAGGAAAAACATTTTGCCACTTATTCCTGCATTACCTTTGATTCAGCTCCACTCCATGAATCTTGTCCTCTACAAGCATCACATTTTTATCGATGCTTTATCTTTGTGACTCAAGGACCAAACCTATTCACGAAAAATTCCAGAAGGCCCTTCTTGGAAATTGATGTCAAAGGGAGAGAGAGAGATCACATCAAAGCCTTATCACTTCAACAGGGGGAGAAAGATATCTCCTGGGGGAGAGAATACTCAAGAAGAGAGTAATCTTCAAGGATCCTAGATGCTTGGTGTTCAAGAGGAGAGATGCCACATGTCTTCTTGAGGGGAAAGACATATTCATATGTGCTTATTTGCATTAGCTCTGTTCATTTGTTTCCTTGAGCTCTGATTTTGCTTTTTGCTCTGATTTTCTGCTCCCTATCTTCTCCCAGTGTCCCATGCTAGATTCAGGGGGAGCAAGACATGTAAGGGAAAGAAATTCTTTAAATTCATTGCACATCTTTACCTTTGGGGACATGTCTATATTCAATGTGGTACTTAGTACTCACTCTCTACATGTCATCCCAGTCTTGGTACTCTTGTGGCTTCTTTTGCTTGCTCGCCAAGAGGGTGTGTCTGTTATCTGACCCTATTTTCACAGGTTCATTCCATCCTAAGCCAACTCAAGACCACAAGGTAAGTATATGCATCACAGTCATGTGTTTGAGGAATTCTTGCTGATGTACATACTGTTTGCAAGAAGGACTCATGAGCATGAAGGTACATTTCCCATATTCACATCATTTGCTCTGATGCATATAGCCAAGATACATGTAACACATTGCTTACTCTATCATGGTTATGCTCTCACATGCTTCTATATTCCATATCCACATGATTGCATACATGTAGGGGGAGCCTATGCATGTTACATGTCTTTCCAAAGCTTTACTCGTTATTATTTATATCTTTATCTAAAGCTTTGATGTATGTTGTCATCAATTACCAAAAAGGGGGAGATTGAAAGCACAAGTGCTCCCTGGGTGATTTTGGTAATTAATGTCAACATATCTCTTGTTGGACTAACACTTTCACCTAGTATGTTTCTGCACAAGTTCAACAATGGAGTGGCATGGACTAGAGGATGTGGAACCCCTTCAAGATGCTAAGAACAGAGGATTGGCTCAAGCTCCAAGCTCAAGACTCTACACTTTCTATTTTAGTGATCCAAGATCACATTGAGTCTATAGGAAAAGCCAATACTAACAAGAGGGGATGAGGTGTTGCTTAATGAGTTTCTTGCTCTACGGTGCTTAGTGATATGCTCCAAAGCCCTCAACTACTTTCTCACATCCACATATGTCCTAAACCAAAAGTTAAACTTGGCCCCACCGATTCTTCCTATCTGGCGCCACCGAGTTCAGATGTCTTAGCCACTGCCACAAACCCTAGGCAAATCAGTTTCACTGATAGGGATCTCGATCTCACGAGATGGGATTGTAATCTCTCTGTGTATGTCCATTACAAAATTCGGTCTCACCGGGTTTGTGTAATCGGTCTCACCGAGTTTGCCTGACCAACTCTCTGGTTAGCTTATTACCAAAATCGGTCCCACCGAGTTTGTGTAATCGGTCTCACCGAGTTTGCCTGACCAACTCTCTGGTCAGCTTATTACCAAAATCGGTCTCACCGAGTTTGTGTAATTGGTCTCACCGAGATTGCGTTATGCCCTAACCCTAACCACATCGGTCCTACCGAGTTGCATGTCGGTCCCACCGAAAATCCTAACGGTCACTAGATTTGCTAAATCGGTCCGACCGAGTTTACCAATTCGGTCCCACCGAGTTTGGCGAGTTGTGTGTAACGGTTAGATTTTGTGTGGAGGCTATATATACCCCTCCACCCACTCTTCATTCGTGGAGAAAGCCATCAGACGAACCTACACTTCCAGCATCCATTTTCTGAGAGAGAACCACCTACTCATGTGTTGAGGCCAAGATATTCCATTCCTACCATATGAACCTTGATCTCTAGCCTTCCCCAAGTTGCTTTCCACTCAAATCTTCTTTCCACCAAATCCAAATCCTGTGACAGAGAGTTGAGTGTTGGAGAGACTATCATTTGAAGCACAAGAGCAAGGAGTTCATCATCAACACACCATTTGTTACTTCTTGGAGAGTGGTGTCTCCTCGATTGGCTAGGTGTCACTTGGGAGCCTCCAACAAGATTGTGGAGTTGAACCAAGGAGTTTGTAAGGGCAAGGAGATCACCTACTTCGTGAAGATCTACCGCTAGTGAGGCAAGTCCTTCGTGGGCGACGACCATGGTGGGATAGACAAGGTTGCTTCTTTGTGGACCCTTTGGTGGGTGGAGCCCTCCGTGGACTCAAGGCAACTGCTACCCTTCGTGGGTTGAAGTCTCCATCAACGTGGATGTACGATAGCACCACCTATCGGAACCACGACAAAAACATCTGTGTCTCCAATTGCGTTTGAATCCTCCAAACCCTTCCCTTTACATTCTTGCAAATTGCATGCTTTACTTTCCGTTGCTCATATACTCTTTGCATGCTTGCTTGATATGTATTGTGAGTGTTAAACTTGTGCCTAAACTCCACTTAAACTTAAAGAAGTTAAAAACTGCAACTTTTGGTACTTAGTGTCTAATCACCCCCCTCTAGACACCTCTTGTCGATCCCTTTCAGCTTCAGTATTATGAATATGTGTATCACTACAATCGAGATTCAACAAAAATAGACCACTCATCAAGGGTGCATGACCAGAAAAGATATTACTCATATAAATAGAACAACCATTATTCTCCGATTTAAATGAATAACCGTTTCACATCAAACAAGATCCAGATATAATGTTCATGCTCAACGCTGGCACCAAATAACAATTATTCAGGTCTAAAACTAATCCCGAAGGTAGATGTAGAGGTAGCGTACCGACGGCGATCACATCGACCTTGGAACCATTTCTGACGCGCATCGTCAACTCGTCCTTAGCCAATCTTCGTTTAATCCGTAGCTGTCGGATGTGGGGTTCCGGCAAAACCCTTAAGGTTCGAACTCTGGGGTGCACACGAAGTCTTTCCCTCCTACCGATCTACGCCCTAGCTCTCTAAGATCTTGCGGACGAACTCGACGAACTCGCAACGCAGAAAGACACGAGATTTATACTGGTTTGGGCCACCGTTGTGGTGTAATACCCTACTCCAGTGTGGTAGTGGTGGACTGCCTCTTGGGCTGATGAGGAACAGTACAAGGGGAAGAACAGCCTCCTGAGGTTGAGGTGTTCTTGTGTTTGCCTAACTTGCGTGAGTATGGACTCGATACCCCTACTGTGGTGGCTAGCTCTACTTATACAGGCCCTGGTCCTCTTCCCAAATATCAAGCGGGAAGGGAGCCAACAACGGCGGGCAAATTTGAAGGGGGACAGCTAGTACAAGCTATCCTGACAAAAGTGGTCCGCGCCTGCAAAAGGCTCTGGTGGTGACGCCGTCTTGGGCTCCACGATGACCTCCACCTTGCCGTCCCGCTGGTCTTCGTCTTGTTGCACCGATAAGGCAACCTTTTCCTGATGCCTCGGTACTCCTCGCTTGCGCTGGCCTCCTTAGCACCAAAGAGGAAACCAGGACGCTGCATGCGCTGGCGCCCGCCTGGTGTCGATCGTCATGGCTTGCATCACGAAAGCTTCGTGAGGTTTGCCCTGCCTTGATATCTCTGCTTCTCGTGAGCCTGCCTGGCTAGGACACTCCTGAGGAGGTCCTGTATCGTCCGCCTCACGAGGGTCTTGGATGTTTTGCTAATGAAGATGGGCCATATGGGCCCGCTGATTTAGCCACGCCGTGGGCTGCAGGCAGGCAAGTCTAGGGACCCCCGTTCCCAGAACGCCGACAGTAGCCCTCGGGCCCAAGGTGCGCTCGGGCTTGGCTTCGCGGCGAAGCCAAGGGTCAAGTGCAGAGCACCGCGGGCCCCAAAAGCCTGTGGCCTCGGTTGAAGCGTGGCGGTTGATTGGACGTGGGCGTCTCCGCTTCCCCACGCTGCCTCGGCAACTGCTTGACCTAACAAAAGGCTGGCGCAGGCAGTACTTGCCTTCATTGCTTCTTCCTCGCCTTGCTCCAGATCCCCTTTCTCGCTCCTCGCCACCGCTACCTCCAGATCCACTCCAGTCTCATCTTGCATCCACGATCCATGGCGCCATGCAAAGCCAGGACCTCCTCAGCACCGGCTTGGTATGAGCCGGCTCTTGAAGTGCCCACCGTCATGGAGAAGAGCCTCGCCTCTATGCGCCTGCTGATGACGGGTGAGAGCAATGAGTGGGGGGAGACCGAGCTCCGGCTTGCCTCCGACATGCCGGAGCCTGAGGAAAGCACTTTCTTCCGCTTCTTCTCGAGCAGTGTTGCCGTCGGGTTGGTTCCTCCCTTCTTCGATTTGTTTTATGAAGTCCTCGACCACTACGGGCTGCAGGCGTTGCATCTCCATCCCAACTTTGTCCTCCTTCTATCCATCTTCGCCTACTACTGTGAGGCGTATCTGGGCGTGATGCCATCCGTGGCGCTCCTGCGCCATTTCTTCTTCTTTCGTGTCAGCGAGGGGCACATCTCCGGATGCGCTAATTTTGTCGCATCCGGCAAGGCCAACTCGATCTCGAGCACCGGGAAAAGGGCCGACAACATTCGATCCAAATGGTTCATGGTGGACGCCAAGCGCGCCGATCCATGTCTGGTGTTGCCAACGGTGGCGCCCTCTTCCAACGGGGGGTGGCCCAAGGCAGAACTTGCTGATGAGCGGGTGTCGTTAGTGTTGGGGCAGATGATGACCGACCTGAAGCTGGGCAACACGAAGGCGGCAAGGGTGATGGGGGTCATGCTCCTGAGGGAGTTCTTGACGCTACGAGTTGCCCCGCTCCAGGCGCGTGCGCCCCCTCTGGGAGCTTGAAGAAGAGGGAAACAAGACTCGCCTGAGGCCGAGGGCCCTTCCTGATGACGAATTGGCTGCCGTCCTGCGTCTCATAGTTGGGGACAACCAGGAGTACCCGCCAAGCACCTTCGTTCCCCTGTTCCAACGCAGGGACCGGGAGGAATTCGTCGCCTCCAGGCCGACCTTTGACGCGCGCGGGCTGGTGCCACCGGTGCTCTCAGGAGCCCCTGCGGCACCAAAGCCGGTGGAGGTGTCCTCTGACGAGTCCCGTGGGGAGGTGGAAGAGGAGGTGGACTCGGAGAAGACTCTTGAAGAGGTGGGGGAGACTCCCCCTCTGAGCAAGGCCGAGATCCTCCACGCCCTTCCTTACGATGCCGAGGCCGACACCCGCCAGGAGGAGAGGGAGCAGCCCCTCATCCCGATGAGGGGTAGGTTGTCGTTGGTGCCTCGCGATGCCGCCTCCGTCTCGACACCTCCTGGGGCTGGCTCCGGCCCTGCCTCCACACCATCTGCCGCCGCCGGAGCCCGCATGCCTACTCCTCAGGTCCCGATGCTGTCAGGCTTAAAGCTCCCCAAGCGGAAGTATGTCGCAGTGGATCGGTAAGTGTCTTAAGCTTCGCCTTGTCCCTGTTGTACTTGTTATTTCCTAACATTTTCCCTCGGTCGATCAGGCCAGCGCCTTCAATGAAGAGGAGGAAGGAGGATACGGCGGCTGTGCCTTCCTCCGCAGAGAAAGGAGGCAGCGGCGCCTGCATCTCCCCGGCCCGGTCGTCCTCGCGAGGCCAAGAGGAACATCGCTATGTGGCATCAGCCCCCATGGCCCCGCTGGCTCCGGAAGTGTCGGCGTCCGGTTCGGCTGGAGAGGTCCCGGCTGCTCCGGAACCCGCAGTCTCCCAGGCCCTGGCGACGACGTCAGCTCCTCCCACTGCTACACCTCCACTCCTTGGTTCTTCTACTCCTGCTGCTGTTCTGGAACACACTCTTTCATAGATGACTTAGTTGTAGGCAGATCTCCTGAGCGCGGACCCACGCCTGGTGGCCGGGCGCCTGGAGATGGCTTCCGGCTGGCTTCACTCCAACTTGGCGGTTCGCGCGACGCTGAGTCAAGCCGCGGTGTCTTCCGAGAAGGAGAAGAAGAGTGCCACCAACGCTGCAGCTGATCGCGAGGTGGCACTGAAGGACGCCAAGGACGCCCGCGACCGCTGCCGAGAGCTGGAGGATGAACTGAAGAGCCTGCGTGACGAGCGTGCCGAAGAAGCACGCTGCCGCCAAGCGAAGGAGGAGGAGGTGAAGGCCCGGGAGGACACCGTCAAGAACCGTGATGCTGAGCTGGCGGAGCTGGAGAAGGCGCAGGCCGCCGAGCGTAGCCGGCTGGAAGGGCTGGAGTGGAAGGTGAAGGCGAGGGAGGCCAATCTTGACGCCAAGGCGCGAGTCCTAGCCGAAGACCATGCGGCCTTTGCTGACATCAAGAAGAGATCTCGCAAGGCGCTGAAGATGCTCTACGAGCATGGCCTGGAGAAGTCGCTGGCCACCGATGAGGACGGCCCCGCCCGGCTAGTTCCTCTCTTGGTGAAGGCGCTCGAATAAGTCGTTGATGGTGTCAGTCCCATGGCGGAGGCAGAAGCTCGCGTCCTGTCTTCAGCTGCATTGACTCGCGTCTTCAGCCATCTGCACCTCCACGACCCCAATGCTTGCCTTGACGAGTTGCTAGAGCCTGTGGCTGAAGATCAATGCAAGGCCGCCGCCGCAGCCGTACAAGGTCAAGTGGAGGCCTTGCTGAAGAAGTTCCGTGGCTTTGTCTCCGCTCCTTTGTCCGACGATGTCGCCGATCCTGCGGCTGGTGGTGAAGGTGAAGACAATGTCGCTCACGAAGGAGCACCTTTCGCAGGCGATGGCGTCGTCCAGGGGTGACCTGCGGCTATTCTCCCGTTTCGTTCCTGCAACCTGCATTAGGCCTCGTGGAGGCGTTTAGACTTTTCATTTGATATTGTGAGGACAATGTGTTTGTAATATTTGCTTCGAGATTTTGCGATTTCCTTCCTATTTTCTTTTACGCTCTGTTTACAGAGTCTGCCTCACAAGATACCTCAACCGCCATTGGGCCGACCAGAGACCAGGACGGACCATGGAGTGAGGGGCTACGTGACCAGTTAGGCTCCTGAGTCGCGATGCTCAGGAGTCCCCCTTGACGCGCAAACAACTTATAGAGAGAGTTCGCGAGGATAGATTAATGTTCTACGTCGGCAGAGCCTGCCTCACAAGATACCTCAACCGCCATTGGGCCGACCGGAGACCAGGACGGACCAAGGAGTGAGGGGCTACGTGATCAGTTAGGCTCCTGAGTCGCGATGCTCAGGAGTCCCCCTTGACGTGCAAACAATCTTCATACCTTCCCTCGCCGAGGCCTCGGGAGGGGCGCACGACGCCCAGGTCCAGGAGACCTGGTTGGGTGGCGGCGCTTACGTGACCCGAGCAGTTTCATGCCCAGCCCCCTCGCACAGCTCTCCCGAGGGGAGACGTTGCGGTGAGGCTGGACGCTGAGCTCTGGGCTCCTTGAGGTTGGTACAACCGTGGGGCCGCCCTCAGTTGTTTATCACTAGCGTGGAGCATAGTGCTTCCGCTTGTGCACGGGCATAGCCGCTCCTCGGCAAAGGTCGACGGCCAAAGACGGAGCATGGTGCTTCCACTTGTGTGTGGGATGGGGCCCCTTCGGGAGGAGCCCTGGCGCAGACAGCCATACCGACACGTGGCTTGCACGGCAGGGCTGCGAGGTGTATCTGGGCACTCGTGAGCCAGCGCGGGACTCGCGAGGCCCTACCTCAAGGCGGGTTGCACCTGGTCTTAAGTCTTGGTGACTATATGTTCCTGCAAGGCGGTTAGGTGCAAGCACTCTACGTCCTCAGGTCCCGACCCTCGAGCGAGCTCAGCCGCCGCTGGTATGCCAGATCGCGATGCTGCGGTCAAGGCCAGGGGGTGAGGGCTGGAGAGCCAGTAAGAGCTCCTGAGTCGCAATGCTCAGGAGCCCCCCTTTTAACGCGCAAGCGAATTGCACGGGGTGGATGGACCCATGATGGGTGACGATCGAGCAAGTGATAACTGTAGGCACGTTAAGCATGGAAGGCAAATCAGCTTGGGTAAATGCAGAAAGATACTTGCCACCGGGTCCGGACCGAGCGGCTTTGGGATGATGCAGCCCGAGGGGCACCCCCAGCAAGGTAAACTAAAGACATAAGCAAAGGGATACATGCCGCAGGGACGGACCCATGCGGCCTGGGAATAATGCAGCCAGAGGGGCGCTCCCAGCTAAACGAGCTTGGAAAATGTCACCTGGTTCTGTTGACGGAGTAGAGTTGGTGCAGCTGAAGGCTTGCGTCGAAGGAATACCTCTTCACAAACCACCAGGGACCTGAGCCTCGGGAGGCTCTGGGGGGTCGGGAGGTTCCCTGAAGACCATCTCCATCTCTTCTAGGACGGCGTGGTACCTGGCCTCCTGAGCCACCAGGACACGGCGCATGTTATACCGATAGGTCGACGCCACGCCGCAAGTCAAGGGCATGCGAACATAGTTGTGTGGCGGGCCCTCGCAACGGCCCACGCGTGAAGGCCAGAAACGCTCCTGAGAAGCAGCCCTGTTGAGCCCCGGGACGTCGATGCAGACGCGCAGCTCAGCATCCTCGCCTGGATGGGGAGCTGCACCTCGTGAGCGGCTGTCACCGCGCATGGCTCTTGCGTCTTGCAGTTCCTGAGTGGTCTTGCTGATGAACTCTTGAGCGGTGGGCACTCCTTGCCCTATGTTCTCCTGAGGGAAACGTGCCGCGAAGCACGTTTCCAAGTGGTGCCCAAGTGCCTCCCTCGTGAGGTTGGCAAGGTCTGAGGCCCTCCAGAAGAGAGCCCCCGAGCCCTGCTCGAGGAGGGCGCTGGGCGTGCCTTCCTATGCGATGGAGGGAGGCGCCCCTGGCGCGGGCGCTGATCCTGACGAGGTTCCAGCTACGACGCCATCCTCCTGAGGTCCGGCGCGTCTCTTTCCTCACATGGGACCGTGATGATCCCGCCGCTTCCCGGCATCTTGAGGACATTGTAGCCGTGATGGGTGACTGCCATGAACTTAGCCAAGGCTGGATACCCGAGGATGGCGTTGTACGGTAGGCGGATATGCGCGATGTCGAAGTCGATGAGCTCGGTGCGGTAGTTCTTGCGCTCCCCGAAGGTGACAGGCAGGCGAACCTGCACAATCGGTGTGGTGGAGCCATCGGTCACTCCTGAGAAAGGCTTGGTAGGCTGAAGCTGCTCATATGGCACTTGGAGGTTGTCGAACGTGTCAACGGACAGGACATTGAGTCTTGCGCCGCCGTCGATGAGGGTCTTAGTGACCTGCACATTGCTGATGACCGGAGAGCAAAACATTGGGAGGACGCCAGCGGTTGCTACGCACTTGAGCTGGTCTGCCGAGTTGAAGGTGATGGCGCACTGGGACCATTTGAGCGGGCGCGTGGCCTCGAGCTTGGGGAGGACTGCGTTCACTTCACGAGCAAACTGTTTGAAGATGCGTTGCAAAGTTGGGGCCTGCACGCCGCCCAAGATGCATGCGATTGCACGCGGCTCCTGGAATGCACCAGCCCCCTCGTCCTGGTGGTGATCGTTGTTCCTTCTTGGTGGCGGCAGCGGGGGAAGACCGGCGTTGCCCTGAGGACGATCCTCATGAGGCTGATCCCTCCAGGCGCCCTTGCGAGGATGGTCCTGCCAGCGGTCCTCACGAGGCCTATCGCGCCGCTCCTGGTGTGGGCCACGGTCGTCCCAACGTCCGCATCCACGTCCTCCTCCGCGGCCGGAGCCCCGGTCGCTACGCTCGGGGCATCGACCGAAGCGTCCTTCGCGGATGGCTCTGAGCTCTTGACAGTCGCTGGTGTGGTGGGTGTTCAGGTTGTGGAAGGCGCAGAACGGCCGTCTGTTCTTAGATGACTCGGGTTGATCTCTGCCCCGCTTGGTGTCCAGCTCCGCTGTGAGCACATCCGCTTCCTTACGCTTCACGTCCTTGGCCTTGGCCTTCTTCTCCTCTGCTCCCGCAGCTGGCAGCTCGAGGAGGGAAAGGCGCCCCTCCTCAGCTCTCGCGCACTTGGTCGCCAGGTTGAATAGCTCCTGAGATGTGCACAACTCCTCGTGGATAGCGAGCTCTTCTTTCATCTTGACATCACGGACGCCGTCTAAGAACGCGGAGATGATGGCCTCGTCTATGACCTTGGGGATCTTGAGACGAGTGTTGTTGAAGCGCTTGATGTACTTCTGGAGGGTCTCCCCTGGCTGTTGCTTGATGCGGCGCAGGTCGCCCGCGGCCGGCGGGCGGTCACGGGTGCCTTGGAAGTTGGCGACGAAGCGTTCGCGCATCTCATCCCATGAGGAGATCGAACCGTGCTGCAAGTTCAGGAGCCAGGAGCGGGCAACATCCTTGAGAGCCATGGGAAACCAGTTCGCCATGACTTTCTCGTCGCCGTTGGCTGCTTCGATGCTCAGCTCGTAGAGCTGCAGGAACCCCGCGAGGCAGATCCGGCTTGAACTTGCCCGGATAGGCGACGCTACGTAGCTCGGGGGTGAAGGCGCGGCAGCCGGCCATGGTTGCCGGGGCCCGCCTCGGAGGTGGAGCTTGGTCTTGATGAGGTCCATGCACCGCCGCTGCAGGCGGCACGCGGTCTTGACGAGGCAGTGCGGGGAGCACTGATGCAGCTTCTCGCGGTCGAGGAATTTCTTGACAGCTTCTCTCTTCGCGCGCGGGCGCCGGGCGTGGTGGGTCACGCCATGGAGCCGCACGCCTTGGTGCCAAGGCACCGTCTTGGGGCAGAGGTGGTGGAGGCGCGCCATGAGCCTCATCGCCCATGGCTGGCGGAGGGTGAGGCAGAGAGAGGGACGACACCGGGGAGCCCCCTGTGGCACGGATGAGCTCGGCGACGCGGTCGAGCCACTCCTCGTAGAGGTCGTCGACCGGGCGGTAGCACAGAAGCTCGTTCGCCGCGAGAAGCGCGGCGAGCATGAGACGAAGAACCGGCCGGGGTCAGGGATGGAGTGGCGGTGCGGCCGTCCTGCCGCACCGATGGATGCAGCGAGGACGCCTGTTGCTCGTTCCCCGTCGGGACGGTGGCAGTGTTGGTGGCGGGAGACGGAGAATGACGAGGTGGCCCGCTGACGGGAGCCGTCTGAGCAACATGGGCGGTGAGGGCAGCCCGACACTCAGCTCGAGCACGGCGAGCGTCCGCCATGGAAACGACGGAGCGACAGAGCGACGGATCGACGAGAAGGGAGCTACGGCGCACCCCTACCTAGCACGCCAAAAGTCGGATGTGGGGTTTCGGCAAAACCCTTAAGGTTCGAACTCTGGGGTGCGCCCGAAGTCTTTCCCTCCTACCGATCTACGCCCTAGCTCTCTAAGATCTTGCGGACGAACTCGACGAACTCTTGACGCAGAAAGACACGAGATTTATACTGGTTCGGGCCACTATTGTGGTGTAATACCCTACTCCAGTGTGGTGGTGGTGGATTGCCTCTTGGGCTGATGAGGAACAGTACAAGGGGAAGAATAGCCTCCTGAGGTTGAGGTGTTTTTGTGTTTGCCCAACTTGCGTGAGTGTGGACTCGATACCCCTACTGTAGTGGCTAGCTCTACTTATATAGGCCCTGATCCTCTTCCCAAATATCGAGTGGGAAGGGAGCCAACAACGGCGGGCAAATTTGAAGGGGGACAGCTAGTACAAGCTATCCTGAGAAAAGTGGTCTTCGCCTGTGAAAGGCTCTGGTGGTGACGCTGTCTTGGGCTCCACGATGACCTCCACCGATAAGGCAACCTTTGCCTGATGCCTCGGTACTCCTCGCCTGCGCTGGCCTCCTTAGCACCAAAGAGGAAACAAGGACGCTGCGTGTGCTGGCGCCCGCCTGGTGTCGATCATCATGGCTCGCGTCACGAAAGCTTCGTGAGGTTTGCCTTGCCTTGATATCTCCGCTCCTCGTGAGCCTGCCTGGCTAGGCCACTCCTGAGGAGGTCATGTGTCGTCCGCCTCGCGAGGCTTGGCCCCTCGCGAGGGTCTTGGATGTTTTGCTGATGAAGATGGGTCATATGGGCCCGCTGACTTAGCCACGCCGTGGGCCGCAGGCAGGAAAGTCTGGGGACCCCCGTTCCCATAATGCCGATAGTAGCCCCTGTTTTGAGTTGCAAATATGAGCAACAGAACCAGTATCAAATACCCAGGCGCTACTACGAGCATTAGTAAGGTACACATCAATAACATGTATATCAAATATACCTTTCACTTTGCCATCCTTCTTATCCGCCAAATACTTGGGGCAGTTCCTCTTCCAACGACCAGTCCCTTTGCAGTAGAAGCACTCAGTCTCAGGCTTAGGTCCAGACTTGGGCTTCTTCCCTTGAGCAGCAACTTGCTTGCTATTCTTCTTGAAGTTCCCCTTCTTCCCTTTGCCCTTTTTCTTGAAACTAGTAGTCTCGTTAACCATCAACACTTGATGCTCCTTCTTGATTTCTACCTCCGCAGCCTTAAGCATCGCGAAGAGCTCGGGAATTGTCTTTTCCATCCCTTGCATGTTATAGTTCATCACGAAGCCTTTATACCTTGGTGGCAGTGATTGAAGAACTCTGTTAATGACACTATCATCAGGAAGATTTACTCCCAGCTAAGTCAAGTGGTTATGGTACCCAGACATTCTGAGTATGTGTTCACTAACAGAACTGTTCTCCTCCATCTTGCAGCTATAGAACTTGTTGGAGACTACATATCTCTCAACTTGGGCATTTTGCTTGAAATATTAACTTCAACTCCTGGAACATCTCATATGCTCCATGACATTCAAAACGTCTTTGAAGTCCCGATTCTAAGCCATAAAGCATGGCACACCGAACTATAGTGTAGTCATCAGCTTTAGTCTGCCAGACGTTCATAACGTCCGGAGTTGCTCCTACTGCGGGTCTTGCACCTAGCGGTGCTTCCAGGACATAATTCTTCTATGCAACAATGAGGATAATCCTCAAGTTACGGACCCAGTCCGTGTAGTTGCTACCATCATCTTTCAACTTAGCTTTCTCTAGGAACACATTAAAATTCAAGAGAACGGTAGCACGGGTCGTTGATCTACAACAACATAGATATGCAAAAACTATCAGGACTAAGTTCATGATAAATTAAAGTTCAATTAATCATATTACTTAAGAACTCCCACTTAGATAGACATCCCTCTAGTCATCTAAATGATCACGTGATCCATATCAATTAAACCATGTTCGATCATCACGTGAGATGGAGTACTTTTCAATGGTGAACATATCTATGTTGATCATATCTACTATATGATTCACGTTCGACCTTTTGGTCTCAGTGTTCCGAGGCCATATCTGCATATGCTAGGGTCGTCAAGTTTAACCCGAGTATTTTGCACCCGTTGTATGTGAACGCAGAGCTTATCACACCCGATCATCACGTGGTGTCTCTAAGACGACGAATCAGAAAGTAACGGTGCATACTCAGGGAGAACACCTATACCTTGAAATTTAGTGAGGGGTCATCTTATAATGCTACCGCCGTACTAAGCAAAATAAGATGCATAAAAAGATAAACATCACATGCAATCGAAATATGTGACATGATATGGCCATCATCATCTTGTGCCTTTGCTCTCCATCTCCAAAGCACCGTCATGATCTCCACCGTCACCGGATTGACACCTTGATCTCCATTGTAGCGTCATTGTCGTCTCGCCAACAATTGCTTCTACAACTATCGCTACCGCTTAGTGATAAAGTAAAGCAATTACATGGCGGTTGCATTTAATACAATAAAGCGACAACCATAAGGCACCTGCCAGTTGCCGATAACTTCTACAAAACATGATCATCTCATACAACAATTTATATGTCATCACGTCTTGACCATATCACATCACAACATGCCTTGCAAAAACAAGTTAGACGTCCTCTACTTTGTTGTTGCAAGTTTTACATGGCTGCTACGGGCTTCTAGCAAGAACCGTTCTTACCTACGCATCAAAACCACAACAATTTTTCGTCAAGTGTGTTATTTTAACCTTGAACAAGAACTGGCTATACTAAAATTCGATTTAACTAAAGTTGGAGAAACAAACACCCGCCAGCCACCTTTATGCAAAACAAGTTGCATATCTGTCGGTGGAACCGGTCTCATGAACGTGGTCATGTAAGGTTGGTCCGGGCTGCTTCACCCAACAATACCGCTGAATCAAAATAAGATGTTGGTGGTAAGCAGTATGACTATTATTTCCCACAACTCTTTGTGTTCTACTCGTGCATATCATCTACACATAGACCTGGCTCGGATGTCACTTTTGGGGAACGTAGCATGCAATTTCAAAAAATCCTACGATCATGCAAGATCTATCTAGGAGATGCATGGCAACGAGAGGGGGAGAGTGTGTCCACGTACCCTCGTAGACCGAAAGCGTAAGCGTTAGGTTAACGCGGTTGAAATAGTCGAACATCTTCACGATCCAACCGATCTAGTACCGAACGTACAACACCTCCGAGTTCAGCACACGTTCAGCTCGATGACGTCCCTCGAACTCTTGATCCAGCAGAGGGTCGAGGGAGAGTTCTGTCAGCACGACGGTGTGGTGACGGTGATGGTGATGTGATGTGCGCAGGGCTTTGCCTAAGCACTACGACGCTATGACCGGAGGAGTAAACTGTGGAGGGGGGCACCGCACACGGCTAAGAGAACAATTGATGATCTATGGGGTGCCCCCTGCTCCCGTATATAAAGGAGGGGAGGAGGAGGCGGCCGGCCAGGAGGCGCGCGCCATGGGGGGGGGGAGTCCTACTAGGACTCCACTCCTAGTAGGATTCGCCCCCACCCCTTTTTCCTTTCTTACTGGAGGGGAAAAGGAAGGAGAAGGAAATGGGGTGCCGCCCCTTCCCCTAGTCCAATTCGGACTCCCATGGGGGGGGGGGGGGCGCGGCCACCCCTTGCAGGATCCTCTCTCTCCACTAAGGCCCATGTAGGCCCAATACTTCCCCGGGGTGTTCCGGTAACCCCTCGGTACTCTGCTGAAATACCTGAATCACTCAAAACCATTCTGATGTCTCCAATATATGAATCTTTACCTCTCGACAATTTTGAGACTCCTCGTCATGTCCGTGATCTCATCTGGGACTCCAAACAAACTTCGGTCACCAAAACACATAATTCGTAATACAAATCGTCATTGAATGTTAAGCATGCGGACCCTACGGGTTCGAGAACTATGCAGACATGACCAAGACACATCTCCGGCCAATAAACAATAGATGAACTTGGATGCTCATATTGGTTCCTACATATTCTATGAAGATCTTTATCGGCAAAACCGCAATAACAACATACATTATTCCCTTTGTCATCAGTATCTTACTTGCCCGAGATTCGATCGTCGGTATCATCATACCTAGTTCAATCTCGTTACCGGCAAGTCTCTTTACTTGTTCCGTAATGCATTGATACGTCTCCAACGTATCTATAATTTTTTATTGTTCCATGTTGTTATATTATCAATCTTGGATGTTTTATAATCATTATATACATTTTATATCATTTTTGGTACTACCCTATTGACATAGTGCCAAGTGCCAGTTGCTATTTTTTGCATGTTTTTTACATCGCAGGAAATCAATACCAAGCGGAGTCCAAATGCAATGAACCGTTACGGAGATTTTTTATGGAGCAGAAGACACCCAATGGGCCAAGGTTGTGCCTGGGAGTGCTCCGAGGGGAGCACAATCCACCAGGGTGCGCCCTGGTGGTTGTGCCCACCTTGGGTGCCCCCCGGACCGCCTCTTTGCTCTATAAATACCCCAATATTCCAGAAACCCTAGGGGAGTCGACAAAAATCAATTCCAGCCGCCATAGAGTCCATAACCACCAGATCCAATCTAGACACCATCACGGAGGGTGATGACCCACAAGTATAGGGGATCAATTGTAGCTCTTTTCAATAAATAAGACTGTCGAACCCAACGAGGAGCAGAAGGAAATGACAAGTAGTTTCTAGTAAGGTAATGTCTGCAAGTGCTGAAATTGTAAGTAGCGGAGTAGTTTGATAGCAAGATAATTTGTAACGAGCAAGTAACGATAATAGTAACAAGAGTGCAGCGGCCAAAACGGTCTCTTATGATAAGCAAAGCGTTCTTGAGGGTACACGAGAATTTCATCTAGTCACTTTCATCATGTTGGTTTGATTTGTGTTCGCTACTTTGATAATTTGATATGTGGGTAGACCGGTGCTTAGGTGTTGTTCTTACTTGAACAAACCTCCTACTTATGATTAACCCTCCCGCAAGCATCCGCAACTACGAGAAAAGTATTAAGAATAAATTCTAACCATAGTATTAATCTTTTGGATCCAATCCGTCCTCATTTAAATAGCGCATAAACCGGGTTTAAGCTTCATCACTCGCAACCCACCATCTAATTGCTACTCCACAATGCATTCCCTTAGGCCAAAATATGGTGAAGTGTCATCTAGTCGACGTTCACATGACACCACTAAGGGAATAACAACATACATACTATCGAAATATCGAAGACATATCAAGTTCACATGATTACCTGCAACATGATTTCTCCCGTGACCTCAAGAACAAAAGTAACTACTCACAAATGATAAACATGCTCATGATCAGAGGAGTATTAATTGGCATAATGGATCTGAACATATAATCTTCCACCAAATAAACCATATAGTTATCAACTACAGGATGTAATCAACACTACTAGTCACCCACAAGTACCAATCTATAGTTTCGGTAACACGATTGAACACAAGAGACGAACTAGGGTTGAGAGGAGATGGTTCTGTTGAAGATGTTGATGGAGATTGCCCTCCCCAAGATGGGAGAGTTGTTGGTGATGATGACGACGATGATTT
This sequence comes from Aegilops bicornis, assembly GCA_021605145.1. Taxonomy (NCBI): domain Eukaryota; kingdom Viridiplantae; phylum Streptophyta; class Magnoliopsida; order Poales; family Poaceae; genus Aegilops; species Aegilops bicornis. Next base: position 395,190,224 of record CM038673.1, on the reverse strand, counting down.
CCCCCTTCAGGAGGGAAGTTCCCTCGATGGAATCGCTCCACCGGAGGGCAAAAGAGCTCCTGCCCAAGTTCCGCCTCGAGACGGCGGCGCCTCATCCCGAAAGTCTCCTCCTTATTTTTCTAGGTCAAAATGACTTATATACAAGAAGATGGGCACCAGAGGTGGGCCGAGGAGGCCACAACCCACCAGGGAAATATACAAGAAGATGGGCACCAGAGGTGGGCCGAGGAGGCCACAACCCACCAGGGCGCACCTGGGGGGCCTGGCGCCTGGGGGCTTGGCGCGCCCAGGTGGGTTGTGCCCACCTGGTGGCCCCCCTCTAGTGTTTATTGGCTCCAATATTTCTTAAATAATCCATAAAAAATCTCAGTGGAGTTTCAGCTCATTTGGAGTTGTGTAGAATTGGTGGCCTAACATAGCTTTTCCAGGTCCAGATTTCCAACTGCCGGAATTCTCCCTCTTGGTGTGTTCCTTGCAAATTATGAGAGAAAAGGCATTAGAATTACTCCAAAAGGCATTATTATGGATAAAAACATTATAAATAACAGTAAGAAGACATGACGAACTGTAGAGGGAAGCAGAGGTTGCCATGCGCTTATTTGTTTGTATGCTCAATCCTTTAGTGCAGGAGAGCATCACGTTGTATTGCCCCTTAAGATGACAACCTTTATTATGCAGTATGTCGCTTTTATTCTTTGTCATCCAAGTTCGTACAAACGCTCAATTTTCTCTTACACAAAATGATCTCACACTTTCAGAAGCGATTTTTATTGCCTTTTTGCATCGATGACGACTTACTTGAGGGATCTTGCTCAATCTCTAGGTGGGTATGGTGGACACTTGAAAAAAGATTTGGGTTTAAGGGTTTTTGGATGCACAAGTAGTATCTCTACTTAGTGCAGAATTTTTGGCTAGCAAAGATAGGGGGCAAGCATCACATGTTGAAGGATCTATGACAATATGACTTCTATGTGAATATAAACAAACATAAATCATTAAGTTGTCTTCGTTGTCCAACGTCAACAATTTTGGCATATAATATTTTGATGAGGGCTCACAATCACAAAAGATTTCTAGGATAGTATGTCTATACGTAAATCTTTTGTTCCCTTATTAATTCTTTCATGAGTTGCATCATCGACTAATGCTATGTTTGTCAATCTCTAATAAAATTTTCTACTTATACTTTTCCTTATGTGGTGCTATCACCTACCATAGGATTAGTGTATAATCTTATCGATTCATTTCCCTTTCTTTTATTTACTTCATTTCTCTTTTTCTTTCTTTCTTATTTCTTTTCTTTATTTGCAACATGAAAGTAAAGAAAGCAAAAACTCAAACTAACTTTATTATATAACTTGCACACAATTACAAGGATAGATCACTAAGCAAACTCTCAAAGAAGAAAGGATCAAACTAAACTTTATTTCATCTAAAAGCAAATGATCAAACTAAGATAAATAAAAGTAAAAAGATAGTGGGATGATACGATATCGGGGCACCTCCCCCAAGCTTGGCGGAAGCCAAGGGGAGTTCCCATATCCGATACTTAGTTCTCCTTTGGTGGTGAAGAAGATGGTGGTGATGAAGAAGAGATCTTGTCCTCGGATCTCCGTGGCAATGGTGGTGGTGAGAAAGTGCAGGGTTTCCCTTTTGCTTCCTCAAGCTTCTGACGGAGAATAAAATTTTCCATCATCAACTCACAATTATCTATCTTGAGTTTTATTATCCTCTTGCATAACGCCTCCATGCTCTCATCCTCGAATCGGGAAGGAACCGATTCATTTTCTTCGTCTTCGGAGGTCCAGCTATAGTGCTCCTCATCCCCATAGGACTTGAGGTTTGCAAAGAGATCAGAAACATAGCTCTCACCCTCGGAGTTTTGGGAGGACATATTTTCAGATCTATGCGGAAAACAGCAAGAAAAGAGAACAAAGGATTTCTCCGAGATACAGTGGTTAAAAGGTTCGGGAAGTATATTTAGATTTTTTTATCTTGGAGGACAAGCATAAGGAAGAAAAACGTAGTACGGAAGGTGTCCCACATGGGCACAACCCACCTGGGCACGCCAGGCTGGTGTCTTGTGCCCACCAGGGGACGCTTCCTGGAAGTTTCTTTATTCCCAAAATTCTAAAATATTCCAAAACTGATAAAAAATATTTTTGCGGATTTTTCGGAGTCCGTTTACTTACCGTATCACGTACCTCTTTATTTTCATGATTCTGGAGTGTTCCGGAAGGACTCTTTTATGTGTTCCTCCGGTGTCAAAGTTTAGATAATATTACTTTCAACATTGATAGGCGTGCCTGAGATATAATGCTTTATACGTTGCCCATTGACAACCTTCAGGTTAGTACCTTCGGAGTTATTTATTTTGATGGCTCCAGACCGGTAAACCTCCTCGATGATGTATGGGCCTTCCCATTTTGAGAGGATCTTTCCTTCAAAAAATCAAAAACGAGAGTTGTACAAAAGAACATATTCTCCAACTTTGGACTCACGCTTTTGAATTCTTTTGTCACGCCATCTTAACTTTTTCTTTGAATAACTTTGCATTTTCATAAGCTTGTGTTCTCCATTCATCTAAATGATTTATATCAAATAACCTCTTTTCACCAGCAAGTTTGAAATCATAGTTGAGTTCTTTAACTGCCCAATAAGCTTTATGTTCTAACTCAAGAGACAAGTGGCAAGCTTTTCCATAAACCATTTTATAAGGAGACATACCCATAGGATTTTTATATGATGTTCTATAATCCCAAAGTGCATCATCTAACTTGTTAGACCAATTCTTCCTGGGCCTATTAACAGTCTTTTGCGAAATTAATTTTATTTCTCTATTGCTAAGTTCAACTTGACCACTAGACTGAGGATGATAGGGTGATGCAATTCTATGGTTAACATCATACTTAGCAAGCATCTTATGAAAAGCACCATGAATAAAGTGTGAACCACCATGAGAAATTAAATATCTAGGGACTCCAAACCTTGGGAAAATAACTTCCTTAAGCATTTTAATAAAGGTGTTGTGATCAACACTACTGGTTGGAATAGCTTCTACCCATTTAGTAACATAATCAACACCAACCAAAATATGTGTATACCCATTAGAGGAAGGAAAGGGTCCCATGTAATCAAATCCCCAAACATCAAATGGTTCAACAACAAGTGAATAATTCATAGGCATTTCTTGACGCCATCGATATTACCTATTCTTTGACATTCATCACAAGAAGAGACAAACTTACGGGCATCCTTGAAGAGAGTAGGCCAATAAAATCCGGATTGCAATACCTTGTGAGCAGTTCTATCTCCAGCATGATGCCCTCCATAAGCCTCGGAGTGACATTTCCATAGGATTTGTCCCTGTTCATGCACAGGTACACAACGTCTAATAATACCATCCACTCCTTCTTTATAAAGATGTGGGTCATCCCAAAAGTAATGTTTTAAATCATAGAAGAATTTTTTTCTTTTGCTGGTATGTAAATCTAGGTGGTAAATATTTAGCAACAATGTAATTAGCACAGTCAACATACCAAGGAGTACTATTAGCAACATTTATTGCAGCTAAGCGCTCATCGGAAAACTATCATCAATAGGTAGTGGGTCATCAAGCACATTTTCAAGCCTAGACAAGTTATCGCCTACGGGTTCTCAACTCCTTTTCTATCAATGATATGTAAATCAAATTCTTGTAACAAGAGAACCCAACGAATAAGTCTAGGTTTAGCATCTTTCTTTTCCATAAGATATTTAATAGCAGCATGGTCTGTGTGAACAATTACTTTGGAATCAACAATATAAGGTCTGAATTTATCACAAGCAAACACAACTGCTAAGAATTCTTTTTCAGTAGTAGCATAATTTCTTTGATCAATGTCTAGAGTCTTACTAGCATAATGAATAACATTGAATTTCTTATCAACTCTTTGTCCTAGAACAACACCAACAGCATAATCACTAGCATCACACATAATTTCAGAAGGCAAGTTCCAATCAGGTGGTTGAACAATAGGTGCAGATATTAAGGCCTTCTTGAGTGTTTCAAAAGCTTCTAAACAATCATCATCAAAAACAAAAGGAATATCCTTTTGCAAAAGATTAGTAAGAGGCCTAGAAATTTTAGAAAAATCTTTGATAAATCTCCTATAAAAATCAGCATGACCTAGGAAACTATGAATACCTTTGATGTCCTTAGGACATGGCATTTTCTCAATTGTATCAACCTTAGCTTGGTCCACTTCAATACCTCTTTCAGAAATTTTATGACACAAGACAATGCCTTCATTAACCATAAAGTGGCACTTCTTCCAATTGAAGACAAGATTTGTTTGTTCACATCTCTGCAAAACTCGCTCAAGATTGCTTAAACAATCATCAAAAGACTTCCCATAAACAGAAAAGTCATCCATGAAACTCAACAATCTTTTCACATAAGTCAAAGAATATAGCAGTCATGCATCTTTGAAAGGTAGCATGTGCATTACATAAATCAAAAGGCATACATCTATAAGCATAAGTTCCAAAGGGACAAGTAAAAGTGGTCTTTTCTTGATCAGGTTGAGAAATAGGTATTTGTGAAAAGCCAGAGTATCCATTTAGGAAGCAAAAGTGTGTGTGCTTAGATAATCTTTCAAGCATTTGATCTATAAAAGGCAAAGGGTAATGATCTTTTCTAGTTGCGTTGTTTAATTTTCTGTAATCAATTACCATTCTATAGCCTGTAACAATTCTTTGTGGAATAAGTTCATTCTTATCATTAGGAACAATAGTAATACCTCCTTTCTTAGGGACACAATGAACAAGACTTGCCCATCTACTGTCAGCTATAGGATAGATTATACCTGCTTCCAGAAGTTTTAAGATTTCCGTTCTTACCACTTCCTTCATTTTTGGATTCAATCGACGTTGGTGATCAACAAAGGTTTAGCATCAGGTTCCATATTAATTTTGTGCTGGCATAGAGTGGGACTAATGCCCTTGAAATCATCAAGAGTATATCCAATAGCAGCCCGGTGCTTCCTTGGAACTTTCAATAATCTTTCTTCTTCATGTTCTGAAAGGTTAGCACTAATAATAACAGGATATATTTTATTTTCATCGAGATAAGCATATTTCAAAGTGTCTGGCAATTGTTTTATTTCAAACACAGGATCACCTTTAGGTGGCAGAGGACCTCCTAGAGTTTCAATAGGCAAATTGTGTTTAAGCAGAGGACGTTGTTCAGAGAAAACCTTATCTATTTCATTTCGTTCATGCATATGTAAATCATTTTCATGGTCTAGCAAATATTGTTCTAAAGGATCAGTAGGTGGAACAGCAATAGAAGCAAGACCAATTAATTCATCCTTACTAGGCAATTCTTTTTCATGATGATTTCCACTAAACTTGGAAAAATTAAACTCATGAGACTCATCACCAAAGCTAACACCAACAGTTTGTTTCTTACAATCTATCTTGGCATTAACTGTATTCAAGAAAGGTCTACCAAAAATAATGGGACAAAAGTCATCTTGTAGGGAACCAAGAACAAGAAAATCAGTAGGGTATTTTATTTTCCCACACAAGACTTCAACATCTCTAACAATCCCAAATAGTGATACAGTATCTCTATTAGCAAGTTTAGTAGTAACATCTATTTCTTCTATCTTAGCAGGTGCTATGTCTTTCATGATTTCTTCATATAAAGTGTAAGGAATAACACTCACACTAGCACCCATGTCACATAAACCATGATAACAGTGATCTCCTATTTTAACTGAAATAACAGGCATGCCAACAACAAGTCTATGTTTATTTCTTTTATCAGGTTTAGCAATTCTAGTAGCTTCTTCACATAAGTAAATAACATGCCCATCCATATCTTCTTCCAAGAGATCTTTAACCATATCAATACTAGGTTCTACTTTAATTTGTTCATCAGGTTTAGGTGTTCTAATATAGCTTTTGTTAACCACAGTTGAAACTTTAGCATGTTCCTTTATCCTAACAGGAAAGGTGGTTTCTCAATATAAGCAGAAGGAACAACTGGATCAACATTATAAATTATTGTTTCTTCTTTAACTGGCATTGGTTCTTTAGTTTCTTCTTTCATAGGTGGGTGATATTTAAACCACTTCTCCTTAGGAAGTTCAACATGCACTACTGCAGGATGCTGCTAACATGACACTACCACCAGAGACCCTTCGAGAAACTGTGTGCGATGCCATAATCGCAAACGGTGCTATATGAAAACTGTCAAAAAAGGTGAAAACGTTTGCGATGGAGGATGCATCAAACACGGTTCAGATTTTAGTTGCGTGTGCGATCCAGGGCATACAGCTCAGTCCAATGAACTGTTTGCGATGAGGCGGAACAAAAGAAACGGGCAGCCCGATGAAGGCGCAGCGATATAGAGCATACGGTTCACTCGGATGACCTGTTTGTGATTAGGCAACACAAAAGAAATGGGCAGCCAGATGAAGGTGTGTGTGATATACAGCATACGGTTCACTCGGATGAACTGTTTGTGATTAGGCAACACAAAAGAAACGGTCAGCCAGATCAAGGTGTGTGTGATTGAGGGCATACGCTGAAGGATTAACTGCTTGTAATTAGGCAAATGTAACGTAAACGGGTAAGCCATATCAAAGTGTCTGCGATTGATGGCATACACTTCACATGGATGAACTATTTGCGATTAGCCACAACAAACAGAAACAGTTAGATAGATCAACGCGTGTGCACTAGACGGGCACACACATTCTAATTAAAAGACGTATGCTGACATTTCCTATTGCGGTGCACCCTATGGTGCAAACGCCACGTACGCGGCCGATAAGGCGTACGTGCCCACGTTACGCCTTCCGAGAATAGTGCCGCATTTATAACCGTTAGTAAATTTTGAGCATGTGTCCCATCACATTCCAAATTGCAAACCTGTTCACACCGATCAAAACCTAAACGGTTTCCCACTTAGGAGTGTATTACTACGCGGTTATAAATACTACTACTCCAAGATGACTGCACATTCCTCCTCAACTCCTCATCCACAAAAAGTCAAAAACAAACAAGTCATTCATCATCGTTCCCTTGCGTCCGCCATGGCCAGCGTGAGTTCTAGGTCTTGACTCTTGTGCAAGTGGGAGACTAAAGGAAATATGCCCTAGAGGCAATAATAAAGTTGCTTTTTATATTTCCTTATATCATGATAAATGTTTATTATTCATGCTAGAATTTTATTAACCGGAAACTTAGTACATGTGTGAATACATAGACAAACAGAGTGTCCCTAGTATGCCTCTACTAGACTAGCTTGTTAATCAAAGATGGTTAAGTTTCCTATCCATAGACATGTGTTGTCATTTGATGAACGGGATCACATCATTAGAGAATGATGTGATGGACAAGACCCATCCGTTAGCTTAGCACTATGATCGTTTAGTTTATTGTTATTGCTTTCTTCATGACTTATACATGTTCCTATGACTATGAGATTATGTAACTCCCGAATACCGGAGGAACACTTAGTGTGCTATCAAACATCACAACGTAACTGGGTGATTATAAAGATGCTCTACAGGTGTCTCCGATGGTGTTTGTTGAGTTGGCATAGATCGAGATTAGGATTTGTCACTCCGATTGTCAGAGAGGTATCTCTGGGCCCTCTCGGTAATGCACATCACTATAAGCCTTGCAAGCAGTGTGATTAATGAGTTAGCTACGGGATGATGCATTACTGAACGAGTAAAGTGACTTGCTGATAATGAGATTGAACTAGGTATGGTGATACCGACGATCGAATCTCAGGTAAGTAACATACCGATGACAAAGGGAACAATGTATGTTGTTGTGCGGTTTGACCGATAAAGATCTTCGTAGAATATATAGGAGCCAATATGAGCATCCAGGTTCCGCTATTGGTTATTGACCGGAGATGTGTCTCGGGCATCTCTACATGGTTCTCGAACCCGTAGGGTCCGCACGCTTAACGTTAGATGACGATTTGTATTATGAGTTTATGTGATTTGATGACAGAAGGTTGTTCGGAGTCCCGGATGAGATCACGGACGTAACGAGGAGTCTCGAAATGGTCGAGACATAAAGATTCATATATTGGAAGGTTATATTCGGACACCGGAAGGGTTCAGGTCATATCGGATAAGTTTAGGACTACCGGGGGTTACCGGAACCCTCCCGGGAAGCTATTGGGCCTCATGGGCCTTAGTGGAGAAGAGAGAGGGCTGGCCAGGAGGTGGCGCGCGCCCCCCTTGCCCCAATCCGAATTAGACAAGGGGAGGGGGTGGCGCCCCCCTCCTTCCTTCTCTCCTCCTCCTCCTTCCCTCTTCTCCTACTTGGACTAGGAAAGAGGGAAACCTACTCCTACTAGGAGTAGGATTCCCTTCCTTGGGCGCGCCCCTTGTGGCCGGCCCTCCTCCTCCTCCCCTCCTTTATATAATGGGTAGGGGGCACCCCATAAAACACACAAGTTGATCTTTAGCCGTGTGCGGTGCCCCCCTCCACAGTTATCCACCTCGGTCATATTGTTGTAGTGCTTAGGCGAAGCCCTGCATTGGTAACTTCATCATCACCATCACCACGTCGTCGTGCTAATGAAACTCTCCCTCAGCCTCAGCTGGATCAAGAGTACAAGGGACGTCACCGAGCTGAACGTGTGCAGATCGCGGAGGTGCCGTGCGTTCGGTACTTGATCGGTTGGATCGCGAAGACGTTCCACTACATCCACCTAAGCATTAAACGCTTCCGCCGGGTTCACGAGGGTACGTAGACACACTCTCCCCGCTCATTGCTATGCTTCTCCTAGATAGATCTTGCGTGATCGTAGGAATTTTTTTGAAATACTACGTTACCCAACACTTTGGGCTTATAGAACAACATATAAAAATCCTATGGGTATGTCTCCTTATAAAATGGTTTATGGAAAAGCTTGTCATTTGCCTCTTGAGTTAGAACATAAAGCATATTGGGCAGTCAAAGAACTCAACTATGATTTCAAACTTGCTGGTGAAAAGAGTTTATTTGATATAAGCTCTTTAGATGAATGGAGAACCCAAACTTATGAAAATGCAAAGTTATTCAAAGAAAAGGTAAAAAGATGGCATGGCAAAAGAATCCAAAAGCGTGAGTTTAAAGTTGGAGAATATGCTCTTTTGTACAACTCTCGTTTTAGATTTTTTTTTGCAGGAAAGCTCCTCTCGAAATGGGAAGGCCCATACATCATCGAGGAGGTTTACCGGTCTGGAGCCATCGAAATAAATAACTTCGAAGGTACTAACCCGAAGGTTGTCAATGGGCAACGAATAAAGCATTATATCTCAGGTACGCCTGTTAATGTTGAAAGTAATATTATCCAAACTTTGACACCAGAAGAACACATAAAAGAGTCCTTCGGGAACACTCCAGAATCGTGAAAATAAACAGGTACGTGATACGGTAAGTAAACGGACTCCGAAAAATACGCAAAAATATTTTTATCAGTGTTGGAATATTTTAAAATTTTGGAGATAAAGAAACTTCCAGGACGCGTCCCCTGGTGGGCACAAGACACCAGGGGGCGCCAGGCTTCCCTGGCGCACCCAGGTGGGTTGTGCCCACCTGGGACACCTTTCGTACTCCATTTTTCTTCTGTATACTTGTCCTCCATGTCGGCGTTTTGGGAACGGGGGTCCCCAGACTTGCCTGCCTATGGCCCACAACGTGGCTACGCTAGCGGGCCTGTACGGCCCACCTTCACCAACAAGGCATTCAAGACCCTCGCGAGGGGCCAAGCCTCGCGAGGCGGACTACGCAAGACCTCCTCGGGAGCGGCCTCACTAGGCTACCTCGCGAGGAGCGGAGATATCAAGGCGGGGCAAACCTGACGAGGCTCTCGTGACGTGAGCCATGACGACCGGCACCAGGCGGGCGCCAACGCGCGCAGCGTCCTTGTTTCCTCTTTGGTGCTAAGGAGGCAGGCGCATGCACGGAGTACCGAGGCATCAGGCAAAGGTTTCCATATCGGTGCAACGAGACCAAGACCAGCAGGACGACGAGACGGAGGTCACCGTGGAGCCCAATACAGCGTCACCACCAGAGCCTTTTGCAGGCGAAGACCGCTTTTGTCAGGATAGCTTGTACTAGCTGTCCCGTTTCAAATTTGCCCGCTGTTGTTGGCTCCCTTCCCGCTCAATATTTGGGGAGAGGACCAGGGCTTATATAAGTAGAACTAGCCACCACAGTAGGGGGCATGGGATAGCTCATTGAGAAGATCGAGATCTCATCCACAAGTCCACAGAGCACGAGAACACCTCAACCTCAGGATGTTGTTCTTCCCCTTGTACTGTTCTTCATCAGCCCAAGAGGCAATCCACCACCACACACTGGAGTGGGGTATTCCACCAAAACGGTGGCCCGAACTAGTATAAATCTCGTGTCTTTCCGTGTTGTGAGTTCGTCGAGTTCTTCGCGAGATCTTAGCGAGCTAGGGAGTAGATCGGTAGGAGGGAAAGAACTTCGCGCGCACCCCAGAGTTCGAACCTTAAGGGTTTTGCCGGAACCCCACATCCGACACTCCAAGATAAAAAAAAATCTACATATACTTCCCGAACCTGTTAACCATCGTATTGGGAGAAATCCTCTGTTCTCTTTTCTTGATGTTTTCTATCAGATTCAACTAGACCAACATCATGTCTTCCTCACCCTTTAACAATGGAGAAGGAGACATAAGGTTGGCTCAGGAAGATCTAAGGAGGGATGAAGCCGAAGAGATTGCTATGGAGGAAGAAGAGGAAAGTCCCTTAGGGATTTACTCTCCGGCCTCCGAAAGGGGTACACTAGCTGGCATCTCCACTCACCCTAATCCTCATCAAGCCATGGGATCATCGGACAATCAAGTCAACCTGGAAGTGCAAGAAGAGCTCCCACCGAGGAAGCCCTTACACAGGTTACATCACAACAATTTTCATAATTTGATTCACAATTATGGGTTTGAGAACACTCCTCGTAGGCACATACCGTCCAACTGGGACATATCTCGGCCAAGAGAAAACAGTGCACTAACAAAACCATGGGCCCTTGAGAATAAACACATAATGGCTGAGGTGAACAAAAATAGTGAATTAATTCATCAAGCCCTTCGGGAGATTCAAAGTTTGAAGGATCTACTCATGGTTATATTGGAGAATACTCCTTCATCACCACCATCATCCTCTTCACCACCAAAGGAGAATTGAGTATCGGGTATGGGCACTCCCCTTGGCTTCCGCCAAGCTTGGGGGAGGTGCCCCGGCATCGTATCATCCCACTATCCTTTTTGCTTTTTCTTATCTTAGTTCGATCATTTTCTTTTAGATGAAATAAAGTTTAGTTCGATCCTTTCTTATTTGAGAGTTTGCTTAGTGATCTATCATTGTAATCGTGTGCAAGTTATATAATAAAGTTAGTTTGAGTTTTTCCAAATAAAATAAAGAAAAGAAATAAGGAAGAAAGAGAAAGAGAAAAGAAAGTAAATAAAGGAAAAGAAATAAGGAAGAAAGAGAAAGAGAAAAGAAAGTAAATAAAGGAAAGGAAATAAATCAATAAGATTATATACTAATCCTATGGTAGGTGATAGCACCACATAAGGAAAAGTATAAGTAAGAAAATTTTATTAGGGATTGACAAACATATCATTAGTAAATGATGCAACTCATGAAAGAATTAATAAGGGAAGAGAAGATTCACATATAGATTTAATATCCTAGAAATATTTTGTGATTGTGAGCCCTCATCAAAATATTATATGCCAAAATTGTTGACGTTGGACAAGGAAGACAACTTAATGGTTTATGTTTGTTTATATTCACGTAGAAGTCATATTGTCATAGATCCTTCAACATGTGATATTTTCCCCCTATCTTTGCTAGCCAAAAATTCCACACTAAGTAGAGATACTACTTGTGCATCCAAAAACCCTTAAACCCAAATCTTTTTCAAGTGTCCACCATACCTACCTACGGATTGAGCAAGATCCCTCAAGTAAGTTGTCATCGGTGCAAAAAGGCAACAAAATTTGCTTCTAAATATGTGAGATCATTTGGTGTAAGAGAAAATTGAGCGTTGTACAAACTTGGATGACAAAGAATAAAAGCGACAGGCTGCATAATAAAGGTTGTCATCTTAAGGGGCAATACAACGTGACATTCTCTTTCACTAAGGGATTGAGCATACAAACAAATAAGCGCATGGCAACCTCTGCTTCCCTCTGCAAAGGGCCTATATTTTACATTTATGTATTTATTTATGCCAAGAGTCAAAAGTTTTCCTTCTATTCCTTTTTATTTTCTCTTTTGGCAAGCATCATGTGGTGAGGAAAGATCTAGGCACATATGTCCAGTTGAATATAGATAGCATTAGTTATTATTGTTGACATCACCCTTGAGGTGAGTATGTTGGGAGGCGAAACTATAAGCCCCTATCTTTCTATGTGTCCGGTTGAAACGTTTTGCTCATAGGTACAAGGTGAGTGTTAGCAATCATAGAAGACTATATGATGGTTGAGTATGTGGACTTTCCTAAAGGCTCCGATACGTGCCCCTTCCTGAAAAGATGATGAATTTTAGTTGCAAAGTTGACTCGGAACATAGTTTGTTGGTTTCTAATAGAGTTTTTGCTTTATACTTCGATTATGTGATGATCTGTTACTTATTCATGGGAAGTATATGATGCAAGTGTTATGATAAAAGTCCTATGTTTAATTTTGTTGCTATTATAATAATCAACATGATGCTTCTATGTCTGTATTTTGTTTTTATCGACACCTCTCTCTCAAAGCATGTGGACATGTTTTTCGATTTCGGTTTTCGCTTGAAGACAAGCGAGGTCTAAGCTTGGGGGAGTTGATACGTCCATTTTGCATCATGTTTCCTTAATATTATTTATAATGTTTTTATCCATAATAATGATTTTTTGAGTAATTCTAATGCCTTTTATCTCATAATTTACAAGGAACACACCAAGAGGGAGAACTCCAGCAGCTGGAAATCTGGACCTGGAAAAGCTACGTCAGGCCACCTATTCTGCACAACTCCAAATGAGATGAAACTTTATGGAGAATTTTTATGGATTATTTGAGGAATAATGGAGCCAATAAACACCAGAGGGGGGCCACCAGGTAGGCACAACCCATCTGGGCGCGCCAGGCCCCTCAGGCGCGCCCTGGTGGTTTGTCGCCTCCTCGGCCCACCTCCGGTGCCCATCTTCTGGTATATTAGTCATTTTGACATAGAAAAAAAATAAGAAGGAGACTTTCGGGGCGAGGCGCTGCCATCTCGAGGCGCGCCCTGGTAGGATCACTTTTGCCCTCCAGCGGAGCGATTCCGCCGGGGGAACTTCCCTCCCGGAGGGGGAAATCATCGTTGTCATCATCACCAACAACTCTCCCATCTTGGGGAGGGCAATCTCCATCAACATCTTCAATAGCACCATCTCCTCTCAAACCCTAGTTCATCTCTTGTGTTCAATCTTGTTACTGGAACTATAGATTGGTGCTTGTGGGTGACTAGTAGTGTTGATTACATCTTGTAGTTGATCACTATATGGTTTATTTGGTGGAAGATTATATGTTCAGATCCATTGTGCTATTTAATACCCCTCTGGTCATGAGCATGTTTATCATTTGTGAGTAGTTACTTTGATCTTGAGGTCACGGGAGAAATCATGTTGCAAGTAATCATGTGAACTTGATATGTGTTCGATATTTTGATAGTATGTATGTTGTTATTCCCTTAGTGGTGTCATGTGAACGTCGACTACATGACACTTCACCATATTTGGGCCTAAGGGAATGCATTATGGAGTAGCAATTATATGGTGGGTTGCGAGAGTGGCAGAAGCTTAAACCCCGGTTTATGCGCTATTTCATAAGGGACCAATTGGATCCAAAAGTTTAATGCTATGGTTAGAATTTATTCTTAATACTTTTCTCGTAGTTGCGGATGCTTGCGAGAGGGTTAATCATAAGTAGGAGGTTTGTTCAAGTAAGAACAACACCTAAGCACCGGTCCACCCACATATCAAATTATCAAAGTAGAGAACACAAATCAAACCAACATGATGAAAGTGACCAGATGAAATTCCCTTATACCCTCAAGAGCGCTTTGCTTATCATAAGAGACCGTTTTGGCATGTCTTTTGCCTCAAAAGGATTGGGCTACCTTCCTGCACTTTTGTTACTATTATCGTCACTTGCTCGTTACAAATTATCTTGCTATCAAACTACTCCGCTAGTTACAATTTCAGCACTTGCAGACATTACCTTACTGAAAACTACTTGTCATTTCCTTCTGCTCCTCGTTGGGTTTGACACTATTACTTATCGAGAAGAGCTACAATTGATCGCCTATACTTGTGGGTCATCATTCATCAATTCGAAAGATTTGGTTTAGGAATGGTAATTACCACTCCATTCTCAATGAAACGGGCACGATGACCCTTGTCGAACGCAAGGTCATGTATGGTATACTTAGTGTTGATGTCGTCCGCAAGAGGTGGCCTCCTAAAAAATTGCATAAATATAAGCATAAGCATAATTGAACACACATTTGTACAATTTTTATTCATTCATTTGTATACATGATTCTCATATTCATTCATTCATTTTGCATAAGATTGTTTTAACATTATTCATTCATTTTGTACAATTTTTATGCATATGGTTGATCACAAAGGTTCATCACATCATGTAGTTCATTCCTTCAAATAGCATATGAGTTCATTCCTTCAGTAAGCATATTAAGATTTTTTAACATGAACTAGGGTTCATCGTGAACTAGGAAACATATAGATTCATCCTAAAGGTTCATATGGGTGAGATGCATCACAAAGGTTCATCACATCCAAAAAAACCTATGAGTTCAATCATTCAATAAGAATATGAAGATTTTTTTAACATGAACATGAACTAGGGTTCATCATGTGGTTAAAAAATAAGTAAATACATATCAAGATGCAATCACCAAGGTTCATCACATCTAAAAAAATATAACGCCCACCTGATTAATTCATTCATATAAATTTCTCCAACAACATCCGCTATACATCATGCATGACATCATATTAACATGCATCATAGCAAAACACACATACAAGTTAACCATCCAACATGCATCATATCATATTTTTTTCAAAAAAAAAACATGAACTAGGATTCATCTTAAGCATATTTTCCTCAAACACCATCCACTATACATTATGCATCATAGCATATCAACATGCATCATATAAAAAAATTCCTTCAAAAAATATGAACTAGGGTTAATCTTCACACTACCATTCCAACTAGATTAGAGTTCATATCCAATATAATAGAACATCTAGAATCAACCAAAAACAACCCTAGGGTACAAAAGATTAAATCTAGTTAAAAAATAGGGGTGATTTCAATCAAATAATGCGACGAATCGGAAGCTATTTGACAAAAACTGGTTGGAGGGATCGGAGGATCTTACCTTTCTCGTTTCGGGGCATCTTGATCTGCAAAAACGGTGAAGAAACGAAGAAGATATGAGGAGGGGGTGGAGGAGATGAGAGAGGGGCGAGAGAGAAGAACTCTCTGTTCTTGGGCGGCTGGTGGGGGGAGATGGGGGTGGGGCGGGCGGCCCGCGGGCGTATAACTGTCCGGACCCTACCGCCGGGGCCCGTGGCGGTAGGATAAGACAAGCTACCGCCAGGATCAACGACAGTAGGGTGGGACTGAGGGAGACGACGGCCGTTTAGGCTGCTGACGTGGTTTAGTTTCCTACCGGCGAAGGCCCTGACGGTAGGCTAGACAATCCTTCCGCCGAGCCCCCTGGCCGTAGGAAAAAGGGTCAGATCACGAGAAACGACTGAACCGGGGTCAAATTCGGCTAAACTTGATCAAAAATGTCAAAACACAAAAAAAAACCTGGCACGTAGAGGACCAGGCCAAAGCCGCGCTACCGCTGATGTGTGGAAAGAACATGACAGTTTAACAAGTTCCCAAGCATAGTTGCCGTTTTGCATGCATAGCATAGCAATTGAGTCTCGTTAATAGTTAATCGCATACATGCTGTCCTCAAGTGATTAAATGAATATATGATGTCTTCAAGTGATTGCTGCAAGAGCATCTTTTACGTGGATCATCTAATGGATATCACCAAATGTATGTGGCGTGGCCTTGGACAACCTAGTCATTCAACCATGTTCCTTAAATTCGGATTGTTGGCTAGACTGACAATGACTCATGCGAACAAACAAAAATAATGAGATGCGTGGAAAACATGGGTTGTGGGGGGAGTGATCGAAGAGAGTGGACCAAGCGAACGTCTGAACTTTCCCAAAGCTTTCATTGTTTGAGAACGATTTGTAGGATTTTAGATGTCCGGACCATTTTGCGAACATTTGATGACTTGCATTAAAGGTCTATAAGTATGCGGATTGTCCGATCCAAACATTTACGGACGTTTGATGATCCTCGTTAGTGATGCCCTAAGCTGGCGTGGGATGGAACAACATTTGCTTACAATAACTGGACACATCTACCCGAGCGGGACGAAGGTCTTCACGATATAAAACTCGGGTAGGCCAAAAGAAGACACCCAAGCACTATAGCTCCTGCTGGTATGCTATGCACAAAAGAAAAGCTAATTTGGAAATTATCAATCGACGGAGAATTATCAAAGTCTTGGTCACTCATAACGGATCTCCCCCACCCCCCTTCAAATGGCCAATGTCAATCCTTGCTACAGCTACTAACTTCCAGCAAGCGAATGCAAAGAATATTGCGCAAGTGCAAAATAGATGGAAGAAGCCAGAGTCCAGGTTTGTGAAACTAAATGTTGATGCAGCATTTTATATGGCAGAAAGAGAAGGAGCTACTGCAACAGTGATCAGGGATGCGAATGGAACCTTTCTAGCTGCTTGATGTACTAATATTCCTTAAACATCCAACATGGTTATGACCGAGGCGTTGGCAATAATGGATGGTCTGAATTTTGCAAGCTCGCTAGGTTTCCCGCGGGTGGAGGCGGAGTCGGACTCGTTGATAGTAATAGAATCTTGTGCTGGCCAGACAAGATGGTGGGATGAAGCTGCGCAATTTTTGCTGAATGTGTGGACATTTCATCGCTGATTGGGAAGGTCAAATTCAAGCATTGTTATCGTAGTTCAAACCAAGCGGCGCATGTGCTAGCAAATTACAGTTATTATAATAAACTTTGTAATCATTGGACGGACGAGCCCCCATGCTATCTTGTCTAAAACCTTGTGGACGATGTAATCCCTTTCTAAGTTAATAAAGCTAGCCATGATGGCCTTCCCTAAAAAAAAGCAAAGTCTCGGTCATGACTTAAATTGTGGTGCACCTATGTCTTGCCTATAGCGAGGGGAGCTCCTAACCGACGCTCTCAACGCTGGTTTAGGAATCTAGCGCTCGAAGGGTGGCATTACTAGGACGACCCAACTAAACTTAGATCGATCGCACCGAAGTTGAACGGGTCGCTCGCTCTAGCTTTTTTTTAGGGGAAACCCAAATTTTATTCATCAAAGACCATAATGGGTGGGATACACCTCGGATCATGGGGTTGGCCTAACCAGAGGTGGCGCCCCGGACCGAGACTAAGGGAATATTTGGCTAATCTATGTGCTTCGACATTAGCAGCACGACCTTCAAAAGAAAATTTACATTGAAATAAAGTTGCTCTAATATTGATCTCTTGGACAATAGAACCACTCTTTCCTCTGCCTCCGCATGAAATACAGCCATTGTTTGCTTGGAATAGATGCCACAATGAAATTATGCAGATTGAGATCTTCCGCTAGCGCCAAAGCCTCTCTGCAAGCGATTGTCTCAAGTATTGCTGGATCCTCTAGGCCAGCTACCACCAGAGCGGAGCTGCTTAGGAAATTGCCTTGGCTGTCCCAACACACAGTTGCAGCTGATCCACCCTTCCTTGCTCTTACTCCAGCATCTACGTGTATCTTGGCATAGCCAGCCGGGGGAGCTTTGGGGCGTGCAGCCCGTGTCTGGCATGTAGTTTGAGCTACTCCCCTCGTCGTAGGGCTTCTCACATTAATCATGTTGAGTTCATCTATGAAGCGCCTGACAAAGGAGTTGGTTGCTTGCGGTGATCGGAAATTTCCTTTATGAATAGCCTTGCGCCGTGTTGTCCAGATCGCCTAAAGTGTGACCGCAAGTAGTACAAACTGGTCATGCGGTAGCGAGTGCATGAAGGTGAAGAGCCACTGCTTGGCGTTGGGTTCCGTGTTTGAGACCAGAGTTTGTGCTAGCTCCTCATCAACTAATGCCCACAGACATCTCGAGCTAGTGCAGTTTACCAGAGAATGTCTCCATGAATCAGGAGAGCCACACAAACCGTAATAAGCCTTATCTGCCATATGTCGATGATCCCTAATGTCCTCCGCGGGGAGAGAGTGCTGTGATAAATGCCATAGGAACATCCTGACCTTTGCCGGAACCTGGGTCTTCCACAACATTTTCCATGCTCCCTCCTCCGATGCACTGTTTGATGTTCCAGCCGTGCCCTCAAGCCATGCCTCCCGCGGCTGTCTTGTCGCTACAAGCATGCAATAAGCAGATTTGACAGTGAAGTTTCCGCTAGTCTCAAAATTCCAGCTCCAGAAGTCATGCAGGTTACGAGTGCACACTGGAATCCCCATAATGATGCATGCATCCATGGGCATGAATACTTGGTTGATTAGCTGGCTATTCCATGAAGCACTTGTGTGATCGATCAGTTCCGAAACCAGGTTTGGCGGATTAGGATAAATACTCCCGTATGGCCGTAACATCTCATCTCTTGGTAGCCACGGGTCTTCCCAAATACGAGTAGATTGATCGCTCGCTCCAGCTGGTTGGTGGTTTAGGATTCTAGCTAGCGCTCGAAGGGTGGCATTACTGGGTCGGCCCAACTAAACTTAGATCGATCGTAGCAAAGTTGAACGGGTCACTCGCTCCAGCTGGTTGGCTGGATGACCAGTTGACCGGTCAACCGTTGGCTTTTGAGAAAAAGGAAAGAATAAAAAAACTGTTCGTGAATTCAAAAATGTTCATGGATCATCGATTCGAAGAAGTTCATCCAATTTGAATTTTTATCGATTTCGAAAAAAATCGTCAATTTTAAATAAAGTTCATCAATTTTGAAAAAAGTTACATTGGATTAGAAAAAGTTCATTGAATTTGAAAAAAGAAAAGTTCATCAAATTTGAAAGGTTTCATTTGAAAGGAGTTCATCAATTTTGCAAAAATAGTTCATAGAAAATTGAAAAAAGTTCATCAAATTTGTTAAAAATTTCATCGAGTTTGAAAAAAAGTTCATCAAAAATGAAAAAAGTTTGCAAATTTAAGAAAACTCCACGATTTTTGAGAAAACATTACACGAATTTTAAGAAAGAAAAATAAAATGAAAAAATAAAAAGAAAGAGAAAAAGGATAATGCCAGAAGAAAAACCGGCTAAAAAACATATACCAAAAAGACACACAGAGAAACCACAACATGCAATGTGTTGTGATGGTTATGATTGCATGCGGTGCGCAGAGGTCTAGAATTTGAGTCACGGCCAGGAAGTTTTTTTAAAATTAATGGAAAGAGAAAAGAAACATGTAACTGGCCCGACCCGTAGGGGGGGGGGGGGTTGCGCCGTATGGAATCACCTCTAGCGAGATAGGTAGTTGCCGAGAGCAACTAACGAAGGAGTACTCCTTCGAGAGCCTCCACAAAGGTCACATGGGGTGGGCTGGGAAGTGGTACGCTCTTAGCCGCCACCATGTGTCACGTTCTGTGCGCTCCCTCCGAATTTTATTTTTTATTTTTTTATATGCTTTCGGCTTTTAGATGTTTTTCTGATTTTCTCTCGGTTTTCCTTATGTTTGGACAAAAATCAAAAAAAAATTGACGTGAAAAACGCGCGTTTCCCCTCTCTTCCGCGAGAGGTACAAATTTACTTCTTGTGGAGTCACGGATTTACTTACACGAGAGGCATGGCTCGAAAAAGGAAAAAAACGTGTTTTCCTTTTTTCATGTTTCACGAGAGGCACAAATTTATTTCTGGTGGAGGCACGGATTTGCTTTCGTGGATCGTGCCTCTCAAAAAAGAAAAAAAAAGTTTTTTCTCCTTCCACGAGAGGCACAGATTTACTTCTCGTGAAGGCACATATTTTCTTACATGAGAGGCACGACCCTGCCTCTTACAAAGAAGAAAAGAAGTGTTTTTTTCGAACCACAAGATGCACGAATTTGCTTATGCATGATGCACGGTCGTGCCCCTCGCAGAAAGGAAAAAAGGCGTTTTTCCTACTATGAGAGGCAGGGATTTACTTATCATGGAGGCACGGATTTGTTTCCGCGAGAGGCACGACCATGCTTCTCGGAAAAGAAAAAACTCGCATTTTTCCTTTTGCAATAGACATGGATTTACTTCTCGTGGAGGTGTGAATTTGCT
Source organism: Aegilops bicornis (assembly GCA_021605145.1). Classification (NCBI taxonomy): domain Eukaryota; kingdom Viridiplantae; phylum Streptophyta; class Magnoliopsida; order Poales; family Poaceae; genus Aegilops; species Aegilops bicornis. The sequence goes on along the minus strand of CM038673.1, from coordinate 395,169,785 downwards.
TTCACATGTGGCATGGTCGTGACTCTCGGAAAGGAAAAAACGTGCTCCCGATTTGGTTGTTTTTCTTTGTTATTTTGTGAAAAACAAAGTTCGTTAAAACCTATCAATGTGAATAGTGCTATATTTGGTATGATATTAATTACACGCTAAACATGTTGCGCACTCATCATTGGAGCAGTTTAGTCATTGGATTGACCTGATTTGACGGTCAACATTAGCAAGATCTGCCCCTTAAGGTATTTTTATACTCGTACAGATATAGATGCATTTTGTGAATAAAGCTCTTCGAATTGCACATAAAAAAGGAAAAAAAGACGAATCATTAATTGAGGAGTACTCATTACAAAGATCATTCACACCTTTTCAGGGAGTTTTCTTTTTTTCGTAGATCCGCTTATTCAAAATGTTTTATCTCTTAACCCGTGAGTTTTCCTTTTTTTCATAGATTCGTTTTTTTCATTTCCACGGGAGGCACGACCATGCTTCTCGCGAAAGCACAACTATGCCTCTCGTGGAAGCAAAATCATGTCTCTCGTGGAAGAAAAAAATAAATAGAAAATGAGTCTTTTTTTTTTCGTTTTCGAGAGGCACGACCGTGCCTCTTGCGAAAGCACAAGCGTGCCTCTCGCAGAAGCAAAACCGCGACTCTCGCAAATGAAAAAAAACCCATAAAACATGTTTGTTTTTTTCCATTTCCGAGAGGCACGGTCGTGCCTCTCGCGAAAGCACAACCGCGCCTCTCGCGGAAGCAAAACCGTGTCTCTCGCGACAGAAAAAAACAGAAAATGCATTCTTTTTTCGTTTCCGAGAGGCACGACCGTGACTCCCGTAAAAGCAAAACCGTGCCTCTCGCGAAGGAAAAACCGTGGTTCTCGCAAAAGGAAAAAAAGAAAACATGTTTTTTCGTGCAATTTGTTTGATCCAATAGCTAAGGAAGACCGGTGGAAAACCGAAACGTAAAAAAACACTAAAACAAAACGTTTAAAAAGCCGAAAACGCGTGCGAAAAAATAAAAAAAATAAAATCTAAAGGGATCGTTCAGAGCGCGACACGTGGCGAATGACTGAGAGTGCCAAGTAGCGCTGATCATTGTGAGGCTCTCGAAGGAGCGCTTGTTAACTAGTTGCTCCAAAAAAAGAAGAAGAGGACAACCGATCTCGGGTCTGCTGGTCTGGTCTCTGGGCTGGCCTTCAGCCTAGTTTGTAACTGGGCTTCACAGTCGACCCCTTAGACCCCGCGACCACAGATTGGCCCATTCGAAGCCCGATAGGGTTTTGCTTCTAGGTCTCGATGCTCCTATATAAATGGCCGCTTCCCCCAACCTTCCCTACCCCTCGCTCTCGCCGCCGCCGCCGTCTTCTACCGCGCCACCGCAGCCATGGTTCGTTCTCTATCTCTCTCCCTCCTCCCTCTCACGCCCGTTTCCCCCAGCGTCCATGTTCCTCGGCTTTGCTCTGACTCCGTGTGTTTCGTTTCTCGTTCTTGGTTTCCAGGTGAAGTACTCGACGGATCCCGCCAATCCCACCAAGTGTAAGTTCCCTTGCTCGAGGAGACGGATGGATTTGTTTTGGCCGTGTCGTATGATGATTTCCGCAGATCTGCTGGTTACTAATGTGTGCATTTTCCCTTGATTCTTGCAGCCGCCAAGGCCATGGGCCGGGACCTGCGTGTGCATTTCAAGGTGAGCTCCCGAGTCTAATTCCGATAACGCTTTTCAACGGATCTTGCAGTGAATTGCTTGCTCGTAGATTATGCTATTGTCTCTTCACTCCCCTTGTTGTCAACTTAAGTTTGGGAGCCTATTGTCAGAAGGATTAGCTGTTCTCTCATGTGTTGTGCATTTATCTGTTGTAGTGGTAACTTTAGTTTGTAGTTCTTATGTATATTTTGGGCAATAAGCTCAAGGGTTGTAGTTAAAGTTTAGTTTGAAGAAAAATCTAACCTATTTGGCTACAGCCGCGAATTCCCATAATCCCATTGTTTGGTATGTAATGAATTTGCCAGTGATTGATAGCATCAGTTCCTCTAATGTAGCATCTGATACAGTTTCTTAAGTGACAAGTCTCTTAAGCAGGGTGTTGTTTATGAGTTAAACAGTATCCTCTAGACTCAGGAAAATGTAATCATCTGAAACTTGAAAAGAAGTGCAGCTTCTGTCGTAGTTAGCAGTCTGTTTCAGTTTTTCTGGGTGGAAATCTTGTTCTGGTGTATACAAGTTTAGAAAATCCTATTTATTTGTATTGAGCTTAGTTGCATATATTGTGTTGGAGCTTCTTTCATTTGCATCCTAAAGAAAAAAAAGCAGGATGCTTTGCTTTCTATAAGCAGTGTCCCCGTAATCTCTAGGAATATCATTTTCATTGTTTTTGGGTGAACCAGTGGACACAGTACTTTGTGTTTTATGTCTATTGGTTCAGTAAATGATGGCACATTTTATGTCAATTGTATGCATTTCACTGTTAAATGTTGGGGTTGTTGTTGAATATGCCACAACAAATGGCTACTTTCACCAAGCTATGGATACAGTTCACTCCTGGTTGTTAGTCAGCTATTATTCTGGATCATCTTTTGCTATCACCCTAAAGTAAAAAAGCAGGATGCTTTGCTCTCTATAAGCAGTGTCCCCGTAAACTTTAGGAATATCACATTGTCATTGTTATTGGGTGAACCGATGGACACAGTACTTTGTGTTTTATGTCTATTGGTTCAGTAAACGAAGACACATTCCTTGGTAATGTCAACCTTTTGTGTTGACTGGTAACTTCTCTGTTTGAGGTAATGATGTGTCTGGAGCTGCTTCTTTTGCTGTGACCCTAAAGAAAAGAAAGCAGGATTCTTTGCTCTTTATAAGCAGTGTCCCCGTAAGCTTTAGGAACATTATGATCATTGTTCTTGGGTGAACCATTGGACACAGTACTTTGTGTTTTATGTCTATTGGTTCAATAAATGATGACACATTTTGTTATTCAGACTTTTATTGATCTGTGTTCCAATGTCTGATTGCTGCTTTTTTGTGTTCTTGCCCAAACAACGCATGGTGTCCTTGTTAGTTAAGTTGAGCTTGAAGTTATACTTAGCTCTTTTTTTGAACCTTGAAAGATAAAAGATAGAAAACTGTCTGCTCATTAATGTTTGGGGTATTATCTGATCTGCCTAGCTGTCATTGTTGTAAGGTTACCAGTGTTGATTTTCTAACCTGGATATTTGAAATTGCAGAACACCAGGGAAACAGCGTTCGCCCTAAGGAAGATGCCTCTCAACAAGGCCAAGAGGTACCTTGAGGATGTGTTGGCACACAAGCAAGCCATCCCCTTCCGGAGGTACTGCCGTGGTGTTGGACGCACAGCCCAGGTGAAGAACCGTCAGCCCAATGGTCAGGGACGCTGGCCTGCCAAGTCTGCTAAGTTTGTTCTGGATCTTCTAAAGAACGCTGAGAGCAATGCTGAGGTCTGTTATCTTACCATGACTGCTGAAGTTTACAAGTCCATGATAACTCGTCAGCTAACTCCAGTATCTGCTCTACAGGTGAAAGGTCTTGATGTTGATGCTCTCTACATTTCACACATCCAAGTGAACCAGGCCCAGAAGCAGCGGCGCCGGACCTACCGTGCCCATGGCCGCATCAACCGTAAGTTTGTTAAAACACCTGCTTCATAGCATTAACGTTTCAGGTAATCTTTGAAAATTGCTCATGGCTCCCTGTACCTTCTTGCAGCCTACATGTCCAACCCATGCCACATCGAGCTGATCTTGTCGGAGAAGGAAGAGCCGGTGAAGAAGGAGGTGTGTATTCTTTTGATTTATCATTGCTCAGCAGCTGCTTGTTCTGTGTTTTTGATGCTCTATGTGTTGTCTTGGGACCTCCTAAAAATTGTTTGATCTTTGTTTGTGCAGGCTGAGTCCCAGATTGCCAGGAAGGCCTAGAGAAGGAAGCTCTACATAATCTATCCGCCTATTCGTTAGAGCAGTTTGTAGCATCTGGTTTGGCTGAGTGGAAATTTTGGCCTGTTTATCTGTCGTCTAAATACTGCTAGCTCATACTTTGTGAAACCCTTGATGATCGTCTCATGTACTGGATTCAATCTGGTTGTGTTTTGGAATATTTTTCATCGTATGAGTGTTCTCCTGTTTGATCACTCAAATGATCCCTAAGTTAATGCCATCCCGCATCATTGTAGTATAACTTAGTTGATGGAACGCATAAATTCCTTATAAAAAATCGCCCAAAACCATGATTTCAAGCCACCTTTGAGGCCTCGAGAATGCTCCTTGTCCGCCAAAGATGTCTAGTCCAGACGCTCCCTCGTTCCAACAGCCAGGCTGCTGCAAAGCAAACGAGTGCACACACCTTTCATATGGCCCAGAAGCCGCCCAAGCTACGGCCCGGTGCTGCACGGCGTGGTCATAACAACAGCCATTATTGCAATCTGATCTTGAAAGGCCGGCACTACCTCGGCGTGCTATGAAACTGCTCACTGGCATGTTGCGAGGGCGGCTAATAGGATCAGTACGTAGGCGACATGGTGGTGCGAACGGGTGTTTGGATGGAACTGAGGGTGTTACGGGAGGTAAGGCGTGGATGGGGATCGGGACGAGCAACGGCTGTAATGATGTGCATTTGACAGTTTGTTGAGACGGATGACGAGAGTTATCATTCTTCCTTTTTTTTTTCTGTCATGGAACTTACAACATGCATCCTTGGGCAACTACTCCCTCGTTCCTAAATATAAATCTTTTTAGAGATTTTAAATAGAATACAATATAAGGATGCATATAGACATATTTTAAAGTATAGATTCACTCATTTTATTTTGCATGTAGTTATTTATTGAAATCTTTAAAAAAACCTACATTTCGGAACAAAGGGAGTACATGGTCGATGAAATTACTACATTGCGGCCATGGCCAAATGTATCTGATGCCCCCTTGCACATGATGATAAACCCATAATAGGCATCTACCGTCTAAGCTAACTTGAGATGTCATTGGGTGGATGACTTTGCCATGCTTAACATACATCCTACACTAGGAGCCAGTCTTAGAATGAAGATAGATTGCAATGAAAACATGTGAGCTAAAATTACATTCATGTCCATAGACAACCTAGCGACGACTAGAAGTACTGGAGTGAGCCGAAGGCATGCCACCTTCATCGCCCGCCCCTCACCGAAGCCGGGCCAAACTTGTTGCTGTAGAAAATAAAAAAGCCGTCGTGTTAAGGCCCTAGAGGACCATTGCACGAGAAATAGCAACCGTCACCGATGGAGAGAATTATGAAAGGATTCCACATGCAGACACGTGAACGAAGACGAGGAAAGAGTGGATCCAAACAGATCCACTGAAGATCAAGACTAAGCAAATCCTGTGAGATTCGCCGGAGACACACCTCCACACACTCTCCTATGACTCTACACGCATCATCAGAACGAATGCTAGGCAGGGAGAACCTTATTCCATTTTCAGGAAGCTGCCCCCGCCTCGTCTTCATGAGCAGGACACAAATTCTAAGAGCATCTAAAGCTGGGCGCCCCAAACCCTCCTCAAACGCTCGGGCGGCCCGCCCGGTCACTGACCGGTCATGATTTTTCGACCCAGACGGACGCCTCAAACAGGCCTCAAAGGCCCGGGCACCGACGCACCTCATATTCAGCCCAAAAATGGGGCGGATATGGGCGCGCCCGGGCGCATCTGCCACGTCGGACCCGCCGACGCAGGCCCACCCAATCCCACATATATTCGTCCCCATCCGCTCACCTGATCAAACCCTAGCCACTTCACACTTCTCTCCCTCCACTCCCTCCGCTACCCGAGCTCACATCCGACGATTTTCGACCGTCTCCAGCATGGCAGGCAACGGATCCGACTCTGACCAGTTCGAATTCATCAACTCGGATGTCATCTCGTGCGGGTTGGAGGAGGCAATGGCGGTCCGCATTACACTCCGCCGCCCCCGGGAGGACAGCGCCCGGTTGACGGACGGATTTGTTCGACGTGACTCCATTGCGTCGGATCAACGAGCGCTCTGTCATCTGGGGCTGGATCATCGCGATCCCGGTAGCCGGAAAATCTCTCCTTCCCCATCACCGGTTGGGCAGACTATGAGTCCCACTCAGAACGGGCAGCCCGCCGTGGGAAGGAGAGGATAAGGGCCGCCGAGGACCATATCACGGCAGAAATGGCGGAGGCGGCTGATGCGGCGGTGCGGGCTGTCGCAGAGGAGGGAGCCATCCACGCCAGCATTGTGAAGAAACGACAGCGGAGGAGCACACACACCCTCGCCCGAGAGCAGAATCGGGCGGCCATTGAAGGAGGAGAAGGAGGACAGCGATGATGAGGATAGCTCCGACGACGAGCAGATCCGACTCGATCCCTACTGCGTCTTCGACCGGTACTTCCGCGAGAAGGACGACAAGGGCACCGGGAAGGGCAATGGCAGCCGTGGATGATCTCCACCATTGCCAAACATGCCAAATTTTGGTAGTCCAATGGATGTTTAGTGTAGTGTGGTGGACTAGCCGGACGATGTGTGTGCATACGTAGTAGCATGAGTTTGTATGGATTTGAGATATGATAATTGAGGTGTCCGGATGTGGATTGTATTATTTGAGGCGTGACCAGTTAGTGCTCACTGACGCTTCCGCGGGCGTTTGAGGGGCCGGATTTGCAAAGTCCGACTGTAGATGCTCTAAACGAACAGAGCAAGATCCATCCCGTCGCCAAGGACCAGGGTTCACTAATGACCCACAAGTATAGGGGATCAATCGTAGTCCTTTTGACAAGTAAGAGTGTCAAACCCAACGAGGAGCAGAAGGAAATGACAAGCGGTTTTCAGCTAGGTAATTTCTGCAAGCACTGAAATTGTCGTAACATGTAATTTGATAGCAAGATAATTTGTAACAAGTGACAAGTAGCAATAGTAACAATAGGTGCAACAAGGTAGCCCAATCCTTTTTGTAGCAAAGTACAGGCCAAAACAATCTCTTATAGTAAGCAAGCGTTCTTGAGGACACGCGGAAATTTCATCTAGTCACTTTCATCATGTTGGTTGATTCGCGTTCGCTACTTTGATAATTTGATATGTGGGTGGACCGGTGCTTGGGTGTTGTTCTTACTTGAATAAGCCTCCCACTTATGATTAACCCCTCTCGCAAGCATTCACAACTACGAAAAAAGAATTAAGATATAATCTAACCATAGCATTAAACATATGGATCCAAATCGGCCCCTTACAAAATAGCGTATAAACTAGGGTTTAAGTTTTTGTCACTCTAGCAACCCATCATCTAAATGATAGTTGAGTATGCGGACTTGCTATTAAGCTCTGACATAGACTCTTTCCGATGTTATGATAAATTGCAATTGCTTCAATGACTGAGATTATAGTTTGTTGGTTCTCAATAAAGTTTATGATTCGTACTCTGCATTTTGAATGGATTATTACTTGAACATAAGTAATCATATAACATTTCCTATATATGTTGCTGTTATGAGAATAATTATGATGCCTTCATGTCCGTATTTTATTTTTATCGACGCCTCTACCTCTAAACATGGGGACATATTTATCGTTATCGGCTTTCGCTTGAGGACAAGCGAGGTCTAAGCTTGGGGGAGTTGATACGTCCATTTTGCATCATGCTTTTATATCGATATTTATTGCATTATGGGCTGTTATAACTCCAAAAGTCCAGAAACTCCACGGAATATCTTATAATAAATAATAAAAAATCCTCGCCAAAGATGAAGGCCAGGGGGCCCACACCCTGTCCACGAGGGTGGGGGGAGCGCCCCCCTCCTAGGGCGCCCCCCCTCCTAGGGCGTGCCCCCTACCTCGTGGGCCCCCTGGTGGCCCTCCGATGCCCATCTTCTGCTATATGAGGTCTTTCGTCGAGAAAAAAAACCAGAAGCAACCTTTCGGGACGAAACTCCGCCGCCACGAGGCGGAACCGAGGCGGAACCTTGGCGGAACCAATCTAGGGCTCCGGCAGAGCTGTTCTGCCGGGGACACTTCCCTCCGGGAGGGGAAAATCATCACCATCGTCGTCACCAACGCTCCTCTCATCGGGAGAGGGCAATCTCCATCAACATCTTCACTAGCACCATCTCCTCTCAAAACCCTAGTTCATCTCTTGTATCCAATTCTTGTCTCCAAGTCCGGATTGGTACTAGTAGGTTGCTAGTAGTGTTGATTACTCCTTGTAGTTGATGCTAGTTGGTTTATTTGGTGGAAGATCATATGTTCAGATCCTTTATGCATATTAACACCCCTCTGATTATGAACATGAATATGCTTTGTGAGTAGTTACGTTTGTTCTTGAGGACATGGGAGAAGTCTTGCTATTAGTAGTCATGTGAATTTGGTATTCGCTTCGATATTTTGATGAGATGTATGTTGTCTATCCTCTAGTGGTGTTATGTGAACGTCGAATACATAACACTTCACCATTATTTGGGCCTAGAGGAAGGCATTGGGAAGTAATAAGTAGATGATGGGTTGCTAGAGTGATGAAGCTTAAACCCTAGTTTATGTGTTGCTTCGTAAGGGCTGATTTGGATCCATATGTTTCATGCTATGGTTAGGTTTACCTTAATACTTTTGTTGTAGTTGCGGATGCTTGCAATAGAGGTTAATCATAAGTGGGATGCTTGTTCAAGTAAGAACAGCACCCAAGCACCGGTCCACCCTCATATTAAATTATCAAAGTACCGAACGCGAATCATATGAACGTGATGAAAACTAGCTTGACGATATTCCCGTGTGTCCTCGGGAGCGCTTTTCCTATTATAAGAGTTTGTCCAGGCTTGTCCTTTGCTACAAAAAGGATTGGGCCACCTTGTTGCACTTTATTTACTTTTGTTACTTGTTGCTCGTTACAAATTATCCTATCACAAAACTATCTGTTACCACTTGTTTCAGTACTTGCAGAGAATACCTTGCTGAAAACCGCTTATCATTTCCTTCTGCTCCTCGTTGGGTTCGACACTCTTACTTATCGAAAGGACTACGATAGATCCCCTATACTTGTGGGTCATCAATATTCCAAAATAATTCTCCGTAAAGTTTCAGCTCATTTGGAGATGTGCAGAATAGGTATCTCCGACGTAGCTTTTTCAGGTCCATAATTCCAGCTGCCGGTATTCTCCCTCTTTGTGTAAACCTTGCCTATTATGAGATAAAAGGCATTAGAATTACTGCAAAAGGTGTCATATTGAATAAAAACACTATAAATAATAGTAGGAAATATGATGTAAAATGGACGTATCAACTCCCCCGAGCTTAGACCTCGCTTGTCCTCAAGCGAAAGCCGATATCAAAAATCATGTCCACATGTTTAGAGAGAGAGGTGTCGACAAAAGCAAAATACGGACATAGTAGCATCATGCTTATTATTATAACATCAATAAACTTTATCATAAAACTTCTCATGAGCAAGTAACAATTCATCACAACAACGAAGTATAAAGCATAAACTTTATTGAAGACCAACAATATGTTCTCAGTCAACTTTGCAATTGCAATTCATCATATTTTCAGGAAGGGTCTCTTATCGGAGGCTTTTGGCAAGTCCACATACTCAACCATCATTTAATCTTCTATAATTGCTAACACTCACAACATTTATATGGAGCAAAAAGTTTCAGCCAGACACATAGAAAGACAGGGGCTTATAGTTTCGCCTCCCAACTTATTCACCTCAAGGCTGATGTCAACAATAATAACTCATGATTACTCATATCCAACGGGATATATGTGCCTAGATCTTTACCCATCACATGATGCTTGCAAAAGAGAAAAATAAAAAGGAATAGAGGAGAACACTTTGACTCTTGCATAAAAAACAAATACATAAAAGTAAAAGATAGGCCCTTCACACAGGGAAGTAGAGGTTGTCATGCGCTTTTTGTTTTTGGATGCACAAGCTCTTAATGCAAAAGAATGTCACATTATATTACCCCTTATAATAGCAACCTTTATTATGTAGTCTGCCGCTTTTATTACTTTGCCATCACAAGTTCGTACAACGCTTATTTTCCCTTACACTAAAAGATCATACACATTTAGAAGCAATTTTATTGCCTTATGCACTGATGACAACTTACTTGAAGAGTTTTATTCGATCCATAGGTAGGTATGGTGGACTCTCTTGAGATTGGGTTTAAGGATTTTTGATGCACAAGTAGTATCTCTACTTAGTGTGGATTTTTGGCTAGCAAAGATATTGAGCAAGCACCACATGTTGGAGCATCTATGACAATATAACTTCTATGTGAATGTGAACAAACATAAATCATTACGTTGTCTTCCTTGTCCAACGTCAACAATTCGGCATAAAATATTTAATGGGGGCTCACAATCATAAAAGGTGTCCAAGATAGTATATTTGCATGTGAATCTTCTCTTCCCTTATTAATTCTTTCATGAATTGCATCATCGACCAATGCTATGTTTGTCAACTTTCAATAAATTTTACCACTTATACTTTTCCTTATGTAATGTCATTACTTTCCATAAGATTAACGTATTGTAAGTGCATCTAGTGCCACCCCTAGTTGGTTTTGGAGTATTGACGACATACGTGGTTGAGGGACTAATGTGTTTATGAGAATTGCAGGATAACACGGGTAGAAGTACCTCATTGATTCGGTTTACCTACGAGAGATGACCCCCAAAAACGTATGAAGACATTGAAGACAATAGTGGTTCATGAAGACATTCACGTTGAAGATAGTGACATGTGAAGACATTCACTTGAAGACAATGGAGTGCAAAGACATAGTTTCTTTCGTAGTTTCATTTTCTTCTTTCTTGAGTCGTAGGAACCACCGAACTGTTAAGTGGGGTCCAAGTGAACAAAGTCAGATGACTGACGTGATGCTCAACCCAAATCCTATGTCTTCGAGTGAAGACAATGAGAGTAAATCTTATCCAGAGTTGGATGAGTCAGCTTTGCTTGTAGTCCAAGTCAAGCCGCCGCGTGTGTTTGAAATCTAACCGTTGGACACGTGTCGGTTCCTTAGTGATCCATGGTCATTTCGGACATATCATGTCGGGTTGCCTGCTGGCTATAAATAGCCCACCCCCTCCACCATAAATTGGTGGCTGCTCAGAGTTAGTGCATGGATTTTTTTTCGTTTGAGAGCAACCCACCCCCGAAGCCTTTGAGAGAGAGAATCCTTGCGAGGACAAAGCCCAAAACACCCAGAGCCAAAGAGTGTTAGGCATCACTGAAGTCTTTCTGTCCGCGTGACCCGAAGACTTGCTACACTTGAGGACTGTGTATCCTCCAGCCGCTTAGGTGTCACGTTCTGAGGATCCAAGAGTCATTGTGGATCACCGGTGAACGGAGTCCATGAAGGTTTGGAAATCTACCTTGAAGACTTACCAGAGTGATTGGGCGACTAAGTTTTCTTATCTCAAGGGGAATAAGGTGAAGATGTGGTCTTCTGAGTTCCATCTCAGCCTCCCTAACCAGACGTAGAGTTGTCACAACAACTGGAATTGGTCTACCAAATCATTGTCTTCACCAAGCAACTGGTTCTATCCCCTACCTCCTTTACATTCCAGTTTGTCTCCATGAAGTCATTGCTTATTTGCCTGATCTGTTTGTCTTCACTATGCGAAGACTTTTACCTGTTGAGCTTCGTACTTTCTTCCATTCCGATCTGCTCTACCTAGCTAATATTAGTCGTCGAGCTTTCATTGCTCTGTCTACTTGACTATGGCCTATCTAGTGTAGTTTATCTTCCGTTGCGTATCATATACGTGTTGTTTGATTGTCTGTCTTCAAAGATATTGCATCTTTCGAAGACTTTCATAAAAATCGCCCCCTCTAGTCGATAACTAGCACTTTCACATATGATCTTTTTCATTATTTTCTTTATTTTGATTGAAAAAAGAATAAGAAGCAAAAACTCAAACTTGTCTTTATTATATAACTCTCACTCGATTACATAGATAGATAGATCATGAAACTAGCACTCAAAAATAGATCATACTAAACTTTTATTCAACTAAATCACGAAATAACTAAGGATCAAACTAAAATTAAGTAAAGATAATAAAGCTGATGGTGATAGGATACCGGGGCATCTACCCCAAGCTTGGCACAAGCCAAGGGGAGTGCCCATACCCGTGTGCTTAGGTCTCCTTCTTTGGTGATGGTGGTGGTGATGGTGTGGTAAGCTTGTCCTATGGCTTCCATGGTAGGGGTTCACCATCATAAGAGGATGCACGAGTCTCCTAAGCCCTGAAACTGGCAGCTAAACTCATACCTTTAAATCTTGCTTCATACTCGAAAACTTGATTTTGAAGATCATAGATTTGGCTTTGCACAAAATTGATTTGCTCGTTGAAGGTGAAGACGATGTCCTTCATAGACCGGCCATCCACCTTGTGATCACGGGTGAATTCCATAATCATGGAGTGATTGGCACCGAGTCCACGCTCCACCATCCCTTGGCACTTGATGATCTCTTGCTCCACCGCCTCGAGCCTGGCCTCCACGCTTCCCATCTTCTTGGGCCCTTGAACATCCCGGACGTAGAGCACCCCCTCACACATCTCAATGGCTTGAGGGTGCTTGAACACCTCTGGTAGGTAGGGGTTGATGACCTTCTCGAAGAACTTATCCTTGGAAGAGCTTGGTGCAACCATGGTGATCTAGAATTGTTAGAAAAACAACACGAAACAAGAACAGAGGATCTCTCCGCGATACGGTGTTCAAATCGTCCGGGGGTATATATAAAGAATTTTTATCTTGGGAAACAAGTATACCACAGGAAAACATAGTCGAGAAGGTGCCCGAGGGCCCACTACCCACCAGGGAGCGCCAGGTGGGGCAGGCGCGCCCTAGTACCTAGTGGGCACCTAGGTTGCTTCCCGGGTGTTTCTTTTTTAATCTTTTTTTCTAATATTCCAAAACCGACAAAAAATATTTTTGCGGAATTTTTGGAGTCAATTTACTTATCGTACCACGCGCCTCTTCCTTTTCAGGAATCTGGAGTGTTCTGGAAGGTCTCTTTTATGTAATCCTCCAATGTCATGGTTTGAATAATATTAATTTGAACATTAACAGGCGTACCTGAAATATAGTGCTTAATTCTTTGTCCATTGACCACCTTCAGATTAGTGGCTTTCGCATTATTGATCTTGATAACTCCAGAGCGATAAACTTCTTTGATGATATATGGTCCTTCCCACTTTGAGAGAAGTTTTGCTGCAAAAAATCTAAAACGAGAATTGTACAATAGAACATATTCACCAACTTTGAATTCCTGCTTTTGGATTCTTTTGTCATGCCATCTTTTGACTTTTTCTTTGAATAGTTTGTGTGGCGACCCGACCCGAATGGATCAAGTCTCTGTGCTCAGTGTCATCCCTGGATCAGTAATGCTGACACCACACAGTACTTCGAAGGATTTATAACAGAGTAGCAACCACACACTTATTACAATCAAATGTCTCAAAAGAGAACTTAATAAAATAAATATGGCTTAAGGCCATCTAATACGATAACAAATGAAGGCTTGGAAGAATAAGCGAGTCCATCAACTCCAACGGCATCATCCGAGTATAGAACCACGACCTAAGCACCTTACTGTCGTTGCAAAAAGTACGCAACATGAAACGCGTTGCAGCCCAAAAAACGGGTCAAAGACATGGAATATCTTGGCAATGTAACACATAGAGAATAATGGAATGATAAGCCTATACTACATGCATATATGGCTGGTGGAAAGCTCTCTGATTACGCTTTTTGCATAAAGCCAATTTTTCCCTACCGCAAAGGAATACATTTATTTAACTATCATGGTGGTTGTGAAGCATTGAGAATGGTTGATGCATTCTCAATCCCAATTAAAAAGTACTCATTAAACCCAACAATATTAATTAGAAGTAACATGATGAGATTCACATGATATCCGTGTACTAGATACTCAAGATGTCCATAACCGGGACACGGCTAACCATGATTAGTTTATACACTCTGCAGAGGTTTGCGACTTTTCCCCACAAGACTCGATCGCCTCCGCTTTGGTTTCTTGCACCACGTGGTGTTTGAGAAGCGGATGACCGAGACATAGTCTTCGTAAGCACTAGCACCTTACATGTGGGTAGACCGTACCAACCTACAACCCCTACATCAGCCTAGCCTACCCGTAAGAGTTTGCACAACTTAATCAACTACGCCAGAGCCCATAATGGCTTGTGGCTGCACACGGAAGTTTCTAGTTTGAATAATCTCATGATCCCTTTAAGCCCGGGTGGCGGTCCAAGAAATACAGGCAAGTCCTCGATAGAAACCAGGTGCCTCAATCCACCCAGATGTGTGTTTAAGTTGCCACCTTAAATAAACCATTAAATAACAATCTCACGTCTGTCATGGATACACTCACCCAATCCACGCCTACTAGCATAGCATAGCATAATAAGCAAACGTAGAAGTAACTCCCAAAGGTTTGATAATAAAACAGGTAATAGGTACTACCTCAACTACTTCCCATCCCACAATTTAATTAGATCCTAATCATGCAAGTGTTTGAGGAATAGATCTAATGCATAAAAACTGGGTATGAGAAGAGTATGATCAAAGTGTTACTTGCCTTGCTGATGATCCGCGAAACCTAGAGATTCGAAGTAACAAGCGGCGCACTCGGGTATTCTATCGCAGACAAACAAACAAGCATACAATAAGTACTCATCTAATGCATAGGTAAAACTCAAATAGATCTAACCAGATAGTTCAAATTAAGAACTCTGGTTTGCAAAAAGAATCAAATCAAACGAAGCAACGAAAGTCAAACGGCGGAAGAAAACAGCTTCGTTTTACTAATCTGGATCTAGGTCAAATTTTACATATACAAAAACTTGTTTAAGTAGATTATTCGAAACAGGGTTTCGAGACGAAACTCCAGCGCTTGAATCGCCTGATTCCGATAAACGAAATGAAAAGTTATACTAAAACGAAAATCGGATATGGAATCGCGATCAGAAAAATCGTGGATTAAATCCGAGAAAAAGAAAAATACGACGAACAGATTCGAACGGAAAAATAAAAAAAATAAATAAAATTAAAAAACCGAAAAAAACCGAAGAAAATCAATCGTTTTTTTTAAATAAATAAAAATCGGCACGGAAATCGAGGCGCGGCGAACCTCGTAAGGCGCCACTGGCTGGTCGGCGGCGCGAACTCCTGCGGCTCGGGTGGGCTGGGGTGGCGGCTCGGGTGGGCTGGGGCTCCCGGGGCGGCCGCTATTTAAAGGCGCCCCCGAGCGGAGTCCCGCTCGGGTACGACCCGGTAAGGCGGTTCGTTTTTTTTAAATAAAACATTACGTGTAGAAAAAAAATCAAAAGAAGTACCAAACGGACTCCCAAAAACCCGAAATAAATTTTCCCCGGTTTCTAAAATCAAGCCGGATTTAATGAACATTTATTTGGGGCCTAGATGCAATTTTGAAAAACGCGCATTTTTCTTAAATTCAAATAAAAGGCGAAAACTCCAAAATAAAATCTTATTTGATTTTATTATTAAATCTTCATTATTTCTTTATTTTGGGAAAGTCATTTATTCCCTCTCGCATATTTTTGTAATATAAATAATTGAAGATAAAATAATTAAAATCAACGATCCTATTTTCAAAATTTGAGAAAACTCAAATATGAAAATAACAAAAATCCCCAACTCTCTCCGAGGGTCCTTGAGTTGTGTATAATTTTCTAGGATCGAGCAAAATGCAAAGAAAATGCAATGAAAAATATGATATGCAATGATGCTCTATGTATAACATTCCAAATTGAAAATTATAAACCTACCCACTTAAGATGAATCTCGCCATCGAGATTCGGGTTGGCTAGAAAATAGGTGAGGGTGGTCCTTAAGCAAATCTTCCTCTCGCTCCCAGGTGGCTTCATCCTCAGTGTGGTGGCTCCACTGAACTTTGCAAAACTTAATGACCTTGTCTGCGAGTGACTCACTGGCATACTCCAAAATCTTAACCGGTTTCTCCTCAGAGGTCAAATCATCATTCAACCGAATCGCTTCCGGTGGCACGGTATCTCTCGGTGGTATATCAGCCATCTCTGCGTGACACTTCTTCAAGCGTGAAACGTGAAACACATCATGAACTCCCCGACAATCTCTCGGGTAATTCCAACTTATACGCAACTTCTCCCATACGCTCCAAAACACGATATGGTCCTACAAATCGAGGTGCTAACTTTCCTTAACTCCAAAATGCTGAACTCCTCAAGTGGCGATACTCAAGATAAACTCGCCTCCGATTTCAGATTACGTCTCCTTGTGTTTTGGATCCGCATAACTCTTCTGTCTCGACTGGGCTACCTTGAGCCTATCGCGAATCAACTTTACTTTCTGTTCAGACTCCTTAATCAAATCTGGTCCAAACAACTGGTGGTCTCCAACTTCATCCCACAACAACGGGGTCCTGCACCTCCTTCCGTACAATGCTTCAAAAGGGGCCATCTTCAAACTGGTTTGGTAACTGTTGTTGTAAGAAAACTCCGTGACACGGCAAATTGTCATCCCAACTTGATCCATAATCCAAAGCACAAGCTCTAAGCATATCCTCCAAAATCTGGTCGACTCTCTCGGTTTGTCCATCTGTCCGTGGATGAAAAGTCATGCTAAACTCCGGTCTGGTTCCTAAAGTTTCATGCAATCGCTTCTGTAACTTTGAGGTAAATTGGGTTCCTCTATCTCGATACGATACTCCTCGGAACTCCATGCAAGCATACAACTCTGGTCATGTATATCTTGGCCAATTTGGCACTTCTTGTATGTAGTCTTTATCGAATGAAATGAGCTACCTTCACAACCGATCGACTATAACCCAAATCGAGTCATAGCTCGAACGAGTCCTCGGGCAATCCGTGATAAAATCCATACCTAGTTTATCCCACTTCCATTCGGGTATAGGCAATGGTCGTAATAATCCTGCTGGCTTCGATGTTACGCCTTCACCCTCGACATACATCACAAACTGCCACGTACTCGCAATATCCTTCTTCATTCCGGTCCACCGTAAAGTATTCTTCAAATCCAAATACATCTTGGTATTTCCTGGGTGAATCGAATATGGTGAATCATGTGCCTCTTGCAAAATCAACTTCCTGATCTCTAGGTCATTGGGCACATAAACACGGTCCTCAAACCATAGGGTATCGTGCTCATCCTCACGAAATCCCTTAGCCTTTCCTTCGCTCATTCTCTCCTTTATAGGGGCAATCTCTTTGTCAGTCTTCTGTGCTTCCCTGATCTTGTCCATCAAAGTTGACTGAATCTCCAAAGGTTGCTACATAGCCTCTCGGAACTATTTCCAAACATAGCTCTCGAAGATCCTCGGCTAACTCCTTTGGTGTTTCTCCCGTCATTAATGTGTTGATGTGACTCTTACGGCTCAATGCGTCTGCTACAACGTTAGCCTTTCCGGGGTGATAATGCAATCTCATATCATAATCTTTGATGAGTTCCAACCATCTCCTTTGCACGAGATTCAGCTCCTTCTGCGTGAAAATGTACTTCAAACTCTTGTGATCCGTATACACCTCACAATGATTTCCAATGAGGAAAGGTCTCCATGTCTTCAACGCATGCACTACGGCTGCTAACTCCAAATCATGCGTAGCATAGTTTAGCTCATGAGGCTTAAGCTGTCGTGAAGCGCATTTAAACAACTCTCCCTCCGCATAAGCACCGCTCCAAGTCCTCTACGTGAAGCGCCGCAATACACCTCATAATCCTTGGTCCGATCGTGAGAATTAACATCTGGTGAGGTAACCGAACGCTTTTCTTGACTCTTGGAAACTAGCTTCACACTCCTCGGTCCAAATGAACTTGGTATCCTTCTTCAACAATTCTGTCATAGGCTTCGCAATCCTTGAGAAATTCTCAATGAATCTCCGGTAGTATCCTGCTAGTCCAAGGAAACTCCGGATCTCTCCAACGGTTGTTGGCGCTTCCCGATTTGTTACGGATGACAACTTTAGTGGGGTCTCTTGCTATACCTTCTCCGGATATAACATGTCCAAGAAATCCAACTTCCTTCAACCAAAACTCACACTTCTTGAACTTGGCATATAGCGATGTTCTCTGAGCTTCTCGAGTACCAAACGCAAATGCTCCTTATGTTCCTCTTCATTCTTCGAGTAAACCAAAATATCATCAATGAACACCACGGCGAACTTATCTAGAAACTCCATAAACACTTTGTTCATCATGTTCATAAAATAGGCAGGTGCGTTAGTCAAACCAAATGACATAACGGTGTACTCATACAGCCCGTACCTGGTGGTAAAATCTGTCTTAGGTATATCCTGCTCTCGAATCTTCAACTGATGGTACCCTGATCGCAAATCGATCTTTGAAAACACCTTAGCTCCTTGCAATTGGTCAAACAAGTCATTGATCATCGGCAATGGGTATTTGTTCTTAATGGTCACTTCATTCAATCCACGATAATCAACAACCATTCTTAAGGATCCATCCTTCTTCTCCACCAGAAGTACTGGTGATCCCCAAGACGAAGAACTTGGGCGAATAAAACCTTTATCCAAAGAACTCCTTAATCTTCTTCTTAATTTCCTCCAAATCTTGGGCTGGCATCCTATACGGTCTCTTAGATATCGCCCAAAGGTTCGGCAATAGTTCAATCGAAACTCAATGTCTCTATCCGGTGGCATGCACAGCAACTCTTCCTAAACACGTCCGGAAATCCTTTACCACCGGTACTTCCTCCTGCACAACTCACGATAAGGAATTTACATGTGCTCTCCTCGGCTCATGCCGTGATACATACTTGATTCTCCTCCTTACGGGGTGGTAAGCAAAATTGACTTCTTGGGCGCAATCTATGTTCCTCCATACTTTGATAACCAATCCATGCCTAATATCACATCCTATCCTTGGGATTCCGAACTATTAGGTCCGAGGGAAAAACATAGTGTCCAATCCTTAATGGCGATCGATCACACCATATACTAGCCATGTATTACGCTTCCCGTGAGGTTACTAGCATGGGTGACCTAAGGGCTTGGGTTGGTAATTTGTACTTATCCACAAATCCTTGATATGTATGAATGTGATGCACCAAAGATCAAAAGAACAACCGCAGAAATGACTTAACCAAAAACTTACCTATTATCGCATCCGGCCGAAGCTTCAACCTCCTCCACGGTAACGTGGTTCACTTGTCCTTTATTGAAAGGATTCGCTTCTTTCCCCGAAAGCGCCCATTGCCATTTCCATTCCGGCCTTACGGACACTCGTTTGCATAATGCCCGATCTTGCGGCACTTAAAGCAAGTTATGTGGCTCAGTCTACCTTGGATGGTGTTGACGGGTTGGTGCGGTTTTGTCCGTTGCTTCCTCCATTCCGTTCCCATTCTTGGTGCCATTATGGTTGTGAGCTACCTCCTCCATGGGTATCTGAAACTGTCCTCCCGGCTTGGGGTAAAGCGAAGTTTCTGCTGAGCTCGAGTTATTCTTCCCCGTCCATACTTCCTCTTGCGATTTCAATCTGCTGCTTCCCTTCAATCATAAGTGCACGATCTACTAACTCCTGGTAGTTATTGAAGGTGGCTACCATCAATCGCATGCTCGACTCATCATTCGGTCCTTCTAGAAACTTCTCGCTTAGTTGCGTCAGGTAACGTCATCCGGGGCATAACGTGCTAGCTTATCAAATCATCTACATATCGCCAATCGTCTGCCCTCCTTGGCGTAAGTTGCGAAACTCACGCTTCTTCATGGCCATAGATCCTGCTGAAACATGGGCGACAAAAAGCTTCTTTAAATCGATCCCATGTGACGGTGTCTCTTGGGTAAGTGGTTGTAAAATTCTCCCACCATGTCAGCTGGGTCCTTCAAGCCGATGTGCAGCAAACTTCACCCTTTCTCCATCTCAGTACAACCTGCAGTGGTCAACTCCCTCCCTATCTTACGGAGCCAATCATCTGCAACAATCGGCTCGGTGCTACTGGAAAACACCGGCGGATTCAGCCTTAAGAAACGGGTCAAATGGTCAACAGGTGGTGGTGGCGGTGTGTTGTTGTTGTTGTTGTTGTTGTTATTGCCTTGGTTCTGTACCAATGTTTGAATCAAGGTATTCTGCTGCTGAATCAACTGGGTGATCTCTGGCGGGAAAACAAATTCGGGGTCGCGTCTCGAAGGCATCTGAGGGTTTAAGAAAAGACGAGAATTTAGAATAGAATGAGGTCTAGAGAGAAACACTACCCATATGCTCATGAGACAAATCACACAATATCACTCCAATCAATTCAAACAAGGGCATACAGCGGTCTATCTATCGTTACAAAGTGTTGAAACTAAAACTAAAATAACATGGGGGTAATCTACTACCGTTATGGTGGTCAACTAGAAAAAGCTCCGATGAAGACTCCATGATATCTCGCTCCAGCTTCATCTTCGTAATCATCATCACTAGGATCGGAATCGGTGTAAATCGATGATGATGTAGTTCTCTCGACAGGTGCTATCTTCATCTTCTCCTCCGGGTCGAATTTCCCATGAGTTCTTCAATCTTCTCCTTAAGATCGCCGTTTTGTCCCACTAGAGCTACAATCTCCTCCATATAGTCCTTGCGAGTGGCCTTGGTTCTCCTTCTAGTTCGATAATCTTGGCTTTTGCTGTCTTCAACTCCATCATGTCTCACAAGACATCCGGGTTCTCCTGACGTCGAATGTGCTGGTTTAACTCCTGGATGAATGCTGCAATGGATCGATCCTTCTTAGTGCCAACTATCTCCCATTGTTCATCTCGGCGTCCGCAAATCTGGTAGATAGTATCCTTGAGGTCTTCTTTGTAAACTTCTCCAATGCGCCCCATGGTTATGTGAGCTGCCATGCTCTTTCCCAAACTCCAGGTTGGTGCATTGAAAACACACACTATGGGCTCCGTGATTGGCGCAAACGTCCTTCCGGGAACTAGAGCTTGAATCTTCCAGCCCTCTTCTTCATGTAAAGTGGAATTGTAGGTCCCGGTGAAGCTTGGTAATCCAATGTTAAGGTACCTAGTGACTTCGTTCAGGTGTCGTCCAAAGGGTGTATCTTCATCAAATTTGAGTGAACTTGATCCTTGCTTCCGTCATCCTAAAAGAGTAGAAAAGATGAGGAGTCAGAAATGAGAAGAGAGAGTAGTGATCTAGGGCTTTAGCTTAATAGTCGTGTCCTCTGATCGACTGTGCTCGATACCATCTCTGTGGCGACCCGACCGAATGGATCAAGTCTACGTGCTCGGTGTCATCCTCGGATCGAATGCTGACACCACACAGAACTTCGAAGGATTTATAACAGAGTAGCAATCACACACTTATTACAATCGAATGTCTCAAAAGAGAACTTAATAAAATAAATATGGCTTAAGGCCATGTAACATCCCAAAATTCTAAATTTTGGAATGTTATAAACAAATAGATAGATTTGATTGTTTGTTTGATTGTTGTGTGATTGATTGACTGAAAGTGAGTGGAATTCGAAACCTTTTTGAAAGTTAAATGAGAGGGAATAAAAGGACTTTCCCAAATTTTCATTTTGCTTTTATGATTTTCGGGAATTCAAATTCTTTTCATCACAAAACCCTGGAGAGAAGATGACATGACTTCTTCCATTTATTTAAATGACAAGGGGTGTTGAAAATATTTGGATTTCATTTGAGAATATTTCCAATTCTGAAACTTTATGCAACTCAATGATTTTCACGAGAGAAGATAAAATGACTTCTTCAAATTATATGAAATATGAGTTGGGAGTTCTAAAAGAATTAAATTCAAAGTTCTCTTGAATTTATTTCCAATTTGGAGTTATTTGAGTTTTATTCAAATTATTTTTCTTCAAAAATAAAATATATGGAAAATAGGGTAACATGATTCCCTACATCGAAAAATTGGAGAGAAATAAATTTGAATTAATTTTGGTATTTTAAAAATGATTTTTATTGGATTTTATTGGACCAAAGAGTAATCGCTTTGAATTATTAGAATTTTTGTGGATTTTATTTGAAACTAGAATAATGTTCATCATGTAGGAAATCTTTTTCTGAAAATTCTGATATATTATATGCCTATATAATATTTCTATTTCATTTTTGTTTTTATTTTTGTTTGACTGTTTTAAAAAAAACTTTTCCCTCCGCCGAACTGGGCCGACCCAGCTCCCAGCCAGGCCGAGGCGCAGCCCAGCCTGCGCCCGCACCGCCTTCCTCCTCCCGGCCGGACTCCGCCAAGACGGGCATCGCCGCCGCCGTGACCGACTGTGCCACCTCCGCGCCTTGCCCCCTCCTCCACGCAACCCCACACCCTCTATATAAACCGCGCCGCCGCCTTTTTTCCTCTCTGCGTGCCACCCCTCCGCATCTCACCGCTGCCGGAGGTCAGCCATCACCTCGTCGCCGTCAACCGCCGACGCCACCACACTGCAACCGCCGCTCCACGCCGCCTCACGTGCTCCTCACTGCCTTCCCGACGCCGAGCCACCGCCTAAGTTCGGGAGCCGCCGCCCTTCTCGCCGGAGCCGCCGCCCTGATCCAAACCGCCACCGCCGGTTTTTCGCCGTAAACCGCCCCGAACCGCCCGAGCCGGTATAACCCGCTAAAAACCCGCCCGGTTTTTCTTTATTATTCTAGATCAGTTTTTGTTTTTTTGAATAGTTTAGTTTGCGAGCGTTCATTAGTTAGGGTCCGGTAGTGAACGAGTTCGTTCGTTAGCTTTACATGGCGGCGTTAGCGATAGATTTTTTTCTTTTTCCTTTTATTTTAGTCAGGGACCTATCCGTAATTAGTTTCTTTACCGTTTAGCCCCTGATTTTCAAACCCTCATAACTTTTTACTCGTTAGTCCAAATTCAACGAAACCAACGTCCACTTCTTCGTTATGATCCCCTCTATCCAGTAATCCAACTCAAATATATTTTTGAAAGTTTTAAAATTTGAATTAGATTAGATTTGTATTCAAACTTCGTTTGATCATAACTTGAGTTTCGTAACTCTGATTTAGTTGATTCTTTTTGCAAATCGAAGCTCTTGACCTAAACTTTCTGATAAGGCCAAATTCATATAATTTTGGTACTGTTAGAAATTGTTTTATGTTGCAAGAGTTATTTGCTTGGTTTTGATGTTTTCTTAATCGTTTTTTTTTCTTTCCGATCTTTTGAGTGATTGCTTATGTGTGGTTACTATTGCTTGATTACGATAGATTGACCGGAGTGTGACGAGTAGACCTATCAAGAGTTTTTGAGTGCGAATCATCTTCATCAACATTGCAGGCAAGTAACACTTGATCATACCTTTTCATACCCAGTTTTTGTGCATTAGCTCAACCCTCAAACATTGCATGGTTAGGATGTCATTAATTTGTGGGTTGGGAAGTAGATGATGAGGTAGGAACCTATTGCCTCACTTATCAAACCCTTGGGAGTTACTTCTACGTGTTGCTTACATTGCTATGCTATGCTCAGAGACATGGTTTGGGTTTGAGAGATATTCACGACAGATGTGAGATTGTTAATTAATGGTTTACTTTAAGGTGGCAACTTAAATACACATCTGGGTGGATTGAGGCACAGGGGAACCCAAAGGTGTTGTCTGCTTTATTTTTGGAAATCCTGGGTACCCATGTGATCTTCCTAAGGACCGCCACCTGTGCTCAAAGGGAATCGAGACTATTCATGCTAGAAACTTCCGTGTGCAGCCACAAGCTATTATGGGCTCTAGCATAGTTGAGTAAGTTACGTGAAGCTCTCAAGAGGTAGATCGCCAGTAGTGGGTTTTATAGGTTTGGTATGATCTATCCAGGAGTAGAGAGTTAATGTTTCGAAAGACTGTGTCTCGGTCATCCGCTTTCTCAAACACCATGTAGTCACGAGAAACCAACGGAGGCGATCGAGTCTTGTGGGGAAAAGTCATAAACCTCTGCAGAGTGTACAATCTAATCATGGTTAGCCGTGTCCCCGGTTATGGACAATTCTGAGTATCTAGTACTTGAGTATTCACATGTATCTCATCACTCTAAATTAATATTGCTAGGATGTTAATTATTTTAATTGGGATTGAATTGGGGTTATACCTTCTCAATGATGTTTCAACCACCATGATAGTTAAATTAAAATTTATTCCTTTGATGTAGGAAAAAATTGGCTTTTCGCAAAAACTGTAACCATAGAGCTTTCCACCAGCCATATATGCATGTAGTATAGGCTTATTCCTTCATTACTCTCTATGTGTTACATTGCCAGCATATTCCATGTGCTGACCCGTTTCGGGCTGCAACTTTTCATGTTGCGTAATTCTCGCATTTGACGAGTAAGTGATACGTTAAGGTTACGATTTCTACACTCAACTTTGCCGTTGGTGTTGATGGGAATCCACAACCTTGTTGCTTCCGCTATATTTTGGATTGAGGTAATAGTATTTACATTAATTATACATGTGATTAACCTCTGTTATAAATCCTCGAGTACTGTGTGTGTCAGCATACCGATCCAGGGATGACACTTAAGCACAGAGACTTGACCCATTCGGGTCGGGTCGCTACAGGCCATCTAATACGATAACATCGGAAGGCTTGGAAGAATAAGCAAGTCCATCAACTCAAACAGCATCACTGAGTATAGAACCACGACCTAAGGACCTTATTCGTTGTCTGAAAAGTCTGCAACATGAAACGTTGCAGCCCGAAAACGGGTCAGCACATGGAATATGCTGGCAATGTAACACATAGAGAATAATGGAATGATAAGCCTATACTACATGCATATATGGCTGGTGGAAAGCTCTACGGTTACAGTTTTTGCATAAAGCCAATTTTCCCTACTGCAAAGGAATACATTTATTTAACTATCATGGTGGTTGTGAAGCATTGAGAATGGTTGACAGCATTCTCAATCCCAATTAAAAAGTACTCATTAAACCCAACAATATTAATTAGAAGTAACATGATGAGATTCACATGATATCCGTACTAGATACTCAAGATGTCCATAACCGGGACACGACTAACCATGATTAGTTTATACACTCGCAGAGGTTTATGACTTTTCCCCACAAGACTCGATCGCCTCCGTTTGGTTTCTTGCACTACATGGTGTTTGAGAAACGGATGACCGAGACATAGTCTTTCAAAAGCACTAGCACCTTACGTGTGGGTAGACCGTACCAACCTACAACCCCTACATCAGCTAGCCTACCCGTAAGAGTTCGCACAACTTAATCAACTACGCCAGAGCCCATAATGGCTTGTGGCTGCACACGGAAGTTTCTAGTTTGAATAATCTCATGATCCCTTTGAGCCCGGTGGCGGTCCAAGAAATACAGCAAGTCCTCGATAGAAACCAGGTGCCTCAATCCACCCAGATGTGTGTTTAAGTTGCCACCTTAAATAAACCATTAATTAACAATCTCACATCCGTCAGGATACACTCACCCAATCCACGCCTACTAGCATAGCATAGCATAATAAGCAAACGTAGAAGTAACTCCCAAAGGTTTGATAATAAAACAGTAATAGGTACTACCTCAACTACTTCCCATCCCACAATTTAATTAGATCCTAATCATGCAACTGTTTGAGGAATAGATCTAATGCATAAAAACTGGGTATGAGAAGAGTATGATCAAAGTGTTACTTGCCTTGCTGATGATCCGCGAAACCTAGAGATTCAAGTAACAAGCTACAAGACCGGGTATTCTATCGCAGACAAACAAACAAGCATACAATAAGTACTCATCTAATGCATAGGTAAAACTCAAATAGATCTAACCAGATAGTTCAAATTAAGAACTCCGGTTTGCAAAAAGAATCAAATCAAACGAAGCAACGAAAGTCAAATCCATGGAAGAAAACAGCTTCGTTTTACTAATCTGGATCTAGGTCAAATTTTACAGATGCAAAAACTTGTTTAAGTAGATTATTTGGAAAGAGGGTTTCGAGACGAAACTCCAGGCGCTTGAATCGCCCAATTCCAATAAACGAGCGAAAAGTTATACTAAAACGAAAATCGGATCTGGAATCGCGATCAGAAAAATCGCGGATTAAATCCGAGAAAAAGAAAAATACGACGAACAGATTCAAACGGAAAAATAAAGAAAATAAAGAAAATAAATAAAAAATAAATAAAATAAAAAAACTAAAAAAACGAAAAAACGAAGAAAACCGATCGTTTTTTTAAAAATAAATAAAAATCAGCACGGAAATCGAGACGCCACAGACCTCGAAGGCTACTGCCTCCTGGCTGCTGGCGGCGGCGAACTCCCATGGCTCGGGTGGCTGGGGTGGCGGCTCGGGTGGGCTGGGGCTTGGCGGCCGCTATTTAAAGGCGCCCCCGAGCGGAGTCCCGCTCGGGTACGGCCCGAAAGGCGGTTCATTTTTTTTTAAATAAAACATTACGCGTAGAAAAAAATCAAAAGAAGTACCAAACGGACTCCAAAAATCCCGAAATAAATTTTCCCCAGTTTCTAAAATCAAGCCGGATTTAATGAACATTTATTTGGGGCCTAGATGCAATTTTGAAAAACGCGCATTTTTTCTTAAATTCAAATAAAAAGGCGAAAAACTCCAAAATAAAATCTTATTTGATTTTATTATTAAATCTTCATTATTTCTTCATTTTGGGAAAGTCATTTTATTCCCTCTCGCATATTTTTGTAATAGAAATAATTGAAGATAAAATAATTAAAATCAACGATCCTATTTTCAAAATTTGAGAAAACTCAAATATGAAAATAACAAAAATCCCCAACTCTCTCCGAGGGTCCTTGAGTTGTGTAGAATTTTCTAGGATCGAGCAAAATGCAAAGAAAATGCAATGAAAAATATGATATGCAATGATGCTCTATGTATAACATTCCAAATTGAAAATTTGGGATGTTACAGTTTGGCATTTTCATAGGCTTGGGTTCTCCATTCATGTAGTGAGCTAATATCAAGTAACCTCTTCTCACCGGCAAGTTTGAAGTCATAGTTGAGTTCCTTAATTGCCCAATATGCTTTGTGTTCTAACTCAATAGGCAAGTGACAAGCTTTTCCATAAACCATTTTGTATGGAGACATACCCATAGGATTTTTATAAGCAGTTCTACAAGCCCATAGTGCATTATCAAGTTTCTTAGACCAAAATTTCCTAGATCTATTAATAGTCTTTTGTAATATTAAGTTTATTTCTCTATTGCCAAGTTCAATTTGACCACTATATTGAGGGCGATAAGGAGATGTAATTATATGTTAACATCGTATTTAGCAAGCGATTTACGGAAAGCACCATGAATAAAATGTGAACCACCACCAGTCATTAAATTTATAGGGACTCCAAACCTCGGAAAAATAACTTTCAACATTTTAATGGAGGTATTATGATCAACACTGCTAGTTGGAATAACTTCTACCCACTTAGTGACATAATCAACATCAACCAAAATACGTGTATACCCATTAGATGACAGAAAAGGTCCCATATAATCAAAGCCCCAAATATCAAAGGGTTCAATAACAAGTGAATAATTCATAGGCATTTCCTGACATCTACCAACATTACCAATTCTTTGACATCCATCACAAGATAAGACAAACTTACAAGTATCCTTAAAAAGAGCAGGCCAATAAAAACCAGATTGTAATACCTTATGTGCAGTTCTATCTCCCGCATGATGCCCTCCGTAGGCTTTGGAGTGACATTTCCGTAGGATTTGTTCCTGTTCATGCTCAGGTATACAACGTCTATAATACCATCTACTCCTTTATATAGATGTGGGTCACCCCAAAAGTAATGTCTTAAATCATAGAAGATTTTTTTTCTTTTGTTGGTATGTGAAGCTAGGTGGTATAAATTTAGCAACAATATAGTTAGCATAGTCTGCATACCAAGGAGTGTTATGAGAAGCATTTATGACAGCTAATTGTTCATCGGGGAAGCTATCATCAATAGGTAGTGGGTCATCAAGAATGTTTTCTAACCTAGACAAGTTATTAGCTACGGGGTTCTCATCTCCTTTCCCGTGAGTGATGTGTAAGTCAAACTCTTGTAACAAAAGAACCCGCGTAATGAGTCTAGGTTTAGCATCTTTCTTTTCCATGAGATATTTAATAGAAGTGAACAAGTACTTTAGAATCAACTATGTAAGATCTGAATTTATCACAAGCAAAACAACTGCCAGAAATTCTTTCTCAGTAGTAGCATAATTTCTTTGGGCACTATCTAGAGTCTTACTGGCATAATGGATAACATTTATTTTTTTATCAACTCTTTGTCCTAGAACAACACAAACAACATAATCACTAGCATCACGCATAATTTCAAAAGGCAAGTTCCAATTAGGTGGTTGAACAATAGGTGCAGAACTTAAGGCTTTCTTAAGTGTTTCAAAGGCTTCTACACAATCATCATAAAAAAATGGAATATCCTTTTGCAAGAGATTGGTAAGTGGCCTAGAAATTTTAGAGAAGTCTTTAATAAACCTCTTATAAAAACCAGCACGACCAAGGAAACTTTGAATACCTTTAATATCTTTAGGACATGGCATCTTCTCAGTTGCATCAACTTTAGCTTTATCCACCTCAATACCTCGTTCAGAAATTTTGTGCCCCAAGACAATACCTTCATTCACCATAAAGTGGCACTTCTCCCAATTCAAGACAAGATAAGTTTGTTCACATCTTTGCAAAATTCGATCAAGGTTGCTTAAGCAATCATCAAAAGAAGTTTCATAAACGAAAAAATCATCCATGAAAACCTCAACAATCTTTTCACAAAAGTCAGAGAATATAGCAGTCATACATCTTTGAAAGGTAGCAGGTGCATTGCACAAACCAAAAGGCATACGTCTATAAGCATGAGTTCCAAAAGGGCAAGTAAAAGTGGTTTTCTCTTGATCAGGTTGTGATACAGGTATGTGAGAGAAACCAAAATATCCATCCAAAAAGCAAAAGTGTGTGTGCTTAGATAATCTTTCTAACATTTGATCAATAAAAGGTAGATGGCAATGATCCTTTCTAGTGGCTTTGTTTAATTTTCTAAAATCAATTACCATTCTATAGCCAGTAACAATTCTTTGTGGAATAAGTTCATTTTTGTCATTAGGAACAACAGTAATACCTCCTTTCTTATAGGAACACAATGAACATGACTTCCCATCTACTATCAGCTATGGGATAAATTATACCTACTTCCAGAAGCTTTAGTATTTCATTTCTACCAGTTCTTTCATCTTAGGATTCAATGGTCGTTGATGATCAACGATGGGTTTAGCATAAGGTTCCATATTAATCTTGTGCTGACAGAGAGTGGAACTAATGCCCTTAAGATCATCAAGAGTATATCCAATAGCAACACGGTGCTTCCTAAGAATTTTTAATAATCTCTTTTCTTCATGCTTTGTAAGGTTTTAGCGCTAATAATAACAGAATATATCTTTTTCTTGCCAAGATAAGCATATTTCAAAGTGTTAGGCAATTGTTTAAATTCAAACACAGGATCACCCTTAGGTGGAGAAGGACCTGCTAGAGTTTCAATAGGAAAATTATATTTGAGAATAGGTTGTTGTTTAAAGAACATCCTATCTATTTCATTTCTTTCATGCAAGTGCATATCATTTTCATGGTCGAGCAAATATTGTTCTAGTGGATCAATAGGAGGTATGGCAATAGAAGTAAGACCAATTATTTCATCCTTACTAGACAATTCTTTATCATGGGGTTGCCTACGAAACTTAGAGAAATTAAAATCGTGAGGCACATCACCAAAGTTAACACTGACGGTTTCTTTCTCGCATTTATCTTAGCATTAACAGTTTCCAAGAAAGGTCTACCAAAATATAATCGGACAAAAGTCATCTTGTGGGGAACCAAGAACTAGAAAATTGTTGGAGATATGCCCTAGAGGTAATAATTTTGTATTACTATATTTCCATTATGCATAGTTAAGAGTTTATATTCCATGCTATAACTGCTATGATCCTGGAATATGTGATTCAGTGGAAAACTAATATGCAAGTGTGGAATAATAAACGGTAAACAATAGGTTCCTGGTCTCGCCTCTAAGACCGGCTCAAGTGTTGTTGGTGATCATGTTTTCTGGATCTTAGAATATCGTTGGGTGTAACGATAGTTCTAAAACAACATCGAGGGTATGATGTTAGAAGAACAATCATATTGAATCGACCCAATACTTGTCTGTTATTCTATGTGATTACATCCTCTAAAATCATTTGTTATAACTTGAAGTTTTAGCATGTGTTTTAGTTCCTCGGACCATGAGAGTGTATCGGTCACTTCCTACTGGACGGTGGGCTTTGGGGTTGCTCAAACGTCATCTGTAACAAGGTGATCATAACGACAACTTTTAGGCTCATCGAAAAGTTTGACAAGTGACCAGACAGCTCAAGAGTGAGATTTGCTCCTTCGGCTATGGACAGATATTCTTATGGCCCTCTCGGTGTGACGGCATCCATCATCGTGCGGCGGACACGGTGACTACGTCTGTGGATGCCGTAACATGTCAACAAGAAAGAAGAACAAAACTGGTAACGGGAGCAACGGTATAGTGAGCATGATGATGACTCTAGAGGATACCGATGCACATAGGGTTTTGTAAAGTATCATGAAGCAAAGGGAACAACACATGATAACCAAAGGTTCACTTGTAATCACAGGGACCGATATGGATGTCCACGGTTCCACTATCAGCCATTGAACGAAGGGGTTTCGTTCATGTCTATGTTTTACCGAACCTACAGGATCACAAGCTTAAGGGAATCACGATCTGCTGAGTATTAGTGAAGCAAGAGGTATGAGAAAATATTCTTGGAATAGTTCCCGGAATATAAGAGAGAGATAGTTTCTAGAGAACTGCGAAAGAGTTTTGGATGTTTCTAGAAATGTTCTGGTGCGAGGATAGTTTGGCTGGGCCAAGGGATAAGGCCCATGAGGTCCAAGGTCAGTGCAAAAGAAGTTTTGCAAAGCGCACGAGCCAAACGCCATGGTCCTTAGTGTCTGGTCTTGGGCCAGACGCCAGGGTCCTTGGCGTCTGGGCCAGACGCCGAGGTCCGCGGCATTTCGTACTGGAATCCGATAAGGACTCTTCCTTTTGTTCCAAACCGACTTTGGGGAGGCTCCCTCCCCAAGCTACGACCTTAGAACTCAACATATAAATAGAGGGGCAGGGCTAGCCCCTAGAACATAAGTTTTGAAGCCTCCTCAAGTTCTCTCTTGATCTAGTTCTAGTTCTCTCTAATCCTCATAATAGAGAAGCCCTGTGCGGTTCTCTTGTTCTCCCTCTAATTCTCCAGCGACGATTAGCTCTGGATGGCTAAGTGCTACTGGATCGTGAAGCATGTACCCTTGCAATCTGTGGAGAGGCCATGTCCGTTCGAGGGCGGTTTGCGGGATCATCATCAATGTTCGAGGGACTCCAAGTACGATCTATACTGACTCTTCTACTTCTGCCGCACTCCCGGAGTCGGTAATGATCGTTGATCACAACCTGTTATGCATCTTCATATTGTTCCTGGGTGACCGTAGGGCGAATTTTTTTTCTACTACGTTTCCCTATAGCGGCATCATGAGCAGTTCTATGAGTAGACGCATGTTGCGATCTAGCTCACATGTGGATGTGAGGGTGATGTTCTTGCTATGCTTCCCTCGAGTGTTGCTTCGGTTCAGTTAATTGACAGAATGGTGTCGCTGTTCACAAGGTTCTGACAATCGATCAGCTCTGGCTGTCGACGATCTGCTAATAGTTCCTTGGGCTTCACCATAGTCAAGAAAAGTGAAGAGTCGCGTATGCAGGGGGCGATGAACATGGATGATCTTCTAGGGGGTCACGCGTATTAGACAAAGTTTAGTGTGGGGGAATGAGAGTTTTAATTAAGTCTCTTCTTTCACACACCCCGAAAGTTAATCTAGCAACAAGGATTATCACCTTAAGGTGTGCATGTAGGTAGCTAGGTTTATCCGGAAACCCTAGAAGCCATGTAATAAAAATTTGCCAAACCGATTAGAGGACATCTAACTTGGTTTTGCAGGGTTTGAGTATGATGTGGTATAGCCTTCGTCATGATAATGAGTTTATGTATGATATGGTTATATGTTGTGATGTTAAGTGGCCTGCGTGTTACGACATGATGGCCGGAGCCTCGAGATTGCCACATTAATGTAAATATCATAGAGATAGGTTACATGTGATGGTGGCAAGATGTACACGAAGGACCCCGATGAGGAGAAGGTGTACCAAGGCGTGAGACGAGGAGCTATAATTTCGTGCCACGGCAGAATTTCAGATTTTGGTGCCATGACAATGTTTTCTGAAATGGTTGCGGATGTCGCTTGAACTACGTCGGTATTTCCCCAAAGAGGAAGGGATGATGTAGCACATCGACGGTAGGTATTTCCCTCAGTTATGAAACCAAGGTATCAATCCAGTAGGAGAACCAAGCAACACTATGTAAACGGTACCTGCGCACAAAGAACAAATACTTGCAACCCGACGCATATAAGGGGTTGTCAATCCCTTTTCGGGCAACGACGCCAGAAATTGTCAAGTTGACGGGATGAAATTGTGGTAGATTGGATAAATGGATCTCGACAAAAAGCGAAATAAAGGATGCAAATAAAAAGTGCAGCAAGGTAATTTTGGGATTTTAGAATAATATATCTGAAAATAAAAGTGGCAAATAATAGATCTCAAAGAAAATATGATAAAGAATAGACCCGACGGCCGTAGATTTCACTAGTGGCTTCTCTCAAGAAATAGCACACGGTGGGTAAACAAATTACTATTGGGAAATTGATAGAACATCAAATAATCATGATGATATCCAGGCAATGATCAATATATAGGAATCACGTCCAAGATTAGTAGACCGTCTCCTGCCTGCATCTACTACTATTACTCCACACATCGACCGCTATCCAGCATGCATCTAGTGTATTAAGTTAATGGAGAAAGAGAGTAATGCAATAAGAACGATGATATGATGTAGACAAGATCTATTCATGTAGGAATAGACCCCATCTTGTTATCCTTAATAGCAACGATCAATACGTGTCTTGCTGGCCCTTCTGTCACTGGGAAAGAACACCTCATGACCGAACCCATCAGAAAGCACCTCTTCCCATGGCAATAAAAATCGATCTAGTTAGCCTAACTAAACCAAAGATTCGGAGAAGAAATACGAGGCTATAAATAATCATGCATATAAGAGATCAAAACTCAAATAAATTTCATGGATAAAATAGATCCGATCATAAACTCAAAGTTCATCGGATCCCAACAAACACACCGCAAAAAAGAGTTACATCAAATAGATCTCCAAGAGACCATTGTATTGAGAATCAAAAGAGAGAGAGGAAGCCATCTAGCTACTGCCTACGGACCCGTAGGTCTACAATGAACTACTCACGCATCATCGAAGAGGCACCAATGAGGATGATGAACCCCTCCGTGATGGTGTTTAGATTGGATCTCGTGGTTCTGGAACTTGCGGCTGCTAGAGTTGTGTTTCGTCGACTCCCCTAGAGTTTTGGGAATACTTGGGTATTTATAGGGTGAAGAGGCGGTGCGGGAGGCCACCGAGATAGGCAGAACCCACCAGGACGCGCCTAGGCCTCCAGGCGCCCCCAGGTGGGTTGTGCCCCCCTCGGGGCACCCCTCTGGTACTTCTTTGGCCCAAGTTGTTCCTTCTGGTCCAGAAAAATTCTTCAAAAAGTTTCGCTGCATTTGGACCCCGTTTGGTATTGATTTTCTCCGAAGTAAAAAACAAGCAAAAAACTGCAACCGGCACTAGGCACTATGTCAATAGGTTAGTCCCAAAAAATGATATAAAGTTTATATAAAATGATTGTAAAACATCCAAGAATGATAATATAACAACATGGAACAATAAAAAATTATAGATACGTTGGAGACGTATCAGCATCCCCAAGCTTAATTCCTACTCGTCCTTGAGTAGGTAAATGATAAAAATAGAATTTTTGATGTGGAATGCTGCCTAACATGTTCATCACATATTGTTTTTCTTTTCTAGCATGGACATTTGGACTTTCATATGATTCAAAGCAATAGTCTAGTTTTGACATGAAGATTTCAATACTCAAGCATATCAACAAGCAACCATGTCTTTCAAAATATCAACACTAAAGCAAGTTATCCCTAGCCCATCATGCTCAATCATTGTTCCATTCACGAAACACACTCGAATATTAGCTATACCCAATGCTCAAGTATGATCATAGTGCCCCTTAGTTGGTGCTTTATAAGAGAAGATGGAGACTCAAAAAAAATTCATAAAGTAAATAAAAAGGCCCTTCGTAGAGGGAAGTAGGGATTGGTAGAGGTGCCAGAGCTCAAAGCTTAAATTGAGAGATAATTTTTTTTGAGAGGCATACTTTTCCCGTCAACGAAAACGGCCGAGTAATTCCCAACACTTTCCATGCTAGATATATCATAGGCGGTTCCCAAATAGAAAATAATGTTTATTCTTTTACCACCATTCTTTCACATTCCACGGCTAGCTGTATCCATGGGTACCGTCCATACCAACACTTTCCAAGGAATTTATTATTTGACAACATAAAGTAAATTTCTTTTTCATTTTAGGGCTGGGCATCCCTATTACCGCCGTACTCTCATGCAATGACAAGTGAATAAACACTCATCTTGAGAATAAGACATCTATCATCGAAAATATTAGCCACCCCTTCCACTTCATGAGCGGTACGAGCACACAAAAAGGAATTTTATTTTGAAAATTAGAGATGGAACATACAAATTTGCTTAGAGCGGCATGGAAATACCGCATATAGGTAGGTATGGTGGACTCATATGGCAAAACTAGGTTTATGGATTTTGGATGCACAAGTAGTATCTCTACTTAGTACAAGTGAAGGCTAGCAAATAGATTGAGAAGCATGCAACCAAGAAACAAAAAACACATAACCGATCATTAGGCATTGTCGGATCACGGGTTCCGGCAAAACCCTCAAGGTTCGAACACTGGGGTGCGCATGAAGATTTCCTCCCTACCGATCCACGTCCTAACTAGCTAAGATCTCAAGAACGAACTCGGGGAACTCACAACACAAGGGACACAAGATTTATACTGGTTCGGGCCACCGTTGTGGTGTAATACCCTACTCCAGTGTGGTGGTGGTGGATTTCCTCTTGGGCTGAGGATGAACAGTACAAGGGGAAGAACGTCCTCCTGAGGATGAGGTGTTCTTGTGCTCGGTGTGTGGCTAAGGATTGGCTCAAGATCCGATGCGTGAGGCTTAGTTGCCTCCTACTGTGGTGGCCAGTCCTATTTATAGAGGCCCTGGTCCTGTCCCCAAATATTGAGCGGGAAGGGAGCCAACAACGGCCAATTTGAAAGGGGATAGCTAGTACAACTTATCCTGACAAAAGTAGTCTTCGCCTGCAAAAGTCTCTGGTGGTGACGCCGCCTTGGGCTCCATGGTGACCTCCGTCTTTCCGTCCTGCTGGTCTTGGTCTCGTTGCACCGATATGGAAACCTTGCTTGATACCTCGGTACTCCGCGCCTGCGCTTGCCTCCTTTAGCACCAAAGAGGAAACAAGGACGCTGCGCGCGCTGGCGCCCGCCTGGTCTCGATCGTCATGGCTCACATCACGAGAACCTCGCGAGGTTTGCCCCGCCTTGATCTCTTCGCTCCTCACGAGCCTGCCTGGTGAGGCCACTCCTGAGGAGGTCTTGCGTCGTCCGCCTCGCGAGGCTTGGCCCCTCGCGAGGGTCTTGAATGCCTTGTCGATGAAGATGGGCCGTACAGGCCTGCTAGCACAGCCACGCCGTGGGCCGCAGGCAGGCAAGTCTGGGGACCCCCGTTCCCAGAACACCGACTGTAGCCCCCGTGCCCAAGGCGCGCTCGGGATTGGCTTCGAGGCAAAGCCAAAGGGCAAGCGCGGAGTGCCGCGGGCCTCAATAGCCTGCGGCCTTGGTCGACGCGTGGCGGTTGATTGGACGTGGGCGTCTCCGCTTCCCACTTCCTCAGCAACTGCCCGACTTGACAAGTCCCTGCGACATGCAAGGAAAACCATTATTACCTGTGATCATGGGGGGCGCTGGTTGGCCTTCTCCTGCTATAAATGAGGAGGGGGGCAGAGCCCCCGTCGCCCATTTCTTCCCATTCCGCTTGCTTCTTCTTCTGCTCCACCACCGACTCCAATGGCGCCGTCGAAGAGGTTCTCCGCCGCAGAGAAGGGAAAGGCCCCTCGCGAGGGGCCCGGCTCCCCGGCGCCCAAGCGTGGACGCGGCCGTCCCCGTAAGCACACCGCGACCCCCGCCGCGCCCCCCGCTCCCGGGGTGGCACCGCTGCGCGTGGCAGGGGTCGCTGCGGTCGCGACAGCCCCGTTGACGAAGGGAGAAATGCCGTGGTTGCGCGGCCTCCCCGGCCGCGCTTCCACTCGACAGAGGTGCTGCCGGAGTTCGTCATCTGGTCGGAGAACCCGGCCGGCAACTGGCTTCAACTCCCGCGCTTCTTCGTCGACGGGCTACCGGCCTCTGGTCCAGGCGGGCTTTGGCTGCAGGCGGACGGTTTCTGCAGCAGGGCTTCTTGGTTCGTGGTCGAGGTCTCCACCGCGGGCAACATAGCCCTGGCCCGCGGCTGGCAGACGTTCGCTCGGGCGTGCGGCCTGGGCAGGCGGTGCACCCTCCATTTCAAGTATGATGGTGACACGACCCTCTACGTGAGGGCGTTTGGAGAAGATGGTCGCCGCGCCGGGTGCTGCCCCGAGGTGAACGACGGCGAGGAGGTGCTCGGCCTTGGCGATGGTCGAGACGAGGAGGAGGGCGAACCCGCCCTTGGTGCTGACCGCATCTCGTCCAGCTACGGTGGCTCTTCCCTCGGCGACAGCTCCAGCAGTGGTGGCTACGACCAGCCGCCGCGCCCGCTTCGAAGGTGGCAGTGGGTCGACTCGTCACCGCGCCTCCGTGAAGCGTGAGGAGGGGTCCGACTGAGCTCAGGGCGACGCCTAGGGCCTGCCCCCATGGACCACTGTAGAGGCAAGCGCTGCTTGTTTTGTTCTTCCTTTCTTTCCTGCATCAGAAAAGAAACCGGTATGGGCCCCGTGTTGGGGAACGTAGTAATTTCAAAAATTTTCCTACGCACACGCAAGATCATGGTGATGCATAGCAACGAGAGGGGAGAGTGTATGTCCACGTACCCTCGTAGACCGTAAGCGGAAGCGTTATAACAACGCGGTTGATGTAGTCGCACGTCTTCACGATCCGACCGATCCAAGTACCGAACGACGGCACCTCCGAGTTCTCGCACACGTTCAGCTCGATGGCGATCCCGGACTCGATCCAGCAAAGTGTCGGGGATGAGTTCCGTCGACCTGACGGCGTGGTGGCGATGATGATGCTCCACCGACGAGGGCTTCGCCTAAGCTCATGACGATATGACTTCTCCGGCGCAGGGCTTCGCCTAAGCTCCGCGATGATATGACGAAGTGGAATATGGTGGAGGGGCACCGCTGCGGCTAAGGAACGATCCGTAGATCAACTTGTGTGTCCATGGGGTGCCCCTGCCCCGTATATAAAGGAGGGAGGGAGGAGGAGGCCGGCCCTAGGAGGAGGCGCGCCAGGGAGTCCTACTCCCACCGGGAGTAGGACTCCTTCTTTCCTAGTCCAACTAGGAGAAGGGGGAAAGGGGAAAGTGGAGAAGGAAGGAGAGGGGCTGCGCCCAAACCCCTTGTCCAATTCGGACTGGGCTTGGGAGGGGCGCGCCACCTCCTGGCTCCTTCCCACTAAAGCCCATTAAGGCCCAATACTCTTTCCCGTATTCCCGTAACTCCCCGGTACTCCGAAAAAATACCCGAATCACTCGGAACCTTTCCGAACTCCGAATATAGTCGTCCAATATATCGATCTTTACGTCTCGACCATTTCGAGACTCCTCATCATGTTCCCGATCTCATCCGGGACTCCGAACTCCTTCGGTACATCAAAACTCATAAACTCATAATATAACTGTCATCGAAACCTTAAGCGCGCGGACCCTACGGGTTCGAGAACTATGTAGACATGACCTAGAACTATTCTCGGTCAATAACCAATAGCGGAACCTGGATGCCCATATTGGTTCCTACATATTCTACGAAGATCTTTATCGGTCAAACCGCATAACGATATACATTGTTCCCTTTGTCATCGGTATGTTACTTACCCGAGATTCGATCGTCGGTATCCAATACCTAGTTCAATCTCGTTACTGGTAAGTCTCTTTACTCGTTCCGTAATACATCATCTCACAACTAACTCATTAGTTGCAATGCTTGCAAGGCTTATGTGATGTGTATTACCGAGAAGGCCAGAGATACCTCTCCGACAATCGGAGTGACAAAACCTAATCTCGAAATCGCCAACCCAACATGTACCTTTGGAGACACCTGTAGTACTCCTTTATAATCACCCGATTACGTTGTGACGTTTGGTAGTACCAAAGTGTTCCTCCGTAAACGGAGTTGCATAATCTCATAGTTACAGGAACATGTATAAGTCATGAAGAAAGCAATAGCAACATACTAAGCGATCAAGTGCTAGGCTAACGGAATGGGTCATGTCAATCAGATCATTCTCCTAATGATGTGATCCCGTTAATCAAATGACAACTCATGTCTATGGTTAGGAAACATAACCATCTTTGATTAACGAGCTAGTCTACTAGAGGCATACTAGTGACTATATGTTTGTCTATGTATTCACACATGTATTATGTTTCCGGTTAATACAATTCTAGCATGAATAATAAACATTTATCATGAAATAAGGAAATAAATAATAACTTTATTATTGCCTCTAGGGCATATTTCCTTCAGTCTCCCACTTGCACTAGAGTCAATAATCTAGTTCGCATCATCATGTGATCTAACACCAATATTCACATCTGTATGTGATTAACACCCATAGTTCACATCGTCATGTGACCAACACCCAAAGGGTTTACTAGAGTCATTAATCTAGTTCACATCGCTATGTGATTAACACCCAAAGAGTACTAAGTTATGATCATGTTTTGCTCGTGAGAGAAGCTTAGTTAACGGGTCTGTCACATTCGAGCCGTATGTATGTATTTTGCAAATATTCTATGTCTACAATGCTCGCACTTGCGGAGCTACTCTAGCTAATTGCTCCCACTTTCAATATGTATCCAGATTGAGATTCAAAGTCATCTAGATTAGTGTTAAAACTTGCATCGGCGTAACCCTTTACGACGGGCTCTTTTATCACCTCCATAATCGAGAAATATTTCGTTAGTCCTCACTAAGGATGTCTTTGACCAATGTCCGATGATCTACTCCTAGATCACTATTGTACTCCTTGCCAAATTCGGAGCAAGGTATACAATAGGTGCAGTACATAGCATAGCATACTTTATAGAACCTATGATCGAGGCATAGGGAATGACTTTCATTCTCTTTTCTATTTTCTGCCGTGGTCGGGATTTGAGTCTTACTCAATCTCACACCTTGTAACATAGGCAAGAACTCTTTCTTTGACTGTTCCATTTTGAACTACTTCAAAATCTTGTCAAGGTATGTATTCATTGAAAAACATATCAAGCGTCTTGATCTATCTCTATAGATCTTGGTGCTCAATATGTAAGCAGCTTCACCACGGTCCTTCATTGAAAGAATCCTTTCAAACACTCCTTTATGCTTTGCAGAATAATTCTACATTATTTCTGATCAACAATATGTCATTCACATATACTTATCAGAAAAGGCTGTAGTGCTCCCATTCACTTTCTTGTAAATACAGGCCTTTCCAAAAGTGCAGATAAAATCATATGCTTTGATCAACACATCAAAGCGTATATTCCAACTCCGAGATGCTTGCACCGGTCCATTGATGGATCATTTGGAGCTTGCACATTTTGTTAGCACCTTTAGGATTGACAAAATCTTACGGTTGCATCATATACAACTCTTCTTTAAGAAAACCATTAAGGAATGCAGTTTTGACATCCATTTGCCGATTTCATAAAATGTGGCAATTGCTAACATGATTCGGACAGACTTTTAAGCATCGATACAAGTGAGAAAATCTCATTGTATTCAACATCTTGAACTTTGTCTAAAACCTTTTTCGACAAGTCTAGCTTTGTAGATAGTAACACTACTATCAGTGTCCATCTTCCTCTTGAAGATCCATTTATTTAATATGGCTTGCCGATCATTGGGCAACTCCATCAAAGTCCATACTTTGTTCTCATACATGGATCCCATCTCAGATTTCATGGCCTCAAGCCATTTCGCGGAATCTGGGCTCATCATCGCCTCCTCATGGTTCGTAGGTTCATCATGGTCTAGTAACATGACTTCGAACATGATTACCGTACCACTGCAGTGCGGATCTTACTCTGGAAGACCTCACGAGGTTTGTAGTAACTTGATCTGAAGTTTCATGATCATCATCATTAGCTTCCTCACTAATTGGTGTAGGAATCACTTGGAACTGATTTACGTGATAAACTACTTTCCAATTAGGGAGAAGGTACAATTACCTTATCAAGTTCTACTTTCCTCCCACTCACTTCTTTCGAGAGAAACTTCTTCTCTAGAAAGGATCCATCTTAGCAACGAATAACTTGCCTTCGGATCTGTGATAGAAGGTGTACCCAATAGTTACCTTTGGGTATTCTATGAAGACGCACTTCTCCGATTTGGGTTCGAGCTTATCGGTTGAAAACTTTTTCACATAAGCATCACAACTCCAAACTTTTAAGAAACGACGACTTAGGTTTCTTGTTAAACCATAGTTCATACGGTGTCATCTCAACGGATTTAGATGGTGCCCTATTAAGCGTGAATGCAGTTGTCTCTAATGCATAACCCCAAAAGCGTTATTGGTAAATCGGTAAGAGACATCATTGATCGCACCATATCAAAATAAAATCACGGTTATGACGTTCGGACACACCATTACGTTATGGTGTTCCATGTGGCGTGAGCCGTGAAACTATTCCACATTGTTTTATATGAAGGCCAAACTCGTAACTCAAATATTCTCCTCCACGATCTGATCGTAGAAACTTTATTTTCTTATTACGATGATTCTCCACTTCACTCTGAAATTATTTGAACTTTTCAAATGTTTGGACTTGTGCTTCATTAAGTAGATATACTCATATCTGCTCAAATCATTTTGTGAAGGTCGGAAAATAACGATACTTGCCGTGAGCTTTAACACTCATCGGACCGCATACATCGGTATGTATTATTTCCAATAAGTCATTTGCTCGCTCCATTGTTAGGAGAAGCGAGTCTTTAGTCATCTTGCCCATAAGGCATGGTTCGTAAGCATCAAGTGATTCATAATCAAGTGATTCCAAAAACCCATCGACATGGAGTTTCTTCATGCGCTTTACACCAATATGACCTAAACGGCGTTAGCACAAATAAGTTGCACTATCATTATTAACTTTGCATCTTTTGGCATCAATATTATGAATATGTGTATTACTACGATCGAGATCCAACAAACTATTTTTATTGGGTGTATGACCATTGAAGGTTTTATTTATTTAAACAGAACAACAATTATTCTTTGACTTTAAATGAATAACCGTTTTGCAATAAACATGATCAAATCATATTCATGTTCAACGCAAACACCAAATAACATTTATTTAGGTTTAACACTAATCCGAAAGTATAGGGAGTGTGCGATGATGATCATATCAATCTTGGAACTACTTCCAACACTCATCGTCACTTCCCCTTTAACTAGTCTCTGTTTATTACGTAACTCCTGTTTGAGTTACTAATCTTAGCAATGAACGAGTATCAAATACTCGGGGCTACTATAAACACTAGTAAGGCACACATCAATAACCTGTATATCAAATATAACCTTGTTCACTTTGCCATCCTTCTTATCCACCAAATATTCAGGGGTAGTTACGCCCAAAGGACCGGTTCCATTGCAGCAAAAGTACTCGATCTCGGGCTTAGGTCTAGACTTGGGCTTCTTCACTCGGCAGCAACTTGCTTGCCGTTCCTTTTGAAGTTCCCTTCTTCCTTTGCCATTTTCCTTGAGACTAGTGGTCTTGTCAACTATCAACACTTGATGTTTTTCTTGATTTCTACCTTCGCCGATTTTAGCATCGCGAAGAGCTCGAGAATCTTTTTCATCATCCCTTGCATACTATAGTTCATCACGAAGTTCTAGTAACTTAGTGATGGTGACTAGAGAATTCTGTCAATCACTATCTTATCTGGAAGATTAACTCCCACTTGATTCAAGCGATTGAAGTACCGGACAATCGAGAACATGCTCACTAGTTGAGCGATTCTCCTCCATCTTTTAGCTATAGAACTTGTTGGAGATTTCATATCTCTCAACTTGGGTATTTGCTTGAAATATTAACTTCAACTCCTGGAACATCTCATATGGTCCATGACGTTCAAAACGTCTTTGAAGTCCCGATTCTAAGCCGTTTAAGTATGGTGCACTAAACTATTAAGTAGTCATCATATTGAGCCAGCCAAACGTTCATAAAGTCTGCATTAGCTCCTGCAATAGGTACATCACCTAGCGGTGCATTAAGGACATAATTCTTACGTGCAGCAATGAGGATAAACCTCGGATCACGGATCCAATCCGCATTATTGCTACTAACATTTTTCAATACAATTTTCTCTAGGAACACATATAAAAACATAGGGAAGCAACAACGCGAGCTATTGATCTACAACATAATTTGCAAAATACTACGAGGACTAAGTTCATGATAAATTAAAGTTCAATTAATCATATTACTTAAGAACTCCCACTTAGATAGACATCTCTCTAGTCATCTAAGTGATTACGTGATCCAAATCAACTAAACCATAACCGATCATCACGTGAGATGGAGTAGTTTTCAATGGTGAACATCTTATGTTGATCATATCTACTATATGATTCACGCCGACCTTTCGGTCTCCGTGTTCCGAGGCCATATACATTATATGCTAGGCTCGTCAAGTTTAACTCGAGTATTCCGCGTGTGCAACTGTTTTGCACCGTTGTAGATGGACGTAGAACTTATCACACCCGATCATCACGTGGTGTCCGGGTACTACGAACTTTGGCAACGGTGCATACTCGAGAGAACACTTCTTGATAATTTTAGTGAGAGATCATCTTATAATGCTACCGTCAATCAAAGCAAGATAAGATGCATAAAGGATAAACATCACATTCACTCAATATAAGTGATATGATATGTCCATCATCATCTTGTGCTTTTGATCTCCATCTCGAAGCACCGTCGTGATCACCATCGCCACCGGGCGCGACACCTTGATCTCCATCGTAGCATCGTTGTCGTTACGCCATCCATTGCTTCTACGACTATCGCTACCGCTTAGTGATAAAGTAAAAGCAATTACAGAGCGTTTGCATTTCATACAATAAAGCGACAACCATATGGCTCCAGCCGATTGCCGATAACTTCGGTTACAAAACATGATCATCTCATACAATAAAATATAGCATCACGTCTTGACCATATCACATCACAACATGCCCTGCAAAAACAAGTTAGGCGTCCTCTACTTTGTTGTTGCAAATTTTACGTGGCTGCTACGGACTTAAGCAAGAACCAATCTCACCTACGCATCAAGACCACAGCGATACTTCGTCAAATAGACTCCGTTTTAACCTTCTCAAGGACGAGGCGTAGCCACTTTTCAGTTCAACTAAAGTGAGAGAGACAGACACCCGCTACCACCTTTAAGCACGAGTGCTTGTAGCAGTGAAACCAGTCTCGCGTAAGCGTCTGGCGTAATGTCGGTCGGGCCGCTTCATCTCACAATACCGCTGAACCAAAGTATGACATGCCGGTAGGCGGTATGACTTATATCGCCCACAACTCACTTGTGTTCTACTCGTGCACATGACATCAACGCATAAAACCAGGCTCGGATGCCCTTTGTTGGGGAACGTAGTAATTTCAAAAATTTTCCTACGCACACGCAAGATCATGGTGATGCATAGCAGCGAGAGGGAGAGTGTATGTCCACGTACCCTCGTAGACCGTGGCGGGCGTTATAACAACGCGGTTGATGTAGTCAGACGTCTTCACGATCCGACCGATCCAAGTACCGAACGTCACGGCACCTCCGAGTTACGCACACGTTCAGCTCGATGGCGATCCCGGACTCCGATCCAGCAAAGTGTCGGGGATGAGTTTCACGTCGACGACGGCGTGGTGGCGATGATGATGCTCCACCGATGTAGGGCTTCGCCTAAGCTCATGACGATATGACTTCTCCGGCGCAGGGCTTCGCTAAGCTCCATGATGATATGACCCGAAGTGGAATATGGTGGAGGGGCACCGACACGGCTAAGGAACGATCCGTAGATCAACTTGTGTGTCCATGGGGTGCCCCTGCCCCGTATATAAAGGAGGGAGGGAGGAGGAGGCCGGCCCTAGGAGGAGGGCGGCGCCAGGGAGTCCCACCCCCCCCGGGAGTAGGACTCCCACTTTCCTCGCCCAACTAGGAGACGGGGGGAACGGGGGGAAGTGGAGAAGGACGGGAGCGGGGGGC
Organism: Aegilops bicornis; assembly: GCA_021605145.1. Lineage (NCBI taxonomy): Eukaryota > Viridiplantae > Streptophyta > Magnoliopsida > Poales > Poaceae > Aegilops > Aegilops bicornis. Next base: position 395,125,218 of record CM038673.1, on the reverse strand, counting down.
TGCGCCCCAAACCCCTTGTCCAATTCGGACTGGGCTTGGGAGGGGCGCGCGCCACCTCCTGGCTCCTTCCCACTAAAGCCCATTAAGGCCCAATACTCTTCCCCGTATTCCCGTAACTCACGGTACTCGAAAAATACCCGAATCACTCGGAACCTTTCCGAACTCCGAATATAGTCGTCCAATATATCGATCTTTACGTCTCGACCATTTCGAGACTCCTCATCATGTTCCCGATCTCATCCGGGACTCCGAACTCCTTCGGTACATCAAAACTCATAAACTCATAATATAAGCATCATCGAAACCTTAAGCGCGCGGACCCTACGGGTTCGAGAACTATGTAGACATGACCTAGAACTATTCTCGGTCAATAACCAATAGCGGAACCTGGATGCCCATATTGGTTCCTACATATTCTACGAAGATCTTTATCGGTCAAACCGCATAACGATATCGTTGTTCCCTTTGTCATCGGTATGTTACTTACCCGAGATTCGATCGTCGGTATCCAATACCTAGTTCAATCTAGATTCTTGGTAAGTCTCTTTACTCGTTCCGTAATACATCATCTCACAACTAACTCATTAGTTGCAATGCTTGCAAGGCTTATGTGATGTGTATTACCGAGAAGGCCCAGAGATACCTCTCCGAGCAATCGGAGTGACAAAACCTAATCTCGAAATACGCCAACCCAACATGTACCTTTGGAGACACCTGTAGTACTCCTTTATAATCACCCGATTCACGTTGTGACGTTTGGTAGTACCCAAAGTGTTCCTCCGATGGCAGGAGTTGCATAATCTCATAGTTACAGGAACATGTATAAGTCATGAAGAAAGCAATAGCAACATACTAAGCGATCAAGTGCTAGGCTAACGGAATGGGTCATGTCAATCAGATCATTCTCCTAATGATGTGATCCCGTTAATCAAATGACAACTCATGTCTATGGTTAGGAAACATAACCATCTTTGATTAACGAGCTAGTCTACTAGAGGCATACTAGTGACTATATGTTTGTCTATGTATTCACACATGTATTATGTTTCCAGTTAATACAATTCTAGCATGAATAATAAACATTTATCATGAAATAAGGAAATAAATAATAACTTTATTATTGCCTCTAGGGCATATTTCCTTCACCCCGGAGGGCGTGTATTGAACTATGACTTCCCAATTGTTTTGCTATGTTTGTTGTTTCCGTGTTGTGCCGTTATTTTGTGTAGAGGTAACTTAGCTTGGCACGCTTGGGGTAGCCTCCTTCTCGCATGGGGCTTGCTTCCTGGTGCCTGTCGAGGCCTTCCTTGACTCAATGGTCGTTTTAGGAACTGCAAAAATTTCGTTAGGAGGCTCGCCGGGAGGCTTATCGTTCACCCGAGCCTTGACCCAGTGCTTCGTATCGCGATACCCGAGGGGCACGGATTAGGAGAGGTGCGCCTGCTTGTGGGCTCGAACAAGGATGCCTCGCGAAAAAATGGATGAGGGGCAAAGAAAGGGGAAAACGCTCGTGAGGGGACCTGCCCAGCCCCCTCGCGAGGTGGGCGAGAGAGAGAACAAGTTAAACCAGAATTGGAAACAGCGGCAAAAAGCGACAGAACCAAACCAACAAGGAACACCAGGAGTAAATTTCAACTAAAAGGAGGCGAGCCAACTATGGAAAGAAAATGAAAAGCCGCGTCCGGCACTTAGCCTAGTCTTCAAGTTTTCTCATCAGCGCGGAGCTAAGTGCTGCCACTTGGACATGGGAGGGATCCCCCGAGGCCCGAGGGCGGCACTCCTGAGACTCCGGGGCATGTACAACCCCACTCATTATTACGTGAGAGTGTCACGGGCAGCGATCTTCACAGGCACTGGGCCTTCTTCACAGGCACCGGGACTTTCTTCACAGGCGCTGGGCCTTGCTTCATGGATAGAACTTCCGGAGGTGCTGGATGTTCCAGGCGTTCTGGATGGGTACCCTGTCCTATGTCTCCAGGCGCGCGGCGCCAGGCCTGGAGACATGGAAGACCTTGAACGGGCCCTCCCACATAGGTGAGAGCTTATGCAGCCCTTCCCTGGAGAGGACCCGCCTCAGGACGAGGTCTCCGGTCTCGAGCATCCTGGAGCGTATGCTACGGTAGTGGTATCGCCATAGCGCCTGCTGGTACCTTGCCGCCCGTAGTGCGGCTTCGCGGCGATGTTCCTCCCCCAGCACAAGGTCCATCCCCCGCGTGGCGTCCTGTTGTGTTTCATCAAACACAAGGACCCGTGCGGAGCGATGCCTGACCTCATGAGGGAGGACCGCTTCTGCTCCGTAGACGAGGAAGAATGGGGTCTCGCCCATTGGCTTGGTGGCAGTGGTGCGGATGGACCATAGCACGGACTGGAGCTCGTTGTACCAGCCCTTGCCGTAGGCCTCGAGCTTCTTCTTGAAAGTCCTGGTCTTGAGGCCCCTCAGGACCTCTGCGTTGGCGCGTTCGGCCTGACCATTGCTCCTGGGGTGTGCCACCGAAGTGTAGCAGATCTGCATTCCAAGGTTAGCACAGTATGTTCTGAAGAGATTACTAGTGAACTGCGAGCCGTTATCAGTGATGATGTTGTTGGGGACCCCGAAATGGCTCATGCGACCCTTGATGAACTTGACCGCGAAACCAGCTGGGATGGTGCGGACGGCTTCCACTTCCGCCCACTTGGTGAACTTGTCGATGGCGACGTAGAGGTAGCAGTAGCCCCCTGGCGCTCGAGGAAATGGGCCCAAGATATCCAGCCCCCAGACCGCGAACGGCCAAGTGAGTGGAATAGTCTGGAGGACCTGAGCTGGCTGATGGATTTGCTTGGCGTGGAACTAGTAGACTTCACAGGACTTCACTAGCTCGGCTGCGTCGCTGAGCACCATGGGCCAGTAGAATCCACTGTGGAATGCCTTGCCGACGAGGGTTCGCGACGATGAGTGGTGCCCGCAGTCCCCACCGTGTATGTCGGATAACAACTCCTTCCCCTGGTCTCTGGAGATGTAACGCAATGAAACGTCATTTGGTCGCTTCCTGTACAACTCACCATCCTGGATGCAGTATGTCGTGGCTTGCCGGGCCACGCGCTCCGCGTCCTCCTCCTTCTCCGGCCGCGTCCCTTGCGTCAGGTATTCCTTGAATTCCTTGGTCCAGCATTCCTCCTGGGGCTCGAGCGCCAAGTGTAGGCGCGCTCCCGAGGTCAGGCCACAGGCTGGGGCTCCTGTGGCAGGTGGCTGCGGGAGCTCCTCCCGAGGCTGAGCTGTCCTTGAAAGTGGTGGCGTTGCTGACGGTTTGAAGAGCCGCTCCTCGAAGACGCCAGGCTCTTCGGGCTGCCGCTTGGACGCCCTCTTGGCGATGTCGTCAGCTTCCTTGTTGGTGCCATGAGGCACGTGCTGCAATTCCAGGCCCAGGAACTGCTTCTCCATCTTGCACACTTCCGCGAGGTATGCCTCCATGTGCTCATCCTTCGGCTCGTATACCTTGTTGGAGAAGTTGACGAGAAGCTGCGAGTCGCCCCTGACGGTGAGGCGCTTCACCCCCAGAGCTGCCGTAGCCTTCAGGCCAGCTATGATGCCTTCGTATTCTATGATGTTGTTGGTGACCTTCTCGCCCTGCTGAAAGCAGAGCTGCACGACGTAGTAGAGTCTATCTTGGGTGGACGAGACGAGTACTGCTCCAGCGCCCGTACCCTGGTGCGCGAAGACCCCATTGAAATACATGACCCAGCCGTCGGGCGCCTCACTTCCCGGCGAGGTGGACCGGTCCTCGCCTACTTCCAGTGTCGGGGCATCCGTCCATTCTGCCATGAAATCAGCGAGTGTGGCTCCCTTGATGACCCTGGTGGTGCTGAACTCCAACTGGAATGCCTGTAGCTCGATGTTCCACTTGGCAACACTTCCAGCAGAGTTGGGGCTCCTGAGCACTCTCTCCAATGGGTAGGCTGAGACGACCTTGATGGGGTGGCCCTGGAAGTAGTGCCGCAACTTGCGCGAGGCCACCAAGAGCGCGAGGAGGAGCTTTTGGGGCATGGGGTATCGCGCCCTTGCGTCCCGCAACACCGTGCTGATGAAATACACCGGGTGCTCGACGAGGGCTGGCTCGTTGGTGAGGCTCGTGTCTTGCAGAAGCTGAGATGTCTCCTGAGGTGATGGGACCTCCGACGCTTGATCGCTTGTCAGGACCTTGGCGGTGTCATCCTGCCGAGCTTGGTCCCCTATTGATGCCGCTACGGCTCTTGCTGCGCCTTCCTGATCTTGCGTCACCCCGGTTGTAGCCCGGCGCGACGCGCCTTTGGCTTGGTGCTCTTCCTGAACCGCCACCAGTCACTACAAAAAAAAGACACATCCGTGACATTTTGGGCCGAACGAATTTTTTTTCTGTCATACATATGACACTTCTATGACGACAATTGTGACAAAACCCGGTATCATCATAGATGTGGTGGGCTCCTACTTCTATGACAAAAAATCATGACAGAAAATGGGCTTTTCGTCCTGGGCGGGCTGGAGACGCAGCTGCATGACATTCTTGGGGCCGTCCATGACGGCAAAAATCGTGGTAGAAGCGAGGGGGAGGAAAATTTCGGGGAGTTGCCGGTTACGGTGGGAGGTCGGGGGCAGAGCGATAAGCGTTTCTCTCGTACGTACGCGCGTGTGTGCGAGGCGTTGGCTCTAACTGAAGCCGAGCGAGGCGTTGGGCTCTAACTGAACCCGAGGGATTGCACTACAGGCTACGCGTTACTGAACCCGAGCGGTCAATCGATGGCTGTTAACTGAATCGCTACTGCTGCTAACTGAAGCCGATCGTTGCTGCCTCTGGGATGAACAGTGAGTGTTGCGCGCGGGGGGGAGGGGGGGGGTTGGAGGAACAATGAGTGGAGGCGTTGCCTCTGGATGAACAGGAACCCGTGGTGTGGAGGGCTGGATGAGCGATGAGACGGTGGGGGGGTGGCGTGGAGGGGTGGTTGAACAGGACCACGTGGTGTGGAGGGCTGGATGAGCGATGAGACGATGGATGGGTGCCTGTGTGGAGGGGTGGTTGAACAAGAGCGGTGGAGTAGCGGCGGTGGAGGCTGGATGAACAGGAGCCCGTGGAGGCTGGAGGAGGTCGACGGTAGCCCGTGGAGGCTGGAGGAGGTCGACGGTGGAGATGAACAGTATCCCGTGGAGTCCTGCTTTTGCAGACGCCACACCCCCCCGTTTCGACCGTAGCGCTCCAACACAAGTACGTTTCGTCCGTTTTGCGGTACGCCACACCCCTCCCGATCAACAGGACCCCCGTTTCGACCGTAGGAGGTCCGTTTCCTCCGTTTTGCGGTACGCCACACCCCTCCCGATCAACAGGACCCCCGTTTCGACCGTAGGAGGTCCGTTTCCTCCGTTTTGCAGTACGCCAGGCCCCTCCCGATCAACAGGACCCCGTTTCGAACGTGGCCGGTCGAACACAAGGCCGTTTCCTCCGTTGTGCGGTACGCCAGGCCTCGTTTCCATCGCCTGCTCCGTCCAAGCCCTCCCGATGAACACGACCACGCACTCCGTTCCGATCCAGCCGGTTGGCTCCCCATGAACACGACGACGACACTGTTTCTCCGTTCCGACCCAGCCATGTACGTATGCGCGAGAGGCGTTAGAGACCCTGCCCGTATGTACGTACATGGCCATATTTTCTTTCTTGCACCCTCGCCGCTGTACGTACGTGTACATGCTACGTGCGCGCCTCTACATCTATGACACGTGCGCGCCTCTACATCGACCAGTATGTACGTACACGTTCGCGACCAGAATGATAATGCTACGTACGCTTCGACCAGGTGGGTCCCGACTGTCAGGCAGTTCCTTGCGTGCGAAAATGTAGCTGGTGGGTCCCAGCGATCGAGGCGAATCGTTTTTTGCCGGACGCACTTCCGTATGCGTGCGAAGATGTAGCTGGTGTGTCCCAGCGGTGGGCGAATCGTTTTTGCGGGACGCACTTCCTTGCGTGCGAAGATGTAGCTGGTGGGTCCCAGCGATGGGGAGAATCGTTTTTTGACCGGACGCACTTCCTTGCATGCGAAGATGTATTGGTGGGTCCCAGCGTGGGGGAAACTTTTTCGTGAAATACGGTGGCCCGTCCGGTGGGTCCCCGCTATTAGGTGGAGGAATCATTATTTTCCGGCGTAATAAGGAGGCACTTCCTTCTTTGCGGCCGTGGACCCGACTATCGGCCTCTCCACGTCGATCCACGTCCGATGGAAGTCGTTCCTTGACCATGTTGACCACGCCAGCGCCGAGAGCACCACGGCGGTGGACGACGGCGAGGCCTAGGAAGGGACGACTTCGGAGCCGGGAAGGCATAGCGATGGATGCCCACGAAGAGGAGTCTGAGGTTCACTGGTTCGGCTGCGGTGTGAGGCTGCTGTCGCCGTAGATTAACAGGGGGTGTGGGTGAGTAGAGGGATGGCCTGGCCAGCGGTGGGAGTAGTAGGGGGCGGTGAGGCCTCCGCGGCATCACAGCCGGCCACGGGAGGCAGGAGCACGCGACACGACCGACACTGGTTTGGGCGGCTGGAGCAAGAAGACCAGAGGTTGAAGAAGCACTACAACCGTTGGATGAACATCGTATGGTAACAGGAGCTAGAATCGTTCATATTGACAGAGTTGACAAAGCCCTCCATCCCCGTCAACTTGGTAGGCCCACAAGTCAGCCTCGATATCTTTGGGTTCCGGTGGCAGGGGAGTATTCATTTTTGTGCGTAATAAGGAGGCACTTCCTTGCATGCGAAGATAGCTGGTGGGTCCGACAAGTCAGCGGGGCACGTTTTTTCGTGAAATCTGAGGCCCTTCCGTGGGTCGAGATGTTAGGTGGAGGAATCATTATTTTGCGCGTAATAAGGAGGCATTTCCTTGTGTGCGGCCGTGGACCCAGCTGTCAGCCTCTCCACGCACAGTCTACTTCCGATGGTGTCGTTCGTTGACCACGTTGACCACACCGCGCCGAGCGCATCCAAGGTGGTGGACGACGGCGAGGCCCCGGACAGCAACGAGCCGGAGATGGGAAGACGCGGGAGTAGAGTCGCAGACGGAGAGGTGTACGAGGGTTAACTGGTTCTAGTGCGGTGTGGTTCGGCAGTCGGTGGAGAAGAACATGAGGTGTGGAGGGTTGGAGGGATGGCCTGGCCAACGATGGAGTAGCGCTTCATAGCGAAGCATGCTAAGCAGAGCTGCTAGCAGCAGGAGGCGGGAGGTGGTCCCGGCGGCGCTGGAGGAAGAAGACGAGAGATTGAAGATGGATGCCGGCCGTTGGATGTAAATCCAACGGCTAACATGTCGGAATCATTTGTTGACTAAATTTACAACGACTTGCGATGGCTTGACCTATTGGCCCACATTCCAGCCTCCAAAAATGTGGCACGTATTCAACCCATTTTTTCAGAATTCTGATCTTTTTTGCGTGGTAGAATTTACATTCAATTTGATCTTTTTTTTGAATTACAACCATTAGCTAGGCTGGGTGAACAATTAATGTAGCTTTCATGTGACCCATTTATTTTATTTCCTAAAAAATTACAGGCCATTTTCACTTTATCTAGATACACGATTTTGCTGGGCTGATTCTAATTATAATGTTGGGTTGGGCCAGCAATGTTATCAAAAAATAAAAAAGGGCTGAGCATTTTGCTATAAATATATTTAAATAATAAGTGATATTATTACATTCGTCCTTAAATCTTACCAAGATTTTGTACACAATCACTAGGATTTTCGTGCCAAAACAATCCAGGATTTTATTTGTTAAGAAATTATTTTTATAATTAATAAGATGTGGATATTGTTTTCTTACATATGTAAGTATCTGTTAAATATATGATGACAATAAAAATAATATATAATAACATATAAAATAATTTAAATATATATATAATATAGTTAAAAGGGAAACATAAGTTGTACCTGGCGTTCCTATTCTTATATAGAAAAATAGAACAGACCGCTGCGTTTTCTTCAAAAAATACATAAATTGGGCTGCCAAAATTAAAACCTCGGATGGGAGGTCCATAGGCCGGTCGATACATGACGGCCCTAAGAAAATACAAACAGGCCCTCCCATCCGAGGTCATGGGCTGCGCATGTTAAAAATGAAAGCCTAGGCAGGGCAGCCCAAAACCACGTCCAACACTTGCCAAAACTCCGTCCCTCGTTTTCTACGTGTTTTGCACACTCAACATTGTGTGGGCATTTTGGTATGCATCATAGGAAGATGTGCTATGCATGAACGTTGATCGGCATGATGTTAAGCGGCTGGTAGTTCCATTTTCTAACCACGAATAAAACTTCCAACATGATGTTAACCCTGTTTGAAAAGGCCGTGTTAATATAAATGCTACGCCTCACGAAGTTGCGGTTTCTTATCTGAATCTGAACTTGCGGTTTCTTATCTGAAGCTGAAACTTGCAGTTTCTTCTAAATCTGCACTTTTATACTCCTATGAAACTACATTTTTTTAAGTGCTAAAAATAGATCTCTAGAATTCATAAAATTCTTCATATGCTCAATACTGTCATATGAAATTCAAAAGACATTCATATCTGAAAGTACTCTCAAAATACACAACACAAAACACAATTCACAACCTGCAAATACTGACAACCCTAAGCTCCTCCTGACAATTCACAACCTGCCCGACTATTGGGTGAGGGGCATTCCCTCCTATTCCTCGGTGGCAGACAGCCGCCCGTGAGACGATGTGAACGGCGGCGGAGGCGATGGCGGGAAGCGTCGTCAGACCAACTGCTTTTCTCCTCTTGAAGTTGGGTTCGGTCGTGAAGACTCCACCGGCTCGCTCTGGCAGGACACCCTCACAAACGGCACCAGTAGATGCTCGATCCTTCAATCTCTGGTGAATGATCCATCCGGGATCGATACTCCCACCACCGCTCCCTCACGATCGGATTCGGTGAATCTGTTTGCTCCATGGCCCGGAAGGAGCAGCTCTATGTACTCGGCGTGACTCCTCCGGAGTATCGCCGCCTTTTCGCTCTGTTGCAGATATTTGGCCATGGATGTCGCCGTCGCCGCTAGTTGGTCCTTGTTGTCAAACCAAGACTATATCTCCAACATCCTAGCTAGCTTCACAGGGTCGCCGTCTGCGATCCTCACGTATCGGTTGTACTCCTTCATCGATCTACTTCTCCACAGCACCTTCAGTCGTCGGCGGTGGTTTTTGAATGGAAGAGGAGAGGAGCGGCGCTGGTTTTGGATTAGAACGGGAGAGGAGCGACACTGGTTTTGGACTGGAATAGGAGAGGAGGGGCGGTGGTTTTGAAATGGAAGAGGAGAGGAGCGGTGCTGGATTTAGATTGGAACAGGAGAGGAGCGGCGGTGGATTTAGATTGGAACAGGAGAAGAGCGGAAGAGCGGCGCTGGTCTTGGAAGTATTTTTTGTTGTTTTGCGTATTTTGGGTTAAAGTTTGACCACGTCTTGTATTTGACAAGCAAAATGTGAATGCATGTCACCAAAAATTGTATCGTTTGGTTCATATCTGAATGTACTTTCAAATTATATTATTTTTGCAATGTATAACATATATTTTATGTGCGAAAATCATGGTCAATTATGACCCAGAATAAAAGGGAGACTAGTTAATGTGGGGTCGCTTTCTTAATTGAAGGGTAAATTGTTTTTGATTTTGATCCAATCACAGCATGACCCTCTCGCCCAATCCTAAATCGCTGCCAAGACGCTCCTCTCCCTCTTCTCCATTGCAAAACCACCTCCTCTCCTCTCCATCATCTCCATTCCAAAACCACCGTCTCGCCTCTCCCTCTTCTGATCTTCTCCATTGCAAAACGACCTCCTCTCCTATCCATCATCTCCATTCCAAAACCACCGTCTCGCCTCTCCCTCTTCTGATCTTCTCCATTGCAAAACCACCTCCTCTCCTCTCCATCATCTCCATTCCAAAACCACCGTCTCGCCTCTCCCTCTTCTGATCTTCTCTCCATTGCAAAACCACCTTCTCTCCTCTCCATCATCTCCATTCCAAAACCACCTCCTCTCCTCTCCCTCTTCTCTATTGCAAGATCACCGTCTCTCCTCCCATCTTCCAAAGCTAGCACCGGACCACTCAGAACGACATCTATGGAGAGGATGCAACAATGAATCAGCAGATCGCCGGCTGACCAGGCAAAGTTAGCCAGGTTGAAGGAGATCCTTAGTTGGTTTGACAATGAGTGGGACATTTCGAGGACGGTGCGGGCCATGTGGCAATGTATGTGAAAGAGCAAGACAACGGCGATGAGGGCAGCGATGTACATGTACTCCTCGGCGGCAGTCACGCCGCAGTCCTCCGAGTTCATCGAGTATCTCCTATGGGCGATGGAGCAGACAGATTCGCCCCGAGGCGTTGTCAGCGGAGGTGGTGGGCGACAGGTCAAGGTCGAGCACCCAGAGGATAACGAATCGATCGAGTATGGTGTGCCGTTCGTGAGGGTGCAGAGCCAGCCGAGCCACATGAGTATTCGTTCTCCCACCACAAGAGGAGGCGGATGGCGCGATGTCGCTTCGCGACATTCACCATCGTATTCCTCGACGCCGCCTCGCTTTCAACGGGCGGCGGTAGGGTTTAAGGTAAGCCGCACTAACCTAATCTTCCACCTGCTCATGCTTACAATCAGTGTGACAACTAATGAAAATCATGCTTACAATCAGTCTTCGAGTACTACGCCAATCACCCTAAAATAGCTCTGGACCTTTGGGTCAAAGTTGTGACACAGTGTACAAATAAAGAAAAATAGAGTGGTGCTTCTTTCAGAAAAGAGTACTCCCTAGAAAACTGCCAATATAAGCTACTAGTATTTGGTTAGAGGATTTGCTGCCGAGAAAGATCCGTCCATAGAGAGCGCCACACATCCCACTAGTTGTGGTGGTTGCCAATGTGTGCACGCATCATGGTTGGTGTAGGTAATTTTTACTTGGCACACCTCGCACTCTGCATATATGCCGGTTCCCTACGTACATTTGTGTAGTTCCACCAAAATGCAGCTGAATAACCCTGTTTGCACAGATAATGAAAAAGCGTGATTACATTATAGTGGCACTAGTTGATGAAACACACAAAATAAATAGAAGAAAATATTGCGATAGTATCATAGTATGCCATGCTGCGAGGGTGAGATGGGCCCTGCGACGCCTCATACGGTACGCCTCATACTGGACATCGTCCCAAGTCTCCTAGATACACCTTCTACCAGTGATGAACATCAGTGTAGTGCAGTAGTAGAAGGAGGCGCCTTGAGACATTCAAATCTCTATTTTTGTACATATCAACTAAAATTAAGCACCCCAGTTTGCAGAAACGCTTAAACGTTAACAATGGGACTAGTTGATGAAACATACTTTAACAAATAGAAGCACTTTATTTATCTACATTGGAAATGAAATGATAGAGATGACACTCGCTCTATTTTAACTGTATTATTACTTCATTTTATCAGTGACACTAGGGTAGAGCAGGTGGCAAACGAGGTGTACCGTAAGGTCGCAAGGATGGAGGCGGGGTGCTTAGGCGGGATCTTTGGCTGGCTCTTTCAGTCACCAACATGGATGATTCAATTCATGGGACCTTTTGGTGCAGTTCACCTAAAATGAAGCAATGTCCCATGAGCTAGCAGCTTCTTCTTCAATTTTTTTTAAGAAAAGGGCTCCAGCCCCGATTCCATTTTCATCAGAATACGAAACCCACAGAGCTTCTTCTTCGTTAGTTGCAATAAAATTGAGCAACATCAAGGTTGGTTGTGAAGCTCCTGGAATGCTCAACTATAATTTGGATATCATTTGTGCAGTTCAACTAAGATCGAGCGTGAAATTTATATCTCTGTTTGCACAAAAAAGGTGGAAAGGAGGGTGACTAACAAGTAACAAGTGATGAAACATGCATCAAATGAAAATAAGCATGTTCCTTATCTGAATGGCAATCCTACAAGGACAGTAGCAATTTCTAAAGCAGTGGCATTGCTAGATATTAGTGTGGGCATCATGATTAACTATGCCAACCGTTAAATACAACATTACTTTGGGCACGGGAGAGTAGGCGGACCAGGCGGTTGCATTTCTAACGAAAAGAACCAACTTATCTTAATGGGAAATTTTAGCGGACATGTAAAGAAGTGCCATTGATTCATATTACTGGAGGCATTACATTGAAAACAACATTGGTTTAACGTGTCCTTACTTTTTAACAAAGGCGATCGCTACATTTTACCAAAGGCATTACATAAGAGTGGCTCGGGGCAACAAACATCGTAGCAGGATATCTAGGTTGGTCCCATTTTTGTTCGGTATAGCCACCTTATACTGTGTGAGGCTAGCAAATCTAGTGCTGGACTTACTCTGTTGACTTGTCCCCCAGTCCCCACTTTATTTCCTTTTTCAACCAATAGATCGGGTTTATATTGAGTTTGTACTGCGTTTCCCTCTATTTCCCTATTAGACCAAGAGACCAGTTGGATAGCCGGTCTGTGCTACTTTTCGCCCCCATTATTTCCTCTTTCGACCAAGTCCTAGATTCAGGTAACAAATCCTCCCCCACCCCCACCCCCTTAACCCCTTTCTTCCTTGTTTGAACCAAGTAGTACTAGATTCGAGTGCATGAACTAGTTTTACCTCTTAAACGTAAAAAAAAATAGGTGGTTTTCAAACAGCCGATCGATCCTATCTACGAGGGGGCACGAGAAATAGTAAAAGTTACAAATGCAGCGACGTCAGAGCTCGGGAAGTAGAGCAAGGCCGGTTTGAAGGAAGTTATACTGATGGTCGCCGGATGTCGCTAGGTGGGCGGCGGGAGGTCGGATCTGCCCACACTACGGCAGCAAGGAAGAAGAGGTCGGAGGCCCTCCCCGCCTGATGGTGCACGGGAGAGAACGGCAAAGCAGGCTGATTGGGACGCGCCAAAGAAGGGGTAAGAGCCGTCGCCGAGGACGCATCACAGTGAACGTTGCACCTTCTCACCTTCCTGGCGGAGAGGATCCGGCCGGATTTGTGACCAGCTGGAGCAGAGAGAGACAGAGAGAGAGAGAGAGAGAGAGAGAGAGAGAGAGAGAGAGAGAGAGAGAGAGAGAGAGTGGCCACCGCTGTCGTGTTTAGATCTGGAGAGGCCGAGACGGTGTGAAGAGAGCAACACTAGCAAGCAAGCGCGGAGGCTCCTGCCTATATAGTGGAGTAGTACTTAGTTTTCTTTTGTCTACCGGAGCTGGCTTGACCTCGTCAATGACTGTCGAGAAGTCTTCATGCACGTGGCCCGGAGGCGCAGTTGTCGTCATTTTGATCTGAAGCGCCGGATTATAACATATAACACGAAAAAATGCCACATGACAAGAAATCATAACCTCACTGCCCAAAGGAGACAACATGAATCCCGACGGACAAACTAGACGAGGAACAAAGCTCAAATTAAAGATAAACTCGTAGAAAAGGGGTCCGTCGATAGATGTCCTAATTAACATAGCCGGCTTGACCTAGATGGCAGCTGAGTAGTCACTGTTCGTGCATGTGCCCCCAATGACTAGCCCAACTTAGTTGTCGCTGTTTAACCCTCGCAGTGATCCGAAGTACATGACACATAATTTTGTGAGATGACAAGAAACCTTTTTTTAGATTTCTCACCACAACTACAACCATGTACAACACAACCTGCACGATATGTAGACGATAGCCAATCCAAGCGTGTCTGCTGTAGTCTGGTCACATGCATGGACGAACTGATCTTCCGTGTCTTGCAGGGATCGTCCAGGCACCAACGTAGTACAACACTTCTCTAGTACTATCGCCGTCTCCCTCTTCTATTAAGTCACCCGACTTGCGGGCCGGGAGTGTGCCTATGGTCGGTTCTCAATTGCCGTCCCACATGTGTGTGCGAACGCAATATGACGCGCTGCTCCATTTGGAGAAAGCGGCGTGCACCGACCGACCGTCAAAAGCGGGGTGCGAACGCGAGCGACGTGTGTCTTTGTATACTCCGTACATGTGTACGCCGCTTTTCTAGACGCTTTGCTCCATGGCGCGGGCGCAATCCATGGATACAAAATTAGTATCTTGTATACTATTTAAAAGTCGAGGGCGGGCTTTTTCCTGCCCGTAGGCGACGAGACAGTTCCGCCTTAGTCGGTTCGACAGAGACGCGAGAAGACGAGGGAGTAGGCTGCCGCAAACGTAGGGCTGTGTGATTTGACAGCGAGTTCTTCTTTGGACAGGTGGGGCCCGTGATTTGACTTGCCATTATCATTTTAATCATGGCGCTTCGACCGGCGTGAGTCTCCGATTCTTGACCACCTCCATGTGTGTGCCTCTCCCAATGCTCCACCATGTAGTAGTAGAGGCTGGCTCTTGCATGAGAGCCCACTTCTCCACTTTTTCCTTGCCTCTCTTTCCTCCACATATGCAAAATGCCATGTAAAGCGCACTATTGTACTTGCTTGCTCCTCACAGGTGTAAGCTTGCCACATAGGCATAAAGTCCGATGTGGCAAGTTAATCAAGAAGAGAGAGACTAGTTTGGTGACCCAAGGAAGAAAGCAGTGCTAAGCGCGTGTACCTAGGTGAAAAGACAATTTTGAGGCTAGTTGTAATGGTAGTATCATAGCTAGTATCATGCATGTCAACTAGGCAATTTTGATGAGGTGTCATAAAATTAAATGAAGAAAAGAGGGTTGAGTATCATATCATGATACTATATCATAATAAATGCTATACTACTATGTGTCATGCATGGTAATAAATAAAGTACTACATGATACTAGTATATGATACTATGCATTAGGGAGGTAGTACACTAGTATCATATGTATATATTAGTATATGATACTTCCCATTACAACCAACTGAGTCTATAGCTAATTATATCAAGTACTACCTCCCTAATGCATAGTATCATATACTAGTATCATATGTATATGCATTAGGGAGGTAGTACTTGATGAGGTGTCATACACTAGTATCATATGCATGATATTAGTATATGATACTTCCCATTACAACCAGACTGAGTCTATAGCTAATTAAATGAAGCAAACTTAGCAACACCATTTCATTGGAAGAGGTCACTCCTTGGCAAATGCAATAAATACTAGTACTCCCTGTGTCCCATAATATAAGAACGTTTTTGGCACTACACTAGTGTCAAAAACGTTTATGGGACGGAGGGAGTACGAAGAAAGAGATAGAGAGGAGTAAAAAATACACTTATAGCCAACCTTGTTGTAGTATGAGTGACTAAGTGATGACTATGTATGACATGCCAACATCGGATAGCCTAACGCACCGTGTTAAATCTCCAAGAGGCGCGACCCATGACGCGGGCGTCCAGGTAGCGCGACCATGATACGGCTCTTTGGCAGCCCTTGGATCTGAGATCAAATGGTCGCATGCTAAGTTGCTGAAAATTTGCAAAATAACCCTCCAGGATAGGATATTCACCCATTGGTCTAGAATCAAGCCATGCAACCGTTCGATCTCCGATCCAAGGGCTCTCGGAAGCCCGTATCATGGGAGAATGGAAAGCCACTACCCTGCCGTTCGCACGCTGGCAGTTCGCTCCTACTCGTCCCCGCACGTCCTTTAACCCTCCACGCTTAGTTTTGTCAAAGAATTCCAGGGTGCTTAGTTTTATTTGAGGGGTGGGTTGTGCTGGACACCATTATTGTGACTAGACTTTTTAATAGTACTATATGCATAATTTGGCGACCAACACTCTCTATATGTACCACCTTTTTTTAATTTCAAGTTTTGCTCCATGGCGCAATCCATCGATACTACTGCTGTACAAAAGTATACATTTTTTAAAAGGCTAGAGGGCGGGCAGTCTAGCTTGGTCGGTTTCATGAGAGGTGAGGGCCTTTGTGATTTGATGGCTCATTACTGCTGGAAGGCGGGGCCTTGTGATTTGATTGCTTTCGTATAAATGCGCATCTAATTCGAGCGAGGAGGAGCAAAGAACCGCGGTATACTCAAGTTTTCCACTAGAGTAGTAATCGCGACGGAGGAGCACGTAAACACGGCAGCCCAAAGTGCCATATGGTGATAAAAAATGATCTAATGTGCTAGTCATCTCATTGTTAGCATTGTTCTACTCATTCCCTCAAAAAACAAAAACCATTATTCTATTCATGCCTCGCAGAGAACGTGACACGTGCGGCGAAACACCCGAAGCAAAGATGAAACACAACAGCAAAAGAAGAAGGAAGATTATCACCCCAAATGATCTAATTCGGCCATGAGTCGTGAATCGCTTCTTCATCGCCTCCACGACCTCCATCTCCTTGCGTGTCTCCTCCACCATCTTCTTCATTCTGCCCATGACGCGGGATTTCTCGACGCGAGCCTTCATCATCTGTTCCACGGCTGCATTACGTACCTTGACAGCAGCCGGGTGCTCGATGCGGAGCTTCGCCAACTCCTCCTTCTGTTCCATGACGAGGGCCTGCAGAATATTCATCGAGGAACTACTATTCTCATGCAGCTTCTTCCACCGGTGGCGTTCTTATCCTTCAACAGTCGATCTCGTGGCGTAGCTTCACCTTGTCCTCCTGAAGTCGCAGGATTTCGCGGTCGCCTTCTTCTCCAAGGCAATGCTCTTCTTCAAAGACATCACCAAGCCGGGCGGTCAACTCCCCTGCTGATTGAGCTCGGCAGGCATGTCGTCGAGGCTCTCCTTCACAGAACTCCGTCAAGCCTTGGATGAACTCCTTCTGCTTATTGAGGTGCTTATTGAGCTGATCGGGCATGCCGTTGAGGGATAACGACTCCAGCTCCGCCGGCTCGGCATGTTCGCCTCCGCAGCTAGGGCGCTCCTGGGAGCCATCGCCTGTCCGTGAGAGATCTTTCGAGGTCTCTGCGTGGCGGCGAGCCCTCTTTTTTTTCCGCAGCCTTGGTTGCCGCTCCCTTGTTATGAGTAGTTCTCGACCTAGAGCTCTGCTCACCGGCCATGGAAACAATGGGCGAAGAAGAAGCACTTATGAGGAGGAAAGGTAGAGTAATTTTCGGTTAGGTAGTTCCCCTTTTTATAACCTAAGTACTAGCACTAGTAGTACTAATACCTCCATAGTGGGAACACGTTCAGGTTTGGTACGTAGTACTAGTAGGTGTGAGCAGGCTTTCGAATGTGATGGGAACAAGGTAAAGATTAATTGATGGTTTTGGTTTCGAGGTCTCAAACGGCTCTCTCGATGAGTTTAGTGGAACATAAATTTCAAGTAGACTACACTGCTCAAATGCGTAAATATTATGTTATCGCCAAAAATTGGCACAAAATATGAAGGAGACCAATGGAAGTACTACTAGCAACCCACGATTTAACTACTGCATGCGACAAAGGAGTAATAATGTCTTTCTTCCGCCCTCACATCCACTCAATTTGCATGCACTGTATTAATTGACCATCAATGAAGTGAACGACTTTACACGCGTCAAATTATCACATGGGGCGGATCTTGGTACAAAATTGCGTCCGCCCGTGTACCCGCGTGTGCGTGCGAGGGAATGAGTGCGTGCGTGGCGTGCGTGCACATCTTCGCCAGTGCATGTACCGCCGTATGGCTCGTGGAGGATGAGTACATTCTTCCGGAACCAGCAACACGCCAATCGTGATCAATCCACGCAAGGAGGTCGCGACAACGCCTCCACATGTGCCACGTGGCTTCATGAACTGTAAGAGAGACACCGTAGCGTGCCATTGGTATTCTAATTTACGTGTTTTGCACATACTCGAAGTACTAGTAATTTACACGTGCATTGCACGCATCAGATTTTGCAACCAAATTATGAATAAATACCACACTATAGCACGTAAGCTCTTAGTCATATATGCGTGATGTAGCCCTTCATTTAATTCTTATAGTTCATCTCATTCAAAATCAAATTAGTTTAAAAAAAAAAACCTAAGAACGCGTGAATAGGAAAAACATGGGATTATGGTGGAATGTCGTATTGAATCCTACAGGATTGTACGATTGTTTGATTGTGCATAGAAAAAACGCAGAATACTTTCAAAGAGGTTTGAGTGGATGGGACGTTTCCTATGAAATCTAGTGCAAATGAATCATGTGGAAAAATTCCTATGGTTTACAATCCTAGGAATCAAACAACCAAGATAGGAAAAATTCCTAATGATTAGAATCCTCCAAAATTCCTTTGAGAATCCTTTGAATCAAAGAAGCCCTTAATCTATTTTATGATTCATGGAGTTGTGTGTTGTAAAGCATAAAGTAAAAACAAATAATGGCAATTCAACTAGAAAAAAGTTTGGGCAGTTATGACACGGAAGATTCTAGAACAAAAGAGAACCACCGTTGTTTTGAGGTTTGTGCATTATGCTTAAGTTCAACCATGGAGTCTCGCTATATTGTACATGTGGAAAAATCCGTGGGGGCTAGAAGATGGTGCGAGGGGCCGAGTGGAGGGAGACTATGAAGGAATGCACAAGTGCGAGATCGATATTTAGAGAGAGGGGCGAACACGTCTTGTTGCCTGTGATGGCGGAGCCATGAAAAATAAATGAGCTAGGGGCCAAGCATTGCTAATCCTTTACGAGGAGGGTCAATTCATGAAATTAAACCTTTTTAGCTGCAATTGTCTAATGATCACATTCATATTAGCCTCGATATATAGTGATGTTAGGGGCAGGCCGCCATATCGCTTGTCTTCGCCATTGTGCACACATCTCGGGAGATGAAGCGGAAGGCATGGATGATGAGAGGGGACGTTGGATATATAATTAATGTGGGTGTATTAGCTATTTATGTTAATCCTATATAGAGAGTGCACGATTGATCGATGTGGACGTGGGAGAGGTATAGATTGATCGATGTGGACGTGGGAAAGAGGGTGAGACCTCACTGGATATATCGATTGATCAGTTTGTGTGGAAAACTATGAAAGACCTAGCTATATACACACATACATAGAGGAACATCGATCGTTGCGCATGCACGCGTGAGAGATAAAGAATACCCGATATGAGGGAGAGAGGGATGTGTGTGGGTGTGTGCCTTAATGGGAGACCGACCTGAAGAAAAAGATTGCATGCGTGTGATAGATAATGCCAACTGGTAGTGTGTGTGCATGCATGCACGAGAGAAAGTTAGTGGTACAATTATAAAGAGGAGACTACTGTGTGGGTGTAAAAGAATAGGTGAGGTCATAATCAATGTAAAGTTGAATTCAAATATTTGAATAAGAGATCACGATGTTTGAAACCCATGCATGCATGAATATAACGGAGATCTGCGTGGTGTGCTTTGGAAACGAGCATGTTGTAATGTATACACATTGAACAAGGTCGACTGATTTGAATTTGAGATACCGATGGCGACATCATTTGCCCATGTCGCATCCGTGCATGTAATTGGAGATGATGGGCGGCTTTACATCACATATCTATATCTATACCCCTATGTATATTATTATATATATTTTTATATTGTGAGCGGGTAACTTTAACTTTGAAAGATGGTCGTTGGATGAGGCGAATCCGAAGGTCCAAAGATGGCAAATTTGAGCACTATTGGCCGTTGGATATCATCTAGATTCCACCAGATTTTGCCACATGTATAATCTAGAAGACTCCATGGTTGAACTTAAGCATAATGCACAAACATCAAAACACAAGCACTTCTTATTTGTTCTAGAATCTTCCGTATCATAATTGCCCAAATGTTTTTCTACATGATTTGCCATTATTTGTTTTTACTTTATGTCTTACAACGCACAATTCCATGAATCTTAAAATAGATTAGCTTTCTTTTAAAAACTAGATGATTTTGAATGAAATGAACTATAAGACATCATGCATATATGACTCAAAGCTTGCATGCTATAATGTGGTATTTATTCATAATTTGGTTGCCAAATCTCATGCGTGCAATGCACGTGTACCTTACTCTAGTCTAAATGGTGTTTGTGTGTGTGTGTTGTGCGTGTTGAGGTGCAAATTGTCTTTTTTTGATACACGATAAGCTTGTTCTTCTGAAATTTCAAGCCGCGCCTTGTTATGCCGAATAATGTAGCTAGCGTCTCTGTCTATCATGTTGCGAAACTCCCGCCTCTTCAACCCGCGCCTTGTTAGCCCGAAATATTTAAAATATATCTTTGTCTCGTTGTGCTCCGACAACTCCCTCCATCTCAACCCGCGCCTTGCTATTCCGAAATTACAACACGCGCGAAAACTCCCACCTCCTGTGAAATCCCGACACGTGAAATGCCCGTGGTACCCCTGAACCAAAAGAACCGCCTCAAATCGGTGGGGGGTACTTTCATAACTTACCCCACATATCGGACAAGCGCGTCTCTAAGCCATGGTTCCCCACTGCCATCCCATCCGACCACCCACACCGAGGCCGCAAAAACCCGCGACGAAACCCCACACCCTGCTCCGTCCGCCACCCAGCCGGAGCTTCTTCCCCGACGATGTCGTCCACAGCAACACCTCGATGTCCCTCATCCACCATACCGGATGAGGATCCGTCGTCGATCTCATCGTCCCGCTGGTTCAGCCACCCCGTCCTCCACCTCCAAGGAGCTGCCCCGACGTTCCCCTCGTCTTTCGCGCCACCTCTATTCCCACACCGCCGTCTTCACCTGCACCACCGGAAGAGCATCATCATCATCGTTTCCTCGGATGAAGCTACGGCCTAATCGGCACCACCAAAGAGGTTGTACACTAATCGCTGCATTTTCTTCTTGATTCGATCTCACGGTACTGCCGGCGCTCGGTCCTGAGCCGACACGGCGCGACTCCATCCACGGCGGTGTCGCCGGCCACTTCCTCCACGGCGTCGCTCCCTCGGCGGTGACGTCCACATCAGTAGGAGCTGCTGCTGCTTTAGCTTCGCCGCTGCTGCTCGCTTTTGCTCTCGGTCCCCTTCTGGTCCGCTCTTGCTATTGCTCTTGCTCTTGCTGCTCTCGCTCTTGTTCTTGCTTGCGATGCTGCTCCGATTTGGCTACACTTGATCGACTGAATCGACTTTTGGGTCGATCGATTTCAAGGGGTGGGCTCGCCGGGTGAAGGAAGAACCAGCCAGCGGGAAGGGGCTTCACGGAGAGGTACCCCACTATCTATCTTAGGGTTCAGGATGGGGCGATGGTCACGGCGGTGGCGGGCGTTGGCGGGCGGTGGCGTGGGGATCACGGAGAAAAGCTTCGACACGGGGGGCTAGAGGGATGGCCGGGCGGCGGCGGACAGGCGGTGGGGAGTGTTTTCGAGGCAGGCGGGGCGGCACAACGCCGGACGCGGGCGGAGGGGGCCTGCTGTTTGGCCGGTGGTGGCTGGCGGCTCTGGGGGGGGTGGGGGGAGGTTGAAGATGAACCGCATGCCCTTGATTTCGTATCCAACGGCTGCAAAATCGACTGACCAGAGATGAAAAAGTCAGTCGACCAACGTGTAGCCTCACCTTGCTAGTGCGTTCAGTTTCGACAACAAAATTCAGTTTAGACAGCAAAATTCAGTTTGGACAGTTAGGTTCAGTTTCGACAGTTAAGTTCAGTTTCGACAGTTAAGTTCAGAGATGAGCGGCTGATGTATTTGACATCTAGCACTTTGTGGTTATGTATTTTACTTCATGTATTGGAGATGCTATTAGAATTCCACTCAGGTTAACATTGTTCGTTGTCTCTCTTGTCCTGCTTCAGCCTCGGCGTCGTACAACTCACCGGAGCTGCTCCAACGACGAAACCCTCCATCACAAATGGAGCAGTACCTCGGGCTCCATCTCCGCACGCCTAAGATCTTCTTCCCTCCTCTAACATCAAAGTCAAGAGCATCCTCACCGCCAACCCAATCACGCTGAGATCGACATGGCTTCGCCAAAGAGGTTGTACACTTGTTGCATCTCTTTTTTACTCTACATGTTATATATATTGTCCATCGAGCACTTTCGTAGTAACGGGAAATACGATTATTTTATCCTACTATATGACAAGCAGTTAGGTACCAGGCAACTTAGCTATCCGTGATGGACTCTCTTGAATGCCATCATTATTTATCTCTGCGCGTTTGAGCTGTGCATTTGTCGATGGGCCTGGGAGTTGAGCTAGTATGGCAGTGGCCTGGGTCCCAAGTAATAGAAGTAGCACAAAAACATTTTTCTAGTGTAGGATTTTCCTTGCTCAAGCTTGCCTACTAGAATCGCCAGTGCTTGAAAGGAAAAGTGAATGAAAAGCATAGGAATTGGAAAGTTTCCTATGGTACTACTTTTCATGAATTTGGTGCAAAGGAATGGAGCAAAGGAAAACTGTAGGATTTGTTCCTTTAGTGTCTCCTTGAAAGAAAAACCGCAGGAATTCTAATTTCCACTTCTCCTCCTTTTCATATTCCTATCCATCAAGCACAAGAATAAGAGATAGTAGCATAATAGCATTATAACCGTACATTTTCTTGTGATTTGACTTAATCTCACCATGCGTTTTTGCATCCTGTGATCTTCCAATTGTTGTGAATCAAACACACAGATTGGCAGAAATCCTGTTGAGGGAGTTCCGGACTAGGGGGTGTCCGGATAGCCGAACTATCATCATCGGCCGGACTCCAAGACTATGAAGATAGAAGATTGAAGACTTCGTCCCGTGTCCGGATGGGACTTTCCTTGGCGTGGAAGGCAAGCTTGGCGATACGGATATGTAGATCTTCTACCTTTGTAACCAACTTTGTGTAACCCTAGCCCTCTCCGGTGCCTATATAAACCAGACGGCTGTAGTCCATAGGACGAACAACAATCATACCATAGGCTAGCTTCTAGGGTTTAGTCTCTTTGATCTCGTGGTAGATCCACTCTTGTAACACACATCATCAATATTAATCAAGCGGGACGTAGGGTTTTACCTCCATCAAGAGGGCCCGAACCTGGGTAAAACATCGTGTCCCTTGTCTCCTGTTACCATCCGCCTAGACGCACGATTGGGACCCCTACCGAGATCCGCGGTTTTGACACCGACATTGGTGCTTTCATTGAGAGTTCCTCTGCGTGCCACCATCAGGAAGGATGCATTTTCTCGTCTTTAAAGACGGCGCCGTCGTCAAGGGAGCTTTGGCCGCCGACCAGACTATCCGGCTAGGCGGTTTTCTCATGACCGCCTGTTCGGCCACCGCCCCGACAATGACCTCTCAAGTCATTAAAAGCGATCTTCACGTCAGCTCGGAATTCGCCGAGCAGCTAGATCCGATTGAGCTCTCCTCCGTAAATGATCTCTTGGATCGCATCGCCGCCCTGGGAGTCGCTACCAACTACGATCAGATTGGGCTTAAAACCGATCTGAGAGAAATTAACTCTCCCCAGGTTACCCACCACGTTGTCGTGGTAGAGGAACAATGCGGCGACTCTTCTTCTATGTTAAAATCCAACTATGTCCGGATTCCGGATCCCTCCATGCCGGATTCCCGTGGAGGGACGGACGCTAATCAAATCGAACCTAAAGTCGGGCATCGGACCAGATTTGTTGGAAAGCGCCAAGAAAAGCAAGCTTCGAATCCGGAAGCTTCTTGGCCTTTGAGCCTCGGACCGGGCGGGGTTCGAACTTAATTCCACCCGCCCACCCAAACATAAGCGATTTATCTCAAATACGACAAGAGCCCGATGAAACGATTACATCATTCTTTGGGCGATTCCTCCTGGTGATGAACAAGATAAAGGACTGCCGTGAAGAAAGCGCGATTACAATCTTACGCAACAATTGCACGGACAAGGGAATCATAACGCCATCGATCGTCGCGAAGTTTCACGCCTCGCCGACCTAGCGACCATCGTACAAAAATCTTTAGCGATGGAGAGTGCGGAAAACCGAAACTAGGTTTTGGGACAATCCGCCCTGAATACAAACCCAGTCCAAAATAAAAGGGTGCTTCATACTCAAGCACCGGTTAAAAACCAAAAAGCAAAAAACCCTAAAGTGCGGAACCCATCTTGGAGGGATGGCTCAACGGACCTGCAAAATCCACAAGACGGAGGGCGCCACTCCAACACACAGCCTTGAGCATGTTGGATACTATGGCGGCGGCCAAAAGTGGCGTGAGGCTTTTTAGCCCCGGCAACCAACCCAGCAGTACCAAAGACGGTATTAACAGTCTTCGAGACTTTCGCATCAAATAACATGTGGAATCGAACAATCCGCAGCCTCGCCGAAGTCTACCAAGTAGCATAAACAAATCCATGGAGCGACACGGCTATCACCTTCAACGCCAGCGACGAACCTAAATTCCGAACAGCTAGAGCACCAGCCGCATTGGTCCTCAGTCTGATAGTGGACGGTTTTCGTCTTACTAAGGTACTCATGGATGGCGGCAGCGGATTAAACCTCATCTATGAGGAAACCCTTCAAAAAATGGAAATTGGATCGGAGCCGCATTGAGCGAAGCGGCACAACCTTCAGAGGGATAATCCCTAGTCGAGAAGTATGCTGCACAAGAAAAATCACACTAGATGTAGTGTTCGGCTCACGGACAATTACAGGTCCGAGGAGGTCACGTTCCAAGTGGCCCCATTCGCAGCAGATATCACGCTTTGTTAGGGCGAGAGGCATTCACAATCTTCCAAGCTATACCCCACTACGGGTACATGAAGCTCAAAATGCGGACCCAATGGGATAATCACTCTCGCTTGATGATTCAGATCTGACACTCGCTGAAAATAAGACTGACCTTGGCCCTAGAGGCATTGTCCGAAGCCCTAGCGGCAGAGGAACTAACTATGCTGTGCTCCACGATGGATAGGGACGATGTGATACTCCATAAGAGGTCCAAGTCCACCTCTTTTAAACTAGCAGACGAAATAGTCAAAATTCAGGTCCATCCAACGGACCCCACAAAGACGACCTCCATTGGGGCACAATTAAGTCCTGATGTCGAAGCCGCACTACGAGAATTCCTTCGGGAAAATTGGGACATTTTTGCCTAGCACCCTTCAGACATGCCAGAATCCCACGCAGTCGGGCAGAGCACAACCTAAATATCCTAAAAGGATTCAAGCCAGTCAAACAAGCTCTTCGGCGATTTTTCGAACCCAAAAGACAGGCAATGGGAGAGGAGCTAGCCAAACTCTTAGAATCCGGATTCACCAGAGATGTAAAACATCCAGACTGGTTAGCCAATCTAGTAATGGTACCAAAAAAGGACAAATCCTGGCGCCTCTGCGTCGATTTTAAAGACCTTAACAAGGCCTGTCCAAAGGACCCTTTCCCCCTCCCTCACATCGACCAAATCATCGATGCTACCGCAGGGCACGATTCATTGTGCTTCCTCGACGCATACTCCGGATACCATCAAATCAAGATGGCGGAGAAAGATCAGGCCGAACGGCATTCATTACTCCATATGGGCCATTACGCTTCAACACAATGCCCTTAGGACTCAAAACGCCCGGCACAACATATCGGCGCATGACTCAAACATGTCCGGCTACCCAGATAGGCAAAACAAGAGAGGCATACGTAGGCGATGTGGTCGTCAAGACCAAACACGCCGGAGCTCTAGTAGAAGACTTGAGGGTGACATTCGACAACCTCCGAGCATATGACATTAAGCTCAATCCGGAAAATGCGTCTTGGTACCAGCCGGAAAAGCTCTCGGGCTTCATCGTATCCGGTAGAGGAATTGAAGCAAACCGGCCAAAATCCGAGCTCTGTCACAATTGGATATTCCAAAAGACCTCAGCAGATACAAAAACTAACCCGGATGCGTAGCGGCCTTAAGTCGCTTCATCTCCCGTTTGGGAGAAAAGGCTCTGCCCCTCTACCGCCTCCTCCGGTGCACCGAACATTTCGAATGGACGGATGCCGCCACAGCCGGACTCGAAGAAATAAAGGCCATACTGGCAACAAATCCAGTTCTGGCCGCGCCCAACCTGGGCGAACCTATGTTATTATATATCGCAGCAACACATCAAGTTGTCAGCGCGGTACTCGTCGTTGAACGAGAAACAGAAGGGCACAGATTCCCTCTTCAAAAACCAGTGTACTACGTATCCACTGTTCTAACTCCATGCAAATCCCGGTACCCACATTATCAAAAGATAGCGTATGCGGTGTTCATGGCATCCCGGAAGCTGCGACACTACTTTCAAGAGTGTTCAATAACGGTGGCCTCCGAAGTACCATCGCGACGCAACGGGCAGGATTGCAAAATGGGCTATCGAGCTCTTACCATTTGACATAACCTACAAACCACGGCGAGCTATAAAGTCGCAGGTTCTGGCTGACTTCGTCGCCGAATGGACCGAAGCCAAACTCCCTAAAGAGTACGACGCATACTCCAACTGGATCATGCATTTCGACGGATCCAAAATGTTGGCTGGCTTGGGGGCTGGCGTCGTCTTGACGTCCCCAACTGGAGACACAATCCAATACGTACTTCAAATAATGTACATGGACTCCAACAACGCGGCGAATATGAGGCCCTTCTACATGGCCTCCGGATGGCAATCTCCATGGGCATTCAACGCCTAGAGGTCTTGTGAGGATTCAAACCTCGCAATATCCCAAGTAAATGGAGACTTTGACGCCAAAGATCCAAAAATAGCAGCTTACCGCAACGCCGTGCTAAAAATGTCATTTCGGTTGAAGGACTCGAATTCCATCATGTAGCACAGGATAATAACCGGGCAGCAGACGTGTTAAGCGCGCATCGGCCAAACGAGACGCCGTCCCTCCAAACATCTTCCCGAACGGCTCTTTAAGCCATCCGTATTATGGGAAGAGGAGTCTGAAATAACAATCCGGAGCCAATTTGCATCACCTAACTCGAGACCATTACGACACAATCGGGCGGCTCACCAATGAAATAACACCTTCAGCTCACGAAATAATGGTAGTAATTGCCCGTGTACAGAACCATTCCTAGCCTACTTAATGCGGCAGGAACTTCCGAATACCAAAATGAGGCCCGCTGCATAGTTCGGGCGATCTAAAGCCTACAAGGTCCATGAGGAGAACTTTATAAGAAAAGCACAACCGGAGTCCTTCAAAGGTGTATCTCCGAAGAGGAAGGGCGAAATCTCCGGCTGAAATTCACGCCCGGACTCGGCGGGCACCACGCTGCAGCCGGGCCCTTGAAGGCAAGGCCTTCAGACAGGATTTTATTGGCCGACAGCCGGGCAGATGCTCGGGACTTAGTCCAACGATCGTCGGTTGCCAGCTCTTTGCTAATCGAGCCACATGCCACCCACCGCCTCAAAGCGATACCCATTACCTGGCCGTTCACGGTCTGGGGGCTTGACATGGTTGGACCCCTTAAAGGGGGAACCCACAAGCACAAATACTTATTGGTCATGGTGGACAAATTCACCAAATGGATTGAGGCCAAGCCGGTTAAAACGGCAGAATCCGGACCGGTGATAGACTTCATATCCGGGGTAGTACACCGTTTTGGCATCCCCCACAGCATCATCACTGATAACGGCACGAACTTCACGGCCGACGAGGTTAAACTCTGGTGCAAAAACATGGGCATCAAGCTCGATTACGCTTCAGTCTATCACCCCCAAACTAACGGTCAAGTCGAGCGAGCAAATGGTCTAATCATGGCGGCATCAAACCCGGACTAGTGCAGTCCCTCAAGGAATCTAACACGCCTTTGGGTAGAGGAGCTCGACTCCGTACTGGGGCTGCGGACCACGCCAAACCGAACTACTGGATTCACACCATTTTCATGGTATACGCGCAGAGGCAGTTACGCCATGCGATATAATTCATGACTCACCTCGTGTGCGCATGTACGAAGAAAGAGAAGCCGAGTTGGATCGGCAGGACAGTTTGGACGCCTTAGAGGAGGAGCGGACGTGGCAAAGGCTCGTTCCGCATTTTATCGGCCAGCAGGCTCGAAGATATCAAAGCAGTAGAAGCACGGGCCAAAACTTACAATGTTGGCGAACTTGTTCTACGCCTGCCGGACAAGAAAAAGGACAAACTTAAGCCCAAGTGGGAAGGTCCCTTCATCATCGACCAAGTCCTGACCGGCGGAGCATACCGTCTACGTAACGCATCTGACTTTTTTATCTGTCCCCAGATGCTTTTTCTGCTATTTTCGCAGTCCGGCATTGCACTTTAGGGCATGCCTCCCAGTGAAAGGAACCCTTAACGGAACTATGCTCCCTGGAAGATGTTTCTTACTAACCATGTAATATAACATAACTAGTTGGGCACTTGTCTGATAAAGCAATTATGACCTGACGCCTTGTCTCCATGCATGCCTCGGTTCTTTTATAACCGTAAGGGTATTCGGACACACTCCGGACTGTTGGGTCCCGAGGTTGAAGCGAAACGGTCCGCAAAGACAAACGATCTACAATCCGGCTAGAAGGCATTTTACATGTCATTTCAAATTACATCGTCAAACTGACTGATTGTACTCCTCCTCAATCCCATCTAACAGGCTGTCTAATTTACAGTTGTTGGGAATATTTCGCGGCCAGTTCTACTTGGCCGTACATCAAGCTCACAGGGATCTCCTTCCCATCAGGCCCCGCAGGTCCGACCTCGGCCATGTGGTTTCGGTCAGCCTTCGGTAACGATGTCTTCACCATGGCCCAGGCCTCCCTGGCGCCTGACGGCAGCCGATATCTTCCACAAATGGAGGCGTCGCCGTGCTCCACAAGCTTCTCGGCAAGCTCACCAAGGCCCTCGGGTAGGGAGGCGGATGGCCATAAAGCATGAACGACGCCACTCATCGCCGCCGAACACGTTCGAGCAATTGCACCAGCTTGGGAAGTTGGTCACCCGTTGACCAGGCATTTCCTCCAGCAGGCGACATGTGAGCACACCTAAAGACATATTTACGTCAATCGACTTCCTCGCCGAATTCTTCTTTTCAAAGGAATTTGTTCAAGCACTTACTATAAATGCCGCAACGAAGCCGCTGATTCTCCTTCACGGAGCCAGAAAGCTGGGCCCGAACACCTTTCAGCTCTTCTCCTCGCTGGGTGTGGGCATCTTGGAGCTTGTTTCTCTCCCGCTGCACCTTCATAAGCACCCTCTCGCCGGCCTTTAGCTGACGCAGTAGCTGTTGCTTGTCCGGATCTAGTCCGGCGCCCTCTGCAATATTATTGTCAGATTCACGCCACACTTTGCTAAATAATTATCTTTTCAAAGTCGTCTTACCGGTGGGGGTCTCTGTGGCTCCCCATGGCGGCGATCTTGACCTCAAGTTGGGCCTTGCACTCTTGGAGCTCACAGGACAGATGGGTTTTCTTCTCCGTAAGATCCTGCATAATAATTGATCCTTAAATCAGTTATTTCAACTATTTTATGTCTCGGGACTCTTGGCATATATAACTATTCAAATTACTTACCGTATGTCTTTCACATACTGCTCCGTGGCTCTGGTTAACCCATCTTGGCGGCACGGAGGTGCGCGTTCCGCATCAAAGGCATTTAACGCCTCCGGGGAGAAACACGCGTCACGAAGAACTGTCCGGTGACGCCTGTGATTCATGGCGCTCTCCACCTCAGACCGGGTGGCGGACAACCTGTCGGCATCCTCCGTCGGAGGAGCGTCTGGCTCATGCCTTGTATTCGCGTCCCCTCCTGGACCATGCGTTGGAGCATGGCTGGCGGAGGATTGATTGGCAACCTCTCCGGACCTTTGTCCGTGGCGCTCTTTCTGGAAAAGTTATGAGCATTAATATACCTCCTGGGGATCCTTCCCTTAAAAATAGCGGTGCTCCGTACCGTTGCGGCGATGTTTCGGTTCGCGTCGCACTCCTCTTCCGCCTGCTGGGCCGGACTGACCCTTGTTGGTCGGCCGCCGCGGGTTCGGCTTCCCGCCTTAAAGGCACCTCCTACGATGCACCATCAGTATGGGATGGTCAGAATTGAGCGCGGATCAAATGATGGTGTCAAGACCTCGGTCGTAGTCACAGGGAGGCCGGAAACAAAGCTGGGGTAGTCACCGTAATGGCGACTAGGGCATTGTCTATGCTACGTTGGTGGAACACCCGTCAATCAGCTCCACCTTTATGTCCGGATCCTCTTGGAGGTCGGATCAAGGATCGTTCGGATCCTCGGGCTGTGGAGTTAGGCCGTATGCCCTCCACGTCCCGACGCAGCTCCTGCGTCGAAATCACGGAGTAAGATACTTGACTTTAAAAGTATGGATCGGGTAGATGAACATCCGCTTACCCAACTCCGAGGGTTATTCATAGAAAATCCATTCAACGGATTCGTGCGGAGGAAGTCCTCCTCCTCTCCCTTGTACAAGCCGGACAGGATCTTTGCAAGATCGGCTGCCGAGCCAGGCCCTTTGCGGCCATGACGGGTGGCGTCATCTTCCCCGTTGAAATACCACATAGGGTGGCCCCTATATTGGAGTGGCTGCACCCCTCACATAATGCACGTGGCCATGACTCCAATCATGGTCAATCCGGAGTGGGCCAGTAACCTAATCCGGCCCATCAGATAATGGACGCTCCTATCATCTTCCCGTTGAGGGCTCATGGGCGCCAACTCAGGCGTTTCTTCAAGGGAGCATTGTTGAACTCGGGAGGCTGATCCGAACTGGATCCGGCAGAGGGGCGTCCTCCATGTAGAACCATTCGAAGGCCAGTCTTCGGACGCCTTCTTCGGGGTGCCGGATAGATATCCGGTCCCGGCGATGCGCCATATTTCGTCTCCGCCCACTTGATATATCGACCCCTCATGAGAATGGGGTACGAGACAAAACAATCTCTTCCACAATGTAAAATGGGGCTCGATGCCCAAGAACAGCTTGCAAAGAGCTACGAAGCCCGCGATGTGCAAAATGGAGGCGGGCGTGAGGTGGTGAAGCTGGAGTCCGTAGAACTCTAGGAGCCCCCGGAGAAACGGATGTATGGGAAATCCGAGTCCCCTTATTAGATAGGGGACAAAGCATACCCGCTCCCCTTTGGAAGGGTTGGGGACGCTCTCCGCCTGCTTTCCACCCTTGTAGGTGGCTAGTCCGGCTCGAACCGGAACCATGAAAGCTGGGGGAAGATATCCCTCGGTTTGGAGTGCCACTAGCTCGCTGTGAGGAACTGAGCATCTCCCCCAATCTCCTGGCTTAGGGCTGGGAGCGCGAGAGGAGGAGCCGCGTCGGCTATCCATGATGGAATGGATTTTTGTCAGAGGCGCTTCGATGAGAACTTGCGGATGGAGGATGGTGTGAGCTGGATCTAGATCCTCGCCTCTCTTATAGGCGGCTCGTTCGCACGGCTAGGGGGTAAAATGTAAAAATACCCTAGCCTTTCACATTTGTACGACACGTGGAAGAAGGCCATTATTGGGCGTAGAAGCCAAGGAGCGCAACATTTATAAGGAAGCCGGACACTATTCGACGGGAACATGAAGTTTGAAGGAGAACCCGCCTTGCAACACCGAAGACAATATACGTGCCGGACTCGTCGTCGCTGAAGCCCGGTTCGGGGGCTACTGAGGGAGTTCCGGACTAGGGGGTGTCCGGATAGCTGAACTATCATCATCGGCCGGACTCCAAGACTATGAAGATACAAGATTGAAGACTTCGTCCCGTGTCCGGATGGGACTTTCCTTGGCGTGGAAGGCAAGCTTGGCGTCTGGATATGTAGATCTCCTACCTTTGTAACCGACTTTGTGTAACCCTAGCCCTCTCCGGTGCCTATATAAACCGGACGACTGTAGTCCATAGGACGAACAACAATCATACCATAGGCTAGCTTAGGGTTTAGCCTCTTTGATCTCGTGGTAGATCCACTCTTGTAACACACATCATCAATATTAATCAAGCATGACGTAGGGTTTTACCTCCATCAAGAGGGCCCGAACCTGGGTAAAACATCGTGTCCCTTGTCTCCTGTTACCATCCGCCTAGACGCACAGTTCGGGACCCCCTACCCGAGATCCGCCGGTTTTGACACCGACACCTGTGTTTTTAAATTCTCTATTTTGCACGTGCATTCCTATCCTATTCCTGTCTATTTCCTATCCCTGCATTGTTAGAATCCTCAAATTCAAACAAGCCCTTACTCAATTACTTCTGTTACAGATATGTGTCAAAGAAAACCTTGTGTGGTTTGTCCCGCTCTGGCGCTGTGTTCCACCCCAGCTCAGCACCAACGACGGAAGGGTTCACCACAGCAGGATCCGCTCTCCAGACTGTCTTTTCGCCGCCTCGGATCTTCTTCCCGCCACGGCAGCCACGACAACTGCATTACCATCATCAATCGGCGAGATAACCTTGAGGACTACGGGTCCACAAGAGAGGTCGCACTCTTACGTGTTCCGCTTCGTTATCGTCACTTAATATGATGACATGCTACATTATCATCGTGTTCACCTATTAGACTCGAGTCAGGTCCAAACTAATCTTTGAAACTTGAGTTTTTAAATGGTTGTGGGGTACATATTGGGGCAGCAATCAGTACTATCATCTACTATCTGGTTAATCTCCGGTGTCTACTATGAGTTTCATGTTGGGTGCAAACAAACATTAAAGGAGCCATTATCTGTATTTTTAACTAAAGCTATTATCCGCCTGCTATCATTGCTTTTGGGTCTATCCAGAGTTTACTACCATCACTCTGGATTTGTGCATGCACTCCTTACATAATCTCACTATGTTTTATTCCTATGCATGTCAGTTATTGTACACAATGGAACTGATCATGTAGAGCAAAAGAGACGAGCCTTGCGTGGCAATAAAATTTCATGCAGACGTAGTTCCATGGTGGGCGCAAAGGCAGCCCCCCTCCACCCATTTCAGATCGTAATCAAGAGGAAGATAACTGTTCTGAGGGGGATTCAGAAGGAGAAGACCACTCCTATTTACCCCATGAGTCGCTCTAACTTGGCATGCTGATGTTGGTAATATCATGCATTGGTTACTGTATACATTAAAGATGTCATCTGCTTAGTTTAGACATGCTTTGTGTCAATGCCATCTGTTTTGTTTCTTTATCGTATATGTGAATCATGCAATGCCATCTTGTCTAGCCAGGCATCATATATGTGAATTTTGCAATGCCACCCTGGTTAGCCAGTCATCTTATATGTGAATTATATCATGCCATAATTTTTTATTACGTGTTAAATTTGTCAACAATTTTAGTACATTCAATTACTCTTCCTGTGCATCAGCCATTCGACACGGTCATGGAAAAATCTGGAGTGGAAACAAGGTCTTTAGAGCAGACAATGCTATCTGACGAAGCGCATGTCTTGCCGGTTACCGATAGCTCCTCAGAGGAGGATTCAGAGACAGATGACCAATCATATTTCCCCCCTGAGGTGCATGCCCTAACTTGGCAGGGTTATGTTACTCATATCGTGCGTATGGTATCTTGCATTGCTATGTCATTTGCTTAGTTAGACATGCTTTGTGTGAATGCCACCTGTTTAGTGTCTAATTACCATATATGTGAATTATGCAATGCCATCTTGTTGCAAGACATTATATATGTGAATTATGCAATGTTATCTTGTTGCAAGGCATTATGTATGTGAATTATGCAATGCCATGCTGTTTA
Organism: Aegilops bicornis; assembly: GCA_021605145.1. NCBI lineage: Eukaryota > Viridiplantae > Streptophyta > Magnoliopsida > Poales > Poaceae > Aegilops > Aegilops bicornis. The sequence continues at coordinate 395,091,762 of CM038673.1, read as the reverse complement.
GGCAAGCGTAAGATATGTGAATTATATCATGCCGTCCTTTTTTTATATTTCTCATTGCTTTTGTCGACAATGTTTGTATATTCAACTGCTCTTCCTGTGCATCAGCCATTTGAATTGGTGATGGAGAAATCTGGAGTGAAAACAAGGTCTTCAGAGCAGACAATGCTACCAGATGAAGCAGATATCTTGCTTTGGTTCTGAGATAGCTCTTCAGAGGAGGATTCAGAGGCAGATGACCAGTCCTATTATCCCCCTGAGGTGTATGCTCAAACTTGGCTGGGTTATATTACTCATATAATGCATATGTTGTATTGCAATGCTTATTTTTATATCATATACACAATATTGAATGCCATCTCCTTAGTTGACGCATCATATATGCAATTGCACTCTGCTCACTTCCTTAGTATATAAATCATATATTTGAATTATGTCATGCCATGATGTTTACATAGAGAGCATGTATCTGAATTATGGCATGCCAACCCATTTTCTAAAGACATAATATAGTTATATCATCTCATCCTGTTTACATAGTCAACATATTTTAAATTATGTCATTCTATCCTGAATTATATCATGCCAGCATGTTTCCATTAAATGACATGTTTGTGATTTATGGCATGCCAACCACTTTAATAGACACATCGTATAGTTATATCATGTCATCCTATTTACATAGTCATCATATTTTGAAGTATGTCATTCTATCCTGTTTAGTTAGCCATCATACATGTGAAATTGTGTCATGCTATCCTGTTTAATTAGCCATCATATATGTGAAATTATGTCCTGCTATTCTATTTGCTTAGACAACATAAATGTGAATTATTTCATGCCCTGTTTTCTTCCCTACTATCCATTGCACCTGTCTATCTTACAATGTCTGTACATTCAATTACTTTTCTTGTTTATCAGCCATTTCAATTGGAGGGAGTGATGGCAGTATCTGTGGGAGTAAAAACACGGTCTTTAGAAAAGATTGTGCTACCTGGCGACGCAGATAGAACCACGGTTGTACTTGCCCAAGAATCAGCCCCACCACACATAACCCACACTCATGCAGATTGTACCCCTACCCAGTTGGACAGAGAACCAGCTACACCCCTTCTAACCCCAACCCCAGCAGATAGACACCCAGCCTCCGTTGACACAACACCGTCTCCACCACAGAGCACCCAAACACGGCAGTTAGTAAGGCAACTGCAGTGCCCAAATCACGAGGACCACCACTCCAAACCCGAAGTCAACGCTTAAAGCAGAAGAAGAATTGTTCTCAGGTCAGGTTCCGTAGCTATGGTTCATACTACTTTGCTCTTGCATCAAATTATTGGATAAAGGAATTGTATTTACTGATACCAACCAATTTCAAATTTGAAGGATGCAATTGAAACTGCAATGGCGCAACAGGTATGTTTTAAACCTGTTTCTTCAACGTGTTTGGCTGTTTCTTTGTTGTAACTTGCTCTATGTTGATTTCAGTTTCAATTGTATAATCAGTTATTTTCTCTTGCCTTGCTCATTATTAGTGTTGTTATTGCTGTGTAGTTTCACTTACTTATATTCTGTCTATTCTTCTTTTTCTTAAATAGATATGATTCGAACTGTATCTATCTTGTTATTGCAACATAAACTAGAATGATATAGACCATACAAAGGACCATACTACATATATATGTTTGTTTCATCTTTGTTATCCTGTCCACCTTACTCTTGAACTGGTTAACCAAAATGAGTTTCATATACTACATTGTAAACCTGAGATGTGTTTGTTTGTTTCCCTTTTAGAACGCGGATAAAATATTGGAGAAGAGTACACTGTTATGCAATGGTAAAGGAAGTAATGCAGATAAGGTTCAAGATAGCGAGACATCCCTGTTGGTCTCCAAGAAAGTTGATAAAAACTATATTGAGGACACTGAGACAACCCCAAAGTCCTGTCTTGATGTAGTGTTCGAAATTCTTGGCTACCTTCCGGCACCAGCTCTTTGAACTTGTTGCCTGAATCAGTTCGGCTTCTTGAGTCTCAACTTCAAGTTGAAAGACATCGATCAGATGTTATGCGACAGGAAGCCGAAGGACTGAGGAAGTCCCTGCAGAATTCAGATGCATATTTTCTGGTGCAACAAAGGTATTTGGAGGACTTAAGCGCCAAACAAGAGAAAGTTAATAAGCTTGCTAAGCATCTTGCCAAAGATTATGGGTACCGAGGATATTGTTTCTTGAGCTCTTGAAGTGGTTTGATTACGGACTTGTTTTGCTTGGCGTTTATATGCTCTGTGTTCCCTATATTTACCTTTGGTGGCGAACTTTGATGCCCGATGGATGTAATATGTGTAATAGCCGTGATAGCCTAGTGTAAGTTGCTTGCTTATTTATTTCCTTGTTGTCTTGTTTATTTGTTTGCTTGTAGTCAGTGCAGTTCTTTTTCTGCGGTTTGCTAGTGGCTGCAACAACCTATTTTTTAAAACTAGGCCACAATAACCATGGGCTAATATTTACTGTAGTGACACTGCACCTATGGGCCGTAGAAACAGTGGGCCTTCTACGGGCCGTATAAACAGTGGGCCTTCCATGGGCCGTAGAAACAATGGGCCTTCTACGGGCCGCATAAACAATGGGCCTTCTACGGGCCGTATCATCAATGGGCCTTATACGAGAAGTATGATCGATTGGCCAAACATGGGCCAATAACAGGCCGCATTATGGCCGTAAACGGGCTAGAGTTGGAATTGTCCGTTCATGGGCCGACCATAACGGGCCATCGTTAATAGGCCGTATTTCATGACTCTATGAAAATGGCCCAACGTGTTAACGGACCACAAACGGGCCGACTGTAACCACGGGCTGAATTTGGCCCATAAGCAGAAAATGACAGTAATGGGCCGTAAGTAAACGAATGCTGGAAATGAGCCCAAGAATAAATGGGCTCTGAGAAGGCCGAAAGATAACATGGGCTGGAAACGGCCCAACAGAATAACGGGCCCTTAATGGGTATAAAGTGATACACTAATCATTACGGGCCAGTTTCACCACGGGCCGTTAATGGGTGTAAAGTAATACACTGTTCATTACGGGCTAGTTTCACCACGGGCTGTTAATGGGTGTAAAGTAATACACTGTTCATTACGGGCCAATTTCACCACGGGCCGTTAATGGGTGTAAAGTAATACACTGTTCATTATGGGCCAGTTTCACCACGGGCCGTTAATAGGCCAAGAGTTACATAGGGCCTCATATGGGCGAAGACGTCATGGGCCATACATGGGCCGAAGTGAAAAATGACCGGAATCATATTGGGTGGCGGATAGCGCCATCTGGGCCTAATTCGGATAGGGCGAACGGGCCTTGGGTTAGCGAGCGTAAATGGGCTATATGCGAACATGCCGTTAACATGCTTTACATGGGCGGCCCGCCACCTTTGACCAAGTCAAATGGGCGGCCTTTTCACGAGAATGGGCCTCTGTTGGGCGTGCCATGTGTCGACGTATCATAGGCGCCTATACGTCCAATGAGTGGATGACATCTGTCCCAACGGTGAGCCGACACGTGTTTCCTCCAGCCAATGATGATTTTACACGTGGAAAATCCCCATTGGTCGGGGCTGTTAACGGGTTATCGGATCCAAAACCCGACCCGATAGCTTAACGGCGTTCCGTTACGGTGGTTGGCACGTGTCGGTCACCCTTGACGAAAGCACTTCTGTGACACACGATTTATCGTCATGGAAGTGGACACTTCCGTGATGATAATTTTGGTAATGTCATGGAACACTTGTACGACAGCACAGGTATGACTATCTTGATTCTGTCATAAATTTGTCATGGATGTACATGCATGACAAAAAAACATGACCTACTGTGACAAACACGTATCATCACAGAAGTGTATTTTTTTTTGTAGTGAGTGCTGCGGTGGCGGAGTACGGAGTGGCGGAGAGATAAAGCACTAGGGGCTCGAGAGGCCGCAGCGCCACAATCACTGGAGGGCTGGTCAGGTATCTCTTGAGGTCTTGAAAAGCTCGGTCGGCCTCCGGGGTCCACTCGAACGGACCCTTCTTCTTCATCAGCTTGAAGAAAGGGAGGGCGCACTCTCCCAGCTTGGAGATGAAGCGCCCCAACGTGGTCACCCGTCCAGCCAGCTTCTACATTTCCTTGAGGGTCTGAGGTGGGCTCATGTCTTCGGTGGCCTTGATCTTTTCTGGGTTTGCCTCGATCCCTCTGTGGGATACGAGGAAACCCAGCAGCTTGCCGGAAGGGACACCAAACATGCACTTCTCCGGGTTAAGTCGCAAGTTCACCTGGCGTAGACTCGCGAAGGTCTCCTCAAGATCCTCGATCAAGGTTCTCGCCTCCCGAGATTTTACCACAATGTCGTCGACGTAGGCCTCCGCGTTCCTCCCGAGCTGTCGCCCTAAGGCGATGTGCATCAGCCGCTGAAAAGTCGCGCCCGCGTTACGCAGTCCGAAAGGCATGCAAGTGTAGCAGTACACCCCGCATGGGGTTAGGAAGGCTGTCTTCTCTACATCTTCTACCGCCATCTTGATCTGGTGGTACCCTGAGAATGCATCCAGGAAGCACAGCAGGTCGCACTCGGTGGTGGAGTCGATGATCTGGTCGATGCGTGATAGCGGGAACGGATCTTGGGGGCAAGCCTTGTTGAGGTTGGTGAAGTCGACGCACATTTGCTCCTTCCCACCTTTCTTCGGAACAACGACGGGGTTCGCCAGCCATTCGGGGTACCAAGCTTCGCGAATGTACCCGCCGCCTCCAACTTGCGGGTCTCTTGGACGATGAAGGCCTGCTTCTCCGTGGACTGCCGTCTCGCCCGCTGCTTCACCGGGCGTACGTTGGGGCACACCCTCAAGTGGTGTTGAATCACTTCTCTCGGGACCCCCACCAGCTGCTTGGGCTCCCATGCGAATATTTCCTTGTTTGCGCACAAGAACTTCACCAACGCTTCCTCTTGGCCAGGGTCGAGGTCGGCACCTATCGTGAAGGCGGCTCCCGAGGATCCGTCTTCGTCGACCGTCACTTGCTTGGTTTCCACCTTGTCTTGGGTGAACAACTGCTTCTTCTTAGTTGGTGCGGCCTCCTTGGCCTCGAGGGCGCCCGCGCCGACGGGCTGCGCCGCCGCGGCGGTCTTGAAGGCAAGTTTGAGCGTCGTCACGACCTCCTTGGTGTCCCCCTTGATAGTGAGGACACCCTTGCTTCCAGACATCTTCATGAGGTTGTATGCCGGGTGGGTTGCTGCCATGAACTGGGCCAGAGCGGGGTACCCGAGGATGGTGTTGTACGGGAGGCCGATGCGGGCGATGTCAAAGTCGACCAGCTCGGTGCGGTAGTTGTCGCGCGTGCTGAAGGTGATGGGGAGGCGGATCTTCCCCAGGGAGTTGGCGGTGCCGCCACCAACTCCTAAGAAAGGCTTGCTGAGGCTGAGCCGCTCGAGCGGTACGTGAAGAAGGCTGAAGGCCTCCACAGAGAGCACGTTGAGGCCGGCGCCGCCGTCGATGAGGGTCTTGGTGACGGCCACGTTGCAGATGGTGGGCGTGTAGAGCATCGGGAGCATACCCGAGCCGGCAGTGGTGACGGGGTGGTCTTCTGAGTAGAAGGTGAGGCCAGCCTCGGGCGCAGCCCAGCCCGGCGGAGCCCCCGAGCGCTTGGAAGCGGCGCCGATCTGGCGAAGGAATGGCTTGACATGGCGATCTGAAGGCGGTGCTTGAGAGCCGCCAGAGGGGCCGCGTGCGTGGTGCACCGGTGCAGCGTCAGAAGCGATGAAGAGGTCGCGCAGCTCCTCCCAAGATGCCACCGTGGACCCGGGGAGGATGAGCAGCCAGGCGCGCGGCGCGCCGGTGAGGGCCATGGGAAACCAGTTGGCCATGAGCTTGTCATCGCCCCGGCCTCGAGGACGGCCTCCTCGTATGCCAGCAGTAAAGCCGACGGGTCCGCCGCACCGTCGTAGCGCGGCGGCATCTCCGGCTTGAACCTGGGTGGCCACTGCACCTGCCGCAAGGCGGGGCCAGGGCTCGGAGCCCCTAGCCCGGTCGTCGACGCCGGCCGTCGGAGGCGGCGGCGGGGCGCCTGCCATGAGGGCGGAGCGCGGTGGTGGCGGAGCGTAGATTGGCGGAAGGAGGCTACGGCGTACCCCTACCTGGCGCACCAAATGTCGGATCACGGGTTCCGACAAAACCCTCAAGGTTCGAACACTGGGGTGCGCACGAAGATTTCCTCCCTACGGATCCACGTCCTAACTAGCTAATATCTCAAGAACGAACTCGACGAACTCCCAACACAAGGGACACAAGATTTATACTGGTTCGGGCCACCGTTGTGGTGTAATACCCTACTCCAGTGTGGTGGTGGTGGATTGCCTCTTGGGCTGATGATGAACAGTACAAGGGGAAGAACAACCTCCTGAGGATGAGGTGTTCTTGTGCTCTGTGTGTGGCTAAGGATTGGCTCAAGATCCGATGCCTGAGGCTTAGTTGCCTCCTACTGTGGTGGCTAGTCCTATTTATAGAGGCCCTGGCCCTCTCCCCAAATACTGAGCGGGAAGGGAGCCAACAACGGCCAATTTGAAAGGGGACAGCTAGTACAACTTATCCTGACAAAAGTAGTCTTCGCCTGCAAAAGGCTCTGGTGGTGACGCCGCCTTGGGCTCCATGGTGACCTCCATCTTGCCGTCCTGCTGGTCTTGGTCTCGTTGCACCGATATGGAAACCTTTGCTTGATGCCTCGATGCTCCGTGCCTGCGCTTGCCTCCTTTAGCACCAAAGAGGAAACAAGGACGTTGCGCGCGCTGGCGCCCGCCTAGTCTCGATCGTCATGGCTCACGTCATGAGAACCTCGCGAGGTTTGCCTCTCCTTGATCTCTCCGCTCCTCGGGAGCCTGCCTGGCGAGGCCGCTCCAGAGGAGGTCTTGCATCGTGTGCCTCGCGAGGCTTGGCCCCTCGCGAGGGTCTTGAATGCTTTGTCGATGAAGATGGGCCATACAGGCCTGCTAGCACAGCCACGCCGTGGGCCACAGGCAGGCAAGTCTGGGGACCCCCGTTCCCAGAACGCCGACAAGCATAACTAACACCGAATAATGCGCCACAAGTAGGATGTAATTTTATTGCACAACTATTGACTTTCGTGCTTGCATAGGGAATCACAAACCCTAACACCAATATTCTTACTAAAGCATAATTACTCACCAACATGACTCACATATCACTATCATCATATCGCAAAACTCTTACAAAGAATCATGTTTATTTTGGACAATGATCTTCATGAAAGTTTTTATTATATCTGTCTTGAATATATATCACTTTGGGATTAATTTCATATGTTGCTTTTTGAATAGGTCAAACAAATCTAATTGAAGAACATGAGCATAAAATTTTTCATCTCTCAAAATAATATAAGTGAATCATGGGAGAATTTCTTCATAAATTTTTTATAACTCTCAAATAAATCTAAGTGAAGCATCAGAGCATTTCTTCAAATATATTAAAGCACACCATGCTCAAAAAGATATAAGCGAAGCACTAGAGCAATTCCATAGCTCAAAAAAAATTAAGTGAAGCATAGAGAGCAATTCTAACAAATCATAGCATAATTTTGGCTCTATCAAGTAGGTGTATCCAGCAAGGATAGATTACACAAACTAAACAACAAAACAAGCAAATATTCATATAATACAAGACGCTCCAAGCAAAACTCATGATATGTGACTAATAAAAATATAGTTCCAAGTGAAATACCGATGGTCGTTAGAAGAAAGAGGGGATGCCTTCCAGGGCATCCCCAAGCTTAGTTGCTTGTTTCTCTTTGGATAATAACTTTGGGTGCCATTGGGCATCCCCAAGCTTAGGTTCTTCTAAATCCTTATTCCTTCATCCATCGTGATCTCACCCAAAACATGAAAACTTCAATCGCACAAAACTCAACAAAACGTCCATGAGATCCATTAGTATAAGAAATTAAATCACTACTTTAAGTACTGTTGCAAACCCATTCATATTTTATTTTTGCATTATATCTACTGTATTCGAATGTTGCCATGGCTTACACCCTCCAATACAAACCATAGAGTCATCAAAATAAGCACACAACACAAAGAAAACAGAATATGTCAAAAACAGAATAATCTCTAGCAATCTGAAAACTTCGTATACTTTTGTAACTCCAAACATTCTGAAAAATTAGGAAGATGTAGGCAATTTTTATATCAATCCCGTGTAAAAAAATCAGAAGCTTACGTCACTTCTGTGATTTTTGAAAATTATTTTACTGGATGCTATAGTTTTTGTTTTCCAACAAGATCAAATCAACGATCACCAAACATAATCTCAAAGGCTTTACTTGGCACAGACACTAATTAAAACATAAAAAACACAACCATAACAGTAACATAATTGTGCACACACTCAAGAACAGAAAGAAAAATGCAAAAATAAAATGTACTCATTGGGTCACCTTCCAACAAGCGCTATCGTTTTTTGCCCCTAGCTAGGCATAATTCATAGATTCAAGTGTTGTCATTTTTATTTCTAGATCCATAGGATGCCTTCATGATTGATTCATATGGTGGCCTAATTCTTGTTCTAGGGAAGTGTACCATACCCTTCCTTAGTGGAAATTGAAATTTAATATTGCCTTCTTTCATATCAATCACGGCACTATAGTGCGTAAAAACGGTCTACCAAGTATAATTGGACAAGGCGGATTGCAATCAATATCAAGAACAATAAAATATATGGGCACATAATTCCTATTTGCAAGAATAAGAACATCATTAATTCTTCCCATAGGCTTTTTAATAGTAGAATCCGCCAAGTGCAAATTAAGAGAACATTCTTCGATATCGGTAAGACCGAGCACATGACATAGAGATTTTGGAATTGTGGAAACACTAGCACCCAAATCACACAAAGCAAAACACTCATAATTTTTAATATTGACTTTGATAGTAGGTTCCCATTCATCATGTAATTTTCTAGGAATTGAAATCTCTAATCCCAACTTTTCTTCTAAAACTTTCATCATGGCATCTACGATATGTTTAGTAAACACTTTTTTTGTTCATAGGCATGAGGTGAATTTATCATGGATTGCAACAAAGAAATACAATCAATCAAAGAACAATTGTCATAATTGAAGTCTTTGTAAACCAAGAGAGTGGGCACTTAACTAGTTAAAGTTTTGACCTCTCCAAACCCACTTTTATCAGTTTTCTCAACAAGATTTTGAACCTCCGAATTATCGGGACACCTTCTACCTAAAGTTGACTCTTCTTCAGTCCCTTTATATCAATTTTAATTTTACTAAACAAGGAATCAATAGAAGAAACACCAATCACTTTAAGATCTTCATCATTTTTATGAAAGCAATCGGTAGAAAATGCTCTTTCTAAATATTCTCTTTTAGCTCTAAGCATAGCAGTTCTTTTCTTACTTTTATCTATATAAACATATAAATCTTTAATTGATTCTTCAACCTTAGGCACAAAAAATTTCAACTTGAGATTTTCTACGTCGTGGGAAATTCTATCAATGCTTCTAGACATATCATCAATCTTATTCAAATGTTCTTCTATTGTATTGTTGAAAATATTTTGAGCATTGATAAATTATTTAATAGTATTTTAAATATCAGAGGTGTTCCTATTATTATTGTAAGAAGGATTACCATAGTAATTAACATAATTATTAGAGGAATTTCCCGCAAAAGGCCTAGGATTAAAATTACCTCTATAAGCATTGTTATTAAAATTGTTTCGGGAGATAAAATTCACATCTACGACATCACTATTTTGCTCAATCATAGTAGACAAAGGCACATCATTAATATCAATAGGAGCATTTTTTAGCAACCAGTTTCATAAGAGCATCAACTTTTTCACTCAAAGTAGAAATTTCTTCAATCAAAATTAAATTTTTTACTAGTAGGTTCTCTTTTGGTATGGCATTGTGAATAACTTGCCATAATATTATCTAGAAATAGTAGTTTTATGATAACCCACAAGTATATGGGTTTGCAACAGTTTTCGAGGGTAGAGTATTCTACCCAAATTTATAGATTCGACACATGGGGAGCCAAAGAATACTTGCTAGTATTAGCAGCTGAGTTGTCAATTTAACCACATCTGGAGATTAATTATCTGCGGCAACGTGATCAGTAGCAAAGTAACATGATAGTTTTGATAGTAGTAGTGACATCAATAGTTACGGTAACAGTGATAGCAGTAGTTTTATAGCAAGTGCAACAGTAACAATAGTAGTAGTAACTTAGCAAGATCAATATAAGAGAAATTCGTAGGCATTGGATCGGTAATTTGTTGGATGATATTCATCATGTGATAGTCATAACCTAGGGCGATATGGCACTAGCTCTAGTTCATAAATATAATGTAGGCATGTATTCCGTAAATAGTCAGACATGCTTATGGAAAGAACTTGCATAACATCTTTTGTCCTACCGTCCCGTGGCAGTGGGGACCTGATACGTCTCCAACGTATCTATAATTTTTGATTGTTCCATGCTATTATATATTCTGTTTTGGATGTTTAATGGGCTTATTTATACACTTTTATATTATTTTTGGGACTAACCTATTAACCGGAGGCCCAACCCAAATTGTTGTTTTTTTGCCTATTTCACAGATTCGCAGAAAAAAGAATATCAAACGAGTCCAAACGGAATGAAACCTTCGGGAACTTGATTTTTGGAACAAACGTGATCTAGAGGACTTGGAGTCCACGTAAAGTAAACAACGAGGAGAGCACGAGTCAGGGGGGCACGCCTACCCCCCTGGGCGCACCCTCCACCCTCATGGGGCCCATGTTGCTCCATCGACGTACTTCTTCCTCCTATATATACCTACGTACCCCCAAACCATCAGAGGCATCCACGAAAACCTAATTCCACCGCCGCAACCTTCTGTACCCGTGAGATCCCATCTTGGGGCCTTTTCCGGTGCCCCGTCAAGGGGGCATTGATCATGGAGGGCTTCTACATCAACACCATAGCCTCTCCGATGATGTGTGAGTAGTTTACCTCAGACCTTCAGGTCCATAGTTATTAGCTAGATGGCTTCTTCTCTCTCTTTGGATCTCAATACAAAGTTCTCCTCGATTCTCTTGGAGATCTATTCGATGTAATCTTCTTTTTATGTGTGTGTTTGTCGGGACCGATGAATTGTGGGTTTATGATCAAGATTATCTATGAACAATATTTGAATCTTCTCTGAATTATTTTATGTGTGATTGGTTATCTTTGCAAGTCTCTTCGAATTATCAGTTTGGTTTGGCCTACTAGATTGATCTTTCTTGCAATGGGAGAAGTGCTTAGCTTTGGGTTCAATCTTGGCAAAGGTTCCTTTCCCAAAGGATGTTAAGGGCAGCAAGGCACGTATTGTATTGTTGCCATCGAGGATAACAAGATGGGGTTTATATCATATTGCATGAGTTTATCCCTCTACATCATGCCATCATACTTAAAGCATTACTCTGTTCTTTTGAACTTAATACTCTAGATGCATGCTAGATAGCGGTCGATATGTGGAGTAATAGTATTAGATGCAGGCAGGAGTCGGTCTACTTGTCACGGACGTGATGCCTATATACATGATCATACCTAGATATTCTCATAACTATGCTCAATTCTATCAATTGCTCGACAGTAATTTGTTCACCCACCGTAATACTTATGCTCCTGAGAGAAGCCACTAGTGAAACCTATGGCCCCCGGGTCTATTTTCCATCATATTAATATTTCGTTATTGCCATTACCGTTTACTTGCTTTCTTTACTTTTACTCTTTATCATAGAAATACCAAAAATATTATCTTATCATAACAATCAGGTCTCACACTCGCATCACCCTTTCCTCTTCAAGGGATAAACCAACGTAGTGCTCAAGAGGTAGCAAGAAGGATTTCTGGCACCGTTGCCGGGGAGTCTACGCAAAAGTCAACATACCATGTACCCATCACAAACCCTTATCCCTCACATTACATTATTTTCCATTTGCCTCTCGTTTTCCTCTCCCCCACTTCACCCTTGCCGTTTTATTCGCCCTCTCTTTTTCGTTTCTTCTTTTCTCGTGTTCCTTGAGTTCGCCGTTATGTCTGAAATTGGGGAAATTATTGTCGATATGGACAATAATAATAACATGCAAATTCTGATGCTCCTGCTGAAGATCCCCCTATCTTACATACAAAAAAGTTCCAAATCGATAGTGGTAATATTATTGGAAAAGGAGTTATTAAAGATTTCTTTACTTGTGCCGGTGCTTTGCCTTCTATGGGTAGTCCTATTCTCCATAGAACTAGTAATCTTGCGGACGCTATCGCCATGCTTATAGTTGAACTTGAAAGGCAATTTATGCACATGCATCCTTGCATACAAAGGATTTTCCTAGAATTTTCTAATATTGAACATTCTTCTTTAAAGCGCGCCGCTACTATCTTTTTGGCACATGAATTCAGATTTATAATTAGAGAGGCTAAATAAATCTTTGCACACTATAGGGTGGACGCTGGCCGTCCTCCCATAGAGGCAATCTTCTTTGATCGAGAGGAAATAATGCGTTTTCAATCTTTAGACTATGTTGCTTTTAATGAAAACCTTAGAAAAAAGGTTCCTACCAATGTTCTAGTTGATAGAATTTCCGAACTTAATAATGATTTTGCTATTCGAAATAATGAGCTAGGATATTCTCTTGAGTATAGGCTCTCGAAATTCTGCCAAAAGAATGCTTATAATGATGAATTGGTTGTGCAATATGAAGGGCCAAAGGAGGAACCTATACCTCCCATAATTGATCTTGGGGACTTCTGTCCCATTAAATTTAGCCCTTGATTACTTTTTCTTGCCTCAAAGAAAACTTGCTGCTGAACGTAGAGAATATGAAATGAGTTTTCATGATCTATTTAGTGACCCGACCTCAGACGGTCAAGTCTCTGTGCTCAGTGTCATCCCTGGATCAGTAATGCTGACACCACACAGTACTTCGAAGGATTTATAACAGAGTAGCAATCACACACTTATTACATCGAATGTCTCAAAAGAGAACTTATTACAATAATATGGCTTAAGGCCATCTAATACGATAACAGCGGAAGGCTTGGAAGATAAAGTGAGTCCATCAACTCCAACGACATAACTGAGCTGCACGGCAACGACCTACCGAACTTTACTCCTTGTCTGAAAAGTCTGCAACATAATATGTTGCAGCCCGAAAACGGGTCAGCACATGGAATATGCTGGCGATGTAACACATAGAGAGTAAAAAAAAATAACCTATACTACATGCATATATGGCTGGTGGAAAGCTCTATGGTTACAATTTTGCAAAAAGCCAATTTTTCCCTACATCAAAGGAATAAATTTTAATTTAACTATCATGGTGGTTGAACATCATTGAGAAGGTATAACTCCAACTCAATCCCAATTAAGGTATTAAACAACCCAGCAATATTAATTTAGAGTGATGAGATACATGTGAAAACTCAAGTACTAGATACTTAGAATTGTCCATAACCGGGGACACGGCTAACCATGATTAGATTGTACACTCTGCAGAGGTTTATGACTTTTCCCCACAAGACTCGATCGCTTTCGTTGGTTTCTCGCACTACATGGTGTTTGAGAAACGGATGACCGAGACACAGTCTTTCAGAAACATTAACTCTCTACTCCGGATAGATCATACCAAACCTATAAAACCCACTACCTGCTGATCTACCTCTTTGAGAGCTTCACGTAGCTTACTCAACTATGCTAGAGCCCATAATAGCTTGTGGCTACACACGGAAGTTTCTAGCATGAATAATCTCAGTTCCCTTTGTGCCTGGGTGGCGTTCCATAGGAAGATCACACGGGTACCCCGGGATTTCCGAAAAAACAGACAACACTGGGTTCCCCAGGTGCCTCAATCCACCCAGATGTGTATTTAAGTTGCTTAGGATTTCGAGGATGGCAAATGAGAATGCAATAAAATATGATATGCATGGATGATCTATGTATAACATGCCAAATTGAAAATTTGGGATGTTACAAACCTACCCCCCTTAAGATGAATCTCGCCCTCGAGATTCGGGTTGGCTAGAAAATAGGTGTGGATGGTCCTTGCGAATATCATCTTCTCGCTCCCAGGTGGCTTCCTCCTCCGTATGGTGGCTCCTTGAACTTTACAAAACTTGATAACTTTCTTTGCGAGTGACTCATTGTCGAAATCCAAAATCTTCTGGCTTCTCCTCATAAGTCAAATTACTATCCAACTCAGACGCCTCTAGGCCTTTGTATCCTTTAACGGTATGTCGGCCATCTCAGCGTGGCACTTCTTATTGTGATACGTGAAACACATCGTGAACTCCTGACAATCCTTCGGGTTACTCCAGCTTGTAGGCAACTTCTCCCATCCGTTCCAAAACACGATATGGTCCTACAAATCTTGGGGCTAACTTTCCCTTTACTCCAAAACGTTTCACTCCCTCGTGGGTGATACTCGCAGATAGGCTCTGTCTCCAATTTCATAGGTTACTTCCTTGCGTTTTGAATCTGCGTAACTCTTACATCTAGACCGAGCAATCTTTAGTCTGCTTCGATCAGTTTAACCTTCTCTTGATTCCTTGATCATATCTGGTCCAAATAACCGACGGTCTCCGACCTCATCCCACATCAAGGGTGTTCTACATCTGCGTCCATGCTGAGCTTCAACGGTGCCATCTTCAAACCGGCACGATAGCTGTTGTTATATGAGAATTCTGCGACGGCAAATTGTCATCCCAACTAGATCCGTAATCCAACAAGACGGGCTCTTAACATATCCTCCAGGATCTGGTTAACTCTCTCTGTCTGTCCATCCGTCTGTGGGTGGAATGCGGTACTAAACTCCAATCTAGTACCCAAGGTCTGATGTAGCTAATGCCAAAACTTTGAAGTAACTGTGTTCCTCTATCTGATACGATGCTCCTCGGAACTCCGTGCAAACATACGATCCTGGTCATATATATTTTGGCCAACTTGGCACTTGTATAAGTTGTTTTCACTGGGATGAAGTGAGCTACTTTGGTCAAACGATCCACAACTACCCATATTGAATCATATCCTGCTTTGGTTCTGGGTAATCCAGTGATAAAATCCATGCCAAGTTTGTCCCACTTCCATTCGGGTATTGGCATAGGCTGTAACAGTCCTGCTGGCTTTTGGTGCTCTGCCTTCACTCTTTGACATACATCGCAAACGGCTACATACTCGGCAATATCCTTCTTCATACCAGTCCACCAGAAACGTTCCTTCAGGTCTAAATACATCTTGGTGTTTCCGGGGTGAATCGAGTATGGGGAGTCATGAGACTCTTGAAGTATTAACTTCCTGATCTCCGAATTGTTGGGCACATAAATCCGGTCCTCAAACCACAAGGTATCGTGCTCATCCTCGCGAAAACCTTTGGCTTTTCCTTTGCCCATCTTCTCTTTTATCTCAGCAATCTCTTTATCCTCTTTTTGAGCTTCTCGAATCTTGTCTAACAATGTCGACTGAACCTCCATTGTTGCAAGAAAACCTCTTGGAACAAACTCCAACCGAAGTTCCATAATATCCTCTGCTAACTCCTTTGGCAGTCCTCTACTTTCAAGGATATTGGCATAACTCTTCCGACTCAAAGCGTGCCTTTCTGACGTTGGCCTTTCTGGATGGTAGTGTAGCTTCATATCGTAATCCTTTATAAGCTCCAGCCATCTCCTGCATCCGAGGTTCAACTCCTTCGTGTGAAAATGTACTTCAAACTTTTATGATCCGTGTACACATCACAACGGTTTCCAATGAGATAATGTCTCTGTGTCTTCAACGCATGTACTACAGCTGCTAACTCCAAATCATGCGTGGCATAGTTCAACTCATGTGGCTTCGGTTGTCGTGAGGCATACGAAACAACTTTTCCGTCTGCATAAGAACACATCCAAGTCCCAAGCGAGAGGCATCACAATATACTTGAAACTCCTTATGTATATCTGGTAATGTCAGCACTGGGGCTGTAGTCAACCGTTTCTTTAACTCTTGGAAGCTTGTCTCGCAATTCTCTATCCATTTGAACTTGGTATCCTTCTTTAGCAATTCTGTCATTGGTTTAGCAATCTTGGACAAATTCTCAATGAATCTTCGGTAATATCCTGCCAGTCCAAGGAAACTGCGAATCTCGCTGACTGAAGTGGGTGCCAACCATTCAGTGACTGACTGAATTTTACTGGGATCTACTGCTATACCCTCTCCGATATAACATGCCCAAGAAATCCAACTTCCTTCAACCAAAACTCGCACTTGCTGAATTTGGCATATAACCGGTGTTCTCGAGTTTCTCAAGAACCAAACGTAGGTGTTCTGCGTGCTCCTCTTCGTTCTTCGAGTAAACCATAATATCATCGATAAACACCACAACAAACTTGTCCAAATACTCCAGGAACACTTTGTTCATCATACTCATGAAATAGGCAGGGGCGTTAGTCAGTCCAAACGACATGACCGTATACTCATATAATCCATATCGTGTGGTGAATGCTGTCTTTGGTATATCCTTCTCTTGGATCTTCAACTGATGGTATCCTGATCGTAGATCAATCTTAGAAAACACCTTAGCTCCTTGTAACTGATCAAACAGATCATTAATCATCGGTAAGGGATACTTGTTCTTTATCGTTACTTCATTCGTGAGCTCGGTAATCAACAACCATCCTTAGGGATTTATCCTTCTTCTCCACCAAAAGTACTGGGGCTCCCCAAGGTGATGAACTTCTGCGAATGTAACCTTTCTCCAATAGCTCCTTGATCTGCTTCTTAATTTCCTCCAGATCATTTGCGGGCATCCGATAGGGTCTCTTTGATATTGGTCCTGTACCTGGCATTAGTTCTATCGTAAACTTCGATGTCTCGGTCCGGTGGCATGCCTGTTAACTCTTCTGGAAAAACATCTGGATAATCCTTCACTACAGGTACTTCCTCTTGTACAACTCCCGTGAGGGTATTGACTTGGCTCCTCCTAGGCACATGCCTATATACATACTTAATCCTTTTTCCCTCTGGGGTGGTAAGATAAATTGACTTGCTAGCACAATCAATACTTCCTCCAAACATTGACATCCAGTCCATACCTAATATCACATCCAATCCTTGCGACTCCAAGATAATTAGGTCAGACGAAAAAACATGCGTGCCAATGATTAAGGGTATCTGGGTGCACCACTTGCTAGCCATGTACTCTGCTCGAGCGAGCTCACTAAAAGAGGGGTCCTAAGGGTGCAGGTTGGTAACTTGAACTTATCCACAAATCCCCTTGATATGTATGAATGCGATGCACCAATATCGAAAAGAACAATAGCGGTAAATGACTGAACCAAAAACTTACCTATTACCGCGTCTGGCTGCTCTTCAACTTCCTCCACGTTAACGTGGTTCACTTGTCCTTTGTTGAATGGATTGGGCTTCTTCCCAGCGCTTCCATTTCCATTTCCATTCTTTCCTTCAGGGCAGTCATTGGCATAATGCCCTGTCTTCCCGCACTTAAAGCAAATAACTTGGCTCAGGTCTCTCTTGGCGGGTGTAGCTGGGTTTGAGCGATTCTGATTATTGTTGACTCCATTTCCATTCCCATTCTTCGCACCATTATGCGATCCTCCTCCAAAGATGATTATGTCCTCCATGGTTATGAACAAGTCCTCCCGAGTTCGGGGTTAAGCTTAGGCTTACGGTGAGCTCTGAGTTATACTTCCCTTGTCCATACTTCCTCTTACGACTCTCAATTTGCTGCTGCTTTCCTTCAATCATTAGGGCCTTATCTACCAATTCCTGGTAGTTGTTGAAAGTTGCCACCATCAGCTGCATACTCATCTCATCATTCAGCCCTTCCATAAACTTCTCTTGCTTCGCGGCATCTGTGGCCACATCCTCAGGGGCATAGCGTGATAACTTGCTAAACTCATCCACATCTTGAGCCATCAGACGGTTCTTCGGGCGTAAGTTGCGGAACTCACGCTTCTTTATCTGCATGGCTCCAGTTGAAACATGGGCCGTGCGAAAAGCTTGTTGAACTGGTCCCAAGTGACATTGGCTATAGGAAAAGTAGCCGTGCAATTCTCCCACCATGCGGCCGCTGTCCATCCAATTGATGTGCGGCAAAGCGCACTCTTTCAAAGATCCGTGCATCCTGCGGTGGTTAACTCCTTCCAATACGGGCGTAACCAGTCATACGCAACTATAGGCTCGGTGCTCTTTGGAAAACACCGCGGTTGTAACCTCGTAAAACGGGCTAAATTTTCCCTTTGGCGGCGGGTTGTTGTTGTTGTTGTTGTTGGCATTGCCCTGGTTACGAACTAGCAATTGCATCAAGGCATTCTCGCTGTTGGATCAACTGAGTGAGCTCCGTGGGGAAAACAAAACCGGGTCACGTCTCTGAGGCATCTGAAGGTTTAGATGGGAGAGATTAGAATAGAAAGAGGTCTAGCGAGAAAACACTACCCATATGCACATGAGGCAAACACACATTCATTCAATCAAACAAGCAAGGGCATACAAAAGCGGTCTAGGACTATCGCATAAGTGCTCAACTATTACTAGTTACATGGGGAAATACTACTATTATATGGTGGTCATCTAGAAATTTTGATCGGTGGAAGACTCCATGATGTACGCTCCAGCTTCGTCTTCATAGTCATCATCACTTGGATCTCGAGTCGGTGTCGCCGATGATGATGTAGTTGTGCGGACAAGCGGGATCTTCTTCCTCTTCTTGCTCCTCTTCCTTGGGTGCGGGTCCTCCCATGAAGACTCCGATCTTCTTGACTAGGTCGTCGTTCTTCTCCAGTAGTATTTTGATTTCTTCCTCTTATCCATCGCGTGTAGACTTGAGTTCTTCCTCCATCTCGATAATCTTAGTTTTCGCCTTCTTCAAATCCATCATGTCTGCGCACATCTGGTTCTCTTGACATCGAATATGCTGGTTTAGCTCCTGGATGTAGGCTGCAATGGATCTATCCTTCTTGGTGCTGATTACTTCCCATTGCTCGTCTCGGCACCCACATATTTGCTATATGGTGTCTTGAAGCTCCTTATTATAGACTTCTCCAATGCATCCCATGGTAATGTGAGCTGCCATACTCTTTCCCAAACTCCATGTTGGTGCATTGAAAACACATACTATGGGCTCCGTGCTTGGCGAAAATGTCCTTCCGGGAACTAGAGCTTGAATCTTCCAGCATTCTTCTTCTGGTAAGGTGGCGTTGTACGTCCCGGTGAAGCTTGGTATTCCAATATTCAGGTACCTAGTGACTTCCTTCAAGTGGCATCCAAAAGGTGTGTCTTCATCCGTTTGTGCAAATTTGTACTTCATCTCCGACATCCTAAAGAGTGGAAAAATGGAGAGGGGTCAGAAATGAGTAGAGAGGAGTGAACTATGGTTTTATCTTAGTGGTCGTGTCCTACACTCAGCGTGTGCTCTGATACCATCTTGTAGCGACCCGACCTCAGACGGTCAAGTCTACGTGTTCGATGTCATCCTCGGATCGTAATGTCGACACCACACAAGATTACTTGAAGGATTTGTAACAGAGTAGCAATCACACACTTATTACATCGAATGTCTCAAAAGAGAACTTATTACAATAATATGGCTTAAGGCCATCTAATACGATAACAACGGAAGGCTTGGAAGATAAAGTGAGTCCATCAACTCCAACGACATAACTGAGCTGCACGGCAACGACCTACCGAACTTTACTCCTCGTCTGAAAAGTCTGCAACATAATATGTTGCAGCCCGAAAACGGGTCAGCACATGGAATATGCTGGCGATGTAACACATAGAGAGTAAAAAAAATAAGCTATACTACATGCATATATGGCTGGTGGAAAGCTCTATGGTTACAATTTTGCAAAAAGCCAATTTTTCCCTACATCAAAGGAATAAATTTTAATTTAACTATCATGGTGGTTGAACATCATTGAGAAGGTATAACCCCAACTCAATCCCAATTAAGGTATTAAACAACCCAACAATATTAATTTAGAGTGATGAGATACATGTGAAAACTCAGGTACTAGATACTCGAATTGTCCATAACCGGGGACACGGCTAACCATGATTAGATTGTACACTCTGCAGAGAGGTTTGCACTTTTCCCCACAAGACTCGATCGCCTCCGTTGGTTTCTCGCACTACATGGTGTTTGAGAAACGGATGACCGAGACACAGTCTTTCAGAAACATTAACTCTCTACTCCGGATAGATCATACCAAACCTATAAAACCCACTACCTGCTGATCTACCTCTTCGAGAGCTTCACGTAGCTTACTAAACTATGATAGAGCCCATAATAGCTTGTGGCTGCACACGGAAGTTTCTAGCATGAATAATCTCAGTTCCCTTTGAGCCTGGGTGGCGGTCCATAGGAAGATCACACGGGTACCCCGAGATTTCCGAAAAAACAGACAACACTGGGTTCCCGAGGTGCCTCATTCCACCCAGATGTGTATTTAAGTTGCCACCTTAAAGTAAACCATTAATTTACAATCTCACATCTGTCATGAATAACTCTCAACCCAAACCACGTCTACGAGCATAGCATAGCAATATAAGCAACATGTAGAAGTAACTCCCAAGGGGTTTGATAGTAGCAGGGCAATAGGTTCCTACCTCATCATCTACTTCCCAACCCACAAATTAATGAAATCCTAATCATGCAATATTTCAGGATTGAGCTAATGCATAAAAACTGGGTATGAAAAGGTATGATCAAGTGTTACTTGCCTTGCTGACGATCCGTGAATCCTAGAGACTCATAGTAACACGCTTCAGACCGGGAATTCTATCGCAAGCAAACAATACATACATAAGCAACAAACAAAGATGCACAAATGAAACTTCAACTGAAAGAGGGTGACCGGAGAGTTCAACTTAAGAACTCCGTTTGCAAAAAGAATCAAACTAAACGGAACAACGAAACTCAAACGGCGAGAGAAACAAGATCCGTTTACTAATCTGAACTAGAGTCAAATTTTACAGAGGCAAAACTGATTTAAGTTGACTATTCGGAAAGAGGGTTTCGAGATGAAACTCCAGGCGCTTGAATCGCCTGATTCCGATAAACGAGCGAAAAGTTATACTAGTTTGAACATCGGTTCAGAAATCGCGATCGGAATAATCACGGAATAAAACCAATAAAAGAAAACGACGAACGGCTAAACGAACGAACGTTCGTTAGCAGAAACTAAACGACGAGCGGTTCGCAAAAACGAACGAACGGGTGAACGTTCTCAAAATAAATAAACCAGAAAAAAAAACCAATCTAAAAAAACGGCTAGGGTTTTCAAAAAAAAACCGAAGGGTTATTAAAAAAAAAACCCGGCGACTACCTCCGGCGATCGTCCGACGGGGCGGCGGCTCCGGCGGGGTCCGACGAAGGGGCGACGAAGGGCGGGGCGGGGCGGCGACTCGGCGAGGGGCGACGGCGGCGCGGGAGGCGGCGGCGACGGCGGTGACGGGCGCTGGCCTGCCTCGTCGGGTCCGAGGCGCGGCGGGCAGCGGTGGTGGTGGTGGGTTAGAGGGGAGAGGCGGGGCGATATTTAAAGGGGGGGAGGCGGTGGCTTGGAGGAGGGGGCAAGGCGGCGGGGAGAGGAGTCCGGCTCGGACTCTGTCCGGCGCGGCGGCGGCTTGGGCTGGCCTGTTCGGCAGGGCCTTTGGCCCAGTCGGGCGCGGTTCTTTTTTTTTAACATTCCGCCGAAAATTGTAAAAAACCTAGGAAATTAAAAAAAATCTAAAAATGCCAAAATAAGTTTTCTTTGCCTAAATAAAATATTTAGAACAAGATGAGCTTTTCTTGGCCCCTGAAATGCAATTTTAAATATATGCAAATTTTTCTCTAGGCAAATAAAAATTCCAAATAAATAAAATAAAATCCTAAATAATGATTTTAACATTTTTCCTCGAGTATTTCTATTATATTTGGAGAATTCATATTATCTCCTCTCGTTTATTACTAAAAGTGAAATATTTTTCCGAAGAGAAAAATAATAAAATCCAAAATCCTCGTCTTCATTATTTGATAAAATTCAAATATGAAAATCGGAAAATCCCCAACTCTCTCCGAGGGTCCTTGAGTTGCTTAGGATTTCGAGGATGGCAAATGAGAATGCAATAAAATATGATATGCATGGATGACCTATGTATAACATGCCAAATTGAAAATTTGGGATGTTACATCTATCCTATTATTATGACAATACCTAGATCTATCCGTGTTTTTATGCCTAGCTAGGGGCGTTAAACGATAGCGCTTATTGGGAGGCAACCCAATTTTATTTTTATTTTTTTTATTCTTGCTTATGTTTAGGAATAAATCTTTGATCTAGCCTATGGTTAGATTTGTTTTTATGTTTTAATTAGTGTTTGTGCCAAGTTAAACCTATAGGATCTTCTTGGATGATAGTTATTTGATCTTGCTGAAAATTCCAGAAACTTTCTGTTCACAAAAACAATTGTTAAAAACTACTAGAACGTGATATAATATTGATTCCAATTGCAGGAGATCAATAAAAAAATTATTTAGGTCTTCCTATTTTGGCAGAATTTTTAGAGTTCCAGAAGTTTGCGTTATTTACAGATTACTACAGACTGTTCTGTTTTTGACAGATTCTGTTTTTCGTGTTTTGTTTGCTTATTTTGATGAATCTATTGCTAGTAAAATAGTTTATAAACCAAAGAGAAGTTGGAATACAGTAGGTTTAAGACCAATATAAATAAAGAATGAGTTCAATACAGTACCTTGATTTTCTGTTAAGTTTTGTGTTGTGAAGTTTTCAAGTTTTGGGTAAAGATTTGATGGAGTATGGAACAAGGAGTGGCAAGAGCCTAAGCTTGGGGATGCCCATGGCACCCCAAGGTAATCCAAGGACACCAAAAAGCCAAAGCTTGGGGATGCCCCGGAAGGCATCCCCTCTTTCGTCCTCATCCATCGGTAAATTTACTTGGAGCTATATTTTTATTCACCACATGATATGTGTTTTGCTTGGAGCGTCTTGTATGATTTGAGTCTTTATTTACTAGTTTTCCACAATCATCCTTGCTGTACACACCTTTTGAGAGAGACACACATGATTCGGAGTTTGTTAGAATACTCTATGTGCTTCACTTATATTCTTTGAGCTATATAGTTTTGCTTTAGTGCTTCACTTATATCTTTTAGAGCACGACGGTGGTTATATTTTATAGAAATTGTTAAACTCTCATGCTTCACTTATATTATTTTGAGAGTCTTAAACAACATGGTAATTTGCTTTAATCATGAAACTAATCTTCTATATTGAGTTCATTGAACGTTATGAGAAGTTAGATACTTGATAATTGTTTTGAGATATAAAGGTGGTAATATTAGAGTTTGCTAGTTGAGTAATTGTGAAATTGAGAAATATTTGTGTTGAAGTTGGCAAGTCCCGTAGCATGCACGTATGGTAAAAGTTGTGTAACAATTTTGACACATAGGTGTTCTTTTATTGCTTTCCTTATGAGTGGCGGTCGGGGACGAGCGATGGTCTTTTCCTACCAATCTATCCCTCTAGGGGCATGCGTAGTAGTACTTTGCTTCAAAGGCTAATAAACTTTTGCAATAAGTATATGAGTTCTTTATGACTAATGTGAGTCCATGGATTATACGCACTCTCAACCTTGCACAATTTTCTAGCCTCTACGGTACCGCGCATTGCCCTTTCTCACATTGAGAGTTGGTGCAAACTCGCCGGTGCATCCAAACCCCGTGATACGATACGCTCTATCACACATAAACCTCCTTATATCTTCCTCAAAACAGCCACCATACCTACCTATTATGGCATTTCCATAGCCATTCGGAGATATATTGCCATGCAACTTTCCACCGTTCCGTTTATCATGACACGTTTCATCATTGTCATATTGCTTTGCATGATCATGTAGTTGACATCGTATTTTGTGGCAAAGCCACTATTCATAATTTTTTCATACATGTCACTCTTGATTCATCACATATCCCGGTACACCGCCGGAGGCATTCACATAGAGTCATATCTTGTTCTAAGTATTGAGTTGTAATTGTTGAGTTGTAAGTAATAAAAGTGTGACGATCATCATTATTAGAGCATTGTCCCATGTGAGGAAAGGATGATGGAGACTATGACTCCCCCATAAGTCAAGATGAGATTCCGGACTAAAAAAAGAGGCCAAAGAAAAAAAAGAGAAGGCCCAACAAAAAAAATGAGAGAAAAAGAGATAAGGGACAATGTTACTATCCTTTTCCACACTTGTGCTTCAAACTAGCACCATGATTTTCATGATAGAGAGTCTCCTATGTTGTCACTTTCATATACTAGTGGGAATTTTCATTATAGAACTTGGCTTGTATATTCCAATGATGGGCTTCCTCAAAATGCCCTAGGTCTTCGTGAGCAAGCAAGTTGGATGCACACCCACTTAGTTTCTTTTTTGAGCTTTCATATATTTATAGCTCTAGTGCATCCGTTGCATGGCAATCCCTACTCCTCTCATTGACATCAATTGATGGGCATCTCCATAGCCTATTGATTAGCCGCATCAATGTGAGACTTTCTACCTTTTTGTCTTCTCTCATAACCCCCATCATTATACTTTACTCCACCCATAGTGCTATATCCATGGCTTGCGCTCATGTATTGCGTAAGAGTTGAAAAGGCTGAAGCGTTAAAAGTATGAACCAATTGCTCGGCTTGTCATCGGGGTTATGCATGATGAGAACGTTTGTGTGACAATATTGAAACATAGCCTAACCATATGATTTTGTAGGGATAAGCTTTCTTTGGCTATGTTATTTTGATAAGACATAATTGCTTGGTTAGCATGTTCGAAGTATTATTGTTTTTATGTCAACATTAAACTTTTATCTTCAATCTTTCGGACCTAAATATTCATGCCACAATAAAAAGAATTACATTAAGAAGTATGCCAAGAAGCATTCCACATCAAAAATTCTGTTTTTATCATTTACCTACTCGAGGACGAGTAGGAATTAAGCTTGGTGATGCTTGATACGTCTCCAACGTATCTATAATTTTTTATTGTTCCATGCTATTATATATTCTGTGTTGGATGTTTAATGGGCTTATTTATACACTTTTATATTATTTTTGGGACTAACCTATTAACCGGAGGCCCAACCAAAATTGCTGTTTTTTTTGCCTATTTCAAAGTTTCACATAAAAAGAATATCCAACGGGGTCCAAAAGGAATGAAACCTTCGGGAACGTGATTTTTGGAACAAACGTGATCTAGAGGACTTGGAGTCCACGTAAAGTAATCTTCTGGGCGCGCCCTCCACCCTCGTGGGTCCCACGTTGCTTCACCGACGTACTTCTTCCTCCTATATATACCTACGTACCCCCAAACCATCAGAGGCATCCAAGTAAACCTAATTCCAACGCCACAACCTTCTGTACCTGTGAGATCCCATCTTGGGGCCTTTTCTGGCGTCCTGCCGGAGGGGGCATTGATCACGGAGGGCTTCTACATCAACACCATAGCCTCTCCGATGATGTGTGAGTAGTTTACCTCAAACCTTCGGGTCCATAGCTATTAGCTAGATGGCTTCTTCTCTCTCTTTGGATCACAATACAAAGTTCTCCTCGATTCTCTTGGAGATCTATTCGACGTAATCTTCTTTTGCGGTGTGTTTGTCGGGACCGATGAATTGTGGGTTTATGATCAAGATTATCTATGAACAATATTTGAATCTTCTCTGAATTATTTTATGTATGATTGGTTATCTTTGCAAGTCTCTTCGAATTATCAGTTTGGTTTGGCCTACTAGATTGATCTTTCTTGCAATGGGAGAAGTGCTTAGCTTTGGGTTCAATCTTGCGGTGTCATTTCCCAGTGACAGCAGGGGCAGCAAGGCACGTATTGTATTGTTTCCATCGAGGATAACAAGATGGGGTTTATATCATATTGCATGAGTTTATCCCTCTACATCATGTCATCATACTTAAATCATTACTCTGTTCTTTTGAACTTAATACTCTAGATGCTGGCGGATGTGGGGTTCCGGCAAACCCTTAAGGTTCGAACACTAGGGTGCGCACGAAGTCTTTCCCTCCTACCGATCTACGCTCTAGCTTGCTAAGATCTCGCGGACGAACTCGACGAACTCGCAACACAGAAAGACACGAGGTTTATACTGGTTCGGGCCACCGTTGTGGTGTAATACCCTACTCCCGTGAGGTGGTGGTGGATTGCCTCTTGGGCTGATGATGAACAGTACAAGGGAAGAACAACCTCCTGAGGTTGAGGTGTTCTTGTGGATAGGCTCTCGATCGGGTTGGATCAAGCTAAGATGAGACCAGCCCTCCCTACTATGGTGGCTAGCTCTACTTATATAGGCCCTGGTCCTCCTCCCAAATATCGAGCGGGAGGGGAGCCAACAACGGCGGGCCAATTTGAAGGGGGACAACTAGTACAAGCTATCCTGACAAAAGCGGTCTTCGCCTGCGAAAAGCTCTGGTGGTGACGCTGCCTTGGGCTCCACGATGACCTCCGTCTTGCCGTCCTCCTGGTCTTGGTCTCATTGCACCAATATAGCAACCTTTGCCTGATGCCTCGGTACTCTTCGCCTACGCTGGCCTCCTTAGCACCAAAGAGGAAATAAGGATGCTGCAGGCTGGCGCTCCCTTTGGTGCCGTTCGTCATGGCTCACGTCACGAGAGCCTCGTGAGGTTTTTTCCCGCCTTGATATCTCCGGTCCTCGTGAGCCTTCCTGGCTAGGCTACTCCAGAAAAGGTATTGCATCATCCGCCTCACGAGGCTTGGATCCTCGCGAGGGTCTCGGATGCCTTGTTGATGAAGATGGGTCGTACGGCCTGCTGGCTTAGCCACGCTGTGGGCCGCAGGCAGGCAAGTCTGGGGACCCCCGTTCCTAGAACGCCGACAGATGCATGCTGGATAGGGGTCGATGTGTGGAGTAGTAATAGTAGATGCAGGCAGGAGTCGGTCTACTTGTCACAGACGTGATGCCTATATACATGATCATACCTAGATATTCTCATAACTATGCTCAATTCTATCAATTGCTCGACAGTAATTTGTTCACCCACCGTAATACTTATGCTCTTGAGAGAAGCCACTAGTGAAACCTATGGCCCCCGGGTCTATTTTCCATCATATTAATCTTCCGTTATTGCCATTACTGTTTACTTGCTTTCTTTACTTTTACTCTTTATCATAAAAATACCAAAAAATATTATCTTATTATAACTATCAGATCTCACTCTCGTAAGTGACCGTGAAGGGATTGACAACCCCTTTATCACGTCGGTTGCGAGGTTCTTATTTGTTTGTGTAGGTGCGTGGGACTCGAGCGTAGCCTCCTACTGGATTGATACCTTGGTTCTCAAAAACTAAGGGAAATACTTATGCTACTTTACTGCATCACCCTTTCCTCTTCAAGGAAAAAACCAACGCAGTGCTCAAGAGGTAGCAGAACCTATTGGAAACTAAGGGATATTAACGCCTCCTTTTAATAGAGAACCGGAACAAAGCATTAACACACGGTGAATACATGAACTACTCAAACTACAGTCATCACCGGGAGTGGTCCCGACTATTGTCACTCCGGGGTTGCCGAATCATAACACATAGTAGGTGACTATAACTTGCAAGATCGGATCTAGAACATGAATATAACGGTGATAACATAAACGGTTCAGATTTTAAATCATGGCACCCGGGCCCAAAGTGACAAGCATTAAGCATGGCAAAGTCATAGCAACATCAATCTCAGAACATAGCGGATACTAGGGATCAGACCCTAACAAACCTAACTAGATTACATGCTGAATCTCATCCAACTCCTCACCGACCAGCGGACCTACAAAGGAATTACTCACTCCCGGTGGGGAGCATCATGGAATTGGCGATGGAGAAGGGTTGGTGATGACGAAGATCGAAGATCCCCCTCTCCGGAGCCCCAAACGGACTCTAGATCTGGCCTCCCAATGAACAACAGGAGACGCGGTGACTCCGTCTCGTGGAACGCGATAATTCTTTCTCCTTGCTTTTTTCTGGAAAAATAGGATTTTATTGCGTCGGTTCCAGCATCTGCGGGGCCACCAAGTGGGGACAACCCACCTGGGCGCGCCTGGAGGGGGGGCACCCTGGTGGGTTGTGCCCACCCAGGTGCCCCCCTCTGGTGGTACTTGGCTCAGAAATTCTCTTTTATTATATGAAAAATCCTTGCAAAGTTTCGCTCCTTTCCAAGAACTTATTTTTGCACAAAAACAACCATGGTAATTCTGCTAAAAATAGGGTCAGTCCGGTTAGTTTCATTCAAATCATGCAAATTAGAGTCCAAAACAAGAGGAAAAGCATTAGGAAAAGTAGATACGTTGGAGACATATCAACTCCCCCAAGCTTAAACCTTTGCTTGTCCTCAAGCAATTCAGTTGATAAACTGAAAGTGAAAAAGAAAAACTTTTACGAACTCTTTTGCTCTTGTTTGCATAAATAAGCTTAAACAACACCCATGTTTTCAGCCAATACTATAACTAACCATGTCGACAATAACTCTTAAAAATTATATTAACTCATATCAATGACATAATCAACTAGCGAGTAATAATCAGATATCTCAAACAGCAACATGTTATCAAAACAACCATGATATAATATGACAATAGATGTATCTCACTAGCCCTTTCTGAGACCGCAAAACATAAATGCAGAGAACCTACAAAGTTCAAGCAACGACTAAACATTGTAATTCATGGTAGAAAAGATTCAGTCATGATGCACCCAACATTAGCTACACACAATGCATAAGCATGATAGTAGTGCTCTCAGGTTCTGGCGCTTATTTTAGAAGGTGGTGACACAACATAAAAGTAAATAGAAAGTCCCTTCACAGAGGGAAGCAGTGATTTGCAACGGTGCCAGAGCTTAAGTTTTTAAAACAGAGGTAAATGATATTTTGAGGAATGCACCCTTCTTGTTTACTTCGCGACCACCAGTTATCAATATCTTCCATGCTAAACACATTAGTAATGGTTCCCAAGCGATAAAGTAAAGGTTTTGATTCCATAGGAGTTTTTGTTTGATTATTTGTAAGCTCTTTTCTGTTTGCAGTTTGGGACTAGGAATCCCTAGTACCGCCCCTTTTCTCGTGTAATGGCGAGTGAACAAACACTCGTCCTGAGAATAATCCGCTTAGCATGGAAGATACCGACTACCTCCTGTCGTTCCATGAACGATCCAGGCACACAAAAAGGATATTTATTTGAAGTTTTTAGAGATGGCACATGAAAATTTACTTAGGACGGCAGAGTAATACCGCATATAGGTGGGTATGGTGGACTCATCTGGAATAACTTGGTTTTA
This sequence comes from Aegilops bicornis, assembly GCA_021605145.1. Lineage (NCBI taxonomy): Eukaryota > Viridiplantae > Streptophyta > Magnoliopsida > Poales > Poaceae > Aegilops > Aegilops bicornis. The sequence continues at coordinate 395,062,358 of CM038673.1, read as the reverse complement.
AGGTTTTTGATGTACAAGCAGAATTCCCACTTAGTACATGCGAAGGCTAGCAAATAGGTTAAGAAGCGGGCAGCTAGAGAGCAACAACGGTCATGAACATGCATTATGCATAAGTAACATTGGACACTAGCATGAGTAGGATATGAACACCATGAACATAAATATCATAGAGGCTATGTTGGTTTTGATTCAACTACATGCATGAACATGTGCCAAGTCAAGCCACTCGAACATTCAGAGGAGGATACCATATCATCATACTACATCACAAACATTTTAATGCAATGTTGACATCCAAGATAAATCATTATCCACTCCTAGCTACTCATGGATGGCATGAGAAACTATAATCTCCAATTGTCATTGCAAACATGTTTAATCATAATGAGCTGAATCATGGATACCAGGTGCGACCTCTTGAGCTTGTGTTGGTTTTTCCCTTGAAGAGGAAAGGGTGATGCAACAAAGTAGAGTAAGTATTTCCCTCAGTTTTGAGAACCAAGTTATCAATCCAGTAGGAGACAATGTGCAAGCCACCGAATACCTGCACAAACAAACACCAACTTGCACCCAACGCGATAAAGGGGTTGTCAATCCTTTCACGGTTATTATTTGCAATGTGAGATCGGATAGAGATGAATAAAAGGTAAAGTAATATTTTTGGTATTTTTGGTTTATGAACGGAAAGTAAAAGATTGCAAAGAAAATAAATAGGGAACTAAAATTGTAGATTGAAAACTTATATGATGGAAAATAGACCCGGGGCCCATAGGTTTCACTAGAGGCTTCTCTCAAGATAGAAATTATTACGGTGGGTGAACAAATTACTGCCGAGCAAGTATGACGATATCTAAGGCAATGATCATGAACATAGGCATCATGTCCGTGTCAAGTAGACCGACTCCTGCCTACATCTACTACTATTACTCCACACATCGACCGCTATCCAGCATGCATCTAGAGTATTAAGTTCATAAAGAACGGAGTAACGCCTTAAGCAAGATGACATGATGTAGAGGAATTAACTCAAGCATTATGATAAAACCCCATCTTTTTATCCTCGATGGCAACAATAGAATACATGTCAGTTCCCCTTCTGTCACTAGGATCGAGCACCGCAATATTTAACTCAAAGCTAAGCACTTCTCCCATTGCAAGAAAAACCAATCTAGTTGGCCAAACCAAATCGATAGTTCGAAGAGACTTGCAAAGATATCAAATCATGCATATAAGACTTCAGAGAAGATCCAAATAATATGCATAGATAATATGATCATGAATCCACAATTCATCGGATCTCGGCAAACACACCGCAAAAGAGTATTACATCGAATAGATCTCCAAGAATATTGAGGAGAACTTTGTATTGAGAATCAAAGAGAGAGAAGAATCCATCTAGCTACTAGCTTTGGACCCGTAGGTATGTAGTAAACAACTCATGCTTCATCGGAGAGGCAATGGTGTTGATGTAGAAGCCCTCCATGATCGAATCCACCTCCAGCAGGATGCCGGAAAAGGCCCCGAGATGGGATCTCACAGAAACAGAATGTTGCAGCGGTGAAAAAGTGGTTTCGTGGCTTCCCTGGAAGTTTTTGGGGTATTTGAGAATATATAGGAGGAAGATCTAGGTCAGGGGGTCACCGAGTGGCCCACAAGGTCGGGGGGCGCGCCCTCCACCCTTGTGGCCGCCTCGTGGCTCTCCTGACTTGCACTCCAAGTGTCCTAGGTGTCTTCTGGTCCAAGAAAAATCATCACAAAAGTTTTATTCCGTTTAGACTCCATTAGGTATTCCTTTTCAGCGAAACTCAAAAACAAGGAAAAAAACAGGAACTAGCACTGGGTTCTAGATTAATAGGTTAGTCCCAAAAAATCATATAAAATAGCATATTAATGATTATAAAACATTCAAAACAGATAATATAATAGGGAACAATAAGAAATTATAGATACGTTGGAGACTATCAAGCATCCCCAAGCTTAATTCCTGCTCGTCCTTGAGTAGGTAAATGATAAAAACAGAATTTTTGATGTGGAATGCTACCTAACATATTTATCCATGTAATTATCTTTATTATGGCATGAATGTTCAGATCCGTAAGATTCAAAACAAAAGTTTATTATTGACATAAAAAATATAATACTTCAAGCATACTAACAAAATAATTATGTCTTCTCAAAATAACATGGCCAAACAAAGCTTATCCCTACAAAATCATATAGTGTCGCTATGCTCCATCTTTGTTACACAAAACATTTAAATCATGCACAACCTCGATGACAAGCCAAGCAATTGTTTCATACTTTTTTGTTCTCAAACCTTTTCAACTTTCACGCAAATACATGAGCGTGAGCCATGGACATAGCACTGATAACCCACAAGTATAGAGGATCGCAACAGTTTTCGAGGGTAGAGTATTCAACCCAAATTTATTGATTCGACACAAGGGGAGCCAAAGAATATTCTCAAGTATTAGCAGCTGAGTTGTCAATTCAACCACACCTGAAAGACTTAATATCTACATCAAAGTATTTAGTAGCAAAGTAATATGGAAGTAACGGTAACGGTGGCAAAAGTAAAAGTAGCAGCTTTGTAATAATTGTAACAGTGGCAACAGAAAAGTAATTAAGCAAAGATCAATATGTGAAAAGCTCGTAGGCAATGGATCAGTGGAGAATCCAAAACGAAATTGGACGGTGGTCTCAAAGTTAATGGCAGAAAAAATGAAACGTTCCTTTCAAGAGAAACAACATCATCTCGTAATTATTTTATCCAAATGAGCTGAGAATATCACAAAATACTAATGGAAGCATCTAGTGTTGACTGTAATTGTTTTGGGATTTTTGAAAAATATTAAATTTAGAGCTGAAGTTTGAATTTGTACAGCTAAATAACCATTATCTCCTTGTCCTATGCTCATATTTTTTCTCTTCATCTCTGCAAATCTGCAAATAATTTGCATAGCAATAGGACTTAAATTAATTAAGATAACATGAACTAGCCAGTAGCAACTACAAATGTACATAAATTGTTGATTCAAATTACCCAGCCGGCCAGCAGTGAGCACGCGTCAACGCCTCAACTCCTTAAGCAGCAGCAACAACAACAGTACGCCTCAAATTCTCCGACTTAAAGGCTTGGCTGGCACCTGACAGTCTGGCACCTAGCAGCAGACAGCCGCCGGCGGTCGACGGCCAGCTAGGGTTGGCCGCGGCCAGTTGGCGCATTGGCTCGTTGCCGTCGTCAGAGAGGCGCGCGCACTTAGCCACTGGCGCGGTGCTCTGGTAATCCGCCGCCCCCGTCGGTTGCCTGGTCCGCCACCGGCCGCCCCAACACCGATGAACGCTTGGTCTAGGGCCCGGATGCGCGTGTGGATTGTGCGGCGTGCATGGAGGCTGGAACCCTCTATGCGTGCTTTGTTGCTCTGTGTTTCTAATAGAATGAGAGACCAAGCAAAATGATTGAAGTGTCCTCTTTATTGATCATGTTCACGTATATATACAATCAGGAAGGATGCATCCAAGAGAAGCGTCCGTTGCAAAAGGCGTCGATCGGGAGGGGTGGAGCAACCGTCGGGGCAGTTGCCAAAGTGGCAACCGCACTCATGGTGCGGGAATGTGGTTAATTAGTTTTAACACTCTGGTGTGGCCGTGTGGGCTGTCCCGCTGTTGCCTTTGTTGGGCTAATGGGCTGACCTGAGAAGAAGAGTAGTATTAAAAACAATCATTTTTTTGGAAGGTAGGCTAGAGCCCTATGAAGCCCACCTACTAGACTCGCCACTGCAATGGATCAATGATGGATAATTATGTTGGATGCGATTCCTCATGCAACCGTTATAACATAGGGTGACACAGAACTAGCTCCAGTTCATCAATGTAATGTAGGCATGTATTCCGAATATAGCCATACATGCTTATGGAAAAGAACTTGCATGGCATCTTTTGTCCTACCCTCCCGTGGCAACGGGGTCCTATTGGAAACTAAGGGATATTAAGGCCTCCTTTTAATAGAGTACCAGACCGAAGCATTAACACTTAGTGAATACATGAACTCCTCAAACTACGGTCATCACCGGGAGTGGTCCCGATGATTGCACTTCGGGGTTACCGGATCATAACACATAGTAGGTTGACTTGCAAGATAGGATCAAGAACTCACATATATTCATGAAAACATAATAGGTTTAGATCTGAAATCATGGCACTCGGCCTAGTGACAAGCATTAAGCATAGCAAAGTCATAGCAACATCAACCTCAGAACATAATGGATACTAGGGATCAAACCCTAACAAAACTAACTCAATTACATGATAAATCTCATCCAACCTATCACCATCCAGCAAGCCTATGATGGAATTACTCATGCATGGCGGTGAGCATCATGAAATTGGTGATGGAGGATGGTTGATGATGACGACGGCGATGGATTCCCCTATCCGGAGCCCCGAACGAACTCCAGATCAGCCCCCCGAGAGAGATTAGGGCTTGGCGGCGGCTCCGTATCGTAAAACGTGATGAACCCTTCTCTCTGATTTTTTTCTCCCCGAACGTGAATATATAGAGTTGGAGTTAACGTCGGTGGAGCCTCAGGGGGCCCACGAGGCAGGGGGTGCGCCCTCCACCCTCGTGGACAGGGTGTGGCCCCCCTAGTGTTGATTCTTTCGCCAGTATTTTTTATTAATTCCAAAAATATTCTCCGTGAAGTTTCAGGTCATTCCGAGAACTTTTATTTCTGCACAAAAATAACACCATGGCAATTCTGCTGAAAACAACGTCAGTCCGGGTTAGTTCCATTCAAATCATGCAAGTTAGAGTCCAAAACAAGGGCAAAAGTGTTTGGAAAAGTAGATATGTTGGAGACGTATCAACTCCCCCAAGCTTAAACCTTTGCTTGTCCTCAAGCAATTCAGTTGACAAACAGAAAGTGATAAAGAAAAACTTTTACAAACTTTGTTTGCTCTTGTTGTTGTAAATATGTAAAGCCAGCATTCAAGTTTTCAGCAAATATTATGAACTAACGATATTGAAAATAACACTTAGGTCTCATGTTTACTCATATCAATAGCATAATCATCTAGCGAGCAATAATAGTAAGTCTTGAAGGACAACACTTTCTCAAAACAATCATAATATGATATAACAAGATGGTACTCCCTCCGTTCCTAGATGTAGGGTGTATAGTTTTTGGCACGGATATTAAAGAACGCACATGGAGGGATAATTCCACAAGTTTTGGGCGAGGTTACACCTGACTAATTGACATGGGAATATTGAGGAGATTGCCTAATATAAGGAAATGTAATCAAATCCCTAAAAATAATATCCAAACAAGTGGTGTAACGCAATACACCTTATATTTCGGATTTTTTTCTCAAAAATCTATACACCTTATATCAAGGAACGGAGGGAGTATCTCGCTAGCCCTTTCTGTGACCGCAAAACATAAATGCAGAGCACCTCTGAAGATCAAGGACTGACTAGACATTGTAATTCATGGTAAAAGAGATCCAGTCACAATCATACTCAATATAAATTAATAGTAATGCATGCAAATGACAGCAGTGCTCTCCAACTGGTGCTTTTTAATAAGAGGATGATGACTCAACATAAAAGTAAATAGATAGTCCCTTTGCAGAGGGAAGCAGGGATTTGTAGAGGTGCCAGAGCTCGAGTTTGAAATAGAGATAAATATTATTTTGAGTGGCATACTTTGATTGTCAACATAACAACCAAGAGATCTCGATATCTTCCATGCTACGCACATTATAGGCGGTTCCCAAACAGAATGGTAAAGTTTATACTCCCCCACCACCAACAAGCATCAATCCATGGCTTGCCTGAAACAACGGGTGCCTCCAACTAACAACAGTCCTGGGGGAGTTTTGTTTGCAATTATTTTGATTTGAGCATGGAATGGGCATCCCGGTTACCAATCATTTTCTCGTGAGTGATGAGCAGAGTCCACTCATCGTGAGAATAACCCACCTAGCATGGAAGATATAGACAACCCTAGTTGGTACATGAGCTATTCGAGCATACAAAACAGAATTTCATTTGAAGGTTTAGAGTTTGGCACATACAAATTTACTTGGAACGGCAGGTAGATACCGCATATAGGAAGGTATGGTGGACTCATATGGAATAACTTTGGGGTTTATGGAAGTGGATGCACAAGCAGTATTCCCGCTTAATTCAAGTGAAGGCTAGAAAGAGACTGGGAAGCGACCAACTAGAGAGCGGCAACAGTCATGAACATGCATTAAAATTAATCAACACTGAGTGCAAGCATGAGTAGGATATAAGTTCACCATGAACATAAATATCGTGGATGCTATGTTGATTTTGTTTCAACTACATGAGTGAACATGTGCCAAGTCAAGCCACTCGAATCGTTCGAAGAAGGATACCACCCTATCATACCACATCACAACCATTTTAATAGCATGTTGGCACGCAAGGTAAACCATTATAAACTCCTAGCAAATTAAGCATGCATGAGCAACTATAATCTCTAATTGTCATTGCAAACATGTTTCATTCATAATAGGCTGAATCAGGAACGATGAACTAATCATATTTACAAAAACAAGATAGGTCGAGTTCATACCAGCTTCTCTCATCTCAGTTAGTCCATCATATATCATCATTATTGCCTTTCACTCGCATGACCAAACGGTGTGGATAATAATAATAGTGCACGTGCATTGGACTAAGCTGGAATCTGCAAGCATTTAATATAAGGGAGAAGACAAGGTAATATGGGCTCTTGGTTAAATCAACAATAATGCATATGAGAGCCACTCAACATTTTCATCATGGTCTTCTCCTCTCGGCCCCCAAATAATAAGAAAAGAAAGAAAACTATTTACACGGGAAAGCTCCCAACAAGCAAAAGAAGAATGATAAATTTTTGGGTTTTCTTTTAATTACTACTACTGCAGGCATGGAAAGTAAACTAGCTAAAAGCTACAACTAATTTTTTTTGTTTTTTCTTAAGGTTTTTTCAAACACACAAGAAGAAGGCTTAGAAAATAAACTAGCATGGATAGTACAATGAAAAAGTATGAGCACCGACAACTAGAATGAGAGTGTGAACATGAATGTAATGTCGGTGAGAAATACGTACTCCGCCAAGCTTAGGCTTTTGGCCTAAGTTGGTCTAGGGCCACTGCTGGCCTGGTGGATATCCAAAGTTGTAACTGGGGTCGTACTGAGATGCAACAACTACTGCCTGACGAGCTGCAGCTTGGAGGCGAGCTGCCTCCGTCCTCCTCTCATATTCGTTTGCCTCCTCCCTGGTTATAACATATCTCCTTTTTGTCTGAAAGTCAAAGAAAGTAGGAGCGGGGAGATCAACATGGACAGTGCGACGTCTGTCGAAGATTAGTCAGTGCTGGAGGAACTGTTCATTCCTCTCAACAAACTGATGGCGAACCATGGCACTATAGTCTAGATAAGCAGGAGGTAATTCCAGATCATTTCTATGTATGGGTACATCAAGATAATTAGCTACACGAGTTGCATAAATTCCACCAAACAAATATCCACTTGTACCGTTATGATGCAACCTTTGTGCAACAATAGCCCCCAAGTTATACTGTTTATCACCTAATACCGCACTCTTGAGGACACAAAGATCTGGAACGCACATGTGACAAGCTTCATATTTACCGTTAATGCCTCTATCTATAAAGAGAGCAAAATAATGTATGGAAGGAAAGTGAATGCTCCCTATGGTAGCTTGTGTGATTTCTCTAGATTCCCCCACAGTGATACTAGCAAGAAAGTCTTTATATTCAGATTTGCGAGGTTCACTAACATTGCCCCACTGCAGGAGTTTACAAGCAGTATTAAAATCTTCTAAATCCATGGTATATGATTTATCATCAAGATCAAATAAAACAGTGTGAGAATTGCGTGAGGATGTAAATTTAAACCTTCTCACAAAGGAATCAGTTAGGTAGCGGTATTGCAGGCACGACATGAAGTCCTCAAGATCATCATTACGCACATATGTGTCAAATTCATCCTTGATACCTGCTTGGACCATAAACTCCTCTGACGGCCATTCACAAGGCCGCACTTGAGCTTCCCTCGATGGTTCATCATCCGGCTCACGTATCACGAGCCTTGGGCCTTGCTTACTTGAGGAACCACCTTGGTACATTTTCCTAAACATATTTCTTCCTTTGAAAAATTTCTGAAATTTTTAGTGACTCAAAATAAAAGTGAACCAAACTCAACAAGATTAATAGCAACTTCTCCCACAAGTGCCCAGAGGCTATATCATGCATTAGAACTACTTGGGACCATATAAATTTGACATGCAAGCTCAAGAATAGGGTCACCTAAGCATAAAAAATTTGCAATAAATAAAGCACTAGAACAAAAACTAATTGGACCATTGGAGGAGTCACATACCGAAGAACAATCCCCCAAAACAGTTTTGCGAATGGAGCTTTGAGGAAGGAGATTGAAAATGGCAGCAAGATGAGCTAGAGCACGGATTTGAGCTATGGGAGGATTTTTTCTGGAGGAAGACGAAGTGAGTGGGTGCAGGAATAAGTGGAGGGGGTCCATGTGGGGCCCACGAGGCAGGGGGCGCGCCCTGGACCCTCGTGGCCAAGTGGTGGCCGCCTCTGGTGTGTTCTTAGTGCCAGATATTCTTAAATATTCTACAAAAATCATATTTCATTTTCAGGACATTAGGAGAACTTTTATTTTGGGGGTATTTTTTATTGCAAGGATAATTCAGAAAAATGTATGTAAAATACTATTTTTGCTTTATTTAATCTAAATAATGTAAAGTAAAAGGAGGGTATAGAGAGTTGTGCTTTCTAACTTCATCCATCTCATGCTCATCAAAAGGAATCCACTAACAAGGTTGATCAAGTCTTGTTAACAAACTCTTTCCGAATCGCATGAAACCGGAGAATTTTTGAATAACACTATGTTACCTCAATGGGGATATGCACGTCCCCAATAATAAAAATATCATATTTCTTCTTGACAGTAGGAAGAGGAAATTCAAAACCTCCAATAGTAATCGTTGGAATTTTTCCAATAGAATTGATACTGTGAACTTGAGATTGTTTCCTCAGAAAGTGTACCGTATGCTCATTACCATTAACATGAAAAGTGACATTGCCTTTGTTGCAATCAATAACAGCCCCTGCAGTATTCAAAAAGGGTCTACCAAGGATAATCAACATACTATCGCCCTCGGGAATATCAAGAATAACAAAGTCCGTTAAAATAGTAACGTCATAACCACAACAGGCACATCCTCACAAATACCGGTGTATAGCCGCTGATTTATCGGCCATTTGCAAAGATATTTCAGTAGGTGTCAACTTATTCAAATCAAGTCTATGATATAAAGAGAGAGGCATAACACTAACACCGGCTCCAAGATCACATAAAGCAGTTTTAACATAGTTTCTTTTAATGGAGCATGGTATAGTTGGTACTCCTGGATCTCCTAGTTTCTTGGGTATTCCACCTTTAAAAGTATAATTGGCCAGCATGGTGGAAATTTTAGCTTCCGGTATCTTTCTTTTATTTGTAACAATATCTTTCATATACTTGGCATAAGGATTCATTTTAAGCATATCAGTCAAATGCATATGCAAAAAGATAGGTCTAATCATTTCAGCAAAGCGCTCAAAATCCTCATCATCCTTTTTCTTGGATGGTTTAGGAGGAAAAGGCATCGGTTTCTGAACCCATGGTTATCTTTCTTTGCCGTGCTTCCTAGCAACGAAGTCTCTCTTATCATAACGTTGATTCTTTGATTGTGGGTTATCTAGACCAATAGCAGGTTCAATCTCTACATCATTGTTATTGCTAGGTTGAGCATCTATATGAATATCATCATTAACATTATCACTAGGTTCATGTTCATTACTGCATTGTGTTTCAAAGATCGTAAATGTAAATATCATTGGGATTCTCAGGTGTGTCAACAACAGGTTCACTAGAAGCATGCAAAGTCCTATCATTTTTCTTTTTCTTCTTCTTAGAAGAACTAGGTGCATCAACATTAGTTCTCCGAGAATCTTGCTCAACTCCCTTAGGGTGGCCCTCAGGATACAAAGGTACCTGAGTCATTCTACCCCCTCTAGTCACAACTCTAACAATATTATCATTTTTCTTATTATTTAATTCATTGAGAAAATCATCTTGAGCTTTAAGCACTTGTTCTACTTGAGTGGTAACCATAGAAGCATGTTTACTAATAAGTTTAAGTTCACCTTTAACTCTAGACATATAAGCACTCAAGTGTTCAATCATATAAGCATTACGTTTCAATTGTCTACCAACATAAGCATTGAAGTTTTCTTGTCTAACCATAAAGTCATCAAACTCATCCAAGCATTGGCTAGCAAACCTAGTAGACGGGATTTCAACTTTATCATCTATACCTACTAATAAAGCAAGGTGCGTTTCTCCAAAAAATTTATCTGTTCACCCATATTATATTTTTTGAGAATTTTGAAAATCCGAGGTGGTACTATTTTTCTTATATGCTATCAAAACGAAAAATACTCGCGTACTAGGCCAGGCAGTTGCTGCGCGCTACTGTTATGGGCCATCAGGCGCGCAAGTGGGCCTACTACAGCAAAACAAGGATTAGTACGCAAGGTGGAGAATCAAACTCAGGACCTCATGTACTAGGAGTCGCTGCAGTTGCCAGCTAGGCTACGCATCTATTCGTGCTTTCAATGGAAAGCTTCGGGAAAATATATTACAGATAAAGGACGCACAGGTTCCATAATTTAATAATCCCACCTCGACTTCTTACATCAAATTCTACCAATTCTTATACGTTCACGAGTAACCTAGCAACAAGAGAAATCTGGAATGCATCTCGACCTCCTCTGCGGACGACTCATCGCCCGCATCTTCAACGAGAGGGGCCCCGGTGCCGGCGCTGTTGGCTTCCCAGCAGACTCCATCTACCTGGAAAGCTCCTTCTCCTCCGCGGTCGCATCTGCCTCGTCCTCCATGTAACCGGCGCTGCCAGCCTCCCTGGCAAGCGCCGGCTCCGCCACCCTGGCGGTGATGCAATCCAGTTCCGCCTGGGTGGTGTCTTGGATGAGCAACGGCTCGTTGCACACGTAAGCCTCCGACAAGGTGTCGAAGAACTCCTGCACCTCCTCCACTGGAGGCTCAGCCCAGGACGGGTCAAGGCCGTGCGTGTTGAAGTCCGGCATCATGGCGATGATGGCGGACTGGCGAGAGTTGTTGCTCAGCGGGACCACTCCCACCGGCAACCCAAACAGGGGCCCCTTGACGACCTTGCCGGCCTTCGCAGCCTTGCCACTCCTCTCCGCCCTGCGGTCGCTGTCCACGTCGAGCTGAAAGAGCCTTTAACAGAAATGGGCGTGCCCCATCTCCGCGAAGTTGTGCTTCAAGCCAGGGTGAAGCCTCATGACGTCAGCCGCGTTCTTGAAGAGCCAGGCCGGCCTCCCCTTGTTATGTAGTGGAGCAATACGGCGACGGATGAAGTCAGCCCCAATCATCTCAAGGGTGAGCCCGGCCATGGTAAGGCGATGGATTCTGGTAGTAGCGATCCCGAGCTTCTTGTCGTCGGCGTCGGAGTCGCTCCAGTCCTTGCGACGGACTGGCGGGTTCTGACGAACTTGGCAGAACTCTTGCGGATCCTCCTCCTTGATCCATAGCCACCGGCCCCGCCACTCCTCCCACCTCTCCTCTCGGGCGCCCGGATCGTGCCCTTCTCCTGGGTCCGTGGGATCCAGGTGACACAGCCGGAGATGGCACCCCCCGCCTGGATACGGGGATAGAAGTAGTGGCGGAAGATCGCCGTGCTGGGAAGCATTCCGGCGAAGCCCTAATAGAGGTGGGCAAAGAAGGCCATGCACGCCTCGGCATTCGGCGTGAAATCAAGAAGGTGGAAGCCGTAGGTGTGCATGAAATCATTGAAAAAACTGGAGAAAGGGGAGCAGAGCCCGCAGGAGTAGTCAACGAAGAAAGGATACCAATTCAGGCCAGCCTCAGCAAAATCGGCGGGGATGATGTGCGTGGCCGGATGCCCCATTGTTTTCGCCCCCCACAGAGGCTTGAAATAGTACCTGAGGTGGACCGCATCAACCGTCGAGGGGAAGAGGGCAAGCTACGTCCGCCACACCGCCAACTCGCTCTCCGGCACCTCCTTCTCCCCGGCGTCCTTGGCCACTCCCTTGCCCTTACTGGTTTTGGGTGCCATGGCGGCCGAAAAAGAGGTGAGGAATCTGTAGCAATGGAAGATTGGGGGCAATGGGGGCGCGGCGGCGGCGGCTGGAGGCGAGAACTTTGAATCTTTCGCCTGAGAGGGAAGAGAGGAATGGCGGTTCTGAGATTGCAAGAGGCGCAGAGGGTAAATGAGCCGTGCGCCTGCGCTTTCCTCCTTTTTATGGGGAAGGCGCGAGCCGCCTCTTTACTACGATGTGACGCATGAGGGTAGCAACCGCCCTACGCATGACCCCCACGTCAAGCATGACCCCCAGGTCGCGCATTCAACGCAGGTCGCGGGGAAGCGCAAGCGAGCGAGGGAGTTACTACGGTAAAAAAACCCGTCACTCGCGCACCGTTTTGGGCCTGGCCCAATAATGCCCCGCGCTTATATGTGGCCCAGGCCCGGGGGCGCCTGTCGCCGTACAAAAGTAGGGGTCCCTTTTTGCATCCATTTACTTGTGCGCGGGCAGTCACAGCCCCATGCCCCTGGCCACGCTTGGCGGGGTAGAGGAAGCAAAGGCACAAGACGACCAGACCGACGCCGAGCCGGGAGCACAAAGAGCAGAAGGGCGAGGTGGATTCCGCCGGCAAGGCCCTTGCCGGGGTGGCCTCCACAGCCCCGGCAAGAGCCTTGCCGGGGCAACTTGCCCAACGCCAGCAAGGCTGCCACCCTCGAGCCAGAAAGTTTCGGTGCCCTCAACCACATTGGAACCAAAGCTCGGGAGGCGCCTCCATGGTGGCATGCAGATCTTTGTGAAGACCAAGAGCATACAAGACTAGATAAATAACCAGAAGACGAAGATCCTCGGCAAGATCCTTGCCAAGGATACCCACGAGACCCCCGGCAAGCCCCTTGCCGGGGACGACCATGACGCCACGGCAAGACCGTTGTCGAGCCCCCGGCAAGACACTTGCCGAAGGCATCCGCGGGCCGTAGCCAGACCTACATCTGCCAAAGCTCCGCTGCTATTCCCATGCAGCTGCCAGCCCACCAACTAGGCGGGCACCTGCGTGGGAACGAGCGGCCTCTAGGCCAACTCAGCAAGCACCTGCGTGGTGGCATGCAGATCTTCGTGAAGGCTCTGCCACCGCACCAACTCAGCAGCCAGCCGGCCAGCGTGGCACTACCCGCCTCGTCAGTTCGAATGCGTGTCGAAGCCAGGCGAGGCGAAGACAGCTGTGACAAGCTTCCTTGTCGTCCCCGATAAAGCAAGAAGGGCATGTCGGCAGCGCATTAAATGCGTTTGTCCTATGGTGCCAGAGGATATACTCGATCACTGTATAGCTTTCCACCTCCTGTGTGCCACTATGGCAGCTCTTTTTCTATAAAAGGAGGCCCGCGGTGTACTGGGAGAGGATTCCGAATTTTTGGACCCTGCACGCCTTGTAGCTAGTCCAAGAACACCAGATAAACAGAAACCAGCAGGAGTAGGGTATTACGCGTCTCTCGCAGCCCGAACCTGGATAATCCCCCCGCGTTGATCTCTCAATCCTGCTCTTTCCACAGCCCCGCGTCCGCCAACTGTAGCAAAAGGGATTCCTCGTGATCCCATAGGTGTCGTTTCCCCCGACACCTCCCGATCATTAGGACCCTGTTTCGACCGTAGGAGGTCCAAGAGAAGTCAGTTTCCTCTGTTTTGCGGTACGCCAGACCCCTCCCGATGAACAAGACCCCGTTTTGACCATGGCTGGTCGAACACAGGGCCGTTTCCTCCATTATGTGGTACGCCAGGCCTCGTTTCCATCGGCTGTTCCGTCCAAGCCGGTTGGCTCCCGATGAACATGACGTATTCTGACCCAGTCGGTTGCCTCCCAATGAACAGGACATTGTTTCTCTATTCCGACCTAGTCGGTTCACTGCTCGATGAACATGCCGCTGTTGCTGCCGTCCGTTGCCTCCCCATGTACACAAGCCCTGGCCGTCCATATATATATGCGCGAGTACGTGCTCGAGACCCCGCCCTTATGTACGTGCTGTCGGATTTCGGGTTCCGGCAAAACCCTTGAGGTTCGAACACTGAGGTGCGCACGAAGATCTCCCCCTACCTAATCAGGCCCTCGACCTCGCCGTGATCTCAAACCTTAGCTCGACGAACTCGCAACACAAGGGACACAAGATTTATACTAGTTCGGGCCACCGTTGTGGTGTAATACCCTACTCCAGTGTGTGTGGTGGATTGCCTCTTGGGCTGAGGATGAACAGTAGAAGGGGAAGAACAGCCTCCTGAGGTGAGGTATTCTTGTGCTTGGTGGGTGCGAGGGTGATCTCTCTCCTCCTCCTAGTGTGGTGGCTAGTCCTATTTATAGAGCCCCTGGTCCTCTTCCCAAATATTGAGCGGGAAGGGAGCCAACAACGACCAGTTTAAAGGGGGATAGCTAGTACAAGCTATCCTGACTAAAGGTGGTCTTTGCCTGCCAAAGGATCTGGTGGTGACGCCGTCTTGGGCTCCACGGTGACCTCCGTCCTGTCGTCCTGCTGGTCTTGGTCTCGTTGCACCAATAAGGAAACCTTTGCCTGATGCCTCAGTACTCCTTGCCTGCGCTTGCCTCCTTAGCACCAAAGAGGAAGCGAGGACACTATGTGTGCTGGCGCCCTCCTGGCCTTCGTCGTCATGGCTTACGTCATTGGAACCTCGCGAGGTTCACCTTGCCTTGATCTCTCCGCCCCTCGAGAGCCAGCCTGGGGAGGCTACTCCCGAGGAGGTCTTGCGTCGTCCACCTCGCGAGGCTTGGCCCCTCGCGAGGGTCTTGAGCGTTTACTGGTGAAGATGGGCCGCACCAGGCCGTTAGCAGAGCCACACCATGGGCCGCAGGCAGGCAAGTCTGGGGACCCCTATTCCCAGAACACCGACAGTAGCCCCCGGGCCCAAGGCGTGCTCGGACTTGGCTTCGAGGTGAAGCGAAAGGGCAAGTGCGGAGCGTCGCAGGCCCCAGCGGCCTGCGGCCTTGGTCGACGCGTGGCAACTGATTGGACGTGGGCGGCCCCGCTTCCCCATGCAGCCTTGAAATCCGTCTGGCTAGGCGGCCACGACATCCTACATAGTTATTTCTCCATTGCTAGTAACGCACTCCCCACTTCCTCACTTCCTCGTACCTCTGCTTCCTCTTCCAATCCGACTCGAGCTCAGCCTCTCAATCGCCATGGCGCCGAACCGGACGGATAAAGGGAAGATGCCCTTTGCCTCAGCCAGCTCACCTCCATCCGTCGAGCTCGCCGTCGGCCGGTCGCGGGTGCTCAACCAGGAAGCCATGGATAAGGTACGCCTTGTGCTTGCTACCAGCTTCAATGAATGGGGAGGGACTGTGGCCTGGCCTGCGTCCCGAGCCTCCATTGATAGGACGGCCACCGAGGTCCAGTTCTTCGTCGACGCCCTGTGGGCTGGCTTGGTTCCTCCCTTCTCCGCCTTCTTCAAGGCCGTGCTTTCCCATTACCAGATCCATATGCTGCATCTTGATCCCCAATCTGTCGCCCTTCTCGCTGTCTTCGCCTTCATCTGCGAGGCCATGGTGGGCATTGCTCCTTCTGTGGCACTCTTGCGCCATTTCTTCTCACTGCACCTGACCGGCCCCCGCAGTGCTCGGGGTGTCTAAGCTTCCAGGCCGTGGCGGCGACAGCCGGCTCGGGGATCGACTTCAATCTCCCGCCGTCTACGAGCGAGTTTCGGAAGCTGTGGGTGTATGTTGATGTCAGAGTACTCAGTCCCCTGCTCTCGCCTCCTTCGTCCCCCACCATTCCCAGCTCCGGCTAGGGTCACGAGGAGCTCGTGAGCTCCCGTCTCTCTTTCGTCTGGTTCCGGCTGAGGAGGCTGAAGGATCTTGGTGTGACCGTGCCCATGGTGATGAAGGAGTTCCTTCGGCGCTGTATCGCCCCACTCCAGCGCCATTCCCAACCGATGTGGGCTCTGACTGGCGACCAAGATCATATGAGGCTTCAGGAGTCGGGGCTTCCGGCCGAGGCGCGAAGGACGGTGCTCGAAGTCCTGGCCGGTGACCCCTCGCCGGGTGATTTGTCGGAGGGGGTAGTTGCTTGTACAACTGCTCGAACAAGGTGGAGTTCACGGGGCAGATGCCCCCCTTCGATGAATGGGGGCTGCGTCCAGTCGGCCTTGTAGGGCCTCGTGAGAATCCTGTCACCGTGGTTCCTCTCCTTGTCGCCGGCGCCGAGCTTGCCCCAAGAGTGGATGCAGGGAGGCTGGTGCTGCTAGAGGCCGGAGGCATGGGTGCCGAGGCGTCAATGCCGCCTGAGGCTCCCGAGGCGTCATCCTTGGGAATCCGTGATTCTCGCCCTGGGGTGGCAGCTGAAGGGGTGATGCAGTCTGCTGCTCCTGAGGCCGAAACTCCTGAGGCCTCGGCGAGTCGTCGCGAGGCGGAGCCCGATAGCTCTGTTCATCCTGGCACCCCGAGGTCGTCTCCTTGGATGCTTCATCAGCCGCGCGCCGCGCTGGTCGCCACATACAGTGCTTGGGCCGGTTCCCCGTGGACTTAGAGGTGCTCCGCAAGAGGAAGGGGTCTCCAAGCTACTACAATAGCACTGTCCGGCCATTGAAGCATAGGAAGTACATCGCCATAGACGAGTAAGTACCTTATTTTTGTAATTCTTCGAGTGCTGCTTCCCTTCCTGACGGTGGCTCTTCAGGATCCCTTCTGCCAAGGCTGTGGAGCCTCCTGGAGCAACTTCCTCTTGCCTCATCTTCCTCACTAGCGTTGAGAGCCCCAAGCCGGTGCGCCGCCTCCGGCGCGGGGTCGGCTGAAGAGGCAAGCCTTCCTGCAACGCGCCTTGTGTCACAGCCCTAGAGCTTGCTTGTAACTAGTGGCATTGCATCCATGCATCATGTTTAAATTTCATTTGAATTTGAAATGGGGTAGACAGAAACCCCAGAACCCCTTTTAAATCCAACTAGGGTTTACTAAAAATTATTTCAATGAACTGAAATGCCCTTCAAAATGCTCATCACTTTTGCTTTGGTTCAGAGCCTCCGCCAAAAATGGTGCACTATTTTCTAGGTCATCCTAAGGTCTTTGAATTAAATCATAAGTATTTGAGTTTGGGCATTTAAAATTATATAAAATATTTCAAATGCCCAAATATTGCCAAACAAAATGTTTCATGTTGGAAATATTCCAACAATGGACCAGAGCAGTTTGGTGATTTTTGAAACTGTTTTGGTATTTTAAAAACTCCACAAAATTACAGAATAATAGAAAACAGAAAATAAAGAGAGAGAGAGAGAGAGAGAAGGACTACTGGCGCTCACTGGCAGCCCATCTCGACCCGCCCCACTGTAAGGTGGAGGTCTTCTTCCTCCCACCCCGGATGCATAGTGCGTGCCTGACGCCGCTGCTTGCTTGCCGCTCCCCTCCCCCGACGCTCTGGACGTCTCCCCCGAGCACCACGCACCCCCCCTGACCTCTCTCTCCCTCACCGTGGCCTCTCCCCTCCTCTGCTCTCTCACTCGCACGCACCCGAGCAGCCCCGTTGCCACCGTCGCCGTTCGCCGCGGCCACCGCCTTCCCCTTGCCTCCCCGACCAGCTCAAAAGCTCCGTGCCGCCCTCGCCCTCCCGCCGTCCACACGCGACCGGAGAAGCCCAAGCGCCGCTTCGAAGCGTTTTCCCCTCCGCGGACCCGCGATGTCGCCGTCGCCCGATTCGTCGGCTCGGGCGTCCCGACCTCGCCGACGACGCCATCGGACGGCGTGAGCTACTGCGTCGATCCCTTCCTTTCCCCGCGTCATCCTCGCCTCGTAGACGCCACCGCCATTGAAGCCGAAGCTCACCTCCGCCGCGCTCGTCGCCGGCGCCGCTCCGGTGACCATTTGGTCCCGGGCTAGCACCCATCGCACTCACCGCATCACGTAGGCCACCACTAGCGCCTCAGTCCGCTTGCTCGTGCACCGCTGCGCCGAGCCCGATCTTGCGCGTTCTCCGGCGGCCGCCTAGGTCGTCGCCGGCGCCGCTTCCGACCGTCCCAAGCTCAACCGACTCCACCAAGAGCTTCGGCTCGTTCCTAGCTCCACCTAGATGCCTTCCGCGGCCCATTTGGTTGCCGAAATGGCCAAAATCACTCTCGCCGCCGCGTCGGGCTCGCCGGTGGCTAAACGCCGGCAGCCGACTTTGACTTTGACCACGGGTGGGCCCTGGTTGACTCTCCTGAGTCAATGACGAGTGGGGGCCCAAATACATTAACTATTTAGGATTAGTTTTAATTAATTTTTAGTTAAGCTAATTATCTTTGGCATGCGGGACCCACCGTCGAGTTTGAACCGGATCATGTCCCGTTGACCACTGACATCACACTGACGTCAGGCTGACGCAGTAATTGATTTTCTGGATTTATTATAATTCAGGAAATTCCAGAAAATATCCTAAACTTCTAAAATTCATAGTAATTCAACCGTAGCTCAGAATGAAATAATTTATATATGAAAGATGATCAGAAAAATATGAAGAATCTGTTTATGGCACTTTCATGCATGATTGAACAAGTTAACCTCACCGAATAGGATGAATCATGATTAGGGCAAATTATGAAATAACATTTGGAGTTGGAATTTATTCTTGTTTGAATTCCACTTCAATTAACTTGGCTAGATATTGCATTAGGTGAATTCAGTACTTTAACATGACATGTCATTCATGTGAATGTGCATTGCATTGATTGTGTTCTCTCTTGTTTGCCGGTAATTGCCCCCTCTCGATAGACGCGTTTCGACGATGTGATCAATGACACCGATGAAGAACTATACTATCTTCAGAAGTGCCAGGCAAGCAAAACCCCCTTTTCCATTCCGATATAATCCCACTCTCTCGCTCCTGCTCTCTTTTACTGCATTAGGACAACAACGATTTATACATTACTTAACTGCGGTATTGAACCCCTTTATCCTCTGCATGACTGTCATTCCACAAGATTTAGATGAAACCCACTAGCATGAGTAGGAGTTGTTTGAGCCCTGTTGTGCCTACTCATTCATGCTTGTTTGTCATGCCTGCTACTACTTAGAGTTGAGTCAGTGCGATTCATCGGGGATGAGTCGGAGGTGTGTGAACATGTCCCATCTGCGTGTGTGAGCTAAGTGTGTGAACACGATTTGGTAAAGGTAGCGGTGAGAGGCCATGTAGGAGTACATGGTGGGTTGTCTCATTGCAGCCGCCC
Organism: Aegilops bicornis; assembly: GCA_021605145.1. Taxonomy (NCBI): domain Eukaryota; kingdom Viridiplantae; phylum Streptophyta; class Magnoliopsida; order Poales; family Poaceae; genus Aegilops; species Aegilops bicornis. The sequence goes on along the minus strand of CM038673.1, from coordinate 395,042,969 downwards.
TCGAGGAACCGAGTTCTGTGTTTGTGATCCATGAAACGATTACTACCACGCCTTTGGGATCCTTAATTGACCCTCTCGGCTTCTTAACCACCCTTGTCCTCTACCCAGGAGTTGCAAGTAGTTTCTGGTGTTTGTAGTATGCTGGGGGCCGCATGCAACACTGGCCGTAGGGGTGGGTTGTGTTGCGGTAGGCACCGTGGCCCGGTGTACCGATTCGCCCGTTTGGTGTCTCGGGAACCCTGCACACATCGCTCGGGGCTGTATGGGAAACCTCGGCGGACTCCTGCGGATGGAACCCGAATAGGCGATAAACACGAGTAGGGACTTGAGTGTTTAGGTAGGCCGTGGCCGACACCCACGTTGGGCTTCCGCTTGAAGGTTGCCGAGTACATGTCGTGTAAACAGCGGTCAGTGGTGAGAGCGTGTGTGAAGAAGTACACCCCTGCAGGTTAATATGATCTATTGAATAGCCGTGTCCACGGAGAAGGACTTCTGGGTTGCCTATATCAGTTCATAGACAAGTGAAAGTGGATACTCTAAAATGCGCAAGATAAGCGTGAGTGCTATGGATGGCGTTCTCGTAGGGAGACGGGGGCGGGTCCATAGTGGTGTATTGATATGGTGAATATGTGGACTCGTGTGCGCCACCTCAAAAGAGTTACTTGCAGTCGTAGTTCAGGATAGCCACCGAGTCAAAGCTGGCTTGCTGCAGTCAAACTCCACCACCCCCTTCGTTGATAATGATGCATATGTAGATAGTTCTGATGTAAGTCTTGCTGAGTACGTTTGTACTCATGTTTGCTTATTTTATGTTTTGCGAGAGAGACTTCGGTCTAGCTAGTAGTTCTGCTTGGACTTGACGGTTAGCTTGTTACCTCAGCTACGATCTTGTGCCCTCGGCAGATCTGGTAGATAGTCGGGCTTCTCAGCCTTCTTCATTTATAGTTATGCGTACTTTCGAGACATGTTTAGCTTCTGCTTGTGCTTTGACTTGTATGTTTCGAGTGTTGGGTCATGAGACCCATGTTTGTAATATCTCGCTCCTCGGAGCCTATTGAATAAATATTTGAGTCGTAGAGTTATGTTGTGATGCCATGTTGTATCTACACATATTGAGCATATTGTGTGTATGTTTGAAATGCTTGGTATGTGTGGGATCCGACAAACTAGTTGTTTATCCTTGGCAGCCTCTCATATGGGGAAATGTAGTCTTGTGCTTACGAGCGATAGTAGTCCGCTACAGCCCGGTTCACGAGTCCTGCTAGCCCAAGCACTACTGCTTGGACACTTGGTGGCCGGGCATGTGTTTCACCGTTCCTATGTCTGTCCTTCGGGAAATGTCACGCGGTGTTATTCGAGTCCTGCCTAGCTTTGCTACAGCCCGGGATACCGGAGTCCTCATAGCCAGTGCTACAGCCGAATTTATACGTTGATGACCGACATGCTCGATGTGATTCATGTATGCCTGTCCCCATAGGTTAAGCGCCGCTTTGGGTTCACGACTAGCCATGTCGGCCGGGTTCTCTGTCATATGGATGCTAGCGACACTATCATATCGTGAGCCAAAAGACATAAACGGTCCCGGCCATGGTAAGGCGACACCCGTGGGAATACCGATGTGAGGCCGCAAAAGTGATATGAGGTGTTACCGGCTAGATCGATGTGACTTGGAATCGGGGTCTGACAGCGTTGGTATCGAGCTTTGTTGCTGTAGGATTACCAAGCCAAACTGGTGAAGTTGTGTCTAGAAATGCTTTAGTTATGTAAGGGAATTGATTGTGGAAGGGAACGTAAGGCTCTTTTTACTCCTTATACCTCATGGCCTTCTGATCTGAGTCATCCTCTTCTCTTCTACGGGATTTAAGAACTAGGCTTTTCATCTATCTATCAGGATGACGTGTTACTAATCCATAGACCCTTAAGATTGTTGGTTTTAATCCCCAGTTCAGTTCCTACTATTTTCGTATGATAACCGTTGATTTCGGAACCTTGATATTGTGATGTTGAGTGGCTATGGCACCATTTTGCATGATGTCCCAAATCATTTTGAGCATTTACAGCCGTTATGCTGTCCGAGTCATCCTGTGTCTCTAAATAGTCCGATGCATTTGCAAATCCTTTTCTTCCGTTCGATGTCCTTTTGGTCAGAATAAGCACACTAATCGGTAAGTTGAGGTACTTTGTTGCCTCGGCATAGATGTTGGAGCTATTATTATGACCCTAGTTGTTTAGGAAGTCATCTAGCAACTTAGCAATGCTTTTGTATCCCCAGTGTGATGATTCTGGCCATTATTCTTGAAAGCATCCCGTGATGTTATTAGTTAGTAGGCATTCTATTCCTCGGTTCTTGAACCCGAGATTCACCCTACTTCATGTTGTTAGTATCTTCTAGTTCCTTTAGGATATTAGTAACTTTGCAATAGTCCTCGAGGTTCGTGGCATTTCCTTCTTCCAAATACCATGAACTAGTTAAGGCAGAAGTTCTTTGAATTAAAAGATCACAATCAGTACTCTTGAGTAGTTCTCCATTCATAATTGTGAATCTGCCAATTCTACCTTTACGCATGGGTTATACGTGAGAAATGTTGAGCTTTGCTCGATATACTAATCCATGCCCCACAACTCGAAAAAATTATATGTTCCTTTGAGTTGCTCTCTTTAGTTGTATCCCGACCACCCTCTATCAGTTGATAACCAAGAGTATGTGTGCATTCATTTATTGATGTCTGTTATCCTTGTGGTCCGTCAAGCCATTCTGTTCTGGAATGACTTGGAGAAACAAACTCCAGTACCTCATCTATTTCTAGGATTGGGTCAAAGCAGTTGTATCCCGCCGATCAAAATGTCAATCCAGCTTGAATTCTGCTCCACCTTGGAGTGTTACCATATTTATGTCAGGAACATCATGAGAATTGCACCTTCTCTTATGAATTCTTGACGTAGTGATACTTCTCGCTATCATTATTCATTCCTCGGTCCCGTGTTGATGCAACCGGAATGTCGACAAGTGAATTGTGATGTGTGAAATCGATACTCCTAGCAACCTCGTTGCTTGGTAGTTAATGGACAATATTTTCACTCTTAGCGTGTTGGTTATTAAATCATCATACTAAGATTGATCGTGCTACCTAGTCCTTATTTCCGGTGCACCCTTCGATCAATGAGATAGGATTATTCAATCCCTTGCTTATTTGATCATATCGCCTTGCCCTCAAAAGCAAGATTGATCTCGAGCTTAGTAACATACCGGTGGTTCGTGACTTTCCAAATATCTTCTTGGAAGTGTTACCGGGTTGTTTTTCTGATTGTTATGTTGAGCTCGTGATCAAGTTGGTTTCTTGTGAACCACCCTTTCTCCAAGAATCTGTGTTGGATACCCTGAGCTAGTTGGTTAAGCCAAACAACAACTTGGAGAGTTGGAGGATAAAAGCTTGCCTGACTTAGTTCGTTCCAAAGGGATATTCTTGTGTAGTGTGTGTTGAAGAAAGATGATATCTTCATCGATTGGTCTCGTGTGATCGATTCTTTGGACCTATTGTCTTATCAATCCTTTGACTTGAGTATGGGCTATTATTAAGTCAAATCAGAACCAACGATGTTCGTAATGTTGTCTTACTCGTGGTTGATCCTCGAGCATACCCCATTACATCTTTTGGTGCGACCAATGCTATCACCGTGTTCACATGATGGTGGAAGTCGATTGATATGGAAATTCCGATGAGTTCTTTGTTGAGCCCATCAGTAGCATTTTGTCTCCCCCATGAGTCATGTTGAACATCAACCTAGTGTTGGAAACTTTGTAAGCAATGATTTCGTGTGCCGTTCATGAAGCTTATGCTTGGATGGAAGAAGTGACTTCCTCTAATTCACGTGCGTTTGGTGCAAGTTGCCGCCATGAATTTGAGAAAGGTTTGTTTTGTTTCCTTGGAATCATCCCAAGTCGATCATGCATATGTGCGAAGTGTTACGTAGTCCGGAGACTTGCAACCTTCATTCTATATGTATTCCTAGCATACTAAGCCACTGATTGACTTGTTCAAAGAAAAGAAGCCTATGCTTGGGATCTAATCCATGGACTTGCGTAAAGACTTGATATCCTCGATGATGGTTCCCCACCGAACTTCGGTAGTGTTTTGTTGTAAGACTACCATGTGGTCATTCTTGTCTTGGACAACGTGTTCACTTGTTTGTAGCAGAACCAGCTCATGTTTTGGAGCTTGCTATCGTAGTTCATTCGAGAATCTCGCAACATCCTCTCGTCGATTTGTGTTGCAAACTTTCATTTTTCTTTCTAGACTCAATGAGTGCGGAATATCCTAACACCAACCAGATCTGAATCTCAGGCAGATGTGATGGTTGGAACCTTCCCAACATTTGCATGTTGTTCCCAGCTTGCACCCCATTGTGCCAATTTTTCCATGGGATGTCCTTCTCAGTACTTGATGTCTAGGATCATCCTGAAAAGTGGACTTACTATGGGTCCCATCCATTTCCGGTGATAAGCAAAATCATCCATTGCGTTGTTTTCAACAAGGTAGTCCACATCGTCCATTCTAGTCTGGGTATGCCATTCCTTGCACTCCACCAAACGATCTTTGTGAATTGACTTAGGCTGGTATGAAGAGTTTCAATGATCTACGATTCAAAAGTAATTCTTTTGCCACTTAAGGGAATAATTCTCTGAGTCACCTTTCCTAAGGTCTACCGCTATGGAATCATGGCAATCATCTACTTGTTACTTTGAAACCATGCACCATTTTACTTAAGCGTGGAATGGTTACCTACCAATTTGAACCTTCGTCATCCATTTCTTTACCATCATTCCTAATGTGTGTTTGGTGTCTCAACTCAAGAGTTGTCCTTACGTCACTCCATGAACCGATCTTGAATTGCTCGATCTTCGAGAAGATTAAATCCTATAGGGTTTCCCCCTCTTTCTGTTGTCGTGTCGAGTGAAGATCTCGAAAGCAAAGACGTCAAGACCAAGATGATGGAATGAATCAACATCTTCGAGAAGGGCAAATGGATCATGAAGATTGTGATAGTTGTGTGACCCCCCTTTTCCTCTTACCTCACGCCTTGAATCTCGGGCGAGATTCTTGTTTAGTGGGGTGAGTTGTCACAGCCCTAGAGCTTGCTTGTAACTAGTGGCATTGCATCCATGCATCATGTTTAAATTTCATTTCAATTTGAAATGGGGAAGATGAAACCCAGAACCCCTTTTAAATCCAACTAGGGTTTACTAAAAATTATTTCAATGAACCTGAAATGCCCTTCAAAAATGCTCATCACTTTTGCTTTGGTTGAGCCTCCGCCAAAAATGGTGCACTATTTTCTAGGTCATCCTAAGGTCTTTGAATTAAATCATAAGTATTTGAGTTTGGGCATTTAAAATTATATAAAATATTTCAAATGCCCAAATATTGCCAAACCAAAATGTTTCATGTTGGAAATATTCCAACAATGGACCAGGAGCAGTTTGGTGATTTTTGAAACTGTGTTGGTATTTTTAAAAACTCCACAAAATTACAGAATAATAGAAAACAGAAAATAAAGAGAGAGAGAGAGAGAGAGAAGGACTACCTGGCGCTCACCTGGCAGCCCATCTGACCCGCCCAGCCCACCAGGGGCAGGAAGGTCTTCTTCCTCCCACCAGTCGGATGCAGTCGTGCCCGGCCTTCGCCCGCGCCACCTCCTGCTTGCCGCTCCCCTCCCCCGACGCTCTGGACGTCTCCCCCGAGCGCCACGCACCCCCCTAACCTCTCTCTCCCTCACCGTCGCCTCTCCCCTCCTCCTCTCTCTCACTCGCACGCACCCGAGCGGCCCCGTTGCCACCGTCGCTGTTCGCCGCGGCCACCGCCTTCCCCTTGCCTCCCCGACCAGCTCAAAAGCTCCGCCGTGCCGCCCTCGCCCTCCCCGCCGTCACACGCGACCGGAGAAGCCCCGAAGCGCTGCCCCGACGTTTTCCCCTCCACGGACCCGCCGGTCGCCGTTGCCCGATTCGTCGGCTCTGGACCGTCCCCGACCTCGCGGACGACGCCATCGGACGCGCTGTGAGCTACTGCGTCGATCCCTTCCCTTCCCCGCGTCATCCTCGCCTCGTAGCCGCCGCCGCCATTGAAGCCGAAGCTCACCTCCGCCGCGCTCGTCGCCGGCGCCGCTCCGGTGACCATTTGGTCCCGGGCTAGCGCCCATCGCACTCACCGCATCACGTAGGCCACCACTAGCGCCTCAGCCCGCTTGCTCGTGCACCGCAGTGTTGAGCCCGAGCTTCGCCGAGATCCGGGCGGCCGCCTAGGTCGCCGCCGGCGCCCGATTCCGACTGGCCCCGAGCTCAACCGACTCCACCAAGAGCTTCGGCTCGTTCCCAGCTCCACCTAGATGCCTTCCGCGGCCCATTTGGTTGCCGGAACGGCCAAAATCATTCTCGCTGCCGCGTCGGGCTCGCCGATGGCTAAACGCCGGCAGCCGACTTTGACTTTGACCACGGGTGGGCCCTGGTTGACTCTCCTGAGTCAATGACAGGTGGGGCCCAGCCCTGTTAACTATTTAGGATTAGTTTTAATTAATTTTTAGTTAAGCTAATTATGCTGGCATGCGGGACCCACCGTCAGGTTTGAACCGGATCATGTCCCGTTGACCACTGACATCACACTGACGTCAGGCTGACGCAGTAATTGATTTTCTGGATTTATTATAATTCAGGAAATTCCAGAAAATATCCTAAACTTCTAAAATTCATAGTAATTCAACCGTAGCTCAGAATGAAATAATTTATATATGAAAGATGATCAGAAAAATATGAAGAATCTGTTTATGGCACTTTCATGCATGATTGAACAAGTTAACCTCACCGAATAGGATGAATCATGATTAGGGCAAATTATGAAATAACATTTGGAGTTGGAATTTATTCTTGTTTGAATTCCACTTCAATTAACTTGGCTAGATATTGCATTAGGTGAATTCAGTACTTTAACATGACATGTCATTCATGTGAATGTGCATTGCATTGATTGTGTTCTCTCTTGTTTGCCGGTAATTGCCCCCTCTCGATAGACGCGTTTCGACGATGTGATCAATGACACCGATGAAGAACTATACTATCTTCAGAAGTGCCAGGCAAGCAAAACCCCCTTTTCCATTCCAATATAATCCCACTCTCTCGCTCCTGCTCTCTTTTACTGCATTAGGACAACAACGATTTATACATTTACTTGCTGCGGTAGCTGAACCCCTTTATCCTCTCGCATGACCTGTCATTCCATAGTAATTAGATGAAACCCACTAGCATGAGTAGGAGTTGTTTGAGCCTGTTGTGCCTACTCATTCATGCTTGTTTGTCATGCACTGCCATCGCTTAGAGTTGAGTCAGTGCGATTCATCGAGGATGAATCGGAGGTGTGTGAACATGTCCTACTGCGTGTGTGAGCTAAGTCTGTGAACACGATTTGGTAAAGGTAGCGGTGAGAGGCCATGTAGGAGTACATGGTGGGTTGTCTCATTGCAGCCGTCCTCAGGAACTGAGTTCTGTGTTTGTGATCCATGAAACAGTTACTACCACGCACTGGGATCCTTAATTGACCCTCTCGGCTTCTTAACCATCCTTGTCCTCAGTCCAGGAGTTGCAATTAGTTTCTGGTGTTTGTAGTATGGTGGGGGCCGCACGCAATGCTGACCGTAGGGGTGGGTTGTGTTGCGGTAGGCACCGTGGCCCGGTGTACCGATTTGCCCGTTTGGTGTCTCGGGAACCCTGCACACATCATTCGGGGCTGTATGGGAAACCTCGGCCGGACTCCGTGAGAATGTAACCCGATTTGGCGTTAAACCTGGACTCGGGTCTTTAGTGTTTAGGTAGGCCGTGGCCGACACCCACGTTGGGCTTCCGCTTGAAGGTTGCCGAGTACATGTCGTTTAAACGACGGTAAGTGGTGAGAGCGTGTGTGAAGAAGTACACCCCTGCAGGGTTAATATGATCTATTCGAATAGCCGTGTCCACGGAGAAGGACTTCTGGGTTGCCTATATCAGTTCATAGACAAGTGAAAGTGGATACTCTTAAATGCGCAAGATAAGCGTGAGTGCTATGGATGGCGTTCTCGTAGGGAGATGGGAGCGGGTCCATAGTGGTGTATTGATATGGTGAATATGTGGACTCGTGTGCGCCACCTCAAAAGAGTTACTTGCAGTCGTAGTTCAGGATAGCCACCTCAAAAGAGTTACTTGGAGCCTATTGAATAAATATTTGACTCGTAGAGTTATGTTGTGATGCCATGTTGTATCTACACATATTGAGCATATTGTGTGTATGTTTGAAATGCTTGGTATGTGTGGGATCCGACAAACTAGTTGTTTATCCTTGGCAGCCTCTCATATGGGGAAATGTAGTCTTGTGCTTACGGCGATAGTAGTCCGCTACAACCCGGTTCACCGGAGTCTCGCTAGCCCAAAGCACTACCGCTTGGACACTTGACTGGCGGCATGTGTTTCACTGCCGTTCCTATATACATCCCTTCGGGAAATGTCACGCGGTGTTATTCGAGTCCTGCCTAGCCTTTCTGACCCGGGATGCCGGAGTCCTGTTAGCCTGCTACAGCCAATTTATCACGTTGATGACCGACATGCTCGATGTGATTCATGTATGCCTGTCCCCATAGGTTAGCGCCGCTTTGGGTTGACGACTAGCCATGTCGGCCCGGGTTCTCTGTAATATGGATGCTAGCGACACTATCATATACGTGAGCCAAAAGACGCAAACAGTCCCGGGCCATGGTAAGGCGACACCCGTGGGAATACCGTGCGTGAGGCCGCAAAGTGATATGAGGTGTTACCGGCTAGATCGATGTGACTTGGAATCAGGGTCCTGACACCTTGGGCCCATGCCCTTGCCATCTCTCCTCCGCCGCCTTGCTTGGAGCGCGGCCATTGTGCCAAGGGCTCCTCCTCTGGTCGTGGACGAAGGCTGCATGGTTTCGATCTTGGCTTCCCTTCAAGCAGAGGGTCTACGCCTATCTGGGCCCCTCGCGGGGCCTGGCCAGCGATCGAGGGGGTGCTAGCCCCCGGCCCCCTGCTGAGAGGGGGTGAGCCGCTCCGAACCCAGTCGGCAGCTCCCGGGGCGAAGGATGGAATCGGCCGCGCGCTTAAGTTTGCGCATGAACGAAACGTCGTCTGTCACGAGCTTTTCCAAGAGGCGATGGCACGATTAACCGGCTTGGTGGGGAACTCGCGGACGTAGACGCGTACCTTGAGGCCGAGGGTCTTCGGCTGATGAAGGAGCGACACAAGTTGAAGGTGGCCATCAACCTCGGGCGCCACCAGCGCGAGCTTGACAATGCGAAGGCCGAGGCGTCTCTCGCGACCTCGTGAGAGGCCTGCTTCCGAGCCTTGGAGGAAGCCCGGGAAGCCGACCGTCGCTGCGAGAACGCAGAGAAACGCGCGTGGGAGCTCCAGGCCTGGAGCGCCTCCTTGGAGCAGCAGGTGGAGGTGCGCCGAGACGCCCTTGCATCGATGAGGGGGACGCCTGCCGAGGAGGAAGAGATCCTGAAGCGCGAAGAAGCGCTGGCACTGGAAGCCACGGAGCGCAGCCTTGAGCTTGAGCGGCTGGAGACGAGGGAGTGCCAAGTTGCTCTAGCGGAGGATGCCGTCCGCGCGCGCGAGGCCCGTGCCCAGGAGGATGTCGGCCGTCGAGTGGCCGAGGCTCGCGTGGATCTTGCGGGCTGGTACGACCTGAAGCTGAAGCTCGTAGAGGCTAAGGCTGTGTGCAGGACTGCTTCCCTCAAGTCCAGGCTAACTGAGGCGAAACGTCGCGAGGAGGCCACCGCAGCTGCCCTAGCCTCGGCGCAGGCTGAGCTGGCCTCTGCCCATGCCGAGTTGCTTCCTCTTCAGCAGTGGGTCGCCAATGCCGAGTCCATTGCGCAGCAGAACAGGGAGGAGGTGCTTCAGCGGCGGACGCTGGAACACGGGCACACCCCCATGCTCGAGGAGCTTAGGAATAGGGCCAACGCAGCGTTGGGCCATATCTGCGACGAAAATGCCCCTCATCCCCACACGAACGACTACGCCAGCCACCTCCGCTTCTTCACCGATGTGGTGACGCGCCTGGAGAATCGTTCCGAGAGAGCCTGCCAGCTTGTTGAAGAGAAGAGCCGCGGCCTTCTTGGGCTTGTGTTCTCCCGCGTCTTCAGCCATCTCCGAAACACCGATCCCAACTTTGATTTTGACGCCGCCATCGCTCCCGTACCCGAGGCCATCCGGGGTGACCTGGCGCGATGGGTGGAAGACAATGTGGACGCACTGGTCAAGGCCTTCACTTCCGATGACGATGCGGTGGTGGTCGCGGCGGACGAAGGCGACATGGTCGACGACGGTGAGGGCGGTGCTGGTGACGGTGACGGGGACGCCAGCAACGGCGACAGCCAACGACGCGTCTGAAGGCGACCAGGGGGACGCCGTGAGTGACATGTCTGATTGAACCCGTGCTTCCCCGTTGTTTATCCTGCATGCTAAAACTCGGGCACGGCCCTAGAGGTTGTAAGAGCATTTTGGGAGGGGAAGCCCCTCGTGTAAACAAATTGCCGTCTCTATTTCTTAGGCCAAGCTGAATATATGTCTTCATGAACCCGTGAACCCTGCGGCGAGTTCGCTGTTGTAACTTACCTTATCCTGAGCAGGCTCCGAGCTGGCCCGTGAGGTTGTGAGTTTCTGACGAGCCTGTGAAGAGCTTGCCGATCCGCCCGAGGGGGCCTCGTGAGAAGCAAGCGCCAGTCATGGCAAGGCGTGCGGGCAACGCTTGCGTGCTATGCCCAGCCCCCTCTCGCGAGGGGGAGGCAGCAGGCGCAAGCTCTGACTTGAGGTAGGAACCAAATTGCAAGAAATCGCACGAACGAGAAAAGGCACCCCCCTGCGCATACTAATGAAAATTCAACTTCAACTTAAATCCAAAGCCAGAAAGCAGGGCTACAGAAAAGAGGTTAAAAGAAAATGGCCGTGTCCGGCACCTAGCCTAGTCTTCTTGTCTTCTCACTAGCGCGGAGCTAAGTGCTGCCACTAGGATGTCGGAGGGAGCCCCCGAGGCCCGAGGGCGGCACTCCCGAGACTCCGGGGCGTATACAACCCCACTCATTATTACGTGAGAGTGTCACGAGCGGAGACCTTCACAGGCGTGAGCCTTACTTCATATCGCTAGACGAGGGCCCCGCCTTGCGCCACCCTCGGCCACCATTGGGGGCGTCCGGCAACCAGGACGTCACCAAGGGGCAAAGGGGACGCTAGCGGCGCCCTCGGCGACCACGGGTCCTCTGCCGGGGGAAGGCTATCCAGCACCTCCCCGGCAGAGGGCCTACCTCCGGGGGACGCCCTGCTCCACGCGGCGCGGGGAAGGGCCTTGCTCCCGGTCCCTCTCCTGCAGCCCCCATTGCACTCCTCCTGGCGGAAGGGAGGCTGTCGAGCTGGGGCCGCCATCCGCCGCTGTGACCTGATCCTCCTGCGACCCATGGTTAGCGTAACCTTGCTCCACTACAAAAAAAGACACATCCATGACATTTTGGGCCGAACGAATTTTTTTTGTCATACATATGACACTTCTATGACGATAATTGTGACAAAACCCGGTATCATCATAGATGTGGTGGGCTCCTACTTCTATGACAAAAAATCTTGACAGAAAATGGGCTTTACGTCCTGGGCAGGCCGGAGACGCAGCTGCATGACATTCTTTGGGCCGTCCATGACGGAAAAAACCATGGTAGAAGCAAGGGGGAGGAAAATTTCGGGGAGTTCCTGGTTACGGTGGGAGGTCGGGGGCCGAGCGATGCACGTCTCTCTCGTACACGTACGCATGTGTGTGTGAGGCGTTGGCTCTAAATGAACCCGAGCGAGGCATTGAGCTCTAATCGAACCCGGCGATTGCTGCAACTCTGGCGTTATCGAACCCGAGCGATCGATCGATGGCTGTTAATCAATCCGATCGAGCGATTCCTTCGATACTATCGCTAATCAAGCCGATCGATGCTGCCTGCAGGATGAGCGAAGAGCGCTATGGGGGGGGTTGGATGAACAGTGATCGGTGGCGTTGCCTCTGGATGAACAGGACCCCGTGGTGTGGTGGAGGGTTGGATGAACAGTAGACGATGGAGGGGTGCCCGTGGAGGGGTGGTTGAACAGGACCCCGTGGTGTGGAGGGCTGGATGAGCGATGAAGCGGTGGAGGGGTGGTTGAGCGATGGCCGGTGGAGTAGCGCGCGGTGGAGGCTGGATGAACAGGAGCCCGTGGAGGCTGGAGGAGGTCGACGGTAGCCCGTGGAGGCTGGAGGAGGTCGATGGTGGAGATGAACAGTATCCCGTGGAGTCCTGTTTTTGCGGTACGCCACAACCCTCCCGATGAACAGGACCCCCGTTTCGACTGTAGCGCTCCAACACAAGTCTGTTTCGTCCGTTTTGCGGTACGCCACATCCCTCCCGATCAACAGGACCCCCGTTTCGACCGTAGGAGGTCCGTTTCATCCGTTTTGTGGTACGCCACACCCCTCCCGATCAACAGGACCCCCGTTTCGACCGTAGGAGGTCCGTTTCCTTTGTTTTGCGGTACGCCACACCCCTCCCGATCAACAGGACCCCGTTTCGAACGTAGGAGGTCTGTTTCCTCCGTTCTGCGATACGCCAGGCCTCCTTTCCATCGCCTGTTCCGTCCAAGCCCTCCCGATGAACACGACCACGCATTCCGTTCCGACCCAGCTGGTTGGCTCCCCATGAACACGACGACGACGCTGTTTCTTTGTTCCGACCCAGCCATGGCGTAATGCGCGCGAGTAGGTGTTCGAGACCCTGCCCGTATGTCGTGACGTGGCGTATTTTCTTTCTTGCACCACGGCGGCAGACGTCGCGTGTACATGCTACGCGGCGCCTCTACTACGACATGCACGCACCTCTACTACGACATTACGCGCCTCTACATCGACCCGGTATATATGTACGTACACGTTCGCGACCAGAATGACAACGCTACGTACGCTTCGACCAGGTGGGTCCCGACTGTCAGGCACTTCCTTGTGTGCGAAGATGTAGCTGGTGGGTCCCAGCAGTCAGGGGGCGAATCGTTTTTTTGCCTGGACGCACTTCCTTGCGTGCGAAGATGTAGCTGGTGGGTCCCAGCAGTCAGGGGGGCGAATCGTTTTTTTTGCCCGGACGCACTTCCTTGCATGCGAAGGTGTAGCTGGTGGGTCCCAGCAGTCAGGGGGGAAACGTTTTTTCGTGAAATATGGTGGCCTGTCTGGTGGATCCCGGCTGTCAGGTGGAGGAATAATTATTTTGCACGTAATAAGGAGGCACTTCCTTGCTGCGGCCGTGGACTCAGCTGTCAGCCTCTTCACGTACAGTCCACGTCCGATGGAAGCCGTTCCTTGACCACGTTGACCATGCCACACCGAGAGCACCAGGGCAGTGGACGATGGCGAGGCCTAGGAAGGGGACGACACGGAGCCGGGGAAGACGCGACAGTGGATGCCCACGCGTAGAAAAGTAACGAGGGTCCACTGGTTCGCTTTGGTGTGAGGCTGCCGTCGCCGCTGAATAACAGGGGGTGTGGGTGAGTAGAGGGATGGCCTGGCCAGCGGTGGGAGTAGTAGGGGGCGGTGAGGCCTCCGCCGCATCGCAACCGGCCACGGGAGGCAGGAGCACGAGGCACGACCGGCGCTGGTTTGGGCGGCTGGAGCAAGAAGACCAGAGGTTGAAGAAGCACTACGGCCGTTGGATGGACATCGACGGTCACTAGAGCTAGAATCGTGCATATTGACTAAGTTGACAAAGCCCTCCATCCCTCATTAACTTAGTAGGCCCACAAGTCAGCCTGCCACTATACTGGGTCCCAGCTAACAGGGGGAGTATTCATTTTTTTGTGCGTAATAGGGAGGCACTTCCTTGCGTGCGAAGATATAGCTGGTGGGTCCAAGCTGTCAGCGGTGGTAACGTTTTTTTCATGAAATACAGAGGCCCTTTCGGTGGGTCCCTGATGTCAGGTGGAGGGATCATTATTTTGCGCATAATAAGGAGGCATTCCCTTGCGTGCGGCCGTGGACCCAACTGTCGGCCTCTCCACGTACAGTCCACTTAAGATGCATGTCGCTCGTTGACCATGTTAAACAGGCCGCGCCGAGAGCACCAGGGCGGTGGACGACGACGAGGCCTAGGAAGGGAACGACACGGAGGCAGGGAAGACTCGGCAGTTGTTTCCCACGTGGAGGGGAGTATGACTGTACGAGGGTTTACTGGTTCGTCTGTCGTCGCTGGAGAATAACAGCAGGTGTGGGTGAGTAGAGGGATGTCTAGGCCAGCGATGGGAGTACGGTGGGGCGATGAGGCCTGCGTGGCAGCATGGCCGGCCGCGGGGAGGAGGGAGCAGGCAGTCCCGCCGGCGCTTGTTTGAGCGGATGGAGCAGGAAGAGCAGAGATTGAAGAAGCACGGCGGCCGTTCGATGGACATCAAATGATCCTTTGCTTGTCGCCAACCTTTTCTTAGGAAAGCCTCAAATCTGTGGAAAACAACATACAACCCATCTGCCATTATTTCTAATAATTTACAGCCCATTTGCTAATTATTTAGGTTTTTTTGGAGCCCATATTACCATATTGTGGCCACGGTTAAAAAATTATACGAAATTTTGCATATTTCGGTGCGGTCCGGACTGTTGTTAATCCCGAAATTTTGACTCACATTAAAACTGATTTTAAAAATAAATGTATATCAATATAAAATCCAACAAATTCTCCACGCATAAAAATTAATGTAATTTAAAATCTCGAAATGAAAAAAATCTCCAACAAATTTCGACTCACATTGAAACTAATTGCCAGTTTGATGTGTTTTAAAAATGTACAACCCATTTCTCATTACTGATAGGCCATTTTCTCGGCCAGCCGAATGAAGCTCTCCTTGTCTTGAAAGATTTTCAGCCCAACAGGCCTAACAAAGCGACTTACTTGGCAAATCACAAAAAAACTGGGCTGTGGCCGTGTACCCATTGTATCGGCTGTCCACATACAAGTACTCTTCCGATGGAAGTCGGTCGTTGACCACATTGACCACGCCACGCCGAGAGCACCAAAGGCGGTGGACGACGGCGAGGCCTAGGAAGGGACGACGCGGAGCCGGGAAGACGCGGCAGTGGATGCCCACGCAGAGGAGTACGAGGTTCACTTGGTTCACCAAGCGGCGTGAGGCTGCCGTCACCGTAGAATAACAGGGGTGCAGGTGAGTAGAGGATACCCTGGGCCAGCGGTGGGAGTAGTAGGGGCGGTGAGGCCTCATGCATCATCCCGGCCACGAGAGGCAGGAGCACACGGCACGACCGGCGCTGCTTTGGGCGGCTCGAACAAGAAGACCAGAGGTTGAAGAAGCACTATGGCCATTAGATGGACATCATACGGTCACTGGAGCTAGAATTGTTCATATTGACTAAGTTGACAAAGCCCTCCGTCCTCGTCAACTTAGTAGACCCACAAGTCAGCCACCCACTATGGTGCGTCCTAGCTAGCAGGGGTTATTCATTTTTTGGTGCGTAATAAGGAGACACTTCCTTGCGTGCGAAGATATAGCTGGTGGATCCGACCTGTCAGCGGGGGGAACATTTTTTTCACGAAATACAGAATCCCTTCCCACGTACAGTGCACGTACAGTGCGTAATAAGGAGGAACTTTCCTTGCGTGCGACCATGGACCTCGTGGGTCCCAGCCGTCAGGCTCTCCACGTACAGTCCTCTTCCGATGACTCTTGTATGTTGACCACGCCGCGCCGAGCGAACCGAGGCGGTGGACGATGGCGAGGCCCCAGACTCGAACGACCCGGAGATGGGGAAGACGCGGCAGTGGAGTCGCAGACGGAGAGGAGTGGGAAACTTGACTGGTTCGGGTGCGGGGTGGGCCTACACTCGGCAGAGAATAATAGGAGGTGCGGAGTGGAGCGATAGCCTGGCCGTCGGCGGCGTAGCGTTTTGCTGAGGAGCGCAAAACAACGCCGCTGGACGCCGAAGGCTGGAGCAGGCGGTTCCGGCGGCGCCAGGGGAAGAAGACGAGAGATTGAAGAAGAATGCCGGCCGTTGGATGTAAATCCAACGCCTTCTTAGGCCTCGACCTACTGGCCCACATGTCAGCCAGTCCATTTGTTTTCTTAGTCCATTTGGTGGGCTGGGTGAAACAATGATGTAGCATCTATGCAGCCCGTTCAAATCCCATTTGCATTTTTCCCGAAATGTGCGGACTTGCTGGGCTGGGTGAAAATATCATGTTGGGCTAGACGGAGAAATGTTATAAAAACATAAACACATGATTGCACGTCAGTAAAATCTTTGCAAGCTTATGTACGCAATCACTAGGAGTTAACTTGCCAAGTTATATATAAACAATTATTATTATTATTTTGTAAGAACTTTCAACTTATGAAATAAAATATCATTTTAATTTGATGAGTTAATAGTACTTGGGGTATTATTATTTTTTAGGCTAGACGTGGGTCAGTTGAGTTGGTTCTAGGGGAAAGTACTGGGAGAAAACTCAGTTTACATCGAAAAAGAAAGTGGGAGAAAATTCAGAGACCTGCTGGGTCCACCTGAGGAGGGGAATATGTTGGGAGGAAGGAGATTCAAAGCACGGCAGCCGAGTGAACTAGTTTTTTTAACGGACAAGTGAAATAGCCACTAAAAAAAGCAATCAGGTTAATGGGTTCTTAAAAGAAATATTTCGGACAAAACAAATAATTACGACACATAGGCTAATGCATGAAACACTCAGATGATAAAGGTGCTTATAAACAGATAAAGTACAACATCTAGACCTTCCTGGCATGCTTGATCATGACGTTGCGGCTGTCCGTGTACTCGTCGGTTACGGGAAGCAGACACGCCCTCATGTCCAAGATCTGCCTGTACATGTCGTAGCATGCGTATGCGTCCTTGGCCGCGTAGGTTATGTAGGCTAGATTCAGAGGTACCTCCCATGTGTTCAGGTCGTCTTCTTTCATGTTGGCATATCAGGGGTCGATGATGGTCTCAGCGAGGTCAACCACGGAGTCCTTCTCCTGCCCGTTGCTGATGATCTTGTATTGCTTCTGGATGTCGACAAGCTTGTTGCACCAGATGGCCGAATCGTCACGTTCTTCCTTCTCTCCACCGTAGCGAAGGTGCGATGGCGCTGCCGATGAAACGGGCGAATGCTCCAGAACCTGGTGCAGCCATAGGACTGAGGCGAGGCAGAGCTTCACCGAGTCCGTATCGTTGGTGTACATCACATTCAACTTGGTACAGCCATAGGACTGAATGGTGAACTCAAAGGGGAACTCCTTGCTGAAGTCCATATCCAGCAGGCTCACCCCTTGGATCGCTATTGGAGTCTCTTCGAGTGAACGAGTGTGTAGGCGGCGGCAACAGTTCGTTTTTCAGCTCTTGGGGAACTGGATTCAACAGTAAGCTGAGTGTGTACAGGCGACAACAGTTACTACCCCTCCCTCGTCCGCTGCACACCCGGCAGAAGATGCATCCTCGGTGCATTCAAGCGCCTCCATTAAGAAAACCTACTCCGCCACACGCCGGTTCACGAGCTGGTCTGTATTGGTCTTGTAATAACAGGAGTTAGTGGTCACTTTACTTAAATTTAATTTGCTTTAATAGAAATTTATACTTAAAACAAGCAATGCATTCGCTCGTTCTATCAGTGCCACAGTATCAACATGCACACCAATTAGAATTATTATTCTCAGGACGCACACGATCAACACATTTGTCGCACTTTCACAAAGATAATACTACCAAGTTTGAACTGTTTGTTATGGTTGTTGTTCTTTGCATCATCATGCCGTGTTTCCCAGCTTGCAAGATTCAGAACCAACAAATAAGATCCTAATAATAAGTACAACAAAGATGCCTACACATCTCATTGATTCCCAGCTTGCAAGATTCAGAACCAACAAATAAGATCCAAATAATAAGTACAACAAAGATGCCTACACATCTCATTGATTCCCAGCTTGCAAGATTTAGAACCAACAAATAGGATTCAAATAATAAGTACAACAAAGATGCCTACACATCTCACTGATTCCCAGCTTGCAAGATTCAGAACCAACCCAATAGAGCCTTTTGATAAAGTGAATATCGGGATTAAATTCATCTTGGCTAGCCATGCCATACAATTGAAGAACTTGGTGAATGCTCTTGACCGTCACAACATCTGTAGTTGAGTATTCCTGTTTGCACAACACAAACAAGGAGACAGGAGAGCATGATTTCGCTTTAATAGCGGCCTCCTTGAACTCAACCTCCAGCTCTACTTGGATGAGGTCTGCCTGGAGTTCCATGATTCAATTCATGCGCCTTTTTCTACAGTTCACCTGAAATGAAGCAAAGATTGCATCATTCAGCTAGCAAGAAGTACTTGCTCTTGTGAGCTGGCAGGTTCTTCTTTAGTAGTTGCACTAAAATTGAGGAACATTAAGGTTGGCTGTCCAGCTCATGTAAGGTGCATATAATTTTCTTATCCTTTTGTGCAGTTCCACTAAAATAAAGTGCCATTGTGGTGACAGTGACGGCTCCATCTTGCAAAGGCTAATAAAATGTTGCACAAGATTACCAGCAGAACTTGACGGAGATTTTGGAAACTCCAATCACCATTTTGTGCAGTTCCAACAAAATTGAGAAATGTTGCCCACGTGACATTTTAGTTGAACTGCACAAGACACTCATTAAAAAAAAGTGTTTTGTGCAGTTCACCAAAAGGTCACAATAGCGACAAGGTGAAATGGATATCCCTATCTGCACAAAAAGATAGAAAGTAAACTATTGCTGGTCAATAAGAATATACGAAACATATACAAAATGAAAAGAAGCATCTTAATTATGTTCATGGCAATCACGCAAGGACAGTAGAAATTTTAAAACTTCAGCAATGCTTCATGTTACCAGAAGCATTACGATCAACAATGAGATTCCTCAAATATGGGATTACTTTAATGGTGGCATTGATTGTTACCAGAAGAAGTAAATCAACAGCAGCTAAAGAGTTGGTTTAAGGGCATGGGACCGTGGGGACACCAGGACACTCAGCAGCGTAAAGGAGCAACTTACTTATCATACCGGGGAAAACAGCAGGAGTTCCATTTGTAACACAGTTTAATTGCATCTTATCACTGGAGGCATTAGATTAACAATAACACTGGTTAGACATGTCCCTAAGGTAACAGTGTGATCGCTTCATTTTACATGCGCCCTTACATTAACAATAACAAAAGGTTGGTATAAGAACATGCGACAGTGGACGCATCAGCACAATGTACCTACAAGGAGGCATAAAGTGGTGATGCCGAGTTTGTTCATGCTATGTGAGGGCAGCAAACCTAATCCTGGAGACCTTGTACTATGTGAGGGCAGCAAATCTAATCCTGGAGACCTTTTACAATGTGAGGGCAGCAAATCTAACCACGAGACCTTTTACTATGTGAGGGCAGCAAATCTAATCTCGAGACCTTTTACTATGTGAGGGCAGCAAATCTAATCCTGAGACCTTTTACTATGTGAGGGCAGCAAATCTAATCCTCGAGACCTTTTACTATGTGAGGGCAGCAAATCTAATCTCGGAGACCTTTTACTATGTGAGGGCAGCAAATCTAATCTCGAGACCTTTTACTATGTGATGGCAACAAATCTAATCTGGACATACTCTGTTGACTTGTCCACCACCGCCACTTTCTATCCTTTTTTCAACCAATAATAGATTTGTTCCTTATCCAGTTTGTACCGCGTTTTCCCATTATTTCCCTTTTCAACCAAGTGACCGGTTGGGTATCCGGTCTCTACTACTTTCACCATATTATTTCCTCTTTTAATCAAGTCCTAGATTCATGCTACAACTTTCCCCCCTTTCTTCGTTGTTTGAAAAAAGCCCTAGATTCGAATGCATGAAGTAGCTTTACCTCTAATAATACTAAAAATTTAGGTGGCTTTGGAAGAGCTGATGGGAGTAGAAAAAGATGCACATGCAGACACATGGGGAGCTGGGGCGAGAGCAAGGCCGCTTTCGAAGAACTTATACCTGAGGGTCGCCAGGATGTCGGCGGCAGGGTGGATCTGCGGACAATACGGCAGGGAGGAAGAAGGGTCGGAGGACCTCCAGAGCCGGCGCTGTGTCGGAGAGAATGGCACAGGCAGAGGATCAGGCCCCTCCGGCAGCTGTGGGTTTCCTCCCTCGGCGGTGATGACCGCGTGAACGATGCACCTTTTAGTCCTCTACACACACCGGCCGAAGGGATCCGGCCGGATCTGTGACCAGCGGTGAGTAGAGAGAAAGTGTCGCTACCGCTATCTTGTTTATATTTGGAGAGGATGAGAGAATGAAGAGGGCAACCCTAGTAAAGCAAGCGCTCAGGCCCCCGCGTCCATATATAGTGGAGTGATTATCTTTTTTCTCTCCACAACAAGCGTTTCAATTTCTGTACGTGGCATTAAAGAAAAGAAACTCTCTATTTAACTCCTACTTACTACTAGTAGTACTACAGTATTGTTCACTTGTGCTCCCCGCCCCTCCATTCAATGAACAACCCCACGGGTGAATAAACATACAGTAAGTACTGTATTTATATAGAACAAACAAGCTCGAACTATTTTTGAGTAGTTAAAAGTTGAGGTCGGGGCTATTCCCGGGCAGTACGCGCAGCAGTTTTCGGGCAGGCGGTTTGACAGAGAGACGAGGAGGGTGAGCAAGTGGGGCTGTGCGATTTGATGGCGCGTTACTGCTGGAAAGACTTGTGATATGACCACTCACTATCTATATCTATATCTATACCCTTATAAAAAACGAGTTGGCGATGATGGTGTGCCTGCCATCTCGTATCTGAACCGTATGATCTATATCCGACGGATAGAAAGCAAACTATGATAATTTTTCAAAAGATACCGCACCTCTCTCCACATCATTATCTCCGCAACCTCATTGCTCAGCAATTAAAAAGGAATAAGTCTCTGGAACAATCTAGCATGCATGGTGGCGCTGCACTGTCGGGCGCCTGGCCCATCCCCATGCCTCCGCCCATTCCGACCACCAGTCACCACCATGCTCCACTCCTCCTCGCCTTATCTCTCATCTTTCATTTTTTCGATGACATTCTCGAGATACAAGTTTTCCGATAAAATTCTCGAGATATCATTAGTTTTTACACATGGGATTACTCCAGCATGGGTCAATCACAACAGGTGTTTTGTAAAAAAATGCATATTGATGTTCCGTGCAATGCACGAGAATCTTGCTTGTAATTATATAACGCAAATCATGAGCAGGAAGTGACATTTTTTTGACACAATGATGTCTACTACACAACCTTCTTCTTGTAGACGTTGTTGGGCCTGCAAGTGCACAGGTTTGTAGGACAGTAGCAAATTTCCCTCAAGTGGATGACCTAAGGTTTATCAATCCGTAGGAGGCGTAGGATGAAGATGGTCTCTCTCAAGCAACCCTGCAACCAAATAACAAAGAGTCTCTTGTGTCCCCAACACACCCAATACAATGGTAAATTGTATAGGTGCACTAGTTCGGCAAACAGATGGTGATACAAGTGCAATATGGATGGTAGATAAAGGTATTTGTAATCTGAAATAATAAAAACAGCAAGGTAACAAATGATAAACGTGAGCGTAAACGGTATTGCAATGATAGGAAACAAGGCCTAGGGTTCATACTTTCACTAGTGCAAGTTCTCTCAACAATAATAACATAGATAGATCATATAAAAATCCCTCAACATGCAACAAAGAGTCACTCCAAAGCCACTAATAGCGGAGAACAAACAAAGAGATTATGGTAGGGTACGAAACCACCTCAAAGTTATTCTTTCCAATCAATCCGTTGGGCTATTCCTATAAGTGTCACAAACAGCCCTAGAGTTCGTACTAGAATAACACCTTAAGATACAAATCAACCAAAACCCTAATGTCACCTAGATACTCCAATGTCACCTCAAGTATCCGTGGGCATGATTATACGATATGCATCACACAATCTCAGATTCATCCAACCAACACAAAGTACTTCAAAGAGTGCCCCAAAGTTTCTACCGAGAGTCAAGAACGATGTGACAACCCCTATGCATAGGTTCATGGGCGGAACTCGCAAGTTGGTCACCAAAACATACATCAAATGGCACATGATATCCCATTGTCACCACAGATAAACACGGCAAGACATACATCAAGTGTTCTCATAAAAGACTCAATCCGATAAGATAACTTCAAAGGGGAAACTCAATTCATCACAAGAGGGTAGAGGGGAGAAACATCATAAGATCCAACTACAATAGCAAAGCTCGGATACATCAAGATCGTGCCATAGAGGGAACATGAGAGAGAACACGAGAGAGAGAGAGAGATCAAACACATAGCTCTTTGGTACATACCCTCAGCCCCGAGGGTGAACTACTCCCTCCTCGTCATGGATAGCACCGGGATGATGAAGATGGCCACCGGTGATGGGTTCCCCCTCCGTGGTGCCTAACAGGCTCGAGAGGTTTTGGTGGCTACAGAGGCTTGCGGCGCGGAACTCCCGATCTATCTTCTGTTCTGGAAGTTTTAGAGTATGTAGGTATATATGGGTGCAGAAGTGCGCCCGGTGGAGCTACGGGGCCCCACGAGGCGGCGCGCCCTAGGGGTGGGCGCGCCCCCACCCTCGTGAGCACCTCCCGTATCTTCTGACGTGGAGTCCAAGTCCATCAGGTGGGTTTCCTTCCAAAAATAACTTCTCTAGTTGATTTCGTTCCGTTTTGACTCCGTCTGATATTCCTTTTCCTCGAAACACTAAAATAGGCATAAAAGAGCAAATCTGGGCTGGGCCTCCGGTTAATAGGTTAGTCCCAAAAATAATATAAAAGTGGAAAATAAAGCCCAATATGGCCCAAAACAGTAGATAATATAGCATGAAGAAATCAAAAATTATAGATACATTGGAGACATATCAAGCATCCCCAAGCTTAATTCATGCTCGTCCTCGAGTAGGTAAATGATAAAAAAGATAATTTTTGACGCGGAGTGGTACTTGGCATAATTTCGACGTAATTCTTCTTACTTGTGATATGAATATTCAGATCCGAAAGATTCAAGACAAAAGTTCATATTGACATAAAAATAATAATACTTCAAGCATACTAATCAAAGTAATCATGTCTTCTCAAAATAGCATGGCAAAAGAAAGTTCATCCGTACAAAATCATATAGTTAGGCTATGCTTCATTTTTGTCACACAAAGATGTTCCCAACTTATATACCCCCGATGACAAGCCAAGCAGTTGTTTCATACTTAAATAATCTCAAACTTTTTCAACCTTCACGCAATACATGAGCGTGAGCCATGGATATAGCACTATGGGTGGAATAGAATATGATGATGGGGATTGTGTGGAGAAGACAAAAAGGAGAAAGTCTCACATTGACGAGGATAATCAACGGGCTATGAAGATGCCCATCAATTGATGTCAACATGAGGAGTAGGGATTGCCATGCAACGGATGCACTAGAGCTATGAATGCTCAACAAAAGAAAACTAGTGGGTGTGCATCCAACTTGCTTGCTCATGAAGACCTAGGGCATTTGAGGAAGCCCATCGAGGAATATACAAGCCAAGTTCTATAATGAAAAATTCCCACTAGTATGAAAAAGACAACTTATGAGACTCACTATATGAAAAACATGGTGCTACTTTGAAGCACAATATATGAGACTTCGCTACATGAAGAACAAGGTGCTACTTTGAAGCACAAGTGTGGTAAGAGGATAGTAACATTGCCCTTTTATTTATTTTCTTTTTTGGGCCTTTCTTTTTTGGCCTTTCTCTTTTTTGGGCAATGCTCTAATAATGATGATCATCACACTTTTATTGATTACAACATAAGGATTACAACTCAAAACTAGAACAAGATATGGCTCTATATGAATGCCTCCGTGATGTACCGGGATGGTGCAATGAATCAAGAGTGACATGTATGAAAAATAATGCATGGTGGCTTTGCCAAAAATACGATGTCAACTACATGATCATGCAATGGCAAAATGACAAAAGTAAAGTATGTCATGATGATGAACAGAACGGTTGAAAGTTGCATGGCAATATATCTCGGAATGGCTATGGAAATGCCATAATAGGTAGGTATGGTGGCTGTTTTGAGGAAGATATAAGGAGGTTTATGTGTGATAGAGCGTATCATATCATGGGGTTTGGATGCACCGGCGAAGTTTGCACCAACTCTCAAGATGAGAAAGGGCAATGCACGGTACCGAAGAGGCTAGCAAAGGCGGAAAGGTAAAAGTGCATATAATCCATGGACTCAAAATTAGTCAAAAGAACTCATATACTTATTGCAAAAATTTATAAGTCATCAAAAATCAAGTACTACGCGCATGCTCCTGGGGGGATAGATTGGTAGGAAAAGACCATCGCTCGTCCCCGACCGCCACTCATAAGGATGCACAAGCCAGGTACACTTCATGTTTCAAATTTGTTACACAACTTTAACCATATGTGCATGCTACGGGACTTGCTAACTTCAACACAAGTATTTCTCAAATTCACAACTACTCAACTAGCATGACTCTAATATCACCATCTTCATATCTCAAAACAATCATCAAGCATCAAACTTCTCTTAGTATTCAACACACTCATAAGAATTCTTACAAATCTTGTATGCTTAGCATATTAGGATTATTTAAGCAAATTACCATGCTATTTAAGACTCTCAAAATAATGTAAGTGAAGCATGAGAGTTCATCTATTTATTCAAAATAAAACTACCACCATGCTCTAAAAGATATAAGTGAAGCACTAGAGCAAACGACAAACTACTCCAAAAAGGTATGAGTGAAGATCAATGAGTAGTCGAATAATTGTGCAACTATGTGAAGACTCTCTAACATTTAAGAATTTCAGATCTCGATTCTTTATTCAAACAGCAAGCAAATCTAAATAAAATGACAATGCAAGGATAGCACAACTCATGTGAAGAAGCAAAAACTTAGGCTCAACCGATACTAACCGATAGTTGTTGAAGAAGAAAGGTGGGATGCCAACGGGGGCATCCCCAAGCTTAGATGCTTGATACTACTTGAAATAATATCTTGGGGTGCCTTGGGCATCCCCAAGCTTGAGCTTTTGTGTCTCCTTAATTCCTCTCATATCATGGTTTCTCTTTTTATCAAAAGCTTCATTCACAACAAACTCAACAAGAACTCGTGAGATAGGTTAGTATAAACCAATGCAAAACCTTATCATTTCCTACTGTAACAAATCACTAACATTATTATTGAACATTGCATACTAAATGCCTCTGTATATATAATACTCCTATCCTCAAATAGAATCATTAAACAAGCAAGCATATGCAAACAATGCAAACATAGCAGCAATCTGCCAAAACAGTATATTCTGTAAAGAATGCAAGATTAATCATACTTACCTAACTCAAAAAATTATGAACTAGAATTCCCACTGTAATAAATTTATCAGAGCTCAATATGCAAAAATATTCAACATTATACCACTCTCTTACTTTTCTAGGGAATTTTTGCAACAGCGTTAAACTTTACATTTTCAAACAGCAACATGTATACTAGCAAAATAAGCATGGCAAAGGCTATCCTTGACTTTTTATTGAAACTAGAGATGCTAAACACTAATCTAAATAACAGCAAGCAAATACTAACAAAATAAAATGACGCTCCAAGCAAAACACATATCATGTGGTGAATAAAAATATAGCTCCAAGTAAAGTTACCGATGAACGAAGACGAAAGAGGGGATGCCTTCCGGGGCATCCCCAAGCTTAGGCTCTTGGTTGTCCTTAAATATTACCTTGGGGTGCCTTGGGCATCCCCAAGCTTAGGCTCTTTCCACTCCTTATTCCATAGTCCATCGAATCTTTACCCAAAACTTGAAAACTTCACAACACAAAACTTAACAGAAAACTCGTGAGCTCCGTTAGTGAAAGAAAACAAAACACCACTTCATGGTACTGTAATGAACTCATTATTTATTTATATTGGTGTTAAACCTACTGTATTCCAACTTCTCTATGGTTTATAAACTATTTTACCAGCCATAGATTCATCAAAATAAGCAATCAACACAATGAAAACAGAATCTGTCAAAAACAGAACAGTCTGTAGTAATCTGTAGCTAATGCAAACTTCTGGAACTCCAAAAATTATAATATAAATTGGTGGACCTGAGTAATTTTTCTAGTAATCATATGCAAAAAGAATAAACTAAATAGAACTGTCCAGTAAAAAGTTCTAGCTAATCTCGTGAGCGCTAAAGTTTCTGTTTTTTACAGCATGAGCATAAAGACTTCACCCAAGTCTTCCCAAAGGTTCTACTTGGCACAAACACTAATTAAAACATAAAACCACATCTAAACAGAAGATATATGGATTATTTATTCCTAAACAGAACCAAAAAGCAAGAAACTAAAATAAAATTGGGTTGCCTCCCAACAAGCGCTATCGTTTAACGCCCCTAGCTAGGCATTATGATTTCAATGATGCTCACATAAAAGATAAGAATTGAAACATAAAGAGAGCATCATGAAGAATATGACTAGCACATTTAAATCTAACCCACTTCCTATGCATAGGTATTTTGTGAGCAAACAACTTATGGTAACAATAATCAACTAGCATAGGAAGGCAAAACAAGCATAACTTCAAAACTTTAAGCACATAGAGAGGAAACTTGATATTATTGCAATTCCTACAAGCATATATTCCTCCCTCATAATAATTTTCAGTAAGATCATGAATGAATTCAAAAATATAACCAGCACCTAAAGCATTCTTTTCATGATCTACAAGCATAGAAAATTTACTACTCTCCACATAAGCAGATTTCTTCTCATGAATAGTAGTGGGATCAAACTCAATAAAATAACTATCATGTGATTGAAAATTAAGATCAAGATGACAAGTTTCATGGTTATCATTATTCTTTAAAGCATACATGTCATCACAATAATCATCATAGATAGGAGGCATGCTTTCATCGTAGTAAATTTGCTCATCAAAGCTTGGGGGACAAAAAATATCGTCTTCATCAAACATAGCTTCCCCAAGCTTGTGGCTTTGCATATGATTAGCATCATGGGTATTCAAGGAATTCATACTAAAAACATTGCAATCATGCTCATCATTCAAATATTTCGTGCCAAACATTCTAATGCATTCTTCTTCTAACACTTTGGCACAATTTTCCTTTCCATCATTCTCACGAAAGATATTAAAAAGACGAAGCGTATGAGACAGACTCAATTCCAATTTTTTTGTAATTTTCTTTTATAGACTAACTAGTGCTAAAACAAGAAACAAAAAGATTCGATTGCAAGATCTGAAGATATACTTTCACTTACCTAGCCTCCCCGGCAACGGCGCCAGAAAAGAGCTTGATGTCTACTACACAACCTTCTTCTTGTAGACGTTGTTGGGCCTGCAAGTCTGCAGGTTTGTAGGACAGTAGCAAATTTCCCTCAAGTGGATGACCTAAGGTTTATCAATCAGCGGGAGACGTAGGATGAAGATGGTCTCTCTCAAGCAACCCTGCAACCAAATAACAAAGAGTCTCTTGTGTCCCCAACACACCCAATACAATGGTAAATTGTATAGGTGCACTAGTTCGGCAAACAGATGGTGATACAAGTGCAATATGGATGGTAGATAAAGGTATTTGTAATCTGAAATAATAAAAACAGCAAGGTAACAAATGATAAACGTGAGCGTAGACGGTATTGCAATGATAGGAAACAAGGCCTAGGGTTCATACTTTCACTAGTACAAGTTCTCTCAACAATAATAACATAGATAGATCATATAACAATCCCTCAACATGCAACAAAGAGTCACTCCAAAGCCACTAATAGCGGAGAACAAGCGAAGAGATTATGGCAGGTACGAAACCACCTCAAAGTTATTCTTTCCAATCAATCCGTTGGGCTATTCCTATAAGTGTCACAAACAGCCCTAGAGTTCGTACTAGAATAACACCTTAAGATACAAATCAACCAAAACCCTAATGTCACGTAGATACTCCAATGTCACCTCAAGTATCCGTGGGCATGATTATACGATATGCATCACACAATCTCGGATTCATCCAACCAACACAAAGTACTTCAAAGAGTGCCCCAAAGTTTCTACCGGAGAGTCAAGAACGTGTGCCAACCCCTATGCATAGGTTCATGGGAGGAACCCGCAAGTTGGTCACCAAAACATACATCAAGTGGCACGTGATATCCCATTGTCACCACAGATAAACACGGCAAGACATACATCAAGTGTTCTCATAAAAGACTCAATCCGATAAGATAACTTCAAAGGGGAAACTCAATTCATCACAAGAGAGTAGATTGGGAGAAACATCATAAGATCCAACTACAATAGCAAATCTCGGGATACATCAAGATCGTGCCATAGAGGGAACACGAGAGAGAGAGAGAGAGATCAAACACATAGCTACTGGTACATACCCTCAGCCCCGAGGGTGAACTACTCCCTCCTCGTCATGGATAGCGCCGGGATGATGAAGATGGCCACCGGTGATGGGTTCCCCCTCCGGCAGGGTGCCGGAACAGGGTCCCGAGAGGTTTTTGGTGGCTACAGAGGCTTGCGGCGGCGGAACTCCCGATCTATCTTCTGTTCTGGAAGTTTTAGGTGCACGAGGTATATATGGAGTGCAGGGGTACGTCGGTGGAGCTACGGGGCCCCACGAGGCAAGGGGCGCGCCTGTGGGTGGGCGCCCCACCCTCGTGAGCACCTCCCGTATCTTCTGACGTGGAGTACAAGTCCATCAGGTGGGTTTCCTTCCAAAAATAACTTCTCCCGTTGATTTCGTTCCGTTTTGACTCCGTCTGATATTCTTTTTCCTCGAAACACTGAATAGGCATAAAACAGCAAATCTGGGCTGGGCCTCCGGTTAATAGGTTAGTCCCAAAAATAATATAAAAGTGGAAAATAAAGCCCAATATTGCCCAAAACAGTAGATAATATAGCATGGAGCAATCAAAAATTATAGATACGTTGGAGACGTATCACACAACCACGTTAACATGGCCACGTAAATCGCTAGCTAAAGTTGTTGGGGAACGTAGTAATTTCAAAAAAAATTCCTACGCACACACAGGACCATGGTGATGGCATAGCAACGAGAGGGGAGAGTGTATGTCCACGTACCCTCGTAGACCGTAAGCGGAAGCGTTATAACAACGCGGTTGATGTAGTCGACGTCTTCACGATCCGACCGATCCAAGTACCGAACGCACGGCACCTCCGAAGTTCTGCACACGTTCAGCTCGATGACGATCCCGGACTCCGATCCAGCAAAGTGTCGGGATGAGTTCCACAAGACGACGGCGGCGTGGTGACGGCGATGATGCTCCACTGACGTAGGGCTTCGCCTAAGCTCCATGACGATATGACCGAAGTGGAATATGGTGGAGGGGGCACCGACACGGCTAAGGAACGATCCGTAGATCAACTTGTGTGTCCATGGGGTGCCCCTGCCCCGTATATAAAGGATGGAGGGAGGAGGAGGCCGGCCCTAGGAGGGGCGCCATGGGGAGTCCTACTCCCACCGGAGTAGGATTCCCCTTCCTAGTCCAACTAGGAGTCCTTCCATGTATTAGGAGTAGGAGACAAGGAAGGGAAGAGAGAAGGGAAGGAAGGAGGGTGCGGCCCTCCCCAGTCAATTCGGACTAGGCCATGGGCGCGGCCTGCCCTAGGCAGCCCTCTCTCTTTCCCGCAGGGCCCAATAAGGCCCAATACTTCTTCCCGGCGAATTCCCGTAACTCTCCGGTACTCAAAAATACCGAATCATTCGAACCTTTCCGAACTCCGAATATAGTCGTCCAATATATCGATCTTTACGTCTCGATCATTTCGAGACTCCTCGTCATGTCCCCGATCTCATCTGGGACTCCGAACTCCTTCGGTACATCAAAACTCATAAACTCATAATATAACTGTCATCGAAACCTTAAGCGTGCGGACCCTACGGGTTCGAGAACTATGTAGACATGACCTAGAACTATTCTTGGTCAATAACCAATAGCGGAACCTGGATGCTCATATTGGCTCCTACATATTCTACGAAGATCTTTATCGGTCAAACCGCATAACAACATACGTTGTTCCCTTTGTCATCGGTATGTTACTTGCCCGAGATTTGATCGTCGGTATCCAATACCTAGTTCAATCTCGTTACCGCAAGTCTCTTTACTCGTTACGTAATGCATCATTCCGTAACTAACTCATTAGCTACATTGCTTGCAAGGCTTATAGTGATGTGCATTACCGAGAGGGCCCAGAGATACCTCTCCGACAATCAAAGTGACAAAACCTAATCTCGAAATACGCCAACCCAACATGTACCTTTGGAGACACCTGTAGTACTCCTTTATAATCACCCGATTACGTTGTGACGTTTGGTAGCACCAAAGTGTTCCTCCGTAAACGGGAGTTGCATAATCTCATAGTTACAGGAACATGTATAAGTCATGAAGAAAGCAATAGCAACATACTAAGCGATCAAGTGCTAGGCTAACGGAATGGGTCATGTCAATCAGATCATTCTCCTAATGATGTGATCCCGTTAATCAAATGACAACTCATGTCTATGGTTAGGAAACGTAACCATCTTTGATTAACGAGCTAGTCAAGTAGAGGCATACTAGTGACACTGCTTTGTCTATGTATTCACACATGTATTATGTTTCCGGTTAATACAATTCTAGCATGAATAATAAACATTTATCATGATATAAGGAAATAAATAATAACTTTATTATTGCCTCTAGGGCATATTTCCTTGATCTCCCACTTGCACTAGAGTCAATAATCTAGATCACATCACCATGTGATTAACATCGATAGTTCACATCATCATGTGATTAACACCCATAGTTCACATCGCCATGTGACCAACACCCAAAGGGTTTACTAGTTTCAGTAATCTAGTTCACATCGCTATGTGATTAACACCCAAAGAGTACTAAGGTGTGATCATGTTTTGCTTGTGAGAGAATCTTAGTCAACGGGTCTTTCATATTCAGATCCGTTATGTATTTTGCAATTTTCTATGTCTACAATGCTCGCACGGAGCTACTCTAGCTAATTGCTCCCACTTTCAATATGTATCTAGATCGAGACTTAGAGTCATCCAGATCGGTGTCAAAACTTGCATCGACGTAACCCTTTACTTATAACCATTTGTCACTTCCATAATCGAGAAACATATCCTTATTCCACTAAGGATAATTTTGACCGCTGTCCAGTGATCTACTCCTAGATCACTATTGTACTCCCTTGACAAACTCAGTGTAGGGTATACAATAGATCTGGTACACAGCATGGCATACTTTATAGAACCTATGGCCAAGGCATAGGGAATGACTTTCATTCTCTTTCTATCTTCTGCCGTGGTCGGGTTTTGAGTCTTACTCAATTTCACACCTTGTAACACAGTGCAAGAACTCTTTCTTTGACTGTTCCATTTTGAACTACTTCAAAATCTTGTCAAGGTATGTACTCATTGAAAAAACTTATCAAGCGTCTTGATCTATCTCTATAGATCTTGATGCTCAATATGTAAGCAGCTTCACCGAGGTCTTTCTTTGAAAAACTCCTTTCAAATACTCCTTTATGCTTTGCAGAATAATTCTACATTATTTCCGATCTACAATATGTCATTCACATATACTTATCAGAAATGCTGTAGTGCTCCCACTCACTTTCTAGTAATTACAGGCTTCACCGCAAGTCTGTATAAAACTATATGCTATGATCAACTTATCAAAGCATGTATTCCAACTCGAGATGCTTGCACCAGTCCATAGATGGATCCTTTGGAGCTTGCATATTTTGTTAGCACCTTTAGGATTGACAAAACCTTCCGGTTGCATCATATACAACTCTTCTTTAATAAATCCATTAAGGAATGCAGTTTTGTTTATCCATTTGCCAGATTTCATAAAATGCGGCAATTGCTAACATGATTCAGACAGACTTAAGCATAGATACGAGTGAGAAACTCTCATCGTAGTCAACATCTTAAACTTGTCGAAAACCTTTTTGCGACAATTCTAGCTTTGTAGACAGTAACACTACTATCAGCGTCCGTCTTCCTCTTGAAGATCCATTTATTTAACATGGCTTGCTGATCATCGAGCAAGTCAATCAAACTCCATACTTTTGTTCTCATACATGGATCATGTCTCAGATTTTATGGCCTCAAGCCATTTCGCGGAATCTGGGCTCATCATCGCTTCCTCATAGTTCGTAGGTTCATCATGGTCTAGTAACATGACTTCCAGAACATGATTACCACACCACTCTGGTGCGGATCTTACTCTGGAAGACCTACGAGGTTCTGTAGTAACTTGATCTGAAGTTTCATGATCAATATCATTAGCTTCCTCACTAATTGGTGTATTTGTCATAGGAACTGATTTCTATGATGAACTACTTTCCAATAAGGGTACAGGTACAATTACCTCATCAAGTTCTACTTTCCTCCCACTCACTTCTTCCGAGAGAAACTCCTTCTCTAGAAAGGATCCATTTTTAGCAACGAATATCTTGCCTTCGGATCTGTGATAGAAGGTGTACCCAACTATTTCCTTTGGGTATTCTATGAAGACGCACTTCTCCGATTTGGGTTCGAGCTTATCAGGATGAAACTTTTTCACATAAGCATCGCAGCCCCAAACTTTAAGAAACGTCAACTTGGGTTTCTTGCTAAACCACAGTTCATATGTTGTCGTCCTCAACGGATTTAGATGGTGCCCTTTTTAACGTGAATGCAGCTGTCTCTAATGCATAGCCCCAAAACTATAACGGTAAATCGGTAAGAAACATCATAGATCGCACCATATCAAATAAAGTGCTTATTCTGACGTTCGGACACACCATAACATTGTGGTGTTCGGTGTGGCGTGAGCTGTGAAACTATTCCACATTATTTTAATTGAAGACCAAACTCAGAACTCAATTATTCGTCTTTGCGATTAGATCGCAGAAACTTTATTTTCTTATTACGATGATTTTTCCACTTCACTCTGAAATTCTTTGAACTTTTCAACTATTTCAGACTTATGTTTCATCAAGTAGATATACCCATATCTGCTCAAATCATCTTGTGAAAGTCAGAAAATAACGATACTTGCCACGAGCATCAACACTCATTGGATCGCATACATCGGTATGTATTATTTCCAATAAGTCAAGAGCTTGTTCCATTGTTCGGAGAAGCGGAGTTTTAGTCATCTTGCCCAAACGGCACGGTTCATAAGCATCAAATGATTCATAATCAAGTGATTCTAAAAGTCCATCGGCATGGAGTTTTCTTCATGCGCTTTACACCAATATGACCTAAACGGCAGTGCCACAAATAAGTTGCACTATCATTATTAACTTTGCATCTTTTGGTTTCAATATTATGAATATGTGTATCACTATGATCGAGATCCAATGAATCATTTTCATTGGGTGTGTAACCATATAAGGTTTTATTCATGTAAACAGAACAACAATTTATTCTCTTACTTAAATGAATAACCGTATTGCAATAAATGTGATCAAATCATACTTATGCTCAACACCAAATAACACTTATTTAGGTTCCATACTAATCCCGAAAGTATAGGGAGTGTGCGATGATGATCATATCAATCTTGGAACTACTTCCAACACTCATCTTCACTTCCCCTTCAACTAGTTTCTGTTCATTCTGCAATTCCCGTTTCAAGTTACTACTCTTAGCAACTGAACCAGTATCAAATACCGAGGGGTTGCTACGAACACTAGTAAAATACACATCAATAATCTGTATATCAAATATACCTTTGTTCACTTTGCCATCCTTCTTATCCGCCAAATACTTGGGGTAGTTCCGCTTCTAGTGACCAGTTCCATTGCAGCAAAAGCACTTAGTCTCTGGCTTAGGTCCAGACTTGGGCTTCTTCACTCGAGCAGCAACTTGCTTGCCGTTCTTCTTGAAGTTCCCCTTCTTCCCTTTGCCCTTTTCCTTGAGACTAGTGGTCTTGTCAATCATCAACACTTGATGCTCTTTCTTGATTTCTACCTTCGTCGATTTCAACATCACGTAAGAGCTCAGAATCGTTTTCGTCATCCCTTGCATACTATAGTTCATCACGAAGTTCTAGTAACTTAGTGTTGGTGACTAGAGAATTATGTCAATCACTATCTTATCCGGAAGATTAACTCCCACTTGATTCAAGCGATTGAAGTACCCGGACAATCTGAGAACATGCTCACTAGTTGAGCGATTCTCTTCCATCTTTTAGCTATAGAACTTGTTGGAGATTTCATATCTCTCAACTCGGTATTTTCTTGAAATATTAACTTCAATTCCTGGAACATCTCATATGGTCCATGACGCTCAAAACGTCTTTGAAGTCCCGATTCTAAGCTGTTAAGTATGGTGCACTAAACTATCAAGTAGTCATCATATTGAGCTAGCCAAACGTTCATAACGTCTACATTTGCTCCTGCAATAGGTCTGTCACCTAGCGGTGCATTAAGGACATAATTCTTCTGTGCAGCAATGAGGATAAACCTCAGATCACGGATCCAATCCGCATCATTGCTACTAACATTTTTCAATACAATTTTCTCTAGGAACACATATAAAAACACAGGGAAGCAACAACGCGAGCTATTGATCTACAACATAATTTGCAAAATACTACCAGGACTAAGTTCATGATAAATTTAAGTTCAATTAATCATATTACTTAAGAACTCCCACTTAGACAGACATCTCTCTAGTCATCTAAGTGATCACGTGATCCAAATCAACTAAACCATAACCGATCATCACGTGAGATGGAGTAGTTTTCAATGGTGAACATCTTATGTTGATCATATCTACTATATGATTCACGCCGACCTTTCGGTCTCCATGTTCCGAGGCCATATCTGCATATGCTAGGCTCGTCAAGTATAACCTGAGTATTCTGCGTGTGCAAAACTGGCTTGCACCCGTTGTAGATGGACGAGAGCTTATCACACCCGATCATCACGTGGTGTCTCGGCACGACGAACTTTGGCAACGGTGCATACTCGTGGAGAACACTACTTGATAATTTTAGTGAGAGATCATCTTAAAATGCTACCACAACCAAAGCAAAATAAGATGCATAAAGGATAAACATCACATGCAATCAATAGAAGTGATATGATATGGCCATCATCATCTTGTGCTTGTGATCTCCATCTCCAGAGCACCGTCGTGATCACCATCGTCACCGGCGCGACACCTTGATCTCCATCGTAGCATCGTTGTCGTTACGCCATCTATTGCTTCTACGACTATCGCTACCGCTTAGTGATAAAGTAAAGCAATTACGTATGCGTTGCATTTCATACAATAAAGCGACAACCATATGGCTCCAACCGATTGCCGATAACCCGGTTACAAAACATGATCATCTCATACAATAAAATATAGCATCACGTCTTGACCATATCACATCACAACATGCCTGCAAAAACAAGTTAGACGTCTTCTACTTTGTTGTTGCAAATTTTACGTGGCTGCTACGGGCTTAGCAAGAACCGTTCTCACCTATGCATCAAAACCACAACGATAGTTTGTCAAATAGACTCCGTTTTAACCTTCGCAAGGACCGGGCGTAGTCACACTCGGTTCAACTAAAGTGAGAGAGACAGACACCCGCCAGCCACCTTTAAGCACGAGTGCT
The DNA here is from genome assembly GCA_021605145.1 of Aegilops bicornis. Lineage (NCBI taxonomy): Eukaryota > Viridiplantae > Streptophyta > Magnoliopsida > Poales > Poaceae > Aegilops > Aegilops bicornis. Next base: position 395,007,193 of record CM038673.1, on the reverse strand, counting down.
CAGAACGGTGAAACCAGTCTCGCGTAAGCGTACGCGTAATGTCGGTCCGGGCCGCTTCATCTCACAATACCGCTGAACCAAAGTATGACATGCTGGTAGGCAGTATGACTTGTATCGCCCACAAATCACTTGTGTTCTACTCGTGCAAAACATCAAACCATAAAAACCTAGGCTCGGATGCCACTGTTAGGGAACGTAGTAATTTCAAAAAATTTCCTACGCACACACAGGACCATGGTGATGGCATAGCAACGAGAGGGAGAGTGTATGTCCACGCACTCGTGAGACCGTGGCGGAAGTGTTATAACAACGCGGTTGATGTAGTCAGACGCTTTCACGATCCGACCGATCCAAGTACCGAACGTCACGGCACCTCCGGAAGTTACGCACACGTTCAGCTCGATGACGATCCCGGACTCCGATCCAGCAAAGTGTCGGGGATGAGTTCCACAAGACGACGGCACAGGACGATGATGATGCTCCACCGACGCAGGGCTTCGCCTAAGCTCCACGACGATATGGTGAAGTGGAATATGGTGGAGGGGGCACCTACACGGCTAAGGAACGATCCGTAGATCAACTTGTGTGTCCATGGGGTGCCCCTGCCCCGTAGATATAAAGGAGGGAGGGAGGAGGAGGCCGGCCCTAGGAGGGGCGGCGCCATGGGGAGTCCTACTCCCACCGGGAGTAGGATTCCCTTTCCTAGTCCAACTAGGAGTCCTTCCATGTATTAGGAGTAGGAGACAAGGAAGGGAAGAGAGAAGGGAAGGAAGGAGGGTGCGGCCCCTCCCTAGTCAATTCGGACTAGGCCATGGGCGCGCGGCCTGCCCTAGGCAGCCCTCTCTCTTTCCCGCAGGCCCAATAAGGCCCAATACTTCTCCCGGCGAATTCCGTAACTCTCCGGTACTCCGAAAAATACCGAATCATTCGAACCTTTCCGAACTCCGAATATAGTCGTCCAATATATCGATCTTTACGTCTCGACCATTTCGAGACTCCTCGTCATGTCCCCGATCTCATCTGGGACTCCGAACTCCTTCGGTACATCAAAACTCATAAACTCATAATATAAGCATCGCCGAAACCTTAAGTGTGCGGACCCTACGGGTTCGAGAACTATGTAGACATGACCTAGAACTATTCTTGGTCAATAACCAATAGCGGAACCTGGATGCTCATATTGGCTCCTACATATTCTACGAAGATCTTTATCGGTCAAACCGCATAACAACATACGTTGTTCCCTTTGTCATCGGTATGTTACTTGCCCGAGATTTGATCGTCGGTATCCAATACCTAGTTCAATCTCGTTACGGCAAGTCTCTTTACTCGTTACGTAATGCATCATTCCGTAACTAACTCATTAGCTACATTGCTTGCAAGGCTTATAGTGATGTGCATTATCGAGAGGGCCCAGAGATACCTCTCCGACAATCGGAGTGACAAAACCTAATCTCAAATCGCCAACCCAACATGTACCTTTGGAGACACCTGTAGTACTCCTTTATAATCACCCGATTACGTTGTGACGTTTGGTAGCACCAAAGTGTTCCTCCGGTAAACGGGAGTTGCATAATCTCATAGTTAGAGGAACATGTATAAGTCATGAAGAAAGCAATAGCAACATACTAAACGATCAAGTGCTAGGCTAACGGAATGGGTCATGTCAATCAGATCATTCTCCTAATGATGTGATCCCGTTAATCAAATGACAACTCATGTCTATGGTTAGGAAACGTAACCATCTTTGATTAACGAGCTAGTCAAGTAGAGGCATACTAGTGACACTGCTTTGTCTATGTATTCACACATGTATTATGTTTCCGGTTAATACAATTCTAGCATGAATAATAAACATTTATCATGATATAAGGAAATAAATAATAACTTTATTATTGCCTCTAGGGCATATTTCCTTCAAAAGTAAATACCATTATATTTATATCCCTATGCAAAAGGTTGAGTACATGTCCGAAGAGTAGAGTCGCACACATGCACTCTGTCTCTCAGAATCTCACACACACACACAGACCAGTTACGTGACGCCCACTTAAGCAGACACGTATGTTACAATTTGTGCACCATGGTACACGTGATGCTGCACATTTATTTAAGCCGAAGGCGAACCCAAACAATAGCTGCATTCATTCCTCCCGCCGCCTCTTCTCAGTCGCCGTCGCCCGGTAGCCATGGCCCGGCGAAGGTAACAACATATGCCATACTCATTGGAGCGACGCTTTAATATGGAAATTTTAGTGGTCATGCATGCATCTTTTTGTGCTAGCTCTCCTATATAAGGGTTGACCGGTCGCTTCCCGTGGACGTGCGTGGGCGGTGGAAGAGGAAGGAGAAGGGAAGCGGGCTATGGAGTAACGTTTTTTACCACAATTTCTTAGGAAACTGAGTGCAATAATTGAGTAGTTTTGCAAACTACCAAGATTACTACCGAAACGATTCAAAACCTATACTCCCTTGCCAGCGCGCGCTTCCCGCGTGAAACGGTCAGCGTCCCCTGGAGCGTCAGTGCCGCATTAATGCCCGGCCAGAGCGGAGGCGACCTATCACTGGCGCCGGCTTTGAAGTGGCGCGACGGCCGAGAGAGCGCCGCTTCCCGGTGCACGCGACTGCTCCGCGTCGAGACTGGCCATAGGCCCTGTTTGGATCCATGGGTTAGAGTTAGTTTGAGCTAGTAGTCGTGAATTACTGGCGCTCCGACCGGGGTGATGCCCCCCTTCCGTTCGCGCTCTAATCTGGTGCATGACACGTCGACCCGGATGCTGGCTCTCCCACAAGTTGGAGTAGTAAGAAGGAGCAAAGAATGATGCGGTATATACTAGTACTATACTACTCAGGTCGGAGGAGTGCGAACCACGTCAGCCCAGTGAACCAAGAAGGCGAACCACGGTAGCCCAGTGAACCAGCAGTAGAAAACAATGTGGTGACATGGCCATAAAAACAATGTGCTACGGTCCACACTGTAGCATGTACAGTAACACTCCTCTTTGTTTGGATCCCTGAGTTAGAGCTAGTTTGGGCTGAAATAGCCTCAAATTATCGAAACAAGAGGGGTTAGTTTGAGCTAGTTTTCTCTAACCAAGCTAAAAAACTAGCCCGGTGGAGAGGTTCTAATGGGGTTAGTTATCCTCGGGCCCACTAAAAGAGAACTAACAAATCTCCCCTGCCCGCACCAGATCGCTCCCCCCTCTCGCACGACTCCTCTCTCTTCCCCATAGGGCCGCCCACCCAAGCACCGCTTGCCCTCTCTCTCCTTCGGCCGCCCTCTCCTTCCGGCCTCCACCGCCCTACTCCGGCCGCCCTCTCCCTTCGGCCTTCGAAGGTCGCCCCGCTCCCCCTTCACCAGTCGTTTTTCTCCCTCTGTCGTGCGCGACGGCGGCTCATCTACCAGGGAGGTCGCGAGAGGGGTGAGTTTGTTCATTCCTTCTCTGTCTCATGGCCATATCATTGATCTTGCTTGCTCTAGCGCTAATTCTGATTTTGAAAAGTAGATCATGATCAAACTTGGTATAGATTTGTGGTGCACGCATGATGCTGCTTGAGGAGGTAATAAATCTTTCTAGAGCCCAAAGATTCAGTTCACCTTTCTAGGTATTTCAGTTTCAGGCTTGCATTATTTCTAGAGGCCCAAAGATTCAATTCACCTTTCTAGGTGATTTAGTTACAGGCTTGCATTATTTCTAGAGGCCCAAAGATTAAGTTCCCAGTCGGCGGCAAGCGGCCCTGCTACCCATGCCGGTGTCGACCTCAACTCGCAAGGGCCGGCGTCGGAGGGGTTCCCGGGGCTTGGGCTCTACAGAGCCTTCCTCCAGAGCGACGATGGCGAGCTCCTCCCTCGGTGCGTGAGGGGCTCCGGGCTCCCTCCCTATCGTGAATGACTTCCGTGATGAGTTAGCTCATTCTTTGTTTCATGAAGTTTTTTTATTTTGTGAAGCTTGATTGACGACTTGTATGTTTAAGTGGGATATCTCATTTGTATGGACAAAGTAAAAATTATCATGTTTTGCATGCTTGATTTGTATAGATGGTTCGTTTATGTCAATTGTGAGCGGGAGGAGGCCACAGAAGAGCCGGCCACACCCAAGAGGGTGCTTGGATCCAAGGGACTTATTTTAGTCTGACTAAAAATAGCTTTTTAAGAGGCTAAAGTTCCAAGCACCCTTGACTAAAGAGGGGCTAAAACTAGTCTTGATACTAAATTTTTTTAGTCAGGGGTACCCCTACTAAAATGTTTTTTTTGAGAGTCTGCAATCGTATACCGTATTTTTATAGAAGAAGGAGAACACAATTTACAAGATTCCACATGTTGATGCAAACACCAACATGGGAGCACCCACTCCAACTAAATAACCCTAGGCTAATGTCTCACAAAACGTTGTAAACCTCCAACACCGTTAAAAGCTAAGTTCCACTCTTTAAGCTCACCTAAGATTGCGCCCCTACTAAAATGTGGATTAGTCCTCTCTCTCCTCATTTAACTCCTCTCCTTTAACACAGGCGAGTTCTGGATTGGAGGGTTTGGAGGATAATAAATGCTCATTAATTTGATTTTAGTCTCGTTAGTATTTGGATCCAAGCATGGGTGAGGCTAGCAAGTTTTAGTCCCACTACTTTTAGTCATGGAACTAAAACGTATCCAAGCACCCTCCAAATCCGGCAGGAAATAGGGTCCAAAGTAGTCAAATGATTGAGATAGAGCATTTATTGTCAATCTAACCTTGCCATCCATACACCTCTTTGGTTTAGAGTTAGTTCATGGTTAGAATCTAACTCTAACCTCTAACTGAGTTAGAGTTCTCCTCGTCTCGGTTCATCGCCATCATACTTTCCCCATTCCTGTGTTTTCAGTATCCTACGAATCAAAGAGGCCTTTTTTTGTGGGAAAAATCAAAGAGGCCCTTATACTAGTTTAGGTCCGGTCATTTTTTATAAACGCGTTATGTCCAAAATTTAATGAACGTGCTCCGGTTTCCATGAAAATAATCCGGTTTCATGTAGTAATTCATTCATTTATTTATTCTTTTGCGGGGGTTTGCATGTAATTCGTGAGGTCTGAAATGTAAAGTACCCCGGCATATGCTCCGAGTCGTGCATGCACTACGACCCAGATGCTCTATGTCCCACATGTCGGCGAATGGGAGCACGTGGAAATAGCCTAGGAGTACATATAGGAGGATAAATGCGTGAAAAAATATGTACTGTGAAGCATAGCCGCGGTTCGAAAAGGAGACCTAAAGTGACGACCGCTATAGGTCGCACGCACCCAACTAGTGGTACTACTAAACATACGACTAATTTTTCCCTCAAAAAAAAGAGGCACGAGTGCTCGGTACTCCTATTCTATAAACACGAGTCCCATCGACAACAGCGTCCGTACTACTAGCTCTCCTCCTCGCTTTCTCTCTTCTAATTCTAAACTCGGCCGGCCCCACCTCACGTTGAAAGCGTTACATTTGGAATAAAAATGCCATATACTCCCTCCGTTCATAAATATAAGCCTTTTTAGATACTATTTCAAATGGAATACAACATACAGATGTATGTAGACATAGTTTAGAGTGTAGATTCACTCATTTTGCTCCGTATCACGATTAGTCACTTGCTGGAATCTTTAGAAAGACTTATATTTGGGAACGGAGGGAGTACTATACTAATAAAACATTAAGGCCATGAGGCGATGCAGTGCTGGTTATAGGAGGCAAGAAGAAGAGATGCATCCATCGACGACGTCCACCTCCTTGACTCAGGGTGCTGGCCCACCGAACAACGCCTAAGTAGCAACGACTTTCGTGGGCAGGTCGACGTGCTTCTGAACAATGGTGTCCAAAGATTCCAGCCGCTGGAAGAAGGCCAACGTCTTTCTGTCCTCGCTTGCCTTGTAGTGGCCTATGTAGACGATTTCCTCGTAGACGTGGATGTGCAGGTCGACGGTTTCTTGCATGGCGAGGCACTACAGGGCCACCAGGGCTTGAAAGAGTTCGTCACCATGGAGGCCGATGAGGGTGGCAGGCAATGAGGAGGCTGGGCGCGCGGGCTGGAGCAGTACGGAAGGTTGTCCGCGCGCTTCTTGACGACGGTGAACTTGCGGATGGAGTTGACCATCATGTTGTCCATGCGAGAGGCGAAGCCGGCGTCGGCGAGGGCTACGATGCCTGCGGTCGCCAGCACCGTCTAGAAATGCTGCATGGTGCGGGGCCGCAGGCCGACGCCTTGGATGATTTGGCACAGCCGACTGCCGCTCGCGTCCATCGCCTCCATAGGTGCTTGTGGCTTCTGGTCACTTGGTCTTGGATTGGAGTGAGCAGTGTTGCACAGAGACTTGGGAGTAGATGGATTGGTGTGGTGGGGCGCCTTTATTATATGAGAGTCCAAACTCATTGCATTCACATTGTCTTTGGCTCATTACGCTTCTCCAATTAATTCCCTCTGCATGTAATTGAGGATGCATCATTGACCGTTCAACATCTTGGGAACCGCTACCCTCTCCCTCCTTGCCATTCAAGCACCTATGGACCCGTCAATGACGAGGTGCCTATGGTGACTTCGTAAATTTCAAGATGATAGTGCCGTGCGTGTGTGCGTTCATAGGGGTGAGTGTATGCGCGTGTATATGAGCACTTGCGTCTGTATTGTGTCAAAAAAACGTAAATGCGTGTCAAAAAGAGACTAGTCAGTATACTCAATATTGTGCACCTCGGAGAGGAAAACGATAGAACTAGTACGTATTTATTTACGGTGCAGATTCACTCATTTTGCTCCATATGTACTCCGTCTCGGTGTAGTCTAGTCACTTGTTGAAATCTCTAGAAGGGCAAATACTCGCTTTACGGTTTCTGAGGCTATAATAGCAAGTAGTTGTACGTACTAGTACAATAGTGGGCTCACATAGCAATTTTGTCTCATGCAAGAGCTCGGCTATATGCGTGCTCCAATGTTACTTAACTTCTAGCGTTAAGTTACGCTTGGCTCTTCGCCTCTTCGAGAAGACGAACAATGATGTTACTACTCTCGCTTCTATAGTGTCAATTCAACTGCTGCATGTCCGTCCACATGAAGCGGATAATAGCTTGTTGTAGAGCATGGTTAATAATATAGCCAGCTGCTGGCTATATGATGTTGCCATGTCACATATAGTCAAGCTTATACTTCCTCCTTTCCGGTTTATTGGGCTCAATTCAAAATCTCACCACCAAGGTAGATGGTAAGTGGTGGAATACTTTTCATAATTTGCAAAAGCACCCAATTAATGCTCTTGTTTTCCTCAAAAATTTATGTTTACCAATGTATTAATTGCAATGCATGCATGCATAAAGTACATGCATTGGTCAGTTTTCTCTTAATACTTGCATGCAATTATTTAATGCACCTTGGAATCTGAAATTGTGATGGGAACAACCAAATTGAGCCTTATAAAATGGGAAAACTAAGATTTTGAGATAAGCCTATAAACCGAAAAGGAGGGAGTAGCCAACAAGTACAATAGCTAGATATAAATATGTACTACTTTGTTGATACATGGCCCACACCACTCTCTCACCAAGTACCTAGGAGCACGTGCTACAGCCGACTGCTAACTAGTAGCCTGCTTCTCTTCTCTCTCCTCTTCTCTCTCTCTTCCAAGTAAGCAAGAATATAATATTTAATGTCTTACAGCCCGCCTACATCACCTTATTGTACTTGCTCATAGAAGTACTACTAAGACTAGCCACAATGGGTAGTAACATAGACTAGTAACATGCCTATGTTACTAGTCTATGTTACTACCTCTATAGTGGGGAGTAACATATGTGTAGTAACATGGAGCACTTCATTTATTAGGCTATAGACACATCTTGCCTTGATATGTGTGATATTACTCATACTAGTAGTAACTAGCTATGTTACCACTTTCATCCCTTTCTTCATTTATTACATGCCACATCATCTATTTAACCTAGATATGTGTGATGTTACTACCTATGTTACTCCCACTATGGATAGTCTAAGGCCCTGGTTGGTTCATAAGTCCTAGGAGTTTTTCTAGTCCCAACTAAAAAGTCCCTAGTCCCTAAAAAGTCCCTCCCTGTTTGTTTCCAGAGGCTAAAAAGTCCCTAGTCCCTTCCTAGAGGTTATTAAATGACCATGTTGCCCCTAGTATATAGAAAAATAACAATCAAACAACACCAGGTGGCGGGCCAATGGATTCATGGAGGGGCATTGTTGGAAAAGTCCCAAAAAGTCCCAAAAAAGACTCTCCTTGAGAGTCTTCTTCATTTAGTCTAGTTTAGTCCCTAAAAAGTCCCTCCCGTTTGGTAAAAAAGTCTCTAAGAGGGACTTTTTCTAGTCCCTACACAAAAAAGTCCCTGGAAACAAACACCCCCTAAGCAAAAGCCTGTCCTCATTTGCGAGCAACCGCGCGCATGGGCGAGGGAGAAGGCGTGTAGTAGTAAAATCAAAGCTTCTCCTCGTTGTACGAGTTGACACGACACATCATAGCACTGGCCCCACATGCTTGCCTCTAAACTTGGCTAAAAGACCCGCAGTGTACAATATATTTGCTGCAACCTCTAACATTTACCCACCACAAATTAAAATATATGTGGCCGTATGCATCGTTCTGATGCAGAGGCCGGGGAGTCCCCCCTTTTCGAAAAAAACAAATTAAAATATATATTCCTGTCTTGACCAGATGAGCGTGCAAACTACAATCACCAGGGTGACAGGTAGGGCCAGAAGACTATTTTAATTTTTTTTAAACTTCGAGACGGCCACATAGCATGGAGCCGACCCGAACGGTTTTAAGCTTACAAGCACGGTACACGCTATCCTAGACTACTCTACACATGAAACTGCCACACGAACGTCCGGGCTGCGCTTGGCTCTTCGCTTCTTCGGAAAGTCAAACAATGATGGAGTACTACTGCACTGGAGGAGTACTACAGTACGCTTCTGGCCATCTGACACCGATTGAACTGCTGCATTTCCACCGCGTGCGGGAGGGAGAGCATGTAGCGAAAGCTTCTCCTAGTCTTGCCACTGCTAGCCACCACGCTCATGGGCGAGGGAGGGACGCTCCTGCCTTTGCGTGTATGACAGGTGGGCCCAACGGGTGTGTGGCCAACCTTTCATACAGCCAAAGGCAGGTGCGATTAAGTCCATGAGGAGAGGATAATCAAACTTCTCTTTGATGTACGAGTTGAGGCGACACATCAAAGCACTGCACTCGATATATTTCAATAATTTGCGTTTACCAATGCATTAATTACAACGCATGCATGCATGCCGTGGCTCCTTTTGATACTTGCATGTGTTGATTTAATGCACCTTGAAGTAGTATAAAATATGTGACCGTAAAGCTTTGTAATACCCCGGCCCAAGTCGAGAGATGGTTGTGCACGAAGAGGGCGAGATCATGCAGACCGAATAGGACCCGACGATGGAGCTCTCTAAGGTCTCGATGGACCTCACCGTGCTCCACTGCCCCTTGTGCCTCTGCCCCTTGACGCCTCCAGTGTATGAGGTTCGAATACACCTCGTCCGTTCGGCTGATTGAGCAAGCTGCAGGTTTCTTGATTGATGTGTTGTTCGATTGATTTCTGCAGTGCAAGGGAGGGCACCTGGCCTGCGCGAACTGCCGCGTCGAGCGCCCCGGGAACCAGCGGCAGTGCCAGAAGTGCGAGCACGGCGGTGGCTTCGACGTGGGAACACGGCGGTGGACTCCGTCCTTTCGTCGGTGAGGGTGGAGTGCCCGCACGAAGGCTGTGGGCTCTACGTCACTTACCACAAGCTCGCCGATCACCAGAGCATGTGTCCGCTCGCGCTCTGCAAATGCCCCGTGCCCGTCTACGGCTACGAAGGCCCGCCATCGACGCTCTACCACCACATCAGCACCGCGCATCCCATGCCCGTGCACAGGATCCAGTACGGCAAGGTGCTCCAGCTGCCACTATCGGAGCCACGGCTCTTGCTATTCGCAGAGGAGGACCGCCACACGTTTTTCTTGGTCGACAGCATGCTCGACATTGGCGCGCCTATCACCATGTCGGTCGTTTGCATCGAGGCGGGCGCCCCACCGCCGCACCACGTTGTGGCCAGGCGAACGGTTCACGGGGAGCCCAAAGGCACGATCGACGCCGTCAAGGTGGAAATGGAGGTGGCAAGCAACAAGGATCCCAACGACGTCGATGTGCAGGAGCTGACCTTCTTGACAGTTCTGCCCAAGCCGCTGGCTGGGGCTAAGCTTGTGTCCCTCCACATTCAGATTGACAAGCTCACGTCCTAAATGTTTCGGCAGTGCCTTCTGTTTATCTTAGTAATATGCTAATATAGGGATTACCTTGGTCTACTTTAGCTTAAGAAATGGTGGGTTTTGGTGGCGATGCAGCAATTACTTCGACATCAGATCAGTAATTTCCAATAGTCGAACGGATATTTTGTGTCTGTTGGATATAAAGTTCCTTTGGGTAAGAAGTACTACTTGTCATCAAAATGGATAGATGTATGTAGACGTATTTTAGTTCTAGATACATCCTTTTTTATCCATTTTGAACAAGCACTCCCTCCACGCGGCTATTCCTGTTGAACGCCCCATTAACCGTAAGATATGTATACGACGGTGCCGGTTATTGCACGGACACAACAGTACTCCCTCCTTTCTTGTTTATAGGGCTTAATTCAAAAATCTCACCAACCAAGATGGTGAGTGGTGGAATCTTTTTTGTAGTTTGCAAAAGCACCTAATTAATGCTCTTGTTTTCCTTAAAAAATTATGTTTATCAATTCATTAATTGCAATGCATGCATGCATAAAGTACATGCATTGGTCAATTTTCTCTTAATACTTGCATGCAATGATTTAATGCACCTTGGAATCTGAACATGTGTTGGGGAACAACCAAATTGAGCCTTATAAAATGGAAAAACTAAAATTTTGAGATAAGCCCTATAAAATCGGAAAGGAGGGAGTAGAAAAAGAAGTACACCATCCGGGAATAGTGCCGCACTTCGAAACTAGAACCGTCAATAAATTTTGAGCTTGCGTCTCGTCACATTCCAAATTACTCGACGCTATATTGAATTGCAAACCTGTTCACACCGATCACAACATAAACGGTTTCCCACTTAGGAGCGTATTAGTACTCGGTTATAAATACTAGTATGCCAAGATGACTGCACATTCCTCCTCAACTCCTCATCCACAAAAACAAACAAGTCATTCAGCATCCTTCCCTTGCGTCTGCCATGGCCAGCGTGAGTTCTGGGTCGAGAGATTGCCACCAGGGAGAGGCGAGCATGGAAGCAGAAGCACGAGAGATGTCCCGCATCGCTGCGAGAGCAGCCGACATGTCCCGCCACACAGAAGTTGCAGCACAGAGGTCCCGCCGCGCCGTAGAAGCAGCACGGAGGTCCCGCCGCACCGTTGATGCAGCAGACTGGTCCGGCCACGCCGCGGAAGCAGCAGAGATGTCCCGTCGCGCCACGAATGCAGCAGAGATGTCCCGCCGCGCCGCAGCGGCCTGGGAAAATTTTCGCGAGGCGGCGACGGCATTACTGGCGCATGCATGCGATCGTCCATAGCCGGATGGATCAGATCTCCGGCTGGGCGAGGTTGCGAACGACATGAAAGCCTCGTTTGAACAGGCTACGGCGTCATCCGGCAACTAAGGGAGGGCAATGAGAGGCTCCGGGCGGCGCGACTTCTTGAGGGAGAAGATCGTCCAAGTGCAGACTAGCGAGAGGAGACCGGTGCCTTGTTGAAGAGGACGGCGTCATCGTCAAGAAACTAATGGGCGAGAATGACATGCTCCGCAGCGGCGCCAAAAGGCTGGTGGAGGAATCCGTGGATGTTCTCAAGCAGCGTCTTGAGGACACGAAAGAGCTCATCGCCGCTTCGCCCGCGGAGACTAGTTCTCGTGGCTGCAACAACGCATCAAAAAGTAGAGATCAGCGAGCGGATCCTTGTCTTCCTTTTTCTTTTGCCCTTGTGTATTTGGGCGTGAAGCGCATGTGGCTTTTAATTATCTTTCTAATTATGTAAGACAATTAATCGTCCTTATCTTTATGTGGAAGATCAATGTTGCGAGGCTGGAATGAAGAAAACTCTTACTTTGGCGACCCTGGCGTTGTTGTTCTTCTAGTTGCTGGTGGGCTTCCTTCAGTTTCCTGGTTTATTTTGATGTAATAATCGGTTTAGGATGTGGATTGTGTCGTCGGTTGTGAAATGTTGGGTTCTAGCATGGATGTTTGGCTTTTGTTGGTGTCGGGGAGGCTGATCTGGCCCACGAACACCTATGGGACCGGCGGACCGAGCCCCTTTCGGTTCGGCGAGGGGCGGAGGTCGCACGAAGAGCAGATCGAGGCGAAGCACATGAGCAGTTTACCCAGCTTCGGAGCTCTCCGGAGAGATAACACTCCTACTGCTGCATGTCTGAGTGTATTGAGTTCTTGCTCAGGAGCGCTGAGTGCTACAAGACACACAAGCTGCTAACGAGACCGAAAGCGTGAGTGTCCTCGGCTTCAACCTCGCACCCCCCCCTCTCGTTGTGCATGGGCCTCCTTTTATATGCTAAAGGGGTCTCCGACAGTGGCAACGTAGACAAGGGTAAAAATGGAAAAGGAGTGGTTGGTACAACTACTTGTACGATGTATCATACCTAACCACGACGGTAGGGGACAAAGGCATTAAATGCCCGTCTCACGTCGCCCTAACATGCGTAGAAAGGGACGTCGGGCGCCACCGCTTGCCACGATGGCAATCTTGTCGTGACGCTTGCCACCAGCGCTCCGCTGGCAAGACGGCCTCTTGCCACGGCGCTGGAAAGGTCCCGAGGCGACACGTTAGTGGATGTCTGGAGCGCAGTACAGTGGTGATGCCGCGGCAAGCGCCTTGCCGCGGTTGTTGTCTTGTCGTCCCGGAAGCTTGTCGCTCATCGGGCCTTCCCGGCAAGCTCCTCTTGCCGGGCTTTGTCTCCTAGGTGCCTTGGGTGGCCTTCCCGGCAAGCTCCTCTTGGCGGGGCCTTGTCTCCTTGGCTTGAATACTTTGTTCTTGAATGGCTCCGAAGGAACCACGGAGGACCTTGGCGGTCACCCGGTAAGCCTTGCCGCGTAGGGCTGCAACTGCCCTGCACAAGTTCGGGATACTAGGGTACCCCTACTCTAGTACACCGACAGGAGCCCCCGGGCCTGGGCCACACACGGTGCCGAGCGTTGTTGGGCCAGGCCCAAAACAGGGCACGGGCACGCGCGGCCTGGGTTACGCCGTAACTCACCCCGGACCCACCACGCCCTCCACGAATGGCACTCGTCGAATGCGGCGTCGTGTGAGAGATCGTCGGTGAGATCATGGGTGGTTTCTTTATTCGGAAAGACGGAACGTCCGCCCCCTCCCTCTTTATAAGCAGGGGAAACAGGGGCAGTTCGCCCATCTCGCCAGGTTGCTGTCCAATCTCGAAAAATCCCTGCTGCTCCCCCTTCTCCCCAAGGCTGAAGAGAGAGCAGCGCTCCACCCCCATCGCCACCAGCATCACCAACGCCGTCGATCTCCTTCACCACCTCCGCCATGGCTCCGAAAGCCGACAAGGGGAAGGCCGTGAAGTCGGCCGAGGCGCAGCGGCTTGCGGCGTGCGGAAGGAGCGGCAATCTTCCCCCACCAGCTTCGCGAGGGAGCCGAGGGAGTACTACTACCTCTTCTCGGTCGACGGAGACGCGAGCGCATCCAGACGAAGGTACTCCCATTGCTGCTTGAACTGGCTCCGAATGGGTACCCTTTCTTGGCGTTGTTCTTCTCTGCGGGCTCGCCCGCTTTCTCTGAATTTTTCTGCGATATCATGAACACCTACGGGTTCCGCCTCCTTGACTTCACCCCCAATGCTGTTACGACCATGGCAGTTTTCGCACATCTCTGCGAAAACTTTGTCGGAGTCCATCCAAGCGTAGCCCTTTTCCGCCACTTCTTTATGCCCCGAGTTGCGAGAGGGAGCCTCTTCCGGTGGGATCGCTTTGGATCTCGAGGACCGGCAAGAAGGAAGCTTATCTGGAGGGAGAGTTCCGCAGCAAATGGGATGAGTGGAGAGCGGGCGGTGCTGGATTGTCGAGGAGAACCGCAGCCGTTTACCGCCAGCGCCAAACTTCAGTAGTGCACGGCAACGATTGGAGCGATCGGCCCCGGAAGACGCTTAGGCTGAAGATTGCCGTCATCCGGATCCTACGCACGAGGCTTGCCGGACTCACTGTAGGCGCCGTTGGCGCAGATTTCCTTCGTCGCCGCATCGCCCCCCTGCAGGAGAGGAGGAGACCAGCCTGGGAGTTCCGGAACGCGGCGGATATCATGTGGCTGCGCCCGGGCCTCAACTTCAATTTCACTGTCCTGAACTGACGCTGGCGATGCTCTTGGAGCTGTTCAAGCACGATCTCGAGCATCCCGGAGTGTTCAGGTTGCGAAGAATGTCGTCCCGCTGTGCAACAATTCCTCGCTCGACCGCATACGTGCAATGATGCCGCCAGCGACTTCGCATGGAATCGTTCCAACCTGGCAAGACTGCAGATGACGTCGTGCGAGTGTTCTTTGACAGCTGGTAGAAGTGCCGGTCCGCCCGATGAGCGAAGAGCCTCACCAGCGACACCACCGATGATGAGATGCGGCGACGCCACCAGCCGGAAGAGGCGGCAGGCGCTGCCGTGGCGAAGTTCGGATTCACCGTGGAGGAGGCAGAGGCGTGAGAGGCGGCAAGCCTTGTCGGCGAGGGAGTTTGCGGCGAGGAGAAGAGCTTGTCGGGCCTGAAGCTGAGTCGGCGAGCCGCCGAGGGCGCCTCCTCCCCTCCTTCGAGACAGCTTGCGTGGCGGAGCCCCCAGCTCCACCAAGAAGGCGTCTCCGCAAGGCGGAGACATAGCGGGCGGCAGACGGGTCAACAGCCCGCCCGGCGCGCGCGGCAGCTCCACCGCGCAAGCCTTTGTTGCCGCGGGAGCACCTCACGCTGCTGCGGCAACCGGAGCGGGGCCCTCCCAGACCACCGCTTCTGCTCCCGCCAAGCGGCCAAGGGAAACTACTACTCCGCCTCGTCATCCGGAGGCGAGCAGTAATTTGATCTCTCCGCGCCAAAGAACGCAGCGAGGAAGAAGAAGAGTAAGATTCTTTGCAGCATTTGTAGTTCTTCGGCTTGTTGCTTTGTCTTGTATCTGATTTGCTCCACTCTGAACCCATTCCTTTTCAGACGCTGGCCCGAAGGCGTCGAA
Source organism: Aegilops bicornis (assembly GCA_021605145.1). Classification (NCBI taxonomy): domain Eukaryota; kingdom Viridiplantae; phylum Streptophyta; class Magnoliopsida; order Poales; family Poaceae; genus Aegilops; species Aegilops bicornis. Next base: position 394,991,969 of record CM038673.1, on the reverse strand, counting down.
GAGAGCCAAGGCCCGGTGATTGTCATCAAGGACGAACCCACCGCTGAAAGCAGGAGGCGCGTCCGAGACCACCTTGCCGGACGGCAACTCTTCCTCAAAGCAGCCCCAACAGCAGCCCCCAGCGTAAGTATATGGTTTACTTCCTGCTGTTAGGTGTGCGTGGGTGCCCTTTCTTCTTCGATATCGGCTGGCTGATTTGTGTAGGAGCAGAGCAGCCTTACCAGAGTGCCACAAGCCGCTCTGACATGCCTTCTGCTTCGACTACACCGCCAAGGGAGGATTCCCTGGCAAAGGAGCGTTCTCCGGCAAGGGAGACTTCTCCGGCAAGGGGCAGTTCTCTGGCAAGGGACAGCTCTCCGGCAAGGGACAGCACCAGCGATCCCACAGTGGTTGAGACCATGACTGCAGACCCTAGCATGTAATCCTCTTGCTTGAAAACTTTCCTTGTGTTCTTCTTCTTCTGATTTTCTTTTTGAATATTTGCTTGACTTTTCTTCATTTTCCGGTCGTCGAGATCCATCCGCCCTGAGCCAATGGAGACCGAGGTCACGGCGAGGAGGACGCAGCATGTAATGGACGACGCGGCTGCCATCGGAGAAGAAGCTGTGAGCCGACGTGGCGAAGAGGCCGCCAAAGCTGCCACCGCAGAGCCGGGCGAGGGTCCGGCGATCGTGACCGACGGCCACGAGGCCGCAGGAGCGCCAGCGCCGCCGATCACGATCCTCTGCGCTGCGGCAGCTGTCGGGCTCGAAGAGCCCCAGCCCGCGCCTATTTGAAGGTCGGCGATGGCGTCTTCATCAAGTTCCATGGGCGTCTAGCTCTGTGGCGCCGCCGAAGGAGAAACTTTTGATGAAGAGCTGCTCGCCTCCGCTGGATCGACGCTGGTCGACGCACCAAATAGCAGCAGGGCGAAGTCGAGGAGGAGCTTTGCGGAAGCTGTTGTCGCTCTACCGTGCCCGACAAGCCAAGCTGGAATCCGGGAAGCGCTTGTCGCGAAGGCGGGAGCAGACATCGAGAAGCGCGCGGAGGAGCTCCGGGGCCTCAACCAGGAAGCTCTCCGGTCCTGGCAGAGAGAGAGCGACTTCGCCGAGAGTGCAAAGCCTTCCTCCTCGAGAAGGCTGAAGCCGAGGAGCAACAGCTGACTTGCCGCCGAGAAGCTATCTGCGGGAAGGCGAGTTGGCGGAAGGAAGGTTAATCTTGACAGCCATGAGGAGGATCTAGCCACGCTTGGCGAGCAAACATTTGGCGGGGCTCTCAAGGAAGCAAAGGATGCCGCTTGCACCGCCGAGGCCGCCAAGAAGGAGCTGGAGACGAAGGAGATGCAGCTGTAGGCCAATCTCAAGGAGAGCGGCGAGGAGCTTGCTGCACTCAAGCATGAGCGCGAGAAGGACGCCTACACTCTTGACGAGCTGCAGGGCCGTCTCGCCGAGAGGAGCAAGGAGCTCAGCGCCGCCAAGGACTCCAACGCAGATCTTGAGTTGAAGCTGACCACCTTGACTCGGTATTTGGGCGGGCGCCAGGGGAGCAGGAGGTGGCCTTGAAGGAGAAGATCAAGGCCGACGAGGCGCTGCTGGCGAGTGCTGCTGCCGCCCAGAATACCTTTAGGGAGAATGTGGAGCACTGGACCGAGGGTCTCGTGGATGTTGCTGCAGCCATCGACAGGGAGCTGGCGCAACTGGGGATGGAGGATCTTGGATATTCCTCCGATGAGCACCTCTGACCCAGCGCCAAGCTCAGCTTGTTCTTCAAGGGCGTGGTGACGGCCCTCCAGCGACTCCGGGAAGAAATCCCAAAGCAGCTGGCCGAGGAGTCGCGCCAGATCTGTGCGGGAGCTCTTCAAAAGGTGCTGATGAAGGTGGCCTTCCGCAACCCAGGCCTCAACCTCACCAACGTCCTCAAGTCTTTGCCGCCGGATGCTGATGTGGAAGCGCTCAAGACCCTTGTCGCACCCATCGTGGACAGGGTGAGCGGGATCAAGAGGGTTGAGGGCGATCGCGTAGATTAGGCCGCCCGCTTTCTCTTTTTCTTGCCGCTGCTGGTCATGTGATCGAACAATCTATTAGAGCTGCGACAAGCTATCTTGTAATATAACTCTATTTGGTAGCAATTGCTATGTTATTTCCTTTACTTGGTTCCTTCCTTTGTATGTTTTTGCCCTACGCTTTTAGGGAACTTGTCGGTATGAGCACACAGGTCATGGCCGAAAGTGCAGACGTCGAGCCCGCTAGCGGTGCTGCTACCGACAAGAAACCTTGTCGCAACTAGTTGCAGCTCACTTAAGTTGTTGAGCGGACTCGAAACAAAGTAAGGGCGCAACTAGCTACGAGTTGGTTCCTCCGCACAGGTTTTCCATACAAAAGTACTGGTCGTTCGAGGAAGATAACTTAAAAATTTAAACTGATTGCTCAAACTTTAGCAACTTAGCTTTTACGTCGTTTGCTTCCGGTAAGGCTAGACTTCCTTGAGCGACGCTTGGTCCACATCATTATCTTCTCCTTTTCCCCCGGCAAACTTGTGGGCGAGGGAACCTTCCTTTCTTTGAGAAAGAGAAAGAAGAAAAAATAAAGATATGGAGCCTTATGGCTCGTTATTGCTTACCGGGGTAGGTGCTGCACAAAGTGTCAGATAACGCATGCAAAATAGAAATAGAAAGCACGAAATTTACAAGATGTGCGAAGCACATTAGCTTCACTTATGCACGGGGTCTGCGCCCGGCTTTGTACAAAGGATTACATGCAACATCGGCAAGACTTGTACAAAGGGTGGTTGCCGGAACAGGTTCCGGCAACCGCGCTCTACGGGTTAAACTTACGAAGATGTTCAATGTTCCAGGAGTTGCTCACCGGAACGCCATCTTCGGTCTCAAGGCGGACAGCGCTTGAGCCTAGTGACTCGTTTCACCCGGTAAGGGCCTTCCCACTTCGGCGTCAACTTGTTGGAATTCTTGTCAAGAACAAGGTCGCCTTCCTCGAGACTTCCGGCATTAACTTTATGCGGCTATGGTAGCGGCGCAAAGCTTGCTGGTATCGAGCAGCTCGTCTGACAGACGAAGGCGATCCTCCTCAAGGAGCAAAGGCGTCATGTTGTCGCAACTGCTCTTGCTCAAGCTCATCATAAGCGAGCACCCGAGGTGATCCGTATACGAGTTCCGTGGGGAGAACTGCCTCTGCTCCATAGACTAGAGCGAAAGGTGTCTGGCCAGTGGCTCGATTTGGCGTCGTCCTGATCGACCAAAGAACCACCGGCAGCTCCTCAATCCAGTTCTTTACGCACTTGTTCAGCCTGTCAAAAGTTACGGTCTTGAGCCCACAAGAAGACTTCAAGATTCGCCCTCTCCGCTTGACCGTTACTTCTCGGATGAGCAGCGAAGCGAAGCAGACCTTGGGGCCAAGATCTTGGACGTCTTGCATGAAGGTGCGGCTCGTGAATTGCGTGCCGTTGTCGGTGATGATCCTGTTAGGGATTCCAAGCGGCAAACAATCGACCTAAAGAACTTGGCTAGCATTTGTCGTCACCTTCCTCCTTGCTTCCACTTTCGGCCACTTTGTGAACTTGTCGATTGCAACGCATAAGTACTCAAAGCCCCGACAGCTTCGGGAAAGGGGCCGAGGATGTCGAGCCCCGGACCAAAAATGGCCAGGATAAAGGGATCGTGCGGAGAGCTTGAGCTGGTGGTATCTGCTTGGAATGGAACTGGCATGCTTCACACTTGGTTACTTGTGTAGTTGCATCACGGAGGGCTGTCGGCCAAAAGAAACCTTTGCCGGAACGCTTTGCGGCCAAGTGCTCTGGCGCCAATGTGGTGACCACATATGCCTCCATGTATCTCTCGCCAACAGCTTTTGTCCGTCCTCCGGTGAATACACTTCAATTTCACACCGTTGAGTCTTCTTACATGCAGGTGTGTTGTCGACAAACTGGTACATACTTGACTGCCGGGTTACTCTTTCCGCTTCTTCTTGCTCTTCGGAAGTTCTCTGTCTGAAGGAAGCAGACAATCTGCTTTGTGCCCATCTTTGGAGCTTGCGGCTCGACAACAAGGACTAAAGGCACATCTGCTGCTGCGGGAACATCTGCTTGGCGAGAACTGCGGCTCAGCCGGAGCTTGACATTCCCGGCAAGCTTGCCGGAGCAAAACTTGTCGGGGCGCTCGCTTCAACGGAACAAACCCTAGGGCTTGCCGGAGCAGCATCGCTCCTCAAAGACCCTTTGGTGTTGATCTTGAGGACCTTCTTGACGGCGACTTGGGAAGCTCACGGAAAATAGTCACCAGAGATCAACTTCCTCTTCTTGCTCTGTCCGGTTGATGGCGTTACAGACGGTTGAGTCAGCTTGACCACAAAAATCCCTGGTTCCATTGTGTAACTTAAGTGCAGCGACTTCGACGAACCATCGGCAATGTCGTTCCGAGCTCTTGGAACATGTTCCATTTGTAGGCCGTCAAAGTGCTCTTCTAGCTTTCTCACTTCATCAACATAAGATTCCATCAACGGACTCGATAACTCTTGTTCACTTGGCGGATGACAAGTTGTGAGTCACCACGACAATGAGCTTCTTGATCCCAAGGTCTACTGCAATCCTGAGACCGGCAAGCAAACCTTCATACTCTGCAGTATTGTTTGTTGCTTGTTCCTTGGGAAAGTGCATCTGGACTACGTACTTGAGGTGCTCTCCGGTGGGTGCAACAAGTAGCATGCCCGCACCGGCGCCTTGCAGCGAGAAGGCACCATCAAAGTACATCAGCCACTCTTTGCTTGCTTCCTTTACGGGGATGCTCGTTTCTGGAATTTCTTCATCTTGTGTTGGCGTCCATTCTGCTATGAACTCCGCCAATGCTCTACTTTGGATAGTTGAAGTGCTCTCAAACTTGAGGCCAAAGCTTGATAGTTCCAGTGCCCACTCGACAATTCTGCCTGTTGCCTCTGGATTTTGCAGTATCCTCTTCAGCGGAAAACGAGTGACGACTGTGATCTCATGTGCCTGGAAGTAATGGCGCAGCTTTCTCGAGGCCATGAGGAGGCCGAAAAGCAATTTCTGCACACCAGTACCTTGACCTAGCCCCCGCAGAAGGGGCCGACAAAGTAAACTGGCGCTGCACCATTCTTTTACGCATCTTCTCATGCGTCTGCGTAGATCGAGCTTGCCGGTGAAGCCCCACCTTTCGTCATTTGGATGCATACGCCATGGTTGCTAGCTCATCATCCGCCTCCCTCTCCGCTACTAACGCAGCACTAACCACTTGATTGGTTGCCGCTATATATAGCAGCAACTTCTCTTGTGGCTTAGGTGCGACAAGTGTTGGAGTGGAGGATGTATCTCTTCAAGTCTGCAGCGCAGCCTCCGCTTCAGAGTCCATTTCATTGGACCTGCCTTTTTCAAAATTTTGAAAAATGGCGAGGGCGCTTCAGCAGACCTAGAGATAAACCTGCCGAGAGCTGACTACTCAACCGCAAGCCTTCGTACATCCTTGAAGCGCTTTGGTGCTTCAATCTGCTCAATGGCCTTGATCTTGTCGGGATTGGCTTCAATTCCCGAGACACGAAGAACCCGAGAAGCTTGCCGGAGGGGACTCCAAACACGCACTTCTCGGTGTTGAGCTTGAGGTTGATCTTGCGCAGATTTGCAAAGGTTTCGTCTAAATCTTGGATCAGAGTCGCCTTGTCCTTGCTTTTGACCACTATGTCATCCATGTAGGCTTCCACATTTCCGTGCATTTGCGACTCAAAAGCGTCGTGGACTACTCTTGCAAATGTTGAACCAGCATTCTTTATTCCGAAAGGCATCCGTACGAAACAGTATGTGCCACATGGGGTGATGAATGCGGTCTTCTCCTCATCCTCTTCCGCCATGAAGATCTGATGATATCCACGAGTATGCATCAAGAAATGAAAGCAAATCACATCCGGCCGTGGAGTCAACAATCTGGTCGATGCGCGGCAAGGGAAATGGGTCTTTGGGACAAGCTTTATTGACATCGGTAAAGTCGATACAAAGCCTCTATTTCCCATTTGCCTTGCGTACAACTACAGGATTGGCCAACCACGTAGGATGGAGCACTCCTCGACAAGGCCTCGCTGCTTCCAATTTCTTGATTTCTTCTGCGATGAATTCTTGGCGCTCCAACGCCGCTTCGACTTCACCGCTTGACGGGCGCGCATGAGGACAAGCGGCAAGATGGTGCTCAATTACTTTCACAGGAACACGGGGATGTCGGGGCGGTTGCCACGCAAACACGTCGACATTCGCCCGCAGGAAAGCAACGAGCGCGCCTTCCTATTTAGGGTCGAGAGTGGCACTGATGGTGAAGGTACCACCAGTGCCGTCCTCCTTGGCGGACACCTTCTCGGTCTCTGGTGGAGCTGCCATCGTCGTCTTACACTTGCGGTGGAGCTCGATGGTGCGTCCTCGACGGTAGCGCAGCACTCAAGAGGTGCGCTTGCCGGAGTGGGCATCGAGCTCTTGCCGGACTTGGTCTTCTTCTTCGCCCGGGAGCTTCAGCGGCAAGTGGCTTGCAATCTGCCGCTGTTCTTTGCTTCCGGTAGATCTTGTCGGCGTAGATAAGAGCATCCTTCTTGTCGCCAGGACAGAGATGACACTTATCGGGCCTGGCATCTTGACATGTTGTATGCATAGTGAGAGGCTGCCATGAATTTGGCGAGTCTTTGGGCTGACCAAGTATCCCATTGTAAGGCAATGGAAAGTCAGCAACGTCAAAAGTGACCCTCTTAGTCCTGAAGTTCAACTCGCTGCCAAATGTCACCGGCAACGTGATCTTTCCCTTCGTCTTGCTCCTTCCCGGATTGATTCCTTGGAATGTGCCGGTCTCTTCGAGCTCGCCATCAGGGATCTGGAGTTTCTGGAGCACCGCGGAGGAGATCAGGTTCAAGCCGGCCCCGCCGTCAACTAGCTTCTTAGTGACCTTGAGGTTGCGGATAGTTGGTGAAACCAACATCGGCAAGCACCCGACCGCAGTTGCGCGATCAGGGTGGTCCTCAATAGGCATGCTAGACCATTTCAGAGGCTTGCGTGACTCGACGGATGGTTCTGATGCATTGACTTCCCGCATCCACTGCTTGAGCTGGCGGTGTGAAGTATGCAGAGAAGCACCGCCGTCAACGCCTGAGACCTCTGTGGGTTTTCTCGAACTCCTGCTCATCGGTCTCGTCATCATCCATGTCTTCATCATCGTCGCCGTCTTCATCCTTGTCGCGGCCGCGGGAGGTCATCTCCTTGCCGCTGCTTGGCCTTGCCGCGGCGTCCTCCTCAGCCGGACGTTTCTTGCTAGCTCCTCCAGCACCTTCATGGGCCTTCTCCTTGTCGCGTCGTTCGTATTCAGCCTTCTGCTGCTCGACAAGCTGCTCGACCTTTTTGCAGCTCTGGAGGTCATGGCCCTTGGTGCGGTGGATCTTGCAGTACTGTTTGTTGGAGCCGTCCTGCTTGTCGGCGACCACCACAGCTTGGCATATGGTGCCAGCGGCAACCTCCTTGCCGGAGCTACCAGCTTTGGCTTTCTTGGCGCCACCTCCGTTGCCGGACTGCTCAACTACTAGCACATCTTTGCCTTTCTTCTTCCTGTTGTTCCGCCGCCGGTTTTTCTTTGCCGGGACGGTCTCCTCACTATCAGATCCTCCTGCTTCAGTATTCTCTCCGGGGAGTCTCCTCCCTTCCTCAAAGACGCGTGCACACTTTGTCGGCCAGGCATATAGCTCATCGACGTCTCCGATCTTGCACATCGCCATCTCCTCCCGCATCCTGCGGTTTCGCGTTCGATGGAGCAGCGCCCGATTCTTCGGCGGGGGTGGACATCTGGGATGTTGTCTTTGTCGCGCTGAATCTCTGAATGTACTTGCGAGGGCTCTCCTTCCTTCTGGGTGAGCAGATGAAGGTCGCTTTCTTGGCCATGGGGCTTGTGGCCGCCTGTAAAGGCACCGACAAACTGATGGCATAGATCTGCCCAAGAGGATATGGATTTGTCCGGCAAGTGCATGAGCCAGGATCTGACATTGGGCTCGAGCACCAGCGGGAAGTAGTTGGCCAGGATCTTGTTGTCTCACCCCCCGGCAGCTTGCACCGCGATGGTGTAGATGCTGAGGAACTCCGACGGATGCGTCTCGCCGTCGTACTTCTCTCGTACGTCTGGTTTGAAATTCTTCTTGCCGGGCCCTTTGGACTTGCCGCAGCTCACGAGTGAACGCAGGGCAACCTACCGCGTCACGGCAAGTCGCTGGTTCCTTCGGGCGCATGCATGTCGACAGAGGGCCCAGCGCGCTGGTCGAATTGACGCCGCGCTTCTCTTCGGCGCTCGATGCGAGTTCGAGCGTCTTCTTGCTGTCGTTCGTGAAGAACTTGGCGCTGATCGCGACGAGCTCGTGGATCCGATGATGAGGTGGAGTCGCTGTCGAGGTGGATCCGGCGAGTCGGCGATCTTGGCCTTCGGGGCAGAGAGTGCATGGTGGTTGCACCCGCACCGGTTTCGTCGCCACTGGCTCGTGTTTGGCAGTCCTGCCGTGGCAGCGATGCGCTCGGCTGCCGCGGAGCGACGCCGATGTCAAAGCCGATGAGCCTCGGAAGCGTGGCCCTCCAATCATCGACCTTGTCGGCTGTTGGAGGGTAATCGAAGCAGTTGAGCTCTCGCCAAAGCTTTTCTTTGGAGTGGTGGGTGGCGATGGCGAACGGCGCGAGGAGCGGGATATGCTCGGACTTCTTACTATGTTAGAAGGAGCAGTATCCCGTCCAGGCGACCGTGCCTCGCTCGCGCCAGCATGTTGGCGTGCATGCTGGTCTTGAGCATCCTGAGATCCACCAGCTCGATCTTGGTCCAACGAGCGTATGGCGTTGTGAATACCATGACGCTGTCGGTCCCGCGCCTCCTGAGACGGGCGCGGTGCATGTCTGAACGCCGAGGTCTGCGCAGCCTTGTCCTTGACTTGGCAGCACCGTGGGCTCCCGTCGACGTCCATTCTTCCGCGGCGTCTACCCCACCACCCGTTTGCTCCGGTGGTGGTGGGTTCGATCTTGACGGAACATCTGCCGCCGAAGCCTTCTTCTTCGGTGGCATGTCGATGAACATGATGAAGATCTAGCTTCGTGTGGACGCCGGATCAGGTTCACACAATCTCGACGCTTCTACCGGGCGCGCCAAAGATGTCGGGAGGCTGATCCGCCCACGAACACCTATGGGACCGGCGGACCGAGCCCCTTCGGTTCGGGCGGGGGGCGGAGGTCGACGAAGAGCAGATCGAGGCGAAGCACGGCGCAGTTTACCCAGCTTCGGAGCTCTCGGAGAGATAACACTCCTCCGCTGCATGTCCGAGTGTATTGAGTTCTTGCTCGGAGCGTGAGTGCTACTGACACACAAGCTGCTAACGAGACCGGCGTGAGTGTCCTGCGGACGAACCTCTCGAACCCCCCTCTACGTTGCGCATGGGCCTCCTTTTATATGCTAAAGGGGTCTCCGACGGTGGCAAGCGTAAACAAGGGTAAAAATGGAAAAGGAGTGGTTGGTACAGCTACTTATGCGGTGTATCATACCTAACCACGAGGGCGGGGACAAAGGCATTAAATGCCCGTCTCACGCCGCCCTAACGGTGCGAGAAAGGGACCGTCGGGCGCCACCGCTGCCACGATGGCAATCTTGTCGGCGCCGCTTGCCACCGTGCTCCGTTGGCCGCGACGGCCTCTTGCCACGCTGCGATGCTGGAAAGGTCAGGCGACACGTTAGTGGATGTCTTTGGAGCGCAGTCTGAGTGGTGGTGCCGCGGCAAGCGCCTTACGCGGTTGTTGTCTTGTCGCGTCCGGAAGCTTGTCGCTCACGGGCCTTCCCGGCAAGCTCCTCTTGCCGGGCTTTGTCTCCTAGGTGCTTTGGGTGGCCTTCGGCAAGCTCATCTTGCCGGGCCTTGTCTCCTTGGCTTGAATACTTTGTTCTTGAATGGCTCCAAAGGAACCACGGAGGACCTTGGCGGTCACCCGGTAAGCCTTGCCGCGGAGGGCTGCAACTGCCCGTGCACAAGTTCGGGATACTAGGGTACCCCTACTCTAGTACACCGACAGTTGGCCTCTTGGGATGTTGCGATTTCAATCTGGTAGCTTTTAGTCCTTTGTGTTAGGCTGGAGTTGTGCTGAACTTCTTGTGAATTGTGGTGGTTTTCAGTACTGAAAATCGGAAGGGGCAAGCCCTTCTTTGATCAAAAAAATTAATCATCCTTATATATTCGTCAGTCTTGCTATAAGTCGCAGGAGATGCTATATAGGTCCGTCGGATCTTACATCAAGATCCGTGCTTTCAGATTTTCATTTTTCTCTCTTAAATCTCAGTCGAGTGAGACATAGCCACGCCATTAAACAGAGGCTCGGGCGCCATTAATGGAGACCTTGGGAGAGAGGTGGACGGCAGATGGAGGTCAAAGGGCTCTCCTCCCGATAAGCACACGCAGGGGTCTGATCGCACGCCTCTCGTACTCAAATAGCTACCCTGCATGGCGCCTCCTAGCTAATAAAAAATGGGGACGCGTGGCGGTACGTAAATGGTACTAGTAAGTAGAATGCCCACTGTTTCAATAATACTTGTGTTTCCGATTGTAACGTGACATTACTTGTTCCAAAATGACTTTGTTGATTGTTAATGTGTGCGCCTTCACAAATCGGACTGCAAATTTACCACAGCATGTTGGTGCCATGTCATGGCACCAAGCCAAGTTTCATTATTTTCATGCGTGTTTTGGATTTACAGGAATTAAAAAACTAAGTTTCTCAATGTTTCCAACCCAGCCACGACGCCCGGAATTTTGAATTTCATTCCCATTTCTTGCATGGAACCTAGAAATTTACCGAGGACACACATGTGATTTTTCAACCAACTTTGGTGCCTTTGGAACATGTGCTTGTATTTCAAATTTGAATTCTGCACACAAAGGTGACACGTTCCCTCCCAAAACCACGAGCCTTCTTGAGAGAAGCTCCGATTTGCAAGAAGCTTATACCAAAATTTGTTCATATTCGACCAATTTTTTTTACCACGGCATGGTACTACCATGACATGACACCATGCCAAGTTTCATGATTTTAAAACCAAGTTTCTCAATGTTCTCGAAACCGAGCCACGATGCCCAGATGTTTGAATTTTATTCTCATTTTTGCATGGGACCTACTCCCTCCTTCCATCTATCTGAGGGCCTAATGTGTTTTTCAAGACAACCTTTGACTATTGACAAGATTAATAGCACATGAGATGTATACTATGAAAATTATATTATTGGAAGCTCCTTTGACATACAAATTTGAAGGTATGCTTTATGTAAGTTGCATGTCATATATTATTGCTCTAACGTTTGGTCAAAGTTAGCCTCGAAAAACGCATTAGGACCTATATAGATGGAAGGAGGGAGAAGAATTTCACCCGAGGACACAAATGTGATTTTTCAACAAACTTTGGTGCACAGGAGCATGTGCTTGTAGTTTGAATTTGAATTATGCACATTAAATGACCAAAAACTCAATTAATGTGTAAATAAGGCCAAACGAAGCCGGAATAATTCCAAAATTTAACAGGGCACTCATGTAGTTCTATGTTGCCTTTGTAAATAAACTCAAGGGGGACAATGTATATCGTTTCGCACTCAAAGGTGGCACGTTCCCTCTCAAAACCACAAGCCTTCTTGAGAGAAGCTTCGGTTTGCAAGAAGCTTATACCAAAATCTGTTCCTATTCGGCCAATTTTTTTGCCACAACATGGTAGTACCATGACATGACATCCAAGCCAAGTTTCATGATTTTCAGACGTGTTTTGGATTTACAAGAATTTTAAAACCAAGTTTCTCAATGTTCTCGGTCGAGCCACGATGCCCAGATGTTTTAATTTTATTATCATTTCTTGCATGGGACCTAGAAATTCACCGAGGACACAAATGTGATTTTTCAACCAACTTTGGTGCACGAGAGCATGTGCTTGTAGTTCAAATCTGACTTATGCACATTAAATGACCAGAAACTCAATTAATGTATAAAAACGACAAACGAACCCGAAATAATTCCAAAATTTAATAGGGCACTAATGTAGTTCTATGTTTTGTATATCGTTTCACACTCAAAGGTGGCACGTTCCCTCTTAGAACCAGGAGCTTCCAAATCGGCCCAATTTTTTACCACAACATGTTAGTGCCATGACATGACACCATGCCAAGTTTCATGATTTCCAGGCGAGTTTTGGATTTACATGAATTTAAAATCTAAGTTTCTCGATGTTCTCGGCGAGTCATGGCCTTGAGATGTTTGAATTTCATTCTCATTTCTTCCATGGGACCTAGAAATTCAATCAAGGACACACATGTGATTTTTCAACCCACTTTGGTGCACGGAGCATGTGCATGCAATTCATATTTAGATTATGCACATTAAAAGTCCGGAAGCTCAATTAGTGTATAAAAAGGCCAAATGAACCCGAAATAATTCCAAAATTTAACAGGGCACTCATATAGTTCTATGTTGCCTCTGTAAATAAAATCAGGGGGGAGGCAGCGTATATCGTTTCGCACACAAAGGTGACACGTTCCCTCTCGGAACCATGACGCTTGTTGAGAGAATCTTTGTTTTTGCAAGAGGCTTATACCAAAACTTGTCCCAATTCAGCCAAAAATTATACGTATGAAAACAGGGTTTAGATTATCCCGAACATCTCGCTACCTAGACCAATAATGTACTATGATTTGGATTCAACATAAAATGGATACAAATATTTGAATTGGAGAGCGTATGGTACATGTAGTTCATAGTGAAATGTGATTACTGCTATATGCATGTTTTTTGTTATCAAGATAATATTTAAATTATTGTATAACTTGACAACAATCGTATTCAAATAAGGAAAATTGATTTAAATTTAGTCCATATGGTAGACGACAATATATATGTTCACATGGTGGAGTAAAATGTTCATATATGATGGAAGACCAAAATGTACGACTACATCAATTATAAACCGCAAGGTCACCTAACGATATATTTGAATTCAACATAACATGGATTCAAAAATTGAAATTCGAGATCATGGCATTTGTAATGATATAAAAAGGGACATTACTCTTTCTTTGGTGGGAATTGATTTGTTTTTTGTTGTTGTTGAGGGAAGTGCGAATCGATTTGGTACTGTGCAGGGTAATCTTGTTTCCTGATTTTTTTTACATTTTTCTTGTAGTTTTTTCAATGGCATCTATAGCAATATAGTAAAGGGACATGACTCTCTTGTGTCTTGTATGAATTGTTTTTTTACACGTTAAGTTTGTTACGCGAACAAGGAATCCGCACCTTGTTATCCCGAAATTTTCAACTCGAGTATCTTTTGTCTCACCTGCTTTGAAACTCCCGCTTCTTCAACCCGCGCCGCGCCTTGTTATCCTGAAATTTGGACGCGCGTGAGAACTCCCTCCTCATCCGAAATCGCTCCCGCAGCCGAGACACGCGAAATCCCCCTTCTACCCCTCAGCCGGAAATGAAGCTCCATGTCGCGATGTCAAAACCGGTGGGGGTACGCTGGTAACTTACCCTACATTTCGGACAAGCGCGTCCCTAAGCTTGGCCCCCCCGCCCCCGTTGCCCCTCCCCATTCGTACACCGAGGCCGCCAAACCCGCGAAACCCCACGCTCCTCCGTCGGCCTCCCGACCGTCGCCCAACCGGAGACTCTTCCTCGACTACGTCGTCCACCGCAACAGCTCGCCATCCCTCATCCACCGCAGCGGGTGAGGATCCGTTGTCAATCTCGTCGTCCCACCGGATCAGCCGCCCTATCCTCCACCTCCAAGGAGCTGCCCCGATGTTCGCCTCGTCTATCGCGCCACCTCAATCCCCACAGCACCGTCTTGACCTGCCCCACCGGAACCGCAACACCCTCACCAATTCCTTCGATGAAGCCGAGTCCAACTCGGCGCCACCAAGGAGGTTCTGCACTCACCGCTGCATTTTATCTTTTATTCGATCTCACGGGGCTGCCGGTGCTTGATACCGAGCAGCCATGGCGTGTCTCCATCGACGGTGCCGTCGCCGGCCACATCATCAACGGCGTCTCTCCCCCATGTCATTGCTTCCTTGGTGGCGACTTCCACAACGGCACTAGCTGCAGCTGCTCCGGCTCTCGCTTCATGGCTGCTTTTCTGTTCTTCTTGTCGGTCGCCTTGCTGCCTTTGCTCTGCTTTCGTTTGTCTGCTGCTTTCTGCTCTTGCTCTCGCTTCTTGGTCTTCTTTATTCTTTGCCACGACCTCCGGCAGCTACATGAGTTGCTGCTTTAGCACTCGTCATGGTGCTCTTGCATCGACTTGCTCTTTGCTAGTGCGTTCCTCGCCGAGCATCTGCTGATTTAGATCATCGCTTCTCTCGCTACTAGTCCTCGAACGCCCTAAACATCTATTGCAATGCTCACATTACTAGTTCAATCAGTTTCGACAAGAAAATTCAGTTTCATTGTGAAGTTCATTTTCTTGATTAAGTTGAGTGAGCAGTACTTACAAAGATCTGTCGCCGAGCGGCCGTGGGCGCTGTGATGCGTTTACATCTAGCACTTTTGGTGATGTATTTTACATCATCTATTGCGAGATGATATTAGGGTCCCACTTCAGATTAACGTTGTCTGTCTTGTCATGCTTCAGCCTTGTCGCCAGACACCTTAGCGGATCTGCTGCAACGACGGAACCGTCCATCACAGTGAGCGATACCCTCGGCGCCGCTTTCAGAGGCCTCGGATCTTCTTCCCGCCTCCCGGTCCACACCAGCATCATCACCATCCTCCACGTCCAACCCAATGATCTTTGAGGTCCACAAGGCTATGCCAAAGAGGTTGTACACTCGTCGCATCACTTTGTTTCTCCATTCCTCTCTTCTTCCAATTCATGTGAGCCAAACACCTGGTTGACTGAAATCCTATGTTTCCAAATGCTCTGCTTTGCACGTGCATTCCTATCCTATTCTGTGTTTTTCCTGTCCCTGCGTTTATAGAATCCTCCAATTCTAAGGAACCCTTACAGATTTACTTCATTTTCAGATAGGCGTCAAAGAAAACACTGTGTGTTATGTCCTGCTCCTGCCGTGCCATCATCCACCCCACCTGAGGTGCACCATCGACAGAAGCGTTCACTACAGCAGAGATCCCCCTGCAGACTTTCTTTTGCCGCCTTAGATCATCTTCCCCGTTGCCGGCAGTCATGCCAACTGCATTACCATCATCAACTGAGCAGATGAACCTGAGGACTACACAGTTTCGGAAGAGAGGTCGCAGTCTTTCGTGTTTGCTTGTTATACATCGGTTATTATTACCTGCTACTTTATCGTTCAATCTTGAGTTTTGAATTGCCCATGGGCCTCATATCGAGCTAGAAACGAATAGTATCTGTCTACTATCTGGTTCATCTGGGGTCTTCTATGTGGTTCATGTTGGGTGGGCAACAAACAATAGATGATCCATTGTCTATCTTTTTAAACTGAAGCTATAATCTACCTGCTATCATTAGTTTTGGATCCATCCACTCATTTGCTACCATCAGTCTTGATTTTTGCATGCACCCGTTAGGCCTTACAAAATCTAACTATTTTTTTATTATGCATGTCAGATATTGTACACAATCGTCTTGAACATGTAGAGAAAAGAGAAGACCGTTGCATGCGAATATATAATGTCATGCGACGCCCGCTCCATGGTGGGCGAAGTGCCCCCTCCTGCATTACAGATTGTATTCCAGAGGAAGATAACTGCTCGGATGGAAATTCGTATGAGCCGACCACGCACTGTTTACCACCGAGGTGTTTGCTCTAACACAGCATCTTGATGTTGGTCATATCATGCATATGGCGCCTTGCATTGCTTACATTATACATCTTATATGTCATCAGCTTAGTTTAGATTTGCTTTGTGTGAATGCCACTGTTTGGTTTCTATATCATACTCCCACCATTCCTAAATATTTGTCTTTTTAGAGATTTCAACAAGTGACTACATACGGAACAAAATGAGTGAATCTACACTCTAAAATATGTCTATATACATCCGTATGTGGTAGTCCATTTGAAACCTCTAAAAAGACAAATATTTAGGAACACAGGGAGTATATGGGAATTATGCAATGCCATCTTCTTTAGCCAGGCATCATATACGTGAATCATGCAATGCCATCCTGTTTAGCCAGTCATCGTATATGTGAATTGTATCGTGCCATATTTTTTCCATAATGTATTCCATTTGTCAATAATGTTTATACATTCATCTACTCTTCCTGTGCATCAGCCATTTGAGTCGGTCATGGGAAAATCTGGAGTGAAAACAAGGTCTTCGAAAGCAGTGCTACTGTCAATGCAGATTTCTTCTTTGATTCTGAGATAGCTCCTCGGAGGAGGATTCAGAGAGCAGATGATGATCGTATCCCCGAGGTCCATGCTCTAACTTGGCTGGGTTATATTGCTCATATCATGCATATGGTGTCTTGCATTACCATGCCATCTGCTTAGATTAGACATGCTTTGTGTGAATGCCTCCTGTTTTCTTTCTATATAAAATATGTGAATTATGCAATGCCACGTTTTTCAGCCAGTTATCATATATGTGAATTATGCACCTCCATGGAGCCAGGCATCATATATGTGAATTATCTCATGCCATCTTTTTTTTCATTACGTATTCCATTTGTCGACGATGCATGTATATTGAACTACTCTTCATGTGTATCAGCCATTTGAGCCGGTTATGGAAAAACTGGAGTGAAAACAAGGTCTTCGTGAAAGGTGCAATGGTACTGTTGAGGCATATATGTCGATGGTTACAGTGGAGCTCCTCGGAGGAGGATTGAGAGGCAGATGACCAGTCCTATATCTCACACGAGGTGTATGCTCTAAGTTGCAATGTTTATGTTTCTCATATGATGCATATGGTGTCTTGCATTGCTTAGTTTAGACATCATATGCACAATATTGAATTCTATCCGCTTAGTTTAGAGATCATACATGCGAGTGCCAAATGCTTAGTATATGAATCAATTATGTCAATTATATCATGCCATCCTGTATACTTAGACAACATGTATGTGAATTATTTCATCCCAACCTATTTTAGAAAGACATCATATAGTTTTGTCATGTCATCCTGTTTAGGTACTCATCATATGTTGAATTATGCCATTATATCTTGTTAAGTTATCCATCATATATCTAAAACTGTGTCATGCTATCCTGTTTAGTTAGGCATCATATATGTGAAATTGTGTCATGCTGTCCTGTTTGGTTAGACAACATATATGTGAATTACCACATCTGTCTATCATACAATTGTACGTTCAATTTCTTTTCTTGCTTATCAGCCATTTGAATTGGAGGGGATGATGGCAGTATCTAAGGGAGCAAAAACCCGTTCTTCACAAAAGCAGTGCTACCTGTCGATGCAGATAGAACCATGGTTGTACTGGAGCATACAAGACTAAGCAGCTGGTTCTCGCATGTATGATCTCTAAACTAAGCAGCTGGCACTCGAGCAGTTGGCACTCGCATGTATGATCTCTAAACTAAGCAGCTGGCACTCGAACAGTTGGCACTCGCATGCGAGTGCCAGCTGCTTAATATATGAATCTAACCGCAACCCCAGCGGATAGTAACCCACTTATAGTTGACAAAGCACCATGTCCACCACAGAGTACCCCCACATGAGTATTTTGTAAAGCTATTGCAGTGCCCAAAGCACGAAGACCACCACAGCTAACCCAAACTCCACGTTTAAAGCAGAAGAGCAACTGTTCTCAGGTCAGATTCCATAGCTATGGTCCATACTCCTTTGCTATTGCATCACTGTATTTACTCATACCAACTACTTTCAAATTTGAAGGATCCAATTGAAACTCCAATGGCGCAATAGGTATGTTTTAAACCTATTTCTTTAACTGGATTGTTGTTCTAACTTCTTGCTCTATGTTGATTTCAGTTTAAGTTGTATAAACAGTTATGTTCTCATGTGATGCACATTACAAGTGCTGCCAATCTTGTGTAGTTTCTCACACTTATATTCTATCTATGTCTTTGTGTCTTAAAAATATATGAGTTGAACTGTGTCTCTATCTTGATTAGGGAACACAAACTAGAATGATATGGACAATAAGGTGACCATAGTACATAGATATATGTTTGTTTCATGTTGTTATCCTATCCACCTTACTACTGAACCGGTTTACCAAAATGAGTTTCGTATACTACAAGCTAAACCTGTGATGTGTCTGCTTGTTTCTCTTGTAGTATGCAAACGGAATATTGGAGAAGAGCACCCCACTATGCAATGGTAGAGAAAGTAATGCAGATAAGGTTCAAGATAGTGAGACAACCCTGTTGGTCTCCAAGAAAGGTGATAAAAACGATGTTGTAGACAGTGAGAAAACCCCACAGTCCTGCGTTGATGTAGTGTTCGAATTACTGACCAGTACCGCTGGCACAAGCTCTTCGAACTCGCTGCCTAAATCACTTCGACTTCTTCAGTCTTAGCTACAAGCTGAAAGGCATCAGTCAGTTATGCTGTGGCAAGAAGCCGAAGGACTGAGGAAGTCCCTGCAGAATTCAGATGCATACTTTCTTGTGCAATGACAATATTTGGAGAATTTAAGCGCCAAACAAGAGAAAGTTAATAAGCTTTCTAAGCATCTTGCCAGCATTATGGGTACCCAGGATATTGTTTCTTGAACTCCTCTGAAGTGGTTTCAGTTCTGGACTTGTTTTGTTGTGGCGTTTATCTGCTGCTTTGTTCCCTATATTTGCACTGGTGGCGAACTTTGATGCCCAGTGGATGTAATATGTGTAATAGCCGTGATAGCCTACCATAAGTTGCTTGCTTATTTATTTCCTTGTTGTCTTGTTTATTTGTTTGCTTGTAGTCAGTGCAGTTCTTTTTTCGCGGTTTGCTAGTGGCTGCAATAACCTATTTTTTAAATCTAGGCCACAATAACCATGGGCTAATATTTATCTGTAGTGACACTGGGCCTCCTACGGGTCAGAGAAGCGATGGGCCTTCTACGGCGCCGTAGAAAGCGATGAGGGCCTTCTACGGGCCGTAGAAACAACGGGCCTTCTACGGGCCGTAGAAACAATGGGCCTTCTACGGGCCGTATCATCAATGGGCCTTATACGGGCCATATGATCGTTTGGCCAAACATGGGCCAATAACAGGCCGCATTATGGCCGTAAACGGGCTAGAGTTGTAATCGTCCATTCATGGGCCGACCATAACGGGCCATCGTTAATAGGCCGTATTTGATGACGCTATGAAAACGGCCCAACGTATTAACGGACCACAAACGGGCCGACTGTAACCACAGGCTGAATTTGGCCCACAAGCAGAAAATGACAGTAACGGGCCGTAAGTAACCGAATGCTGCAAATGAGCCCAAGAATAAATGGGCCCTCAGAAGGTCGAAAATTAACTTGGGCTGGAAACGACCCAACGGAATAACGGGTCGTTAATGGGTATAAAGTGATACAGTGTTCATTACGGGCCAGTTTCACCACGGGCCGTTAATGGGTGTAAAGTGATACACTGTTCATTACGGGCCAGCTTCACCACGGGCCGTTAATAGGCCAATAGTTACATAGGGCCTCATATGGGCCGAAATACTTCATGGGCCATACATGGGCGGAAGTGAAAATTTGGAATCATATTGGATGGCCCAGATGACGCCATCGGGCCTAATTCGGATAGGGCGAACGGGCCTTGGGTTAGCGAGTTGTAAATGGGCTATATGCGAGCGTGCCGTTAACGGGCTTTCCATGGGCCGCCCGCCACCTTTGACCAAGTCAAACGGGCGGCCTTTTCACAGGAATGGGCCTCTGTTGGGCCGTGCCACTGTCGACGTATCATAGGCGCCTATACGTCCAATGAGTGGATGACATCCGTCCCAGCGATGAGTCGACACGTGTTTCCTCCAGCCAATGATGATTTACACGTGGAAAATCCCCATTGGTCGGGGCTGCTAATGGGTTATCGGATCCAAAACCCGACCCGATAGCTTAACGGCGTTCCGTTACGGTGGATGCCACGTGTCGGTCACCCTTGACGAAAGCACTTCTGTGACGCGCGATTTATCGTCATGGAAGTGGACACTTCCGTGATGATAATTTTGGTAATGTCATGGAACGCTTCTACGACAGCACAGGTATGACTATCTTGATTCTGTCATAAAATCATCATGGATGTACATGCATGAAAAAAAACGCGACCTAATGTGACAAACACGTATCATCACGGAAGTGTATTTTTTTTGTAGTGCTCCTGAGAGACTAGTGGTACCCTGTAGCTGTTGTGGCTGGCGCGGTTGGTGAGGCTCCTGGTAGGCTCCTGGAAGGTCTCAGCTTCTAGCCTCTCCTCCTCCCAGCCCTGCTCGAGGAACGAGTTGGGGTCGTCTTCCAATGCGTACTCCTGGTCCACCATGCGGGGCACGTAGGCCTCCGAGGCCTTTGCCTCGAAGACCTCGCCATAGTGCCCCACGCTCCACGTCGCCCGGCCCAGCGCGCCGCCCTGAGGATGGTAGGGCGGCATCCCGCTGGGGCCGTAGGTGACGATGCTTGTGCCCGCGCTGATTGGGGGTGGCGCGGGTGCGATTTGGCATCCGGTGCCATTGGTTATGCCGGTGTCGATGAAGCCCAAGGGTGCGCCTGGGCGCACGCGGGCGCGGCGAGGCCCGCCATGCGATCTGCCGCCATCTGAGGTGTGAGTAGGGAGCAGAAGGGTGGCGCTCCCGATGTCGTGATGTCCAGGAGCTCGGCGATGCGTTCCACCAATGCATCCCGGCCACTCGCCATCAACCGGCATCGCAGCAGCTCCCGAGCCACCGTGAGCGCAGCCCTCATGTTTGCTTGCTCCTGTTGGATGTGCGGTTTTGTGGCCGCAGCGTGGCTCGAGGCCCTTGCGACTGCTCGCGCTTGTCGTGGAGTAAGGGCGAACGGCGCGTGACAGCGTCGCCTGCGCCCCGCGGTGTTGCGCGGTGCGTGCGATGCCTGGGGCGCGGGGTTGAGGTCTTCTTGGGCGGACGGCGCCACCCGGGCTGGCCAAGCTGCCTAGCGCTCGGTGTTGGTCCTTGGGTCGCCGGACATTGGAGTTGCGGAGTGACGGTGGATCAAGTGGTGGAAGGAAAGCTCCGATGCACCCCTACCTGACGCGCCAAATGTCGGATTTCGGGTTCCGGCAAAACCCTTGAGGTTCGAACACTGGGGTGCGCACGAAGATCTCCCCCTACCTAATCGGCCCTCGACCTCACTGCGATCTCAAAGCTTAGCTCAATGAACTCGCAATACAAGGGACACAAGAGTTATACTGGTTCGGGCCACCGTTTTGGTGTAATACCCTACTCCAGTGTGTGTGGTGGATTGCCTCTTGGGCTGAGGATGAATAGTACAAGGGGATGAACAACCTCCTGAGGTGAGGTGTTCTTGTGCTTGGTGGGTGTGAGGGTGATCTCTCTCCTCCTCCTAGTGTGGTGTCTAGTCCTATTTATAGAGCCCCTGGTCCTCTTCCCAAATATTGAGCGAGAAGGGAGCCAACATTGGCCAATTTAAAGGGGGACAGCTAGTAGAAGCTATCCTAACTAAAGGTGGTCTTCGCCTGCCAAAGGCTCTGGTGGTGACGCCGTCTTGGGATCCATGGTGACCTCTGTCCTGCCGTCCAGCTGGTCTTGGTCTCGTTGCATCGATAAGGAAACCTTTGCCTGATGCCTCAGTACTCCTCGCCTGTGCTTGCCTCCTTAGAACCAAAGAGGAAGCGAGGACACTGTGCGCGCTGGCGCCCGCCTGGCCTTCATCGTCATGGCTTACGTCATTGGAACCTCGCGAGCCTTGATCTCTCCGCCCCTCGTGAGCCAGCCTGGGGAGGCTACTCCCGAGGAGGTCTTGTGTCGTCCGCCTCGCAATGCTTGGCCCCTCGCGAGGGTCTTGAGCGTTTGCTGGTGAAGATGGGCCGCACCGGGCTGCTAGCAGAGCCATGCCGTGGGCCGCAGGCAGGCAAGTCTGGGGGACCCCTGTTCCCAGAACGCCGACACATACGTGGCCGTATTTTCTTTCTTGCACCCTGGCTGCTGTTCATACGTGTACATGCTACGTGCGCACCTCTACTACGACACACGTGCGCGCCTCTACTACGACATGTGCCCTTCCTTACACGGCCACGATTCATCGCTGCAGCCTGTAGACAGACCGATCGTTTGTACGTACACGTTCGCGACCAGAATGACAACGCTATGTACGCTTCGACCAGGTGGGTCCCGACTGTCAGGCACTTCCTTGCGTGCGAAGATGTAGCTGGTGGGTCCCAGCAGTCAGGGGGCGAATCTTTTTTTCTACCCATAATATGAACGCACTTCCTTGCGTGCGAAGATGTAGCTGGTGGGTCCCAGCAGTCATGGGTTTTCGTGAAATATGGTGGCCCGTCCTGTGGGTCCCTGCTGTCAGGTGGAGGAATCATTATTTTCCGCGTAATAAGGAGGCACTTCCTTGCTGTGGCTGTGGACCCAGCTGTCAGCCTCTCCACGTACAATACTCTTCCGATGGAAGTCGATCGTTGACCACATTGACCACGCCGCACCGAGAGCACCAAGGCGGTGGACGATGGCGAGGCCTAGGAAGGGGACGATGTGGAGCGGGGAAGACGCGGCAGTGGATGCCCACACAGAGAGGAGTACGAGGGTTCATTGGTTCGACTGCAGCGTGAGGCTGCCGTCGCTGCAGGGCCTGGCCAGCGGTGGGAGTAGTAGGGGGCGGTGAGGCTTCCGCGGCAGCACAGCCGGCCACGGGAGGTAGGAGTAGGCGGCAGGACCGGCGCTGCTTTGGGCGGCTGGAGCAAGAAGACCAGAGGTTGAAGAAGCACTACGGCCGTTGGATGGACATCGTACGGTCACTTGAGCTAGAATCGTTGATGTTGAATAATTTGACAAAGCACTACATCCCCGGCCAACTTAGTAGGCCCACAAGTCAGCCTCCCACTATGCTGGGTCCCAGCTAGTAGGGGAAGTATTCATTTTTTGTGTGTAATAAGGAGGCACTTCCTTGCGTGCAAAGATATAGCTGGTGGGTCCAAGTTGTCAGCGGCGGGAACATTTTTTTCGTGAAATACAGAGGCCCTTTCGATGGGTCCCATATGTCAGGTGGAGGAATCATTATTTTGCACACAATAAGGAGGCATTTCCTTGCGTGCGACCGTGGACCCAGCTGTCAGCCTCTCCACGTACAGTCCACTTCAGATGCATGTCGGTCGTTGACCACGTTGACCACGCCGCGCCGAGAGCACCAGGGTGGTGGACGACGACGAGGCCTAGGAAGGGAACGACACGGAGCTAGGGAAGACTCGACGGTTGTTCCCCATGCGGAGGGGAGTACGAGGGTTTACTGGTTCGTCTGTCGTCGCTGGAGAATAACAGCAGGTGTGTGTGAGTAGAGGGATGGCTAGGCCAGCGATGGGAGTACGATGGGGTGGTGAGGCTCTGTGGCAAAGACAGCCGTCATGGAGGAGGGAGCAGGCAGTCCCACCGGCGCTTGTTTGAGTGGCTGGAGCAGGAAGAGCAGAGATTGAAGAAGCACGATGGCCGTTGGATGGACATCCAACAGTCACTGCTTGTGCATCAACCTTTTTTTAGGAAAGCCATCTGCCATTATTTCTAATAATTTACATCCCATTTGCTAATTCTTAAGGTTTTTTTGGAGCCCATATTCTTTTTGTTAGCATTACAGCCCATATTGTGGCCACGGTTAAAAAATTATACGAAATTTTGCATATTTCAAAAGCGGTCCGAACTGTTTTTAATCCCAAAATTTGGAGTCACATTCAAACTGATTTTAAAAATAAATGTATATCAATATAAAATCCAACAAATTGTCCACGCATAAAAATCAATGCAATTTAAAATGTCGAAATGAAAAAAAGGAAATTTGAAACTAATTGTCGGTTTGATGTGTTTTAAAAATGTACAACCCATTTCTCATTGCTGATAGGCAATTTTCTCGGCCAGCCGAATGAAGCTCTCCTTGTCTTGAAAGATTTCCAGCCCAACAGCCCTGACAAAGCGACTTACTTGACAAATCACAAAAAAACTGGGCTAGCCATTTTCAGAAAGAAAAAAAACTACTGGGCTGGTCCGTGGTAAACATAAAAGAAAAGGCTGTCTAGATAGGCCAGAGTGCCCCACACAGCCTAGTTGACACCCTGCTTCCGTCTCAAAAACAAATTAGATAAATGCCACTCCAATTACGGTGATTCATAAAAATGCCACTGCAATTTCCAAACTTTGAAAAATGCCACTTCAATTTTTGCAAACTTTGAAAAACGCCACTGCAATTTTTGCAAACTTTGAAAAACGCCACTCCAGGCTTCGAAAAATGTCACTGGAAATGGCATTTTTAATGTTTGGAAATTGCAGTGGCATTTCTCAGAATCACCAGATTTGGAGTGGCATTTATAAAATTAACCCAACAAAAATAACTGGGCGAGCTGCTGGGTCCCTAGTGTCAGCCGCTCGTTGTGCAATTCTCTCATTTATTGACTACGTTGACAATGGCATGAGACCCAGATGTCAGAAATTTATTAGGAGGAGCCATTTTTTATTGGCTTGAAATAAGGAGGCAAATGCTTGCGTACTACCATGACCTTGGTGGGTCCCCGCTGTCATCCTCTCCACGTGCAAGCATCTCCTGATTGTGTACGCGTCAACCTGGTAGGCCCACAAGTCAGCCTCTAAACCCGTGGCGGACAAATACAACCCATTAGAAAAAATAACAGCCCATTCCATACGTTCAAACGGAAAGTTCAACATTCAGAGCAAAGTAACATGTCTCATCCAGATATAGAGTACTGGACTTCCACGTTGACAACCATCATAGCCAAGTTAACTATCTACTTCCACTAATACTCTAGTAGTGTACAAGTACTAACTTACTCTTAGCTAACTAGACGATGCCAGCCGCCATCTCTGGTACACGCTAAACGTCGGCACCGGCGTCCTCCACCTCGCCTTGGACTTGCCAGAGGTGCGATAGGGCGCGTTGCTCTCGCGTGTTGGCCCTTTCCACGCCGGCGTGGTCCACCGAAGCTTCGGCTTCTAAGCGGGAAACCCACTTGACGAGCTTGTAGTAAAATTCGGCGTCGCTTGACAGCGTGCGTGCTGACGACAGCCTCAGGGCTATTATTTGGGTGGGGCCTCCACGTAGTCGGCCCAGTTGCGGGCGCTCTGCTCGCGACTGAAAGTGCAACTCTCTCTAGGTCGTTTTGGTAATTCATAACAACATATAGCTCATTGAGCTAATGCTATTCCAAGATGAACATTTCAGGAAAGCTCAATGAATGGCATGGCATGGATGATGAAAGTGGATCCCTCAAAATGCTAATGACAAAGGATTGGCTCAAGCTCAAAATCTCAAGACTCTTCATTTTATATTTTAGTGATTCAAGATCACATTGAGTCCATAGGAAAAGCCAATACTATCAAGGAGGGATGAGGTGTTGCTTAATGAGCCTCTTGCTTCATGTGCTTAGTGATATGCTCCAAGACCCTCAGCTAATTTCTCACATCCACATATGACCTAAACCTAAAGCCAAAATCGGTCTCACCAATTCTTCCTATCCGGCGCCACCGATTCCAAATGTCATAGCCAGTGCCACAAACCCTAGGCAAATCGGTTCTACCGATAGGGATCTCGGTCTCACCGGGATGGGATTGTAATCCCTCTGTTTCCTTTTCGTAACTTTTCGGACTCACCGAAAGAGCGGATCGGTCCCACCGAGATTACAAAGTAAACTTTCTGTTTCCCTTTTCGTAACGCTTTGGTCTCACCGAAAGAGCGAATCGATCGCACCGAAGTTTACGACCAACTCTCTGGTTAGCTAATTACCAAAATCGGTCTCACCGAGTTTGTGTAATCGGTCTCACCGAGATTACGTTATGCCCTAACCCTAACCATATCGGTCCTACCGAGATGCAAGTCAGTCACACCGAAAACCCTAACGGTCACTAGGTTTACTAAAATCGGTCTGACCGAGTTTGTTGATTCGGTCCCACCGAGATTGGTAAATTGTGTGTAATGGTTAGATTTTGTGTGGAGGCTATATATACCCCTCCACCTCCTCTTCATTCATGGAGAGAGCCATCAGAACAAACCTACACTTCCAACTTACCATTTCTGAGGGAGAACCACCTACTCATGTGTTGATACCAAGATATTCCATTCCTACCATATGAATCTTGATCTCTAGCCTTCCCCAAGTTGCTTTCCACTCAAATCTTCTTTCCACCAGATCCAAATCCTATGAGAGAGAGTTGAGTGTTGGGGAGACTATCATTTGAAGCACAAGAGCAAGGAGTTCATCATCAACACACCATTTGTTACTTCTTGGAGAGTGGTGTCTCCTAGATTGGCTAGGTGTCACTTGGGAGCCTCAGACAAGATTGTGGAGTTGAACCAAGGAGTTTGTAAGGGCAAGGAGATCGCCTACTTCGTGAAGATCTACCGCTAGTGAGGCAAGTCCTTCGTGGGCGACGGCCATGGTGGGATAGACAATGTTGCTACTTCGTGGACCCTTCGTGGGTGGAGCCCTCCATGGACTCGCGCAACTGTTACCCTTCCTGGGTTGAAGTCTCCATCAACGTGGAGGTATG
Source organism: Aegilops bicornis (assembly GCA_021605145.1). Taxonomy (NCBI): domain Eukaryota; kingdom Viridiplantae; phylum Streptophyta; class Magnoliopsida; order Poales; family Poaceae; genus Aegilops; species Aegilops bicornis. The sequence goes on along the minus strand of CM038673.1, from coordinate 394,965,334 downwards.
ATAGTACCACCTATCGGAACCACGCCAAAAACTTCCGTGTCTCCAATTGCGTTTGAACCCTCCAAACCCTTCCCTTTACTTTCTTGCAAGTTGCATGCTTTAATTTATGCTAGCAATATACTCTTTGCATGCTTGCTTCAATTGTGTGATGATTGCTTGACTTGTCCTAAGATAGCTAAAATTTGCCAAACTCTAAAACTGGGAAAAGGCTAAGTTTTTAATTGGTCAAGTAGTCTAATCACCCCCCTCTAGACATACTTCAAGGTCCTACAAGTGGTATCGAGCTTTGGTATCCATTTGCTTTGATTTCCATAGCTTTTGGTGGTCATAGCCTTGGTTTCACAACCTAGGAGAGTATGGCGTCTAGCGAGGGAAATTATCGCCGTAGAGGTCCTTACTTTGATGGTACTAATTTTGCTAGTTGGAAGCATAAGATGAAAATGCATATTCTCGGACATAACCCCGCCGTTTGGGAAATTATTTGTATTGGCTTGCAAGGTGAATTCTTTGATGGGAGAGAGCGAACCATGAAGCTAATGCGGAAGAATTGAAGATGTTGCAATACAACGCTCAAGCTTGTGATATCATCTTCAACGGATTGTGCCTCAAGAATTCAACAAAATCAGCCGTCTTGAGAATGCAAAGGAAATTTGGGATACTTTGATTGATATGCATGAAGGTACCGAATTCGTCAAGGAATCCAAGTTGGATGTGCTCCAAAGTCAGCTTGACAAGTTCAAAATGAAGGATGGTGAAGGTGTCGCTGAAATGTACTCTAGGCTTGCACTTATCACAAATGAGATTGCCGGCTTAGGGAGTGAAGAGATGACCGACAAATTCATCATCAAGAAGATCCTAAGAGCATTGGATGGAAAGTATGATACCGTGTGCACATTGATCCAAATGATGCCAAACTACAAAGATCTCAAGCCAACGGAAGTCATTGGAAGAATTGTTGCTCATGAGATGTCACTTAAGGATAAGGAGGAACTTCACAACAAGTCAAGTGGTGCTTACAAAGCCTCAAGTGAAGCCCCCACATCATCAATTGAGAATCACACCTTCAATGAAGAATTGAGATTAATGGTGAAAAACTTCAACAAATTGTACAAGAGCAGAAGCAAAGAAAGAAGCTCCAAGTCAAGGACTTACAATGACAAAAGATCTTCTAGTCGAGAGCGCAATTGCTACAATTGTGGGAGGCCTAGACACTATTCCAATGAGTGTACGGCACCCTACAAAAGAAGAGAAGATTCTCCAAAAAGAAGAAGCAAAAGATAAGAATCACCACCAAGAGAGAGGAGGAGTAGAGTTGATTGTTATGAACGAAGACCCTCACGGAGAAGCAAGGGTTCGGAAAGGAAGGACAAGTCATCAAAGAGCTACACAAAACGAAGACATCAAGCTCATGTTGGTGAATGGGTATCCGGCTCTGACTCCGACCATCACTCCGAGAGAAGCTAGCACTCCGACTCCGAATACACTCAAGATGAAGGTGTTGCCGGTCTAGCACTTGTGTCAACCAACTCCTACGACATATTTTTATTACCAAATGAAGGAATTGGTAGATGCTTCATGGCCAAAGGTCCTAAGGTAACACATCCTGAGTATGTTGATTTCAATAGTGATGAAGATAACTTGCTAGGTGATGATGATTTACTTGTTGACAACTCTAGTGATGAATACTATGATGAAACATCAATTAATCATGCTAATCAAGTTGAAACGAATGACAATGATAAGGAGAAAATTGAGCGTCTAACTAAAGAACTAAACACTCTTAAGTTAGCTCATGAAACTATCTTTGAAGATCATTCAGAACTTTTAAGGGCTCATGAGAAGTTACGCTTTGAAAAGCACAATCTTGAGCAACAACATGAGTTCTTAAAGGCAATCAATGATGATCTTCGTAAGAAAAGTTCTTCTTACATTGCCAAGTGTTTACTCTTCTCTACTTACATGCCTCAAGTCAAGTCTAGTAACAAGATCAAGAAAGATTATTCCTCTAGTAGTAACAATAATAATGTCAACTCCAATATTGTTGCTTCTAGTAGTTCTCTTGATTCCACTAATGATTCTCTTAGCCAAGTTACACTTGAGCAAGAAAATAGCTTACTGAAGGGAATTATAGAGAAAGGTGTATACAAGAGCCTTGCCGGGAGTAAGCAATTTGAGGAAATTGTACGCAAGCAAGGAAGGCACCGGAAGAATCAAGGTGTTGGTTTTGAACGAAAGTTCAATGCCAATGGAGTTGAGTGGGAAGAAGATCAATACCCCAAGACGAAGTATGTTCCTCAACAAGAGAAGTATGATCCTACTTCCTTCAAGGGAACACAAGCACAAGATGATCTTCCACCACAAGACCACTAGAACAAAGGCAAGGACAAGCTTCAAGAAGAGATTGATGCATTTGAAGAAGCACCTAAGGCCTTGGTCAAGTGGATTCCCAAGACTACGTCAAGTTCTACCTCATCAAGTACAACTACAACTCCAAGGATTCCCATCAAGATGATGTGGATCCCGAAGAAGAAGAACTAGAGAGTTCTTGAGGGTGACTTCACCAACATATTTCACTCATATCATTATGGCAGGGACAAGTGCAATCAACTTCCATATCTTGCACTAGTTCAAGGAGTCACAAACCCTCATGTTGGTATGGCAAGGGACAAGGTAACCTAATGATTTCATGGACATCATTTTGTGTGTGCATCACTCGATGTCTATGGATATACTTGTTTGTTCCTTGTGGGACTAACCCATGTAGGTATTGAAAGTGCAACTCACTCCAAAGGATTGCTCCAAAAAGATCTACATCAACATTGAGCATCCACATCTTCAACACCTACATGAAGTCATCATCGACAAAACCCAAGGTTAGTTCATCCCACTATGGGGGGATATCACATCTAGGGGGAGCTTAACTCTAAGAATTGAGTCAAAGCAAATCTAATGATGTGAACACATAAATGCTTTATGTAAAAGTGGTAACCCCACTTGAGCTTTAACGATGAGTATGACCTATGATCAATTGTCTATCATTTGACTCCTAAGTCAATATACTCATATATAGATGACCTAGTCATCGCCAATTGTTTGATAGATGCTATAATTGGTTGTGCATGCTTTGCCACATATTTCATTTGTCATCTTATTGCGTGAGCATGTTGGTTGCATACTTTACTCATTCGAGGACATCCACTTGTTGTTTTGATTGATTGGCTTCTTTTTCTTTGGCCAAGTGGATGGACAAGAATGCCTAAGAACCTTCTCTAGCTATCTATGCTTTTCTCGTCTCAAACTCTATTCATGCTACATCACAAAATTTGATCAAGTCAGATTCGAACCACTCTGTGTGAGGAGCACTCGGAGTCCCCGATTCGTCATAGACTTAAACTTCCAAAACTTCTTTGTGATTCTCGGTCATACCGATTTCCCCATGTCGGTCTTACCGGGATCACTTAGTCGATCTAGGTTTTCAATCTCGGTGCAACCGATTTGAACTCTTCGGTCACACCGAGTTGCAATAACTGTACACAGTTTTGCATCTCGGTGCCACCGAGTTGTTCCACTCGGTCACACCGATAGGGTCGGGCTATATATAGTCACGGGCAAAAATTTGGAAATTTCTCCGAACCTCTTCGCCCGCGCAATAGCTCGCTCTGCCTCCGTGGTCTCCGGATCGTCTCCTCGTTGCCAGCCGCCTGCTGTCGCTGGTATCCGCCGCCGTCAACTGAATTCATCCCCTTTGACTGCCGGCCATAGCGAGTCTCCGCCGAACTAGGGTATGGACTCGATCACTGTGCTTTCCTCGTCCGATTCTCAGCACATTGTGTTCTTATTGATTCTTGCCACGATTGAAACACTCCTATCCAGTCAATGCAATCCTTAGAATAGTTTTGATTTGAAAATTTAGGGTTAGTTTTCACAGAAACCATCTCGGACCCACCGAGTTGAAAAACTCGGTCCCACCGATTTGGCTTATGCCATTGCACTAGTGAGACTCGATGCGACCGAGAATTGCTAATCGGTGAGATCGATTTTAGGACTTTGTGAAACCCTAGCAGTCTCGGTGCCACCGAACTGTGACTCGGTTTGACCGAGTTCATCAGTTTAGGTTCCAAAACTGCTTTGGTATCACCGAGTTTGAAAATCGGTAGATCCGAAATGATTTCTGTGGAAAACTAAAACTGAATTTTTGAGTCATTCGTTTGCAAAAATATCTGCATTTTGTGATGCTCATCCACTCTACCTCATCTATAACTCTTCACAGGGTCAGCACTCAGTGTTTGCAACATGTCAGACCAGAGTGACAGTAACAGTCGAGGAGCAGGTGAACATGAGTGAGGGCACTAGTCCCTCCAGCTCTTGATTGAAGGCAGCAGAGCACCCCAAGCAATCTGCCTAAAGCTGCCACCGAGGCAAAGGAAGAAGAAAACCTCAGATTACGAAGATGAGGATTATAGGGCGAAGAGGATGAGGCAACCTCCAAGAAGGCGGTGCTCAAAAAGGAGTATGGCTCGGCACATAGCACAAAGCACGGACTCAATAAGAAGGTTCTGCGAAGAGGACACCTATGCCAAAGGCGAGCATCAACTCAAATTCCTGAAAAGCCTGATCCCAAAGAGCCAGCTGCTGCTGAAGGAAAGAAAAGGAAAGAAAGGGTCAAGAAGACCACAGTCAGAGTTATTGGGAAGCCTTCCATGATGGAAGAAGAAGAAGATATTGCTGCACCAACACCAAAGGCACCAAAGCTTATGGGTGATGCTATAAGATCAGGGGCTGCCACATCTAAGCCCAAGGAAGCACCCAAAACTGCCCCCAAGGCCAAGTCTGCACCAAAGAGTAATACCAGGAGTATTCGACCATCGAGAAGAACAAGGCCCCAAAGGTTCTGAGGTTGTCAAGAAGAAGATGAAGAAGGACAAGTTCTGAGGAAGCTCAAGCCTAAGATACCAGACCACAATGATGCCATCCTGTGGCTGAGGACATGAAGATCAGATGAGACAATGGGTTGAGGCTATGGAGGATGACATATCCATATACCACAAGGAGAAGAACTGTTGTGGACTACAGGTTCCACACCAAGGAACAGCAGGACTTCTATGAGACTATTCTGCTGGATAAAAAGCCCATAGTGTGTGATATGAGGTGGGTCGACTGGACCTACATGAAGGGAAATGTAGAGCACTATCCTGGAGTGCAAGACAGTTTTGTTGCTGTTGGAGTTGCAGACTTCGTTGGGCAAAAGCTCACCAACTGGAACGATGAACTTATCATGCAGTTCAACTCCACAGCACAATTTTATCCAGATGGCAGGATAGTGTGGATGTCTGAAGGTACAAGGTACCAGTCAACTGTTGAGGAGTGGGCAAAGCTGATAAATGCCCCAAAGGAAAATGAAGATGACACGGATGTATATGCCAAGAAGAAAATGGACCACAATTCCATGGCACACATGTACAAGGAGATCCCAGACACGACCATTGAGACACATAAGTTTGGATCAGTCCACTTCTTCTCGCCAGGGGCTGCCAACTATCAACAACATCTTAAGGCATATTCTACTGCCTAAGTCTGGTGACCACAACATGATTAGAGGGCATGCAATCAACATGTTGCATTTGTTTGATGTGCCACAGAAATTCAAAGTCATGAGCCTTATGGTAGAAACCATTAAGAGGACTGCAGCAGACTGTAAGAGAAGCTGTGGATATGCCCCTCGAGATCCAGGAGTTGATTAACTCAAAGATGGGCACATGCAAATATCTATTGGATAAAGAACATTTTCCACTTTATCCAGACTTTGAGGACAATGAGGTTGTCATGAATGAGAATGATCCATCGTCAGTTCAAGCACAAGAGAAAAAGGAGAAGGCAAGGAAGGAGAAGGCTGCCAGGATGCCAACTCAAGAGGAGGCATCTGAGTATTTCTTGAAGAACAAGCAGGAGCAGCTTGGATACTTAATAGCATCAACACTGAGGATTGATAAGGGATTGGCCACCCTCACTCAAAATCAAGAGAGCTTGGAAAGAATCATGGAACAAAAGTTCTATGACTTAGATGTGAAAGTAACTGAGATACAGTCTGCTATGGAGCAACTACAAGATGACATGCAGGAGAGGTAGGGCAAAACTACAACTGATGCATTTGCCAGAGTGCCTAGAGCCCAGAGGTCATCTGCTGTGCCAGTTCCTGACACTAGAGCCACTTCATCTGCACCAGCTACAGCCTCATTGCCACCAGCTCCAACACCTACACCAGCTCCAGCTCCATCTACTTCAACTGAAGCCTTCGTCCTCGGTGCTATCCGGACTCCACCACCTGAAGATCAAGCCTGAGAGTCGATCTAGCACTATGCATTTTCTATGAACTTTTTGGTAACTTGTTGCCAAAGGGGAGAAAAATGTATAGATCATAGGCTTTAGAGAGAGAGAGTGTTGCTTTTGTTCTCTCTTGATTTGGTGGTTTTTAAACTTGTTTGCTTTTGATTGCTTGAGTTACTATGTTTGTGAGACATTGATGATCATGTGTTTGATCATAAGCTACACTTAGGCATGTTTGATGATATTATCTTATCTATCATATGTGATCATTCACTGTGCTTGGTGATGAGTGCATGTATTCAATCCGTATCATTTTGAGCGCTCCACCAAGATGTATGTGACATGGAAGAGTAACCCATGAGCCTAATTCCTTGTGCATTTGCAGTCCAAAGCAAATATTAAAATATGCACAAATTTAGGGGGAGCTCTTGCTTATCACATACTTCTCAAACCGACGATGTTTTTTCAATCTTATTATCATTTGTCGAACCTTTGATCTATATGTTGTCATCAATTACCAAAAAGGGGGAGATTGAAAGTGCAACTATCCCTAGGTGGTTTTGGTAATTCATAACAACATATAGCTCATTGAGATAATGATATTACAATATGAACTTTTCTTGAAATCTGAATGAATGGCATGGCATGGTTGTTGAATGTGGATCCTCAAAATGCTAATGACAAAGGATTGGCTCAAGCTCAAAAGCTCAAGACTCTTCATTTTATATTTTAGTGATTCAAGATCACATTGAGTCCATAGGAAAAGCCAATACTATCAAGGAGGTATGAGGTGTTGCTTAATGAGCCTCTTGCTTCATGTGCTTAGTGATATGCTCCAAGACCCTCGGCTACTTTCTCGGATCCACATATGACCTAAACCTAAAGCCAAAATCGGTCTCACCGATTCTTCCTATCCGGCGCCACCTATTCCAAATGTCATAGCCAGTGCCACAAACCCTAGGCAAATCGGTTCTACCGATAGGGATCTCGGTCTCACCGAGATGGGATTGTAATCTCTCTGTTTCCTTTTCGTAACTTTTCGGTCTCACCGAAAGAGCGGATCGGTCCCACCAAGATTACAATGTAAACTTTCTGTTTCCCTTTCGTAACGTTTCGGTCTCACCGAAAGAGCGAATCGGTCCCACCGAGTTTACCTGACCAACTCTCTGGTTAGCTAATTACCAAAATCGGTCTCACCGAGTTTGTGTAATCGGTCTCACCGAGATTACGTTATGCCCTAACCCTAACAATATCGGTCCTACCGAGATGCAAGTCAGTCCACCGAAAACCCTAACGGTCACTAGGTTTACTAAAATCGGTCTGACCGAGTTTGTTGATTCGGTCCCACCGAGATTGGTAAATTGTGTGTAACGGTTAGATTTTCTGTGGAGGCTATATATACCCCTCCACCTCCTCTTCATTCGTGGAGAGAGCTATCAGAACAAACCCACACTTCCAACTTACCATTTCTGAGAGAGAACCACCTACTCATGTGTTGAGACCAAGATATTCCATTCCTACCATATGAATCTTGATCTCTAGCCTTCCCCAAGTTGCTTTCCACTCAAATCTTCTTTCCACCAGATCCAAATCCTATGAGAGAGAGTTGAGTGTTGGGGAGACTATCATTTGAAGCACAAGAGCAAGGAGTTCATCATCAACACACCATTTGTTACTTCTTGGAGAGTGGTATCTCCTAGATTGGCTAGGTATCACTTGGGAGCCTCCAGCAAGATTGTGGAGTTGAACCAAGGAGTTTGTAAGGGCAAGGAGATCGCCTACTTCGTGAAGATCTACCGCTAGTGAGGCAAGTCCTTCGTGGGCAACGACCATGGTGGGATAGACAAGGTTGCTACTTCGTGGACCCTTCATGGGTGGAGCCCTCCATGGACTCGCACAACCGTTACCCTTCGTGGGTTGAAGTCTCCATCAACGTGGAGGTACGATAGCACCACCTATCGGAACCACGCCAAAAACATCCATGTCTCCAATTGCGTTTGAATCCTCCAAAACCTTCCCTTTACTTTCTTGCAAGTTGCATGCTTTAATTTCACGCCAATATACTCTTTGCATGCTTGCTTGAATTGTGTGATGATTTCTTGACTTGTCCTAAGATAGCTAAAATCTGCCAAACTCTAAAACTGGGAAAAGGCTAATTTTTTAATTGGTCAAGTAGTCTAATCACCCCCCTCTAGACATACTTCAAGGTCCTACAGCGACTCAGAGCGTCGGTGTGGCTACTGCTCCATGTCCCGCTGGCGGCACAAATCGGCGATACGCTGCTCCTCCGTCAGGCGGTCGCGCTCCAACAACTCCTCATACTCCGCATTGCCATCTAAAGACTGATATAATGCCTCCTCCTTTTGTCTGCCTTCCTATGAAAAACCAAACACTAGTTCCGGCGGTGACCGCCTCCGGCGTCGCCTATCACGGACGGGCGGGGGCATGGCGGTCGTGGCGAGAGCGAGGATAAGTGGCGAGCGACGTCGGGCCGGTGGGGGCTTATGAGGGTAGGGTAAGTTGGGTGATGGTGCCACCGGAGAAGGCCAGGAAACAACAATTATAGGCGGAAGGTAGGCGAACCAGCGTGTCGCGGGAAACGCGATGGTCATCGCGGTCATCGGAATTCAATGCATAAGCAGGCATGGCTTAGCGCGCCAGCTTGCCGTGGAAAACTAGAAAAACTGAAATTATGACTGTGTCGTCCCGTCCCGTCAGTGGTGCGTCCCGTCCGTGCTGGGTCGCACGCCGGCATGACGGTCAAACGAGTGCACTCGAATCATCCAGATGAGGTACTCCCTCCTTGTCAAAAATGATTCCACCACTCATCATCTACCTTGGTTGGTGAGATTTTTGAATTAAGCCCTGCAAACCGGAAAGGAGGTAGTACGTGCGTGATCCGCTATTTATTCGTGTAGGATCGAGTAGGTCGTTTTTTGAATTGAGCCCTGCAAACCAGAAAGGAGGTAGTACGTGTGTGATCCGCTAATTATCCGTGTAGGATCGAGTAGGTCGGATAGTGTACGTGTAGGATCGAGTAGGTCGGATGGTGTACGTGTACGATCGCATTAGCTGAGGAACGTTCCCTGGGAGATAAGGCATTTGCGAACGTTTTTGCTGGCAGTTTCTTCAGATTCGCATGGCATTTTCTTCAGAGCGGCTTGTCAGTTTCTTCAGAGGTAGGCCTTTTTATTCAAAAAACTACCACTTCAGATCTTGCATCACAACTAAAACTGCCAGGAGCACATTAGTAGGCTAGCTAGTGATCGATCAGTAACTTGTAAACACTGAGCGAACAGAAATAAGGAACTGTTAGTAACTTGTAAACACTGAGAACACAGAAATAAGGATCATCTTGTGCATGTAAAGAAGAGCCGATCCGCTCGAAATGTTCACCACGAGACTCACAGTGCCCGGCATTGTAATATGTTCACATTAGTAGCCCAAATTCAAAACCAACTAGTACGATTCCCATACATAAGATCAACATGTTAATGCATCTTAATGATTCACAGATCATATACAAATATGTAGCTCCAAAAGCAAAGATCTAGAAAAAACATATGTTCTTCCTACTAACATGGATGCTTCTCTTGGCCAACATTCAGTACAAAGTGAAAGACAAATTTGTTTGTGAAGTCTACAGTTCCTCTTGCAAACGTAAGTAGTTTCACCAACAGCTGGAACCATGAGAATGAACCACACATGATGGAGGAACATCCACTGCAATATGATTTGGTCTTCTCTCGATCACACGGTGAGACTACTTTTGGAATACAAACTTTAACTTAGGCAAAATGATGCCCATTGTATAATCAGACCAAAGCAATGAAGCACCTAGTGTTGGCCAATAAATAGTACATTACTACTTTTCTGCAGTCCATGAAGTGACTATGCAATCTTTCTATGTCTATTTTCAAATGGCATTGCATGCAGTGACTGTACAATTCTCTTGTGCAGTTCAACTAAAATTGCGGTCACTTTGTTTGTTTTCCAAATAGCAACGGGTAGACATCTCTATCTGCACAAATATCAAGCAGCTAGTAAACATATACACCACCTTGTATTTTCGGTTTAAACATGTCTCTTCCGCTTAGCATCTGTCATGTTTTGCACTGGACAATTTGATATAGTCATGTTTTGCCCTGGACAATTTCATACTGAATTGATTTGCTGGTTCAGAGCAGAAGTATAGTGCCTATTCTTCATTAGTCCAAGGATATCCATGTTCGCAGTGATGGAAGAGGTGAAATCGATACAACCAAATTGAGCATCCAATCGTTGAATCCTGTCCTGCACCTCCAATGTAGGTCCACCTGCCAATAAATTCACATGCAAACCACTAGTATTGCTATCTAATGACAGTACAAAAAGAGTAGAAAGATAGTAGCAAACCATGTACCTTCGTAATGAACAGCTCATAGTGCCACCAATTGGATATAAAGGTTTGGAAACATGCTCCTGATGTTGAACCATTTGGACTTTTTGTGCAGTTCCACTAAAATCAAGCATCCCTGTTTGCATAGATATTGAAAGTGTGGTTACTATAAAAGTGGCACTAGTTGAAGCATAGACTCACAAATATAAGCATTCCAATTTGTTAATGGGAAAAGGTAGCAAGACTGTTTCTAACCACCTGTTCGAAGGAATAAATAAGGCAACAACGGTTGATATCAGGAAGGCATACATAGTTTTGTTTCTGAAAATTGAGCCATTCCTGACCTTTCCTCTTCTTTTAAGCATATTTTGTGTAGTTCAACTAAAATAAAATGCCATCACCGCCTTGACAATTCAGTGACACTGCACAAAAGGAAATGACTTAACATTACATCATGATGTCAGGTATGTAGTCGACGGGCATTAGAGACAAACATCTGACCTCCTCCGATAACATAATGAACATTAATTTTAACAAAGGTGTGACTAGCTTTACCGGGATAATTTGAGTGAACTCTACACCCTCTGTTCCTTAATATAAGACGTTTTCGCAGTTCAACTTATAGTACCCAAACGTCTAGTATTTAGAAAAACAGGTAGTAGTTTTCTTGAGCACATATCTAGGAAAGCTTGCCACACTTTATATATGTCGATACGCTAATGCAACACCATTCGAATAGTACAAATATACACTAATCCAGTGGCTAGTGCAACAATAGAGTAGTTATTTTATTACAGGGTACAGTACAATGGTTTTACTAAACAAATTTCCATAAGCTCTCGCACTAGAAGATTTCTATAAGAATTAACAATACAAAATGTAAAGGTAACAAGTTTCAGCATTGGTATACTAGCTGTGCAAGAGCATTAAACCAAATACAAAAGTCTGAAGGTAACTAGCATTATTAACTAATGATAATATAAAAAATTTGCAAACCATGTACCTTCAAGGTAAATATCATTTCGAACTCGAGGGGACCTAAAAATTGCTATCCCAATCTAGATAATCGATCAAACATAAAAACTTGATCGAACGAATCAAGAGAACAAGCAGAGGAGGAGGTGCCCACTCTTGACCTTTCCTCTTGACACTGTACAAAAAATTGACTTATCTCATGAAAGTGAGGTATGTAATCTATAAGCATTAACAGTGCAAAAATCTGAAGGTAGTAACAAGGTTCAACGTTGGTATACTGGCTCTGCAACAACATTAGAATGCCTTAGCTGAAAAATCTTTAATACATCGACAATCAACAGCTAACCCTGAAATAATCCAGTGACATTAAATGGCATTGCTTAAATTATCGGTGGCAGTAGACTGAAAAGTGCATTAGTTAAATGTGGCATCACTTTAGTAGTAGCATTGCTTGACTTGACCGTTGGCGTTATACTAACAAAGAAAAAAGTGGCAATAAGAGCATGGGAGGCCCATTCGGACAAGGCGCACCAAAGACGATGTACCTCCATGGACGCATAGAGTGGTGAGGGAGGTATGGTTGCCCAGCAACAAATATCCAGGCAGCATATGTGGATTACGTCCCATTTTTGTTCTCTTTAGCTACTGATTTTCACCTTTTCAACCTAGATGCGGGTTCGATGCCTACTCTCTTGGACAGTACAGTCTCCCTTCCTTTCCTTATTCAACCCAGACATGGATTAGTCTGCATGAAGTAGGGTTTCCTTTAATAGTGCAAATTAAGGGAAGATGGTGGTGTGGAAAAAGATCCACATGCAGCGACGTGGCAGATGGGGCAATAGAACAAGGGTATGGTTCGAAAAGAGGTAGCATACTTGAGGGTCGGCGAGAAGTGGCTTCGCTCGTGGTCGTCGTCCTCAGCACACATACGGCAGCGAGCTTGGGGACGGAGGCCATCCCGCTCGGGTGCTAGGTCCGAGAGGACGACCTTGTCGTCAGTGCGTGACCTCACTCGCCGACGACGAGTGCGTCAACACTGCACGTGCTTTTCTTCCCGGGCGGATCTGTGACCACCGGTGAGGAGGGATAGGGAGGCCGTCTTTTTTAGATCTGGAGAGAGGGTGATAGTGTGAGAAGCAAGTGGGCAGCCCTTAGCAAGAAAGCGTTGAAGCTCCAGCCTATATGTCTTTTTTATACTACTAGTACTAGAGGTGGAGTTGTGGTAGAGTAGTTTATATTTTCTCTGCATACAGTACCAGTTAGTCGTGCTTCAAAACTGAACGACACGCCATTAAAAAATAAAGGTCGATAACTAATGCAGCACCTCGGGCCAACGCGTCCAGACCGCATTTTGCACGAGAAATTACACACCATGTTTCGTTGACATGTGGTCCCGTTCCCACATGTTAGTGAGACGACGGCGAGTCCTTTTGTACAATTTCCGAACGGACGTTGATGTAGGCCAGGGCGCCTCTTCGTGTACGATGGCAACCATCCATCTACTCTTTGCCTTTCCCTCTCGATTTGGAACTACTGTCAGACGCTCTTCCTCCCTCCTCCATTTGCCTTCACCCTTCCTTCTGCCATTGTTCAATCGTCTTCTCCATGGAGGGAATAGGCCGGAAACGACCCTGTTATTCTTGCCCGATCTGAATGATGACGTCGTGGAGGAACTCATTTATTGGTGCGACGTCATCACCTCGGCTAGCATGGCAGGTTCATTCAAGACCATTCTCGACTCAACTAATAACATCATTACAAGGAAACCAAGGGTCCAGGAGCGGTTTGATCTCCCCTATCTTATTCACCGTGACCCTGCTAACTGGCGCGCGGACGACGGAGGCCTCACCTTGTGCAAGTTGGTGCCGCTTGATAATGATGTGTGTGATGTTAAGATGCCATCGCTTGAGGGTAAGTCTTGGGCAGGCGCAAATGGAGATTGGGTTGTTTATATTGGGTACAACTGCGAGTGGGAACTTGTGAATGTGTACACTCATCACAGGGTTCCACTTCCAAAAATCTCAGACAACCTAGAGGTTGAGTACACTGGTATTCTACGTGAGTTCAAATATGATCATGGTGACTGTCGTCTACGGAAGATAGCAATTTGTCAAGTTACCAACTGCTCTTGGGGTTATATGAATTATGAAGTTGTTGCTATCTTCGACAAGCTTGTTGCCGTCCTTACTTCCATGCCTCGATGGATATTGCTCCAAAATCAATTTTCGTACACGGATGAGTACTTTGATGAAATTCAATACGAGGGTCTTGTGTTTGCTGCCACCACTCGTGGCACTATTTTTGCATGGAATCCTGATGCTTTCGGTACGTTTGTCTTCCACCGTAATTATAATTGTTTCATCCACATGCATGCGGGTTAGCTAGTTTCCCTTTACTAATTAACCTTCTTGTGTTTCCAAGGTCCTGTGAACATTCCACCACCTATACTTGAAAAATTTAATAACCAAGGGGGAGATGACGATGCTGATGGTCATGAGCATGACGACGAGCAGGACCCATATACTCAGTGGCGTCTGGCAACTTATTCCGATGGATCACCTCTTCTTGTCTATATACAGGGCACTACTGATGTTACCAAGGAGGCAGGTGTTGTCTCACATGGTCACACTCTCCGGACCTGTTCCAACATCTGTTGCAGGGTATTCGGGATGGATACTAGTGTACTAGCGCCAACACCTTCTCCCTGGTACAGTACTGAAAGTCTTGGAGGAAACTCGCTCTTCCTTGGACAAAACTATACAATGATGGTTAAAGGCGATCCAGCTGCTGTTGACACAACATTACTACCATTTATGAGAAGAAATTGTATATATACCTCGGACATTTCTATGCTTCCCTACCATCCCAATATGGGTCCTGACATAGGCCGCTTCATCCTGGATGATCAGTCATGCGTTGGTCTCGAGATTGACAGTAGCTGGCCCTTCCCAGAGAATCACTTCTGGTTCAAAGCAAGCATTTCCAATGCCGACGAGTGGTTGAGCTGAAGTTCATTTCATTGCTTGTTATTTGTTGTGTGATGAATACTTTAGTATTTATAATGTATCCTCGTTGTCGTTATGGGTTGATGACCTGTTGTATGTAGTAAAATGATATGCCTGTGATAAACTTATTAAATTTATGAATGGCTTTCGAGTCGCTTCTCTGAGTGGGTGCTGCGACGAGGCAAAAAAATATTATCCGAATACATAATTGTACGTGCATTGCAACAGGTTATCGGATGAGTCCAATCAACAATAGTACTACTACTATTTGTACTAGCTTCACATGCTTCGCGCTTCGGGCGGGTGTTTTTACTGTAGCTGGCAATCCCATCATCCTAGGTCCTCGGATGACTCCAGTAGAAATTGCATTCTGATGTTTGGGTTCAAGCTTTCAAAACTGCTGCACTATCTCTACGTCTACGCATACGTAATACAACAAGTTTTAAACTTGAGACCAACCAACCACCCTCACAAAGAACACTTTTTAACCTAGCACAGACTCCAGGAAATTTGGCCACAGTGTGAGGTGGGCCATATATTAATGCGTTCGTTGTATGTAACCAGCACCTCGAATTCTCGATATATAGTAGGGTGGCATGGGCCAGAACAAGCATTCACGTCCAGGAGTACGGCACACGCCACCAGCACGACTTCCATCTGACACCATATTTCTTGGAGTCCGTGCTACAACTATCTCTTCAACCTCGTTGTTTCTCTAACTCAGCCATCGCACGACGGGTGAGGTGGGGGTTTGCCGATAGTTGGTTTCCTCAACTACGGTCCCACTTGTAAGGCCAACTCCAACGCACGACCCCAAACGGACCTCCGTTTAGCCCGGATTCTGTCCGTATGGGTAGGGCAATGGGATCGTGTCCGGGCCGTTTCTCGGATGCGGTGGCCGTGTGCCCAACGCGCGGACGCATCCCGGCCGCGTACATTTTTCTTTGCAAACACATATCTTTTTTTCATCATTGTTTTTGGTACATGGAAATACATCACTAAAATTTTACTAGAAAAGCAAGACCAAAGAAAACAAGAACCAAAATAATACATTTTAGAAGATATCCAACTTCCATAACTGCTCCTGTAAGTTGGATTAGTGCCTTCTCGATGCATTCATTGTTGATCTGTGGAGGCTCAATCTTGTGTGCTTCTTTCTTCTTCGAGTGTAAAGAAGTAGACGTTGCTTCCTCGCATCTAGTCTCATGTCTAGCCTCTATTCTATCAGCGAGTGCACTAGTCTCATCTCTAGCCTCTATGCTAGCTAAAAGTGCTAGAACATCTACTAAATTGCACTCTATCAATATATCGATGTACTCTTCTTCCCAATACCAAAACTTGCATCCATTCTACACAATAAAATTTTAAGTTAGCACAACTAGTATAATCCGAGAGCACAACTGAAGCTAAAGTAGCACATACCCATCGGTTGAGCACTTGATGAACACCCATCCAGGATGTTCCGCGTTGTAGACACGTGGCGCAAGACCTTCTTTGGGCAGTCGTCGCACGTAATGAGTGGCAACAGTGCGCCGACGAGCTTTTGGGCTAGCACCGAGCCCGGCCGACCGCCATTCATGTATCTGCCGGTGGACCGCCGATGGTGTAGATCCGAGCGGCTAGAGGAGGAGTCAGTACCTGCATGCGGCCTTCCAGCCTTGCCGGGGCCTTCCGGCCCGGTGCCCGGCCAGTCCATGGCATGGCGCAGCCTCCCACAACCGGGCGAGCTCAAGCCCCACCGGATCCGCTCCAAATACGGCCGCCGGGTGCGCAAAACACGTAGCCGTGGTTGGCTAGCTCCGGGGCGTCGAGGGAAAGGGGGCTGAGCGAGCGCGCGTCCGAGCTGCACACGCTGGAGTTGGCCTAGCGGTGTGGCGGACCAACCGTGTGGGGGTGCAAAGTGGCTTCGCTCGTATGGGGGATGGAAGCCATCCCGCGCGGTCTCTAGGTCTGACAGGACGGCCTTGTCGTCATTGTGTGACCTCTATGGAAACCGTCCGCTCCCCACTAGCCTCTTCGTTGACATGTGGTCCCGTTCCAACATGTCAGTGAGACGACGGCGAGTCCTTTTTTTACAATTTTTGAACGGACGTCTATGTAGGCCGGGGCGCCTCTTCGTGTACCGTGGCAACCGTCCACCGACTCTTTGCCTTTCCCTCTCGATTTGGAACTACCGTCGCATGATCTTCCTCCCTCCTCCATTTGCCTTAACCCTTCCTTCTGCCATTGTTCGATCGTCTTCTCCATGGAGGGAACAGGCTAGAAACGACCCCATTATTCTTGCCCCGATCTAAATGATGACATGGTGGAGGAACTCATTGATCGGTGCAATGTCATCACCTCGGCTAGAATGGCAGGTTCGTTCAAGAACATTCACAACTCAACTAATAACATCATTACAAAGAACCCAAGGGTCCTGGAGCGGTTTGATGTCCCCTATCTTCTTCCCCGTGATCCTGCTAACTGGCGCACGGACGACAGAGGCCTCGCCTTGTGCAAGTTGGTCCCACCTGATAATGATACATGTGATGTTAAAATGCCATCGCTTGAGGGTAAGGCTTGGGCAGGCGCAAATGGAGATTGGGTTGTTTATATTGGGGACAACTGGGAGTGGGAACTTGTGAATGTGTACACTCGTCACCGGGTTCCACTTCCAAAAATCTCAGACCGCCCAGAGGTTGAGCACACCGGTTTTCTACATACGTTCAACTACGATCATGGTGACTGTCGTCTACGGAAGATAGCAATTTGTCAAGTTCCCGACCGTTCTTGGGATTTATCGGACTATGCGGTTGTTGCTATATTCGATAAGATTGTTGCGTTCCTTCATAGTTTGACTGGATGGATATTGCTCAAAAATCAGTTTCTATACACGGATGTGTACTGTGATGCAATTCAATACGAGGGTCTCGTGTCTGCTGCCACCACTCGTGTCACTATTTTTGCATGGAATCCTTTTGCTTTCGATACATTTGTCTTCCACCATAATTATAATTGTTTCATCCACATGCATGCGGGTTATCTAGTTTCCCTTTACTAATTAACCTTCTTGTGTTTCCAAGGTCCTATGAACATTCCACCACCTATACTTGAAAAATTTTATAACCAAGGGGGAGATGACGATGACGATGCTGATGATCACGAGCATGAGGACCCATATACTCAGTGGCGCCTGGCAACATATTCCGATGGATCACATCTTCTTGTATGTATACAGGGCACCATTGATGTTACTAAGGAAGCAGGTGTTGTCTCCCATGGTCGCACTCTCCGGACCTATTCCAACATCCATGGCAGGGTATTCGGGATGGATACTACTGTGCTAGTGCCAACACCTTCTCCCTGGTTTAGTATTGATACTCTTGGAGGAAACTCGCTCTTCCTTGGACAAAACTATCCAATCATGGTGAAAGGCGATCCAGCTGCTGTTGACACAATGCTACTACCATTTATGAGAAGCAACTCTATCTATACCTCAGACATTGCTATGCTTCCCTACTGTGGCTATCACAATATGCGTCATGAAATAGGCCGCTACAGCCTGGATGATCAATCCTGCGTTGGTCTCGAGATCAACAGTAGCTGGCCCTTCCGAGACAATAGTGTTTCCAACGCCGAGGAGTGGTTGAGCTGAAGTTCATTTCATTGCTTGTTATTTGTTGTGTGATGAAAACTTTAGTGTTTACTAGAATGTTTTTTTGGAACTAATCTATAATCCAACATGTATCCTCGTTGTCGTTGTGTGTTGATGACTTGTTGTATGTAATGAATGGTACATTTGCATATGCATGTCATAAACTCAATTTATAAATGGTTTTCGACTCACTTCTTGGAGCGTTAGTGCCGTAGTAGTATAGCCATCATATGTAGTAGTATGAAGTTGCCACATCACATAGAGCCAATCAATAGTTAGTTCTAGTTAGATCTACTAGAGCTAGGTGTCGCATGGAGGCCGAGAAATATGGTGATAGCATGACTGCGTGAGGTGGGATTGTATGTAGTATGATGTAGGCATATGGCTTGCCGTGTTTCCTACTCCTACGGTCTAAATGTGGAGAAGATTTGGTCGAGTTCTTCCTCCTTTTGCCTACACGTGGGACATCCAGCATCCAGGTCGTGTCATGCAAGAAACTGGAGTGGTAATTGAAGCCACGTGATGTGCATCTTGGGTTGAACTGTAAATAGAATCTTACTACTCTTGAGTAACTCCAAAAGCAGCCACCGAAGATCTTTATTGGATTTGTTTTTCATGACCAGCATGTCAAGGGCTAAAGATGTGCAGGTTCAGTGGGTCCTCTTGCGTTTTCACTGACATGTGGGACCGCATGTGAGCAAACAAACTATGGGCTCCGTGCATCTGCTGCCTAGCTGAGAAGAGAGATAGAGGACGGTTGAGCACGGACTCCAGGAAATTTGTTCTACGTAACTAGCACCTCGATATAGGCTCGATATAGTGGGGTGGCATGGGCCATAACTAGCATTCAAGTATAGCAGTACGGCACACGCCACCCACACGAGTCCCATCCGACACCAATTTTCTTGGAGTCCGTGCTACAAACATCTCTTCTCCCTCCTGTTTTCGCAGCCATCGCGCGGTGGGTGGGGTGGGGGTTTGCCAATAGTCGGTTTGCTCAACCGCGGTCCCACTTGTAAGTGAAGATGCAACACATCATGCATTCCCCCTTGAGCGGCGTGCCAGACCAACCGTGTGGGGGTGCGACGCGAACACGACAGGCTTTTCCTTTTGAACTTGTAACTTGTAAAATTTGTTTTGCTCCATGGCGCGACCAGTAGATAGAAATAATGATTTTCCCTAGAGTAATGAGAAGTTTGGTTCTGGCGCGGTTCATGCATGGAGTACGTACAAAAATTATGAAGTTGATGTGAAAGGTAAGATAATTACTAGTAGTACCATATACTACTACATGGATTTGACGGAAAGATAAAGATACATACAGATCCATCAACGACATTCTCACGCCCTAGTGCGCCGGGTCACCAACCGACGTGTGAGGAGCAGCGGCGTTGGCGGTGAGCTAAACGTGTTTCTGAACAATGCCATCCAAGGTTGTCCTGCGGTCTAATAAGGCTAGCATCCTATCGTCCTCCTCTTACATGTAGTAGTCCTTGTGGGTGATTTCCGCATAGACGTGGGTGATTATGTCGATGGTGTCTTGCTGCGCCATGCGCTGCACGGCGAGCGCGACCTTGAGGTGGACATTCTCCGGCGCGACGGCGGGCAGTCGCAGGGCCAACAGTGTGTCGAAGAGGTTGTCACTATAGAGGCCGTTGACGGTGGCCGGCATCACAGAGTCTAGGCGCGTGGGCTGGAGGCGTACGCAAGGTCGTCTGCGAGCTTCTTGACGATGGTGAACTTGTCGAGGAAGCGAACAAGGACCTCGTCGAACAAGGAGACGAAGATGTCATCCAATCGGCCCCTCGCCCTGGCGGCCTCAAGCATGACCTGGAGACGTTCCTCGGTGCCGGGCCGCAGGCCGGCGTCGTGGACCATCTGGCGCAGCCAGCTGATGCTCGCGCTCATTGCCTCCATGGGTCTAGCTTCTAGTCAACTCATCTTGCGATTGGAGTGATCACTCTTGCTCTTGGTTAGGGTGCGTAGGTGCGTAGGATTTCTTAGATTGGGCTGGCGGGGAGCCTTTATATGAGAAGTGCAGACTGCATTGAATTCACATGTGTGTGTTGGTCATCTACTCCTCGGCCCTCTACTGCACCTGCCTTTGGTTGTATGATAGGTGGGCCAGCCACCTGTGGGGCCCATGTGTCATACACCAAAGGCAGGTGCAGTAAGTTAATGAAGCTGCGTCCCCCTCCGTGCCGGTGCAGTATAGTCATCTCACCGGACCTCTAGTTGGGGCCAAACGAGAGAACTTTGATGTTTACTAGTTTATTGGTCCACTTTGCATTTTGCGCCAAGTTTTGACCTTTGATTTAACTAATAAATTGTTAATGCATGTAAGCAAAAATTTTGTGTAAGTCACCTTACAAAAACCAAATAATCCCAAAACACTTAGGCACGGTACATTAACTCCCTCCTCATTTCTTATTTCGTGGAATACTATCAACCAATGAGAGATGTGGGCCGTGCATGCTTTCAATGACTTGAGACTACCAAACATGACATGCAGTGATTAGTTCATTGCAAGTAATCCTATTAATGAGCAAAAAGACATTAAGTTCTCTCGCCGATAGGAATAAAAAAATACACCATGTATTTATTTATAGAGGGAGTGGTACATTTTTTGTGACATGCATTACTAGATATTGCTAGTCAAATACTAAATCCATATGGACGTGGTATTACTACTAAATCCAGACGGTGGTGCTAGTACTAGTAGTACTACTACCAGTGTAGTAGCATTGTACTACCTGTTGGTCAAATTATTGTGCTGCTCCTCAAAGCGAAGTGACAAGACCCTGCGCTAGAGATGACACCTGAGTATAGGCGCTGTGTTCGGCATACCATAGTCAGCCTCACCGTCTGCATTCACTATCATCATGGCTGTAGAGCTAGCCTGCTTACCACTAGCCGTGTTCGACATAATTTCCCATGCGTACATGCCCGTGCATTGCACGGAACACCAAGATTGGGGGTGGACGACACCGGCAGCGGCCATCGCGCTAGATTTTTCCATGGCCTTCTAGATGGGGTGGGGAGGAGATAAGGCTGATTGTGAGAGACAAGGAGTTGTTTGTAAATAGGGAACAACTGCAGGCATCTTTTTGCAAAACTGGAGAAGTTTGGTTTGTATGCGTCAGATCTAGATCCGACGGCTATTGGTGAAAGATAGCAGGCACAACATCATCACCAACTCAGGACCTCTTTGATTCACAGGATTTTGAAAACGCAGGAATAGGACACGACAATATTAGAAGTTTCAAACTGATATTACAAATGTTAGGAGTAATGTTGCACCTACGAAGAGGGAATCTAGGAAGTTTACGTAAGAACTTTCGTTACTTTAGGTGGATGCAGCATTATCGTACAAACTAAAATCCACCGCCCTGACAAGTCACTAATGGGAAAATAAATTTTCGAGTCTCTGGCCACTTGATGTTTAAAAAAATCAGCTTCTGCGAAGACTTTGTCATTTAGGTTTAGACGCTTGCAGTGATCAGCACGCCATTCATTGTTGCGCCAGAGAATGCCAAACCTCAATACCTTGAGCACACTTGCCTCCAGAACAAAGAACCTGGCCAATTTAATCTCAGATGTGCTGCCTCGATAGTCGATCAAATCAATTTCTGTAAGATGGAGATCAAGGCATTCGATGAGATTGTTATAGTGCAACACATTTTTCACTTTCGGGTCTTTTTTTTCTACAAAAGAAGAGAACATGTTAGAGCAGCTGGCTATATAAGATTGCCGTGTCATCAAGAGGTACCAATATCATTCGCTCATACGATAGGGTTGGCTGGCTAGTGATATTTTTTCACTCTCTCTCTCTCTCTCTCTCTCTCTCTCTTTCTCTTTCTCTTTCCTCTCATTTACCTAGGAGCACGTGAAGAGCTTGGGCATTTGTTGCCTTCCACTATGTGGCCGATGCCATATTTCTCAAAAGTATGCCACATAATACGCATCGTTGTCAAGTCAAAAGATTTTGGCACCACTCTCATGATGTGAGAGAGTTGGCACCGCTGTGCACACAGACCCACATGTATAAACAAATCAATCAAACCAACTACACCAGCCTCTCACTCTCCCAAACAAGTGTTTTTTATTGCCTCAATCCTCTCTCTCTCTCCCACGCAAGTGTTTTTTCATTGCATGAGTTAATTTGGCATCGAAGCAAAGTAGGTGATCCAGATTGGGGCACCAGGTGAGCAATGGAGGGGCATCGATGCCAAATGCATCACAAGTGAATTTGGCACGTGTTTTGGCCTACATAGAGGAGGGCCGTTATAGCCCACTTTTGTCCTACCTCGTATTTAGTGTAAAATTTTGACCATAGATTTACCTAAGAAAATGCCAATGCATGTCATCAAAAATTATACCAATTGAAATTATGTTCAAATACGAATCCAACGATATAATTTTTAGTGACATGCATTAACATTTTGTTAGTTAAATCTATGGTCAAATTTTGATACTACAAAATAAGAAGAGTAAACCAGGACGGAGGTAGTACTTGCTCTTAGGGTAACCATAGAGTTACTAGAATAAGTTACTTTCCACTATGACTAGCCTAGGCTACTATAGTAGTACAACAACAAAACGATGCAGGTGATCACGTGAGAAAAAATACTAAAAACATTTCTTTCGGTGCAGTGCGTAGATACAGTTTTGAACACTACACTTGTCATCGTAATTTGGGAAAATTACGAAAAAAATTGAGCTACGTTGTGATTACCGTTTACTAATAGGAAAGAAGTTTCACCTCGATAAGTAGCTTCACCGTGCACGGAAAGCATGTAAGGAATCCAACAACTTGACCCAGATTGGGGCCGATAGTTTTTATTGCCAAGATCTTCACTATGCGGATAGACTGGGTCAAGCTTGTGGGAATCATTTTCTCGAAGACGTCATAAATACATCAAGAAGAAATTTAAAAATGTGAATTTCAAGAAGATGAGTGTTGTACCTGAACGATTACGGATCCAATAAAGTGTTCGGAGAATTTGGCAGATGAGTACACCAACGTTGTCAATTTCGGTGCGTCAATGACCCTGATTTTTGTTGGACCTTCTAGATCAGATACAAGTAATCCCTCAAGGAAATGCGCATTCTCAATGACCATAACATGGAACAACTGGAGTGATCTCTTCCCAATTGATGTCTTGTTGCGGGACCAGCAAGACATATAAATCCATCGGAGATTCGTCGAGGCGATGTGGAGGCTAATGAACCCGTGGATCTTCTCAAGACGAAGGTACTCGGCGCAAAGATAATCATGCGGAGCAGGTGCTCCATACCCTTCTTCGAGATGACAACGTCGAAGAGGTCGAGCTGCTTGAGTTGAGGGAGAAGAAGGGCGAGCGCGGCATTAATCTGGGGAAGATATCAGGAGCTGAAGCTGGCGCGGCGCAACGTTGGCATGAGGCGGAGCGCGGATGGCGGCAGAGAGCGACATCGTCCAGCTTCAAAGTTGAGCTCCTCGAGCTGATCTAGGATGGGGGATAAGAACCACTCATCTAACTTGGCTTGGACCTTGTAGTTGGTACTGAACATGCGGATGTCAAGGCGTCTGGCTACCCCGGCATGCGATGAAAGGATCTTGGAGACTGCGGCCATGCGTTTGCAATCCCTGTCGTAGAGGCAGCTGTCGATGGTGGGGTTGAGGGGGACATGGCGCCAGAGGGGCCGCCACCACCGGGAGAGCAGGGCGGTCCGCACGGCAGATTTGGTGGGGAGGAGGCCGATAATGACGAGCGGCATGTCATCGGGGAAGCTGCTGATGAAGTCCAGGCTCGCCGGATGCGGGTTTGGCTCGAGCTGCCTCCGCTTGTTGGTTGCCTCGCTGTCCATCTCAATCGGCGGCGACGCTGGTGTACATGTGTGCTGGTGTGTGTTGTGTGCTGGCCTGCTGGGTGTGCGCGAGTGCGTCCTTTTGTACATGCCGCCGCGTAGTGGTGAATTGTGCGCGAGTGCGTCCTTCACACGGAAGAAGTGTGTCCTCAATGCGCCCTCAATTTACTAGCGTGCAGGGTGCTACCCCGAGTGGTTTCAACTTTGTTTACTTCATCACGTGTCAGATGGGCCTCTATTTTACTTATTTTCACCCACTGCCACATGGGCCAGCACACGAAGATAGAGAACACGAGCTGACAAGGCAGCATGTGGACTGGTTGACCGGTCAACTAAACAATATATGGAGCTATACGCTGACACAGTGAGTGTATAATCCATTGGTATAGAGAGTTTGAGTGATAGGGGAGGCCCGTGAGAGATAGCAGAGAGAGAGAGAAAGAGCTACTCCCTTTGTTCGATAATGTAGTGCCAACATTTTTTTAAAGTCAAACTTTTGAAACTTTGACCAAGTTTATAAAGAAATTACTTATATCTACAATACCAAAGATAAATGATAGTATGAAGTAAGTACATGTTGTGATGAATCTAATGATTGTTCCGGATGTAAATGTTTTTCTCCACATATACCTGGTCAAACTTTTCTGAGGTTTGACTTTTCAAAACATCCATATGCTTATGGACGTGAGAGAGTCCCTAACTAGAGAGAGAGAGAGAGTGAAATAGAAAGAGTGAGTGAAAAAAGTGTGTGTATGTGTGAAAGAGAGATGGACAACACACGATAAAAGTAGAGAAAGGCGTGTGTGTCTTATGCAAACATATCACACATGCATCTTCGACAACAGAAGCAAGGTGAGGAGATAGTGTGTGGTTGTTCCAGAATCGAGAGAGAAAGACCCCTAGCACGTGGCCAAGAGGGGTCCGACAAACAAGGGAGAGAGGTCGAGAGAGACGACGGAGAAAATGCAGACATGGGGAGGAGAGAGTGTATGTTTGTCATAGAGAGATCCTGGAGATCGTGATGGGACTACATGGGTGGGAGATCGAGTGACAAGGTGTGTGCGCGATAGAAGATACCCCGGGAGATATTGAGATAGACGTATGGATGGAAGGAGACAATACGTGTGTTCCTGATGGCTAGTGAGAGATAATCATACTTAGGGGGGAGTGCGTGCACCTATGATGGAGTGAGGGATTATGGTACTTAGGGGGGTGCATGTCACATAGAGAGAGAACAAGGGTGGAGAGTGTTGGATGGGTCTATATGTAGCGCGAGCGAGACATGTGTATGTGTGAACTAGGGAGATATAAAGTTTGAGAGAGATAGAGGAGCCCCGATAAGGCTGAGTGGTGCGTCAGATAGCTGAGAGGAGGAAAGAGATATTCCATCAGCTCGATAATGTAGTGCATGTAAATTTTTTAGAGGTCGAACTTTGGAAACTTTGATCAGGTTTACAAAAATGTTATTTATATCTACTATACCAAAGATACATCATACGGAACTACATCTTATGATGAATCTAATGGTATATGTTTGTCGTTCTAGATGTAAATGTTTTTCTCCACGTACATGGTCAAACTTTGTGATGTTTGACTTTTCAATAAACCTATATGCTATGGACCGAAGAGAGTGCCTAAGTCGAGAGAGGTCAAGTGCGTGTGAAGGAGAATGAGTGAGTGTGCAAAAAGTGTATGTGTGTGAAAGAGAAAGGGACAACAAACGATAAATTGGAGAGAGAGAGTGTGTGTGTTTTTTTGTTTCTTATGCAAACATATCACGCATGCATCTCCGAGGTAGAAAAGCGAGGTGACGCGATACACGAAGATAGCTAGTGTGTGATTGTTTGCAACGGAGAGAGACACCCCTATAGCACATGTCCAATAGAGGTCTGGCCAACAAGGAACAAAGGTCGAGAGTGACACATGGAGAACATGGACGCATGGGGAGGGAGAGAGGGTGTGTTTGTGATAGAGAGATCCCCTCGAGATCGTGAGGGGAATATATGGGTGGGAGATCAAGGGAGGTGCGTGCGCGATAGAAAGATGCCCCGAGAGAAATTGAGATAGACCTTGCACATGTTTGTGATGGAGACTAAGATTAGCTAGTCATAGACATATAGGGGGGACTGTGTGTGCCTACATTTGAGTGAGAGACCATCATACTTGGCTAGGCATGAGATTGTGTGTGTGTGCGTGTGAGATGGAGAGAGAACGAGGGAGAGAGATAGAGTTTTAGATGGGTCCATCAAGTGCGAGTGAGATATGCATGTGTATGTGTGACCCAGGTAGATGGAGAGTTTCAAAGGGAGAGGGAAGAGCTCCGAGACGACAGAGTGGTGTGTGAGAGAGTTACGGGCAACGAGCCAAGGAATTTGTGTGCGTACGATGAGTGCACCCAAGATATTTATCTTGGACTAGAGAATCATACATAGTGTGCGAGAGAGACCTATAGATGGAGTATATATGCATGCGAACTAGAAAGACCCCCCCCCACACACACACAAAGAGAGAGAGAGAGAGATGGAGAGAGAGGGAGAGGGACCAACAAGGTTTGTGTGTTGGATGTGTGCGACATAATTGAAGACTGTCAGCGAGAGAGAGAGAGAGCAGGAGTCCGGGAGAGGGGGAGGTCGCGTTTTATGCATCAAAGACTTGTATAAACCATGTTTCGATACAAACTTGCATTCAAATATTTAAATTGGAGAACATGTTGTCTGCAATCCACACATGAACGGAGATATGCGTATATCAAACAAGTTCATTAATTTGACTTTCAACATGTTCATGGAGTACTATAATACGGTACAACATGCTACTCGATTGAGGTGTTTAATTTTGGATTTAGTTCACTATTTTGACCTGGTGAACGAGCTATTTCATTGAGTCGAGATATTTCATTTTGGGTTCGATTCCCGTTTTTGAGTAGTTCAACTATTTATCATATAGTAAATCACTAGCAACGAGCATGTAAAAACACATTACTCCCGAGAATCATCTCTCCATCTAAAAAAGAAGTGGCAAGCTAATATTTCAAAATTTGATTCGAATCGACTTGGTAAGGTAGACTTGGTAAAATTTGAACGAACCGTTAAACACCCTCTCCTCGGTGGAATTCGCCCCAGCAAATAAATGGGAGACGCGGAATTACCGGCCTATGTGGGACACGCATCAATTGGCCCGTTGTACATCAAGGGTAGGTTCGTAACTTCATCCAAGCGCGCCTTCTCCTCGACCGAAATGACATGTGCCGAAATTCATAAACCATGGTCGGCAAAACACGCTCTCCTCGCCCGAAATAGCTCGCACCCACTATTTCAAAACACGCTCTCCTCGCCCGAAATCGCTCGCGCCCACTATATTTTGAAACACACCCTCCTCGCCCGAAATCACTCGTGCCCACTATTTGGGGAGAAGCAAAATTGCTCTACTATCCCCAACCCTCAGTACACAGACCCAAGCCGAGAAGCCTAAAGGCAGGGGTAGAACTGTAACCCCCCCCCCCCCACACACACACACATTTCAGACAAATAGGTCCGTAAGACATGGTTCCACTCCCCTCCCAATTCCCCATTCATACCTCGTGGGTGCCAAATCACCTTCTCCCCGGAAGCTCCCTTCTCCGGAGCCGTGAAACCTCAGCCCCTCCTCCATGGCGCACCCCACTGCACCAAATTCACAGCAGCCCTCCTCCCTAATGCCGGAGAAGCTGTCCATTTGCCGTCGTGCACTCGGCCATGTGCCTCTTACTCCGTGCTGCTGGAGCTGCCTCGATGACGGCCGCGTCAACCGTATCGGAGCCGATTCACCCCCGCCGTTGTTCACGGCGTCGGAGCGGCTCCAACTTCGGATCCGTCCAGAGCCCTGGTGCTTCTTCCCCATAGCCGTCGACCGTCGCGACATCTCTGCTTCCCTGCCGCCGATAGCCACCGCAACCGCGCCGGCCTCACCGACTCGGCAGCTGGAGCTGTCTACTTCACCGTGCCACCAGGTAGGTCGCACCCTCATCTCAAATCACTTTATTTAGGCGTCAGTTGTCTGAATTTTTATTCTGGGCCAATCGATTCCCAATGGGAAGCAGCACCCCTCGAGGCGGCGGAGCTCCTAGGCCGTCGGTTGGCTGGTGTCTAACGTAAGGGTGCAGCGGCGGAAGTTCGCTGCGGAAGCAGTGCTTAGATGGCTATCTTAGAGTTGCGTGAGTTGAAGGTACTGCCGCCGCTGGATCTGGATGACGGCGAGTCTTTGCGGATTGGCCCGGGGGCGGTGCAACCACAACAGTGCGGTGACGCGGGGAGCGGGGTTTTGGTTGGGGCCACGGACGATGGAGGCAGGCTGCTCTACCGGTGGTCGCTGGCTTTTCGGGGAAGATTCCGAACAGTGTCAGCCAGGAGGCACAAGACGGCCATCAAGCCATCTGGCATAGATCAGACAATACCAAAATAAAATAAAATTGTGTGACCCCAATTTAGTCTTCAGTCAACAGACGTGTGACCACTCTCGTACCTTGCTGTTGATCTCTTAGGGTATTTCTTCAGATCAAAGAGATGTATCGTTCTTAACATTACGTGTTTTCTGCATCTTCAGCCACACCGTCTTCCGACTCACAACAGCTGCTCCAACAAGGGAATCATACACCAGAAGGGAGCTATAGTCCCCACTCAACAGTTCCCTGCATCTAATGCGCGTGCCCGACATGGACAGCCACAACAACTGCAGGGCCATCGACAAGTCAGCACATGATGCTCACTCCTATGGATGGCGACCAGATAGGTTTTACCCTCATCTTACTTGTGTGAAACATTTATGGCTTTGTTATTCATCTAAGCATGGAAAATAGATTATCACATTTCACTGTATATTCATGTTGATCTCTTACGGGTCTTGTTCAGGAGTTAACGTTGTTCCATAGTTCAGCTAAGAGACTTGTTCTTTAGGTAACATTGTTCCATAGTTATAATTCATCAGCTAATGCTATCCCACAGGCTGATGATTATAGTATTATACCACTTCTAGTATTACCTATGTTGTTCTTTAATACTTTTGTGTGCCATCTAGTTAATCTCGAGTACAAACGATACATATTCTGTCGCTTTCATCTGTGTTCTCCCTTTAGTTTTTTAGACCTGTTGCTACTAGTTAACCCCAGCCCTACTATTTATGTCATCTCCTACAGGCACTCATTACATAAATCTAACTACTAGTTGTCTTCCATGCATGTTAGATATAATTGCACACACTGATTTATGCACAAAAACCTCACGGAGCAATGTAACGGCCAACAAACTTGACGTCAATGATACCCAATATGATGGAACATGTAAAGGCAGTTCTTCACAAGACTTGCAGAAAGATGATGAATCCTATTCACCCCACAAGGTCCTTGCTCTTACTTGGCCCTTGATATGGGTACAACATGCATATAAGGCCCTGGAGTGCATCTACTCTGTTGCAATGCCTTGTGCTTAGCCTGCTGATCATGCATGTAAATATGGCATGCCTTCCTGTTTTTCTGTACCTATTCCATTCATGATAACATGTTTTCAAATTCAAGTACTGTCATTCTACTCTATCGCAATGCCATCTGCTTATTTGAACATCATGCTTCTGAATATCTTATGCATTGTTATTCATCAGTATGTATTTCATCTATCTACCATACCATGTTCTTTTTTTACATTGAAGTGTTGTTCTAGTGGTATCTTGCAATGCCATCTTAGTTTCCCAATCATACACGCATATGTTGCCTTAGTGTTTTTCTGTATGTATTCCACTAGCATATAGTTTTACATTCAAGTAGTGTTTTTTTACACTGTTGTCCTGTCGTATCCCTAGCTCTTACATCATACTCCCTCTGTTCGGATTACATGTCGTAGAAATGGATAAAACTGGATGTATCTAGAACCAAAATACGCCTAGAATTATCCATTTATTTCCTGATGGAGGGAATACATGTCAATATGTCATGCCTTTCTATTCTTCAGTACCTATTCCATCTCTGTTGTAGCATGTTTTATAATTGAAGCACCATTCTTCTATATAAGGCATGCAAGGGGAAGACGGCTATGTTAGAATCTGAAGGGTTACAAACCAGGTCTTTGCAAAAGATCCAAACGCCAGGAGATAATAAACCAACTCCAGTTTTCATAGATACTGCTCCAGCACAGAGAAACCCAACTCCCACTGATAATAAGTAGATTCCAGTGGCCAAAGAACTAGTCCGCTCCAGTCCAGCAAAAATATGTCAACTCCATTCTAAGAAGTGTTTGCATATCCTTGCATCATGAAATTTTATAGCATTCTGATCATATTTTCTACATGTTTCTTACCCATCTCTCTTTTAGAAAATAAGGCTAAACGATAGAAGACTTCCTCCATTGGGATCGTATTCAAGGAAAATATCTTGTGGGAATTCTCTATGCTCCAATGCTGATGTAAGTACCTATTGTATATCACTATATTTTTACATCAACATGTATTTTGTTAATCGGCGTGAATCCAACCTTTATCTGATCTAAAATTAGTTGTAGCAAAATGTTAAAGGCGCCAATGTTGATTTTTGTAAGGAAAACTGCACAGTAGTTTTGCATACTGAGCTGCATGAGTGTACTATCTCATATCATGCACATTACTGAATTGTAGTGCTGCTCTAGTTGCCATTCATTCATTTTGTCAATGTTGCTTTCGTATTACCTTACCTGGCTGATGATAGCTGTGCCATATTGTGTTAATTTGGTGTAGGCTAGTTGCCCAAACGTTCGTTGTGTCAATGTTGCTTTCCTATTATCGACACGGCAATGATAGCAATGCTAGTGTGTTAATTTGGTGCAGGCTGCTGAAGATAAGAAGACAAACTCTGAAAATAGCAAGGCAACCCCATTTTTCTTTCCAATAAATCTAGGCCAGGTAATATGGCAATAACTCATGATTAATCTGTTCGGTTCCCCTCCTAATTTATGTTGTGATACAGTGGTCGAGACACTCTCCACTATCAATAATACAAGCCTGCCAAAATCGCCATCTAAATCTGTTCAGTTTCCTCTGTCTCGAATGCAAGGGAAAAATGTATGTTTGTGAACCAATTAATGGCTGAAGCAATGATGGAAATGGTGGAGGAATTAGAGGTGCACATTCGTGCACAACAACAATTGATCAATGTTTTTAGAGACAGTGTAGCAAAGCAGCAAGAACTTGCCCACATGCTTATAGGCGTCATCCGCGCTGAGGTTGCAGGTTGTGATGTTGTAGATCGTCAGGTTCTGTTCATTTATTTGCACTGGCATCAATCTTTGATTGCCCAGCGGATGTAATTTCCTGTAATATATGCTGGAGGTGCAACGTTTTCCCTGTATGCTGTACCTTTGCTTGATTGGTTTTGGTCCTGTGCATAATTGCTCATCGTAATGGGCTCAAATTATCTAATTGGGCCTAAAGACATGTACGAACTTTAGTGGGCCCATTAAGTTAATGGGCCGTTACCAGGCTGAAAGTTAATGGTCGGCCCTCTACCTCCCGGGTCGTTAACATGCCGACATCGAAGCGGGCAACAGGTGGGCCCATTTGATTTCATGGGCCGTTAACTGGCCATTACTAAGGTCGGGCTACATATGGCCCAACTATACTGTGGGCCTTTAGCAGGCCGAAAGAGACAATGGGTTCGTCTTTGGACCATGAAGAGCATGGGCCGCTAAGAGGCCGAAAGTCAGGTCGTCTTCGAAATGGCCCAATCAGGTTGTGGGCCTTTAGCAGGCCGAAAGAGAAACCGGGCTGGTATCGGACCATGAAGAGCATGGGCCGTTAAAATGCCAAAACTCAGGTCCGACTACAAATGGCCCAACTCATTTATGGGCCGTCAACAGGCTGAAAGACACACCGGGCCGGGAATTGGCCCAACACTTAAATGGGTCACTAAAAGGCCAAACTTAGGTCCAACTACTAATGGCCCAACTCATTTATAGGCCGTCAACAGGCTGAAAGATACACTGGGCTGGAAATTGGCCCAACACTTAAATGGGTCGCTAAAAGGCCGAAAGATGTACATCTAGAAAATTGGCCCATCCCTTGAATGGGTCATTAACAGGCCGAAATCACATCAGGCAGATATTGAGCCCAAATACATAGCAGGCTATTAACGGGCTCGAACTGACGATGGGCTCCAATGGTGTCAAATCTTTAACGGGCCATTGATGGGCCGAATTGGCACATCTCGTATGGGCCGTGGGCTTAAATGGACCTGACACAAGTAGGCCTTATATGGGCCGGCCTGCTAATTTTTACTGGGCCGGCCTTTTTCACCGGAATGGGCCACTGTTGGGCCGTGCCACATGTCGACCTATCATAGGCGCCTCCTGTCCAATGAGTGGATGACATCTGTCCCAACGGTGAGCCAACACGTGTTTCCTCCGCCCAATGAGAATTTTACATGTGGAAAATCCTCATTGGCTCGGGCTGTTAACGGGTTATCAGATCCTAAACCGGACCCGATAGCTTAACGGCGACCCGTTACGGTGGATGCCACGTGTTGGTCACCCTTGACGAAAGCACTTTCATGAAGAGCCATTTATCGTCATGGAAGTGGACACTTCCGTGATGATAATTTTGGTAATGTCATGGAACACTTCTACGATGGCACAGGTATGACTATCTTGATTATGTCATAAAATCGTCATGGATGTACATGGATGACAGAAAACGTGACCTACTGCGACAAACACGTATCATCACGGAAGTGTATTTTTTGTAGTGTCCTCTTATATATCCCAAAACCTCCTGAACAGAACCTAGATCGGGAGTTCCGCCGCCGCAAGCCTCTGTAGCCACCAAAAACCAATCGGGACCCTGTTCTGGCATGCTGCCCGCGGGGTAAATCATCACTGGTGGCCATCTTCATCATCCCGGCGGTCCCCATGACGAGGAAGGAGTAGTTCACCCTCGGGGCTGAGGGTATGTACCAGTAGCTATGTGTTTGATCTCTCTCTCACTCGTGTTCTTGATTTGGCACGATCTTGATGTACCGCGAGCTTTGCTATTATAGTTGGATCTTATGATGTTTCTCCCCTCTACCTTCTTGTAATGGATTGAGTTTTCCCTTTGAAGTTATCTTATCGGATTGAGTCTTTAAGGATTTGAGAACACTTGATGTATGTCTTGCATGTGCTTATCTGTGGTGACAATGGGATATTCACGTGATCCATTTGATGTATCTTTTGGTGATCAACTTGCAGGTTCTGGGACCTTCTAAACTTATGCATAGGGGTTGGCACACGTTTTCGTCTTGACTCTCCGGTAGAAACTTTGGGGCACTCTTGGAAGTTCTTTGTGTTGGTTTGAATAGATGAATCTGAGATTGTGTGATGCATATC
This sequence comes from Aegilops bicornis, assembly GCA_021605145.1. Taxonomy (NCBI): domain Eukaryota; kingdom Viridiplantae; phylum Streptophyta; class Magnoliopsida; order Poales; family Poaceae; genus Aegilops; species Aegilops bicornis. The sequence goes on along the minus strand of CM038673.1, from coordinate 394,931,812 downwards.
GTATAATCAAACCCGCGGATACTTATGCTGACATTGGAGTATCTAGGTGACATTAGGGTTTTGGTTGATGTGTGTCTTAAGGTGTTATTTCAGTACAAACTCTAGGGCTGTTTGTGACACTTATAGGAATAGCCCAATAGATCGATCAGAAAGAATAATTTTGAGGTGGTTTCATACCCTACAATAATCTCTTTGTTTGTTCTCCGCTATTAGTGACTTCGGAGTGACTCTTTGTTGCACATTGAGAGATTGTTATATGATCTAATTATATTATCATTATTGAGAGAACTTGCAGTAGTGAAAGTATGAACCCTAGGACTTGTTTCTAAGCATTGCAATACCGTTTTTGCTCACTTTTACCACTTGCTACCTTGCTGTTTTTATTTTTTTCCAGATTACAAAAACCTATATCTACCATCTATATTGCACTTGTATCACCATCTCTTCGCCAAACTAGTGCACCTATACAATTTACCATTGTATTGGGTGTGTTGGGGACACAAGAGACTCTTTGTTATTTGGTGTCACGGTTGTTTGAGAGAGACCATCTTCATACTACGCCTCCCACGAATTGATAAACCTTAAGTCGTCCACTTGAGAGAAATTTGCTACTTCCTACAAAACTCTGCGCTTGGAGGCCCAACATGAGTCTACAAGAAGAAGGTTGCGTAGTAGACATCATGGCACATCATCATCAAGCAAGATACTAGCATCATCGTAAGTATCATTCATAGCAGAAGTAGCATCATCAATAACTTGCGACATATCAAGATTGGTAGCATGTGGTGGTGTTCCAAGTTTACTTATAACCGAAGGTGAATCTAAAGCAGAGCTAGATGGCAGTTCCTTACCTCCCCTTGTCTTAGAGGGAAAAATCTTAGTCTTAGCATCCTTAAAATTCTTCATGGTGATAAATTGATAATAATCCCAAGTGACTCAACAAATATAGATATGCTCCCCGGCAACGGCACCAGAAAAAGGTCTTGATAACCCACAAGTATATGGGATCACAATAGTTTTCGAGGGTAGAGTATTCAACCCAAATTTATAGATTCGGCATAAGGGGAGCCAAAGAATACTTGCAAGTATTCGCAGCTAAGTTGTCAATTCAACCACACCTGGAGATTAATTATCTGTAGCATCGTGATCAGTAGCAAAGTAATATGATAGTTTTGATAGTAGTAGTGACAACAATAGTAACGGTAACAGTGATAGTAGTAGTTTTATAGCAAGTGCAACAGTAACAATAGCAGTAGTAACTTAGCAAGACCAATATAGGAGAAATTCATAGGCATTGGATCGGTAATTTGTTGGATGATATTCATCATGTGACAGCCATAACCTAGGGCGATACGGCACTAGCTCCAGTTCATAAATATAATGTAGGCACGTATTCCGTAAACAGTCATACATGCTTATGGAAAGAACTTGCATGACATCTTTTGTCCTACCCTCCCGTGGCACTGGGATCCAATTGGAAACTAAGGGATATTAAGGCCTCCTTTTAATAGAGAACCAGAACAAAGCACTAACACACGGCGAATACATGAACTCCTCAAACTACGGTCATCACTGGGAGTGGTCCCGACTATTGTTACTCCAGGGTTGCCCGATCATAACACGTAGTAGGTGACTATAACTTGCAAGATCGGATCTAGAACATGAATATAACGGTGATAACATAAACGGTTCAAATCTGAAATCATGGCACCCGGGCCCAAAGTGACAAGCATTAAGAATGTCAATGTCATAGCAACATCAATCTCAAAACATAGTGGATACTTGGGATCAGACCCTAACAAAACTAACTAGATTACATGATGAATCTCATCCAACTCCTTACCGACTAGCGGGCCTATGAAGGAATTACTCACTCCCGGTGGGGAGCATCATGGAATTGGTGATGGAGAAGGGTTGGTGATGACGAAGATCGAAGATCCCCCTCTCTGGAGCCCCAAACAGACTCAAGATTTGGCCTCCTGATGAAGAAAAGGAGATGGCAGCGGCTCTATCTCATGGAACGCGATAATTCTTTATTCTTGATTTTTTTGGAAAAATAGGATTTTATAGCAACGGTTTCAGCGTCTGCGGGGCCACCAGGTGGGGACAACCCACGTGAGGCGGCGCTGGAGGCGTGCACAGTAGGTTGTGCCCACCAGTGCCTCTCCGGTGGTACTTGGCTCCAGAAATTATCTTTTATTATATGAAAAATCCTCGCAAAGTTTCATTTCGTTCCGAGAAGTTTTATTTCTGCACAAAAACAACACCATGGTAATTCTGCTGAAAACAGCGTCAGTCCGGGTTAGTTTGATTCAAATCATGCAAATTAGAGTCCAAAACAAGAGGAAAAGCGGGGAAAGTAGATACGTTGGAGATGTATCACTTCACCCAAAGTAATTTCCATAAAAGTACCACCCACGATGGAATCTAAAAGATTTCTAGAAACAAAATTCAATCCCGCATAATTTTTTTGTATAATCATCCAAACATTTAAACCATGAGTAGGACAATATCTTAGCATCAATTTCATTCTTTCCCAAGATGGCACAACATGTTCATGCTCAAGTTGCTTAAAGTTCATGATCCGAGTTCTAAGGGAAATAATTTCCGTGGGCGGAAAATACTTAGTAGTAAAAGCATCTTTGCACTTATCCAAAGAATTGATACTATTGCGAGGCAAAGAAGAAAACCAAATTTTTGCACGATCCCGCAAAGAGAATGGAAAGAATTCTATGAACGTGTTGAGATGGGACGCGGCATCCTCATTAGGAGTACCGGAAAATTGATCTTTCATGACAAGATTCAACAAAGGGGCATTAATATCACAAGACTCCGCACTAGTGGCGGAAGGAGCAATCGGAGTGCTAATAAAATCATTATTATTGGTATTAGAAAAATCATACAATTTGGTATTTTCTTGATACATCGCAACTACGCAAACAAGATTGCACACAAAAACATATCTGACGAGAAAACGGCGAACGAAAAAGAGGGCGAATAAAACAGCAATTTTTTGTGAAGTGGGGGAGATGAAAACGAGAGGCAAATGGCAAATAATGTAAAGTGCAAGGAGGTAAGGTTTGTGATTAGGAAGCTGATAGATATTGATGATGTCTCCCCAGCAACAGCTCCAGAAATTCCTTTTGATGTCACTTGAACTACATCGGTATTTCCCCAAAGAGGAAGGGATGATGCAGCATAGCTACAGTAGGTATTTCCCTCAGTTATGAAACCAAGGTATCAATCCAGTAGGAGAACCAAGCAACACTATGTAAACGTACCTGCAACACTATGCAACCCGACACTTATAAGGGGTTGTCAATCCATTTTCGGGTAACGGTGCTAGAAATTGTCAAGTTGACGGGATGAAATTGTGGTAGATTGGATAAATGGATCTCGATACAACATGAAATAAAAGATGCAAATAAAAAGTGCATAAAGGTATTTTTGGGTTTTGGGAATAATAGTCTAAAAATAAAAGTGGCAAATAATAGATCTCAAAGCAAATATGATAAAGAATAGACCCGGCGGCCATAGATTTCACTAGTGGCTTCTCCCAAGAAATAGCACACGATGGGTAAACAAATTACTGTTGGGCAATTGATAGAACTTAAAATAATCACGAAGATATCCAGGCAATGATCAATATATAGGCATCACGTCCAAGATTAGAAGACTAACTCCTGCATGCATCTACTACTATTACTCCACACATCGACCGCTATCCAGCATGCATATAGTGTATTAAGTTAATGGAGAAATGGAGTAATGCAATAAGAACAATGACATGATGTAGACAAGATCTATTCATGTAGGAATAGACCCCATCTTGTTATCCTTAATAGCAACGATCAATACGTGCCTTGCTGCCCCTTCTATCACTGGGAAAGAACACCGCACGAGTGAACCCATCACAAAGCACCACTTCCTATGGCAAGAAAAATCGATCTAGTTGGCCTAACTAAACCAAAGATTCGAAGAAGAAATATGTGGCTATAAATAATCATGCATATAAGAGATCAAAACTCAAATAACTTTCATGGATGAAATAGATTTGATCATAAACTCAAAGTCCATCGGATCCCAACAAACACATCGCAAAAAAGAGTGACATAAAATAGATCTCCAAGAGACCATTGTATTGAGAATCAAAAGAGAGAGAGGAAGCCATCTAGCTACTGCCTACGGACCCATAGGTCTACAATGAACTACTCACGCATCATCGGAGAGGCACCGATGAGGATGATGAACCCCTCCATGATGGTGTTTAGGTTGGATCTCGTGGTTCTGGAACTTGTGGCGGCTGGAATTATGTTTCATCGACTCCCCTAGGGTTTTGGGAATATTTGGGCATTTATAGGGCGAAGAGGCGGTGCGGGAGGCCACCGAGGTGGGCACAACCCACCCAGGCGCGCCCTAGTGGGTTGTGCCCCCCTCGGGGTACCCCTCTGGTACTTCTTTGGCCCAAGTTGTTCCTTCTGGTCTAGAAAAATTCTTCAAAAAGTTTCACTGCATTTGGACTCCGTTTTGTATTGATTTTCTGCGAAGTAAAAACAAGCAAAAAATAGCAACTGGCACTGGGCACTATGTCAATAGGTTAGTCCCAAAAAATGATATAAAGTTGCTATCAAATAATTGTAAAACATCCAAGAATGATAATATAACAGCATGGAACAACAAAAATTGTAGATACGTTGGAGACGTATGAGTCGCCAATGAAACATTTTCTGAGATTGCCATGATGGCAGCATTTTTGAAACGGTTGCCATGGCAACGAAATATTGGCTGTCAGTTGCTTCAACTGGAGATTTAAGACGATCATGGAGAACTCCCGGCGCCCAGGGCTATACCATATCATGCTATTATGAATTGCCTGAGATGTTCATCCCTTTGTTGTTTGCACCCTTTGATTGCGCAATAGTCAATTATTAGGGTGATCTCTCACTACTAGGGAAAACCCTAGCAGTAGCACTGGTTTTGTGCTCACTAGTAGCGCGGGTAGGCGCGCTACTAATAAGGCGCCATAGTTATCGCTTAGCGATAAAGAACGCCGCGCACGCACGCTCATCGCTAGGGACGAATAGCTGCAGCGTTTGTTCACTCCCACGCCATCTGCGAATGTAACTACCGGCAGCGTGTTTTCTCTCCATCGCTACTAGCATTCTTTTTTATTTTTTTATTTTTAGTTTATTTATTCGCCATCGTACAAATATTGATACAATACCGATTCTGAGGTTTACATCATTATGTCCATAACAATGTCAAATGAAGGTGGATTAGGTTCAAGTGGAGGCAATATGTGGTGCATGTCAAAAGTATACTACTAATCCAAACTTGATCTAGTTTGGACTAGTAGTACTTTCGATGTGCACCACATGTTGCCTCCACTTGAATCTAATCCGCCAAAGACAAGATATTTAATCATCATCATGGTCATTACCACCAACAGTATTTATTTAATCACCACTAACACTAGCTAATAATAATCATCATAGTCATTACCACCAACACTAGCTATTTTATCATCATAGTTATAGTGTAGCACATCATCATCCTGAAACTCATTTCTAGCTAGCTAATCACTCCTGCTGCTCTCTCTTAGGTAAAACAACATAAAACATGTGTAGCTCTCCTCCTTAATCAAGTTGGAGCATGCAGATGAACCTGTCTCCTAATCGTGGGTAGCGCCTGCTTTGCTGCCCCTAGTACTTCTCTGCGCTCCCCATCACATATTTGGTCCAGTCTTGCACTATTAAGCATCCATCGCTAATCTTGAATGCACTAAAGTAATCTATAGGATATCTTGGCCGTAAGCTGATAATACTCATGGTACCTTTAGTCTCGATCCCATAAGGCACAACATTCATCGGGAGTCCCTGTTGAAGAACATCGTATGGTAACATACTTAGCAATGAAGTTTAGCTTAAAAAATAATGTATGGAAAAGATGCACTGAGGACAAATAGTAAAAATCTTACCATCCTTCCTAAATAGATGTGACCATAGTTCATTACGAACACTATTGGTCGCACGTTTTCAGTACTAACATTTCTAAATCCAGGAAGAAAATTTGTCTTGACAGTATCAAGATCCTCAAGCCATGAAACATAATGACTTAGCTCCTCGCAGCTTTAGTTCAGCCTCGGGACAGTAGTAGGTCATGTCTACCGGCGCTGGACATGTTTGCTTGCACCGAAATAAGCTGACAATACAAATTAGTTGTCAACTATTTTGAATAAACAATATCAAAGACATAAATATGGTTGAGAAACTTACATAATGGTATAATCGAGGCGTCGCACATCGGCCCAGATGTCGGTATTACCTTCAATATCATCTTCCGCATTTAATATCAAAGGTGATAACCATATCAGGCTCAAATGCATAAGTCTTGCATAGTGCTCACCATGTTTTGCATCCAAAATAGGTGTAGTCGTCTGAATCGTATAATTTTGCATGGAAAATATAACCATGCTCGGTCTTCAAAAACTTTCTTTACCTCCGTAGTATGACCGAAACCTATATTATCCAATACAAAAACTCTTGAATGGCAGGGGATACGCTAGTAGAATAGTAAAAAAATATAAGTTGAAGCAAATGAAGCAGATGTCATGCTTAATTACGAAAAAAGACTTGTCTTTATGACTTACTGTATCCACTTCGAAGTTCTCGTCCAGCTTGATGCTGAAGCGCCTATCATCATCTAGGAAGATTCCGTCACATAGGCCGCGCTCGTCTTCGCAGTATTTGCAAATACCGAAATCCTTTTCGTCGTCAGACATTTCCTATGTTCATAGTTAAAACATTAATTGAAAATCGATCTAAGACAACTACCAGGATACTCAACACATAAATCCGGGGCACTCGATATTTCCTACATATTACGGCACAAGTCATGCCAAAATTCACGGAAAAAATCCAGCATGACCTTTGCTAAAATAGGACATATCGAGCGCCTGAAATTTGCCGAACGGAAATGAATCAACACTCCGGAAAAACATAGGCCACTCGGAGGTGTAACTCGCAAACATGACCGCCACTTGGATATTGAGTAACACAAGATATACATTTCAAAATATCTTATAGGACTCAAATTAGCATGCATTCAATAAGCAAAAGTAAATCATCTCATGCGTCCGTACATCGTCGAATATTATCACTAATACATCATGTATAGTGTCATACATATAACATCACTAATACAACTAAAACCCTAGCACACGACGGGTATCGGTGCGGGCGGTGGACACCTGAGAGAAGGAACCATCACGGGATCATAGCTCAGCCAGATCCTCGAGAACCTGCCAGTATTGGAGAACCTGTGCTCCAACGCAAACAAGTAGCGACGGACGGCGCGTCCTCCTCACCGACACGGTGACGCACCACCTCATGGAGTCCTCGAGCCTCTGGACTGCCATCGCCCACGCGGCCGCCACCAAAGAAGGTTCGGGTCAACGACAGTGGCTCCTCACCAACTGCGCCCCCTGGTAGGTAGCGCCTCCCAGTACCACCCCGGCGGAGCCCAGTCCCAGACATGGCCCATCTGGTGAAGCAGGTGTCGTCCTCCGCCGACTCGACGACGAGGATGCGGGATAGGCATCGTGCACGTCGATGCGGGAAAAATTGATTTAACTAAAAAATAGCAACAAGTTCTTACTAACTAGTTCTATTAATTCAACTAATTCTTACTAAAAATAAACTTACTATAAATAAAAATATTCTAATACCTAATTAGTACCTAGTTGTTACTAACTAATTAGTACCTAGGAACTACTGCCCTAATTACCATCTAATTTGATGAACCTATAGGGGTGGAAAGTGGTAGCGGATATTCCAATTATCCAACTATAAAGTGAAATAAGTGGTCACATTTTACTCGTTTTATGATTCATATTAGAAATCTGATTCATTTCCACCCTTACATGAACCCTAACTCATTTGCCGCATCCGCATCCGATTTGTTTCCACTCTTACATGAACCCTAACTAATTTGATGCAACTAAAATATAAAAAAACCCTAGGCAGAGGTAGGGGAGAGGGAGGAGCAGGCGTGCTCACCTCGGGTGCCTGCGACGAGGGAGGGGCAGGCGGCGTGTAGCGACCAGACCTCAAACAGTCTGATCTCAGTGCTCAGTGTCATCCCTGGATCAGTAATGCTGACACCACACAGTACTCGAAGGATTTATAACAAAGTAGCAATCACACACTTATTACATCGAATGTCTCAAGAGAGAAGTTAACAAAATAAATATGGCTTAAGGCCATCTAATAACGATAACAGCAGAAGGCTTGGAAGAATAAGCGAGTCCATCAACTCCAACGGCATCACTGAGTATAGAACCAGGACCTAAGCACCTTACTAAATGCGTCTGAAAAAGTCCGCAACATGAAACGTTGCAGCTGAAAACGGTCAAGACACATGGAATATGCTGGCAAAGTAACACATAGAGAATAACGAAAGAGTAAGCCTATACTACATGCATATATGGCTGGTGGAAAGCTCTATGGTTACAGTTTTTGCGTAAAGCCAACTTTTCCCTACTGCAATGGAATAAATTTATTTAACTATCATGATGGTTGTTGAACATTTAGAATGGTTGACAGCATCCTCAATCCCAATTAAAAAGTACTCATTAACAGCCCAACAATTTTATTTAGAGTAACATGATGAGATTCACATGATAATCCAAGTACTAGATACTCAAGATGTCCATAACCGGGGACACGGCTAACCATGATTAGTTTATACACTCTGCAGAGGTTTGTGCACTTTTCCCACAAGACTCGATCTCCTTCGTTTGATTTCTCGCACTACTTGGTGTTTGAGAAACGGATGATCGAGACATAGTCTTTCAGAAGCGCTAGCACCTTACATGCGGGTAGACCGTACCAACCTACAAACCCTACATCAGCTAGTCTACCCGTAAGAGTTCGCAAAACTTAGTCAACTATGCTAGAGCCCATAGTAGCATGTGGCTGCACACGGCAGTTTCTAGCATGAATAATCGCATGATCCCTTTGAGCCTGGGTGGCGGTCCGAAGAAATACAGGCAAGTCCTGATGGAAACCAGGTGCCTCAATCCACCCAGATGTGTGTTTAAGTTGTCACCTTAAATAAACCATTAATTTAACAATCTCACATCTGTCATGGAATACACTCACCCAATCCACGTCTACTAGCATAGCATGGCATAATAAGCAAACGTAGAAGTAACTCCCAAGGGTTTGATAATAAACAGGTAATAGGTACTACCTCATCTACTTCCCATCCCACAATTTAATTAGATCCTAATCATGCAATGTTTGGGGATAGATCTAATGCATAAAAACTAGGTAGTAGAAAAGGTATGATCAAAGTGTTACTTGCCTTGCTGATGATCCGCGAAACCTAGAGACTCGAAGTAACAAAGCGACTCCGGTATTCTATCGCAGACAAACAAACAAGCATACAATAAGTACTCATCTAATGCACTGGTAAAACTCAAATAGAAGATCTAACCAGATAGTTCAACTTAAGAACTACGGTTTGCAAAAAGAATCAAATCAAACGAAGCAACGAAAGTCAAACGGCGAAAGAAAACAGCTTCGTTTTACTAATCTGGATCTAAGTCAAATTTTACAGAGGCAAAAACTTGTTTAAGTAGGTTATTCGGAAAGAGGGTTTCGAGAAGAAACTCTAGGCGCTTGAATCGCTTGATTCCGATAAACGAGCGAAAAGTTATACTAAAACGAAAATCGGATCAGGAATCGCGATCGAAAAAATCGCGAATTAAATCCGAGAAAAAGAAAAACGACGAACGGGTTAACGAACGAACGTTTGTTAACTAAACTAATCTGACGAACGCGTTCGTTAAAACGAACGAACGAGCGAACGCTCGCTATTTAACCGAACCGAAAAAAACCCGATCTAAAACAATAAACCGACGAAAAAACCGTTCGATTTAAAAAAAACGGAAGGCACGGAAGTCGAGGCGTGGCAAACCTCGGCGGCGGGATCCGGCGGCGGCGGCGGGTCCGGCGGGGTCGGCGGGCGGCGGTAGGGTCTGGGGTCGGGCGGGCGGCGCGGGTTTGGCGGCCGGCGGCGGCAAGGTCCGGCGAGGCTGGGTGGCGGCGGCGGCGGGCGCTGGGTCGAGGCGGTGGCGGCTAGGGTTCGCCCCGGTGGGTCGGCTTATAAAGCCCTCATGAGCCGGGGTGTCCCAAAGTGACATGGCTCAGAGGTCGATGCGCTGCTTTTTAAATAATTCCGCGCAGAAGAAAAATAAAAAGAAATACTAAACTGACTCCAAAAATCCCGAAATAAATTTTCCCCGGCTTCTAAAATCAAGCCGGACTAGATGAACATTTATTTGGGGCCTAAATGCAATTTTGAAAAAAATGCACATTTTTCCTAAATTCAAATAAAATGGCGAAAAACTCCAAAATAAAATCTTATTTGATTTTATTATTAAATCCTCATTATTTCTTTATTTTGGGAAAGTCATTTTATTCCCTCTCTCATATTTTTGTAATAGAAATAATTGAAGATAAAATAATTAAAATCAAATGATCCTATTTTCAAAAATTTGAGAAAACTCAAATATGAAAATAACGAAATCCCCAACTCTCTCCGTGGGTCCTTGAGTTGTGTAGAATTTCTAGGATCGAGCCAAAAATGCAACAAAAATATGATATGCAATGATGCTCTATATATAACATTCCAAATTGAAAATTTGGGATGTTACAAACCTACCCCCTTAAGATGAATCTCGCTCTCGAGATTCGGGTTGGCTAGAAAATAGGTGAGGGTGGTCCTTAAGCAGATCTTCCTCTCGCTCCCAGGTGGCTTCATCCTCGGTGTGGTGGCTCCACTGGACTTTGCAAAACTTAATGACCTTGCTGCGGGTGACTCGGCTGGCATACTCCAGAATCTTAACTAGTTTCTCCTCGTAGGTCAAATCGTTATTCAAATGAATCGCCTCTAGGGGCACAGTATCTCTCAGGGGTATATCTGCCATCTCTGCGTGACACTTCTTCAACTGAGAAACATGAAACACATCATGAACACCTGAAAATCCTTTGGGTAATTCCAACTTGTACGCAACTTCTCCCATACGCTCCAAAACTTTGTATGGTCCCACAAAACATGGCGCTAATTTTCCTTTAACACCAAAACGCTTAACTCCTCGAAGCCGAGATACTCGAAGATAAACTCTGTCTCTGGCTTCATATTCTGTCTCCTTGCGTTTTGAATCTGCATAGCTCTTCTGTCTTGACTGGGCTACCTTGAGCCTATCGCGAATCATCTTTACTTTCTGTTCAGACTCCTTAATCAAATCCGGTCCAAACAACTGGCGGTCTCCAACTTCATCCCACAGTAGCGGGGTTCTGCACCTCCTTCCATACAAGGCTTCGAAGGGTGCCATCTTCAAACTGGTTTGGTAGCTGTTGTTATAAGAAAACTCCGCATAGGGCAATTTATCGTCCCAACTTGATCCATAATCCAAAGCACATGCTCTCAGCATATGCTCTAAGATATGGTTGACTCTCTCTGTTTGTCCATCTGTCTATGGATGAAAAGCTGTGCTAAACTCCAGTCTAGTTCCCAAAGTTTCGTGCAACTGCTTCCAGAACGTTGAGGTGAATTGGGTTCCTCTATCTGATACGATACTCCTCGGAACTCCATGCAAGCATACAATCCTTGTCATGTATATCTTAGCCAATTTGGCACCATCAGAGGTAGTCTTTATCGGAATGAAATGAGCTACCTTCGCCAATCGATCGACTACAACCCAAATCGTGTCATAGCCTGAACGGGCCCCGGGCAATCCCGTGATGAAATCCATGCCTAGTTTATCCCACTTCCATTCGGGTATAGGCAATGGCTGTAACAATCCTGCTGGCTTCTGATGTTCTGCCTTCACCCTCTGACATACATCACAGACTTCTACATACTCTGCAATATCCTTCTTCATTCCGTCCACCAGAAAGCATCCTTCAAATCCAAATACATCTTGGTATTTCCGGGGTGGATCGAATACGGCGAATCATGTGCCTCTTGCAAAATCAACCGCCGAATCTCCGGATCACTTGGTATGTAAACGCGGTTCTCAAACCATAAGGTATCGTGCTCATCCTCACGAAATCCCTTTGCTTTTCCCTTGCTCATCTTCTCCTTAATAGAAGCAACTTCCTTATCTGTCCTTTGAGCTTCTATGATTTTGTCCATCAAAGTAGATTGAATCTCCAACGCTGCTACATAGCCTTACGGAACTATTTCCAAACATAGCTCCCGAATTCCTCGGCTAATTCTTTTGGTAAACCTCCGGTCGTTAGGATGTTAACATGACTCTTACGGCTCAACGCGTCTGCTACCATGTTAGCTTTTTCGGGGTGGTAATGCAGTCTCATATCATAATCCTTGATGAGCTCCAACCATCTTCTCTGCCTAAGATTTAACTCCTTCTGCGTGAAGATGTACTTCAAACTCTTGTGATCCGTGTACACCTCACAATGATTTCCAATGAGGAAATGTCTCCATGTTTTCAACTCATGCACTATGGCTGCTAACTCCAAATCATGCGTGGCATAGTTTAATTCGTGAGGTTTCAAATTGCCGTGGAAGCATACGAAACAACTCTTCCCTCCTGCATAAGCACTGCTCCAAGTCCTCGATGTGAAGCGTCGCAATAAACTTCGTAATCCTTGCTTTGGTCTGGCAGGATTAATACTGGTGAGGTAACCAAACACTTCTTCAACTCTTGTAAGCTAGCCTCACACTCCTCAGTCCAAATAAACTTGGTATCCTTCTTCAACAATTCTGTCATAGGCTTCGCAATCCTCGAGAAATTCTCAATAAATCTCCGGTAGTATCCTGCGAGTCCAAGGAAACTCCGGATCTCTCCAACTGTTGTTGGCGCTTCCCAGTTTGTCACCGTGGCAACTTTAGTGGGGTCTACTACTATAACTTCTCCGGATATAACTTGTCCGAGAAATCCAACTTCCTTCAACCAAAACTCACACTTGCTAACTTGGCATACAACTGATGTTCTCTGAGCTTCTCGAGTACCAAACGCAAATGTTCCTTATGTTCTTATTCATTCTTTGAGTAGACCAAGATATCGTCAATGAATACCACGACGAACTTATCCAAAAACTCCATAAACACCTTGTTCATCATGTTCATAAAATAGGTTGGGGCGTTAGTCAGACCAAATGACATAACGGTATACTCATACAGCTTGCACAGTGGTAAAAGCCGCCTTAGGTATATCCCGCTCCCGAATCTTCAATCGATGGTATCCTGATCGCAAATCGATCTTGGAAAATACCTTAGCTCCTTGCAATTGGTCAAACAAGTCGTTGATCATCGGCAACGGGTATTTGTTCTTAATGGTTACTTCATTCAATCCTCGATAATGAACAACCATTCTTAATGATCCATCCTTCTTCTCCACTAGAAGTACTGGTGATCCCCAAGGAGAAGAACTTGGGCGAATAAAACCTTTATCCAGTAACTCCTTAATCTGCTTCTTAATTTCCTCCAAATATTGGGCTGGCATCATATACGGTCTCTTAGATATCGACCCAGTGCCTGGCAGTAGTTCTATCAGAAATTCAATGTCTTTGTTTGGCGGCATGCCTGGCAACTCTTCCGGAAACACATCCGGGTAATCCCTTACCACTGGTATTCCTCCTGCACAACTCCTGATAAGGAATTTACATGTGCTCTCCTCGGCTCATGCTGTGATACATACTTGATTCTCCTTCCTTCTGGGGTGGTAAGCAAAATCGACTTCATCGGGCGCAATCTATGTTCCCTCCATACTTCGATAACCAATCCATGCCTAATATCACATCCAATCCTTGCGATTCCGTAACTATTAGGTCCGAGGGAAACACATAGTGTCCAATCCTTAATGGCAGTCGATCACACCATATACTAGCCATGTATTCTGCTCCAGGTGAGGTTACTAGCATGGGTGACCTAAGGGCTTGGGTTGGTAGTTTATACTTATCCACAAATACCCTTGATATGTATGAATGCGATGCACCAGTATCAAAAAGAACAACTTCAGTAAAAGTCTTAACCAAAAACTTACTTATTACTGCGTCTGGCTGAGCTTCAACCTCCTCCACGGTAACGTGGTTCACTTGTCCCCTGTTGAAAGGGTTCGGCTTCTTTCCTGAGCTTCCATTGCCATTACCATTTTTGCCTTCTGGACAATCATTTGCATAATGCCCGATCTTACGGCACTTAAAACAAGTGATATGGCTCAGGTCTACCTTGGATGGTGTTGACGGGTTGGTGCGGTTTTGTCCATTGCTTCCTCCATTCCCGTTCCCATTCTTAGTGCCATTATGGTTGTGCGAGCTACCTCCTCCGTGAGTATGCTGAAATTGTCCTCCTGGCTTCGGGGTAAAGCGAAGTTTCTGCTAAGCTCCAGAGTTATTCTTCCCCTGTCCATACTTTCTCTTGCGATTGTCAATCTGCTACTGCTTCCCTTCAATCATGAGAGCATGGTCTACTAACTCCTGGTAGTTATTGAAGGTGGCTACCATCAACTGCATGCTCAGCTCATCATTCAATCCTTCTAGAAACTTCTCCTGCTTAGCTGCGTCCGTAGCAACGTCATCTGGGGCATAACGTGCTAGCTTACTAAAGTCATCCACATATCGCCAACTGTCATTCCCTTGGCGCAAGTTGCGAAACTCACGCTTCTTCATGGCCATAGCTCCTGCTGAAACATGGGCAAGACGGAAAGCTTCTTGAAATCGATCCCATGTGACGGTGTCTCTGGTGGTAAGTGGCTGTAAAATTCTCCCACCATGCTGCTGGGTCCTTCAAGCTGATGTGCGGCAAATTTCACCTTCTCCCCATCTGTACATCCCGCAGCGTGGTCAACTCCCTCCCTACTTTATGGAGCCAATCATCCGCATAACAATCGGCTCGGTGCTCTGGAAAACACCGGCGGATTCAGCCTTAAGAAACGGGTCAAATGGTCAACAGGTGGTGGTGGCGGTGGGTTGTTGTTGTTGTTGTTGTTGTTGCCTTGGTTCTGTACCAATGTTTGAATCAAGGCATTCTGCTGCTGAATCAACTGAGTGATCTCCGGCGGGAAAACAAATCCGGGTCGTGTCTCGGAGGCATCTGAGGGTTTTTTAGAAAAGACAAGAGTTAAGAATAGAATGAGGTCTAGAGAGAAAACACTACCCATATGCACATGAGACAAAACACACAATATCACTCCAATCAATTCAAACAAGAGCATACAACGGTCTATCTATCGTTACAAAGTGCTGGAACTAAAACTAATTTTTAATGGGGGAATCTACTACTGTTATGGTGGTCAACTAGAAAAACTGCTCCGATGAAGACTCCATGATATCTGCTCCAGCTTCATCTTCGTAATCATCATCACTAGGATCGAAATCGGTGTCGTCGATGATGATGTAGTTCTCTGGACAGGTGAAATCTTCATCTTCTCCTCCGAGTGCTGAATTTCCCATGAGTTCTTCAATCTTCTCCTTAAGATCATCATTTTGTCTCACTAGAGCTACAATCTCCTCCATGTAGTCCTTGCGAGTGGCTTTCAGTTCTCCTTCTAGTTCGATAATCTTGGCTTTTGTTGTCTTGAACTCCATCATGTCTGCGCACATCTGGTTCTCCTGGCGTCGAATGTGCTGATTTAACTCCTGGATGAAAGCTGCAATGGACCGATCCTTCTTAGTGCCATCTATCTCCCATTGTTCATCTCGGCGTCCGCAAATCTGGTAGATAGTATCCTTGAGGTCTACTTTGTAAACTTCTCCAATACGTCCCATGGTTATGTGAGCTGCCATGCTCTTTCCTGCACTCCAAGTTGGTGCATTAAAACACACTCTATGGGTTCCGTGGATCAAGCAAACGTCCTTCCGGGAACTTGTGCTTGAATCTTCCAACGCTCTTCTTCAGGTAAAGTGGAATTGTAGGTCCCGGTGAAGCTTGGTATTCCGATGTTCAGGTACTTAGTGACTTCCTTCAGGTGTCGTCCAAAGGGTGTATCTTCATCCGGCTGGGTGAACTTGATCCTCGCTTAGTCATCCTAAAAGAGTAGAAAAGATGAGGAGTCGAAATGAGAAGAGAGTAGTGATCTAGGGCTTTAGCTTAATGGTCGTGTCCTATAGTCGCTGTGTGCTCTGATACCATCTTTTGTAGCGACCAGACCTCAAATAGTCGATCTCTCGTGCTCGTGTCATCCCCGGATCAAGAATGTAGACACCACACAAGACTCGAAGGATTTATAACAGAGTAGCAATCACACACTTATTACATCGAATGTCTCAAGATAGAACTTAACAAAAAAAATATGGCTTAAGTCCATCTAATAACGATAACAAAGGAAGGCTTGGAAGAATAAGCGAGTCCATCAACTCCAACGGCATCACTGAGTATAGAACCACGACCTAAGCACCTTACTTGTCGTCTGAAAAGTCTGCAACATGAAACGTTGCAGCCCGAAAACGGGTCAGCACATGGAATATGCTAGCAAAGTAACACATAGAGAATAACGAAAGAGTAAGCCTATACTACATGCATATATGGCTGGTGGAAAGCTCTATGGTTACAGTTTTTGCGTAAAGCCAATTTTTCCCTACTGCAATGGAATAAATTTATTTAACTATCATGGTGGTTGTTGAACATTGAGAATGGTTGACAGCATCCTCAAACCCAACTAAAAAGTACTCATTAACAACCCAACAATATTATTTAGAGTAACATGATGAGATTCACATGATAATCCAAGTACTAGATACTCAAGATGTACATAACCGGGGACACGGCTAACCATGATTAGTTTATACACTCTGCAGAGGTTTGTGCACTTTTCCCACAAGACTCGATCTCCTCCGTTTGATTTCTCGCACTACATGGTGTTTGAGAAGCGGATGACCGAGACATAGTCTTTCGTAAGCGCTTAGCACCTTACATGCGGGTAGACCGTACCAACCTACAACCCCTACATCAGCTAGTCTACCCGTAAGAGTTCGCAGACAACTTAGTCAACTATGCTAGAGCCCATAGTAGCATGTGGCTGCACACGGAAGTTTCTAGCATGAATAATCTCATGATCCCTTTGAGCCCGGGTGGCGGTCCCAAGAAATACAGCAAGTCCCGATGGAAACCAGGTGCCTCAATCCACCCAGATGTGTGTTTAAGTTGCCACCTTAAATAAACCATTAATTTAACAATCTCACATCTGTCATGGAATACACTCACCCAATCCACGTCTACTAGCATAGCATGGCATAATAAGAAAATGTAGAAGTAACTCCCAAGGGTTTGATAATAAACAGGTAATAGGTACTACCTCATCTACTTACCATCCCACAATTTAATTAGATCCTAATCATGCAATGTTTGGGGATAGATCTAATGCATAAAAACTGGGTAGTAGAAAAGGTATGATCAAAGTGTTACTTGCCTTGCTGATGATCCGTGAAACCTAGAGACTCGAAGTAACAAAGCGGCGACTCCGGGTATTCTATCGCAGACAAACAAACAAGCATACAATAAGTACTCATCTAATGCACTGGTAAAACTCAAATAGAAGATCTAACCAGATAGTTCAACTTAAGAACTCCGGTTTGCAAAAAGAATCAAATCAAACGAAGCAACGAAAGTAAAAAACGGCGAAAGAAAACAGCTTCGTTTTACTAATCTGGATCTAAGTCAAATTTTACAGAGGCAAAAACTTGTTTAAGTAGGTTATTCGAAAAGAGGGTTTCGAGACGAAACTCTAGGGGCTTGAATCGCCTGATTCCGATAAACGAGCGAAAACTTATACTAAAACGAAAATCGGATCAGGAATCGCAATCGAAAAAATCACGGATTAAATCCGAGAAAAAGAAAAACGACGAACTGGTTAACGAACGAACGTTCGTTAACTAAAATAATCTGACGAACGCGTTCGTTAAAACAAACAGACGAGCGAACGCTCGCTATTTAACCGAACCGAAAAAAACCGATCTAAAACAATAAACCGACGAAAAACCGTTCGGTTTTAAAAAAACCGAAGGCACGGAAGTCGAGGCACGGCAAACCTCAGCGGCAGGATCCGGTGGCGGTGGCGGGTCCGTGGGTCCGGCGGGTCGGCGGCGGCGGCGGGCGGCGGGCGGGCGAAGTCGGGCGGTGGCGGCTAGGGTTCGGCCCGGTGGGCCGGCTTATAGCCTCATGCCGGGTGTCCCAAAGTGACACGGCCCGTAGGTCGGTGCGCGTTTTTTTTAAAATAATTCCGCGCAATAGAAAAATAAAAAGAAATACTAAATCGACTCAAAAATCCCGAAATAAATTTTCCCCGGCTTCTAAAATCAAGCCGGACTAGATGAACATTTATTTGGGGCCTAAATGCAATTTTGAAAAAATGCACATTTTCCTAAATTCAAATAAAATGGCGAAAAACTCCAAAATAAAATCTTATTTGATTTTATTATTAAATCCTCATTATTTCTTTATTTTGGGAAAGTCATTTTATTCCCTCTCTCATATTTTTGTAATAGAAATAATTGAAGATAAAATAATTAAAATCAAATGATCCTATTTTCAAAAATTTGAGAAAACTCAAATATGAAAATAACAAAATCCCCAACTCTCTCCGTGGGTCCTTGTGTTGTGTAGAATTACTAGGATCGAGCCAAAAATGCAACAAAATATGATATGCAATGATGCTCTATATATAACATTCCAAATTGAAAATTTGGGATGTTACACGGCGTCGAGGTCGGGGTCGGGGGCTCGGGCGCGCGGTGGATGGCGGCGTCGAGGTCGGGGTCCGGGGCGGCGTTGAGGTCGGGGGCCGGGGCGGCGTTGAATCTGGGGTCGGGGCGGCGTAGAGGGTGTGCGGAGAGAGCGCGGCGGCCGACGGGCGACGGCGGCGGGGAGAGTGTGGACAGTTGGATTTGGGGAAGTGGCCGTGGGGAAGGACGAACCCCGTGGTTAAGTCAGAGGTAGCGATGGCGCGTTCGGGAAGAGCGCCATCGCCACGTTAGCTACAGCGCCGGGATACACGCCATCGCTACTCCTTTCTCTTTTTCCCCTTTTTCATTTAGTTTTCTTCACATTTTATTTTTTTTCCTTTCACCTTATTCTATTTCTTTCATTTTCAATTACCTTTCTATTTGCTTTCCATTTAATTTTATATCCTTTAGCAGCAGCGACTTCAATATGAAACGTGCTGCTACAAGGAATGTAGCGGTAGCGCGGTTCGTTATAGGTCGCTACTACTATGTGAAGCCTATCGGCTAAGCCGTGGGAATTTTAGTAGTAATGTGTTTAGGGCAGCACGCTGCCATCGCTATAACTTTATCTGCGCAGTTTGCTTTTGGCGCTTCTGACTAGTTAGCACCGGTTTTTTTGACCCTCGCTGCTGCTAAGGTTCTGTGTATAAGGTTTTCCCTAGTAGTGTCTCACAATAAATATCAAGTTAAAAGGTGCTCTTCCCAGTGTTGCAATGTAACATCCCAAAATTCTAAATTTTGGAATGTTATATTAAATAAATAACTATGATTGTTGTCTGATTGTTTGTCTGATTGATTTAGTGAAATTTAGTGGAATTTGAAAACTTTTGAAAGTTGAATGAGAGGGACTGACATGACTGTCCCAAACTTTCCCTTTTGCCTTTTGGATCCCAATGAGCTCAAGTTCATTGCAACAGCAAACCCTAGAGTGAAGTTGACATGACTTCATCCATGTTGAAATGAAAAGGGTTTTGGAAATAGATTTGAATTCCATTTGGGAATATTTCAAATTCAAAGCTTTATGCAACTCAATGATTTTCATGAGGGAAGATAAAATGACTTCTTCAATTATATGAAATATGAGTTGGAAGTTAAAAAGTATCAAGTTGAAAGTCATTTGAAAGTGCCTCGAAACCCTCTTTCCAATTTTGAGTTTTGAATTTGAATTCAAAACTTTGGCAAGTGGGAAACATTTCAAAAACTAAACCTGATAAATACTTGATCAAAAGTATGAGAGGAGCAAACATGACACTCCAAATATGTCAGAAGAAAACAATGCCAAAAGTTTTGGATTCAAATCAATTTTATTTGAATTTGAAAAAATGGATTTTTATAAAGTTTGGATTTTGCCTTTGGAAAAATGTTCAAATGATAGGAATATTCCCTGATCATTTTGGTATATATATACCCTATATAAAATATTTATAGATTTTCTTTTATTTCTGTTTTGGTTTTATCAAAAAAATTCAAAAAAGGAGAAAACCCCCCAGCGCCACCAGCCCCTCTGCCCAGGCCGGAGTCTCAAGGCCAAAGAGCGCTGCCCACTGTACCAGCCGAGCTGCCCAGCCTCCTCTCACCTCGCCTGCGCCGAAACCCTCAAGGCGTCGGTCACCCGCCGCCTGCACCCCTCTCTCTCTCATCGACAATGGACCCGCCCCTTCTTCCTCCCACGCCACGCCACGTCGCTGCAGATCGCCGGATCGAAGGATCCGGATGCCGATTCTCCCGATCGCCTCCCTTACCCCGGACGAGCCCCCTGGCTATTTAAGCCGTGCCCCTGCACCCCATTCCCCTAGCCCTCGCCAACCCCTCTCCCCTCGCAGGCTCGCCGGAGCCCGAGAGCCGCCGCGCCATTAGCCTGCTCCGCCACCCCTTCGACCACCCCGAGCTCGCTTAAGACCACCTCCGAGTCCCTCGCCGACCACACCTCCCGTGCCTCGCCCGAGCTCCAGAGCCGGAACACCGTCGCCGTCGATCACCGAACGCCACTGCCGCCTCAAGCTCGCTGCCGACCGACTCCGACCACCCCGATCTCCCCCGACTCCACCAGACCCCTCCCCGAGCTCCCCGCATCCTCCCGGCCACTCCGTCGACCTCCCCGACGACCGGAGCCCACAAAGCACACACGCCGCCCGCCATTGTCAGCCGAACTCCGGTGAGTCACCGGAACTCCTCCTCATTGCCGGATCTCACACCAACGGTGTAGATTAGAAACCCCGAAGGGGTATTTCTTTTTATAAAAACCGCCCGGTTCGGCCGGTTAGTTACGGTTTATTAGTTAGGGTTTTTAGTATTTAGCCGGCCCGTTTTTAGTTTTAAACCTAGGCCCATTTAGACTATTTGACGCACAGTATACGCTTTAGGCCCATCGTGCCTTTTTTCTTTTATTTTGATTTTCTGCTTTTAGCGAGAATAGTTCCTGTTTTGAAAAATTGATATCTTTTATTCTGTTTAATATTTTTAGGTGATTCTTTTTTGTTGGTTTGAAAATTTTCTGTAGTTTCTGTAGAATATATATTTAGCTATGTTAAAAATTAATTAAAATTGCTTTAATTTAGTTTTAGTCAGAATAGTAAATCTGCTATAACTTGAGTTAGAAAAAAAATTTGGATGATTCTTTTGTCCCAACTTTATTTTGACATTGCCAAACCATAGAAATTAATTTGGGTATTTTAGGATTAATAAAAATTAGTTTTTAGCAGAATCTTGTTAATCCTAATTAATTAACTAGCTACAGTTTTTCTATTATTTTAATTAGTAAATAAATTTATTTTTAACATGTGATTGATTATTCTAGGTTAGTTTACGTCACTTTACAGGATGAACTTTTATTTATAATAAATAAAAGTTTTATTTTATTTTCCTTAATAGAAATTGAATTAGGCCTAATAGGAGTTTCATATTAGATTTTAAATTAAATCTTTTGCTCCTAGTTGCTTAGTGATTTCTTTTCTGTTAAGTTAACCTAAAACCTTGATTAGGTTATGTTAGAAAATTTTTGTTATATAAAACTAGTTTTAGTTGTTGCTTGAAGTAGGAAAACTTTGAATGGGTTTTCTTTGGGTTTTTCCTATGAGTTTTGATTTGTTTGTTTTGGTGTGCTATGTTACTTTTGTTATGCTATTGTGTTATGTGATCCTATTGCTATGTGCTTATTATAATTATTGTTTGCCTCGGTAGAATTTCCGGAGTGCGAAGATTTCTACTACGAAACCCTAGTTTTCGAAGATCGTCAACCAGGCAAGTTCACTTTGATCATTGCTTTCATACCTATGTTTTTATTGCATTTAGTGGCATCTTTGCAACCACCCCTCGGTAGTGATATTGAAATTCTTGTAGTTGAGTAGTATGCATGAGGTAGGAACCCATCACCCTGTTACCAAGCCCGGACGATATTTTATTTCAATGCTACGCTATAGTAGACGGGTTTGGTATGAGTGCACGAGAGTGGTGTGAAGAAGGAGGACTCTACGCCAATGACGACAACTCCATGATGGAATCTGCAAGGACTGCATCTTCAAGACCTCAAGACTTCAAGACTCGAGACAAGAATTCAATACACACTCTTTGGGTGAAGGACGGTTGACGGGCACCTGGAGAAACCAAAGTGGTTGGCCGGGATGCATGGAGAAGCGCCATGACATCTTGCGGAAAGCTTCACCCAGACTCAAAGAGACGGAAGAATACTTCATGCCCGGAAGCTTACATGCAACCGCAAGTCATTATGGGCTCTGGCTTGGTTGACCTTAGTGGTGACTACATTTGGGGCCGGTACTAGCAGATGTAGAACTACGGTAGGATGGGATGAGTACCGGACGGTGGTCGAGGAACTCTTCGGAAGACCATGTTTGATTGCCTTGTTCTCAAACACCACGAAGTGCGAGAACGTAAAAAGAGGGATCGAATCTTGCGGGTAAAGTGTACAAACCTCTGCAGAGGGTTCAAACCTAATCGATTAGCCGTGTCCCCGATTCACGGGCAATTTGAGCATCTGGACTTGGATCTATCTGGAACTCTCAACACCGGATTGATAACTTAATTGTGGGCAACTTATGATGATTTTGGGCTATGAGACATCGGTTGGCGGAACCATGTCATGACAGGAAACTCCATAGTACAGACTTCATTCTATTCTTTTGATGTAGGTAAAATAAAATCAGCTTTTATGCAAACAAAACTCGAATCTGAGCCACAAAGCCAAATTGCATATAGTATAGTTTTACCATCTGTTTATTCATGTTGTGATCTTGCCGTACATTCAATGTAATCGATTACACACGGCTGCAACGTATCATGTTGCAGATATTTCCTCGACGAGTAAGAGTTACTTACAGTGGTTACGGTCTACACTCAACTCGCCGATGGCGTTGATGGGACTCCACACCCGTTTGATTGTTTCGCTGAGTATTATGAGGTATATATCATTTTACGTTATTTATACATGTGATTGCACTTTGATATATACATTGATGTACTGTGTGTGCCAAAGCATACCGATCGAGGATGGCACAGAGATAATACGAGGCTTGACCGTCGAGGTCGGGTCGCCATGAGAAAATGGTATCAGAGCACATGTTGACTGTAGGACGTGACCCTAGAAATCGGAAAGCCCTAGGACAGGAAATTTCTAAAACTTTATTTTCAAAAAGACTCTTACTTCTCATCTTTTCAAATTTTATCAAATACACCCTCTCACCTTAAATAGTTAGAATATACACCTTTCCCTTTTGACCACACGGAAGATCAACTGAAGTCGCTCCAAGAATTAAAGATATCGGACAACTGATGGCCATTTCAGAGTAAAGAGGATTTCACCATGCGTTGGAAGAATTGCAGCTGCAACAATTAAAGACTCCGAAGACTTGAAGAATTTGAAGTTCCTGAAGAATTATTTGACCTTTAGAGACCAAACCTGTTATACACCCACGTTAGATGCGACGATTTGTGAGCTGTCATTTTGTTTGATGTTTTTCCGACAGCCACAAAGTAAAACTTGTTTCATCAAAAAACTATTGTTTGTATTGTGTATATCCCTCCCCACCTCTCTCATATCTCATCCCAAAACTTTTGGACCCCATAGATGATGAATGAAGTTGGACTGATATTCTCTGGATCAAGACTTCGGTAGGAGGCAGAGCTATGGATTCTAACATGGAGAATCACTGGGAGCAATTTGGTTTCAAGGAAGAATGAAGTATCGTGACGCTCTTCAAGATTTTGAAGGAAGTGCTGCAACATGGTGGCGTATGCATCAAGCTATACAGGGATTGAATGGAGCAAAGACTTGGGAGGAATTCAAGAAGACCCTGTTGAGATCACGTCTCATCCGGAGGCACCATGATAACCCGAAGAAGAAACCTTATGCCTGCAAGATTTGCGGAGAAATAGGACACACCCAGAAGGTTACGCAAAAAACTGAGAGTGGTGAAGTAACGATAGATGTTTTGTTTGGCTTGCAGAAACCATGGAATTACTCGAACCCAGTTCGAGAACAAGAGAAATTCTGCAATGCTTGTGAGTATGCCCAAGTGTTAGAATACGTGATTCGATATTTACGTATGTGGTAATGATTCAAGTACGGGATGGATTGGCCCCCATACCAAAGACTTCTATCATGAACTATCATATGTTGATGGAAAAATCAGAGAGCCTCGAAAACCTTAGAAGAGTGTCGACACGATAAGCCATAAACCATAGAATGGTAGTACGATGGAACCCTTTACAGGCAACCGTTGCCAATCGTAGGATATACGGTGAAGTTCAACCTGCACCCGTTCTGCAGGAGAAACCATTAATGGTAGACCACCATGAGTGTTTCGATAGTTGTCTAGAATGGACACAGACCTATCGACTAAGAAGATCCAAATTTCATTTAACTTCAACTTTGACACACCGACCCAAGATTTTGAGGAACACCCTATACTTCTGGCAGAAGAGCTTTAATGAAGGAGCTATTGTAAGATATGTGAAGAGACATACATTGTCAGCCCTCCAGAGGAAGTATCTGAGTTTATTGGAACCATGACCTTGTTTTTAAGTGTGGTAGCACCCCTGACCTTCGACCAAAACATTTGCTAGAAGACCCCAACCCCCAACCTTTTTCTTGTTAGTTTCTTGAATCTCGAGGACGAGATTCATTTTAAGTGTGGTAGGTTTGTAACATCCCAAAATTCTAAATTTTGGAATGTTATATTAAATAAATAACTATGATTGTTGTCGATTGTTTGTCTGATTGATTTAGTGAAATTTAGTGGAATTTGAAAACTTTTGAAAGTTGAATGAGAGGGAATGAAATGACTTTCCCAAACTTTCCTTTTGCCTTTTGGATCCCAATGAGCTCAAGTTCATTGCAACAGCAAACCCTAGAGTGAAGTTGACATGACTTCATCCATGTTGAAATGAAAAGGGTTTTGGAAATAGATTTGAATTCCATTTGGGAATATTTCAAATTCAAAGCTTTATGCAACTCAATGATTTTCATGAGGGAAGATAAAATGACTTCTTCAATTATATGAAATATGAGTTGGAAGTTAAAAAGTATCAAGTTGAAAGTCATTTGAAAGTGCCTTGAAACCCTCTTTCAAATTTTGAGTTTTGAATTTGAATTCAAAACTTTGGCAAGTGGGAAACATTTCAAAAACTAAACCTGATAAATACTTGATCAAAACTATGAGAGGAGCAAACATGACACTCGAAATATGTCAGAAGAAAACAATGCCAAAAGTTTTGGATTCAAATCTGAATTTTATTTGAATTTGAAAAAATGGATTTTTATAAAGTTTGGATTTTGCCTTTGGAAAAATGTTCAAATGATAGGAATATTCCCTGATCATTTTGGTATATATATACCCTATATAAAATATTTATAGATTTTCTTTTATTTCTGTTTTGGTTTTATCAAAAAATTCAAAAAAGGAGAAACCCCCCAGCGCCACCCCCTCTGCCCAGCGCTGAAGCCCTCAAGGCCAGCGCTCACTGACCAGGCCGACCGAGCTGCCCAGCTCCCTCTCACCTCGCTTCGCCTGAAACCCTTCCGGCGTCGGTCACCCGCCGCCACACCCTCTCTCTCTCATCGAGAAGCGGGACCCGCCCCTTCTTCCTCCCCGCCCACGCCACGCTGCCGCTGCCAGAGATCGCGGGATCCCGAAGGATCCGGATGCCGATTCCCCGATCGCCTCCCTTACCCCGACGAGCCCCCTGGCTATTTAAGCCGTGCCTGCACCCCATTCCCCTAGCCCTCGTGAACCCCTCTCCCCCTCAGACGAGCTCATGGGAGCCCGAGAGCCGGCCCAGCGCCATTAGCCTGCTCCGCCACCCCGACCACCCCGAGCTCGCCTAAGACCACCTCCGAGTCCCTCGCTCGACCACACCTCCCGTGCCTCGCTTGAGCTCCAGAGCCGGGAACACTGCCGTCGATCACCGAACGCCACCGCCGCCTCAAGCTCGGGCCGACTCCGACCACCACCCCGATCTCCCCGACTCCACCAGACCCTCCCGAGCTCCTCAAGATCCTCCCGGCCACTCCGTCCGACCTCCCGACGGCCGGAGCCCTCAACGCACTCTCGCCCGCCGCGCCATCGCCGAACTCCGGTGAGTCACCGAACTCCTCCCCGCCGTCGGATCTCACACCAACGGTGTAGATTAGAAACTCCAGAAGGGGTATTTCTTTTTATAAAAACCGCCCGGTTCGGCCGGTTAGTTACGGTTTATTAGTTAGGGTTTTTAGTATTTAGCCGGCCCGTTTTTAGTTTTAAACCTAGGCCCATTTAGACTATTTGACGCACAGGGCACAGTTTAGGCCCATCAGGCCTTTTTCTTTTTATTTTGATTTTCTGTTTTAGCAGAATAGTTCCTGTTTTGAAAAATTGATATCTTTTATTCTGTTTAATATTTTTAGGTGATTCTTTTTTTGTTGGTTTGAAAATTTTCTGTAGTTTCTGTAGAATATATATTTAGCTATGTTAAAAATTAATTAAAATTGCTTTAATTTAGTTTTAGTCAGAATAGTAAATCTGCTATAACTTGAGTTAGAAAAAAAAATTTGGATGATTCTTTTTGTCCCAACTTTATTTTGACATTGCCAAACCATAGAAATTAATTTGGGTATTTTAGGATTAATAAAAAAATAGTTTTTAGCAGAATCTTGTTAATCCTAATTAATTAACTAGCTACAGTTTTTCTATTATTTTAATTAGTAAATAAATTTATTTTTAACATGTGATTGATTATTCTAGGTTAGTTTCTGTCACTTTACAGGATGAACTTTTATTTATAATAAATAAAAGTTTTATTTTATTTTCCTTAATAGAAATTGAATTAGGCCTAATAGGAGTTTCATATTAGATTTTAAATTAAATCTTTTTGCTCCTAGTTGCTTAGTGATTTCTTTTCTGTTAAGTTAACCTAAAACCTTGATTAGGTTATGTTAGAAAATTTTTGTTATATAAAACTAGTTTTAGTTGTTGCTTGAAGTAGGAAAACTTTGAATGGGTTTTCTTTGGGTTTTTCCTATGAGTTTTGATTTGTTTGTTTTGGTGTGCTATGTTACTTTTGTTATGCTATTGTGTTATGTGATCCTATTGCTATGTGCTTATTATAATTATTGTTTGCCTCGGTAGAATTTCCTGAGTGCTAAGATTTCTACTCTGAAACCCTAGTTTTGAAGATCGTCAACAAGGCACGTTCACTTTGATCATTGCTTTCATACCTATTTTATTATTGCATTTAGTCGCATCTTTGAAACCACCCCTAAGTAGTGATATTGAAATTCTTGTAGTTGAGTAGTATGCATGAGGTAGGAACCCATCACCCTGTTACCAAGCCCGGGACGATATTTTATTTCAATGCTACGCTATAGTAGACGGGGTTTGGTATGAGTGCACGAGAGTGGTGTGAAGAAGGAGGACTCTACGTCAATGACGACAACTCCATGATGGAATCTGCAAGGACTGCATCTTCAAGACCTCAAGACTTCAAGACTCGAGACAAGAATTCAATACACACTCTTTGGGTGAAGGACGGTTGACGGGGCACCTGGAGAAACCAGTGGTTGGCAGGGATGCATGGAGAAGCGCCATGACATCTTGCGAAAGCTTCACCTGCACTCAAAGAGACGGAAGAATACTTCATGCCCGGAAGCTTACTGTGCAACCGCAAGTCATTATGGGCTCGCTTGGTTGACCTTAGTGGTGACTCTGGCTGGGACGGTACTAGCAGATGTAGAACTACGGTAGGATGGGATGAGTACCGGACGGTGGTCAAAGGAACTCTTGAAGACCATGTTTCGGTTGTCTTGTTCTCAAACACCACGAAGTGCGAGAACGTAAAAGAGGGATCGAATCTTGCGGGTAAAGTGTACAAACCTCTGCAGAGGGTTCAAACCTAATCAATTAGCCGTGTCCCCCTACGGGCAATTTGAGCATCTGGACTTGGATCTATCTCAGAACTCTCAACACCGGATTGATAACTTAATTGTGGGCAACTTATGATGATTTTGGGCTATGAGACATCGGTTGGCGGAACCATGTCATGACAGGAAACTCCATAGTACAGACTTCATTCTATTCTTTTGATGTAGGTAAAATAAAATCAGCTTATATGCAAACAAAACTTCGAATCTGAGCCACAAAGCCAAATTGCATATAGTATAGTTTTACCATCTGTTTATTCATGTTGTGATCTTGCTTTACATTCAATGTCTTGACCTACACGGCTGCAACGTATCATGTTGCGTATATTTCCTCGACGAGTAAGAGTTACGATACAGGTTACGGTCTACACTCAACCTCGCCGATGGCGTTGATGGGACTCCACACCCGCTTGATTGTTTCATTGAGTATTAAGAGGTATATATCATTTTACGTTATTTATACATGTGATTGCACTTTGATATATACATTGATGTACTGTGTGTGCCAGCATACTGATCCAGGGATGGCACAGATACACAGAGACTTGACCGTCTGAGGTCGGGTCGCTACATGCAATGTCTATAACACGTAGCATTCCCAGAGTGGGTCATGTCCACATGAGCACAAACAGGATGTGAAGTGTAAGACGGGGATGGTCAGACCATGCTTGCATATAACACTCAATGTCTTGAAGTTCTAGTAGAATTGTTCTGATCTCGGAGCACAAAGTGTCCAAAGTTTAACAAGAGTCATATGGAGATATGATCAAGAAAATTTTGCTCACCGGTCAAAATTCTTGTCATCAATGATGTGCACATCGATGGCTGAGAACTAGGCTTGGATCTTGAATCA
Organism: Aegilops bicornis; assembly: GCA_021605145.1. NCBI lineage: Eukaryota > Viridiplantae > Streptophyta > Magnoliopsida > Poales > Poaceae > Aegilops > Aegilops bicornis. Next base: position 394,902,798 of record CM038673.1, on the reverse strand, counting down.
CTCACTATCAATCATGAGAGATATTGATTTGAGTGGGAGCACAACTATGTATTAATTAAGTTTAATAATTAGGAAAAATTAATTATGAACAATGTTTATGTGTAGTTTGCATTATAGTTGTAGAATTATGGCTCACAGTTCCACCTTTGTTGTTGAAATTAATTGACTATTTTTTATCTGGTTGAAACTTTATGTTTGAGAGGATCGTCCTCTAAAAGTGCCAATAAGGATTTTGTCCTAATGCATGTTTACAATACTCTCTTGCTGATGCTATGGATGACGAGACTCACGTCCTTTGATCCAAAAGCTAGAATTTCATTACGGTATGCTTGCTTCCAAGAAACCCGAACTTCAAAATGTTTGGGATAGTTATGTGACATTCTTGGAACTGAAAATTATTTTCAGAAACAAACAAAGGCTAAAATATATGCGATATCTAAAGAAGTGTTTTGTTTGCAAACTCTAGTGAAGTTTTCAGCTATGTTTAAGACTGAAATGCATAAAATCTGGAAGAAAGCCAGTCATGTGTTGATGGTGAAAACTTGTAGAGAACGAACAAACCAAAGGATGTAATGAGACTTACACGCCTAGGGAAGTTCGAGGCTCACACCACTCTTAAAGTTGTTGTTTCTTCTGAGAGTAAGAGAAATATTGAAGTAAACTATAAGAAGTAAAAGGCAGAAAGAAAAGAAGACTGGAATGTCCAGCTCATGTATGAATGTCATACAAGTTATGAGATGCAGAGGTGGTTGGTCAAGTAAAGTGTAGTTCTTGGAAAAAATGATCAATTTGTTGATCACCGATTCTTCGATATTGTGGTTAAAAGGTTAATCACAAGGATATCAACTTGATTGCATATTATTGCAAATCATTGCAAGAAACTTCGAACAGCCTAAATGACCAATAAATAATGAGTTTAAAATATTTTGATGGATTGTAAAAGGTTACAATATTTTTATCAGTGTATTTCCTCTATATCTATTGTCATAATTAATTTTAGAATTTTTGTACACCCTAGCCCATTGCATAGAAGTTGCAAGGAGGTTCTTTGTGACAGAATACTAGTTGCTTGATGTTATGAAGGAGGTTGTCCATGACAGAACAATAGTTGTTCAATGTTATGAACAAAAGGGCATACTCTTATTGTGAATAAGATGTATGTTATGAATATTGATGATAAAATTGACGTCCATAACACTAACGCTAAATGTCGCAAGAATAAAAGAATACCTCATGTGTGTGGCACTGCATTTAGTAATATTGGAGAAACTAGCATGGAGAAATTTCATAGTGATGAATTTTGAAGTCATCTGAGAATCATCTGACACTTGCTAGCTTCGTCCAATTAGTGAAGTAAACTAAAATACCGTTCACGGGCCATAGAGAACGAGCAACAAAATAATTGGAAATATGCATATCGATGTGTATAGTCCAATAAGTGTTGTTGCAAGCAATGGATTTATCTATCTTCAAGGACGACTAAAGTAGATAGTTACTGATTGAGACATAAATCTGGATCTTTTCTGATAGATATAAACGATAAATAAAAGTGCAAAATAACGTAAAGGTAAATAAATTGCAGCAAGGTATCTTTGGGTTTTGATTTTTTAGATTTGAAAATAATATGATAAAAATAGACGCCGGGGCCATAGTTTTCACTAGAGGCTTCTCTCTTGAAAGAACGCATACGGTGGGTAAACAAATTACTGTTGAGTAACTGATAGAAAAGCGCAAAGTTATGACGATATCTAAGGCAAAGATCATGAATAGAGGCATCACGTCCATGATAAGTAGATCGACTCCTGCCTGCATCTACTACTATTTACTCCACACATCGACCGCTGTCTAGCATGCATCTAGTGTATTAAGTTAACAAGAACAGAGTAATGCCTTAAGCAAGATGACATGATGTAGAGGGATAGATCCAATCAATATGAAATAAACCCATCTTTTTTCCTTAATGGCAGCAATGCAAATACGTGCCTCGCTACCCCTTCTATCACTGGGTGAGGACACCGCAAGATTGAATCCAAAACAAAGCACCTCTCCCATTGGAAGAAAAAATGATCTAGTTGGCCAAACCAAATCAATAGATCGAAGAGAAATTTGATAACCCACAAGTATAGGGGATCACAATAGTTTTCGAGGGTAGAGTATTCAACCCAAATTTATTGATCCGACACAAGGGGAGCCAAAGAATATTCACGAGTATTAGCAGTTGAGTTGTCAATTCAACCACACTTGAAAGACTTAATATCTGCATCAAAGTATTTAGTACCAAAATAGTATGGAAGTAACGGTAACGGTGACAAAAGTAACGGTAGCAGTTTTGTAGTGATTGTAACAACAGTAGCAACGAAAGTAACTTCGCAAAGATCAATATGTGAAAAGCTCGTACGCATTGGATCAGTGATGCTAATTGTATTGGATGATATTCATCATGTAGCAGTCATAACCTAGGGTGACACGGAACTAGCTCAATTCATCAATATAATGTAGGCATGTATTCCGTATATAGTCTTACCTCATACGTGCTTATGGAAAAGAACATGCATGGCATCTTTTGTCCTACCCTCCCGTGGCAGCTGGGTCCTAATGGAAACTAAGGGATATTAAGGCCTCCTTTTAATAGAGAACCGGAACAAAGCATTAGCACTTAGTGAATACATGAACTCCTCAAACTACGGTAATCACTGGAAAGAATCCCAATTATTGTCACCTTGGGGGATGCGGATCATAACTCATAATAGGTGTCTACAACTTGCAAGATAAGATCAAGAACACAAATATATTCATGAAAACATAATAGGTTCAGATCTTAAATCATGGCACTCTAGCCCTAGTGACAAGCATTAAGCATAGAAAAGTCATAGCAACATCAATCTCAGAATATAATGGATATTAGGGATCAAACCCTAGCAAAACTAACTCGATTACATGATAAATCTCATCCAACCCATCAATGTCCAGCAAGCCTATGATGGAATTACTCACGCACGGCGGTGAGCATCATGGAGTTGGTGATGGAGGAAGGTTGGTGATGATGATGGCGAAGAATTACCCTCTCCGGAGCCCCGAACAGACTGCAGATCAGCCCTCCCGATGAAGAACAGGAGGCGGCAGTGGCTCTGTATCGTAAATTGTGACAAATCCTTCTTCCTTATTTTTACCCCCGAATAGGGTTATATAGAGTTGGAGTTAGGGTCGGAGGAGGTCCAGGGGCCCCACAAGCCCTCTAGGCGCGCCCCAGGGGGCGTACCCCCAGACTTGTGGCCTTTGGGTGGACCCCCTCTAGTTAATTCTTGCGCCAATATTTTTATATATTCCACAAAATTTGTCCGTAAATTTTCAGGTCAATCCGTGAACTATTATTTCTGCACAAAAATAACACCATGGCAATTCTGCTGAAAACAGCGTCAGTCCGGGTTAGTTCCATTCAAATCATGCAAATTAGAGTCCAAAACAAGGGCAAAAGAGTTTGGAAAAATAGGTACGATGGAGATGTAACAACTCCCCCAAGCTTAACCCATTGCTTGTCCTCAAGCAATTAAGTTGAAAAACTGAAAGTGACAAAGAAAAACCTTTACAAAAATTCTGTTTGATCTTGTTGTTGCAAATATGTCTAGCCAATATTTAGGTTTTCAACAAAGATTATGAACTAATCATATTCACAATAACATTTTGGTCTCACATTTACTCATATCAATGGCACAATCAACTAGCGAGCAATAATAATAAATCTCGGATGACAACACTTTTCAAAACAATCATGATATAATTTGAAAAAATATTATTTCGCTAGCCCTTTCTGAGACCGCAAAACATAAATGCAGAGCACCCCTGAAGATCAAAGACTGACTAGACATTATAATTCATGGCAAAAGAGATCCAGCCACACTCATACTCAATATCAATTAAAACAAAACATATAAATGATAGTGGTGCTCTCCAATGATGACTCAACAATAAAAGTAAATAGATAGGTGTCGGTGTACTAAAGTTTGGGCCCTTTAGCACCCCATACTTGTGCACGGGCAGACGTAGCCCCACGCACGGCGAGGCGTGAAGAGAGCGATCAAGGATAAACACGAGATACAAGACGAAGAGAAGCAGCTGAGCCAGAGAACAGAGGACGAGCTGGACCCCTGGCAATATCCTTGCCGGGAAGGCTTGCGTGACCCCGGCAAGATCCTTGCCGGGAGGACATACAGAACACACCCAAGAGCACCACCCTTGTGGTTGAGAGCTCTGACACCATCAACAACGTTAAGGCCAAGACCCAGGGGGCGCGCGTAGTGGTGCGCAGATCTTTGTGAAGGCCAGAAGGCGCAGTACCCGGCAAGATCCTTGCCGGAGACGTCCACGAGGCCCCGGCAAGATCCTTTCTGGGGACATCGGCAGGACCGTAGCAAGACTCCGCCACCCCGTCACCGCTCCAGCGTTGTGGCCGGCCTGCCAGCTTAGCGAGCACCTGCATGGTCGCATCTAAATCTTCGTGAAGACCCTGCCACCTCTCTAGCGCAGCAACTGGCCAGCCAACTTGGCACTGCATGCCTCGTCAGCGTGGATGCGTGTCGAGACAGGGCGGGGCGGCGACGGACGGGACGGGATCTATTCCCGTCCCTGATAAAGCTAGAGGGCACATAAGAAGCGCATTTAATGCATTTGTCCTAAGACGCCGGTGATAAACATAGACACTGTATCTACTTTACACCTCCCATATGCCATTGTGGAAGCCTCTTGGACGTATAAAACGAGGCCCATGGCGTACTGGAGGAAGATTCAGACTTTTGAACCTCTGGGCCCAGCTTGCATGCGTAGCAGCGAGCCGAAGCTCAAGAACACAGAATATACACTCAAGCAGGACTAGGTTTTTACGCTTCTCAGCGGCCCGAACCTGGGTAAAGATCCGTCATGTTGATCGTTAGATCTGCTCTTTGCACCACCCCTCTTCCCTGCCAAACCGTAGAAGGGATCCACGTGGTCCTGTAGGTGTCGTTCTCGCCGACATCTTTGGCACGCCAGGCAGGGGTGGAGAGTTCTGCAAACCCAATCTAGCGGTTAGCACGTTGTTTCCTCGATCACCATGGCACCCAAGAAGAAGGGGATCACGGCGATCGGTTCTTCCGGAGCCGAACCGCCCGTGCCAATGCGGACGGGCGATGGGGTAGTCGTGAATGGTGGTCGAGGTGTGGATCACGACCATCCACGACACTCCAGCAACCGAAGCCAGGCGAGCGGCATTGTTTGATGTCTACTATGCAACTTTATTCTTGTAGACTCGTGTTGGGCCTCCAAGCGCAGAGTTTTGTAGGACACTAGCAATTGTCCCTCAAGTGGATGACCTAAGGTTTATCAATCCGTGGGACGCGTAGGATGAAGATGGTCTCTATCGGATCTCGGGTTCCGGCAAAACCCTCAAGGTTCGAACACTGGGGTGCGCACGAAGATCTCCCCCTACCGAATCACGCCCTTAACCTCGCTACAATCTCTAAGGCTAGCTCGACGAACTCGCAACACAAGAGACACAAGATTTATACTGGTTCGGGCCACTTTTGCGGTGTAATACCCTACTCCAGTGTGGTGTGGTGGATTGCCTCTCGGGCTGAGGATGAACAGTACAAGGGGAAGAACAGCCTTCTGAGGTGAGGTGTTCTTGGTGGATGTGTGGATGATCTGAATCCGCTCAGGCCCACTTGCCTTCTACTGTGGTGGCTAGTCCTATTTATAGAGGCCCTGGTCCTCTCCCCAAATATTGAGCGGGAAGGGAGCCAACAACAGCCAATTTGAAAGGGGACAACTAGTACAAGCTATCCTGACAAAAGCAGTCTTCGCATGCAAAAGGCTCTGGCGGTGACGCCGCCTTGGGCTCCATGGTGACCTCCATCTTGTCGTCCTGCTGGTCTTGGTCTCTTTGCACTGATGTGGAAACCTTTGCTTGACGCCTCGGTGCACCAAAGAGGAAACAAGGACATTGTGCGCGCTAGCGCCCGCCTGGTCTCGATCGTCATGGCTCATGTCACTGGAACCTCACGAGGTTTGCCTTGCCTTGATCTCTCCGCCCCTCGCAAGCCATCCTGATGAGGCCGCTCCCGAGGAGGTCTTGCGTCGCCCGCCTCACGAGGCTTGGCCCCTCGCGAGGGTCTTGGACGCTTGTTGGTGAAGATGTGTCGTACGGGCCCGCTCGCAGAGCCACGCCATGGCCCCCATGGAGGCATGTCTGGGGACCCCCGTTTCCAGAACGCCGACAGTCTCTCTCAAACAACCCTGCAACCAAATACAAGAAATCTCTTGTGTCCCCAACACACCCAATACAATGGAAAATTGTATAGGTGTACTAGTTCGGCGAAGAGATGGTGATAAAAGTGTAATATTGATGGTAGAAATATAGTTTTATGATCTGAATAAATGAAAACAACAACGTAGCAAATAGTAAACAGGCACAAAAACAGTATTGCAATGCTTGAATGAGGCCTAGGGTCCGTACTTTCACTAGTGCAACCTCTCAACAATGCTAACATAGTTTGATCATATGATTATCCCTCAACGTGCAACAAAGAATCACTCCCGAGTTACTATTAGTGGAGAACAAAAGATATAATTTTTTTGTAGGGCACGAAACCACCTCAAAACTATTCTTTCTGTTTGATCTATTCAAGAGTTCATACTAGAATAACACAAAGCAATTCTTTCTGTTCGATCTATCCTAGAGTTCGTACTAGAATAACACAAAAGCAAATTCATATTCATAATACTCAATCCACACAAAGAACTATAAAGAGACCCCAAAGTTTCCGTCGGAGAAAAGATAATAAAAACGTTCATCAACCCCTATGCATAGATTACCCCAATATCACCGCGGGAATCCGCGAGTTGACTGCCAAGACACATATCAAGTGAATCAATATGATACCCCAATTGTCACCTCAAGTATTCATACCGCAAGACATATATCATGTGTTCTATTCTCTGAATATTCAATCCGACAAGACAAAACTTCAAAGGGTAAAGACTCAATTCATCACAACAAGAGTACAGTGGGGAGAAACATCATATGATCCATCTATATTAACAAAGCCCATGATATAGATCACGATAGAGAGAGAGAGAGAGAGATTAAACACATATCTACTGGTACAAACCCTCAACCTCGAGGGTGGACTACTCCCTCCTCATCGTGGTGGCCGCCGGGATGATGAAGATGGCCACCGGAGATGATTCCCCCTCCGATAGGGTGTCGGAATGGGTCTAGAAGTTTTCGGTGGCTACAGAGCCTTGCGGTGGCGGAACTTCTGATATAGGGTAACCCCGAAGGGTTTCGGAATATTTGGGAATTTATAGTGCAAAGAAGGGGTACGGGAGGCCACCGAGGTGGGCACAACCCACCTGGGCGTGCTAGGGGGGCCTGGCGCACCCTGGTGGCTTGTGCCCCCCTAGGGGCACCCCCAGGTGCTTCTTTGGCCCATCGGGAGTCTTCTGGCCCATAAAAAATCGGCGTGGAGTTTCGCGGTGTTTGGACTCTGTTTGATATTGATTTCATGTGATGTAAAAAACAAGCAAAAAACAACAACTGGCACTAGGCACTGGGTCAACAGGTTAGTCCCAAAAAAAGATATAAAGTTTCTATAAAATGATTGTAAAACACCCAAGAATGATAAAATAATAGCATGTATACTTCATAAATTATAGATACGTTGGAGACGTATCAGCATCCCCAAGCTTAATTCCTACTCGTCCTCGAGTAGGTAAATGATAATAGAAATAATTTATGAAGTCTGAATGCTAGCAAAGTGCATAAGTTTGATCAATGACAGTTTCAATCACTTTTCCTAGCATCATAACAGCAATTCTTTCTCATAAAATTTCTCATGTTGTAGTGGCAACCAATTCACATGTTAAGGTTTAACCAATGAACTCTCTTGAAACCCAACAACCTATGTTCTTAGTCACCAAGCAATTGCTATTCAACTTATTCAACGGAGTCTAAGTAAGAGCTCCACATACTCAACCATAATATAGTTTTCTATGATTGCTAACACTCACTGCGTACACATGAGCAAAACGTTTCAACCGGACACATAGAAAGATAGGGGCTTATTGTTTCGCCTCCCAACGTATTCACCTCAAGGGTGATGTCAACAATAATAACTCATGCTGCCTATATTCAGCTGGACATATGTGCCTAGATCTTTCCTCACCACATGATGCTTGCCAAAAGAGAAAAATACAAAGGAATAGAGAGAAATACTTTGACTCTTTGCATAAAAGTAAATACTGAAAAGTAAAAGATAGGCCCTTCGCAGAGGGAAGCAGAGGTTGGCATGCGCTTATTTGTTTGTATGCTCAATCCCTTAGTGCAAAAGAACGTCACATTATATTGCCCCTTACGATAGCAACCTTTATTATGCAGTCCGTCGCTTTGCCATCATAAGTTCGTACACCGCTCAATTTTCTCTTACAATAAATGATCTAACACTTTTAGAAGTAATTTTTATTGCCTTATTGCACCGATGACAACTTACTTGAAGGATCTTGCTCAATCCTTAGGTAGGTATGGTGGACTCTTGAAAATAAGATTTGGGTTTAAGGGTTTTTGGATGCACAAGTAGTATCTCTAGTTAGTGCGGAGTTTTTGGCTAGCAAAGATAGGGGGCAAGCACCACATGTTGAAGGATCTATGACAATATGACTTCTATGTGAATATGAACAAACGTAAACCATTACGTTGTCTTCCTTGTACAACGTCAACAATTTTGGCATATAATATTTTGATGGGGGCTCACAATCACAAAATATTTCCATGATAGTGTATTTCATGTGAAGGTTCTCTTCCTTATACTAATTATTCGTAAATTGCTTGTATGAACAATATTGTGATTGTCAAGCCTCAAAAGGTTTCACTTTCTAAACCCAAATGTGAAGCTACCACTAGGCATGATATGATTTCAACTTCATGACATTTAATTTATTCAACAATTTACTCATAGGATATCAGTGAAGCACAAGAGTAAACGACAAGCTACTCCAAAAAGATATAAGTGAAGATCAAATGAGTAGTTAAGTAAATAGATAGCTATGTGTGGACTCTCTCTTATTTAAAACTTTAAGATCTAAGTATTTTATTAAAACATCAAGCAAAATAAAATAAAAATGGCATTCTAAGAATAGCACACATCATGTGAAGAAGCAAAAACTTAGGCTCAACCGATACTAACCAATAATTGTTGAAGAAGAAAGGTGGGATGCCTACCAGGGCATCCCAAAGCTTAGATGCCTGGAACTTATTGAAATATTATCTTGGGGTGCCTTGGGCATCCTCAAGCTTGATCTTTTTTGTCTCCTTAATTCCTCTAATATCACGGTTTTCCTAAATCTCAAAAGCTTCATCCACACAAAACTCAACAGGAACTCGTGAGATAAGTTAGTATAAACTAATGCAAAAACCTTATCATACTATACTGTAGCAAATCACAAAAAATATTATTCAACATTGCATACTAAGTGCCTCTGCATATTTAATACTCCTATCCTCAAATAGATTCATTAAACAAGCAAGCATATGCAAACAATGCAAACACAACAGCAATCTGCCAAAACAGTACATTTTGTAAAGAATGCAAAAGTATCAATACTTATTCAACTCCAAACATTATGAAATTCTACCACACTGTAAAAAATTATCAGAGCTTATTATGCAAAAAGATTCAACATTTTATCACATTCTGACTTTCCTCAGGATTTTTTGCAACATCGATAAACTTTCTGTTTTCAACAACAACATGTATACTTGCAAGATAAGCATGGCAAAGGCTATACTTGACATTTTTATTGAAAAGAAAGATGCAAAACATTATTATAAATAACAGCAAGCAAATCCTAACAAAATAAATTGACGCTCCAAGCAAAACACATATCATGTGACGAATGAAAACATAGCTCCAAGTGAGGTTACCGATAATGTTGGAGACGAAAGAGGGGATGCCTTCCGGGGCATCCCCAAGCTTAGTTGCTTGGATATTCCTTGGATATTAACTTGGGGTGCCTTGGGAATCCCCAATCTTAGGGTCTTGTCACTCATTATTCTCCTCATATCGATATCTCACCCGAAACATGAAAAACTTCATTCACACAAAACTTAACGAAACTTTGTGAGATAGGTTAGTATGATAAAGAGTAAACCATTTCACTTTGGTACTGTCACAGACAATAGTTATAATTGTTTCCACACAATTCCTACTATAGAATATCATTTCCACAATTTATATTGAGTAATATAAGCCATAGAAACTATAAAACAAGCAAACTATGCATTGAAAACAGAATCTGTCAAGAACAGAACAGTCTGCAATGATCTGGATAACTACCATACTTCTGCTACTCCAAAAATTATGAAAAAAATTGGACCACGTGAGAAATTTGTATATTAAACTTCTGCAACAAGAATCAACTGAAAATCACTCTTCTTTTAAAAATTGGACTAGTTTCCGTGAGCGCAAAAGTTTCTGTTTTTCAGCAGGGTAAAATCAACTATCACCCAACATGATCCCAAAGGCTTTACTTGGCACTTTATTGAAATAAAAGCAATAAAACATGATCCATACAGTAGCATAATCACGTGAACACACAAAATCAGTAGGTAAAAGTGTTGGGTTGTCTCCCAACAAGTGCTTTTTTAGTGCCTTTTAGCAAGGCATGATGATTTCAATGTTGCTCGCATAAAGATAAGAATTGAAACATAACAAGAGCATCATGAATCATAAGTTCCTCTCTCATAATAATTTTCAGTAGCATCATGAATAGATTCATCAATATAACCATTGCATAAAGCATTCTTTTCATGATGCACAACCATAGAAGATTTATTACTCTCTATGGCATACATGTCATCATAATAATCATCATAGATAGCAACTTCATTGTCATAATCAATTGAAACCTCTTCCAAAATAGTGGATGTATCACTAAATAAAGTCATGACCTCTACAAATCCACTTTCATCCATATTGTAATAAGATTCAACACCCTCCAAAATAGTGGGATCACTACTACCTAGAGTTGACACTCTACCAAACCCACTTTTATCAATGTAATCATCATAAATAGGAGGCATGCCTTCGTCATAATAAGTTTGATCATTCAAAGTAGGGGAACTAAAAAGATCATATTCATTAAACATAGCATCCCCAAGCTTGGGACAAACATTAATTGCAGCAAATAAATTCTCAAACATGTCATTCTCATCAAACATAGCATCCCCAAGCTTGTGGCTTGGCATATCATAAGCATAATCACTCTCATCATTAATAGTATGAATAGCACCAACGGTATAACAATTGCTATCATCATAATTTCCCAAGTTGGTGCCAAAAAGATTTCAAAGATTATAAGAAGTATCATTATCTTCCCGATCATAATCATCACAACAAGCAATAGGCATAACAAAATCGTCATCAATAGTGCTCTCGGACATTGTGCCATAAGACATAGAAGCAATATCATCATAAAGTGCGTCATCTTCCACAATTATTTTTGATTCATTTTCATGAGGCACAACAATAATAGGAGCAACATTATTTGGTAGAGATACCTTTTTAACTCTCTTCTTTCTTCTTTTCTTCTTCGCCACATCATGTGTGGGTTCAATAGATCTTTTCAAGCTTCTTATTGATGAGATTGATTAAATAGGGAGCTCCTCCTCATTACCTGATTCATCATAATAAACACTAGGAGGGTATTGGGAAATATTTTCCCTTTCATTAGTACTCTCTTCATATTCTATTTGTTTTCTTGACTTTAGATAGTTGGCAATATAAGGATTCTCAAGGCAATTTACCGCACAAAACAAATAAATTTCTTCTAGATCAAAATCAAGAAACCTCTTGGGTTTGGAAAACCCTTAGTTATACGTTTCATTTCTTCATACCCCAAAAGAAGACTAAGCTCTTTCTGATGCTCAAGGTTAATCAAGTTATCACTATTTTTGGACACGATTTGATCATGAAAGAATTTGCATTGGAGATTTAAATGACCATGTTCATTGCAAAGTTCACAAGGATGGCAAAAAAATTACATCTTTCAACACAATCATCTAGCCTCTCTTGCAACTTTTTTGTTTCTAAATATTTATGCTTCTTACAAAATCTATCCTTCTTTTTTGGTGTGCAAAGGCACTCCCAATTCATTCCGCAAAAATTGGCATGCTTATAAGAAACATTTTTGTCATGACTTATGCAATCATCATTAGCATTTAGGATATTCAAAGAATTCATACTAACAACATTGCAATCATGCCCATCATTCAAATATTTTGTGCCAAGCATTTTATTGACTTCTTCTTCTAACAATTGAGCACAATTTTTCGAACCATCATTTTCAAGAAAGATATTATAAAGATAATCAATAATATGATGCAACCTAAATTCCATTTTTCTGAAGTTTTATTTTATAAAACCAAACTACTGATAAAACAAGAAACTAAAAGATTCATTTGCAAGATCTAAAGATATACCTTCATGCACTCACCTCCCCAGCAACGATGCCAGAAAAGAGCTTGATGTCTAATACTCAACTTTATTTTTGTAGACTCATGTTGGGCCTCCAAGCGCAGAGTTTTGTAGGACAGTAGCAATTTCCCTCAAGTGGATGACCTAAGGTTTATCAATCCGTGGGAGGCGTAGTATGAAGATGGTATCTCTCAAACAACCCTGCAACCAAATACAAGAAATCTCTTGTGTCCCCAACACACCCAATACAATGGAAAATTGTATAGGTGCACTAGTTCGGCGAAGAGATGGTGATAAAAGTGTAATATTGATGGTAGAAATATAGTTTTATAATATGAATAAATAAAAACAGCAACGTAGCAAATAGTAAACGGGCACAAAATCGGTATTGCAATGCTTGAAAATGAGGCCTAGGGTCCGTACTTTCACTAGTGTAACCTCTCAACAATGCTAACGTAGTTGGATCATATGATTATCCCTCAAAGTGCAACAAAGAATTACTCCCGAGTTCCTATTAGAGGAGAAGAAAAGATATAATTTGTTTGTAGGGCACGAAACCACCTCAAAGCTAGTCTTTCCGTTCGATCTATTCAAGAGTTCATACTAGAATAACACAAAGCAATTCTTTCCATTCGATCTATCCTATAGTTCATACTAGAATAACACAAAAGTAAATTTATATTCATAATACTTAATCCACACAAATAACTATAAAGAGACCCCAAAGTTTCCGTCGGAGAAAAGATAATAAAAAACATGCATCAACCCCTATGCATAGATTACCCCAATATCACCGCGGGAATCTGCGAGTTGAATGCCAAGACACATATCAAGTGAATCAATATGATACCCCAATTGTCACCTCAAGTATTCATACCGCAAGACATATATCATGTGTTCTATTCTCTAAATATTCAATCCGGCAAGACAAAACTTCAACGGGTAAAGACTCAATTCATCACAACAAGAGTATAGAGGGGAGAAACATCATATGATCCATCTATATTAGCAAAGCCCATGATACAGATCACAAGAGAGAGAGAGAGAGAGAGAGAGAGAGATTAACCACATAGCTACTGGTACAAACCCTCAACCTCGAGGGTGGACTACTCCCTCCTCATCGTGGTGGCCGCCGGGATGATGAAGATGGCCACCGGAGATGATTTCCCCCTCCGGTAGGGTGCCGGAACGGATCTAGATTGGTTTTCGGTGGCTACAGAGCCTTGCGGCGGCGGAACTTCTGATCTAGGGTAACCCCGAAGGGTTTTGGAATATTTGGGAATTTATAGTGCAAAGAAGGGGTACGGAAGGCCACCGACGTGGGAACAACCCACCTGGGCGTGCCAGGGGGGCCTGGTGCGCCCTAGTGGGTTGTGCCCCCCTCGGGGCACCCCCAGGTGCTTCTTTGGTCCATCGGGAGTTTTCTGGCCCATAAAAAATCTCCGTGGAGTTTCGCGGTGCTTGGACTCCGTTTGATATTGATTTCCTGCGATGTAAAAAACAAGCAAAAAACAACAACTGGCACTGGGCACTTGGTCAATAGGTTAGTCCCAAAAAATGATATAAAGTTGCTATAAAATGATTGTAAAACACCCAAGAATGATAAAATAACAGCATGAATACTTCATAAATTATAGATACGTTGGAGACGTATCAACGTTCGTGCCCAAGATGACGAGCCGCACGCCGCCACGTCCAAGAACGGAGCCGTGACGCTTACGGGCGGCGCGGGGACCTCCAAGGGCGGAGCCGTACTGCCTACGGGCGGCGCGGCGACCTCCAAGACACCCCCGTCAGCGCCCGTGCCGCGGTCCTCTCAGGTCGTGCGCGACGACATGTTCCGCGACGTTGGTGACCCCGGGCGCCACTGCGAGAAGAGCCCTCTGCATCATTCCCGAGATTCGCAGGGCCGACGTGCACGCCAAGATGTTGGTCAAGATGGTGCACGGTCGCGGAACCGTGACGGTGCTCCTTCTAACATGGTTAGAAGTCCGAGCACCTCCTGTTCCTCTCGCTTGTCGCTGCCACCTACGCTAGTGGAAGCATTAGCGCGAGTACAACTAATCCTCGAGTTCCCTCCTGCTGCAGAGAAGCAAGAAGAGATGAGGGCTGTTATCCAGAGCCTTATTTGCCACGCCAATAAAGATCAATACCAGGAGGCAGGCCCCTCGCGGTGTCGGTCCACCGAGCTGGCGCGTGCCGAGGGCGGAAGGGCCGGAGGCGTGGCAACCACGATGCACTCCCCTCCACCACAACAGCAACGATCGCCAGCTCGGCGGGTCGACGCCCGTGATGATGGATCCACGGCCTCGTCTGGTCCGCGAGCTCGCCGCAACCAACGTCAAGTTCTTCGGGAACGGGTTAAGGAAGACGCTCAAACTACCATCGAGCGGCGACAGGAAGCACACCATCAGTCTGATAGGCATGCAGGGCCCACTGTGTACAGGCTTGCACCGGGGGATTCTGGTGACCTGCCTTACGAGGTAGGTTTTCCAGCTTTTACCCGTGAGCTGCGGCAGTTCCAGTGGCCCACTACCCACACGTTCAAACCTGAGGTCCCGGAGAAGTACGATGGCAAGACCCATCTGTCCGAGTTCCTGAGCGTATACACCATTGCGATGCAAGCTGCCGGGGCTCGGGACGGCAAGGTGCTCGCCAACTACTTACTGTTGGTGCTCAAACCCAATGTCAGGTCGTGGTTGATGCACCTGCCAGTAGATTCCATCTCCTCTTGGTCGAACCTATGCCATGAGTTTGTTGGCGCCTTTACTGGGTGCCATCAAGCTCCTGCCAGGCAAGTGATTTGCATCTCATCCCCTAGAAGGATGGAGAATCCTTGCGCAAGTACATACAGAGATTCAGCCGTGTGCAGTACAACATCCTAGATGTTCATCCTGCCGCTGTCATCAGCGTGTTCCATCAGAACATGTGCAACCGCAAGATGCATGAAGAGCTGGCCATGAACAAGGTTAGGGATGTTGCCGAACTGTATGTTCTGGCCGACAGATGTGCTCGTGCTGAAGAAGGAAGGAAGTACCCCGGGAAGCGATTCTGGTGACGAAGACGCCTCACCCCAGCAAAGAAGGGCCGACAGCACAATAGGAAGCGCAGAGGCAAGACCGTGCTTGCCGTCGAGGAATCCGGCAACCCCGGCACCGCCAAAAAGGCCAAGGTTGACAACCCCGGCAAGGAAGTTGCCGGATGTGCCGCCTGCCGGGACTTGGCGGCCGCCGACAAGCTAGAGGGCTCCAATAAGCAATATTGCAAGATCGATCACACCAAGGGCCATGACCTCCAAAACTACCGGCAAGTTGAGCAGCTTGTGGAGAGGCAGAAAGCTGAGTATGAAATACGAGACAAGGAGAAGGGCCAGGATGGTGTTGAGGGGTCCAGCAAGATGCGTGGTGGCCGAGGGGGGCGCCGCGGCAAGGAGAAGCAACAAGAGAGGCCTGCTCGAGGCCGCGACAAGAAAGAGGGGGATGATGACCATGAAGAGGATGACGAGTCCAGTGACCAAGAATTTCAAAAGGCCACGGAAGCCATGTGCATCGATGGTGGCGCCTTGTTGTATTCTTCTCACCACCAGCTTAAACAGTGGGCGCGCGAGATCAATGCGACGCAGCCATTGATCGACGCCCAGAAGCCACTGAAATGGTCCAGCACACCTATCATTTTCGATGTCGAGGATCACCCTGATCGCACAACCACGGTCGGGTGCTTGCCGTTGTTGGTTTTGCCAACAATTCGCAACCTCAAGGTGACGAAAATGCTAGTGGACGATGGGGCCAGTCTAAACTTGATCTCGCCCCATGAGATTAAGAGGTTGCAAATCCCCAAAGGAGATCTCGAGGAAACGGGCACGTTTCAAGGGATCAATCCAGGGAGAAGCCAATCCAAGGGTAAGATCACACTACCAGTTACATTTGGTGGTGAGCTGAACTACAGGGAAGAGAAGATCATTTTTTATGTAGCCAAGATCCCGTTGCCATATAACGGGATCCTTGGTCGTCCAGCACTAGTCAAGTTTATGGCAACATCACACTACGCCTACAACACGCAGAAGATGCCCGACCCCATGAGCATCATCACTGTCGGCTCCGACAAGAAGGACGCACTCATCTGTGCCGACCAGCTCTACCGGGAAGCGGTGGTAGCACTTGCCACCAAGGCACTTGCTCCTGCCATTGGAGCCCCCGAGGGGAAGAATACTGGCAAGACCTCAGTCGTCAGCGAGGCTTTTGGCCTCGGCCAAGCCTCTTGCACCCACTCCGGCAAGTGCACCTCCTCGGGGTGTTGCGTTTCCGTTGAGGACGTGCTAGAGAGCTCTACCGGCAAGAGCAAGAAATCCAAGGCTGCACCACCGGAAACCAAGAAGGTGTCCGTCAAGGAGGATGACATGGGCAGAGCTTTTACTATAAGCTCCACCCTCGATAGCAAATAGGAAAGCGCGCTCATCGCCTTCCTGCGGGCGAATGTCGATATGTTTGCACGGCAAGCATCTGACATCCCCAGCGTTCCCAGGGAGGTGATTGAGCACCACCTTGCTGTCTGTCCTCATGCACGGCCCGTCAAGCAGAAGGTCATGAAGCAGGATTTGGAGCGGCAAGAATTCATCATCGAGGAGATTAGGAAGTTGGAAGCTGCAAGTTTGGTTAGAGGAGTGCTCCACCCAACATGGTTGGCCAACCTGGTGCTGGTGCGCAAGGCAAATGGGAAATGGAGGTTGTGCATTGACTATACAGATATCAATAAAGCCTTCCCAAAGGATCCTTTCCCTTTGCCATGCATTGACCAGATCGTAGACTCCACTGCCGGGTGCGAACTGCTGTCGTTCCTTGACGCCTATTCAAGATACCACCAAATCTTTATGACGAAGGAAGATGAAGAGAAGACCGCCTTTATCATCCCATGTGGTACGTATTGTTTTATACGAATGCCTTTCGGGTTGAAAAGTGCTGGTTCGACATTTGCAAGAGCAGTTCATATTGGTTTTGAGCCCCAGCTCCATAGAAATATGGAGGCTTATATGGATGACATAGTGGTCAAAACTAAAGACAGAGCAACACTTGTGCAATATTTGAGAGAAACATTTGCAAATTTGTGCAATCTCAAGCTCAACCCTGAGAAGTGTGTGTTCGGTGTTCCATCCGGAAAACTTCTTGGGTTCTTTGCGTCTCAGCGTGGAATCGAGGCAAACCCCGACAAGATCAAGGAAATTGAGCAGATTGAAGCACCAAGGCGAGTCAAAGATGTGCGTCGGCTTGCTGGCTGCGTTGCTGCTTTAAGTAGGTTCATCTCCAAATCTGCTGAGCGCGCCCTCCCCTTCTTCAAGATTTTGAAGACAGCAGGGCCCATGAAATGGACCCCGAAGGTTGAGGCAGCACTGCAGGATTTGAAGAGGTACCTCTCCTCTAAGCCAATACTAGTTGCGCCTAAACCGCAAGAGCCATTGCTGCTATATCTAGCGGCAACGAATCAAGTGGCCAGTGCTACGCTAGTGGTGCAGAGGGAAGTTGACGAAGAGGCGGTAGCAGTGGCAAGACTGTCGGATGACGAGCCAGAGCTCCCCCCGGCAGGGTCTGGTGCCGGCAAGACAGGACCCCCGGCAGAGTCTGGCATCGGCAAGGCAGGAGCCCCTACAGAGTCTGGCACCAGCAAGGCAGGATCTGCACAAGCAAACGAAGTGGTATAGAGGAAGAAGATGATACAGCACCCAGTTTACTTTGTCAGCTCCCTCTTGCAGGGGGCTAGATCAAGATACTCTAGTGTGCAGAAGTTGCTCTTCGGCCTCCTTATGGCCTCGAGGAAGCTGCGTCATTATTTTCAAGCACATGAGATCACCATCATCACTCGCTTCCCGTTGCGATGGATCCTACACAACCCAGATGCAACCAGAAGGATTTTGGAATGGGCATTGGAACTGTCAAGCTTTGATCTCAGGTTTGAAAGCACTTCGACAATCTAGAGTAGGGTTTTGGCGGAGTTCATTGCAGAATGGACCTCAATGCCTAACGAAGAAATTCAAGAGACCACTCTCCCCGGCAAGGAAACAAGCTGCAACCGGATTATGTACTTTGATGGGGCTTTCTCGCTACAAGGTGTCGGTGCCGGTGTGTTGCTCTTCGCGCCCACCGGAGAGCACTTCAAGTACGTAGTCCAAATGCATTTTCCCCAGGAGAGATCGACGAACAACACCGTGGAGTATGAGGGGCTGCTTGCCGGTCTCAGGATCGCGGCAGACCATGGGATGAGAAAGTTGATCGTCCATGGGGATTCGCAACTCGTAGTGAAGCAGGTGAACAAGGATTATTAGAGCCTGCTGATGGAAGCTTATGTAGATGAAGTGAGGAAGTTGGAAGGGCGTTTTGACGGTCTACAAGCAGAGCATGTTCCTCAAGCAGAGAACATCATTGCCGACGACCTGTCAAAATGTGCTGCCCTCAAGTTACCTGTGGAACCAGGGACCTTTGTGCTCCAATTGACTCAGCCATCTGTTGAACCATCGACATGACAGAATAAGCGAAGAAAATCAGGCCCCGACAGGTACTTTCCCGCCGAGCTCCCAGGAGCCGCCGGCAAGGATGTTGCTGGGGACGCCAAGCTTGCCGAGGAGCGACAAGCTCCGGCAGGGCCTCAAGCCCTTGCCGTAGAGACAACCGCTCCCACGGCAGAAGACACCCCTCTAGTCCTTGCCATCGAGCCTCAGGCTCCGGCATGGGCGCAGCACACTATTCAGTTCCTCCAAATAAGGGAACTCCCTGAGGAACATGAAGAAGTAAAGAAAGTAGCCCTCGGTCTGCCATGTACCAGTTTGTGGACAACGTCCTATACAGGAAAAGACCGAACGATGTGAAATTGAAGTGCATTCCCGGGAGGACGGAATGGAGCTGTTGGCAGAGATACATGAAGGCATATGTGGATCTCACATAGGATCAAGAGCCCTTGCCGGCAAGGCATTCCGGCAAGGTTTCTTTTGGCCCACTGCTCTCTAGGATGCAACTGCACTAGTAACCAAGTGTGAAGTGTGTCAGTTCCATTCGAAGAAACTCCATCAACCAGCTCAAGCTGTTCAGACAATCCCTCTTTCCTGGCCATTTTTGGTCTGGGGGCTCGACATACTGGGCCCCTTTCCCCGTGCTGTCGGGGGCTTTGAGTACTTGTATGTTGCGATCGACAAGTTCACAAAGTGGCCAGAAGTGGAAGCGGTGAGAAAGGTGACAGCACAATCAGCCATCAAGTTCTTCAAAGGACTAGTTTTCCGTTTTGGTGTGCCAAACAGAGTCATCACCGACAACGGCACACAGTTCACAAGTCGCACCTTCATGCAATACGTCCAAGAACTCGGCAGCAAGATATGTTTTGCTCCTGTTGCACATGCATGAAGCAACGGCCAGGCGGAAAGGGCAAATATTGAAGTGTCGCGGGACCTTAGGACAAGGACTTTTGACAGGCTGCACAAGTGCGGAAGACGCTGGATTGACGAGTTGCCGGCGGTTCTTTGGTCAATCAGAACAATGCCAAATCGAGCCACCGTCCAGACGCCCTTCTCCCTCGCGTACGGGGCAGAAGTAGTTCTCCCTACAGAACTCACATACGGGTCACCTTGAGTGCTCACTTATGATGAGATTGAGCAAGAGCAGTTGCGGCAAAATGACGCTACGCTCCTTGAGGAAGATCGTCTTCAGTTCTCATGTGAGTTCTTGGCGGCAAAGAAGCCTTGCACCGCTACCATAGCCGCAAGGTTCATGCCCGAAGCTTTGAGGAAGGCGACCTTGTTCTTCGGCGTGTTCAGTCGGCCAAGAATTCCAACAAGTTAACGCCAAAGTGGGAAGGCCCTTATCGGGTAATAAGAGTCACCAGGCCCAGCGCAGTCCGCCTGGAGACCGAAGATGGTATCCCAGTGAGCAACTCCTGCAACATCGAACATCTTCGCAAGTTTTACCCGTGAGGCGCGGTTGCCGGGCCCCCCCGGCAGACCACCTTTTGTACAAACCTCGCCGGCAAGGCATGTGACCCTTTGTAAAAAGCCAGGCGCAGACCCTGAGCAACAGATGAATAAACGAAGCGCTGGAGCCCTAAGAATTAGCATGCATGTTAGGTTGAGTCTCTCTCTGGTAGGGTTGATAGTGCTTAGCGGCAACTAACCCCTAGCATAGAGGTCGGGTGTGCGTGTCTTTTTGTCCCTTCTAGTCCTCTTTGGTTCGCAGGCTGCACGGGCGCTTCAGCGGAACATTTTGAAGGAAAGGAGACGAACTGACACCCCGACCCCGGCAAGCCAAGGCTGTCGGGGGCAGCAGATTCAAATAAGTCCTTTTTCCCCCGCTGCGTACTTCCGTATGAAGCTTGAACGTATGAAACTTCGCTCGATCCCATGCCACCGTGCTCCCTCCTTCCTATGCCCAAAACCCCCTTTTTGGGCTGGAATTTGGTTCTAGTCGCGATGGAAGGGGGACGGGCGAAGGGCCTAACCCTACTTTGCCCCTACCTCCGCCAAGGGCGTGAGCCTAGTTGTGGTATAAAGTGGGATGATGGCAAGGCCGGTTGCCGGGTGGCGTTGTTTACTTGAAAAAAAATAGTAGTAACAAGGACCCGTTCCTTGGTGTTTGCCTCGCTCACACACAAAAGAACCCAGCAAACACCCTTTTTCTTCATTAATACGTTGATTAACAAGTACAATTAATACGGAATGTAAGCATGAGCAAGGGTTTACAAAGTTTAAATTCGGCGAGTGCCCGCAGGCTTAAGATCTAGAATAAGATAAGATGGTTGTAATCCCTTTCTTGTCCCTCTCCTCAGCAAGCGGATCAAGATAGCGGGAGGGCAAAAAGAGTGCCTAGGCGAGGTACACGCGGCAGAAGACACCAAGAGAACATCCCGGCAGACGTCCAGAAGAAGGCTGGTGATGACGGTGCCGGGGGAGAAGCCGAAAGATGAGGAAGTGGGCCGGCAATATGCGATGAAGGCGTCGACGCCATCGTACTCCAACTTGAAGGCCCACCACCCGCCTTCTTCGTTTTCTCCGGCCTTCCAGTGCTAGCCGCCAGAAGCGGAGCTAGCTTGAGAAGCCACCGCCAAGAACTACCCCCGGCAAATCGCTCTGCCGGGGAGAAGGCCAGGTGCAGATGGTGGTGCTGCCGGCGTCGCCCGGCGACGGGGCGCCCGACGTCTAGTCAGACCCATCCCCATCGTCCTCTCCACCGGTCTCCTCCTCATCGCTATCGCTCGAGGAGGAGCTTCCGTCGTCGGTCGAGCTCTCCGCGCAGCACCCTAACCGGATTCCTGAGCACCCGAAGACCTTGACGGAGAGCAGGTCAGCCTCCACTAATTTGAAGCGAAGGACATGCCCCTTCATCAGGTAGTGGGCGCGTGGGAAGGTTTTCCAACCACGGTGAAGAGGAATTACATGAGGCACAGGGAACTCCACGTTCACCCACATGTCGCCATTGCAACATCCCTTCATGTGAAGCCTCAACCTCGACGGCTGGTCAACCTCCAGCACCCTCGCGAACGGCTCAGGAAGGCGAAGACGGCTACGCGGCGGCTTGCACAGCTGCAAGATGAACTCCAGCGTCGTGTCTCTGACATGGCCGCTTGACAAAGCGGGAGGAGACGGCGGCACCGCAGGTGCTCCCCTTCAGCGTCCACTTCTTCCTCGACCACCTCACCGACAACGACCCCGTCCAACGTCTCCGTCCTGAGCATATGGATCTTCCTTAACCGCCACAGCTCTCTGGCGAGAGGAAGATCTCGTTGCCTCTTCACGGGGGTGACCATGGCCACGCCCTCTCGGCATGGTGGTGGATGAAGAACAAGGAGAAGAGAAGACGCGAAAGCTTGCCCCTCCTCCTCCTTTCGATTCTCCTTTTATAGCCAAGCAGGAGGGGCTGGGGGCTGGCTCTATACCTTCTCTGAAGGGCCCTTACGAGTCCAGCTCATTAAAGCCATTCACAATGAGCGAGGTCATCGACCGCCCTCCCTGCGCCAATCAAAGGTGCATGGGTATCTGCCATGGCACACCTTCCCCCATATCCCGCGCGTCCGCCACCTACCCCGCGCCATGCATGCGGCGCACGTGGCGAAAAAGGCGGGCGTAGTGGGAAGAGCGAAACGGCGCTTACCAATAAAGGCTATTCACGGGCCACTACGAGCACGACAGACAAGAAGATTATAGCAGTTATTCCCTGCCACGCGTGCCCGCGCACTGTTTGGGCCTGGCCCAATGACGCCTCGCACTCGTATGTGGCCCAGGCCCGGGAGCTCCTGTCGGTGTACTAAAGTTTGGGCCCTTTAGCACCCCATACTTGTGCACGGGTAGTCCTAACCCCACGCACGGCGAGGCATGAAGAGGGTGATCAAGGATAAAAACGAGATACAAGGTGAAGAGAAGCTGCCGAGCCAGAGACCAGAGAACAGAGGACAAGCTGGACCCTCGGACAGATCCTTGCCAGGATGGCTCGCGTGACCCCGGCAAGGATTGCCGTGATGAATTACAGAACACCAACAAGAGCACCACCCTTGTGGTTGAGAGCTCTGACACCATCGACAACGTTAAGGCCAAGACCCAGGGGCGCGTGCATAGTGGCGTGCAGATCTTTGTGAAGGCTAGAAGGCGCAGTACCCGGCAAGATCCTTGCCGGAGACGTCCGCGAGGCCTCGGCAAGATCCTTGTCAGGGACATCGGCAAGACTAGGCAAGACACCGCCACCCCGTCACCTATCCAGCGTAGTGGCCGGTCGGCCAGCTTAGCGAGCACCTACGTGGTGGCATGCGGATCTTCGTGAAGACCCTGCCACCTCTCCAGTGCAGCAGATGGCCAGCCAACTTGGCACTGCATGCCTCGTCAGCGTGGATGCGTGTCGAGACAGGGCGGGGCGGCGACGGACGGGACGAGCTCTATTCCCGTCCCCGATAAAGCTAGAGGGCACGTAAGTGACACGTCTCCAACGTATTTTTTTATTGTTCCATGCTATTATATTATCTGTTTTGGATGTTTAATGGGCTTTATTATGCACTTTTATATTATTTTTGGGACTAACCTATTAACCGAAAGCCTAGTGCAAATTGTTGTTTTTCCCCTATTTCAGCGTTTCGCAAAAAAGAAATATCAAACAGAATCCAAACGGAATGAAACCTTCGCGAGGATCATTTTTGGAACAAACGCAATCCATGAGACTTGGAGTGGACGTCAAGGAAGCAACGAGGCGGCCATGAGGTAGGAGGGCACGCCCAAGGGGGTAGGTGCGCCCCCGCCCTCGTGGGCCCCTCGTGGCTCCACCGACCTACTTCTTTCGCCTATATATACTCATATACCCTGAAAACATGCAGGAGCACCACGAAACCCTATTTCCACCACCGCAACCTTCTGTACCTGTGAGATACCATCTTGGGGACTTTTCCGGCGCCCTGTCGGAGGGGGAATCGATCATGGAGGGCTTCTACATCAACACCATAGCCTCTCCGATGATGTGTGAGTAGTTTACCACAGACCTTCGGGTCCATAGTTATTAGCTAGATGGTTTCTTCTCTCTCTTTGGATCTCAATACCAAGTTCTCCTCGATTCTCTTGGAGATCTATTCGATGTAATTCTTTTTCGGTGTGTTTGTCGAGATCCGATGAATTGTGGGTTTATGATCAAGATTATCTATGAACAATATTTGATTCTTCTCTGAATTCTTATATGCATGATTTAATATCTTTGCAAGTCTCTTTGAATTATCAGTTTGGTTTGGCCTACTAGATTGATCTTTCTTGCAATGGGAGAAGTGCTTAGCTTTGGGTTCAATATTGCGGTGTCCTTTCCTAGTGACAGCAGGGGCATCAAGGCACGTATTGTATTGTTGCCATCAAGGATAAAAAGATGGGGTTTATATCATATTGCTTGAGTTTATCCCTCTACATCATGTCATCTTGCCTAATGCGTTACTCTGTTCTTATGAACTTAATACTCTAGATGCATGTTGGATAGCAGTCGATGTGTGGAGTAATAGTAGTAGATGCATAATCGTTTCGGTCTACTTGTCACGGACGTGATGCCTATGTTCATGATCATGCCTAGATATTCTCATAACTATGCGCTTTTCTATCAATTGCTCGACAGTAATTTGTTCACCCACCGTAATATATGCTATCTTGAGAGAAGCCACTAGTTAAACCTATGGCCCCCGGGTCTATTTTCCATCATATTATTTTCCTATCAACTAGCTATTTCTATCATTGTTTATTTTGCAACCTTTACTTTCCAATCTATACAACAAAAATACCAAAAATATTTATCTTATTATCTTTATCAGATCTCACTTTTGCAAGTGGCCGTGAAGGGATTGACAACCCCTTTATCGCGTTGGTTGCAAGGTTCTTGATTGTTTGTGCAGGTACTAGGGACTTGCGTGTAGTCTCCTACTAGATTGATACCTTGGTTCTCAAAAACTGAGGGAAATACTTATGCTACTTTGCTGCATCACCCTTTCCTCTTCAAGGGAAAACCAACGCATGCTCAAGAGGTAGCAAGAAGGATTTCTGGTGCCGTTGCCGGGGAGATCTACGCACAAGTCAAGACATACCAAGTACCCATCACAAACTATTATCCCTCGCATTACATTATTTGCCATTTGCCTCTCGTTTTCCTCTCCCCCACTTCATCTTTGCCTTTTCTTTGCCTTCTTCCCGTATGTCTTTTTGTTTGTGTTTCCATGTGCCTTCTACTTGCTTGCACCTTTGCTTGCTAAAAACTATTGATATGGATCCACTTAAAGTGTTCTACTTGGACCATCTTTGATACTTATGCTGAAACCCCAACTAGCCTAGTTGATGGGAAATCTTTAGATGAGCATGCTCATTTTGTGCATCACTGTTTGTCTGAAAAAGGGAGACTCTTATGGGATCAAACAGATTGTTGTGTTATGCTTGGAATCTTTATGAAATTTATGATTTTACTTGTTGCTCTAAGAACCATAAAAAACACCTCCCCTACCTATGTGAGTTTATTTATAATGAAATCTTATCTTCATATGCAAAGGGTGTTTATAGTTACTACGATATCGAACAAATTGAAGAATTTGTTTCTTTTAAGGGTGCTTATAAAGTTGCTTCTTTGATTGAAAAGTATGATATTACTCTCTATGAATCTGAAAATTTTGACATACTTAAATATTGCTATGAAAACTATGCTCATAATGTCTATGTCAAAGAATTCATTGAAAGAATGGCCATTGCTTTAGAAGAAAATAACGATATGCATGAATCTATAGATAATTATGATTCCGACGATTTGATTGAATTATCCCTTGATGAACATGATGCTTTCTATTCTTGTGGCCATGATGCCAATATTTATGAAGATGAATTTGTTATAGTTCCTTATGTTAAACATGATATCGTTGCTATTGCACCCATACTTGATAGTTCCTTTGATGAAAAGCATGATTGCAATCATGTCATTATAAATTCTATTGTTGTCAATTGTGTTAATGATATGCAAAACCTCAAGCTTGGGGATGCTAGCTTTGCTATGACTACTATTTGTTGCAATGATCATGATTGGGGTGATTCTTCTTTTGATCTTGAAAATTTATTTAAGCCCCATGATGAATATGAGATTGATAATAGTGTTTGCAATATTATTGAAAGTGGGTTTGGAAGAGTGTCAACTTTAGATCCCACATATTTGGAGAATGTTCAATCTTATAATTTTTTTGATAAAAGTGGGTTTGGAGAGGTCATGACTTTAGCTAAAGTTAATCCCACTATTTTGGAAGAGTGTCAACTTTGCATGCATGTGGATCATGTTGAAAATATTTTATGTGATAACTATTTGGTTGAATTTTGTTATGATCCCACATTTAATTATTATGGGATAGGAAAATATGATTGTAGAAATTTTCATGTTACTAAATTACCTCTCGTTATGTTGAGATTGCTATTGTTTCTTTCCGCTTCCTTGCATATGCTAGTTTTTGCTTGCTATGATAATTTGTTTGCCTATAAGATGCCTATGCATAGGAAGTATGTTAGACTTAGATATTTTTTTCACATGATATATGATTATCTTTTTGTGCTTCAATTCTTGTCTTTCATGTGAGCATCATTAAAATTATCAATGCCTAGCTAGGGGCGTTAAACGATAGCGCTTGTTGGGAGGCAACCCAATTTTATTTTTGTTCCTTGATTTTTGTTTCTGTTTAGTAATAAATAATTCATCTAGCCTCTGTTTGGATGTGTTTTTATGTTTTAATTAGTATTTTTGCCAAGTAGAACCAATAGGATCTTCTTGGGTGATAGTTGTTTGATCTTGCTGAAAAGGACAGAAACTTTGCGCTCATGAAAATAATTGTTAAAATTTACCAGAACGTGATAAAATACTAATTCTTTCTAAAGTATATCAATATACAAAATTTCCAGGTTGTCCTAGTTTTTCAGAATTTTTGGAGTTCCAGAAGTATTCGAACAAATCAGATTGCTATAGACTCTTCTGTTTTTGACAGATTCTATTTTCTGTGTGTTGTTTGCTTATTTTAATGAATCTATGGCTAGTATCGGGGGGTATGAACCATATAGAAGTTGGAATACAGTAGGTTTGACACCAATATAAATAAAGAATGGGTTCATTACAGTACCTTAAGGGTGTGGTTTGTTTTCTTATACTAACAAAGCTCATGAGATTTTCTGTTGAGTTTTGTGTTGTGAAGTTTTCAAGTTTTTGGGTAAAGATTTGATGGATTTTGGAATAAGGAGTGGCAAGAGCCTAAGCTTGGGTATGCCGAAGGCACACCAAGGTAAAATTAAAGGACAACCAAAAGCCTAAGCTTGGGGATGCCCCGAAAGGCATCCCCTCTTTCGTCTTCGTCCATCGGTAACTTTACTTGAGGCTATATTTTTATTCACCACGTGATATGTGTTTTGCTTGGAGCGTCTTGTATGATTTGAGTGTTTGCTTTTTAGTTTACCACAATCATCCTTGCTGTAAACACCTTTTGGATAGACACACATGAATCGGAATTTATTAGAATACTCTATGTGCTTCACTTATATCTTTTGAGCTAAATAATTTTGCTCTAGTGCTTCACTTATATCTTTTAGAGCACGGTGGTTGTTTTATTTTATAGAAATTATTGATCTCTCATGCTTCACTTATATTATTTTGAGAGTCCTTTAGAACAGCATGGTAATTTGCTTTGGCTATAAAATTAGTCCTAATATGATAGGCATCCAAGATGGGTATAATAAAAACTTTCATATAGAGTGCATTGAATACTATGAGAAGTTTGATACTTAATGATTGTTTTGAGATATGAAGATGGTAATATTAAAGTTTTGTTATTTGAGTAATTTTGAATTTGAGAAATACTTGTGTTGAAGTTTGCAAGTCCCGCATGCACGTATGGTAACCGTTGTATGACAAATTTGAAACATGAGGTGTTCATTGATTGTCATCCTTATGAGTGGCGGTCGGGGACGAGCGATGGTCTTTTCCTACCAATCTATCCCCCTAGGAGCATGTGAATAATGTTTGGTTTTTGATGACTTGTAGATTTTTGCAATAAGTATGTGAGTTCTTTATGACTAATGTTGAGTCCATGGATTATACGTACTCTCACCTTTCCATCATTGCTAGCCTCTTCGGTACCGTGCATTGCCCTTTCTCACCTTGAGAGTTGTTGCAAACTTCGCTGGTGCATCCAAACCTCGTGATATGATATGCTCTATCACACATAAACCTCCTTATATCTTCCTCAAAACAGCCACCATACCTATCTATTATGGCATTTCCATAGCCATTCCGAGATATATTGCCACGCAACTTTCCACCGTTTCATTTATTATGACACGCTTCATCATTGTCATATTGCCTTGCATGATAATGTAGTTGACATCATATTTTTGGCAAAGCCACCATGCAAAATTTATCATACATGTCACTCTTGATTCATTGCCCTTCCAGGTACACCGCGGGAGGCACTCATATAGAGTCATATTTTGTTCTAGTATCGAGTTGTAATCTTCGAGTTGTAAATGAATAGAAGTGTGATGATCATCATTAATAGATCATCGTCCCGGAAAAAAAAGAGAAAAAAAAGAAGAAAGGCCAAACAAAAAAAGGGACAATGCTACTATCTTTTTTTCCACACTTGTGCTTCAAAGTAGCACCATGGTCTTTATGATAGAGAGTCTCTTATTTTGTCACTTTCATATACTAGTGGGAATTTTTCATTATAGAACTTGGCTTGTATATTCCAACAATGGGCTTCCTAAAATGCCCTAGGTGTTCGTGAGCAAGCAAGTTGGATGCAGACCCACTTAGTTTCTTTTGTTGAGCTTTCATACATTTATAGCTCTAGTGCATCCGTTGCATGGCAAACCCTACTCCTTGCATTGACATCAATTGATGGGCATCTCCCTAGCCCGTTGATTAGCCGCGTCAATGTGAGACTTTCTCCTTTTTGTCTTCTCCACACAACCCCCATCATTATATTCTATTCCACCCATAGTGCTATGTCCATGGCTCACGCTCATGTACTGCGTGAAAGTTGAAAAAAGTTTGAGATTACAAAAGTATGAAACAATTGCTTGGCTTGTCATCGGGGTTGTGCATGATGAGAGCATTTTTGTGTGACGAAGATGAAGCATAGCCAAACTATATGATTTTGTAGGGATAAGCTTTTTTTGGCCATGTTATTTTGAGAAGACATAATTGCTTAGTTAGTATGCTTGAAGTATTATTATTTTATGTCAATATTAAACTTTTATCTTGTATCTATAATTTTTGATTGTTCCATGCTATTATATTATCTGTTTTGGATGTTTAATGGGCTTTATTATGCACTTTTATATTATTTTTGGGACTAACCTATTAACCGAAAGCCCAGTGCAAATTGCTGTTTTTTTGCCTATTTCAGTGTTTCACAGAAAAGGAATATCAAACGGAATGAAACCTTTGGTGAGGATCGTTTTTGGAACAAAGGCAATCCAGGAGACTTGGAGTGGACGTCAAGGAAGCCTCGAGGCGGCCACGAGGTAGGAGGGCACGCCCAGGGGGGTAGGCGCGCCCCCACCCTCACTACAAAAAATATACACTTCCGTGATGATACGTGTTAACGTCGCGTTTTTTGTCATGCATGTACATCCATGACAAATTTATGACAGAATCAAGATAGTCATACATGTGCTGTCGTAGAAGTGTTCCATGACATTACCAAAATTATCATCACGGAAGTGTCCACTTCAATGACGATAAATCGCGCGTCACAGAACTGCTTTCATCAAGGGTGACCGACATGTGGCATTGTGGGGACCCCGACTCATAAGTCGAGATCACCGAATGCACGTGTACAGTGATCCCAGAGATCAATGCTCACTGAACACACAGAAGCTGAATAACAAGAGTCTTACATCCATACATACAGTTTTACACAAGTAGGACCATTATGGTCAAGTCTTGAGTGTATCATCGCAGCGGAAATCTTCAATAACAACTTGGACCCATGCCATCTGCCTTAACCCTACAGGCATTACGACCGGGAAGCGTCCTAGCTCGCATGTTCATCACCGAAGTATTCTTCATCATATCTTGTTCTTTCATGCATGGCCAATAAAATAACCAGTGGCAAGCCAATGAGTACTTTGAATGTACTCGCAAGCAACCCACGATCGGAACATGGCATAATGATGCAATGATATAGCAGTAAGTAGGTATTTTGCAGAAAGCTAGTTTTGAGTGCAATGACATGTTCAACAACTTGTAAGGCATGCATCAGGAGAATTCAAGTAACCATGAGGACAGGTTACAGATAACAACATAAATAGAGTGGGCACCGACCCAACTCAATCATGTCAAGTCCCTTGACTTGACCCAAGTAGTTCTCCCCAATTATCCAAACACACCCACTGGTTTGTGAAGCTCTGGACATAGTTTAAGCAGCACCGCCCAACTGTCCTTGACCGTGGACACGGCTATTCGAATAGTTTTACACTCTGCAGAGGTTGCACACTTTACCCACAAGATCCGGGGAACTTCCGTGTCATCCACGACCCGCGATACCTCAAGTACCGGGTAAGCACCCGATCACTATCTTTCCCTAGACGACACTAACATAGAGTCCACTCGATTGGTAGTAACCCCCGTGCCCAACATTTCACATCTTAAAATTGTGGAGCATCGCTCCCATATTCATCACATACTGGCACGGGGTACCAATGGTGTGTCCGGTGCCCCATAAAAATGTTCTTGGCCGCCCTACCGGCACGACCCGTCCGAGAGAGAGCACCAACTCTCCCCCGTCACTAGTAATGCGGGCTCCAAGCTAGTATCGGCCTAGGTAATCAATAATGCCCTTTCCCATACAAGGGTAGAGTGGTTGCGCATGTAAGGTTGGGACGGTCGACAAATCTTAAATCTAATTCGTTTTCGAAAACAACACACACACTTGCCTCGGTACACCACTTCGTCATCAAGTGGTTACCCATCTCATTATCTCCCTCGGGCATAAGTGGCACCCGACAGGGTTTTCAAAAAGTCTTTTGAAAATACTTTGTCTCCAGCACCATGCATATACCCGTCCCTTTTGCGTAGCATCTACTTTAGCATCCTATCTAGCCCCACCGGCATAACCCTCATAGAAAGGTAGGGTCATGCATCATGCAAGTGTCAGCGAGAAAAACAACGGAGGCAAACCACCTCAAGTGGTCACCATTTTATCATGACTTCGATGCAAGCAATAAAAGTGCCATACGACATGCATAAAAGGGTTTCTTAGACATGGGCAAAGGGCTGCTTGCCTGTTTTAACAAGGTCTTTGAGGTCTTCAAATATCTCTGGTCCAGCTCCAAGTATTTCATCTACTTCGTCAACTATCGTTGAAAGCAACCATAATAAGCAACACAACAAGGCAGAAAATAAAAGTGCTCTAAAAATGTGAGTTGGACTTTTCTAGGATACATCTGGTCATATGAGGAATGAACAAGGTGATTTCATTGGAAGTGGATCAATGGATATTTCTAAACATTTCGATATGATGGAATCAAGGGATTTGTGGATTTGCAAGAAGTGTACAGATATATATTTTTGAAAAATGAGCAAAGGCACCCATTTAACAAACCATGATTTTAGAAGCATCCAGGAGTTGGTTTCACTGGATTTGGAGTTCAAATGATTTTCCTATGAACTTGCAAAGTTGGCTATACATGAAGAAATAGACCATTATTTGAGGTGATACAGAAAGTATTAGTAAAAATGTTCAAAAACTAAGTTTTGAACTTATAGACATCTAGGATTTTGAATCATGGAATTTGGATAAAAAATGGGCTCTGTGATATTTCTAAAGTTCATTACGGAAATGGAAAAACAAGATTTGATAAATGTTTGTGAAGAAAAAGTCTCTGGAAAACTGTGCATGTTGCACCAACAGGTAGATCATGATTTATAGAGTCACTAGAAATTTGAATCATCAAATTTGGAGTCCATCTGAATTCTCTAGAGATTTTACATTACTTATAAAACGAGAAAAAGGAAGAAAAGATGTCAACCTTATAAAGCGCACTCGGCGAAGCCCAGCTAAACAACGCCTACTGGGCTCGGCCCAGTGGCTCAGCTGCGCGAGGGAAGAGGTGACGCCGAAGGCGCACTACAGGAGAGCGCCACCCAGCGGGGCAAGCGGATCGGCTAGAATCCGTTTCCACTTAAATGCCGGGGCCCACTGGATGGCTCGCTGACATGCGGGGCCCCCCAGGGTCATCTTCCTCCTCCCGCTCCTGCTGACGGAGGAGGCGACGCTTGGTCACATGAGGCCGACGCCGCCTGGCGGCCTGAGCCACCTGCCAAGCAGCGGCCACCGGAGGCCACCGAGGGCGGTGCATCGGGGAGATCATCGTGGTCGGCGGGAGATGGCGGGCGCGCCAGCCTCGGCCTCGGACGGCTGCTCAGGCGGTGATGGGCAGGGGGGCACGGTGCCCCGGCGGACTGGGCGATGGGTGGAAATAGGTCGCCGGGATTTGGCGGTTCTTCTGGAGGGGAGAGGAGGTGGGGAGGACCTCGTCCTTGTCCGAATCGGAGCAGAGGTCAGCGGCGGCATTCCGGCCATGGGGGTCTTGGAGGGCACGAGAGGGAGGGGAGGCTGTCCGGGAGGTGCACGGGAGAGAGAGGGTCCAACCGAGGCGAGAGAGAGCTCGGGGATGGATTATATGGAGGAGGCGCCGGTGCTCCGTGGGCAGCGTCCACGGACGCGCTCTGTGAGCTTTGCAGAGGGGGGAGGAGAGAGGTCCAGGAGGGGCCCGCCATCTTGCCGTGTCTCGGACGCCGAGGCAACCTCGGGGGACACCACCCCGCCGCCCAAGGTCGTCTTATGCCCTTGGCATGGGTGAGCTACAGTGCGGGAGAGCACTGTAGCGTGCTCCAGAGCACGAGCTCTGCACGCTATGGACTAAAATATATGCCATGGGCGTGTCCACTTTTGTCTAGGAGCACTGGGGGAGTGTAAACAAAGGGGAGGTGGCCTTGGATGCCCTGGTGAACCACTAGGAGAGGAGTGGGGTTGATAGAGAGATGGAAATGGGCTGTCCAGAGAGAGAAAGTGGGGTTTTACCCCTTCAATAATTGAGCTGAGATGTAGTCATTGTTACTGGAGGTAGAGGAGGACTTGGAGGGGCTGTGGTAAAAAGTGGAGGCCTTGGAGAAGAGTGCAAGAGGTCAAAGTAGTTGTTTTGGTAAAGTGGCAGAAGGTGTTTGTTGATGGTTTAGACAGGTAAATGAATTCCATTTGGAATGAGACTCCACAGGGTGAAATTGCACATATAATTAGGGCCTTACACCCATTTTGAGCTTATTTGGGCAAAGTTCACATTGTAACTTTTGTAAACCCTAGAAATTAGCAGAAATGGACTTGTGTAGATCTAGTTGAGCAAATCACTTCTCCTTGATGCACCACTTGGTGTAGTGGCCTCATTTGGTCATGTGAACATGCTCACAAAAGTTGGGGTCAAGGAGAGAAAGTTGGTAGTACAAAGTTGTTCAAATTTGGTTCTGGACAGGAAGGGTTTTGGGGCTCTTTGATCAATTTAACTTGTTCTCCAACTTGTGCCACTTGGTCTAGATGCATTATTACACCATTTGAGCATGTTCACCCAGTCTGAGAGCATTTGGACATATTTGACAGTGCAAAGTTGTTCAAACTTGAAAAATGTCAGAAGTGGTTTTGAGAGGGTTTCATGGGGTTATACTGTTCTCCATGACATGAGACTTGTCAAGATCATCAAACATGTCATATTTGACATGCTATAATTTTCTTGGAATTTTTGGAGAATGTTTACTTTGTAAATATTTCAAAAGCTTGAAATATCCAGAAAGGGTTTTTGAGGGATTTAACCAATATTTTGAACATGACCATGTGTTGAAACTCTTATATATGGACCATATATGTCCATTGAGTTTCCCTAGGTTTCACCAAATATTTTTAAAGCATTAAAATAATTTTAACCTATTAAAGACCATTTCTGGCCTTAAGAAAAATCCTTTAAATAAAATAGGTAAATAACTTTTAAAATTATATTTTTGTGGTTTCTGGGTATCCTATATCTAATAGGAGTCAAATATATTTTTGTAAAGATTTTTAATGCCCTCAATTAAGTACTTGCAGTGCAAACCTCAATTCAGGTGTTTTTGGAAAAACTAATTTTTGAAAATACTATTTGGCCAAATTATTTTTATAAGAAATTATTTTTATGTCCTATACACATGGCATGATTATTGGTTCAAGAGTTTGGAGCAAGGAGATGAAATATAGGAGTTGGAGGATTTATTTGATTTTTAGAGCACTTGCAAACAACACACAAAATCCAATCAAGGCAAGGTCCAAAACACTCAAAAGTTTTTGTCAAACCACATTTTATCATGATTTATTAGCTTAAGTGTTGTGGCATGAAAATCAGGGTGTGACAGACCTACCCCCTTACAAGAATCTCGTCCCCGAGATTCCTTAACTAGGCGCGGAAAGGAATACGAGACTTAAATCTGGGGTAGTCCTCATGTCCTCGTACTGTTTCTGCTTCCGTGTGGTGCTTCATTTGTCCTTGAAATAATTGATGACATGGCTTCGTGTACTACGTCCTGCTTGATCCAGGTTGCGATTGGGGTCTCTCGCGTAGGTCATATTGGGCTGGAGGTCGATAGCTCGTGGTCGATGTCCTTGTAGAGACCGGGCTAGTTAGGAAGTTGGAAACGCTTCCGGAGTGGTGTCGTGTGAAAAAATGTTGTGGACAGTGGGTGACTCAGGTGATAACTCTAGCTGGTAGCCGTCTATTCTTCGTCTCGCGGTGATCTCGGAGGGGGCTGCTAAATCTTGGTGTGGGTCTCCCTGTCATGGAAATGCTTGGTTCCTTAGAGAGAAGTGGCTTGCAGATACACCTGGTCTTCGACGCGGATGTTTACTTCTTGATGATGGTGGTAGTTCTTCCTCCTTTGCATGGCGGTCTTCAAATGTTCCTGGACTAGCTGAACGGCTCTTCTTCCGTCTTCGGGTGGACAAGTAGGTTACCAAATGGTGATGACAACTATCTTGTGTAAGCACTCCATGAAGTCTATAGAATGCATAAAGTAGGCTGGGGTATTGGTGGTGGTCTCGATTGAGCATTTGGCAAAGGTCTTCTCGTCCTAGAGCCAAAGCCCGTGGTCATGATCCGAGCATGTTGTGGTTTGGTGGGGCTTAAGAGTTTCAAAGGTTCTAGTGTGCGGGTGAACGCTTATCGTCTCATCCTTAAGCATAGTTTCTGAGATGCCAATAGTTCTACCTAGTCTTCACACCATATTACCAAAAGAATCATCTCGTATAGGTCAACTCCAATCATCACTCATGTTATTCATATGCTCATGGCTCACGAGAAGGGGTCTAACAAAATCATACATTTCAACTATACCCAAACTCATATGCATGGCTATCCCTATGTAAAAATCCATGGGTAGAGCATACCATCTTCCAAGCTTGAATTAAACATGATAATCCAGGTGCTCAACCTATTCTTCTAAGGTTCAGGATAGTGCATCTCTATCCCAAGGAAACACGTCGTATGCCACTCCAAGATCCTGTTTCCTTCCTATGAATCAACTCCCTCAGCCCATTAATTACACCAATCAATACATGATCCAGTAGTTCTTCAAATCCAATCTCTATGGTGTTCCACATGATCTTCCAATGTCCTATAATCCCCAAGTACTTGAAAAAGGGTTATCTTTACTATAGTCAGTCCACCAATTGCCATTATCGGGGTCAAGTAACTTCCAAGGTCAAGTTTATATCAACTCCGACAATTAATCCAATCTCCTAGTTTATTGTCCACCGAGAAACATGGTATCATGATCAAGATTATCGGTCTAATTCCAATTTACTCCGAACCATGTAGACTTACTCAGCATCTATACTCAACTAGGATCACCTATTTAAATCCAAATCTTGTGTCCAACGAGAATTTCCACACTTTCCCCCAAGTCATTATCGTAATATCAACTATCTCCTATCAATATCCCCTGGCTAAGTCAAATCCTTATACTTCCAAGAATTTCAGCTCGCGATCGTAATTGTCCTATTAAATCCAATTTACTCAGGGGTAATGAAAGCTATCATGATCCCACCAAGTTCATCTACCAACATGAAAGCCTTATAATCCTCGAAGAGTCTCAAATAATT
Source organism: Aegilops bicornis (assembly GCA_021605145.1). Lineage (NCBI taxonomy): Eukaryota > Viridiplantae > Streptophyta > Magnoliopsida > Poales > Poaceae > Aegilops > Aegilops bicornis. Next base: position 394,866,628 of record CM038673.1, on the reverse strand, counting down.
CCTCAAGGTCACCGATATAAACTCATCAAGTCATTTGTCCTCTGTTCCTATATCCTCAAATTGGTCTTCCCTATGGCATCGTCAGTTTTGGTGCTATCTTAGGATGATAATGTGCTCGTTCACTATGTCCACTAGTTCCATAATGAACCCAGTGATAAGCAAGGTTACGGAGGCTTAACAGGTTCTCTTGCAATTCTGTGGGTTAAGCACATGGTTAAGGATTCGAGCTAGGGTATCTTATGAAGTCTTGAAGGGTCTAGGAGTGGGTCTCTAACCTTGAGGGTTAAACATAATTCTACAGGGTTGCACTTGGTCGTGGAGATTGTAGCAGAAGTCTTTATTGCTAGTTGGTTGTCGAAGTAGAATCCTTGGTGTACCTTGTCTTGCCGGTCTTCAGTTGAGGAGAGAGAGAGTGAGAGGGAAAAGTAGCATAGAGGAGGGGGGTGCCTAAAAGGGGGTTCTATAGTGCAAGTGCAAACAACAAGTGCCGAAAGGGCCAAACACATGCATTAAGATAAGTAGGGTGATATAGTCACGTACTTGTTGCTTAGGGCAAAAAGGGCGACTGATATCAAAACGCAAACAAATAAAAACAAGCAACACACAGTCATGGTTCTATTCGAACCATCATACGGACTCGACTGCGCATAGGGGGTACACGACTCATCCTACCCTAGGGGTTCTCGGACTCGATGAGTCGTGCCTTGTGCCTCATGCGGTCTTACGAAGTTTTCCTCGGTGTCAGATGACGTCTCTTGTAGTTGTTTGATGAAACAATCCGGGTTGAGCGTGAAGACTCCTCAACAACTTTTCGCCTTTTGAAGTGATGGGGTGAAGGTGGCTCCTCGTAACTGGCATTGACTTGGTCTTCTATTGTCTTCTTAATCACAACAATCCCTTTTTGTCTTCTAAGCCGTCGATGGTACCAGGTAGGTAATCCTTTATGCAATAACATTAACAAGGCATAATAGAGGTCCAATCCGTCGGACACATTGTTGACAATATCGTCACCGAGAGCGGGGGATGAAGAGAACCGTTTTCCTGCTCACTATAGTGAGGCGGACCAAATGGCTAGGTTCTCATCCACCGGTGGTTGCCGATACAACAACGGTAGTGACAGGGTTACCCTATTAGCGATGTATATCATGATCTTGCATATCCTATGCCACGATAAATGTCGTGAGGCTAAGGTTGCATCATCTTGGGGCAGTGTCAAGGGTGTCACCATCTCCTGAGTCTTCATGTCCTCATTCCTCGGGGATGTATCTTCTGTTGGTATCGTCTTGTTGTGATGTCGCCAATCTTGTGTTCAGGAGATGTTTGTGAATTTCTGGCAAGGCATCTTCCTTCTAGATTATCCACGAGGATTACAAGGAATCCAGTGGTCAGGGGCCTAAGGGTTCTAGCGACCAAAGGTTTTGAAGGGGAAGAGATCAATAAGGAAAGTATACCTTAGTTTTTGAAAAACTGAGAAGGGAAGAGAAGTATAGATAGTTTTGAAAACTAGTATTAGTTTTGGAAATAGTTTTACCTAACTAACGACCATGCTAACTAAGGATTCCTACGATCGGGATGGCTCGATACCAGCTACTGTGGGGACCCCGACTCATAAGTCGAGATCACCGAATGCACGTGTATAGTGATCCCAGAGATCAATGCTCCTTTGAACAAGCGAAGCTGAATAACAAGAGTCTTACATCCATACATACCGTTTTACACAAGTAGGACCATTATGGTCAAGTCTTGAGTGTATCATCGCAGCGGAAATCTTGAATAACAACTTCGACCCATGCCATCTGCCTTAACCCTACAGGCATTCTGACTGGGAAGCGTCCTAGCTCGCATGTTCATCACCGAAGTATTCTTCATCATATCTTGTTCTTTCATGCCTGGCCAATAAAATAACCCGGTGGCAAGCCAATGAGTACTTTGAATGTACTACTTAAGCAACCCACGATCGAACAGGGCATAATGATGCAATGATATAGCGATAAGTAGGTATTTTGCGTAAAGCTAGTTTTGAGTGCAATGACATGTTCAACAACTTGTAAGGCATGCATCAGGAGAATTCAAGTAACCATGAGGACAGGATACAGATAACAACATAAATAGAGTGGGCACCGACCCAACTCAATCATGTCAAGTCCCTTGACTTGACCCAAGTAGTTCTCCCCAATTATCCAAACACGCCCACTGGTTTGTGAAGCTCTGGACATAGTTTAAGCAGCACCGCCCAACTGTCCTTGACTGTGGACACGGCTATTCGAATAGTTTTACACTCTGCAGAGGTTGCACACTTTACCCACAAGATCCTGGGAACTTCAGTGTCATCCACGACCCGCGGTACCTCAAGTACCACGGGTAAGCACACGATCACTATCATTCCCTAGACGACACTAACATAGAGTCCACTCGATTGGTAGTAACCCCGTGCCCAACATTTCACATCTTAAAATTGTGGAGCATCGCTCCCATATTCATCACATACCAGCGCACGGGTACCAACGGTGTGTCCGGTGCCCCATAAAATGTTCTTGGCCGCCCTACCGGCACGACCGCCCCGAGAGAGAGCACCAACTCTCCCCGTCACTAATGTAATGGGCTCCAAGCTAGTATCGGCCTAGGTAATCAATAATGCCTTTTCCCATACAAGGGTAGAGTGGTTGCGCATGTAAGGTTGGGACAGTCGACAAATCTTAAATCTAATCCATTTTCGAAAACAACGCACACACTTGCCTCAGTACACCACTTCGTCATCAAGTGGTTACCCATCTCATTATCTCCCTCGGGCATAAGTGGCACCCAACGGGGTTTTCGAAAAGTCTTTTGAAAATACTTTGTCTCCATCACCATGCATACACCCGTCCCTTTTTGCGTAGCATCTACTTTAGCATCCTATCTAGCCCCACCGGCATAACCCTCATAGAAAGGTAGGGTCATGCATCATGCAAGTGTCAGCGAGAAAAACAACGGAGGCAAACCACCTCAAGTGGTCACCATTTTATCATGACTTCGATGCAAGCAATAAAAGTGCCATACGACATGCATAAAAAGGGTTTCTTAGACATGGTCAAAGGGCTGCTTGCCTGTTTTAACAAGGTCTTTGAGGTCTTCAAATATCTCTGGTCCAGCTCCAAGTATTTCATCTACTTCGTCAACTATCGTTGAAAGCAACCATAATAAGCAACACAACAAGGCAGAAAATAAAAGTGCTCTAAAAATGTGAGTTGGACTTTTCTAGGATACCTCTGGTCATATGAGGAATGACCAAGGTGATTTCATTGGAAGTGGATCAATGGATATTTCTAAACATTTTGATATGATGGAATCAAGGGATTTGTGGATTTGCAAGAAGTGTACAGATATATATTTTTGAAAAATGAGCAAAGGCACCCATTTAACAAACCATGATTTTAGAAGCAACCAGGAGTTGGTTTCACTGGATTTGGAGTTCAAATGATTTTCCTATGAATTTGCAATGTTGGTTATACATGAAGAAATAGACCATTATTTGAGGTGATACAGAAAGTATTAGTAAAAATGTTCAAAAACTAAGTTTTGAACTTATAGACATCTAGGATTTTGAATCATGGAATTTGGATAAAAAATGGGCTCTCTGTGATATTTCTAAAGTTTATTACAGAAATGGAAAAACAAGATTTTATAAATGTTTGTGAAGAAAAAGTCTCTGGAAAAATGTGCATGTTGCACCAACAGGTAGATCATGATTTATAGAGTCGCTAGAAATTTGAATCATCAAATTTGGAGTCCATCTGAATTCTCTAGAGATTTTATAATATTTATAAAAAGAGAAAAAGGAAGAAAAGATGTCAACCTTATAAAGCGCACTGGGCGAAGCCCAGCTAAACAGTGCCTACTCGGCTCGGCCCAGTGGCTCAGCTGCGCGACGGAAGAGGTGACGCCGAAGGCGCACTATAGTAGAGCGCCAGCCAGCGGGGCAAGCGGATCGGCTAGAAGCTGTTTCCACTTAAACGACGGGGCCCACTGGATGGCTCGATGACATGCGGGGCCCCCCGCAGGGTCATCTTCCTCCTCCCGCTCCCGCGACAGAGGGAAGGGGACGCCTTGGCCGCGCGAGGCCGACGCTCGCCCCTGGCGGCATAGGCCACCTCCGGCCAAGCTGCGGCCACCGGAGGGTCCACCGGAGGGCGGCGCATCGGGGGAGATCATCAGGGTCGGCGGGAGATGGCCGGGGCGCGCCCAGCACTGGCCTCGGCGGACGGCTACTCGAGCGGTGATGGGCAGGGGGGCACGGTGCCCCGGCGGACTGGGCGATGGGGGGAAATGGGTCGCCAGGATTTGGCGGTTCTTCTGGAGGGCAGAGGAGGTGGGGAGGACCTCGTCCTTGTCCGAATCGGAGTAGAGGCCAGCGGCGGCATTCCGGCCATGGGGGGTGCTGGAGGGCACGAGAGGGAGGGGGAGGCTGTCTAGGAGGTGCACGGGAGAGAGAGGGGTCCAACCGAGGCAAGAGAGAGCTCGGGGGATGGATTATATGGAGGAGGCGGCGGTGCTCCGTGGGCAGCGTCCACGGACGCGCTCTGTGAGCTTTGCAGAGGGGGAGGAGAGAGGTCCAGGAGGGGCCCGACATCTTGCCGTGTCTCGGACGCCGAGGCGACCTCGGGGGACACCCCACCCCGCCGCCCAAGGCCGTCTTATGCCCTTGGCATGGGTGAGCTACAGTGCGGGAGAGCACTGTAGCGTGCTCCAAAGCACGAGCTCTGCACGCCATGGCATAAAATATATGCCATGGGCGTGTCCACTTTTGTCTAGGAGCACTGGGGGAGTGTAAACAAAGGGGAGGTGGCCTTGGATGCCCTGGTGAACCACTAGGAGTGGAGTGGGGTTGAGAGAGAGATGGAAATAGGCTGTCCAGAGAGAAAAAGTGGGGTTTTACCCCTTCAATAATTGAGCTGAGATGCAGCCATTGTTACTGGAGGTAGAGGAGGACTTGGAGGGGCTGTGGTAAAAAGTGGAGGCCATGGAGAAGAGTGCAAGAGGTCAAAGTAGTTTTTTTGGTAAAGTGGCAGAAGGTGTTTGTTGATGGTTTAGACAGGTAAATGAATTCCATTTGGAATGAGACTCCACAGGGTGAAATTGCACATATAATTAGGGCCTTACACCCATTTTGAGCTTATTTGGGCAAAGTTCACAATGTAACTTTTGTAAACCCTAGAAATTAGCAGAAATGGACTTGTGTAGATCTAGTTGAGAAAATCACTTCTCCTAGATGCACCACTTGGTTTAGTGGCCTCATTTGGTCATGTGAACATGCTCACAAAAGTTGGGGTCAAGGATAGAAAGTTGGTAGTACAAAGTTGTTCAAATTTGGTTCTGGACAGGAAGGGTTTTGGCGCTCTTTGATCAATTTAACTTGTTCTCCAACTTGTTCCACTTGGTCTAGATGCATTATTACACCATTTTAGCATGGTCACCAAGTGTGAGAGCATTTGGACATATTTGACAGTGCAAAGTTGTTCAAACTTGAAAAAGGTCAGAAGTGGTTTTGAGAGGGTTTCATGGGGTTATACTGTTCTCCATGACATGAAACTTGTCAAGATCATCAAACATGTCATATGTGACATGCTATAATTTTCTTGGAATTGTTGGAGAATGTTTCCTTTGTAAATATTTCACAAGCTTGAAATATCTAGAAAGGGTTTTTGAGGGATTTAACCAATATTTTGAACATGACCATGTGTTGAAACTCTTATATATGGACAATATATGTCCATTGGGTTTCCCTAGGTTTTAACAAATATTTTTAAAGCATTAAAATAATTTTAACCTATTAAAGACCATTTCTGGCCTTAAGAAAAAGCCTTTAAATAAAATAGGTAAATAACTTTTAAAATTATATTTTTGTGGTTTTTGGGTATCCTATATCTAATAGGAGTCAAATATATTTTTGGAAAGATTTTTAATGCCCTCAATTAAGTACTTGCAGTGCAAACCTCAATTCAGGGGTTTTTGGAAAAACTAATTTTTGAAAATACTATTTGGGCAAATTATTTTTATAAGAAATTATTCTTATGTCCTATACACATGGCATGATCATTGGTTCAAGAGTTTGGAGCAAGGAGATGAAGTATAGGAGTTGGAGGATTTATTTGATTTTTAGAGCACTTGCAAACAACACACAAAATCCAATCAAGGCAAGGTCCAAAACACTCAAAAGTTTTTGTCAAACCACATTTTATCATGATTTATTAGCTTAAGTGTTGTGGCATGAAAATCAGGGTGTGACAGGCATCCACCGTAACAGAACGACGTTAAGCTATCGGGTCGGGTTTTGGATCCGATAACCCGTTAACAGCCCCGACCAATGGGGATTTTCCACGTGTAAAATCATCATTGGCTGGAGCAAACACGTGTCGGCTCACCGTTACAACAGATGTCATCCGCTCATTGGACCGAAGGCGCCTATGATATGGCGATACGTGGCACGGCCTAACAGAGGCCCATTCCGGTGAAAAGGCCGGCCCGCTTGACTTGGTCAAAAGGTGGCGGGCCGGCCCACGGAAAGCCTGTTAACGGCCTGTTCGCATATAGCCCATTTACAGCCCGCTAACCAAGTGCCCGTTACGCCCTATCCGAATTAGGCCTAGTATCGTCATCTGGGCCATCCAATATGATTCAGTCTGTTTTAACTTCCGGGCCATGTGTGGCCCATGACTTCTTCCGGCCCATATGAGGACCTTTGTAACTCTTGGCCCATTAACGGCCCGTGGTGAAATTGGCCCGTAATGAACAGTGTATCACTTTATACCCATTAACGGCCCGTTATTCCATTGGGCCGTTTCCAGCCCAAGTTATCTTTCGGCCTTCTCAGGGCCCATTGATTCTTGGGCTTATTTGCAGATTCGGTTACATACGGCCCGTTCTTGTCATTTTTCGCTTGTGGGCCAAATTCAGCCCATCGTTCTGATCGGCCCGTTTGCGGACCGTTAATACGTTGGGCCGTTTTCATGTAAAAAAAAACCCGATGGGCTATTTTCATAGAGTTATCAAATACGGCCTATTAACGGCCCGTTATGGTCCACGAATAGTACGGCCCATGATTGGCAAAATGATGATAGGCCCGTAGAAGGCCCATGGATCCTGCGGCCTGTATGAGGCCCATGGATATTACGGCCCGTAGAAGGCCCATGGACCCTACGGCCCGTAGAAGGCCCATTGATCCCTAAGGCCCGTATAGAAGGCCGATGGATCCTACGGCCCGTATAGAAGGCCAATGGTCCTACGGCCGAATGAAGGCCCATGGATCATACGGCCTGCAAGAGGCCCATGGTTACAACAGCCCGTGTGTTTCCATGATTATTTTGGCCTAGTTACCAAAAATAGGCTATTGTGGCCACTAGAAAAACACAGAAAAAGAACTGCAGTGACTACAAGCAAACAACTAAACAAGACAATAAGGAAATAAATAAGCAAGCAATTAAGGCTAGCCTATTACCGCTATTACACATATTACATCCTTGGGCATCAAAGTTCACCACCAGTGCAAATATAGGGAACAAAGCAGCATATTACATACACTTGGCCATCAAAATTGGCCACCAGTGCAAATAAACGCGACAGCAAAACAAGAGCATAACTGAAACAACTTCAGAAGGGCTCAAGAAACGTTATCCTAGGTATCCACCATCTTTGGCGATAAGCTTAGCAAGCTGATTAGCTTTGTCCTGTTTGGCGCTAAAATCCTCCAACGCTTGTCGTTGCACCGTAAAGTATGCATTTGAATGCTCCAGGACTTCATGATCCTTCCGCTTCTTGTCGCAAAGACAAATGATCGATGTCTTTCAGCTTGTAGTTGAGACTCAAGAAACTGAACTGATTCATACAGTGAGTTTGAATAGCTTGTGCATGCGGTAGAGGCTAGTAACTTGAAGACTAAACCAAGACAGGACTTTGGGGTTGTCTCGTTGTCTTCAAGATTGTCTTCCTTAGCTGTTTTATCAGCTTTGTTGGAGACCAACAAGGATGTGTCACTATCCTGAACCTTATTTGCATTACTTCCTTTACCATTGCTTAATAAGGCCCAATATTCTGGCAGCATTCTAAAAGAAGAAACAAGCAGACACATAAAAAGTTTAGCATGTACTAGTATATGAAACTCATTTCGATGAACCAGTTCATTAGTAAGGTGGATAGTATTAAACTACCAAGTCTTCTATTGCCAAGTACTAGTACATAATAAAAGCATCAAACAAACATATATCTATGTCCTATGGTCACTGCATTGCTTGCCAAATCAAAATAGAGACACGGTTCAAATCATATCAGTTCAAGACAAAGCAGCAGTGAAAGAATACAAAGCGTGGGAAGCTACACGACACAACAAGATTTTAGATGGGTACCACGGGTCTACATGTACAACAACACTATTGGCTCTGTTGTGATGCTAGTAATGTGCATGATATGAAAGTCAACTGTATACACAATTGAAATTGAAATCAACAGAGCTATTGATAAGAGCAAACCTGTTAAAGAAACATGCGTGAACATAACTGCTATGCCATTGGAGTTTCGATTGGATCCTTCAATTTAAAAATAAGTTCGTATCAGTAAATACAGTGATACAAGAGCAACGCAATTATAGTTAAAAAGGCGGCGCTTAAGCGGCGCTTAAGCGCCAAGATAGGCTCTAGGCGTTATAAAACGCATTGCGCATAACTACGCATAATCTGTGCATACTGCGCATAAGCATGCGCTTTGGTCAGTAAAGCGCAAGGCGGTGGCAAAACGCACAATTAACGCCTAGCGCTTTTTTGAACTATGATAGCAATGGAATCTTAAATTGGAACAGTTGTTCTTCAGGTTTAGGCACTTGTTCTACATGAACAGAGTATAGTAAGATGCAAGAATAAAATACTTAAAAATAGAAAATGAGCTCATAGACCTTACCACATTCTTGGTTCGGGACCATCTGAACAAGGCGTTCCCATTCATCGCCCAAAGAATGTGTCTCAGGAGAACGTAAGGGAATTTGATGAGTTTCTTTGCTGGTGAAGTACGTTTTCTTCAGGTAATTCCGATACTGCCACCAAACATTCTTGAAGATAGCAGAGCTATTAGCACAGGTTACCTCATCCCGAGTTTCCAAATCGGTTCTTCTCTATAGAGAAAAATGGGAAAATTTGATGTATTATAAGCATCATGGAGGTAGGATGTATGGGACGAAGCAAAGTAATTGCCATGAATAATATTACCTACACATAACTCCTGGACAAACACCTGCAACTGGCATTTTCCTTCATCTTCGATGATAATATTTCCAAGATGGGAAGATACGCACATACGATTTAACAACATCAAATGCGATAGATGCTAAACTACGACTGGCTGGTTGTGCTTCCTCCACAGGGATAGGCGTACTAATTGGTGGAGTTGGGGTTCACCGTGATAGTACTGTCCCTTTGGGCACTGGAGCTGCCTTACTAACTGCTATTGTTTGGGAGCTCTGTGGTGGAGATGGTGTTGTGTCAACAGGAACTGGGTTACTATCGGCTGGGGTTGGCGTTAGATTGGGTGAAGCTGGTTCTCTGTCCATCGCAGTAGGGGTACAATCTGTGAGAGTATGGGTTATGTGTAGTAGGGCTGGTTCTTGTGCATGTACAACCGGGGTGCTATCTCCACCAAGAGGTAGCACTGGTTTATTTGAAGACCGTGTTTTTATTCCGCTAGATACTGGCATCACCCGCTCCAATTCAAATGGCTGATAAACAGGAAACATAGTTGAATGTACAGACATTGTATGAGAGACAGATGCAACAGATAGTGTGGAAAAAAGAGGGCATGAAATAGTTGACATGTATATTGTTTAACTAAAACGGATAGCATGACATAATTTCACATATATGATGTCTATCTAAACTGGATAGCATAGCATAACACAATTCAAAGATATGATGAATAACTAAACAGGATCGCATGACATAATTCACCTACATGTTATCTAAGTACTCAGGATCGCATCATTTAATTCACATATGTGATTTATATGCTAAACAGAGGGCATTCGATATGATGTCTGAACTAAGAACATGGTGTTGAATATTGTGTATATGATGTCTAAACTATGCAATGCAAGACACCATATGCATAATATGAGCAGTATAACCATGCCAAGTTAGAGCATACACCTCAGTGGGGGAATAGGACTGGTCATCTATCTCTGAATCCATCTCTGAGGAGCTATCGGGACCCAACAAGAGATCTTCTTCGACAGGTAGCACTGTCTGCTCTGAAGGCCTTGTTTTCACTCCAAATTTTTCCATCTCCCACCCAAATGGCTGATTCACAGGAAGAGTAGTTTAATGTACAAACATTGTCGACAAATGGAAATGTAATGAAGAAAAGGATGGGCAAGATATCATTCAAATATATGATGCCTGGTTAAACAGGATGGCATTGCACATTTCACATATATTATGGCTAGCTAAAAGACATGAGACTGCATAATTCCCATATATGATATAGAAACTAATCAGGTGGCATTACAGAACATGTCTAAACTAAGAAGATGACATATATGATGTCAAAAGTAGGCACTGCAAGGCAACATATGCATGATATGACTAACATCATCATGCCAAGGTAGAGCAAACACCTTGGGGGTAAATAGGAGTGGTCGGCGCCACGAATACGCTTGAACAGATATCTTCCTCTGGATTACAATCTGGAGAGGGGTGGGGAGGGTTTGCCATTGAACCCACCATGGAGCGATATCTGCATGACATTGTATTGCCGCGAAAACTCTTCTCTTTTTCTCTACATGTTCAGCATGGCTGTGTACAATATCTGACATGCATACGAAAAAAATATGGTGAGATTATGTAAGGAGAGCATGCAGTAATTTAGAGTGATGGTAACAACCCGGTGGATCGGCGTTTTCCGTTGAACCAAAATAGACCTAATGGATCGACGTGAATGTATAGTAATAATCGACGCAACAAGTGTACAACCTCTTTGTCAGAGCCGTGTTGACCTCAAAGCATCATTGGGTTGGTCATTTGAAGCGATTGAGGAAGAGGTGGCTGTCGGAGGTGTGGAGGAAGATCTGAGGAATCAGAGGCGGCGTCGAGGCAATCGCTCTATTGTGATGGATCGTTACGTCGTTGGAGCAACTCCGGTGAGCCAGAAGACATCAAGGTTGAAGCAGCACAAGATGGACATCGTCAATCTCAAGTGGGATTCTAATAGCATCTCCAATAGATGATCAAAATGGATGTAAAATTAACATCACCAAAAACCACCGACTACAACAGATGAGGTAAAAACTGTTGACTACGAACTTAACTGTCGAAACTGAAATTAATTGTGGAATCTGAATACTCTGGCCGAAACTGAACGCATATGGTAGCAGAGAGACACTTGACATGTAGTTTAGGGAGGGCCTGCAATTCATCTTCAATCTGCACACCTCGAGCACTTTGCCACCACCGGCCTCGCCGCCCGGCCCATGCCGCCTCGCCGCCAAACAACTTCGCCACCGCCGCCCGGCCAGCCCTCTAGGCCCCCGCCCCACCCCGAACCCTAAGATAGATAGTGGGGTACCTCTCCGGCGAGCCCCGTCCCAGCTGGGTGGTTCTTCCTTAACTCGGTGAGCCCCCAACCCCGAAAATCGATGACCCAAAATTCGATTCACGATCAAGTGTGGCTTAATCAGAGCAGAGCAGCAAAGACAAGCGAGGGGGAGAGCAAAGCAGCAGCTAGGCGAGCGGCGATCGAGCGAGAGCTGAGCAGCAGCAGCATGAAAGCGAAAGCGGCGAGAGCCGGAGCAACAGCAGCAGATCCGGCTGGTATGGACACCGTCGCCGAAGGGGCCTCGCACTGGGGGAGAGCTGCCATGGAGATGTCGCCCGAGGCGCCGGCTTCAAGGTAGCCGCTCCATGGCGGTGCGGGATGGAGCACTGTTGGTGCCGGGAGGTCGAGTTATGGAGAAGGTGCGATGCGATGAGTGTACAACCTCTTTGGTGGCGCCGAGTAGGCCTTGGCTTCGTCCGAGGAGTCGGTGAGGATGTTGCTGTTCCAGTGGAGCAGGTTAAGGCGGCGCTGTGGGGATGGAGCAGCTGCGATAGACGAGGCGATCGTCGGAGCATGTCCTTGGAGGTGGAGGACAGGGCAGCTGAACCGGCAGGACAGCGAGATGGACGACGGATCCTCATCCGGGGAGGTGGACGAGGGACGTTGAGCTGTTGCTGTGGACGATGTCGTCGGGGAAGAGGCTCTGGCTGGGCAGCGGTGACGTGGCGGACAGAGGAGGGTGGGGTTCCGCGGCTGGAGCGGAGAGGTTATGGCGGCCTGGGATTTCGAATGGCGAAAAGGGGGCGATGGGAGGGGGTGAAGCATGACTTAGGGACGCGCTTGTCCAAAATGTAGGGTGTGTTACAAAAGTACCCCCCACCGATTTGAACTAGCGGCCCTTTCGGCTCAGGGTTAGAAGGGGGATTTCACGTGTCGGGATTTGGCAGTAGGAGGGAGTTTTCGCGCGCGTTGTAATTTTGGGATAGCAAGGCGCGGGTTGTGAAGGCGCCAGTTTTGGGAGCACGATATCTGAATTTTTGGGATATAACAAGACAGGGTTGAATTTTAGGGACAAGCCTAACGTGTATTAATATTGTACTTGTACGTACCAAATCAATTCGCACTTCCCTCAACCAAAAAGAAAACAAAAAAAATAAAACTATTCACACCACACAAAGAGAGAGTCTTGCCCCATTTTACTATACAAATGCTATTCAAAGCTACTCCCTCCTTCCATCTATATAAGGCCTAATGCGTTTTTTTGATGCTAACTTTGACCAAATATTAGAGCAATGATATATGACATGCAACTTACACAAAGCACACCGTTAAATTCGTCTGTGAAAGGTTCTTTCAATTATATAATTTTCACATTGTGCATGTCATGTACTATTAATCTTGTCAATAGTCAAAGGCGGTCTTAAAAATCTCATTACGCCCTATATAGATGGAAGGAGGGAGTATGCATCCATGTTATGTCCGATTAATTTTTTTCTCTTTGCTGTATAATGCATGTAACCTACTCATACCAACATTTTAGTGCATTCCAAATGTCTATACTACCGCTGCAATTCGAACTAAATTTGAATTCGTTTCTCTATTTCAATAAGAATCTACAATCATGATTGTTGCCAACTTCAACCATCATAGTTTCCTCGCTATCCGCCAGATATAAATCGGACGGCCTATAATGCAGGATGGCAGGCACACCATCATCAACAACTCCGTTTTTTTATAAGAGTAGAGATAAAATATACTAAATGTAGTATAACATGTTCATAAACACACCATGTGTATCACCGTTATATATATTCACACATACATCGGTTTAAAACACTATGATAAATTCTTCAAATATCCAAATTCGCTTTTATAATGAAGTATATATGATCTCTATTCGTCTTTTACACCCACACAACCCTCTTATCTTTGTAGCTAGCGCTAACTTTCTCTTGTGCATGCACACGCCCGCATCCCTCTCACCCTCCATCAGCATTCTCTAGCTTCATCGCAAGAAATTGCTTTTTTCACTTTAGGTCGTTCACCCACGGTGTGTGTAGGCCCCCAGCTCCTTCTTTACGGCACACATCGATCAATATGCCTCTCTAGCCAGGTGTGCCTAGCACAAACACAAGGTTCCCCTCTTCTCTTGTCACCGTCCATGCGTCACTCCCACCACTCTTTTCATCGTTCTCGTACTCGCACACTCCTCCCCGCTCGATATAGTATGCCTCTCGTACCACCTCCTACATGCATCCCTCTATCTATATCCTTCTCCTAGTGCCTCGTTTGCTTCTAATACACACATGCATGTATACCGATCGATCTCCCAACATATACCTGGATCGACTTTAACTACCCCCCCATCGATCGACGTACCTCACAAGTTATGTCTCTCCTTTCTCTAACAAAGGGCGATTGATCTTCCTATGTAGTTATGTCTGCTTACCACAACCACATCGTCCCCCCTCATCATTCGTACATGCCTCCTGACCCGTCTCTCTCACGCACGTGCACAGACAACAAGCAGCCATCTCCTCTCATCGATATTATGGGCATGCCCTCCATTTGTCTAGCAAGCCTATCCCACCATTTGTTAGAAGCAACTCCACTACCACCCCTCCAACACTCTAGCTCTGTCTCTCTCCCAACCTTATTCCTCTCATGCACATATGCATGGATGCCGATCGATCTCCCTTAATACATGAGGCAGATCGATCTCCTTAATACATGAGGTAGGCCTCTCTCCTCCTCCACACATATACCAGCCATTGTACCTTATAGTTAATTGGGCCTCCCTCTTCCCCCACCACACATCGATAGTCGAGCGCTGCAGGTAGGTATCCATGCCACAGAGACAAACTGCACATGTCCCCTCTCACGTTCCAGTAGGCCAGCCACTCTATATCTTTGACGTGGGCACACACAAATTCGATGGCACTCTTTATCGATCGCGCGCGCACACACACACACACATCATCCCTCTTTTCGATTCTATGGACACCTCAAGCCGGTGATACCTCCACTCTCTTCTCGTGGATCACCCCCTCTATATATATGTTATATCCAGGACTCTATTTCACACACATTGCATATGTTACATTTTTGATTAAACCCCCCAAAAAAACTCTCAAGAACCCACACACTATATCTCTCTAGGTTTGTATCTCTCTCACACAACCCCACGTAGGTGGTGTACGTATACAAGAAGAGAATAGGTGCACCGTGCACGCATACTCACGCTTCGTGCCCAGCCACACCTGCTGGCGTACACGGTGGAGCTCATTTCTTTACGAAATGGCAGCCCACGTGCTAATTTGAACGCCTGTAGCGGTTGTTTACCTAGGGAGGTCGTGTACCACGCCTGCACGAAACAAATTTCGACTTGACGCGTTGCCGCGTTATTTTTAAATAAAGTTATATCACTCAATGGCACGTACACAGAATATAAAATGATTTTTATGGAGAAAAAGGTAGTCCGCTCACTATATACAATGGAGCCTTGCGTGCCTGGTTTGTCGCTCTTCAGAGTATCTCACACAAGGCTGCGGTGGCCTTTCTCTCTCACCGTTGGTCACTGATCCGGCCGCATCCCGTCCGCCAGGGGAAAGGGAGTGCGGTGGCCTCTCTCTCTCTGTCTCACCGTTGGTCACTGATCCGGCCGCATCCTGTCCGCCGGGGGAAAGGGAGGAAGTGCATCGTTTCTCAGTTCGACGGTGCCGAGGCAGCACGTCCCAATCTGCTGTACACGCCGTTCTCTCTGACCAAGCTCCGGCGCGGCAGGGCCTACGCCACTTGCTCGCAGATTCCGCCCACCGCTGCTCACCTAGTTACATCTCGACGACCTCCAGGTATCCCCTCCGGCCTTGCTTCACTGCCCGTCTTCCCACGTCACTGCATGTGGATCTTCCATAGTTCTTTGCCCAAAACGTACCTCGTCTAGCGTACTTTCCATATTGCATTCTCGTCCTCACACCGTTTTAGACAAACACAACCGTGTTGTTATCTTCCCTTAGGGTAAGGAATATGCTTCTTTTTTTTCGTTGCATGTGTCATCAAATGTTATTGGCCAGTAATTGTTTCCTTTCTACCTCTTTTTTGCAAATAGGGCTATCCATTTCACCTCGTTGCTATTGCGACCTTTTGGTGAACTGCACAAATCACTTTTTTCTTAAGAGTGATTTGTGCAGTTGTACTAAAATGTCACATGGGCAACGTCTCTACATTTCAGTGCGGCTGCACAAAGGGAGATTGGTTTTGCTCTATCCTCCTCATCCAACTCCGAGCCTAATCTTCTCCAACTAGTTAGTCTTAAAAGAGACTGCAAAGGTGACCGGCTTCTATTTATGTGTTTATTGTTTCATCAGCAGTCCTCTATTATCGTAATCACCTTTAATATCTTTGGAACAGGGACGCTCAACTCTATTTTAGTGGAACTGCACAAAGTGATCGGAATGTTGCATGCTCCAGACAGCTACTTTTTTCCCAACATGCCTTGTTGATTTAGACAGAGCTGGGGGGACATTGCTGCCAATGAAAGCATGGATCAATTTTAATTTAACACCTTCTCACAACTCTGTCTTCAGTTGTGATGTAATTATTAGCTCTGATCTGCTAATAATTGACATGCATTAGCAAGGAAGTTAGTTTTTTATTGTTTCCGAAAGAGCATCGATGGCAAGACACGCCAAATAGAAGCTGAAAGCTCACACCATCGTACAATTTCATGTCTCGCTGGAAAATTATTTGTATAGTATGTCAATTATGTAAACAAATGATGGAAGCTTGATAGCATTGCCAGAAGCCTCTTCATCATCCGGGTCCATGTGCCATGCACAAAATTATACTCCTTCGTTCCTAAATATTTGTCTTTTTACAAATTTCAAATGGGGATATTTTAGAGTGTAGATTCACTCATTTTGCTTCGTATGTGTACTCCCTCCGTTCCTAAATATTATATTCGTCTTTCTAGAGATTTCAACAAGTGACTACATACGGAGCAAAATGAGAGAATCTACACTCTAAAATATGTATATACATCCGTATGTGCGGTTCATTTGAAATCTCAAAAAAGACAAATATTTGAGTAGTCACTCGTTGAAATCTCTAGAAAGACAAATATACTCTGGAGTATATTTAAGAACCGAGGGGGTAGTGCACAACCGCATGGGAGACTCAGCCCGGTCGTTGCGCCGCATTAATAGTGAGTAATGAGCAGTCAAATCGTAAGCCCCACCTTTCCCACTGTAAGTTGCTCTAATGAAGCAACCATCAATACGCTCTTCTTTGAATCCGCTCATACTACTCCATTTGTCACTGTTTAGCGACCGGCCTGAAAAATAGCATTGGTAGTTATAGCACGGCGTCTATTACTAGTAGTGGTAATAATGCGTACACACATGCATGCAGTGCTTCCACCCCGGGTACACACATGCATGCACTTACTCCATTCCGTAGTTACATGGAGAGAAAATTGTGGACTTGATTTCGGTTACCACTCCCTAATTAATTGAGCATTAAACCAAACGCGTCTAAAGTCTCTCTGGTGGTGGAAATGCATTGAGAGAAATGCATCATAATGAAGCGCCACCGTAAAACAAAGTGACGGAGGGAGGAGTAGTATGAAGGTTGAAAACCAAGTACGCGTATGGCCAGTCGGTCAACGCACCTCCTCTTGGCATATCACTGACATGTGGGACAGGAGTGTGAGCAAACCTATCTCAATTGACGGCAAAGAGCCAACCCGCCGTTCCTTGAGAGAGACGAGGAGCGAGAACACACAAACGGGTTCACATGGAGGCCAAGATATATTCGAGCATGGTTGGTTGATCGATATCATTCATTACATGTTGATGTTGGGCTGCCGTTTTCCGCCCTTCTCCGGAATAAACGTGTACTTTATCAGAGATAAAAAGAAATAAGAGTACAAACGCTCCACCATGCGGTTCTAGTAGTAGTACTACTCGTACCATCAAGGCTTGGCTCTTCGCCTCTTCGTGAAGTCGAACAATGATGGTACTCCGCATGTTAGGTACTATGGTGTATGCCTCTGACAATCTGACTCCGAATGGGCTGATGCATGTCCACCGAGGGTAGGTTGCATTGGTCAAAAGGCGTAAGCGAGCTTCACCTTGTCCTGTAAGCTTCTCCTCATTCTGCGAGTTGACGGGACACACCAAAAAGTAGTGCTTGTCCATACTCCCTCCTTTCCGGTTAATATGGCTCAATCCTTTTTGCGGGTAAATGAGAGAGCTTTATTCATATATAAGCATTCTTAGGACGATCAGCCAAGACATTGGTCACTAGGAAGCGAGGTACCCCACAAAAAAAGAAGTAGGAAGCGAGGTGTTTCATCAAGCCAGCTCTCGGCCACGTTCAAAGTGCAGCAAGCACGGTTCGCACGAAGATGCGCCGCAAGGTTTGCTGACCTGTTTACATGCTGAATAACAAAAAACAGGAAATACTACCGAGCGCTACTATTTGTAATAGGATATGAGCCAGAATTAAGCGAGAATTGTGGCGAGTGTTCCATGCAATCAACTTCCATTATCACATGCGAGAACCCTCGAAGATAACCAAATGCGTTGAAGATTGCTTTATCACATTTTAAAATTATAATAAGAGTGCAGACGTTCCTCCATTTGGTTCCTAGTACTAGTATAGTATGTACCTTTATAGACTATATTAGTAAACTTTACGCTTGGCTATTCGCCTATTCGGGAAGTCGAACAATAGTAGCACTAGTAGTATAGTGTATGCTTCTAGCAATCTGACACCAACTTAACTGTTGCACGTCCACCGCCTCAGCGAGGGAGAGCTTGCATTAGTCAAATGTTTCTCCTTGTCCTGCGAGCCACCGCGCGCAAGTAATGCTAGTCCATACTGCCTCCTCCCCGGTTAATATAGCTTAGTTTCAAATGAGATAAATACACTGTCTGTCACTGTATATTTGTAAAAATATGGTCAGTGGACTTCATAATACGCTCATTGCGCTCAATATATATATTTTTCGGTGTTTATACGGTCACTAGCTCACCCTGACTGAGTATGTGTGTGCATGCACGTGTAGGTTGAGCACTTAGCGTGTCCGTGTGTGTTCCGTCGTGTGCTCGTACATACATGCATTAGGGCGTCGCACGCGTTTTTGCGTCCATGTGTATGTGTGACTGTTGCATACACGTAGGGGGGGGGGTTACGTGTAGGGGCCACTAAGGAGCAGTCAAATCACACAGTAAATCACGTCTATCGTGTTTGTGTCTCACCCTCCTCCATGGCTCGACCCCACACGGTCGCTCGGCATGCCACTCACTGCAAACCGAGTATACGATAACTTTCCCGCCTGCTTGTCGACGGATCGCGCCATGGAGTACTACTAGCACTACTGGAAGAGATTGATGAGTTGGGGGAGGACAGCTAGCTGTAGCACGGACTCCCAAAAACTTTTCACATGCATGTTGTAGCCGGCTATTGCGACCTTTGAACGCGGAGCAGCCGCGTGCACCCAGAAGCGGCGCGAGCGACGCTCTCTCGGCCGGCGCCAGTGAGAGGTCGCATCCGCTCTGGCCGGGCATGAATGCGGCACTGACCGTTTCGGGCGGGAAGCACACGCGGGTGATGAAGAGGGTTCGGGTTGGTCAGGACCGGCCGTGGCAGCGGTCCGGACGTGCGCAAACAAGAGATGCTGTACGTTAATATTGCTGTGTATATAATTAACAACGTAAATAATGTGCCAGTTGGACAAATATGATTGGAGATGGAGATGGAAATAGAATTTTACGTAAACACGGATATGCATGTCTATGTCTATGTGTGTGTGCGCGACGACACTCGCGACACGGAAGTCAGGCGTGTTTTTGATCGAGTTTTCTTTCTTGGTACGTTAGAAAATCAGTTTTTCCAATTCACATCTAGATGTTATTTAAGGATATCACATCTAAGCTCCCACAAGTATATAATGTAGCAACAAGAAAAAAACTAGGACAAAAAAAATAGACCACAAACAGAGTGGACATCAACTTAGATGTGACATAACTATGTCACATCTAGATGTGTCCTAGACAGACCCTTAAAAAATTGTCCGCCAGTTTTCGTTCCTTTTTTCCAGGAATGCGCGTATTCTATTTAAAACCACTGCTATGGAGAGATTTTTTTACTCCATTATAGCCTCTTGTTTGATAGAGTTTCTCGCGTCTCGCTCTCTCACCCTCTCCATATCAAAACAAGATGACAGTGTCCAGTCTATCTCTCTCCTCACCGGTGGTCACTGATCCGGCCGAATCCCGTCCGCTGCGGGAGGTGAGCAGGTGCAGCATTGACGTTGTCGCCGTCAGCGACGGGGGGAGCCGATGCGCACCGTCCTCTCGGAGCCGGCGCTGGCGCAGACGAAGATCCTCCGCGCCCTTGTTCGCTGCCATCGTGTGGGTAGATCCTGCCCGCCCGCCTAAACGACATCTTGCCCACCTGAGGTATAAGTTCTTGTACTGGTCCAGCTCCCCAGGTCGCTGCGTGCGGGTTTTCTTCTATGCGACTACTCCCCAGCTCCCCATGCATAGTAGCTAGGGTTCGTCGGCTGGTCCAACATCACCTACTAGTACTATTATAGAGGAAATGCCACTCGAAAAGTAGTCCTGATTTATGCCTCGGTGGAGGTATACATGTTGTTTCGACAAAAAGTACATGGTGGTTGTGTGGTCATTGTCCATATGGTGGTAGTACTATCACTGGTTAAATGAAGAAATGCTTTTTTCTCGGGTATCCTGGTTTAGTTCTCATCAAGATATAATTATGATGCTTACATTTGTTGGTGTATTTTTCATTAACCCTTTTTATATTTTTGGAAACAGCGATGCGTGTCTCCATACCGGGCATGTCTTCCTCAATTTTAGTGGAACTGCACAAAATTGGATGGCCATTGTTGTTCCGCCTCGCCCTCTCCTCGCCACGTGGTTCTTCCTTCCCGAGCTTGATTACTGAGAATAAACATACCACAGTGAGGATTTGTCGAACTTCATAGGTGCCTCACCCAAACTTGATGCCAAATGGATGATGCATCACCACGATGACCTATCGATGCTCATGGTCGTGCCTCATGGTTGCGTCGGCTGGTGAAGCTGATCGATTTTCAATGAAAAACAAGCTGTCTTCCATCAGTGCTCTTTGCTTGTTACGCACAAAGATGATATCCTTCGTCAGTTCACCTTGGTTGCATTGGAGACACAGTCGTCTTTCACGTTGGTGCAATTTTATCACACAATTGGCTATGAACCAAATGTTTCCTCGAAGAAGGATCGACGTTGGTACTAAGAGCATAAGTTTTGTATTGATTTCTAAGCCTTCTCACAACTTTGTCTCCAGCTCCCCTGTAATTTTATTTGTCCAGCTATTAACTTCGATTTAAAAAACGGTGTGGACTAAAAACCCGGATGGACATAGTAGCCCTCCATTTTTATTTACTCCGCATATTAGATTTGACTGAAGTCAAACTCTGTAATACTCTCAAACCTTTTGTTGACGCTCAAAAGTGGCACGTTTATAAAGAGTGGCTTGAAGCTATGTCAAGATTATATCAAACTTACTATTGAAAGTCACCATGAGATGGCTCTCTTCGAGAAGATGAAGATGAATATGAAGATGGTATAAAACGGAGCTCGGATGTAAAAGTTATGACAAGTTCAGAGATACTAATGTCAACACCAGATTAAAGAATGGCTAGAAACCCAATTAAGATAGCTTCAAACGGAGAAAGTTTCAACATGAAAGTTGTGCGCCTCGTCGAAACGATCGATTTTGATACAAAGATCGTCCCAATCAGAGGTCGTATGCAAAAGTTAGAGCCCGCACGGCGCGACCCTCCAGTGAGCAGAATATGACGCCCGGAACCAGATACATATGTGGGTATGTCTGATGAGCTGCGTGAATAATTAGCTGTTTTGCGCGAGTGATTTGACCCTCGAGATGACCTCTGATGAAAAACGTTCAACATGAAAGATGTTCGTCTCGTCTAAACGGTCAAGATTGCTTTTGGACTCGTTTCCATCCGAGGTTGTTTGCCATCACAAAAAAAAAACCGCAAGGTACAGTCAGTTTAAACCGAACAGTTTTGGAAAGTTCGGATAAAACAAGTCCGAATTTGACTAGGGTTTTGGACGTGAATTGATGTAATTTTCTTGTAAGGAAAGCCTAGATGAATTCTTTTCTTGTACAGGAAGTCCAGCCGCCTCTTATATATGTTGGGGGTGACGGCCGATTGAAACAACACCCAATCGAACAAACACATCTACTACTTTTTCGTGTTCATCTACTTTTTATCTCTCCCTTGTATCTTTCTTTCTCGTTCTTCGTTCGTTCTTCGCGTTGGAGGGCAGCGATCCACGAGGCTCCAGGGGAGAGCGAATTAACCTAGGGCAACCCATTGCCGGCGTACTCCCTGACGGGGTCCCTCCCGGGCGTGTGGGGTTTCGGGTCTGCAAAAGCACCCGCCGACTGTCTTGTGTATCACGCTGTCGGTCGGGTCTCCTTCGACGTGAGCTGCGGTGCATCACCCCCGGCGTCGAGGGTACACGTGACGTGCTCGTGTGCGAACACACTTTTTGGAGACCCCGCTGGGGATAAAGCTTTGAACAGTCTCCAGCCTGTTCTTTCTACGAGGAGAGCGTCATCAAGCGGCTGCAATCTACAATGGTAACATGTATCATCAATATCCTTACGTAGATGCAAATAGCCATTATGTTGATGTTGCTAGATCTTTCAATGGACATGTCATGTCGGCTAGCCCTAACGAGCAAAGGCCGACTAGTTATTCCGTTGGAGAAACCTGGAATTTACAGAATCGCGACATGCAACTTATGAATCTGAACTTTCGTGCATCGGCAACATCTTTCAATATGCCTGTGAACAACACGATTTATTCGAGTGATAAATATATGACACCTTATGTACAGGAGGGCATCTCACAGTTTTATCCATCGGCAGCGGACTCGCAATATGCGGGTTCATCCCCAAACATGCCGATGGATGGGGGAATCGGCCATGCTTCCATTAGCTATTTGGCCGGTTATCCTCAAACATCATATTCTACACCTCGTGAGATTAATTATTCAGTGGCATATGAAAGTAAAAATATTCATGACTTGGATCACCTTGGCCGAGTGAATGGAGATTCTGCAGGAACATATGTGCCTAATATTGCAGGAGATGAGTTGGCTCTGGCTGCATTAAAAAGTTTAGCCCAAAATAAGAAGATTAGTGCTATCTGCCTTGAGCAGCATGACAAGGGATTTGTTCCTGATTATGAGGCAATAAGAGCTAGGGTGTTGAAAGAAGACGAAGTGTTGCTGAGTGATCAAATTAGCGAGAGAAAATATTCGACAACAGTGCATACCTCTTCACCTATCATTGCAACATGTTATACACCCCCTGTACAGTTGCACAATTTCGGCAACATCAATTCATTGCCGAAAGATCCTAAAAGCATTGGGGGGCAAGCCGATCCAAGAAGGGCTGAGTTTAAAGAAAAATATGTGGCCCAAGTGGACAAGAACAAGCCAGAGCCCACAGGGAATTGCGTTAGTGAATATACTACACCTACACTTGAGGAATTACCAACAGAATATCGACAGGCTTATGAAGCACTCAAGAAGAAGCGTGATGAGAAAGATTTGCAAGAATACATCAAGTCCCTTCCTCCATGCAGCAAATATGTTGGCCCTTCTGCGATGTTTAAGCTAGATAAAAAAGACGGTTTGCAAGAAAATAAGCAAGAAAGGGTTCACTCGGTTAATACGGTTGATTCAGTTGAAACCGAGTCAAATATAACCAAGTCATTTACAGCCGAGTCGAACGATTCCTTTACAGCGAAGACAATGGTGGATTCAGTTGAAACCGGATTGAGCACTGAGACGGTTACGGCCGAGTGCATACAGTCCATACCGAGTGCATCATATTGGCCGAGTGCATCATACCAGCCGAGTGCATCGAGCCATCCAAGTGCATCACAAGCTAATGCTGAACTAGTTATCACCGAGTGTACCAAAACAGAAGATGCAAGTTTTGCTGAACAAAGGAACGACAAACGCAACAAATTAGCTATGCTTGATTTTTCTGGATGTATGGGAGATGACATGCTACCCTATGAGTTTCGTGCTAAAGATATTGATGAGCATCAAGAACAAAGTAATATGGCCGAACACAGTTCGGTTAACGATGAACATCAAGAACAAGAACATGTAGCCGAGCAAAGTTCAACTGACGAAGAGCATCCGAGTGAAATCTACTCGGGCAATCCGAGTGAATTCTATTCATGCAATCCGAGTGACGCGGCACGTGATCCAGAAGATGAACTCGAAGCATTGGAGAGTTATCCAGAGACGGATCAAAGCATTGTTCCTCTTGTGATGACATCACGTTCTCCCGACGTCTTCAAAGAGGTACACCTAGCCGATAGTTTACTTGTCTTTCGATTCGGTCAAAATCATACTATTGATGCATCTTCCAGTGCACTTCTAATTAATATTGAAAGACTAGTCGAGATAAGTAATTTGCTTGCTAGGAATAATCTTGTCACTAGTTATGTCGGTCAACATATTGAACCATTCATAGAGGGTAATAGTGGCAATCTGTTCCAACCAAAGTTGTCACCATTATGTAGGCTAAGCTTTATTTTCATATGGACAACTTTGATTGTTTCATGCCTGGCTAACATTTGGTCTCAGATGAGACATATATTTTGTAACTATTTTGGTTGCAGAAACGTAAAGCTAGATTCAATGTCCTTCAAGATAGCCGATTCAGAAAAATCAGAAAAGGAGGACAAAAGAGGATGCATGGCCGAGTCAGACGATGTTAATCCGACATCACTCGGTTGTTTAATTCCACGGCCGATATCACAGTATCGGTTAATGGGCGAGCAGTGTACTTTCAGTTTGGGCATAGCTGATCTCATCATTGGTGCATCGCTGGCTTACCCAATTATCATAGAAGATCATCATATTGAGCCATCAAGACAAGAGTGAATGACCAATTCGTTCATGCAGAAAATCAGATACCACGACGTTCTTCATCAAGTCACACAATCGGCCGTCAAAAGACGATTGGAAATTATTGGAACACAAAATGATGGCCAGCCGGCTAATAGTAATCTTGATGATTATCAGGTGTTACCCCAGCTGCAAGCTGACTCATCCCAAGACAAACAGGCACAGATTAAAGATGATGGGGCCAATTCTTCACGTAAAAAAATTATTCAAGCCGGCAATTCTGAATATGATGATTACATCAAAGCTACATTGGAGGCAAGTAGCACTGGGGGGGCAACAAGAATATCCAAAGACCGATGCAAGAAAGACAACATAAAGTAAGGGTTGTGGTAAGCACAAAGATAAAAAGCCGAAAGTCACTTCCGCGCAGTTATTGAAAAAATATCAGAAGGTAAGTGAGGCAAAGAGTGCGTATCGGCCGAGTGAAACAAAAGCATCGAAGTCACCCCCAAGGCATAAATTTGAAGACTGGGATTGGCGAAGGAAGAAGTTGAGCAAACAGACTCCATATCCTCATTTTGGGCCACCAATGTCAATGTCATAGATACCTCCCTATGCTGACTATTATTCAGATCATTCATGGTACAAGTATAAATCAAGGGCACACTGTCCATCATATTCAAAACCACCTCACCAAAATTATGCAGCTCCGAGAGGATCATCATTTGTTCAACAACCACATGTTAAAGACAGTTTCAATCATAAGGAATTGGTCCAAAACTCAAGGAAGAAGAAAGAGGTGGTCAAACAAGTTTACCGTGTTAAAAGAGATGGTCGTAAGAATGCAACTTCAGATTTGATCTCAAATGAAAAACAACCAATTAAAGTGTTGACACTAAAGGCAATGAGACGAAGCAACCAATTATTGTTAATCAAATTGCCAAATCTGAAGAAAAGAAGTTGAGAGTGCACAAGGCCAAAAAGGAATTGCCATTGATCAAAACAGAATCATAGCCGAGATGCCCACTCGGCTTATTGTATTGGCAAAAGAGGGAATTACACAAACTTAGTGCACAAGAACATGAAGAAAGGAACATGACATGGGTTCCCAAAGAAAGTGCTCAAAATAAGAATTATGTGCAAGCTTCCATTACAAGAAGTGCAACAAAGGTGAAGAAGGAAAAGAGTGAAAACTATGAAGGACCAAGATTAAGGTTTCAGCATCTTTGGTCTACACATTTTCCATATTCTTCAACTATGCCATTAATGCCTATGCCATGGAATGCGTCATCAGCTATGATTGGTAACCCTCAATGGGCTTATTTTAATCCATGGATGCAATATAATTTCTTACATCATGAAAGGGTATTACCAAGTCACTATACATTTGATTAGCTACAAGTTTGTTGCTGATCCAAAGGTCCGAAATACTTGATTTGTCATTCATTTGTTTATTTCGGCTATATGTGCTTTGAATGAAGTTTACATGGTAATGGCCGATATTTATCCATCGTCATAAGAGTATGTCAATGCATGGCCGGTGCAATATTATAACATCGTCCTTAGTTTGATTGGAGAGCGAGACAAGGTACGTGCTCATGGAAATTTATATTTATATTTGAATGGAGTTGAGACATGATGACCGATGCCATTGAATACATGATGCATAGGCCAATTCATAGTTACAGAATTGGCTAGGGGGCTTATACTTTGTTTGGACATGTTTTGGCTTATGCGTCTTTCAGATCTATAAGAGGCCAAATCATAGCTGATTTTATTACTGAACATCAGATTAATGACATGCATAATATTGATACTAGCCTTATCTCTTTAGTACTATGGATATTATGTTTTGATGGTTCAATTCATAGCAATGGACAAAGTGTTGGTGTTGTTTATATATCTCCTGAGGGTACTATTTTTGAAGCCTCATGCCGCTTAGAATATTTTTATGCACGATTAATGAAAGCCGAATATGCATTGTTATTCGGATTGACTCTTTTACTTGCTATAGGGGCTATACATATTGAGGCTTTCAGTGATTCGTTATGAGTAGTGCAACAAATATCCAAGGGTTATTAATGTTTTTACGAATCACTTATAGTTTATCTTGGGGTATGTCTAGATGCAAAATTTACCTTGGGTTGCATTTAAATTTATTCATATATTTAAACATGACAATTTGAGAGAGTTGACATAGCAAGCATCCGGCTACCATGTCCATCGTGTTGTACTGCATTTCTCTCAATAGCCGATGCTTAGTCTCGTCAACATAGGTAAGGCCGAACCAAAGTCCACAGCTTCGGCCACTAATGAAATTTTTATGCAGGCGAAAGTAAGGATTGGAGAAAGTTTATTGTTGATTATTTACAAAATCCTAGCAAAAGGGTGAACAATATGGTTCAGAGGATGACCTTGAGATACATATCTATGGAACTTTATCACGGGATTGTTAATGAAGCTGAGAAGGTTTCACCCAAGTTTGCATCAGAAAGTTCACACAAGACATGGCCGATATATACTTATCGTCCTAAGAACATATAAGTGGCTGATGGAGTGTTGACATCGTCCTTAGAACAAACTTGGTACAAGTTATTTTTCAGCATGCCGACTTTCTTTGAAAAGCAGGGGGCATGTGTTGACGCTCAAAAGTGGCACGTTTATAAAGAGTGGCTTGAAGCTATGTCAAGATTATTTCAAACTTACTATTTAAAGTCACCATGAGATGGCTCTCTTCGAGAAGATGAATATGAAGATGGTCTAAAACGGAGCTCGGATGTAAAAGTTATGACAAGTTCAGAGATACTAATGTCGACACCAGATTAAAGAAAGGCTAGAAACCCAATTAATATGGCTTCAAACGGAGAGAGTTTCAACATGAAAGTTGAGCGCCTCGTCGAAACGATCGATTCTGATACAAAGATCGTCCCAATCCGAGGTCGTATGCAAAAGTTAGAGCCCGCACAGCGCGACCCTCCAGTGAGCAAAATATGACGCCCGGAACCAGACACATATGTGGGTATGTCTGATGAGCTGCGTGAATAATTAGCTGTTTTGCGCGAGTGATTTGACCCTCGAGATGACCTCTGATGAAAAAACGTTCAACATGAAAGATGTTCGTCTCATCGAAACGGTCAAGATTTCTTTTGGACTCGTTTCCATCCGAGGTTGTTTGCCATCACAAAAAAACCCGCAAGGTACAATCAGTTTAAACCGAACAGTTTTAGAAAGTTCGGATAAAACCAGTCCGAATTTGACTAGAGTTTTGACGTGAATTGATGTAATTTTCTTGTAAGGAAAGCCTAGATGAATCATTTTCTTGTACGGGAAGTCCAACCGCCTCTTATATATGTTGGGGGTGACGGCCGATTGAAACAACACCCAATCGAACAAACACATCTACTACTTTTTCGTGTTCATCTACTTTTTATCTCTCCCTTGTATCTTTCTTTCTCGTTCTTCGTTCGTTCTTCGCGTTGGAGGGCAGCGATCCACAAGGCTCTAGGGAGAGCGAATCGACCTAGGGCAGCCCATTGCCGCCGTACTCCCTGACGGGGTCCCTCCCGGGCATGTGGGGTTTCGGGTCTGCAAAAGCACCCGCCGACTGTCTTGCGTATTGCGCTGTCGGTCGGGTCTCCTTCGACGTGAGCTGCGGTGCATCACCCCCGGTGTCGAGGGTACACGTGACGTGTTCGTGTGCGAACACCTTTCCAATAATTGAAATTAGAATTCTTTATTTGTACACACTCTCACACGTTTCCGATAATTTGGCGCATGTGTGGTTGTTCACTTAAGGGAGGGTAGTGTACCACACGTGAAGGACAGGAAGTGCGACCAGGACGCGTGGGCGTGGATCGTTAGTTCATCGGAAGTAGTACTCCCTCTGTACATTAAATAAAGAGTTCTGTTTTGTACTTACACAATTTAAAACGATTGTTATGGAGAGAATAAGAAAACCACTCCACTATATATTAGTCGTATACACACGAGAGTACTATATGGACGCAGCTTCATTGACTTAGTGCACCTGCCTTTGGATTTATGACAGGTGGGCCCAACATGTGGCTGGCTCACCTGTCATACAGCCCAAAAGCAGAGATGGAGTGAAGGCACCGAGCTCGGTCCAGATTACATTAGTACTCCCTCCGTAAACTAATATAAGTGCGTTTAGATCACTACTTTAGTAATCTAAACACTCTTATATTAGTTTACAAGAGGGAGTATATATATAAGCGGGAGCCTCAGCGCTTGTTCGCTAGGGTTTGCACTATCCACACGCTCGCCGCAATACATATATGTTACACGCTGGAGGCTCAGCGTTCATTTGCTAGAGTTTGCTATATTCACAGTCTCTCACCCTCTCTTCACCAGATCTAAACAAGACTGCGTTGGCCTCTTGTCTCTCTCCCCCCTCATAGCTGGTGAAGGAGGCGTCCGTATCCCGTCGCACCGGGAAGGGGAGGAGGTGCAGCGTTATCTCTATCGCCTTCGGCGAGGGAGGCAATCCACTGCCGGCTGTGCTGTTCTCTTTCACCCGGCGCCTGTGCGGGAGGGCCACCGACCCCTTCTTCCTTGCTGCCATACGTAGTGTGGGCAGATCCGGCCTCCCGCCGCACGCCTTCCCACATCCCGACGACCCTAAGGTATAAGTTTCTTTGAAACCGCTGCTGTTGCTCTAGCTGCATGTGGATCTTTTTCGATCTGTGGTCGAATCTAGGTCTTGGTTCAAAGAGGAAAGAAAGATGCGGTGGGGTGGAGCATGAATCTAGGACGTGGTTCAATGAGTAAAGGAGGGAGGAAAAGTAGTATAGACTGGCTATCCAGCCGCTTTGTTGGTCGAAAAAGGGAAAAGGGGGTAACCCAAAGACACACATCTCATGAAGGAACCAATCTCTTTGTTGAAAAGGGAAAGAAACCTGGGGTCGGGTAGTGTGGGCAGGACTAGATTTGCTGCCCTCACATAGGAAAAAAGTTCAAAGAGAACAAATATGGGACCAACACAGATATGCTGCTTGGCTACATACTCTGCATCACCCATTTATACGTGTGGACGCACATGGTGCTAGCATGTCCCATACAGCTATTTTGTTGTTGTTAATCTAAGAATGCCACCGGAAAATTGAAGCAAAGCCATTGTTAAAAGTAAATTACATTTTTTAACGAATGTTGTTTCAAGAGAGTGTCTCTGTTAATATGAATCAATGCTACCGTTTTACAAATGCTACTATCCTACTTTGTTTTCCATCCAAGATAAGTTAGATGCTTCTTTATGTCACCGTTTGTTTCATCCTCCTTTATCGGCAAGTAATTGTTTCCTTTTTTGCCTCTGTTAAAACAGGGGTATCGATTCAACTTATTGCTATTGCGACATTTTACTTCGCTACTCGAAACACTTATGTTTTAAGAGTGTTTTGTGCAGTTCAACTTGAATGTCACACCGGTGACTTTGCTTAATTTTGGTGGAACTGCACAAAAGGAGATCGAGGTTTGTTTCAGTGTTCTGCCGAGTTGTTTCAAATCTTGGTCTCTACCACATGATATCTATTCAACTTGTTGCTATTATGACATTTTGCTTTCGCCACGCTAAACACTTTGTTTGATTTCAAAGGTAACCGCACAAAATGAGATTGGATTTCCTATTCGTGTTAGCAGATTCGTATTTTATCCTCGGTGTTCTCATGAAAGGTCAAGACAGGCCTTCATCCACATGATTGTGCAAAGTGTGCTTTGAGATGTTGTTCTACTTGTATTGGTACTGCTTTTAAATAAATGTTGAATTGAAGCTATTGTATTGTTGTCTTTTCCCATAAAGTAGTGAACAAAATGGGACCAACCGGACATGATGCTTGTTGCTTTGTTACAACAAACTCGCATCACCCCTTTATAAGTAGATGGAAGCACATATTGCTGTTGCGCCCACTCTCCCCTGAAACTGTTTATGCTTTTCGTTAATCTAATGCCGCTGGTAAAATTAAGCAATGCCACTCTCAGAATTAATTAACTACTGAATCTTAGTTCAAAACTGCAATACTTGTTAGGAATGGTACTATCCTGCTTTGTAGTTATTTATACATGTTTAACCAAGGTATTGTTAAGATAATGTCTCTTTAAAAATGAATCAGTTGCATTGTTTTAGGAATGGTACTTTTCTGCTTTGTCGTTCTTTATACATACTCTCCACTGATGGAGAATTGCTCCTCTCCTGCTTTGTTTCCCATTAAGACAAGTCATCAACCATTATTTCTCAGTAATTGTTTCCCTTATACCTATTGTTGCTTACAGAGATATCAAAATTAAAGCTCAGTTTTATTCCGACTTCGATTTTAGTTGAACTGAACAAAAGGAGCCAATGTGTCCAAGGCAACCGCTGCATTATCGGGTCCAGTTGGTCGTTCCACTTTGCGTAAAGAAGCCATCGGATGCGGTACATTCTGAAGGAATGACCGAGAAGCTTTACAGAGTATTATTAGACACCGGTGACATGACTAGTCTGCAGAGATCGTTGGCAATTTAACAACACGTGGAGTGCCCTGGGCAAAAAGTGCCCAAACAAGTACAAGAAGCTAAGACAGGGCACGATCATAGGCATTACATATTTTGAATGGGAAAATCTTGTCAAAGTTTAATCATTGATGTTAGCAAGAAGACATTAGTTTAATATATTGGAATTGGAAAACCTTGTCAAAATTTGCTCATTGATGTTAGCAAGAAGACATTAGTTTAATATATTGGAATTGGAAAACCTTGTCAAAATTTTCTCATTGATTTTAGCCAGAAGACATGCATTTGATATTTTTGAGTGGGATGCCCTTGCGGTGAGCACGCGAGTGTTTTTTTCCTATTCACGTGTTCGGTTTAGAAGTAAAGAGTTACTCTGCTGAGATATTCCTGTTAAGAGTTTGTTACGAGTATTGTCTATGTAATGCCGTGCCTTGTGTTTGATTGCAAAGTTGAGCTTGGAATGTTGTGGCATGCGGCATCACGAGCTGCTCACCGTGCCTCCCGAGAATAATGCTTCGTATTGTTTTGCATGTCGATCTAATGCCGTTGATTTGCTTGTTAAGATGATCATCCTCTTCTATTGTTTCCGTGCGTAAGAAGTTCATCGTCTGATGTTTCATTCATAGCCTATACGACATGTCGGGTAGGTTAGACGTGAAACCATATGATCTTCCGACCAACTCATGATATTAGGCCGTGATTGGATCGTCGTTTTCCAACCAAAACCGCTTGTAAAACTGACGCTTGTAAATTAAAGCAGATGGTCTTGGGCGAAGGCGCTTGGTTGGTCGATTTCGACTAGTAAAATATCGGAAGTACTTCACACACGATAAAAATGCTGAACGACACTCGGACGATTGCTAATCCAGCCATTAGCTGTTGTTTCAGCCTTGCCCATGGATGGCATGATACGCACGTCGTGCATGTATCGTCTGGTAATGTCGTCCATATAGCAATGCTCGTAAAATATACACTGGTCTCTCAAATTACACATGTAACCCGCCGGTTTTACTTACAGACCTCGGGCCTTCCGATGACGAGTAAATTACACTTGTATGTTAATACAGGTTTGAAATAAACCAGAGCTCCCAAGCGCGGCCTTACCGTTTCATGCCGTCTCAGTTTCTCAAAGGTGCTCATAGGTGTCCGATGATCCTGGCTTCCTGAATGAGCAGCGGGCGCTGTATCAGACCTCCGTAGGGCCCGCGAGGCCCTCTCCGTTGTCCTTCGAGTTGTTGCACTCGCCGTGGCGCCGAGCATTGTTAACATGGTCAACGAACACGAGGATTCAGGAGATGACTTTACTTTGACTGGATGACACTAGGGACCCACTAGGGCCATAGCCGTACGTACGCAAGTGCCTCCTTATTATGTACAACTATATATTTTTTGCTTTCTCCTAGTTTCCTGACATCACGGTCCCACACCATTGTCAACCTATGTAGTCAATATAAACGAGAGAATTGCACAAGGTGCGGCCGATACCTGGGACCAAGCAGCTCGAGCAAGATTTGTGTTTTTGAGGCGTGAGCACTGCCGAGTTTTTCTTGGCGATGATTTCGTTGTTGTTCAGAGGAGAGCAGGGTATTAACTGGGCGGGCTGTGGCCCGTCTAGCCCAGGCCAGATATCCAGCCCATATACTACTTTTTCAAGTTGAAAATGGCTAGCCCAGCTATACGTCTTTTTGAGGAATACCCAGGCAAGGTCAACTTGTTATTCTCCTCACTTGCAGGTCGCAAATCTTTCCTAGCAGGGATGCATTAGGCTTAACAGGAAAATGGGCTTTAAAAATAATAAATGGGATGTAATTATAAAAGCTGGGCAGTAACTATAAAAAATGCACCAAACACGAAATTAGTTTATAAAATATTATTTATGGATTTTGAAAATCTTAAATTTTCATTGTTCTTGTATAATGTTTCGTTGGACTTTTACGTAATACAAATTTATATTTAATCTGAATAGAAATTTCGGGATAAAAATATTTCGGATTCCATCAAAATGTGGGAAATTTTATTGAATTCTGTCTTCAACGGTTGGTTGAAATTATTAATCATTGTCCTAGCTAGAAAATGGGTTGTACTTTTAACAAACTGTAAATGGGCTGTTGTAAATTCCATTAGAATTCAAAATGGGTTGTACATTCTTACAAAACGCAAATGGGCTATAAGTTCTACGCCACACACTTGTGGGCCTACTAAGTGACGCGTCCCCTAAAAAAAATAAGTTGACGCGTATGCAAGGCTTTGTCAACTTATTATAGTCAACACACGGTTCTAGCAGCAGGGGGCGTTGGATGTCTATCCAACGGATGTCGTGCTTCTTCTTCAATCTCGGATATTCTTAGCTTCGGCCGCCCAAAAAATGATTCCTCCCCCTGACATCTGGGGCGCACCGTTTTGGAGGCTGACCTGTGGGTCTACTAAGTTGGAGCGTACCACGGGCTTTGTCAACTTAGTCAATATAAACGATTCTAGATTCAGTGACCGTACGATGTCCATCCAACGGCCATAGTGCTTCTTCAACCTCTGGTCTTCTTGGTCCAGCCGCCCAAAGCGATCTTGGGTCCGCACGCTCCTGCCTCCCGTGGTCACTTTGTCTGCAGCGGAGGCCTCACCGCCCATACTAATCCCACTGCTGGCCGTGCCATCCCTCCACTCACCCACACCCCTGTTATTCTGCGGCGACGGCAGCCTCACACCGCAGCCAACCGGTGAACCTCGTACTCCTCCGCTGGCTTCCACTGCTGCGTCTTCCCCGGCTCCGCGTCGTTCCCTTCCTAGGCGTCACCGTCGTCCACCGCCCTGGTGCTCTCGGCGCGGCGTGGTCAACGTGGTCAACGACCGACTTCCATCGGAAGAGTAC
The DNA here is from genome assembly GCA_021605145.1 of Aegilops bicornis. Lineage (NCBI taxonomy): Eukaryota > Viridiplantae > Streptophyta > Magnoliopsida > Poales > Poaceae > Aegilops > Aegilops bicornis. The sequence goes on along the minus strand of CM038673.1, from coordinate 394,832,740 downwards.
TACACGTGGAGAGGCTGACAGCTGGGTCCACAGCGGCCGCTAGGAAGTGCCTCCTTATTACACACAAAATAATTATTCCTCCACCTAACAGCAGGGACCCGTCGGAAGGGCCACCTTATTTCGCGAAAAAAACGTTTCCCCCTGACTGCTGGTACCCACCGGACGGGCCACCGTATTTCGCGAAAAAAACGTTCCCCCCGCTGTCAGCTCGGACCCACCGGAAGTGCCTCTTTATTACGCACAAAAAAATGAATACTCCCCCTGCTAGCTGGGACTCACCTTGGTGGGAAGCTGACTTGTGGGCCTACTAAGTTGACGGGGACGGAGGGCTTTGTCAACTTAGTCAATATGAACGATTCTAGCTCTAGTGACCATACGATGTCCATCCAACGGCCATAGTGCTTCTTCAACCTGTGGCCTTCTTGCTCCAACCGCCCAAAGCGCCGGCCGTGTCGTGCCGCTTCCTCGCCTCCCGTGGTCGGGTCAGGCCGTGGAGGCCTCGCCGCCTCCATACTACTCCCACCGCTGGCCAGGCCATCCCTCCACTCCACTCACCCACACACCCTGTTATTCTGCGGCGACAGCAGCGCAGCCGAACTAGTGAACCCTCGTACTCCTCTCCGCGTGGGCATCCACTGCCGCGTCTTCCCCGGCTTCGTGTCGTCCCCTTCCTAGGCCTCGCCATCGTCCACCGCCGTGGTGCTCTCGGCGGCGTGGTCTATGTGGTCAACGCAATCAATTCCATCGGAAGAATACTATACGTGAAGAGGCCGATGATGGGTCCACGGCAGCGAAAGGAAGTGCCTCCTTATTATGCGGAAAATAATTATTCCTCCACCGACAAATAGGGACCCACCGGACGGGCCAATTTTATTTCGCGAAAAAACATTTGCCCTCGACTGCTGGGACCCACCCGATGGGCCACCAGATTTCGTGAAAAAACGTTCCCCTCATCGGCTCGGACCCACCGGAAGTGCCTCCTTATTACGCACAAAAAAATGAATACCCCCCTGCTAGCTGGGACCCACCTTGGTGGGAGGCTGACTTGTGGGCCTACTAAGTTGACGGGGACGATGGGCTTTGTCAACTTAGTAAATATAAACGATTATAGCTCCAGTGACCGTACGATGTCCATCCAACGGCCGTAGAGCTTATTCAACCTCTGGTCTTCTTGCTCCAGCCGCCCAAAGCAGCGCCGGTCGTGTCGCATGCTCCTGCTTCCCGTGGCCGGATGTGCTGCCGCGGAGGCCTCACCGCCCCCTACTATTCCCACCGCTGGCCAGGCCCTACGGCGACGGCGGCCTCACACCGGCCGAACCGGTGAACCTCGTACTCCTCTCGCGGGCTTCCACCGCTGCGTCTTCCCGGCTCCCGTCGTCCCCTTCCTAGGCCTCGCCGTCGTCCACCGCCTCGGTGCTCTCGGTGGCGTGGTCAACATGGTCAAGGAACGACTTCCATCGGACGTGTCTTGTATGTGGAGAGGCCGATACCGGGTCCACGGCCGCAAAGAAGGAAGTGCCTCCTTATTACACGGAAAATAATTATTCCTCCACCGACAGCGGGGAACCACCGGACGGGCCCAGTATTTTGCGAAAAACGTTTCCCCACGGCTGCTGGGACCCACCACCGCACCTTCGCATAAGGAAGTGCGTCCGGCAACAAAACACAATTCGCTTCTAACCGCCGGGACCCACCAGCTACATCTTCGCACGCAAGGAAGTGCGTCCGCAAAAAAACGATTTGTCTCTCGACCGCTGGACCCACCAGCTACATCTTCGCACGCAAGGAAGTGCGTCCGGCAAAAACAAAGCGATTCGCCCGATCGCTAGGACCCACCAGCTACATCTTCGCAGGCAAGGAAGTGCTCGATACCGGGACCCACCTGGTCGAAGCGTACGTACCGTTGTCATTCTGGTCACGAACGTGTACGTACATATATACTGGTGGATGTAGAGGCGCGCACGTGTCGTAGTAGAGGCGCACACGTAGCATGTACACGTACGTACATCGACGAGGGTGCAAGAAAGAAAATACGGCCACGTACGTACATACAGGCAGGGTCTCTAACGCCTATCGGGCATATGTACATGGCAGGGTCGGAATGGAGAAACAGCGTCGTCGTCGTGTTCATGGGGAGCCAACCTGCTGGGTCAGAACGCAATGCGTGGTCGTGTTCATCGGGAGGGCTTGGACGGACCAGGCGATGGAACGAGGCTGGCGCGCATCGCACAACGGAGGAAACGGCCTTGTGTTCGACCGCCACGTTCAAACGGGGTCCTGTTGATCGGGAGGGGCTGGCATACCAAGAAACGGAGGAAACAGACCTCCTATGGTCAAACGGGGTCCTGTTGATCGGGAGGGTGTGGCGACCGCAAAACGGAGGAAACGGACCTCCCTACGGTAAAACGGGGGTCCTGTTCATCGGGAGGTGTGGCATACCGCTAAACGGATTTAAACGGACCTCCTATGGTCGAAATGGGGTCCTGTTCATCGAGAGGGTGTGGCGCATCGCAAAACGAGACTCCACGGATATCTGTTCATCTCCACCGTCGACCTCCTCCAACCTCCACGGGCTACCGCCGACCTCCTCCAGCCTCCACGGGCTACCGACCTCCTCCTCCAGCCTCCACGGGCTCCTCGCTCATCCAGCCTCCACCGCACGCTTCTCCACCGCCATCGTTCAACCACCCCTCCACGGGCACCCCTCCGGCGTCATCGCTCATCCAGCCCTCCACACCACGGGTCTGTTTAACCACCCTCCACGGCCACTCCTCCACCGCTTCATCGCTCATCCAGCCCTCCACACCACGGGTTCCTGTTCATCCAGAGGCAACGCCACCGCCACTGTTCATCCAAATCCGCAACGCCATCGCTCATCCCAGGGCAAGATCGATCGGCTTCATTAGCAGCAGATAGCGGCGAATCGCTCCATCGGGTTCGATTAACAGCCATCGATCGATCGCCGGGTTCAAGAACGCCAGTTCGCAGCAATCGCCGGGTTGATTAGAGCCCAACGCCTTGCTCGGCTTCGATTAGAGCCAACACCTCACACACACGCCACAGACGACGAGAGAAACGCGCATTGCTCGCCCCCGACCTCCCACCGTGAATCGCAACTCCCCGAAATTTTCCTCCCTCACTTCTACCATGGTTTTTCCATCATGGACGGCCCAAAGAATGTCATGCGCTATGCGTCTCCGGCCCGCCCAGGACGAAAAGCCCATTTTCCGTCATGATTTTTTGTCATAGAAGTAGGAGCCCACCACATCTATGATGATACCGGGTTTTGTCACAATTATCGTCATAGAAGTGTCATATATATGATAGAAAAAAATTTCGTTCGACCCAAAATGTCACGGATGTGTCTTTTTTTTGTAGTGCCTCATGGGCCCCTCGTGGCTCCACCGACCTACTTCTTTCGCCTATATATACTCATATACCCTGAAAACATCCAGGAGCACCAGGAAACCCTATTTCCACCACCGCAACCTTCAGTACCCGTGAGATCCCATCTTGGGGCCTTTTCCGACGCTCTGCCGGAGGGGGAATCGATCACGAAGGGCTTCTACATCAACACCATAGCCTCTCCGATGATGTGTGAGTAGTTTACCAGCACCTTCGGGTCCATAGTTATTAGCTAGATGGTTTCTTCTCTCTCTTTGGATCTCAATACAAAGTTATCCTCGATTCTCTTGGAGATCTATTCGATGTAATTCTTTTTGCGGTGTGTTTGTCGCGATCCGATGAATTGTGGGTTTATGATCAAGATTATCAATGAACACTATTTGATTCTTCTCTGAATTCTTATATGCATGATTTAATATCTTTGCAAGTCTCTTCGAATTATCAGTTTGGTTTGGCCTACTAGATTGATCTTTCTTGCAATGGGAGAAGTGCTTAGCTTTGGGTTCAATCTTGCGGTGTCCTTTCCAAAGGATGTTAAGGGAAGCAAGACATGTATTGTATTGTTGCCATCGAGGATAAAAAGATGGGGTTTATATCATATTGCTTGAGTTTATCCCTCTACATCATGTCATCTTGCCTAATGCGTTACTCTGTTCTTATGAACTTAATACTCTAGATGCATGCTGGATAGTGGTCGATGTGTGGAGTAATAGTAGTAGATGCAGAATTGTTTCGGTCTACTTGTCATGGATGTGATGCCTATGTTCATGATCATGCCTAGATATTCTCATAATTATGCGCTTTTCTATCAATTGCTCGACAGTAATTTGTTTACCCACCGTAATATATTCTATCTTGAGAGAAGCCACTAGTGAAACCTATGGCCCCGGGGTCTATTTTCCATCATATTGTTTTCCTATCAACTAGCTATTTCTATCATTGTTTATTTTACAATCTTTACTTGCCAATCTATACAACAAAAATACCAAAAATATTTATCTTATTATCTTTATCAGATCTCACTTTTGCAAGTGGCCGTGAAGGGATTGACAACCCCTTTATCACGTTGGTTGCAAGGTTCTTGATTGTTTGTGCAGGTACTAGGGACTTGCGTGTAGTATCCTACTGGATTGATACCTTGGTTCTCAAAAACTGAGGGAAATACTTACGCTACTTTGCTGCATCACCCTTTCCTCTTCAAGGGAAAACCAATGATGCTCAAGAGGTAGCAGTAAGCAGCGCATTTAATGCGTTTGTCCTAAGACGCCGGTGATAAACATAGACACTGTAGCTACTTTACACCTCATGTATGCCACTGTGGCAGCCCCTTGGTCGTATAAAAGGAGGCCCACGGTGTACTGGAGGAGGATTTAGACTTTTGAACCTCTCGGCCCAGCTTGCATGCGTAGCAGCGAGCCAAAGCTCAAGAACACAGAATACACACTCAAGCAAGACTAGGGTTTTGTGCTTCTCAGCGGCCCGAACCTGGGTAAAGATGACCGTAGAAGGGATCCACGTGGTCCCGTAGGTGTCGTTCTCACCACAATAGGCCCTTCATAGAGGGAAGCAGGGATTTGCAGAGGTGCCAGAGCTCGATCTTTTAAAAACAGATATGAATATAATTTTGAGTGGTATGCTTTCATTGTCAACATAACAACCAAGAGATCTCACTATCTTCCATGCTAGATACATTATAGGCGGTTCCCAAACAGAATGGTAAAGTTTTTACTCCCCCTCCATACTCCCCCTCCACCAACAATCACACTCCATGGCTATCTGAATCCACGGGTACCTTCCATACCAATAACAGTCCTGGGGGTGTTTTGTTTGATTATTATATTTTGATTTGATTTTGAGCATGGAACCGGGCATCCCGAATCCCAGCCACTTTATCATGAATGACAAGTGAATAAACACTCATCGTGAGAACAACCCACCTAGCATGGAAGATACCGACAGCCCCCAGTCGCTACATGAGTGATTCACGCATACAAAACATATTATTATTTGAAGGTTTAGAGTTGGCACATGCATCAAAACTAGTTTGGACCATATAAATTTGACATGCAAGCTCAAGAACAAGGTCACCACAGCAGCAAAAATTTGCAATGTATAGAGCACCAGAACTAAAACTAATATTGGACCATTGGAAGAGTCACATACCGAAGAACAATCTCCCGAAACAGTTTCAGAAACAAAGCTCCGAGCAAGTAGATCGAGAATGGCAGCAAAATGAGCAAGAACACTGGTTTGAGCAATGGGGGGATTTTTTCTGGAGGAAGACGAAGTGAATGGGTGCTGGCATAAGTGAGGGGGACCCACGTGGGACCCACAAGCCCTGTAGGCGCACCCAGGGGGTGGGCGCGCCATGTGGGCTTGTGGCCCACTGGTGCACCTCCCATAGGTGTTTTCAGTGCCAAAAATTCTTAAATATTCTAGAAAAAATCATACTTTATTTTTCAGGGAATTTGGAGAACTTTTATTTTCTGGTCATTTTTTTATCACACGGATAATTCAGAATACAGAAAATAATAGTATTTTTGCTTTATTTATTCTAAGTAACAGAAAGTAAAAGGTGGGTACAGAAGGTTGTGTTTACTAAATTCATCCATCTCATGCCCGTCAAAAGGAATCCATTAATAAGGTTGATCAAGTCTTATTAACAAACTTCTTCCGAATGACATGAAACTGGAGAATCTTCGTATAACACTAGGTTACCTCAACGGGGATATGCATGTCCCCAACAATAAGAATATCATATTTCTTTTTGACAGTAGGAATAGGGAATTCAAAACCTCTAATAGCAATTGTTGAAATTTTACCAATAGAATTGATGCTATTAACTTGATGTTGTTTGTTCGGAAAGTGTACCGTATGCTCACTACCATTAACATGAAAAGTGACATTGCCTTTGTTGCAATCAATAACAGCCCCTGCAGTATTCAAAAAGGGTCTACCAAGGATGATCGACATACTGTCGTTCTCGGGAATATCAAGAATAACAAAGTCCGTTAAGATAGTAACGTTTGCAACCACAACAGGCACATCCTCACAAATACCGATGGGTATAGCAGTTGATTTATCAGCCATTTGCAAGGAGATTTCATTAGGTGTCAACTTATTCAAATCAAGTCTACGATACAAACAGAAAGGCATAACACTAAAACCGGCCCCCAAATCACATAAATCAGTTTTAATATAGTTTCTTTTAATGGAGCATGCTATAGTTGGTATTCCTGGATCTCCTAGTTTCTTTGGTATCCCACCCTTAAATGTATAATTAGCAATCATGGTGGAAATTTCAGCTTTCGGTATCTTTCTTTTATTCTTAACTATTTCTTTTATATACTTAGCATAAGGAGACATTTTCAAAATATCAGTCAAACGCAAGGGCAAAAAGACATGTCTAAGCATTTCAACAAAGTGCTCAAATTCTTCATCATCCTTTTTCTTGGATGGTTTAGGAGGAAAGAGCATGGGTTTCTGAACCCATGGTTCTCTTTCTTTACCATGTTTCCTAGCAATGAAGTCTCACTTATCATATCTTTTATTTTTAGGTTGTGGGTTATCAAGATCAACAACAGGTTCTATATCCACATAAATATCATTACTAGGTTAAGCATCAACATGAACATCATCATTAACATTATCACTAGGTTCATGTTCATCACCAGATTGTGTTTCAGCATCAGAAATAGAAATATCATTTGGGTTCTCAGGTGTATCTATAACAGGTTCACTAGAAGCATGCAAAGTCCTATCACTTTTCTTTTTCTTTTTATTACTAGGAGGACTAGGTGCATCAGTATTAATTCTTTGAGAGTCTTGCTCAATTCTCTTAGGATGGCCTTCGGGATACAAAGGTTCCTGAGTAAATTTACCACCTCTAGTCATAACTCTAACAGGATGATCATTCATCTTATTATTCATTTCATTGAGCAAATCATTTTGTGCCTTGAGAACTTGTTCTACTTGAGTTTTTACCATGGAAGCAGGTTCAGATCATTAATAGTTCTACACATATAGTCACCCAAGCGTTCAAGCATATAAGCATTTCATTTCAATTGTCTACTAACATATGCATTGAAGTTTTCTTGCTTAACAATAAAGTTATCAAATTCATCCAAGCATTGACTAGCAGATTTATTATGAGAAATGTCACCTTCATCGAATCTATAGAGAGAATTTACCTCTACTACTTGTGTCTGATTATCAAGACCATGTATTTCTTCAATAGGTGGTAAATTCTTAACATCTTCAGCCTTAATACATTTTTCTTTCATAGATTTCTTTGCCTCTTGCATATCTTCAGGACAGAGAAATAGAATAACTCTCTTCTTCTAAGTTGGCTTAGGAGGTGGTTTAGGAAGAGTCCAGTCATTATCATTACTCAATATATTATTCAATAATACTTCAACTTGTTCGACAGTCCGTTCCCTGAAAACACAACCAGCACAATTATCTAGGTGGTCCCTAGAAGCATCGGTTAGTCCATTATAAAAGATATCAAGTATTTCATTTTTATTGAGAGGATGATCAGACAAAGCATTAAGTAGTTGGAGAAGCCTCCCCCAAGCTTGTGGGAGACTCTCTTATTCAATTTGCACAAAATTAAATATTTCCTATACAGCATCTTGTTTCTTATGGGCAGGAAAATATTTTTCAGGGAAGTAATAAATCATATCCTGGGGACTACACACACAACCAGGAGCAAAAGAATTGAACCATATCTTAGCATCACCTTTTAACAAGAAAGGGAACAACTTAAGAATATAGTAATAGCGATTTTTTCCTCATGAGCAAATAGGGTGGCTATATCATTCAATTTAGTAAGATGTGCCACAAAAGTTTCAAATTCATAACAATGAAAAGGATCAAATTCAATCAAAGTAATTAACTCAATCAAAAAAAGGGCATATTAGGGCTATACGGATTCGAACCGTAGACCTTCTTGGTAAAACAGATCAAACAGATTATTATCGAAATGATTTGAACTGTTTCAAAGACCCAACATGCATTTTTTGCATTGGGCTCTTTCATAAACTGATTTAAAGATCAGTTAGTCCACCATAGTTTTTCTTTACGGAAAGATAATGAGATGGCTCCCTGTGCTCTGATTGATTTTTTGTATTATGATCTATCTAGGAGCAATACCAAAGTGTTTCAAAGGAGGATTACCTTGACTTAGGCAGAAAATTAATAATCCTTATCAGTAACAAAAATAGGTGAAGTAGCAAACTTAGGATCATATTGCATTTTAGCATTCAGAGATTTTTCTTTCAACTTGACAAACATTTTCTTAAGATCCTCTCTATCTTTACAAGCAAGAAAGTCCCTAGCTACCTCTTCATCCATTACATAACCCTCAGGTATAACAGGCAATTCATATTAGGAGAGCTAGTTCTAACAGGTGCTTCAAAGTTTTCAGTTTCAATAATTTCATCAGTTTCAGCATTCTCAGTATCTTCAGCTCTAGCAAGTTTTACATCAAGAAATTCACCCAGTGGCAAAGTATTATTAAGCAAAGCAGTAGTATCATCATAAGCATAATGCATAGCAGAAGTAGCATCATCAATAACTTTCGACATATCAGAATCAATAGCAAGTGTAGGCATCGCAAGATTACTCAAAACAGAAGGTGAATCAAGTGCAGAGCTAGATGGCTGTTCCTTACCTCCCCTCGTCCTAGAGGGAAAAATCTTGGTTTTGGTATCTTTCAAATTCTTCATAGTGATCAATAGATATAAGTCCCAAGTGACTCAGAGAATAGAGCTATGGTCCCCGGCAACGGTGCCAAAAAAGGTCTTGATAACCCATGATGACCCACAATCATAGGGGATCTATCGTAGTCTTTTCGATAAGTAGGAGTGTCGAACCCAACGAGGAGTGGAAGGAAATGATAAGCAGTTTTCAGTAAGGTATTCTCTGCAAGCACTGAAATTATCGGTAACAGATAGTTTTATGATAAGGTAATTCGTAACGGGTAACAAGTAACAGAAGTAAACAAGGTGCAGCAAGGTGGCCCAATCCTTTTTGTAGAAAAGGACAAGCCTGGACAAACTCTTATATAAAGGAAAACACTCCCGAGGACACATGGGAATTATCGTCAAGCTAGTTTTCATCATGCTCATATGATTCGCGTTCGTTACTTTGATAATTTGATATGTGGGTGGACCGGTGCTTGGGTACTGCCCTTCCTTGGACAAGCATCCCACCTATGATTAACCCCTCTTGCAAGCATCCACAACTACAAAAGAACTATTAAGGTAAACCTAACCATAGCATGAAACATACGGATCCAAATCAGCCCCTTACGAAGCAACGCATAAACTAGGGTTTAAGCTTCACACTCACGCAACCCATCATCTACTTATTACTTCCCAATGCCTTCCTCTAGGCCCAAATGATGGTGAAGTGTCATGTAGTCGACGTTCACATAACACCACTAGAGGAAAGACAACATACATCTCATCAAAATATCGAACGAATACCAAATTCACATGACTACTTATGGCAAGACTTCTCCCATGTCCTCGGGAACAAACGTAGCTACTCACAAATCATATTCATGTTCATAATCAGAGGGGTATTAATATGCATAAAGGATCTAAACATATGATCTTCCACCAAATAAACCAACTAGCATCAACTACAAGGAGTAATCAACACTACTAGCAACCCACAAGTACCAATCTGAGGTTTTGAGACAAAGATTGGATACAAGAGATGAACTAGGGGTTGAGATGAGATGGTGCTGCTGAAGATGTTGATCGGGATTGACCCCCTCCCGATGAGAGGATCGATGGTGATGACTATGGTGATGATTTCATGACTATGGTGATGATTTCCCCCTCCCGGAGGGATGTTTCCCCGGCAGAACAGCTCCGCCGGAGCCCTAGATTGGTTTCACCAGGTTCCGCCACGAGATGGCGGCGCTTCATCCCGAAAGCTTCCCTCTGATTTTTTTCCAGCGCGAAAGACTTCATATAGCAAAAGATGGGCACCGGAGGCCTGCCAGGGGGCCCATGAGGCAGGGGCGCGCCCCCCACCCTCGTGGACAGGGTGTGGCCCCCCTCGGGTGATTTCTTCGCCCAATATTTTTAGTATATTCCAAAACTGACTTCCCTGGAGTTTTAGGACTTTTGGAGTTGTGCAGAATAGGTCTCTAATATTTTCTCCTTTTCCAGCCCAGAATTCCAACTGCCGGCATTCTCCCTCTTCATGTAAACCTTGTAAAATAAGAGAGAATAGGCATAAGTATTGTGACATAATGCGTAATAACAGTCCATAATGCAATAAATATCAATATAAAAGCGTGATGCAAAATGGATGTATCAACTCCCCCAAGCTTAGACCTCGCTTGTCCTCAAGCAGAAGCCGATAACGAAAAATATGTCCACATGTTTAGAGATAGAGGTGTCGATAAAATAGGATACGGACATGAGGGCATCATGATCATTCTTATAACAACAACATATATATTGTCATATGATTTCTTATGCTAAAGTAACAATCTATTCACAATGTCAAGTATGAATCAGAAACTTCATTGAAAACTAACAAATTATGATCTCGGTCATTGAAGCAATTGCAATTTATCATAACATCAGAAAGAGTCAATATAAGAGCTTTTCAGCAAGTCCACATACTCAACTATCATTTAGTCTTTCACAATTGCTAACACTCATGCAATACTTATGGGTATGGAGTTTTAATCGGACACAGAGAAAGATAGGGGCTTATAGTGTTGCCTCCCAACCTTTTACCTCAAGGGTAATGTCAACAATAATAGTTCATGATAACTTACATCTAATTGGATATGTATATATATATATATGTGTGTGTGTGTGTGTGTGTGTGTATATATATATATATATATATATATATATGGATCTTTCCATTACAGTGTGCTTGCCAAAGGATAAAGTGTGAAAAGGAAAGGTGAAGATCACCGCGACTCTTGCATAAGACATAAAGCAAAATAAAAGATAGGCCCTTCTCAGAGGGAAGCAGAGGTTGTCATGTGCTTTTATGGTTGGATGCACAAAATCTTAATGCGAAAGAACGTCACTTTATATTGCCACTTGTGATAGGGACCTTTATTATGCAGTCCGTCGCTTTTATTGCTTCCATATCACAAGATCGTATAAAGCTTATTTTCTCCACACTAATAAGTCATACATATTTAGAGAGCAATTTTTATTGCATGCAACAATGAAAACTTACTTGAAGGATCTTACTCAATCCATAGGTAGATATGGTGGACTCTCATGGCAAAACCGGGTTTAAGGATATTCGAAAGCACAAGTAGTATCTCTACTTGGTGCAAAGAACTTGGCTAGCATGAGGGGGAAAGGAAAGCCCAACATGTTGGATGATCCATGACAATATAATTTATTTCGGATATAAGAAAACATAACCCATTACGTTGTCTTCCTTGTCCAATATCAACTTTTTATCATGTCATATTTTAATGAGTGCTCACAATCATAAAAGATGTCCAAGATAGTATATTTATATGTGAAAACCTCTCTTTCTTTATTACTTCCTATTAATTGCAACGATGACCAAAACTATGTTTGTCAACTCTCAACAACTTTTATTCATCACACTCTTTATATGTGAAGTCATTACTCTCCATAAGATTAATATTATCTCTTTAATTCTTTTTATTCTTTCTTTTATTCCCTCAAGATCATAACAAGGTAACCAAGCCCTCGACTCAAAACTAATATTTATTATATATAGCTCACGGACTCGATTACATAGAAGGGTCATAAAGCAAAACTCAAAACTAGATCATACTAAAACTTTATTCTACAAGATCAAGATATAACCAAAAGGATCGAACTAAGAAAAACGGTAAAGATAGGAGTGTGATGGCGATACGATACCGGGGCACCTCCCCCAAGCTTGGCAGTTGCCAAGGGGAGTGCCCATACCCATGTATTTATGTCTCTTTCCTCGGAGGTGGTGATGATGGCGTTGTTGATGATGTAGGCTTGTCGTCCATCTTCCAAGGCATAGGCTCACCATCATAGAAGGCAGCCAAACTCATCCTCTTGAATCTATATTCATACTCACAGTTTTGGTTTTGCAGGTCATAGATCTGGGCTTGGAGATGCTCGATTTTCTCGTGAAGCTTGAAGATGGTCTCCCCAATGTTCTTGGCATCCAGCTTGTGGTTGTTGGTGAACTCCGCGATCATAATGTGGTTGGTGTCGAGTCCGCGTTCCACCATCCCTTGGCACTTGAAAACTTGTTGCTCCATTGCTTCGAGTCTTGTGTCTCCACGCTTCTGGTCCTCCTTGGTCCCTCAACATCGCGGATGTGCAGCAACCCCTCACACATCTCAATGGTTTGAGGGTGTTGCAGCATCTTCGTGAGGTAGGGGTTGATGACCTTCTCGAAGAACTTGTCCTTGGGGGTGCTTGGAGACGTCATGGAGATCTGGATCTGTCAGAAAAACAGCTCGAAACAAAAACAGGAGGTATATGCGTGATACGAGGGTCAAAACCTTCGGGAGATTATATAATGAATTTTTACCGACCAAAAGAAGTATCGTGCAAGAAAACGGAGTCCAGAGGGCACACGAGGCAGGGGGCGCGCCCTCCACCCTCGTGGATGCCTCGTGTCCTATTACTTATTTTCCTATTTTCTTAAATATTCCAAAACAGAGAAAAAATGCTATTAGAACTGTTTAGGAGTCGGTTTACTTACCGTACCACATACCTATTCCTTTTTGGGGTCTGAAACGTTCTGGAAAGTGTCCCTTATGTATTCCTCTGGGGTTACGGTTTCAATAACATTATTTTCAACATTTATTGGATTACCTGAGATATAATGTTTGATTATTTGACCGTTCACCACCTTCGGTGTGACGCCCCCGATTTAATCATACACTAATCATGCACGCAAACGTGTACGATCAAGATCAGGGACTCACGGGAAGATATCACAACACAACTCTACAAATAAAATAAGTCATACAAGCATCATAATACAAGCCAGGGGCCTCGAGGGCTCGAATACAAGTGCTCGATCATAGGCAGTCGTGGAAGCAACAATATCTGAAATCTGAGACATAAGTTAAACAAGTTTGCCTTAAGAAGGCTAGCACAAACTAGGATACAGATCAAAAGAGGAGCAGGCCTCCTACAGGATCCTCCAAAGCTACTCACAGTCGTCGTCGCCGGGCTGCTGCGTAGTAGTAGGCACCTCCAGTAGTAGTCGTCATCGACGGTGGCGTCGCTCTGGGTTCCATCGTGCATTTGCAGCAATCGTGTAGAGATAGGGGAAAAGGGGAACAAGGCAACCGTGAGTACTCATCCAAAGTACTGCAAGCAAGGAGCTACACTACATATGCATGGATATATGTGTAAAGGTCCATATGAGAGGACCGAATCGCAGAATGCCAGAATAAGAGGGGAAAGCTAGTCTTAGCGAAGACTACGCTCGGTCACCTGTCTTGTAACAGGTAGAGGAGGGTAGGTTGAAGTCCTCCAAGTAACATCACATAGCAATAATCCTACCGGTGATCCCCTCCTCATATCCCACGAGAGAGCGACCACCGGTTGTATCCGCACTTGGAAGGGTGTGTTTTATCAAGTATCTGGTTCTAGTTGTCATAAGCTCAAGGTACAACTCCAAGTCGTCCTGTTATCAAAGATCACGACTATTCGAATAGATTAACTTCCCTGCAGGGGTGCACCATCTTACCCAACACGTTTGATCCCATTTGGCCAGACACACTTTCCTGGGTCATGGGTCATGCCCGGCCGCGGAAGATCAACATGTCGCAGCCCCACCTAGGCTGTGAGAGAGGCCAAAGACGCCGGTCTAAACCTAAGCTGCGCAGTGCAGGCCCATCGCCTGAGCACACACAAGACGCTATGAGGGCGGCCGAAAGAAGACCTAGCCTAGTGGCGTTCCAGTCCAATTCGGCGCGCGCCGCTCCGTCGCTGACGTCTGAAGTGCTTCGGCTGATACCACGACGCCGAGTGCCCATATCTTTCCCACGTAGTTGGTTAGTGCGTATAAGCTCAGAGCCAACTCAGATCAAATACCAAGATCTCGTTAAGCGTGTTAAGTATCCGTGAACGCCCGAACAGGCCAGGCCCACCTCTCTCCTAGGCAGTCTCAACCTGCCCTGTCGCTCCGCCTCAAAGATCCACTCGCGGGTGCTCCACCAGCCGACCCGACTTTAGTCTCCACATGTATCATGTATAAAGTATAAAGTATATACCCGTGATCACCTCCCGAGTGATCACGGCCCGATAGTATAGCACGGCAGACGGACAAGAATGTAGGGCCACAGATGAAAGTACTAGCATCCTATACTAAGCATATAGGATTGCAGGTAAGGTAACAACAAGAGTAACAAGGACAAAGCTATGCAGCGGTATAGGAGTATCTGAAAGCGATAACATGCTACACTACTCTAATGCAAGCAGAAGAGAAGAGTAGGCGATATCTGGTGATCAAGGGGAGGGCTTGCCTGGTTGCTTTCTGGCAAGAGAGAGGTCGTCACAACACCGTAGTCGAACTGGGCAGCAGCGTCGGTCTCGTAGTCTACCGGAGAGAAGAGGGGGAAGAAACAATGAATAACATGTAAACAGATGCATATAGATGCATGACATGACAAGTAACGATGCTAGGCGTGCCCTATCGTGGTATGAGGTGGTACTGGTTAAGGGGGGAAACATCAGAAAGTATTCCCGGTGTTTCGTGTTTTCGGGCAGAGGAGCCGGAGGGGGAAGTTGCAGGTTTGATAGGTTAGGGGTGTGTGGCGGAAGAACGGACTGCGTATCCGGATTCGCCTCGTCGTTCTGAGCAACTTTCATGTTGAAAATATTTTAATCCGAGTTACGGATTAAAAGATATGATTTTTTAAAGATTTTATTAATTTCTGGAATTTAATTAATTAATTATTTAAATCGAAAAAATGAATTTATGACGTCAGCATGAGGTCATGCTGACGTCAGCAGTCAACAGGGTTGACTTGGTCAACCCGACATGTGGGTCCCGGTCGTCATACTCTGTTAGTTAATTAACAGTAGTTAATTAGGTTAATTAGTCATTAGGTTAATTAATCAGGATTAATTAAATTAAATAATTACTTACTTAATCAATTAATTTTATTCATTTTTATTTTTATTAATTATTTTTGTTTAAATTCCCTTTTCCTTTTTCTTTTATTTTAAAAACGTTCTGGGGGGTTGGGGCCCCCATGTCATAGGTAGGGGGTGCCCGGTCGGCCCTAGCCGACCGAGTCAACAGTGTCGGTGGGGGCCTGGGCCCACCGCTGCCCAGGGGTGGCCCCGGGTCGGCCACGTCGGCAGCCGGCGTTGGGGGCTCCGGTGGGCGTTCCGCGGCGGAGGGGGCGCCGGACCTCGCCGGAATCGTCGTCCGGCGGCCAAAAGGGGCCGCGGGTGGGTGCGTTCGAAGGTGGGGAGGACGCCGCGTCCATCGGTGGCAAGGGCACGGCCGGACTCGGTCGGAAAGCAGCCGCGAGCAGCGGAGGCGGCGGGTGATTCGGGTCCGCGTCGAAGCGCCACGGGGACCGGGGCTTGCGACGCTGAGCACCACGGGCTCGGCCTCGTGACCATTTGGTCACCGGGAGGGCGCGGCGACGAGATCCACGACGGGGCGTTCGGTGCGGCGTGCTCGCGGGCCTGGCCGGGCGAGGAGAAGAGAGAGGAGGCCGGGAGCACGTTCCGTGCTCGGTGGCGGGGAGGGTCCGCGAGGGAGGGAGGTGCTGGGGCGGCCGGAGCCAGCGACGGGGGTGGTGGCGCCGGGAGGGGACGAGGGGAGAGAGGGATCGGGGAGAGCTCATGGGGGAACGTGGGGTCTCGAGGTGTCTGGGACGGCTGGGGCGACCGGGCGAGGAGGAGGCGGAGGCGGCCGTCCGGCAGGTTATGGATCCCATGAGGTGGGGTGGGGGTCGGGACGGCCCCGAGGCGACGAGGGCCTTGCGCCGCGCGGCCGGGTCGGGAGGAGGTGAGGACGGGCGTGGTCGCCGCGCCGGGGCGACGGATCGGTCGGCCCGATCCAGATCGCGGGAGGGAGGAGAAGGGGATCGGGGAATGAGGGTGTCGGCTAGGGTTTGCCGACCGGGAGGGATATGGGAGTGAGGGGTGGGCGGGCGGGGTCGGGCTGGCTGGGCAGTGGGCTTGATTGGGCGATGGGGGGTTTTCTCTTTCTCTCCCCCCCACCTTTTTTGTTTTATTTTGCTTTTCTTATTTTTCCTTTTCTGTTTTAATTTATTTAAAATATCCAGACACTTTACAAAAATGTGTGCACCCCACCATAATTAACTTCGTAATATTTGACAACTCCCGAACATTTTAGTTATAATTTTTGAAAACTTTTCATTGCCTTCATAATTTTGTATTTAATTTTTAAACAGTTTTGATTCATCCCGAGATTACCTGCAGTGACAGAGGTGACGTGGCACCATCAACGTGAGATTACTATAGCATGATTATTCGGGCGTTACAAATCTCCTCCACTACAAGAAATCTCGTCCCGAGATTTAGGAGGTAGAAGGAAAGAGTGCGGGGTATTCATCTCGAAGACGATCCTCGCGTTCCTGTGTGGCTTCGTCTTGAGTGATTTGACCACTTTGGACTTTGAGGAACTTGATCGCCTTCCGGCGTGTGCGGCGTTCAGCTTGGTCGAGAAGGCGGACGGATGCTCTTTATAGGAGAGGTCCTGTTGCAATTCGAGCACTTCATGGTCCACTTTGCTCGGATTGGGTCCTTGAAGCAGCGTCGGAGTTGTGACACGTGGAACCCATCGTGAACCCGTGAAAGGTTCGGCGAAGCTCCATTGATATGCCACTTTTCCACGACTTTCCGGAATAGTGAATGGGCCAATATAGCGAGGAGCTAGCTTGCCCTTGATCCCGAAGCGGTGAGCACCCTTCATTGGTGTAACGCGAAGATAGGCCTTTTCGCCAAAGTTGATAGACCATGTCTTTGTGATGACGGTCATAATTACTCTTTTGACGTGATCGAGCAGTCTTGAGATTCTCGCGAATAATGCGGACTTGTTCTTCGCATGTTGGATAATATCCGGACCGAAGAGTGGGCGTTCCCGATTTCGACCCGATTCAGAGGAGTTCGGCACTTTTGTCCATATAACACTTCAAGGGGCCATCTTGAGACTAGCTTGATAGCTATTATTATAAGAGAACTCAGCATACGGAGAGATTCCTCCCACTTCTTGCGAAGGAAATAACACAAGCTCGAAGCATGTCTTCGAGAACTTGGTTGACACGTTCAACTTGCCCTTGTGATTGCGGATGAAACGCGATCGAAAGATAAATGAGTACCCATAGCTTCTTGAAAACTTGCCCAGAATCTCGAAGTGAATAAGCTGCCACGGTCCGAACTGATAACCAGTGGAATACCGTGAAGTGAAACAATTCTGGACATATAGAGCGTTGCAAGCTGACTAGCAGTGATCGTTTCTTTGACCGCCAGAAAATGTGCAACTTTAGAAAGCCGGTCAATGACGACAAGAATAGCATCATTACCTTTCTGCGATTTGGGAAATCCAGTGACGAAGTCCATTTCAACATGGTCCCATTTCCATTCGGGAATAGAGATAGGTTGCAGAGTTCCAAAGAGGCCGTTGATGTTCGCTTTGATACGACAAAGAACGTCACATTCAAAGAACATAACGAGCAATGTCTCGCTTCATATTAGACCACCGTAATCTCTCGATTTAATGTCTTAGTACATCTTGGTGCTACCGGGATGAATAGACAAAGGCGTATCATGAGCTTCTTTCATAACCTTTGGAGTCGATTCAGGTTTGCCCTCTTACTCGGTACCACTAGGCGACCTTTGAAGAATAAGGTGCCGTCGTCATCCACAGTGAAGAATGAGGGTTTTCCTTCTGCGAGATAAAGTTTAATCCTCTCGACTTCATCGTCACATTTCTGTATCCATTTGATGGTGTCCACAAGATCTGGTTTCGCAACCAGGGTATTGAGAGAACCCCGGGAAACAACACGGAGATTCATCTTGCGGAACTCCGGAGGAGGGGGAGCGAGTGCACCCGGAGGAACAATATGGAGGTTCAGCTTTCTGAATTCTTCAACGAGTGAGGGCTGAACTTTGTGAACCTAGAGGTGGTTGCAGTAAGACTTGCGGCTCAAGGCATCAGCCATTACATTAGCCTTGCCTGGTGTATAGGAAATACCCAAATCAAAGTATGCAACAGTCTCCATCCATCGCTGCTGACGGAGGTTCAAGTCTGGCTGAGTAAACAGATACTTCAGACTTTGGTGGTCAGTGAAGATCTCGCAACGATTACCGAGAAGGTAATGTCGCCATCGCTCAAAGGCATGAATGACAAAGACAAGCTCGAGGTCGTGAACTGGGTAGTTCTCTTCGTGAGGGCGTAATTGTCGAGAGGCATAAGCAACCACTTTGCGCTCTTGCATTAGGACACCGCCTAATCCTTGACGGGAAGCGTCGCAGTAAATGACGAAGTCCTTCTTAGTATCAGGAAGAGCTAGCACTGGGGCAGAAGTCAACTTGTCTTTGAGTGCCTGGAAACTTTCCCGACATTTATCATCCATTGGAACTTGACGCCCTTATGCAGCGAGGTTAGTCGGAGGCCTGGCAATCTTGGAGAAGTTCTCGGCGAATCGACGGCAATAGTGGCGTAGACCGAGAAAACTTCGACTTGCTTAACGTTCTTCGGAGGAGTCCAATCGAGAATAGCCTGAACTCGTTCAGGGTTGGCCAACAATACCATCCTTAGAGATGACATGCCCGAGATAGGTTACTTCGGAAGCCAATTCACATTTGGAGAACTTGGCATATAGCTGATGTTCTTGTAGTTTTCCAAAGACAAGACGAAGATGTTCAAAGATGTTCTTCTTCATTCTTGGAAAATATCAGGATATCATCCAGATAAACCACGCATTTAACTTGTCGAGGTAATCCATGAATATATAGTTCATCAAAGCGAGAGAAGGTGGCTGGAGCATTGGTTAAGCCGAAAGACATGACGGTGTACTCGTATGAACCATAACGAGTCACGAATGCGGCCTTTGGGATATCCTCTTCGCGAACACGGATCTGGTGGTAACCCAACCTCAAGTCGAAGTTTAGAGAACACCGATGAACCAGCCAGTTGATCATACAGATCATTGATCCGAGGAAGAGGATACTTATTCGAATGGTAGCTTGATTTATAGGACGGTAGTCTTGGACCAATCGGTTTGTCCCATCCTTCTTCTTGACAAAGAGAGAAGGTGCTCCCCAAGGAGAGCAACTTGGGCGAATGAAACCATCGCGAAGAGACTTGTCGATTTCCTCCTTAAGCTCAAGGAGTTCATGCGGCGGCATCTTGTAGGGTCGCTTGGCTATAGGAGTGGTGCCTGGTTTCAAGTCGATGACGAATTCGACAGCTCTAGCAGGGGGAATCCCTGGAAGTTCTTCAGGAAAGATGTCCGGGAAATTGCGAACGACAGGAATATTTTCAATGCCCTCGAGGGGTGCGGCGTTCAATGCATTCAGTGCATATAGCCTTGCCTCGGCATTTTGCACCAGATGAGCTTGGTAAGTGACTATTTCATCTGAAGGGTGTAGCAGATGGACGGTCTTAGTGGCGCAAACTATAGAAGCAAGATGTCGCCTTAACCAATTCATTCCTGAATGAGGTCAATGCCGCAAGACTTCAAAGATGATGGGTGAGACAAGGAATTCCAGTCCTTCGATTTCAACGGGGACGTCGTTGCAAATCATGGAGGTTCGACATTGGCCCGCGGGGGTGTGTACTAATAGTGAAGCATTCATGTCTTCACTTTTAATGCCATGCATGAATGCAAAATCTTCAGACATGAATGAATGCGATGCACCTGTATCAAATAAAACGCATGCTGGTACTGAATTTACGAGAAGTGTACCCATCACAGTAGCAGGCTGGTCCTGAGCTTCGTTCAGATCAACGTGGTTGGCCTGAACTCGACCATAGGGCTTGGCATTGTTGTTGCCGGGCTGGTTGCTTCCACGGCCAGTCGCAGGAAGGGCCAGCTAATTCTGGTTCTGGTTGCATTCTCTAGCACGGTGCCCTGGTTGTCCACACCTGAAGCACAAACCATTATTGGGAGTGGGAACATGAGCTTGGGGTGGTGGAGCTGGAAGCTTTGGCTGCCTAGTTGGAGTAGGCAGACGAGGTGCAGCATAGCTTTGCCTTGGGGCCGGTGCATTCGGCTGGTACATGCTGTTGGCAATCCATATCTTGCGCTTCTACGAGGACGGGCTCAAGATGAGCCCGTGTCACGGCTATGCTCGTTAGAGCTCTGGTATTCCTGCAAACCAGTTTCGACATTGATAGCTTTGTTCACCAAGGTGGCGAAATCAGCAAAGTCGTGCACTAGAAGTGCGAGCTTGATGTCGCCTTGAAGGCCGTCACGGAACTTCTCTTGTATGCGTGCATCGCTTGCAATATCCTCTTGACATAGCGAGACAAGTCCAGGAACTCGCCGATAAGCTTCAACAGTCTTGTTGCCTTGGGTGAGGTTATGGAACTCACGCTTCTTCCGGTCCATGACCCCTTGAGGGATGAAGCGGGCACGGAAGGCAGCTTGG
Source organism: Aegilops bicornis (assembly GCA_021605145.1). Classification (NCBI taxonomy): domain Eukaryota; kingdom Viridiplantae; phylum Streptophyta; class Magnoliopsida; order Poales; family Poaceae; genus Aegilops; species Aegilops bicornis. The sequence goes on along the minus strand of CM038673.1, from coordinate 394,811,723 downwards.
AAGTCTGGCCAGGTGATGAGTGTTCCAACTGGCAGAGTACGCCTGTGGCTGTCCCACCATTGAGCTGCGGGTCCCTTCAGGAAGAAGGAAGCAAAAGTGACATAGCTGGCAGGGGCTACATCAGCAGACTCCATCTCATAGGTGATGTCACGGAGCGATCCATCAAAGATCCAAATACTGGGTTGAGCTGCGGTACACACCGGGTTCGAGCGTATGAAATCCTGCAGAGTTGTTGTGTTTGGCTGCTGGTTCATATTGGGCGAGGAAACCGAGCCATCATGTTCTCCATGAACTAGCGATTCATCTCAAGCTGTTGGATCACACCAGCCATGTACTCAAAGCGGTGGTGGGAAGTTGCCACCACGACCACGACCAGCTGGTCTAACCATCCTGCTAATATATAACAGGGGTAGTTCAGCATTTGAGAAATTATGCAAAGGACAAGAATCATTCATGATGAAACATGCATAATGAAAGCAGCACGATAGAAACCACTTAGTAGTCGGCATATCTTACAAAAGGGATCATGCATAGAGTTCGGTACACAGAGTTCAGTACATAGACTAAGACATCATAGGCGGCACGCAGGCTCGCGGCGAATGCATCTAACACTAACAAGCAGGCCTACATCAGTCCCACGCGGTACTGCGGAGGTAGCTGTAGCCTGAAAGTTGGTAGTGTGGCAGCGGATAGTCCTCCACGTCAGTGACCTGGGGGTCGTGGATACTCTGGTGCTGTACCCGACGCTCAGGTGGTAGAAGAGGACCAAGTGTGGGAGTGTAGCCTCCCACATCTGGCCAACCGACACCCTGGGGCATCACGGTCCTGGCTGGGTAGATCGCAGAACGCGGCAGCTCTCTGGATCGGACAAAGGGGTGCAGTAGTGTCAGAGCACGGTAAAGGTGCTGACGGGTGATGTACAACTCGTGGCGAAGAGCTCGGTTAGCTCGATCCAGCCCATCAGCATGCAGAACAAAGTTCGATTGTAGAAGGGCTCTCTGGTGACGATGGAGTAGGCAGCAGTGTAGTAACCCTCTCACCAACATCGGACACGATAGCAATGTGCACGAAGGGGAGGTGTCCAACTCCGATACTCTCCACGAAGACGTGTCGAGCAGCATAAGCAGCATCGTGAACTGCCATATCGATAGTCACCCCAACACCATGTGCGGTGTGCAAAGACGATGGTGGAGTCATACTCCCGAGAGTAGAGGTGGACGATGGCTCGGCATCGCTCCTGGTTAAATTCTGGTACTCCTCAAAGGCGGTGTACTTTCGGGGTGCCAACGATAACCCAGATAGGTCATCATCTCTGCTAGCACCGCAGGTGATCCCGAGGCACCAATGGCCGTCGTGTGGCGCACGACCTGCCTCGTGGGTTCCATCTGAAACAAAGACGTTTCAAAGGAGTCAAATGACAAAGTGTGGAAATTGATCAAAATACAATTCCAAGAAACAACTATGGCTTTATCCAACTTTGGGGTGAATGTGGTCACGGGATCCTAGTGTTAGTTAGTAAAATCGTTTAACCCGAGTAGAAGAGAGTTCAGAGTCCCAGAGTAAAGGTCGAGGAGTAAAAGATCCTAGTACCACCCGATGGCGACGTGGGCCCGTAAGGCTCACAGCCAAGTTAGTAAAAGTTTTTGCAATGTCTAGACTCGACTTCGGCCAAGGAGTGTGGAAGGGGGATTCCACAGCAGTCGGCTCGATACCAACTTCAGGACGCTTCGATTTAATCAGACACTAATCATGCACGCAAACGTGTACTATCAAGATCATGGACTCACGGGAAGATAGCACAACACAACTCTACAAATAAAATAAGTCATACAAGCATCATAATACAAGCCAGGGGCCTCGAGGGATCGAATACAAGTGCTCGATCATAGACGAAGTCAGCGGAAGCAACAATATCTCGAGTACAGACATAAGTTAAACAAGTTTGCCTTAAGAAGGCTAGCACAAACTGGGATACAGATCGAAGAGGAGCAGGCCTCCCGCCTGGGATCCTCCTAAGCTACTCTCGGTCGTCGCCGGGCTGCACGTAGTAGTAGGCACCTCCAGTAGTAGTAGTCGCCATCGACATGGCGTCGCCCCTGGGCTCCATCGTGCATTTGCAGCAATCGTGTAGAGAGAGGGGGAAAAGGGGGAACAAGGCAAACGTGAGAACTCATCCAAAGTACTCGCAAGCAAGGAGCTACACTACATATGCATGGATATATGTGTAAAGGGCCATATCAGTGGACTGAACTACAGAATGCCAGAATAAGAGGGGAAAGCTAGTCTTAGCGAAGACTACGCTTCTGGTCACCTGTCTTGCAACAGGTAGAGGAGGGTAGGTTGAAGTCCTCCAAGTAACATCACATAGCAATAATCCTACCCGCGATCCCCTCCTCATATCCCCGAGAGAGCGACCACCGGTTGTATCCGCACTTGGAAGGGTGTGTTTTATCAAGTATCCGGTTCTAGTTGTCATAAGCTCAAGGTACAACTCCAAGTCGCCCTGTTATCAAGATCACGGCTATTCAATAGATTAACTTCACTGCAGGGTGCACCATCTTACCCAACACGTTTGATCCCATTTGGCCGACACACTTTCCGAGTCATGCCCGGCCGCGGAAGATCAACACGTCGCAGCCCCACCTAGGCACAACAGAGAGGCCAGCACGCCGGTCTAAACCTAAGCGCGCAGGGGTCTGGGCCCATCGCCCTGAGCACACCTGCACGTTGCGAGGGCGGCCGAAAGCAGACCTAGCCTAGTGGCGTTCCAGTCCAATTCGGTAGCCGCCTCGTCACGACGTCTCAAGTGCTTCACTGATACCACGACGCCGAAAGTGCCCATATCTTTCCCACGTGGTTGGTTAGTGCGTATAAGCTCAGAGCCAACTCGGATCAAATACCAAGATCTCGTTAAGCATGTTAAGTATCCACGAACGCCGAACAGGCTGTGCCCACCTCTCTCCTAGGCGGTCTCAACTCGCCTGTCGCCTCCGCCTCAAAGATCCACTCATGGTGCTCCACCACCGACCCGACTTTAGTCACCACATGTATCATGTATAAGTATATAGTATATACCCGTGATCAACTCCCGGGTGATCACGGCCCGATAGTATAGCACGGCAGACGGACAAGAATGTAGGGCCACAGATGAAAGTACTAGCATCCTATACTAAGCATATAGGATTGCAGGTAAGGTAACAATAGTGGTAACAAGGACAGGCTATGCAGCAAAGATAGGAGTATCTTAAAAGCGGTAACATGCTACACTACTCTAATGCAAGCAGATAGAGAAGAGTAGGCGATATCCGGTGATCAAGGGGGGGCTTGCTGGTTGCTCTGGCAAGAGAGGGGTCGTCAACACCATAGTCGAACTGGGCAGCAGCAGCGTCGGTCTCGTAGGCTACCGGAGAGAAGAGGGGGAAGAAACAATGAATAACATGTAAAAAGACGCATATAGATGCATGACATGACAAGTAACGATGCTAGGCGTGCCCTATCGTGGGTATAAGGTGGTACTTGGTTAAGGAAACATCCGGAAAGTATTCGGTGTTTCGTGATTTCGCGAGAGGAGCGGAGGGGAAAGTTGCATGTTTGATAGGTTAGGGGTGTGTGGCGGAAGAACGGACTGCGTATCCGGATTCGCCTCGTCATTCTGAGCAACTTTCATGTTGAAAATATTTTAATCCGAGTTAGGATTAAAAGATATGATTTTTTTAAAGATTTTATTAATTTCTGGAATTTAATTAGTTAATTATTTAAATCGAAAAAATGAATTTATGACGTCAAAGATGAGGTCATGCCGACGTCAAGAATCAACAGGTTGACTTGGTCAACCCGACATGTGGGTCCCGATGCGTCATACTCATTAGTTAATTAACTTGAGTTAATTAGGTTAATTAGTCATTAGGTTAATTAATCATGATTAATTAAATTAGTTAATTACTTAATTAATTTATTAATTATATTCATTTTTATTTTTATTAATTATTTTTGTTTAAATTCCCTTTCCCTTTTTCTTTTATTTTAAAAACGTTCTGGGGGGTTGGGGCCCCCATGTCATAGGCATGGGGGGCCTGGCCACTTAGTGATCGAGTCAACAGTGTCGGCGGGGGCCTCTGCCCACTACCGCTGTCAGCGGTGGCCCTCGGTCGGCCACGCCGGCAGCCGGCTGGGGGCTCAGTGGGCATTCCAAGCGGAGGGGGCGCCGACCTCGCCGGAATCCGTCGTCCGTGCCAAAAGGGGCCGCGGTGGGTGCGTTCGAAGGTGGGAGGACGCCAAGGCTCATCGGTGATGGGGCACGGCCGGACTTCGGCCGGAAACGGCGCCGGCGAAGCGGAGGCAGCTGGGTGATTCGGTCCGGTCGGAAGCGCCACGGGGGCCGGGGAGGGGCTTGCGCGACGCTATGAGCACCACGGGCTCGACCCCGTGACCATTTGGTCACCGGGAGGGCGCCGGCGACGAGATCCACGACGGGGGGCGTTCGGGTGCGGCGTGCTCGCCGGGGCCGCGGCTCGGGCGAGGAGAAGAGAGAGGGAGGCCGGGGAGCACGTTCCCGTGCTCGGTGGCGGGGGAAGGGTCCGGCGAGGGAGGGGAGGTGCGCGGGGGGCGGCCGGAGCCGGCGACGGGGGGGGGGGGGCGGTGGTGGCGCTCGGGAGGGGGACGAGGGGAGAGAGGGGATCGGGGGAGAGCTCACGGGGGTACGTGGGGTCTCGAGGTGTCCTGGGACGGCCTGGGGCGCACGGCGAGGAGGAGGGCGGGAGGCGGCCGTCTGCTGCGGATCCGGCGAGGTGGGGTGGGGCTCGGGACGGCCCGAGGCGACGAGGGGCCTTTGCGCCTCTTGGCCGGTCGGGGAGGAGGGGAGGAGGTGAGGACGGGGCGGCGGGTCGCCGGCGTCGGGGGGGGGGGGCGACGGGATCGGTCGGCCCCGATCCAGATCGGCGGGGAGGGGAGGAGAAGGGGATCGGGGGGGAATGAGGGTGTCGGCTAGGGTTTGCCGACCGGGACGGGATATGGGAGTGAGGGTGGGCGGGCCAGGCTGGCTGGCTGGGCCAGTGGGCTTGGCCCAGTTGGGCCGATGGGGGTTTTCTTTCTCTCCCCCTTTTTTGTTTTATTTTGCTTTTCTTATTTTTCCTTTTCTGTTTTAGTTTATTTAAAATATCCAGACACTTTACAAAAATGTGTGCACCCCACCATAATTAACTTTGTAATATTTGACAACTCCCGAACATTTTAGTTATAATTTTTGAAAACTTTTCATTGCCTTCATAATTTTGAATTTAATTTTTAAACAGTTTTGATTCATCCCGAGATTATCTACAGTGACAGAGGTGACGTGGCACCATCAACGTGAGATTACTGTAGCATGATTATCCGGGCGTTACATTCGGATTTGTGCCTTCAAAGTTGTTGATTTTTATGGCACCGAAACGATAGACCTCCTCGATAACGTAAGGACCTTCCCATTTAGAGAGGAGTTTTCCTGCAAAAAATCTTAAACGAGAGTTGTATAGCAAAACATAGTCACCTACATTAAACTCACGCTTTTGTAGCCTTTTGTCATGCCATCTTTTAACTTTTTCTTTAAACAGTTTGGCATTCTCATAGGCCTCGGTTCTCCATTCATCAAGTGAGCTAATGTCAAATAGTCTCTTCTCACTGGCAAGTTTGAAATCATAATTGAGCTCTTGAATGGCCCAATATGCCTTATGTTCTAGTTCGAGAGGTAAGTGACATGCTTTTCCATAAACCATTTTATATGGAGACATACCCATAAGATTTTTATATGCAGTTCTATAGGCCCATAATGCATCATCAAGTTTTTTGGACCAATTCTTTCTAGATCTATTAACAGTCTTTTGCAAAATTAATTTAATCTCCATGTTAGTTAGTTCTACTTGACCAATAGATTGTGGATGGTATGGAGATGCAATTCTATGATTAACATCATACTTAGCAAGCATTTTAGGAAAAGCACCATGAATAAAATGTGAACCACCATCAGTCATTAAATATCTAGGGACTCCAAACCTCAGAAAAATAACTTCTTTAAGCATCTTAATAGAGTTGTTATGATCAGCACTACTAGTTGGAATTGCTTCTACCCATTTAGTAACGTAATCAACAACAACCAAAATATGTGTATCCCCGTTGGAGGAAGGAAACGGTCCCACATAATCATATCCCCAAACATCAAATGGTTCAATAACAAGTGAATAGTTCATAGGCATTTCTTGACGTCTACTAATATTACCAATTCTTTGACATTCATCACAAGACAAGACAAACTTACGGGCGTCCTTGAAAAGAGTAGGCCAATAAAAACCGGATTGCTATATCTTATGTGCAGTTCTATCTCCAGCGTGGTGTCCTCCATATGCCTCGGAGTGACACTTGCGTAGGATCTGTTCATGTTCATGCTCAGGTACACAACGTCTAATAACACTATCTACTCATTTATAAAGGTGTGGGTCATCCCAGAAGTAATGTCGAAAATCATAGAAAAACTTTTTCTTTTGCTGATATGTGAAACTAGGTGGTATAAATTTAGCAACAATGTAATTAGCATAATCAGCATACCATGGAGCAGTACGAGAAGCATTTATGATAGCTAATTGTTCATCATAAAGCTATCATCAATAGGTAGTGGGTCATCAAGAACATTCTCTAACCTAGACAAGTTGTCTGCAACGGGGTTCTCAGCTCCCTTTCTATCAATAATATGCAAATCAAATTATTTTAGCAAGAGAACCCATCTAATAAGTCTAGGTTTAGCATCTTTCTTTTCCATAAGATATTTAATAGTAGCATGATCAGTGTGAACAGTTACTTTAGAATCAACAATATAAGGTCTGAACTTATCACAAGCAAATACAACTGCTAAAAATTCCTTTTCAGTAGTAGCATAATTTCTTTGGGCACTGTCTAGAGTTTTACTAGCATATTGGATAACATTTAATTTCTTATCAACTCTTTGTCCTAGAACAACACCTACAGCATAATCACTAGCATCACACATAATTTCAAAGGGTAAATTCCAATCAGGTGGCTGAACAATAGGTGTAGAAGTCAATGCTTTCTTAAGTATTTCAAATGCTTCTACACAATCATCATCAAAGACAAAAGGAACATCTTTTTGTAAAAGATTAGTTAGAGGCCTAGAAATTTTTGAGAAGTCTTTAATGAACCTCCTATAAAAACCGGCATGACCAAGAAAACTTATTATACCTTTAATGTCCTTAGGACACGACAACTTTTCAATAGCATCAACTTTAGCTTTATCAACTTCAATACCTCTTTCATAAATTTTATGCCCCAAGACAATACCTTCATTAACCATAAAGTGGCACTTCTCCCAATTCAAGACAGGATTAGTTTCTTCACATCTCTGCAAAACTCGATCAAGGTTGCTTAAGCAATCATCAAAAGAAGTTCCATACACGGAGAAATCATCCAGGAAAACCTCAACAATCTTTTCACAAAAAATCAAAGAATATAGCAGCCATACATCTTTGTAAGGTAGCAGGTGCATGCATAAACTAAAAGACATACGTCTATAAGCAAAGGTACCGAAAGGGCAAGTAAAAGTGGTCTTTTCTTGATCCTCTTTTGACACAGGTATTTGAGAGAAACCAGAATAACCATTTAGAAAGCAAAAATGTGTATGTTTGGATAATCTTTCAAGCATTTGATCAATAAAAGGTAAATGGTAATGATCCTTTTTAGTATCTTTATTTAGTTTATGAAAATCAATTACCATTATATAACCTGTAATAATTCTTTGTGGGATCAATTCATCTTTATCATTAGGAACAACAGTAATACATCCCTTCTTAGGGACACAATGGACAGGACCTACCCAATCGACTATCAAAGAACGGGATAAATTATACCTGCCTCCAGAAGCTTTAGTATTTATTTTCTTACCACTTCTTTCATCTTAGGATTTAACCGTCGTTGGTGATCAACAACCGGTTTAGCGTGTTTCTCCAATTTTATTTTGTGCTGCCATAGAGTGGGACTAATGCCCTTAAGGTCATCCAGAGTATATTCAATAGCAGCACGGTGCTTCTTTAGAGTTTTCAATAATTTCTCTTCTTCCTGCTCTGAAAGATTAGCACTAATAATAACAGGATATATCTTCTTTTCATCAAGATAAGCATATTTAAGAGTATCAAGTAATGGTTTAAGCTCAAACACGGGATCACCTTGGGTGGAGGAGGATCCCCTAGAATTTCAATAGGCAAGTTGTGTTTCAAAATAGGTCCCTGTTTAAAGAATACTTCATCTATTTCCCTTCTTTTAGTCATAAACATATCATTTTCATGGTCTAACAAATATTGTTCTAAATGATCATTAGGAGGCACGACAATGGAAGGAAGACCAATAATTTCATCTTTACTAGGCAATTCTTTATCATGGGGTTGTCTATGAAATTTAGCAAAATTAAAATCATGAGACATATCCCCTAAACCAATAGTAACAACATCCTTTTTGCAATCTATCCTAGCATTAACAGTATTCAAGAAGGGTCTACCAAATATAATGGGACAAAAGTCATCTTGTGGGGAACCAAGAACAAGAAAATCAGTAGGATATTTAAATTTCCCACACAAGACTTCAACATCTCTAACGATCGCAACTGGTGAAATAGTATCTCTATTGGCAAGCTTAATTGTAACATCAATACCTTCTAACTCAGCAGGTGCAATATCATGCATAATTTCTTCGTATAAAGAATGAGGTATTTTACTCGCACTAGCACCCATATCACATAAGCCATGATAGAAATGATCTCCCAATTTAACAGAAATAACAGGCATGCCTACAACAGGTCTATGTTTATTTTTAGTATCAGGTCTAGCAATTCTAGCAGCTTCATCACAGAACTAAATAACATTCCCATCAATATTATCAACCAGGAGATCTTTAACCATAGCAATACTAGGTTCAACTTTAATTTGCTCAGGGGGTGTAGGTGTTCTAGTATTACTCTTACGAACCACAATTGAAGCTTTAGCATGATCCTTTATTTTAGCAGGGAAAGGTGGTTTCTCAATATATGCGGTAGGAACAATAGGGTCAACATTGTAAGTGATAGTCTTTTATTCAACTTAAATAGGTTCAACTACTTTTACTTCATTGGGAGGATGATATTTAAACCACTTCTCCTTAGGAAGATCAACATGAGTAGCAAATTATTCACAGAAAGAAGCTACTATCTCAGAGTCAAGTCCATATTTAGTGCTAAATTCACCGAAAACATCGGTATCCATAAAAGATTTAACACAATCAAACTTAGGTGTTATACCTGACTACTTACCTTCGTCGAGTTCCCAATATTCAGAGTTGCGTTTAATTCTTTCCAATAAATCCCATTTGAATTCAATAGTCTTCATCATAAAAGAACTAGTACAAGAAGTATCGAGCATGGAGCGATTATTGAGAGAAAGCCGAGCATAAATTTTTTGAATAATAATTTCTCTTGAGAGCTCATGATTGGGGCAGGAATATAACATTGACTTAAGCCTCCCCTAAGCTTGAGCGATGCTTTATCCTTCGTGAGACCAAAAATTATATATATAATACGATCACGATGAACCAGATGCATAGGATAAAACTTTTGATGAAATTCCAATTTCAATCGGTTGTAGTTCCATGATCCAATATCATCGCATAGCGTAAACCATGTCAATGCCTTTCCCTTAAAATATAAAGGGAAGACCTTCTTCTTGATAACATCTTCGGGCATACCTATAAGCTTAAATAATCCACAAACTTAGGTGCAAATTGGGATGTAATGTTCCATCTCCTGTAAAAGGATTAGCTAGCAGTTTCTCTATCATACCTGAAGGAACTTCAAAGTAAACATTTTCAGTAGTTTCAGTAGGTTGAGGAGCAACTCTTTTCTCTACTGGTCGGGGTGAAGATACCCCGAACAAGCCCCTCAAAGGATTACTTTCCATAGTAACAAGTGACAGTAAATTTCAGCACACTATATAAATTTTTCCGTACCAAATTCCACTTACCAAAGGCGCTTCACTCCCTGGCAACAGCGCCAGAAAAGAGTCTTGATGACCCACAAGTATAGGGGATCTATCATAGTCTTTTCGATAAGTAAGAGTGTCGAACCCAACGAGGAGCAGAAGGAAATGATAAGCAGTTTTCAGTAAGGTATTCTCTGCAAGCGCTGAAATTATCGGTAATACATAGTTTTATGATAAGGTAATTCGTAACGGGTAACAAGTAACAAAAGTTAAGAAGGTGAAGAAAGGTGGCCCAATCATTATTGTAGCAAAAGACAAGCCTGGACAAACTCTTATATAAAGGAAAACGCTCCCAAGGACACATGGGAATTATCGTCAAGCTAGTTTTCATCATGCTCATATGATTCGCGTTCGTTACTTTGATAATTTGATATGTGGGTGGACCGGTGCTTGGGTACTGACCTTCCCTGGACAAGCATCCCACTTATGATTAACCCGTCTTACAAGCATCCGCAACTACAAAAGAAGTATTAAGGTAAACCTAACCATAGCATGAAACATATGGATCCAAATCAGACCCTTACGAAGCAACGCATAAACTAGGGTTTAAGCACATCACTCTAGCAAACCATCATCTACTTATTACTTACCAATTCCTTCCTCTAGGCCCAAATAATGGTGAAGTGTCATGTAGTCGACGTTCACATAACACCACTAGAGGAAAGACAACATACATCTCATCAAAATATCGAACGGATACCAAATTCACATGACTACTTATAGAAAGACTTCTCCCATGTCCTCAGGAACAAACGTAACTAATCAAAAATCATATTCATGTTCATAATCAGAGGGGTATTAATATGCTTAAAGGATCTGAACATATGAATAAACCAACTAGCATCAACTACAAGGAGTAATCAACACCACTAGCAACCCACAAGTACCAATCTGAGGTTTTGAGACAAAGATTGGATACAAGAGATAAACTAGGGTTTGAGATGAGATGGTGATGGTGAAGATGTTGATGGAGATTGACCCCCTGTTGATGAGAGGATCGATGGTGATGACGATGGTGATGATTCCCCCCCCCCCCCCGGAGGGATGTTTCCCCGGCAGAACAGCTCCGCCGGAGCCCTAGATTGGTTTCGCCAGGTTCTGCCTCGAGAAGGCGGCGCTTCGTCCCGAAAGCTTCCCTCTTATTTTTTCCAGGGCGAAAGACTTCATATAGCAAAAGATGGGCAACGGAGGCCTGCCAGGGGGCCCATGAGGCAGGGGCGCTCCCAGAGGGGTAGGGCGCGCCTGACGGTGTCCTGGACTAGGGGGTACTCGCCACGTCATCTCCCGATCTGTTAGATTGGGCCGAGGACCCCCATGGCCGTATACTCATGGGCCAGTCCGGACAGTTGCCGCATACAAGGAAGATTCCACAAGACTTGGCGATCAAGACAAGGACTCCTCCCCACCGGTGTATTCGGCTAGGACTCTTGTTATCCTAGGCCTCTGGTGCATTATATAAACCGAGACCAGACTAGTCGATAGAGATATACGACAATCATACCATAGGCTAGCTTCTAGGGTTTAGCCTCTATGATCTCGTGGTAGATCAACTCTTGTAATATTCATATCATCAAGATCAATCAAGCAGGAAGTAGGGTATTACCTCCATCGTGAGGGCCCGAACCTGGGTAAACATTGTGTCCTTTGCCTCCTGTTACCATCCGCCTTAGACGCACAATTCGGGACCCCCTACCCGAGATCCACCGGTTTTGACACCGATATTGGTGCTTTCATTGAGAGTTCCGCCGTGTGTTCGGCAAAAGGTCGATGGCTCGCGTGCAGATCAACTACGACTCCGGCATCTTCGTCACCAGCCCGACTGGTCACCTTGGCTGGACCAAGGACTATGCCCTACCTCCGATCGTCATGTTCGGATGAGGACCTTCATCAACATAAACTCCAATCTCTATCAAGATCATGGAGGAATCATCCAGGGAGCCCGGGGGCTCAACGTCAACATTGCCCTCGGGCGACCGCGCTGTTTTTCTGGACAGCGAACCTGTATCCGCCGCCACCGCCTCCTCAAGCGTCGTTTTAATGATTGCTTTGGTGGAATTGTGCAGAATTGAGTCTACAACAACCATGGAAAATTTCGTCGAGTTCCAATGGAGGAATCTCTAGCAATCCGCGATATACTGGAGCCCTGTCAAATCTGGACGGGAATCTGGACGAGTTTAGGGTGTGGTGTCCAGCTTCTAGCTCGGATGTCCTTTGGAAGATCCAACCGTTGATCAGCTGCGGAATTCCTATATCTACCACCTCTCAAAATTTCAGCTCGATCCGACCGTCCAAACTCCGGGAACCTTTCGATTAGTCATCACTTTCCGGATCTGTTTTCTGCGCGAAAACGAATCTGACCCAAACTCATCTTTTTTATGAACGGGATTTCGGACATCCTTTTTGAAGGAAGTTTTGTATGGGGTATTTTATTTTTTTCCCGAACACATCCCACTAACTGTAAAATCTTTTGAACATGATCTTCACAATCATGCTGGTGTCAAACCAGTCCGGCAATATTACTTCAAGGCTGCCGACTTGCGCTAGACACGTCGTCGCTTTGTTGAGCCGAGCTCAACTTCTTCGGATAATCATCTCGGCAAGCCGAACAAGAGTTCGGCATCGCGAAGGATAAATCATCACCAAAATCGCCGCCCCATGGATTACACGGAGCGGGCACACCGGCATCGCCGCACGGTCGCTTCATCAAGCCGGCATTGACCACGTCACGACCTGCATCGGCAGGGCCGCACTGTTGGTTCTTCAAGCCGGTGTCCATCATGCCGACCTACTTCGACTCATCGGCTGCCATCGAGGCTTCGACATCTTGGCTGGACCGGGGGCTTCGCCATCTCTTCATCAACCTATAATCCGGAGACTTCGGCGTCACTAGCCGACCAGCTCCATCACGTTAGTTGGACCGAGGGCTTTGCCTCGGCGAGCCAACCTTTGCCAGCATCGCCACGCCATCGCTTTATCGCTCATTAGACAATGGGTGTGCGGATCGAGTCCCAATTTTGGGAATCACCTCTCTTTGGATTGCTACAACAATAAACCAGGTGCTATTAATCCTAGTATTTTTTGCTTGTTTGGGTTCATTTTTCCCAAGGAATTATTACTCTGGTTTGCCCATCATATGTACACAGTTCTATCAAATGGTGGCCGCATTAACGACAGTCGCATGGTGGTTCGGCCAGTTTCCGTACATAGTCCGGCGAATGTCGCATCCAGAACTCGGACCGACCTATGAATTCAGGCTTTTTCACACCTTTACCGCATCACGCCGACGCCCTGCATCGACATTGACTTCGGCGCCAGGCCATATCTCTTCTATTACTCACTTTGCATAAATTATTTATTATGCAACAATTTTTTTAATTATTATTATTACTATTATCTCCGGTTTGCACTGTTTTTGTGTATGCGGAAAATGATCCAGCCGGACTATATCTTTTGGCGTCACCTCGGCTGGACGGGGGGCTTCGTCAACACTTCATTACCCCATGCCAGGGACTTCGGCATCATGCTGCCGACCTGCATTGACCGTGCTATGTCACCACTTCGGAGTGCCGAGCTCTTTGCTCCACCACCTCGGGACCAGCTTGGGGGATGGAACCTTGTCTGCATCAAGCTCGGACCGCATCATCAATACTGAACACATTAACCAGCTAAGTTGCCTTCATGCTCAATGTTTTAAATTTTTAACTTGTGTTCGGTTCGACCAAGCATTATACTTTTTTGGAAAAAAGTTGCTTGTAAATTTTTTTCCTTGTCCAAACTTTGTTTGTGACGGACAAATTCAAATACCCAGATTACTTGGGGGCTCCCTTGCTAGAGCTTTTCCTCTTGCATATGATTATACTTATGCAACCGTTAGTTCGTTGTTCGTGTATTATGCCACAATATGCACCATATTGACCTAAGTGATTTGCATGCTGGGTTGCCTTGCTCCTGTGTTTACCCTACGTTCCCGATTGTTCGGCTAGGTAGTAAAGGGAGCACCTCTGCGATTGTCACGATCGGGTCACCCGAGCCGGACCTCAGACTGGGTGAAGCCGAAAGCTAGTGCTCTTACTGTTTTTAATTATGGTCGGCACACAACGGAACTCATGAGTAAAAAAAATCTATTGCATAAGTCTCATAGTAGCAATGAGCAACCGAAGAAAGGTATCGGTGGGGGTACTATTTTCTTCGAAGATGCTTCTTACACTTCGTTCGTAATATAGCATAAGTTCCCTGAGCACGCTTTGTCTGTTACAGCCTTATGGCCTGATTGCCTGGTTATCGAAAAACACCATCGATATTCTCGACAGGTGGAGTACATAACACTTTTCGGCCTTTTGACCGAAGAGGGAGAAGCCGACGGCCGGTTAAGACGCGTTTAAAGTTTGGGTGAACATACATATGATATAAGTACTTCGGTACACACAATCATTCTTTTACCCAAGTCACTTGGGGGCTCTTAAGTTTATTTGAGCCGTTTTATATTAAGTGTTTTCTTCTTGTTCGTTGCAAAGTCTTTTTTCTATCACTCCTTTCTCGATGCAAGTGTGTGGTCAATAGCCGGATAGCCTTTCTTCTCTCGAGTGCAGTTTGCTAAACTAGCCTCGGAGAAGCACTCCGCCTTCGGGATAAGGAGGTTAAAGACGTAGGCTGACCCGCTTGAAGTCTTGAGATAGGATGTGTCATTATAAAGCACGACAGGAAACACAATTTTCTTTTTCTAAGTCCAATTTTTGATTTGGCACCGAACACTTGATTTAGTTCGGACATCCAGTTTTTACTAAAGTTTTTTTTGGTTTTTCAAGCCTATGGCACTTTTAAACTATTTGTGCGATTCCAGCATTAGTCTTGCAGTGCAACGCCGGACACCTTTAGGGATTCGGCAAAAACATTCTCGGATATCGCCATATATGCATCGATTTCGAATTGTGTCTTCGGTCAATAGTTGGGTTACCCAGCTCCTGTTCTTGCCTCCTATGTTCAGCTTTGTTCGGCTAGGTGTGCAAAGGGAGAACCACCGCGATTGTGCTTCCAGCTCGCATGGTTAAGCACCTCAGTGGAGAAAGCCAAAAACTGACTGTCACAATAGGCGTAAACTGGTCAACGATCCGATGACTATGTTGAATGACGGTCCGTTCATAACATTGGCCGATGTGTTTACGGCTTGACCTCGGATGTCGCCGAACACTAACCGGGGGCTCATAGCTAGCTTCCCCAGTTTAAATCTCCTCTGACTAAGCGAAAGTTATAAAGCCCGCATATCTGATTGCCTCGTTTCCGCTAACACAACCGCCTTGGCACCGAGGCGTCGGCTAAGGGTTGTTTTGTTAGTGCGGAAACACCAATGTAGTATCTACCAAGGAGTAGAAGCCGACGATGGGCCACTTTCAACTGATAAACGGTCGCAATGGAGTCAAAATAATGATGTAAAGTACTTGGATACATAGAATCATTACACATAATATGTGATTTTACTCTGGACATCGATCCTTAATTCAGCCACCCGTGCCCACATTAAGGCTTGGGGGCTACTGGGCTCCGTGCTCATTATTTATAAATATTAAAGGGGCACATCGATCCCCTGATCTAGTGTTGCCACCCGACCAGTGTCTCGGGGGCTACTGCATTGCTTATTCAATGCAGAGAATTCAAAGTGCTCAGTGTTCGGCTTGACCGAACTATGCGCATACATGTCTTCGGACAATAATAGGTACCATATGGACCTATCCGACGTCAAGCTAGTATATTGCGGCGACTTCTCACGACCCTCTCTCAGGGGCCCATTCGCCGATCACTATTATCTCTAATATATTACACTACGTTTTTATTCCTATGTATGCTGCCGAGCTAGGAGTTGATCCTCAGGCCGATTTCAAGCATCTACCTGAGTCTCAGGGGCTACTGGGAACAACGGTTTTATGCTTTCCTTCAGGTGCATCTCGGGTTTTAGACTGATAGACACCTTGAGGGATACTGGCTATATATCTCGGCAGAGGATAAACCGCACCGATTAAAAATATTCACAAAAATCAGCTCATGGTCGGGGTGGTGCACCACCTCGGAGGCAGTCCGGCATAAAGCTCGGGCGCCAGCGACTAGCTCCATAAAGGGCATTTTCGGCATTAAGCTCGGCTAAGCTCCTTCAACTTTTTTGAACCAAGACATCTTGGATACAATCCGGCATTGGAGCTCTGATACAGTCCGGCGTATGAGCTTGGACACAGTCCGGCATTGGTGCTCGGCTGCAAAAGATGCCTCGAATGCAGTCCGGCGTTAGAGCTCAAGAAGAGGACACCGCCTCCGGAACAACTTCAAACCCGAGGTGAGGCATAAAAATAACAAGGCATTGATAAAGGCCAGAAACTTAAAGGGGCTCCTCGGATGCCCGACGTGTAAACTCTTCGGATGCACTTCGGCGATCCTCGAGATCGAAGATGAGAAGATTTGTTGAGCCAGTTTTCAAGACGACGACCGAAGATGAAGAACAGTTCAGAAGAATCGAGGAGTGTTCCTAACTTGAAGACTGGTTCAGGGGGCTACTGACGGTGTACTGGACTAGGGGGTACTCGCCACGTCATCTCCCGATCTGTTAGATTGGGCCGAGGACCCCCATGGCCGTATACTCATGGGCCAGTCCGGACAGCTGCCACATACAAGGAAGATTCCACAAGACTTGGCGATCAAGACAAGGACTCCTTCCCACCGGCGTATTCGGCTAGGACTCTTGTTATCCTAGGCCTCTGGTGCATTATATAAACCGAGGCCAGGCTATTCGATAGAGATATACGACAATCATACCATAGGCTAGCTTCTAGGGTTTAGCCTCTACGATCTTGTGGTAGATCAACTCTTGCAATATTCATATCATCAAGATCAATCAAGCAGGAAGTAGGGTATTACCTCCATCGTGAGGGCCCGAACCTGGGTAAACATTGTGTCCCTTGCCTCTTGTTACCATCCGCCTTAGACGCACAGTTCGGGACCCCCTACCCGAGATCCGCCGGTTTTGACACCGACAACGCCCCCCACCCTCGTAGACAGGGTGTGGCCCCCCTCTGGTGCTTTCTTCGCCCAATATTTTTAATATATTTCAAAACTGACTTCCATGGAGTTTCAGGACTTTTGCAGTTGTGCAGAATAGGTCTCTAATATTTGCTCCTTTCCCATCCCAGAATTCCAGTTGTCGGCATTCTCCCTCTTCATGTAAACCTTGTAAAATAAGAGAGAATAGGCATAGTATTGTGACATAATGTGTAATAACAGCCCATAATGCAATAAATATCAATATAAAAGCATGATGCAAAATGGACGTATCAACCCACAAGCATAGGGGATCACAACAGTTTTCGAGGGTAGAGTATTCAAGCCAAATTTATTGATTCGACACAAGGGGGTTCAAAGAATATTCACGAGTATTAGCAGTTGAGTTGTCAATTAAACCACACCCGAAAGACCTAATATCTGCAACAAAGTATTTTGTAGCAAAATAGTATGGAAGTAACGACAACGGTGGCAAAAGTAATATAGCAGTTTTGTAGTGATTGTAACAACAGTAGCAACAAAAGTAACTTAGCAAAGATCAATATGTGAAAAGCTTGTAGGCATTGGATCAGCAATGATAATTGTGTTGGATGATATTCATTGTGTAGCGGTCATAACCTAGGGTGACACAGAACTAGCTCCAATTCATCAATCTAATGTAGGCATGTATTCCATATATAGTCATGCATGCTTATGGAAAAGAACTTGCATGACATCTTTTGTCCTACCCTCCCGTGGCAGCGGGGTCCTACTGGAAACTAAGGGATATTAAGGCCTCCTTTTAATAGAGAACCGGAACAAAGCATTAGCACTTAGTGAATACATGAACTCCTCAGACTACGACAATGACCCGAAAGAATCCCAATTATTGTCTCCTTTGGGGATGCGGATCATAACTCATAATAGGTGTCTACAACTTGCAAGATAGGATCAAGAACAAAAATATATTCATGAAAACATAATAGGTTCAGATATGAAATCATGGCACTCGGGCCCTAGTGACAGGCATTAAGCATAGCAAAGTCATGGCAACATCAATCTCAGAACATAATGGATACTAGGGATCAAACCCTAACAAAACTAACTCGATTACATGATAAATCTCATCCAACCCATCACTGTCTAGCAAGCCTACGATGGAATTACTCACGCACGGCGGTGAGCATCCTGAAATTTGTGATGTAGGAAGGTTGGTGATGATGATGGTGACAAATCCCCCTCTCCAGAGCCCCGTATGGACTCTAGATCAGCCCTCCTAATGAAGAATAGGAGGCGACGGCGGTTCCGTATCGTAAAACACGATGAATCCTTCTTCCTTATTTTTTCTCCCCGAATAGGGTTATATAGAGTTGGAGTTAGGGTCGGAGGAGGTCCAGGGGGCCCACAAGCCCTCTAGGTGCACCCCCAGGCTTGTGGCCTCTGGGTGGACCCGTCTGGTTAATTCTTGCGCCAGTATTTTTTATATATTCCACAAAAATTCTCCGTAAATTTTCAGGTCAACCCGAGAATTTTTATTTCTACACAAAAATAACACCATGGCAATTCTGCTAAAAACAGCATGAGTCCGGGTTAGTTCCATTCAAATCATGCAAATTAGAGTAAAAAAACAAGGGCAAAAGAGTTTGGAAAAATAGATACGATGGAGACGTATCAAAATACAAAGCTATCTTAATCATGCATAAAAGAGTTCAAAGAAGAATCAGATAATATTCATAGATAATCCGATCATAAATCCACAATTCATCATATCTCAACAAACGCACCGCAAAAGAATATTACATCGAATAGATCTCTAAGAACATTGAGGAGAACATTGTATTGAAGATCAAAGAGAGAGAAGAAGCCATCTAGCTACTAGCTATGGACCCATAGTTTGTGGTAAACTACTCACACATCATTGGAAGGGCGGCAAGGTTGATGTAGAAGCCCTTCGTGATCGAATCCCCCTCCGGCAGTGTACCGGAAAAGGCCCCAAGATGGGATCTCACGAGGACAGAAGCTTGCGGCGGTGGAAAAGTATTTTTGGTGTGCCCTCTGGTATACGGGGAATATTTGGGTATTTTTGGAGCCGAGATTAGGGTTAGAGGAGCCACGGGGGGGGGGGCACAATCTCATAGGGCATGCCTGGTGAGCTTGTGGCTCACCCGTCGGCCTTCTGGCCTCCTGCCGAAGCTTCCTAGGTGTCTTCCGGTCCAAGAAAAATCGTCAAAAAGTTTCGTTCCATTTGGACTCTGTTTGGTATTGATCTTCTGTAAAAGATAAAACATGAAAAAAAAACTGTCACTGGGCACTAGGTTAATCGGTTAGTGCCAAAAGATGATATAAAATAGCATAATATTGCATATAAAACATCCAAGGTGAATAATATAATAACATGGAACAATAAAAAATTATAGATACATTGGAGACGTATCAATTAGCTAGCAGTTGCTCTATCATACCCGAAGGAATTTCATAACCAATTTTCAGTAGGTGCAGTAGATTGAGGGCCAACTCTTTGTGTTTCCGGTCGAGGTGAAGATACCCCGCACAAACCCCTCAAAGGATTGTTTTCCATCATAATAAGTAATAGTAAATTTCAACACGTTATATAAAATTTTACTTACCAATTTCCACTTACCAAGAGCGCTTCACTCCTCGGCAACGGTACCAGAAAATAGTCTTGATGGCCCACAAGTATAGGTATCAATCATAGTACTTTTGATAAGTAAGAGTGTCGAACCCAACGATGAGCAGAAGGAAATGACAAGCGGTTTTCAGCAAGGTAATTTCTGCACGCAAACACTGAAATTTTCGGTAACAGGTAATTTGATAGCAAGATAATTTGTAACAAGTGACACATATCAATAGTAATAATAGGTGCAGCAAGGTAGCCCAATCCTTTTTGTAGCAAAGGACATGCCAAAACAATCTCTTATAGTAAGCAAAGCGTTATTGAGGACACACGGGAATATCATCTAGTCACTTTCGTCATGTTGGTTTGATTCACGTTTGCCACTTTGATAATTTGATATGTGGGTGGACCGGTGCTTGGGTGTTGTTCTTACTTGAGCAAACCTCCCACTTATGATTAACCCCTCTCGCAAGCATTTGCAACTACGAAAGAAGAATTAAGATAGAATCTAACCATAGCATTAAAGATATGGATCCAAATCAGTCACTTATGAAATAGCGCATAAACTAGGGTTTAAGTTTTTGTCACTCTAGTAACCCATCATATAATAACTACCCCACAATGCATTCCCTTAGGCCCAAAGATGGTGAAGTGTCATATAGTCGACATTCACATAACACCACTAAGGGAATCACAACATACATATCATCATAATATTTAACGAATATCAAATTCACATGATTACTTGCAACATGACTTCTCATGTGTCCTCAAGAACAAAAGTAACTACTCACACAACATATTCATGCTCAAGATCAGAGGAGTAATAAATATCATAATGGATCTGAATATATAATATTCCACCAAATAAACCGGCTAGCATCAACTACAAGATGTAATCAACATTACTAGTCACCCACAGGTATCAGTTTGAGGTTTTGATACAAAGATTGAACACAAGAGATGAACTAGGGTTTAGAGATGAGATGGTGATGTTGAAGATGTTGATGGAGACTGGCCCTCCCACGATGAGAGGGTTGTTGGCGATGACGATAGCTTTGATTCCCCCCTCCCGGAGGGAAGTACCCCAAGCGGAATCGCTCCGCCGGAGAGCAAAAGTGCTCCTGCTCAAGTTCCGCCTCGAGATGGCGGCGCTCCATCCCAAAAGTCATTTCCTTATTTTTTAGATCAAAAGACCTGATGTACCACAAGATTGGCACCGGAGGTGGGCAGGGAGCCCACTACCCACCAGGGCGCGCCTGGGGGTAGGCGCCCCTGGTGTCTAGTGGACACCTGGGTGGCCTCCTCTCGTATTTATTTTCTCCAGTATTTTTTATACATTCCAAAATAATTCTTCGTAGAATTTCAGCTCATTTTGAGATGTGCAGAATAGGTATCTCTCACGTAGCTTTTTCACAGAGGTTCCGGTGCAGAGATTGATTACAAGAGATGAACTAGGGTTTGAGAGGAGATGGTGCTGCTGAAGATGTTGATGAAGATGGCCCTCCCCAAGGTGGGAGAGTTGTTGGTGATGATGATGACAATAATTTCCCCCTCCGGGAGGGAAGTTCCCCCGTCGGAATAGCTCAGCCGGAGGGCAAAAGTGCTCCTGCCCAAGTTCCACCTCGAGACGGCGACGCTTCATCCCGAAAGTTCTCTCCTCTTTTTTTCTAGGTCAAAATGACTTATATACCAGAAGAGGGGCATCATAGGTGGGCTGAGGAGGGCACAACCCACCAGGGCGCGCCTGGGCTCCCTGGCGCGCCCATGTGGGTTGTGCCCACCTTGTGGGGCCCTTCTGGTGGATATTTGCTCCAATATTCTGTTGGGGAACGTAGCATGCAATTTCAAAAAAATCCTACGCTCACACAAGATCTATCTAGGAGATGCATAGCAACGAGAGGGGGAGACTGTGTCCACGTACCCTCATAGACCGAAGCGGAAGCGTTTGATAACGCGGTTGATGTAGTCGAACTTCTTCTCGTTCTGACCGATCAAGTACTAAACGTACGGCACCTCCGAGTTCTGCACGTGTTCAGCTCGATGACGTCCCTCGAACTCTTGATCCAGCAAAGTGTCGAGGGAGAGTTTCGTCAGCACGACGGCGTGGTGACAGTGATGGTGCAATGATCCGTGCAGGGCTTCGCCTAAGCACTACGTGAATATGACCGGAGGCGTAAACTGTGGAGGGGGGCACCGCACACGGCTAGAAATCAATGTTGTGTGTCGTCTAGCCTCCCCCTCCCCACATATATATAGGTTGGAGGGGGGAAGAGGCCGCCAGGGGGGCGCCCAAGTAGGCCGAATCCTACTTGGGCTCCCACCCCAATTCGGCCCCCCTTCCTTGTTTTGGCACTAGGAGAAGGAAGGAGGAGGTGCCCCCCTTTCCTTTCTCCCTTGAGAAGGGGGAGGAAAGAGGGGCTAGCCATCCTCCCTTACCTTCCCTAGGGCTGGCCGGCCTGGTAGAGGGGCGCACCAGCCCCCTGTGGGCTGGTCTGTCCCTCCCTAGGCCCATTAAGCCCATATATCTTGCCGGGGGTTGCCCGGAACCCCTTCCGGTGACCCGTTTCGTACACGGTACCCCCGGAACACTTCTGGTGTCCAAATACTATCGTCCTATATATGAATCTTTACCTATCGACCATTTTGAGACTCCTCGTCATGTCCGTAATCCCATCCGGGACTCCAAACAACATTTGGTCACCAAATCACATAACTCATATAATACAAATCGTCATCGAACGTTAAGCGTGCGGACCCTACGGGTTCGAGAACTATGTAGACATGACCGAGACACCTCTCCAGTCAATAACCAACAGTGTAACCTGGATGCTCATATTGGTTCCTACATATTCTACGAAGATCTTTATCGGTCAAACTGTAATGACAACATACGTAATTCCCTTTGTCATCGGTATGTTACTTGTCCAAGATTCGATCGCCGGTATCTTCATACCTAGTTCAATCTCGTTACCGGCAAGTCTCTTTACTCGTTCTGTAATGCATCTTCCCGTAACTAACTCATTAGTTACATTGCTTTCAAGGCTTATCATGATGTGCATTACCGAGAGGGCCCAGAGATACCTCTCCGATACTCGGAGTCACAAATCCTAATCTCGATCTATGCGAACCCAACAAAACACCTTCGAAGATACCTGTAGAGCATCTTTATAATCCTCAGTTACGTTGTGACGTTTGATAGCACACAAGGTATTCTTCTGGTATCCGGGAGTTGCATAATCTCATAGTCAAAGGAATATGTATATGACATGAAGAAAGTTATAGCAATAAAACTGAATGATCAACATGCTAAGCTAATGGATGGGTCATGTCTATCACATCATTCTCCTAATGATGTGATCCCGTTCATCAAATGACAACACATGTCTATGGTTAGGAAACTTAACCATCTTTGATTAACGAGCTAGTCTAGTAGAGGCATACTAGGGACGCGGTGTTTTGTCTATGTGTTCACACATATATCATGTTTCCGGTTAATACAATTCTTGCATTAATAATAAACATTTATCATGATATAAGGAAATATAAAATAACAACTTTATTATTGCCTCTAGGGCATATTTCCTTCAGTCGCCCACTTGCGCTAGAGTCAATAATCTAGTTCACATCGTCATGTGATTTAACACCAATAGTTCACATCTTTATGTGATTAGTTCACATCGCCATGTGACTAACACCCAAAGGGTTTTACTAGAGTCAATAATCTATTTCACATTGCTATGTGATTAACACCCAAAGAGTACTAAGGTGTGATCATGTTTGGCTTGTGAGAGAAGTTTAGTCAATGGGTCCGCCACATTCAGATCTGTATGTATTTTGCAAATTTCTACGTCTACAATGCTCTGCATGGAGCTACTATAGATAATTTCTCCCACTTTCAATATGTATCCAAATTGAGACTTAGAGTCATCCAAATCGGTGTTTAAAGCTTGCATCGCCGTAACTCTTTACGATGAACTCTTTATCACCTCCATAATCGAGAAATATTTACTTAGTCCTCTAAGGATAATTTTGACCGATGTCCAGTGATCTACTCATGGATCACTATTGTACCCCTTTGTTCGTTACCTTAGCATGTTGATCGTTCACTGTTATTGCTATATCTTTCTTCATGTCATATACATATTCCTTTGACTATGAGATTATGCAACTCTCAGATACCAGAGGAATACCTTGTGTGCTATCAAACATCACGACGTAACTGAGTGATTATAAAGATTCTCTACAAGTATCTCCGAAGGTGTTTTGTTGGGTTGGCATAGATCGAGATTAGGATTTGTCACTCCGAGTATCGGAGAGGTGTCTCTGGGCCCTCTCGGTAATGCACATCATGATAAGCCTTGCAAGCAATGTAACTAATGAGTTAATTACGGGATGATGCACTACAGAATGAGAAAAGAGACTTGCCGGTAACGAGATTGAACTAGGTATGAAGATACCGACCATCGAATCTCGGGCAAGTAACATACCGATGACAAAGGGAATTATGTATGTTGTCATTACGGTTTGACCGATAAAGATCTTTATAGAATATGTAGGAACCAATATGAGCATCCAGGTTCCGCTGTCGGTTATTGACCGAAGAGGTGTCTCGGTCATGTCTACATAGTTCTCGAACCCGTAGGGTCCGCACGCTTAATGTTCGATGACGATTTGTATTATATGAGTTATGTGATGTGGTGAGCGAATGTTGTTCGAAGTCCCGGATGAGATCACAGACATGACGAGGAGTCTCAAAATGGTCGAGAGGTAAAGATTCATATATAGGACGATAGTATTTGGACACCAGAAGTGTCCCTGGGGTACCGGGTATGAATCGGGTCACCGGAAAGGGGTTCCGAGCAACCCCCGGCAAGCTATATGGGCTTAATGGGCCTAGGGAGGGACAGGCCAGCCCACAAGGGGCTGGTGCACCGCTCCACCAGCCAGCCAGCCCTAGGGAAGGCAAGGGAGGAGGGCTAGCCCCTCTTTCCTTCCCCTTCTCAAGGGAGAAAGGAAAGGGGGGGGCACCACCTCCCCCTTCCTTCTCCTAGTGCCAAAACAAGGAAGGGGGCGAATTGGGGTGGGAGCCCAAGTAGGATTCGGCCTACTTGGGTGCCCCCTGGCTGCCTCTTCCACCCTCAAACCTATATACATGTGGGGAGGGGGCGCCTAGAGAACAAACAACATTGATTCCTAGCCGGGTGGGGTGCCCCCCTCCATGGTTTACGCCTCCGGTCATATTCACGTAGTGCTTAGGCGAAGCCCTACGCGGATCACTTCACCATCACCGTCACCATTCCGTCGTGCTGACGAAACTCTCCCTCGACACTTTGTTGGATCAAGAGTTCGAGGGACGTCATCGAGCTTAACGTGTGCAGAACTTGGAGGTGCCGTACGTTCGGTACTTGATCGGTCGGAACGAGAAGAAGTTCGACTACATCAGCCGCATTATCAAACGCTTCCGCTTTCGGTCTATGAGGGTACCTAGACACACTCTCCCCCTCTCGTTGCTATGCATCTCCTAGATAGATCTTGCATGAGCGTAGGAATTTTTTGAAATTGCATGCTTCGTTCCCCAACAGTGGCATCCGAGCTAGGTGTCGGTGTACTAGAGTAGGGGTACCCTAGTATCCCGTGCTGCACTGCACGGCGATTAGCACCCATGGCAGGGTTTGCCTTGTCACCGCGATGATCCTCCGTGGCTCCTTTGGAGCCATTCAAGAACAAAGTATTTGATTAAGAAGACAAGGCCTCGGCAAGAGGAGCTTGCCGGGAAGGCTCGGAGCGCGACAAGCCTCCGGGCGCGACAAGGATTCGGCCGCGGCAAGGCGCTTGCCGCGGCATGCAACCTATCTCCATCTCCGCTCCAGCTCATCCAGCAACGTGTCGCCATGGGACCATTCCATGCGCGTGTGTCGAGAGGCTGTGCAGCCAGCGGAGAGCAGCGATAAGCGGCCGACAAGCTTGCCATCGTGGCGAGTGGTGGCGCTTTTGACGGTCTCTGTTGCCTTTGTTTGGGCGACAACGACGGGCATTTATTGCTTTTGTCCCTTGCCGTCAGAGTTAGGTATTTTGCACTGTACACTGTTCGAGTAGGTGTACCAACTCCTGTTTTTACATTTGTACCCTCGCCTATGTTGCCACCTGTCGGAGACCCCTTGAACATATAAGAGGAGGCCCATGTGCAACGTAGAGGAGGTTGGAGTTTCGGTTCATTCGACCCACCAGAGACCAGATACGCTCACGCTAGGTTTTGTAGCTCACATCGCTCCCTAGCAAGAACACAATACATCAAACAAGCAGCAGTAGGAGTTTTATCTCTCCGGAGAGCTCCGAAGCTGGGTAAACTGCTCGTGTGCCTCGCCTCGATCCGCTCTTCGTGCGATCTCCGCCCCCCTCCGAACCACAAAGGGGCCTGGTCCGCCGGCCCCATAGGTGTCCGTGGGTACGATCAGCCTCCCCGACATACCTGGCAAGGCAGGTCCAATGAAATGGACTCCCGAAGCGGAGGCTGCGCTGCAGGACTTGAAGAGATACCTGTCCTCCACTCCAACACTTGTCGCACCTAAGCCACAAGAGAAGTTGCTGCTATATATAGCAGCAACCAATCAAGTGGTTAGTGCTGCGTTAATAGCGGAGAGGGAGGCGGATGATGAGCAAGCAACCACGGCAAGCACATCCAGCGACAAGCAGGGGGCTTCACCGACAGGCTCTGGTCCCGACAAGGACGAATCCACGAAGACACATGACCAGATGCAGAAAAGGATGGTGCAGCGCCCAGTCTACTTTGTCAGTTCCCTCCTGCAGGGGGCTAGGTCAAGGTACTCTGGTGTGCAGAAATTGCTTTTCGGCCTCCTCATGGCCTTGAGAAAGCTGCGCCATTACTTCCAAGCACATGAGATCACAGTTGTCACTCGCTTTCCGCTGAAGAGGATACTGCAGAATCCAAACAGCAGGCGGGGATTGTTGAGTGGGCATTGGAACTGTCAAGCTTTGGTCTCAAGTTTGAAAGCACATCAACTATCCAAAGCGAGGCGTTGGCAGAATTCATAGCAGAATGGACACCAACGCCGGATGAAGAGATTAGGAGACGAGCATTCCCGTCAAGGAAGCAAGCAAAGAGTGGCTGATGTACTTTGATGGTGCCTTCTTGCTGCAGGCGCCCGGTGCGGCGTCTTGCTTATCGCACCCACCGGAGAGCACCTCAAGCACGTAGTCCGGATACACTTTACCAAGGAGCAAGCAACAAACAATACTGCAGAGTATGAAGGTTTGCTTGCCGGTCTCGAGATCATGATGGACCTTGGGATCAAAAGCTTATTGTCGGGGTGACTCGCAACTTGTCGTCCGCCAAGTGAACAAAGATTACAGAGTCCGTTGATGGAAGCCTCACGTTGATGAAGTGAGGAAGCTAGAAGAGCACTTTGACGGCTGCAAATGGAACATGTTCCAAGAGCTCAGAATGATATTGCTGACGGCCTGTCAAAGTGCGCTGCACTTAAGTTGCCTGTGGAACCAGGGATTTTCGTGCTCAAGCTGACCCAGCCAACCGTGGCACCTTCAACTGGACAAAGCAAGAAGAGGAAGTTGATCTCTGGTGACTACTTTCCAGCAGAGCTTCCCGAAGCCGCCGTTGCGAAGGTCCCCAAGATCAACGCCATCAGATCTTTGAGGCGAGTCTGCTCCAACAAGCCCTGTGGTTTGTTTCGTTGAAGCGAGACGCCCCGACAAGTCTTGCTCCGACAACCTTGCCGGGAACATCAAGCTCGGCGGGCCGCAGGATCTTGCCGTGGAAGGCGATGTTCCGCAGCAGCAGATGTGCCTTTGGTCCTTGTTGTCGAGCCACAAGCTCAAGCATGGGCGCAGCAGATTGTCCATTTCCTTCAGACAGGAGAACTTCCCGAAGAGCAAGAAGAAGCGGAAAGAGTAGCCCGGCAGTCAAGTATGTACCAGTTTGTCGACAGCATACTGTAAAGAAGAAGACTCAACGGTGTGAAATTGAATTGTATTCTCAGGGAAGACGGACAGAAGTTGTTGGCAGAGATACACGGAGGCATATGTGGTCACCACATTGGCACAAGAGCACTTACCGGCAAAGCTTTCCGGCAAGGTTTCTTCTAGCCGACAGCCCTCCAGGATGCAACTGCACAAGTAACTAAGTGTGAAGCGTGCCAGTTCCATTCCAAACAGATACACCAGCCAGCTCAAGCTCTCCAGACGATCCCTTTATCCTGGCCATTTTCGGTCTGGGGGCTCGACATCCTCGACCCCTTCCCCCGAGCTGTCGGGGCTTTGAGTACTTGTACGTCGCCATCGACAAGTTCACAAAGTGGCGGAAGTGGAAGCAGTGAGGAAGGTGACAAAGATCAAGCAGCCAAGTTCTTGGTCGATTGTTTGCCGTTTCGAATACCTAACAGGATCATCACCGACAACGGCACACAATTTACTAAGTCGCACCTTCATGCAAGACGTCCAAGATCTTGGCGCCAAGGTTTGCTTTGCTTCCATTGCTCACCCGAGAAGCAACGGTCAAGCGAGAGAGGGCAAATCTTTGAAGTCTGCGCGGGCTCAAGACCGTAACTTTCGATGTGCTGCACAAGTGTGGAAGAAACTGGATCGAGGAGCTGCCGGTGGTTCTTTGGTCGATCAAGACGCCGCCAAATCGAGCCACCGGCCAGACACCTTTTGCTCTAGTCTATGGAGCGGAGGCAGTTCTCCCCACGGAACTTCAGATCACGGATCGCCTCGAGTGCTCGCTTATGATGAGCTTGAGCAAGAGCAGCTGCGACAAGATGACGCGGCTCCTTGAGGAGGATCGTCTTCAGTTGTCATGCGAGCTGCTCGCTACCAGCAAGCTTTGCGCCGCTACCATAGCCGCAGAGTTAATGCCGAAGTCTCGAGGAAGGCGACCTTGTTCTTCGGGCGCTGCTCAGTCCGCCAAGAATTCAAACAAGTTGACGCCAAAGTGGGAAGGCCCTTATCGGGTGAAACGAGTCACTAGGCTGGCGCTGTCCGCCTTTGGAGACCGAAGATGGCATCCCGGTGAGCAACTCCTGGAACATTGAGCATCTTCGTAAGTTTTACCCATAGGGCGCGGTTGCCAGAACCCGTTCCGGCAACCACCTTTTGTACAAGTCTTGCCGCTATTGCATGTAATCCTTTGTACAAAGCCGGGCGCAGACCCCGTGCATCAGTAAAGCTCATGTGTTGCGCACAACTTGTCAAATTCATGCTTTCATCATTTTATTGCATGTTTTGGCTAACACTTTGTGCAGCAACCACACCGATAAGCAAAATCGAGCTTTGGGCTCCATAACTTTATCTCCTCTTCTTTCTCTTTTCTCAAAGAAAGGAAGGCTCCCTCGCACAAGTTAACCAGGGGAAGGAGGAGATAATACTACTATGGACCAGGCACCGCTCGAGGAAGTTTCACTCATCGGGAAGCAAGAGCAGAAAAGCTAAGTTGCCAAAGTTTGAGAAATCAATTTTTAAATTTTAAGTTATCTTCCTCGAACGATAGTACTTTGTATGGAAAACTCAGCGAGAGGAACCAACTCAGGCTAGTCGCGCCCTTACTTTGTTTCGAGTCCGCTCAACAACTTAAGTGAGCTGCGGCTAGTCGCGACAAGGTTGCTTGTCGGAGGCGGCACTGCCAGCAGGCTGCTGACGTTCCGCACTCAGCGCTCGCGACAAAAGTGCCCGCACCGACAAGTCCCCCAAATGCGTAAGGTAGAAACGTACAAAGGAAGAAATCAAGTAGAGGAAATAAAGTTGCATTGATCGCCTAAGATAGAGTATATTACAAAATAACTTGTCGCTGATCTAACAAAGTGTTCTAAACATGATCAGCAGCGACAAGGGGAAGATAAAATTGGCGGCCTAGTCTACGCGGTCGCCATCAATACGCTTGATCTTGTTCACCTTGTCCACAATGGAGTGCGACAAGGGCTTTGAGCTCCTCCACGTTGGCATCTGGCGGCAAGGATCCGAGACGCCGTTAAGGTTGAGGCCCGGATTGCGGAAGGCCACCTTTATCAACACCTTCTCGAGGGCTCCTACACAGATCTGGTGTGATTCCTCGGCCACCGCTTTGGGACCTCTTCCGGGAGACGCTGGAGACCCGTCACCACGCCTTGAAGAATAAACCGAGTTTGGCGCTGGGTTGGAGATGCTCGTCGGAGGAGTATGCAAGGTCCGCCATCCCAGCTCCATCATTTCGTTGTGGATGTCGGCGGCGGTGTCCACAAGACCTTGATCCAGTGCTCCACGCTCTCCCTCAAGGTGCTCTGGGTGGAGGCAGCATTTGCTAGCAGCTCCTCCTTGGCCTTGATCGCCTCCAACAAGCCCACCTCCCGCTCCCTGGCGCCGTCCAACGTCTGCGTCAGGGTGGTCGAGAGGCTGTGCAGCCAGCGAAGAGCAGCGATAAGCGGCGCTGACAAGCTTGCCATCGTGGCGAGCGGTGGCGCACCTGACGGTCTCTGTTGCCTTTGTTTGGGCGACAATCGACGGGCATTTATTGCTTTGTCCCTTGCCGTCGAGTTAGGTATTTTGCATTATAATCGCTCGAGTAGGTGTACCAACTCCTGTTTTACATTTGTACCCTCGCCTATGTTGCCACCTGGCCGGAGACCCCTTGAACATATAAAAGGAGGCCCATGCATAGCGTAGAGGAGGTTGGAGTTTCGGTTCATTCGACCCACCAGAGACCAGATACGCTCACGCTAGGTTTTGTAGCTCACATCGCTCCCTAGCAAGAACACAATACATCAAACAAGCAGCAGTAGGAGTTTTATCTCTCCGGAGAGCTCCGAAGCTGGGTAAACTGCTCGTGTGCCTCGCCTCGATCCGCTCTTCGTGCGATCTCCGCCCCCCTCCGAACCACAAAGGGGCCTGGTCCGCCGGCCCCATAGGTGTCCGTGGGTACGATCAGCCTCCCCGACACTAGGTCTATGCGTATATGATATGCGCGAGTAGAACACAAAGAGTTGTGGGCGGTGATCATAATTCCGCTTACCACCAATGTCCTATTTTGATTCGGCATTATTATTGGAAGAAGCAGCCCGGACCAACCTTACATTACCACGTTCATGACACCGGTTCCACCGACAGACATGCAACTAGTTTTGCATAAAGCTGGCTGGTGGGTGTTTGTTTCTCCAACTTTAGTTGAATCGAATTTGACTACGGCCGGTCCTTGTTGAAGGTTAAAACAGCGAACTTGATAAATCACCATTGTGGTTTTGATGCATAGGTAAGAACGGTTCTTACTAGAAGCCCGTAGCAGCCACGTAAAACTTGCAACAACAAAGTAGAGGGCGTCTAACTTGTTTTTGCAGGGCACGTTGTGATGTGATATGGTCAAAACATGATGTGATATACGTTATTGTATGAGATGAACATGTTTTGTATAAGTTATCGGCAACTGGCAGGAGCCTTATGGTTGTCGCTTTATTGTATGAAATGCAAACACCATGTAATTTCTTTAC
Source organism: Aegilops bicornis (assembly GCA_021605145.1). NCBI lineage: Eukaryota > Viridiplantae > Streptophyta > Magnoliopsida > Poales > Poaceae > Aegilops > Aegilops bicornis. The sequence continues at coordinate 394,780,536 of CM038673.1, read as the reverse complement.
TTTATCACTATGCGTTAGCGATAGTTATAGAAGCAATAGTTGGCGAGACGACCACGACGCTACGATGGAGATCAAGGTGTCAAGCCGGTGACGATGGAGATCATGACGGTGCTTTGGAGATGGAGATCAAAGGCACAAGATGATGATGGCCATATCATGTCACATATTTTGATTGCATGTGATGTTTATCTTTTATGCATCTTATTTTGCTTAGTACGGCGGTAGCATTATAAGATTATCCCTTAACTATATTTCAAGGTATAAGTGTTCTCCCTGAGTATGCACCGTTGCGCAAGTGTAACATCCCAATTTTCAATTTGGATGTTATACATAGGTCATCATATGCATATCATGTTTTACTTGCATTTTTGGTTGTGAACCCAGAGATCCTAAGCAACTCAAGGACCCACGGAGAGAGTTGGGGATTTCATTTATTTTCATATTTGAATATTTTCTCAAACTTCAAAAGAGGATCAATTTGGTTTTAATATTTTTTTCTCCAAATATTTCCAATATTAAAAATAAAAGAGAGAAGATAATATGACTTCTTCAAAAAGAGAGGAATACTGGAGGACAGTTTTTTTAAATAAAATATATATTCTATTTGGATTTTTATTTGAATTAGAAAAATATGCATTTTTGAAAATTGCATCTTAGGCCAGAAAAATGTTCACTTTGTTCTAAATATTTTATTTAGATGGTCAAAATTGTTTTTGGAATTTGTAGAAACTTTTATTATATTTTATTAGGATTTTTCTTCGGCGGAATTTTTTTTAAATCCCGGACCGACTGGCCGAAACCCAGCTGGCCCACTCCCGCGCGCCGCCTTCCTCCCGCCGCCGCCGTGCATGGCACGAACACCGAGGAGGAGTCCAAGCCGGACTCCACCCCGTGCTGGCCCCCTCCCCAAGCTGCCCCTGGGCCTTTATAAGGCGCCGCAGCCGCCGCCTCTCCTCAACCCCGCAAGCCGCAGCCACCCCGCCGCCGCAAGCCCGCGCCGCTGCACTTCTTGCCACCGCTGTCACTGCTCCGCCGCCGCCACACCCCGCGTCGCCGCTCGCCGGACTCGCCGGATCTTGCCGCCGCCCGAACCGCCGGTTTTTCTTGTTGAACCGTTAAAACTGTCGAACCGCCGCCATTTTTTTGGTTTTCGTTTTAGATCAGTTTTTGTTTTTTTAGGGTTTCTTTTTAGCGAACGTTCACCCGAACGCCTCTGTTCGCGAACACGTTCGTCGGTTTGTCCCTGATAGCGAACGTTCGTTCGTTAGTGTTTTCTTTTTATTTTATTTTCGGCCAGGGACCTATCCGTGGTTATTTTTATCGTAGATTTGCCCCTTATTTTCAAACCCTCGCAATTTTTTAACCGTTTGTCCAAATCCAGTGAAACCAACGCCAAAATCTTCGTCTCGAACCCCTCTTTCCAGTTAATCAACTTGAACATGGTTTTGACAAATTAAAATTTGGTTTCAAGCAGATTTGATTTTGAACTTCTTTTCATCGTAGTTTGAGTTTTACCCTTGCATCTATGCTTGAGTGCTTATGTATGCTATAGTTTGTTTGCGATAGAATTTCCGGAGTGTGAAGCGTGCTACTACGAGTCACTAGGGATTTCTGATCATCAGCAAGGCAAGTAACACTTTGATCATATCCCTTATTACCCAGTTTTTATGCATTAGTTTCAACCCTCAAACATTGCATGAGTAGGATTGATAACATGTTGGTATTGGGAAGTAGTTGATGATGGTAGAACCTATTGCCCTTTTTATTCAAACCCTAGGAGTTACTTCTACGTTATGCTTATACTGCTATGCTATGCTCGTAGACGTGGTTTGGTTTGAGTGATTCATGACATATGTGAGTGATTATTATGAACTAAGGGTTTATTTAAGGTGGCTACTTTAATACACATCTGGGTGGATTGTTTGTGGGCACCTAGGGAATCCAGTGTTGCCCAAGGAGATCCCGGGGAATCTGTGTGATCATCCTATGGTTCGCCACCCAGGCTCAAAGGGATCATAAGGTTATTCATGCTAGAAACTTCCGTGTGCAGCCACAAGACATTATGGGCTCTGGCATAGTTGAGTATGTTGTGTGACCTCTTTCAGTGGTAAACTAGCAGATGTAGGGGATGTAGGTGGTACGGTTTACCCGTCGAAACAGTTAATGCTTCTGAAAGACTATGTCTCGGTCATCCGTTTCTCAAACACCATGTTGTGCAAGAAATACAACGGAGGAGATCGAGTCTTGTGGGGAAAAGTGCACAAACCTCTGCGGAGTGTACAAACTAATCATGATTAGCCGTGTCCCCGGTTATGGACATCTTGAGTATCTGGTGCTTGAATTATTATGATGATCTTGTCACTTTACTTAATTAATTTGTTGGATTATTGATTATTAATTTTGGGATTGAGATGGGGTTACCATTCTCAATGTTTTCAACAAACTTTGTAGTTAAATAAAATATATTTCTTTGCAGTAGGGAAAAATTGGCTTTACGCAAAAACAATAACCATAGAGCCTCCACCAGCCATATATGCATGCAGATATAGCTGTTACCTTGTTCTTTTGCTCTATACTGTTATTTTGCCAGCATATTCCATGTGCTGACCCGTTTCGGGCTGCAACGTATTATGTTGCAGACTTTTCAGACGAGGAGTAAGGTATGCTGGGTCGTTGTCGTGCACTCAACTATGCCGTTGGAGTTGATGGACTCATTCATCTTCGAAGCTTCTGATATTATCTTATTTAGATGGCCTTAAGCCATGTTATTGTATTAAGTTCTGTTTTGAGACATTCGATGTAATATGGGTGTGATTGCACTCTGTTATAAATTCTTTGAGTATTGTGTGTGTCAGCATTACCGATCCAGGGATGACACTTATGCACAGAGATTTGACTGTTTGAGGTCGGATCGCTACGAGATGGTATCAGAGCACACATTGACTGTAGGACGCGACCATTAAGATAAGCCATAGGTCACTCTTCTCTACTTATTTCTGACTCTCCTCCATTTTCCACTCTATAGATGGCCGACCCAAGGAACAAGTTTGCTCAACCGAATGAAGACACACCTTTTGGACGACACTTGAAGGAGGTAACTAGGTACCTGAACATCGGAATACCAAGCTGCACCCGGACCTACACCGCCACTTTACTAGAAGAGGGGCGTTGGATGATTCGAGTTCATGTTCCAGTAAGGACATTTGCACCAGTTACTGAACCCATAGAGTTTCCTTTGATGCACCAACCTGGAGTGTAGGAAAGAGCATGGCAGCTCACATCATGATGGGACGCATCGGTGAAGTATACAATAAAAATCTTAAGGACACTGAGGGAGTCCTGGACTAGGGGGTGTCCGGATAGCCGAACTATCATCGCGGCCGGACTCCAAGACTATGAAGATACAAGATCGAAGACTTCGTCCCATTTCCGGATGGGACTTTCCTTGGCGTGGAAGGCAAGCTTGGCGATACGGATATGTAGATCTCGTACCATTGTAACCGACTCTGTGTAACCCTAACCCTATCCGGTGTCTATATAAACCGGAGGGTTTTAGTCTCAGAGGACGAACAACAATCATACCATAGGCTAGCTTCTAGGGTTTAGCCTCCTTGATCTCGTGGTAGATCTACTCTTGTACTACCCATATCATCAATATTAATCAAGCAGGAGTACGGTATTACCTCCATCGAGAGGGCCCGAACCTGGGTAAAAACATAGTGTCCCTTGTCTCCTGTTACCATCCGCCTAGACGCACAGTTCGGGACCCCCTACCCGAGATCCGCCGGTTTTGACACCGACATTGGTGCTTTCATTGAGAGTTCCTCTGTGTCGTCAACCTATAGGCTCGATGGTTCCTTCGATCATCAACAACGACGCGGTCCAGGGTGAGACATTTCTCCCCGGACAGATCTTCGTATTCGGCGGCTTTGCACTGCGGGCCAATTTGCTTGGCCATCTGGAGCGGATCAAAAGCTACGCCCCTGGCCATCAGGTCAGATTTGGAAGTTTGAACTATACGGCCGATGTCCGCGGAGACTTGATCTTCGACGGATTCGAGCCACAGCCGAGCGTACCGCCTTGTCTCGATGGGTATGATCTAGCTCTGCCGCCGGACGGTGCCCTGGAGGCCGTACCAGCATCCGCTCCGACCCTTAGTCCGGAGCCGGATTCCCCGATCGAGGACGAGTGGTTGGACACCGCCTCGGGGGCTACGATCTCTATGGCGATTGAGCCGAACTCCATCCCTGTCCTTTGCGAAGCTCGTGACTCCAAGGTGTCGGACTCTTCTTCGGACTCCGAACCCTCCGCGCCCCTGCCAATCGAATCCGATTGGGCGCCGGTCATGGAGTTCACTGCCACGGACATCTTTCAGCACTTCCTTTTGGCGATATCCTGAACTCACTAAAGTCTCTCTCTTTATCCGGAGAGCCCTGGCCGGACTACGGACAGGAAGGTTGGGATGCGGACGACAAAGAAATTCAACACCCACCCACCACCCACTTTGTAGCCACTGTCGACGATTTAACCGACATGCTCGACTTGACCAAGACATCGACGGTATAGACGACGATGCCGGAGACGACCAAGACCCAACGCCTACAGGGCACTGAAAGGCCACCTCGTCATACGACATATACATGGTGGACATCCCAAAAGATGGGAACGGCGATGGAACAACGGAGGATGACCCCTCCAAGAAGCAACCGAAGCGCCGACGTCACCGGCGCCACTCTAAATCCCGCCACAGCAAAAATGGTGATTCTGGCACGGGAGATAATAACACCCCGGACAGTGCCGAAGACAACCCCCTCCAGCAGGACTCAGCGCAGGAGGAGGAAGAAGCAAGTCTGCACGACAGTGCGGCAGAAAGAGAGGTAGAGGACGATAATTATGCGCCTCCCTCCGAAGATGAGGCAAGCCTCAACGATGACGAATTCGTCATGCCTGAGGATCCCGCCGAATGGGAGCGTTTCAAACGCATGCTTATGGCCACGGCAAGCAGCCTCAAGAAAAAGCAGCAACAACTTAGAGCTGACCAAGACCTGCTAGCTGACAGATAGACTGAAGTCCTTGCAGCCCAAGAGTACGAACTCGAACGCCCCTCCAAAAGCTACCCCAAACACAGGCCGTTGCCTCGATCAGAGGAGGAAGCACCCAAGTCACCAGCGCACGACATGGCAGACCGGCCACCCCGTGGCCGCGACAGAGAAGCCTCTCTGCCCTCCGCTCAAGCCACACCCCGACGCCGCTCAAGAAGTACCAAGGCATGAGAAAATGCACCGGACTTGCGAGATATATTGGAGGATAAGGCAAAACATACAAGATCGATCTACGGATCGCGTGGGCGCCCAACAACTCGGGATGATTACCGTCGCGCCGGATACAGCAAACCCGGCCGGGCCGAACACAGTAGACAAAGCTCATATGAGCTACGTCGTGACATAGCCCAATACAGAGGCACCTCTCACCCACTATGCTTCACAGATGAAGTAATGGATCATCAAATCCCTGAGGGCTTCAAACTCGTAAACATCGAATCATACGATGGTACCACAGATCCTGCGGTATGGATCGAGGACTATCTCCTCCACATCCACATGGGCCGCGGTGTTGATCTACATGCCATCAAATACCTCCCACTCAAGCTTAAAGGACCAGCTCGGCATTGGCTCAACAGCTTGCCAGCAGACTCAATTGGTTGTTGGGAGGACCTGGAAGCCGCATTCACGATAACTTCCGTGGCACAAATGTGCGGCCACCAGACGCCGATGACCTTAGCCATATAATTCAGCAGCCAGAAGAATCGGCCAGACAATTCTGGACACGGTTCCTAACAAAGAAAAATCAAATTGTTGAATGTCCGGATGCAGAGGCCCTTGCAGCCTTCAAACATAACATCCGCGACGAATGGCTTGCCCGGCACCTAGGACAGGAAAAGCCGAAATCCATGGCAGCCCTCACAACACTCATAACCCGCTTTTGTGCGGGAGAGGATAGCTGGCTAGCTCGAAGCTACAACTTGGCGAAACACCCTGATAGTTCGGATACCAAGGATAGCAATGGCAGGTCGCGTCGCAACAAGAACAAGCGCCGCATTAACGGTGATAACACTGAAGATACGGCAGTCAATGCCGGATTCAGAGGCTCTAAACCCGGTCAGCGGAAGAAGCCATTCAAAAGAAATACCCAGGGCCCGTCCAACTTGGACCGAATACTCGATCGCTTGTGCCAGATACATGGCACCCCCGAAAAACCAGACAAGGGGCTACATAGCGATGACGAGGAAGAGCCCCGGCCGCCGAACAATAGAGGACAGAAGAAATTTCCCACACAAGTGCGGACGGTGAACATGATATATGCAACCCACATACCCAAAAGGGAGCAGAAGCGTGCACTAAGGGACGTATATGCGATGGAGTCAGTCGCCCCGAAGTTCAACCCATGGTCTTCCTGCCCGATCACCTTCGATCGAAGGGACCACCCCACTAGCATCCGTCACGGCGGTTTCGCCGCATTGGTTCTTGACCCAATTATTGACGGATTTCACCTCACCGTAGTCCCGATGGATGGCGGCGACCTTTGAACCTGCTTTATTAGGATACGGTCGCAAAATGGGCATAGACCCCTCAAGGATTAAACCTACAAAGACGACCTTTAAAGGCGTCATACCGGGTGTAGAGGCCAATTGTACGGGCTCAGTTACACTCGAAGTGGTCTTCGGATCCCCGGATAACTTCCGAAGCGAAGAGTTGATCTTCGACATAGTCCCGTTCCGCAGCGGCTATCACGCACTGCTCGGACGAACCGCATTTGCAAAGTTCAATGCGGTGCCGCACTATGCATATCTCAAGCTCAAGATGCCAGGCCCTCGAGGAGTAATCACGGTCAATGGAAACACCGAACGCTCTCTCCGAACGGAGGAGCACACGGCGGCCCTTGCGGCGGAGGTGCAAAGCAGCCTCTCACAGCAATTCTTGAGTCCGGCCACTAAGCGTCCGGACAACATCAGCAGCGCCGAGTAACCTACAACAAGACCGCTGGCACGATTCAAGCATCGCCAGAGTAATCCGGCCCCAACCCCAGCCCTCGCGAAATTGCGAAGCCAGTACTACGCGTACATAACTACGCTATGGAGATACCGTGGGCATAAGGGGAGGGGCACGACCACGGTATGCCTAGAATGCGGCTTAACCGCGCCAGGGGCTCCCGATTGTGTCATTCTTTTTCTTTTTTCTTTTTTCTTTTTTCAGGACTCCGTTTCCCAGAAGTCCTGTCCGGCACTAGAACCGCCGAGCTCACGATGCAACAGCCAGGGAAGCAGAAAGCTACGTCGAGTGTTCAGGTGGTCTCTATTATGAGCATTATACCTGTTTTACATACCATCCCGCAGCTTACCCCTGGAGGGGGACATGTTAAATAATCCCATCCCTTGCTTATCGCACTATTTGTATCGCTCGCTTTCATTGCAGTACCTTTTGAATAAACAATACATAGCTTTCGCTTATTATTGCACTCCTTTCTTTATCTATATATATGTTCATTTCATGACATGTTGCACCCATACACTTTGGTACGGCCAATACACCAGGGGCTTAAGTACCCCAAAATTATGGTGTGATAAGTCCGAACACTTTCACAAGTGCGGCACCCCGAACTTATAGCTTTATATGAATCGGATCTGAATCAAGTCTTGGGTCAATAGTTGGGTTTGCCCGGCTCCCGTGTTTTGGTACCTTACGTTCCGTTATATCGGCTAAGGTAGCACCGGGAGAACCACTGCGATTGTGCCCCGGTTGAGCTGGGTTGAGCACCTCAGTGGAGAAAGCTAAAACTGACTGTCATGATAGGGCGAGAGCCGGTCGCTGTTCGAGAGGTTTTTTCGGGTCCCTAAAGACTTATGCAGCTTAGAGCGAGGAACTGGAATTGTCCGGCCAAGGCGTGGATAGCGCCCCGAACTCGGTCTTCCAAATACTAGGGGCTTCGCCGAAATTTAAAACTATAGAATTCTATGGCTAAGTGAGAGTGTTCAAGCACTATAAGTCCGGTTGCCTCGTTCGTTGCGTTGAACGCATCCCTCGATGGACCCAAGAATGGGAACAAGAGCGCTCAAGTTTATCCCGAACACCCCAAAGACTCGTGGCATGGGGGCTGAAGCCAACGACTTGCCATCTCTCAAATTTGATAAACGGCCGCCTGAAGGTAATATTTTAAATTAACAAGCGTTGCTTAGCGCATATGAACAACTTTTCAGCGTACAGGATAACAAATGCGAGTCTATTAAAAAATTACATCTTTGGAGCACTCATCCGCTATTCGGCGGGCACCCTTCAAGAGGCCCTCATAGTACATTTCGGGCGTGCGATGCTCCTTGCCCTTCGGTGGCCCGTCCGTCACAAGCTTCTCCGCATCCAGCTTGCCCCAGTGCACTTTAGCACGGGCAAGGGCCCGACGGACACCTTCAATGCAGACGGAGCGCTTGATGACTTCAATCCGTGGACAGGCGTCCACCATCCGCTGCACTAAGCCGAAGTAGCTCCCAGGCATGGCTTTCAATGGCCACAGCCGAACTATAAGGCCCTTCATGGCCTGTTCGACGACCTTGTGGAGCTCGACCAGCTGCTTCAGATGGTCGCTCAGGGGCACCGGACGTTCGGCCTCAGCATACTGAGACCAGAACACCTTCTCCGTCGAGCTCCCCTCCTTGGCGCGGTAGAACGCGGCAGCATCCGATACACTACGAGGCAGATCTACGAACGCTCCTGGAGAGCTCCGAATCCGGGTAAGTAATAGGTAATTCACTTTCACATGCTTGCTGCATAAAGAATGCCTTACCCGCCGCTATCTTCTTTAACGATTCAATTTCTTGGAGGGCTTTTTGGGCTTCGGCCTTAGCGGCTTGGGCACTCTCAAGAGCCGAGGCGAGCTCGGACTCTCGAGTCTTCGAGTCACGCTCCAAACTCTCGTGTTTTTCCACGAGAGCCTGGAGCTCTTGTCGTACCTTCGCCAGCTGCGCCTCCCCCTTCTCTCGCTCGGTGCGCTCCGCGGCCGCTTTGTTTTCGGCCACGGACACCGCTTCCTTCAGGGTCGCCACCTCATTCGTGGCCCCTGCAGTACCCATGTTATTCCTGTTATTTTTTGCAACCGAAACCTTTCTATAAGGTATTTCTTTAATAAGGTATTACTTACCTTCCTTGTCCCCGAGCTGCTTCTTGGCAAGGCCGAGCTCGTTCTCGCACCGCCGAGGCTTTGCTTCAATGCATCGACCTCCGCAGCCACGCGGCAGAGGTCAGCCAGAGCCTGCATTCCCATATTGACATACTTATGTTAGACTCTCACGTATATCTTTTTAGATCCTTAGTCCGCTTTTCTTTCCGAACACCGAACTAAGCATCGGGGGCTACTGTCTATGCGGTAATATTTTTACATATTCTAAACTTACCTCAAAGCCTGTTAGAAGGCTGGTACAGGCTTCGGTCAGCCCGCTCTTGGTGGACTGAACTGTCCGGATCACCGCACTCATAATAGTACGGTGCTCCTCCTCGATGGAGGCGCTGTTAAGCGGCTCCAGTAAGTTATCCGGTGCCTCCGGTTGGACGGAAGACACCGGCGTCTTACCCTTCTTACGAAGGGGCCGCTTGCCGGACTTCGGAACCGCTGAAGGTTCCGTTATGGAGTCCGGACAAGGGTCGGGCTTAGAGCCCCTGGGGGTCTCGCCCCCCACGCGCCTAGAGTCTGGGAGGTTGCCTTGTGGCGCCTCCTGTGCCACCACCTCTTGACCAGGCCCCCCTTGGGGCACCACCTCGGCGTCGTCCGCAGCGTGAGGCGAGGAGGCGGACGGAAGTGAAGTACTCTCCATTTCCGACGAACCCAGGGACCCGCTCGACGAAGCGGCGAACTCGCCCTTGGGCGGGCTGCATGATTGTTCGGTGTTAGAGAACACAATGCAATAAAAAGGTCACGGGTATCCGGACACTTACGATCTCGCCAGGGGCTTGGCCCTTGTTGGCCAATCCTCCTCGTCGTTGTCGACGTTGGTGGACAAGTCCGGGCCTCCCCAGTTGGGGCGGCCTTCCTTTTCCCCTCCTCCCCCGCTGGGGGAGAAGCTTCTTTTTCGTCCTCCTCGTCCTCAGGAGAAGATTACGCTTCAGACCGACAAGCACCAGCGCCGGGAGCTCCTTGAGTTCCGTTGCCTCCTTCTTGGCCTTCTTCTCCGGCACCACATGAGGTATCGGAGCCAGCAGCCCCGTCAATCGGGCGTCCGCTGGGTCTTCTGGCAAAGGAGCTGGACAGTTAACCTGTCCGGACGTCTTCAGCCAGTCCTGTTAAAGGTTAGGGAGTTTTAGATCCCGCATAGAGTCAAACTATGAAAAAAGAGTCCCATAAAGGGTAAAATAACTCACCTCGCTAGCTTGACGTCATGAGCTGAATCCGCGATCTTCGGTAGCGGATGTGGGAGCCTCGGCGCCCTTGAACAGCACCTTCCAGGCATCTTCGTACGTAGTGTCGAAGAGCCTTTTCAGAGTTGAGTGATGTGCCTGATCGAACTCCCACAATTTGAAGGCCCGTTGTTGGCATGGGAGAATCCGGCGGATGAGCATCACCTGGATTACGTTGACAAGCGTGAGATTCTTGTCCACCAGGTTTCAGACGCATGTTTGGAGTCCGGATAGCTCATCTGAATTCCCCCACGTCAGGCCCGTCTCTTTCCATTACGAGAGCCATGTGGGGAAGCCAGATCTGAATTCGGGGGCCGCCACCCATTTGGGGTCGCGCGGCTCGGTGATGTAGAACCACCCCGATTGCCACCCCTTTATTGTCTCCACGAAGGAGCCCTCGAGCCATAGGACTTTGGCTATCTTGCCAACCATGGCGCCTCCGCACTCCGCTTGGCGGCCGCCCACTACCTTCGGCCTGACATTGAAGATCTTCAGCCATAAGCCGAAGTGGGGCTGGATGTAGAGGAAGGCCTCGCACACGACGATGAACGCCGAGATGTTGAGGATGAAATTCGGGGCTGTGTCGTGGAAGTCCAGGACGTAGTAGAACATGAGCCCCGGACAAATGGGTGAAGTGGAAAACCTAGTCCGCTGAAGGAAGTGGGGAGAAACACCACCCTCTCATGGGGCACAGGGGTTGGAATGAGCTGCCCAGCGTCGGGCAGCCGGTCTTGTGATGTTGCTTGGACAAGTATCCGGCCTCCGCAGCTTTGTGATGTGCCCTCTCGTGTGAGGAGGCCATCCACCTGCCTCCCGCTCCGGACATGATTGGAGAAGGTTGAGGTGGGGTGTGCGGACTTGGGCGCTGGAGCTCGAAAAGTCTTGTGAAAATGGATGAGCAAAGGAGGAAGAAGGCGAGGGTGAAAAGGTGGATCATTATCCCCTTATATGGATGGACGAAGCTATCGTCCCCACCAGCCTGGTAAAACTCGCTTATCTCCCAAGCGCCGTAATCAATGGCGCAGATGGGTTACCATGTCCGTATTGATGAGAATCCCGGAATAAGGGGCATGATCTATGCTTTGATAAGACGCGTGTGGAAACCGCCTCGCTAAACGCTACCGAGGTGGAACAAGAAAAACAATTCATATAAAGGCCTGGCCGTGGTGTGATGTCACGCCATGAATACGTCAGCAGATCTGTGCAAAAGTTATTCTCTCTACGGTAGTATGTGGAACTTGTTTTGCAGAGCCGGATACTATCCTGGTGTTCAAAACCTTCTATGAAGTATTCGGAGGAGGAACCCGTCTTGCAATGCCGAAGACAATATGCGCGCCGGACTAAATGCGTCATTGAAGCCTGGTTCAGGGGCTACCGAGGAGTCTGGACTAGGGGGTGTCCGGATAGCGAACTATCATCGCGCCGGACTACAAGACTATGAAGATACAAGATTGAAGACTTCGTCCCGTGTCCGGATGGGACTTTCCTTGGCGTGGAAGGCAAGCTTGGCGATACGGATATGTAGATCTCCTACCATTGTAACCGACTCTATGTAACCCTAACCCTATCCGGTGTCTATATAAACCGGAGGGTTTTAGTCCGTAGGACGAACAACAAACATACCATAGGCTAGATTCTAGGGTTTAGCCTCCTTGATCACGTGGTAGATCTACTCTTTTACTACCCATATCATCATTATTAATCAAGCGGTGAGTAGGGTATTACCTCCATCGAGAGGGCCTGAACCTGGGTAAAAACATCGTGTCCCTTGTCTCCTGTTACCATCCGCCTAGACGCACAGTTCGGGACCCCCTACCCGAGATCCGCCTGTTTTGACACCGACAGACACCATCTACTAGATATGTGGGCGCCGAGATGAGCAATGGGAGATGATCAGCACCAGGAGGGACAAGTCCATTGCAGCCTTCATCCAGGAGTTAAACCAGCACATTTGCCGCCAGGAGAACCAAATGTACGCCAGCATGATAGATTTGAAGAAGGTGATGACCAGGAACATGGAGCTTGAAGAGGAACTCAAGTCTACAGTAGATGGATATGAGGAGGAAATTGTAGTGTTACTGGAGAAGAATGAAGACCTGAAGAAGAAGCTAGGAGTATTCATGGGAGATCCCGCACCTGAGGAGGACATCCGTTTTGAAGACTATATCATCATCGACGACATCGACTCCGACTCCCATAGTAGTGATGATGATTACGAAGACGAAGCTGGAGCAGATATCATGGAGTCTTACTCCGACCAAAATTTCTAGTTGACCACCATATTATCAGTAGTATTCCCCCATGTATATAGTAGTAGTCCGAGTATTTTGTAACAGTAGTTAGATCATTTGTATGCCCTTGTTGTATTGAGTGGTGTGATATGAATGTGTTTGTCTCATGTGCATATGGGTAGTGATTTCTCTTTAGACCTCACTCTATTCTAATCTCTCCCCTCTAAACCCATCAGATGCCATTGACCATAGGTAGGCATGTTTTCCCCTCAGACCTGATAATTTTGGAGTCACAAGAATTGGATATAATACTAGGCATGGATTGGCTATCGAAGTATGGAGGAAACATTGACTGTGCTAGTAAGTCGATACTTCTCACCACCCCGGAGGGAAAGAGGATCAAGTATGTATCCAGGCATGCGCCAAGGAGAACCTAAGTGAATTCCCTCTCAGGAGTTGTTCAGGAGGAAGTGCCAGTTGTGAAGGATTACCCGGATGTATTTCTAGAGGAATTACCAGGCATGCCTCCAGATCAAGACATAGAGTTTTTGATAGAGCTGTCACCAGGCACCGGACCAATATCAAAGAGGCCATACTGAATGCCCGCAAATGATCTGGAGGAAATTAAGAAGCAGATTAAGGAGTTATTGGAGAAAGGTTACATTTGACCAATTTCGTCACTGTGGGGATCCCCAATGCTCTTGGTTGAGAAGAAGGAAGGGTCTTTGAGATTGGTTGTTGATTATCGTGCATTGAATGAAGTAACGATCAAGAACAAGTACCCACTACTGATGATCAACAATTTGTTTGACCAGCTGCAAGGAGCTAAAGTATTTTCCAAGATCGATCTCCGATCAGGATACCACTAGCTGAAGATCCGAGAACAGGATATACCTAAGACGGCTTTCACCACAAGTTACGGGCTATATGAGTACACAGTTATGACTTTCGGATTGACTAATGCCCCTGCCTATTTCATGAGTATGATGAATAAGGTGTTCATGGAGTTCTTGGATAAGTTCGTTGTGGTGTTCATTGATGATATTTTGGTATACTCAAAGAATGAAGACGAACACAAGGAGCAATTGCGTTTAGTTCTCGAGAAGCTCAGGGAACATCAGCTATATGACAAGTTCAGCAAATGTGAATTTTGGTTGAAGGAAGTTGGATTTCTTGGACATGTTATATTAGGAGAAGGTATAGCAGTAGACCCTACCAAGGTTCAGTCAGTCACTGATTGGTTGACACCCACCTCAGTAGGAGAGATCCGCAGTTTTCTTAGACTCGCGGGATATTACCGAAGATTCATTGAGAATTTTCCAAGATTGCGAAACCCATGACAGAGTTGTTGAAGAAGGACACCAAGTTCAAGTGGACCGAAGAATGTGAGGCCAGTTTTCAGGAGTTGAAGAAGCGATTAGTTACAACCCCAGTACTAATCCTTCCGGACATACGCAAGGATTTTCAAGTGTATTGTGATGCTTCTCGCCAAGGACTTGGAGGAGTACCTATGCAAGACGGAAGAGTTGTTTCTTATGCCTCACGACAGCTTCGACCTCATGAGTTGAATTATGCCACGCATGATTTGGAGTTAGCAGTCGTAGTGCATGCACTCAAGACCTGGAGGCATTTTCTTATTGAAAATTGTTGTGATGTGTACCCGGATCATCAGAGTTTGAAGTACATTTTCACGCAGAAGGAGCTGAATCTCAGGCAGAGGAGATGGTTGGAGCTTATAAAGGATTATGATATGAATTTGCATTATCATCCAGGAAAGGCCAATGTCGTAGCAGATGCTTTGAGCCGGTAGAGTTATGTCAATACCCTCATAAGCGGAGGATTACCGCAGGAGTTAGCCGACGATCTCAAGGAACTTCGTTTGGAGATAGTTCCAAGAGGTTTTGTTGCGGCAATGCAGGTTCAGTCTACATTATTGGGAAAGATTCGAGAAGCTCAAAAGGATGATAAGGAGATTGCTGAGATAAAGGAGAAGATGAGCAAGGGAAAAGTCAATGGTTTTCATCAGGATGAGCATGAAATTTTATGGTTTGAGGATCGTGTTTATGTGCCCAATAATGCAGAGATCAGGAAGTTAATACATCAGGAAGCTCATGACTCGCCATATTCGATTCACCCTGGAAACACCAAGATGTATTTGGATTTAAAGGAACGTTTCTGGTGGACGGGTATGAAGAAGGATATTGCCGAGTATGTAGCCGTATGTGATGTATGTCAGAGAGTGAAGGCAGAACAACAGAAGCCAGCAGGATTATTATAACCTATGCCGATACCCGAATGGAAGTGGGATAAACTTGGCTGGGATTTCATTACCGGATTACCCAGGACCCGATCGGGATATGATTCTATCTGGGTAGTAGTCGACCGCTTGACCAAAGTGGCTCACTTTATCCCCTTGAAAACCACTTATACGAGTGAGAAGTTGGCTAAGATATATATGACCAGGATCGTATGTCTGCACGGAGTTCCGAGGACCATCGTATCAGATAGAGGAACATAGTTTACTTCGAAGTTTTGGAATTAGCTGCACCAAACTTTGGGTACCAGGCTGGAGTTCAATACAGCTTTTCATCCGCAGACAGATGGACAGACTAAGAGAGTCAATCAGATTTTGGAGGACATGTTGAGAGCTTGTGCGCTAGATTATGGATCTAATTGGGATGATAATTTAACTTACGCAGAGTTCTCATACAACAACAGTTATCAGGCTAGTTTGAAGATGGCACCTTTTGAAGCTTTGTATGGAAGAAGGTGCGCGACACCGTTAATGTGGGATTAAGTTGGAGACCGTCAGTTGTTTGGACCAGATTTAATCAAAGAATCTGAAGAGAAGGTCAAGTTGATTCGAGATGGACTGAAGGTAGCTCAGTCCAGGCAGAAGAGTTATGCAGATACAAAACGCAAGGAGGTAGTCTATGAAATCAGAGACAGAGCATATCTTCACGTGTCACCTCTGTGAGGAGTTAAATGATTTGGAGTTAAGGGAAAGTTAGCCCCGAGATTTGTAGGACCATATCAAGTTTTGGAGCGTATGGGAGAAGTGGCCTACAAGTTGGAGTTACCCGAAGGATTGTCAGGAGTTCATGATGTGTTTCACGTTTCCCAGTTGAAGAAGTGACATGCTGAGATGGCCGATATTCCTCTAAGAGATATAGTGCCCCTGGAAGCAATTCAGTTGGAGAGTGATATGACCTACGAGGAGAAACCCGTCAAGATTCTCGAGTTTGCCCGGCCGAAAGTTCTGCAAAGCAAGGTTATCAAGTTTTGCAAAGTTCAGTGGAGCCACCATACCGAGGATGAAGACACCTGGCAACGAGAAGAAGATCTACGGAAAGACCACCCACACCTATTTTCTAGCCAACCCGAATCTCGAGGGTGAGATTCATCTTAAGGGGGGTAGGTTTGTAACATCCCAATTTTCAATTTCGATGTTATACATAGGTCATCATACGCATATCATATTTTATTTGCATTTTTGGTTGTGATCCCAGAGATCCTAAGCAACTCAAGGAACCACGGAGAGAGTTGGGGATTTCGTTTATTTCCATATTTGAATTTTTCTCAAATTTGAAAAGAGGATCAATTTGGTTTTAATATTTTTTCTCTCCAAATATTTCCAATATTAAAAATAAAAGAGAGAAGATAATACGACTTCTTCAAAAAGAGAGGAAAATTGGAGGAAAAATTTTCAAATCAAATATATATTCTATTTGGATTTTTATTTGTTACTTTATTTGAATTAGAAAAATATGCATTTTTGAAAATTGCATCTTAGGCCAGAAAAATGTTCACTTTGTTCTAAATATTTTATTTAGACAGTGAAAATTGTTTTTGGCATTTTTAGAAGAAAAAAAAAATATTTTGTTAGGATTTTTCTTCGACGGAATTTAATTTTTTCAAAAATCCCGGACCGACTGGGCCAAAACCCAGCCGGCCCACTCCCGCGCGCCGCCTTCCTCCCGCCGCCGCCATGCGTGGCACGGACGCCAAGGAGGAGTCCGAGTCGGACTCCAACCCGCGCCGGCCCCCTCCCCAAGCCGCGCCCCCGGGCCATTATAAGGCGCCGGAGCCGCCGCCTCTCCTCCACCCTGCAAGCCGCGATCGCCCACCACCGCCCGCAAGCGCCACGCTTCTTCTTGCCGTCGCTGCTCACTTGCCGTGAGCCGCGCGGCCGCGCAGCGCCAGCGCGCCGTCGCCCCGCGTCGCCGCTCGCCGGACTCGCCGGATCTCACCGCCGCCCGAACCGCCGGTTTTTCTTGTTGAACCGGTAAAACCACCGAACCGCCGCTGGTTTTTTTCGGTTTTTGTTTTAGATCGGTTTTTATTTTTTTAGGGTTTCTTTTTAGCGAAAGTTCACCCGAACGCCTCTGTTCGCGAACACGTTCGTCCGTTTGTCTCTGATAGCGAACGTTCGTTCGTTAGTGTTTTCCTTTTTATTTTATTTTCGGCCAGGGACCTATCCGCGATTATTTTTATCGTAGATTTGCCCCTAATTTTCAAACCCTCGTAACTTTTTAACCGTTTGTCCAAATCCAGTGAAACCAACGCCAAAATCTTCGTCTCGAACCCCTCTTTCCAGTTAATCAACTTGAACATGGTTTTGACAAATTAAAATTTGGTTTCAAGGAGATTTGATTTCGAACTTCTTTTGATCGTAGTTTGAGTTTTACCCTTGCATCTATGCTTGAGTGCTTATGTATGCTATTGTTTGTTTGCGATAGAATTTCCGGAGTGCGAAGCGTGCTACTACGAGTCACTAGGGTTTTCTGAAATTCAGCAAGGCAAGAAAAAACTTTGATCATATCCTTTATTACCCAGTTTTTATGCATTAGTTTCAACCCTCAAATATTGCATGAGTAGGATTGATAACATGTTGGTATTGGGAAGTAGTTGATGATGGTAGAACCTATTGCCCTTTTTATTCAAACCCTGGGAGTTACTTCTACGTTATGCTTATACTGCTATGCTATGCTCATAGACGTGGTTTGGTTTGAGTGATTCATGACACATGTGAGAGATTATTATGAACTAAGTGTTTATTTAAGGTGGCTACTTTAATACACATCTAGGTGGATTGTTTGTGGGCACCTGGGGAATCCAGTGTTGTCCAAGGAGATCCCGGGGAATCTGTGTGATCATCCTATGGTTCGCCACCGAGGCTCAAAGGGATCATAAGATTATTCATGCTAGAAACTTCCGTGTGCAGCCACAAGCCATTATGGGCTCTGGCATAGTTGAGTATGTTGTGTGACCTCTTTCAGTGGTAAACTAGCAGATGTAGGTTGTACGGTTTACCCGTCGAAAGAGTTAATGCTTCTGAAAGACTGTGTCTCGGTCATCCATTTCTCAAACACCATGTAGTGCGAGAAATACAACATAGGAGATCGAGTCTTGTGGGGAAAAGTGCGCAAACCTCTGCAGAGTGTATAAACTAATCATGATTAGCCGTGTGCCCGGTTATGGACATCTTGAGTATCTGGTGCTTGAATTATTATGATGATCTCGCCACTTTACTTAATTAACTTGTTGGGTTATTGATTATTAATTTTGGGATTGAGATGGGATTACCATTCTCAATGTTTTCAACGAACTGTGTAGTTAAATAAAATATATTCCTTTGCAGTAGGGAAAAATTGGCTTTATGCAAAAACAATAACCATAGAGCCTCCACCAGCCATATATGCATGCAGATATAGCTGTTATCTTGTTGTTTCGCTCTATAGTGTTATTTTGCCAGCATATTCCATGTGCTAACCCGTTTCGGGCTGCAACGTATTATGTTGCAGACTTTTCAGACGAGGAATAAGGTACGCTAGGTAGTTGTCGTGGACTCAGCTATGCCATTGGAGTTGATGGACTCATTCATCTTCGAAGCTTCTGTTATTATCTTATTTAGATGGCCTTAAGCCATGTTATTGTATTAAGTTTTCTTTTGAGACATTCGATGTTATAAGGGTGTGATTGCACTATGTTATAAATCCTTTGAGTACTGTGCGTGTTAGCATTACCGATCCAGGGATGACACTTATGCACAGAGATTTGACCGTTTGAGGTCGGATCACTACAACAAGTTCTTCATGCTGAGACACCACATGATGATCGGGTGTGATTGGCTCTACATTAACATACAATGGGTGCAAGACAGTTTTGCACATGCGGAATACTCGGGTTAAACTTGATGAGCCTATCATGTACAGACATGGCCTCGGAACACTGGAGACCGAAAGGTCGAACGTGAATCATATAGTAGATATGATCAACATAGAGATGTTCACCATTGATGACTACTCCATCTCACGTGATTATCGGACATGGTTTAGTTGATTTGGATCACGTATCATTTAGATGACTTGAGGGATGTCTATCTAAGTGGGAGTTCTTAAGTAATATGATTAATTGAACTTAATTTATCATGAACTTGGTCCTGATAGTATTTGCATATCTATGTTGTAGATCAATAGGTTGCGATGTAGCTCCCCATTTAATTTTGATATGTTCCAAGAGAAAAATAAGTTGAAATATGATAGTAGCAATGATGCAGACTGGGTCCGTGATCTGAGGATTATCCTCATTGTTGCACAGAAGAATTATGTCCTTGATGCACCGCTAGTTGACGGACCTATTGCAGGAGCAATTGCAGACGTTATGAACGTTTGGCAAGCTCGGTATGATGACTACTTGATAGTTTAGTGCGCCATGCTTTACGGCTTAGAACCGGGACTTCAAAAACGTTCACGGAGCATATAAGATGTTCCAAGAGCTGAAACTGGTATCTCAGACTCATGCCCGAGTCGAGAGGTATGAGACCTCTGACAAGTGCTTTGCGTACAAGGTGGAGGAGAATAGCTCAACCAGTGAGCATGTGCTCAGAATGTCTGAGTACTACAATCGCTTGAAGCAAGTGGGGGTTAATCTTCCAGATAAGATAGTGATTGACAGAGTTCTCTAGTCACTATCACCAAGTTACTGGAACTTCGTGATGAACTATAATATGCAAGGGATGACGAAAACAATTACCGAGCTCTTCGCGATGCTAAAATCAGTGAAGGTAGAAATCAAGAAAGAGCATCAAGTGTTGACGGTTAAAAAGACCACTAGTTTCAAGAAAAGGGGCAAAGGAAAAGAAAGGGAACTTCAATAAAGAACGGAAAGCAAGTTGCCACTCCCGTGAAGAAACCCAAAGCTTGACCTAAGCCCGAAACTGAGTGCTTCTACTACAAAGGGAATGGTCATTGGAAGCGGAACTACCCCAAATACTTGGAGGATAAGAAGGATGGCAAAGTGAAGAAAGGTATATTTGATATACATGTTATTGATGTGTACTTGCTAGTGTTCATAGTAACCCCAGGGTATTTGATACTGGTTCGGTTGCTAAGATTAGTAACTCGAAACGAGAATTGCAAAATGAACAAAGACTAGTTAAGGGCGAGGTGACGATGTGTGTTGGAAGTGATTCCAAGGTTGATAAAATCACCATCGCACACTCCCTCTACCTTCGAGATTAGTGTTGGACCAAAATAAAGTTATTTGGTGTTTTCGTTGAGCATGAATATGATTGGATCATGTTTATTGTGATACGATTATTCATTTAAGTAAGAGAATAATTGTTGTTCTGTTTACATGATAAAACCTTCTATGGTCATACTCCCAATGTAAATGGTTTATTGAATCTCAGTCGTAGTGATACACATATTCATAATATTGATGCCGAAAGATGCAAAGTTGATAATTATAGTGCAACATATTTGTGGCACTGCCATTTAGGTCATATTGGTGTAAAGCGCATGAAGAAACTCCATACGGATGGATTTTTGGAATCACTTGATTATGAATCATTTGATACTTGCGAACCGTGCCTCATGGGCAAGATGACTAAAACTATGTTCTCTGTAACAATGGAGCGAGCCACTGACTTATTGTAAATAATACATACCGATGTATGCGGTCCGATGAGTGTTGAGGCTCGCGGCGGGTATCGTTATTTTCTGACCTTCACAGATGATCTGAGCAGATATGGGTATATCTAATTGATGAAACACAAGTCTGAAACGTTTGAGAAGTTCAAAGAATTTCAGAGTGAAGTGGAGAATCATCGTAACAAGAAAAATAAAGTTTCTACGATCTGATCGTGGAGGCGAATATTTGAGTTATGAGTTTGGCCTTCATTTAAAACAATGTGGAATAGTTTCATAACTCACACCACCTGGAACACCACAGCGTAATGGTTTGTCGAACGTTGTAACCGTACTTTATTAGATATCGTGCGATCTATGATGTCTCTTACCGATTTAACACTATCGTTTTGGGGTTATGCATTAGAGACAGCTGCATTCACGTTAAACATGGCACCATCTAAATCCGTTGAGACGACACTGTATGAAGTATGGTTTGGCAAGAAACCTAAGCTGTCGTTTCTTAAAGTTTGGGGTTGTGATGCTTGCATGAAAAAGCTTCAGCCTGATAAGCACGAACCCAAATTGGAGAAGTGTGTCTTCATAGGATACCCACAAGAAACTGTTGGGTACACCTTCTATCACAGATCCGAAGGCAAGATCTTTGTTGCTAAGAATGGATCCTTTATAGAAGGAGTTTCTCTCGAAAGAAGTGAGTGGGAGGAAAGTAGAACTTGATGAGGTAATTGTATCTTCTCTCGAATTGGAAAGTAGCTCATCACAGAAAACCGTTCCCGTGATGCCTGCACCAACTAGTGAGGAAGCCAATGATAATGACCATGAAACTTCAGATCAAGTTACTACCGAACCTCGTAGGTTAACTAGAGAATGTTCTGCACCAGAGTGGTACGGTAATCCTGTTATGGAAGTCATGTTACTAGACCATGACGAACCTACGAATTATGAGGAAGTAATGATGATCCCAGATTCCTATAAATGGCTTGAGGCCATGAAATTTGAGATAGGATCCATGTTTGAGAACAAAAGTATGAACTTTGATTGACTTGCACGATGATCGGCGAGCCATTAAGAATAAATGGATCTTCAAGAGGGAGACGGACACTGATAGTAGTGTTACTATCTACAAAGCTCGAATTGTCGCAAAAGGTTTTCGACAAGTTCAAGGTGTTGACTACGATGAGATTTTCTCACTCGTATCGATGCTTAAAGTCTGTCCGAATCATGTTAGCAATTGCCGCATTTTATGAAATATGGCAAATGGATGTCAAAACTGCATTCCTTAATGGATTTATTAAACAAGAGTTGTATATGATGCAACCAGAAGGTTTTCCCAATCGTAAAGGTGCTAACAAAGTGTGCAAGCTCCAGCAATCCATCTATGGACTGGTGCAAGCATCTTGGAGTTGGAATATATGCTTTGATGAGTTGATGAAAGCACATAGTTTTATACAGACTTGCGGTGAAGCCTGTATTTACAAGCAAGTGAGTGGGAGCACTACAACCTTTCTGATAAGTATATGTGAATAACATATTGTTGATCGGAAATGATGTAGAATTTTCTGGAAAGCATAAAGGAGTGTTTGAAAGGAGTTTTTCAAAGAAAGACATCGATGAATCTACTAACATATTGGGCATCAAGATCTATAAAGATAGATCAAGATGCTTGATAAGACTTTCGATGAATACATACCTTGATAAGATTTTGAAGGAGTTCAAAATGGACCAGTCAAAGAAGGAGTTCTTGCCTGAGTTGTAAGGTATGAAGTTGAGTAAGACTCAAAACCCGACCACGGCGGAATATAGAGAGAGAATGAAAGTCATTCCCTATGCCTCAGCCATAGGTTCTATAAAGTATGCCATGCAGTACACTAGACCTATTGTGTGCCTTGACATGAGTTTGACAAAGGGGTACAATAGTGATCTAGGAGTAGATCACTGGACTGCGGTCAAAATTATCCTTAGAGGACTAAGGAAATATTTATCGGTTATGGAGGTGATAAACAGTTCATCATAAAGAGTTACGTCGATGCAATCTTTAAACACCGATCTAGATGACTCTGAGTCTCAATCTGGATACATATTGAAAGTGGGAGCAATTGGCTAGAGTAGCTCCATCCAGAGCATTGTAGACATAGAAATTTGCAAAATACATACGGATCTGAATGTGGCAGACCCGTTGACTAAACTTCTCTCACAAGCAAAACATGATCACACCTTAGTACTCTTTGGGTGTTAATCACATAGCGATGTGAACTAGATTATTGACTCTAGTAAACCCTTTGGGTGTTAGTCACATGGCGATGTGAACTAATCACATAAAGATGTGAACTATTGGTGTTAAATCACATGATGATGTGAACTAGATTATTGACTCTAGTTTAAGTGGGAGACTGAAGGAAATATGCCCTAGAGGCAATAATAAAGTTGCTATTTTATATTTCCTTATATCATGATAAATGTTTACTATTCATACTAGAATTGTATTAATCAGAAACTTGATACATGTGTGAATACATAGACAAAACACCGTGTCCCTAGTAAGCCTCTACTAGACTAGCTCGTTAATCAAAGATGGTTAAGTTTCCTAACCATAGACATGTGTTGTCATTTGATGAACGGGATCGCATCATATTCCTCATATAATCCATAATAATTCTCCTTAAATTTTCAGCTCATTTGGAGTTGTGCAGAATAGGTAACTCTGATGTAGCTTTTCCAAGTCCAGAATTCCAGCTGCCGGTATTCTCCCTCTTTTTGTAAACCTTGCATATTATGAGAGAAAATGCATTAGAATTACTCCATAAGGTGCCATATTGAATAGAAACACTACAAATAACAGTAGGAAAACATGATGCAAAATGGATGTATCATTCACCACGCCTTCCCGACCCTTCCCGGCTACTCCTGTGTGTTCATAACCAAGATTCAATCTTCGTGATTGGGCCTGAAGCTCCTCCCGGGCCGCTCGCATGGGCCGCTCAGGAGGCCAAAACCCTAGCCCCACGAGCCCTTTCCCACAAGCTTCCCTAGTCGCCGCTGATAACCCACAAGTATAGGGGATCGCAACAGTTTTTCGAGGGTTAAGTATTCAACCCAAATTTATAGATTCGACACAAGGTGAGCCAAAGAATATTTGAAGGTATTAGCAGCTGAGTTGTCAATTCAACCACACCTGGAGATTAATTATCTGCAGCAAGTAACCAGTAGCAAAGTAGTTGATAGTTTTGATAATAGTAACAATAGCAACGGTAACGGTGCAGTGATAGCAGTAATTTTGTAGCAAGTGTAACAGTGATGATAACAGTAGTAACTTAGCAAGAATAATATAAGATAAATTTGTAGGCGTTGGATCAGTGACTTGTTGGATGATATTCATCATGAGACAGTTATAACCTAGGGCGATACGGCACTAGCTCCTGTTCGCCAATATAATGTAGGCATATATTCCGTAAATAGTCATACGTGCTTATGGAAAGAACTTGCATGACATCTTTTGTCCTACCCTCCCGTGGCACTGGGGTCCATATTGGAAACTAAGGGATATTAAGGCCTCCTTTTAATATAGAACCGGAACAAAGCATTAACACATAGTGAATACATGAACTCCTCAAACTACGATCATCACCGGGAGTGGTCCCGACTATTGTCACTCCGAGGTTGCCGGATCATAACATGTAGTACGTGACTATAACTTGCAAGATCAGATCTAAAACATGGATATAATGATGATAACATAAACGTTTCAGATCTGAGTTCATGGCACTCGGGCCCAAAGTGACAAGCATTAAGCATAGCAAAGTCATAACAACATCAATCTAAGAACATAGTGGATACTAGGGATCAAGCCCTAACAAAACTAACTCGATTACATGATGAATCTCATCAAATTCCTCACTGACCAGCGAGCCTACGAAGGAATTACTCACTCCCGGTGGGGAGCATCATGGAATTGGCGATGGAGAAGGGTTGGTGATGACTAATAACAAAGATCCCCCTCTCCGGAGCCCCAAACGGACTCCCGATCTGGCCTCCCGACGAAGAACAGGAGGTGACGGCGGCTCCATCTCGTGGATCACGATAATTCTTTCTCCCTGATTTTTTTCTAGAAATATAGGATTTTATAGTGTCGGTTTCAGGGTCTACGAGGCCACCAGGTGGGGACAACCCACCTGGGCGCGCCAGGAGAGGGGGCGCGCCCTGGTGGGTTGTGCCCACCAGTGCCCTCTCGATGTGTCTTGGCTCCAAAAATTCTTATTTATTATATAAAAATTCCTCTAGAAGTTTCTTCCATTCCGAGAACTTTTATTTCTGCACAAAAACAACACCATGGTAGTTCTGCTGAAAACAGCGTCAGTCCGGGGTTAGTTTCATTCAAATCATGCAAATTAGAGTCCAAAACAAGAGGGAAAGCGTTAGGAAAAGTAGATACGTTGGAGACGTATCAACTCCCCCAAGCTTAAATCATTGCTTGTCCTCAAGCAATTCAGTTGACAAACTGAAAGTGAAAAAGAAAAACTTTTACGAACTCTTTTTCTCTTGTTTGCATAAATAAGCTTAAACAACACGCATGTTTTCAGCCAACATTATAACTAACCATGCCGACAATAACTCTTAAAAATTATATTAACTCATATCAATGACATAATCAGCTAGTGAGCAATAATAAGATATCTCAAACGGCAACACGTTGTCAAAACAACCATGATATAATATGACAATAGTGGTACCTCGCTAGCCCTTTCCGAGGCTGCAAAACATAAATGCAGAGCACCTCCAAAGTTCGAGCAGCGACTAAACATTGTAATTCATGGTAGAAAAGATCCAGTCATGATGCACCCAACATTAGCTACACACAATGCATAAGTCATGACAGCTGTGCTCTCAGGTTCTAGCGCTTGTTTTAGAAGGTGATGACACAACATAAAATTAAATAGATAGTCCCTTCGCAGAGGGAATCAGTGATTTGCACAGGTGCCAGAGCTCAAGTTTTAAAACAGAGATAAATGATATTTTGAGACATCCACCCTTCTCATTTACTTCACGACCATCAGTTATCAATATCTTCCATGCTAAGCATGCTAGTGGCGGTTCCCGAACGATAAAAGTAAAGGTTTAATCCCCCTCCACCAACAATCACATTCCACGGCTTGTCTAAAACAACGGGTGCCGTCCAAACCAACAACATGATGGGGAACGTAGTATTTCAAAATTTTCCTATGATCACGCAAGATCTATCTAGGAGAAGCATAGCAACGAGCGGGGAGATTGTGTCCACGTACCCTTGTAGACCGAAAGCGGAAGCATTTAGTAATGCGGTTGATGTAGTCGAACGTCTTCATGATCCAACCGATCCAAGTACCGAACATACGGCACCTCCGTGTTCAGCACACGTTCAGCACGATGACATCCCTCGAGCTCTTGACCCAATTGAGGATGAGGGAGAGTTCCGTCAGCATGATGGCGTGCCGACGGTGATGATGAAGTTACTGACGCAGGGCTTCACCTAAGCACTACGACGATATGACCGAGGTGTGTAACTATGGAGGGGGGCACCGCACACAGCTAAGACAAATCTTGGTGTGTCTTTGGGGTGCCCCCCTCCCACGTATATAAAGGAGGGGGGAAGAGGAGGCCGTCCCAAGGGGGGGGCGCCATAGGGGGGAGTCCTACTTGGACTCCCGGTCCAAGTAGGATTCGCCCCCCCCCCCTATTCCAACTAGGAAAAGGAGGAAGAGGGGAGAAGGAAGGATGGGGGCGCCACCCCCTCCTAGTCCAATTTGGACCAGCCCATGGGGGGCACGCGGCCAACCCTTGAGGCCCTTCTCTCCTTTCCCCTAAAGCCCATTAAGGCCCACTAACTCCCCGGGGGGTTCCGGTAACCTCCCGGTACTCCAGAAAATACTCGAAACACTTCGGAACCATTCCGGTGTCCAAATATAACCTTCCAATATATCGATCTTTACCTCTCAACCATTCCGAGAGTCCTCGTCATGTCTGTGGTCTCATCCGGGACTCTGAACAAACTTCGGCCATCAAATCACATAACTCATAATACAAATCGTCATCGAACGTTAAGCATGCGGACCCTACGGGTTCGAGAACTATGTAGACATGACCGAGACACATCTCTGGTCAATAACCAATAGCGGAACCTTGATGTTCATATTGGCTCCTACATATTCTACGAAGATCTTTATCGGTCAAACCGCATAACAACATACGTTGTTCCCTTTGTCATCGGTATGTTACTTGCCGTGATTCGATCGTCGGTATCATCATACCTAGTTCAATCTCGTTACCAGCAAGTCTCTTTACTCGTTCTGTAATGCATCATCCCGCAACTAACTCATTAGTAACATTGCTTGCAAGGCTTATAGTGATGTGCATTACCGAGAGGGCCCAGAGATACATCTCTGATACTTGGAGTGACAAATCCTAATCTCGATCTATGCCAACCCAATAAACACCTTCAGAGACACCTATAGAGCATCTTTATAATCACTCAGTTACGTTGTGATGTTTGATAGCACACAAGGTGTTCCTCCGGTATTCGGGAGTTGCATAATCTCATAGTCAGAGGAATATGTATAAGTCATGAAGAAAGCAATAGCAATAAAACTTAACGATCATTATGCTAAGCTAACGAATGGGTCTTGTCCATCACATCATTCTCTATTGATGTGATCCTGTTCATCAAATGACAACACAGTATATGGTTAGGAAACCTAACCATCTTTGATTAACGATCCAGTCAAGTAGAGGCATACTGGACACTCTGTTTGTCTATGTATTCACACATGTACTAAGTTTCCGGTTAATACAATTCTATCATGAATAATAAACATTTATCATGATATAAGGAAATATAAATAAAATTTTTATTATTGCCTCTAGGGCATATTTCCTTCAGTCCCCACTTGCACTAGAGTCAATAATCTAGTTCACATCACCACGTGATTTAACAGCAATTGTTCACATCTTTATGTGATTAATACCCATAGTTCACATTGCCATGTGACCAACACTCAAAGGGTTTACTAGAGTCAATAATCTAGTTCACATCGCTATGTGATTAACACCCAAGAGTAATAAGGTGTGGTCATGTTTTGCTTGTGAGAGAAATTTAGTCAACGGGTCTGCCACATTCAGAGCCGTATGTATTTTGAAAATTTTCTATGTCTACAATGCTCTGCACGGAACTACTCTAGCTAATTGCTCCCACTTTCAATATGTATCTAGATCGAGACTCGGAGTCATCCAGATCGGTGTCAAAGCTTGCATCGCATAACTCTTTACGACGAAGGATAATTTTGACCGCTGTCTAGTGATATACTCCTAAACCACTATTGTACTCCCTTGCCAAAATCATGCTAAGGTATACAATAGGTCTTGTACACAACATAGCATACTTTATAGAACCTATGACTGAGGCATAGGGAATGACTTTTCATTCTCTTTCTATTTTCTGCCGTGGTCGGGTTTTGAGTCTTTACTCAACTTCACACCTTGCAACACAGGCAACAACTCCTTTGATTGTTCCATTTTGAACTACTTCAAAAACTTGTCAAGGTATGTACTTATTGAAAAAACTTATCAAGCGTCTTGATCTATATCTATAGATCTTGATGCTCAATATGTAAGCAGCTTCATCGAGGTCTTTCTTTGAAAAACTCCTTTCAAACACTCCTTTATGCTTTCCAAAAAATTCTACATCATTTCTGATCAACAATATGTCATTCACATATACTTATTAGTAAGGCTGTAGTGCTCCCACTCACTTTCTTGTAAATACAGGCTTCACCAAAAGTCTGTATAAAACCATATGCTTTGATCACCTTATCAAAGCGTATATTCCAACTCCGAGATGCTTGCACCAGTCCATAGATGGATCGCTGGAGCTTGCACACTTTGTTAGCACCTTTAGGATTGACAGAACCTTCTTGTTGTATCATATACAATTCTTCTTTAAGAAATCCATTAAGGAATGTAGTTTTTACATCCATTTGCCAGATTTCATAAAATATGGCAATTGCTAACATGATTCGGACAGACTTAAGCATCGCTACGAGTGAGAAAATCTTATCATAGTCAACACCTTGAACTTGTCAAAAACTTTTTGCGATAAGTCGAGCTTTGTAGATACTAACACTACCATCAGCGTTTATCTTCCTCTTGAAGACCCATTTATTCTCTATGGCTTGCCGATCATCGGGCAAGTCAACCAAAGTCCATACTTTGTTCTCATACATGGATCCCATCTCAGATTTCATGGCCTCAAGCCATTTCGTGGAACCTGGGCTCATCATCGCTTCCTCATAG
The DNA here is from genome assembly GCA_021605145.1 of Aegilops bicornis. Classification (NCBI taxonomy): domain Eukaryota; kingdom Viridiplantae; phylum Streptophyta; class Magnoliopsida; order Poales; family Poaceae; genus Aegilops; species Aegilops bicornis. Next base: position 394,751,616 of record CM038673.1, on the reverse strand, counting down.
TTCGTAGGCTCGTCATGGTCTAGTAACATGACTTCCAGAACAGGATTACCGTGCCACTCTGGTGTGGAACGTACTCCGGTTGACCTATGATACTTCTCCGTCGTATCTACTTTTCCAAACACTTTTGCCCTTGTTTTGGACTCTAACTTGCATGATTTGAATGGACTAACCCGGATGATCTTTGTTTTGAGAATTGCCATGGTGTTATTTTTGTGCAGAAACAAAAGTTCTCGGAATGACCTGAAACTTCACGGAGATTATTTTTGGAAATAGTAAAAAATATTGGCGAAAGAATCAAGGCCACGGGGTCCACACCCTGTCAACGAGGGTGGGAGGCACGCCTGCCCCCCCCCCAGGGCGCGCCCCCTGCCTCGTGGGCCCCCTGGAGCTCCACCGACCTCAACTCCAACTCTATATATTCGTGTTCGGGGAGACAAAAATCAGAGAGAAGGATTCATCGTGTTTTACAATACGGAGCCACCGCCGATCCCTAATCTCTCTCAGGAAGGCTGATCTGGAGTCCGTTCGGGGCTTCGAAGCGGGGAATCCGTCGTCGTCGTCATCATCAACCATCCTCCATCACCAATTTCATGATGCTCACCGCTGTGCGTGAGTAATTCCATCGTAGGCTTGCTGGACGGTGATGGGTTGGATGGGATTTATCATGTAATCGAGTTAGATTTGTTAGGGTTTGATCCCTAGTATCCACTATGTTCGAGATGGATGTTGCTATGACTTTGCTATGCTTAATGCTTGTCACTAGGGCCCGAGTGCCATGATTTCAGATCTGGACCTATTATGTTTTCATGAATATATGTGAGTTCTTGATCCTATCTTGCAAGTCTATATTCACCTACTATGTGTTATGATCCGCAACCCCAAGTGACAATAATCGGGACCACTCCGGTGATGACCATAGTTTGAGGAGTTCATGTATTCACTATGTGTTAATGCTTTGGTCTGGTACTCTATTAAAAGGAGGCCTTAATATCCCTTAGCTTCCTTAGGACCCTCACGCCATTGTGGGGGTAGGACAAAAGATGTCATGCAAGTTCTTTTCCATAAGCACGTATGACTATATTCATAATACATGCCTACATTACATTGATGAATTGGAGCTAGTTCTGTGTCACCCTATGATATAACAGTTGCATGAATAATCGCATCCGGCATAATTCTCCATCACCGATCCAATGCCTAAGAGCTTTTCACATATTGTTCTCCGCTTGTTTACTTTTCCGTTGCTACTGTTACAATCACTACAAAACCCAATAATATTACTTTTGCTACTGTTACCGTCACATCATACTACTTTGCTACTAAATACTTTGCTGCAGATATTATTTTATCCAGGTGTGGTTGAATTGACAACTCATCTGCTAATACTTGAGAATATTCTTTGGCTCCCCTTGTGTCGAATCAATAAATTTGGGTTGAATACTCTACCCTCGAAAACTGTTGCGATCCCCTATACTTGTGGCTTATCAAGACTATTTTCTGGTGCCGTTGCCGGGGAGCATAGCTCTATTCTTTGAGTCACTTGGGATTTATATCTACTGGTCACTATGAAGAACATGAAAGACGAGAAAACAAAAATTTATCATTCAACTACGAGGGGAGGTAAGGAACTGCCATCTAGCTCTGCACTTGATTCACCTTCTGTTTTGAGTAAGCTTGCGACACCTAATCCTGCTTCTGCTATTAATTCTGATATGTCGCATGTTATTGATGATGCCACTACGCTATGCATGATACTTATGATGAAACTACTTCTATGCTTGATACTCTCGAGCCACTTGGTGAATTTCTTGATGAACAACTTGCTAGGGCTAGAGAGAATGAAATTATTGAAACCGATAATATTGATGAAAGTGATGATGAAGATTCTCCCCCTAGATATGAATTGCCTGTTGTGCCTGAGGGCTATGTTATGGATGAAGAAACTGCTAGAGACTTTCTTGCTTGCAATGATAGAAGCGATCTTAAGAAATTATTAGCTAAGCTGAAACAAAAAACTTTGAATGCTAGAATGAAATATGATCCTGCTTATGCTATTTCACCTATCTTTGTTACTGATAAGGATTATGAATTCTCTGTCGACCCTGGTATAATTACTTTGGTTGAATCTGATCCTTTTTATGGCTATGAATCTGAAACTGTTGTGGTACATACTACATTAAATGATATAGCCACCCTATTCCCTAATGATGAGAAAACTCGCTACTATTATATCCTTATGATATTTCCGTTCTCATTAAAGGGTGATGCTAAGATATGGTTTAATTCTCTTGATCCTGGTTGTGTGCGTAGTCCCTAGGACATGATTTATTACTTCTCTGCTAAATATTTCCCTGCTCATAAGAAACAAGCTGCTTTAAGGGAAATATATAATTTTGTGCAAATTGAAGAAGAGAGTCTCCCACAAGCTTGGGGGAGGCTTCTCCAATTACTTAATGCTTTGCCTGATCATCCTCTCAAGAAAAATGAAATATTTGATATCTTTTATAATGGACTAACCGATGCTTCCAGAGACCACCCAGATAGTTGTGCTGGTTGTGCTTTCAGGGAAAGAACAGTTGATCAAGATGAAATTCTATTGAATAATATGTTGATTAATGAAAAAGTATTGGACACTTCCTGAGCCAACTCATAAGCCAACTCCGAAGAAAAGGGGTGTTCTATTTCTCAGTCAGTAAGATATGCAAGAAGCAAAGAAATCTATGAAAGAAAAGGGTATTAAAGCTGAAGATGTTAAGAATTTACCTCCTATTGAAGAAATACATGGTCTTACTTTACCGCCTATTGAAGAAATATATGATCTTAATTCATCACCTTTTGAAGAAACACATGGTCTTGATAACCCGACACAGGTAGTAAAGGTAAATTCCCTCTATAGATTTGATGAAGGTGATATCCCTTGTTATAAGTCTGCTAGCCAATGCTTAGATGAGTTTGATAATTTTATTATCAAACAAGAAAACTTCAATGCTTATGTTGGTAGACAATTAAAACATAAGCTTATATGATTGAACACTTGAGTGATTATATGTCTAGAGTTAAAGGTGAACTTAAACTCATTAGTAAACATGCTTCTATGGTTACCACTCAAATAGAACAAGTACTTAAGGCTCAAAATGATTTGCTCGATGAATTAAATAGTAAGAATAATGACTTTGTTGTTAGAGTTGCAACTAGAGGGGGTAAAGTGACTCAGGAACCTTTGTATCCAGAAGGTCACCCTAAGAGAATTGAGCAAGATTCTCATAGAACTAATGTAGATGCACCTAGTCCTTCTAAGAGGAAGAAAAAGAAAAATGATAGGACTTTGCATACTTCTAGTGAACCTGTTGTTGACACACCTGAGAATCCCAATGATATTTCTATTTCTGATGCTGAAACACAATCTGGTGATGAACATGAATCTAGTGATAATTGTCGGTGTCAAAACCGGCAGATCTCGGGTAAGGGGTCCCGAACTGTGCGTCTAAGGCGGATGGTAACAGGAGGCAGGGGACACGATGTTTACCCAGGTTCGGGCCCTCTCAATGGAGGTAATACCCTACTTCCTGCTTGATTGATCTTGATGATATGAGTAGTACAAGAGTTGATCTACCACGAGATCGTAGAGGCTAAACCCTAGAAGCTAGCCTATGGTATGATTGTTGTTGTCCTACGAACTAAACCCTCCGGTTTATATAGACACCGAAGGGGGCTAGGGTTACACAGAGTCGGTTACAATGGGAGGAGATCTACATATCCGTACTGCCAAGCTTGCCTTCCACGCCAAGGAGAGTCCCATCCGGATACGGGACGAAGTCTTCAATCTTGTATCTTCATAGTCCAAAAGTCCGGCCAAAGGATATAGTCCGGCTGTCCGGATACCCCCTAATCCAGGACTCCCTCAGTAGCCCCTGAACTAGGCTTCAATGATGATGAGTCCGGCGCGCAGATTGTCTTCGGCATTGCAAGGCGGGTTCTTCTCCGATTCGAATACATTAAATAGTGTGCGGCTTCTCATAAATGTTGCGCTTCTTGGCTTCTACGTCCAATAATGGCCACCTTCCACGTGTCGAGCGAATGCGAGAAGCCAGGGCGTTTTTACTTTTACCACCCTAGCTATGTGAACAAACTGTCTATTTAAAGAGACGGGGATTCTCAGATCCAAATCACACCATCCTCCTTCAGCGAGCATTCATCGGAGCGCACCCGAAAAAATCCATTCCAACATGGCTGGCCAGCGCCGCTCCTCATCTCGCTCTTGTAGCCCTAAGTCCGGAGATTGGAAGAAGTGTTCCGTCTCGCACAGTCAACTAGTGGAGCTACAGAACCATGGATTTCTCCCTCCGGCGTATATGGTCCCCGTTCGAGCCGGGCTCGCCACCTACAATGGCGGGGAGCAAGCGGAGAGCTTTCCCAACCCCTCCAAGGGGGAGCGGGTATGCCTCGTCCCTTATTTATTAAGGGGACTCGGATTTCCAATCCATCCGTTCCTCTGAGGGCTCCTAGAGTTTTACGGCCTCCAGTTGCATAATCTCACCCCTGCCTCCATATTACACATCGCTGGTTATGTGGCCCTTTGCGAGCTGTTCCTGGGTTGCGAAGCTCACTTCACGTTGTGGAAGAAGTTATTCTGCCTTGTGCTCCGTACTCAGAGGGGGTCAATATATCAAGTGGGCGGGGCCGAAATATGGCGCATCGTCGGGACCGGATACCTATCCGGTACCCCAAAGAAGACGTCTGAAGACTGGCCTTCAGAGTGGTTTTATATGGAGGACGTCCCCCTTCTGGATCCCATTCGGATTGGCCTTCCTGAGGTTGATAATGCCCCTTTGAAGAAGCGCCTAAACTGGCGACCACGAAGCCCTCAGGAGGAAGATGACAGAGACATTTTATACACGATGGGCGGATAAAGGTGTTGGCTCAATCAGGGTGACCATAACCGAGGTTATGTCGATATGCATTATGCGGGGGGTGCAGCCACTTCAATATCAAGGCCACCCCATGTGGCACTTCAACGGGGAAGATGATGCCACCCGCTGCGGTCGTAAGGGGCCGGACTTAGTTGTTGTTCTAGCAAAAAATTTGTCCGGTTTGTACAAGGGAGAAGAAGAGGAGTTCCTCCGCATCAAGCCACGGGACAGATTCTCCATGTACAATCCTCCGAGCTAGGTAAGCTGTCACTTTTTATACCTATCCTTTCTGTAGTTTTGCAATAAATATTTTATCCCGCCAGTTCATCGCAGGAGCTGCGTAAGGCTGTAAGGGAGATCAACAGCCTACCTCCACAACCAGAGGATCCTGAACGGTCCCTCGACCCCGGCCTAAAAGAGGATCGACATATTTGTGGAAGCAGATTGACAGGATATTCTATCAATTAAGCTGCGATGAGGCCATGGTGGCTATTATAGCCGACTATCTGGGCTACTCCTGCCTCGCAGTAAGTGAGACCAGAGTCCCACCCTTTGAGAAGCATCCCTTTTACGCACTTCACCTACCAGATTCATCTGTGTTTCTGAGGGAAGGCCCTCGGGACACCATGCTGAGCCCGTGGTGAATCGCCAACAAGGGGTGCCGAAGCCGGGCAGGCTGAAAAGGAAGGCGGTCCGAACGGAGGCGGCGGCACAGAGGTATTATACAAAGCCTCACTCCGTGACCATCATATTTTAAAAAGTAATAACACCCATGTTTCGAAGAAGGAAAAGCGCCCGCCGGACTATATCCGGAGAGGTCGCCGATCACGCCTCTACTAGCAGGGCTCCGTGGCCGGACACAGAGGCAGAAGCTAACACGGGGCACCCGCCAAATGTTCCTCCGACAGAGGATGCGGATAAAATATCCGCTGCAAATTCCGAAGTGGAGAGCGCCATGAATAACAGGAGGCGTCGGGCCGTACTCCGTGATGCTTGTTTCTCCCAAGAGGCTTTTGATGCCTTCAACTCAGGAGACGCATACATCTGTGCTGCTCAAAATGGTCTTGCCAGAGCCACGGATCAGTATGTAAAGGATATACGGGTAAGAAAATTTGATGATTATGTATATCAGTAGCCCCTGAGACTTGAAACAGTTGGCACAACTAATTTAAGGATCGTTATTTGTGCAGGTACTTACAGAGAAGAATACCCAATTGTCTCAAGAGCTAGAAGAATGCAAAGCCCAACTTCAGGCCGCAGTTGCCGCAGAAAAGGAGTCCAAGAAGGCCTCCGCTGGTAACTATTGTTTCCATTGCAAAGAATGGCAGGTACTGGAGAGTAAGCGGCATGCATGCAATTCTAACGATAGATGGTGCAGATGACTCCGGAGCAAATCCGGACGCCGTGCCAGGGGATGCACAACGTGCTGATCGACAGCTAAATGTTGGCGAGCGCGTGCTTACGCGCGTCATTCAGGAGAAAAATAATCTCCAAGATTTCAATACCCAGCTGAGTGTGGAACTAACGGATGTTCGCGCCCAGCTGTCGGACTCCATGAAGGAGAATAAGTGGCTTCGACGCGGCATTTTCAGTAAGCGCTTGAACGAACTTTAAAAAGAGTTCAGCGAAGAAGCCGGCTAACAGAGTTGTGTCTGCAGGTATGCTGACGGGTCGTCCCGCGGAGGAGATGCCCACGTCTACGGGTGATCTTCTACAAGAACTCTCACAACTGCACGAACAAGTTCGACAGGTGATGAAAGGGTTTGCCCAGACCTTGTGGCCATCCGGCTCCCTGCCCGAAGGCATTGGAGAGCTTGCAGAGAAGCTCAAGGTAGCGCGGCGGCGTTTCCGATTATGGAAGATATCGACCTGCCATCAAGGTGCCAGGGAAGCCTGGGCCATGGTGAAGACGCGGTATACCAAGGCTGACCCAAACCACATGGCCGAGGTCGGACCTGTGGGGCCTGATGGAAAAGAGATCCTCATCAGTTTGGTGTACCACCAAGTAGAATTAGCCGCAAAGTATTCCCAACAGGATTGTAGGCTAGACAACCTGTTGGATGGTATAGAAGAAGAATTTAATCAATCGAAGTGACTATGTAATTTAAATGACATGTAGAATGTCTCTAGCCGGATTGTAAATCATTTGTCACGGCGGACCTTTTCGCTTCGACCTCGGGACCCGATAGTCCAGAGTGTATCCGAATACCCGCTCAGTTATGTAAAAACCGGGGTATGCATGGAGACTAGGCGTAGGGGTCATAAGTGCTTGAATAGACAAGTACCCAACTAGTTATGTTATATTACATGGATAGTAAGAAACATCTTCCAGGGAGAATAGTTCCGTTAAGGGTTCCTTTCCCTGGGTACGCATGCCCTAATGTGCATTTCCGAACTGCGAGAAGGGACGCAGGTAAAAACATCTGGGGGCAAGTGGAAAAAGTAAATAAAAGTCATCTTTTTTTCACTGATCGAATATTCCATTAAGAACGCTAGCTTTCGGCTTCACCCAGTCTGAGGTACACATCCGGCTGACCCGACAGTAACAATCACAGAGGTGCTCCCCTTATGCCCTAGCCGAGTTAACGGGAACGTAGGGCATAAATACAAGAGCCAGGCAACCCAGCTTGGCCAAAACTTAAGTCATATCGATGCATATAATGGAGAAAAAAGGTACATGCGGAAGAATAACACATGTGCGGGGCATGAAGCCCAGAAAATAATTAAGCTTCCTTGTAAGGAGCCCCCAGGTATAATGAGGGCGGTTAGCGCGTCAAGATTGTGTAGACAAGACACAAATTAGCCTTTTAAGGCCGTGAGGAGAAAGGAGAAAAAAGAGAGAGAAGACAGATAACGTATATGCAAAAAATGGACAGGGGTAAGGAGACGAACATAGAGTCCGGCACTAGGCGTAGAATCTTCGGAGTCTGGCAGCGTTCCATGGGTTTGGCTCAAGTCGATTGTCCGATGCATCCCTCATATGGTCCGCTCCGCCTGTCAGAACTTGGTCGATAATGAAGGGACCTTCCCATTTGTGCTTGAGCTTGTTCTTTTCTTCTTCTCCGGCGAAGCGAGAACTAACTCGCCAACGTTATAAGTTTTGGCCCGTACTTCTCTGCTTTGGTATCTTTGAGCCTGTTGCTGATAGAATGTGGAATGCGCTTTTGCCACGTCACGCTCCTCCTCGAGGGCGTCCAAACTGTCCTGCCGACCGAGCTCGGCCTCTCTTTCTTCATACATGCGCACTCGAGGTGGGTCATGAATTATGTCACAGGGTAGAACCGCCTCTGCGCCGTACACCATAAAAAACAGTGTGTATCCGGTAGTGTGATTCGGCGTGCGCAGCCCCCAGAGTACGGAGTCGAGCTCCTCTACCCAGTGCGTGTTAGATTCCTTTAAGGACCGCACTAATCTGGGTTTGATGCCGCTCATGATAAGACCATTTGCTCGCTCGACTTGACCGTTTGTTTGTGGGTGATAGACAGAAGCATAATCGAGCTTGATGCCCATGTTGCCGCACCATAGTTTTACCTCGTCGGCAGTGAAGTTTGTGCCATTGTCAGTGATGATGCTGTGGGGGACGCCATAACGGTGTACAACACCGGATATGAAGTCTATCACCGGTCCGGATTCGGCCGTTTTAACGGGTTTGGCTTCTATCCATTTGGTGAATTTATCCACCATGACCAATAAGTATTTTTCTTATGGGTTCCTCGTTTAAGGGGTCCAACCATGTCAAGCCCCCAGACCGCAAAGGGCCAGGTAATGGGGATTGTTTGTAGGGCAGTGGGCGGCATATGGCTTTGGTTTGCAAAAAGCTGGCAACCGACGCAGCGTTGGACCAAGTCCTGGGCATCCGCCCGGGTCGTTGGCCAATAGAATCATGTACGGAAGGCCTTACTTACGAGGGCCCGGGCTGCGGCGTGGTGGCCGTCGAGTCCGGAATGGATTTCTGCCAGAAGCTTCCGCCCTTCCTCTTCGGAGATGCACCTTTGGAGGACTCCGGTGGTGCTTTTCTTATAAAGCTCTCCTTCATGGACCTTGTAGGTTTTAGATCGCCGCACAATGCAGCGTGCCTCATTTTGGTCCTCTGGAAGTTCCTGTCTGGTTAGGTAGGCCAGGAATGGTTCAGTCCATGGGGCGATGACAACCATTATTACGTGGGCTGAAGGTGTTATTTTGGTGGTGGAGCCTCTGATTATGTCAGAGTGTTCGGTATCTGGCGTCATGGCCGGGTCCGGACTATTGCTACCGGCGTCCCCTTCCCATACCACGGATGGCTTGAACAGTCTTTCCAAGAAGATGTTGGGTGGGACCGCATCGCGCTTAGCGCCGATACGGGCGAGGATATCTGCCGCCTGATTGTTTTCCCGAGCCACATGGTGGAATTTGAGCCTCTCGAACCGAGCTGACATCTTGAGTACGGCGTTGCGATAAGCCGCCATTTTCGGATCCTTGGCGTCAAAGTCTCCATTTATTTGGGATATTGCAAGGTTCGAGTCCCCACGCACCTCCAGGCGTCGAATGCCCATGGAAACTGCCATCCGGAGACCATGTAACAGGGCCTCGTATTCGGCTGCATTGTTGGAGTCTGGTACGATTTGGAGTACGTATTGGACTGTATCTCCGGTGGGGGACGCCAGGACGACGCCAGCCCCCACACCAGCCAGCATTTTAGAGCCGTCGAAGTGCATAATCCAATTGGAGTATGCGCCGTACTCCTTAGGGAGTTCGCTTCATCCATTCGGCGACAAAATCGCCAATACCGCGACTTAATGGCTCGCCGAGGTTAATATGTTATGTCGAACGGGAGGAGCTCAATGGCCCATTTGGCAATCCGGCCCGTGGCGTCGCGGTTGTTTATTATATCATTCAGTGGCACTTCCGAGGCTACTGTAATTGAACACTCTTGAAAGTAGTGTCGTAGTTTCCGGGATGCCATGAATACCGTGTATGCTATCTTTTGATAATGTGGGTATCATGATTTGCATGGAGTGAGGACAGTGGATACATAGTATACCGGCTTTTGAAGGGGGAATTTATGTCCATCTGTTTCTCGTTCGACGATGAGCACTGCGCTTACAACTTGATGGGTTGCCGCTATGTACAGCAGCATTGGTTCGCCGATGCTTGGTGCGGCCAGGATTGGGTTGGTGTGCAGAATGGCCTCTATGTCTTCTAGTCCGGTCGTGGCCGCGTCCGTCCACTCGAAGTGTTCACTGCACCGAAGGAGGCGATAAAGCGGTAATGCCTTTTCTCCTAAGCGGGAGATAAAGCGGCTTAGGGCCGTCACACATCCGGTTAATTTCTGGATTTGCTTGAGATCAGTTGGGATGGCCAACTGTGACAGGGCTCGGATTTTAGCCGGATTTTCTTCAATTCCTTTGCTGGAGACGATAAAACCCAGGAGCTTTCCGGCGGGTACACCGAAAACGCATTTTTCCGGGTTGAGCTTGATGTCGTATGTTCAGAGATTGTCGAACGTGAGCCTCAAGTCGTCTATTAAAGAGTCGACGTGTCTGGTTTTAACGACCACATCGTCTACGTATGCCTCGACTGTTTTGCCGATATGTTTTTTCAGACATGTCTGAATCATTCGTTGATACGTTGCACCGGCGTTTTTAAGCCCAAAAGGCATTGTGTTGAAACAGAAGGGGTCGTATGGCGTGATAAATGCCGTTGCGGCTTGGTCGGACTCCGCCATCTTGATTTGGTGTTAGCCGGAGTATGCGTCGAGGAAGCACAATGAGTCGTGTCCTGCGGTAGCATCGATAATTTGAACAATGCGGGGAGGGGGAAGGGATCCTTTGGGCAGGCCTTGTTGAGATCCTTGAAATCGGCACATATGTGCCAGGTTTTGTCCTTCTTTGGTACCATCACCAGGTTTGCTAGCCAATCCGGGTGTTTTATTTCTCTGATGAATCCGGCCTCCAATAACTTGGCTAGTTCCTCTCCCATAGCTTGTCTCTTAGGTTCAGAGAAACACCGAAGAGTCTGCTTGACCGGCCTGAATCCTTTTAGAATGTTAAGGCTATGCTCGGCCAGCCTGTGTGGGATTCCTGGCATATCTGAGGGATGCCAAGCAAATATGTCCCAATTCTCGCGCAGGAACTCCCACAGCGGGGTTTAACTGTGCCCCGATGGAGGCTGTTTTTGTAGGGTCCGTTGGATGGACTTGGAATTTGACTATTTCATCCGCTGGTTTGAAAGAGGTGGACTTGGATCTCTTGTCAAGTATCACGTCATCCCTGTCCATGGTGGAGCGTAGCACAGTTAACTCCTCTTCTGCGAGGGCTTCGGATAATGCCTCGAGGGCCAGTGCGGCTGTTTTGTTTTCGGTGCGGAGCGCTATCTCCGGATCACTGGCTAGAGTGATGATTCCACTGGGCCCAGGCGGGCATTTTGAGCTTCATGTATCCGTAATGGGGTATGGCTTGGAAGATCATGAATGCCTCCCGCCCTAAAAGGGCGTGGTATCAGCTACTGAACAGGGCCACTTGGAATGTGATTTCTTCGGACCTATAATTCTCCGGTGTGCCGAATACCACATCTAGTGTGATTTTCCCAACGCAGCGTGCTTCCCTACTAGGGATGATTCCTCTGAAGGTTGTGCTGCTTTGCTCAATGTGGTTCCTGTCTATTTCCATTTTTTGAAGAGTTTCTTCATAAATAAGGTTTAGTCCACTGCCACCGTCCATGAGCACTTTAGTGAGCCGAAAGCCGTCCACAATTGGCCTAAGGACCAATGCGGCTGGTGCTCGGGTTGTTCGGAATTTAGGTTCGTCACTGGCATTGAAGGTGATAGCCATGTCGCTCCATGGATTCATTGCTGCCACCTGGCAAATTTTGGCAAGGCTGTGGAGTGTTCGCTTGCACCTATTATTTGAGGCGAATGTCTCGAAGACTGTTAATACTGTGTTGTAATCCACAGGATGGTGTTCTGTGGTATTTTGAATGAGGAGATCCTCACCGCTCTTGGCCACCTGCCAGAGTACCCAACATGCTCTAAGGCTATGTGTTGGTATGGTATCCGCTGTACTGTGAATTTTGCAGGGTCCGTTAAGCCATCCCTCCAATACGGTTCCACGCCTTGTAGTGGGCTTTTGCTTTTTGGTAATTGAATTAGGCGACTTACGAGGATGCACCCTTTTAATTCGTACTGGGTGTTTAGTCATAGTCGGATTATCCCAAAATTTTGTTTCGGTTTTCCAGGCACTTTCCATCGCACGGTACTTCCGTACTATGGCCGCCAAGTCAGCGAAGTGTGCTATGTCACGGTGACTTATAGCGTTAAGGATTCCCTTGTCCGTGCAATTATTGCAGAAGAATGAGATTGCGTCTTCCTCGCGATAGTCCTTGACCTTGTTCATTAAAAGGAGGAATCTGGCCCAATAGTGATGTACTGTTTCCTGGGGCTCTTGCCTAATATAGGAGAGATCGCTTATATCTGGGTGGGTGGGTGGATTTGAGTCCGAACCCTGACATGATCTGAGACCCAGGGGCAGGGGAGTTTCCGATCTTGGAAGTTCGGGCTCCGGGATGTTGCCCGATAGGTCTGGCCCGCTGCCCGATTCTAGGTTCGAGGCTTGGGCGACGTCCTCCCGTAAACGGGTATTCGGCTCGGAGAGCTCGGGAATCCGGACATAGTTTGTCCTCAAGATAGAGGAAGAATTGCTGCATTGTTCCTCCACCACTGCTATCTGATGGGTGACCGGCGAAGAGTTAATATCCCTTTGGTCGGGTTTAAGCCCAATCCGATCATAATCTGTAGCGACTCCCAAGGCGGCGATGCGATCCAAGAGCTCGTTTAGGGAAGAAAGCTCCATTGGATCACTCTGCTCGGCAAGTTCCGAGCCGACGTGGAGGCTGTTTTCGATGACCCGAGAAGTCATCGTTGGTGTAGCAGCCAAACGGGCGGTCGTGATGAAACCGCCTAGCCGGAGGGTTTAGCCGACAGCCAGGGCTCCCCCAGAGGTAACGTTGTCCTTGACAACGAGACGAGGCATCCTTCCTTGCGGTGACGGCACAGTGGAACTCTCAATGAAAGCACCAATGTCGGTGTCAAAACCGGCGGATCTCGGGTAGGGGGTCCCAAACTGTGCGTCTAAGGCGGATGGTAACAGGAGGCGGGGGACACGATGTTTACCCAGGTTCGGGCCCTCTCGATGGGGGTAATACCCTACTTCCTGCTTGATTGATCTTGATGATATGAGTAGTACAAGAGTTGATCTACCACGAGATCGTAGAGGCTAAACCCTAGAAACTAGCCTATGGTATGATTGTTGTTGTCCTATGGACTAAACCCTCCAGTTTATATAGACACCGGAGAGTCGGTTACAATGGGAGGAGATCTACATAACCGTATTGCCAAGCTTGCCTTCCACGCCAAGGAGAGTCCCATCCGGACACGGGACGAAGTCTTCAATCTTGTATCTTCATAGTCCAACAGCACGGCCAAAGGATATAGTCCGGCTGTCCGGATACCCCCTAATCCAGGACTCCCTGAAAAATGTTAATGATGATGTTCATGTTGATGCTCAACCTAGTAATAACAATGATGTAGAAATGGAACCTGCTATTGATCTTGATAACCCACAATCAAAGAATCAATGTTATGATAAGAGAGACTTTGTTGCTAGGAAGCACGGTAAAGAAAGAGAACCATGGGTTCGTAAACCCATGCCTTTTCCTCCCAAACCATCCAAGAAAAAGGATGATGAGGATTTTGAGCGCTTTGCTGAAATGATTAGACCTATCTTTTTGCGTATGTGTTTGACTGATATGCTCAATATGAATCCTTATGCTAAGTACATGAAAGAAATTGTTACAAATAATAGAAAGATACCGAAAGCTGAAATTTCCACCATGCTTGCTAATTATACTTTTAAGGGTGGAATACAAAATAAGTTAGGAGATCCAGTAGTACCAACTATACCATGCTCCATTAAAAGAAACTATGTTAGAACTGCTTTATGTGATCTTGGAGCCGGTGTTAGTGTTATGCCTTTCTCTTTATATCATAGACTTGATTTGAATAAGTTGACACCTACTGAAATATCTTTGCAAATGGCCGATAAATCAACTGCTATAATTGCCGGTATTTGTGAGGATGTGCCTGTTGTGGTTGCAAACATTACTATTTTAACGGACTTTGTTATTCTTGATATTCCCGAGGACGATAGTATGTCTATTATTCTTGGAAGACCCTTTTTGAATACTGTAGGGGCTGTTATTGATTGCAACAAAGGAAATGTCACTTTTCATGTTAATGGTAATGAGCATAAGGTACACTTTTCGAGGAAACAACCTAAAGTCCATAGTATCAATTCTATTGGAAAAATTCCATCGATTATTTTTGGAGGTTTAGAATTTCCTCTTCCTACTGTCAAAAAGAGATATGATATTCTTATTATTCGGGACGTCCATATCCCCATTGAGGTAACATAGTGTTATTCGAAATTTCTCCGGTTCCATGTTATTCGGAATGAGTTTGTTAACAAGACTTGATCAACCTTGTTAGTGGATTCCTTTTGATGAGCATGAGATGGATGAAGTTAGAAAGCACAACCTTCTGTACCCTCCTTTTACTTTCTATTATTTAGATTAAATAAAGTAAAAATAGTATTTTTTGTCAGTTTTCTGAATTATCCGTGCAATAAAAAAATACTCCAAAAATAAAAGTTCTCCAAATGCCCCAAAAATGAAATATGACTTTTTCTAGAAATTTGAGAATATCTGGCACTGAGAACACAGCAGGGGGAGCAAGCACCTGGCCACGAGGGTCCAGGGTGCGCCCACCCCCCTGGGCGCGCCCCCTGCTTCATGGGCCCATGGTGGCTCCCCTCCACTTATTCCAGCCACCACACACTCCTTCTTCCTCCCAAAAAATCACCAACCATCTCAAGCACGAGTTCTAGCTCATTTTGCTGCGATTTTCGATCTCCTAGCTCAAAGCACCTCTCACAAAACTGCTTTGGGGGATTGTTTCTTGGTATGTAACTCCTCCAATGGTTCAATTAGTTTTTGTTCTAGTGCTTTATTCATTGCAAATTTTTGCTGCCTAGGTGACCCTGTTCTTGAGCTTGCATGTCAAATTTATATGGTCCCAAGTAGTTATAATGCATGATATAGTCTCTAGGCACTCGTGGGAGTAGTTGCTATCAATTTTGTTGAGTTTGGTTCACTTTTATTTGAAGTTACTAAATTTTTCAGAAATTTTTTAGAGGAAGAAATATGTTTAGGAAAATGTACCAAGGTGTCGGTGGGAACGACACCTATGGGATCACAAGAATCCCTACTACGGTCGCGGAGCGCGGGGTCGTGAGAAGAGCGGATCAAACAGATAGCACATGGTTTCTTTATCCAGGTTCGGGCCGCGAGGATGCGTAAAACCCTACTCCTGCTTTGGTGGTTTGTTTATCTGTGTTCTTGAACTAGCAATGGGGCGTGAGGAGCTCCAAAAGGCCGAATCCTCCTCCTGGTCGCCTGGGGCCTCCTTTTATAGGGAAAGGGGTTTCAAGTGGCACACACGAGGTGGAAAGGGTCTGATGATGCGAGTTTATCCTCGCATTACATGACAAGGCACCTTTAATGCGTCTTGCTTAGGTGTCCTTGCTTTATCGGGACGGGAGAGCCTTGTCTTGTCCGTCGCCGCTCCCTTTCGTGTCGACATCGCCGCTGGCCAGCGGTGCCTGCATGGAGCCATGTAGGCGTGGCAGCCGAGGTGGCCTAAAGTGGTGGGTCTCCACGAAGACCCGCTTGCTACCACGTAGGTGCCCGCCCAACTGGTTGGGTCGGCAGCTGCATGTGAACAGTGGTGGAGATTTGACTGGTGTGGGCCTGATGGTGGCCTTACGGGTGCTCTTGGCAAGGGCCTCGCCGTAGCCCTGGCAAGGGTCTTGCCGTGGCGCTGCTGTCATCATCCCCGGCGAGGCTCTTGCCGGGGGCCTTGTGGTCCTTATTGGCTGGGATCCCGCCAAGGGTCGTCATCTTCTATAGTGTGTATCTGATCTTGAATGTCTTCACAAAGATCTGCATGCCATCACGGGGATGTCTCCCGAATCCTTGCCCCATGGGGGCAGTGGACTCAAGGGTGATTCGCTCCATAGGTGTGGGGCGAGCTGCCATGGCAAGGGTCTGGCCGGGTTTGCTAAAACCGCCTCCCGGCAAGGATCTTGCCGGGGAGTCCGCTTCCCCTTTGCTCTTTGTGGTCTTGGTCTTGGCGTCGTTCTGCTCCTTTCGAAGCTTCGGCCTTACCTTGGCTCACCTCCTTGCCTTGCTCAAGGCGGTGGTGCCCGGCTCAGATCGCCTGCAGTTATAGGGGTACAAAAAGTGTACCCCTCTTTTGTACACCGACAGAGCCCCGGGCTGGGCCACACGTAAGCGCCAATCGCGTCGTTGGGCTAGGCCCAAAAGCGTGCTGGCAGGCGGGGTGGTTTTTTGCGGTAAGTCTCTTCACAAGATGCGCTTCCCATGCCTCCCGCGTGTGGCTCGGCGTGGGGAGGCGTGCGTGACGTGGGCGGCATGCGTGGGGCTGAGCTCTGCGCGCATGCGTCACGTCGTAGTAAAGGGGGCGGTTCGCGCCTTCCCCATAAACGGAGGGAGGCGTGGAGGCGCGGCCCATTTACCGAACGGGGCCGAGGCATGGTCGTCAAGGCGTCCACTCGCCACGATCATGGGGTGGGAGAGGTCGCCTCACCCATCGCCTTGGTCCCGCACGCCTGCCACGTGGTTCTCATGCACTTGGGGTGGCGAACGGTGGAGGCGGGAAACCGGGCCGTCGCGGGCTGGGGCAGCGGGTTGGTCCCAGTTCCCTGCGCCTTCCGTGTCTTGATTGGCTGAGCGGGGCGGCCGAGCCCCCACCCCGTTCCTTTATAAAGAGCGGGAGGGGGGGATGGCGTCCCGCATTCTTCCATCTCCTCCTTCCTTCAGCTTCTGTCCCCCCCTCCATCCGCCATGGAGAGAGGGAATCCTGGCCCTTCAACGGTGGCAGCGAGGGTCGCCGCTCGACAACGCATCCTTCCTTCTCTTGCACCTGCGGTGGTGAGAGCCACCATGAGGGAAGGGGGAGGGGGCGAGGCCGAGGCGCTCGGGGAAGAGGAGGACGGGGCGGCGCGCCGGTCTCGCCTCCGCCAGTAGTTCCTCCCCCCATGGAGGGCCATGTTGGGGATGACCCTTGCGAGTTCTTCGTCAGGCTGCGCCGGCCGCCTCGTCGTCGCCTTCGTCTCCCGACTCCATTCGCGCGGGAGATGGAGCTGGATCCGCCGGAGTTATTGCGGCTGTACATGAGGGGCTGTGGGATCAGCGGTACGCGAGTTCGCGTCGACTTCCCAGCCCCTCACATGATGTATCTTTGTCGGGGATGGAAGACGTTCGCTCATATCCACCGCTTGACGGAGGGACTCACTCTCCATTTCAAGCTGATGGAGGGCGGCCTCCTCTCCGCCAAGGTCTTTGGGCTCTTCGGGACCCGGGCAAGGTGCTGGTTGAAGAGCTCTTCTGATGGCGAAGACCCCTCCTCGGGCGGGAGTGGCGAGGAGGACAGCGGCAGCGACGACGAGGGTAGCAGGCGGCAGGATGACGGGTCCGACTAGGTGTCGGGCGCCGCTCCGTGCGGCACCGGCGACCCCATCATCCGTGTCGCCGGCTCCCTGAACTTCTCGGGGTCGTCTTCCTGGGCGGCAGGTGTTGGGAGGCAGCATAAGAGGAAGTGGACGGGCGGCAAGGCCGTCAAATCGGAGTACACGGGCACCGACGCCTTCGACGCGTGCTGACGTCCTGCCGCCTTGTCTTCGAGCTCTGCTTCCGGCGCCGCCATCACCATCCAGCCTTCGGACGGCCACCGAGATGTTCTCTTGGTGTCTCCTGCCACCCGTAGCTCGCCTAGGCGTCCCTTTTGCCCTTTTCGCCTCCTTGACCTGCCTCCTGAGGAGAGGGACAAGAAAGGGGTTACGGGCACCTTATCTCTTTTTAGCTTGTAAGCCTTTGGGCCTTGGCTGAATTTAAAACTTGTAATCCCATCATTCATGTTTTTCTTTCCCCATGGGTTGTACCTAAGTGGAATGTTTTTAGTGAAAAAGGGATGCTTGCCGGGTCATTTGTTTGCGGGTAGAACCCACGACAAGGAGTTACTCCTTGATATCCCTAAGATAAACATTTCCTTGCCCGGCAACAGGCCCTGCCGTCTTCCCGCCACTTCGACCTTTCTCATGCTTTTGGCGGAGGCAGGGATGAGGTGGGTTCAGGCTCCTCGTTTCATCCTTTTGCTGCCGCGACTACGACCAAACCTGGCCCCACGAACGAGCCCTAGGGCCTAGAGTTTTTGGGGAGCATGGTAGCTTTGGGAAAAAACGAGGTTCCACATACCTCAGTCCATAAGGGAATGCATGGTAAGGGATGAAGAACTTATCTGAAGCTGTAGCCCCCGGCAACTCTGGTTTGCCGTGGGTGACTCTTTGCACTTGCAGCCCCCGGCAATACTGGCTTGTCGGGGTCTAGATGCCGGTCTGTCCCTCTTCTCTTTTTCGTCCTCAAGTGATCCAGCAAGGATATCTGTGAGTCCTGCGAACCAAACAAGACAAAAGAATGGCAAAGAGACGCACACTCGACCTCTAAGCTAGGGGTTAGTCGCCGCTAAGCACTATCAACCCTAACCAAGGACGAGACTCGACCTAGCATGCATGCTATAACTTAGGGCGCCCGGTAACTTCATTTATTTATGCTCGTGGTCTGCTTTGGCTTTGTACAAAGGGTTACATGCATCATCGGCAATGCTTGTGCAAAATGTGGCTTGCCGGGGGGCCCGGCAAGCTGCGCCTCACGGGTAAAACTTGCGAAGATGCTCAATGTTCCAGGAGTTACTCACCGGAACGGCATCTTGATCCAGCGGACTGCGGCGGGCTCGGTGACTCAGACACCCGATAAGGGCCTTCCCACTTTGGCGCCAACTTGTTGGAATTCTTGGCCGATTGAACGCGCCGAAGGACAAGGTCGCCTTCCTCAAGGCTTCGGGCATGAACCTTGCGGCTATGGTAGCGGCGCAAGGCTTGCTGGTAGCGTGCTGCTCTCACAGCCGCCTGAAGACAATCTTCCTCAAGGAGCATTGCGTCGTCTTGCCGCAGTTGCTCTTGCTCAAGCTCGTCATAAGCGAGCACTCGAGGTGACCCGTATATGAGTTCAGTGGGGAGAACTGCTTCTGCCCCGTATACTAGGGCAAAAGGTGTCTAGCCGGTGGCTCGATCTGGCGTCGTCCTGATCGACCAAAGAACAGCCGGCAACTCATCAATCCAGCACCTTCCACTCTTGTGCAGCCTGTCAAAGGTCTTGGTCCTTAAGCCTCGCAAAGATTTCAGCGTTTGCCCTCTCAGCTTGACCATTGCTTCGCGGGTGAGCAACGGAAGCGAAACATACTTTGCTGCCGAGGTCTTGGGTATATTGCATGAAGGTGCGGCTTGTGAACTGTGTGCCGTTGTCGGTGATAACCCTGTTGGGTACGCCAAAACGGCACATTAGTCCCTTGAAGAACTTGACGGCTGACTGAGCTGTGACCTTCCTCACTGCCTCCACCTCCGGCCACTTTTGAACTTGTCGATTGCAATGTACAAGTACTCAAAGCCCCGACAACAAGGGGGAAAGGGCCCAGATATGTCGAGCCCTGCATCGAGAAGGGCTGAGAGAGGAATGGTTTGAAGGGCTTGAGCTGGCTGATGAAGCTTCTTTGAATGGAACTGACACGCTTCACACCTGGTGACTAGTGTCGTCGCATCCTGGAGGGCGGTGGGACAGAACAAGCCTTGCCGAAATGCCTTGCCGGAAAGGGCCTTTGACCCAATGTGGGATCCACATATGCCTCCGTGTATCTCCGCCAACAGCTCCAGTCCTTCCTCTCGAGAGATACACTTCAATTTCACACCGCTCGGCCTCTTTACGCACAGGGCGTCATCGGCGAACTGGTACATGGTAGAGCGACGGGCTACTTTTTCCGCTTTCTTCCTGCTCCTCGTGAAGTTCCCTGCTTTGGAGGAATCTGACGGTATGCTGTGCCCACGCTGGAGCCTGGGGTTCGACGGCGAGGACTAAAGGCATTTCCTCCGCTATAGGAGCGGCTGTCTCGACGGCAAGAGCTTGACGCTCCGCCGGAGCCAGTCGTCCCGTGGCGGGCTCAGTATGCCCGGCAACATCCTTGTCGGCGGCTCCGGGGAGCTCGGCGGGAAAGTACTTGTCGGGCCCCTCAGCATCGTCTGGGCCCTTCTCCTTGTCCCGCCTCTCATACTCAGCCCTCTGCTTCCCAGCGAGGAGCTCTGTCAGGACCCCGATTCCAAGTCACATCGACCTAGCCGGTAACACCTCATATCACTTTGCGGCCTCACGCACGGTATTCCCACGGGTGTCGCCTTACCATGGCCCGGGACCGTTTGCGCCTCTTGGCACACGTATATGATAGTGTCGCTAGCATCCACATGACAAAGAACCCGGCCGACATGGCTAGTCGTGGAACCCAAAGCGGCGCTAACCTATGGGGACAGGCATACATGAATCACATCGAGCATGTCGGTCATCAACGTATAAATTCGGGTTGTAGCATGGGCTAACAGGACTCCGGTATCCTGGACTGTAGCAGGCTAGGCAGGACTCCGAATAACACCGCGCGACATTTCCCCGAAGGGACAGACATAGGAACGAAGTGAAACACATGCCGGCCAGTCAAGTGTCCAAGCAGTAGTGCTGGGCTAGCAGGACTCCGGTGACCCGGGCTGTAGCGGACTACTATCGCTCAGAGGCACGAGACTACATTTCCCCATATGAGAGGCTGCCAAGGATAAACAACTAGTTTGTCGGATCCCACACATACCAAGCATTTCAAACATACACACAATATGCTCAATATGTGTAGATACAACATGGCATCACAACATAACTCTACGACTCAAATATTTATTCATTAGGATCCGAGGAGCGAGATATTACAAACATGGGTCTCATGACCCAACACTCAGAGCATAGAAGTCAAAGCACAAGCGGAAGCCAAACATGTCTGAGTACAGACAACTATAAATGAAATAGGGCTGAGAAGCCTGACTGTCTACCAGATCCTGCCGAGGGCACAAGATCGTAGCTGAGGTAGCAAGCTAACCGTCGAAGTCCAAGCGGAACTACTAGCGAGACCGAAGTCTCTCTGCAAAACATAAATAAGCAAACGTGAGTACAAATGTACTCAGCAAGACTTACATCAGAACTAGCTACATATGCATCATTATCAAAAGGGGGTGGTGGAGTTTGACTGCAGCAAGCCAGCTTTGACTCGGTGGCTATCCTGAACTACGCATTGCAAGTAACTCTTTTGAGGTGGCGCACGAGTCCACATATTCACCATATCAATACACCACTATGGACCCGCTCCCGTCTCCCTCGAGAACGCCATCCATAGCACTCACGCTTATCTTGCATTTTAGAGTATCCACTTTCCCTTGTCTATGAACTGATATAGGCAACCCGTAAGTCCTTCTCCGTCGACACGGCTATTCGAATAGATCATATTAACCCTGCAGGGTGTACTTCTTCACACAAGCTCTCACCACTTACCGTTTACACGACATGTACTCGCAACCTTCAAGCGGAAGCCCAACGTGGGTGTCGGCCACGACCTACCTAAACACACAAGTCCCAAGTCTAGGTTTATCGCCTATTCGGGTTCCATCTGCAGGAGTCCGCCGAGGTTTCCCATACAGCCCCGAACGATGTGTGCTGAGGTTCCCAGACACCAAGCAGGCGAATCGGTACACCGGGCCACGGTGCCTACCGCAACACAACCCACCCTCACGGTTGGCTATGCGTGCGGCCCCCAGCATACTACAAACACCAGAAACTACTTGCAACTCCCGGACTAAGGACAAGGGTGGTTAAGAAGCCGAGAGGGTCCATTGGTTTCGGGCCCAATGTGTGGTAGTAACTATTTCATGGATCACAAACACAGAACTCAGTTCCTAAGGACGGCTGCAATGAGACAACCCACCATGTACTCCTACATGGCCTCTCACCGCTACCTTTACCAAATCGTGTTCACACACTTAGCTCACCCACAGCAGGACATGTTCACACAACCATTCCAATTCATTCCCGATGAACCAGACCTGACTCAACTCTAAGCAGTAGCAGGCATGACAAACAAGCATGAATGAGTAGGCACAACATGGCTCAAACAACTCCTACTCATGCTAGTGGGTTTCATCTAATTACTTTGGAATGACAGGTCATGCAGAGGATAAAGGGGTTCAGCTACCGCAGCAAGTAACAGATGAATCGATGTTGTCCTAATGCAGTAAAAGAGAGCAGGAGCGAGAGAGTGGGGTTGTATCGGAATGAACAAGGGGTTTTGCTTGCTCGGCACTTCGAAGATAATATAGTTCTTCATCCGTGTCATCGAACTCATCGTGGGGATACGCCTACCGAGAGGGAACAAGCACCGACAAACAAGGAAGAAACACAATCAATGCAATGCAGCAATATGATGCATGATCATGACATGGCAATATGCTGTGATTTGGGCTAATGCAACAGCAAGTCATTTTGATTGAAGTGGAATTCAAAACTATATCAAATCCCAACTCCAAAATTATTATCAAAGTTGCCCTATTCATGTTTCATCCTAAACAGTGAAGTTAACTTGATCAAACATGCATGAAACCTGTACCAATGGATAGAATGGATTTTTCTGATCATTTTCATATATAAATCTTTGCATTTGGAGTTACTGATTAGAAGTTATGAATATTTGAAGTTTGAATTATATTCTGAATTTCCTATATTAGAATAAATCCAAAGTAATTGATTTATTGCGTCGACCATGCGTCGATGACGCCGTGGTCAACGGCGACGTGCAGCAGGTCAAACCTGTTGTGGGTCCAGGTTGTCGTGGGTAATTAGTTTAACTAAAATTAATTGAACTAATCCTATTTAGTTAGCAGGTGGGCCCCATCATCGCTGACTCATCTGAGTCAACCAGGCCCACCCGAGTCAAAGTCCACGCCGGCTGCCGGCGACTAGTCAGCGGCGAGCCCGACGCTGGCAGAGGAAGTGCGTTGGCGATTCCGTGACCAAACGAGCCGCGGAGGGTGGCTATGGGTAGCTGGGACAAGCAGCGGCTATTGGTGGAGTCGGCTGGGGTCGGGGTGGCCGGAGTCGGCGCCGGCGACGAGCTAGGCGGCCACCGGGGTTCGGCCGAAGTCGAACTTGGGCTAGAGGGGTCAGTGCGGTGCGGGGAGTGTATGGTTAGAACCCATGGGGTGCGGTGAGTGTGATGGACACCACGAGGTGGCCGGAGAGTGACCGGGAGCACGTCGGCGACGAACTCCACGGCGGCGGGTGCGGGTGAGCTTGGTTCGGTTGCTACACTGCTCGAGAGCGAGAGAGAGAGGGAAGGGGAGGTAGATGGGCTCACGGGCGACGCGTAGAAGCTCTCGTTGAGGTCGGGGACGGACCGGAGCGACGACGGCGTTGAAGGGGATCTCCGGCGACGGTGGACTCGGCCGAGGGCGGTGTGGTGGATTCGGGGCACTAGAGCAGGCGGGGCTTGGCTAGTTTGGGGTAGTCGAGGCGGCGAAGCTCCTAGACAAGGTGAGGAGGAGCACGACGGCGGGAGCGTGGTTACGGCGATGAAAGCGGCGACGGCAAGGCGTCGGCCAAGGCGGGGAGAGCGAGAGAGATGAACCGGGAGGAGAGGAAGTGTCCAGGGGTTCGGGAGAGGAAGAGGGCGATCCTCATCGGCTGGCGAGAGGAGGCGGCGGCGACCAGGTGCGTGGCACCCATGCGGTGCCCGCTGTCGAAGCACTGGCTGCCTGCTGGCCGAGCCAAGCAGCTTCATGGCGCTCTGGGCTGGGCAGCAGTGGGCCGGTAGGTGGCGCCAGTAAGTCCTTTCCTGGTTTTTATCTTTTCTATTTTTCTGCAACTTTGTGGAGTTTTTCTAAAATACCAAAACAGTTTTAAAATTCACCAAAATGTTCCTGGTCCATTGTTGAAATATTTCCAACATGAAACATTTTGGTTTGGCAATTTTGGACATTTGAAATATTTTATATAATTTGAAATGCTCAAGTTCAAAAACTTATGAGTTAATTCAAGGACCTTTGGATGACCTAGAAAATGATGCACCACTTTTGACATAGGCTCTGAACCAAAGCAAAGATGATGAGCATTTTGAAGGGCATTTCAGGTTCATTGCAATAATTTTTAGTAAACCCTAGTTGAATTAAGGGGGGGCTTCTGGGGGTTTCCTGTCTTCCCCATTTCAAATTAAAATGAAATTTAAACATGATGCACACACTAATGCATGGTCTAACTGGGATGTGACAACTCACCCCCACTAAACAAGAATCTCGCCCCGAGATTGAAGTCGGGAGGTAAGAGGAAAAGGGAAGTCACAGAACTATCACAATCTTCATGATCCATTTGCCCTCCTCGAAAATGTTGATTCATTCCATCATCTTAGTCTTGACGTCTTTGCTTTCGAGATCTTCACTCGACACGACAACAGAAAGAAGGGAGAAACCCTACAGGATTTAATCTTCTTGAAGATCGAGCAATTCAAAATCAGTTCATGGAGAGACGTAAGAACAACTCTTGAGTTGAGATACCAAACACACATTAGAAATGATTGTGAAGAAATGGATGACGAAGGTTCAAATTGGTAGGCAACCATTCCACGCTTAAGTAAAATGGTGCATGGTTCAAAGTAACAAGGAGATGATTGCCATGATTCCATAACGGGACACCTTAGGAAAGGTGACGCAAAGAGCTATTCCCCTAAGTGGCAAAAAGAATTACTTTTGATTCAGAGATCATTGAAACTCTTCATACCAGCCTAAGGCAATTCACAACGATCGTTTGGTGGAGTGCAAAGGAGTGGCATACCCTTGCTAGAATGGATGATGTGGACTACCTTGTTGAAGACAACACAATGGATGATTTGCTTATCATCGGAAATGGATGGGACCCATGGTAAGTCCACTTTGAGGATGATCCTAGACATCAACTACTGAGGAGGGCAGCCCATGGAAAATTGGCACGATGGGTTGCAAACTGGGAACAAAATGCAAATGTTGGGAAGGTTCCAACCATCATATCTGCCTGAGATTCAGATCCGATTGGTGTTAGGATATTCCAGACTGTCAGGACCCCGATCCTAAGTCACACCGATCTAGCATGTAACACATCATATCACTTTGCGGCCTCACGCACGGTATTCCCACGGGTGTCGCCTTACCATGGCCCGGGACCGTTTGCGCCTCTTGGCTCACGTATATGATAGTGTCGCTAGCATCCATATGACAAAGAACCCGGGCCGACATGGCTAGTCGTGAACCCAAAGCGGCGCTAACCCATGGGGACAGGCATACATGAATCACATCGAGCATGTCGGTCATCAACGTATAAATTCGGGCTGTAGCACTGGGCTAACAGGACTCGGTATCCCGGCTGTAGCAGGCTAGGCAGGACTCGAATAACACCGCGTGACATTTCCCGAAGGAACAGACATAGGAGCAGTGAAACACATGCCGGCCGATCAAGTGTCCAAGCAGTAGTCTTTGGGCTAGCAGGACTCGGTGAACCGGGCTGTAGCGGACTACTATCGCTCAGAACCACGAGACTACATTTCCCCATATGAGAGGCTGCCAAGGATAAACAACTAGTTTGTCGGATCCCACACATACCAAGCATTTCAAACATACACACAATATGCTCAATATGTGTAGATACAACATGGCATCACAACATAACTCTACGACTCAAATATTTATTCAATAGGCTCCGAGGAGCGAGATATTACAAACATGGGTCTCATGACCCAACACTCGTGAAACATACAAGTCAAAGCACAAGCGGAAGCTAAACATGTCCGAGTACGCATAACTATACATGAAGAAGGCTGAGAAGCCCGACTATCTACCGAGATCTGCCGAGGGCACAAGATCGTAGCTGAGGTAACAAGCTAACCGTCAAGTCCAAGCGGAACTACTAAGCGAGACCGAAGTCTCTCGCAAAACATAAAATAAGCAAACGTGAGTACAAACGTACTCAGCAAGACTTACATCGTAACTAGCTACATATGCATCATTATCAAAAGGGGTGGTGGAGTTTGACCGCAGCAAGCCAGCTTTGACTCGGTGGCTATCCTGAACTACGATTGCAAGTAACTCTTTTGAGGTGGCGCACACGAGTCCACATATTCACCATATCAATACACCACTATGGACCCGCTCCCGTCTCCCTACGAGAACGCCATCCATAGCACTCACGCTTATCTTGCGCATTTTAGAGTATCCACTTTCACTTGTCTATGAACTGATAGAGGCAACCCAGAAGTACTTCTCCGTGGACACGGCTATTCGAATAGATCATATTAACCCTGCAGGGGTGTACTTCTTCACACACGCTCTCACCACTTACCGCCGTTTACACGACATGTACTCGGCAACCTTCAAGCGGATGCCCAACGTGGGTGTCGGCCACGACCTACCTAAACACTCAAGTCCCTAGTCCATGTTTATCGCCTATTCGGGTTCCATCCGCAGGGAGTCCGGCCGAGGTTTCCCATACAGCCCCGAACGATGTGTGCAGGGTTCCCGAGACACCAAACGGGCGAATCGGTACACCGGGCCACGGTGCCTACCGCAACACAACCCACCCCTACGGTCAGCGTTGCGTGCGGCCCCCAGCATACTACAAACACCAGAAACTACTTGCAACTCCTGGACTGAGGACAAGGGTGGTTAAGAAGCCGAGAGGGTCCATTGGTTTCGGGCCCAATGCGTGGTAGTAACTGTTTCATGGATCAGAAACACAGAACTCAGTTCCTGAGTACGGCTGCAATGAGACAACCCACCATGTACTCCTACATGGCCTCTCACCGCTACCTTTACCAAATCGTGTTCACACACTTAGCTCACACACGCAGTAGGACATGTTCACACAACCATTTCAATTCATTCCCGATGAATCAGACCTGACTCAACTCTAAGCGATGAGCATGACAACAAGCATGAATGAGTAGGCACAACATGGCTCAAACAACTCCTCCTCATGCTAGTGGGTTTCATCTAATTCTTGTGGAATGACAGGTCATGCAAAGGATAAAGGGGTTCAGATTCAGCAGCAAGTAACACATGAGTCGTTGTTGTCCTAATTCAGTAAAATAGAGCAGGAGCGAAAGAGTGGGATTATATAGGAAAGAACAAGGGGGTTTTGCTTGCCGGGCACATTTTAAGATAATATATTTCTTCATCGGTGTCATCGAATTCATCGCTTGTACATAAATCTGCGAGAGGGACAATTACCGGCAAACAAGAGAGAACACAATCAATGCAATGCACATTCACATGAATGACATGTCATGTTAAGGTACTGAATTCACCTAATGCAATGTCTAGCCAGGTTAATTGAAGTGGAATTCAAACAAGAACAATTCCAACTCCAAATGTTATTTCATAAATTACCCTAATCATGATTCATCCTATTCAGTGAGGTTAACTTGTTTTAACATGCATGAAACCTGTACCAATGGATAGAATGGATTTTTCTGATCATTTTTCATATATAAATCTTTGCATTTGGAGTTACAGATTAGAAGTTATAAGCATTTGAAAATTGAATTATATTCTGGAATTTACTGTATTAGAATAAATCCAGAAATTAGATTAATGCGTCGACCATCGTCGCCAAGATGACGTCAGGGTCAACGGAGACGTCTAGGTTAAACCTGACAGTGGGTCTGGGGTGTCAGGGTAATTAGTTTAACTAAAAATTAATTGAACTAATCCTATTTAGTTAGCAGGGCTGGGCCCCATCTGTCAGTGACTCATCGGAGTCAACCAGGGCCCACCCGAGTCAAAGTCCACGTCGGCTGCACCGGCGACTAGCCGCCGGCGAGCCCGACGCGGCAGAGGAAGTGCATTTGGCGATTCCGGCGACCAAACGAGCCGCGGAGGGTGGCTATGGGTAGCTGGGGACAAGCCGCGGCTATTGGTGGAGTCGGCTGGGGTCGGGGTGGCCGGAGTCGGCGCCGGCGACGAGCTAGGCGGCCACCGGGGTTCGGCCGAAGTCGAACTTGGGCTAGAGGGGTCAGTGCGGTGCGGGGAGTGTATGGTTAGAACCCATGGGGTGCGGTGAGTGTGATGGACACCACGAGGTGGCCGGAGAGTGACCGGGAGCACGTCGGGCGATTTAACTCCACGGCGGCGGGTGCGGGTGAGCTTGGTTCGGTTGCTACGCTGCTCGAGAGCGAGAGAGAAAGGGAAGGGGAGGTAGATGGGCTCACGGGCGACGCGCAGAAGCTCTCGTCGAGGTCGGGGACGAACCGGAGCGTCGGCGGCGTTGAAAGGGATCTCCGGCGATGGTGGACTCGGCGAGGGCGGTGTGGTGGATTCGGGCACTAGAGCATGCGGGGCTTGGCTGGTTTGGGGTAGTCGAGAGCGGCGGAGCTCCTGGACCAGGTGAGGAGGAGCACGGACGGCGGAGAGCGTGGTTACGGCGATGGTGCGGCGACGGCGGCGTCGGCCAAGGCGGGGGAGAGCGAGAGAGTTGAACCGGGGAGGAGAGGAAGTGTCCAGGGGGTTCGGGGGAGAGGAAGAGGGCGATCCTCATCGGCAGCTGGCAAGAGGAGCGAGGCGGCGACCAGGTGCGTGGCACCCATGCGGTGCCCGCCGTCGAAAGCACTGGCTGCCTGCTGGCGAGCCAAGCAGCTGTTGGCGCTCTTTGGCTGGGCGGCAGTGGGCAGGTAGGTGGCGCCAGGTAAGTCCTTTCCTAGTTTTTATCTTTTTCTATTTTTCTGCAACTTTGTGGAGTTTTTGCTAAAATACCAAAACAGTTTTAAAATTCACCAAAATGTTCCTGGTCCATTGTTGAAATATTTCCAACATGAAACATTTTGGTTTGGCAATTTTTGGACATTTGAAATATTTTATATAATTTGAAATGCTCAAGTTCAAAAACTTATGAGTTAATTCAAGGACCTTTGGATGACCTAGAAAATGATGCACCACTTTTGACATAGGCTCTGAACCAAAGCAAAGATGATGAGCATTTTGAAGGGCATTTCAGGTTCATTGAAATAATTTTTAGTAAACCCTAGTTGAATTAGGGGGGGGGGGGGGTTCTGGGGGTTTCCTGTCTTCCCCATTTCAAATTCAAATGAAATTTAAACATGATGCACACACTAATGCATGGTCTAACTGGGATGTGACAACTCACCCCCACTCAACAAGAATCTCGCCCCGAGATTCAAGACGTGAGGTAAGAGGAAAAAGGAAGTCACAAAACTATCACAATCTTCATGATCCATTTGCCCTTCTCGAAGATGTTGACTCATTCCAACATCTTGGTCTTGACGTCTTGCTTTCGATATCTTCACTCGACACGACAATGAAAATATAGTGATGTCTTACATGATTCGCTCTTCACGAAGATCAAGTAAACATGATCGACTCACGGAATGAGATTTAAAAACATCTCGAGTTGAGACACAAAACACATCGAGAGGGATGGAAGAACAAACAACGGTGTGTGATTAGTGGGCAACAATTCCACGCTTAGAAGGATGGTGGATGGTGTCAAGGTGGCGAGGAAATATTTGCCATGATTCAATAACGGGGCACCCCAGGAGAGGTGACGCGAGGAACTATTCCCTTAAGTGGCAAAAGGAATTACTTTTGAATCAGAAATCATTGAAACTCTTCATACCAGCCTGAGGCAATTCACAAAGATCGTTTGGTGGGGTGCAAGGAATGGCATACCCAGACTAGAATGGATGATGTGGACTACCTTGTTGAAGACAACGCAATGGATGAATTTTGCTTATCACCGGAGATGGATGGGACCCATAGTAAATCCACCTTTGAGGATGATCCTAGACATCAAGTACTGAGAAGGACATCCCATGGAAAAATTGGCACAATGGGGTGCAAGTTGGGAACAACATGCAAATGTTGGGAAGGTTCCAACCATCACATCTGCCTGAGATTCAGATCTGGTTGGTGTTAGGATATTCCAGACTCATCGAGTCTAGAAAGAAAAATGAAAGTTTGCAACACAAATCGACGAGAGGATGTTGCGAGATTCTCGAGAATGAACTACGATAGCAAGCTCCAAAACATTAGCTGGTTCTGCTACAAACAAGTGAACACGTTGTCCAAGACAAGAATGACCACATGGTAGTCTTACAACAAAACACTACCGAGTTCAGGTGGGTTACCATCATCGAGGATATCGAAGTCTTTACGCAAGTCCATGGATTAGATCCCAAGCATAGGCTTCGTTTCTTTGAACAAGTCAATCAGTGGCTTAGTATGCTAGGGATACATATAGAATGAAGGTTGCAAGTCTCCGACCTCTGTAACACTTCGCACATATGCATGGTGACTTGGGATGATTCCAAGGAAACAAAACAAACCTTTCTCAAATTCATGGCGGCAACTTGCACCTAACGCACATGAATTCGAGGAAGTCACTACTTCCATCCAAACATATGCTTCATGAACGAAACACTAAGAAATGCTTACACAAGTTTCCAATACTAGGTTGATGTTCAACATGACTCATGGGGGAGACAAGATGCTACTGATGGGCTCAACAACAACTCATCGAAATTTCCATATCACTGGACTTCCACCATCATGTGAACACGGTGATAGCATTGGTCAGACCAAAGGATGTAATGGGGTATGCTCGAGGGATCAACCACGAGTAAGACAACATTACGAACATCGTTGGTTCTGATTTGACTTAGTAATAGCCCATACTCAAGTCAAAGGATTGATAAGACAATAGGTCCAGCAAGCGATCACGAGAGACCAATCGATGAAGATATCATCTTTCTTCAACACACACTACACAAGAATATCCCTTCGGAACGAACTAAGTCAGGCAAACTTTTATCTTCCAACTCTCCAAGTTGTTGTCTAGCTTAACCAACTAGCTCAGGGATATCCAACACAGATTCTTGGAAAAATGATGGTTCACAGGAAACCAACTTGATCACGAGCTCAACATAACAGTCAGGGGACAACCTGGTAATACTTCCGAGAAGATATTCGGAAAATCACAAACCACCGATATGTTACTAAGCTCGAGAACAACCTTGCTTTTCGGGGCAAGATGATATGATCAAATAAGCAAGGGATTGAATAATCCTAACTCATTGATCGAAGGGTGCACCGTAAATAAGGACTAGGTAGCACGATCAATCTTAGTATGATGATTTAATAACCAACACGCTAAGAATGAAAATATTGTCCATTAACTACCAAGCAACGAGGTTGCTAGGAGTATCGATTTCACACATCACAATTCACTTGTCGGCATTCCGGTTGTATCAACACGGGACCGAGGAATGAACAATGATGGCAAGAAGTATCACTACGACAAGAATTCATAAGAGAAGGTGCAATTCTCATGATGTTCCTGACATAAAGATGGTAACACTCCAGGTGGAACAGCATCAAAAGCTGAATTGGCATTTTGATCTGCGGGATACAACTACTTTGACCCCAATCCTGGAAATGGATGAGGCACTGGAGTTTGTTTCTCCTAGTCATTCGAGCAGAATGGCTTGACTGACCACAAGGATATTATACATCGATAAACGAATGCACACATACTCTTTGTTATCAACTGATAGAGGGTGGTCGGGATACTACTAAAGAGAGCAACTCAAAGGAAAATATAATTTTTCGAGTTATGGATGCATTGAGGTTAGTATATCGAGCAAAGCTCAACATTTCTCCCGGATAACCCATGCAGAGAGGTAGAATTGGCAGATTCACAACTATGAATGGAGAACTCCTCAAGAGCACTCTGGTTGTGATCTTTTGGTTTAGAAGAACTTCTGCCAAAAGCAGTTCATAGCATTTGGAAGAAGGAAATACCACGGACCTCGAGGACTATTGCAAGGTTACTAATATGCTAAAGGAACTAGCAAATACTATCAACATGAGGTAGGGTGAATCTCGGGTTCAAGAACCCATGAATAGAATACCTACTAACTAAATTGCATCACGGGATGCTTTCAAGAATAATGGCCAGAATCATCACGCTGGGGATATAAAAGCATTGCTAAATTGCTAGGTGACTTCCTAAACAACTAGGGTCATAATAATAGCTCCAACAACTACGCCGAGGCAACAAAGTACCTCAACTTACCGATTAGTGTGCTTATTCTGACCAAAAAGGACATCGGGAACGGACGAAAAGGATTGCAAATGCATCAGACTATTTAGAGACCTGGGATGACTCGGACAGCATAACGGCTGTAAATGCTCAAAAAGATTTGAGACATCCTGAAAAAAATGGTGGCATAACCACTCAACATCACAATATCAAGGTTCCGAGATCAACAATTATCATATAGAAATAGTAGGAGCTGAACTGGGGCTTAAATCCAACAATCTTATAAGTCAATGGATTAGTAACACGTCATCCCGATAGATAGATGAGAAGCCTAGTTCTTAAACCCCGTAGAAGAGAAGAGGTTGACTCAGATCAGAAGGCCATGAGGTATAAGGAGTAAAAAGAGCCTTACGTTCCCTTCCACAATCAATTCCCTTACATAACTAAAGCATTTCTAGACTCAACTTCGACCAGTTTGGCTTGGTAATTCTACAGGCAGTCAAGCTCTGATACCAACGCTGTCAGGACCCCGATCCTAGTCACACCGATCTAGCATGTAACACATCATATCGCTTTGCGGCCTCACGCACGGTATTCCCACGGGTGTCGCCTTACCATGGCCCGGGACCGTTTGCGCCTTTTGGCTCACGTATATGATAGTGTCGCTAGCATCCATATGACAAAGAACCCAGGCCGACATGGCTAGTCGTGAACCCAAAGCAGCGCTTAACCCATGGGGACAGGCATACATGAATCACATCGAGCATGTAGGTCATCATCTTATAAATTCGGTCTGTAGCACTGGGCTAACTGGACTCCGGTATCCCGGGCTGTAGCTAAGCGGCAGGACTCCGAATAACACCAAGCGTGACATTTCCCGAAGGGACAGACATAGGAACGAAGTGAAACACATGTCGGCCAGTCAAGTGTCCAAGCAGTAGTCTTTGGGCTAGCAGGACTCCGGTGAACCGGCTGTAGCGGACTACTATCGCCGTAACCACGAGACTACATTTCCCCATATGAGAGGCTGCCAAGGATAAACAACTAGTTTGTCGGATCCCACACATACCAAGCATTTCAAACATACACACAATATGCTCAATATGTGTAGATACAACATGGCATCACAACATAACTCTACGACTCAAATATTTATTCAATAGGCTCCGAGGAGCGAGATATTACAAACATGGGTCTCATGACCCAACACTCAGAGCATACAAGTCAAAGCACAAGCGGAAGCTAAACATGTCTGAGTACAGACAACTATAAATGAAGAAGGCTGAGAAGCCTGACTATCTACCAGATCTTGCCGAGGGCACAAGATCGTAGCTGAGGTAACAAGCTAACCGTCGAAGTCCAAGCGGAACTACTAGCGAGACCGAAGTCTCTCTGCAAAACATAAAATAAGCAAACGTGAGTACAAACGTACTCAGCAAGACTTACATCATAACTAGCTACATATGCATCATAATCAAAAGGGGGTGGTGGAGTTTGACAGCAGCAAGCCAGCTTTGACTCGGTGGCTATCTGAACTATGACTGCAAGTAACTCTTTTGAGGTGGCGCAATCGAGTCCACATATTCACCATATCAATACACCACTATGGACCCGCTCCCGTCTCCCTACGAGAACGCCATCCATGGCACTCACGCTTATCTTGCGCATTTTAGAGTATCCACTTTCACTTGTCTATGAACTGATATAGGCAACCCAGAAGTCCTTCTCCGTGGACACGGCTATTCGAATAGATCATATTAACCCTGCAGGGGTGTACTTCTTCACACACGCTCTCACCACTTACCGCCGTTTACACGACATGTACTCGGCAACCTTCAAGCGGAAGCCCAACATGGGTGTCGGCCACGACCTACCTAAACACTCAAGTCCCTAGTCCAGGTTTATCGCCTATTCGGGTTCCATCCATGAGGAGTCCGGCCGAGGTTTCCCATACAGCCCCGAACGATGTGAGCAGGGTTCCCGAGACATCAAACGGGCGAATCGGTACACCGGGCCACGGTGCCTACCGCAACACAACCCACCCCTACGGTCATCAATGCGTGCGGCCCCCAGCATACTACAAACACCAGAAACTACTTGCAACTCCCGGACTAAGGACAAGGGTGGTTAAGAAGCCGAGAGGGTCAATTGGTTTCGGGCCCAATGGGTGGTAGTAACTGTTTCATGGATCACAAACACAGAACTCAGTTCCTGAGGACGGCTGCAATGAGACAACCCACCATGTACTCCTACATGGCCTCTCACCGCTACATTTACCAAATTGTGTTCACACACTTAGCTCACACACGCAGTAGGACATGTTCACACAACCATTCCAATTCATTCCCGATGAATCAGACCTGACTCAACTCTAAGCAAAGAGGCATGACAACAAGCATGAATGAGTAGGCACAACATGGCTCAAACAACTCCTACTCATGCTAGTGGGTTTCATCTAATTATTGTGGAATGACAGGTCATGCAAAGGATAAAGGGGTTCAGCTACCGCAGCAAGTAACACATGAGCCGTTGTTGTCCTAATGCAGTAAAATAGAGCAGGAGCGAGAGAGTGGGATTATATCGGAATGAACAAGGGGGTTTTGTTTGCCTGGCACTTCTGAAGATAATATAGTTTTTCATCGGTGTCATCGAATTCATCGTTGGCACGTCGTCTACTGAGAGGGGACAATTACCGGCAAACAAGAGAGAACACAATCAATGCAATGCACATTCACATGAATGACATGTCATGTTAAGGTACTGAATTCACCTAATGCAATGTCTAGCCAGGTTAATTGAAGTGGAATTCAAACAAGAACAATTCCAACTCCAAATGTTATTTCATAAATTACCCTAATCATGATTCATCCTATTCAGTGAGGTTAACTTGTTTTAACATGCATGAAACCTGTACCAATGGACATAATGGATTTTTCTGATCATTTTTCATATATAAATCTTTGCATTTGGAGTTACAGATTAAAAGTTATAAGCATTTGAAATTTGAATTATATTATGGAATTACTATATTATAATAAATCCAGAAATTAGATTAATGCGTCAGCCATGCGTCGCCAAAGATGACGTCAGTGGTCAACGGAGACGTCCATGTCAAACCCGACAAAGGTCCAGGTTGTCAGGGTAATTAGTTTAACTAAAATTAATTGAACTAATCCTATTTAGTTAGCAGGGCTGGGCCCCATCTGTCAGTGACTCATCGGAGTCAACCAGGGCCCACCCGAGTCAAAGTCCACGTCGGCTGCACCGGCGACTAGCCGCCGGCGAGCCCGACGCGGCGGAGGAAGTGCGTTTGGCGATTCCGGCGACCAAACGAGCCGCGGAGGGTGGCTATGGGTAGCGGGGACAAGCCGCGGCTATTGGTGGAGTCGGCTGGGTCGGGTGGTGAGTCGGCCACGGCGACGAGCTAGGCGGCCACCGGGGTTCGGCCGAAGTCGAACTTGGGCTAGAGGGGTCAGTGAGGTGCGAGGAGTGTATGGTTAGACCCCATGGGGTGCGGTGAGTGTGATGGACACCACGAGGTGGCCGGAGAGTGACCGGGAGCACGTCGGCGACGAACTCCACGGCGGGGGTGCGGGTGAGCTTGGTCGGGTTGCTACGCTGCTCGAGAGCGAGAGAGAGAGAGGAAGGGGAGGTAGATGGGCTCACGGGCGACGCCAGAGAGAAGCTCTCACGAGGTCGGGGACGGACCGGAGCGACGACGGCGTTGAAGGGGATCTCTGGCGACGGTGGACTCGGCCGAGGGCGGTGTGGTGGATTCGGGGCACTAGAGCAGGCGGGGCTTGGCTAGTTTGGGGTAGTCGAGAGCGGCGGAGCTCCTAGACAAGGTGAGGGGGAGCACGGACGGCGGGGAGCGTGGTTACGGCGATGGTGCGGCGACGGCGGCGTCGGCCAAGGCGGGGAAGAGCGAGAGAGATGAACCGGGGAGGAGAGGGAGTGTCCAGGGGGTTCGGGGGAGAGGAAGAGGGCGATCCTCATCCGGTGGGCGAGAGGAGCGGGCGAGGCGGCGACCAGGTGCAGTACCCATGCGGTGCCCGCCGTCGACACTGGCTGCTGCTCGTCAAGCCGAAAGCCAAGAAGCCACATGCTGTCGCTGGCCGGGCCGGGCAGGTGGGCCGGTAGGTGGCGCCTGTAAGTCCTTTCCTGGTTTTTATCTTTATCTATTTTTCTGCAACTTTGTGGAGTTTTTTCTAAAATACCAAAACAGTTTTAAAATTCACCAAAATGTTCCTGGTCCATTGTTGAAATATTTCCAACATGAAACATTTTGGTTTGGCAATTTTGGACATTTGAAATATTTTATATAATTTGAAATGCTCAAGTTCAAAAACTTATGAGTTAATTCAAGGACCTTTGGATGACCTAGAAAATGATGCACCACTTTTGACATAGGCTCTGAACCAAAGCAAAGATGATGAGCATTTTGAAGGGCATTTGGGTTCATTGAAATAATTTTTAGTAAACCCTAGTTGAATTAAGGGGGGGGAGGGGTTCTGGGGGTTTCCTGTCTTCCCCATTTCAAATTCAAATGAAATTTAAACATGATGCACACACTAATGCATGGTCTAACTGGGATGTGACACAGACTCATCGAGTCTTAGAAAAAAAATGAAAGTTTGTGACACAAATCGACGAGAATATGTTGCGAGATTCTCGGGAATGAACTACGATAGCAAGCTCCAAAACATGAGTGTGTTCTGCTACAAACCCATGAACACGCTGTCCAAGACAAGCATGACCACGTAGTAGTCTTATGATAAAAATACTACCGAGTTCAGGTTGGGAACCATCATCAAGGATAACGAAGTCCTAACATAAGTCATGACTAGTTGTTATGAAGGAACTCCTTCTCCTTGAACAAATCAATCAGTGGCTTGGTGTGCCAGGAACACATATGGAGTGGAGGTGGCCAACCTATCAAACCATAGAGCACTTCGCACGTGCATGACTGACTTGGGATGGTACCATAGGAAACAAAACAAACCTTTCTCAAATTCATGGCGGCAACTTACACCTAAAGGACATGAATTCGAGGAAGTCACTACTTCCATCCAAACATATGCTTCATGAACGAAACACGAAGAAATGTTTACACAAGTTTCCAATACTAGGTTGATGTTCAACATGACTCATGGGGGAGACAAAAAGTTGCTGATGGGCTCAACAACAACTCATCGGAATTTCCATATCCTTTGGACTTCCACCATCATGTGAACACGGTGATAGCATTGGTCGGACCAAAAGATGTAATGGGGTATGCTCGAGGGATCAACCACGAGTAAGACAACATCACGAACATCGTTGGTTCCGATTTGACTTAATAATAGCCCATACTCAAGTCAAAAGATTGATAAGACAATAGGTCCAAAGAATCGATCACGTGGACCAAGCGATGAAGATATCATCTTTCTTCAACACACACTACACAAGAATATCACTTTGGAACGAACTGAGTTAGGCAAGCTTTTATCTTCCAACTCTCCAAGTTGTTGTCTAGCTTAACCAACTAGCTCAGGGATATCCAACACAGATTCTTGGAGAAAGGTGGTTCACAAGAAACCAACTTGATCACGAGCTCAACATAACAATCAGGAAACAACCCGGTAACACTTCCAAGAAGATATTTGGAAAGTCACGAACCACCGGTATGTTACTAAGCTCGAGACCAATCTTGCTTTTGAGGGCAAGACGATATGATCAAATGAGCAAGGGATTGATATAATCCTAACTCATCAATCGAAGTGTGCACCAGAAATAAGGACTAGGTAGCACAATCTCAGGATGATGTTTTAATAACCAACACGCTAAGAATGAAAATATTGTCCATTAGCTGCCAAGCAACGAGTTGCTCGGAGTATTGATTTCACACATCACAATTCACTTGTCGGCATTCCGGTTTCAACAACTCGGAACCGAGGAATGAATAATGATGGCGAGAAGTATCAACTGCATCGAGAATTCATAAGAGAAGGTGCAATTCTCATGACATTCTTGACATAAAGATGGTAACACTCCGGTGGAACAGCATCAAAAGCTGAATTGGCATTTTGATCTGCGGGATACAACTACTTTGACCCAATCACGGAAATGGATGAGGCATCGAGTTTGTTTCTCCTAGTCATTCGAGCAGAATGTAATGGCTTGACGGACCACAAGGATAATAGACATCGATAAACTAATGCACACATACTCTTGGTTATCAACTCGATAGAGGATGGTCGGGATACAACTAAAGAGTGCAACTCAAAGGAACATATAATTTTCTGAGTTGTGGATGCATAGATTAGTATGTCGAGCAAAGCTCAACATTTCTTCCGGATAACCCATGCGGGGAAGGTAGAACTGGCAGAGTCACAATATAGAATGGAGTACTCCTCAAGAGCACCCTGGTTGTTATCTTTTGGTTCAAAAGAACTTCTGCCATAAGCGGTTCGTAGTATTTGGAAGAAGGAAATTCCACGGACCTCGAGGACTATCGCAAAGGTTGCTAATATCCTAAAGGAACTAGCAATTACTAACAACATGAAGTAGGGTGAATCTTGGGTTAAAGAACCCCTGATTAGAATACCTACTAACTAAATTGCATCGCGGGATGCTTTCAAAAATAATGGCCAGAATCATCACACTAGGGATACAAAAGCATTGCTAAATTGCTAGGTGACTTCCTAAACAACTAGGGTCATAATAATAGTTCCAACATCTATGCCGAGGCAACGAAGTACCTCAACTTACCGATTAGTGTGCTTATTCTGACCAAAAAGGACATCGAAGCGGAAGAAAAGGATTTGCAAATGCATCAGACTATTTAGAGACCTGGGATGACTCGGACAGCATAATGGCTGTAAATGCTCAATATGATTTGAGACATCCTGCAAAAATGGTGGCATAACCACTTAACGACATCATATCAAGGTTCCGAGATCAACAATTATCAAACAGAAATAGTAGGAACTGAACTGAGGCTTAAACCCAACAATCTCAAAGGTCTACGGATTAGTAACACGTCATCCTATTAGATAGATGAGAAGCCTAGTTCTTAACCCCGTAGAAGAGAAGAGGTTGACTCAGATCAGAAGGCCATGAGGTATAAGGAGTAAAAAGAGCCTTACGTTCCTTCCACAATCAATTCCCTTACATAACTAAAGCATTTCTAGACACAACTTCGACCAGTTTGGCTTGGTAATCCTACAGGCAGTCAGGCTCTGATACCAACGCTGTCAAGACCCCGATTCCAAGTCACATCGACCTAGCCGGTAACACCTCATATCACTTTACGGCCTCACGCACGGTATTCCCACGGGTGTCGCCTTACCATGGCCCGGGACCGTTTGCGCCTCTTGGCACACGTATATGATAGTGTCGCTAGCATCCACATGACAAAGAACCCGGGCCGACATGGCTAGTCGTGAACCCAAAGCGGCGCTAACCTATGGGGACAGGCATACATGAATCACATCGAGCATGTCGGTCATCAACGTATAAATTCGGGCTGTAGCTCTGGGCTAACAGGACTCCGGTATCCCGGGCTGTAGCAAGGCTAGGCAGGACTCCGAATAACACCGGCGACATTTCCCGAAGAACGGACATAGGAACGAAGTGAAACACATGCCCGGCCAGTCAAGTGTCCAAGCAGTAGTGCTTTGGGCTAGTAGGACTCCGGTGACCCGGTCAGAAGCGGACTACTATCGCCGTAGAGGCACGAGACTACATTTCCCCATATGAGAGGCTGCCAAGGATAAACAACTAGTTTGTCGGATCCCACACATACCAAGCATTTCAAACATACACACAATATGCTCAATATGTGTAGATACAACATGGCATCACAACATAACTCTCGACTCAAATATTTATTCATTAGGCTCCGAGGAGCGAGATATTACAAACATGGGTCTCATGACCCAACACTCGAGCATACAAGTCAAAGCACAAGCGGAAGCTAAACATGTCCGAGTCTGCATAACTATAAATGAAATAGGGCTGAGAAGCCTGACTATCTACCAGATCCTGCCGAGGGCACAAGATCGTAGCTGAGGTAGCAAGCTAACGGTCGAAGTCCAAGCAGAACTACTAGCGAGACCGAAGTCTCTCTGCAAAACATAAATAAGCAAACGTGAGTACAAACGTACTCAGCAAGACTTACATCAGAACTAGCTACATATGCATCATTATCAAAAGGGGGTGGTGGAGTTTGACTGCAGCAAGCCAGCTTTGACTCGGTGGCTATCCTGAACTACGACTGCAAGTAACTCTTTTGACGTGGCGCACACGAGTCCACATATTCACCATATGAATACACCACTATGGACCCGCTCCCGTCTCCCTACGAGAACGCCATCCATAGCACTCACGCTTATCTTGCGCATTTTAGAGTATCCACTTTCCCTTGTCTATGAACTGATATAGGCAACCAAGAAGTCCTTCTCCTTGGACACGGCTATTCGAATAGATCATATTAACCTTGCAGGGGTGTACTTCTTCACACACGCTCTCACCACTTACCGCCATACCACGACATGTACTCGGCAACCTTCAAGCGAAGCCCAACGTGGGTGTCGGCCACGACCTACCTAAACCCACAAGTCCCAAGTCTAGATTTATCGCCTATTCGGGTTCCATCCGAGGAGTCCGCCGAGGTTTCCCATACAGCCCCGAACGATGTGTACAGGGTTCCCGAGACACCAAACGGGCGAATCGGTACACCGGGCCACGGTGTTACAAAGAACACAACCCACCCCTACGGTCGTTGCGTGTGGCCCCAAAGATACTACAAACACCGTAAACTACTTGCAACTCCTGACTGAGGACAAGGGTGGTTAAGAAGCCGAGAGGGTCCATTGGTTTCGGGCCCAATGCGTGGTAGTAACTATTTCATGGATCACAAACACGTAACTTCAGTTCCTAAGGACGGCTGCAATGAGACAACCCACCATGTACTCCTACATGGCCTCTCACCGCTACCTTTACCAAATCGTGTTCACACACTTAGCTCACCCACGGCAGACATGTTCACACAACCATTCCAATTCATTCCCGATGAACCGGACCTGACTCAACTCTAAGCATGGCAGGCATGACAAACAAGCATGAATGAGTAGGCACAACATGGCTCAAACAACTCCTACTCATGCTAGTGGGTTTCATCTAATTACTGTGGAATGACAGGTCATGCAGAGGATAAAGGGGTTCAGCTACCGCAGCAAGTAACAAATGAATCAATGTTGTCCTAATGCAGTAAAAGAGAGCAGGAGCGATAGAGTGGGGTTGTATCGGAATGAACAAGGGGGTTTTGCTTGCCTGGCACTTCTGAAGATAATATAGTTCTTCATCCGTGTCATCGAACTCATCGTCGGGATACGCCTACCGAGAGGGAACAAGCACCGACAAACAAGGAAGAAACACAATCAATGCAATGCAGCAATATGATGCATGATCATGACATGGCAATATGCTGTGATTTGGGCTAATGCAACGGCAAGTCATTTTGATTGAAGTGGAATTCAAAACTATATCAAATCCCAACTCCAAAACTATTATCAAAGTTGCCCTATTCATGTTTCATCCTAAACAGTGAAGTTAACTTGATCAAACATGCATGAAACCTGTACCAATGGATAGAATGGATTTTTCTGATCATTTTTCATATATAAATCTTTGCATTTGGAGTTACAGATTAGAAGTTATGAATATTTGAAGTTTGAATTATATTCTGGAATTTCCTATATTAGAATAAATCCGAATTGATTTATTGCGTCGACCATGCGTCAAAGATGACGCTGTGGTCAACGGCGACGTGCAGGTCAAACCTGACTGTGGGTCCAGGTTGTCAGGGTAATTAGTTTAACTAAAATTAATTGAACTAATCCTATTTAGTTAGCAGGGCTGGGCCCCATCTCGCCGCTGACTCATCTGAGTCAACCAGTGGCCCACCCGAGTCAAAGTCCACGCCGGCTGCACTGGCGACTAGCCGCCAGCGAGCCCGACAAGCGGAGGAAGTGCGTTGGCGATTCTGCGACCAAACGAGCCATGGAGGGTGGCTATGGGTAGTCGGGACAAGCCGCGGCTATTGGTGGAGTCGGCTGGGGTCGGGGTGGCCGGAGTCGGCGCCGGCGACGAGCTAGGCGGCCACCGGGGTTCGGCCGAAGACGAACTTGGGCTAGAGGGGTCGGTGAGGTGCGGGGAGTGTATGGTTAGACCCCATGGGGTGCGGTGAGTGTGATGGACACCACGAGGTGGCCGGAGAGTGACCGGGAGCACGTCGGCGATTTAACTCCACGGCGACGGGTGCGGGTGAGCTTGGTTCGGTTGCTACGCTGCTCGAGAGCGAGAGAGAGGGAAGGGAGGTAGATGGGCTCACGGGCGACGCGTTTAAGCTCTCGTTGAGGTCGGGGACGGATCGGAGCGACGACGGCGTTGAAGGGGATCTCCGGCGATGGTGGACTCGGCCGAGGGCGGTGTGGTGGATTCGGGGCACTAGAGCAGGCGGGGCTTGGCTAGTTTGGGGTAGTCGAGAGCGGCGAAGCTCCTAGACAAGGTGAGGAGGAGCACGGACGGCGGGGAGCGTGGTTTCTGGCGATGGTGCGGCGACGGGCAAGGCCGACCAAGGCGGGGGAGAGCGAGAGAGATGAACCGGGGAGGAGAGGAAGTGTCCAGGGGGTTCGGGGGAGAGGAAGAGGGCGATCCTCATCGGCAGCTGGCGAGAGGAGCGGCGAGGCGGCGACCAGGTGCGTGGCACCCATGCGGTGCCCGCCGTCGAGCACCTGGCTGCCTGCCTGGCCGAG
This sequence comes from Aegilops bicornis, assembly GCA_021605145.1. Taxonomy (NCBI): domain Eukaryota; kingdom Viridiplantae; phylum Streptophyta; class Magnoliopsida; order Poales; family Poaceae; genus Aegilops; species Aegilops bicornis. Next base: position 394,708,754 of record CM038673.1, on the reverse strand, counting down.
CCAAGCAGCTCGCTGGCGCGGCTGCTGGGCTGGGCCGGCAGGTGGGCCGGGTAGGTGGCGCCAGGTAAGTCCTTTCCTGGTTTTTATCGTTTTCTATTTTTCTGCAACTTTGTGGAGTTTTTCTAAAATACCAAAACAGTTTTAAAATTCACCAAAATGTTCCTGGTCCATTGTTGAAATATTCCCAACATGAAACATTTTGGTTTGGCAATTTTTGGACATTTGAAATATTTTATATAATTTGAAATGCTCAAGTTCAAAAACTTATGAGTTAATTCAAGGACCTTTGGATGACCTAGAAAATGATGCACCACTTTTGACATAGGCTCACGAACCAAAGCAAAGATGATGAGCATTTTGAAGGGCATTTCAGGTTCATTGAAATAATTTTTAGTAAACCCTAGTTGAATTAAGGGGGGGGGGGGTTCTGGGGGTTTCCTGTCTTCCCCATTTCAAATTAAAATGAAATTTAAACATGATGCACACACTAATGCATGGTCTAACTGGGATGTGACAAGCTCAACCTGTCGGCAGTCTTGGAGAGAATGGCCTTTGGTGCGATGGATCTTGCAGTATCGCTTGTCGGAGTTTCCTGGCTTCTCGCTAGCCGCCAAGGCCGCGTGACGACACATCCGCAACTTCCTTGCCGGGTCATCCGCCTTTGGTTTTCTTGGTGGAGCCGGCGTCATCAGATCCTCGACGGCAAGCACGGCTTTACCTTTGCGCTTCTGTGCGGCGCCGACCTTTCTTTGTCGGGCGGCAATATCCTCATCTGAGGAGTCGGTTTCCACGCCGGCATCTTCGCCGGGGTACTTCCTTCCCTCTTCAGCTCGGGCACATCTGTCAGCAAGAACATAGAGTTCTTCTACATCTTTCACCTTGTTCATTGCCAGCTCTTCGCGCATCTTGCGGTTACGCACGTTCTGATGGAACGCGCTGATGATGGCAGCAGGATGAACATCAGGGATATTGTACTGTATCCGGCTCAACCTCTGTATATACTTGCGGAGACTCTCGCCTCCCCTCTGGGGAATGACGTGCAGGTCGCTTGCTTGGCCATGGGCTTGGTGGCCTCCAGTAAAGGCGCCCACGAACTCATGGCACAAATCCGACCAGGAGGAAATAGAGTCTACCGGCAAGTGCATCAGCCATGACATGGCGTTGGGTTTAAGAGACAACGGAAAGTAATTCGCAAGCACCTTATCGTCGCGGGCTCCGGCAGCTTGCATCGCGATGGTGTAGATGCTGAGGAACTCGGACGGGTGGGTCTTGCCGCTGTACTTTTCGCCCACGTCGGGTTTGAAGGTGCGGTGAGTAGGCCACTGGAACTGCCGCAGCTCATGTGTAAAAGCCGTACAGCCTACCTCGTAAGGTAGGCCTCCAGGGCTCTCCGGTGCTGGGTGGCTCACAGCAGGCCCTACTCGCCTGTCTGATTGGTGGCGCGCTCCGTGCCGGTGCTCGATAGTGGTTCGAGCTCATTCATGTTCTCGTTCCGGAAGAACTTGGCGCTGGTCATAGTGGGCCCGTGGGTCGGACGATGCTACGGAGATTTCGTCGCCCGTAACGTCGCGACGGGCTGGCGTCCGCGGTACCGGGCGAGGAGGAGGCGAGTGCACCGTGGTCGCGGCGCCGCCGGCTTTCCTGCCACTTGTGCGTGGGACTCCGTCGGAGCGTCGACCCGGGGGCTCCACCGGACTCGGTTCGTATTTGTTGGCCACCGCAACAAGGCTTCGGATAGTGGCCCTCCATTCGTCGAGTTTCCCCATAGTGGGAGGAAAATCGAGGAGCAACTGCGCGCGTGCCAGGGCTTCTACTGGCGTTGGTGGCAGCGAAACCTGCACGGATCACGACGCGCTTCGACTTCTGACCATGTCGAGAGCTCTATCACGCACAGCGGTCGCATGCCATCTTCACCAGCGCCGGGCGTGGCGGCAGGTCTTCTAAATCCCGGGAGTGGCGCTCGGGGCTCTTTCCGCGGCGACGCCCGGGGTCCTCGGCGTGATTACGCCGTTCGTCGCGCGCCGCTTGAGAGGAGCGCGCCGTCGGCGCCGGTGTGGGAGTCTTGGAAGCCCTCGCGTCGCCTTCGGGCGGGGTGGCAGCGATCTTGGAAGGCCCCGCGCCACCCGCGGAGGGCCTGGCTCCGTCTTTGGATTTGGCGGCGTGCGGCCCGTTACCAGGCGCACGAACATCGCCGCCTCCCAAACTTCGGCTGCTGGGACGGTGTTGGTGTTCGCGAACGGCGCCCCGGGTCCTTTCTGCGACCGGTCCGCTGCTCGCCTGCGTCGGGACGGGATGTCCGGCTTCCGACGGGCCAACCGCCACCGTCGTCTTCTTCTTGGGCGTCATGACGATGAAGAAGCGTCGAACTAACTGCTAGAGCCGATTCTCACAACTGCACCCCCCTACCTAGCGCGCCAAAGATGTCGGTGGGAACGACACCTATGGGATCGCAAGAATCCCTACTACGGTCGCGGGGCGCGGGGTCGTGAGAAGAGCAGATCAAACAGATAGCACACGGTTTCTTTATCCAGGTTCGGGCCGCGAGGATGCGTAAAACACTACTCCTGCTTTGGTGGTTTGTTTATCTGTGTTCTTGAACTAGCAATGGGGCGTGAGGAGCTCCAAAAAGCCGAATCCTCCTCCTGGTCGCCTTTGGGCCTCCTTTTATAGGGAAAGGGGTTGCCACAAGGGCACACAGGAGGTGGAAAGGGTACATTGATGCAAGTTTATCCTCGCATTACATGACAAGGCGCCTTTAATGCGTCTTGCTTAGGTGTCCTTGCTTTATCGGGACGGGGAGAGCCCTGTCGTCGTCGCTGCTCCCTTTCAGGTCGACACGGCATGGGCCAGCGGTGCTCAAGGGTGCCATGTAGGCGGTGCAGGCAGGTGAGGTGGCGCAGGTGGTGGGTCTCCACAAAGATCCGCTTGCCGCCACGCAGTGCCTGCCCAACTGGTTGGGTCGGCAAATGCATGCGAACGGTGGTGGAGGTTTGATTGGCGTGGGCACGATGGTGGCCCTCACGGGTGTTCTTGGCAAGGGCTCGCCGTAGCCCGGCAAGTGGTCTTGCCGGGGCCCCGCGGACTTGCCGTGGCGCTTCTTGTCATCCCGGCAAGGCTCTTGCCGGGGGCCTTGTGGTCCTCCTTGGCTGGGATCTCGCCAAGGGTCGTCATCTTCTATAGTGTGTATCTGATCTTGAATGTCTTCACAAAGATATGCATGCCACCACGGGGATGTCTCCCGAATCCTTGCCCCATTGGGGCAGTGGACTCAAGGGTGATTCGCTCCGTAGGTGTGGGGTGAGCTGCCACGGCAAGGGTCTTGCCGGGTTTGCTAAAACCGCCTCCCGGCAAGGATCTTGCCGGGGGAGTCCGCTTCGTCCCCTTTGCTCTTTGTGGTCTTGGTCTTGGCGTCGTTCTGCTCCTTTCGAGCTTCGGCCTTACCTTGGCTCACCTCCCTTGCCTTGCTCAGTGCGGTGGTGCCTGCGGCTCAGACTGCCCGTGCACAGTTATAGGGGTACAAAAAGTGTACCCCTCTTTTTGTACACCGACACAAGGTGGCCCTTCAAGGAAGCAAGGACCCAGGCTCGCAATGTGCGATGCCGACAATGAACCACCAAGGGAAGCTCAAGTGCGGGCTTGTGAATGGCCTTCAGAGGACTTCATGGATCGAGCAGGAATCAAGGAAGAATTTAACGCATATGTGCGTAACGCTGACCTTGTGAGCTTCGAGGCAGATAAGTGTCATCAGTACCACTATCTCACTGATTCCTTTGTGAGGAGGCAAGGGGGAGATATTTTATAACCAGAGAGGACGCAGACGAGTATAAGAGGAGGACGGAGACAACCCGCCTCCAAGCTGCAGCCCACGATGCAATAGCCGCTGCATCTCAGTACAACCCCAACTATAACTTTGGATATCCGCCAGGCCAGGCGTGGCCATAGACCAACTTAGGCCAAAAGCCTAAGCTTGTGGGGGTACGTATCTCTCACCGACATTACATTTATGTCCACACACTCATTGCTAAATGTCGGTGCTCATACTTTTTCACTGTAATATCCATGCTAGTTTATTTTTCTTTTTATGCTTTCTTCTTGTGTGTTTGATAAACCTTAAGAAAACCAAAAAAATTAGTTGCAGCTTTTAGCTAGTTTACTTTCCTTGTCCGTAGTAGTAATAATTAAAAAGAAAACCCAAAAATATTTCCCGTTCTTATTTTGCTTGTTGGGAGTTTTCCCGTGTAAATAGTTTTATTTCTTTTCTTTTCTTTGGGGGTCTATAGGAGAAGACCATAATGAAATTGTTGAAGTGGCTCTTATATGCATTATTGTTGATTTAACCGAGATCTCATGTTGCTTTGTCTTCTCCTGTTTGTTGAATGCTCACAGATTCCAGCTTTGTCCAATGCACGTGCATTATTATTATTATTCACATCGTTCGGTCGTGCAAGTGAAAGGCAATAATGACGATATATGATGGACTGATTGAGATGAGAGAAGCTGGTATGAACTCGACCTCTCTTGTTTTTGTAAATATCATTAGTTCATCGTTCCTGATTCAGCCTATTATGAATAAACATGTTTGCAATGACAATTAGAGATTATAGTTGCTTATGCCATGCTTAATTCGCTAGGAGTTTATAATGGTTTACCTTGCGTACAACATGCTATTAAAATGGTTGTGATGTGGTATGATAGGATGGTATCCTCCTTTGAATGATTCGAGTGAATTGACTTGGCACATGTTCACGCATGTAGTTGAAACAAAATCAACATAGCCTTCACGATATTTATGTTCATGGTGGATTATATCCTACTCATGCTTGCACTCAATGTTTATTAATTTTAATGCATGTTCATGACTGTTGTCACTCTCTAGTTGGTCGCTACCCAGTCTTTTGCTAGCCTTCACTTGTACTAAGCGGGAATACTGCTTGTACATCCAATCCCTTAAACCCCAAAGTTGTTCCATATGAGTCCACCATACCTTCCTATATATGCGATATCTACCTGCCATTCCAAGTAAATTTGTATGTGCCAAACTCTAAACCTTCAAATGAAATTTTGTTTTGCATGCTCGAATAGCTCATGTATCAACTAGGGTTGTCTGTAACTTCCATGCTAGGCGGGTTATTCTCAAGAGGAGTGGACTCCGCTCCTCACTCACGAGAAAATGGCTGGACACCGGGATGCCCAGTCCCATGCTTTATGCAAATCAAATCAAAATAATTGCAAACAAAACTCCCCCGGGACTCTTGTTAGTTGGAGGCACTCGTTGTTTCGAGCAAGCCATGGATTGATACTTGTTGGTGGAGGGGGAGTATAAACTTTACCATTCTGTTTGGGAACCGCCTATAATTTGTGTAGCATGGAAGATATCACCATCTCTCGGTTGTTATGTTGACAATGAAAGTATGCCGCTCAAAATATTATTTATCTCTGCTTTAAAATCGAGCTCTGGCACCTCTACAAATGTCTGCTTCCCTTTGCGAAGGGCCTATCTATTTACTTTTATGTTGATTCATCACCCTCTTATTAAAAGCACCAGCTGGAGAGCACCGCTGTCATTTGCGTCCATTACTATTAATTCATATTGGTTATGACTATGACTGGATCTCTTTTACCATAAATTACAATGTTTAGTCAGTCCTTGATCTTTAAAGCTGCTCTGCATTTATGTTTTGCGGTCTCAGAAAAGGCTAGCGAGATACCATCTTGTTATGCCATATCATGATTGTTTTGAGAACGTGTTGTCATCCGAGATTTATTATTATTGCTCGCTAGTTGATTATGCCATTGACATGAGTAAACATGAGACCTAAATGTTATTGTGAATATGGTTAGTTCGCAATCTTTGCTGAAAACTTGAATGCTGGCTTTACATATTTACAACAACAAGAGCAAACAGAGTTTTTAAAAGTTTTTCTTTATCACTTTCAGTTTATCAACTGAATTGCTCGAGGACAAGCAAAGGTTTCAGCTTGGGGGAGTTGATACGTCTCCGTCGTATCTACTTTTTCAAACACTTTTGCCCTTGTTTTGGACTCTAACATGAATGATTTGAATGGAACTAACTTGACCGACGCTGTTTTCAGCAGAATTGCCATGGTGTTATTTTTGTGCAGAAACAAAAGTTCTCGGAATGACCTGAAACTTCACGGAGATTATTTTTGGAAATAATAAAAAATATTGGCGAAAAATCAAGGCCAGGGGGCCCACACCCTGTCCACGAGGGTGGGAGGCGAGCCTGCCCCCCTGGGCGCGCCCCCTACCTCGTGGGCCCCCTGGAGCTCCACCGACCTCAACTCCAACTCTATATATTCATGTTCGGGGAGTAAAAAACAGGGAGAAGGATCCATCGCGTTTTACGATACGGAGCCGCCGCCAAGCCCTAATCTCTCCCGGGAGGGCTGATCTGGACTCCGTTCGGGGCTCCCGAGAGGGGAATCCGTCGCCGTCGTCATCACCAACCATCCTCCATCACCAATTTCATGATGCTCACCGCCGTGCGTGAGTAATTCCATCGTAGGCTTGTTGGACGGTGATGGGTTGGATGAGATTTATCATGTAATCGAGTTAGATTTGTTAGAGTTTGATCCCTAGTATCCACTATGTTCTGAGATTGATGTTGCTATGACTTTGCTATGCTTAATGCTTGTCACTAGGGCCCGAGTGCCATGATTTCAGATCTGAATCTATTATGTTTTCATGAATATATGTGAGTTCTTGATCCTATCTTGCAAGTCTATAGTCACCTACTATGTGTTATGATCCGGCAACCCCGAAGTGACAATAATCGGGACCACTCCCGGTGATGACATTAGTTTGAGGAGTTCATGTATTCACTATGTGGTAATGCTTTGGTTCGGTACTCTATTAAAAGGAGGCACGAATATCCCTTAGTTTCCGTTAGGACCCCGCTGCCACGGGAGGGTAGGACAAAAGATGTCATGCAAGTTCTTTTCCATAAGCACGTATGACTATATTCAGAATACATGCCTACATTACATTGATGAATTGGAGCTAGTTCTGTGTCACCCTATGTTATAACTGTTCCATGAATAATCGCATCCGGCATAATTCACCATCACCGATCCAATGCCTATGAGCTTTTCACATATTGTTCTTCGCTTATTTACTTTTCCGTTGCTACTGTTACAATCACTACAAAACCCAAAAATATTACTTTCGCTACTGTTACCATTACTATCATACTACTTTGCTACTAAATACTTTGCTGCAGATATTAATTTATCCAGGTGTGGTTGAATCGACAACTCAACTGCTAATACTTGAGAATATTCTTTGGCTCCCCTTGTGTCGAATCAATAAATTTGGGTTGAATACTCTATCCTCGAAAACTGTTGCGATCCCCTATACTTGTGGGTTATCAACCTACGAGGTTCGGTAGTAACTTGATCTGAAGTTTGATGATCATCATCATTAGCTTCCTCGCTAATTGGTGTAGGCATCACTGGAACTAATTTTTGTGATGAACTACTTTACAACTTGAGAGAAGGTACAACTACCTCATTAAGTTCTACTTTCCTCCCACTCACTTCTTTCGAGAGAAAGTCCTTCTCTAGAAAGGATCCATCTTTAGCAAAAAATCTTGCCTTCGGATCTTTGATAGAAGGTGTACCCAACAGTTTTTTTTGGTATCCTATGAAGATGCATTTCTCCGATTTAGGTTTGAGCTTATCAGGCTGAAGTCTTTTTTACATAAGCATCGCAACCCCAAACTTTAGGAAACGACAGCTTAGGTTTCTTGCCAAACAACAGTTCATACGGTGTCGTCTCAACGGATTAGATGGTACCCTATTTAACGTGAATGCAGCTGTCTCTAATGCATAACCCCAAAACGATAGTGGTAAATCAGTAAGAAACATCATAGATCGCACCATATCTAATAAAGTACGGTCACGATGTTCGGACACACCATTACACCTGTGGTGTTCCAGGTGGCGTGAGTTCTGAAACTATTCCACATTGTTTTAAATGAAGGCCAAACTCGTAAATCAAATATTCGCCTCTGCGATCAGATCGTAGAAACTTTATTTTCTTGTTACGGTTATTTTCCACTTCACTCTAAAATTCTTTGAACTTTTCAAATGTTTCAGACTTATGTTTCATTAAGTAGATATACCCTATATCTGCTCAAATCATCTGTGAAGGTCAGAAAATAACGATACCCGCCGCGATCTGATACGTCTCCGTCGTATCTATAATTTTTGATTGTTCCATGCCAATATTCTACAACTTTCATATACTTTGGGGCAACTTTTTATACTATTTTTTGGACTAACATATTGATCCAAAGGTTCAGCCCAGCCCTGCTTTGTTGCATGTTTTTTTTTCACGTAAAATCCATATCAAACGGAGTCCAAACGGGATAAAAACTGATGGAGATTTTTTTGGAATATATGTGGTTTTTGGGAAGAAGAATCAACGCGATACGATGCCCGAGGGGGCCACGAGGCAGGGGGCGTGCCCCAGGGGGTCAGGCGCGCCCTGGGCCCTCGTGGCCACCCCGTAAGGCGGTTGGTGCCCTTCTTTCGCCGCAAGAAAGCTAATATCCGGGTAGAGATCGTGTCCAAAATTCATCCCAATCGGAGTTACGGATCTCAGGGAATTTAAGAAACGGTGAAAGGGCAGAATTAGAGAGCGCGGAAACAGAGAGAGACAGAGAGACAGATCCAATCTCGGAGGGGCTCTCGACCCTCCCATGCCATGGAGACCAAGGACCAGAGGGGAAACCCTTCTCCCATCTAGGGAGAAGGTCAAGGATGAAGAAGAAGAAGGGGGGCCCTCTCCCCCTCTCTTTCGATGGCGCCGGAACGCCGCCGGGGCCATCATCATCACCGCCATCTACACCAATGACTTCATCGCCATCATCACCAAATCTTCCCCCCTCTATGAAGCGGTGTAACCCCTCTTTTACCCGCTGTAATCTCTACTTAAACATGGTGCTCAACGCTATATATTATTTCCCAATGATGTATGGCTATCCTATGATGTTTGAGTAGATCCGCTCATCCTATGGGTTAATTGATGATCGTGATTGGTTTGAGTTGCATGTTTTATTATTGGTGCTGTCCTATGGTGCCCTCCGTGTCGGCATAAGCGTGAGGGATACCGTTGTAGGGTTTTGCAACACGTTCATGATTCGCCATAAAGGGTTGCGTGAGTGGTGAAACACAAACCCGAGTAAGGGGGTTGTTGCATATGGGATAAAGAGGACTTGATGCTTTAATGCTATGGTTGGGTTTTACCTTAATGATCTTTAGTAGTTGCGGATGCTTGCTAGAGTTCCAGTCATAAGTGCATATGATCCAAGAATAGAAAGTATGTTAGCTTATGCCTCTCCCTCAAATAAAATTGCAATAATGATTACCGATTAGTTATCGATTGCCTAGGGACAAATAACTTTCTCATGACAAAAGGCTCTTTACTAAAACTAACTTAGTTGTGTCTTCTTCTAAACAGCCCCTAGTTTTTTATTTACGTGCTATTTACTTTCTTGCAAACCTACAAACAACACCTACAAAGTACTTCTAGTTTTATACTTGTTCTAGGTAAAGCGAACGTTAAGCGTGCGTAGAATTGTATCGGTGGTCGATAGAACTTGAGGGAATATTTGTTCTACCTTTAGCTCCTCGTTGGGTTCGACACTCTTACTTATCAAAAGAGGCTACAATTGATCCCCTATACTTGTGGGTTATCAAGACCTTTTTTTGGCGCCGTTGCCGGGGAGCAATAGTGTGGGGTGAATATTCTCGTGTGTGCTTGTTTGCTTTATCACTAAGTAATTTTTATTTGCTGTTCTTAGTTGTTTTCTATATTTAGTTATGGGTAGGAAACGCAAAATACCAAAAAAATTAGTTGTACCTATTGAACCAATGGTTGAAGAACCACTCAAAATCTATAACACTCCTAAAGCTTTTTACTTGGATCATCTTCGATCCCTTTGTGCTCGTGCTGAAACCCCAACTAGCTTAGTTGAGGGAAAATCTTTAGATGAGCATGCTTGTTATGTGCGACACCGCGTATCTCAAAAAGGGAAACTTTTACTGGATCAAATTCATCGTTTGCAATGCTATGCTTGGAATTTATATGAAATATATGATGTGACTTGTTGTTCTGAAAACCCTAAGAAACTGTCAGATGTGGGGTTCCGGCAAACCCTTAAGGTTCGAACACTAGGGTGCGCACGGAGTCTTTCCCTCCTACCGATCTATGCTCTAGCTCGCTAAGATCTTGCGGACGAACTCGACAAACTCACAACACAGAAAGAGACATGGGGTTTATACTGGTTCGGGCCACCGTTGTGGTGTAATGCCCTACTCCAGTGTGGTGGTGGTGGATTGCCTTTTGGGCTGATGATGAACCCTACAAGGGAAGAACAGCCTCCTGAGGTTGAGGTGTTCTTGTGGCTAGGCTCTCGATCTGTTGGATCAAGCTCAGATCCGATCCCCTTCTCTGTGGTGGCTAGCTCTACTTATATAGGCCTTGGTCCTCTTCCCAAATGTTGAGCGGGAAGGGAGCCAACAACGGCGGGCAAATTTGAAGGGGGACAGCTAGTACAAGATATCCTGACAAAAGCGGTCTTCGCCTACGAAAAGTCCTGGGGTGACGCCGTCTTGGGCTCCACGATGACCTCCGCCTTGCCGTCCTCCTGGTCTTGGTCTTGTTGCACCAATAAGGCAACCTTTGCCTGATGCCTCGGTACTCTTCGTCTGCGCTTGCCGCCTTAGCACCAAAGAGGAAATGGGGGTGCTGTGCGCACTGGCGCCTGCCTGGCACCCGCCTGGCACCGTTCGTCATGGCTCATGTCACGAGTGCCTCGTGAGGTTTGCCCCACCTTGATATCTCCGCTCCTCGTGAGCCCGTCTGGCTAGGCTACTCCAGAGGAAGTCTTGCGTCGTCCGCCTCGCGAGGCTTGGACCCTCGCGAGGGTCTTGGATGCCTTGTTGATGAAGATGGGCCGTACGGCCCGCTGCCTAGCCACGTTGTGGGCCGCAGGCAGGCAAGTCTGGGGACCCCCGTTCCCAGAACGCCGACAGTAGCCCCCGGGCCCAAGGTGCGCTCGGGCTTGGCTTCACGGCGAAGCCAAGGGTCAAGCTCGGAGCGTCGCGGGCCCCAAAAGCCTGTGGCCTCGGTCGGCGCATGGCGGTTGATTGGACATGGGCGTATCCGCTTCCCCATGCTGCCTCGGCAACTTCTCGCCCTGACAAAGCTCGCGTGGGCAGTTCTTTCCATCATTGCTTCTTCCTTGCCCTGCTCCAGGTCTTCTTTCTCGCCCTTCGCCGCCTGCTTCCTCCAGATCTGCTCCACCCTTGCTCTGCTTCTACCGCTCATGGCGCCGCGCAAGGCCAAGTCTTCCTCAACGCCGGCTTGGTATGAGCCGGCCCTCGAGAAGCCCACGGTCACGGAGAAGAGCCTCGCCTCCGTGCGCCTACTGACAGCGGGCGAAGGCAACGAGTGGGGGAGGACGGGGCTTCGGCTCGCCTCTGACGAGCCGGAGCCTGAGGGAAGCACCTTCTTCCCCTTCTTCTCGAGCAGCGTCACCGTCGGGTTGGTCCCTCCTTTCTCTGATTCTTCTATGAAGTCCTCGACCACTACGGGCTGCAGGCGCTGCATCTCCATCCCAACTCTGTCCTCCTCTTGTCTATCTTCGCCTACTACTGCGAGGCGTATCTGGGCGTCATGCCATCCGTGGCGCTCTTGCGCCATTTCTTCTTCCTCCGTGTCACCGCGAGCATATCACTGGGTGCGCTAATTTTGTCGCCTGCGGCAAGGCCAACTCGATCTCAAGCACCGGGAAAAGGGCCGACAACATCCGATCCAAACGGGTCATGATGGATGCTCAGCACGCCGACCTGCGTCTGGAGTTGCCCACAGCGGCGCCTCCTCCCAACGAGGGGTGGCCCAAGGCGGAGCTTGTCGATGAGCGGGCATCGCTGGTGCTGGGGCAGATGATGACCGATCTGAGGCCGGGCAGTGCGAGGACGGCCAAGGTGACGGGGGCATTGCTCCTGAGGGAATTCTTGATGCTGCGGGTTGCCCCGCTCCAGGCACGCCCGCGCCCCCTCTGGGAGCTCGACGAGAAGGAAACCAAGTCCCACCTAAGGCCGGGGGACTTGACTGATGATGAATTGGACGCCGTCTTGCGCCTCATAGTCGGGGACAACCAAGAGTACCCGGCTAGCGCCTTCCTTCCCTTGTTCAAGCACAGAGATTGGGAAGAATTTGTCGCCTCTAGGCCAACTTTTGATGCGCGCGGGCTGGTGCCGCCAGCGCTTGCAGAAGCCCCCATGGCGCAGAGCCTGGTGGAGGTGTCTTCTAGTGAGTCCCACGGGGAGGGAGAAGAGGAGGAGGACTCGGAGAAGACCCTGGAAGAGGTGGGGGAGACTCCCCCTCTAAGCAAGGCCGAGATCCTCCGTGCCCTTCCTGATGACGCAGATGCCGATGCCCGCCAAAGGGAGAGGGAGCAACCTCCCATCCCAACGAAGAGTAGGTCATCGTTGGTGGCCCGAGGTGCTGCCTCTACTCCGATACCTCCTGGGGGTGGATCCGGTTCTGCCTCCTCTTCACCCGGTGCCGTCGGTGTCAGAACGCCTGCCCCTCAGGTCCCGCAGCCGTCGGGCCTCAAGCTTCTCAAGTGATCAGTGGAATATGTCGCACTGGATCGGTAAGTGTCTTGAGATTTTCTTTGTCCTTGCTTGTACTCGTCGCTTCTTGATGCTTGCCCTTGGTTGATCAGGCCGACACCTTCGGCGAAGAAGAGGAAGGAGGATTCGGCGGCCTTCCGGGGCATCCCCAAGCTTAGATGCTTGAGTCTCCTTGAATATTTACTTGGAGTGCCTCGGGCATCCCCAAGCTTGAGCTCTTGCTTCTCTTCCTTTTCCTCATATCGAGACATCCTCGCTTAGACACTTCATCCGCACAAAACTTCAACAGAAAACTCGGTAAGATCCGTTAGTATAATAAAGCAAATCACCACTATAAGTACTGTAGCAAACCAACTCATATTTTGTTTTTGCATTGTGTCTACTGTAACATAACTTTTTCATGGCTTAATCCACTGATATAAATTGATAGATTCATCAAAACAAGCAAACTATGCATCAAAAACAGAATCTGTCTAAAACAGAACAGTCTGTAGCAATCTGAACATCCACCATACTTCTGTTACTTGAAAACTTCTGCCAAAATTAGGAAAAATAAAATATTTGTACATCAATACATTGCGAAAAGAATCAGAACCATTTGACGTTCAAGTAAAAAATTAAAAATCGCGCACTACAGCCAAAGTTTCTGTCCTGCACCGTACAAACCAACAAGTATTGTAAACATCCTAAAGGCAAACCTTGGCACATTATTTGTCGGGACCCCGATCCTAAGTCACACCGATCTAGCATGTAACACATCATATCACTTTGCGGCCTCACGCACGGTATTCCCACGGGTGTCGCCTTACCATGGCCCGGGACCGTTTGCGTCTTTTGGCTCACGTATATGATAGTGTCGCTAGCATCCATATGACAAAGAACCCGGGCCGACATGGCTAGTCGTGAACCCAAAGCGGCGCTAACCTATGGGAACAGGCATACATGAATCACATCGAGCATGTCGGTCATCAACGTATGAATTCGGGCTGTAGCACTCGGCTAACAGGACAAAGCTCTCCCGGGCTGTAGCAGGCTAAGCAGGACTCGAATAACACGTGACATTTCCCGAAGGCAGACATATAGGAACGAAGTGAAACACATGCCGGCCAGTCAAGCGTCCAAGCAGTAGTGATGGGCTAGCAGGACTCCGGTGAACCGGGCTGTAGCGGACTACTATCGCTCAGAAGCACGAGACTACATTTCCCCATAAGAGAGGCTACCAAGGATAAACAACTAGGTTGTCGGATCCCACACATAGCAGTACAAGTTACACGTACGCATAACATGCAAGTATGTGCTGTACAACATGGCATCACAACATAACGCAAACTCATATAGATAAAGGCTCAGAAGAGCCACATAGCAATAGGTACAAACAGGGGTCACATGACCCATCATTCTGAGCATTCAAACAACAAGCGGAAGCATTACACGCCCGAGTACGCATAACTACAAAAGAAAAAGGCTGAGAAGCCTGACTATCTACAAGACCCTCCCAAGGGTACAAGATCGTAGCTGAGGTAACAAGCTACTCGTCGAAGTCCAAGCAGAACTACTAGTAAGACCGAAGTCTCCGCTGCAAAACATAAATAAAGCAACGTGAGTACAAAGGTACTCAAAGAAGACTTACATCAGATCCTATCATACATGCATTAGTGTCAAAAGGTAATGTGGAGTTTAGTTGCAGCAAGCCAGCTTTGACTCTGTGGCTATCCTGTTCTACGACTACAAGAAACTCTTGAGGTGAGACAACGTACACGCAGTCCACTAATCACCACATCAATACACTACTACGGATTCATTCCCGTTCCCATACGGGGAGGCCATCCATAGCACTCACACTTGTCTTGAGCATTTTAGAGTATCCACTTCAAGTTGTCTATGTACCACGTAAGCATCCAATAAGTCCATAACCGAGGACACGGCTATTCGAATATATCATGATAACCCAGCAGGGGTGTACTTTTTCACACACGCTCGCCACTTACCGCCATATACACGTCATGTATCTCGGCAACCTTCAAGCGGAAGCTTTGGCGAGGGTGTCGGCCACGACCGACTAACCACACAAGACTCTAGTCCAGGTTTATCGCCTATTCGGGTTCCATCCGCAAGGAGATCCGGCCGGGTGTCGCCACGGCCCCAAACGATGTGAGCAGGGTTCCCAAGCCCACCATCCGGGTGCCACTTGGTACACCGTGCCACCTGTGCCTAGTCTGTCCCAAGCCCACCCTTCCGGGTGCCACTTGGTAGAAAAATAGCACTACCTACAACACCAGAAACTAGTTGCGACTCCTGGACAGAGATCAAGTCGGTTAATAAGTCGAGAGGGCTTGGAGCGCCCGGAACCCAATGTGTGGTAGTATCGAGTCATTGGACAACATACATAGAACTCAGTGCTTAAGGACGGTTCCAGTGAGACAACCCACCATGTACTCCTACATGGCCTCTCACCGGTACCTTTACCAAATCGTGTTCACACACTTCACTCTCAGCATCGGAACATAGAACTGTACTCCAATTCATTCCCAATGAATCAGACCTGACACAACTCTAAGCAATAGCAGGCATAGCATGGTAGGAACACAACATGGCTCAATCAACTCCTACACATGCTAGTGGGTTTTCAACTATTTACCGTGGCAATGACAGGTCATGCAGAGGAATGGGTTCAACTACCGCAGCACAAAGTAGCAGATGAATCGTTGTTGCCCTAATGCAATAAATGAGAGCAGGAGCGAGAGAGTAGGATTGTATCGGAATGAACAAGGGGATTTGCTTGCACGGTAAATCAACAAGGAGGCACCGCTTCATAGACAGGTACTCTGGAACGTCTCCGGAGCAGGACCTATCGAGAAGGGACGGTGCCGGCAATCAATACACAATCATATGCAACAATATGATGCATGAACATGGCATGTAGATGTGATGCTGTTTGAGTTAATGCAACTGGTATTCGATTTGAATGAAGTCCATTTGAACCAAAGGTTCAAATGCAATTTCAAAGTAAGCTCTTATAAATGCCATTTTAGAGTTTCACTTATACAGCATGTATAAGTTGGTTTGTCATGCGTGAAACTAGCACAGATGGATAGATTGAATTTTTCTGATAATTTTTCATATATAAATTATTTCAATCTGAGCTACGGTTGAATTTCTATGAATTTTTGAAGTTTTGAATATATTCTGGAATTTCCTGATTTAATTAAATCCAGAAAATATAATATTGCGTCAGAACTGCGCAAGCATGACGTCAGCAGGTCAACTGCGGCTGGCTGGGTCAAACCTGACGTGTGGGGGCCACACGTCAGTGTCTCAGTTAGTTAACAGGGGGGGTTTAATTCTAATCTAATTCAGATTAGTGCGCTGGGGTCCACTGTCAGTGTCAGGGGGGGTAGGTTAGTTGGTGATTAGCACTAATTAAGCCGGCGCCACGTCAGCTCGCCGGAGCTTGGTCGGCGACGACCAAAAACGCGGCGAGGCTCGCGGAGTTGCGCTTACAAGCGGCGCTCGTCGCGCTGAAGACCACCGGGCGTAGCCTGCCGTCGCCCGCAACTGTGTGAGCTGGTGGGGCTGGGCGCCGGAGCTTCGCGGAGCGGAGCTCGGGCGGTGGCCGGAGTCGGGCGCGAAAGGGATCCGTTGCGGTGTGCGTAGGGCGAGAACGGAGGGGGAGAAGGAGCAGCAGCTCACAGCGGTCGCGACGAACGGGTCGGCGAGGTCGGGGAGGAACCGGGGCGGTCGTGGCGGCGGAGGGGATCTCCGGCGACCGGAGACGGAGACGATGGCGATGGCGGCGCTCCAGGGCTTCCCGCGTCACGTGGCTCGACGGGGAGGTAGCGGACGGCGGCGCGGATCTTGCGGACACGGAGAGAGAGCGAGGGGGAGACGGTGGCTACGGGCGGCAGCAGCGGCGCTCTCAAAAGGGTCGGTGAAGAGAGGGGAGGAACCAGAGGAGGAGGGGGAAATGAGAGAGAGAGAGAGGTGCGGGCGGCGCGTGGCGTCGTTCAGGCGTCGAGGCGACGAGGGAGGAAGCAGGAGGTGGCCGGCACGTGGCCGCGGTGGTGGCGCTGGCACGCACTGCTTGGCGAGGGGAGAAGACGACAGAGGGGAGGCGGGCTGGGCTGGCCACTGGGTCACTGGCCAGCCACGGCCAAAGCCAGCATGATAAGTTAGGTAGGTTTTACCTATTTTGTTTCTTTTAAAATATTACTGACATTTGTTTGATTTAATTAAAATACCAAATCACTTTATTTAATTATGCCAATTTTATAGGAGCTATTTATATTATTCCAGAGCTCCTCAACAAAAGGCACAATTTTTGGACAATATTTTATATATATAATAATATATATCCAATGCAATTAGGTATGCATTAATTCCAAATGCCCAAATATAATTACTTATGAACTCCCAAAAATATTGGTTTGATTAATATCTCTGTCCAATATTTTCAGAGGGCAACATGAGCATTTTCTTGGACCTTTTGGAGCAATTTTTATTTTTGGGTCATTTCCAAAAATGATTCTGAGGGTTTCACAAATCCCCATTTCAAAATTAAATGGAATTTTAAACATGATGCACAATGACTAGCTAGCCTTGAGCATACCAGAACTAGGGATGTGACATTATTTTTATAATACAATAGAATTGTACAAGGGGATAATTATTTTTGTTGAAAAGTTTCTGTAATCAAGATTCACAAAGTTTCCGTGAGCATGAACAAAGTTCAAGGAGCTCTCCCACTTCAACGATGCTTGTCTTTCTTACTTTCACTTTCCTTTTTGAAAAGTCTTTAGGTTCCCCTCTTTATGTTTTTGTTTTTAAACTATATAAAAGCACTCAACAGAAATAAATGACTCTCTAAAACTTCCGGGTTGTCTCCCTGTCAGCGTTTTCTTTAAAGCCATTAAGCTAGGCATATAGTGCTCAAGTAATGGATCCACCCGGATCCCAAGGTATATCAATGCCAATTTTAATTAAAAATGATTTGTAATTTAGTAGTGAGCACAAAGTAACATATATCATGCAACAACAAAGTCTAACTCTCTTCCTATGCATCAGCATGTCATAAAAGAACAATTCATGCACACAAAGTAAAGGCCAACGCATAGTATAAACAGTTTCTTGCAATTCTATTGTATTGGAAACATAGAGAGGTGGAGATGTAGTTCCTCTCTCATAATAATTGCAAGTAGGAGCAGCAAGCACATGCATATTATATCTATCAAAGTCATCATATGCAATGGTAAAAGGCAACCCATCAATATAATCCTTACTAAGCACATACTTCTCCGATATAGTGTAGTCGGGAGAATTCAAAAAGATAATAGGACTATCATGTGTGGGTGCAATAGCAACAATTTCATGTTTAACATAAGGAACTATAGCAAGTTCATCTCCATAAGAATAATTCATATTGGCATCTTGGCCACAAGTATAGCAAGCATCATCAAAAGGGGATATTTCAAGGGAATCAACTGGATCATAACAATCATCATAGCAATCATCATAGTAATCATCCTTCGGTAAGCACGAAGGGGAATTAAACAATGTATGAGTTGAAGAGTTACTCTCATTAGAAGGTGGGCACGGGTAGCTAATCCGCTCTTCCTCCTTTTGTTCTTCGCTCTTCTCATCATCTTTTCCAATGAGCTCACAGTTTCATCAATTTCTTCTTCCATAGCTTCCTGCAAAATATTAGTCTCTTCTTGGACAGCGGAGAAGTCCTCAATATATGGTTTAACATAGGCATTAGAAGCATAATTATCATAACAATATTCAAGTATGGCAAAACTTCCAGATTTGTAAAGAGTAGCATCATACTTTTCAATCAAAGAAGCAATTTCAAAAGCACCCTTAAAAGCAACAAATTCTTCAATTTGTTGAACATCATAGTAATTATAAACACCCTTAGCATACGAAGATACGATTCCATTATCAATAAACTCACCTTGGCAAGGAAGGTGTTTCTTAGGGTTTTCAGAACAACAAGTAACATCATAAATTTCACATAAATTCCAAGCATAGCATTGCAAACGTTGAATTTGATCCCATAATAGTTTCCCTTTTTCAGATATACGGTGTCGCACATAACAAGCATGCTCATCTAAAGATTTGCCCTCAACTAAGCTAGTTGGGGTTTCAGCACGAGCACATAGGGATCAAAGATGATCCAAGTAAAAAGCTTCATGAGTGTGATAGATTTTGAGTGGTTCTTCAACCATTGGAGCAGTAGGTACAACTAATTTTTTTGGTATTTTACGTTTCCTACCCATAGCTAAAGATAGAAAACAACTAAGAACAGCAAATAAAAATTACTTAGTGATAAAGCAAAGAAGCACACACGAGAATATTCACCCCACGCTATGACTCCCAAGAACGGGCGCCGGAAAAAGGTCTTGATGACCCGCAAGTATACGGGATAGTTGTAGCCTCTTTCGATAAGTAAGAGTGTCTAACCCAACGAGGAGCTAAAGGTAGAACAAATACTCTCTCAATTCCTATCGACCACTGATACGACTCTACGCACACTTGACGTTCGCTTTACCTAGAACAAGTATGAAACTAGAAGTACTTTGTAGGTGTTGTGGGATTGGTTTGCAAGATAATAAAGAGCACGTAAACATAAACTAGGGGCAGTTTAAATAAAGATGCAATAAAGTAAATATAGAGAGTGTGGAAAATTGGTGGTAGGAGTTGTGGAATTGTCCCTAAGCAACTGACTACGTTACTAGACCGATAATCACTATTGCAATTCTATTTGAGGGAGAGGCATAAGCTAACATATCATCCCTTACTTGGAATTCTATGCACTTATGATTGGAACTCTAGCAAGCATCCGCAACTACTAAAGATTCATTAAGGTAAAACCCAACCATAGCATTAAAGCATCAAGTCCCCTTTTATCCCATACATGCAAACAACCTACTTACTCGGGTTTGTGTTTCAGTCACTCACGCAACCCACCATAAGCAAATCATAAACATATTGCAAACCCTACAGCGGAATCCCTCACGCTTGCCGACACGGAGGGCACAATAGGACAGCACCAATAATAAAACATGCAACTTAAACCAATCATACCAATTCATCAATCACCGATAGGACAATGAAAATCTACTCAGACATCATAGGATGGCAACACATCATTGGAAAATAATATGAAGCATAAAGCACCATGTTCAAGTAGAGGGTACAACGGGTTGCGGGAGAGTGGACCGCTGAATATAGAAGGGGGAAGGTGATGGAGATGTTGGTGAAGATGACGGCGGTGTTGGTGAAGATCGCGGTGATGATGATGGCCCCCGGCGGCGTTTCGGCGCCACCGGAAGCAAGGGGGAGAGAGCCCCCCTTCTTCTCCTTCTTCCTTGACCTTCTCCCTAGATGGGAGAAGGGTTTCCCCTCTGGTCCTTGGCTCCCATGGCGTGGGAGGGGTGAGAGCCCCTCCGAGATTGGATCTATCTCTCTGTTTCTGCGTTCTGGGATTCTGCCTTGGCACCGTTTCCTTTATATCTGGAGATCCATAACTCCGATTGGATTGGAACTTTCGCCCAGATATTTTTCCAAAAATTAGCTTTCTTGCGGCCAAAGAAGGGCATCAACCGCCTTACGGGTGGCCCACGAGAGTGGGGCCCGCGCCCTCTTTAAGTGGGCGTGGGCCCCTATCTCATCAGCCACCTCGGGCATCGTCTCGCGTTGATTCTTCCTCCCAAAAATCACAAATATTCCAAAATAATTCTCCGTCCATTTTTATCCCGTTTGGACTCTGTTTGATATTGGGTTTCTGCAAAACAAAAAACATGCAATAGACAGGAACTGGCACTGGGCACTGGATCAATATGTTAGTCCCAAAAAATAGCATAAAAAGTTGCCAAAAGTATATAAAAGTTGTAGAATATTGGCATGGAACAATCAAAAATTATAGATACGACGGAGACGTATCAAGCGCCCGTGTCTCCCCAGCTCGGTCGTCCTCGCGAGGCCAAGAGGAGCCTCGCTGCGTGGAGTCAGCCCCCATGGCCCCCTTGGCTCCGGAGGTGCCGGTACTTGGCGCGATTGACAAGGTCCCAGCCGCTCCAGAACCCGTGGTCTCCCAAGCCCTGGTAATGATGTCGCTTCCTCCTCCCGCTGCATCTCCACTCCCTGGTCCTTCTGCTCCTGCCGCCGTCCTGGAACGTGCCCTTGCGGAGATGACCCAGCTGCAGGAGGATCTGAGCGCAGACCCGCGTCTGGTGGCCGGGCGTCTGGAACTAGCCTCGGGCTGGGTCCACTCTGACCTGGAAGTTCGCGCGGTGCTGGGCCAAGCTGTTGCAGCTTCCGAGAAGGACAAGCAAGGCGTCACCAGCGCTGCAGCTGATCGTGAGGCAGCATTGAAGGACGCCAAGGTCACCCGTGACCGCTGCCAAGAGCTAGAAAGCAAGTTACAGAGCCTACGCGACAAGCACGCTGGAGAGGTGCGCTGCTGCCAGGAGAAGGAGGAGGAGATGAAGGCCCAAGAGGAAGCCATCAAGAATCGAGATGCTGAACTGGTGGAGCTAGGGAAGAAGCAAGCTGCCGAGCGCAACCGGTTGGAGGAGCTGGAGCGGAAGATGAGGATGAGGGAGGCTGATCTTAACGCCAAGGCGCGAGTCCTGGCGGAAGATCACGTGGCCTTCGCCGATGCGCTGGAGACGCTCTACGAGCACGGCTTGGAGAAGCCTCTGGACACCGACGAGGATGGCCCCGCCCAGCTGCTTCCTGTCATGGTGAAGGCGCTTGAGGAGGTCATCGACGGCATCGCTCCCATGGAAGAGGCGGAAGCTCGCGTCCTGTCTTCAGCTGCACTAACTCGGGTCTTCAGCCATCTGCACCTCGGCGACCCCAATGCTCGTCTTGACGAGCTGCTAGAGCCGGTGACTGAAGATAAATACGAGGCAGCTGCTGCGGCTGTGCGGGATTAGGTGGGTGCCCTGCTGCGGAGGTTCCGCGACTTTGTCTCCGCTCCTCTGTCTGGCGTCGTCGACCTTGCGGCTGGTGGTGAAGACAAAGCCGATCTCGAGTGCGCGCCTTTCGCAGGCGTTGGCGACGCCTGGTGGTGACCCGCGTCCATTTCTCATGTTCCGTTCCTGTGATATGTAACAGGCCTTGTGGAGGTGTTTAGACTTTTATTTGGTATTGTGAGGACACTATGTAATATTTGCTTCGAGATTTTGCGATTTCCTTCCTATTTTCTTTGCGTTCTGCGCCGGCAGAGCCCGGCCCCGCGCATACCTCAACCGCTGTTGGGCCGGCCGGAGACCAGGACGGACCAAGGAGTAAGGGGCTACGTGACAAGTTAGGCTCATGAGTCGCGATGCTCAGGAGTCCCCCTTGACGCGCAAACAGCATATAGGGAGAGTTCGCCGGGATAGATTATTGTTCTACGTCGGCAGAGCCCGGCCCCGCGCATACCTCAACCGCCATTGGGCTGACCAGAAACTAGGACGGACAAAGGAGTGAGGGGCCACGTGACCAGTTAGGCTCCTGAGTCGCGATGCTCAGGAGTCCCCCTTGACGTGCAAACAATCTCGTACCTGCCCTCGCCGAGGCCTCAGGAGGGGCGCGCGATACCCAGGTCTGGGGGACCTGGTTAGGTGGTGTGCGCTTGGGCGTGACCCGTGCGCAGCCCCCATGCCCAGCCCCCGTGCGCGGCTTTCCCGAGGGAAGGCGTTGCGGTAAGGCCGGGCGTTGAGCTCTGGGATCCCTGAGGTTGGCACGGTCGTGGGGTCGCCCTCAGTTGTTTATCACTAGCGCAGAGCATAGTGCTTTCGCTTATGCACGGGCATAGCCGCTCCTAGGCAGTGTCGTCAGCCAACACGGAGCATGGTGCTTCCACTTGGGCGTGGGATGGGGGCCCCCCTCCGGGAGGAGCCCCTGGGGCGTGTAAAGCCCCGCCCAGACACGTGGCTTGCACGAGAGGGCTGCGAGGTGTATCTGGGCACTCGTGAGCCAGTGCGGGACTCACGAGGCCCTACCTCAAGGTGGGTTGCGCCTGGTCTTGAGTCTTAGTGACTGTACGTTCCTGCAGAGCGGTTAGATGCAAGCACTCTACGTCCTCAGGTCCCGGCCCTCGAGCGAGCTCAGCCGCCGCTAGTATGCCAGGTCGCGATGTCGTGGTCAAGGCCAGGGGGTGAGGGCTGGAGAGCCAGTAAGAGCTCCTGAGTCGCGATGCTCAGGAGCCCCCCTTTTAACGCGCAAGCGGATTGCATAGGGTGAACAGGCCCGCAGCGGGCGGCAATCGAGCAGGCGATGGCCGTTGGCGGGTTAAGCATAAAGAGCAGATCGACTTGGATAAATGCAGGAAGATACATGCCACTGGGTCTGGCCCGAGCAGCTTGGGGATGATGCAGCCCGAGGGGCGCCCCCAACAAGGTAAGCTAAAGACTTAAGCAAAGAGGATACATGCCACAGGGACGGACCGGTGCGGCCTGGGAATAATGCAGCCCGAGGGGCGCTCCCAGCTTAAACGAATTTGGAAGGTGTCACCTGGTTCTATAGACGAAGTAGAGTTGATGTAGCTGAAGCCGCGCGTTGAAGGAATGACTCCTCATGAGCCATCGGGACCTTGAGCCCCGGGAGGCTCTGGGGGCTCAGGAGGTTCCCTGAGGAGCATCTCCATCTCCTCCTGAACAGCGCGGGTCCTGGCCTCCTGAGATGCTATGACCTGCCGCAAGTTGCGCTGATGGGCCAACGCCACGCTCGGCAAGCCGAAGGGCATGCGAACGTAGCTGTGTGGTGGGCCCTCACAGCCCCCTGCGTGATGGCCAAAAGCGCTCTGAGATGCGGCCTGTTGAGCCACAGGATGTCGACGCAGAGGCAGCCCGGCATCCTCACTGGATGGGGTGCTGCGCCTGTGAGCTGTATTCTTTGCGCATGGCTCTTGCTTCTTGCAACTCTTGGGTGGTCTTGGTGATGAACTCCTGGGTGTTGGGCACTCCTTGCCCTGTGCTCTACTAGGGAGGCATGCCGTGAAGCACGCTCCCAAGTGGTGCCCAAGCGCCTCCCTCGTGAGGTTGGCAAGGTCTGAGGCCCTCCAGAAGAGAGCCCCCGAGCCCTGCCCGAGGAGGGCGCTGGGCGCGTCTTCCTATGCGATGGAGGGAGGCGCCCTTGGAACGGACGCTGATCCTGACGAGGATCCTGACGCGGCGCCATCTCCTTGAGGTCCTGCGCGACGCGGCAACTTCTTCTTGGGGACGGTCTCCTGAGGGCCTTCACTTCTTCTATCGGGGTCGTCGATTGCTGTGGCTTGAAAGGCACGCTCAAGAGAGCACACCGCATCCCTCTCTTCACACGAGACCGTGATGATTCCTCCGCTTCCTGGCATCTTGAGAACGTTGTAGCCATGACGAATGACTGTCATGAACTTGGCCAGGGCTGGATACCCGAGGATGGCGTTGTATGGCAGGCGGATGTGCGCGACGTTGAAGTCGATGAGCTCGGTGCGGTAGTTGTCGCGCTTGCCGAAGGTGACGGGCAAGCGGACTTGCCCTATCGGTGTGGTGGAACCATCAGTCACTCCTGAGAAAGGCCTGGTTGGCTGGAGCTGCTCATAGGGCACTTGAAGGTTGTTGAACGTGTCGACGGATAGGACGTTGAGCCCTGCGCCGTCGTCAATGAGAGTCTTGGTAACTTGCACATTGCTGATGACTGGGGAGCACATCATTGGGAGTGCGCCTGCGGTGGCTGCGCACTTGAGCTGCTCTGCTGAGTTGAAGGTGATGGCACATTGGGACCACCTGAGCGGGCATGTGGCCTCGAGCTTGGGGAGAACCGCGTTCACCTCGCGGGCAAACTGTTTGAAGATGCGCTGAGACGCTGGGGCTTGTGCACCGCCCAAGATGCAAGCGATCGCACGCGTCTCCTGGAAGACCCAAGCTCCCTCGTCCTGGTGGTGTTCGTCGTTCCTTCTTGGTGGCAGCAGTGGGGGAAGACTGGTGTTGCCCTGGGGGCGGTCCTCACGAGGCGGGTCTCTCCAGGCGCCCTCGCGAGGTTGGTCCTGCCAGCGGTCCTCGCGAGGCCGGTCGCGCCACTCCTGACGCGGGCCACGGTCATCCCAGCGTCCGCCTCCACGTCCTCCTCCGCGGCTGTAGCCCCGGTCGTTGCACTCGGGGCGTCGACTGTAGCGTCCTTCTCGTATGGCCCTGAGCTCTTGGCAGTCTCTGGTGTTGTGGGTGTTCAAGTTGTGGAAGGGGCAGAACGTTCGGCCGTTCTTGGACGACTCAGGGTGATCCCTGCCTCGCTTGGTGTCGGGCTCCGCTGCGAGCACCACAGCCTCCTTGCGCTTCACGTCCTTGGCCTTGGTCTTCTTTTCTTCCGCTCCTGCAGCTGGCAGCTCGAGGAGAGAGAGACGCCTCTCCTCAGCTCTTGCGCACTTGGTCGCCGGGTTGAACAGCTCCTGAGAAGTGCAGAGCTCCTCGTGGATAGCCAGCTCTTCCTTCATCTTGACGTCACGGACGCCGTCAGAGAATGCGGAGATGATGGCCTCGTCCGTGACCTTGGGGATCTTGAGGCGGGTGTTGTTGAAGCACTGGATGTACTTCTGGAGAGTCTCTCCAGGCTGTTGCTTGATGCGGCGCAGGTCAGCCGCGGCCGGTGGGCGGTCGCGAATGCCCTGGAAGTTGGCGATGAAGCGGTCGTGCATCTCGCCCCAGGAGGAGATTAAGCCATGTTGCAGGTTCAAGAGCCAAGAGCGGGCCCCATCCTTGAGAGCCATGGGAAACCAGTTCGCCATGACTTTTTTGTCGCCGTTGGAGCTTCGATGCTCGGTTCGTAGAGCTGCAGGAACTCCGCGGGGTCGGCGGTGCTATCATAGCGAGGAGGCAGGTCTGGCTTGAACTTGCCTGGCCAGGCGACGCTACGCAGCTCGGGGGTGAAGGCACGGCAGCCGGCTGTGGTTGCCGGGGCGGGTGGAGCTTGGTCTTGATGGGGTTCGCGCTGCCCCGTTGCAGGTGGTGCACGGTCTTGACGAGGTGGCGCGGAGAGCGCCGGCGCAGCTTCTCGCGGCCGCGGGATCTCTTGGCATCTTCTTTCTTCGCGCGCGTGCGCTGGGAAAGGTGGATCACGTCGCGGAGGTGCACACCTTGGAGCCAAGGCACCGTCTTGGGGGTGAGGTGGTGGAGGCACGCCATGAGCCCCGTCGCCCGCGGCTGGTTGAGGAGGAGGCAGGGAGTTGGACGGCGCTGGAGAGCCCCCTGCGGCGCGGACGAGCTCGGCGACACGGTCGAACCACTCCTCGTAGACATCGTTGACAGGGCAGTAGCGCAGGAGCTCATTCGCCGCGATGAGTGCGGCTCGTGCCTCCATGGGAGCGCGGTGCGCGCGGGACGAAGAACCCGCAGGGGTGAGCGACGGAGTGGTGGTGTGGCCATCTTGCCGCACCTAAGGATGCAGCGAGGACGCCTGCTTCTCGTTCCCCGCCGGGCCGGTGGTGGCGTTTGCGACGGGTGACGGAGAGCGACGTGGTGGCCCGCCTACAGGGGCCATCTGAGCGACGCGGGCGGAGAGGGCAGCCCGACGCTCAGCCCGAGCACGGCGAGCGTCCGCCATGGAAACGATGGAGCGATGGAGCAACGAACCGACAGAAGGGAAACTACGGCGCATCCCTTACCTGGCGCGCCAAATGTCATATGTGGGGTTTCGGCAAACCCTTAAGGTTCGAACACTGGGGTGCGCACGGAGTCTTTCCCTCCTACTGATATATGCTCTAGCTCGCTAAGATCTTGCGGATGAACTCAACGAACTCATAATACAAAAAGAGACACGGGGTTTATACTGGTTCGGGCCACCATTGTGGTGTAATACCCTACTCCAGTGTGGTGGTGGTGGATTTCCTCTTGGGCTGATGATGAACCGTACAAGGGAAGAACAGCCTCCTGAGGTTGAGGTGTTCTTGTGGCTATGCTCTCAATCTGTTGGATCAAGCTCGGATCCGATCCCCTTCTCTGTGGTGGCTAGCTCTACTTATATAGGCCCTGGTCCTCTTCCCAAATGTTGAGCGGGAAGGGAGCCAACAACGGCGGGCAAATTTGAAGGGGGACAACTAGTACAAGATATCCTGATAAAAGTGGTCTTCGCCTGCGAAAAGCCCTGGGGTGATGCCGTCTTGGGCTCCATGATGACCTCCGCCTTGCCGTCCTCCTGGTCTTGGTCTTGTTGCACCAATAAGGCAACATTTGCCTGATGCCTCGGTACTCTTCGTCTGCGCTTGCCGCCTTAGCACCAAAGAGGAAATGGGCGCCAGGCGATCGGGCGCCCGCACTGGCACTCCGCTGGCGCCGTTAAATCATGGCTCACGTCACGAGTGCCTCGTGAGGTTTGCCCCGCCTTGATATCTCTGCTCCTCGTGAGCCCGTCTGGCTAGGCTACTCCAGAGGAAGTCTTGCATCATCCGCCTCGCGAGGCTTGGACCCTCGCAACGGTCTTGGATGCCTTGTTGATGAAGACGGGTCGTATGGCCCGCTGCCTAGCCATGCTGTGGGCCGTAGGCAGGCAAGTCTGGGGACCCCCGTTCCCAGAACACCGACAGAAACACCTTCCCTACCAATGTGAGTTTAGTGATAATGGAATCGTATCTTCGTATGCTAAGGGTGTTTATAATTACTATGATGTTCAACAAATTGAAGAATTTGTTGCTTTTAAGGGTGCTTATGAAATTTCTTGTTTGATTGAAAAGTATGATGCTACTCTTTACAAATCTGAAAATTTTGCCATACTTGAATATTTTTATGATAATTATGCTTCTAATGCCTATGTTAAACCTTATATTGAGGACTGCCCCGTTGTCCAAGAAGAGACTAATATTTTGCAGGAGTCTATGGAAGAAGAAATTAATGACATTATGAGCTCATTGGATGAAAAAGATGAGGAGGAGAGCGAAGAACAAAAGGAGGAAGAGCGGATTGATCACCCATGCCCACCTTCTAATGAGAGTAACTCTTAAACTCATACATTGTTTAACTTCCCTTCGTGCTTACCGAAGGATGATTGCTATGATCATTGTTATGATCCCTTTGATTCTTTTGAAATATCCCTTTTTGATGATGCTTGCTATGCTTGTGGCCAAGATGCCAATATGAATTATGCTTATGGATATGAACTTTCTATAGTTCCTTATGTTAAACATGAAATTGTTGCTATTGCACACACGCATGATAGTCCTATTATCTTTTTGAATTCTCCCGACTACACTATATTGGAGAAGTTTGCCCTTGTTAAGGATTATATTGATAGATTGTGTTTTACTATTACACATGATGATTTTGATAGATATAATATGCATGTGCTTGCTGCTCCTACTTGCAATTATTATGAGAGAGGAACTACATCTCCGCCTCTCTATGTTTCTAACAAGAAAAAATTGCAAGAAACTGTTTATACTATGCATTGGCCTTTACTTTGTGTGCATGAATTGTTCTTTTATGACATGCCGATGCATAGGAAGAGAGTTAGACTTCGTTATTGCTTGATATATGTTGCTTTGTGCTCACTATTAAATTCTAAATCATTTTTGATTCAAATTGGCTTTGATATACCTTGGGATCCGGGTGGATTCATTACTTGAGCACTATATGCCTAGCTTAATGGCTTTAAAGAAAGCGCTGCCAGGGAGACAACCCAGAAGTTTTAGAGAGTCATTTATTTCTGTTGAGTGCTTTTATATAGTTTAAAACAAAAAAAATAAAGAGGGGAATGAGGGAGTCCCGGATTAGGGGGTGTCCGGACAGCCGGACTATAGCCTTCGGCCGGACTCCCGGACTATGAAGATACAAGATTGAATTCTTCGTCCCGTGTCCAGATGGGACTTTCCTTGGCGTGGAAGGCAAGCTTGGCGATACGGATATGTAGATCTCCTACCATTGTAACCGACTCTGTGTAACCCTAACCCTATTCGGCGCCTATATAAACCGGAGGCTTTTAGTCCGTACGATGAACAACAATCATACCATAGGCTAGCTTCTAGGGTTTAGCCTCTCTGATCTCGTGGTAGATCTACTCTTGTACTACCCATATCATCAATATTAATCAAGCAGGAGTAGGGTTTTACCTCCATCGAGAGGGCCCGAACCTGGGTAAAAACATCGTATCCCTTGTCTCCTGTTACCATCCGCCTAGACGCATAGTTCGGGACCCCCTACCCGAGATCCGTCGGTTTTGACACCGACATTGGTGCTTTCATTGAGAGTTCCTCTGTGTGGTCGCCGTCAGGAAGGATGCCTCATCCCGTCTTTAAAGACGGGACTGTTGCTAAAGAAGCTTTGGCTGTTGGCCAAACTCTTCGGCTAGGCGGTTTTCTTATGACCGCCTGTTCAGCCCTTGTGATGATGACTTCTCGGGTCATCGAAAGCAATCTTCACGTTAACTCGGAGCTCGCCGAGCAGTTAGATCCGATGGAGCTCTCTTCCTTAAACGAGCTCTTGGATCGCATCGCCGCCCTGGGAGTCGCTACAGACTATGATCAGATTGGGCTTAAACCCGATCTGAGAGAGATTAACTCTCCCCAGGTTACCCACCACGTTGTTGTGGTGGAGGAACAATACGGCGACCCTTCTTCTATCTTAAGGACTAGCCAAGTCCGGATTCCCAATCCCTCCATGCCGGATTCCCTCATGGAGGAGAGGATCGCCACTCAAGCCCTGAACCTAAAGTCAGTAACGGGCTAGATTCATTGGACAACATCCAAGAATCCAAGCTTCCAAGTTCGGAAGCTCCTCGACCCTTAAGTTTCAGATTGGGCGCGGTTCCGGATTTAATTCCACCCGCCCACCCAAACATAAGCGACCTGTCTCAAATTTGGCAAGAGCCCGCAGAAACAGTACACCATTACTGGGCCAGATTCCTCCTGGTCATGGATATGATAAAGGACTGTCGCGAGGAGGACGCAATCTCACTATTCAGCAACAATTGCACGGACAACGGGATCCTAAACGCCATAAGTCGCCGTGACATTACACGCTTTGCCGACTTGGCGACCATAGTACGAAAGTACTGTGTGATGGAAAGCGCCTGGAAAACCAAATCAAGATTTTGGGACAATCCGGCCTTGAATACAACCCAGTCCGAAATAAAAGGGTGCATCATCGCCAGGCACCTGGGTTAAATACCAAAAAGAAAAAACCCTCTATAGGGCATGGAACCGTACTGGAGGGATGGCTCAATGGACCCTGTAAAATCCATAATACAGAGAGCGCCACTCCAACTCATAGCCTTAGAGCATGTTGGATACTAGGGCAGGTGGCCCAAAGTGGCGAAGAGCTTCTAGCTCTAGAGCACCAACCCAAGTATACCAGTACGGTATTAACAGTCTTCGAGACTTTCGCATCAAATAATATGCGGAAACAAACACTCCGCAGCCTCGCCGAAGTCTACCAAGTAGCAACAATAAACCCATGGAGTGACACGGCTATTACCTTTAATGCCAGTGACGAACCTAAATTCCGAACGGCCCGAGCACCAGCCGCATTGGTCCTCAGTCCGATAGTGGACAGCTTTCGCCTTACCAAGGTACTCATGGACGGTGGCATGGATTGAACCTCATTTACGAGGAAACCCTCCGAAAAATGGAGATAGACTGGAGCCGCATTGAGCGAAGCAGCACAACCTTTAGAGGAATAATCCCGGTCGGGAAGCACGCAGTACAGAAAAATCACATCGGATGTGTTGTTCGCACGCCGGATAATTACAGGTCCGAGGAAGTCACATTCCAAGTGGCCCGTTCAGCAGCGGATACCACGCTCTATTAGGGCGAGAGGCATTCACAATTTTTCAAGCTATACCCCATTATGGGTACATGAAGCTCAAAATGCCCGGGCCCAACAGAATCATTACTCTTGCTAGTGACCCAGACATAGAACTCCGCGCCGAAAATAAGACAGTCGCACTGGCCCTTGAGGCACTATCCGAAGCCCTAGCGACCGAGGAACTCACTATGCTGCGCTCCACGGTGAATATGGACGTTGTGATACTCGATAAGAGATCCAAATCCACTTCCTTCAAACCAGCGGACGAAATAGCCAAATTCCAAGTCCATCCAACGGACCCTACCAAAACGGCCTCCAGCGGGGCACAATTAAATCCTGATGTAGACGCCGCACTAAGAGAATTCCTACGCGAAAATTGGGACATTTTTGCCTGGCACCCTTCGGACATGCCAGGAATCCCACGCCGGCTGGCCGAGCACAGCCTAAACATCCTAAAAGGATTCAAGCCAGTCAAACAGGCTCTTCGGCGTTTCTCCGAACCAAAGAGACAGGCCATGGGAGAGGAGCTAGCCAAACTATTGGAGGCCGGATTCATCAGAGATATAAAACATCCGGACTGGCTAGGAAACCTGGTGATGGTACCAAAGAAGGACAAATCCGGGCGCCTATGCGTCGATTTCGAGGACCTCAACAAGGCTTGCCCAAAGGATCCCTTCCGCCTCCCCCGCATCAATCAAATAATCGACGCTACCGCAGGACACGATTCATTGTGTTTCCTCGACGCATACTCAGGATACCACCAAATTAAGATGGCAGGGCCTGACCAAGCTGCAACGGCATTCATCACTCCATACGGCCCATTCTGCTTCAACACAATGCCCTTCGGGCTAAAAAATGCCGGCGCAACATATCAGCACATGATTCAGACATGTCTGACAAAACAGATCGGCAAAACAGTGGAGGCATGCGTAGATGATGTGGTCGTCAAAAGCAAGCACGTCGAAACTCTAGTAGACGACTTGAGGCTCACATTTGATAATCTCCGAACATATGACATTAAGCTCAACCTAAAAAAATGCGTTTTCGGCGTACTGGCCAGAAAGCTCTTGGGCATCATTGTATCCGGTAGAGGAATTGAAGCAAACCCAGCCAAGATCCGAGCTTTGTCACAATTGGATATTCCAAAAGACCTCAAACAAATACAAAAATTGACTGGATGTGTGGCGGCTCTAAGCCGCTTTATCTCCCGTTTGGGAGAAGAGGCATTACCCCTTTATCGCCTCCCCCGACGCACTGAACACTTCGAGTGGACGGATGCCGCCATGGCCGGACTCGAAGAAATAAAAGCCATATTGGCAACAAACCCAGTCCTGGCCGCGCCCAACATGGGAGAACCAATGCTATTATACATCGCGGCAACTCATCAAGTTGTAAGCGCGGTGCTCGTTGTCGAACGAGAAACGGATGGACACAAGCTCCCTCTTCAAAAACCACTTTACTACGTGTCCACTGTCCTAACTCCATGCAAGTCACGGTACCCACATTATCAAAAGAAAGCGTACGCGGTGTTTATGGCATCCTGGAAGCTGCGACACTACTTTCAAGAAGTGTTCAATAACAGTAGCCTCCGAAGTACCCCTTAATGACATTATAAACAATCGCGACACGACGGGCCGGGTTGCCAAATGGTCCATTGAGCTCCTCCCGTTCGACATAACCTATAAGCCACAGAGAGCTATTAAGTCGCAAGTTTTGGCCGACTTCGTCGCCGAATGGACCGAAGCCGAACTCCCTAAAGAGTACGGCGCATATTCCAACTGGATAATGCACCTCGACGGCTCCAAAATGTTGGCTGGCCTAGGGGCTGGCGTCGTTCTGACGTCCCCAACCGAAGATACAATTCAATACGTACTCCAGATAATGTATACGGACTCCAACAACGTAGCCAAATACGAGGCCCTTCTACATGGTCTCCGGATGGCAGTCTCCATGGGCATTCAACGCCTAGAGGTGCGCGGTGATTCGAACCTCGCGATATCACAAATAAATGGAGACTTTGATGCCAAGGATCCGAAAATGGTAGCCTATCGCAATGCAGTCCTAAAATGTCAGCTTTCGGTTTGAGGGGCTCGAATTTCACCATATAGCGGGACAACAACCAGCAAAGAGACGTGTTGGCACGCATCGTCAAAAGCGATGCTGTCCCCCCAAGATTTTCCGAGAGAGGTTGTTCAAGCCATCCGTATTATGGGAGGGAGAGTCCGGAAATAACCAGGCAGCAGACGTGTTGGCACGCATCAGCGCAAAGCGCGATGCTGTCCCCCCCCAATATTTTCCTAGAGAAGTTGTTCAAGCCATCCGTATTATGGGAGGGAGAGTCCAGAAATAATAATCCGGACCCAATCGCACTGCCCCACACCAAACATTCTGACATAGTTGGTGGTTCTACCACCGAAATAACATCCAACCCACGTAATAATGGTAGTCATTGCCCCGTGGACAGAACCATTCCTAGCCTACCTAACCAGGCAGGATCTCCCAGAGGACCAAAATGAGGCACACTGCATAGTGCAGTGATCTAAAGCCTACAAAGTCCATGAGGGAGAGCTTTATAAGAAAAGCACAACCGGAGTCCTTCGAAGTTGTATCTCTGAAGAAGAAGGGCGGAATCTTCTGGCTGAAATACATGCCGGACTCGGCGGGCACCACGCCGCAGCCCGGGCCCTTGTAGGCAAGGCCTTCCGTACAGGATTTTATTGGCCGACGGCCCGGGCAGATGCTCAGGACTTAGTCCAACGATGCGTCGGATGCCAACTCTTTGCTAATCAGAGCCACATGCCACCTACCGCCCTCAAAACTATACCCATCACCTGGCCCTTCGCGGTCTGGGGGCTTGACATGGTCGGACCCCTTAAAGGGGGAACCCACAAGCAAAAATACCTATTGGTCATGGTGGATAAATTCACCAAATGGATAGAGGCCAAGCCTGTCAAGACGGCCGAATCCGGACCGGTGATAGACTTCATATCAGGGGTCGTACACCGTTACGGCGTCCCCCACAGCATCATCACTGATAACAACATGAACTTTACGGCCGACGAGGTCAAACTCTGGTGCAAAAACATGGGCATTAAACTAGATTACGCCTCAGTCTATCACCCTCAAACTAACGGTCAAGTTGAGCGAGCAAATGGTCTAATTATGAGCGGCATCAAACCCAGATTAGTGCGGTCCCTCAAGGAATCTAACACGCCTTTGGGTAGAGGAGCTCGACTCCATACTGGGGGCTGCGGACCACTCCGAATCGCACGACCGGATTCACACCATTCTTTATGGTATATGGCGCAGAGGCAGTTCTGCCCTGCGACATAATTCATGACTCACCTCGCGTGCGCATGTACGAAGAAAGAGAAGACGAGCTCGACCGGCAGGATAGTTTGGACGCCTTGGAGGAGGAGCGTGACGTAGCAAAAGCCCGTTCCGCATTCTATCAACAGCAGGCTCGAAGATATCAAAGCAGAGAAGTACGGGCCAAAACTTACAATGTTGGCGAGCTAGTTCTACGCCTGCCGGACAAGAAAAAGGACAAACTAAAGCCCAAATGGGAAGGTCCCTTTATCATCAACCAAGTCCTGACCGGCGAAGCGTACCGTCTGCGAGATGCATCGGATAACCGACTCGAGCCGAACCCATGGAACGCAGCATGTCTCCGAAGATTCTACGCCTAGCGTCGGATTCTGAGTTCGTCTCCTTCCTCTGTCCATATTTTACATTTTAGCTGTCTTCTATTTTTCTCCTTCTCCCTCCTTTTTTCATTAAAGCCTTGGAAGGCTAGTTAGCGCATTGTTCGCATACCCTTGACGCGCTATACGCGCTCATTGTACCTGGGGGCTTCTTTCACAGAAGCTTAATTATAAGGGCTTCATGCCCAATACATGTGTCACACTTCCGCATGTACCTTTTATTCGCCATTATATGCATCGATATGACTTAAGTTTTGGCCAAGCTGGGTTGCCTGGCTCCTGTGATTACCCCTACGTTCCCGATTGTTGGGCTAGGTGGTAAAGGGAGCACCTCTGCGATTGTTACCGCTGGTCACCCGGATGTGTACCTCGGACTGGGTGAAGCCGAAAGCTAGCGTTCTCAAGAGAATATTCGGTCGGTGAACTAAAAGAAGATTTCTTACCTATTTATTTATCTGCCCCAGATGTTTTTTCTGCTTTTTTGCAGTCCGGACATGCACTTTAGGGCATGCCACCTGTGGAATGGAACCCCTAACGGGACTATTCTCCCTGGAAGATGTTTCTTACTAACCATGTAATATAACATAACTAGTTGGGCACTTGTCTGATAAAGCACTAATGACCCCTACGCCTGGTCTCCACGCATGCCCCGGTTTTTATATAATCACAAGGTATTCGGACACACTCCGGACTATCGGGTCCCGAGGTTGAAGCGAAAAGGTCCGCTAAGGCAAACGATCTACAATCCGGCTAGAATGCATTTTACATGTCACCTTAAATTACATAGTCAATTTGACTGATTGTATTCCTCTTCAATGCCATCTAACAGGCTGTCTAGTTTACAGTCCTGCTGGGAATACTTTATGCCAATTCCACTGGCCGTACACTAAGCTCA
This sequence comes from Aegilops bicornis, assembly GCA_021605145.1. Taxonomy (NCBI): domain Eukaryota; kingdom Viridiplantae; phylum Streptophyta; class Magnoliopsida; order Poales; family Poaceae; genus Aegilops; species Aegilops bicornis. The sequence continues at coordinate 394,673,734 of CM038673.1, read as the reverse complement.
CAGGGATCTCCTTCCCATCCGCCCCACAGGTCCGACCTCGGCCATGTGGTTTGGGTCAACAACCGTGTACCGCGTCTTCACCATGGCCCGAGCCTTCTGGCGCTTTGACGGCAGCCGATATCTTCCATAACAGGAAGCGCCGCCGCGCTCCCTGGAGCCTCTCTGCAAGCTCCCCAAGGCCTTCGGGCAGGGAGATAGATGGCCACAAGGCCTGGGCGACGCCTTTCATCACCTGCCGAACTCGTTCATGCAGTTGTAAGAGCTCGGGAAGAAGGTCACCCGTAGAACCGGGCATTTCCTCTGCAGGACGGCCTGTGAGCATACCTCTGAGACATAACTCGTTAATCGACTTCCTCACCGAACTCTTTTCTCAAAGTTCGTTTAAGCAATTACTAAAAATGTCGCGTCCGAAGCCGCCGATTCTCCTTAATGGAGTCGAATTTGGGCACGAACATCCTTTAGCTCCTCGCCCAGCTAGGTCTGGCATCTTGGAGATTATTTTTCTCCTGCCTCACCCTCGTAAGCATCGTTCGCCGCCTTTAACCGCCAAGAAGAGCTGTTGTTTGTCCGGATCTACCCGGCGCCATCTGCAATGTCATTGTCGATCTATACACCGCGCACTTCATAACATACTTATCTTTTAAAAGCGTATGTTACCACAGGGGTCTCCTTGGCTTCCCTGTCGCGGCTTGTCTTGACCTCAAGTTGAGATTTGCACTCTTCAAGCTCACAGGACAATTGGGTATTCTTTTCGGTAAGATCCTCAAGATAATAAATGATCCTTAAATCAGTTATTCTAACTATTTTAAGTCTCGGGGCTCTTGGTATATATAACCATCAAATTTTCTCACCCTTATGTCTTTCACATCTTTGCCCGTGGCTCAAGGCTAGACCATTTTGAGCAGCTCGGAGGTGCGCGTCTCCCGAATTGAAGCCATCCAATGCCTCTTGGGAGAAACATGCGTCACGAAGAACAGTCCGGCGACGCCTGTTATTCATGGCACTTTCCACCTCGGAATTGGTGGCAGATAGCCCGTCGGCATCCTCTGTCGGAGGAGCGTCCGACGCATGCTTTGTGTTCGCCTCCGCTTCTGGACCTGGCTTTGAAGCCTGGCTGGCGGAGGCTTGATTAGCAACCTCTCCGGATATAGTCCGGCGAGCGCTCTTTTTCCTGAAAAGAGCGCGAGTGTTAGCATGCCTTCCGGAATAAAACCTGGGAATAAGGCGGCCGCGCCATACCGTTCTTGCGGCGCTTGATCCGGACCGCACTTCTTTAGCTTTCTTTGGGCCGTGCTGCCCATTGTTGGCTAGCCACCGCAGGCTCGGCCTTCCGCCCCAAGGGCTCCCCCTGCAGAACGCCATTGATATACGGTGGTCAAAGATAAGCACGGAGGGATCATTTCTAAGGTATTGGGACTTCGGTCTCAATTACCGTGAGGCTGAAATATTCCGGGGTAATCAGCCGTAATGGCAACCAAGGCATTATCGATGCTCAGTTGGTAAAATACCCCATCAATCAGCTCCACAGATATGTCCGGATCCTCTTGGGAGGCCGGATCGAGGGACCGTTCCGGATCCTCAGGTTGTGGGGGTGGGCTATTTATATCCTTTACGGCCCGGCGCAATTCCTGCGTCAAAATCACAAGATAAGGTACTTAACTATGGGAATATGGAACGGATGGGCATAAAGAAGTGTCCGCTTACCCAGCTTGGAGGATCGTACATAGAAAATCTGCCCTGTGGATTGACATGGAGGAAATCCTCCGCTTCTTCCTTGTATAATGCGGACAAGGCCTCCGTCAGAATAGCGACCGATCCCGGCCCCTTACGGCCGCAGCGTGTGGCGTCATCTTCCCCATTAAAATCCCACATGGGGTGGCCACTATATTGAAGCGGCTGCACCCCCGCATGATGCATATGGCCATGACTCCGATCATGGTCAGTCCGGAGTGAGCCAACAACCTTATTCGGCTCATCAGGTAAAGGACGTCCCTGTCATTCTCCCTCTGGGGGCTCCGTGGACGCCAGCTTAGGCGTTTCTTCAAAGGAGCATTACTGAACTCCGGGAGGCCGATCCGAACAGGGTCCGGCAGGGGGACGTCTTCTATATAAAACCATTCCGAAGGCCAGTCTTCGGATGCCTTTAAAAAAACGGGGTTCCGGATAGATATCCGGTCCCGGCGATGCGCCATAGTTCGGCTCCGCCCACTTGATATATCAACCCCTCCTAAGAACGGGGTACGAGGCAGAACAACCTCTTCCACAGCGCGAAATGAGCCTCGATGCCCAAGAACAGATCGCAAAGGGCTACGAAGCCCGCAATATGCAGAATGGAGGCAGGCGTAAGGTTGTGCAACTGGAGGCCATAGAACTCCAAGAGCCCCGGAGAAACGGATGAATTGGAAATCCGAGCCCTCTTATAAAATAGGGGACAAGGCATACCCGCTCTCCTGGGGAGGGACTGGGGACGCTCTCCGCTTGTTTTCCACCCTTGTAGGTGGCGAGTCAGGCTCGAACCGAACCATGAAGGCCGGGGGAAGAAACCCCTTGGTTTGGAGCGTCACTAACTCGCTGTGCGGGACAGAGCATCTCTCCCAATCTCTAGGCTGAGGACTAGGAGGGCGAGAGGAGGAGCAGCGTCCGATTGTCCATGATGGAATGGGTTTACTGTCGAAGCGCTCCGATGAAAGCTTCATGAAGGGAAGGTGGTGTGATTTGGATCTAGATCCTCGTCTCTTATATAGGCAGCTCATTCGCGCAGCTAGGGAGATAAATGTAAAAATACCCTGGCTTTTCACATTCATTCAACACATGGAAGATGGCCATTATTGGGCGTGGAAGCCAAGGAGCGCGATGTTTACAAGAACCCCGACACTATTCAAATAGGGACACAGGATTTGGAGAAGAACCCGCCTTGCAATGTCGAAGACAATCTATGCGTCGGACTCGTTGTCATTGAAGCCTGGTTCGGGGGCTACTGAGGGAGTCCCAGATTAGGGGGTGTCCAGATAGCCGGACTATAGCCTTCGGCCGGACTCCCGGACTATGAAGATACAAGATTGAAGACTTCTTCCCGTGTCCGGATGGGACTTTCCTTGGCGTGGAAGGCAAGCTTGGCGATACGGTATGTAGATCTCCTACCATTGTAACCGACTCTGTGTAACCCTAACCCTATTCGGTGCCTATATAAACCGGAGGGTTTTAGTCCGTAGGACGAACAACAATCATACCATAGGCTAGATTCTAGGGTTTAGACTCTCTGATCTTGTGGTAGATCTACTCTTGTACTACCCATATCATCAATATTAATCAAGCAGGAGTAGGGTTTTACCTCCATCGAGAGGGCCCGAACCTGGGTAAAAACATCGTGTCCCTTGTCTCCTGTTACCATCCGCCTAGACGCACAGTTCAGGACCCCCTACCCGAGATCCGCCGGTTTTGACACCGACAGGGAACCTAAAACTTTTCAAAAAGAAAAGAAAAAGTGAGAAAGACGAGCATTGTTGAAGCGGGGGAGCTCCTTGAACTTTGTTCATGCTCACGGAAACTTTGTGAATCTTGATTACAACAACTTTTCAACAAAAATAATTATCCCCTTGTACAATTCCATTGTATAATAAAAATAATGTGCCAAGGTTTGCCTTTAGGATGTTAACAATGCTTGTTGGTTTGTACGGTGCAGGACAGAAACTTTGGTTGTAGTGCGTGATTTTATATTTTTATTGGAATGTCAAACGGTTCTGAAACTTGTTGAACTGTCTTTATTTACAAATGTTTTATTTTTCCTAATTTTGGTAGAATTTTTGGAGTCCAGAAGTATGGTGGATGTTCAGATTATTACAGACTGTTCTGTTTTAGACAGATTCTGTTTTTGATGCATAGTTTGCCTGTTTTGACGAAACTATCGATTTCTATCAGTGGATTAAGCCATGGAAAAGTTATATTACAGTAGCTACAACGCAAAAACAAAATTTGAATTAGTTTGCAACAGTAGTTAGAGTAGTGATTTGCTTTATTATACTAACAGATCTTACTGAGTTTTCTGTTGAAGTTTTGTGTGGATGAAGTGTTCGAAGATCGAGGAGGTCTCGATGTGAGGAGAAGGAATAGAGGCAAGAGCTCAAGATTGGGGATTCCCAAGGCACCCCAAGTAAATATTCAAGGAGACTCAAGCGTATAAGCTTGGGGATGCCCCGGAAGGCATCCCATCTTTCTTCAACAAGTATCGGTATGTTTTCGGACTTGTTTCGTTCATGCGATATGTGCAAATCTTGGAGCATCTTTTGCATTTAGTTTTCACTTTTCTTTTATGCACCATGCTAGTATGAGATATTCCTTGGTTGATTTATATAATGCTATTTGCACTTCACTTAAATCTTTTGAGTATGGCTTTATAGAAGGGCTTATTCCATCTGTGCCCCCAATTCCTTAGTTGTGCTCAGTTTTCCCCACGCTTCAAACTTTTGCTCACTTTTCCCCACTCCCTTAGCCGAAACTCTCACAAATGTTCATAACATATGTTTGCCGTCTTGGCCGTTAACTGACTTGTGGGGCCACGTTGGACTCTGTTGACTGTGGCTGTGGCTTCGCTGGTTGGGCCGTGTTTGTGTTCATAAGATGGGCCTGTTAGTTTGTTCGTAATAAATTAAAAAAGCCTGCTATCGATGGATGCAGCCTGCTATGCATGCCTGGCTTTGGCATCGATGTAGCCTTCTATGCATGTGAACACCGCCACGCACGCATCTAGTGACCTAGACCTAATCGCATGCATGCACACCGACACGCATGCACCGATCCGTTCCGCACGGTTGCCGGTGGATTCAGTCGCTCCGCAGCGTCGTTTCACGCGTCGCAGGCATACGTGCCGGTGGCAGAAGGGGCGGGCTGCACGCACGCTCGCGTCCATATGTCGAGGCATCGGTTCACGCTGCACGGCTGCCGCCGATTCGGGCCAGGGGAGGCAGCCGCCAACGCAGAGCACGCAGAAGGGGGAGGCAGGCAGCCGCCAACGCAGAGCACGCAAAGCATGCTCGCATCGATTCACGTTCACACATTGATGATCGCATCGGTTCACGCACCCACTGAGTCACGATCTACGTCGTTTCCGTGTGTACCCACTTCGTCTCCCCCGGCTATTTAAACCGCCCTTCATTGCCTCTTCTTCTACAGATCCATCTACGCCTCCCACTTCTCTTCTTCCCCCAAAAGCCAAAGTCGTTCCACTCAGCGAAGCGAGCAAGATGCAGTACAACGGGCCGATGTTCCAAGAGCCACCCACCGTGCCGGAATGGCGGTACCCCGCCAACATCGTCGTCGAGGCATCACTCCATGTGTGGGCGTTCTCACGCTGGAGGGGTAGCACTGAGCTTGCACGGGGGTTCCTCCGTGCGGGCTTCCACCACCTCCCGGCGGGCTCGCCGCCCATGTTCAACCTCGTGGAGCAGCATCCGCATGCCAACGCTCCAGTGGTAGGGCTCGTCGTCCACTTTACCAACAGGTTCGATGCCTACTACCTGCTCGGCAAGGTGTATTGGTGTGGGTGCGAGTTCATCGCATTCACCACCTATAACATCTTCACTGAACTTCGAGAGCGTCTTCCCCGCTCGCAACCGCATGCACAGCCTCCCGTACTACCTCGGCGACAATGGCCTTGAGGAGGAGCAGTACTGAAGCCGGCGGCGAAGAAGACGGTGAAGCCGGCGGTTAATGTGAAGACGACGGTGAAGACATGGCGGTGTTGCCCTAGCTACCCTATCTACTATGTAGTGTGAGTTTGGTGTGTGTGTGTGTTGCCCGAGCTAGCTACCCTATCTATGTAAGGTTAATTATTATTATCTATCGGTGTCGTGTTATATGTAAGAACTTATGTTGCCCTAGCAACCCTATCTAAGTTAAGTTATGTGTGTTATATTAATGCTTTGTTATGTTTGTATTTTGTTTGTCCCAAGTTTAGACACGGCTAATTGGCATGGGAAAAACTAACCAAACTAACCAAAAATGATGTGTTTATAGATGCCTTCTAAAAATAAGAACATATTGCACATTTGTACATGGCTTTGGTTTGAGAGCTCTGTATTTTTTAGGTATTCCAAGAATACTTTGGTTTTTAGAAATATTGACGTATCAAATACTTTGAGATGTTTGGCTTTAGTCAAAAGTGTAGTTTTATATACTTTAATATGTAGAAAACTACACTATGTTTGAAGTATATTAAAAAGAGGGTTGGACCTCTTTTTCCAATCATGAAGTATTGGTTCGCTAGGCATAATAATACTGCGGTTTGCAAATATTTTGATTCTAAAAAATGAAGGGACCCATAAAGGAAAGCCAAAACAATTCCTCAATGAGATAGAAGAGATTGGGCAATCAAATTAATGAAAAAAGCAATCAGAAACAAAAAAAGAACAAAGCAATCGTTCCTAAACAAAAAAAGAAACATCGCTTCTTTCTGGGCCTCATTTATCCTTTGTGGGCCTATTGCAGCTTGATTCTCTTTGGGCCCGTGAACTAGGTTTTTTTTCTAGCAGAACTGACAAACTTAAGGACAAAAGTTTGGCAAGTGCGAGAGAGAAGAGATGAACTTGATGTATATCCCTTGTGCTGCTCAAGCATCGCTTCTTGTCATCTGACGAGCTAGGGTATGATCCAACACTCGAGGTTATTAGCTAACAAAATAATCCTATCACTGAACTGGTAGTTGTCTTCTGCCGAAACTGAAAGTGTCGAAACATAATAGTAAATTGCATACATTCAGAGATCGACAGTTGCACTAAATAGAGTTGCATTTGAGATAAACGGACTTGGATTGCTAAACAGTGGCAACAACAGTAGACAAACATCTCTAACTAGAGATGGCCATCAAGTAAAAAATTCCTAGAGCAAGTATTCCTAAAGCTATCAGATTGGATTGCTTCTTCAACTCAATCAGCTGCTTGAAGTTCTTGTTCATCTTCTTCAATTCCGTCTTCAGTTCAACATCTACCACCGTCGGATATTCCGGATGCGCTGCTGCTGTTGGGGTGGCACTATCATGGGGAAGATTGAACTCGCGGATTGCATTTCCCCTCGAATCCAGCAAGCCCAACTCTTGAAGCCTCTGGATGTAATCATCCATCCACTCGAAATGGTGGCATTTCTTCACGATCTGAAAACGAAATCATGTAACCTAAATCCAAATTTGACAGATTTTTTGAGAAATTATAGATAAAGGATGCAAGGAAAACTCAGATCTAACCTGCCCCTCCGGCTTGCTCTCGCATTTGACGAACTCGCGCCCAAAGTTCCCATTCTTCTCCTCCTTCGAAGTCAACCGCTTCAGTGGCGTAGTCCATGGGCAGTCAGTGCATCAAGTCATCAGCACTGGACCATACACCGGCCACGTGGAACGGGGGGCTGACGAGGAGGTCGACATATCGCCCGAGAGGAAGAAATAGAGGAATTGCTCGAGAGGAACAAGCACGAGAAGATGGGGAAAGAAACAGAGGAACTGCTCGATCTGCTCAATGCCTTTGTCTGTCAGATGGAGAAGAGGAGAAGGGGATGCTATATTGACGATTTGCCACATTGTATTTTGCAGTTTGAATATTTGAACCAACTCTTAACACTGACATGTGGTGGTCATGTGCGAAAAATACAATTTCATATGTAAATTGGGGCAGATCATAAAAACCCGAGAAGGACAGTGCAGTAGCCAATCAGGATGCATCACGTGGATCGTGCATGCCTGCCCCACATCTGACGGGTGGTGTTTGGCACTTGGTAGGATCCGACGGCGGACGTTCGACGCTAGGGTTTGGGCATTTCTGCGGGGTTATGAGCGAGTCAACAGGGTTATTAGGGTTTGACCAGATTTCAAATGGTCATAACTAAATTAGAAAAAATCGCAAAAATATAAAGCAAACGTAGTTCGTCCGTTTATGAGACCTAGTTACCATAAGAAAATATAAACTTGGTATAGGGGCTTTTTTTTGAAAAATCATTTTTTGAAGTGATCTGTCGAAATCAAGTTCAAATGTTTTTAAAAAAATCAAAAAAATCAAAATGTTGTAATTCTTGCGCACATAGCCGTCATATGTGACAAGGTTATGAGAAAAAAATATAAACTTGGTGTAGGTCATTTTCATGAAAAAAGGCTTCACACAAATGAGCTATCACCTATGAAACATGTTCAGAGTTCGTAGAATAGGGAGAGAGGGTTTAGGGTTTGAAAAAATCAAAATAATTCAAAAAAAATCAGAAAAAATCTCCATAGCTTCATTTTGGAGTGAATAAGAAGGATCTGAACTTACTTTTTCATTTTCATATCTAAAACGTGTTATTTGACGATTTTGAATTAAAAGCATATTTTTTTCAAAAAAAGTAGTAATATGAATATTAATGAATAAATAGTGAGACTTCGTTTTTACCCTATATATATGGAACAATTGTTAATAAAAATACATATGCCTCATTTAGGCAAGGTCAAAAAAAACTTGATTTCAAATAGGGTTGTTTACCGTAGCTTTCGAGCTCGTTTCTAGCACATTTCTCATTCGGACTGTTCACCTACGAATATTGGACTTCAAACGCTCGATGAAATACACCGCACAGAGCAATGAACCTCCAATGTTCAACTTCAACTTTGGCTCGAATCCAAATTTTGGACCAAATTCAAATATTGATTTAAATTCAAATTTTGATGGAAATTTGAATTACGACTCAAATAAGAAACCAAGTAGAAGCAACATTATTACAACTGATAAGTTTTCATAGTAGCTCAAATCTACCAAGTTTTAAGATGCCAACATCTTAATACAAATCTACCAAGTTTTAAGTGATCGACTCGCCCTCAAATTGACAACACAGACATTTCCCAACAACTTAATTCAAATTTTCAACTTGCTCCTTGTGTTTGTAGCTGGCTTCACCGTCTTGCTCCTGGTTTCCCTAGTTGAGATGCTCTTTTCTTTCAGACTCTTGTTCCTTTTGATCTTGGGCTTTACTTGGTGTTTTCCCCGTGGAGGTGCTGATGGAGTAGTTCCACTCGCCGAGCACTTGACGACCATTTGACGGTCATCTATGGGTTCAATGATCTTTAAAGGCACAATTGGAAAAATTACCCCCTCCTCTTCCTCTCTTATAGCTTCAAAACCATCAAAGGCCATGGTTTCAAAATCTTACCTTCTTCATCTCTTGGCCTTTTCTCCCTAGAGCTGGTAAATAAAATTATAAGCCATAGGCAAAAAAGAGAACAAATGCAAACAAAAGGGTAGCTGCATTCTACAAATGCAAACACATACCAAGATGCTTCATTTGTTGCTGCATTCTCCACTTCTTCATTTGCTGCTGCATTCTCCACTGCATCTTCAGTCTCCATTGCTGTTGCATTCTCCTCAGCATTGGTTGCTGTCCATCTTTCCTCCTCTCCAAATGATGCATCCGCTGCATTGGTACAAAGCCTAGCAATATGCCCCAGAACTCCACATTTTTTGCAAGCACGCTTCTTTGGTAGACGACCCTCCTCACCTCCTCTAATCCTATGGTTCCTTGGTCTTCCTGGTGGTCTAGTAATGACAGGAGCGTGGAGTTTGAACCCTGGATCTACTATGTTCCATTGATCTTTCCCCTATAGTGCAGGCACATTGTCAGCATAAGCAGCCATAAATTTGGCAACAGAGAAATACTCAGTGCAATATTGATCAACTTCACCATCTGCACCCTCGATAACGGTCATCAGATGTAGGGCATGTATGCATGGCTTCCCACGGATCTGCCATTACCTACAAGTACATTCTCTAGTACTTAGGTTCATAGGATACCTCCATACCCTATTTTTAGTGTCAGTATAGGTAACCTCTCTCTCATATGTACCAGATCGAATACATTTCATCATAAGTCCTATTGCCTTCAAGTGCAATGCCTTAATCGATGATGGGAGCATTTGATGACCAACATATTTTGTTTCTGCAATTCTTTTGTGAAGAGCCATCTTTATCATGATCATTTGCCTCATCTTGTCAAATGCTTGCCACAACAAGAGCCCTTTCACTGACTTGAACTTTGAATTGAAGCATTCTGCAAAGGTTACTGGTCACATAATCTACTTTGTAGATTTCGTTGAATTTGCTTCTTGACCACACCTTGCCATGATGTGGATCCATGTACTCCTTCACAAGAGGATTTTGAGCATACAACACTCTCAAATGGTGTTCATGCTTCCTTTTGCTACATGTGTATGATGCTGGCCATAAGTTCTCATCATAAACTTTACCTTTGAACTTCTTTTTGAAATTATGCGCTAGGTGTCGCATACATTCCCTATGCTCCACTCAAGGGAATATAGTTTCCACTGCACTCTCTAAAACCTTGCAAGCATCTGTGTGTATAGCTAAACCTAGGGGTGTGCCTATAATGTTCTTGTAGCTTCAGTAAACCAGACCCAACTTTCCTAAGACTCTGCCTTCACCACACCAAATGCAACTGGGAATAGCCAGTTGTGTCCATCAACTGCAGAAGCTACTACTAGCTGTCCTCTCCATCTTCTAGTCAAATGTGTAGCATCAACAGCCAAATAGGGCCTGCAACCATCTAGAAACCCCTGCCAGCAAGCCTTGAAACAAACAAAAGCCCTTCTGAAGCACTCCTTCTGATATGACTTCCCTTTGATGTTGAATGGAACTGTATGCTTGTCATTCTCTTCAACCCTCAATGGTCTTGCCATCTCCACTTCAGCTTTGAAAGTGTAATTCAGCTGTATAATTTCATTCCATTGACCATTAATTACATCAAGAGCCTTTTCCCTAGCATTGAAAATTCTCATGTAAGGAATTTCTATCTTGTACTTCTCAAAAAGCTTCCCATGGAGTGTTGTTGGACCAAGTCCAGGTTCTTCTCTCAGCCAATCCAATATAGCATCTGCCACCCACCTAGTTTTTGCTAGCTTGGTTTTGGCCTTCCCCCCTCCCCCTCCAGATGGGCAGGTGTGCTTGTGTGGGTTTTTCTTTATCTGAAACAAAATAAAAGGGTAAAAAACATTTAAGAAACCTTACTCAACGATCTGAAACTAAATTACTAACTGAACTTGGATTACCTGAATATATTTGCTCTTTCTCATACGAGATGCATGCAACTTCCACCTACACCTAGGATATGGACAAAAAACTATGAACCTTGCTGGCTCACTCCTTTTAATCTTATAGGTGTTTTCAGATATAATGCACCATGTTGTTACTGCATTCCGACAGTCCACCATTGATTGGAAAATGGTACCTACACTAAGCTTAGGTTTTTCCTTGTTCCACTCAATTGTTGGCATGTCATCAGCATCGTATTCATCCTCGATTAAGATGTCCATGTTCTCCACCTTCTCTTCATCGTCATTGTCATAAAACCTAGCTTGGATGATGGGCTCCTCCATATATTCGTCATCCACTGCTTGCTGACTGGCTACATCGACCAGTTTAGGAAACATCATCTCGTCTTCATCATCATTTGTAGGCACTGCCTCGTCAGGTTCTGCATCTTCTTCTACACCAACTGCAGAAGGTACGAGAAGCGGCGGTGAATCGGAACGAGAATTGGCAGCGGGCATGTTTTGGCTCCATGAACCACTTGCTTTACTTGGTGTCGACCTACAAGGAGTGCCGGGTCTTGGCTATTAGCACGCATGCAGATGATGTCTGAACTCCCTTCCCCTTCGCCCATTCTGCGCGTGGTTGAAGCACATCGATTTGGAGTTTACCGAATCGGCAGCTAGCAATCCCAGCAAAAAGCAACGGCATATGATCATCGCAAGTTAGTGGGAGAAATCTTTGCTCGTCACTGCTAAAGTAATTCAGTTCAACAGCATCGGCATCACTCCAGGGATAGGTGTTTCGGAGCTCAGCTCGCAACTATTTGAAAGATATGCTAGTTTCTACCACTTTGGGATAGAAAAATGATGAAATCAAATGCTGTTTAGTACCACGCAGCACACTAGTTTCCATTCTAATCGCCAGCTGGAAAGCCAGCGCGGCATCAATCCTATTTTGTTGAAGGAAACAAAGGCTTCAGTTAGCCGGGTAAAATCGAGCACAAATTCAAACGATTCAAGCAAGCGAAGTCAACATCAGTGGCGACCCGACCGAATGGATCAAGTCCACGTGCTCAAAGGCGTCATCCTCGGATCAAGAATCGCGACACCACACAAGATGAAGGATTTATAACAGAGTAGCAATCACACACTTATTACATCGTTGCCCAAAAGAGGACTTATTACAATAAATATGGCTTAAGGCCATCTAATAACGATAACGGCGGAAGACTTGGAAGATAAGTGAGTCCATCAACTCGGTGACATCACTAAGTATAGAACCACGACCTAAAGCACCTTACTCGTCATCTGAAAAGTCTGCAACATGAAAGTTGCAGCCGAAACGGGTCAGACATGGAATATGCCGCAATGTAACACATAGAGAGTAATGAATGATAAGCACATTACTACATGCATATGTGGCTGGTGGAAAGCTCTCTGATTCGGTTTTGCATAAAGCCAGTTTTTCCCTACTGCAAAGGAATAAATTTGTTTAACTATCATGGTGGTTGTTGAACATTGAGAATGGTTGACAGCATCCTCAATCCCAATTAAAAGTACTCATTAAAACCCAACAATATTAATTAGAGTAACATGTTGAGATTCACATGATATTCAAGTACTAGATACTCAAGACGTCCATAACCAGGGACAAGGCTAATCATGATTAGTTTATACACTCTGCAGAGGTTTGCGCACTTTTCCCCACAAGACTCGATCGCCTCCGTTTGGTTTCTCGCACTACATGGTGTTTGAGAGACGGATGACCGAGACATAGTCTTTCGAAGCGCTAGCACCTTACGATGGGTGGACCGGTACACCTACATCCCCTACATCTGCTAGTCCACCACTATAAGAGTTCGCATACGACTTAGTCAACTATGCCAGAGCCCATAATGGCTTGTGGCTGCACACGTAAGTTTCTAGTTTGAATAATCTCATGATCCCTTTGACCACGGGTGGCGGTCCGAAGAAAAGCAGGCAAGTCTGATAGAAACCAGGTGCCTCAATCCACCCAGGATGTGTGTTTAAGTTGCCACCTTAGATAAACCATTAAATTAACAATCTCACATACATCATGGATATCACTCACCCAATCCACGTCTACTAGCATAGCATGGCATAATAAGTTAACGAGAAGTAACTCCCAAGGTTTCATAAGTAAAACAGGTAATAGGTACTACCTCATCTACTTCCCATCCCACAATTTAATTAGATCCTAATCATGCAAGTGTTTGAGGATTGATCTAATGCATAAAAACTGGGTATGAGAAAGTATGATCAAAGTGTTACTTGCCTTGCCGACGATCCGCGAAACCTAGAGACTCGAAGTAACAAGTGGCGCACTCCGGGTGATCTAATCACAGACAAACAACAAGCATACAATAAGTACTCATCTAATGCACATGTAAATCTCGAATAAAAGATCTAACCAGAAAGTTCAACTTAAGAAACCTGGTTGCAAAAAGAATCGAATCAAATAAAGCAACGAAAGTCAAACGACGAAAGAAAACAACTCGGTTCTAGCAAGTTGAAACTAAGTCAAATTTTACAGTAGCAAAACTTTGTTTAAGTTGATTAATCGGAACGGCGGTTTCGAGATGGAACTCCAGGCGTTTGAATCACCTGATTCCGATAAACGAGCGAGAAGATAGACTAGAAAGAAAATCGGATCTGAAATCGCTATCAGAAAAATAGCGGAATAAATCCGATGAGAAAGAAAACGACGAACGGTTGAACGAACGGACGTTCATTAACCGAAGCAAACTGGTGATCACGTTCGTTAGGACGAACGGTCCGGCGAGCTATTGCTAAACAAAACCAGAAAGAAAAACCGGCGAGAAAAACCGATCTAGGGTTTCGGACAGAAAACCGAAACGAAAAACCGATCTAGAAAACCGGAATGGAAAACCGGAACGATTTACGAAAAACCGAACCGAGGAAAAGAAAGGTGACGCGGCGCGGTGCTAGTACCTCGAAGAGGCGAGGGGCTCCGGTGGCGGCGGCGGCGTAGGGCGACGGCGGCGGCGGTGTAGGGCGGCGGCGACGGCTATGGGTGGCGGCGGCGGCTATGGGTGGCGGCGCTGCTGCTGCTGTGGAGGAGGAGAGGAGAGGAGTTGATTTGATGTGTTGGAGGGGGGGTGCTTGGGTACTTATATTGGGGAGGGGAGGGGTTTTGCTTGGGGTAGGGGACAAGAAATAGAGTAGGATTAGGAATCCTAGGAATAAAAAACGGAATAACGAAACGGGATCAAATCCTACTAGGATTTGTAAAAGAATAGGAAACCTTGGCTCCCTGGCTCCCTAGGTGCGTGCGCGCGATGGCCTTGGCCTCCTGGCCGGCCGGCTGGTTTGGCGGCTTGGGCCTTTGGCCCAAGGCGCTGCAGTTTTTTTTTAAACGGTTTCGCCCGCAGAAAAAAATACAGAAAAAAATCTAAACGAACTCCAAAATTAATAAAGTAAACTTTCCCCGACTCCTAAAAATGAGTCGAACAAAATGAACTTTAACACGGGGCCAAAATGCAATTTTTGAAAACACGCATTTTTCCCTAAGGCAAATAAAAGTGAAAAACTCCGAAATAAAAATCTTATTTGATATTATTATAAATATTCATTATTTCTTTATTTTGGGAAAGTCATTTTATTCCCTCTCTCATAATTTGATAGTAGAAATAATTGAAGATAAAATAAATAAAATCAAATGATCCTATTTTCAAAATTTGAGAAAGCTCAAATATGAAAATAATGAAATCTCCAACTCTCTCCGAGGGTCCTTGAGTTGCGTGAAATTTCTAGGATCGGCAAAATTCAAGAAAATATGTAATGCATGATGACTTAATGTATAACATTCCAAATTGAAAATTTGGGATGTTACAAACCTACCCCCCTTAAGATGAATCTCGCCCTCGAGATTCGGGTTGGCTAGAAAATAGGTGAGGGTGGTCCTTGAGCAAATCCTCTTCTCTTTCCCAGGTGGCTTCATCCTCAGTGTGGTGGCTCCACTGAACCTTGCAAAACTTGATAACCTTGTCATGAGTAACTCTCTTTGGCATAATCGAGAATCTTGACTGGTTTCTCCTCATATGTCAAATCATCCTTCAACTGAATTGCTTCAAGCGACACTGTATCTCTTAAGGGTACCTCCGCTATCTCGGAGTGACATTTCTTCAGCTGAGAAACATGGAATACATCATGAACTCCTGACAGTCCCTCTGGCAATTCCAGCTTATAAGCAACTTCTCCCATGCGTTGCAAAATCCTATACGGTCCAACGAAACGTGGTGCTAATTTTCCTTTAACTCCAAAACGCTTAACTCCTCGAAGTGGGGATACTCTAAGATATACTCTATCTCCAACTTCATATTCTATCGCCTTGCATTTTGAATCCGCATAGCTCTTCTGTCTGGACTGGGCTACCTTGAGCCTATCGCGAATCAACTTAACCTTCTTTTCAGACTCCTTAATCAAATCTGGTCCAAACAACTGACGGTCTCCAGCTTCGTCCCATGATAACGGTGTCCTGCACCTCCTTCCGCATAAAGCCTCGAAGGTGCCATCTTCAAGCTGGTTTGGTAACTGTTGTTATAAGAAAACTCTGCATACGGCAAGTTATCATCCCAACTAGATCCATAATCTAGTGCACAAGCTCTCAGCATATCTTCCAAAATCTGATTGACTCTCTCAGTCTGTCCATCTGTCTGTGGGTGAAAAGCTGTACTGAATTCCAGCCTGGTTCCCAATGTTTCGTGCAACTGATTCCAAAACTTTGAGGTAAATTGGGTTCCTCTATACGTCACGATACTCCTCGGAACTCCGTGTAAACACACAATTTTGGTCATGTATATCTTTTCAAACTTAGCACTTCTATAGGTAGTCTTGACTGGAATGAAATGAGCTACCTTCGTCAAGCGATCGACTATAACCCAAATCGAGTCATAGCCGGAACGAGTCTTTGGCAAACCTGTGATGTAATCCATGCCTAGTTTATCCCACTTCCATTCAGGTATCGGCAATGGTTGCAACAATCCTACTGGCTTCTGATGTTCTGCCTTCACTCTCTGACATACATCGCAAACTGCTACATACTCTGCAATATCTTTCTTCATTCCGGTCCACCAGAAAGTATTCTTCAAATCCAAATACATCTTGGTATTTCCATGGTGAATCAAATATGGTGAATCATGTGCCTCTTGCAGAATCAACTTCACGATCTACGGGTCATTTGGCACATACACACGGTCCTCAAACCATAGGGTATCGTGCTCATCCTCACGAAATCCCTTAGATTTTCCTTCGCTCATTTTCTCCTTTATAGAGGCAACTTCCTTATCTGCCTTTTGAGCTTCTCTGATTTTGTCCATCAACGTAGACTGAATCTCCAATGCTGCTACATAGCCTCTCGGAACTATTTCCAAACATAGCTCTCGAAGGTCCTCGGCTAACTCCTTGGGTATTCCTCCCACCATTAGTGTATTGACGTGGCTCTTACGGCTCAATGCGTCGCTACAACGTTAGCCTTCCCGGGTGATAATGCAATCTCATATCATAATCCTTAATAAGCTCCAACCATCTCCTCTGTCGAGATTTAATTCCTTACTGCGTGAAGATGTACTTCAAACTCTTGTGATCCGTGTACACCTCACAATGATTTCCAATGAGAAAATGTCTCCATGTCTTTAATGCATGCACAACGGCTGCTAACTCCAAATCATGTGTGGCATAATTCAACTCATGAGGCTTAAGCTATCGTGGAAGCATACTGAAACAACTCTTCCTTCTGCATAAGCACTACTCCAAGTCCTCGACGTGAAGCGTCGCAATACACCTCATAATCCTTGGTCTGATCCGGCAAAATTAACACTGGTGAGGTAACCAATCTTTTCTTCAACTCCTGAAACTTGCCTCACAATCCTCAGTCCATATGAACTTGGTATCCTTTTTCAGCAATTCTGTCATAGGCTTTGCAATCCTTGAGAAATTCTCAATGAATCTTGGTAGTATCCTGCGAGTCCAAGGAAACTCCGGATCTCTCCAACTGTCGTTGGTGCTTCCCATTTTGTTACGGTCTCAACCATTGTGGGGTCAACTGCTATCCCTTCTCCGGATATAACATGTCCAAGAAAACCAACTTCCTTTAGCCAAAACTCACATTTGCTGAACTTGGCATAAAACTGATGTTCCCTTAGATACTCCAAAACCAAACGCAAATGTTCCTTATGTTCCTCTTCATACTTCGAGAAAACCAAAATATCATCTAAGAACACCACGATTTAACTTATCCAAAAACTCCATAAACACTTTGTTCATCAGGTTCATGAAATAGGCAGCGCGTTAGTCAGTCCAAATGACATAACGGTATATTCATACAGATCCATATCTCGTGGTAAATGCTGTCTTGGGTATGTCCCGCTCTCGAATCTTCAATCGATGGTACCCTGATCGCAAATCGATCTTGGAAAACACTTTAGCTCCTTGCAAACGATCAAATAGATCATTTATCATTGGTAGTGGGTACTTATTCTTGATTGTTACTTCATTTAAACCACGATAGTCTACAACCATCCTTAATGATCCATCCTTCTTCTCTAATAAAAGTACGGGTGATCTCCAAGGCGAAGAACTTGGGCGTATATAACCTTTATCCAATAGCTCCTTAATCTGCTTCTTGATTTCCGCCAAATCACATGCGGGCATCCTGTATAATTAAACCCGATATTGGGCCTGTTCTCGGCAAAAGTTCAATCAAAAACTCAATGTCTCTATCCGGTGGCATTCTGGCAATTCCTCGTGAAATACATCGTGGAAATCCTTCACCACCGGCACCTCTTCCTGCACCACTCACGATAGGCAATTTACATGAGCTCTCCTCGGCTCATGCCGTGATACATACTTAATCCTTCTTCCTTACGGTGTTGTGAGCAAAATCGTCTTACTTGGCGCAATCGATGTTTCCTCCATACATCGACAGCCAATCCATACCGAGCATCACATCCAATCCTTGGGATTCCAAAATGATCAAATCCGTCGGGAACACATGCCTTCCTATACTTAATGGCACTTGAAAACATCCTTATGCGGCCATATACTCAGCTCTGGTGAGCTTACTAGCATAGGGGTTTTAAGAATCTGAGTAGGCAGACTATACTTCTCTACAAATCCCTTGATATGTATGAATGCGATGCACCGTATCGAAAAGAACTAGTGCGATAAATGACTTAACCAAAAACTTACCGACATCTTGCATCGGGCTGATCTTCAACCTCCTCCACATCAATGTGGTTCACCTGTCCCCTGTTGAAAGGGTTTGGCTTCTTTCCAGAACTTCCATTTCCACCTTGGCCTTCGGGACAATCATTTGCATATTGTCCGGTCTTGGAACACTTGTAACAGGTGACATGGCTCAGGTCTTTCTTGGTTGGGGTTGATGGTGTGGTCCGTTCGCCGTTGCTTCCTCCCTTCCCATTTCCATTTTGTGGCCATTATGGTTGTGCGAATTACCTCCTCCATGGGTATGCTGAAACCGAACTCCCTGTTTAGGGGTATAACGGGCTTCATTGGGCTCCGAGTTATACTTCCCTGTCCATACTTCCTCTTGCGATTCTCAATTTCTTGTTGCTTTCCTTCAATCATAAGGGCACGATCTACCAACTCACGGTAGTTATTGAAACTTGCTACCATCAACTGCATGCTTAACTCATCATTCAGTCCTTCCGAAACTTCTCCTCGCTTAGTTGCATCTGTAGCAACGTCATCTGGGGCATAACGTGCTAACTTACTAAAATCATCCACATACTGGCCAACAGTCCTTCCTCCTTGGTGTAAATTGCGAAACTCACGCTTCTTCATGGCCATAGCTCCTGCTGAGACATGGGCAGTGCGGAAAGCTTGCTGAAACTGTTCCCACGTGACTGTGTCTACTGCGTAAGTGGCTGTAAAATTTTCCCACCATGCTGCTGCGGGTCCTTCAAGCTGGTGTGCAGCAAACTTCACCTTCTCTCCATCTGTACATCCTGCAGTGGTCAACTCCCTCCCTATCTTACGGAGCCAATCATACGCTACTATCGGCTCGGTACTCTGGAAAACACCGGCGGGTTCAGCCTTTAAGAAACGAGCCAGATGGTCAACCGGTGGTGGTGGCGGTGGGTTGTTGTTGTTGTTGTTGCCTTGATTACGTACTAGTGTTTGGATCAAAGTGTTACGCTGCTGAATCAACTGGGTGATCTCCGGCGGAAAACAAATCCGGGGTCGCGTCTCGGAGGCATCTGATGGGTTTAGAAAAGACGAGAATTAAGAATAGAGTGGGGTCTAAGGAGAAACACTACCCAAATGTATATGAGCAAATGCACACAAAATCACTTCATTCAATTCAAACAAAGGGCTTACAACGGTCTAACTATCGCAAAAGTGCGTGAACTAAAAATGTTACATGGAGGGAAATACTACTAATAGGTGGGGGTCATCTATTAATTTGAACTGGTGGAAGACTCCATGATGTCTGCTCCAGCTTCATCTTCAAAGCCGGGTTCACTTGGATCCGAATCGGTGTCGTCAATGATGATGTAGTTGCTCGGACAGTCGACGTACTTGTCTTCATTCTTGAGCGCCAATTTCTTCTTGAGTTCTTCAATCTCATACTTAAGATCGTTATTGTGTCTTGCTACAGACTACGATCTCGTCCATGTAGTCCTTACGTGTAGACTTTAGTTCTTCTTGAAGTTCGATGATCCTTCCCTTCGCATCCTTCAATTCGATCATATCATTGCACATCTGGTTCTCTGGCGTCGGCCGAATGTGCTGGTTTAACTCCTGGATGAAAGCTGCAATGGATCTATCCTTCTTGGTGCTGACTATCTCCCATTGTTCATTCCGGCGTCCGCAAATCTGGTAGATAGTGTCCTTGAGGTCTCCTTGATAAACTTCTCCAATGCGTCCCATGGTGATATGAGCTGCCATGCTCTTTCCCAGACTCCAGGTTGGTGCACTGAAAACACTATCTATAGGCTTGGTGATTGGGGCGAATGTCCTTCCGGAATGTGAGCTTGAATCTTCCAGCGCTCCTCTTCAGGCAGAGTGGCGTTGAAAGTCCCGGTGAAGCTTGGTAATCCAATGTTCAGGTACTTGGTGACTTCCTTCAAGTGAAATCCAAAAGGTGTGCCTTCATCTGGTTGGGCGTACTTGATCTTGGCGTCCTTCATCCTAAAGAGTAGAAAAGATGAGGAGTTAGAAATTGTGAAGAGAGTAGTGATCTATGGCTTTAACTTAATGGTCGTGTCTCTACGATCGGTGTGTGCTCGATACCATCTCTGTAGTGACCCGACCGAATGGATCAAGTCCACGTGCTCAAAGGCGTCATCCCCGGATCAAGAATGCCGACACCACACAAGATGCCGAAGGATTTATAACAGAGTAGCAATCACACACTTATTACATCATTGTCCATAAGAGGAATTATTACAATAAATTTGGCTTAAGGCAATCTAATAACGATAACAGATGTAGACTTGGTAGATAATTGAGTACATAAACTCGATATGCATCACTGAGTATAGAACTACGACCTAAAGCACCTTACTGTCGTGCGAAAAGTCTGCAACATGAAAGTTGCAGCCCGAAACGGGTCAAGACATGGAATATGCTGGCAATGTAACACATAGAGAGTAATGAATGATAAGCTTGTACTACATGCATATGTGGCTGGTGGAAAGCTCTCTGATTCTGATTTTGCATAAAGCCAGTTTTTCCCTACAGCAAAGGAATAAATTTGTTTAACTATCATGGTGGTTGTTGAACATTGAGAATGGTTGACAGCATCCTCAATCCCAATTAAAAGTACTCATTAAAAACCCAACAATATTAATTAGAGTAACATGTTGAGATTCACATGATATTCAAGTACTAGATACTCAAGATGTCCATAACCGGGTACACGGCTAATCATGATTAGTTTATACACTCTGCAGAGGTTTGCGCACTTTTCCCCACAAGACTCGATCGACTCCGTTTGGTTTCTCGTGACTACATGGTGTTTGAGAGGCGGATGACCGAGACATAGTCTTTCGAAGCGCTTAGCACCTTACGATGGGTGGACGGTACACCTACATCCCCTACATCTGCTAGTCCACCACTATAAGAGTTCGCACGACTTAGTCAACTATGCCAGAGCCCATAATGGCTTGTGGCTGCACACGGAAGTTTCTAGTTTGAATAATCTCATGATCCCTTTGAGCACGGGTGGCGGTCCGAAGAAAAACATGCAAGTCTGATAGAAACCAGGTGCCTCAATCCACCCGGATGTGTGTTTAAGTTGCCACCTTAGATAAACCATTAAATTAACAATCTCACATCAGTTATGGATATCACTCACCCAATCCACGTCTACTAGCATAGCATGGCATAATAAGCAAACGTAGAAGTAACTCCCAAGGTTTCATAAGTAAAACAGGTAATAGGTACTACCTCATCTACTTCCCATCCCACAATTTAATTAGATCCTAATCATGCAAGTGTTTGAGGATTGATCTAATGCATAAAAACTGGGTATGAGAAAGTATGATCAAAGTGTTACTTGCCTTGCTGACGATCCGCGAAACCTAGAGATTCGAAGTAACAAGCGGCGCACTCCGGGTGATCTAATCGCAGACAAACAACAAGCATACAATAAGTACTCATCTAATGCACAGGTAAATCTCGAATAAAAGATCTAACCAGAAAGTTCAACTTAAGAACTGTCGTGGAATAGTCACGGCAGATGTCCTCATGAAAGGACTTAGTCGTGAGGCCATCGTACGGGTTAACTTAAAGGGGTTAAAGCGGACGCAAAGACACGAGATTTTATACTAGTTCGCCCCTTCGATGAAGGTAAAAGCCTACGTCTAGTTTGTGATGGGATTGATGTGATTTCGGCGACTAGGGAGCAATAGCTTCGCCTAAGCCTCAATTGTTGTTGTCGTCCCTAAACCGCCACGGATCGTCCCCTTATATACATGGGTTGACGTCCGGCCGGTCTACAGAGTCCCGAGGCCGGCTCATACAAGTGTCCGACTCGGTCTCTTCTTTCTCTTATCTTACAATACAAGTTACATGGTTATGGCGGTTTCTCCATTATGGGCCCTAACTCGCCCCTGGGCTTCGGGCCTCTAAGCTCTACAACAATCGCCACCTTCTGAGTCTTCGTGGGCCTCAATTATGGCCGAGGGTAAACCGGCCCCTTCAGGGCGGTTTATATTCAGTAGTTACATCCCCAACATTAGGCCCCAGATTGATTTGAACCTGTTCATGTTAATCTTCAACATCTTGGGAAACTGAATATCTTCCTTCATATTTCGTAAACCGCCATCTGCTTAAACCGCCGTGACGTCATCCTCCGACCACAGCAACAGAGCACCTTGACGTCATCTTTATTAAAGAAGCCCAAACGGTAAGATTCCCTTCATTTAATACTATCCCGGAAATTGAGGCGACCGCTGCGCCGTCTGCCGCTTTCAACTCCTTGATTCTCGTGCCTGTTAATTACTCTGCCTCCTTATAAATAGACCGGAAGGTCCTTTCTCTTCTTCCTCCTTCCGCGCTTCTTCTTCCTCGCGACGCTCCATCTCTGAAGCTCCGCCGTCGCCTCCGACCTCCGACCGCCGCGTCAGTGCAAGGCCGCTGCATCAACCTGGTTGTACCAGAGACTCTCGGCGCTCCTCCGCTGTTCTGCGCATCGGGTAAGGCTCCTCCCCATGCCCTAGATCTGCATCTTGAGGTTCCTGTTCATATCATCGTTTATAGGTGTTCATCCCTAGTTTCTTCAAACCTGCGCTGCCATGGCTTTTTGATCCAACCGTAGCATATATCTTGTGTAGTAACTGCTCCGCCTTCTGTTTAGCACTTTGCACATCTTTCTTTTTGTTCAGACCCTCTTGCTAAAGCACACGAACTTCCCTGCCTTTTGTACGGCTTTCATGGGTCACGGAAATTTTTCCTTACTGAATCTTCGATAGATCCAAATGAACTCCATTCATATGTGAAACCTGTTTCTGTCCACACTTAGCAGATTTTCCAGTTCTGTCTCTTCCTCCTAAGGGCGGTTTAACTTTTTGATAGCTAATCCGCCATACTCCATTAGTCCTCAGTTAAACCGGAAGTTGGAACTGCGCCAAACTGCCGGTTTAGCATTGTATAATATGTCTGAACCGTTAATGGTGAACCGTTTTTTTACTTTTCCCTTCGCAGTCTCTTCTTCCGGAATGGCCAAACAATTCTCAGCTTGCAATTGGGTCCGGTCCAAGATCACTGAGACGCAACTCAATGGATATGTCACCACCGGCGCTTTAGCCTCCAAAAATGTCCTCCATTGGCGTGTTCCGGATACCGAATGCCCTCCTGAACCTCAAGAAGGCGAAGTAATTGTGTTTATGCAGCACTTAGACCGGGGATTCAGCCCGCCCGGATCGAGATTCTTCCGGGATGTCCTCGCAAGTTTCCAACTCCATCCACAAGATATTGGTCCGAACTCTGTGTCCAATATATGCAATTTCCAAGTTTTCTGTGAAGTCTATCTTCAAGAAGAACCATTTGTGGAGTTGTTCCGGGATTTCTTTCATTTGAACCGCCAGACGGAGTTTTCTCGATGGTCCTAACACGAACTGGGTGGCGTTTCAATCCGTAAAAGGAAGGAAGTAGACTTTCCTCACGCAAAACACCATAGCCATCCGAAAGATTGGAACCAAACCTGGTTTTATTGCCGAATACCGCTCCCGACAGCGAGAACCCCTTGTCGGGCTACCGCCCTCACCGCTTAGCAACCATCACCCATTGCCTTTACGTTTGACCGCCACAGAACGGAAGAATTTTGCGCCTCAAATTATCAAACTCCGGGCTCTAATGGCCAATGGCTTAACTGGTATTGACCTTGTTCGATGTTGGGTTTCTTGGGGCATCTTGCCATTAAGCCGCTGCCCCGGATTGATGCACGAATACACTGGTAGCATGAAAGACCCTCAAAGACGTCACGAGCTACCAATAAGTGAGCTTGAAATCACTGAGACAGTGAAGAAGATGCTCGATGAGCCGATCTCCGTCTGCAGCCAAACCGGGTTGGCCCCATTCTGTGTTTCCAACAAACCGCCTGCGGTAAGGCTCCGCTCATTGCTCCTCTGATATTAATACCTTATTGATACATATTAATCCTTGTTACTTCTCAGGCTAACAGCTCCTTCTGGAAACAAACCAAACCGGCAAGGGTTCCTCGTGTAAAGTCCAAGGCCACCAAAAAAGCTGGTAAGAGGAGAACCGCCGAGTCTTCTGATCCACGGAAGAAGAAGAGTCGAGCTGAGGTAAAGCTTGATTTACTTTGTCCCTTTTATCCTTCATCCTATTGACAGTTTCAATTCCTGTGATGATCTTTGAAGCGATCATGCCGATCCTGTTGAGGTAATCCTTCTTTCTTCCGAATCTGATCTTGTGCCGATTAAAAGAATTCGCCGCAGTCAGGAAAGTGAAAAAATCTCACTCCCGTGCTCATTTGAATCCGAACCTTTCTTTGAAGACACAGCAGGCTGAAGAGCGCCGTACGACCCGGCATAGCGGTCAACAAATTACATCGTCCGGTTTACCTGACACCCCAACCCGGAAGCGTCGTCCAGAGGTGATTTGTTCTCCTGAAAAGCATTATCCTTTGAAAGGTTTCTTCCGATGTCCTCTCAATCCGTCTGATCCGAATTATCAGGCCTCTTCCAACTCATCTGGCGGTTCATCAACCACGCAACTGCCTCCTCTGAAAGTTGCTGCGGGGTAAGCATAATGCTCTTTTTTGTTTTCTTCGCTTTAGCCGGTTCATCACATTCTAACTCTGAATATTGCAGCACCAAGGCTCGCTTAAGTAAGAAGGCGAAAACCCTTGACCCTACTGTGGATGCTGATCCGGAGAAGACTCCCGAGCACCATGGCGAAAAGCCTGAAGTTGCTAAAAACAGTTCTGCCGGGTTGAACCAAGACGACAATGCTAAGCCGCCAGAGGCTGAACCGGACGCCCAAGTGGAAACATCACATCCTGCTCCACCGAGTTCTGCAGCGGAACAGTAACGGTTCTTTGAAACGCCAAGCCTGGGTATGAAAACACCAAGCCAAAGGAAGAATGCCAATCCGCCAGCCCGGTCAAAGATGATGATGTCGTAGTGACGGGCACCGCCTATACCGCCCCTGGCAATCCGGTCGCCCTATCAAAACACAGTGCCAAGGAAGAATTTACTGCCATGAGTAAAGACAAGGGAAAACTGATCTGTTAGCTTATGATAACTTCTCTGCCCAAGAACTTCACTCCGGCTTCCTGAACCGACTCTACACAAGTCGTGACTTCGAAGCCGGCCTGGTCAATCGTATGAAGGAACGCTATGAGGTAAGGAGTTCTGCCTTTCTTGTACTTTCGTTGTATAGTAGCCCCCAAGGGCCGGTTCAACTTAGCATAGTTAAACCGGTACTTTAGCATGTATCACCATAGCAAGATGAAATCAATTAGCCATTAGCCCCCAAGTGCCAAGTTGAATACCTGTATTGAGCTTGGGACTTCATGATGAAACAACTAACATGATCCATTTTTTATCAGAGCGATATAGACCAGCAAACCGTACAACTCAAGGACCTTCGTGCCAATCTGAAGACTCAACAAGCAGAAACCACCAAGGCCAAGGACGAATTGAAAACTGCCTTGACCACTATGGAGCAGCTCAAGGAGTGGTATAAATCCGAGCAGGCCAACTGGGAGACGGAGAAGGCCGGGCTGTTGAAACGGGCTGAAGATGCTGAAGCGGCTCTTAAACCGTGATGTAAGAGCCGACCGGACTAAAGCGCCATTAATGCCATGACCTCTGCGATCTTTGGTAAGAGATTTTCACCGACATTACTATTCCGCTTTGATATTTCCGCCATTTAACCTGAGCTGTCTTAAACCGGTATAGGGAAGCGTATTGCTCATCTGGGCTCTGATATGCGGAAGAAGCTCAAGGCTGCATACACGATGATTGAGCAGCTGTATACCGGCACCCAGAGAGTCATATGCACTACATCGTATGATAACACAGCTCCGTCCTTGATCAAAGATATGTTGGACCGGCTATCCATGATTTCGCACAACTTGGAGAGTTGAAGTGATCCGCGTCCGGCCGGCACTTTATTGGCTTTTGACGCGCCAAGGCGTGGATAGCGGACCTTGATCCGGTGACATAGCCAAGGGCTTCCCAGCGCTCAAGAAAACGGGCGAAGTTTTGATAATGACGCCCTCAAGCTTATAACAAAGGAGATGCGTCCTCTGGCGAGTCAATCGGCAGCAAGCCAACTGGCGGTTTACCGCTCTTTCTATGATGCAAACAACAAGCGGGTGGAATTTGTCATTCCGAAGTGCGTAATCTTGTTCCTCCAATCCGTAAGCACACTTATGCCCCTGACGTTGATCCGGCTGAGCTTATAAGTGAAGAGGCTGTCTTTCAGACTTTAAACCGGATTGACTGGTCTACCACTGACTTCCGGGCATTGGGTGATGAAGAGGAAGAACCTGAACCGACGCCAGACGACCCATCTTCTTCACGTCAACCCGGCAAGGAAGCTTAATCCGTCAAGCCGGTTGATGCATCATAAACTGCTAGTCATAACGCCATTCGAAATGTTGGGCCTCGGAAGGCCTTGTAATAGAATAGCCAGCATCTTTGTTTTTGAATATAACTTTGATGCCTTCAGTCTGCAACCTTCGCACAAAGGTGCTGATACTTTTGATTGAATAATCGAAACCTTCAATCTATTTTGCCTGCAACCACAAATTCTTAAACTGCCACGGCGGCTTGTGTCGCTTGACCGGTTTGTGACGCTCATATGTATATGTAAGGAAATATTGAGGTATATGATCAAAATTTTGTGATACAAAAATACACGCCATTGTCGGGCATGTAGTTGGCTTTAGCCAACCCGGAAGCGGAGGTTGTATAAACCATTACCGTCAAAGGAGAAAACAGCTCCTGTATTTATAATGTCGGTTTACCATGTAAACCATGCCGGTCATGTTAAGCCCCCATTACTCCATAATGGGGCGTTAACGAAATAGTCAAACCGGGTAAGCTATTTCCGGATTAACATAAGCGAAAGCCGTCGATTGACCGGCTGAACCGGTTTGAAAAATGTTATCGCAACAAAAATCAAATAGCAATTTGCATAAAGAGGCTTTACTGAGCCGATCAGATGGTATTACCATGGTCGGACACGACCAAGCTCCCAATAAGGTGTAGCTATGGTTCAAGTCAGCCAGGTCCCCAACCGAAACCGTGGCATTATGCCGATCAAGTGGCGTGGCAATGGTTCGGGTTCGACCAAGCCCCCAAGTGACTCTATGGCCTTAGGCCGATCAAGAGGCGTGACTGGTTCAGACTTGACCATGTCCCCAAGTGACCTGGTGGCTTTCGCCTATCAAGAGGTGTGGCATTGGTTCGGATACGACCAAGCCCCCAAGTGATATCTAAAAGCTTCTGACGAGCAAGCTCAAGGGATAAACCGGAGGCCGTTTTTAAGACAATAACTCCATGTACCCAAGCCGGATTTCTACAGAACGGATACCCCGCTTTAGCTGAGGCTCCGGTTTATTGCTTTTATTCATAGTATATACATTGTCATGATATGTACATAAGGAGAGCCGATGGCTCAGGTATAATAAGGTCAAGATGAGCTATGTTCCACGGCTGTTGGTCTCCTCCTCCGACGCGCGTGAGTCTTTATGCTCTCGAATATCAATCGATAGTATGACCCGTTGTGCAGATTCTTGCGACCACAAAGGCCCTTCCCAAGGTGGGGATAGCTTGTGCATATTTGTCCGGTCTTGAATGAGCCAAGCACCAAGTCTCCTTCTTGAAAGGTTACGGTTCTCGACCCGTCATTTGTGATACCGACGAAGATCTTGCTGGTAAATCGCCGAGCGAGCACCCGCCATATCTCGTTCTTCGTCCAGTCGATCCAAAGCATCCTACCGTGTTGCCTCATTATCTGCCTCAACATAGGCTGCCACACGAGGCGAGTCATGACGGATATCGCTGGGGAGAACCGCCTCCGCTCCATAGACCATAAAGAACGGTGTGTATCCAGTGGATCTGTTAGGGGTAGTATTTATACTCCATAACACAGATGGTAGCTCTTCTACCCAACAGCCCGGCGACCTCTCAGAAAGGGACCATAAGTCGGGGCTTAATACCTCTCAGGATCTCTTGATTGGCTCTTTCCGCTTGACCATTGGACTGTGGGTGAGCTACTGAAGAAACGTCAAGCCGGATGTGCTCATGTTCGCAGAACTCCTTCATGGCGCCTTTGGACAAATTGGTACCATTATCTGTGATGATACCGTGTGAAACCCAAACCAGAAAATCACCTTTTGATGAACTGAACTGGCCGTGGCCGCATCACACTTGCTAATGTGTTCGCCTCTACCCACTTTGTAAATTTGTCAACCGCCACCAACAGGTGGGTCTTCTTGTCCTTGGACCTTTTGAAAGGTCCAACCATATCCAGCCCCAAGTCGCAAATGGCCAAGTAATTGGAATCATCCTCAATTCTTGGGCGGTATATGAGCACGCCTAGAAAACTTCGCAACCATCACATCGCTTTGACCAGGATCTTCCGCATCAAGATGGGCGGTCAACCAATAAAAACCATGGCGGAACGCCTTAGCCACCAAGGATTTTGAACTGGCGTGGTGACCACAGTCCCCTTCGTGGATCTCACGCAATATTTCACAGCCTTCCTCAGGGGACACACAACGTTGAAACGCCCCTGACACACTGCAATGATGCAACTCGCCATTAACAATGGTCATAGACTTAGACCGCCAACTATCTGTCGGGCCAACGTCTCATCTTACGGTAATTCGCCCGGCTCATGTACGCCAAATAAGGGAGCGCCCAATCCGGAATGACATGCAGGGTTGCCACCAACCGAGCCTCCGGATCAGGAATAGCCAAATCTACTTCATCGGGAAGCTTGATCGACAGATTGTGTAGTACATCAAGGAAGACATTAGGCGGACCGGTTTATGCGTTGAGAGCCCAACCGCTTAAAGCGCCCGCCGCTTCGTTTCTTCCGCCGATCCACATGGTCCACCTGATAGCCTTTAAAATGACCTGCAACAACATCCACCTCCCGACGATATGCAGCCATGAGTGGGTCTTTGGAATCCCAAGTGTCTGACACTTGTTGGGCCACCAAGTCCGAGTCACCGAAGCACTTAACCCGGCTGAGATTCATCTCCTTAACCATCCGAAGACCATGGAGCAAGGCTTCATACTCAGCTGCATTGTTAGTACAAGGGAACATTAGGCGGAGGACGTAACAAAACTTTTTCACCTCGTGGGGAAGTTAACACAACTCCAGCCCCCGAGCCCTCCAACCGCGGACCCGTCAAAGTGGATGGTCCAATAGGTATGATCCGGCTTTTCTTCAGCGCTTGTAACTCCGTCCAATCATTAATGAAATCCACAAGTGCTCGGGATTTTACTGCCGTCTGAGGCACATACCTTAAACCGCGGCGCCCAAGCTCTATGGCCCACTTAGCAATCCGCCCGTCGCTTCCGGTTACGTATGATATCACCCAAGGGAGCTGAACTGACCACCGTGATGGGATGCCCTTGAAAATATCGCTCAGCTTCCGCTTGCCATAAAAACTCCATACACCAGCTTACGCCAATGCGGATATCTCTATTTGGACTCAATGAGCACCTCATCGATGTAATAAACCGGACGTTGAACCGGATACTCCTTCCCCGCCTCCTTCCGCCGACCACAATGGCTACGCTTAATCGCCCGGCATTAGCAAAGAACGAGCAGCGTAAGCGGCTCTTTGTCAATGGGAGCGGCAAGAACAGCGGGTTGGCCAATTGCCGCTTCAAGTCCTCCAACGCTTCATCCGCGGCCGGGCTCCAGATAAACCGATCTGTCTTCTTCAAAGATTCGGTACAAAGGAATGGCCTTTCTCCGAGGCGGCCGATAAACCGCTCGGTAGCGGCAATCCGCCCGCCAATCGTTGGACATCATTGATACACTTTGGCTTAGCCAGGAGGTGATAGCTGTAATCTTCTTCGGATTAGCTTCAATCCTTGTTGGACACAAGGAAACCCAATAACTTGCTGCCGGAACACCGAAAACACATTTGGCGGGTTAAGCATCATCTTGTACACCCGCAAGTTGTCAAAGGTTTCTTTCAAATCCTCAATCAGTGTTTCCTTCTTCCTTGACTTAACCACAATATCATCCACATAAGCATGCACGTTACGGCCGATCTACTCGTGCAAGCAGTTTTGTACGCAACGCTGATAAGTTGCTTGGGCGCTCTTGAGCCCAAAAGGCATAGACACATAGCAGAAGGCTCCAAAGGGAGTGATAAACATTGTCTTCTCCTGGTCCTTAACCGCCATTTTGATCTGATGATATCCAGAATACGCATCCAAAAAGCTCAATCGCTCACAACCCGCTGTAGCATCAATAATCTGGTCAATGCGGGGGAGGGCGAAAGGATCTGCTGGACAAGCCTTGTTAAGATCTGTGTAATCCACACACATGCGCCAAGTGCCGTTTTTCTTAAGGACCAACACCGGATTAGCAAGCCACTATGGATGGAAAACTTCAACGATAAAACCTGCTGCTAAGAGCACGGCAACCTCTTCTCCAATGGCCTTGCGCTTTTCCTCGTTAAACCGCGAAGAAACTGCTTTACGGTTTGTACTTGGGATCAACATTAAGAGTGTGCTTCACGAGTTCCCTCGGTACACCGGCATGTCGGAAGGCTTCCATGCAAAAATGTCCGGTTCTCACGAATGAACTCGATGAGCGCGCTTTCCTATTTAGGATCCAAGTTAGCGATCGATGATGAACTGCTTGGACGAATCACCGGGCACAAAGTCAACAAGTTTAGTCTCAGCCGCCGATTTAAACTTCAGATCCGGATCGTGCTCTGTAGTTGGCTTCTTCAACGGGGTCATATCCGCCGGATCAACATTGTCCTTATAGTACTTTAGCTCTTCGGTGGCACAAACCGACTCTGCGTAAGCCGCATCACCTTCCTCACACTCTAAAGCAATCTTGCGGCTCCCATGAACCGGTAACGTCCCATTGTGAACCGGCAGTTTTAGCTGCAAATAGACATAACAAGGCTGCGCCATAAACTTGTCATAAGCCGGCCGCCCAAACAGGCGTGGTAAGGGCTTTGAATTTTCACCACTTCAAATGTCAATGTTTCCGATCCGAGTCATGTTCATCCCGAAGGCCACTTCCAGAGCTATTTTACCAACCGGATATGCTGACTTGCCAGGCACCACACCATGAAACACCGTATTGGACGGCTTGAGATGTTTATCCGTTAACCCCATACGACGGAAGGTCTCATAATACAGGATGTCGATGATGCTCCCTCCGTCCATAAGCACCTTGGTGAACTTGTATCCTCCCACCTGAGGCGCCACCACTAGGGCTAGCTGACCCGGATTGTCAACCCAGGGAGGATGATCCTCTCTACTCCACACAATAGGCTGCTCTGACCAGCGTAGGTAATGCGGCACGGCCGGTTCAACAACGTTGATCGCCCGCTTCAAGTTTCGGTCTCGCTTGTCCAAACTAGTGGTGAAGACGTGATACTATCCACCATTCAATTGCTTCGATTGCTTTGATAACCCGACCGCTGCTGCTGATTGTAACCACCTTGGTTGTTACGATTGTTACGATTGTTACGCCCACCCGGATTACCATTAAACTCTGGACCGGAATTTCCTCCACCGTAACCCGGGCCGGACCCTGAACCGCCGCCGGGGCCTTGATCATACCGGAAACCGTTGGAACTTTTAAACTCCTGCATAATGTAACAATCTTTCCAGAGGTGGTTTGCTGGCGTCTCCTTCGTCCCATGCGATTATCATTAGGCGCACCACCTTGGTTCGGATGTTTACCCCTGCGCCGTTGGCCCTTGTCCTGTGCATTGGTGTTGTCTACAAAGCCCATGTTACCATTCGCCTTACGCTTGTTTCCTCCATTACCCGCCGACTGATGCTGCTGGCCTATGGAGTTGTTGTTCTGTTTTCCCTTCCCTGTATCATCCTCCTCGGACTCGGGATCCTTGGTACTATCAGAATCAGCATACTTCACTAAAACGCCCATGAGAGTGCCCAAGTCATTGCAAAAGTGCTTCATGTGACCCAGCTTCAATTTTAAAGGCTCGAACCGGCAGTTGCTCTCTAGGGTTAAGATGGCAGAATCAGTGTTGATCCGGTCTAAAGAATGTAGAACTTCTGAGACGCGGCGCGCCCAATGGGTTGTGGATTCTCCCTCAGCCTGGACAGAAGCCGCCAAGTCCACCACAGACATGGGCTGCTTACAGGTGTCTTTGAAATTCTGAATGAACCGGGTCCGCGAATCGGGTCCATGAACTGATGGAATTGGGTGGCAAGTTTTTCAACCAAGCACGGGCCGTACCTTCAAGCATCATGGTAAAATACTTTGCACACGCAGCTTCATCCACATCCAAAGCATCTCCATGGCCATCTCATAGCTTTCTATCCATGCTTACGGAGCGGATCGGCGGTATAATTGGGCACCTTGCGTGGCCCCTTGAAATCTTTGGGCAAACGTATATTGCGTAAAGCGGGACGAGGCAAGGCACCCCCAAAGAGCTAGATGTAACTCCGTGCTCGAAGGCGATCGGTCGAACCGCCAAGCTGATAATCCCGATGTCGCGTCGCTAACTCGGTCCCCACGTGTTCTGGCCGGTCCACCACCTCTTGAGCGTTTTCGAAACCACCCGTCGGGTTGTTGCCGCAGGGTGCACCGCGCTGCGCATTACTTGACACGGCCGGTTCATCTGCACGCCTGCTATAGCTCCGGCTCGGGCGGGGGGTGGAGTGGATCCGATCGCGGCTGTTTGAATATGCTTCTTGTTGGAACAGAGCCATCCTAAGGAGCTCTTTGACCCGGCGTGTTTCCACCGCCTGTGGTGAATCGCCTTCGATTGGAATCGCCTCCAACCACGCCGCAGCGGCAACAAGGTTATCCATCGAGTTAGAATAGTGACCTGGAGGTGTTTACACAGCTTGAGGCGCGCCGGCATGATGGCGAGGTAGATCTATCACGCGAGGCGGAATCGGCGCCGCCTGGCCCCAAAAAGCTTCCGCCCGGTTCACCATCGGGCGGCGGATTATCGGGTCCCCGCCTCGGGTGTTGAAGAGGTCTCTTCCTCGAAAACCGAGGGCAAACGGGATCTGTACTTTCTTTTCATGACTTCATGCGACGTTCTAATCCAAAGCATCGGCCTATAAGCTGCGCAGATCCAAAGCGGCCCGCTCGCCACCATCCTAGCGCTCGTAGTCGCTAGATCCGCTTTAGCCTGAGTGATTTGCTCCTTCACCTTTGCAATCTCTGCGTTATGCAGATCTTGATCCGCCGGGTTAGCCTCGCCATGAGCACAGCCAACGCATCAAATAATTACGATAAAACTTGAGTCAAGGGCGACAGGGCCTCTGCCCGGTTGCCACCGCCCGGCTGCCGAACCGGCGACCGTTGTCGCGGGCGGTTGAGGAGTGAAGGCCGCTTGTGTACCGCCATGAATATTCCAACCCGGTTGGGCAGATCAAAGGGGTCCGGAATCTGTTATCATCGGAACAGCCCAGATCTGGCCATCTTGCGGTGATCTGAGAGACTCGGGCTTCCCCGGTCGACGACTGCGTCATCGAGTGAACAACGGTTTCACCACCGATGCTAATCCGTCCTCATAGTCTCCTCGTGGATGACTCCCACGAAAGCACGCCGACAACCCGGTTTAGCTGGCAGGATTCTTCTTCGCCCGAGCCGTCTCGACGAGGTCGGTGCAGATGTCCGCCCAGCCCTGGCTCACCGATCTTGCCGATGAACACGTGTATGCCACCAAAGGGGACCCGGTACCCGTACTCAATCGATCCGCCTCGGGCCCCAACCTGCATCGTCGATGTAGAGCTTGCCGCGACGACTCTTGGTCATCCGCCCACAGATAGCCTTCGAGTCCTTCGAACTTGCCCTCTAAGATCATCAAACCATCGTGCGATAGCCCCACGGTGGGCGCCAACTGTCGTGGAATTGTCACGGCAGATGTCCTCATGAAAGGACTTAGCCGTGAGGCCATCGTACGGGTTAACTTAAAGGGGTTAAAGCGGACGCAAAGACACGAGATTTTATACTAGTTCGGCCCCTTCGATGAAGGTAAAATCCTACGTCTAGTTTGTGATGGGATTGATGTGATTTCGGCGACTAGGGAGCAATAGCTTCGCCTAAGCCTCAAATTGTTGTTGTCTGTCCCTAAACCGTCGCCGGATCGTCCCCTTATATACACGGGTTGACGTCCGGCCGGTCTACAGAGTCCCGAGGCCGGCTCATACAAGTGTCCGGCTCGGTCTCTTCTTTCTCTTATCTTACAATACAAGTTACATGGTTATGGCGGTTTCTCCATTATGGGCCCTAACTCGCCCCTGGGCTCCAGGCCTCTAAGCTCTACAAAGAATCGCCACCTTCTCGAGTCTTCGTGGGCCTCAATTATGGCCGAGGGTAAACCGCCCCTTGAGGCGGTTTATATTCAGTAGTTACATCCCCAACATTAGGCCCCAGATTGATTTGAACCTGTTCATGTTAATCTTCAACATCTTGGGAAACTGAATATCTTCCTTCATATTTCGTAAACCGCCATCTGCTTAAACCACCGTGACGTCATCCTCCGACCACAGCAACAGAGCACCTTGACATCATCTTTATTAAAGAAGCCCAAACAGTAAGATTCCCTTCATTTAATACTATCCCGGAAATTGAGGCGACCGCTGCGCCGTCTGCCGCTTTCAACTCCTTGATTCTCGTGCCTGTTAATTACTCTGCCTCCTTATAAATAGACCGGAAGGTCCTTTCTCTTCTTCCTCCTTCCGCGCTTCTTCTTCCTCGCGACGCTCCAGCTCTGAAGCTCCGCCGTCGCCTCCGACCTCCGACCCCCGCGTCAGTGCAAGGCCGCTGCATCAACCTGGTTGTACCAGAGACTCTCGGCGCTCCTCCGTTGTTCTGCGTATCGGGTAAGGCTCCTCCCATGCCCTAGATCTGCATCTTGAGGTTCCTGTTCATATCATCGTTTATAGGTGTTCATCCCTAGTTTCTTCAAACCTGCACTGCCATGGCTTTTTGATCCAACCGTAGCATATATCTTGTGTAGTAACTGCTCCGCCTTCTGTTTAGCACTTTGCACATCTTTCTTTTTGTTCAGACCCTCTTGCTAAAGCACACGAACTTCCCTACCTTTTGTACGGCCTACAATACGACTTAGAACGTCAATTCGAAAGGAAACAATGCTTACCCAGGTTTAATCCATGAATTATCTGCCACGGATTCGACCCAATCCTCTCCACGGTCGACTGCATTCCGGGCGTCCTCACTCAACATCTCTATGTAATCCCAGATGGGGAGGTGGGCTATATCTGGCGGAGACGCGGCATCACCGATGAACGGAATAGGGGCATAGGGTGGAGGAAACAACTGTGGTGGACGCGGCACGACGCCGGCGATGGGGGCGGGGCGGCGCGGTGCAGTGCAGCCTGTCTAGATCTGTTTCAGATTCAGACAAGCTGCCCAATACGTGTCTCCTTGCGGTCCCACCCGTCAGCAAGCAACAGTCAGACGAAGACTCGGCCCCACTCGTCAGCAATTAACGATCAATGGATGGTCAAGACGGCAAACGCCCGCTATGAGCATTTGTAAGAGTTTTAGCTAAGGAAGAGGGGAAAAGTGAGCAAACGTTTGGAGCATGGGGAAAAGTGAGCACAATTAAGGAACCAGGGGCACTAATTTAAATATCCCTTTATAGAATGCTTCATGTGCTTCGCTTATATCATTTGAAGTTTGGATTGCATGTTTCTCTTCACATAGAAAACCGCCATTTGTAGAATGCTCTTTGCTTCACTTATATTTGTTAGAGCGTGGGCATATCTTTTGTAGAAAGAATTAAAATCTCTTGCTTCACTTATATCTATTTAGAGAGATGACATGAATTGGTCATTCACATGGTTAGTCATAAAATCCTACATAAAACTTGTAGGTCACTGAATATGATATGTTTGATTCCTTGCAATAGTTTTGCGATATAAAGGTGGTGATATTAGAGTCATGCTAGTTGAGTAATTTTGAAATTGAGAAATACTTGTGTTGAGGTTTGCAAGTCCCGTAGCATGCACGTATGGTGAACCGTTATGTAACAAAGTTGGAGCATGAGGTATTTATTGATTGTCTTCCTTATGAGTGGCGGTCGGGGACGAGCGATGGTATTTTCCTACCAATCTATCCCCCTAGGGGCATGTGTAGTAGTACTTTGCTTCGAGGGCTAATAAACTTTTGCAATAAGTATATGAGTTCTTTATGACTAATGTGAGTCCATGGATTATACGCACTCTCACCCTTCCATCATTGCTAGCCTCTTCGGTGCCGTGCATTGCCCTTTCTCACCTCGAGAGTTGGTGCAAACTTCAACGGTGCATCCAAACCCCGTGATACGATCGCTTTATCACACATAAGCCTCATTATATCTTCCTCAAAACAGCCACCATACCTACCTATCATGGCATTTCCATAGCCATTCCGAGATATATTGCCATGCAACTTCCATCATCATCATATACATGACTTGAGCATTTATTGGCATATTGCTTTGCATGATTGTAAGATAGCTAGCATGATGTTTTCATGGCTTGTCCATTTTTTGATGTCATTTCTATGCTAGATCATTGCACATCCCTAAGACATCACGGAGGCATTCATATAGAGTCATACCTTTGTTCTAGTATCGAGTTGTAATATTGAGTTGTAAGTGAATAAAAGTGTGATGATCATCATTATTAGAGCATTGCCCCAGTGAGGAAAGGATGATGGAGAATACGATTCCCCCACAAGTCGGGATGAGACTCTGGACTTTAAAAATAAATAAAAGGGGCCAAAGAAGCCCAAATAAAAAAAGTCCAAAGAAGCCCACCAAAACAAAAAAACAAAAAAAACAAAAAAATGAGAGAAAAAGAGAGAAGGGGCAATGTTACTATCCTTTTACCACACTTGTGCTTCAGAGTAGCACCATGTTCTTCATATAGAGAGTCTCATGAGTTATCACTTTCATATACTAGTGGGAATTTTCATTATAGAAATTGGCTTGTATATTCCAATGATGGGCTTCCTAAAATGCCCTAGGTCTTCATAAGCAAGAAAGTTGGATGCACACCCAATTAGTTTCAGTTTGAGCTTTCATACACTTATAGCTCTAGTGCATCTGTTGCATGGCAATCCCTACTCCTCACATTGACATCAATTGATGGGCATCTCCATAGCCCATTGATTAGCCGCGTAGACGTGAGACTTTCTCCTTTTTTGTATTCTCACACAAACCTCCATCATCATATTCTATTCCACCCATAGTGCTATGTCCATGGCTTGCGTTCATGTATTGTGTGAGGGTTGAAAAGGTTGAAGCGCGTTAAAAAGTATGAACCACTTGCTCGGCTTGTCATCGGGGTTGTGCATGATTTGAATGCTTTGTGTGGTGAAGATGGAGCATAGCCAGGCTATATGATTTTGTAGGGATAAGCTTTCTTTGGCTATGTTATTTTAATAAGACATAATTGCTTGGCTAGTATGCTTGAAGTATTATTGTCTTAATTTCAAATGATAGACTATTGCTTTGAATCACTCGTGTCTTAATATTCATGCCATGATTAGATTATGTGATCAAGATTATGCTAGGTAGCATTCCACATCAAAAATTATCTTTTTTATCATTTACCTACTCGAGGATGAGCAGGAATTAAGCTTGGGGAAGCTGATACGTCTCTATCGTATCTATAATTTTTGATTGTTCCATGCCGATATTCTACAACTTTCATATACTTTGGGGCAACTTTTTATACTATTTTTTGGACTAACATATTGATCCGGTGCCCAGTGCCAGTTCCTGTTTGTTGCATGTTTTTTGTTTCGCAGAAAATCCATAACAAAGGATCCAAATGGGATAAAAACTAACGGAGATTTTTTTGGAATATATGTGATTTTTAGGAAGAAGAATCAACGCGATACGATGCCCGAGGGGGCCACGAGGCAGGGGGCGCGCCCCAGGGGGTCAGGCGCACCCTGGGCCCTCGTGGCCACCCCATAAGGCGGTTGGTGCCCTTCTTTCGCCGCAAAAAAGCTAATATCTGGATAGAGATCGTGTCCAAAATTCAGCCCAATCTGAGTTATGGATCTCCGGGAATTTAAGAAACGGTGAAAGGGCAGAATTAGATAGCGCAGAAACAGAGAGAGATAGAGAGACAAATCCAATCTCGGAGGGGCTCTTGTCGGATGTGAGGTTCCGGCAAACCCTTAAGGTTCGAACACTGGGGTGCGCACGAAGTCTTTCCCTCCTACCGATCTATGCTCTAGCTCGCTAAGATCTTGCGGACGAACTTGACGAACTCACAACACAGAAACACACTGGGTTTATACTGGTTCGGGCGACCGATGTGGTGTAATACCCTACTCCAGTGTGGTGGTGGTGGATTGCCTCTTTGGCTGATGATGAACAGTACAAGGGAAGAACAGCCTCCTGAGGTTGAGGTGTTCTTGTGCGTATGAACTTGTGGTGTGAGGGTTCGATCTCTCTATTCTCGATCCCCCTACCTACTGTGGTGGCTAGTCCTATTTATAGAGGCCCTGGTCCTCTTCCAAAATATCGAGCGGGAAGGGAGCCAACAACGGCGGGCAAATTTGAAGGGGGACAGCTAGTACAAGCTATCCTAACAAAAGCGATCTTCGCCTGCGAAAAGCTCTGGGGTGACGCCGTCTTGGGCTCCACGATGACCTCCGCCTTGCCGCCCTCCTGGTCTTGGTCTCGTTGCACCAATATGGCAACCTTTGCCTGATGCCTCGGTACTCTTTGCCTGTGCTTGCCTCCTTAGCACCAAAGAGGAAATGGGGACACTACGCGTACTGGCGCCCGCCTGGCACCCACCTGGCACCGTTTGTCATGGCTTACGTCACGAGAGCCTCGCGAGGTTTGCCCCGCCTTGATATCCCCGCTCCTCGTGAACCTGCCTGGCTAGGCCACTCCAGAGGAGGTCTTGCGTCGTCCGCCTCGCGAGGCTTGAACCCTCGCGAGGGTCTTGGATGCCTTGTTTATGAAGATGGGTCGTACGGCCTGCTGCTTAGCCACGCTGTGGACCACAGGCAGGCGAGTCTGGGGACCCCCGTTCCCCGAACGCCGACAGCAGCCCTCGGGCCCAAGGTGCGCTCGGGCTTGGCTTTGTGGCGAAGCCATGGTTCATGTTCGGAGCACCGCGGGCCCCAAAAGCCTGCGGCCTCGGTCGATGTGTGGCGGTTGATTGGACGTGGGCGTCTCTGCTTCTCCACGCTGCCTCGGCAACTGCTTGACCTGACAAAAGGCTGGTGCAGGAAGTTCTCGCCTTCATTGCTTCTTCCCTGCCTTGCTCTAGATCCCCTTTCTCGCTCTTCGCCACTGCTATCTCCAGATCTGCTCCACCCTTGCTCTTCTTCTACCGCTCATGGCGCCGCGCAAGGTCAGGACCTCCTCAACACCGGCTTGGCATGAGCCGGCCCTTGAGGCGCCCACTGTCACGGAGAAGAGCCTCGCCTCCGTGCGCCTGCTGACAGCGGGCGAAGGCAATGAGTGGGGGAAGACGGAGCTTCGGCTCGCCTCCGACGAGCCGGAGCCTGAGGGGCGCACCTTCTTCCCCTTCTTCTCGAGCAGCGTTGCCATTGGGTTGGTTCCTCCCTTCTCTGATTTCTTTTATGAAGTCCTCGACCACTACGGGCTTCAGGCGTTGCATCTCCATCCCAACTCCGTCCTCCTCCTATCCATCATCACCTACTACTGTGAGGCATACTTGGGCGTCATGCCGTCCGTGGCGCTCTTGCGCCATTTCTTCTTCCTCCGTGTCACCGGCGAGCATATCACCGGATGCGCTAATTTCGTCACCTATGGCAAGGCCAACTCGATCTCGAGCACCGGGAAGAGGGCCGACAACATCCGATCCAAATGGGTCATGATGGATGCTCTGCGCGCCGACCCGCGTCTGGAGTTGCCCACAGTGGCGCCTCCTCCCAACGGGGGGTGGCCCAAGGCGGAGCTTGTCGAAGAGCGGGGATCGTTGGTGTTGGGGCATATGATGACCGACCTGAGGTCAGGCAACGCGAGGACGACCAAGGTAACGGGGGCGATGCTCCTGAGGGAGTTCTTGATGCTGCGGGTTGCCCCGCTCGGTATGGCGCTCTCTGGGAGCTTGACAAAAAGGAAACCAAGACCCGCCTGAGGCCGGGGGACCTGCCTGGCGATGAATTGGACGCCGTCTTGCGCCTCATAGTCAGGGACAACCAGGAGTACCCGGCTAGCGCCTTCCTTCCCCTGTTCAAGCGCAGGGACTGGGAGGAATTCGTCGCCTCCAGGCCGACTTTTGATGCGCGTGGGCTAGTGCCGCCGGTGCTTCCGGAAGCCCCTATGGCGCAGAACCCGGTGGAGGTGTCTTCTGGTGAGTCCCCTGAAGAAGGAGAAGAGGAGGAGGACTCGGAGAAGACCCTGGAAGAGGTGGGGGAGACTCCCCCTCTGAGCAAGGCTGAGATTCTTCGCGCCCTTCCTGATGATGTCGATGCCGACGCCCACCAAGGGGAGAGGGAGCAACCTCCCGTCCCGACGAGGAGCAGGTCGTCGCTGGTGGCTCGAAGTGCCGCCTCCGACCCGATACCTCCTGGGCTAGATTTGGTTTTGCTTACACTCCGCCCTAGGCCGCCGGTGTCCGAACGCCTGCCCCTCAGGTCCCGAAGCTGTCAGGCTTCAAGCCTCTCAAGCGATCAGTGGAATACGTCACTGTGGATCAGTAAGTGTCCTAAGCTTTGCTTTGTCCTTGCTTGTACTCGTTGCTTCCTGATACTTGCCCTTGGTTGGTCAGGCTGGCATCCTCGGCGAAGAAGAGGAAAGAAGACGCAGCGGCCGTGCCTCCTGCGGAGAAGGAAGGCAGTGGCGCTCGCATCTCCCCAGCCGGATCTTCCTCGCGAGGCCAAGAAGGGCATCACCGCGTGGAATCAGCCCCCATGGCTCCGCTGGCTCCGGAAGTGCCGGTACTTGGCGCGGCTGACGACATCCCAGCTGCTCCAGAACCCACGGTCTCCCAAGCCCTGGTGATGACGTCGCTTTCGCCCACTGCTGCATCTCCACTCCCTGGTCCTTCTGCTCCTGCCGCCGTCTTGGAGCGTGCCCTTGCGGAGATGACCCAGTTGCAGGCGGATGTCCTGGGCGCGGACCGGCGCCTAGTGGCCGGGCGTCTGGAGCTAGCCTCTGGTTGGCTTCACTCTGATCTAGCAGTTCACGCGGCGCTGGGCCAGGCTGCTACGGCTTTCGAGAAGGAGAAGCAAGGCATCGCCAGCGCTGCAGCCGATCGTGAGGCGGCGCTGAAAGATGCCAAGGCCGCCCATGACCGCTGCCAAGAGCTAGAGGGCGAGTTGCAGAGCCTGCGCGACAAGCACGCCGAAGAAGTACGATTCCGCCAAGCGAAGGAGGTGGAGATAAAAGCCTGGGAGGATGCTGTCAAGAACCGTGATGCTGAGCTGGCGGAGCTGGGGAAGAAGCAGGCTGCCGAGCGCAACCGGTTGGAAGAGTTGGAGCGGAAGATGGGGACGAGGGAGGCCGATCTTGATGCCAAGGCGCGAGTCCTGGCCGAAGACCGCACGGCCTTCACCGATCTCGAGAAGAGGACTCGCACGGCGCTGAAGACGCTCTACGAGCATGGCCTAGAGAAGCCTCTGGACACCGACGAGGATGGCCCCGCCCAGCTGCATCCTGTCGTGGTGAAGGCGCTTGAGGCGGCCGTCGACGGCCTCGGTCCCATGGCAGAGGCAGAAGCTCGGCGTCCGCTCTTCACCAGACCGACTGGTCTTCACCATCCG
Organism: Aegilops bicornis; assembly: GCA_021605145.1. Lineage (NCBI taxonomy): Eukaryota > Viridiplantae > Streptophyta > Magnoliopsida > Poales > Poaceae > Aegilops > Aegilops bicornis. The sequence continues at coordinate 394,631,724 of CM038673.1, read as the reverse complement.
CACCTCGGCGACTAACGCCGCCTTGACGAGCTGCTAGAGCCTGTGGCTGAAGATCAATACGAAGCGGCTTTCACGGCCGTGCGTGATCAAGTGGGGCCTTGCCGAGGAGGTTCCGTGTCTTTGTCTCTACTCCTCTGTCTGACGTCGTCGACCTTGCAGCTGGTGGTGAAGACAAGACCGATCACAAGGGAGCGCCTTCCGCAGGCGACGTCTAGAGGTGACTCGCGGCCATTCTTCCCGTTCCGTTCCTGCGACATGTACCAGGCCTCGTGGAGACATTTAGACTTTTATTTGGTATTGTGAGGACAATATGCTTGTAATATTTTCTTCGAGATTTTGCGATTTCCTTCCTATTTGCCTTGCGTTCTCAAGGTCAGAGTCTGCCCTCACAAGATACCTCAACCACCATTGGGCCGACCGGAGACTAGGACGGACCAAGGAGTGAGGGGCTACGTGACCAGTTAGGCTCTTGAGTCGCGATGCTCAGGAGTCCCCCTTGACGCGCAAACAACATATAGGAAGAGTTCACGGGGATAGATTAATGTTCTACGTCGGCAGAGCCCTGCCCCGCGCATACCTCAACCGCCATTGGGCCGACCGGAGACCAGGACGGATCAAGGAGTGAGGGGCTATGTGACCAGTTAGGCTCCTGAGTCCCGATTCTCAGGAGTCCCCCTTGACGTGCAAACAATCCCATAACTACCCTCGCCGAGGCCTCGGGAGGGGCGCGCGATGCCCAGGTCCGGGGGACCTGGTTGGGTGGTGTGCGCTTGGGCGTGACCCGAGCGCAGCCCCCGTGCCCAGCCCCCATGCGTGGCCTACCCGAGGGGAGGCGTTGCAGAAAGGCTGGGCGTTGAGCTCTGTGCTCCCTGAGGATGGCACGACCGTGGGGTCGCCCTCAGTTGTTTATCACCAGCGCGGAGCATAGTGCTTCCGCTTGTGCACGGGTATAGCCGCTCCTCGGCAGTGTCGTCAGCCAATAGCGGAGCATGGTGCTTCCACTTGGGCATGGGATGGGGCTCCCCGGGAGGAGCCCAGGCGTGTACATCCCCTACGACATGTGGCTTGCACTGCAGGGCTGCGAGGTGTATCTGGGCACTCGTGAGCCAGCGCAGACTCACGAGGCCCTACCTCAAGGCGGGTTGCGCTGGTCTTGAGTCTTAGTGATCTGTATGTTCCTCGCAAGGCGGTTAGATGCAAGCACTCTACGTCCCTCGTGTCCCGGCCCTCGGCGAAGCTCGGCCCGCAGCTGGTATGCTGTGTCGGCGATGCCGTGGTCAAGGCGGTGGGTGAGGGCTGGAGAGCGATGAAGAGCTCTGAGTCGCGATGCTCAGGAGCCCCTTTAACGTGCAAGTGGATTGCATAGGGTGAACAGGCCCTATGCAAGCGGCAATCGAGCGGCGATGGCCGTTATGGTGTTAAGCATGAAGGACAGATCGACTTGGATAAATGCAGGAAGATACATGCCACTGGATCTGGTGTTGGGGATCATAGCAGAAATTTAAAATTTTCTACGCATCACCAAGATCAATCTATGGAGTCATCTAGCAACGAGAGAGAGAGGAGTGCATCTACATACCCTTGTAGATCGCGAGCGGGAGCGTTCAAGAGAATGGGGTTGATGGAGTCGTACTCGTCGTGATCCAAATCACCAATGATCCTAGCGCCGAACGGACGGCACCTCCGCGTTCAACACACGTACGGAGCGGAGACGTCTCCCGCGCCTTGATCCAGCAAGGAAGAAGGATAGGTTGAGGAAGAGAGCTCCAACAGCAGCACGACGGCATGGTGGTGATGGAGCGGCAGTACTCCGGCAGGCCTTCGCCAAGCTCTTAACGGAGGAGGAGAGGTGTTGGGGAGGGGAGGGGTTGCGCCTTGGATGTGGTGCTGCAGCCCTCCCCTCGCCCCTCTATTTATAGGGGGAAGGGGAAAGGGGGCCGGCCCCTCTAGATGAGATCTAGAGGGGGGGCGGCGGCCAAGGGGAGGCTTGCCCCAAGCAAGGCGCCCTTTAGGGTTCCCCAAACCCTGGGCCCATGGGCCCTAGGGGGGAATGGCGCCTGTCGGTGTCAAAACCGGTGGATCTTGGGTAGGGGGTCCCGATCTGTGCGTCAAGGCTGATGGTAACAGGAAGCAAGGGACACAGATGCTTACCCAAGTTCGGGCCCTCTCGATGGAGGTAAAACCCTACTACCTGCTTGATTAATATTGATGATACGGGTAGTACAAGAGTAGATCTACCACGAGATCGTAGAGGCTAAACCCTAAGAGCTAGCCTATGATGGTATGATTGTAATTATGATTGGCCTTCTAAGGACCAACCTCTCCGGTTTATATAGACACCGGAGAGGGCTAGAGTTTACATGGAGTCGGTTACAAGGAAAGGAATATAATATCCGGATCGCCAAGCTTGCCTTCCACGCCAAGGAAAGTCCCATCCGGACACGGGCCGAAGTCTTGAGTCTTGTATCTTCATGCTTCAATAGTCCGGACGTAGTACACAGTTCGGTTGTCCGGATACCCCCTAATCAAGGACTCCCTCAGTAGCCCCTGAACCAGGCTTCAATGACGACGAGTCCGGCACGCAGTCTTGTCTTCGCCATTGCAGGGCGGGTTCCTCCTCTGAATACTCCAAGGTAGTTATCGAACACTCAAACCGTGTCCGGATCCACAATATGATCTTCGCATGCCACTGCAGAGAGAACGACGTTTCACAAGTGCAATCTGTTGACAACTCTTTAGACAATGTGACGTGTCATTATGGTCGAGTCGTTATTCGAACCGTCTTCCCATGGCCAGTGCTACGCCCTTGAGCTTGCGTTGGTTTTCCCCGAAGAGGAGAAGATGATGCAGCACAGTAGCGTAAGTATTTCCCTCAGTTTTTGAGAACCAAGGTAGCAATCCAGTAGGAGGCCACGCACAAGTCCCTCGTACCTGCACAAAATGATAGCTACTCGCAACCAACGTGATTAAGGGTTGTCAATCCCTTCACGGTCACTTACGAGAGTGAGATCTGATAGAGATAATATTTTGGTATTTTTGTTATATAGATGCAAAGTGAAAAGTAATGGCAAAGTAAAAAACAAAGCAAGTATAAAAGTGATGGAGATTGATATGATGAGAATAGACTCGGGGGCCATAGGTTTCACTAGTGGCTTCTCTCAAGAGCATAAGTATTCTACGGTGGGTGAACAAATTATTGTTGAGCAATTGACAGAATTGAGCATAGTTATGAGTATATCTAGGTATGATCATGTATATAGGCATCACGTCCGAGACAAGTAGATCAAAGCGATTCTGCGTCTACTACTATTACTCCACTCATCGACCGCTATCCGGCATGCATCTAGAGTATTAAGTTAAAACAGAGTAACGCCTTTAAGCAAGATGACATGATGTAGAGGAATAAATTCATGCAATATGATAAATACCCCATCTTGTTATCCTCGATGGCAACAATACATTACGTGCCTTGCAACCCCTTATACATCCTGGGTAAGGACACCGCAAGATTGAACCCAAAAGCCATGCACGTCTCCCATTGCAAGAACTACCAATCTAGTTGGCCAAACCAAACGGATAATTCAAGAGACTTGCAAAGATAACTCAATCATACATAAAAAGAATTCAGAGAAGATTCAAATATTATTCATAGATAAGCTGGATCATAAACCCACAATTCATCGATCTCAACAAACACACCGCAAAAAAGAAGATTACATCGAATAGATCTCCACGAGAGAGAGGAGAGCATTGTATTGAGATCCAAAAGAGAGAAGAAGCCATCTAGCTACTAGCTATGGACCCAAGCTCAAGTAAACTACTCACACTTCATCGGAGAGGCTATGGTGTTGATGTGGAAGCCTGCGTGGTGGATGCCCCTCCCATGAGCTCCAAAACAGGCCCCAAGATGGCATCTCGTGGATGAGGAAGTTGCGGCGGTGGAATTAGGTTTTGGCTCCTGTTACGATCGTTTGGGGAGAGTGCGTAGGTATATATAGGAGGAAGGAGTACGTCGGTGGAGCTTGAGGGCCCACGAGGCGGGGCGTGCCCTAGGGGGGCCCACCCTCGTGACCGCCTCCGATGTTCCTTGGCGAGGGTCCAAGTCTCTGGATCACGTTCGTGAGAAAATCACGTTTCCAAAGGTTTCATTCCGCTTTGACTTCGTTTGATATTCTGCATTTCTTGAAATCTTGAAAAAGGCAAAAACAACAATGCAGGTTGGGCCTCCGGTTAATAGGTTAGTCCCAAAAGTAATATAAAAGTGGAAAATAAAGCCCATTATAGTCCAAAACAATAGATAAAGTAGCATGGAGCAATCAAAAATTATAGATACGTTGGAGACATATCAGCCAGCCACGGCGCATATTGTGAGGCGTTTTCCTTGACACGTCTGGTCAAAGCAGAGATCGTGCCCCCTTATCATGGGATTCTTATCAATACGGGCATGGGTAATCCAACCGCACCGCTAATCGCGGCGAGCAGGAGGCAAACGGGCTCAACCAGGCCAGTGGGGAGGCGCAAAAAGTACTTACCGCCCCTATAAAGAGGCAAAGCCTCCTTCTCTTTACCCATGCCTTTCTCCTTCCGCTTGCTCATTCTTCTCTTTTCGAGCCCTAACGCCCAAGCACTCTTCCTTTCCATCAAAGAGAGGCTTTCCAAAGATGTCCGGATCCGGAGCAGGAGGCAGATGGATGGCCTCTACTGTCCGGGAGAAGGATATTAAGAAGCTCCGGGACGCCGGGTATCTGGCTCAGAAGATCAGCCACCGTCTCCCCCCGGCGGGACAGGTCGTCCCCACTCCGGAACCTCACGAGAGAGTCGTGTTCCTTCCCCTTTTGTCCAAGGGCTCGGGTTTCCCTGCACCCATTTGTTCGCGGAATCATGTATTACTACGGATCGATTTTCATGATCTTTCCCCAACTCCTTCCTCAATATCTCGGCGTTCAGCCGTGGGTAATGCGAAACTTTTCTTGGATCTCACCTCACTTCGGCTTGTGGCTGAAGATTTTTAATGTAAAGCCCAAGGTGGTGAGCAGCGATCACGCCGAGTGTTGCGGCGCCATGGTGAGCAAGATGCCCAAGGCCGTTTTGCCGAAAGGCGCATTAAACGACTCCGTCAAGGAGTGGCAGCAGCGGTGGTTCTATATCACCGAACCACGCGGCAAAAAATTGGCGGTGGCTCCAAAGTTCAGGTCCGAAACCCCACAGCGGCTCACGCCCCGCCCAAGAAGGGCCCGAACCGGTGCTCGTCCGATGAGTTGTCATCGCCTGCACGCCGCCTTTCGAGGTGTGGTCGATAGGGACGTCAAACTTGTGGATGTAGTCCAGGTAATGCTAGTTCGCCTGGTTCTCCCCTGTCAGCGCCGAGCTTGTACTTTGTGGGAGTTCGACCCGGCCGAGCACCACACCCTTCGGGAGCTTTATGATTCCTCCCACAAGGATATCTGGAAGGTGCTCCTTAAGCCCGGCAAATCATGGCCGGGCCCCACCGAGGACCGTGGGTATCGGGCCATCCCATTCTCCAAGCTCGGTAAGTCACAGTCAAGCTTTGTCTATTCATGCTTCAGTTGGCATGTCGTGAGGGAGACATCCTAATCGTGTCTCGTCGTGACCTCAGGGATGGATAAATAAAGTGGAGCGGATACATTGTCCGGCCCCGCTGCCGGAGGAACCGGCCGGACCTCTTCACGAAGATGTTGGTCCTCGCCTTACAAGGCGCCAAAGAAGGAGGCCTCAAGGTCAAGAAGACCGGAGTGGCCTCCGTCACCATGAGGCTTCGGACGCAGATTCAAGACTCAAGCAACGCCCTTCTTCGAAGAGCGAAGAGGAAGAAGCAGAGGAGGACGAGCCTCACTCAAGGTGGGAAGAAGCGCCAGTAGCTCCCTCGTCCTCGGAGGCTGAATCACCCAAGAGGAGAAGAGGTTCCCTCCAGAGCATCCACCACGGCTGCTGATAGCAGCCCGGAGTGGGATCCCAGGGCCCAGCCCCTGGAAAAGTCGTAAGTGTACAAAATCCGAACACGCGTACGCGTCCGGGATTGTTTTCGGGTATAGTAACTTTAACTGCTGCTATGTTTTGCACACTCCGGCTAGGTCTCGCGCCAGCCAGTCCTCATTCGAGGATTCGCTGAGCTCGGACGCCTTGGCGAGCGAGACGCCTCCAGAGGCCCCTTCCCGAAAGTCCCGGCGCGACACTGAGGTGTCATCTCGACAGGGCTTGGACCAGGGGGGCATATCACTGGAGCCGGACACACAGGAGCGATGGCCCCGGAGTGTGCCGTCAGCGGGGGTGATCTTGGGTTCGCCAACAGCCGGACCAGGCCCGGGAGACCTCTAAGGCTCCCGGATCAGGCGAGCAGCCACTTTCAACGGTGGGCAGCCTGCCTATTCCGCCGACAACCTCTGTTCGAGCAGAGCTGCCAGGCAGTCTATCGACAGCGTTAAAGAACGCGTCTATCATCGATGAACATCGGACCCTTATGGGTGCGGTGGTTGAAAAGATTCAGTCCGCCGAGAGCAGGCTGAACGAGTCTTGCCTTGGCCTTATAAAGGCCTTTGAGGTATGTTTCCTGAGAAACCTTTGAGGAATCGTCATAGTATGAGTAGTTGCTCGATACCTCGTCTGCCAAAAAGAGAGGGAGCCGGGCAGGGGATCAAATCCTTATTTGCCGTGGGAACTTACGTTAACGACGTGTACATCTTTGTTTGAACACAGGCGTCTGCGGAGAAGACGGCCGCTCATAATGTGGAGGTGTCCGAACTGAAGCGGAGCCTGGAACGGGCCGAGGAAGAACTTGGCCGCGTGAGGAAGCAATTAGAAGAGAAACAAGGTATGATAAAACATTGTCTTGCATTAGGCACAAATAAGTAATTGTGCTTATTGAAAAGTATTTGTGCCCTAGGAGCGAGTGCCGAATATGAGGCGCTGAAAAAGGATGTGGATGATGCCAATGAGAAGGCTGCCACCGAACAGGCACTTCGTGAAAACACGAGGCCAGGGTTGTCGCAGCTGAGCGGGAGCTCCATGAGGCTGTGCAGAAAAGCGAGGCCTTGGAGCAGAGTTTAATAGGGAAAGAATCCGAACTCGCCCAAGCGCTCCAAGCCGCGGAAGATGCTCGGGAAGAAGCCCGAGGTGCTGTACGGGACATTCAAGATGCCCGGAAAGTTGCGGCTGGTAAGGCATTCTGTATTCCTAGCCATTTGTTCATGATAATGAGAAGAATTCTAAGCGGCAAGCTGAACTCTTATTTTTCCAGGGGCGTTTGCGGATCTTCCTCGCAGCATATCAGACGCCGCCCAATTCTACCGATCCGGGGAAAAGAAGTCTGCGGAGAGGGATTTCTGGTCGCAGATTTTATGCGCCCGAACTATCCGGTGCCTTTATCGATCAAATTGAAGCGGTGGTCGAATCGCACCAGCGGCCGAACTAGCCATGAAGGACTTGATTGTCCGGCTGTGATCATGGAGCCAATTCCGGCGATTTCGCCGGGCTCGTGAAGCGGATTGTGGGCGATTGTCCTCGGCTTGATGCTATTAAGCGATCGGTCTGCATAGAGGGTGCACGTATGGCATTCGCCCGTGCAAAAGTGCATTGGGGGAAGCTTGACACGGAGAAGCTGATGACTGAGGGGCCGCCAGAGGGTAAGGAGCATCGCAAGCCCGAACTGTACTATGAAGGTGTACTGAAGGGAGCCCGCCTTGCGGCAGATAAATGTACCAAAGACATTATATTTCCCTGAGGGCATTCATGCCGCTTTTTGTAATATGGGATAGTGGCATTTTTATTATATATTGCCTGTTTTGTTTGAACATATGTTCTTCCTGTGCGGCTGTTTATTGTATGTGAATCCTGAGAGTTGGCCAGTCGTCGGCTTCTGTCCCCACGTAGAAAGAATACGGGTGTTCGGATATATCTCGAACGCTTCTTATCCCATAGTTGGGTCCTTTTATGGAGGCGCTTTCTCTCCATGAACCAGGAAATCGTACTATAAGGCTTTATTACTCTCACTTAGCCATAGGAATTCGAGTATGAGTCGGCGCAAGAGTTCTAGTGTTCGGAAGGCCGAACTAGGGGCTCTATTGGCGCCTGATCGGAAGACCGATCCATCGCAATCTGCATTTATAATGGCGTTGTGCAGAATAAATCTTTAAGGATTTTACAACCTCTCGAACAGCTGACCAGCTCTCGCTATACCATGACAGTCGGTTTTCGGCTTTCTCTACTGAGGTGCTCGTCCGGCAGATCCGGGATACAATCGCAACAGTTCTCCATGCGCTACCTTAGCCGATATAACGGAACGTAAGGTACCAAAACAAGGGAGCCGGGCAAACCCAACCAATGACCGAAGACATGATTCGGAGCTGATGCATATAGTGCTATAAGTTCGGGGTGCCGGACGACCGAGAAGGTGGTCGGACTTTATTGCCGTATTATGAAGCCCCTGGCCTAATCGGGCGTAACATGAGGTGTCGATGAAAAGCGACGGCCGGTAAGTGTTTATTTAGGTCTACGCATTGTAGTAGAATGATATGTCTAGGCATACGAGTATGATGTATGATTATGAAAAGATGTGTTTTTCGGCGGAACCTGTGATGGCCGGACTGGAGGGAGTTGTCAGTGGATCAAGAGTGAATCTGAGCTGCCTTCATCTAGGGGGGAGGACTCCTTGTGTGTCCGGGCCGATTCCACGTCACCAATCCTGTTCTGCGTTAAAGTAAGTTTGTAAGGCAAATACTCGGTGGTAGTCGAGCGTCCTCTTGTGGTTGGTCCGAGGGCTCCTGATCGGTCCCTGGTAAACCCAGCCGTTATACCGTTGGGTAGCAAGGACTCCTCAATTGGTGCCCGAATAGTAGGCTGTCATATCAAAAATTTGATAGGCATGCGCGACTCGCTACTCCGGCAGCTGTATGGTTTCCGCCCTGAGGGCGGGGCTCGGCCATGTGATTGTATCACATGGTGTTGGCCTGAGTGATTGACCACGTGGAATCTAGTCAACGTGGTTCGTCCCGTTAACATACGGTAAATTACCGCATGGTGGGAAGGTGCCGAAGATTTATTCTTAGGTGAAGTATTGTTTGGTGATCCAAAGACAACCGTTTAGAATGATGGGCCAGAAGAATTCGTCCTTTGCCCCTAGCATCTTTTACGAGATGTTTGTTTACGGTTTCACACCTGCGGGGATTTTATGTGTTATGGGGCCCCCGGTTTGCTATGTCCGGAGGTACTGCAATTGAGTTGCTTTGGTTAATGCGGTCGGGGTCGACCGGCCGTACTCTTATGCTATGGCGGGCTCTTGGACAGATGCCTCCCTTCATTTTTTTTCCGGCACGCGACTAGCCGCTTTGTTTTGAGGATCCGGCATTTTCTATTGGTATGCTTTGCCGTCCTTCTAGGAGTACCATGGATTTCACATGGCTGGTCGAGTGTGTGGCTCGGGCCGGATAGGTCTGAGCTGTTCTTTGTCCGCTGACCGGACTGGGAATTGCTGGAATTAACATCAGCCTTCTTGTTTTGACGCTTATGACAATTGCGCCGAGGCTTGAGGATGCTTTTTCTTTTGTCCTTCGTATTGTTTTGGACAGTAGCGGTGTGTTGACGTCGCGGCGTGTGCCTTGAGTTCTCCTGCTTAGGTTGGGGCGGCCGGTTGTGCCCTGTGTGCCCTTTGTCCGGGCGGTCGGGTCCGTATCTTTCAGTGGCCAGGACCTTGGTCCATCTGTCCATCAGCAAGTCTTGGTCAGCTTTAAGTTGTTGTTGCTTCCTTTGCAGGCTCTTTGTCGTGGCCATGAGCCGTCGCTCGAAGCGTGCTTGTTCCACTAGATCATCAGGCATGCCGAATTCGTCATTGCCGAGGCTTGCCTCGTCCTTGGAGGGGGGCGTATAGTTATCCCTCTCCAAGTATCACACAGTGGCTAGTTCGGCCTTCTGAAAGGCAAGCCGACTGGGGTTATATTCATCTTCGGCGCCATCCGGATTGTTTTTGACTTCTGGGCCGGTATTGGTGTGGCGGGGCTTGGAGTGGCGCCAGCGACGCCCATTCTTTGCTTTTTTTCCCTGAGGTTTTATCCTCCGTTGCCTCATCGCCATTTGTTTCCTTTAGAGTGTCCACCGTATATATATCATAAGGAGGGGTGGCTGTCCACCGCCTAAAGGAGCGGTGGTTCATGTTCTTCTCCTGCATCGTCGTCCATACCGTCGATGTCTTCGGAGTCGAAGTTCAGTACCTCGGTTAAGTCATCGACCATGGCAATGAAGTGGGTGGTGGGTGGGCAACAAATTCCTTCGTCGCCTGCCTCCCACTCAAGCCGGACATAGTTCGGCGAAGAGCCTCCTGACAAAGAGAGAGACTTTAATGAGTCCAGCATGTCGCCAAAGGGCGAGTGCTGGAAGATATCCGCAGCGGTGAACTCCATTACCGGAGCCCATCCTGGCCCGACGGGCTCTGGAGCGTGCGGACTGGAACCAACGTCCGAATACAAATCCGGGGGTTCGGAGTCACAGGCCAGCGCAGAGGTAAGGCCCGTGTTCGGCTCCACCGCCAATGAGTGTGCGACCTGGGGGCGGGGTCCATCCCTCCGTCCTTAGGCAACGCAACCTGCTCGGATCTAGGTCCAGGGATAGTACGGGGATGACGCCCCGAGCTTCGTCCGACGGCAGGTCTAGGCCATGCACGTCGTGACTGTCCGGTGCTTCTAGCATAGGCCAAAATCCATCAAAGATCAAGTCTCCGCAGATGCCCGCCGTGTAGTTCAGGCTTCCGAACCTAACCTGGTGGCCAGGGGCGTAGCTGTCGATCTGCTCCAGATGGCCAAGCAAATTGGCCCGCAGTGCGAAGCCGCCGAGCACGAAGGTCTATCCGGGGAGGAAAGTCTCGCCCTGGACAGCGTCGTTGATGATGATTGGAGGAGCCATCGAGCCTGACAGCGACGACACAGAGGAACTCTCAATGAAAGCACCAATGTCGATTGTCAAACCGGCGGATCTCGGGTAGGGGGTCCCGATCTGTGCGTCAAGGCTGATGGTAACAGGAAGCAAGGGACATAGATGTTTACCCAGGTTCGGGCCCTCTCGATGGAGGTAAAACCCTACTTCCTGCTTGATTAATATTGATGAGACGGATAGTACAAGAGTAGATCTACCACAAGATCGTAGAGGCTAAACCCTAAGAGCTAGCCTATGATGGTATGATTGTAACTGTGATCGGCCTTCTAAAGACCAACCTCTCTGGTTTATATAGACACCGGAGAGGGCTAGGGTTTACATGGAGTCGGTTACAAGGAAAGGAATATAATATCCGGATCGCCAAGCTTGCCTTCCACGCCAAGGAAAGTCCCATCCGGACACGGGCCGAAGTCTTGAGTCTTGTATCTTCACGCTTCAATAGTCCGTACGTAGTACACAGTCTGGCTGTCCGGATACCCCCTAATCCAGGACTCCCTCAGCGCCCAGCCCACTTAGGGGCTAGTTCCCTTCCACCTATAGCCCATAAGGCCCTCCGGGGCAGGTGGACCCCCGGAACCCCTCCGGTGGCCCCGGTACAATACCGGTATGCCCCCAAACATTTCCGGTGACCGTATGACAACTTCCCATATATAAATCTTCACCTCCGGACCATTCCGGAACTCGTCGTGACTTCTGGGATCTCATCCGGGACCCCGAACAACATTCAACAATCACATACATATCTTCCTTATAACCCTAGCGCCATCGAACCTTAAGTGTGTAGACCCTACGGGTTCGTGAATCACGCAGACATGACCGAGACAGCTCTCCGGTCAATAACCAACAGCGGGATCTGGATACCCATTTTGGCTCCCACATGTTCCACGATGATCTCATCAGATGAACCACGATGTCGAGGATTCAAGTAATCCCGTATACAATTCCCTTTGTCAATCGGTACGTTACTAGCCCGAGATTCAATCGTCGGTATACCAATACCTCGTTCAATCTCGTTACCAGCAAGTCACTTCACTCGTTCCATAATGCATGATCCCGTGACCAACCACTTGGTCACATTGAGCTCATTATGATGATGCATTACCGAGGGGGCCCAGAGATACCTCTCCGTCATACGGAGTGACAAATCCCAGTCTCGATCCGGTGCCAACCCAATGCAGACACTTTCGGAGATACCGTAGTGTACCTCTATAGCCATCCGATTACGTTGTGGACGTTTGGTACACCCAAGCACTCCTACGGTATCCGGAGTTGCACGATCTCATGGTCTAAGGAAATGATACTTGACATTAGAAAAGCTCTAGCGGGGCGAACTACACGATCTTGTGCTATGCTTAGGATTGGGTCTTGCCCATCACATCATTCTCCCAATGATGTGATCCCGTTATCAATGACACCAAATGTCCAGGGTCAGGAAACCGTAACCATCCATTGATCAACTAGCTAGTCAACTAGAGGCTCATTAGGGACATGTTGTGGTCTATGTATTCACACATGTATTACGATTTCCGGATAACACAATTATAGCATGAACAATAGACAATTATCATGAACAAGGAAATATAATAATAATCATTTTATTATTGCCTCTAGGGCATATTTCCAACAGTCTCCCACTTGCACTAGAGTCAATAATCTAGTTACATTGTGATGAATCGAACACACATAGACTTATGGTGTTGATCATGTTTTGCTTTCATGGAAGAGGTTTAGTCAACGGATCTGCGACATTCAGATCCATATGCACTTTGCAAATATCTATGTCTCCATATTGAACATTTTCACGAATGGATTTGAAGCGACGCTTGATGTGCCTGGTCTTCTTGTGAAACCCGGGCTCCTTGGCAAGGGCAATGGTTCCAGTGTTGTCATAGAAGAGAGTTATCGGCCCCGACGCATTGGGAACAACTCCTAGGTCGGTAATGAACTCCTTCATCCAGATTGCTTCATGTGCTGCCTCCGAGGCTGCCATGTATTCCGCTTCACATGTAGATCCCGCCACGACGCTTTGCTTGCAAATCGCACCACCATCGCCCCACCATTCAAAATATACACGTATCCGGTTTGTGACTTAGAGTCATCCAGATCTGTGTCGAAGCTAGCGTCGACGTAACCCTATACGACGAGCTCTTCGTCACCTCCATCAACGAGGAACATATCCTTAGTCCTTCTCAGGTACTTCAGGATATTCTTGACCGTTGTCCAGTGTTCCATGCCGGGATTACTTTGGTACCTTCCTACCAAACTTACGGCAAGGTTTACATCAGTCCGGTACACAAGATGGCATACATGATAGACCCTATGGCCGAGGCATAGGGGCGACACTCATCTTTTCTCTATCTTACGCGTGTTCGGACATTGAGCTGAGCTCAATTTCACACCTTGCAACACAGGCAAGAACCCTTCTTGGACTGATCCATATTGAACTTCTTCAATATCTTATCAAGGTATGTGCTTTGTGAAAGACCTATGAGGCGTCTCGATCTATCTCTATAGATCTTGATGCCTAATATGTAAGCAGCTTCTCAAGGTCCTTCATTGAAAAACACTTATTCAAGTAGGCCTTTATGCTCTCCAAGAGTTCTATATCATTTCCAATCAACAGTATGTCATCCACATATAATATGAGAAATGCTACAGATCTCCCAGTCACTTTCTTGTAAACACAGGCTTCTCCATAAGTCTGCATAAACCCAAACGCTTTGATTATTTCATCAAAGTGAATGTCCCAACTCCGAGATGCTTGCACCAGCCCATAGATGGAGCGCTGGAGCTTGCATACCTTGCTAGCATTCTAAGGATCGACAAAACCTTCCGGCTGCATCATATACAATTCTTCCTTAAGAAAGCCGTTAAAGAATGCCGTTTTGACGTCCATTTGCCATATCTCATAATCGTAGAATGCGGCAATTGCTAACATGATTCGGACAGACTTAAGCTTTGCTACGGGTAAGAAGGTCTCATCTTAGTCAACCCCTTGAACTTGTCGATAACCCTTAGCGATGAGTCGAGCTTTGTAGATGGTAACATTACCAACCACGTCCGTCTTCTTCTTAAAGATCCATTTATTTTCTATTGCTCGCCGATGATCGGGCAAGTCTGTCAAAGTCCATACTTTGTTTTCATACATGGATCCTATCTCGGATTGCATGGCTTCAAGCCATTTGTTGGAATCTGGGCCGCCGCCATCGCTTCTTCATAGTTCGAAGGTTCACCGTTGTTCAACAACATGATTTCCGTGACGGGGTTGCCATACCATTACGGTGTGGAACGTGTCCTCGTGGACCCACGGGCTCAAGAGCAACTTGATCCGAAGTACCTTGATCATCATCATTAACCTCCTCTCTGGCCGGTGCGGGCACCACAGGAACATTGTCGGTGTCAAACCGGCGGATCTCGGTAGGGGGTCCCGAATCGTGCGTCTAGGCGGATGGTAACAGGAGACAAGGGACACGATGTTTTTACCCAGGTTTGGGCCCTCTCGATGGAGGTAAAACCCTACTCCCGCTTGATTAATATTGATGATATGGGTAGTACAAGAGTGGATCTACCACGAGATCGAGAGGCTAAACCCTAGAAGCTAGCCTATGGTATGATTGTTGTTCGTCCCACGGACTAAAACCCTCTGGTTTATATAGACACCGGATAGGGTTAGGGTTACACGTAGTCGGTTACAATGGTAGGAGATCTACATATCTGTATTGCCAAGCTTGCCTTCCACGCCAAGGAAAGTCCCATCCGGACACGGGACGAAGTCTTCAATCTTGTATCTTCATAGTCCAGGAGTCCGGCCAACAGTGATAGTTCGGCTATCCGGACACCCCTTAATCCAGGACTTCCTCAGTAGCCCATGAACCAGGCTTCAATGACGACGAGTCCGGCGCGCATATTGTCTTCGGCATTGCAAGGCAGGTTCCTCCTCCGAATACTTCATAGAAGATTTTGAACACAAGGATAGTGTCCGGCTCTGCAAAACAAGTTCCGCATACTACCGTAGAGAGAATAACCTTTGCACAGATCTGCTGACGTATTCCGCAGCGTGACATCACACCACGACCAGGCCTTTATACGAATCGTTTTTACTGTTCCACCTTAGCGCGTTTAGCGACGCGGTTTCCTTGGCACGTCTTATCAAAGCGGAGATCGTGCCCCCTTATTCCGGGATTCTCATCAATACGTACGTGGGTAACCCAACCGCGCCATTGATTACGGCGCTTGGGAGATAAGCGAGTTTTATCAGGCTGGCGGGGGACGCATAGCTTTGTTCCGTCCATATAAGGGATAAGGATCCACCTTTTCACCCACGCCTTTCTTCCTCCTTTTTCTCATCCATTTCCGCACTCGAGCTCCAAATACCAAATCTGCACATCCCTCCTCAACCTTCTCCAGCCATGTCCGGAGCGGGAGGCAAGTGGATGGTTTCCTCCGTCATGAGGGACAAGTCAAAAAGCTGCGGAAGGCCGGATACTTGTCCAGCGACATCGCAAGACTGCCCCCGCCGAGGGGCAGGTCATTCCCACCCCCAGGCCCCATGAGAGGGTGGTGTTCCTCACCCACTTCCTCCGTGGACTAGGTTTTCCACTTCACCCATTTGTCCGGGGGCTCATGTTCTACTACGGCCTAGACTTCCACGATCTGGCTCCGAATTTCATCCTCGATATCTCGGCGTTTATCGTCATGTACGAGGCCTTCCTCTGCATCCAGCCCCACTTCGGCTTATGGCTGAAGACCTTTAATGTCAAGCCGAAGGTAGTGGGCGGCCGCCAAGCGGAGTGCGGAGGTGCCATGGTTGGCAAGATGGCCAAAGTCCTATGGCTCGAGGGCTCCTTTGTGGAGACCATAAAGGTGGCAATCGGGTGGTTCTACATCACCGAGCCGCGCGACTCTCAATGGGCGGCGGCCCCCGAATTCCGATCTGGCCTCCCCACACGGCTCTCATCATGGAAAGAGATGGGCCTGACGTGGGGTAATTCGGAAGAGCTGTCCGGACTCCAAATCTGCGTCTGAAACCTGGTGGACAAGAATCTCAGGCTTGTCAATGTAGTCCAGGTTATGCTCATCCGCCGGATCCTCCCATGCCAACAACGGGCCTTCAAATTGTGGGAGTTCGATCCGGCACAGCACCAAACTCTGAAAAGGCTCTTCGACACTACGTACGAAGATGCCTGGAAGGTGCTGTTCAAGGGCGCCGAGGCTCCCACATCCGCTAACGAAGATCGCGGATTCAGCTCGCAGCGCCAAGCTACCGAGGTAAGCTATTTTACCCTTTACGAGACTCTTGTTTTTTCATAGTTTGACTCTATGCGGGATCTAAAACTCCCTAACCTTTGACAGGACTGGCTGAAGACGTCCGGACAGATTAACTGTCCGGCCCCCTTGCCAGAAGACCCAGCGGACGCCCGATTGACGGGGCTGCTGGCTCCGGCACCTCATTTGGTGTCGGAGAAGAAGGCCAAGAAGAAGGCCACGGGAACTCGAAGGAGCTCCCGGCGCCAGGTGTTGTCGGACTCATCGTCCGACGACTCTGAGGCGGAATCCTCCCCTGAGGACGAGGAGGAGGAAAAAGAAGCCTCTCCCCCAGCGGGGGAGAGAAGAAAAGGAAGGCTGCCCCGACTGGGGAGGCCGGAGGGTCCAAGAAAGGAAGGACCCTTCCTCCGGACTTCTCCACCAACGCCGACAACGACGAGGAGGAGTGGCCAACAAGGGCCAAGCCCCTGGTGAGATCGTAAGTGTCCGGACTCCGGAATAGCTCATGACTTTTATTTGTCGATAGTGTCTTCTAACGCCGAATATAACTGTGTAGCCCGCCTAAGGACGAGCTCGCCGCTTGCCGAAGCGGCTCGGATTCGTCGGATGTGAATAGCACTTCACTTCCGACCGCCTCCTCTCCTCGTGACGCAGCATTTACACCGCGGTGGAGTACCAAAAGGGGCCCAGCCAGGAGGAGGTGGTCCTGGAGGCTCTGCAAGGCGACCTCCCGGACTCCGGGCGCAAAGGGGGCGAGACCCCAGAGGGCTCTAAGTCCGGTCCTGTGCTGGACTCCGTACCGGAACCTTCAGTGGTTCCGAAGTCCGGCAAGCGGCCCCTTCGTAAGAAGGGCAAGACTGCGACGCAGGTGACCTCCGTCCATCCGAAGGCACCGGATAGCTTGCTGGAGGCGCTTAACGGCGCCTCCATCGACGAGGAGCACCGCACTGTTATGAGTGTGGTGATCCAGAAAGTTCAGTCCGCTAAGACCGGCCGATCGAAGCCTGTATCAGCCTTTCTAATGTGCTTTGAGGTAAGTTTAGAATATGTAAAAATATTACCGCATAGACAAGAGCCCCGATGCTTAGTTCGGTGTTCGGAAAGAAAAGCCGGACCGAGGATCTAAAAAGATATACGCAGGAGTCTAACATAAGTATGTCAATATGGGAATGCAGTTGTGTCTTGACTGTCAGACCGACTACGGAGGTCAATGCATTGAAGCAGAGCCTCGAGCGGTCCGAGAATCCAGCTCGACCTTGCCAAGAAGCAGCTCGAGGACAAGGAAGGTAAGTAATACCTTATTAAAGAAAGACCTTATAGAAAGGATTTGGTTGCAAAATGACAGGACTAACATGGGTATTGTAGGGGCCACGAACGAGGTGGCGACCTCGAAGGAAGCGGTGTCCACGAATCGAAAGCAAAGCGGCCGCGAGCGCACCGAGCGAGAGAAGCAGGAGGCGCGGTGGCGGAGGTGCGGCAAGAGCCTGTGCTCTCGTGGAAAAACACGAGAGTTTGGAGCATGACTCAAAGACTCGAGAGTCCGAGCTTGCCTCGGCTCTTGAGAGTGCCAAAGCCGCTAAGGCCGAAGCCCAAAAAGCCCTCCAAGAAATTGAAGCATTAAAGAAGATAGCGGCGGGTAAGGCATTCTTTATGCAAAGCAGGCATGTGAAAGTGAATTACCTATTACTTACCCGAATCCGAGCTCTCCAAGCATTCGCAGATCTGCCCGTGAGTGTATGCGATGTCGCGTTCTACCGCGACAAGGAGGGGAGCTCAACGGAAAAGGTGTGCTGGTCTCAGTATGCTGTGGCCGGACATCCGGTGCCCCTAAGCGACCAGCTGAAGCAGCCGGTCGAGCTCCACAAGGTCATCGAACATGCCATGAAGGGCCTCATAATTCGGCTATGGCCATTGGAAGCCATGCCTGGGAGCTACTTCGGGCTAGTGCGGCGGCTGGTGGACGCATGTCCATGGATTGAAGTCATCAAGCGCTCCGCTCGCATTGAAGGTGCCCGTCGGGCCCTTACCCGTGCTAAAGTGCACTGGGGCAAGCTGGATGCTGAGAAGCATGTGACAGACGGGCCACCGAAGGGCAAGGAGCATCGCAAGCCCGAAATGTACTATGAGGGCGTCATGAAGGGCGCCCGCCTTATAGCGGGTGAATGCTCCAAAGATGTAATTTTTGAATAGACTCACATTTGTTATCCTCACGCTGAAAACTTGTTCATATGCGCTAAGCAACGCTTGTGAATTTAAAATATTACCTTCGTGGGCCGTTTATCAAATTTGAGAGATGGCAAGTCGTTGGCTTCAAATTTCATGCCACGCAGTCTTTGGGGTGTTCGGGATAAACTTGAGCGCTCTTGTTCCCATTCTTGGGTCCTTCGAGGAGGC
Organism: Aegilops bicornis; assembly: GCA_021605145.1. NCBI lineage: Eukaryota > Viridiplantae > Streptophyta > Magnoliopsida > Poales > Poaceae > Aegilops > Aegilops bicornis. Next base: position 394,613,127 of record CM038673.1, on the reverse strand, counting down.
GCTCAACGCAACGAACAAGGCAACCGGACTTATAGTGCTTGAACACTCTCACTTAGCCATAGAATTCTATAATTTTAAATTTCGGCGAAGCCCCTAGTATTCGGAAGACCGAGTTCGGGGCACTATCCACGCCTTGGCCGGACAATGCCGACTCCTCGCTCTAAGCGGCATAAGTCTTTAGGGACCCGAAAAAACCTCTTGAACAGCAACCAGCTCTCGCCCTATCATGACGGTCAGTTTTAGCTTTCTCCACTGAGGTGCTCAACCCAGCTCAACCGGGGCACAATCGCAGTGGTTCTCCCAGCGCTACCTTAGCCGATATAACGGAACGTAAGGTACCAAAACATGGGAGTCGGGCAAACCCAACTATTGACCCAAGACATGATTCAGAGCCGATGCATATAATGCTATAAGTTCGGGGTGCCGCACTTGTGAAAGTGTTCGGACTTATCACACCATATTTTTGGGGTACTTAAGCCCTCGGTGTATTGGCCGCACCAAAGTGTACGGTGCAACATGTCATGAATGAACATATATATAGACAAAGAAAGGAGTGCAATAATAGGCAAAAGCTATGTATTGTTTATTCAAAAGGTAATCGCAATGAAAGCGTAACGATACAAATAGTGCGATAAGCAAGGGATGGGACTATTTAACATGTCCCCCTCCGTGGGTAAGCTGCGGATGGTATGTAAAATAGGTATAATGCTCGTAGTAGAGACCACACGGACACTCGACGTAGCTTTACGCTTCCTGGCTGTTGCATCGTGGAGTTCGGCAATTCTAGTCTTGGAGACGGGGCTTCGGAAAACGGAGTCACGAAAGTAAGAGAAAAGAAGAAAGAAAAGAATGACACAATCGGAGCCCCGGTGCGGTTGAGCCGCATTCGGGCATGTCGTGGTCGTGCCCCTCCCCTTATGCCCATGGTATCTCCAGAGCGTAGTTATGTACGCGTAGTACTGGCTTAGCAATTTCGCGAGGGCTAGGGTTGGGGCCGGATTGCTACGCGTGCTCGGATCGTGCCAGGCGGTCTTGTTGTAGGTTACTCCGGGCGCGCTTGGCGGTGTCCGGACGTTTAATAGCCGGACTCGAGAAATGTCGTGAGAGGCTGCTTTGCACCTCCGCCGCGAGGGCTACCGTATGCTCCTCCGTTCGGAGAGAGCGTTCGGTGTTTCCATTGACCGTGATTACTCCTCGAGGGCCTGGCATCTTGAGCTTGAGGTATGCATAGTGCGGCACCGCATTGAACTTCGCAAATGCGGTTCGTCCAAGCAAAGGCGTGATAGCCACTACGGAACGGGACTATGTCAAGATTAACTCTTCGCTTTGGAAGTTATCCGGGATCCAAGACCACTTCGAGTGTAATCGAGCTCGCATAATTGGCCTCTACACGGTATGACGCCTTTAAAGGTCGCTCTTTGTGGGTTTAATCCTTGAGGGGTCTATGCCCATTTTGCGCATTGTATCCCGATAGAGCAGGTTCAGTTGCTACCGCCGTCCATCAGGACTCTAGTGAGGTGAAATCCGTCAATGATTGGGTCAAGAACCAATGCAGCAAATCCGCCATGGCGGATGCTAGTGGGGTGGTCCCTTCGATCAAAGTTGATCGGGCAGGAGGACCATGGGTTGAACTTTGGGGCGACTGGCTCCATCGCATATACGTCCCTTAGCGCACGCTTCCGGTCCCTTTTGGGTATGTGGGTTGCGTATATCATGTTCACCGTCTGCACTTGTGGGGGGAAACCCCTCTGTCCTCTATTGTTCAATGGCGGGGCTCCTCCTCGTCATCTCTATGCAGCCCTTGTCATTGAGTTCGCATTTAACTTGCCTGCTTGTTTGAAGACCCAACAATCCCTGTTGGTGTGGTTGGCTGGTTTTCGGGTGCCATGTACTTGGCACGAGCGATCGAAAGTATTCGGTCCAGATTGGACGGGCCCTGAGTATTTCTTTTGAACGGATTTTTCCGCTGACCGGGTTTAGAGCCTATGAATCCGGCATTGACTGCCGTATCTTTAGCATTATCGCCGTTAATGTGGCGCTTGTGCTTGTTGTGACGCGACCTGCCATTGCTGTCCTTGGTATCCGAACTACCAGGGTCTTTGGTCAAGTTGTTACTATGAGCTAGCCAGCTGTCCTCTCCTGCGCAAAAGCGGGTCATGAGTGTTGTGAGGGCTGTCATGGATTTCGGCTTTTCCTGTCCTAGGTGCCGGGCAAGCCACTCGTCGCGGATGTTATGTTTGAAGGCTGCAAGGGCCTCTCGCATCCGGACGATCAACGATTTGATTTTTTCTTGGTTAGGAACCATGTCCGTAATTGTCGACCGATTCTTCCGGCTGCTGAATTATGTGGCTGAGGTCATCGGCGTTCGTGGTCGCACATATGTGCCCTAGAAGTTATCAAGGAATGCGGCTTCCAGGTCTTCCCAACAACCAATTGATTCTGCTGGCAAGCTGTTAAGCCAATGCCGAGCTGGTCCTTTAAGCTTGAGCGGGAGGTATTTGATGGCATGTAGATCATCACCACGGGCCATGTGGATATGGAGGAGGTAGTCCTCGATCCAAACCGCAGGATCTGTTGTGCCATCGTACGATTCAATGTTCACGGGTTTGAAACCCTCGGGGATTTGATGATCCATCACTTCTTCTGTGAAGCATAGTGGGTGTGCGGCGCCTCTGTATTGGGCTATATCACGACGCAGCTCAAATGAGCTTTGTCTACTGTGTTCGGCCCGGCCGAGTTCTTGTATCCGCATGACGGTTATCATCACGTGTCGTGGGCGCCCACGCCGATCCATAGATCTATCTTGTTTGCCTTGCCTTGTCCTCCAATATGTCTCGCAGGTGCAGCGCGTTTCCCGATGCCTTGGTCGAGCGGCGCCCGGGTGCGGCTTGAATGGAGGGTCTAGAGGCCTCTGTCATGCCACGGGGTGGCCGGTCGGCCGCATCATGCTCTAGTGATGTAGGTTTGGGTGCTACTTCCTCTAATTGGGGTAGCAGCCTGCGTTTTGGGTATCTCTTGGAGGGGCGTTCGAGTTCGTACTCTTCGGCTGCGAGGACTTCAGTCCATCTGTCAGCTAGCAAGTCTTGGTCAGCTCTAAGCTGTTGCTGCTTTTTCTTGAGGCTGCTTGCCGTGGCCATAAGCCCGCGTTTGAAACGCCTCCTGCTCGGCGGGATCCTCGGGCACGACAAATTGCTGCCATCGAGGCTTGCCTCATCTTCGGAGGGAGGCATATAATTATCGTCCTCCACCTCCATGTCTGCCGCTCTATCATGAGGGCTGGCTTCTCCCTCCTCCTGTGCTGGAGGAGGTTGTGTTCGGCACTGTCCGGGGTGTTATTATCTCCCGTGCCGGAATCACCGTTTTTGCTGTGGCAGGATTTAGAGTGGCGCCGCTGACGCCGGTGCTTGGGCTGTTTCTTGGAGGGGTCATCCTCCGTTGATCCATCGCCGTTCCCATCTTTTAGGATGTCCACCATGTATATGTCGTATGACGAGGTGGCCTTCCAAAGCGTGCCAGAGGCGCTGGTTCTTGGTCGTCTCAAAGATCGCCGCCCATACCGTCGATGTCTTCGTAGTCAAGTCGAGCATGTCGGTTAAATCATCGACAGTGGCTACAAAGTGGGTGGTGGGTGGGCGTTGAATTTCTTCGTCGTCCGCATCCCAACCTTCCTGACCGTAGTCCGGCCAGGGATCTCCTGATAAAGAGAGAGACTTTAGTGAATTCAGGATGTCGCCAAAGGGCGAGTGCTGAAAGATGTCCGCGGCAGTGAACTCCATAACCGGCGCCCAATCAAATTCGATTGGCAGGGGCACGGAGGGTTTGGAGTCCGGAGAGGAGTCCGGCACCTTGGAGTCACGGTCTTCGCAAAGGACAGGGATGGAGTTCGGCTCAATCGCCGTAGAGATCGTAGCCCCCGAGGCGGTGTCCAACCACTCGTCCTAGAACGGCGGATCCAGGACACTGTTCGGCGGCAGAGCTAGATCGCGCCCATCGAGACAGTGTGGCGCGCTTGGCTGTGGCTCGAATCCGTTGAAGATCAAGTCTCCGCGGATGTCGGCCGTGTAGTTCAAACTCCCAAATCTGACCTGATGGCTGGGGCGAAGCTTCGATCTGCTCCATATGGCCAAGTGAGTTGGCCCGCATGATGTGAAGCCGCTGAATCTGAAGATCTGTCCGGGAGAAAAGTCCCACCCTGGACCGGCGTCGTTGTTGATGATCGAAGGAGCCATCGGGCCTAAGGATGACGACATTGCAGGAACTCTCAATGAAAGCACCAATGTCGGCGTCAAAAACGGCGGATCTCGGGTAGGGGGTCCCGAACTGTGCGTCTAGGCGGATGGTAAGAGGAGACAAGGGACACGATGTTTTTACCCAGGTTCGGGCCCTCTCAATGGAGGTAAAACCCTACTCCTGCTTGATTAATATTGATGATATGGGTAGTACAAGAGTGGATCTACCACGAGATCAGAGAGGCTAAACCCTAGAAGCTAGCCTATGTTATGATTGTTGTTCGTCCTACGGACTAAAACCCTTCGGTTTATATAGACACCGGATAGGGTTAGGGTTACACAGAGTCGGTTACAATGGTAGGAAATCTACATATCCGTATCACCAAGCTTGCCTTCCACACCAAGGAAAGTCCCATCCGGACACGGGACGAAGTCTTCAATCTTGTATCTTCATAGTCCAGGAGTCCGGCCAACGGTGATAGTTCGGCTATCCGGACACCCCTTAATCCAGGACTACCTGAAACATCTTCCTGAGCTGCGCTACTTTCCGCTTCAAGAGGCAGTACTTCATCAAGTTCTACTTTCCTCCCACTTACTTCTTTCGAGAGAAACTCTTTCTCCAGAAAGGACCCATTCTTGGCAACAAAGATCTTGCCTTCGGATCTGAGGTAGAAGGTATACCCAATGGTTTCCTTAGGGTATCCTATGAAGACGCATTTTTCCGACTTGGGTTCGAGCTTTTCAGGTTGCAGTTTCTTGACATAAGCATCGCATCCCCAAACTTTTAGAAACGACAGGTTAGGTTTCTTCCCAAACCATAATTCATACGGTGTCGTCTCAACAGATTTCGACGGAGCCCTATTTAAAGTGAATGCGGAAGTCTCTAAAGCATAGCCTGAAAATGAGAGCGGTAGATCGGTAAGAGACATCATAGATCGCACCATATCCAATAGAGTGCGATTACGATGTTCGGACACACCATTACGCTGAGGTGTTCCAGGCGGCGTGAGTTGTGAAACGATTCCACATTTTCTTAAGTGTGTGCCAAATTCGTGACTTAAATATTCCCCTCCACGATCTGATCGTAAGAACTTTATTTTTCTGTCACGTTGATTTTCGACCTCACTCTGAAATTCCTTGAACCTTTCAAAGGTCTCAGACTTGTGTTTCATGAACTAGACATACTCATATCTACTCAAGTCATCAGTGAGGGTTAGAACATAATGATAGCCACCGCGTGCCTCAACGCTCGTTGGACCGCACACATCAGTATGTATGATTTCCAATAAGTTGGTTGCTCGCTCCATTGTTCCGGAGAACGGAGTCTTGGTCATTTTACCCATGAGGCATGGTTCGCACGTGTCAAATGATTCGTAATCAAGAGACTCCAAAAGTCCATCTGCATGGAGCTTCTTCACGCGTTTGACACCAATGTGACCAAGGCGGCAGTGCCACAAGTGTGACACTCAAAAAAAAATTTGTTTGGTTTTCAACAAAAACCTTGTTGGTTTTGAAGAAGGTCATTTAAACCCTTCCAAAACTCTCTCTCTCAAAATTTTCCCCCTTTGGCAAAGGATTTTATTTTGGCATCTTCTTCAACTCTGGTGTTTGGTTATTAAAAACCTTTCTTCTGATTCTCCCCCTTCTCAAATTTTTGAGATTTATTTTCTTTTAAAAGAAAACCCTAGGAGTTTTGGGTCTTCTCTTATATTGAAACCACCCATGGTTTTACCATGCCTCATGTGGTAAATCTTCCCAAAACCCCTCCTTCTACTTTGGGGCAATCCAAATATTCTGTCCCAACAAGTCCAACTCATTTTTGGATTTTATTTCATTTATTTCTTTCCCCCAAAACAATTATGTCCATTGTTTTGAGCCTAGGTAATTTGCAAAGCAAGTACCTAATTGACTTTGAGTTTTAATCTCAAACCAACTACTCTGGATAGTCCCTAGCACCCACAACCTAGAACCATCAAGATCCACTCTTCTTCTTTTCAAAATTTTCAAGTTTCAGCTTCTGCAAGTTTGGACCAGATTTGTCAAATTTGGTGAAATTCATATCTCCTCTTCTCCAAAATTCCACCAAAATTCAGGCAACCCCAGTTGCAATGAGAGTCCACTCCACCAAAAATCAGCTCAAGGAAAAATCCCCACATGCCAAAATCATTACATCGAACACCGGCCTGCCTTTGTTACTTTGCACTTTCAGAGAAATTCAGAGATTCAATGTCGTTTATTCGTCAGAGATAAGTCACCTGTCAATAGTGCGCCCTGGCGCATTGCGCACGGCCTCTCCTCCCTGGCCAGATCACCGCACGCCACCTTGGACGGATGCAGGCGTCGATGGCGGCGAGCCTCGCCGGTGTTGGCGGTTTCTGCGGTGGCTGCACCACCCGTGGCGACCAGCGAGGGCCCGAGCCAGCTCGCCACGCCACCCGTCGCCGCCCATCGTTCCCTGGCCCTCCGCGTGGCTCATGCACGCCAGCGCACCCCCGTTGCACCGTCACCGTGGCCGGCAAGCACAGGGCATGCCCTCTGCCGCCGACGGGCCGTGCCGCCCCGTTCCGTCGAACACCCCCCAAAGCTTCTAATCCTAGCGTGTTTAGTGCCTAAATGGAGCCAATAGACCTCCATGATGACGCTCAACCGCTAAACCACCCCGACCAAGCCCTGCGCCGCCGTAACCTTTGCCGGAGAAATCCGTTCACGGCCATCACCTCGGATCGCCTATAGAAAGGGGCCCCGAGCTCGCCCTCGAGCACGCACCATCCCTGCACCTCACCAACACTCCGCCAGGCCACTAGGAGGACCTCGAGGAGGTCTCCTCCCCCAACTCCGGCCGCCTCGTTCCGCCTCGGCCTCCACCTTGATTCACTTCGGTGAGGCCGTCTCCGGCACCCAAACCTCACAAGACTCCTCGAGCGCCCAGTAGTCTAACCCCCACTTCAATTTGCCCTTCGCAGCACTCTCCGGCGAGATCCAACCCCTCCTGAATCGCCGTCCGCCGGAGCAAGGGCCGCCGTTGACATGGTGCTCGCCGGCGACCACCACCACCACCCACCGACGCGGAATGATGCACCGAGCACGGAGGTACCACCCGATCCCCTTGCCTCGCCGTGGATCGCCGTCGGCGACCACCGCAGCCCTCGGGCGCCGACGAGCTCCGTCTCCCCCTTTTAAATTTTCAAACCTGACGGGTGGGACCCGCCTGTCAGTCTCTCATTTTTATTAAACGAACGGTTTTCTGAAAGCGTATTCGGCAAAATGCGCTTTCGGTTTGAATCGTTTTGGACTTTTTCGCTTAGCACCACAGGAAGGTTACATTTCATTACAGAGAGGTCCTTGGACCAAAACGCTTATAACTTTTAAACAGAAAAGGATTTTTGAGTGGTTCCTTTTCTGCCATCTTCAAAATTTTGTCTAGTTTTTTATCAGATTTATTTGAAAACTATTTGGTATATTTTTATACACCTCACGGTATTTACGATAGCGCGTGTATTTTTGTATAACGTAGATACCGAAAGAGGTGACGGAACCGCAAACTTCACCGAGCTAGGCCCCGACTACTCCGAACCAGGCAAGCATGTTTGAACCTTTGATATGATGAGTGTCTTGGCATGTTTGCATTAAGTAGTTCCATGGCATGTTTTTGAAGCATCTCGATGAAGGTTATATTACATGCAAAGTTGAGGCAAGTGAATTTCGATAATCCATAAGTTGTTGGATATGAGTTGCATGGCCATGAGATGGCATGAGAATGGGTAAGATGGCAGTGTTGTAGCATGCCAGCCTTATGCCAAACCGTTTGACCCAGTGTCAACATGAATCGGTCCAATTCCCATCTGTTTCCCTCCCTGTACTACCACATGTTTTTCCGCAAGGAAATATGGCTTAGTAGGTTGCAAACCTCTTTCTGGTACACACCAAATCGAGAGGCCGGGATGAGAGCTCCATGGCCCTGGATTAAAGCCTATAATCCGGTCAGGGGGCATGGGTGTTTCCGGTTGGGACTGAGAGGGGCACCCTTAGAGCTGCAGATATAAATTTGATCCCATGCTATTCGAGATTGTGATCTCCCCGTCTCAAAGTTTTTGTTGAACGCTGCCTATGGTGATTCCTGGCATAGTGATGTGGGATGGGTGTGTACTGGTTAGCTGTGTTTTCCTCCGAAATACCGTAAACGGAACTAGTCCTTCGTGACTACGGAAATCCGTTGGCTGTGGATAATTTTAGTACAAACTCTGCAGAGTCAATAATCCTTGAAATCATCTTATCCATGTCCAAGTGTTGTGTTCATCTTATCTTGTCAAGTGTCAGTCTCAGTGACAGAAACTCCTGAGAACCACATGAGTGTTAAATGTTTATTTCCTGTGGATGGGCTAACCCATTTATTACCACGTGTTGAATATTTTCCTGTGAGCACTACTTCTTGCAAGTTAACCGATATGAAAAATGAATTTTTAAGCCCTTTCTGCGATGTCGCTCAAACGTCCGTCTGCGGCATTGTTATTATTTACTTTTGTTATAAGCCCTTTCTGCGATGTCGCTCAGACGTCCGACTGCGGCATTGTCATTATTTACTTTTGTTATAAGCCTTTTTGCGATGTCGCTCAGACGTCCGACTGCGGCATTGTTATTATTTACTTTTGTTATAAGCCCTTTCTGCGATGTCGCTCAGACGTCCGACTGCGGCATTGTTATTATTTACTTTTGTTATAAGCCCTTTCTGTGATGTCGCTCAGACGTCCGACTGCGGCATTGTTATTATTTACTTTCAACATAAGCCCTTTCTGCGATGTCGCTCCGACGTCCGACTGCGGCATTGTTGTCATTTACTTTTAATATACGCCCTTTACGTGATGTCGCCCGACGTCCGATCGCGGGCACGCATGTCTTTTATTTTCAATATAAGCCCTTTATGTGGTGTCGCTCAGACGCCCGACTGTGGCATGATTTATTTATTTTTTCACCCTTCGAGGCGTCGCTTCAGACACCCGATCGGTTTTCAGTTATTTTTACTATCACCTGACTTCCTTCTTGCTATTAATGTTGTGTTACTTCCTCTATTGGATGTACATTACTTATTGCTCATAACGCATTCATGCATGCATTTGTTATATCTTATGTCCGAACTGTCTTGCGAGTACTTTCAAAGTGCTCACCTAGCTTGTTGATTTGGCCAGATGCTAACAAAGGCGATCTCATGGATGAAGAGTTCGATAGCGAGTCCGACGCCTAGAGGAATCCCAGTCAGTCTCGTGCGACCCTGGATTAGTCACTGTGTTATATCCGCTTCCGCTACCCAAATAAATTCATCGAGCCTCACCTCGACGCTCGATGAGCCGCCAGTGTAGGAGTCATATTATCCACTCCACTGTGTTATTCCACCACCACTTTACCTCGAGTCAGTAGTATGCCACCACTCCTTTGTGTCATATCCGCCATTATGTATAATTATTAGCGTGCTTGTAATAAATGGTTGAGCACCCCAGCTCGACCCTGTAATATATTCTAATACTACTGGCTTATTGTATCAAGGTTTTGTCTACGGTCGGGAGGATTTTTTTCTCTTAATCGGACTTCAAAAGGTCGGTTTCTCAATAAACATTTTTATTGGAAAACCGGTCGTGACAAGCTTGGTACCAGAGCCAGTGCTGATCAGAGGAAGCCACTAGGTGTGATCGCTAATCGGTTATTAGCATTATAGAGCTTATTATTTATTTACGCAATGTAGTCATTTTCTCGGCAACAAGATAAATTTATGACCTGACCACTCAGAAATTTGGCCTACTTTTGTAGATGGCTGGCAACGACTGCGAGTCACAAATGTTCGCCAACATACCTGATGGGTTCGTCAAGCTTCTCTCCTTCATCGTCCAAGTCGCGATGGGGCCATCTCAGGCGCCCGATCTTCACACTATCTCAGCACAAGGTCAACGACAGTCTAACCATGCACCAGGCCGCGGTGCAATTCAAGGGAGGGCGTATTGAGCTACGCCGTTTCCGGTTCTTGGGAAGAGCCATGCCTACGGAGAAGCATGCGATGCAGATGGCAGCCCGTGAGGCGATAGCTCATCTCAGGGATGTCCTTCCTTCGATGAAGACCCATCGTTACCGCTACCTTCCATGTCACGTGCCATACACCTGTCACTACGTGTTCTCTTGCCCCAGAGGAGAACCAGACGAGGCTTTTGAGATGCTTATCGAGTATCTTCGGGCTCTGGAGGCAGCCTTGACGGCTACTGGTGGGCGACCTTGCGGCTGCCCGCATGGACTCGATCCATGGTGTGCCGCCAACAGTGAGGGAGCTCACAAGACCGCACCGCCACTGACTTTCGTCTCGTCATCGGCATCTTTTGCACCTACTACTCTCGCCGCTACTCGCCGCCTGCCTACCACTGAGGAGTTCAACCAAGTCATCGCGCCTACTCCAGTTTGTTCTGCACCACCCCTTGCACCCGCTCATGTTCGTATTGTCCCACATAGGGCGCCCGCTCCACCAACTCAGCGCAGCACTTCACGTCTGGAGCCTATTAACGAGGAGGAGGTTGAGTCCCTAGCTTCACTACGCCTCACCCTCGGCAGGCCAAGGGAAATCCTTACCATCTCCGACTAGTACGCTTAGCTGCCATGCGATGTGCCGACTTGTACTATATGTTTATATGTACATAGGCTGTGAGAAGTAGCTTGTTTGCGCATCATGTAGGAACTGGAGGAGTGCACTAGCCTAAATAACATGTCAGGTATATGTACGCATATCCTGAGTGATGTATTGTATAATTACTGCTATGCGTGTAAGATATGTAATGAGCAGTCCTTCTCCAGCATAAGCGTTTATTTTCTGGAAAAATGTTGGAGCATTTAAGACTTTTTCCGTCTTCATGAATTTATTGACTTTTGCGACTCAATTTCTTTTCTTATGAGTTTTACAAAATATATCCCCATAGTGAATAATGTCTCGTCCTTGGACGCGCTCCATGCCAACTCCGTCAGAGGAAAATTATGGCACACAACCAAGCAACAATTTCACACAGGGCAGTCAAGTCAACAGATGTTGAAACAAAGCACTTTCCCAAATGTGCCGTCTTTATGAGCAAAGTCAGCAACAACATCAGGAAATGATGAACTAAGTCATCAATATGGGAAATCATCGTGGACAGTATCAGCAGCAATCAAAGTTATCTGAGCTACAGAAGACGCGTCCCCAAACATTTTCTCACACTGACAAACCTCTTGAAGCCGAGGACTGGCTTCGAGACATGGAAAGAAAATTAATTATTGCCCAGTGTTCAGATCTTGAGAAAGTGCTATATGCACCACACTATCTCACTGGAGCAGCCGCATCGTGGTGGGAAAATTTCCTACACATGCACCCCAACGAAAATAATATAACACAGGAGGAGTTCAAAGAAGGTTTTCGTGGGGCACATATTCCTAAGAGTCTTATGAAGATCAAAAAGGGAGAATTTGATGACCTCAAGCAAAGAACAATGACGGTGTCAGAATACAACAGTCAGTTTACTCTGTTGTCTCGCTACGCCAACGAGGAGCGTATGTCTGAAAGCAAGAAGATGGAAAAATTCCTAGACGGTCTGACGCCCGCACTTAAATGCCAACTGGTTGTGCACACCTTCCCAGATTTTAAAACGCTGGTGGATAAGGCCATTACCTTGGAAAATGAGAGACGCAGCTTGGAAGATTTCCGCAAGCGAAAAAGGGACCAGACTAATCATGCCCGCAACCACCGCAGCAAGAAGACAGATTTTCGTAAAGGTTGGACACCCAAACCCGCGACAAACGCCTCACGTCCAATCAAGAATTTCCATGCAAGGGACAAGGAGTTCGCATACCGCCCAAGCGTTACTTGCTACGCTTGTGGAGAAGAAGGGCACTATGCCAAGCAAGGCCCCAAGCCAAGGAACTTCGACCCCAAAGCCGAACAACGGAGGCAATAATTGGCGCCAAAGCGCAACAATTTCAACCCAAATAACAACCACGGGAAGGGTCATCCGAACCACGTGACCAAAGAGGAAGCACAGAATGCCCCGGATATCATACTGCACGCGTTTCACATCAACACAATACGCCATGGTTTTGTTTGATTCGAGCTTCTCACTCATTCATTTCAAAAGTTTTGCCTTGCAAAATAATTTTCGATGCTTCCCTTGGAAAAATCTATGATCATCAAGTCCCACAGGATTAAGCAAGTTACGGAGTTATTGCCAAGGTGTGGTTATTGAGTTTGAAGGGTTGAAGTTTCACGCCAATCTTATTGTGTTGGAAATAAAGGACTGGATGTCATCTTAGGGATGGATTGGTTAACCACCAACAAAGGTTTTATTGACTGCTTCAACCGGACCGTGATTCTCACCCACCACCACGGGAAGACAATAAAAGTTTCAGCCAAAGAAAGAAAAATATCCCGGCAACCAAGATTGAACAAGGTGGATATTTCTGAATTAAGCAAAGTTCCAGTAGTGTGTGAATTTCCAGACGTATTTCCCGAAGAACTACCAGGCATGCCACCAGATCGAGAGATAGAATTCAGCATTGAGCTAGCACCCGGAACCGCCCCCATATACAGAATGGCACCATCCGAATTGGTAGAACTGAAGAAGCAAATAAAAGAATTATTGGACAAAGGATATATACGAGCCAGCTCCTCACCTTGGGGTTCACAAATTTTATTTGCCAAAAAGAAGGATGGAACTCTGAGATTGTGTATAGACTATCGAGCGCTTAACATGGTCACAATCAAGAACGAATACCCGATGCCACAGATAAATGATTTATTTGATCAGCTCGCTCAGGCCAAGGTGTTCTCAAAAATTGATTTGAGGTCGGGATACCATCAATTAAAGGTATGAACAGAAGATATTCCCAAGACGGCATTCACCTCCAGATACGGATTATATGAGTTCACCGTAATGCCATTTGGACTCACGAACGCCCCCGCATATTTTGTTCACCTCATGAACAAAGTATTTATGAAGTTTATGGACAAGTTTGTTGTGGTATTTATCGACGATATTCTAATATACTCCAAGACACTAGAAGAGCACGCTGAACATCTCCGAATTGTACTAGGGAACTCAGAAACATCAATTGTACGCAAAATTCAACAAGTGTGAATTTTGGCTAAGGCAAGTAGGTTTTCCGGGCCACGTCTTGACCCAAGAAGGTATTGCCGTCAGAGACAGGAAAAAGTCAAGGCCGTGCCAGATTTGGAAACCACCAGCCAGTAATAGTGGACGTCTGAAGTTTCTTGGGAATGGCAGGATACTACCGAAGATTTATTGAAGGATTCTCCACCATAGCAAAGCCAATAACGCAGCTACTCAAGAAAGACAAGAAGTTTGAATGGACGGAAGCTTGCGAGAAAAGTTTCCAAGATTTAAAAAGGAAATTAACGACAGCACCAGTGTTAATTGTGCCAAACATACACAAGAATTTTGAAGTGTATTGTGGCGCATCCCGGAAGGGCCTCGGATGCGTGTTGATGCAAGAAGGCAAGGTAGTCGCATATGTCTCCAGACAACTTCGCAAGCATGAGGAGAATTATCCTACTCATGACCTGGAGTTAGCGGCGATTATTCATGCACTCAAGGAATGGAGACACTTTTACTTGAAATCATTGTGAAATATACACGGACCATAAGAGCCTCAAGTATATTTTCACACAACCAGAACTGAATTCTGACAACGGCGCTTGGTTGGAATTAGTGAAGGATTATGATGTTGGAATCCACTACCATCCGGGAAAAGCAAATGTAGTGGCAGATGCTTTAAGTCGAAACCCAAGACGAACAACGACAGCCTACCAAACACGAGACCTGAATTTGGCGGGGAGTTTGCTAAGCTCAACTTGATGGTGGTCACCCAAGGCGGTGTGTCAAATTTAGAAATACAGCCTACCCCGATAGGAAAGGTTAAAGAGGCTCCAGCATGGTCACCCCAAAGCATTGAAGGCATTAAACGGAAAGTGAGTTTGGGCAAGGCCTCAGAATTCGTTATCGATGAACAAGGAATATTGTGGTACGGAGATAGACTCTGCGTACCAAATATCAAGGACCTTAAACAGCAGATCTTAGCTGAAGGCCACACCACCCCGTATTCAATACATCCTGGAGGGACAAAAATGTACAAGGATATTCAGGAAAAATTTTGGTGACACGGTCTAAAAAGGGACATAGCCACGTTCATCGCATGTTGTGACTCTTGTCAACGCATCAAGGCCGAGCACCAGAAACCGGCCGGACTTTTACAGCCAAATAAAATACCCGAGTGGAAATGGGATGAGATTGGAATGGATTTTATTGTTGGGCTACCTCGGTCCGCGACACGGAAATAATGCCATATGGGTCATCACCGATAGATCGACTAAAGTAGCACACTTCATCCCGTGAAGACAAACCACACCACTCGTAAGCTTGCGGGCTTTATCTCTCCCGTATCGCTCGCTTACATGGAGTCCCAAAGACAATAATATCGCATGAGGCACTCAATTTATCTCTCGATTTTGGGATCACTTACAACAAGCTCACGGGAACTCAAGCGGCGTTTAGTACCGCATACCACCCCGGTGATGGACAAACTGAGCAGCGTAAACCAAATTCTAGAAGACATGCTAAGAGCATGTGTCCTCACCTATGGAACCAGTTGGGAAGAAAGCTTACCATACGCAGAGTTCACATACAACAACAGTTATCAAGCCAGCCTGCAAATGGCACCATTTGAGGCTCTGTACGGGCGGAGATGTCGTACCCCGCTAAATTGGTCAGAAACCGGAGACAGCCATATCTTCGCCCGGACATGCTCAAGGAGGCTGAAGATAAAGTTAAGGTGATTAGGGATCGACTCAAGACAGCCCAAAGTCGACAGAAGAGTTATTACGATCAAAAACATCGGGGAGTCAATTTTGAACCGGTTGAGTTTGTGTACCTACGAGTATCTCCTATGAGGGGCCTACAACGATTCAAGATTAAAGGGAAGCTAGCACCAAGATTCATTGGACCATTCTGCATAGTGGCACGGAGAGGCACGGTAGCCTACCAGCTGGACTTACCCGAAGATTTATCTGACGTCCACGACGTGTTCCACGTCTCGCAGTTGAGGAAGTGCGTGAGCAACCCAGAGAAGGAGGTACCCCATGAAAACATCGACGTGCAGCCAGATCTCACATATCGGGAGCATCCAATAAAAATCTTGGAGGAGTCTGAAAGGAGGACACGACAGAAAACCATCAAGTTTTTCAGAGTTCAGTGGAGCAATCACACCGAGAGTGAAGCCACTTGGGAAAGGGAGGATTTTCTTCGGACAGAGCACCCACATTTATTTGAGGATCAGCCGAAATCTCGGGGACGAGATTTTTCCTAAGGGGGTAGGTGTTGTGACACTCAAAAACATTTTGTTTGGTTTTCAACAAAAACCTTGTTGGTTTTGAAGAAGGTCATTTAAACCCTTCCAAAAATCTCTCTCTCAAAATTTTCCCCCTTTGGCAAAGGATTTTATTTCGGCATCTTCTTAAACTCTAGTGTTTGGTTATTAAAAACCTTTCTTCTGATTCTCCCCCTTCT
Source organism: Aegilops bicornis (assembly GCA_021605145.1). Taxonomy (NCBI): domain Eukaryota; kingdom Viridiplantae; phylum Streptophyta; class Magnoliopsida; order Poales; family Poaceae; genus Aegilops; species Aegilops bicornis. The sequence continues at coordinate 394,597,322 of CM038673.1, read as the reverse complement.
CAAATTTTTGAGATTTATTTTCTTTTAAAAGAAAACCCTAGGAGTTTTGGGTCTTCTCTTATATTGAAACCACCCATGGTTTTACCATGCCTCGTGTGGTAAATCTTCCCAAAACCCCTCCTTCTACTTTGGGGCAATCCAAATATTCTGTCCCAACAAGTCCAACTCATTTTTTGGATTTTATTTCATTTATTTCTTTCCCCAAAACAATTATGTCCATTGTTTTGAGCCTAGGTAATTTGCAAAGCAAGTACCTAATTGACTTTGAGTTTTAATCTCAAACCAACTACTCTGGATAGTCCCTAGCACCCACAACCTAGAACCATCAACATCCACTCTTCTTCTTTTCAAAATTTTCAAGTTTCAAACACGCAAGTTTGGACCAGATTTGTCAAATTTGGTGAAATTCATACCTCCTCTTCTCCAAAAATTCCACCAAAATTCAGGCAACCCCCAGTTGCAATGAGAGTCCACAACACCAAAAATCAGCTCAAGGAAAAATCCCCACATGCCAAAATCATTCTGTCGAACACCTGGCCTGCACTGTTACTTTGCACTTTCAGAGAAATTCAGAGATTCAGTGTCGTTTCTTCGTCAGAGATCAGTCACCTGTCAACAGTACGCCCTGGCGCGTTGCGCACGGCCTCTCCTCCATGGCCAGAGCGCCGCACGCCAGCTTGGACGGATGCAGGCGTCGGTGGCGGCGAGCCTCGCCGGCGTTGGCGGTTTCTGCGGTGGCTGCGCCACCCGTGGCGGCCAGCAAGGGCCCGAGCCAGCTCGCCACGCCACCCGTCGCCGCCCATCGTTCCCTGGCCCTCCGCGTGGCTCATGCACGCCAGTGCACCCCCGTTGCACCGTCGCCGTGGCCGGCAAGCACAGGGCATGCCCTCTGCCGCCGACGGGCCCGCGCCGCCCCGTTCCGTCGAACACCCCCAAAGCTTCTAATCCTAGCGCGTTTAGTGCCTAAATGGAGCCAGTAGACCTCCACGATGACGCTCAACCGCTAAACCACCCCGACCAAGCCCCGCGCCGCTGTAACCTTCGCCAGAGAAATCCGTTCACGGCCATCACCTCGGATCGCCTATAAAAAGGGGCCCCGAGCTCGCCCTCGAGCACGCACCATCCCTGCACCTCACCAACACTCCGCCAGGCCACTAGGAGGACCTCGAGGAGGTCTCCTCCCCCAACTCCGGCCGCCTCGTTCCGCCTCGGCCTCCACCTCGATTCACTCCGGTGAGGCCGTCTCCGGCACCCAAACCTCGTCAGCACTCCCCTCGAGCGCCCAGTAGTCTAACCCCCACTTCAATTTGCCCTTCGCAACACTCTCCGGCGAGATCCAACCCCTCCCGAGTCGCCGTCCGCCGGAGCAAGGGCCGCCATCGACGTGGTGCTCGCCGGCGACCACCACCACCACCCACCGACGCGGAATGATGCACTGAGCACGGAGGTACCACCCGATCCCCTTGCCTCGCCGTGGATCACCTTGGCGACCACTGCATGACCCTCGGGCGTGAAACTCCGTCTCCCCCTTTTAAATTTTCAAACCTGACGGGTGGGACCCGCCTGTCAGTCTCTCATTTTTATTAAACGAACCATTTTCTAAAAGTGTATTCTGGCAAAATGCGCTTTCCAGTTTGAATCGTTTTCTGGACTTTTCTGCTTAGCACCCTGGGAAGTTTCTGTTTCATTACAGAGAGGTCCTTGAACCAAAACGCTTATAACTTTTAAACAGAAAAGGATTTTTGAGTGATTCCTTTTCTGCCATCTTCAAAATTTTGTCTAGTTTTTTATCAGATTTATTTGAAAAATATTTGGTATATTTCTATACACCTCATGGTATTTACGATAGCGCTTGTATTTTTGTATACCGTAGATACCGAAGGAGGTGACGGAACCGCAAACTTCACCGAGCTAGGCCTCGACTACTCCGAACCAGGCAAGCATGTTTGAACCTTTGATATGATGAGTGTCTTGGCATGTTTGCATTAAGTAGTTCCATGGCATGTTTTTGAAGCATCTCGATGAAGGTTATATTACATGCAAAGTTGAGGCAAGTGAATTTCGATAATCCATAAGTTGTTGGATATGAGTTGCATGGCCATGAGATGGCATGAGAATGGGTAAGATGGCAGTGTTGTAGCATGCGGTCTTATGCCAAACCGTTTGACCCAGTGTCAACATGAATCGGTCCAATTCCCATCTGTTTCCCTCCCTGTACTACCACATGTTTTTCCGCAAGGAAATATGGCTTAGTAGGTTGCAAACCGCTTTCTGGTACACACCAAATCGAGAGGCCGGGATGAGGGTTCCATGGCCCTGGATTAAAGCATATCATCCGGTCAGGGGGCATGGGTGTTTCCGGTTGGGACCAAGAGGGGGGCACCCCTTAGAGCGCGCATATATAAATTTGATCCCATGCTATTCGAGATTGTGATCTCCCCGTCTCAAAGTTTTTATTGAACGCTGCCTAGGGTGATTCCTGGCATCGTGAGGTGGGATGGGTGTGTACTGGTTAGCTGTGTTTTCCTCCGAAATACCGTAAACGGAACTAGTCCTTCGTGACTACGGAAATCCGTTGGCTGTGGATAATTTAGTACAAACTCTGCAGAGTCAATAATCCTTGAAATCATCTTATCCATGTCCAAGTGTTGTGTTCATCTTATCTTGCCAAGTGTCAGTCTCGGTGACAGAAACTCCTGAGAACCACATGAGTGTTATATGTTTATTTCCTGTGGATGGGCTAACCCGTTTATTACCACGTGTTGAATATTTTCCTATGATATGAAAAATGAATTTTTAAGCCCTTTCTGCGATGTCGCTCAGACGTCCGACTGCGGCATTGTCATTATTTACTTTTGTTATAAGCCCTTTCTGCGATGTAGCTCAGACGTTCAACTGCGGCATTGTTATTATTTACTTTTGTTATAAGCCCTTTCTGCGATGTCGCTCAAACGTCCGACTGCGGCATTGTTATTATTTACTTTTGTTATAAGCCCTTTCTGCGATGTCGCTCAGACGTCCGACTGCGGCATTGTTATTATTTACTTTCAATATAAGCCCTTTCTGCGATGTCGCTCCGACGTCCGACTGCGGCATTGTTGTCATTTACTTTTAATATACGCCCTTTCTGTGATGTCACCCCACGTCCGACTGTTGCACGCATGTCTTTTATTTTCAATATAAGCCCTTTATGTGGTGTCGCTCAGACGCCCGACTGTGGCATGATTTATTTATTTGTTCACCCTTCGAGGCGTCGCTTCAGACACCCGATCGGTTTTCAGTTATTTTTACTATCACCTGACTTCCTTCTTGCTATTAATGTTGTGTTACTTCCTCTGTTGGATGTACATTACTTATTGCTCGTGACGCATTCATGCATGCATTTGTTATATCTTATGTCCGAACTGTCTTGCGAGTACTTTCAAAGTACTCACCTGGCTTGTTGATTTGGCCAGATGCTGACAAAGGCGATCTCATGGATGAAGAGTTCGATAGCGAGTCCGACGCCTAGAGGAATCCCAGTCAATCTCGTGCGGCCCCTGGATTAGTCATTGTGTTATATCCGCTTCGGCTACCCAAATAAATTCATCGAGCCTCACCTCGACGCTCGATGAGCCGCCAGTGTAGGAGTCATATTATCCACTCCACTGTGTTATTCCACCACCACTTTACCTCGAGTCAGTAGTATGCCACCACTCCATTGTGTCATATCCGCCATTATGTATAATTATTGGCGTGCTTGTAATAAATGGTTGAGCACCCCAGCTCGACCCTGTAATATATTCTAATACTACTGGCTTATTGTATCAAGGTTTTGTCTACCAGTCAGGAGGATTTTTCCTCTTAACTGGACTCAATAGGTCGGTTTCTCAATAAACATTTTTATTGGAAAACCGGTCGTGACAACAAGTATGTGGGACTATCATTATCAACCTTACATCTTTTGGTATTCACACTATGAATATGTGTAACATCACGTTCGAGATTCATTAAGAATAAACCATTGACCAGCAGGGCATTACCATAAAACATATCTCTCATATAAATAGAACAACCATTATTCTCGGATTGAAATGAGTAGCCATCTCGTATTAAACGAGATCCAAATACAATGTTCATGCTCAAAGCTGGCACTAAATAACAATTATTGAGGTTTAAAACTAATCCCGTAGATAAATGTAGAGGTAGCGTGCCGACGGCGATCACATCGACCTTGGAACCATTCCCGACGCGCATCGTCACCTCGTCTTTTCGCCGATCTCCGCTTATTCCGCAGCTCTGCTTTTGAGTTACAAATATGAGCAACATAGCGGTATCAAATACCCAGGAGCTACTACGAGCACTGGTAAGATACACATCAATTACATGTATATCACATATACCTTTGGTGTTGCCGGCCTTCTTGTCCGCTAAGTACTTGGGGCAGTTCCGCTTCCAGTGACCACTTCCCTTGCAATAAAACACTGGAGTCTCACGCTTGGGTCCATTCTTTGGTTTCTTCACGGCAGCTTGCTTGCCGGGCTGCACCTCCTTGCCGTCTTTCTTGAAACCCTTAGTCCCCTTGCCCTTCTTGAACTTAGTGATTTTATTCACCATCAACACTTGATGTTCCTTTTTGATTTCCACCTCCGCTGATTTCAGCATTGAATATACTTCAGGAATGGTTTTCTCCATCCCTGCATATTGAAGTTCATCACAATGCTCTTGTAGCTCGGTGGAATCGACTGAAGGATTACATCCATCAAGGCGTCATCCGGGAGATTAACTCCCAGCTGAGACAAGCGGTTGTGCAACCCAGACATTTTGAGTATGTGCTCGCTGACGGAACTATTTTCCTCCCTCTTACAACTATAGAACTTGTCGGAGACTTCATATCTCTCGACCCGAGCATGAGCTTGGAAAACCATTCTCAACTCTTGGAACATCTCATATGCTCCGTGCTGCTTGAAACGTTTTTGGAGCCCCGGTTCTAAGCTGTAAAGCATGCCGCACTGAACCAGTGAGTAATCATCAATACGCGACTGCCAAGCATTCATAACGTCTTGGTTCGCTGGGGGTGGTGCTTCACCTAACGGTGCTTCAAGGACATATGCTTTCTTGGCAGCTATGAGGATGATCCTCAAGTTCCAGACCCAGTCCGTATAGTTGCTACCATCGTCTTTCAGCTTGGTTTTCTCTAGGAACGCGTTGAAGTTGAGGTTGACATGAGCGTTGGCCGTTTGATCTACAAGACATTTTTGCATAAGTTTTAGACTAAGTTCATGATAATTAAGTTCATCTAATCAAATTATTTAATGAACTCCCACTCGCACGGACATCCCTCTAGTCATCTAAGTGATACATGATCCGAGTCAACTAGGCCGTGTCCGATCATCACGTGAGACGGACTAGTCATCATCGGTGAACATCTTCATGTTCATCGTATCTTCTATACGACTCATGTTCGACCTTTCGGTCTTCCGTGTTCCGAGGCCATGTCTGTACATGCTAGACTCGTCAAGTCAACCTAAGTGTACTGCGTGTGTAAATCTGGCTTACACCCGTTGTATTCGAACGTTAGAATCTATCACACCCGACCATCACGTGGTGCTTCGAAACAACAAACCTTCACAATGGTGCATAGTTAGGGGGAACACTTTCTTCAAATTATTATGAGGGATCATCTTATTTATGCTACCGTCGTTCTAAGCAAATAAGATGAAAAAACATGATAAACATCACATGCAATCAAATAGTGACATGATATGGCCAATATCATTTTGCTTCTTTTGATCTCCATCTTCGGGGCGCCATGATCATCATCGTCACCGGCATGACACCATGATCTCCATCATCGTGTCTTCATGAAGTTGTCTCGCCAACTATTACTTCTACTATTATGGCTAACGGTTTAGCAATAAAGTAAAGTAATTACATGGCGTTATTCATTGACACGCAGGTCATACAATAAATTAAGACAACTCCTATGGCTCCTGCCGGTTGTCATATTCATCGGCATGCAAGTCGTGATTCCTATTACAAGAACATGATCAATCTCATACATCACATACATATCATTCATCACATCCTTTTGGCCATATCACATCACACGGCATATGCTGCAAAAACAAGTTAGACGTCCTCTAATTGTTGTTGCAAAAAATTTACGTGGCTGCTATAGGTTTCTAGCAAGAACGTTTCTTACCTACGCCAAAACCACAACGTGATATGCCAATTTCTGTTTACCCTTCATAAGGTCCCTTTTCATCAAATCCGATCCGACTAAAGTGGGAGAGACAGACACCCGCTAGCCACCTTATGCAACTAGTGCATGTCAGTCGGTGGAACCTGTCTCACATAAGTGTACGTGTAAGGTAGGTCCGGGCCGCTTCATCCCACGATGCCGCCGAATCAAGATAAAACTAGTAATGGCAAGTAAATTGACAATATCGACGCCCACAACAAACTTGTGTTCTACTCGTGCATAGAAACTACGCATAGACCTAGCTCATGATGCCACTGTTGGGGATCATAGCAGAAATTTAAAATTTTCTACGCATCACCAAGATCAATCTATGGAGTAATCTAGCAACGAGAGAGAGAGGAGTGCATCTACATACCCTTGTAGATCGCGAGCGGAAGCGTTCAAGAGAACGGGGTTGATGGAGTCGTACTCGTCGTGATCCAAATCACCGATGATCCTAGCGCCGAACGGACAGCACCTCCGCGTTCAACACACGTACGGAGCGGAGACGTCTCCCGCGCCTTGATCCAGCAAGGAGGAGGGAGAGGTTGAGGAAGAGAGCTCCAATAGCAGCACGACGGCGTGGTGGTGATGGAGTGGCAGTACTCCGGCAGGGCTTCGCCAAGCTCTTAACGGAGGAGGAGAGGTGTTGGGGAGGGGAGGGGCTGCGCCTTGGATGTGGTGCTGCAGCCCTCCCCTCGCCCCTCTATTTATAGGGGAAAGGGGAAAGGGGGCCGGCCCCTCTAGATGAGATCTAGAGGGGGGCGGCGGCCAAGGGGGAGGGGGCTTGCCCCCCAAGCAAGGGGGGGCGCCCCCTTTAGGGTTCCCCAAACCCTAGCCGCATGGGCCCTAGGGGGAATGGCACCCAGCCCACTTAGGGGATGGTTCCCTTCCACCTACAGCCCATAAGGCCCTCCGGGGCAGGTGGACCCTCCCGGTGGACCCCCGGAACCCCTCCGGTGGCCCCGGTACAATACCGGTATGCCCCCAAACTTTTCCGGTGACCGTATCACAACTTCCCATATATAAATCTTCACCTCCAGACCATTCTGGAACTCCTCGTGACGTCTGGGATCTCATCCGGGACCCCGAACAACATTCAGTAATCACATACATATCTTCCTTATAACCCTAGCGTCATCGAACCTTAAGTGTGTAGACCCTACGGGTTCGGGAATCACGCAGACATGACCGAGGCAGCTCTGCGGCCAATAACCAACAGCGGGTTCTGGATACCCATGTTGGCTCCCACATGTTCCACGATGATCTCATCGGATGAACCACGATGTTGAGGATTCAAGTAATCCCGTATACAATTCCCTTTGTCAATCGGTACGTTACTTGCCCGAGATTCGATCGTCGGTATCCCAATACCTCGTTCAATCTCGTTACGCAAATCACTTTACTCGTTCCATAATGCATGATCCGTGACCAACCACTTGGTCACATTGAGCTCATTATGATGATGCATTACCGAGTGGGCCCGTAGATACCTCTCCGTCATCTTGAGTGACAAATCCGGTCTCGATCCGTGCCAACCCTACGAGACACTTTCGGAGATACGTAGTGTACCTTTATAGCCACCCGATTACGTTGTGACGTTTGGTACACCCAAAGCACTCCCTACGGTATCCGGGAGTTGCCGATCTCATGGTCTAAGGAAATGATACTTGACATTAGAAAAGCTCTAGCAAGCGAACTACGATCTTGTGCTATGCTTAGGATTGGGTCTTGTCCATCACATCATTCTCCCAATGATGTGATCCCGTTATCAATGACATCAAATGACCAGGTCGAGAAACCGTAACCATCCATTGATCAACGAGCTAGTCAACTAGAGGCTCACTAGGGACATGTTGTGGTCTATGTATTCACACATGTATTACGATTTCCGGATAACACAATTATAGCATGAACAATAGACAATTATCATGAACAAGGAAATATAATAATAATCATTTTATTATTGCCTCTAGGGCATATTTCCAACATCTGGCCCGAGCGGCTTGGGGATGATGCAGCCCGAGGGCGCCCCCAGCAAGGTAAGCTAAAGACTTAAGCAAAAGGGATACATGCCACAGGGACGGACCCATGTGACCTGGGAATAATGCAGCCCGAGGGGCGCTCCCAGCTTAAACGAACTTGGAAGATGTCACCTGGTTCTGTAGACGAAGTAGAGTTGGTGCAGCTGAAGCCGTGCGTTGAAGGGATGGCTCCTCATGAGCCACCGGGACCCTGAGCCTCGGGAGGCTCTGGAGGCTCTGGAGGTTCCCTGAAGACCGTCTCCATTTCCTCCAGGACGGCGTGGAACCTGGCCTCCTGAGCCACCAGGACTTGCCGCATGTTGCGCTGATAGGCCGGCGCCACGCTCGGCAAGCCGAAAGGCGTGCGAACGTAGCTGTGTGGTGGGCCCTCACAGCTGCCCACACGCGATGGGCAGAAACACTCCTGAGATGCGGCCCTGTTTATCCCTGGGACATCGACGTAGACACGCAGCCCGGCATCCTCGCCTGGATGGGGAGTTGCACCTTATGAGCGGCTATGGCCACGCATGGCTCTTGCTTCTTGCAGTTCCTGGGTGGTCTTGGTGATGAACTCCTGGGTGGTGGGCACTCCTTGCCCTGTGCTCTCCTGAGGAAAGTGTGACATGAAGCATGCTTCCAAGTGGTGCCCAAGCGCCTCCCTCGTGAGGTTGGCAAGGTCTGAGGCTCTCCAGGAGAGAGCCCCCGAGTCCTGCCTAAGGAGGGCGCCGAGTGCGCTTTCCTATGCGATGGAGGGAGGCGCCCCTGGAGCAGGCGCTGATCCTGACGAGACTCCTAACGCGGCGCCATCTTCTTGGGGTCCTGCGCGGTGCGGCAGCTTCTTCTTGAGGATGGTCTCTGGAGGGCCTTCACTTCTGCTGTCAGGGTTGTCGATTTCTGTGGCTTGGAAGGCGCGCTCAAGGGAGCACACCACATCCCTCTCTTCACATGGGACCGTGATGATTCCCCCGCTTCCTGGCATCTTGAGAACGTTGTAGCCGTGGTGAGTGACTGCCATGAACTTGGCCAGGGCTGGGTACCCAAGGATGGCATTGTACGGCGGGCGGATGTGCGCGACGTCGAAGTCAATGAGCTCAGTGCGGTAGTTCTTGCGCTCCCCGAAGGTGACAGGCAGGCGGACTTTCCCTATCGGTGTGGTGGAACCGTCAGTCACTCCTGAGAAAGGCTTGGTCGGCTGGAGCTGCTCATAGGGCACTTGGAGATTGTCGAACATGTCGACGGATAGGACGTTGAGCCCTGCGCCGTCGTCGATGAGAGTCTTGGTGACTTGCACATTGCTGATGACTGGGGAGCACAGCATAGGGAGTGCGCCAGCGGTGCCTGCGCACTTGAGCTGGTCTGCCGAGTTGAAGGTGATGGCGCATTGGGACCACCTGAGTGGGCGCGTGCCCTCGAGCTTGGGGAGCACTGCGTTTACCTCGTGAGCGAACTGTTTGAAGATGTGCTGAGAGGCTGGGGCCTGAGCGCCGCCCAAGATGCAAGCGATTGCACGTGGCTCCTGGAAGCCCCCATCCCCCTCGTCCTGGTGGTGGTCGTCGTTCCTCCTTGGTGGCGGCAACGGGGGAAGACCGGCGTTGCCCTGGGGGCGATCCTCACGAGGCGGGTCCCTCCAGGCACCCTCGTGAGGTTGGTCCTGCCAGCAGTCCTCATGAGGCCGATCGCGTCACTCCTGGCGTGGGCCACGGTCGTACCAGCGTCCGCCTCCACGTCCTCCTCCGCAGTCGTAGCCCCGGTCATTGCACTCGGGGCGTCGACCGTAGTGTCCTTCTCATATGGCTCTGAGCTCTTGGCAGTCGCTGGTGCTGTGGGTGTTCAGGTTGTGGAAGGCGCAGAATGGTCGGCCATTCTTGGACGACTCAGGCTGATCTCTGCCTCTCTTGGTGTCGGGCTCCGCTGCGAGCACTATTGCTTCTTTGTGCTTCACGTCCTTGGCTTTGGCCTTCTTCTCCTCCACTACCGCAAATGGCAGCTCAAGGAGAGAGAGGCGCCCCTCCTCAGCTCTTGCGCACTTGGTCGCCAGGTTGAACAGCTCCTGAGATGTGCAAAGCTCCTCGTGGATAGCGAGCTCTTCCTTCATCTTGACGTCACGGACGCCACCTGAGAACACGGAGATGATGGCTTCGTCCGTGACATTGGGGATCTTGAGGCGGGTGTTGTTGAAGCGTTGGATGTACTTTTGGAGGGTTTCTCCTGGCTATTGCTTGATGTGGCGTAGATCGCCCGCGGTTGGTGGGCGGTTGCGAGTGCCCTGGAAGTTGGCGACGAAGCGGTCGCGCATCTCGTCCCAGGAGGAGATCGAGCCGTGTTGCAGGTTCAGGAGCCAGGAGCGGGCCCCATCCTTGAGAGCCATGGGAAACCAGTACGCCATGACTTTTTCGTCGCCGTTGGACGCTACGATGCTCAGCTCATAGAGGTGTAGGAACTCCGCAGGGTCGGCGGTGCCATCGTAGTGAGGAGGCAGGTCTGGCTTGAACTTGCCTGGCCAGGCGATGCTACGCAGCTCGGGGGTGAAGGCGCGGCAGCCGGCCGTGGTCGCCGGGGCCCGCTTCTGAGGTGGAGCTTGGTCTTGGCGAGGTCTGTGCCGCGCCACCGCACGCGGTATGCGGTCTTGACGAGGTGGCGCGGGGAGCGCCGGTGCAGCTTCTCGCGGCCGCGGGATTTCTTGGCAGCTTCTTTCTTCACGCGCGGGCGCCGGGCGCGGTGGATCACGCCGCGGAGGCACGCGCCTTGGTGCCAAGGCACCATCTTGGGGTTGAGGCGGTGGAGGCATGCCATGAGCCCCGTCGCCCGCGGCTAGTTGAGGGGGAGGCAGAGAGTAGGACGGCACCGGAGAGCCCCCTGTGGCACGGACGAGCTCGGCGACGCGGTCGAGCCAATCCTCGTAGAGGTCGTCGACGGGGCGGTAACGTAGGAGCTCGTTCGCCGCGAGGAGCGTGGCACGTGCCTCCATGGGAGCGCGGTGCGCGTGAGATGAAGAACCAGTAGGGGTGAGCGACGGAGTAGCGGTGCGGCCGTCCTGCCGCACCAAAGGATGCAGTGAGGACGCCCGATGCTCGTTCTCCGCCGGGCCAATGGCAGCGTTGGCGACGGGAGACGGAGAACGATGAGGTGGCCCGCCTACGGGAGCCGTCTGAGTGACGCGGGCGGAGAGGGCAGCCCGACGCTCAGCTCGAGCACGGCGAGCATCTGCCATGGAAGCGACGGAGCGATGGAGAAACGAACCGACGGAAGGGGAATCTACGGCGCACCCCTATCTGGCGCGCCAAATGTTAGATGTGGGGTTCCGGCAAACCCTTAAGGTTCGAACACTGGGGTGCGCGCGAAGTCTTTCCCTCCTACCGATCTATTCTCTAGCTCGCTAAGATCTTGCAAACAAACTCGACGAACTTACAACACAGAAAGACACGGGGTTTATACTGGTTCGGGCCACCGATGTGGTGTAATACCCTACTCCAGTGTGGTGGTGGTGGATTGCCTCTTGGGCTGATGATGAACAGTACAAGGGAAGAACAGCCTCCTGAGGTTGAGGTGTTCTTGTGCGTATGAACTTGTGGCGTGAGGGTTTGATCTCTCTGTTCTCGACCCCCCTACCTACTGTGGTGGCTAGTCCTATTTATAGAGGCCCTGGTCCTCTTCCCAAATATCGAGCGGGAAGGGAGCCAACAACGGCGGGCAAATTTGAAGGGGGACAGCTAGTACAAGCTATCTTGACAAAAGCGGTCTTCGCCTGCGAAAAGCTCTAGGGTGACGCCGTCTTGGGCTCCATGATGACCTCCGCCTTGCCGCCCTCCTAGTCTTGGTCTCATTGCACCAATGTGGAAACCTTTGCCTGATGCCTTGGTACTCTTCGCCTGCGCTTGCCTCCTTGGCACCAAAGAGGAAATGGGGACGCTGCGCACACTGGAGCCCGCCTGGCACCCACCTGGCACTGTTCGTCATGGCTCACGTCACGAGAGCCTCGCGAGGTTTTCCCCGCCTTGATATCCCCGCTCCTTGTGAGCCTGCCTGGCTAGGCCACTCCAGAGGAGGTCTTGCGTCATCCGCCTCACGAGGCTTGGACCCTCGCGAGGGTCTTGGATGCCTTGTTGATGAAGATGGGCTGACTCTTTGCTTAGCCACGTTGTGGGCAGCAGGCGAGTCTGGGGACCCCCGTTCCCAGAATGCCGACAGCTCTCGCCCCTCCCATGCCATGGAGACCAAGGACCAGAGGGGAAACCCTTCTCCCATCTAGGGAAAAGGTCAAGGAAGAAGAACAAGAAGGGGGGGGCCTCTCCCCCTCTCTTCCGGTGGCGCCGGAACACCGCGGGGGCCATCATCATCACCGCCATCTACACCAACAACTTCACCGCCATCATCACCAACTCTTCCCCCCTCTATGCAGCGGTGTAAACCCTCTTTTACCCGTTGTAATCTCTACTTAAACATGGTGCTCAACGCTATATATTATTTCCCAATGATGTATGGCTATCCTATGATTTTTTAGTAGATCCGTTTTGTCCTATGGGTTAATTGATGATCGTGATTGGTTTGAGTTGCATGTTTTATTATTGGTGTTGTCCTATGGTGCTCTCCGTGTCGCGCAAGCGCGAGGGATACCCGTTGTAGGGTGTTGCAATACATTCATGATTCACTTATAGTGGGTTGTGTGACTGACTGAAACACAAACCTGAGTAAGGGGGTTGTTGCGTATGGGATAAAGAGGACTTGATGCTTTAATGCTATGGTTGGGTTTTACCTTAATGATCTTTAGTAGTTGCAGATGCTTGCTAGAGTTCCAATCATAAGTGCATATGATCCAAGAAGAGAAAATATGTTAGCTTATGCCTCTCCCTCAAATAAAATTGCAATAATGATTACCGGTCTAGTTATCGATTGCCTAGGGACAAATAACTTTCTCGTGACAAAAAGCTCTTTACTAAAACTAACTTAGTTGTGTCTTCTTCTAAACAGCCCCTAGGTTTTTATTTATGTGCTCTTTACTTTCTTATAAACCTACCAACAACACCTACAAAGTACTTCTAGTTTTATACTTGTTCTAGGTAAAGCGAACGTTAAGCGTGCATAGAGTTGTATCGGTGGTCGATAGAACTTGAGGGAATATTTGTTCTACCTTTAGCTCCTCGTTGGGTTCGATACTCTTACTTATCGAAAGAGGCTACAATTGATCCCCTATACTTGTGGGTTATCATGAGCCTCAACACTCATCGTATCGCATACATCAATATGTATTATTTCCAGTAAGTCAGTTGCTTGCTCCATTGTTCCGGAGAACGGAGTCTTAGCCATCTTGCCCATTGTCGGTGTCAAAACCGGCGGATCTCGGGTAGGGGGTCCCGAACTGTGCGTCTAGGGCGGATGGTAATAGGAGGCGGGGGACACAATGTTTACCCAGGTTCGGGCCCTCTCGATGGAGGTAATACCCTACTTCCTGCTTGATTGATCTTGATGATATGAGTATTACAAGAGTTGATCTACCACGAGATCATAGAGGCTAAACCCTAGAAGCTAGCCTATGATTAAGATTGTTCTCTTTTCTACGGACTAAACCCTCCGGTTTATATAGACACCGGAGGGGGCTAGGGTTACACAGAGTCGGTTACAAGGGAGGAGATCTACATATCTGAATTGCCAAGCTTGCCTTCCACGCAAAGGAGAGTCCCACCCGGACACGGGACGAAGTCTTCAATCTTGTATCTTCATAGTCCAACAATCCGGCTAAAGCATATAGTCTGGCAGTCCGAGGACCCCCTAATCCAGGACTGCCTCAGTAGCCCCTGAACCATGCTTCAATGACGATGAGTGCGGCGTGCAGATTGTCTTCGGCATTGCAAGGCGGTTTATCCCTCCGAATACTCCATAGAAGATTTTGAACACAAGGATCATGTCCGGCTCTGCAAAACAAGTTCCACATACCACTGTAGTGATCATAATATTTCCAAAAATCTAATCTGCTGACAACTTTTCATAGCGTGACATCCTACCGTGGTCCGGTCATTACGAACCGTTTTTCCCAGCCTGCCACTGCACGTGTTGCGAGGCGGTTTTATTGGCACGTCTTGTCGAAGCAGAGATCGGGTTCCCCTTATCGCGGGATTCTCATCAATACGGGTGTGGGTAACCCAATCGTGCCCGCTGGTATGACTCCTCGATTTTAAGCCAGTTCTAGACGGCCGCGCGGAGGACGCTAGATATTCACCCTCTTTATAAAGTGGCCAAGGCCTGTCCTTTTCTTCTTGCGCTCGATCCTTCCCTTCCCCCACCTCAAATTCCAACACCCAAGGCGCAGGCTAAGCGCTTCGGACCTTCAATCATGTCCAGATCCAACATTCAAGGCCGGTGGATGGCCTCCTCCATCACAGAGGAGGACATCAAGAAGCTAAGAGAAGCCAGGTATCTGACCGCCGAAATCTCACACAGGCTGCCTGCTCAAGGGCAGGTCATCCCCACTCCCGCACCCAACGGGAGTGTCGTATTTGTTTCCCACTTCCTCTGAGGGCTAGGTTTTAGTCTTGATCCCTTTGTTAGAGGGCTTATGTTCTATTACTGGCTCGATTTCCATGATCTGGCTCCGGATTCCATCCTTCACATCTTGTCGTTCATCATCGTGTGTGAGGCCTTCCTCCGCATCACCCCACACTTCGGCTTATGGCTCAAGACCTTCAACGTGAAGCCGAAGATGATCGATGGGCGACACGCAGAGTGCGGAGGTGCCATAATAAGCAAAGGTGTCGATGCTCCATGGCCAAAGGGTTCCTTCCCGGAGATGTCCAACTTATAGCTGCCCCCACCTTCCGTTCGGGCCCCCCGCCACAACTGGCGTCGTGGGTCAACAAGGGGCTGGACTGGGGGCCGGTTAATGACATGCTGACACTGCAGAGTCGCATCCGAAATCTCCTCAAGATAGATGTCAGCCTTGTCAAGGTAATGCAAGTCATGCTAGTTCGTCGGGTCCTGCCATGCCAGCATCGACCTCTCCGTATGTGGGAGTTCAACCGGGAAGGACCACGAACTATTCAGCAATTCTTCGGCATGACGCTCGAAGAGATATATGGATTGTTCTCCGGATCACAAATAGAGTGTCCGGACACCACCGAGGATGCGGGTCTGAACTGCAATCGTCCAGATACCCACGTAAGTAATTCCGCGGCCGAACACACTGTCTTTTTATTTATCACAACATCATTCTGAAAAGTCGCTCTTTGACCAGGACTAGATAAAAAAGGCGAAGATGATCAGGTGTTCGGCTACCCTTCCCGAAGGCTCACTGGACCTTGTACTAGCCAGGATGCTTCAGCGTGCACCTTATCAAGCGCCATCAGAGGAAGATAAAGGGAGGAATAAAGAAGCCGAAAGCGTGCCTCACGCATTACTCCTCCAAACCGAGGGAATTAGTGTCTCCGCGAAGGAGGATAGCCGGGGAGAAGAATCTAAAATTCCCTCTCCCCAAGGAAGGAAGAGGACCGCCTCTGAAGATTTGAAAACGAGGGTTTCCAAACGAGGGAAGAAACCTTTGCCATGGGGTCCTGCCCCAGAGGGCATGCTTACCGCACAGTGCCCACAAGGGGATCAGCCCTCCACCGAGCTCTAAGTGAACAAGAGTACTTTTGGTAAATATATCCTGCTTCATCTCCGAGGACAATAACCGAGACGTATGTCTTGCAGTTCGGATCATAGCCCTTCTTGACAGAGTTCGTCTTTGGGGGATCTTCTTCCGGAGATGATGGAGAGCGAAACGCCTCCCCCGGTCTCCCTGCCTCATGAGGCAGACGACCCTGAGGTATCGTCATGGAGGATTTCTCCTGATCCGCCAAGGCCAGAAAGTAACCCTTCGGCCACCCGAAGTCCGGAGTATTCTGCTCCTAAGGAGAGCAACAGAAATAGTCCGGGACTGTCCGGTGCTCGACTGGACGCACTGATGGGTCTTCTGGAGCAAGCGGCTATCTCGGAGGCGCATCATACTTTGATGAGTGCGGTGGTTGAGAGGATTTCATCCGCCAAAAATGGGTTGCATGAAGCTTTTATGAGCCTGCTAAAAGGCTTTGAGGTACGCAAAGTAATATATATATATATATATATATATATTGATGGTACCGCATACGCTAGGTGTGCCCTATGCAGATAGTAGCCCCTGAGACTCTGGTTGCTGTCCAAAGGCGGTGAACAGAGGATCATAGTCCCAGGTAATGATCATGCTGCTTTCATGTGCAAAATTTGAGGGTCCGTGGCTGGCCGACCGGGTGAATTTGCCGAACTGAGGTGGCAACTCGATGCGGCAGATGCCGACATCGTGCTTTTAAACAAGCGGCTTGACGAGGCATAGGGTATGTATTCTCCGGCGGTAAACAGATATTAAGAGGAGCATGATGCTAGTATTTGTAATATGATGTGACTGCAGATGGAGCTGCTGCCGTGGAGACCCTTCGGGCGGAGCTTGCCCGAGCCAAGGAACAAGCCAGGAGAAGCGATGCGGCCGCCCTAAAGGCGGCCGAAGAGTTAAGGGCCGAACAGGCTGCTCATCGCCAGAGCAAAGATAAACTAGCCAAGATGGTTGTTGAGCTGAGGGATGCCGCCGACCGGTATGAGATTCTTGAAAAGGAAAGCCAAGCGAAAGCGGCGGACCTGAAGAAAGCCATGGTAGCAGCCAAGGAAACCTGCTCTAAAATGAGAGCGGCGAAGGAGGAGCTTCGTCAAGCCGGAGATATCACGGCTGGGAAGCCCTTTTTGTTGTGGACGAAGTTCGGAGATCGGAAGTATGCCCCTCTAGATCAATTATGGAGTGCTTTTCAAAGATCAAAAAGATCACGAGGTGGAAAAGTTGTTCTGGTCGCAGTTTAGTGCTCCAACGCGTTCGCTGCTGTTAAATGAGCAAATGGCCGAGTGGGCTGAGCTCCATAGGTTGTCCGAGCTTGCCATGAGGTCTATCGTGGATCATCTTTGGCAGGAAGGACCAAGGCTGAATAGTTATTTTGGTTTAGTGCAACGATTCCTTGGTGTTGTACCGCATATCGACGCTGTAAAGAGGTCGGCGTGCATAGAGGGTGTGCGGATGGCTCTTGCCCGTGTTAAGACATACTGGGCAGAGATGGAGGCCACCGCTATTGCAACCCGGGGTTCGGCCATAGGACAGGTTTCGGCCAAGCACTATTTTGAAGAAGTCCTAGAAGGCGCTCGTTTGATAGAGGCTCAGTGCTCGAAGAGTATCATGTTCGAGTGACATGTATTCCAATTGTAAAAACGATGCTTATTTGGATTATAAAGGCTGTGTTTATACTTTTGCCTGAAAGTATTATGATGCCTCCTGTGCGGCCGCTTATGTATGTATATAACACGAAAGTTTGCAATAGGCCGGTTTTCAGCCCCCACGCATATAATGCGGGGGTGTTCGGAAAAGCGCGTATTCACACTTGATCCAACGTCTTGGTCCATTAAGGAGGTGATGGCGCGGCGAACAAGGCAATCGGACTATATAGCTTTAACACTTTCACTTAGCCATAGGAGTTTGACGGTGGGGCTACTATATAGCCTCGCACGCTCAAGCTCATCCAAATACGGGGCGCATACATACATGACTGGGAAACCGGCCCTTCGTTAATGCGGAGGAATCGCGAAGATTCCGCTGAGTCATCGAGTGGTTGACCAGTCTCTCGCTTTATCATGATAGTCAGTTTTCGGCTTTCTCTACTGAGGTGCTCGTCCAAATGAACCAGGGCACAATCGCAGTAGTTCTCCTGGTGCCACCTTAGCCGATAGAGTAGAACGTAAGGTAGCAAAACACGGGAGCCGGGCAAACCCAACTATTGACCAAAGACATGATTCGGAGCTGATGCATATAAGGCCAAACTCGCGACGCTGAACACTCCCTAAGGTATTCGGTCTTTACAACGCATACTGGGCTGCGTAACGCCCTCGATAATAAGCCCCGAATTTCCAGGTACGTGCATTAGTCTGGCGTGACAAAATGCCAATAACGCCAGCATACCTCTTGGTTATATTGAGTATCCGGAGGGTGTGAAGCAACAAGAGGCGGTAAAAAAGGTTTACGTGGTCTTAATCTAAAAAGAAACCTTTGAGCGGGGCCTGCACGCGTCTGCGCTGTGTCTCCGTTGTGCCGTATCCTGGAAGGGTGTAGCACGATTATCATATGTAAAAGAGAAAAACTCAGGTGAAAGTCCTCATGTGAAAAATTGGTTATTCTTAATAAACCATTAAGATTCAATCTAAATAAGGTCAAGCCGAACTGTAGTTCTTTTTACATGCGGGAAGCCCCTAGCACCACCTATGGGGGTATATCTATCGACCCAATCTCAGGTTTATCTGAGCTGTTACAGCCAGTGGTGCGCCGGACTCGTCTAGCCGTGTCCGCGGTCTTGACGACCGATCTTTTATTCTGGTTGGAGAGGTCGTCCAGTGTTCGACTGCTAAAGCCGCCACACCTTCTTCCGCACGTAAGGAACGCTCTGTGTTTCCGCTAACTGAGATGATGCCACGTGGACTGGGCGTCTTAAGCTTAAGATAAGCATAATGCGGTACTGCGTTGAAACGAGCAAAGGACGTTCTTCCGAGTAGTGCTTGATAGCCGCTTCGGAATGGAGCGATGTCGAAGGTTAACTTTTCACTTCGGAAGTTGTCGGGAGAACCGAATACAACCTCTAGTACTAGAGAGCCCGTGCAACGGGCCTCTGGGCATGGTATTACTCCTTTAAAGGTAGTATTGTTTTGGCTTATTCTTGTCGGGTCTATCCCCATTTTGCGGATTGTGTCCTGATATATCAGATTAAGACTACTGCCGCCGTCCATAAGGACTCGGGTAAGATGGTATCCGTCAATTATTGGGTCTAGCACCAAGGCAGCTGATCCTCCATGCCGGATACTAGTCGGGTGATCCCTGCGATCGAAAGTGATCGGGCAGGCCGACCAAGGGTTGAACTTGGGGGTGACGGGCAGGCTCCACGGCGCATTCGTCTCGGAGTGCACTTTTGCTCCTCCTCTTCGTTACGTGAACCATGTTCACTGTTTTGACCTCTGGTGGGAATTTTTTCTGTCCCCTAGTGTTTTGCTGGTGAGGCGCATCCTCGTCTTCATTTGGTGTCTCCCTCCCCTTGTGTTCGGCGTTTAGCTTGCCGGCCTGCTTGAAGACCCAGCATTCTCTATTGGTGTGATTTGCAGGTTTGTCGGAGCTGCCATGAATCTGACATAATCTGTCTAGAATCTTGTTTAGGCTGGATGCTCCATCTCTGCTGCCTTTGAATGGCTTCTTCCGTTGACTGGGTCGAGGGCCCCTGAATCCGGCGTTTACTGCAATGTTGTCTGGGTTGTCTTCATTGTTTCGACGCTTGCTTTTATTGCGTCGTGGTTTTCCATTGCCATCCCTGACTTCGGATTTGCCTGGGTCGCTGGTGCCGCTACGGGCCAGCCAACTATCTTCGCCCGTGCAAAAGCGGGTCATAAGACTTGTTAGGGCTGCCATTGTCCTCAGTTTTTCCTGGCCGAGGTGTTTGGCAAGCCATTCGTCCCGGACACTGTGTTTGAAAGCCGCTAAGGCTTCAGCGTCTGGGCAGTCGACAATTTGATTCTTCTTAGTGAGGAATCTGTTCCAAAGCTTTCGGGTGACTCTCCGGGCTGTTTAATTATATGACTTAAATCGTCTGCATCCGGAGGTCGGACATAAGTCCCTTGAAAATTATCCCTAAAAGCATCCTCAAGCTCTTCCCAACTTCCAATTGAGTTTTCGGGGAAGCCCTTCAGTCAGTGCCGAGCTGGTCCTTTCAACTTGAGGGGCAAGTATTTGATGGCATGGAGATCATCTCCGTGAGCCATATGGATATGAAGGATAAAGTCCTCAATCCAGACACCAGGGTCTGTCGTTCCGTTGTACGCCTCTATGTTCACGGGTTTGAATCCCTCTGGAAACTCGTGATCCAGCACCTCGTCGGTGGAGCATAGGGGGTGCGCGGCACCCCTGTATTTGGATGAGTCATGGTATTTTGACGGTTGTAGTGCTCGGTTTTGCTTCTGTGCCGGAGCGCGCTTCCTAGATCCGTAGATGGACCTGGTCATACCGGCTTTTTTGTGCAAGTCCTCACATAAATCGTGTGCTGACTTATGTGCGACATCGTTAGCCGCCCTATGGTGGCCACGGGGTGGTCGGTCTGACTGATCGGCCGTTTTATTTTTCGGCTGTATAGGCTCTAAAGCCTCGTCATCAAATTCAGGCAGCAGCTTGCGCTCTGGATAGCTCTTTGTGTGGCGACTGCCACCGTACTTTTCTTCAGTGTCGAGAACTTTGTTCCATCTATTGTTGAGTGTGTTTTGCGCGGCCTTGAGCCTTTGCTTCTGCTTCTTTAGACTCCTCGCGGTGGCAATAAGCCTTCTATGGAGGTTCTCTTGCTCCAAGTACCTTTCCGGGAAGATGTGTGCATCGTCATCCAGACTGTTCTCCTCTCCGGAGACAGGTTGATTAGCTTTATCCTCGGCGTCGCCGTGATCGGACGGTGGCTCCGTACTATGTTCGCCGTCCGCTGGCTCATCCTGCTCAGTCGCTGGGTCCATGTGGTCGTTGTTTCCTCTGGAGTCGACCGGGGTATTATTCTTTCTTGCGTTGTTATCGTTGTTTCTGCCGAGGCGGGATTTGGAGCGGCGCCTACGTCATCGCTTTGGTTGCTTCTCTGCATCCTTCCGTTCCTCGTCATTATTTTATTTGGGGGTGTCCACCATGTATATATCATATGATGAGGTGGCAGTCCAGCGCCCTGTGGGTGGTGGTTCATGTTCTTCTCCTGCATCGTCGTCCATATGGTCGATGTCTTAGGAGCCGAAATCGAGCATGTCGGTTAAGTCGTCGACAACAGCTATTAAGTGGGTGGTGGGTGGGGAACGAATTTCTTCGTCGTCCGCTTCCCACTCAAGCTGGACGCAGTTCGGCCAAGGGCCTCCTGACAAGGAGAGAGACCTTAATGAATTTCGCACATCGCCCAGGGGCGAGTGCTGAAAGATATCCGCGGAGGAAAACTCCATGATCGGCGCCCAATCAGATTCGATGGGCACGAACGCAGTCGGTTCAGAGCCCGTGGCCGGGGACACATCCAAGGATCTGGCAACACAGGTCTCGTCGGAGGTGAAGTCAGTATTCGGCTCTATCACCGCTGAGTGTGAGGCCTCCGTGGCGGGGTCCATCCACCCGTCCTCGGACGGCGCGATCTGCTCCGGATTGAGGGCCAGAGTAGCCACAGGTGTGATCTCCCGAACACCGTCCGACGGCAGAGCTAAGTCATGCTCGTCGTGACTGTGCGGCGCACCTGACATGGGCTCGAATCCGTCAAAGATCAAGTCTCCGCGGATGTCGGCAGTATAGTTTAAGTTTCCAAACCTGACCTGACGGCCAGGGGCGTAGCTCTTGATCTTCTCTAGATGGCCAAGCGAGTTGGCCCGCAGTACGAAGCCGCCGAATACGAAGATCTGTCCGGGGAGAAAAACCTCACCCTGGATCGCATCATTGTCGATGATCGAAGGAGCCATCAAGCCTTATGGTGACGGCCGCAGTGGAACTCTCAATGAAAGCACCAATGTCGGTGTCAAAACCGGCGGATCTCGGGTAGGGGGTCCCGAACTATGCGTCTAGGGCGGATGGTAACAGGAGGCGGGGGACACAATGTTTACCCAGGTTCAGGCCCTCTCTATAGAGGTAATACCCTACTTCCTGCTTGATTGATCTTGATGATATGATTATTATAAAAGTTGATCTACCACGAGATCGTAGAGGCTAAACACTAGAAGCTAGCCTATGATTAAGATTGTTCTCTTTTCTACGGACTAAACCCTCCGGTTTATATAGACGCCGGAGGGGGCTAGGGTTACACAGAGTCGGTTACAAGGGAGGAGATCTACATATCCTAATTGCCAAGCTTTCCTTCTACGCAAAGGAGAGTCCCACCTGGACACGGGACGAAGTCTTCAATCTTGTATCTTCATAGTCCAATAGTCCGGCAGTCCGAGGACCCCCTAATCCAGGACTCCCTCACCCATGAGGCATGGTTTTGCAAGCATCAAGTGATTCATAATCAAGTGATTCCAAAAGCCCATCAGCATGGAGTTTCTTCATGCGCTTTACACAAATATGACCTAAACGGCAGTGCCACAAATAAGTTGCACTATCATTATTAACTTTGCATCTTTTGGCTTCAATATTATGAATGTGTGTATCACTACGATCGAGATTCAATAAACCATTCACCTTGGGTGTATGACCACAGAAGGTTTTATTCATGTAAACAGAATAACAATTATTTATTCTTTGACTTAAATGAATAACCGTATTGCAATAAACATGATCCAATCATATTATGCTCAACGCAAACACCAAATAACATTTATTTTAGGTTCAACAATGAAAGTGCAACTATCCCTAGGTGGTTTTGGTAATTCATAACAACAAATAGCTCATTGAGCTAATGCTATTCCAAGACGAATATTTCAGGAAAGCTCAATGAATGGCATGGCATGGATGATGAAAGTGGATCCCTCAAAATATCAAGGACAAAGGATTGGCTCAAGCCCAAAAGCTCAAGACTCTACATTTTACATTTTAGTGATCCAAGATCACATTGAGTCTATAGGAAAAGCCAATACTATCAAGGAGGGATGAGGTGTTGCTTAATGAGCCTTTTGCTTCATGTGCTTAATGATATGCTCCAAAACCCTCCACTACTTTCTCACATCCACATATGACCTAAACCTAAAGTCAAACTCGGCCCTACCAATTCTTTCTATCCGGCCACCGAAGTTCAAATGTCATAGCCACCGCCACAAACCCTAGGCAAATCAGGTCTCACCGATAGGGATCTCGGTCTCACCGAGATGGGATTGTAATCTCTCTGTTTCCCTTCGTAACGTTTTGGTCTAACCGAAGTGAGCGATCGGTCCCACCGAGATTACAATGTAAACTCTCTGTTTCCCTTTTGTAACTTTTCGGTCTAACCGAAAGAGCAAATCGGTCCCACCGAGTTTACCTGACCAACTCTCTCGTTAGCTGATTACCAAATTTGGTCTCACCGAGTTTGGGTAATCGGTCTCACTGAGATTATGTTATGCCCTAACCCTAACCATATCGGTCCTACCGATTTGCTTGTCAGTCCCACCGAAAACCCTAACGGTCACTAGGTTTACTAAATCGGTTTGACCGAGTTTTATGATTCAGTCCCACCGAGTTTGGTAAATTGTGTGTAACGGTTAGATTTTGTGTGGAGGCTATATATACCCCTCCACCTCCTCTTCATTCGTGGAGAGAGCCATCAGAACAAACCTACACTTCCGACTTACCAGTTCTGAGAGAGAACCACCTACTCATGTGTTGAGGCCAAGATATTCCATTCCTACCATATGAATCTTGATCTCTAGCCTTCCCCAAGTTGCTTTCCACTCAAATCTTCTTTCCACCAGATCCAAATCCTGTGAGAGAGAGTTGAGTGTTGGGGAGACTATCATTTGAAGCACAAGAGCAAGGAGTTCATCATCAACACACCATTTGTTACTTCTTGGAGAGTGGTGTCTCCTAGATTGGCTAGGTGTCACTTGGGAGCCTCAGAGCAAGATTGTGGAGTTGAACCAAGGAGTTTGTAAGGGCAAGGAGATCGCCTACTTCGTGAAGATCTACCGCTAGTGAGGCAAGTCCTTCGTGGGAGGCGGCCATGGTGGGATAGACAAGGTTGCTTCTTCGTGGACCCTTCGTGTGTGGAGCCCTCCGTGGACTCGGCAAGAACCGTTACCCTACGTGGGTTGAAGTCTCCATCAACGTGGATGTGCGATAGCACCACCTATCGGAACCACGACAAAAACATCCGTGTCTCCAATTGCGTTTGAATCCTCCAAACCCTTCCCTTTACATTCTTGCAAGTTGCATGCTTTATTTTCCGCTGCCTATATACTCTTTGCATGCTTGCTTGAATTGTGTGATGATTGCTTGAATTGTTCAAAGATAGCTAAAATCTGCCAAAGTCTAAAATTGGGAAAAGGCATAGCTTTTAATTGGTCAAGTAGTCTAATCACCCCCCCTCTAGACATACTTCAAGGTCCTACAAGTGGTATCAGAGCTTTGGTCTCCATTTGCTTTGATTTCCATAGCTTTTGGTGGTCATAGCCTTGGTTTCACAATCTAGGAGAGTATGGCGTCTAGCGAGGGAAATTATCACCGTAGAGGTCCTTACTTTGATGGAACTAATTTTGCTAGTTGGAAGCATAAGATGAAAATGCATATTCTCGGACATAACCCCGTCGTTTGGGCTATTGTGTGTATTGGCTTGCAAGGTGAATTCTTTGATGGGAGAGAACCGAACCATGAAGCTAGTGCGGAAGAGTTGAAGATGTTTTAATACAACGCTCAAGCTTGTGATATCCTTTTCAATGGATTGTGCCCCGAAGAATTCAACAAAATCAGCCGTCTGGAGAATGCAAAGGAAATTTGGGATACTTTGATTGATATGCATGAAGGTACCGACTCCGTCAAGGAATCCAAGTTGGATGTGCTCCAAAGTCAGCTTGACAAGTTCAAAATGAAGGATGGTGAAGGTGTCCTTTGAAATGTACTCTAGGCTTGCTCTTATCACAAATGAGATTGCCGGCTTAGGAAGTGAAGAGATGACCGACAGATTTATCATCAAGAAGATCCTAAGAGCATTGGATGGAAAATATGATACCGTGTGCACATTGATCCAAATGATGCGAAATTACAAAGATCTCAAGCCAACGGAAGTCATTGGAAGAATTGTTGCTCATGAGATGTCACTCAAGGATAAGGAGGAATTTCACAACAAGTCAAGTGGTGCTTACAAAGCCTCATATGAAGCTCCCACATCATCAAGCGAGAAACAAACCTTCAATGAAGAATTGAGCTTAATGGTGAAGAACTTCAACAAATTCTACAAGAGTAGAAGCAAAGAAAGAAGCTCCAAGTCAAGGTCCTACTATGACAAAAGATCTTCTAGTCGAGAGCGAAATTGCTACAATTGTGGGAGACCCGGACACTATTCCAAAGAGTGTACGGCACCCTACAAAAGAAGAGAAGATTCTCCCAATAGAAGAAGTAGAAGAGAGGAATCACCACCAGGAGAGAGAAGGAGTAGAGATGATCGTTATGAACGAAGACCCTCACGGAGAAGCAAGGATTCGGAAAGGAAAGACAAGTCATCAAAGAGCTACACAAAACGAAGACATCAAGCTCATGTTGGTGAATGAGTATCCGGCTTCGACTCCGACAATCACTCCGACTCCGAATACACTCAAGATGAAGGTGTTGCCGGTTTAGCACTTGTGTCAACCAACTCCTACGACATATTTGAATCACCAAATGAAGGAATTGGAAGATGCTTCATGGACAAAGGTCCTAAGGTAACACACCCCGAGTATGTTGATTTTACTAGTGATGAAGATGACTTGCTAGGTGATGATGATTTACTTGTTGACAACTCTAGTGATGAATACTATGATGAAACGTCAATTAATCATGCTAATCGAGATGAAACGAATGACAATGATAAGGAGAAAATTGAGCGTCTAACTAAAGAACTAAACACTCTTAAGTTAGCTCATGAAACTATCTTTGAAGATCGTCGAGAACCTTTAAGAGCTCATGAGAAGTTACGCTTCGAAAAGCTCAATCTTGAGAAAGAGCATGAGTTCCTAAAAGCGATCAATGATGATCTTCGTAAGAAAAGTTCTTCTTATATTGCCAAGCGTTTACTCTTATCTACTTACATGCCTCAATGAAGGAAATATGCCCTAGAGGCAATAATAAAGTTATTATTTATTTCCTTATATCATGATAAATGTTTATTATTCATGCTAGAATTGTATTAACCGGAAACATAATACATGTGTGAATACATAGACAAACAAATAGTCACTAGTAAGCCTCTACCTAGACTAGCTCATTAATCAAAGATGGTTATGTTTCCTAACCATAGACATGTGTTGTCATTTGATTAATGGGATCACCTCATTAGAAGAATGATGTGATTGACATGACCCATTCCGTTAGCTTAGCACTTGATCGTTTAGTATATTGCTATTGCTTTCTTCATGACTTATACATGTTCCAATAACTATGAGATTATGCAACTCCCGTTTACCGGAGGAACACTTTGGGTACTACCAAACGTCACAACGTAACTGGGTGATTATAAACGAGTACTACAGGTGTCTCCAAAGGTACTTGTTGGGTTGGCGTATTTCGAGATTAGGTTTTGTCACTCCGATTGTCGGAGAGGTATCTCTGGGCCTTCTCGGTAATACACATCACATAAGCCTTGCAAGCATTACAACTAATGAGTTAGTTGTGAGATGATGTATTACTGAAGCGAGTAAAGAGACTTACCGATGCTTGAGATTGAACTAGGTATTGGATACCGTGATCGAATCTCGGGTAAGTAACATACCGATGTGAAGGGAACATAGTATGTTGTTATGAGGTATGACCGATGAAGATCTTAGTAGTAAATGTAGGAACCAATATGGGCATCCATGTCAAGCTTTTGGTTATTGACCGGAGATATGTCTCGGTCATGTCTTCATTATTCTCGATCCGTATTGTCCGGATGCTTAAGGTTTCGATGACAGTTATATTTTGAGTTTATGTTTTTTGATGTACGAAGGTTGTTCGAGTCCGGATATGATCACGGACATGACGAGGAGTCTCGAAATGGTCGAGACACAAAGATTAATATATTGGACGGATATATTTGGACACGGAAAGGTTCGGAGAAGTTTGGAGCTCGGGAGGTTACTGGAACCCCGGGAGGTATATGGGCCTTATTAGGCCCATGTAGGAGGAAGGAGAGAAGGAACAAGGGAGGCGCGCCCCCAAGCCCAATCCGAATTGGGGAGGGGGCGGCCCCCCTTTCCTTTCTCCTTCCCTCTTCCTATTCCTACTACTAGTACTACTTCCTAATACTAGTACTCCTTCCTTCCCTCCAAACAAGATAAGGAAAGGAGAGGGAAACCTACTTGGAGTAGGTTTCCCCTCCTATGGTGCGCCCCTGAGGCCGGCCACCTCCTCCCTCCCTCCTTTATATCACGGGGAGGGGGCACCTAGGACACGAAGTTGATCCTTGAGATCGTTCCTTAGCCGTGTGCAGTGCCCCCTCCACCATATTCCACCTCGGTCATATCGTAGTGGTGCTTAGGCGAAGCCTGCGTCGGTGAAACATCAAGATCGTCCTGCCACGCCGTCGTCTTGTGGAACTCCCTCTCCCGGAGCTTTCTGGATCGAACTGAGGAGGCGTCATCGAGCTGAGCGTGTGCCAAGAACTCGGAGGCGCCGAGTAACGGCGCTGGGATCGGCTGGATCGCGAGGAGAACGATACAACTACTTCCTCTACGTCGTGATCGACTCGGAGGTGCTTAGTAATGGCGCTGGGATCGGCAGGTCGCGAGGAGAACGTCGACTACTTCCTCTACGTTGTGATCGCTTCCGCTTTGGTCTACGAGGGTACGTAGACAACACTCTCCCCTCTCGTTGCTATGCCATCACCATGGTCCTGTGTGTGCGTAGGAAAATTTTTGAAAATTGCTACGTTCCCCAACACTCAAGTCAAGTCTAGTAACAAGAACAAGAAAGATTCTTCTTCTAGTAGTAACAATAACAATTCTAAATCCAATATTGTTGCTTCTAGTAGTTCTCTTGATTCCACTAATGATTCTCTTAGCCAAGTTACACTTGAGCAAGAAAACAGCTTATTGAAGGGAATTATAGAGAAAGGTGTATACAAGAGCCTTGCCGGGAGTAAGCAATTTGAGGAAATTGTGTTGGTTTTGAACGAAAGTTCAATGCCAATGGAGTTGAGTGGGAAGAAGATCAATACCCCAAGACGAAGTTTGTTCCTCAACAAGTGAAGTATGATCCTACTTCCTTCAAGGGAACACAAGCACAAGATGATCTTCCACCACAAGACCACAAGAACAAAGGCAAGGACGAGCTTCAAGAAGAGATTGATGCATTTGAAGAAGCACCTAAGGCCTTGGTCAAGTGGGTTCCAAAGACTACGTCAAGTTCTACTTCATCAAGCACAACTACTACACCAAGGATTCCCATCAAGATGATGTGGATCCCAAGAAGAAGAACTAGAGATTTCTTGAGGGTGACTCCGCCAACATTTTTCACTCATATCATTATGGCAAGGACAAGTGCAATCAACTTCCATATCTTGCACTAGTTCAAGGAGTCACAAACCCTCATGTTGGTAAGGCAAGGGACAAGGTAACCTAATGTGTTCATGGACATCATTTTGTGTGTGCATCAATCTATGTCTATGGATATTCTTGTTTGTTCCTTGTGGGACTAACCCGTGTAGGTATTGAAAGTGCAACTCACTCCAAAGGATTGCTCCAAAAGATCTACATCAACATTGAGCATTCACATCTTCAACACCTACATGAAGTCATCATCGACAAAACCCAAGGTTAGTTTATCCCTCTAAGGGGATCTCACATCTAGGGGGAGCTTAACTCTAAGAATTGAGTCAAAGCAACTCTAATGATGTGAACACATGAATGCTTTATGTAAAAGTGGTAACCCCACTTGAGCTTAAGCGATGAGTATGACCTATGATCAAATGTTCTCATTTGACTCCTAAGTGAATATACTCATATATAGATGACCTAGTCATCGCCAATTGTTTGATAGATGCTAGAATTGGTTGTGCATGCTTTGACACATACTTCATTTGTCATTTTATTGTGTGAGCATGTTGGTTGCATATTTTACTCATTCGAGGACATCCACATGTTGTTTTGATTGTTTGGCCTCTTTTTCTTTGGCCAAGTGGATGGACAAGAATGCCTAAGAACCTTCTCTAGCTATCTATGCTTTTCTTGTCTCAAACTCTATTCATGCTACATCACAAAATTTGATCAAGTCAGATTCGGACCACTCTGTGTGAGGAGCACTCGGAGTCCCTGATTCGTCATAGTCTTAAACTTCCAAAACTTCTTTGTGATTTTCGGTCTGACCGATTCCTCCATTTCGGTCATACCGAGATTACTAAGTCGATCTTGGTTTTCAATCTCGGTGCAACCGATTTTAACTTTTCGGTCACACCGAGTTGCGATGCTTGTTATGAGTTATGCATCTCGGTGCCACCGAGTTGTTCAACTCGGTCACACCGACAGTGTCGGGCTATATATATCACACGGGCAAATTTTGGAAAAATTTCTCCGGAACTCCTCGCCCGCGCATAGCTCGCTCTGCCTACTTGGTCTACGGATTGTTAACTTCGTCGCCAGTCGCTGGTCTCCGCCGCCGTCAACGGAATTCTCCTCCGCCGTTGCCGCTGTAGTGAGTTCACCGCCGAACTAGGGTATGAACTCGATCACAGTGCTATCCTCGTCTGATTCTCAGCACATTGTGTTCATTATGCATCTTGCCACGATTGAAACACTTCTATCCAGTCAAAACAATCCTTAGAATAGGTATGATTCGAAAATTTAGGGTTAGGTTTCCGCCGAAACCATCTCGGACCCACCGAGTTGAAAAACTCGGTCCCACCGATTTGGCTAACGCCATTGCACTTGTAAGTCTCGGTCTGACCGAGAATTACAAATCGGTGTGACCGATTTTAGAACTTTGTGAAACCCTAGCAGTCTCGGTGCCACCAAATTGTGACTCGGTTTGACCGAGTTCACTAGTTTAGGTTCCAAAACTGCTTCGGTATCACTGAGTTTAAAAATCCGTATATCCGAAATGCTTTCTGTGGAAAACTAAAACTAAGTTTTTTGAATCATTCATTTGCAAAAATCTCTGCATTTTGTGATGCTCATCCACTCTACCTCATCTATAACTATTCACAGGTGGTCGATCGATTAAGGCATGTCGGACCAAAGTGACAGCCGAATAGGTCAAGAGCAGATTCACATGAGTGAGGGCACTAGTCCCTCAAGCAGCTCGAGATGAGGGGAGCAGAAGCACTCCCGATGGTGCCCAAGGCTGCCACAAGAACAAGAAAGAAGAAGACCTCAAAGTGCTGAGGATGAAGATTATGTGGCGATTGAGGATGAGGCCAGTTCAAGAAGAAGGTGCTCAAGAAAGAGTCTGACTCAACAAAGATTAAGCACGGAATGAAAATCAAAAGGCCGGCAGGTAGACAACCAATGTCCAAAGCCGAGTCTCCACTCAAGCTTCTTTGGAATTCCAACCCAAAGAACCTGCTTTCTTTGAAGGAAAGAAAAGGAAGGAAAGGGTCAAGAAGACCATGGTCAGAGTGATTGGGAAGCCTTCTATGATGGAGGAAGAGGAAGAAGAAGAGGTTGCTGAGCCTGCACCCAAGGCACAAAAGCTGATGGGTGATGCCATAAAATCAGGGGCTGCAACTTCAAAGCCCAAAGCTGCCCCCAAGCCCAAGAGTGCACCGAAGAGGAATACCAGGAGTATACCAGCAACTGAGAAGACCAAGGCTCAAATGCCTGAGGTTGATGCTGAGGAAGATGAAGAAGGGCAGGTCCTAAGGAAGCTCAAACCCAAGATCCCAGACCACAATGATGCTCATCATGTGGCTGAGAACATGAAGATCAGGAGAGATCAAGGGTTGAGGCTATGGAGAGAGTCTGATCCATATGCCACCAGGAGAAGGACTGCTGTAGATTACAGGTTCCACACCAAGGAGCAGCAGGACTTCTATGAGACCATATTATTGGATAAGAAGCCCATAGTTTGTGATATGAGGTGGGTCTTCTGGACGTACATTCAGGAGAATGAAGAACACTATCACAGGTGTATGACAGCTTCAATGCTTGTGGAGTTGCAGATTTTTTTGGGCGAAGCTCACAAATTGGAATGACGAGCTCATTATGCAATTCTACTCCACAAAGACATTTCTATCCAGATGGCAGGATAGTTTGGATGTCAGAAGGAACGAGATATCAGTCAACCATAGAGGAATGGGCAAGTCTGATCAATGCCCCCAAGGAAGATGAAGATGACTTGGACATTTATGCCAAGAAGAAGATGGGTCACAGCTCAATGTCACACATGTACAAGGAAATACCAGATGATGCACTTGAGTCCTTCAAGTTTGGATCAGTTCATTATCTTCTGTCAGGGCTGCCTACTATCAACTGGATCCTAAGGCACACTCTTTTGCCCAAATCAGGTGACCACAACATGATTAGAGGGCATGCAATCAATTTGCTTCATATTTTTGATGTGCCTCGAAATTCAAAGTCATGAGCCTCATAGTTGAAACTATCAAGAGGACTGACGGACAGAGAAGAGGAGATGTGGATATGCCCCACATTCAGGAGTTGATAAACTCAAAGATGGGCGCGTGGAAGTATCTGTTGGATAAGGAACACATGGTTCTCTATCCTGACTTTGAGGACAATCAAGTTGTCATGACTGAGAATGAACCATCATCAGTGCAAGCGCAAGAGAAGAAGGAGAAAGCAAGAAAAGAGAAGGCTGCCCAGATGCCAACACAAGCAGAGGCATCTGAATACTTTCTGAAGAACAAGCAGGAGCAGCTTGGTTACTTGATAGCATCAACCCTGCGGATTGAGAAGGGGTTGGCCACCCTAACTCAAAACCGGAGAGCACGGAAAGAATCATGGAACAAAAATTCTATGATCTTGATGTCAAGGTAATCGAGATTGATCGGTATGTGGAGCATTGCAGGATGACATCTTGAGGAGAGGAAGGGCAGGACAACGGTGATGCATTTGCCATAGTGCCACGAGCTCAGAGATCAGCTGCAGAGCCAGTTCAAGACACCAGAGTCACTTCTTCAGCTCCAGCTACAGCTCCAGCACAACCAGCTCCAGCACCAACTCCTTCAGCTCCTTCTACATCGACTGAAGCCTTCGTTCTTGGAGTTCTCCGGACACCACCACCGCCATAAGACCAAGCCTGAGAGACGATATAGTCCTATGCATTTTCTAGGAACTTTTTGGTAACTTGTTGCCAAAGGGGGAGAAAAATGTATAGATCATAGGCTTTGAGAGAGAGAGATTTGCTTTTGTTCTCTCTTGTCTTTTTGGTTGAAATTTATTTGCTTTTGATTGGTTGAGATACTATGTTATTACCTGTGAGACATTGATGATCATGTGTTTGATCATAAGCTACACTTATGCTCGTTATGATATTATCTTACTTATCCTTATATGATCATTCACTTTGCTTGGTGATGAGTGCATGTATTCAAATCTTTGTTATTTTGAGCGCTCCACCAAGATGTATGTGACATTGAGCCTAATTCCTTGTGCATTTGCAGTCCAAAGCAAATATTAAAATATGCACAAATTTAGGGGGAGCTCTTGCTTATCACATACTTCTCAAAGCGACGATGTTTTTCAAATTTGATTATCATTTGTCGAAGCTTTGATCTATATGTTGTCTTCAATTACCAAAAAGGGGGAGACTGAAAGTGCAACTATCCCTATGTGGTTTTGGTAATTCATAACAACATATAGCTCATCGAGCTAATGCTATTCCAATACGAATATTTCAGGAAAGCTCAATGAATGGCATGGCATGGATGATGAAAGTGGATCCCTCAAAATATCAAGGACAAAGGATTGGCTCAAGCTCAAAAGCTCAAGACTCTACATTTTACATTTTAGTGATCCAAGATCACATTGAGTCTATAGGAAAAGCCAATACTATCAAGGAGGGATGAGGTGTTGCTTAATGAGCCTTTTGCTTCATGTGCTTAATGATATGCTCCAAAACCCTCCACTACTTTCTCACATCCACATATGACCTAAACCTAAAGTCAAACTCGGCCATACCGATTCTTTCTATCTGGCGCCACCGAGTTCAAATGTCATAGCCACTGCCACAAACCCTAGGCAAATCGGTCTCACCGATAGGGATCTCGGTCTCACCGAGATGGGATTGTAATCTCTCTGTTTCCCTTCGTAACGTTTCGGTCTAACGAAGTGAGCGATCGGTCCCACCGAGATTACAATGTAAACTCTCTGTTTCCCTTTTGTAACTTTTCGGTCTCACGAAGAGCAAATCGGTCCCACCGAGTTTACGACCAACTCTACGGTTAGCTAATTACCAAATTCGGTCTCACCGAGTTTGTGTAATCGGTCTCACCGAGATTACGTTATGCCCTAACCCTAACCATATCGGTCCTACCGAGTTGCTTGTCAGTCCCACCGAAAACCCTAACGGTCACTAGGTTTACTAAATCGGTCTGACCGAGTTTTATGACTCGGTCCCACCGAGTTTGGTAAATTGTGTGTAACGGTTAGATTTTGTGTGGAGGCTATATATACCCTCCACCTCCTCTTCATTCGTGGAGAGAGCCATCGAACAAACCTACACTTCCAACTTACCGGTTAGAGAGAACCACCTACTCATGTGTTGAGGCCAAGATATTCCATTCCTACCATATGAATCTTGATCTCTACCCTTCCCCAAGTTGCTTTCCACTCAAATCTTCTTTCCACCAGATCCAAATCCTGTGAGAGAGAGTTGAGTGTTGGGGAGTGATACGTCTCCAACGTATCTATAATTTTTGATTGCTCCATGCTACTTTATCTACTGTTTTAGGCAATATTGGGCTTTATTATCCACTTTTATATTATTTTTGGGACTAACCTATTAACCGGAGGCCCAGCCAGATTTCTGTTTTATGCCTATTTCGGTGTTCGAGGAAAAGGAATATCGACGGAGTCAAAGCGGAACGAAATCAAATGGAGAAGTTATTTTGGAAGGAAACCCACCGATGGACTTGGACTCCACGTCGGAAGATACGGGAGGTGCTCACGAGGGTGGGGCGCGCCCACCCCCAGGCGCGCCCCGCCTCGTGGGGCCCCGTAGCTCCACCGACGTACTCCTTTCACCCATATATACCTCGCATTCCCTAAAACTTCCGAACAGAGAAGATATCGGGAGTTCCGCCGCTGCAAGCCTCCGGAGCCACGAAAAACCAATCGGGACCCCTTTCCAGTACCCTGCCGGAGGGGGGATCCATCACCGGTGCCCGGCGCTCTCCATGACAAGGAGGGAGTAGTTCACCCTCGGGGCTGAGGGTATGTACCAGTAGCTATGTATTTGATGTCTCTCTCTCGAGTTCTCTCTCGTGTTCCCTCTATGGCACGATCCTGATGTATCCCGAGCTTTGCTATTGTAGTTGGATCTTATGATGTTTCTCCCCCTCTACTCTCTTGTGATGAATTGAGTTTCCCCTTTGAAGTTATCTTATCGGATTGAGTCTTTTATGAGAACACTTGATGTATGTCTTGCCGTGTTTATCCGTGGTGACAATGGGATATCACGTGCCACTTGATGTATGTTTGGGTGATCAACTTGCGGGTTTTGTGACATTGGAAACCTATGCATAGGGGTTGGCACACGTTTTCTTGATTCTCCGGTAGAAACTTTGGGGCACTCTTTGAAGTACTTTTATGTTGGTAGGATGAATCTGATATTGTGTGATGCATATCGTATAATCATGCCCACGGATACTTGAGGTGACAATGGAGTATCTAGGTGACATTAGGGTTTTGATTGATTTGTGTCTTAAGGTGTTATTCTAGTACGAACTCTTTTATAGATTGATCCGAAAGAATAACTTTGAGGTGGTTTAGTACCCTACCATAATCTCAACATTTGTTCTCCGCTATTAGTGGCTTCGGCGTGACTCTTTGTTGCATGTTGAGGGATTGTTATATGATCTATCTATGTTATTATTGTTGAGAGAACTTGCACTAGTGAAAGTATGAACTCTAGGCCTTGTTTCCTATCATTGCAATACTGTTTACGCTCACTTTTACCACTTGCTACCTTGCTGTTTTTATATTTTCAGTTTACAAAAACCTATATCTACCATCCATATCGCACTTGTATCACCATCTCTTCGCCGAACTAGTGCACCTATACAATTTACCATTGTATTGGGTGTGTTGGGGACACAAGAGACTCTTTGTTATTCGGTTGCAGGGTAGCTTGAGAGAGACCATCTTCATCGTACGCCTCCCACGGATTGATAAACCTTAGGTCATCCACTTGAGGGAAATTTGCTACTGTCCTACAAACCTGTGCACTTGCAGGCCCAACAAGGTCTACAAGAAGAAGGTTGTGTAGTAGACATCAAGCTCTTTTCTGGCGCCCGTTGTCGGGAGGCTAGATAAGTGAAGGTATATCTTTAGATCTTGCAATCGAATCTTTTTGTTTCTTGTTTTAGCACTAGTTTAGTTTATAAAAGAAAACTACAAAAAAATGGAATTGAGTTTGTCTCATACGCTTCGTATTTGTAATATCTTTCGTGAAAATGATGGGAAGGAAAATTGTGCTCAAGTGTTAGAAGAAGAATGCATTAAATTGTTTGGCACTAAATCTATGAATGATGAGCATGTTTTCAATGTTTTTAGTATGAATTCCTTGAATATCCATGATGCTAATGATATGCAAAGCCACAAGCTTGGGGAAGCTATGTTTGATGAAGATGATATTTTTTGTCCCCCAAGCTTTGATGAGCAAATTCACTATGATGAAAGCATGCCTCCTATCTATGATGATTATTGTGATGACACGTATGCTTTAAATAATAATGATAACCATGAAACTTGTCATCTTGATCTTAATTTTCAATTATATGATAGTTATTTTGTTGAGTTTGCTCCCACTATTCCGAATGAGAAGAATTTTGCTTATGTGGAGAGTAATAAAATTTCTATGCAAGTAGATCATGAAAAGAATGCTTTAGGTGCTGGTTATATTGTTGAATTCATTCATGATTCTACTGAAAATTATTATGAGAGAGGATCATATGCTTCTACATATTACAATCCTCTCTATGTGCTTAAAGTTTTAAAGTTATGCTTGTTTTACCTTCCTATGCAAGTTGATTATTGTTCCCATAAGTTGTTTGCTCACAAAATCCTTGTGCATATGAAGTGGGTTAGACTTATATGTGCTAGTCATATTCTTCATGATGCTCTCTTTATGTTTCAATTCTTATCTTTTTGTGAGCATCATTGGAATCATCATGCCTAGCTAGGGGCCTTAAACGATAGCGCTTGTTGGGAAGAAACCCAATTTTATTTTAGTTTATTGCTGTTTGGTTCTGTTTAGTAATAAATAATCCATCTAGCCTCTGTTTAGATGTGGTTTTATGTTTTAATTAGTGTTTGTGCCAAGTAGAACCTTTGGGAAGACTTGGGTGAAGTCTTTATGATCATGCTGTAAAAAACAGAAACTTTAAGCTCACGAGATTAGCTAGAACTTTTTACTGGAGAGTGCTATTTAGTTGATTCTTTTTTAAAATTATTACTAGACAAATTCCTCAGGTCCACCAATTTATTTTAGAATTTTTGGAGTTCCAGAAGTTTGCGTTAGTTACAGATTACTACAGACTGTTCTGTTTTTGGCAGATTCTGTTTTCATTGTGTTGTTTGCTTATTTTGATGACTCTATGGCTAGTAAAATAGTTTATAAACCATAGAGAAGTTGGAATAAATTAGGTTTAACACCAATATAAATAAATAATGAGTTCATTACAGTACCATGAAGTGGTGTTTTGTTTTCTTTCGCTAATGGAGCTCACGAGTTTTCTGTTAAGTTTTGTGTTGTGAAGTTTTCATGTTTTGGGTAAAGATTCGATGGACTATGGAATAAGGAGTGGCAAGAGCCTAAGCTTGGGGATGCCCAAGGCACCCCGAGGTAATATTCAAGGATAACCAAGAGCCTAAGCTTGGGGATTCCCCGGATGGCATCCCCTCTTTCGTCTTCGTTCATCGGTAACTTTACTTGGAGCTATATTTTTATTCACCACATTATATGTGTTTTGCTTGGAGCGTCATTTTATTTTGTTAGTGTTTGCTTTCTGTTACTTAGAATAATGTTTTGCATCTTTAGTTTCAATAAAAATGTCAAGGATAGCCTTTGCCATGCTTATTTTGCTAGTATACATGTTGCTGTTTGAAAACAGAAAGTTTACCGCTGTTGCAAAAATTCTCTAGAAAATTCAGAGAGTGGTATAATGTTGAATATTTTTGCATAATGAGCTCTGATAAATTTATTACAGTGGGAATTTTAGTTCATAATTTTTGGAGTTAGGGAAGTATTGATACTCTTGCATTCTTTACAGACTATACTGTTTTGGCAGATTGCTGTTATGTTTGCATTGTTTGCATATGTTTGCTTGTTTAATGATTCTATTTGAGGATAGGAGTATTAAATATGCAGAGTAATTTAGTATGCAATGTTGAATAATAATGTTAGTGATTTGTTACAGTAGAAAATGATAAGGTTTTGCATTGGTTTATACTAACCTATCTCACGAGTTCTTGTTGAGTTTGTTGTGAATGAAGCTTTTGATAAAAGAGAAACCATGATATGAGATGAATTAAGGAGACACAAAAGTTCAAGCTTGGGGATGCCCAAGGCACCCCAAGATAATATTTCAAGAAGTCTCAAGCATCTAATCTTGGGGATGCCCCGGTAGGCATCCCACCTTTCTTCTTCAACAACTATCGGTTAGTATCGGTTGAGCCTAAGTTTTTGCTTCTTCACATGAGTTGTGCTATCCTTGCATTGTAGTTTTATTTAGTTTTGCTAGCTGTTTGGATACAATACCAAGATCTGAAATTATGAAATGAGATAGTCATACATGAATTGGAATTTGTTAGAATACTCTATGTGTTTCACTTATATCTTTTGAGCGTGATAATTTTTGCTCTAGTGCTTCACTTATATCCTTTAGAGCACGGTCGTGGTTTTATTTTGAAGAAATAGATGATCTCTCATGCTTCACTTAGATTATTTTGAGAGTCTTAAATAGCATGGTAATGTGCTTAATCATAATATGCTAAGCATACAAGATTTGTAAGAATTCTTATGAGTGTGTTGAATACTAAGAAAAGTTTGATACTTGATAATTGTTTTGAGATATGGAGGTAGTGATATTAAAGTCGTGCTAGTTGATTAGTTGTGAATTTGAGAAATGCCTGTGTTGAAGTTAGCAAATCCCATAGCATGCACGTATGGTTAAAGTTGTGTAACAAATTTGAAACATGAAGTGTACCTGGCTTGTGCATCCTTATGAGTGGCGGTGGGGAATGAGCGATGGTCTTTTCCTACCAATCTATCCCCCTAGGAGCATGCGCGTAGTACTTGATTTTTGATGAATTCTAAATTTTTGCAATAATTATATGAGTTCTTTTGACTAATGTTGAGTCCATGGATTATACGCACTTCTATCTTTCCGCCTTTGCTAGCCTCTTCGGTACCGTGCATTGCCCTTTCTCACCTTGAGAGTTGGTGCAAACTTCGTCGGTGCATCCAAACCCCGTGATATGATACACTCTTTCACACATAAACCTCCTTATATCTTCCTCAAAACAGCCACCATACCTACCTATTATGGCATTTCCATAGCCATTCCGAGATATATTGCCATGCAACTTCCACCATCATCATCATGACATACTTTACTTTTGTCATATTGCCATTGCATGATCATGTAGTTGACATCGTATTTGTGGCAAAGCCACCATGCATTATTTTTCATACATGTCACTCTTGATTCATTGCACCATCCCGGTACACCATGAGGCATTCATATAGAGTCATACCTTGTTCTAGTTTCGAGTTGTAATCCTTATGTTGTAATCAATAGAAGTGTGATGATCATCATTATTAGAGCATTGCCCAAAAAAACAAAAAAAAGAGAAAGGCCAAAAAAAGAAAGGCCCAAAAAAAGAGAAAGGAAAAAAGGCCCAAAAAAAGAAAATAAATAAAAAGGGCAATGTTACTATCCTCTTACCACACTTGTGCTTCAAAGTAGCACCTTGTTCTTCATGTAGCGAGTCTCATATATTATGCTTCAAAGTAGCACCATGTTTTTCATATAGTGAGTCTCATAAGTTGTCTTTTCATACTAGTGGGAATTTTTCATTATAGAACTTGGCTTGTATATTCCTACGATGGGATTCCTCAAATGCCCTAGGTCTTCATGAGCAAGCAAGTTGGATGCACACCCACTAGTTTTCTTTTGTTGAGCATTCATAGCTCTAGTGCATCCGTTGCATGGCAATCCCTACTCCTCATGTTGACATCAATTTATGGGCATCTCCATAGCCCGTTGATTATCCTCGTCAATGTGAGACTTTCTCCTTTTTTGTCTTCTCCACACAATCCCATCATCATATTCTATTCCACTCATAGTGCTATATCCATGGCTCACGCTCATGTATTGCGTGAAGGTTGAAAAAGTTTGAGATTATTTAAGTATGAAACAATTGCTTGGCTTGTCATCGGGGGTATAGAAGTTGGGAACATCTTTGTGTGACGAAAATGAAGCATAGCCTAACTATATGATTTTGTAGGGATGAACTTTCTTTTGCCATGCTATTTTGAGAAGACATGATTACTTTGATTAGTATGCTTGAAGTATTACTATTTGTATGTCAATATGAACTTTTGTCTTGAATCTTTCGGATCTGAATATTCATATCACAAGTAAGAAGAATTACATTGAAATTATGCCAAAGTATCACTCCGCATCAAAAATTCTTTTTTATCAATTACCTACTCGAGGACGGCAGGAATTAAGCTTGGGGATGCTTGATACGTCTCCAACGTATCTATAATTTTTATTGCTCCATGCTACTTTATCTACTGTTTTAGGCAATATTGGGCTTTATTATCCACTTTTATATTATTTTTGGGACTAACCTATTAACCGGAGGCCCAGCCCAGATTTGTTGTTTTATGCCTATTTAGGTGTTTCGAGGAAAAGCAATATCACATGAGTCAAACGGAACGAAATCAAGCTGGAGAAGTTATTTTGGAAGGAAACCCACGATGGACTTGGACTCCACGTCGAGAAGATACGGGAGGTGCTCACGAGGGTGGGGTGCGCCCACCCCTGGCGCGCCCCCGCCTCGTGGGGCCCCATAGCTCCACCGACGTACTCCTTTCACCCATATATACCCTCGTGCCCTAGAACTTCGAGCAGAAGATAGATCGGGAGTTCCGCCGCCGCAAGCCTCGAGCCACAAAAACCAATCGGGACCCCTTTACGGTACCTCACGAGGGGGGGATCCACCACCGGTGGCCATCTTCATCATCCCGGCGCTCTCCATGACGAGGAGGGAGTAGTTCACCCTCGGGGCTGAGTGTATGTACCAGTAGCTATGTATTTGATCTCTCTCTCTCTCGTGTTCGCTCTCGTGTTCCCTCTATGGCATGATCTTGATGTATCCCGATCTTCGCTATTGTAGTTGGATCTTATGATGTTTCTCCCCCTCTACTCTCTTGTGATGAATTGAGTTTCCCCTTTGAAGTTATCTTATCGGATTGAGTCTTTTATGAGAACACTTGATGTATGTCTTGCCGTGTTTATCCGTGGTGACAATGGGATATCACGTGCCACTTGATGTATGTTTTGGTGATCAACTTGCGGGTTTCGTGACATTGGGAACCTATGCATAGGGGTTGGCACACGTTTTCTTGATTCTCCGGTAGAAACTTTGGGGCACTCTTTGAAGTACTTATATGTTGGTAGGATGAATCTGATATTGTGTGATGCATATCGTATAATCATGCCCACGGATACTTGAGGTGACAATGGAGTATCTAGGTGACATTAGGGTTTTGATTGATTTGTGTCTTAAGGTGTTATTCTAGTACGAACTCTTTTATAGATTGATCCAAAAGAATAACTTTGAGGTGGTTTCGTACCCTACCATAATCTCTACATTTGTTCTCCGCTATTAGTGGCTTTGGAGTGACTCTTTGTTGCATGTTGAGGGATTGTTATATGATCTATCTATGTTATTATTGTTGAGAGAACTTGCACTAGTGAAAGTATGAACTCTAGGCCTTGTTTCCTATCATTGCAATACCGTTTACGCTCACTTTTACCACTTGCTACCTTGCTGTTTTTATATTTTCAGTTTACAAAAACCTATATCTACCATCCATATCGCACTTGTATCACCATCTCTTCATGAACTAGTGCACCTATACAATTTACCATTGTATTGGGTGTGTTGGGGACACAAGAGACTCTTTGTTATTCGGTTCTTTGGGTTGCTTGAGAGAGACCATCTTCATCCCACGCCTCCCACGGATTGATAAACCTTAGGTCATCCACTTGAGGGAAATTTGCTACTGTCCTACAAACATGTGCACTTGCAGGCCCAACAACGTCTACAAGAAGAAGGTTGTGTAGTAGACATCAGGGAGACTATCATTTGAAGCACAAGAGCAAGGAGTTCATCATCAACACACCATTTGTTACTTCTTGGAGAGTGGTGTCTCCTAGATTGGCTAGGTGTCACTTGGGAGCCTCCGACAAGATTGTGGAGTTGAACCAAGGAGTTTCTAAGGGCAAGGAGATCGCCTACTTCGTGAAGATCTACCGCTAGTGAGGCAAGTCCTTCGTGGGAGACGGCCATGGTGGGATAGACAAGGTTGCTTCTTCGTGGACCCTTCGTGAGTGGAGCCCTCCGTGGACTCGGCAAGAACTGCTACCCTACGTGGGTTGAAGTCTCCATCAACGTGGATGTACGATAGCACCACCTATCGGAACCACGACAAAAACATCCGTGTCTCCAATTGCGTTTGAATCCTCCAAACCCTTCCCTTTACATTTTTGCAAGTTGCATGCTTTATTTTCCGCTGCCTATATACTCTTTGCATGCTTGCTTGAATTGTGTGATGATTGCTTGAATTGTTCAAAGATAGCTAAAATCTGCCAAAGTCTAAAATTGGGAAAAGGCATAGCTTTTAATTGGTCAAGTAGTCTAATCACCCCCCCCCCCTCTAGACATACTTCAAGGTCCTACAAACACTAATCCCGAAGGTAAAGGGAGTGTGCGATGGTGATCTTATGAACCTTGGAATCACTTCCAACACACATCGTCACCTCGCCCTCAACTAGTCTCTGTTCATTTTGTACCTCCTATTTCAAGTTACTAATCATAGCAACTAAACCTGTTGGGGATATTAATACTGGGTATAAACCGGCCAGGAGAGGCCGAGTTATCCCCAAGACAAGTTATTATACTTGAAGCCCATGAAGACGAAGACGGGGGCGCTTTATGAAGGCATGGGGCCTTAAGGCGGATTACGGCATGTAAACATAAACCGACATTGATATGCAAACTCGTGTTGTAAGTTATAAAGAGTAGAGACCAGGCCGGACACGTTTATGAGCCGGCCTCGGGATCCTGTAAACCGGCGTGCGTCAACCCATGTATATAAGGCGACAACCCGACGGCAGTTCAGGGACAACAAACAACAACTCGAGACCCAGGCAAAGCGTATTCGCTCCCTGGTCATCGAAACCCTAGCAATCCCACAACAACTGGATCGTAGGCTTTTACCTTCACCGCAAGGGGCCGAACCAGTATAAACTCTTTGCGTCCCTTGTCCGCTTTAACCCCTTTAAGCTAACCCGTCGCGATGGCTCCACGATGAAGTCCTTTCTCTAGGACATCTGCCGTGACAAAACCACGACAGTTGGCGCCCACCATGGGGCTATCGCACGATGGTTTCGAGTTCTTAGAGGGCAGCTTCGAAGGTCTCAAGGGATACGCCATGGGCCGGATGACCAAGAGTCGTCGCAGCAAGCTCTACATCAACGACGCAGGCTGGGGCCCCGAGGCCGGCTCAATCGAGTACGGGTACCGGGTCCCCTTCGGCGACATCCACGTTTTCATTGGCAAGATTGGCGAACCGGGCCCTGAGCCGGACATCTGCACCGACATCATCGAGACGGCTCAACGTGCGAGATCTGCCCGGGTTAAGCCTGTCATGAAGCGTGCCTTCATGGGAGTCATCCACGGAGTGGAATCTGAGGATAGATCAGAATCTGGTGGTGAAACCGTCGTTTATTCCGGCGACAAGTCATCGATCGGAGAAACCGAGTCATTATACCAGTTGCAAGATGGCCGGATTGGGGGCTATTCCGATGGCGGCGATATTAGGACCCCTTTGATCCGCCAAAGCGGGTTGCGATCTTCATGGCGGTACCGACCCGGCGCTCCACTCTTCGACCGCAGCGATGATGGTTTCCGCATCAAGAGCAACAACAGCGGCAAGGCGGGAGGCCCCGTGCGGCCAGCTCAGGTTTTATCTGATTTATTTGACGCTTTGGCAACGCTGATGGCGGAAGTTAATCCGTCAAACCAAGATGAGCATAATGCGGAAATCGCGAAGGTGAAAGATCAGATAACTCAGGCCAATGCCGACCTGGCAGCTGAGGATACCAGGATGGCTGTCGAACGGGCCGCATTGGATTCACAGGCTTACCGGCTTATGTTGGATCAGAGCGCGTCAAACGATGTCATGAGGAGAAGATACCGGTCTCACCTGCCGCCGGTTTATGGGGCCAGGAACCTCTTTAATACCCCAGGAGCAGGGACCAGTAACCCGCCAGTAGTAAACCGGGCAGAGGCGCCCGGAACGGGAGCGCCGGTTCAGCCGCCTCCAATCGATCTGCCTCGTCGGAACAACATTCCGTCATAGCACGTCCCAACACCGCCGGGTCAATACTCTAACCCGATGGATAACATTGTCGTTGCCGCTTCACGACTAGCAGCTCTCCCGATCGAAGGCGAGTCCCCAGTAGTGGTCGAAACGCGACGGGCTAGGGAGCTCCTTCAGATAGCTTTAACTCAACAGCAGGCTTATTCATATAGTCACGACAGGATCCATTCTACCCCCGCCCAAGCCGGAGTTACAGCAGGCATATCGATGAACCGGTCGTGTCAAGCAGTGCACGAAACCGTGATCCGCCCCGTGGCCATAACCCGGCGGGTGGCGGTGGTGATGCTTAGGATGTGGTGGACCGTGCTAGGGCACATCGAGAGGCCGAGTTAGCGGCGCAGCATGGAGCCCGCCAACTTACTCCGGTTTGTCCAACCACGTCAGTGGAACCAGGGGTTACTTCCAGCTCTTTGGGGGTGTCGTGTCTCGTCCCAGCGTTGCGCAACATGCGCCTGCCCAAGGATTTCAAGGGCCCACGTAAAGTGTCGAATTACGCCGCCGATTTATACCCCGAGTCATGGGTCGAAAGCTATGAGATGGCAATGGAGATGCTGGATGTGGATGATGCGGCGTGCGCTAAATACTTTACCA
Source organism: Aegilops bicornis (assembly GCA_021605145.1). Lineage (NCBI taxonomy): Eukaryota > Viridiplantae > Streptophyta > Magnoliopsida > Poales > Poaceae > Aegilops > Aegilops bicornis. The sequence continues at coordinate 394,552,978 of CM038673.1, read as the reverse complement.
TGATGTTGGAAGGAACGGCTCGCACTTGGTTGAAAAACTTGCCAGCTAACTCCATTGGGTCATGGGCCGAGTTGAGGGCCCGGTTTATTCAGAATTTCAAAGACATGTGCAAGCAGCCTATGTCAATTGTGGACTTGGCTGCCTGTGTTCAGGAGGAAGGAGAATCAACAACCCATTGGGTGCGTTGGGTTTCGGAAATTTTGCATTCATCAGACCGCATCAACGTTGATACAACAGTTTTAACGTTGGAAGGCAATTGCCGGTTTACACCTCTGAAGTTGAAGTTGGGATGGCTCAAGCGTCACTGCAATGACATGGAAACACTTATGGCAGCTCTAGTGAAGTATGCCGACTCTGGTAGTACCAAGGATCCCGAGTCTGAAGACGACAAGACAGGGAAGGGAAAGAAGAGCGGCAGCGCCAAAGGGCAGCAGCATAACCTGGCGAGTCATGGAAACAGTGTTAAGCGTAAAGCAGATAACAGTTTAGACTTCGTGGCTAATACCAACGCGCAGGACAAAGGCCAGCGGCGTAAGGGTAAACCGCCCCGGCGTGGCGGAGGACCAAGTCCTAATCTGGAGCGCATGTCTTATATATTAAACCAGCCTTGCCCAAAGCACGGATCGTAGGACAAACCGGCTACGCACCTCTGGAAGGATTGTTATATCATGCAGGAGTTCAAAAATTTTGACTTTTTTCGGTATGATCATGGACCGGGCGGCGGTTCAGGCCCCGGATCTCATGGGCCGGGTTACGGTGGAGGCAGTTCTGGTTCAGGTTTTCACGGTAATCAGAGCGGACATAACAATCAAGGCAATCAGGGCAACCAAGGTGGTTATAATCATCAGGGCAATCAGCAGCAATAGCAGCAGTCAGGTTATCAGAGCAACCCAAAGCAGTTGAATAGTGGGCAGTATCATGTCTTCACCACTAGCCTGTGCAAGCGCGATCAGAAGCTTCATAAAAGGGCAGTGAACTCTGTTGAACGGGTGGTGCCTCATTACTTACACTGGTCTGAACAGCCTATTGTGTGGAGTCGAGAGGATCATCCTCCTCGGGTTGATAATCCGGGCCACTTGGCATTGGTGGTGGCACCTCAGGTTGGAGGTTATAAGTTCACCAAGGTACTCATGGATGGGGGGAGTAGTATCAATATCCTTTATTATGAAACCTTCCGTCGCATGGGGTTAACAGATAAAAATCTTAAACCGTCCAACACGGTCTTCCATGGTGTGGTACCTGGTAAATCGGCGTATCCGGTTGGTAAAATAGCTCTGGAGGTCGCTTTTGGAGATGAGCATGATTCAAGATCAGAGACATTGGCTTTTGAAGTGGTGAAGATCAAAAGCCCATATCATGCCCTGTTTGGACGGCCGGCTTATGCTAAGTTCATGGCAAGGCCCTGTTATGTCTATCTGCAGCTCAAGATGCCGGATCACAAGGGAACTATAACAATGCATGGGAGCCGCAAGATCACTTTGGAATGTGAAGAAGGTGATGCGGCTTATGCTGAGTCGGTTTGTGCCACAGAAGAGTTGAAGTTTTACAAGGATAATGTTGATCCGGCAGATATGACTTCATTGAAGAAACCAACTACAGAGCATGATCCGGCCTTGAAGTTTAAACCGGCTGATGAGACTAAGCTTGTTGATTTCATTCCTGGCGATTCATCCAAGCAGTTTAGCATCAGTGCTAATTTGGATCTGAAATAGGAAAGTGCGCTCATCGAGTTCATCCGTGAGAATCGGGACATCTTTGCATGGAAGCCTTCGGACATGCCAGGTGTACCGAGAGAACTCGCTGAGCACACTCTCAATGTCGATCCCAAGTATAAATCGGTCAAGCAATTTCTTCGCCGGTTCAATGAAGAAAGACGCAAGGCTATTGGTGAGGAAGTAGCCAGGCTCTTGGCGGATGGGTTTATCATTGAAGTGTTTCATCCGGAGTGGTTGGCTAATCCGGTGCTGGTACTTAAGAAGAACGGCACTTAGCGTTTGTGTGTGGACTACACAGATCTCAACAAGGCTTGTCCAGTAGATCCTTTTGCACTCCCTCGTATTGATCAAATCATTGATGCTACGGCGGGTTGCGAGCGTTTTAGCTTTCTGGATGCGTATTCTGGTTACCATCAGATCAAAATGGTAGTTAAGGACCAGGAGAAGACAGCCTTCATAACTCCCTTTGGAGCCTTCTGCTATGTGTCTATGCCCTTTGGGCTCAAGAGTGCCCCGACGACTTATCAGCGGTGTGTGCAGAATTGTCTTCATGATCAGATCGGCCGCAATGTTCATGCTTATGTGGATGATATTGTGGTAAAATCCAGAAAGAAGGAGACATTGATAGATGACTTGAAGGTGACCTTTGATAACCTCCGGGTTTATAAAATGATGCTTAATCCAGCCAAGTGTGTTTTCGGTGTACCGGCAGGCAAGCTCTTGGGCTTTCTGGTATCTAACAGAGGCATCGAAGCTAATCCGGAGAAAATCAAGGCTATAACTTATTTGGCTAAACCGGAGTGTATCAATGATGTTCAACGCCTGGCAGGCCGGATTGCCGCGTGAGCCGGTTTATCAGTCGCCTTGGTGAGAAGGCCATCCCTTTATATCAGATGCTGAAGAAATCGGATAACTTCGTCTGGAGTGACGCCGCCAATGAAGCATTTGAGGACTTAAAGTGGCAGCTGGCTAATCCGCCGGTTCTTGCTGCTCCTGTTGATAAAGAGCCATTGTTTCTATATGTGGCAGCTAACGCCCGGGCTGTTAGCGTGGCTATTGTGGTGGAGCGCAAGGAGGCCGAAAAGGAGTATCTGGTTCAATGGCCGGTTTATTATATTAGTGAGGTACTTTTTGAGTCCAAGCAAAGGTACCCACAGTGGCAGAAGCTGGTGTATGGAGTTTTTATGGCAAGCCGGAAGCTCAAGCAATATTTCCAAGGTCATCCCATCACTGTGGTCAGTTCTGCTCCTTTGGGGGATATAATCTAGAAAAGGGAAGCAACTGGCCAGATTGCTAAGTGGGCTATTGAGCTTGGGCCTCACGGATTAAAATATATGCCCCGGACGAAATCTCAGGCACTTGTGGATTTCATCAATGATTGGACAGAATTAAAGGCGCCAGAAGAGAAGTCGGATCATACTTATTGGACTATTCACTTTGATGGATCCAGGCAATTGGAGGGCTCGGGGGCTCGAGTCGTATTAACTTCCCCACGAGGTGATAAGTTTTGTTATGTTCTCCGTTTAATGTTCCCTTGCACTAACAATGTAGCTGAATATGAGGCTTTACTCCCATGGTCTTTAGATAGCTAAAGAGATGAATCTAAGCCGAGTTAAGTGCTTCGGTGACTCGGACCTGGTGGCTCAACAAGTTTCTGGTACTTGGGATTCCAAGGACCCACTCATGGCGGCATATCGTCCAGAGGTGGATATTGTTGCAGGTCACTTCAAAGGTTATCAGGTCGATCATGTGGACCGGCGGAAGAATGAAGCGGCGGACGCATTAAGCCGCTTGGGTTCCCAACGTAAACCGGTTCCACCCAATGTCTTCCTGGATGTGCTGCATAATCCGTCCGTCAAGCTCCCTAGCGAAGAGGATTTGGTTGTTCCTAATCCATAGGCTCAGTTGGTGGCAGCTCTTCATCTTATCCCGGATTGGACGGTTCCATATTTGGCGTATATGAACCGGGGCGAGTTACCAGAGGATGAAACTTCGGCCAGGCAGATAATCCGGCGGTCAAAGTCCATGACTATTATCAATGGAGAGTTACATCATTACAGTGTGACGGGGGCGTTTCAACCTTGTGTATCTCCTGAAGAAGGCCATGAAATTTTGCGTGAGATCCACGAAGGAGATTGTGGTCACCACGCCGGTTCAAAATCTCTAGTAGCCAATGTGTTTCGTCATGGTTTCTATTGGCTGACGGCTCATGCTGATGCCAAGGACTTGGTCAAAAGGTGTGATGGATGTCAAAAATTCTCACGACGCGCTCATGTACCGGCTCAAGAATTGAGGATGATTCCAATCACTTGGCCGTTTGCAACTTGGGGGCTGGATATGGTTGGGCCCTTTAAGAGATCCAAGGACAAGAAGACCCGCCTTTTGGTGGCAGTTGATAAGTTCACTAAGTGGGTGGAGGCAGAGCCAGTCAGTAAGTGTGATGCAGCTACGGCGGTTCAATTCCTCAAGAAGGTGATTTTCTGGTTTGGCTTTCCACACAGCATTATAACTGATAATGGTACAAATCTATCCAAAGGAGCTATGAAGGAGTTTTGTCAACGTGAGCACATCCGGCTTGACGTATCATCAGTGGCTCACCCCCAGTCTAACGGTCAAGCGGAGCGAGCCAATCAAGAGATCTTGAGTGGCATCAAGCCCCGGCTTATGGTTCCTTTGCAACGGACGTCGAGTTGTTGGGTGGAGGAGTTACCTTCTGTATTATGGAGCATCAATACCACGCCCAACAGATCCACGGGTTACACGCCCTTTTTCATGGTTTATGGAGCAGAGGCGGTTCTCCCTAGTGATATCCGTCATGACTCGCCTCATGTGGCGGCGTATGTCGAAGCTGACAATGAGAAAGCATGACAGGAAGCACTTGACCTGTTAGACGAGGAGCGTGACATGGCAGCAGCCCGTTCGGTGATTTATCAGCAAGATCTGCATCGTTATCACAATCGTCGGGTTAGAACCAGAACCTTTCAAGCAGGTGATCTGGTGCTCCGACTCATCCAGGATCAGACTGATATGCACAAGTTATCCCCCCTTGGGAAGGACCCTTTGTGGTCAGCAAGAATCTGCACAACGGGTCATACTACCTAATCGATGTTCGAGAGCACAAAGACTCACGTAAATCGGAGGAGGAGACCCACCGGCCATGGAATATCGCTCATCTTCGGCCTACTATACTTGAGCCATAGGCTCTGCTTATGTACATAGTTATGACAATGTATATATTATGATCAATATAATAAACCGGAACCTCAGCTAAAGCGGGGTATCTGTTGTTTTTCTTACATCATGTGTGGTTACATGGGGGCTTCTATTTCATAAAGCGGCGTCCGGTTTACCCCTTGATTTCAGCTTATCAAAGCTTTATATAAAAATCACTTGGGGGCTTGGTTGTACTTCAACCATAGCTACACCTCTTGATCGGCGCAAGGCCACCAGAAAAATCACTTGGGGACTTGGTGATTGAACCATAGTCACACCTCTTGATCGGCTCAAAGCCAAATTACTTCGGGGCCAAAGAGAGTGTTGCAAAAGAACAACTCAAACATAGGCACCCACTGAGCATGGCTCAAAATATTTCTTGGGGATTCTTTGCTATCGCAATGAACAAAGAATCTACCCTTGTAATAGGATATCAAGCCATGGCTTGCAAGCCTGGTGTATACACCTAAAACCCCAGGTTAGCCTGCCTTTTTTAAGTAAGGCACTCTGTCCAGGTAAACCTGGTATGACCCGTCGAACTTTGACAAGTCAATCTGATAAGACCCTGAACTTGTCAAAGTTAAAACGGCGATTGGTTAAAGATTGAGGTCCATCTTAAAAGGCTTTGTAAAATGGTTTAACTCAGTGGCCTGGCAGCCCATGAAAAGCCTCGAATTTGGGGCCTGGCAGCCCGTGAAAAGCCTCGACTACAAGTTTTCATATGCTTTTATTTGCCAAGTTTTTTCTTCTCCTTTGATGAGATTTATGATGTTTCCGCTAAACCGGCTATCATTAACCCGGCTTGACTTTCATCTATAAGTTGTTAGTACATGATTACTTGTAATCCAGTGTTTCTTAAACCGGCCTGGTTTTGACTACAAGTCGCCAGCATTATGAATGGTTAATCTGGTGTTTGTCACAACCCAGTATGATTAAACCGGCACCACATGAAAGGAGTTATCATTACTCAAGATGGGGGTTATCACCCTCACAGGTATCAATTATTTCCATATTTGATTATCTTTTTACAGCCTTGGTTTTAAACCCTGGCTATATATTTGGGCATCATGACCCGTCCGGCGGTAAACCGCCAGGACACTTTCAATTTCTTATATGCAGGAGCAGCTACGGATTATGAATATCACATATCTTAAGCATGGTGAATTAACAAGTATCAAGCAAAATAAATATGCACGAAGGCATAATAGATCAAGTATTTGAACTAGCCTATTACAAGGCGTTGCAGTGCCCAAAAGAATAATTGTTTTTCAGCAAGTATTGCGGCTCGCAGAAGGCTAACCCGATCTCCGGATCATCATTCATCACCAGCTTGACCTAACGGCTGCGGATCATCTTGCACCGGTTCATCCTCTTCGTCTCTACCCAGCGGCTGGAAGTCAATAGTTGCCCAGTCAATCCCAGTTAGGGCTTGGAACACAGCTTTGTCGCTTATAAGGGTGGACGGTTCAATGTCAGGGGCATAGGTGTGCTTACGAATTGGCGGGATGAGATTTTGAACCTCAGGAGTTGGTGCAACAACCCGTTTGTTGTTGACGCAAAACTCGCCTGATAATGTGAAAGATCAGCTTCTTCAGCTAATTGGCAAGCCAGTGGACGTACTTCCCGATTTATGGCTCGGAGGTCATCATTGCCAAATTCTGATCCGTCTTCTTTTAAGCTCGGATAGCCTTTGCTGACATCCTCCGGATCAAGATCGGGCACCCATGCTTTTGCTCGGGTTAGCACGGTCAGAGCACCAGCTCTTGCAGCAGATCTCTTTAGCTCTTCTACCCGGGCAGGCAGCATTGAAAGCCTTTCTAAGGTCTCCTTGATAACAGTGGGGGGCGGCTTGTTGTGAGAAGCAGTGCAGATGATCCGTTGTGCGCCGGTATATAACTGCTCTATAAGAGTATAGGCAGCCTTCAGCTTCTTCTGTACGTCAGAGCCCAGATGGCTAATACGAGTACCTGCATCATTACAAATATCAGTAACCCGGCAATGTAAGAGATGATATGTGGAAAACTTAAAGCCAGGATGGTTACCAAACACAGCAGCAGTCATGGCATGTATTTGTCGCTTTACGCTAGTCAGTTCGTCCACCACCGGTTTAAGAGTTGTTTCTGCATCCTGAGCTCTTTTCTGCAATGCGGCTTTTTCTATGGCCCAATCTGCCCGCTCCTTATTGAAGCCCTCCTTCAGCTTTTCCATGGCGGCTAAGGCACTGGTCAGCTCATCTTTTGCTTTGGAGGTTTCTGATTGCTGGGACTTGATGTTTTCTTGCAGATCAGCGGTTTGAGCCTCCTTTTTGTTTAGCTCAGCCTATAAGAGACAGACATATCATGAGTTGGCAGTACATATTTGAAGTACCAAGCACATAAACAAGTTATGCACTTGATACTTGGGGGCTAATGCCTATTTGCTCATTATCAAAAAAAATTACAAGTCCCAAGCACAATACAAGTATTATTCTTGGCACTTGGGGGCTAATGTATGATTGTTCAAAGTAACATTATGAATTTTTTCTACAGTCTTGGTTTATCTTGGAAAGATAAACCAGCCCTTGGGGACTGCACCAGCGGAAAGTACAATATTACAATTTTAAAGTACCGATTCATCTTGAAAGGATAAACCGGCCCTCGGAGGCTAAGCATGCAAATTTTGATATTACAAAGTCCCGGTTCGGATTAACATCATAAACCGGCCCTTGGGGGCTACTGGAGTTGACATTTGAAATTGGACATAAGAGAAACAGTTGTGTGGTTACCTCATATCGCTCCTTCATCAGATTTACTAAATCGGCTTCATAATCGCGACTGGTGTACAGACGGTTCAAGAAGCCAGAGTGAATGTCTTGGGCGTTGAGATGGGCATAGCTGGACAGATCGGTGTTCCATTTGCCTTTGCCAATAGCAGAAAGCTCATCCTTGGTGTTATGTTTGGATGAAGCGACCGGGTTGCCAGGAGCGGTGTGGCTGACGCCGGTAATCATAATGTCATCTTCTGTAACATGAGCAGCCTTTCATTGGAGTGGACGGTTTATCAGCAGCCTTGCCTGGACTGGTCGGTTTGTCATCCGTGCGAGCCGGACTAGTCGGTTGGTCAGTGTGACCGGTGGTGTCAACTTCTACTTGTTCCATGACGAATTCATAATCTTGTGGTGGCGGATCATCACGCTGAGCGTCCGTGTTGGTCTCTACTGGATATGGGGTTTTCTCCGGTTCAATGACCACATTTTTGTTTGGCGGTTTGTTTAACCGAGCCTTCTTGTTGGGTCTTGGCTTGGCACTGAGAAGAATAAACATAAAGATCAATACGTCAGGTGAACATAAGTATTAAGAACAAATTTAAGGCATAGCTTACCCAGGAACTGTCTTGAGGGTTGGAAGTTGTGTGGCTATTGACTCACCAGAGGGTGAGTGAGGCGTGCCCTGATAATTTGAATCAGACGGATTAAGAGGCTGACAGAAACAACCCGCCTTGGGACAAGAAGTGTCAGGAATATAAGAGACCTCTGATTGACGTTTCCGGACTGGAGTATTTGGTAAACTGGCTGAGGTGACTACCTGGGCACTGTGCCGGGTTGTGCAGCGAGCTTCGTGTTGCTGCGTCTTCAAATGAAAGTTTGGGTCCAAGTGAGCAAGGGGGTGAGAAAATTTTACTTTCCGGTTTGCTCGACGGATTTTCGGTGTTGGCAGAGGATCTGAACCGGAGGAAAGGATAATTACCTCTACATCGTCAGCTTGGCTGCCTTCAGCATCGTCCTGATAATGGTCATTGTCAATGAGATGTATGAAAAATGAACCAAGAGAGTCAAGTTCTACCTCTGAGTCCGGATTAGCCAAATCGGCATCAGCATTTGGTTCGGAAGACACAGTGGTCCTCTTCTTGGCAGGTTTTTTAACAACCTTGGTCTTCTGGCGAAGTGGTTTTGCCGGTTTATCCTATGGTTTTTTCTTCCAGAACGGATCGTCACCCTATCAAAGATGGACAAAAATTTGAGAGAATATTTGAAAGAGGCAAGTTAGAACAAAAAAGTTATGGGATCCTTATAGTTGGCGGTTTGTTGGAAACACAGAAAGGACTTAATCTGGTCTGGCTACAGACAGCCTCCGGTTCATTCAGTATCTTCTTCACAGCCTCAGTAACTTTAGCATCTGTAAGCTGAATATCAATGTGTCGTTGAGGGTCCTTCAAACTCCCAGTGTATTCACACATTAAACCGGGGCGTCAGCTTAAGGGCAATATGCTCCAAGTTATCCAACAACGAGCAAAATCAACACCTGTTAAACCGTTTGCCATAAAAGCTCTAAGCTTTGACAGTTGTGGAGCATAGTTGGACCTTTCCTTTGCAGTTAACCTCTGAGGAAAGGGATGTGTGTTGCTAAGACGGTGAGGGCGGTAACCCGGCAAAGGGTTTTCATCAGTCGGAGATGTATCTTTGCAATAAAACCAAGTCTGATTCCACTACTTGGGGTGACTGTGAAGCTTGGCGTGAGGGAAGCTGACATCCTTCCTCTTTTGAACCGCCATTCTGCCAAGCTCAGTATTGGGTCCATCTGTGAACTCTGTGCGACGGTTTAAGTAGAAGAAATCCCTAAACAATTCAACTGTGGGCTCCTCTTGAAGATAAGCTTCGCAAAAGACTTGTAAATGGCAGATGTTGGACACAGAATTTGGGTCGATGTCCTGAGGGTGGAGCTGAAAACTGGCAAGCACATCCCGGAAAAACTTTGAACCGGGATGGCTAAAGCCTTGACCCAGATGGTCAATGAAAACAACTACTTCTCCGTCCTTGGGTTCAGGAGGATTTTCTGGACCGGGGGCCCTCTAGTGGATGACCTCTTTCTTGGCTAAAGCGCCAGTTGCGACACATATGTCTAATTGTTCTTCAGTAACCCGGGAAGGAACCCAATTGCACTCATAGACTTGTTTGGCCATTTCAATGGAAAGCTGAAACATGGTTATTGTCGGTTTAAGGTTTATATTAGACAAGTATAAAGCGGTGCAAGAGCAGAAGAAGACAGAAATATGAACACATTGTTAAACCGGAATTAGACATGGGAGATGTACAAAGATAAAGCGGTTTGGCGGTTCAACATGGGACTAATGGTACCTAACGGATCATCATTTTTCTATGAGATTAAACCGCCTATTCTGGTATAGAAGATACAGATCTAAGATGCATAAGTGAAGGAAAAACAAGTTTCGCAGCTTGGCATGGTAATTTTAGATCTGCAGCGTGTGGATAAATCAAAATATATTCCGACCTAAAGCGCAGGCGCTTAAGCAGTTTAAACAGTTGCCGATGAGTTTTTCTACACAAGGCAGATGCTTTAATGAGGAAAATGGAGTTTTAACTACAAAGGCACTGGAAAATATCAGATCTAATTCGCCATTTGTACTACTGAAGAGGAACAGGGAAGAAAAGCACTAGGAACTTCGAAGAACTCCGACGAGTACAAACTCTAATGATAAGATTTAGGGTGGAAGGAGAGAAGACTTACCAATGACAAAAGAACAGCGGAGAGGCGTCGCGTCTTTCTAGTACGATCAGGTTGATGCAGCGGCCGTTGTTGAGGCAGATGCGAAGATCAACGGCGGCGGCAGAGCTCGAAGGTTCGCCGGTGCGAGGAAGAAGACAATGCGAAGAGGCATGGGGGAGAAAATGGAAAGGACCCCCTAGTATTATTTATAAAGGCAAAGGGATAAGTGACAGGCGCGAAAATAGAGGGGCCTAAAAATTGGATATGTGGCGAAGTTGTCGCCTCGATTGTCGGAGGCTCATTAATGAAGGTGAGCTATATGCAATTTTAAATAGCATGTGATGTCATGGCGGTTTATCACGATTCAGGAAGATGACATCATGGTGGTTTATAGGATTTCTGTGAAGACGATGAAGTGTTGAAAATTGACATGAACCAGTTCAAATCAATCTGGGGCCTAATGTAGGGGATATTACTAATGGGTATAAACCGGCCAGGAGAGGCCGGGTTATCCCCAAGACAAGTTATTATACTTGAATCCCATGAAGACGAAGATGGAGGCGCTTTATGAAGGCCTAGGGCCTTAAGGCGGATTACGGCTTGTAAACATAAACCGACATTGATATGCAAACTTGTGTTGTAAGATAGAAAGAGTAGAGACCGGGCCGGACATGTTTATGAGCCGGCCTCGGATCCTCAGAAACCCAAGGCCAACCCATGTATATAAGGGGATGACCCGGCGGTGGTTCAGGGACAACAAACAACAACTCGAGACCCAGGCAAAGCGTATTCGCTCCCAGGTCATCGAAACCCTAGCAATCCCACAACAACTGGATTGTAGGCTTTTACCTTCACCGCAAGGGGCCGAACCAGTATAAACTCTCTGCATCCCTTGTCCGCTTTAACCCCTTTAAGCTAACCCATCGAGATGGCTCCACGTCTAAGTCCTTTCTCTAGGACATCTGTCATGACAAAACCATGACAAAACCAGTATCAAATACCTAGGGGCTACTATGAACACTAGTAAGTACACATCAATAACATGTATATCATATATACTTTTGTTCACTTTGCCATCCTTCTTATCTGCCAAGTATCCGGTGACCATTTCCTTTGCAGTAGAAGCACTCAGTTTCAGGCTTGGGTCTAGCTTTGGCCTTCTTCATGGGAGTGGCAACTTGCTTGCCATTCTTCTTGAAGTTCCCTTTCTTTCCCTTGCCCTTTTACTTGAAACTAGTGGTCTTGTCAACCATCAACACTTGATGCTTTTCTTGATTTCTACCTTCGCCGATTTCAGCATCATGAAGATCTCGGGGAATCGTTTTCGTCATCCCTTGCATATTATAGTTCATCATGAAGTTCTAGTAACTTAGTGATAGTGACTAGAGAACTTTTTCAATCACTATCTTATCTCGAAGATTAACTCCCTCTTGATTCAAGCGATTGTAGTACTCAGACATTCTGAGCACATGCTCACTGGTTGAGCTATTCTCCTCCATCTTGTAGGCAAAATACTTGTCACAGGTCTCATACCTCTCGACTCGGGCATGAGTCTAAATTACCAGTTTTAGCTCTTGGAACATCTTATTTGCTCCTTGGCGTTCAAACCATTTTTGAAGTCCCGGTTCTAAGCCGTAAAGCATGGCGCGCTAAACTATCAAGTAGTCATCATATTGAGCTTGCCAAACGTTCATAACATTGCTCCTGCAATAGGTCCATCACCTAGTGGTGCATCAAGGACATAATTCTTCTGTGCAGCAATGAGGATAATCCTCAGATCACGGACCCAGTCCGCATCATTGCTACTATCATCTTTCAACTTATTTTCTCTAGGAACATATCAAAAATAAAATAGGGGAGCTATACGCGAGCTATTGATCTACAACATAGATATGCAAAAAATACTATCAGGACTAAGTTCATGATAAATTAAAGTTCAATTAATCATATTACTTAAGAACTCCCACTTAGATAGACATCCCTCCAGTCATCTAAATGATCACGTGATCCATATCAACTAAACCATGTCCGATCATCACGTGAGATGGAGTAGCTTTCAAAGGTGAACATCACTATGTTGATCATATCTACTATATGATTCACGTTCGACCTTTCGTTCTCAGTGTTCCGAGGCCATATCTGCATATGCTAGGCTCGTCAAGTTTAACCCGAGTATTATGCGTGTGCAAAACTGGCTTGCACCCGTTGTATGTGAACGTAGAGCTTATCACACCCGATCATCACGTGGTGTCTCGGCACGATGAACTGTAGCAACGGTGCATACTCAGGGAGAACACTTATACCTTGAAATTTAGTGAGGGATCATCTTATAGTGCTACTGCCGTACTAAGCAAAATAAGATGCATAAAGGATAAACATCGCATGCAATCAAAATATGTGACATGATATGGCCATCATCATCTTGTGCCTTTAATCACCATCTCCAAAGCACCGTCATGATCTCCATCGTCACCGGCTTGACACCTTGATCTCCATCGTAGCATCGTTGTCGTTTCACCAACTATTGCTTCGACGACTATCGCTACCGCTTAGTGATAAAATAAAGCAATTACATGGCGATTGCATTTCATACAATAAAGCGACAACCATAAGGCTCCTGCCAGTTGCCGATAAATTTTACAAAACATGATCATCTCATACAACAAATTATATCTCATCACGTCTTGACCATATCACTTCACAACATGCCCTGCAAAAACAAGTTAGACATCCTCTACTTTGTTGTTGCAAGCTTTACGTGGCTGCTACGGGCTTCTATCAAGAACCATTCTTACCTAGGCATCAAAACCACAACGATTTTTTGTCAAGTGTGTTGTTTTAACCTTCAATAAGGATCGAGTGTAGTCAAACTCGATTCAACTAAAGTTGGAGAAACAGACACCCGCCAGCCACCTGTGTGCGAAGCACGTCGTTTGAACCAGCCTCATGAATGCGGTCATGTAATGTCGGTCTGGGTCGCTTCATCCAACAATACCACAAAATCAAAGTAAGGCGTTGGTGGTAATCAGTATGAGTATTATCGCCCATAGCTCATTGTGTTCTACTCGTGCATATAACATCTACGCATAGACCTGGCTCGGATGCCACTTTTGGGGAACGTAGTATTTCAAATTTTTCCTACGATCACGCAAGATCTATCTAGGAGAAGCATAGCAACGAGCGAGGAGAGTGTGTCCACGTACCCTCGTAGACCGAAAGTGGAAGCATTTAGTAACGCGGTTGATGTAGTCAAACGTCTTCATGATCCAACTGATCCAAGTACCGAACGTACGGCTGATGACCCACAAGTATAGGGGATCTATCGTAGTCCTTTCGGTAAGTAAGAGTGTCGAACCCAACGAGGGGCAGAAGGAAATGACAAGCGGTTTTCAGTAAGGTATTCTGTGCAAGCACTAAATTTATCGGTAACAGATAGTTTTGTGATAAGGTAATTTGTAACGGGTAACAAGTAATAAAAGTAAACAAGGTACAGTGATGTCTACTACACAACCTTCTTCTTGTAGATGTTGTTGGGCCTGCAAGTGCACAGGTTTGTAGGATAGTAGCAAATTTCCCTCAAGTGGATGACCTAAGGTTTATCAATTCGTGGGAGGCGTAGGATGAAGATGGTCTCTCTCAAACAACCCTGCAACCAAATAACAAAGAGTCTCTTGTGTCCCCAACACACCCAATACAATGGTAAATTGTATAGGTGCACTAGTTCAATGAAGAGATGGTGATACAAGTGCAAAATAGATAGTAGATATAGGTTTTTGTAATCTGAAAATATAAAAACAGCAAGGTAACAAGTGGTAAAAGTGAGCGTAAACGGTATTGCAATGATAGGAAACAAGGCCTAGGGTTCATAATTTCACTAGTGCAAGTTCTCTCAACAATAATAACATAGTTGGATCATATAACTATCCCTCAACATGCAACAAAGAGTCACTCCAAAGTCACTAATAGTGGAGAACAAACGAAGAGATTATGGTAGGGTACGAAACCACCTCTAAGTTATTCTTTCCAATCAATCCGTTGGGCTATTCCTATAAGTGTCACAAACAGCCCTAGAGTTTGTACTAGAATAACACCTTAAGACACAAATCAACCAAAACCCTAATGTCACCTAGATACTCCAATGTCACCTCAAGTATCCGTGGGTATGATTATACGATATGCATCACACAATCTCAATTCATCTATTCAAACCAACACATAGAACCTCAAAGAGTGCCCCAAAGTTTCTACCGGAGAATCACGGCATTTAAAACGTGTGCCAACCCCTATGCATAGGTTCATGGGCGGAACCATAAGTTGATCACCAAAACATACATCAAGTGAATCACATGATATCCCATTGTCACCACAGATATGCACGGCAAGACATACATCAAGTGTTCTCAAATCTTTAAAGACTCAATCCGATAAGATTACTTCAAGGGAAAACTCAATTCATTACAAGAGAGTAGAGGGGAGAAGAAACATAAGATCCAACTATAATAGCAAAGCTCGCGATACATCAAGATCGTGCCAAATGAAGAACACGAGAGAGAGAGATCAAACACATAGCTACTGGTACATACCCTCAGCCCCGAGGGTGAACTACTCCCTCCTCGTCATGGATATCGCCGGGATGATGAAGATGGCCACAGGTGAGGGTTCCCCCCTCCGGCAGGGTCTTAACAGGGTCCCGATTGGTTTTGGTGGCTCGAGGCTTGCGTGGCGGAACTCCCGATCTAATCTCTGTTCTGGAAGTTTTAGGGTACGTGGAGTTATATAGGCGGAAGAACCACGCCAGGGGAGCCACGAGGGCCCCATGAGGCTGGGGGCGCCCCCCCCCCCCACCCTCGTGGCTTCCTCGTTCCTTTCTTGACGTGGGGTACAAGTCCATCCGGTAGCTTTCCTTCCAAAAATAACTTCTCCAGTTGATTTCGTTCCGTTTTGACTCCGTTTGATATTCCTTTTCTTGAAATCTTGAAATAGGCAAAAAAGCAACAAACTGGGCTGGGCCTCCGGTTAATAGGTTAGTCCCAAAAGTAATATAAAAGTGGAAAATAAAGCCCAATATTGCCCAAAACAGTAGATAATATAGCATGGAGCAATCAAAAATTATAGATACGTTGGAGACGTATCATGCAGCAAGGTAGCCCAATCCTTTTTGTAGCAAAGTACAAGCCTGGACAAACTCTTATATAAAGGAAAATGCTCCCGAGGACACATGGGAATTATCGTCAAGCTAGTTTTCATCACGCTCATATGATTCACGTTCGTTACTTTGATAATTTGATATGTGGGTGGACCGGTGCTTGGGTGCTGCCCTTTCTTGGACAAGCACCCCACTTATGATTAACCCCTATTGCAAGATCCGCAACTACAAAAGAAGTATTAAAGTAATCCTAACCATAGCATGAAACATATAGATCCAAATCAGCCCCTTACGAAGCAACACATAAACTAGGGTTTAAGCTTCTGTCACTCTAGCAACCCATCTTCTACTTATTACTTCCCAATGCCTTCCCCTGGGCCCAAATAATGGTGAAGTGTCATGTAGTCGACGTTCACATAACACCACTAGAGGAGAGACAACATACATCTCCTCAAAATATCAAACGAATACCAAATTCACATGACTACTTATAGCAAGACTTCTCCCATGTCCTCAGGAACAAACGTAACTACTCACAAATATATTCATGTTCATAATCAAAGGGTTATTAATATGCATAAAGGATCAGAACATATGATCTTCCACCAAATAAACCAACTAGCATCAACTACAAGGAGTAATCAACACTACTAGAAACCCACAGGTACCAATCTGAGGTTTTGAGACAAAGATTGGATACAAGAGATGAACTAGGGTTTGAGAGGAGATGGTGACGGTGAAGATGTTGATGGAGATTGACCCCCTCCCGATGAGAGGATCGATGGTGATGATTTCCCCCTCCCGGAGGGATGTTTCCCCGGCAGAACAGCTCCGCCGGAGCCCTAGATTGGTTTCACCAGGTTCCGCCTTGTGGCGGCGGTGCTTCCTCCCGAAAGCTTCCTCCTTATTTTTTCTAGGACGAAAGACTTCATATAGCAAAAGATGGGCACCGGAGGCCTGCCAGGGGGCCCACGAGACAGGGGGCGCTCAGGGGGGTAGGGCGCGCCCCCCACTCTTGTGGCCAGGGTGTGGGCCCCCTCTGGTTGATTCTTTCGCCAGTATTTTTTATGTATTCCAAAACGTGCCTCCGTGAAGTTTCAGGACTTTTGGAGTTGTGCAGAATAGGTCTCTAATATTTGCTCCTTTTCCAAATTGAGAATTCCATTTAAGCATTCTCCCTCTTCATGTAAACCTTGTAAAATAAGAGAGAATAGGCATAAGTATTGTGACATAATGTGTAATAACAGACCATAATGTGATAAATATCGATATAAAAGCATGATGCAAAATGGACGTCTAACCTCCCCCAAGCTTAGACCTCGCTTGTCCTCAAGCGAAAACCGATAACGAAAAATCTGCCCACATGTTTAGAGATAGAGGTGTCGATAAAATAAAATACAGACATGAGGGCATCATGATAATTCTTATAACAGCAACATATATTGTCATATGATTTCTTATTCTAAAGTAACAATCTATTCACAATGTCAAGTATGAATCAGAAACTTCATTGAAAACTAACAAACTATGATCTCGGTCATTGAGGCAATTGCAATTTTATCATAACATAGGAAAGAGTCAATATAAGAGCTTTTCAGCAAGTCCAC
Organism: Aegilops bicornis; assembly: GCA_021605145.1. NCBI lineage: Eukaryota > Viridiplantae > Streptophyta > Magnoliopsida > Poales > Poaceae > Aegilops > Aegilops bicornis. The sequence goes on along the minus strand of CM038673.1, from coordinate 394,535,814 downwards.
GTACTCAACTATCATTTAGTCTTTCACAATTGCTAACACTCACGCAATACTTATGGTTATGGAGTTTTAATCGGACACAGAGAAAGATAGGGGCCTATAGTGTTGCCTCCCAACCTTTTACCTGAAGGGTAATGTCAACAATAATAGTTCATGCTAACTTACATCCAATTGGATATATATATATCAGGATCTTTCCAACACAATGTGCTTGCCAAAGGATAAAATATAAAAAGGAAAAGTGAAGATCACCATGACTCTTGCATAAGGTATAAGACAAAAGTAAAAGATAGGCCCTTCGCAGAGGGAAGTAGAGGTTGTCATGTGCTTTTATGGTTGGATGCACGAAATCTTAATGCAAAAGAATGTCACTTTATATTGCCACTTGAGATATGGACCTTTATTATGCAGTCCGTCGCTTTTATTGCTTCCATATCACAAGATTGTATAAAGCTTATTTTCTCCACACTAATAAATCATACATATTTAGAGAGCAATTTTTATTGCATGCAACGATGACAACTTATTTGAAGGATCTTACTCAGTCCGTAGGTAGATATGGTGGACTCTCATGGCAAAACCGGGTTTAAGGACATTTGGAAGCACAAGTAGTATCTCTACTTGGTGCAAAGAATTTGGCTAGCATGAGGGGGAAATGCAAGCCCAACATATTGGACAATCCATGACAATATACTTTATTTCGGATATAAGAAAACATAACCCATTATGTTGTCTTCCTTGTCCAACATCAACTTTTTAGCATGTCATATTTTAATGAGTGCTCACAATCATAAAAGATGTCCAAGATAGTATATTTATATGTGAAAACCTCTTTTCTTTATTACTTCCTATTAATTGCAACGATGACCAAAACTATGTTTGTCAACTCTCAACAACTTTTATTCATCATACTCTTTTATATGTGAAATCACTACTCTGCATAAGATCAATATGATCTATTTAATTATTTAATTCTTTCTTTTATTCCCTCAAGATCATAGCAAGATAACCAAACCCTCGACTCAAAACTAATCTTTATTATATATAGCCCACGGACTCGATTACATAGAAGGATCATAAAGCAAAACTCAAAACTAGATCATACTAAAACTTTATTATACTAGATCAAGATATTACCAAAAGGATCGAACTAAGAAAAACGGTAAAGATAGGAGTGTGATGGTGAGACGATATCGGGGCACCTCCCCCAAGCTTGGCAGTTGCCAAGGGGAGTGCCCATACCCATGTGATTATATCTCTTTCCTCGGGGGTGGTGATGATGGAGTTGTTGATGATGTAGGCTTGTCGTCCATCTTCCAAGGCATAGGCTCACCATCATAAAAGGATGATTGAGTCTCCGGGATCCTCAAATCTGCAGCCAAACTCATCCTCTTGAATCTATATTCATACTCACAGTTTTGGTTTTGCAGTTCATAGATCTGGGCTTGGAGGCGCTCAATTTTCTCGTGAAGCTTGAAGATGGCCTCCCCAATGTTCTTGGCATCCATCTTGTGGTTGTTGGTGAACTCCATGATCATTATGTGATTGGCGTCGAGTCCACGTTCCACCATCTCCTGGCACTTGAAAACTTGTTGCTCCATTGCTTCGAGCCTTGTCTCCGCGCTTCTGGTCCTCCTTGGTCCCTCAACATCACGGATGTGCAACAACCCCTCGCGCATCTAAATGGTTTGAGGATGTTGCAGCACTTCCGCGAGGTAGGGGTTGATGACCTTCTCGAATAACTTGTCCTTGGAGGCACTTGGATACGTCATGGTGATCTAGATCTGTCAGAAAAACAGCTCGAAACAAAAAAAGAGGATATTTGCGTGATACGGTGGTCAAAACCTTCGGGAGATTATATAGTGAATTTTTACCAACTAAAAGAAGTATCGTGCAAGAAAACAGAGTCCGGAGAGCACACGAGGTGCCCACGAGGCAGGGGGCGCGCCCTCCACCCTCGTGTCCTTCCCGGACTACTTCTTATTTTCCTGTTTTCTTAAATACTCCAAAACAGAGAAAAAATTCTATTAGGACTATTTTGGAGTCGGTTTACTTACCGTACCACATACCTATTCCTTTTCGGAGTCCGAAACGTTCTGGAAAGTGTCCCTTATGTACTCCTCCGGGGTCACGATTTCAATAACATTAGTTTCAACATTTATTGGGTTACCTGAGATATAATCTTTGATTCTTTGACCGTTCACCACCTTCGTATTTGTGCCTTCGAAGTTGTTGATTTTTATGGCACCGGAACGATAGACCTCCTCGATAACGTAAGGACCTTCCCATTTAGAGAGGAGTTTTCCTGCAAAAAATCTTAAACAAGAGTTGTATAGCAAAACATAATCACCTACATTAAACTCACGCTTTTGTATCCTTTTGCCATGCCATCTTTTAACTTTTTCTTTAAACAGTTTGGCATTCTCATAGGCTTGGGTTCTCCACTCATCAAGTGAGCTAATGTCAAATAGCCTCTTCTCACCAGCAAGTTTAAAATCATAGTTGAGCTCTTTAATGGCCCAATATGCCTTATGTTCTAGTTTGAGAGGTAAGTGACATGCTTTTCCATAAACCATTTTATACGAAGACATACCCATAGGATTTTTATATGCAGTTCTATAAGCCCATAATGCATCATCAAGTTTCATGGACTAATTCTTTCTAGATCTACTAACAGTCTTTTGCAAAATTAATTTGAGCTCTCTATTACTAAGTTCTACTTGACCACTAGACTGCGGGTGATAAGGAGATGCAATTCTATGATTAACATCATACTTAGCAAGCATTTTACGAAAAGCACCATCAATAAAATGTGAACCACCATTAGTCATTAAATATTTAGGGACTCCAAACCTCGGAAAAATAACTTCTTTAAGCATCTTAATAGAGGTGTTATGATCATCACTACTAGTTGGAATAGCTTCTACCCACTTAGTAACATAATCAACAGCAACCAAAATATGTGTATACTTGTTAGAGGAAGGAAAAGGTCCCATATAATCAAAGCCCCAGATGTCAAATGGTTCAATAACAAGTGAATAGTTCATAGGCATTTCTTGACGTCTACTAATATTATCGATTCTTTGACATTCATCACAAGACAAGACAAACTTACGGGCATCTTTGAAGGGAGTAGGCCAATAAAAACCGAATTGCATACCTTATGTGCAGTTCTATCTCCAGCGTGGTGTCCTCCATAAGCCTCGGAGTGACACGTGCGTAGGATCTGTTCCTGTTCATGCTCAGGTACACAACGTCTAATAACACCATCTACTCCCTCTTTATAAAGATGTGGGTCATCCCAGAAGTAATGTCTTAAATCATAGAAAAACTTTTTCTTTTCTTTGGTATGTGAAACTAGGTGGTATAAATTTAGCAACAATATAATTAGCATAATCAGCATACCATGGAGCAGTACAAGAAGCATTTATGACAGTTCATTGTTCATCAGGAAAGCTATCATCAATAGGTAGTGGGTCATCAAGAACATTTTCTAACCTAGACAAGTTATGCGCAGCAGGGTTCTTAGCTCCCTTTCTATCAATAATATGCAAATCAAATTCTTGTAGTAAGAGAACCCATCTAATAAGTCTAGGTTTAGCATCTTTCTTTTCCATAATATATTTAATAGCAGCATGATCAGTGTGAACAATTACTCTAGAATCAACAATATAAGGTCTGAACTTATCACAAGCAAATACAACTGCTAAAAATTCTTTTGCAGTAGTAGCATAATTTCTCCGGGCACTGTCTAGGGTTTTACTAGCATATTGGATAACATTTAATTTCTTCTCAACTCTTTGTCCTAGAACAACACCTACAGCATAATCACTAGCATCACACATAATTTCAAAGGGTAAATTCAAATTAGGAGGCTGAACAATAGGTGCAGAAATCAAAGCTTTCTTAAGTATTTCAAACGCTTCTACATAATCATCATCAAAGACAAAAGGAACATATTTTTGTAAGAGATTAGTCAGAGGCCTAGAAATTTTTTAGAAGTCTTTAATGAACCTCCTATAAAAACCGGCATGACCAAGGAAACTTCTTATACCTTTGATGTCCTTAGGACACGGCATCTTTTCAATAGCATCAACTTTAGCTTTATCAACTTCAATATCTCTTTCAGAAATTTTATGCCCAGTACAATACCTTCATTAACCATAAAGTGGCACCTCTCCCAATTCAAGACAAGATTAGTTTCTTCACATCTCTGCAAAACTCGATCAAGGTTGCTTAAGCAATCATCAAAAGAAGTTCGATATACGGAGAAATCATCCATGAAAACCTCAACAATCTTTTCACAAAAGTCAGAGAATATAGCAGTCATACATCTTTGAAAGGTAGCAGGTGCATTGCATAAACCAAAAGGCATACGTCTATAAGCAAAGGTACCGAAAGGGCAAGTAAAAGTGGTCTTTTCTTGATCCTCTTTTGACACAAGTATTTGAGAGAAACCAGAATAACCGTCTAGAAAGCAGAAATGTGTATGTTTGGGTAATCTTTCAAGCATTTGATCAATAAAGGTAAAGGGTAATGATCCTTTTTAGTAGCTTTATTTAGTTTGCGGAAATCAATTACCATTCTATAACCTGTAACAATTCTTTGTGGGATTAATGCATCTTTATCATTAGGAAAAACAGTAATACCTCCCTTCTTAGGGACACAATGGACAAGACTTACCCACTGACTATCAGCAATGGGATAAATTATACCTGCTTCGAGAAGCTTTAGTATTTCTTTTCTTACCACTTCTTTCATCTTAGTATTTAACCGTCATTGGTGATCAACAACTGGTTTAGCGTCTTTCTCCAATTTTATTTTGTGCTGGCATAGAGTGGGACTAATGCCCTTAAGATCATCAAGAGTATATCCAATAGCAGCACGGTGCTTCTTAAGAGTTTTCAATAATTTCTCTTCTTCTTGCTCTGAAAGTTTAGCACTAATAATAACAGGATATATCTTCTTTTCATCAAGATAAGCATATTTAAGAGTATCAGGTAATGGTTTAAGCTCAAACACGGGATCACCCTTGGGTGGAGGAGGATCCCCTGGAATTTCAATAGGCAAGTTGTGTTTCAAGATAGGTCCCTGTTTAAATAATACTTCATCTATTTCCCTTCTTTCATTCATAAACATATCATTTTCATGGTCTAGCAAATATTGTTCTAAAGGATCATTAGGAGGCACGACAATAGAAGCAAGACTAATAATTTCATCTTACTAGGCAATTCTTTATCATGGGGCTGTCTACGAAATTTAGCAAAATTAGACTCATGAGACATATCCCCTAAACCAATAGTAACAATATCCTTTTCGCAATCTATCTTAGCATTAACAGTATTCAAGAAGGGCCTACCAAATATAATGGGACAAAAGTCATCTTGTGGGGAGCCAAGAACAAGAAAATCAGTAGGATATTTAACTTTCCCACACAAGACTTCAACATCTCTAACAATCCCAACTGGTGAAATAGTATCTCTATTGACAAGCTTAATTGTAACATCAATCTCTTATATCTCAGCAGGTGCAATATCATGCATAATTTCTTTGTATAAGGAATGAGGTATCACACTTGCACTAGCACCCATATCACATAAGCCATGATAGCAATGATCTCTTATTTTAACAGAAACAACAGGCATGCCAACAACAGGTCTATGTTTACCCTTAGTATCGGGTCTAGCAATTCTAGCGACTTCATCACAGTAAATAACATGCCCATCAATATTATCGGCCAAGAGATCTTTAACCATAGCAATACTAGGTTCAACTTTAATTTGCTCAGGGGGTGTAGGTGTTCTAGTATTACTCTTATGAACCACATGAAGCTTTAGCATGATCCTTTATTCTAACAGGGAAAGGTGGTTTCTCAATATAAGCAGTAGGAACAATAGGATCAACATTATAAGTGATAGTCTTTTCTTCAACTTTAACAGGTTCAACTACTTTTACTTCAATGGGAGGATGATATTTAAACCACTTCTCCTTAGGGAGATCAACATGAGTAGCAAAGGATTCACAGAAAGAAGCTACTATCTCAGAGTCAAGTCCATATTTAGTGCTAAATTCACGAAAAACATCAGTATCCATAAAAGATTTAACACAATCAAACTTAGGTGTTATACCTGACTCCTTACCCTCATCGAGGTCCCAATCTTCAAAGTTGCATTTAATTCTTTCCAATAAATCCCATTTGAATTCAATGGTCTTCATTATAAAAGAATCAGTACAAGAAGTACCGAGTATGGAGCGATTATTGAGAGAAAGCCGAGCATAAAAATTTTGAATAATAATTTCTCGTCAGAGCTCGTGATTGGGGCATGAATATAACATTGACTTAAGCCTCCCCCAAGCTTGAGCGATGCTTTCTCCTTCGCGAGGCCAAAAATTATATATATAATTACGATCATGATGAACCAGATGCATAGGATAAAACTTCTGATGAAATTCCAATTTCAATCGGTTGTAGTTCCATGATCCCATATCATCACATAGCCTAAACCATGTCAATGACTTTCCCTTCAAAGATAAAGGGAAGACCTTCTTCTTGATAACATCCTTGGGCATACCTGCAAGCTTAAATAATCCACAAACTTCATCCAAATAGATTAGGTGCAAATTGGGATGCAATGTTCCATCTCCTGTAAAAGGATTAGCTAGCAGCTTCTCTATCATACCCGAACGAATTTCAAAGTAAAAAATTTCAGTAGGTTGAGGAGCAACTCTTTGCTCTAATGGTCGGGGTGAAGATACCCCGAACAAGCCCCTCAAAGGATTACTTTCCATAGTAACAAGTGACAGTAAATTTCAGCACACTATATAAAATTTTCCTTACCAAATTCCACCTACCAAAGGCGCTTCACTCCCCGGCAACGGCACCAGAAAAGAGTCATGATGACCCACAAGTATAGGGGATCTATCGTAGTCCTTTGATAAGTAAGAGTGTCAAACCCAACGAGGAGCAGAAGGAAATGAAAAGCGGTTTTCAGTAAGGTATTCTCTGCAGAAGTTTGAAATTATCGATAATGATAATTTTGTGATAAGGTAATTTGTAACGGGTAACAAGTAATAAAAGTAAACAAGGTGCAGCAAGGTAGCCCAATCCTTTTTGTAGCAAAGGACAAGCCTGGACAAACTCTTATATAAAGGAAAACGCTCCCGAGGACACATGGGAATTATCGTCAAGCTAGTTTTCATCATGCTCATATGATTCGCGATCATTACTTTGATAATTTGATATGTGGGTGGACCGGTGCTTGGGTGCTGCCCTTTCTTGGACAAGCATCCCACTTATGATTAACCCCTATTGCAAGCATCCGCAACTACAAAATAAGTATTAAGGTAAACCTAACCATAGCATGAAACATATGGATCCAAATCAGCCCCTTACGAAGCAACACATAAACTAGGGTTTAAGCTTACATCACTCTAGCAACCCATCATCTACTTATTACTTCCCAATGCCTTCCCCTAGGCCCAAATAATGGTGAAGTGTCATGTAGTCGACGTTCACATAACACCAATAGCGGAGAGACAACATACATCTCATCAAAATATCGAACGAATACCAAATTCACATGACTACTTATAGCAAGACTTCTCCCATGTCCTCAGGAACAAACGTAACTACTCACAAATCATATTCATGTTCATAATCAGAGGGGTATTAATATGCATAAAGGATCTGAACATATGATCTTCCACCAAATAAACCAACTAGCATCAACTACAAGGAGTAATCAACACTACTAGCAACCCACCGGTACCAATCTGAGGTTTTGAGACAAAGATTGGATACAAGAGATGAACTAGGGTTTGAGAGGAGATGGTGCTGGTGAAGATGTTGATGGAGATTGATCCCCTCCTGATGAGAGGATCGATGGAGATGACGATGGTGACGATTTCCCCCTCCGGAGGATGTTTCCCATGAACAGCTCATGGGAGCCCTAGATTGGTTTCGCTAGGTTTCGCCTCGTGGCGGCGGTGCTTCGTCCCGAAAGCTTCCTCCTTATTTTTTCTAGGAAGAAAGACTTCATATAGTAGAAGATGGGCACCGGAGGCCTGCGAGGGGGCCCACGAGACAGGGGGCGCACCCAGGGGGTAGGGCACGCCCCCCACCCTCGTGGCCAGGGTGTGGGCCCCCTCTGGTTGATTCTTTCGCCAGTATTTTTTATATAGTCCAAAACGTGCCTCCGTGAAGTTTCAGGACTTTTGGAGTTGTGCAGAATAGGTCTCTAATATTTGCTCCTTTTCCAAATTTCTGAATTCCAGCTGCCGGCATTCTCCCTCTTCATGTAAACATTGTAAAATAAGAGAGAATATGCATAAGTATTGTGACATAATGTGTAATAACAGCCCATAATGTGATAAATATCGATATAAAAGCATGATGCAAAATGGACGTATCAACGGCACCTTCGTGTTCAGCACACGTTCAGCACGATGACGTCCCTTGATCTCTTGATCCGGTTGAGGACGAGGGAGAGTTTCATCAGCACGACAGTGTGGCGACGATGATGATGAAGTTACCAGCGCTGGGCTTCGCCTAAGCACTACGACGATATGATCGAGGTGTGTAACTGTGGAGGGGGGCACCGCACAAGGCTAAGACAAATCTTGGTGTGTCTTTGGGGTGCCCCCTCCCACGTATATAAAGGAGGGGGAAGAGGAGGCCGACCCAAGGGGGCGCGCGCCATAGGGGGAGTCCTACTTGGACTCCCGGTCCAAGTAGGATTTCCCCCCCCCCCTCCTTTCCTATTCCAACTAGGAGAAGGAGGGAAGGAGGAAGAGGGGAGAAGGAAGGAGGGGGGCGCCGCCCCCTCCTTGTCCAATTCAGACCAGCCCATGGGGGGCGTGCGGCAAACCCTTGAGGCCCTTCTATCCTTTCCCCTAATGCCCATTAAGGCCCACTAACTCCCCGGGGGGTTCCGGTAACCTCCTGGTACTCCGGGAAATACCCGAAAGACTTCGGAACCATTCTGGTGTCCGAATATAACCTTCCAATGTATCAATCTTACCTCTCGACCATTTCGAGACTCCTCATCATGTTCTTGATCTCATCCGGGACTCCGAACAAACTTCGGTCATCAAATCACATAACTCATAATACAAATCATCATCGAACGTTAAGCGTGCGGACCCTACGGGTTCGAGAACTATGTAGACATGACCGAGACACATCTCGGTCAATAACCAATAGCGGAACACGGATGCTCATATTGGCTCCTACAGATTCTACGAAGATCTTTATCGGTTAAACCGCATAACAACATACGTTGTTCCCTTTGTCATCAGTATGTTACTTGCCCGAGATTCGATCGTCGGTATCATCATACCTAGTTCAATCTCATTACCGGCAAGTCTCTTTACTCGTTCCGTAATGCATTGCTACCTCTTGAGCACTGCGTTGGTTTTCCCTTGAAGAGGAAAGGGTGATGCAGCACAGTAGCGTAAGTATTTCCCTCAGTTTTTTAGAACCAAGGTATCAATCCAAGAGGAGGCTACGCATGAAGTCCCTCGCAGACCTGCACAATACAAATAAATCCTTGCAACCAACGCGATAAGGGGTTGTCAATCCCTTCACGGTCACTTACGAGAGTGAGATCTAATAGATATGATAGGATAATATTTTTGGTATTTTTGTGATAAAGATGCAAAGTAAAATAAAAGCAAAGTAAAAAAGAAAAGGAAATAACTAAGTGTTGGAAGATTAATATGATGAAGATAGACCCAGGGGCCATAGGTTTCACTAGTGGCTTCTCTCAAGAGCATAAGTATTTTACGGTGGGTGAACGAATTACTGTTGAGCAATTGATGTAATTGAGCATAGTTATGAGAATATCTAGGTATGATCATGTATATAGGCATCACGTCCGAGACAAGTAGATCGACTCTACCGCATTCTCGACTATTACTCCACTCATCGACCGCTATCCAAAGATGCATCTAGAGTATTAAGTTCATGAAAAACAGAGTAACGCCTTAAGCAAGATGACATGATGTAGAGGGATAAATTCATGGAATATGATAAAAAAAACATATTGTTATCCTCGATGGCAACAATACAATACGTGCCTTGCTGCCCCTACTGCCATTGGGAAAGGACACCGCAAGATTGAACCCAAAGCTAAGCACTTCTCCCATTGCAAGAAAGATCAATCTAGTAGGCCAAACCAAACTGATAATTCGAAGAGACTTGCAAAGATAACCAATCATACATAAAAGAATTCAGAGAAGATTCAAATATTGTTAATAGATAATCTTGATCATAAATCCACAATTCATCGGTCTCAACAAACACACCGCAAAAAAGAAGATTACATCGAATAGATCTCCACAAGAGAGGGGGAGAACATTGTATTGAGATCCAAAAGAGAGAAGAAGCCATCTAGCTACTAACTATGGACCCAAGGTCTCGAGGTAAACTACTCACACTTCATCGGAGAGGCTATGGTGTTGATGTAGAAGCCCTCCGTGATGGGTGCCCCTCGTGAGCTCCTAACAGGCCTCAAGATGGGATCTCGTGGAGTGCAGGAAGGTTGCGGCGGTGGAATTAGGTTTTGGCTCCCTATCTGATCGCTTGGGGTGCAATGAGGTATATATAGGAGGAAGGAGTACTTGTGGAGCAATAGGGGGCCACGAGGGTGGAGGCGCGCCCCTACCTCGTGGCTTCCTCTTTTGTTTCTTGATGTAGGGTCCAAGTCTCCCGGAACATAATCTTCCCAAAAATCACGTTCCCGAAGGTTTCATTCCGTTTGGACTCCGTTTGATATTCCTTTTCTGCGAAACTCTGAAATAGGCAAAAAACAGCAATTCTGGGCTGGGTCTCCGGTTAATAGGTTTGTTGGGGAACGCAGTAATTTCAAAAAATTTCCTACGCACACACAGGACCATGGTGATGGCATAGCAACGAGAGGGGAGAGTGTTGTCTACGTACCCTCGTAGACCGTAAGCGGAAGCGATCACAACGTAGAGGAAGTAGTCAGACGTTCTCCTCGCGATCCTGCCGATCCCAGCGCCGTTACTCGGCACCTCCGAGTCGATGATGACGTAGAGGAAGTAGTCTACGTTCTCCTCACGATCCAGCCGATCCGGCCAGCATTACTCGGCGCCTCGAGTTCTTGGCACACGCTCAGCTCGATGACGCTCCACGGGCTCCGATCCAAAGAAAGCTCCGGGAGAGGGAGTTCCACAAGACGACACGGCGTGCAGGACGATCTTGATGTTTTATCGACGCAGGCTTCGCCTAAGCACCGCCACGATATGACCGAGGTGGAATATGGTGGAGGGGGCACCACACGGCTAAGGAACGATCTCAAGGATCAACTTGTGTGTCCTAGGGTGCCCCCTCCCCGTATATAAAGGAGGGAGGAGGAGGTGGCCGGACCAAGGGGCGCACCAGGAGGGGGAAACCTACTCCAAGTAGGTTTCCTCTTTTCCTTATCTTATTTGGAGGGAGGAAAGAGTACTAGTATTTAGGAAGTAGTACTAGTAGTAGAAATAGGAAGAGGGGAAGGAGAAAGGAAAGGGGGCGGCCCCCTCCCCAGTCAGATATTGGGGCGCGCCCCCTCCCTTGTTCCTTCTCCCTTCCTCCTACATGGGCCCAATAAGGCCCATATACCTCCCGGGGTTCGGTAACCTCCCGGAGCTCCAAACTTCTCCTAACCTTTCCGTGTCCAAATATATCCGTCCAATATATTAATCTTTATGTCTCGACCATTTCGAGACTCCTCGTCATGTCCGTGATCATATCCGGGACTCAACAACCTTGGTACATCAAAATACACAAACTCATAATATAAGCATCATCGAAACCTTAAGTGCGGACCCTACGGTTCGAGAACAATGTAGACATGACCGAGACACATCTCCGGTCAATAACCAATAAGCGGTACCTGGATGCCCATATTGGTTCCTACATATTCTACGAAGATCTTTATCGGTCAGACCGCATAACAACATACGTTGTTCCCTTTGTCATCGGTATGTTACTTGCCCGAGATTCGATCGTCGGTATCCAATACCTAGTTCAATCTCGCTATCGCAAGTCTCTTTACTCGTTCCGTAATACATCATCTCACAACTAACTCATTAGTTGCAATGCTTGCAAGGCTTATGTGATGTGTATTACCGAGAAGGCCCAGAGATACCTCTCAGAGCAATCGGAGTGACAAAACCTAATCTCGAAATACGCCAACCCAACAAGTACCTTTGGAGACACTGTAGTACTCCTTTATAATCACCCGATTACGTTGTGACGTTTGGTAGTACCCAAAGTGTTCCTCCCAGAACGGAGTTGCATAATCTCATAGTTATAGGAACATGTATAAGTCATGAAGAAAGCAATAGCAACATACTAAACGATCAAGTGCTAGGCTAACGGAATGGGTCATGTCAATCAGATCATTCTCCTAATGATGTGATCCCGTTAATCAAATGACAACTCATGTCTATGGTTAGGAAACATAACCATCTTTGATTAACGAGCTAGTCAAGTAGAGGCATACTAGTGACACTCTGTTTGTCTATGTATTCACACATGTATTATGTTTCCGGTTAATACAATTCTAGCATGAATAATAAACATTTATCATGATATAAGGAAATAAATAATAACTTTATTATTGCCTCTAGGGCATATTTCCTTCAAGGTTAGTCCCAAAAATAATATAAAAGTGGATAATAAAGCCCAATAATGTCCAAAACAGTAGATAATATAGCACGGAGCAATCAAAAAGTATAGATACGTTGGAGACGTATCAAGCATCCCCAAGCTTAATTCTTGCTCGTCCCTAGTAGGTAAATGATAAAAAAATAATTTTTTATGCGGAGTGCTACTTGGCATAATTTCAATGTAATTCTTCTTATTTGTGGTATGAATATTCAGATCCGAAAGATTCAAGATAAAAGTTCATATTGACATAAAAATGATAATACTTCAAGCATACTAACTAAGCAATAATGTCTTGTCAAAATAACATGGCCAAAGAAAGTTCATCCCTACAAAATCATATATTTTAGTCATGCTCCATTTTCGTCACACAAGAATGCTCTCATCATGCACAACCCCGATGACAAGCCAAGTAATTGTTTCATACTTTAGTAATCTCAAGCCTATAAACTTTCACGCAATATATGAGCGCGAGCCATGGACATAGCACTATGGGTGGAATAGAATATGATGATGGGGGTTAAGTGGAGAAGACAAAAAGGAGAAAGTCTCACATCAACGAGGCTAATCAATGGGCTATGGGGATGCCCATAGATTGATGTTAATGCAAGGAGTAGGTATTGCCATGCAACGGATGCACTAGAGCTATAAATGTATGAAAGCTCAACAAAAGAAACTAAGTGGGTGTGCATCCAACTTGCTTGCTCATGAAGACCTAGGGCACTTGAGGAGGCCCATTGTTGGAATATATAAGCCAAGTTCTATAATCAAAAATTCCCACTAGTATATGGAAGTGACAAAACAAGAGACTCTCTATCATGAAGATTATGGTGCTACTTTGAAGCACAAGTGTGGCAAAGGATAGTAGCATTGTCCCTTCTCTCTTTTTCTCTTATTTTTTTGGGCCTTCTCTTTTTTTATGGCCTTTCTCTCTCTCTATTTTTTTATTCCTCACTTGGGACAATGCTCTAGAAAATAATGATCATCACACTTCTATTTATTTACAACTCAATGATTACAACTCGAAACTAGAACAAAGTATGACTCTATATGAATGCCTCCGTGGTACCGAAGTTATGCAATGAACCAAGAGTGACATGTATGAAAGAATTATGAACGGTGGCTTTGCCACAAATACTATGTCAACTACATGATCATGCTAGCAATATGACAATTATGAATGTGTCATGATAAACTGAATGGTGGAAAGTTGCATGGCAATATATCTCGGAATGGATATGGAAATGCCATAATAGGTAGGTATGGTGGATGTTTTGAGGAAGATATAAGGAGGTTTATGTGTGAAAGAGCGTATCATATCACGGGTTTGGATGCACTGAAGTTTTCACCAACTCTCAATGTGAGAAAGGGCAATGCACTGCATCAAGAGGCTAGCAATGATGGAAGGGAGAGAGTGCGTATAATCCATGGACTCAACATTAGTCATAAAGAACTCACATACTTATTGCAAAAATCTACAAGTCATCAAAAACCAAGCACTACGCGCATGCTCCTAGGGGGTAGATTGGTAGGAAAAGACCATCGCTCGTCCCCGACCGCCACTCATAAGGAGGACTATCAAAGAACACCTCATGTTTCAAATTTGTTGCATAACGTTTACCATACGTGCATGCTACGGGACTTGCAAACTTCAACACAAGCATTTCTCAAATTCACAACTACTCAACTAGCATGACTTTGATATTATTACCTCCATATCTCAAAACAATCATCAAGCATCAAACTTCTCTTAGTATTCAACACACTCATAAGAAAGTTTTTACTATTCTTGAATACCTAGCATATTAAGGTTATTTAAGTAAATTACCATGCTATTTAAGACTCTCAAAATAATCTAAGTGAAGCATTAGAGATCAATAGTTTCTATAAAACAAATCCACCACCGTGTTCTAAAAGATATAAGTGAAGCACTAGAGCAAAACTATATAACTCAAAAGATATAAGTGAAGCACAAAGAGTATTCTAATAATTTCCAAATCATGTATGGCTCTCTCAAAAGGTGTGTACAGCAAGTATGATTGTGGTAAACTAAAAAGCAAATACTCAAATCATACAATACGCTCCAAGCAAAACACATATCATGTGGTGAATAAAAATATAGCTCCAAGTAAAGTTACCGATGGAAGTAGACGAAAGAGGGGATGCCTTCCGGCATCCCCAAGCTTTGGCTTTTGGTGTCCTTAGATTATCTTGGGGGTGCCATGGGCACACCCAAGCTTAGGCTCTTGCCACTCCTTGTTCCATAATCCATCAAAAATCTTTCACCCAAAACTTGAAAACTTCACAACACATAACTCAACAGAAATCTCGTGAGCTCCGTTAGCGAAAGAAAACAAAAGACCACTTCAAGGTACTGTAATGAACTTAGTCTTTATTTATATTGGTGTTAAACCTACTGTATTCCAACTTCTCTATGGTTTATAAACTATTTTACTAGCCATAGATTCATCAAAATAAGCAAACAACACACGAAAAACAGAATCTGTCAAAAACAGAACAGTTTGTAGTAATCTATAACTAACGCAGACTTCTGGAGCTCCAAAAATTCAGCCAAAATAGGAAGACCTAGTCAATTTGTTTATTGACCAGCAACAATTGTAATCACTATTTTATCACGTTCTGGTGATTTTTAACTATTGTTTTCGTGAATAGAAAGTTTCTGGAAATTTATGCAAGATCAAATAACTATCATCCAAGAAGATCCTATAGGTTTAACTTGGCACGAACACTAATTAAATCATAAAAACACATATAACCAGAGGCTAGAACAAATATTTATTCCTAAACAGAAACAAAAAGCAAAAAAATAAAATTAAATTGGGTTGCCTCCCAACAAGCGCTATCGTTTAACGCCCTTAGCTAGGCATAAAAGCAAGGATAGATCTAGGTATTGCCATCTTTGGTAGGCGATCCATAAGTGGCTATCATGATAGATTCATATGGTAATTTTATTTTCTTCCTAGGGAAGTGTTCCATACCTTTATTTAATGGAAATTGGAATCTAATATTCCCTTCCTTCATATCAATAATTGCACCAATCGTTCTAAGGAAAGGTCTACCGAGAATAATAGGACATGAAGGATTGCAATCTATATCAAGAATGATAACATCTACGGGCACATAATTCCTATTTGAAACAATAAGAACATCATTAATTCTTCCCATAGGTTTCTTAATAGTGTAATCCACAAGATGCAAGTTTATAGAGCAATCATCAAAATCACGGAAATCTAGTAAATTGCACAAAGTTTTGGGAATAGTGGAGATACTAGCACCCAAATCACATAAAGCATAAAACTCATGATCCTTAATATTAATTTTCATAGTTGGTTCCCACTCATCATAAATTTTTCTATGGATAGAAACTTCCAACTCAAGCTTTTCTTCATAAGATTGCATCAAGGCATCAACGATATGTTGAGTAAACGCTTTATTTTGACTATAAGCATGAGGAGAATTTAGCACGGATTGCAACAAGGAAATACAATCAATCAAAGAGCAACTTTCATAATTAAATTCCTTGAAATCCAAAATAGTGGGGTTAGCAACATCTAGGGTTTTGCTTTCTTCAATCCCACTTTTATCAATTTTAGCATCAAGCTCTAAAAACTCCGAATTTTTGGAACGCCTTCTAGGTAAAGGTGGATCATATTCAGTCCCATCATTATCAAGATTCATATTGCAAAACAAAGATTTAATAGGGGACACATCAATAACTTTTAGATCTTCATCTTTATTTTCATAGAAATTTGAAGAACACGCTTTTATAAAGCAACCTTTCTTAGCATGCATCCTAGCGGTTCTTTCTTTGCACTCATCAATGGAAATCCTCATGGCTTTGAGAGACTCATTGATATCATGCTTAGGAGGAATAGATCTAAGCTTTAAAGAATCAACATCAAGAGAGATTCTATCAACGTTCCTAGCCAATTCATCAACTTTAAGCAATTTTTCCTCAAGCAAAGCATTGAAGTTCTTTTGCGAATTCATAAAATCTTTAACACTAGTCTCAAATTCAGAGGGCATCTTATTAAAATTTCCATAAGAGTTGTTGTAGTAATTTCCATAATTATTAGAGGAATTACTAGGATAAGGCCTAGGATTAAAGTTTCCTCTATCTGGCGTTGTTACCAAAATTATTCCTACCAACAAAATTTACATCCATAGATTCATTATTATTCCCAATCAAAGTAGACAAAGGCATATCATTAGGATCGGAGGAAACACTCTTACTAGCAAATAATTTCATAAGTTCATCCATCATTCCACTCAAAACATTAATTTCTTCTATCGCATGCACTTTTTTATTAGTAGATCTTTCAGTGGGCCATTGAGAATAATTAACCATAATATTATCTAGGAGTTTAGTAGCTTATCTTAAAGTGATTTACATAAAAGTGCCTCCCGCGGCTGAATCTAAAAGATTTCTAGAAGAAAAATTCAATCCGGCATAATTTTTTTGTATAATCATCCACAAATTCAAACCATGAGTAGGGCAATTACGTATCATTAATTTCATCCTCTCCCAAGCTTGTGCAACATGTTCATGATCAAGTTGCTTAAAATTCATAATATCGTTTCTAAGAGAGATGATCTTAGCGGGAGGAAAATACTTAGAGATAAAAGCATCTTTGCACTTGTTCCAAGAATCAATACTATTTTTAGGCAAAGACGAAAACCAAGCTTTAGCACGATCTCTAAGCGAAAAAAGGAAATAGCTTCAATTTAACAATATCATTATCAACATCTTTCTTCTTTTGCATATCACACAAATCAATGAAGCTATTTAGATGAGTAGCGACATCTTCACTAGGAAGGCCGGCGAATTGATCTTTCATGACAAGATTCAACAAAGCTGGCATTGATTTCACAAGATTCAAAGATTTCGGTAGGAGGAGCAATCGGAGTGCTAAGGAAATCATTATTGTTGGTATTGGTAAAGTCACATAATTTGGTATTATCTTGAGCCATCGTGACAAGCAAGCAATCCAACACATGAGCAAACAAAAAGTAAGCGAAAGAGAGGCGGACGGAAAAAGAGAGGGTGAATAAAACTGCAAGGGTGAAGTGGGGGAGAGGAAAACGAGAGGCAAATGGCAAATAATGTAATGCGGGAGATAAGGGATTGTGATGGGTACTTGGTATGTTGACTTTTGCATAGACTTCCCCGGCAACGGTGCCAGAAATCCTTCTTGCTACCTCTTGAGCATTGCGTTTGTTTTCCCTTGAAGAGGAAAGGGTGATGCAAAGACAAGATCGTAAGTATTTCCCTCAGCTTTTTGAGAACCAAGGTATCAATCCAAGAGGAGGCTACGCATGAGTCCCTCGCACCTGCACAATACAAATAAATCCTCGCAACCAACACGATAAGGGGTTGTCAATCCCTTCATGGTCACTTACGAGGGTGAGATCTGATAGATATGATAGGATAATATTTTTGGTATTTTTGTAATAAAGATGCAAATTAAATAAAAGCAAAGTAAAAAAGCAAAGGAAATAACTAAGTGTTGGAAGATTAATATGATGAAGATAGACCCAAGGGCCATAGGTTTCACTAGTGGCTTCTCTCAAGAGCATAAGTATTTTACGGTGGGTGAGCAATTCTTGTTGAGCAATTGGAGAATTGAGCATAGTTATGAGAATATCTAGGTATGATCATGTATATAGGCATCACATCTCGAGACAAGTAGACCGACTCGCCTGCATCTACTACTATTACTCCACTCATCGACCGCTATCCAGCATGCATCTAGAGTATTAAGTTCATGAAAAACAGAGTAACGCCTTAAGCAAGATGACATGATGTAGAGGGATAAATTCATGCAATATGATTAAAACCCCATCTTGTTATCCTCGATGGCAACAATATAATACGTGCCTTGCTGCCCTCATCCTTTGGGAAAGGACACCACAAGATTGAACCCAAAGCTAAGCACTTCTCCCATTGCAAGAAAGATCAATCTAGTAGGCCAAAACAAACTGATAATTCAAGAGACTTGCAAAGATAACCAATCATACATAAAAGAATTCAGAGAAGATTCAAATATTGTTCATAGATAATCTTGATCATAAACCCACAATTCATCGGTCTCAACAAACACACCGCAAAAAGAAGATTACATCGAATAGATCTCCACAAG
Source organism: Aegilops bicornis (assembly GCA_021605145.1). Taxonomy (NCBI): domain Eukaryota; kingdom Viridiplantae; phylum Streptophyta; class Magnoliopsida; order Poales; family Poaceae; genus Aegilops; species Aegilops bicornis. Next base: position 394,516,983 of record CM038673.1, on the reverse strand, counting down.
AGAGGGGAGAACATTGTATTGAGATCCAAAAGAGAGAAGAAGCCATCTAGCTACTAACTATGGACCCGAAGGTCCGAGGTAAACTACTCACACTTCATCGGAGAGGCTATGGTGTTGATGTAGAAGCCCTCCGTGATGGGTGCCCCCTCGTGAGCTCCTAACAGGCCTCAAGATGGGATCTCGTGGCATGTAAGGTTGCGACGGTGGAATTAGATTTTTGGCTCCGTATCTGATCGTTTGGGGGTATGTAGGTATATATAGGAGGAAGGAGTACGTCGCTGGAGCAACAGGGGGCCCACGAGGGTGGAGGGCACGCCCTGGGGGGTGGGCGCGCCCCCTACCTCATGGCTTCCTCTTTTGTTTCTTGACGTAGGGTCCAAGTCTCCCGGATCATAATCTTCACAAAAATCACGTTCCCGAAGGTTTCATTCCGTTTGGACTCCGTTTGATATTCCTTTTCTGCGAAACTCTGAAATAGGCAAAAAACAGCAATTCTGGGCTGGGCCTCCGGTTAATAGGTTAGTCCCAAAAATAATATAAAAGTGGATAATAAAGCCTAATAATGTCCAAAACAGTAGATAATATAGCATGGAGCAATCAAAAATTATAGATACGTTGGAGACGTATCATGCATCATCCCGCAACTAACTCATTAGTCACATTGCTTGCAAGGCTTATAGTGATGTGCATTACCGAGAGGGCCCATAGACACCTCTCTGATACTTGGAGTGACAAATCCTAATCTCGATCTATGCCAACCCAACAAACACCTTCGGAGACACCTGTAGAGCATCTTATAATCACCCAGTTACTTTGTGACGTTTGATAGCACACAAGGTGTTCCGGTATTCGGGAGTTGCATAATCTCATAGTCAGAGGAATATGTATAAGTCATGAAGAAAGCAATAGCAATAGAACTTAACGATCAGTATGCTAAGCTAACGGATGGGTCTTGTCCATCACATCATTCTCTAATGATGTGATCATGTTCATCAAATGAGAACACATGTCTATGGTTAGGAAACTTAACCATCTTTGATTAACGAGCTAGTCAAGTAGAGGCACACTAGGGACACTCTGTTTGTCTATGTATTCACACATGTACTAAATTTCTTGTTAATACAATTCTAGCATGAATAATAAACATTTACCATGATATAAGGAAATATAAATAAAATTTTTATTATTGCCTCTAGGGCATATTTCCTTCACAACAGTCCCGGGGGAGTTTGTTTAATTATTTTCATTTTTTAGTTCGGGACTGAGAATCCCTATTACCGCCCTTTTCTCGTGCGATGGCGAGTGAATAAACACTCGACCTGAGAATAACCCGCTTAGCATGGAAGATAGCGACCACCTCCTGTCGTTCCATGAACGATCCACGCTCACAAAAAGGATATTTATTTGAAGTTTTTAGAGGTGGCACATGCAAATTTACTTAGGACGGCAGGGTAATACCGCATACAGGTAGGTATGGTGGACTCATCTGGAATAACTTTGGGTTCAAGGTTTTTGATGTACAAGCAGAGTTCCCACTTAGTACAGGCGAAGGCTAGCAAATAGATTGAGAAGCGGCCAGCTAGAGAGCAACAACGGTCATAAACATGCATTATGCATAAGTAACATTGAACACTAGCATGAGTAGGATATGAACACCATGAACATAAATATCATAGAGGCTATGTTGGTTTTGATTCAACTACATGCATGAACATGTGCCAAGTCGAGCCACTCGAACATTCAGAGGAGGATACCATATCATCATACTACATCACAATCATTTTAACGCAATGTTGATATCCAAGATAAATCATTATCCACTCCTAGCTACTTATGCATGGCATGAGAAACTATAATCTCTAATTGTCATTGCAAACATGTTTAATCATAATGGTTTGAATCATGGATACTACGTTAAACATATTTACACAAACAGAACAAGTCGAGTTCATACTAGTTTCTCTCTGCCACGGCCAGTTCATCGAATGTCGTCATTATTGTCTTTCACTTGCACGACCGAACGATATGAAAATAATAATAGTGCAAGAGTGCCATGGACTAAGCTGGAATCTGCAAACATTTTATTCAACGGGAGAAGACAAGGTAAAATGGGCTCTTTATTAGATTAACATTTATTAATATGAGAGCCACTCAACATTTTCATCGTGGTCCTCTCCTCGGTAAGACTCGAATAAAAAGAAAAGAAATTCAGAGAAACACACTGAAATATTTTTGGAGATTTTGCTTTTCTTGAACAAGCAAATAAAAAGGGAAAAGCAAAAAGGAGGAAAACTATTTACACGGGAAAGCTCCCAACAAGCAAAAGAAAAACAAGGAAATCTTTTTGGGTTTTTCTTTTTAGTGCTACTACTAATCATGCATAGAAAGTAAACTACTACAACTATTTTTTTGTTTTTCTGAAGTTTTTCAAACACATAAGAAGAAGGCAAGAAAATAAATCTAAGCATGGATGATACAATGAAAAAGTGTGAACATCGACAAATGAAATAAGTGGACATGAATGTAATGTCGGTGAGAAACACGTACTCCCCCAAGCTTAGGGTTTTGGCCTAACTTGGTAGTCGACCAGTAGCCTGGATGGTAGTAGGGGTGATGAGGAGCAGGCATCCACTCATCCCACCGTTGAGGCTCCTCCTCTGCCTTTGCAGCAGCCTGAGCGTTCCGGTAGGCGATGATGTCCGCAGGCATAATCCTATATCCGCCCTGGCAACAGGATCAAACAGAGCAGCTGCGATGAAGTCGGTGAGGCCGGCATTAGCAGCATATTGTGTGAACTCCTGAAGGATTCCAGCCTCTTCCAGGAACGGGGTGTGCAGCCATTCACATGGCCGTACCTCCGCCAAACTCCGAGGATGGAGATCACTATCAGATGACTCCCCAATAACACCCTTGGAGTTCTTATTAGATCCAAACTTCCTAAAGATATTCATGATTTTCCTATGAACAAAAATTCTGAAATTTTTAGTCCACAAATTTTCTCGACAAAACTTCACAAAATTGATAGCAACTACTCATAGGGATACATAGAGGCCATAGCAAGCATTCAAACTACTTAGAACTCTAAGAATTTAACATGCAAGCTCATCTACAGCAGCACCAAGAGTAACTAATTATTCAAAATATAAACCACTAAAACAAAAACTAACTGGACAAACGGTGGAGTCACATACCAAGCAACAATCCCCCGAAACAGTTTCGGAAACGGAGCTTCGAGCAAAGAGATCGAAATCCGCGGGTTTGAGAGCAAGAACACGGGAGAGAGAGCAATGGAGATTTTTTTTCTGGAGGTAAGGTGATGATTTGGGATGAAGAGATAAGTGAGGAGGCCCACGTGGGGACCACAACCCACCAGGGCGCGCCTGGGGGTCCTGGCGCGCCCAGGTGGGGGAAGGAAATAAGCCCTAGAGGCAATAATAAAGTTGTTATTTATATTTCCTTATGTCATGATAAATGTTTATTATTCATGCTAGAATTGTATTAACCGGAAATTTAGTACATGTGTGAATACATAGACAAACTAAGTGTCACTAGTATGCCTCTACTTGACTAGCTCGTTGAATCAAAGATGGTTAAGTTTCCTAGCCATAGACATGAGTTGTCATTTGATCAACGGGATCACATCATTAGAGAATGATGTGACTGACTTGACCCATTCCGTTAGCTTAGCATTCGATCGTTTAGTATATTGCTATTGCTTTCTTCATGACTTATACATGTTCCTATGACTATGAGATTATGCAACTCCCGAATACCGGAGGAACACTTTGTGTGCTACCAAACGTCACAACGTAACTGGGTGATTATAAAGGTGCTCTATAGGTGTCTCCGATGGTACTTGTTGAGTTGGCATAGATCGATATTAGGATTTGTCACTCCGATTGTCGGAGAGGTATCTTTGGGCCCTCTCGGTAATACACGTCACTATAAGCCTTGCAAGCAATGCAACTAATGAGTTAGTTGCGGGATGATGTATTACGGAACGAGTAAAGAGACTTGCCGGTAACGAGATTGAACTAGGTATTGAGATACCAACGATCGAATCTCGGGCAAGTAACATGCCGATGACAAAGGGAACAACGTATTGTTGTTATGTGATTTGACCGATAAAGATCTTCGTAGAATATGTAGGAGCCAATATGAGCATCCAGGTTCTGCTATTTGTTATTGACTGGAAACGTGTCTCGGTCATGTCTACATAGTTCTCGAACCCGTAGGGTCCGCACGCTTAACGTTCGGTGATGACCGGTAATATGAGTTTATGTGTTTTGATGTACCAAAGGTAGTTCGGAGTCCCGGATATGATCACGGACATAACGAGGAGTTTCGAAATGGTCGAGACATAAAGATCGATATATTGGATGACTATGTTTGGACTTCGGAAGGGTTTCGGGCAAGTTCGGACAAATACCGGAGTACCGGGGGGTTACCGGAACCCCCCGGGGAGTGTAATGAGCCTATTGGGCCTTAGTGGAGAATAGGAGGGGCGGCCAGGGCAGGCCACACGCCATCTAGTCCAAATTGGACAAGGAGGGGGACGGCGTCCCCCTTTCCTTCCCCCTCTCTCCTCCTTCCCTCTTCCTACTCTTACTCTTGGAAAGGGGGGAATCCTACTCCCGGTGGGAATAGGACTCCCCAGGGCGCGCCATAGTAGAGGGTCGGCCCTCCCCCTCCTCCACTCCTTTATATACGGGGAGGGGGCACCCCATAGACACACAAGTTGATCAGTTGATCTTTTAGCCGTGTGCGGTGCCCCCCTCCACCATAATCCACCTCGGTCATATCGTAGCGGTGCTTAGGCGAAGCCCTGCGTCGGTAGCATCATCATCACCGTCATCATGCCGTCCTGCTGACGGAACTCTCCCTTGAAGCTCTGCTGGATTGGAGTTCGTGGGACGTCACCGAGCTGAACGTGTGCTGAACTCGGAGGTGCCGTGCGTTCGGTACTTGGATCGGTCAGATCGTGAAGACGTACGACTACATCAACCGCGTTCTCATAACGCTTCCGCTTACAGTCTATGAGGGTACGTGGACGACACTATCCCCTCTCATTGCTATGCATCACCATGATCTTGCGTGTGCGTAGGAAATTTTTGAAATTACTACGTTACCCAACAGTGGGTTGTGCCCACCTGGTGCACCTCCCTCTGATATTATTTGCACCAGAAATTCAGAAATATTCAGAAAAAACGTATTAAATTTCCAGAGCATTCTGAGAACATTTATTTTTGGGTCATTTTTTTATTGCACGGGAAATTCGAAAAACAGACAAAACATGGCATTTTATTTTATTTAACTAATAAAAACATAAAACAAAGAGTAAGGACAGAAGGTAGTGCTGACTAAATTCATCAACTTCATACCGCTCAAAAATGATTCATTAATAAGGTTGATCAGGTCTTATTAACAACCACTTTCGATTAGCATGAAATCGAAGAACTTTCGTAAATCACTAAGTTACCTCAATGGGGATATGAATGTCCCCGACAATAAGCATTTCATATTTCTTTTTGACAGTAGGTAGAGGTATTTGAAAACTTCCAATAGTGATTGTCGGAGATTTTTCAATAACATTAATACCATTCACTTGAAATTGTTTTTTCGGAAAGTGCACCTTATGCTCATCACCATTAATATGAAAAGTGACCTTGCTTTTATTGCAATCAATAACAGCCCTTGCAGTATTCAAGAAGGGTCTACCAAGGATAATCGACATGTTGTCGTCCTCGGGCATCTCAAGTATAACAAAGTCAGTCAAAATAGTAACATTAGCAACAACAATGGGCACATCCTCACAAATACCGATAGGTATGGCAGTTGATTTGTCAGCCATTTGCAAAGATATTTTAGTAGGTGTGAGTTTATTCAAATCAAGTCTTTTGTCTAGAGAGAAAGGCATAACACTAACACCAACTCCTAAATCACACAAAGCGGTTTTCACATAATTCTTTTTGATAGAACAAGGTATAGTTGGTATTCCCGGATCTCCAAGTTTTTTAGGTACTCCATCTTTGAAAGTATAATTAGCAAGCATAGTGGAGATTTCAGCTTCCAGTATTTTTCTCTTATTAGTGATGATGTCTTTCATGTACTTTGCATAATGAGGCATTTTCAAGATGTCAGTCAAGCGAGTACACAAAAAGACTGGCCTCAACATTTCAGCGAAGCATTCAAATTCTTCATCATATTTCTTTTTAGTTGACTTGGGTGGAAAAGGCATAGGTTTTTGAACCCATGGTTCTCTTTCTTTACCGTGTTTTCTAGCAGTGAAGTCTCTTTTATCATACCTTTTATTCTTAGGTTGTGGGTTATCAAGATCAGCAGGTGGTTCTATCTCAACATCATTATCTGGTTCTTTATTATTTGTTTGAGTGTCTTCATGAACCTCATCATTATCTTTTTCATTATCACTAGGTGAGTGTTCATTACCAGATTGAGTTTCAGCATCTGAGATAGAAGTTTCATTATTATTATCAGGAGGTTTTTTTAGTTCAGGTTCACTAGAAGCATGCAAAGTCCTACCATTTTTCTTTTTCTTTTTCTTTCTAGAAGGAGTAGATGCATCAGTGTTAACTCTTTGTGAATCTTGTTCAAATCTTTTTGGGTGTCCCTCAGGATAAAGTGGTTCCTAAGTCATTTTACATCCTCTAGTTGCAACTCTAACATGAAAGTCATGTATGTGGTTATTCATTTCATCAAGCAACTCTCTTTGAGATTTAGCAACTTGTTCTAACTGAGTTTGTACCATAGAAGCGTGTTTTCCGACACCTCTAACATCATTTGAGATTCTAAATAACAAGTCACTCAAGCGAGCAATCATATCAGAATTATATTTCAGTTGTTTCATAACATTTGCATTGAAGTGATCTTGTTTTATAATGTAGTTTCAAACTCATAAAGGCATTGGCTAGGGTGCATATTGTGAGGATTGTCATTATCACTGAATTTCATTAGAGAATTTACCTCTACCACCTTAGGCAGTGGTGGTGTATCAAGCCCATGTATTTCTTCAATAGGAGGTAAATTTTTAACATCCTCAGCTTCAATACCTTTTTCCTTTATAGATTTCTTTGCCTCTTGCATATCTTCAGGACTGAGATATAATATACCCCTCTTCTTCGGAGTGGGTTTAGGCGGTGGTTCAGGAAGAGTCCAATCATCATAATTTTTCAATATGTTATTCAATAATTCTTCAGCTTGCCCAACAGTTCGTTCCCTGGAAACACAACCAACACAACTATCTACGAAGTCCCTAGAAGCATCGGTTAGTCCATTATAGAAGATATCAAGTATTCATTTTCCTTAAGATGATGATCAGGCAAAGCATTAAGTAACTGGCAAAGCCTCCCCCAAGCTTATGGGAGACTCTATTCTTTAGTTTGCACAAATTTAAATATTTCATGTAAAGCAACTTGTTTCTTATGAGCAGGGAAATATTTTTCAGAGAAGTAATAAATCATATCCTGGGGACTATGCACACAAGCAGGAGTAAGAGTATTGTACCAAGCTTTAGCATCACCCTTTAATGAAAAAGGAAATAACTTGAGAATAAAGTAACAGCGAGTTTTCTCATCATGAGTAAAAAGGGTGGCTATATCATTCAACTTAGTAAGATGTGCCACAACAGTTTCAGTTTCATAACCATGGAAAGGATCAGATTCAACCAAAGTAATTAACTCTGGCTCGACAGAGAATTCATAATCCTTATCATCAATAAAAATTGGTGAAGTAGCAAACTTAGGATCACATTTCATTCTAGCATTCAGAGATTTTTCTTTATACTTGCATAGTAATTTCTCTAGATCATCTCTATCCTTACAAGCAAGAATATCTCTAGTTGTCTCCTCATTCATAAAATAACCTTCCGGTACCTTAGGCAATTCATATCTAGGAAGGCTAGTTCTAGCAGGTGTTTCAGTTTCAAGCTCATCATCAGATTCAACAACATCATGTTGTATTACTCTAGCAATTTGTTCATCAAGAAATTCACCAAGTGGCACATCATCATTAAGCAAGGTACTAGCACCATCATAAGCATCATTCATGGTAGAAGTAGCATCATCAATAACTTGCGACATATTAGAATTGATAGCATGTGATGTTGTTCCAAGATTACTTATAATAGAAGGTGAATCTAAAGCAGAACTTGATGGCAGTTCCTTACCTCCCCTCGTCTTTGAGGGAAATATCTTAGTCTTAGCATCCTTCAGATTCTTCATATAGTGATAAATTGATAATAATCCCAAGTGACTCAACAAGCTATGCTCCCTGGCAACGGCGCCAGAAAAAGGTCTTGATAACCCGTAGGGGATCACAACAGTTTTCGAGGGTAAAGTATTCAACCCAAATTAATAGATTCGACACAAGGGGAGCCAAAGAATATTTGAAGGTATTAGCAGCTGAGTTGTCAATTCAACCACACCTGGAGATTAATTATCTACATCAAGTAATCAGTAGCAAAGTAGTTTGATAGTTTTGATAATAGTAATAGTAGCAACAGTAACGGTACAATGATAGTAGCAATTTTGTAGCAAGTGTAACAATGATGATAACATTAGTAACTTAGCAAGAACAATATAAGATAAATTCGTAGGCATTGGATAGGTGACTTGTTGGATGATATTCATCATGAGACAGTTATAACCTAGGGCGATACGACACTAGCTCCAGTTTGTCATATGTAGGCATGTATTCCGTAACTAGTCATACGTGCTTATGGAAAGAACTTGCATGACATCTTTTGTCCTACCCTCCCATGGCGGCGGGGTCCATATTAGAAACTAAGGGATATCAAGGCCTCCTTTTAATAGAGAACCAGAACAAAGCATTAACACATAGTGAATACATGAACTCCTCAAAGTACGGTCATCACCGGGAGTGGTCCCGACTATTGTCACTCCGAGGTTGCCGAATCATAACACGTAGTAGGTGACTATAACTTGCAAGATTGGATCTAAAACATGGATATAATGATGATAACATAAACGGTTCATATCTGAGTTCATGGCACCCGGGCCCAAAGTGACAAGCATTAAGCATAGCAAAGTCATAGCAACATCAATCTAAGAACATAGTGGATACCAGGGATCAAGCCCTAACAAAACTAACTCGATTACATGATGAATCTTATCCAATTCCTCACCGACCAGCGAGCCTACGAAGGAATTACTCACTCCCGATGGGGAGCATCATGGAATTGGCGATGGAGAAGGGTTGGTGATGACGAAGAACAAAGATCCCCCTCTCCGGAGCCCCAAACGGACTCCAGATTTGGCCTCCCGATGAAGAACATGAGGTGACAGCGGCTCCGTCTCGTGGATCGCGATAATTCTTTCTTCCTGTTTTTTTCTGGAAAAATAGGATTTTATAGCGTCGATTTCGAGGTCGTGGGGCCACGGTGGGGACAACCCACCTGGGCGAGCCAGGAGAGGGGGGCACACCCTGGTGGGTTGTGCCCACCCAGGTGCCCCTCTCCGGCAGGTCTTGGCTCCCGAAATTCTTATTTATTATATAAAAATTCCTCACGAAGTTTCATTCCATTCCGAGAACTTTTATTTCTGCACAAAAACAACACCATGGTAGTTTTGATGAAAACAGCGTCAGTCCGTGGTTAGTTTCATTCAAATCATGCAAATAAGAGTCCAAAACAAGAGGAAAAGCGTTAGGAAAAGTAGATACGTTGGAGACGTATCATCCCGCGCGGAGGTGAGGCGTCACACTGATGACAAAGGGGGTACCTTCCGGTGCGGTAGCGCATGGCGGGGGTAGTTGCAGCGGAGTGGTGGAGCTCGACAAGAAGTTGCATCAGAGGCTCATGGGGCTCGGGCTTGGGATCCTGGAGGCGCCGACGTGGACTTGATGGCGGCACCGCGGCTGGACCAAGATGGTCGCGGCGCTGCGAGCTCAGCCAGGAGGGGCTGGGCGAGCAGCGGCCCGGTGTAGATGCATCCTCGGGGAAGCAATGGTGTCCTCTGCGCGCCGGCGTGGATGAGGGAGGTGGTGACGCGCGCGATCTGGATCTGAGGCGGACTGAGGCTGCTCCGGGTATGTGGGTTGTCTGCTTGGTGGCTGGCGGCCGGATGTGGTGTGGCACGCGGCTGTGTCCACACAATCTGGAGTCGGTGTTGCTGGTGGCTATGCGCGGTGCCGATGGCCTTGTCGTGCTGCCATGAACGGAGGTCCAAAGCTGCAATTTTTTCTTGGCCGAACAAGAGTTGGAAGTTGGGTTGTGTGCCCTTGGTCGTGCAGGGTCGGTGTACTGCATCGTTATGGCCACGATGGCGGCGGAGTGGCCCTTCATGGACAGTGTGCCTCAATCCAATGAGGAGTGTTGGAGATGTGCGACACAAATGAAAATCTTGCCCGACTTTGGTCGGTGTTGGCGGCGACGGCGCCTGCGGGTGTTGCTATCCTCCTTGGAGGCGTCGCTAAGATGTGTCGGCATCTCCCCCTCCTAGTTTGGATTGTTGTCTTCGAGCGAAAGCCTTGGTTCGTTCCCGGACCGGCGATGGCGGCGTCTTGACGTCGTTCCTTTGTTGAGAGCATCATGTGCGGAGACTTGGCATGGGGGCTCTATGTTGTGGTTCTTCGGTGCTCGTTGCTGGTCCGAGTAGATCTTCTTCGGCGCTATGCACGTCGGTGCCGGTGAGTTTAAGACGATGGCTATTTCAGGACCGACCGAGTCCCACCACCCACTCGCCATCTCCTTTTTGGCATTCAAGGGTGGTTGGTGTGCCGGCAAGGGGAGTCCGATGGTAGTTGTTCCTCTTTGAGGTGACCGGTGTTGGTCGAGACACGGCTTTGTTTTTCTATTTAGGGCAAGTTCCTTTGCATTGTGTTTGTAATGTGTGGCGTGGCTTATCTCCGGATTAGCTTGGTATGGAGTTTGTACTACACTTGTTGTTGGCAGCGAGTGATAGTCTCCTGTAATTGTCTTCCGCCTTTTATAAAAATATGGTAAGCCTTTGGCGTGCTCTTAAAAAAATAATTCACCATGCCTCCATGGCCCAAAAGCCACAGGAGACGAGACGGTCCGACAACGGCACCGTCGGGAGGTGGAGAAACCCAAAGCCTTTTTCTTGGAGAGGAGGCGGTGACAATTTGATAATATATTTGACAAACAAGGACCCGAAACACCTTTTTTTCTAAGAAAAAAGTATGCTAAAGTAATTTGTTCAGATTTTTTTTTCTGAGGCAAAGAAGTCTCTTGATGATTAGTAGTTCATTTTAGTCTGGACATTTGCAGAAAAGAAGAGAGTGAAACGCAATGGGCTTTGTTGAATATAATTTTACAAATAAAAGTGCTCTAATGAAATTGCTTAAGTGTATCTGTTGATAATTTATTCATAGGAATCATATGCTATGTAATTTACCTCTAAAATATGCAATATTTTCTCGAGTTATTTTTTTGGGGGCAGTTTCTACCCTTCTAGAGCAATCATGAAAATTCTAGTGTTGTTCGAATGGAATGCGAGTTATATATCTCGAGGCGACCTCAGTTTGGCCCACGTAGCATCACTAACCCTAATACCCTGGTGGCCCAACTAGCCTACCATTCCATCACACGGCCCATAACCTAGCTCCGCTGCGTATAAATTCCCGTCCGCCTGCTCTCACGCACCCCGCCTCCAGAAAAACCCTAGCCCTCGCAGCCGCAGCGGCGCGCACACCTCTCCCTCCTTCCTGAAGACAGCGCCGCCGCCGGCCAGAGCACAGGATGGCGACCGTGCCCGCTCCCGCAGCCGAGACCGCGGCCTCCACGGCGCGCACCGTGAAGGATGTCAATCCCCACGAGTTCGTCAAGGCCTACTCCGCGCACCTCAAGCGCTCCGGCAAGGTAACGCAAGCCAGTTCTCGTTAGATCCGTCGCTAGGGTAGTATCCTGTCGGGGATTTGTAGCGGTAGTCCTCCTCCCGTCAGGATCTTAGCGCCATGCCTTTCTATTTCGCATGGGGTCGAGCGTGTAATCTGTTCGTTTCCAAGTGAATCCTGAATAGTCCTGCTTCGTTAGGTGCACGACGCCCACCTCGATGGAAATTTCTTGCATCGTAGGGCTAGTTGTAGCTATTTTCATTTTCGTGGATCACGATTCGTTTCTGCAGTCTTATCTCGGTTTAGTATGTTCTTGCGAGTATCCAAGATCGAGTGATCAATATGTTGATTTCGTTATTGCAGCTGGTGGTTTTCCTTTCTACTCTAGACACGGTATTATGGTTGTTGCCTGTCCACTCCCATATGCGAATGTTATTTAGCGTTCACCACTTAGCAAGTGTGACTTATCTGATGTGATTTACTTGTGTGTGGTTTAGACGGTTTAACTATCTTTGGTATCCTAATTATGTTTGTTCAGGGAGTGTTGGAAATTTCTTGTTATGCAATTAGCGGTACTTTATTATAGCAAGTGTACTCACATTAGTGATTTGTGTTACTACATACAATGCCAGTACAGATGCACACACCACAGTATTGATTTGATTCAACTTGCAATGCTCTACAGATACTCACTTCCTAGATGATTTATAAGAATGGTACATCATTTATTGCTTGTTCATGTTACCTTGTATTCTGTGCACTGAAATTGTAATATATGGTTATGCAGATGGAGCTTCCAGAGTGGGTTGACATTGTCAAGACTGCAAGGTTCAAGGAGCTGCCACCTTCTGATGCTGACTGGTACTACATCAGGGCTGGTGAGTAAATATTTTCTGCCGTCCTGGTTGCATACTCTATTTGTTCATATGTAGTATTGATATCCCTGCCACTCTGATTATGATCTGCCATTTCAAATTGTGACAGCCTCGATGGCAAGGAAGATCTACCTGAGGCAGGGAATCGGGATCGGTGGCTTCCAGAAGATCTACGGTGGCCGTCAGAGGAACGGTTCACGCCCACCGCACTTCTGCAAGAGCAGTGGTGCTGTTTCCCGCAACATCCTCCAGGAGTTGCAGAAGATGGGCATCATTGATGTTGACCCCAAGGGGTAAATCTCGTGGCTTCTCTGTTCCTGCGTTGGTAGCTTCAAATACTATTTGGGCGTTGGTTACTTATCCTTTGTTTTGACTCTGCTGCAGTGGAAGGCTCATCACCTCCCAGGGAAGGCGTGATCTGGACCAGGTTGCAGGAACTGTCCCTGCGGAATTCTGATCAGTTGAAGTCCCCTCTATGCAATCGAGCTTGGTAGTAGAATTTGGCTACAGTTTTGAATTATGATACCCTCCCTGTGTTTGTTATGCAAGACTTCGAAGTAGATCGAATGCTATTATGGTACAATGGTTATTGTCTGAGCTTTTAAATTATCTGCCCGCCTGGGAGAATCTTATGCTTGTGAGTTCCTTGTGATAAAGTTGGATTTTTCTCCTGACGTGAATGTGATGTTAGTACTGGCGTATCGAACCATTTCTCTTATTTGAGTTGCATGTTCGCAGATGAAAATGAATATGTTTAAAATCTTCTGAACCAAAATAAGAGCTTGCCCAGGAGTTATTCCCCTAGGTTGTTGATTTCCGTAGTTGGAGCTGTTGCATCTTTCCCTCGGAATGGGAATGCGCCGATAATAAGAGCTTGCTGACGATATGAATTTTAAGCATTGAAGTCTCCTCCCAGTAGTATTATGTATAAAACGTCTATGAAATTTAGTTCTGCCGCCACCTGCTCTCCCACCCTTGGTTCTTTGCTGTCTACGGCTTCCTGGCCGAGGCCTCCTCCTAAGAATCAAATTTACTCAAATCTACTCCCTCTGTTCCGAATTACTTGTTCCGAATTACTTGTCTTAGATATTATCTAGCACTAAAATGAATCTAGATACATCCGTATCTAGACAAATCCAAGACAAGTAATTCAAAAGGGAGGGAGTAAAAATCGCAATTTGTGTTTAGCTAGAATGACCCGTAGCCGCCAGAACCAATGAGCTTCTGTTTGGTAATTTCCAACTTTGGACGTACAACATGCTCGGTCATTTCCTGATGTAAAATTTAATTACTTACATGAACCTAAAGTCACTGAAACCAACTGAAGTCAGTGAGCTTTTGTTGGGTAATTTCCAAACTCTAGCATGGTTGAATGTAAAATATGTTGTCATTTCCTGATGTATTGACCAAAAGAGCCCACTTTTCAACTGGGAGTTGTCTTCCCCGCAAAATTCCTTGTAAAATCCACGGGTTTGGATCTCATCATGGTGTAACGCTTTCTTCCCAGCGTCACCTGATCTTATGTGTTGCTATGTTGAACACTGGACTTTTCTTTTCTAAAAGCATCGAAAGGGACTCAAGTAAGTGTACCGATGAGAATACCAGAGTCACCAAATTCGTACAACTCGTTATCGATTGGAACGTAATCCCCCACTTAGTAAGACACAAAATATCAAATCCGAGGTTTGATTTACAAAAGTCCACTCACCATAAGTCCATAGCCGATGTTATTTTTCGTTGAATATTTTGGATGCTGATTTGACAGTTGAGATATTTGGATGTGCAAGGGTGATCCTAATAAATGGTACACCTTGCATCCATTGCATTTGTCCATGAGCACTAACAGGGAAATCATATCCAATATAAAGAGCCCAACAACCGTGTAAGATTTGTTCTTCAGGGGGCTTGCCAATGCTCACTTTCGAGTGCACAGGGAGTAGGATATACTCCCTCCGTTCGGAATTACTTGTCGCAGAAATGGATGTATCTAGACGTATTTTAATTCAAGATACATCCATTTTCGAGACAAGTAATTCCGAACGGAGGGAGTACATTGCTTTCAACGTGTGAATGGATGGCCGTCAATTAAAGAGGGCGACTGCTTGGGCATGCAGCAAACACTGCTGAATGAATGCTGGCACAAATAATTCGGGAGCCTAAGCATGCAACTTGTGACCTTGTAAGTTGCAAGTCATGGTTGATTGTGATGCGCTGTTGCTGCACCAGTGACAAAATAAATAATTTAAATATACTATTTGGGTAACAATATGTTTTATCACCCGTCTTTCTCGGCCGTGGATGTTTCTTAGCTAACTACTTGGATATCTTCTTCGCATAAGACGATGTTAGGTATTTATGTTTGTAGCTTCGAGTAACTTTACGCCCCACAAAAAAACTTCGAGTAACTGCTAATAGTACATAATCTAACATAATTATTACCATAGTCTATAGTGAGATCGAGCCACCCCTCCCGCGCTAGAATCTTAGAACTGAAAAAGACATGTATAGATCATATCCTTACATGTACAACTCCTTCACACTCCCCAGTTCA
This sequence comes from Aegilops bicornis, assembly GCA_021605145.1. NCBI lineage: Eukaryota > Viridiplantae > Streptophyta > Magnoliopsida > Poales > Poaceae > Aegilops > Aegilops bicornis. The sequence goes on along the minus strand of CM038673.1, from coordinate 394,501,728 downwards.
ACTCTCGCGCCGCCTCCACTGCGGCTCTAGCAGCAAACCGTCAACCACATTGTTCCTCCTTCCTTCCTTGTTACCGTCGAGGGACACAACCGAGCAAATCTCGTACGGAGGACGGCGGTGGCGGTGCCCATCAAGCCTTTTCCTGAAGATTTGAACGGCTCGAGCCCTCATCGTTGGTCACCTTCCTTAGATGTGCTACTCGGCGGCGCAGAGTCTATCGGCAACGCCGACGCGCCTTGCATTGTAGGTGTTGTCATGCAGTCACCTTGCTCTTCCTCTTCTGTTTGGTGCGGCTTCGGCCCTCGACGGCACCGAATTTGTGCGAGGCGGCGCGACGCGACTCCTTAGGTGTTGTTGTTACTGGCCTTTGGCCCTCCTCGTGTTCTGGTTTGGTCCTGTATCGGGTGGCTTATCTGGCATGGGTTGGCTGTGGCCGATCTGGTGTGGCTCCTCTGTAGATCTGGCGTGGTGGGCTGGGTAGGTCTGTACATGACAGGTGGTCAATGGCGGAGGTGCTCTAGGTGGACCAGCCGGTCTCAGGTGTGGGATGGTGAGGCTGTTGGACGAAGTCTAGCTCGACTTTGGTCGATGTCAATGACGGTGACGCCCTTGGGTACTGCTGCCTTCCTAAATGCATTGTGGATGTCTATTTTCGTTGTCCCTCCCATTTTGCTCCAGCGCAAACCCTCGATTCAAGTCTTTTAGGATGACACTCAATGTCGCGCTCCCTCTTGAAGGCATCATCCTGGAGTGAGATTCAACTGGGGGGTCTCTTTGTGGTGGTGTTGACTGCTCCCTCATTCTAATGTTGCTGTTGTCACGGTGAAATGAAATTGTCGGAACATTGTCTTTCCTCTTTTCCTTTTAGAGGGGTATCTAACTGCCTTATGTCACTTTCCAATATACATGTATTGCTCAAGCACATGATTAGACCGCAATTGCGTTGTCATCTACACAAAAATCACATTGGGGGGGGGGGGTGCCCTTTCACCAGCAATATTCGTTCGGTGGGAGGAGACATTTCCGTCGACTACATGGTGACTTCGTTAATTTTAACATGTTGTTCCGACTGAGTATCTTGGAGGTGCTCATGGAGATAGGGTATGCGTGCGTGCGTTTTCATAAGGGTCAGTGTATGTGTGTTTTGCGAGCATTTCTGAAAAGACTGGGAAAATATTTATGAGTCAAGGAAGTGTATAATATTTTATGATCAAAAGTGTCAAGATCCAGTAAACGGAAGGGGAGGCTCTTCACTTTCACTCAAGCCTGACAAGTGGGCCAGACATACACTCAATCCGTTCCCTTATTCCATTTTCTTTTGGATTCTCTTCTTTATTTTGTTTTTCTCGTTAGGTTTCTCTCATCGATTTTCATTTCGTCCACCCTCCACCGCCAGCCACCTCCCCCGAAGCCGAAGGAAGAGCCCCCTTGATCTCCTCCCGAGCCTCACTAGCGGTGAGCTCCTACAGAGCGACGGTTGACCAATAAGCGGACTTGATCCTCCCCCACCCTTTGATCGATTTCCCCCACGAGGAGGGGATCCTCTTGATATTAGCCAAATCCGTACGACTAATAATTCGGCAATTATTGGTTCCCGATTCTGCAACTGCCATAGCTGTGGCATGCCACAATTTTTTAGCGGAACTTCTATGCATACAACACTTGTCCGCCTGATTTCTATTCAAAGAGAGATCCAAAGTTTTGGTTTACATATAGATGGTTTGATTTTCACCATTGTACATTAATCATACGAAGAGCAATGTATACGTAGTAGAGCTCCTTTTAACATCATGTCCCACATGCTATTTTCATATACTTTTGCTAAATCTTGACACCCTTGTGGCGATCAATTTGTTTGCCACCCTTTATGTGGCATGCCACAACTTAGTATGAAAAATGTGGCGAAGTCTAGCTATATAAAATAAATCAAACACGCCTTAACTATTTGAAAGCTACCTTGTATATTAAAAAACAAATTTGAAACGAGTATCTAGGAAAACCAATGACACAAAAGAAGAGGAAGGGGTTGCCCTTTCGTGAGTACTTTCAACGGAGCTAGAGGTAGTGAGAATGTGACCACTCCAACGAGTAACAATTTTTTGTTTGAGACACAATACAGACTAAACGTTTATAGGCAAGTACATATATTCATCCTTATGAATGCACCTACGCACGCCTTACCTTATGGGCATTTTTGAGAGACTGAACCGACGTGTCTTGAGATTGATGAAGTCACTGTATGCACCTCGCTTTTGATGAGAATGTTGCCTTCCACTAAAAAAATATCTTATTTTTATGCGACACCAAAAACGTCAAACGTGTGGTTTAGCCCCTATCCAACCACAGTTTGGTCCTCTGGGTAGGCATAAATTAGTTGTTTTTAGGGGTAGCCATAAATTAGGTGCTCCAGTAAACTGAAAAGTGGAAAAATATTTATGCGAACTTGACACAGGTGCTCCAGTAAACGCAAGGGGAAGCTCTTCACTTTCACTCAAGCCCGGCAAGTGGGCCAGTCACACAGTCAATCCGTTCCCTCATTCCATTTTCTTTCCGATTCTCTTCTTCATTTCGTTTTTTCTCCTTATTAGGTTTCTCCCATTGATTTTCATTTCGTCCTCCCCCCTCCGCTGCCAGCCACCTCCCCCGAAGCCGAAGGAGGCGTCCCCCGCGATCCCTCCGCAGCCCCGCTGGCGGCGAGCTCCCACGGCGCGACGGCTGACCAGTAAGCAGACTCCACCCTCCGCCCACTCCCACCCCCCGCCCGACTCCCCCAGCGAGGAGGGGATCCTCTCGATCTCAGCCAGATCCATCCGGCTAATAATTCGGCAATTATTGGTTCCCGATTCGTCGTCGGTTTCGCTAGGCGGCTGACCCGCATCGCTTTCGCTGAATCTAATTCGGGGCGAACCCTTGTGATAGGTCTCGATTTCACCGCCCCGGCCGCTGATTGATCGGTCGACCGCCGCGGCGATGGGAGGAGGGTCATGGCGGCGCCGTTAGGGGCTTCCTGGTTGGCTCCCTGTCGCGATGGCGTCCAAGGCCGTTGCTGAGATAGTCGATGATAAGCAATGCAGTAAAAGCGCAGCCGAGTCGTCCGAGGCCGCGCCTTCCAGGAGGCAGTCCGAGGAGCTAATTGGGGGAGCAAGCAAATCGGGGCCTGCCTTGCCGACAGCAGTCCCGCCAGGTGATGTGGCCACGTCCAGTGGAATGAAAGAACAAGATAAAGACTGCAGTTCTGTTGATGGCTCTGTGAAACTGGACGAAGATGAAGACCCCGAGAAGAGCTCCCTGCGTGGGAGCGTCAAGGATAGCTCGGTTTCTGCCAAGTTCAGCGACGGAGCAAGCAGCCTGACAAAGGCGAGCGGCAGCACCAAGGTCAGCGGCCACGCCGATTTGGTCCAGAGCGGGAAGAGCAGCGTTTACCGGGCCAGCGCTGGCAGTGATGTCAGTGATGATAGCACCTGTAGCAGTATATGCAGCAGCTCTAGCAAGCCTCACAAGTCCAATGATTCAAGGTGGGAGGCGATTCAGGTGATCCGGACCAAAGAAGGTTCGCTAGGATTGAGTCACTTCAGGCTGCTTAAGAGGCTTGGCTGTGGTGACATTGGCAGTGTTTACTTATCAGAGCTTAGTGGCACGAAATGCTACTTTGCTATGAAGATCATGGACAAGGCATCTCTAGCTGGCCGCAAAAAGCTTCTCAGGGCCCAGACTGAAAGGGAGATATTGCAGTGCTTAGACCATCCTTTTCTTCCGACTTTGTACACCCACTTTGAGACTGATAAATTCTCATGCTTGGTGATGGAGTTTTGCCCTGGAGGAGACCTGCATACCCTAAGGCAGAAGCAGCCTGGGAAGTATTTCCCCGAACAAGCTGCCAAGTAAGAGTCTTCTTTCTCTTTGTCTATTTATTTATTTATTTTACTGATAGATATGCAAATGTTATCACACTCATGATCGACCAATCCTTTTCTGTTCTTATAAATCATCCAGTTCTGGACTAATACATCTGGTTCAGTACTATAAATTGAAGCTCTTTTAATTTTCAAGATGTAGTGACAAATTATATCTTTTATCTTATTGTTCAATTGTTAAAGAAATGCTTTTCAATTTCATGGAACATATGCCCCCCTTGTATTTTATTAGGTTTAACAGTATTGTGTATTTTTGGTTTGGCCTCTATGGTTAACAACTATCTTTAAATTTCTTTTCCCGGGGAACTTTTCTATTACTGTTAGCAAGGAATGTTGGAAATTTGAATTGCTGCTGTTGCTGGATTCATTTTGGATTTAGAATAATTTTCAGAGCGATTTCATATATGTAAAATCTCAGGGATCACAAAATCTGTAGTCACGTATTATTTGTCGTTGGTAGGCTTGTTAGCACTATAAGTGGCAGTAATGCTCCAAATTATCTGGAGCGCCTCTAATGGATGAGCTTCTGTAAATGCCACTTGTTTTACTTGAGGTACTTAGACTCCTGGGATCTTACCTGTTAAATACAACATTGATTACTGTGTAGTGATTTCTCCTTTATCAGCTTCTATCCCGTGCTTGCATTATCTGAGTAGTCAACCAAACTACGATTAACACTAGGCTTTTGTCTTCTGAACTGGGTATATTTGCTCTTGAACACTACAAGTTGTAATGCTAAAATAAATGCTTTGTAGCTACCTCTATCATTGATTTGGAATCCCTAATCTATATAAATAATGCGACCACACATCCATGTCCAATACTCCCTACGTTCCTATGAGTTAGGTGTAAATTTTTCAGCGCCCACAGTCAAAATTAGCTTCCCAACTTACCCCTGGAAAATTACTCTTGTGGGTTCGGGAACGATTCTTTGGACGCGAGGAGTGAGGTAATAGTGGAGCCAATCTTGAAAGGAGCTGTAACTGCATGCAATTAATGTAGCCATGATCTAAGGGATCCGTTCAGCAAAAGTAGTGATTAAACGAGGGTATTATAATTATAGCTAGGATTTTTTTTGGCAAAAAGTATGTACGCCTTGTTCTCAGGAACTGAGGGAGTATGTGGTAACACAGGCCTTGAGGTACATATAATGAGATATAGATTTTCTTTTTTTATGGCAATGTACTTGAAGTCTTGAAGTGAAACGTTCTTCAGTTGGGTGCGTTGTTCATGAGAGACTAGTGTTTTCTGTACTGTGGAATATACTCTTTTTCTTTTTCTTTTATCAGTCTATTTAATTAAGCTTACTTTGGAGTGGACATAACTGCATATTTTAAATGGTTAAGCCGTATCACTGTCGGAATAAAGGCATATGAAAAAATACCTTCAGCATGTCTGTAACATTTTTATTTTTCTATACAATATTTTATATAGTTTGTGTTCATTTTTCCTACTGCTTGGGGAGTTACTTTCTGTACCCACATAAAATGTTGCAGCGTAGTAATACCCATTGTATTTTGTATGTTCTTCACTTATGTATATGTGTATCTGATGCCTAATTCAGTTACACTATTCATCTTTCAAGGTACTAGGGTCTAGGGCAACATAGCATGCTCAATAACAAATCTTAATTGTATTTTAGGATTTATGCAAAGTTACAAGCTGTCCTTCTGCCCTATTGACATCATGCTTTGTTGTTGTTGTTCCTTATTATGTCTTAGATGTACTAGTAGTGTACTTTCAACACTTTTTGAACTACAACTGCACATGTACTCATGTCTTCTGCGAGTTTCCCTTTCCCCCACTTCTGTATGCAGTGGTTTTTATTTATATCGTTTGTGGTTAGTGTTGAGTTTCTTATGATTAATGCATTTCCTCTCTATTTTTCACTATTATCTGCTGTTAGACAGATGGATGGTTTTAAAGGAACTTGTTTCTCTTTCTTGAAATGACTCTTTTGACAGTTTATCTCCTCATTTTTCTTGATATAGCTGGATTTATTTTATCCGAGCATTTGTTTATGGAAACAGTTATGTTGCATTTCGTGCTATTCTTGATACTTAACATAGGTTGCCTTGTTTTCATGCCAGATTAACTACTTCCAGTAGGTTAGGGACAGTGTGGCTTCTAGGGATAGGAGAGATTAAGACCGGGATGATTCATTGTAGTGCTCTTGATTGGTTGATCTATTCCTCATGGGCAAGTCCATTAGATATAGGGAGAAGCTGATCAAAGATCCCAAAAAAATACTAACAATATGGAACTCCAACCGAATCGCTAATTGAAAGGTGGCAACTAAAGTAGAGATAAAAGGCATATCTCTAGCTCAACCTTGTGCCTATGGTACATTTCCTGGCGCACAGGCTTGGCGCGCTACATGTTCAGCAATTACATACATTCTTTATCATGTGATGGTTTTAGGTACTAACAAACAGTGTTAAGTGTACAAACTCATGTTTATCTTTGAAATATTTGTACAGGTTTTATGTAGCGGAGGTGCTTCTTGCTCTAGAATACCTGCACATGCTCGGTATCATATATCGGGACCTCAAGCCAGAGAATGTTCTTGTGAGAGAAGATGGCCACATCATGCTGTCAGATTTTGATTTGTCCCTTCGTTGTGATGTGAGCCCTACACTTCTTAAATCTTCCAACCCTGGTGTAGATCCTAACCAAAAGGGCAATCAAGCTTATTGTGTACAACCGGTGTGCATTGAGCCAGCCTGTATCCAGCCTGCTTGCGTTACGACAACCACATGCTTTTCTCCTCGCTTTTTCTCCTCCAAGTCCAAGAGGGAGAAGAAGGAAAAGAAGGCAAAGGCAGACATGGCAACCCAGGTCAGACCACTCCCTGAGCTTGTTGCAGAGCCCACAGATGCAAGGTCTATGTCATTCGTTGGCACTCATGAATACTTGGCACCTGAGATCATAAAAGGTGAGGGGCATGGGAGTGCTGTGGACTGGTGGACTTTTGGCATATTCTTGTATGAACTTCTTTTCGGCAAGACTCCATTCAAAGGTTCAGGGAACAGGGCAACGCTATTCAATGTTGTTGGCCAGCCCCTCAGGTTCCCAGAATCACCTGTTGTGGGTTTTGCTGCAAGGGACCTCATAAGGGGGTTGCTGATCAAGGAGCCGCAGCATCGATTGGCGTACAAACGTGGAGCCACAGAAATAAAGCAGCACCCATTCTTTGAAGGTGTTAACTGGGCATTGATAAGGTGCGCTACTCCTCCAGATATCCCCAAGCCAGTTGAAATCCCTCGGCCAGGAGCCTCGACAAGTCAGAAGGCAACACCGTCAGCCGAGAAAGGTCCAGACAATTATCTTGAATTTGATTTCTTTTAGTGGATTCTTCCAAGACCATTTCATGTGCAAGCTGTAAAGTTCTTTTTTCCTAGACATTTTCTGCATTCTAATAACTTGATATGTAGATGGCATATGTTCCTAGTGTTGTTGGTAAGCTCCGATTGCAGTTCATTTCACCTCCATTGATCACATTGGATGGGAGCCTCTATCAGGTGTAAGCTGTAATCCCTCATCAATTATTGAGAAGTAGGGTCTCTTCAATAACAAATAAATGTTTTTGTTCCGTCCGCAACTGCTGTTTTGAAAGCTATATTTGGTGGTGTACCGGAAGCTGATCACACCTTCGATGTGGTAAATAAATGTCAGCTGGAGCAGCTGCATTTATGCCCTTCAAATCGGTATGTATTTCTTCAGGTTGCCGTCCCTGAGTTCAGTAATACCTATAACTGAATTGTGCCAGGCAAGGAACTCGTCCTACCGTCTGAAAAACAGGGGGAAACATAAGATGTTACAATGCTAATGCTCAGTAGAGGACTAATCTTCAGACTGGGTGGTGCAGTAGAGGACCACCATGCCGAAAATTCACTGGCGTGCTCGAGCACGCCTGCTCACGGTATCTTCAGTCATCCAACTCGTCACGGGATATGGGATGATGCAATATTCCAGGACGCGCGTACACTTTGACGGATACCCGATAATGCGTACACTTTGACGGATACCCGACGGTTATACAGTTTTTGTAGACGGACATGCAGGACATAATTGACGGCGTCACGACACTGTACGAACGTGGACCGTAGGCAAATGGCATGGAAAACGGCGGGATCGTCCTTTTCCACTGCCTCCCGGCCGATGGCGGCTGCATCTACGTCGATGGCTGCTTCCTCCGCTACGGCGCTAGCAACTTCACCGCCGCCGCCTCCGACACCAGCGACATGTTCCTCTGTTTAAACGACACCGCACGGGCCGCACCGGCCACACCGGGCGTCATTGGGCGCCGCCGCTTTCACCGTGCGCGTGACGTCAAGGGGACCGCGCCCGAGGCGAGGGGGTACTACTACGTCAGGTCGGCGTACACGTCGGCGATGCCGACCAGCGCGCGGGTGTACGCGGCGGCACAGTGCTGGAGGTCGCTGAACGCCACCGCGTGCTCGGCCTGCACAGCGAGCGCGCGCGACCGGGTGGTCCGGCGGTGCCTTCCCGGCGCCGTCGAGGGGTACGGGCTCAACGCCGGCTGCGGCGGATCATCCAGTGAGTACTGCACACATTCTCGGTCCAAGTGTCGTGCATTGTCGTGTCTGAATTCTGCTGACAGCAACAACATATTCACATAGTGATATTTCAGGTTTCAGATCCTGAAACAGCAAAATAAATCTGTATGAAACGCCACGAATATGACATCTTCTTTCTTCTTCTGAATTATCCATGACAGCGCGGCACATAATCATCATCGTCTTCGCGTCCATCCTCTCGCCATGGCAGTCATCGGCATAGTATTCATCTGGACACGAATGAGGCCCAGGGGAGAGAGTAAATAGCATAAAACTACCAGTTTACAGGCTAGGGTTTCGAAAAACTACCAGTTTTTAATTTTTCTCAGAAAACTACCAGTCGAGCGGTCCGCTGTTTCAAAAAACCCAAATCACCGAGTCATTTTCAGTTGATCACGATTATGACAGTTGGGGCCCATATGTAAGATAATCGTTTGTTGACCGTTTACTTTGACCGTTAACTTACATGTGGGTCCCACATGTAAGTTTTGTAAAAAGCAATCAGGTCCTTATAAGTTTTGAAAAAGCAATCAGGTCCTCGTGAATTTTCCGAAAAAGCAATCGGGTCCCCGTGGCGCGGGAGCTCGATCCCTTCGGCAGGCAGCGCCTCCTCCGGCCGTGAGCCGCCGGCAATGAATCCACGCCTGCACCGAGGTCGGGCTGCACTCAACGGCCGCCATGCCGGGCATCACTGTGTGAGCCGTGCCCGCAACACCGCCATGTCGTGCCTCACGCTGTGCCACCGCCACGCCATGGCTCGCGCCTCCGTGTCTCGGCTCACGCCATCGCCACGCCATGACTCGCGGACGAGGCCGGCCTCGTCACCACCAGGAGCTCCCGCTCGGGGGAAAGGGTCGCCACTCGGGGGATGGGGAGAGTCGCCCGGCTCAAGGGGAGGTCGCCCGGCACTGGGAGGAGGGTCACCGACTGAGGGAGGGAGGTCGCCCGGCTCGGGAGGAGATGGCCGGACGGAGACACAGGGGAGGAAGAACAGAGAGAGGAGAGGAAGAAGAAAGAGAAGAGGAAGATGAATCTTACATGTGGGCCCCACATGTAAGTTATGATCAAACTAAGGTCAAACTAACGGTGTGTTTAGATGCGGGCCCGACCTGTCATAATCGGTATCAACCGACGAAGACCGGATGATTTGGGTTTTTGAAACAATGGACCGCTCATTGGTAGTTTTCTGAGAAAATTAAAAATCTGGTAGTTTTTTGGAACCCTAGCTTGTAAACCGGTAGTTTTATGCTATTTACTCCAGGAGAGACGACCTACACGACGGTATGCCAAACTGTAAAATTACAATCACATGCGTCTCATGTTGCACTATGATTTGATGATAGTTTCTGACACTCTGTAGACATGGATGGCTCAGGCGAGATCATCCGCACCATCATGTCATCCCAGCTCGGCTTCCGCGGCCGGTAAGAGGAGCTCGGCCAGGGTGGCTACGGTTCAGATTACATGGTACATTGCCGTGCCATTTGGAACACCACACATTGGCACAAATGCAACACCGATTTCATTGATCATCTTTCTTGAAATGCTTGCTTCATCTGAATTTGAGATCCTGATAATATGCTGGATATCACAGGGTGTGCTTCAGATCACCGTGAAGCGGCTCTACCTCGTAGTGCTTCATCTGAATCTGGGATCCTGATTGTACATTGAACAGATTGTGGACGGTTTGACATGACGAGATTGTAATTTTTTCAGAGATAATTGTAATTCTTGTTTGATGGTATAAAGACTTCAAAATTAAGTTTGTCTCCCTTATTCCAAAAATAATGAAATATGGAATTGCATATACTTCAAAACTGTGATGTCAGGAACGACACAGACTTCAGCCAAGATTACAAAGATTGTTTCTCTTATTAATGACGGATACTTGTTAAAGAAAAAATGTCTTTGCATACATTGTACAGAGTACAAAGAGATCTGCATTTACTTGCAACTTGACTAATACAATCCTTGCAAACTCTTAGATTACAAAGAAATGTCAGAATGATTGAACTACAGGCCTTTCAATTTATATACATATTTATTTTTTGCGGAAATCAATTTATATACACATGTTTGAGCATTTCTCATGAAAATTTCCTAGTATCTTTTTTGTAGGTGGGTGTATGTCCAGCTTCTGCTCTTGTCTTGGCATCCTCATTTCACATACAGCAAAGAGCATGTTGACATTCTCGAGTCAATTTTGACAGTGGCTTGATCATGCTCCACAGGAAGAACAATTGAAGACATATATTTTCAAAACAATCTCTTTTTTTCACACCCATCGCATGGCAGATTTCAGAACATCCGTATGTATTTTAGATAAAAGAATAATACATTGTGCATTATTATCCTTTGAAACCATCTATAAATAGCTCAATGAACACATCACCCATTCACACTTGATTCTGTCAATCCCACACCTGTACAACTCCACGGCCCCTGAACCAACAAAGTTAGAATCGTCAATCCCACACCTAACAACTCCACTGCCCTAAACCAACAAAGTTAGAATCATCAGTTTATCTCAATTTTCAACAGTAAAGTTAGAATCTCCGGCCTCACTTTGCTCCTAAGATTACTTTCAGTTTCTGAAGGCCGTATGACAAGCCCAGTGCATTGCAGTACAGAGTACAGACGACAGCACTAGATGTATGGTGCAATTGTTCACCATGTGTGATCAATGAAACACGAACTAATTCATCACGGAAACAAAAATTTAACACACCTCATTTTAAATCTCAATTTAGGATCAAAATCACAAAATTGATGCTTTGAATAAAGCATTATGACCAAACCCAGGTTCTGAAAATTGGAGTAGCAAACATACGTAGGAGAAATTGTGCTGGTTGCTCACCATGTAGTTGATAGTCGAGGTTTCCGACCACGGGGATCACCTCCGACGCGCCCAACACCTTCCAGCGACGGACGAGACAGGCCGTGCCATTGGGGACCGAGATTGGCTAGAGCGGCGGCAGCAAGCGAGAAAGGCAAAGGATATCTGGAGCCGAGCGTCGTTCGTCGTCGTCGCACTGAGCGAGAAGAAGAGGAGCAGCCTGCCTAGAGCCGACTCCCCCGTGCGTCATGTGCCAGGCCTCCGATCTCATGCGAGCCGAGCTTCAGCCAGTGCCGCTGCGGGATACATGCGTCGTCACCGTACCATCGCCCCCCGCATCATGTACCAACGGAAGGCATGCACGTTGTACCGTCATCGTGCTGTTTGTCTAGACGGCGCCGTCACCGTATGATCTGTTTGACGGGTCGTATCCTTCACTTACCTACACGATTGCATTGAATACACGCACACACGCGTATCTGTCCCATTCGTACACTTTCCAGGAGCAAGCGAGCCGGTCCTCTCTTTCGCCGCTCTCACCAGCATGCCTGCTATGCATAAATGTTGTTTATGCTGCATTGCTATGGGTTGCTGCTTGCTGAATTGTTGCTACTGATGATACCGTAGTGGACTTGCCTCTGCATCACGGGAAAGATAGTTTCCGAGTCGGCACGATGAATTACAGTTCCGAGATGTGCCTTTTTTTGCACTAGTTCTGACATGTCTTCGCCAACCACTCACTAATCAGCAATAAAGTAACAGTGTTCAATGGCTTGTGAGATTAACCCCCTGTTGAACTTTGTTCACATTCCGGATCATGTCTTGCTTTCTATAGAACCGCCTTACAATTTGCCCCTTTTCACCTGCATTCTATGTATTCGTTCATATACATAATGCTGTCATCCTGCTTTCTAGAACAGGCTTTTGCGCGCTCTTAACCAATCTAGATTTTGGTACCGTATTCGATCTACTTGATCCCAAAGTACTAGGGTTCCCCACACACATGGGTTATGTTCGACGTTTACACTGTTATTTATCCTTGAATAGCTTTTATACACATTGCCTCAAAATGACTCCCAACATTGGCTTTCTATTTATTTCTGCCTCTGATGAGCATGTACAATGGTTGATAAGATAATTCTATCTTAATCTAGCCACGTAATCTAGAGATGACAAGAAAATATGGTGTGCAATGGGTTCTTTCTTAATCTTATCTCTAGTAACAAGTTATTCCTAAAAAAGTGGTGAGAGATTTGATGCTAAGAGATCATTTCTTAAATAAGAGAAGGCAAAGCTTTTTTTTCGGTTTCTCTTTCCTGCACCTCACCATTTATCCTACGTGCACTACTAAGATAGAACCATTGTACATGCCTTGACGTGGCCGGTAGTGCCCATTGGGGTCTGTAACTCCACCTTAATCTGATACAAACAGGGTCATATGTCAACAAAACTAGATGGTTGCCGGCTGCTGATATATGACTGTCAGCTCAAACTCTTAGAGTATAAAGTCTATTCGTATTGTAATCTATCTTTATTAGTCTAGTCTTGGAGCCCAAGCTTTGTAATCTATATAAACAGCCCTTGAGGCCCCAATCTGACACCTAGGTTTTCCGCACCTGGTATGGCTCCGCTACCCGCGCCGCCGCCCCGGCCGATTCGGCCCCTCTTCTCCATGGCCGAGTTCCGCGCCGCCGGCGCCCCAACCCCACCATCGTTATCTACAACTACCCAAACACCACCCCCAAACCAGTCATCCAACGCTCCCGCGTCACCAGCTCCGTCGTCATGGCCACCTCAGAATGATCCTTGGGTAACCGTCCGAGCTTGGTCGATGCCTTGGTCGGCCCTCGCCGTATGGTGCCCCTCCTGCGTGCAGACACGTGGAGCCCGTTCTTCGTCCGACCACCGGCTCTCCGGAACTCCTTGGACCCAGCCGCGGCGACGTCTACACCGCCACTCCCACTCCGCCTACCAAAGACGCCCGGGACCGCCGTCGCCCTCCAACACCATGCCGGTCTTCTACAAAGAACATGCAGGCCCCAATCGCATACTACCCATCCGCTATCCCCTACGTCAACATGCAAGCTCCTGGCCCCTCTGCTCCTCCCCAACAGCCGGCTTGGGACCAAGCCGCCTTCATCAACGCCATGAACAATGTTGTCCTCAGCAGCCTTGGTCTGGATTGGATTTTCGATTCGGTGCATCAATGCATATGTCTTCAAATATGAATTTATTGTCAGCTTGTTTTCCTTCTGCTTTTCCACTATCACCATTGGCGATGGCTCCACCATCCTGTTTCATGCACCGGTCACTCTTACATCCCTTCCTCTCATGCCAATTTTCTTCTCCGCAATATTCTTGTGGTTCCTTCCATCATCAAAAATCTTATTTACATTAGACAATTTTGCATTGACAATAAAGTTATCCTGGCCTTTGACCTTTTTGGTTTGTCCGTGAAGAATCGACAACGGGCGGTCCTCGCCGGTACAATAGCAGGCGATCTTTATCCTCTTCATGGCGCGCCCACATCCACCTTGTGCCATGCTCGCATCCGTTGATCTATGGCATCGTCGCCTCGGTCATCCCAGCAAACACACTTTGACGTCTTTACTCCAAGAATTTTGTATCCCTAGTTCTAGCAGTCCCCATAATCCCTCTCTCTGTAATGCATGTCAATGCGGCAAACATGTTAGATTACCTTTTGGAACCTCTACTATCATTAGTACTTTTCCTTTTGAGTTACTTCACTCTGATTTATGGACCTCCCCAGTCCCTAGTGTTTCTGGTTATAAATATTATCTTGTGATCTTGGATGATTATTCTCACTATACTTAGACCTTCCCTCTCCGCGCTAAATCTGAAGTACCTGCAATCTTTCTCAACTTTCGACAATATGTAATCACACACTTTGGCTTGCCAATTCGATTTATTCAATGTGATAACGGTCGTGAATTTGATAACACCCAAAACCGCACCTTCTTTCTCTCCCAAGGCATTCTTCTTCGCTTTTCATGCCCTTATACATCTTCTCAAAATGGTAAAGCTGAACGCTGTCTTCGCTCTATTAATGATGTTCTTCGCATATTGCTTTTACAAGCCTCTCTTCCTTCCCGTTTTTGGGTTGAAGCCCTTCGCACCGCCACACTCCTTCTTAATATTTGACCAACTAAAACTTGCCCTCTTTATTCGCCTTTCCAATATCTTTTTCTCTCCCACCCTGACTATTCTTTTCTGCATGTTTTTGGCTGTCTATACTTTCCCAACATCGCCTCTACCGCCTCCAACAAACTAGAACCACGCTCACTACCTTGCATTCACCTTGGTCTTTTTGATGATCACAAAGGATATCGTTGTTTGAACCATCTTACGGTCGTATCATTCTCTCTCGTCATGTCACATTCGATGAAAATACTTTTCCTTTTCTGTCACTACAACCACAACACCAATTCCACCACAATCCGCCACCACCAAAACCCCTTCCCTAGTTCGGCCTTGGTCATCTCTGCAGCAATGGAATCTTGTTAGTCTCTCGGCCGGAATCGCCCAACGTTAGCCACCCTCCTGCCCGTCCCCCACCTCTCCATAGAATCGCATCCTCTACCCCAGCCGTCTTTTCCTCACCACATCCTACCACGGCAACCCCTCGACACCCACCACCTCTGATTCTTCTTCCTCACCGTCCTCTTCAACCGAAAACCCATCGCCACCCAATGCCGTTCTTATACCACCGCTCACCAATGATCATGTCATGTGCACCCGTGGAAAACGAGGATTTCTTCTCCCACCAAACGTCTCAATCTTACCGCCACCCCAACCATCTCTCCTATTCCATCCAGTTATAAGCGAGCTCTTCTTGACCCTCTACGGCTTTACGCTGTCTTGCGATGAATTTGAAGCTCTTCGACAAAATAATACATGGACTCTTGTTCCCAAACCTCCTGGTGTTAACATTGTTTACGGCAAATGGGTTTTCATCATAAATTTCATTCCGATGGCACTCTCGCTCGTTACAAAGCTCGTTGGGTGTGTCGTGGTTTCTCCCAGCAGCCTGGTATTGACTTTGATGAGACTTTTTCTCCTGTTGTTAAACCAAGCACTATTCGTGTTGTTCTTAGTCTTGCTGTTTCCTCTTCTTGGCCTATTCATCAACTTGATGTTAAAATGCTTTTCTTCATGGCACTCTCAATGAAACTGTTTATTGTCAAGAACCCTCTGGTTTTGAGAATCCTCATCTCCAAATTTTGTTTGTCTCCTCAACAAATCTCTTTATGGCCTTAAACAAGCTCCTCGTGCATGGTTTCAATGCTTTGCTACTTTTATTCAAACCATAGGCTTTATTCCCTCCAAATCCGATTCTTCTTTCTTTGTTTATCAGTCTTCTCCTCACACTGCCTACCTCTTGCTTTATGTGGATGATATCATTCTCACGGCTAGTTCTGATTCTTTTCTTCAACATACCATCTCTTCTCTCAATCGGGAGTTTTCCATGACTGATCTTGGTCCTCTTCATCATTTTCTAGGTATTCATGTTTCTACTTTAAAATCTTCCCTCTTTCTTTCTCAACGGTCATACATTTTGGACTTGCTTTCTCGTTCTGTTATGTCTGATTGTCAACCCTCTCGTACTCCGACGTTGGTGCTAAACTGCCGGTGATGGTGATCCTCTTCGATCCTACTTTATATTGTAGCATCCTTTGGCGCTCTTCAATATGCCACTCTTACTCGTCTGAAATCTCCTATTGATTCAGCAAGCCTGTCTCTTTATGCATGATCCTCGTGCTCCTCGTCTGGCTCATGTCAGACGCATTCTCCGCTATTTAAAAGGCACTCTTGATCACGGTCTCCTTATTAATTCTTCTTCACCTACAAGCTTGACAGTTTATTACGATGCAGATGGGCAGGTTGTCCAGATACTCGACGATCTACATCCGGATTTTGCGTTTATTTGGGTGATAATCTTGTTTCTTGGTGTTCTAAAAGGCGTAACAGTTTCCGGGTCTTCTCTTGAGGCTGAGTATAGGGCGGTTGCTCACGCTTTGTGGCGGCGGTGTGGCTACGGCAGCTTCTCGTTGAACTTCATCGTCCGCTCCACGTGCTACCATTGTTTCTTGTGATAACATCTCTGCAGTATACATGGCTTCCAATCCAGATTCAACATCGCCGCACAAAGCACAGAGATTGACATTCACTTTGTTCGTGAAAAGGTGGCTCTTGGCGAGGTTCGCGTTCTTCATGTTTCTACAAGTGCCCAATTTGCTGACATTTTTACCAAAGGACTCCCGACTGCATCGTTCACCGACGTACGCTCTAGTCTCAACATTGTTTCACCTGACGTTGAGACTGCGGGGGGATCTTAGAGTATAAAGTCTATTCGTATTGTAATCTATCTCTATTAGTCTAGTCTTGGAGCCCAAGCTTTGTAATCTATATAAACAGCCCTTGAGGCCCCAATCAATACAACAATTACTTCTCCAATATCTCAATCTATCACAAACTCGTGCCTCTACACTAGATAGAAACATCACGCGCAATTGGATCTAGGTACGCGGTCATATGTACTCTCATGTGGGTCTCGGAGAAACATCACTTGGTGGATTCATTCATTCATTCGTAGGGACCATATTTTGTTTGCTTAGTAATCAAGGAACACAACCCAGAATCCCTGAAATTTAAAAGGTAACAAGCCGGGCGTTATTTACATATATTTCATCTGCAGTAAAAATATGTACATATTCTCAAAACCTCTCACAAAAGTAAACTCTTAATCCCTTGCTAAAAAAGAAAAGAAAAGAAAAGAGAGACACTCTAGCATTAGGTTCCTGAATGCATTACTAGATGCTACACATCTGGTGATTAGCGTCACACATATTTATTCTCCGGCAAGCAGAATGAAGCCTTTCGGCGTGGAGGATGACGGATGCATCAGGGATGCTTAGCATTGGTTCCTTTACAGTTAACCCAGTTTGACAGTACGAAATTTGTCACTCACTTAAACTTGCTAGTGGGCATCGGCTAGTTTAGGACTAGGAAACCCTTTTCCTGTACCCTGCCTTGCTTTTCCGTCAATGGTCTCTGTAAAGAAGTATTTTTTTACAGAGGGAGTATTCTATTTTTGAGATAAAAGTTAGACGATTAGTGGCCTTCAATTGATAGATACTCCATGTATGTATATATAGAAGGGCTAGCTCTTTGTTTTCTGTCATCTCTGGAATCAGATCTACTTTGCATTCTACATTTTCTTTTCATTCCCGATTGTTGCATCTATCTGTCAGGAACACAACCATAGCATAACAGAGGCACAGACCTCACCCTCACAGATGTCCCATATAAAGATTGCAGTCACCCTTTTTCCAGCAAAGTTTGTCTCAGCTTATTAGTTGGACCACTCAATTAATTGCTGGTGGCATGTATGAACAATTTTCCAATGAACTGCAATCTAAGCTCAAATCCTATGGAACCAACCAATTGGAACCCTTAAAACTTCCTCCACTTCTTCGTCGTTTCAAACGAGACCTAATATGTAATTAACAGTTGATACCGATCAACATATATTTCCCTCAACATGTAAACATGTCTCCTCAACATACAAAATGCATAGGAAAAAGCACACCTCAACTTGCAACTATGCATTCCAAAAAAAAAACTTGCAACTATGCATGAAAAAAAATACTTTCCACTCTACTTATATTAGATAAATATTATGAATCCAAATATTCATATTCCATAGAACCAAGATCTCATTGGGTTATATTGCAACCAATTCCTGCATCAATTGAACTCAAAATAAAATGAAAATTCCTGCATCATCAACCGTACGGAGTATCAACGGCGGAGCTATGTAGGTCCCCCCAACATGGAAGCAACCTGTGAAGAAACAAAAATTGTGAGGGCTTAGATGAGAACTTTTTAGCTGTTGGGTCCCCCAAACACTTGTATTTTACGTTTCGTCCCCTAGTTGATTCTGTCTTGCTCCGCCACTGCGGAGTATCATCTAGTTAGTCGTATTTGGGAGGTCGAGAGTCCAATCTGAGTTGAGCTCACAACCTAATGCTAGCCTGAAGAACCTCAGCAATGGACCCCTTGCAAACACAATGACCTATAAAGTAGTAAAACCATTTTGAACCACACATATGTGATTTAAAAAAAACTGAAAAATTTCCCAAACACTGGACACCACTATTACACAAGGTGTAACAACTGGTTGGTTCTATCGCATTTGAGCTTTGGAACGCCACTACGATTTAGGATAAAACGTAGATGTTGGACCCAAAAGTCTCCTCTATCATCTCTCACCCGCACAGATGTCCCATATAATGGTTCTAGTCACCCTTTTTACAGTAAAATTTGTCTCAGCTTATTAATTGGATCACTCAGTTAGTTAACTAGTGACATGTATGAACAATTTTCCAGCAAACTGCAATCTAGGCTCAAATCTGATAGAACCAACCAATTGGAACCCTTGAAAATTCCTCCACTTTTTCGTTGTTTTGAACGAGACCTAATTCTATAATTAATAGGTGATATCGATCAACATATACTTCCCTCAACATGTAAACATGTCACTTCAACATACAACTATGCATAGAAAAGGCACACCTCTACTTGCAACTATGCATGAAAAAAGACTTTCCACTCTTTTACAACGTAAGATAATTAAATACAATAAATCATATGTAATTTTAGTTTTAGTTCTCATATTATGAATCCAAATATTCATGTTCCTGCATCAATTGTACGGAGCACCATCGAGTTAGTCGTATTTTGGAGGTCCAGAGTCCAATCTGATTTGAGCTCAGAACCTAATGCTAGCCTGAAGAACCTTAGTAATGGACCCCTCACAAATACAATGACCTCTAAAGTACTGCAGCGAAAACATTTTCGAACCATATATATGTGATCTACAGAAAAGTGAGACCAGGAAAATCCCAAGCACTGGAGGGCCACTATCACACAAGGTGTAACAACTGGCTGGTTCTATTGCATTTGAGCTTTGGAACCCCACTACGATTAGGATAAAACGTAGATGCTGGACCCAAAAGTCGCCTCTATCTTCTCCCACCTTACATTATCACATGCATGCATGCATACGGCGGCATTTAGCACCTCAGATTAGTTATCATGATTCATGAAACAGCAACAAGCACATGATTGGATCGATTCGATCTCCATCCAGGGAAAACACATAAAGAAGGACAAGTATATATGCCATGCCACATCCATGGAGTCCGACGCGTCGGACGGCAACGGCAACGGGCCGGAGAGAAAGGCGACGGCCGGGCTGTCGCGATCCAGGTGCGTCAAACCTTCACTGTTGCTGGTGACGCGGCAAAAGCCAACAACTGTCGCGCTTGTGCTCGTTATTCCCCGTCCTAGTACCTTTGTGTTCTCCAATTCGTCATTGTCTAGTCATTTGATTTGGTTTGGTTTGCCCTTTGGAATCTTGAGTTGACGCTTCACAGTGGTAGGCCGATTGCTGGGAATAACGTCGGAGGGATGTGGACCATCACACGCATAAAATCTGGTAAGGTCTCTTCGATCTTGGTTTCACAGATTATCTCCATGTGCAGTGGCACTTTGGGTTAGTTCCTGATCTAGAGACTGAGACGATTGAAAATTTACAGAGTATGAATTGCATGGAATCTCGAAAGAAAGGAAACTTGTGTTGTCTATGTCTTAAATTTCTCTAGCATTTAAAACGGCATGGCATCCGATTCTCTAGGTTCTCCTATTCATGCATCTCTTCTACAGTAAGTTTTTTGGCACATGGGAGGAGGATATGCCGTATTAGGATGTCGCTATAGGTCCCCAAAGAAACATGTCCTTGACATCATGGCTCAACACGAACGTCACGATTTTACTAGCGCTGATTCCAAGTGGTTGGTTGAAGGTCTGAAATGTATGCTCCTTTTATTTATTTATTTATTATATTCTTTTATATATGCTGTCCGGGGGGCAACATATGTATCTCCACAATTCCTACTTTAAATTGTCGTTTATATATAAAAAATGTTCGTCTGCTCTCAACCTCAAATGCACATGCCATAAACGGTAACATAAAAGAATAGCAAATAAATTTAAAAAATTATGATTTTTTAGACACAACATTGTTGAATGTTCATATTTTCATGCAGATTAATCATTCCCAATCTTCTACACAAAAATATAATAATCCGGTGCACCAAAATGCTTTCAAAAATGAAAAAAATAGTGTCAATCTTTTTGCCTAAAGCATTAGAAATGGTTTTCCTCACGAAAAATTACGCATACATGGAACATTCAGCAATGTTTGTTACCAAAAGTTCTTAATAAATTTTTAATTTGTTTTTACAGGTCACGAGGGTGCATTTGATCTCGGGAACATAAACTCTAACGTCGGTTAATACAAAGAGAGGTATGGTGCTTCCAAGGTCAAGGGATCAAAGTATAAAAACCATAAGTAAATAAACCAGGGTTGGGATAACCAAAGACCCTGGAGACGAAGATGTACCCTGATGTTCACTTTCTTGGAGGGGAGCTAGTCACCGTACGAGAGGTGAAGGAAGATTCAATAGTTGATCTGGTAGAGGACAAAGGCTCTAAAATTGCCAATTCAACTGCAAAGGTGTTAGTGGTCAGCCCCGACTGGACAATGTTGTACATGACATATCTTTTAGGAAGGAGCTCCCCAAGGATGGGGTGGAGGCATGTCAAGTAGTGAGCTGATCAAAGGCGTACACAGTTCTCAATGGTGAACTGTAGAAGCACAACCCCACTGGCGTTTCTCATCGTTGTATCTTTCTTGAGGAACGCATGCAGATCCTCAAGGAGGTTCATTCATGTATATGTGGGCATCATGCGTCCTCTCAGGCACTGGTTGCCAAGGCTTTCCAGACTGGTTTCTTTTGGTTAATTGCCCATGCTGATGCAGTTCAGATAGCCCTCACTTGTGTTGGATGTAGATGTTGTTGAGGAACGTAGTATTTCAAAATTTTGCCTACGATCATGCAAGATCTATCAAGGAGAAGCATAGCAACGAGTGGGGAGAGTGTGTCTACATACCCTCGTAGACCAAAAGCGGAAGCGTTAAGTAACGCGGTTGATGTAGTCGAACGTCTTCGCGATCCAACCGATCAAGTACCGAACGCACGGCATCTCCGCGATCTGCACACGTTCAACTCGGTGACGTCCCTCGTACTCTTGATCCAGCTGAGGCCGAGGGATAGTTTCGTCAGCACGACGGCGTGATGACGGTGATGATGAAGTTACAGACGCAGGGCTTCGCCTAAGCACTACAACGATATGACCGAGGTGGATATCTGTGGAGGGGGACACCGCACACGGCTAAGACAACGGTCAACTTGTGTGTCTATGGGGAGCCCCCTCCCCCATATAAATGAGTGGAGGAGGGGAGGGCCGGCCCTCTCTATGGCGCGCCCCAAGGGGGATTCCTACTCCTAGTAGGAGTAGGTTTCCCCCCCTTCCCTAGTTGGAGTAGGAGAAGAAGAAGAGGGAGAGGGAGAGAAGGAAAGGGGGCCCGACCCCCACCCCAATTCAGATTGGGCTGGGGGGGGGGGGGGGCTCCACCTGGCCGCCTCCTCCTCTCTTCCACTAAGGCCCAATAAGGACCATTGACTCCCCGGGGGGTTCCGATAACCTCCCGGTACTCCGGAAAATGCCCGAACTCATCCGGAACCATTCCGGTGTCCAAACACAGCCTTCCAATATATCGGCCTTTATGTATCGACCATTTCGAGACTCCTCGTCATGTCCGTGATCACATCCGGGACTCCGAACAACCTTCGGTACATCAAAACACGTAAACTCATAATACCGATCGTCATCAAACGTTAAGCGTGCGGACCCTATGGGTTCGAGAACTATGTAAACATGACCGAGACTCATCTCCGGTCAATAACCAATAGCGGAACCTCGATGTTCATATTGGCTCCCACATATACTACTAAGATCTTTATGGGTCAAACCGCATAACAACATACGCTGTTCCCTTTGTCATCGGTATGTTACTTTCCCGAGATTCGATCATCGGTATCTCAATACCTAGTTCAATCTCATTACCGGCAAGTCTCTTTACTCGTTCCGTAATGCATCATACCATAACTAACTTATTAGTCACATTTCTTGCAAGGCTTATAGTGATGTGCATTACCGAGAGGGCCCAGAGATACCTCTCCGACAATCGGAGTGACAAATCCTAATCTCAATCTATGCCAACTCAACAAACACCATCAGAGACACCTGTAGAGCATCTTTATAATCACCCAGTTACATTGTGACGTTTGATAGCACACTAAGTGTTCCTTTGGTATTCGGGAGTTGCATAATCTCATAGTCATAGGAACATGTATAAGTCATGAAGAAAGCAATAGCAACGAACTAAATGATCATCGTGCTAAGCTAACGGATGGGTCTTGTCAATAACTAAATGATCATCGTGCTAAGCTAACGGATGGGTCTTGTCAATCACATCATTCTCTAATGATGTGATCCCGTTAGTCAAATGACAACTCATGTCTATGGCTAGGAAACTTGATCATCTTTGATTAACGAGCTAGTCAAGTAGAGGCATACTAGTGACACTCTGTTTTTCTATGTATTCACACATGTACTAAGTTTCCGATTAATACAATTCTAGCATGAATAATAAACATTTATCATGATATAAAGAAATATAAATAACAACTTTATTATTGCCTCTAGGGCATATTTCCTTCAGTCTCCCACTTGCACTAGAGTCAATAATCTAGATTACACAGTAATGATTCTAACACCCATGGAGTCTTGGTGCTGATCATGTTTTGCTCACGAGAGAGGCTTAGTCAACGTGTCTGCAACATTCAGATCAGTATGTATCTTGCAAATCTCTATGTCTCCCTCCTTGACTTGATCGCGGATGGAATTGAAGCGTCTCCTTATGTGCTTGGTTCACAAGTCCTTATGTGCTTGGTTCTCTTGTGAAATCTGGATTCCTTTGCCAAGGCAATTGCATCAGTATTGTCACAAAAGATTTTCATTGGACCCGATGCACTAGGTATGACACCTAGATCGGATATGAACTCCTTAATCCAGACTCCTTCATTTGCTGCTTCCGAAGCAACTATGTACTCCGCTTCACACGTAGATCCCGCCACGACGCTTTGCTTAGAACTGCACCAACTGACAGCTCCACCGTTCAACATAAATACATATCTGGTTTGTGACTTAGAGTCATCCGGATCAGTGTCAAAGCTTGCATCGATGTAACCATTTACGACGAGCTCTTTGTCGCCTCCATAAACGAGAAACATATCCTTAGTCCTTTTCAGGTATTTCAGGAAGTTCTTGATCATTTGTCCTGTTGATCCACTCTGGATTACTTTGGTACCTCCTCGCTAAGCGATAGCAAGGCACACATCAGTCCGGTACATAGCATTGCATACATGATAGAACCTATGGATGAAGCATAGGGAATGACTTTCATTTTCTCTTTATCTTACTGACTGGTCGGGCATTGAGTCCGACTCAACTTCACACCTTGTAACACAGTGCAAGAACCCTTTCTTTGCTTGATCCATTTTGAACTTCTTCAAAACTTTATCAAGGTATGTACTTTGTGAAAGTCCAATTAAGCGTCTCGATCTATCTCTATAGATCTTGATGCCCAATATATAAGCAACTTCACCGAGGTCTTTCATTGAAAAACTCTTGTTCAAGTATCCTTTTATGCTCTCTAGAAATTCTATATCATTTCCAATCAACAATATATCATCCACATATAATATTAGAAATGCTACAGAGCTCCCACTCACTTTCTTGTAAATATAGACTTCTCCAAAAGTATGTATAAAATCATATGCTTTGGTCACACTATCAGAATGTTTATTCCAACTCCGAGATGCTTGCACCAGTCCATAAATGGATCGCTGGAGCTTGCACACTTTGTTAGCATCCTTTGGATCGATAAAACCTTCTGGTTGCATCATGTACAACTCTTCTTCCAGAAATCCACTCAGGAATGCAGTTTTTACATCCATTTGCCAAATTTCATAATCATAAAATGCAGCAATTGCTAACATGATTCAGACGGACTTAAGCATCGCTATGGGTGAGATGGTCTTATCGTAGTCAACTCCTTGAACTTTTCAAAAACGCTTTGTAGACAATAACAATACCGTCAGCGTCAGTCTTCTTCTTGAAGATCCATTTATTCTCTATAGCTTGCTGATCATCGGGCAAGTCAACCAAATTCCACACTTTGTTCTCATACATGGATCCCATCTCAGATTTCATGGCTTCAAGCCATTTCGCGGAACCTAGGCTCATCATGGCTTCCTCACAGTTCGTAGGTTCGTCATGATCAAGTAACATGACCTCCAGAACAGGATTACTGTACCACTCTGGTGCGGATCTTACTCTGGTTGACCTACGAGGTTCGGTAGTAACTTGATCTGAAGTTACATGATCATCATCATTAGCTTCCTCACTAATTGGTGTAGGAGTCATAGGAACTAATTTCTGTGATGAACTACTTTCCAATAAGGGAGCAGGTACATTTACCTCATCAAGTTCTACTTTCCTCCCACTCACTTCTTTCGAGAGAAACTCCTTCTCTAGAAAGGATCCATTCTTAGCAACGAATGTCTTGCCTTCGGATCTATGATAGAAGGTATACCCAACAGTCTCTTTTGGGTATCCTATGAAGACACATTTCTCCGATTTGGGTTCGAGCTTATCAGATTGAAGCTTTTTCACATAAGCATCGCAGCCCCAAACTTTAAGAAACGACAACTTGGGTTTCTTGCCAAACCACAGTTCATAAGGTGTTGTCTCAATGGATCTAGATGGTGCCCTATTTAACGTGAATGCAGCCGTCTCTAAAGCATAACCCCAAAACGATAGCGGTAAATCAGTAAGAGACATTATAGATCACACCATATCTAATAAAGTGCGGTTACGACATTCGGGCACACTAAAAGTGCGTTATATCGACTAGAGGGGGGGGGGGTGAATAGGATTTTTATGAATTCTTGACTGAGGAATTTGCCGGTGAGGAAATTCCTTAGCGAAGAACTACTTGCAGCAGAATAAGTACTCACAAGTAAGCATAACAGAATACATGCATGGTCATCATGATGAAATGAAGACAATCACAGAGTACAGAAAGCGTAATCACAGGATAACACAAGATGAAGACAAACAGACTAAAGAAATTGAACTGAGGAAATTGAGAAAGTCTTCAGTCAAAGTCTTCAAATACAAATATGAACAAACACTCAACACAGTAATGAGGAAATGAATGAGTTGAGGAAATAGAACCAGTAAGGTTGGTGAAGACAATGATTTGGTAGACCCGGTTCAACTGCTGTCTCGGTTATGCGTCTGGTTGGAGCGGCTGAGTATTTAAACTCGAGGACACACAGTCCGGACACCCGATCGGCGAAAGCACGCAGCTCAGACACCAAGTCCTCACCATATTCTCCTTGAACTAAGATCACACGTAACTTGTTCAATCACTCATGATAAGTCTTGAGCGACTTCCAAACCTTCACAGACTCGGTCACTCGGCGATCCACAATTCCTCTTGGATGCTCTAGACCATGACGCCTAACCGTCTGGAAGAAGCACGATCTTCAAAGGAAACAAGCGTCGGATCCACAGGATCAATCTCTTGATGATGCTCAATCACTTTGGGTTTGTAGGGGTTTGGTTTTGGGTTTTCCTCACTCTATGATTTTCGCTCAAAGTCCTCGGAGGATGGGTTGCTCTCAAATGACAAGTGTCAAGTTCTCTCGGAGCAGCCAACCAGCTAGTGCTTGTAGGGGCGGCTATTTATAGCCTAGGGAGCAGCCCGACATGATAAGACATAAATGCCCTTCAATGATATGACCGTTAGGTGGATAAGATATTTGGGACAGTTGGTGCGCAGCACAACAACGGTCGGAAATTTGACTCTCAAATTCCTCAGGGCTATCATGTTCCTCACTGTGTAGGCACTTCGCACTGGCGAATTCCTAACTCCTCAGTCAGAACAAATTCTCGTGACCGGAAGAACTTCGTCTCACATCAAGAAATTGACTGAATCGTATGAGATTTCCAAAGGCTTCACTCAAGGAATTGGTAGGTGTAGGATTTTGAGTTGAGCATCACATGGAAATTGTCCTTAGTATTTCCTCGACCCCTTTAACAAAGACGGTGTTTCCTATGACTCAAGAAAGAGAAAAGCGAAACTACGAAAACAAAAGTCTTCACGCTTCATGTTCCTCAAAAGAATACAAAGAATTCAAGGTCACACCAATTTCTTCACTATCAAAGTCTTGAAAGTCTTGAGAATACCAAAGTCTTGATCGAAGAACTTCATTTTTAGGGTCGACTTTCTCTGTAAACATCAAACTCCTCATAGACTTATAGACCTGTGTACACTCATAAACACATTAGTCCCTTAACCTATAAGTCTTCAATACACCAAAATCACTAAGGGGCACTAGATGCACTTACACACACCATTACGCTGTGGTGTTCCGGGTGGCGTGAGTTGCGAAACTATTCCGCATTGTTTCAAATGAAGATCAAACTCATAACTCAAATATTCTCCTCCACGATCAGATCACAGAAACTTTATTTTTTTGTTACGATGATTTTCCACTTCACTCTGAAATTCTTTGAACTTTTCAAATGTTTCAGACTTATGTTTCATCAAGTAGATATACCCATATCTGCTTAGATCATCTATGAAGGTCCAAAAATAACGATACCCGCCGCGAGCCTCAGTATTCATCGGACCACATACATCAGTATGTATTATTTCCAATAAATCTGTTGCTCGCTCCATTGTTCCGGAGAACGGAGTTTTAGTCATCTTGCCCATGAGGCATGGTTCGCAAGTACCAAGTGATTCATAATCAAGTGATTCCCAAAGTACATCAGTATGGAGTTTCTTCTTGCGCTTTACACCAATATGACCCAAACGGCAGTGCCACAAATAAGTTGCACTATCATTATCAACTCTGCATCTTTTGGCTTCAATATTATGAACATGTGTATCACTACTATCGAGATTCAACAAAAATAGACCACTCTTCAAGGGTGAATGACCATAAAAGATATTACTCATATAAATATAACAACCATTATTCTCAGATTTAAATGAATAACCGTCTCGCATCAAACAAGATCCAGATATAATGTTCATGCTTAACGGCGCACCAAATAACAATTATTCAGGTCTAAAACTAATCCCGAAGGTAGATGTAGAGGTAGCGTGCCGACGGTGATCACATCGACTTTGGAACCATTTTCCATGCGCATCGTCACCTCGTCCTTAGCCAATCTTTGCTTAATCCGTAGTCCCTGTTTCGAGATACAAATATTAGCAACAGAACCAGTATCAAATACCCAGGCACTACTGCGAGGATTAGTAAGGTACAGATCAATAACATGTATATCACATATACCTTTGTTCACTTTGCCATCCTTCTTATCCGCCAAATACTTGGGGCAGTTCTGCTTCTAGTGACCAGTCCCTTTGCAGTAGAAGCACTCAGTCTTAGGCTTAGGTCTAGATTTGGGCTTCTTCACTTGAGCAGCAACTTGTTTGCTGTTCTTCTTGAAGTTCCCCTTCTTCCCTTTACCCTTCTTCTTGAAACCGGTGGTCTTGTTGACCATCAACACTTGATGCTCCTTCTTGATTTCTACCTTCGCAGCCTTTAGCATTGCGAAGAGCTCTGAAATTGTCTTATCCATCCCTTGCATATTATAGCTCATCACAAAGCTTTTGTAGCTTGGTGGCAGTGATTGAAGAACTCTTTCAATGACACTATCAACTAGAAGATTAACTCCCAGCCGAGTCAAGTGATTATGATACCCAGACATTTTGAGTATATGTTCACTCACAGAACTATTCTCCTCCATTTTACAACTGTAGAACTTATTGGAGACTTCATATCTCTCAATCCGGGCATTTTCTTGAAATATTAACTTCAACTCCTGGAACATCTCATATGCTCCATGGCGTTTAAAATGTCATTAAAGTCCCGGTTCTAAGCCGTAAATCATGGCAAACTGAACTATCGATTAGTCATCAGCTTTGCTCTGCCAGGCGTTCACAACGTCTGGTGTTGCTCCTGCAGCGGATCTTGCACCTAGCGGTGCTTCCAGGATGTAATTCTTATGTGCAACAATGAGGATAATCCTCAAGTTACGGACCCAGTCCGTGTAGTTGCTACCATCACCTTTCAACTTAGCTTTATCTAGGAACGCATTAAAATTCAAAGGAACAGTAGCATGGGCCATTGATCTAGAACAACATAGACATACAGAATACTATCAGGTACTAAGTTCATGATAAATTAAATTACTATTGATCATATTACGTAAGAACTCCCACTTAGATAGACATCCCTCTAATCATCTAAGTGATCACATGATCCAAATCAACTAAACCATGTCCGATCATCACGTGAGATGGAGTAGTTTTCAATGGTGAACATCACTATGTTGATCATATCTACTATATGATTCACGCTCGACCTTTCGGTCTCAGTGTTCCGAGGCCATATCTGCATATGCTAGGCTAGTCAAGTTTAACCCGAGTATTCTGCACGTGCAAAACTGGCTTGCACCTGTTGTATGTGAACGTAGAGCTTATCACACCCGATCATCACGTGGTGTCTCGGCACGACAAACTATAGCAACGGTGCATACTCAGGGAGAAGACCTGTACCTTGAAATTTAGTGAGAGATCATCTTATAATGCTACCGCCGTACTAAGCAAAATAAGATGCATAAAGGATAAACATCACATGCAATCAATATAAGTGATATGATATGGCCATCATCATCCTGTGCCTTTGATCTCCATCTCCAAAGCACCGGCATGATCACCATCGTCAACGGCTTGACACCTTGATCTCCATCGAAGCATCATTGTCGTCTCGCCAACTATTGCTATCACGACTATCGCTACCGCTTAGTGATAAAGTAAAGCAATTACATGACGATTGCATTTCATACAATAAAGCGACAACCATAAGGCTCCTGCCAGTTGCTAATAACTGTTACAAAACATGATCATGTCATACAACAATTTATATATCATCACGGCTTGACCATATCACATCACAACATACCCTGCAAAAACAAGTTAGATGTCCTCTATTTGTTGTTGCAAATTTTACATGGCTGCTACGGGCTTAGCAAGAACCGTTCTTACCTACGCTCAAAGACCACAACAATTTTTCGTCAAGTGTGCTGTTTTAGCCTTCAACAAGGACCGGGCGTAGTCACACTCGATTCAACTAAAGTTGGAAAAACAGACACTCACTAGCCACCTGTTTGCGAAGCACGTCGGTAGAACCAGTCTCGCGTAAGCGTACGCGTAATGTTGGTCTGAGCCACTTCATCCAACAATACCGCCGAATCAAAAAATGACATGCTGGTAAGCAGTATGACTATTATCGTCCACAACTCTTTGTGTTCTACTTGTGCATATAACATCTACGCATAGACCTGGCTCTGATACCACTGTTGGGGAACGTAGTATTTCAAATTTTTGCCTATGATCACGCAAGATCTATTTAGGAGAAGCATAGCAACAAGCGGGGAGAGTGTGTCTACGTACCCTCGTAGACCGAAAGCGGAAGCGTTAAGTAACGCGGTTGATGTAGTCGAACGTCTTCGCGATCCAACCGATTAAGTACCAAACGCACGTAACCTCCACGATCTGCATATGTTCAACTCGGTGACGTCCCTCGTGCTCTTGATCCATCTGAGGCTGAGGGAGAGTTTCGTCGACATGACGGCGTGATGACGGTGATGATGAAGTTACCGACGTAGGGCTTCACCTAAGCACTACAACGATATGACCGAGGTGGATATCTATGGAGGGGGGCACCACACACGGCTAAGACAACTGTCAACTTGTGTGTCTATGGGGTGCCCCTCTCCCCCGTATATAAAGGAGTGGAGGAGGGGAGGGACGACCCTCTCTATGGCACGCCCCAAGGGGGATTCCTTCTCCTAGTAGGAGTAGGTTTTCCCCCTTCCCTAGTTGGAGTAGGAGAAGAAGGAAGAGGGAGAGGGAGAGAAGGAAAGGGGGGCCGGACCCCACCCCAATTCGGATTGGGCTTGGGGGGGGGGCGCCCTCCACCTGGCCGCCTCCTCTTCTCTTCCACTAAGGCCCAATAAGGCCCATTGACTCCCACCCCCGGAAAGGTGGTGGTAATTCGATAGCCCCGATTACTCCGGAAAATGCCCGAACTCATTCGGAACCATTCTGGTGTCCAAACATAGACTTACAATATATCGATCTTTATGTCTCAACCATTTCGAGACTCCCCGTCATGTCTGTGAACACATCCGGAACTCCGAACAACCTTCGGTACATCAAAACACATAAACTCATAATACCGATCGTCATCGAACGTTAAGCGTGCGGACCCTACGGGTTCGAGAACTATGTAGACATGACCGAGACTCATCTCCAGTCAATAACCAATAGCGGAACCTTGATGTTAATATTGGCTCCCACATATTCTACGAAGATCTTTATCGGTCAAACCGCATAACAACATACGTTGTTCCCTTTGTCATCGGTATGTTACTTGCCCGAGATTCGATCGTCGGTATCTCAATACCTAGTTCAATC
This sequence comes from Aegilops bicornis, assembly GCA_021605145.1. NCBI lineage: Eukaryota > Viridiplantae > Streptophyta > Magnoliopsida > Poales > Poaceae > Aegilops > Aegilops bicornis. The sequence continues at coordinate 394,470,780 of CM038673.1, read as the reverse complement.
TCGTTACCGGCAAGTCTCTTTACTCGTTCCATAATGCATCATCCCATAACTAACTCATTAGTCACATTGCTTGCAAGGCTTATAGTGATGTGCATTACCGAGAGGGCCCAAAGATACCTATCCGACAATCGGAGTGACAAATCCTAATCTCGATCTATGCCAACTCAACAAACACCATCAGAGACACCCTAGAGCATCTTTATAATCACCCGATTCACGTTGTGACGTTTGATAGCACACTAAGTGTTCCTCCGGTATTCGGGAGTTGCATAATCTCATAGTCATAGGAACATGTATAAGTCATGAAGAAAGCAACAGCAACAAACTAAACGATCATTGTGCTAAGCTAACGGATGGGTCTTTTCAATCACATCATTCTCTAATGATGTGATCCTGTTAATCAAATGACAACTCATATCTATGGCTAGGAAACTTAACCATCTTTGATCAACGAGCTAGTCAAGTAGAGGCATACTAGTGACACTTTGTTTGTCTGTGTATTCATGCATGTACTAAGTTTCCGGTTAATACAATTCTAGCATGAATAATAAACATTTATCATGGTATAAGGAAATATAAATAACAACTTTATTATTGCCTCTAGGGCATATTTCCTTCAGATGTATGCTAAGTGCACTCATATGTCAGCTTCCGATTTGAAGACCATACCACTTGCATGCCCCTTTGATCAGTGAGGTATCGGTATGGTGGGCTCAGCCAAGACTACTGGGGAGGTTTCACTCATCTCCTTGTAGTAGTCAACACGTTCACCAAGTGGATCGAGGCTAAACCGACCTCCAAGTGTGATGAGAAAACCAGAATCAACTTCATGGAAGGGGTCATCTTCAGATACAACATTCCCCATTTTATGACCACTAATAATGGGATTGAGCAGTGTCAATTTCCGTTTCGGCATGTTTTTTGTTTTTTAGGGAACTCAATTTTACCGGGCTAAAAAAATCAGAAAAAACCAGCGAAACATTCAATCCAGAATCTTTTGGAGAGCATCGACATAGGCGGGCCAGGGGAAACCCAGGGGACACGCTCCACCCCCACGCGCCAGGGGGTGCGTGGTGGGGCCACGTGCCCCCGTAGACCTCCGATGCATCACCTATCTGTACCCGTGCCTTTATATACTCCTGAAACCCTTCAAGATTTTATCGCCATATTTTTTTTCCTGCCGCCGCACACATCTGTTTCGGGAATTCTTCACGATGCCCATCTCCATCGACTTGAAGGCCATCATGATCGCCTGTGAGTAGTTTCCTTTGGACTACGGATCCATAACAGTAGCTAGATGGTTCTCGCTCCTTGTCTTCTCAATACAAAGATCACATGAGCTGCCCTACATCATTGTGATCCATCTGATGTAATCTATTGGTGCGTTTGTTGGGCTATGATGAGTTATCACTTTATAATTTGATTAATCCATGAATCTTTTTGAGATCTATTTGGTTTCTTTGCTGCATAATTCTTATTCATATATGCTCTCTGGTCCATTCTTTCTTCTTTGGTCAAGTTTGGGGTTTGATCTTTAAAAGGGAGTTGTGTATGATAGGGGTTCAACCTTGCAAGTAACCTGTTGCGGTGACAGAAAATGGAGAAGGCTTATATTGTGTTGTTGTCACTAGGGATAAAAAGATGGTTGCATAGTTGTCCTTTGAACGCAGGGTGAAAACAATATATCATCTACTTCATGTCATCATGCTTATTGCAATACTCTGTTTTTACATAATACTTTAAGATGCATGCTAAATAGCGGTCTAGGGTGGAGTATTAGCTATAGATGCACTTGGATGACGACCTATAAATATTGGGATGTGATACTCATATGTTAATTATGCCATGGACATTCATACTCGTGAAAACTGCAATTTAATTGCTGCCCAACTATAATTTATTTGCCACACTATGCTTTCTCTTGGAGAGAGACCACTAGTGAACCTATGGATCCAGTCCATTTTCTTCCTGTAAAACTTTCAATCTAAACCAACGCTATTTTATTTTCTCGCTTTTACATTCTCATTAAGTTCAAGCCATTCTCTGTTTCCATCCTTGTTTTAATCCTTTGTAACTAGCAAGCTAGTGAAATTGACAATCCCACTAGTCCCGTTGAGAGCCGAGGAAGTTTCGCATTTGTGTATGCAAGTGCTGATAATTGGTTGTGATTCCTAAACTCCTGTAGGTTCAATAATCCTTGAGGTCACTTGAGAAAAATTGTGGCTTGCTACAAACCTTGCATTTGGGGCCCAACGTCTTCCTTGCATTTTGCCGACCTCCGATGGGAGGGAGGGGGGGTCGGGAGCTCCCCTGGTTGATGTTGTGGACGAGAGGAGAAAGGGGGACATGTAGGTCCCGCCTGTCATAACATCCAATATAACGGTCAGATAAACATAGTTAGCTTTTGTGCCATGTTAGCACTTACACATGGGCCACATCTGTCATAATCATGTTAGTTTTCAGCAAATCGGTCATCCGTGTTTTTTAAACGTATTAACTTTGAAGTGGTAGTGTTTTGTCAAAAAAGGTGGAATTTCGGACCCTAACCTTGAAACCTGTAGTTTTATGCTATGTACTCCCATATTTCATACATGTGTGGCACACTTTTACGACATTATATATATATTTTTTGGAAATAAATAACATAATGTGTTATTTTTTGGGAAAATTCTGATATATTCATCAACTATCACAACGGTACAAAGAACATCACAAGTAACGAAATTTACATCTATGTCTGTAGACCATCGCGATGACTACAATCACTATAGCAAGTCCAAGGCGCATCACCGTCATCGCCCCTCCATCATCGAAGCCGGACAAACCTTATTGTAGTGCACAATTGAGAAGTCATCGTGATAAGACCCCAAAGGACCATCACACCAAAACATCAACAATTGACGATGAAGATAAGCGTAGATTGGAAGGATCCAACCTATAGACACACGACAAATGAAGGACTAACACCGACCGAATCCACAAGACCCGTCGGAGATGCTCCTCCACACACTCCCCGACAATGCTAGACGCATCAGACTAGATGGGAGGATCTTATTTCATCTTTAGGAAGCCGCTATCGTCTCGCCTTCCTGAAGAAGACACGGACTTTAATCGACCCTAAAAATCACCTAAAAGCAGAGCAAAAATCTTTTAACGGGCAAGGGCAGGGTCCATTGTGCCTCCATGGCCGGCAGACCCGCGCCGACACTGATGGGAGACAGGTAAACAATAAAACGTTTATTATATGACATATATGTAAACCACCACCCGTTAAACAAAACTGATTGGTCGGTCAATCCTCTTTCATCCGCGAGGTATTAAAAAGGCAAATTTGACAATTTTGACCTGTGGATGAAATCATTTCATAAAATGAACTTCTTTTAAAAAAAAATCACTCAGCTGACCTTTTTAAATAACGCCCGACACGGAGGCGCCACACTACACTGTGCAACGCCTGACTGACAGGCGCTACACGCCTGGCCAATGTCGCACCCCGGACTGCGTAAAAATTACTAAGTAAATGTACATCGCCTAAGAGCTAGAGGCCACACTATATAATGTAGCGCCTAGCCTCCCGGCGTTGCACTATACGTATTGAGTAGGATCCTGCACAGCTGCGCTGCACTGCACGTACGTCGCCTCAAGCCAGCGCAAGGAACTTCGCCTCCATCTCCATGCATCGCATGCAGCAGCTGGGTATCACGTCTTTTCAGATAGGCCGGACACGCGCAACAGCCCTCTCTTTATCTCCCTGTATGTTGCAACAGCTGCATCAAGGATTGGATGGATGGAATAGCAGTGCATGCAGCTGCACCTGCTGCGGCAAGCAGCTTTCTTGTCTCGTTGGAGTACTACTACTAATGCTAGCAGTTTTGTAGCCCTGTGTTTGCTGCACGCCTGCAAGCAGCGGCAACTGTATAGTGCAACGCCTAAAGACTAGACGCTACATTGTATAGTATGACGCCTAGCTCTTAGACGTTGCATATTAACTTAGTAATTTTTCGACAATCCGGGATGCTACGCTGGTCAGGCATGTAGCGCCTGTCAATCAGGTGTTATACAGTGTAGTGTGACGCCTTCGTATCAGCCGCCACTCAAAAAAGTCAGCTGGGCGATTTTTTTAGAAGGAGTTTATTTTGTGAAATAATTTTATTCACAGGTTAAAATTATCAAATTTGCCTACTAAAAATGCTGAAATGATAGGGGACGAAGGACGCAGCCCGCGAACAGAGGTCCATCCATGTGCAGCAGCTGGATCCACGGCTGCGCTGACATGACCATGAGATAATCAAACTGCAGCCGACGCACATGCAACTCGTGTGTCTCCGGCCATTTCCTCGCAAGCCCCAGCGCCACCTAACCCAGAGCGCAGGTTGACATAAAAAAAAGGAGTGAAGGTCGTCGAGTCATCATGCGTTTGCCTTCTGCAGTCTCCACGCTCCGGAGACGAGATCGGGTCGGGTGACACGCAGGGCGTGAAGCACGCTGCTATGGGCAGAGACGGCAAACCAGGGACAACGATAGCCTTGAATGGACTGCGCTGAGTGACGACAATAATACTACGGTGAGAGGAAGCGCATTCGGATGATTGCTGCTTTGACTGCAGAACAGGCTGCAACGACCATGTGTAGTTTCAGCTTCAGGGTTCAAATGCACCCTCCTGGATAGTAAAATCAAAAAAAGACAGTAAACAAGTTAAAAAGAGAATTTCAACAAACATGGTTGAATGTTTACATACTGTAAATTTCCGTGAAGAAAAACGTTCATAATGCTCCGACGGGACCGAGAGTGCCGAACGGTCGTTAACCCCCTTTTGTCTCTCCTTTGCCCACATGGACCTGACGGGTGGGCCACCCCTGTCGTAATTGGGATCAATTTGAACCCACACGGCCACCACTATTTTCTGCGGAAATTAGACTCTAAACGGTAGGTATGCGCAAAAGAAAATAACTAGGTGTTTTTTTTACCCTAACTGCCATTGTGATAGCTTTATGCTATTTACTCAATAGAGAGTTGATCGCCATGTGGACTTGTATTCCATTTATTTCAAAACATGATCAATTGTACATCGAAAGGAAAAAAAGGCCGGAGTGATTTGGATTGAGGCCATTTGGAGCTCGGTCTCATATGCTCGCATTTGAATACTAAAATTTTAAAATATTAAACAAAATCAAAATACGACCGTAACTTAATTGTTACGTGAACATGAGTGTGTGTTACAACTACATGCATTTTTTTGAAGAAAAAATGTGTTGTCTAGAATTTTTTTTTCCAAAATTCAGTGCTCTAAATGACCTTTTTTAGCACTTAGTTTTTGCTCAGACTACATATGAACTTACTTCATGAAAATTTACACTTGGTTAGAAGTAACGAACCTATTTGTTGTCTTAAAAATTAAGTTTCTCTACTTATGTTTACCATTTTTTTACTATTCACCGGGGAGCATGTGAGCCTAAACTCTGATTTGAATTTTCATGTACTCTTTCAAAAATTCTTTATAGGTCTAATCTGGATTATGACACTTATTGTGATGTGGGACACATGGATCCAATTGATTACTGAATATATCTCACAAAATTTTGTATTTCAACTCTGATCTGCATCTGATTAGCTTCGTCCCAAAATAAGTATCGCTGATTTAATATTTTTTTTACTAAATCAGCGACACTTATGTTTTTAGCACTCTGACCGTAGAACAATTGTTCTACCATATTTTTCATTTATATATACAAAAACAAAGTCCAAAAATTACATCAATTACCCAATGCCAGCTCTCTCAAAGGAGGTCATAATAAATTACAAGTTTTTACTAATACATGACAGTAGCTTATTGGCTTTGACTGGTTTGGATCTCATGATAGAATAAGAGTGTCCCTCTTATTCTATCATAGAGCAAAAGCCAGAACAAGATTTTGTGTTTGAGTATAGAGGAGGCTTTCCATAGGATAAGAGTGTCTGGAATAAGAGTGCCCCTCCTTCATAAGAGTGCCCCTCTATGGAAAGCCAGAATAAGAGTGTCCCTCCTTCATAAGAGTGCCCCGGATATGTCTGCAAAATCTTATCATTCCTCACCATCCAAATACTCCAGCATCCCATGATAATGATATCCAGCGCTAACTCCTTTGGCAACACTGAGATGGCCGAAGTGATTTCATCGTACCTTGAGAGGCCTCTTTTTTTATTGGGTATGATAGAACTCCAACTGTTGAGTGCAAAGTTGCAATCCTAGAAAAGATGCATGGAAGTCTCAGCTGTCTGATCACTGCACATGACACAATTGTATGGTGGAAGGTACATAGTCTTTCTATGGAGCAGGTTTCTTGTGTTGACTCTGTCATAGAGCAAAAGCCAGAACAAGATTCTGTGTTTGAGTATAGAGGAGGCTTTCCATAGGATCTTGAAGAGATGGTGGTTATTAGAGGGACCAACCATGCGTTTATACATTTTCATACAGGAATATGAAGTGCCCGTGTATAATTCCATGAGTCTCTATGAGTGTTGACTGGTAGATTGGTGGTTATGTTTTGAATCTCAATGAATTGTTGATGAGCAGTCTGTGGCAATGGCCTGTGGAAGAGATCCTCAAGATTCTCCAGTTGCAGAGCTTGCTGGAGTGTGACATATGGGTTGTTGGTGAACGAAAACAACTCAGATATTGGAGGCGTAGGAGTCTCTGGCCCCAAGAGTCCTGCCAAAATGTAAGTTTTTCTCCACTGGCAGGTTTGCAGATAGCAAAATGCTTGAAAGTGGATAGGATTTTCAGTATGTCTCTCCACCAAAAAGAGCCAACCATCTTATTACCAGGGTTTTGAGTGGAGTATTTTTTTAGAAAAGGAGGAAGACCACCGGCCTCTGCATCTGAACGATGCATGCAAACACTTTATTAATTATTCACAAATACCTTACAAAGTAATACATCAGTAAGTCTGAAGTCACCGTCTTGGCAACATCTGTCGCTAGTGGGCTTCCCAAATAATCTGCACCCAAGGTATATCACTTTTGTTGAGGAACTTATGGAGGAATTTCATAAGAAGGGCCTGATTATGAGTCTCAATATTCGACACCCCTAGTCCACCATGAGATTTGGGTTGGCTGGCTTTATCCCATGAAATCAGGGCAACAATTGTCTCTTCATATCCATATTTTCTCCAAAAGCAATGCTTTATGTACTTGTTGATTTGATGGATCACAGATTTAGGTAATCTCAGTGTGCTCATGTAGAAAATGGGCATGCTTGAGAAAACTGATTTAATTAGAGTGAGCTTATCTCCATAGGAGAGTAAAGTGGAACAACCTTGGAGTCTTGTTTCAATTCTTCTCACAAGAGGAAAATAGTCCACCAGTTCAGGTCTCATTAGACTAAGGGGAAGCCCAGGTAGTGTAATCACAATGATCCAATCTTACACCCATGTATGGGAGAGAGGGCGGACATTTTGTGATCATGGGTATTAATTGCAACCATAGTAGATTTCCCATAGTTAAGTTTCAGTCCAGTGAAAGCAGCAAAATGCAGCAGAAGGTTCTTGATATGCATCAGTTGGTTAGCCTCAGTTGGGAGAACCATAGTGTCATCAACATATTGAATAATTGGGAAACCTGGGTCTGAGAATTTGTAAGAGGAGCTTTAATAAGTGAGTTTTCCATTGCCTCATTCATCATGATCTGTAACAGGTCAGCAGTCAGTACAAATATCAAAGGGGAGAGTGGGTCTCCTTGTCTAACACCTTGTTTGGAGTGGTACTGTTTGCCAGAGACCCCATTAAGGAGGACTGAAGAGAAACTAGTGTTGTACATTTGCTTAATCTATGATATCCATTTAGGAAAAAAAACTAGACCAATAGGGGAAGAAGCCCCTACTGATTTTTAATAAATAAAAAGATGTGAGACCCATGTAAGAACCAAGGTTTGAACCCGCACCGGCTAGGAGGCAGCACTGCACTCTAACTACTGAGCTGAGAGCTAATCCACATGATATCCATTTAGAATCAAAGCCTTTGGCCTTTAAGATCTCAATAATGTGTCATGGGGACATATAAACGCCTCCTCCTCCTCCCTCCTCGGCCGCTCCGCGAGCGCCACGGGGGACTAACCAGCTGGACGCGCCCTCCTCGTTTCTCCCTCCTCGCTGTCGCCCAGCGTCTTTGGGGCAAAGCCCGCCAGATCGGCGGCGGGACCTCTTCCTCCCAGCGTGGCGCTGGATGGCGGGCCATCCTTGTTGGGCGGCGGCGACGCTGGCCAGGCGCGCGGCAGACGGTGGCCCGGCTGGCTGGCGGCGGGTGGTGGGACGGGCCGGGCGCGCCACGATCCCGGGCGGTGGCGGCGTGTGGCGCGGCCAGATCCGCCATGACCACGGCTCAGTGCTCTGGGCCCTTGTGGTGGCGGGCCCGGCTCGCCCGCGGTGGCCTGCTCCGGTGGCTGCCCCTGCTGCAGCGCCCCCTAGTGGTGGTGGACCTGCCGGCCCCCGGCCGATCCCGGCGATGGCAGGTGCCGCGGGCTATGCTCGGCGGGGATGTGGGCTACCACGGCGTGGTGGTGGCTCATGGCGGTGGCCAGGATCGTCTCACAGCGGCGGCCGGACTTCTTCGGCGTCGGCCCGTCGGTGAGCGGCTTTGTGAAAACCGACCCCTCTTCTCGATGCCCGGGCGCAATCTTCGTCGGTGGGATGGCCCTCTCCCTGCTGCGACCCATCACTAGTCTGTGCTCGGGCAGCGAAGTTGTGCTAAATCTCGCGCCGGCAGTGAGACCTCCTCGTCTCGCGCGGCGGCAGGACCGAGCCCGTCTCGCGCGCCCGGCGAGACCGAGCCCGTCTCGCGCCCGACAGCAGGACCAACCTAGTCTCGCGCCCGGAGCTGTAGGACGAATCGATGGACTTGTGTACCCCGGGATCCGATCGTCTCTTCCGTTGGGGTAGCGGCGGGTGTCGGTTGTGGTGGTTCCTAGGTCTTGGATTCGGGGCGGCGGCCACGGTGGTGGTTCTTAGCGGTGCTCATGGGCGAGCCCGTCGCTTAGTCTTGCCCGGTGGTCATGGCCGTGTGGGCGGCGTGGTTGTCGGGGTGCGGCATTCGATGGCAGTGAGTATTGGCCGGGGTGAAAACCTGCTCTTTCTTCGGACAGACCGGCGAAGGCGTAGCTCGTTCCCTTCTTGAAGGCGTCGCCGCGGCTCTCATTATGCATCGTGGTGGCTCTGTGGGAAACCTTGATCCTCGGATCAGCGGCGGCGGCAACTTCCGTGTCGTACCCTTCTGAAGGCACCGTATTAGAGCCCACGGTTCGTCGTATGCGGCTGCATCTCTTCGTGGTGGCGTGTTCCTTTGGTGGAGTCCCGGGTGCTCGAGTAGTGCTAGGGGTCGTGTTGCTGCGCTCAGCGCCTATGTATCCCGCCTTGGGTGTGTGCGTGTGTTGTGGTGGTGTGCGTCTGTACCTGAATGTTGTTGGCCGTTGCTTTATTTATAAAGCGGGGCGAAAGCCTTTTTCGATAATAATGTGTCATGGTTGTCAAAATCAAAGTTTCAGAAGTATTATCTCCTTTTTAGATCGATGGCATTGATGTAAGTAGTCATAAGGTATGGGGGTAGTTATAAACTGATCTGCAGCAGCAGCCGCTGATACTCAAGACCTTAAGAAATATATTATGTGATTTCCTTCTGTAGAAGATTGTTATTTTTAGGTTAACAGTAGGCTCGCATGAGTACGTGCGAAAGCAACTTCACACCTAAAACGCATTTTATTTTAATAGCAAGCATGGAAGTCATCCTTCTCAATTAGTATTAAATATGTTTCCCGTAAAAGGCCATATTATATCTCCTTCCGGTAAGCATCACGTTCGTTAATACTAACCTTTCTTCACCTACTCGCTGGATTACTTTACTCGCGTTTGATTGCAACTTGCACAGGGACATACGGCCAAACTACAAGCTCGTAGTATTTTGTTCCCTACTTGTGGCAGAGAACGTAGACCTGGCTGCGAGCTTTGAGAAAAAAAAATTACTGCTTGAAGATAACTTGTTCTTTTTTTAGCGGGTAGTTTGAAACCCGTGAGGTGGCATGATTCAAGTTATCTTCAAATCTCAAGGGATTCGAATTACAATGGCTATATTTTACACATATATAATTAATTATCATTGGGCTCCCAACCAGAAAACTTTGAGTGTCTACGATTGTATTATGTTAAAGAAAACTTTGAATAAAGCAGATAATCCACCGGAGGATCAGGATGAAGCGAGTACCTTTAGCTCATTCAGTTAGAGCATCTACAGCCGGGTAGAACAAATCTGACCCCTTAAACATGGGCTTGTCCGTGGACATTGACCGACCAGGCCTCAAATAATCGATCTACAACCGGATACCTCAAATCCATATTATTACATGCAGCCTAAACTTAATTTTAAGCGGAACTCGTCCGACTCCATCGTGCCCATGTCCGGCAGCCAGCCAGGCCTCTCAGAGTGTTGGTCCAGTCACCGGCGAGGTAAAGTAGGGCATGGGACACGGACCGGCTAACGGTACTCAAGGCGCCGTCGCCTCCTATGCGGTGCTGGTGGACATGAGATCGATGATGGATCCATCCTGGGAGGAGCCGACGATATCCACCCGATGCGGTTGCGGCGCCCGGACTAGAGCACCGTATGGGGCGTCGGAGAATACGACTCCGCCTCGCCAACATCCGCCGCTGCGAGGGCTATAGCCATCTCCCATGCCCGCTGCGTCGCACGAGGGCACACCGCGCCATGTTTGCGTTGGACGATGCCCACGCGTTCACCTCCTGCTCGGCGCGCCAACGAAAGGGTTGCGCGTCCGCCATCGCATCCGGATGCCAGGCGGACCGCACTGTGTCCGGTGAGGCAGCGGCGACACACCTCATGGCGGATCAATGCGCCATTTGGGCGAACACAATGGGTTCCCGACAGAAGGACTCTGAGCGCTGTCGTCGGGCGGCCTCCTCTCGGGAGCGGCGAAGCGTAATCTCCTCCTCGGGGCCGCGTGGGATGAGCTCGAGGTCGACAAGTCTGGAGGTGTAGGACTCAGATCCGCTGCTCGCCATGCCGAACAAGGCCGGAGATCGCCGGACGGGAGCTTGGCTGGTGGAGTGGAGTGGCTAGGGTTTGGTCCGGGGAGCGGATGGGGACAAATATATGTGGAATTGATACGTCTCCAACGTATGAACTTCTTTCAACACTTATGCTCTTGTTTTGGACTCTAATTTGCATGATTTGAATGAAATTAACCTGGACTGATGCTGTTTTCAGCAGAGCTACCTTGGTGTTATTCTTTGTGCAGAAATAAAAAGTTCTCGAGATCGAACAAAATTTATGAAGAATTATTTTAGAATATATAAAAAATATTGGTGCAAAGAATTACTAGAGGGGGGCACCAAAGAGCCACAAGCTCAGGGGGTGTTCCCCCGGGCCGTGCCGGCTGAGCTTGTCGGGCCCATGTGGTTCCTTTGCCCTAACTCCATGTCTATAAATACCGTCTTCCCAAGAAAAAAAATCCAGAGAGAAAGAATTATTGTGTTTTACAATATGGAGCCGCCGTCATCTACTGTTCTTCATCGGGAGGGCTGATCTGGAGTCTGTTCGGGGTTATGAAGAGGGGGATTCGGCATCGTCATCAGCAACCTCATGGTGCTCACCACCGAGAGTGAGTAATTTCATCATAGGCATACTGGTGGTAGATGTAGATGGATGAGACTTGTCATGTAATCGAGTCAATTTGTTAGGGCTGTTCACTAGGGACCGAGTGCCATTATTTCAGATCTGAACCTATTATGTTTTCATGAATATATTTGAGTTATTGATTTTATCTGAAAGTTATATGCACGTGTTATTGTTCTGAACTGTAGACCCCAAGGTGACAATAATTGCGATACTCTTCAGGGACGACTGTAATTTGAGGAGTTCATGTATTCACTATGTGTTAATGCTTTCTTCCGGTTCTCTATTAAAAGGAGCACCTTAATACGTATGACTATATACGGAATACATGCTACATATGATTGATGAATTGAAGATATTGTGCATCGCTCTAGGTTGTGACTATTACATGATGAATGTCATCCAAATATCCATCGCCACTCCACGCCCATGCTTTCTCACAATATTGTATTGCTTGAATCACTATTGTTGTCGCAGTTCCAATTGCTACGAAACTGTTACCGTTACCGCTACTGTTATTATTGCTATCAAAACTATAATATTACTGTGCTATTAATATTTTCTTGCGGAGAAACAACTTCTTAGGTGTGGTTGAATTGACAACTCAACTGCTAAGGCTGATAAATATTTTTTGGCTTCCCTTGTGCCGAATCAATAAATTTGGTTGAAATACTACCCTAGAAGACTGTTGCGATTCGCTATACTCGTGGGTCATCAGAGGTCGGGTGGGCCAGCGTGGGCCGGATTCGATGTGGCGGATGCGCCTGGTCATGCCCGGGCCACCTCACATCGACCCCATATTTTGGCTGATGAGGAGTATCGGTCAGCCCGAGCATTTGAGGTCGATTTGAGGCGTGTTTTTGGGTCAGATTGTTTTCATCGGTCAGTGACCGGGCCGTCTGCCCGGGCGTATGCGAGGGGTTTGAGGCGCCCGACTGTAGATGCTTGCTACTTGTGAGTTGCGTTGGGATTTCCCCCAAGAGGAGAGGATGATGCAGTACAATAGAAATAAGTATTTCCCTCAGTTAAAAACCAATGTTATCAATCCAGTAGAAGAACCACGCAACAACTCGTTAGCAATACCTACACACAAAATAACAAATACTTGCACCCAACGCAAACAAGGGGTTGTCAATCGCTTGGCGGTTAATTGCAAGGATTAAATCTCGTAGTGATAAATAGATAAATAAAACACTAAATAAAATAAAGTAAATAAAAGTGCAACAATACATTTTTGGAATTTAATATATGATTTAGATAGACCCAGGGGCCATAGTTTTTACTAAAGGCTTCTCTCTTGAAGATAGCATACAGTGGGTAAACAAATTACTGTTGGGCAATTGATAGAAAAACAAATAATCATGACGATATCTAAGCAAATGATCGTGTATATAGGTGAAAGGATCGAGATGGACATAGACGGGGGGGGGGGGTGAATAGGTACAATTACAAATTTTAATTATTACTTAGCAATTTTAGGCAATAGTGCGGAATATGAAAGTGAGCCTAACAATTGCTAGTAGGTATGAAGTACTAGATAAGTAACACAAGCATATAAGTGAGCAAGCACAATATGATGTAAGTAAGTGCAAACCAAAACAAGTAACCACAAGTATAGAGTTAGGGTTAGGAATAACCGCAACTCCGGAGACAAGGATGTATGCCGATGTTCACTTCCTTGGAGGGAAGCTAGTCACCGTTAGAGAGGTGGATGTTACCACGAAGGCACACCAACGCCACGAAGGCTCACCCTATTCTCCCTTTGAGACAACACCACGAAGATGTTTCTCAACCACTAGTGGTAGACCTTGGGGTGGTCTCCAAACCCTCACAAACTTATCCGGGGGTAATCACAAAAGTCGATTCCTCTCGAAAGACTCCTACCGCCTAGGAGTCTCCAACCTCCAAGAGTAATAAGATCAATGGGGATTTGCTCAAGACTTGCTCAAATCATGAATTCCTTGGGTGCAAAGAAGGAGGAGAAGTGGATCTATCACTTGATCGGACAACTTCTTTTCAAAGCTCTCAAATCCCTTGGGGATCTAAGATTTGGTGTGGAGAGTTGAGAGAGAGTGAGTGAAGTGTTCTAGGATTTGTTCAAAGTGAATGGTCAACCCCAACCCGTGGAAGGAGAAGGAGTATATATATGTGGTGGGAAAAGGTGACCGTTTGGGAGTGCAGGATGGTCGGACGTCCGGAGAACGTCGGTCGTCCGGAGGCCCAAATGGGTCCGGACGTCCGACAGTCATCGGACGACCGACCGCTGTGAAAAGTGTGACCCACAAACCAATGTACAGGATACGGTCGTCCGAACAGGCCCGGACATCCGTAAGAATGCTTCTGATGTGAAAGTGTCGGACGTCCGGAGAGTTAGGACGTCCAAAAATGTTTCGCCATTGTGAAAAGTGTGACTCACAAATCGATTATAGATACGGTCGTCCGGCGGGGCGGACATCCGTAAGAAAGTTTCGATGCGAAAGTGTCGGACGTCCGGAGGGTTCGGACATCCGTAAAAATGTTTCTGTTGTGGAAGTGTCGGACGTCCGTAAGCGTCCGGACGTCCGGCAATCAGGAAGGACCGGACGTCCGTGAGAGCCGGACGTCCAAGGTATACCAGCTTTGAGCAAGTTTTTAGCAGATCCATCGATCCCTCTTAATAGTGCGGGATCTCTATACTCAAGAACAAACCATAAATGAAGTTAACACCTTGTATCTCCATTCTTGAGTTATATGCTTTTGTCCCTAGTCATGATCCATGCATACGGTCTTTGGAACACAATCTGAGATATACTTGATAAACATGATTAGTCCGAGCATATGTGTTGTCATCAACATCAAAATATGATTTAAGGGCATGATTGCACTTTCAATCTCCCCTTTTGGTAGTTGATGACAACTCATATGCATACTCATAATAGTAATCGGAAGTATTTGTTGTGGAGCTCAATAACCATAATAACCAAAATAAGAATAGGTAGCGAGTAGCGAGAGGGCTCCCCTCAAATCGATGCCACAATAGTTGGATCACTTCATATAGATGAATTCATATAGATTCACCAAACTCATAACCAACAAACTGATCAATTCATATATCATATAGATTCATAACTAACAAACTCATAACATAGTTCAACAACCCATAACATAGTTCAACAAACTACTTCTAACATAGGTTCGATTACATAATGAGCTAGAGTAATGCATATGGAGCCTACTCCCCCTTTGGCATCAAGTATCCAAAAAAAAACAAAGAGGGAATGATATGATAGTATTAAAGCTCATCCTCATCATCATCATCATGAACACCACCGCCACCAGTCTCGTCAAAGAAATCAGCCCACTCGGGACCGGAGGAAAACCAAAATCAGAAGGGGTTCTGCGGAAGACGCTCATCGTCACTCACATCATATACGCTGAGTCTCGCAGACGAGCCTTGAGCGTTCTTGGAAGTGACCATGCAGTGACCACATCGTGGTGTTGGGAGCGATGGAAGGTGAACATCTTCATCATGGCTGAATGAGCCTTCCCAAGAAAACGAGCAATGCGCCCAAAGGAGGCATCACCGGAATGAGGATGGTTAGCGTGCGAGGAAAACTAGCGGCGGTCACGACTAGCAGGAGGCGGGAGAAGGAGGAACATGGTCAGCCGCCATGTGAGGTGGGATGACCCATCTCTCATGTATATGAGTGCGTGCAATGGGAAAGGGAGCTGCACTCTCGATAAATGCACGAAGAAAAGGTGCATGAGGAAAAGCCCGCTTGTCGAAAGCTAGCAAGGCGAATCTCATGCCATAGAAAGTGTGGAACATTTATCTTCCCTTTAGGAGATGTGTAAAGGCGATGCATGAGATCAATGCAGATGGCTGCTACAGTGAACCCTTGTCACCCATCTTGGGATAAATGGTGCGGATGACACAGCGATAAATGATGTTGAATGGAAAACGTAAACGGAGACTTGGTTTAGACCCTTTTGTTTTTCAGTATTAGACAAAGATGATATGGGTCTAAGGAGATCCGCACAGACCGCAATGCCTTTGGGCTTATGGTTGGGGTCATCTTTGTGGATTTTGAACCCAAAGGTCGGGAAATCCAAGTGCGGTGACAAACTCAGCATAAGATCTTTGTGAGAGCGATGTCGGAGGTCATCCATGTGACGGTGTTATCGGGAGCAAAGTAGCAAGTGGCATAAAAGCGATGGATGGCAGCCTGGTTAAAATCGTGTTGAAAGGCGAATGGGGCAGCTAGGTTTGACGACTCAATGAGCTCAATGGCTCCCGGATATTTCTCCGGATGAGTGCGAATGTGCTCAAGATCAATGCAAACATGAAGTGACAAGCCTTTAGGAATGACAATCGTGGTGAAGATGTCGGCTTGGACATTCGATGCGAAACGACTATCTGAGAATCCCTAGCAACGTGAAATTGATCTACATCACGACACAATTTGAGATATGAAGATTTGGGGACTTCATTGAAACGCTTAACATGACGGCCTAGTGATAGTGGAGGCTCAATGGAGATGTGGCCGGGCATCACCGTGGGGTTGCACCGGAGGAGGAGGAGGTTGAAATGTTGGACGACGAGTGCCGGGCTTGGGGGCAGCGACGCTGACGCCAATCATCGGGGACGGATCCACCTCTTCAAGCTCATCCTCAAAATCTGACCCCTCCGAAGAGGAATCACTGGGCGAGCTGTGAGGACGAGCGGCACGTTTCCGAGGGCGATCTTCCTCCTCGGAGTCGTTGGAACCACCACGACGAGACGGACGCTACCGCCCTCCGGCGACTTGCTTATGCGGCGGAGTGCTTGGACCGAGGCATCAGGACCGGAGGGGGATCGAAGGACGGACGGGAGAGAAGCCCAGCGTAACGGCCGGACGGGCCGAACGGCAAGTCTCGATCCAGCGGGAGACACCCGGCGAGGGTACGCGGCGGCGGTCGCGAGGAGGGGCCGCATTTACGTAAACGGCGGCGGGCCGATCGGAGAGACGACGCGGCGGGCGGTTGGTTGACTAAGAAAACCTAGGCGCAGATATATAGACCAGCGTGAAAGCATTTGACGTCCGGAGTTATATATGCGACCGGACATCCGGAAACAGACGGACGACCGGAGTCAGGACCATCAGCAAAGAAGGATAACAGGGTTGCTTTTACGGACGTCCGATGGCGTCGGACGACCGGTCATATTGTAACAGAACGGTTCTTACGGACATCCGGAGTCTTCCGGACGTCCGAGGCTTCATTTGCTAGGCCAAACTTGAGTGAACCAGAATGGTTTTTACGGACGTCCGGCGAGGCCGGACGACCGGTCGAAAATAACCAGAGTAGAGTCCGGAGTTTTGCGGACGTCCGGCAGTGAAATACCACTCGGACGTCCGGAACCCTCCGGACGTCCGGAGCTAGAAGTTTGGATAGGAGGGCTGATAATGATGATGAGGAAAACATTTTCTCACAGTAAAACTTATTTATGTAGGAAATCAGATCCCACCTTACTCAATCATAGGCATAAACTACTCCATCATATTAAACTATGATAACTTGAGAGTGTTTGTTCAATTTATGCATTATGTAAGGTGAGAGAACTCATGAATTGAGTGTCTCCCCCTAAATATATGCCTACATCACGACTAGACATTAAGTTTAAGCATGGATGAGTACTAGATTTCACATAATGTTGTCAAGCTCCAAGATACCAAGTTCACGCCTAAGTCGACGTAACCTTGCTTCATCCAATGGTTTCGTGAAAATATCCGCGATTGCAAATCTGTCCCAATGTGATCAATGTGAATATCGCCTTTCTCAACATGATCTCTCAAGAAGTGATATCTAATATCAATGTGTTTGGTGCGGAGATGATCCTTGGGGTTCTCAGCAATGTTGATAGCACTTTCATTATCACATAAAAGAGGCACATGTCTATAGGTGATACCATAATCCTTCAAAGTTTGCCTCATCCATAATAACTGAGTTGCACAACTGTGGCGGCAGCAATGTATTCAGCTTCATGGTAGAGAGGGCAATACAATTTTGTTTCTTCGATGACCAACTTACCAAAGAGCGTCCAAGAAATTGACATGCACCGGAGGTGGACTTACGATCCACTTTGTCTCGGCCCAATCCGCATCCGTGTATCCAATGAGATCAAACTTAGCATCCTTGGGATACCATAGACCCAACTTTGGGGTGTGAACAAGGTATCTAAGAATATGCTTAACCGCTTTATGATGACTTTCCCTAGGGGAAGCTTGAAATCTAGCACACATGCATACACTAAACATGATGTCTGGTCTAGATGCACAAAGATAAAGCAATGAACCAATCATGGAGCGGTATTTAGATGGGTCGAAGGGGATACCGTCTGTGTCTTTAGTGAGTGTTATTTTCGTTGGCATTGGTGTCTTACATGGACTAGCATCAGACATACCAAACTTCTCTAGGATATCCTTGAGGTACTTTGCTTGAGACAAGAAAATTCCTTCTTGAAATTGTTGAATTTGAAAACCAAGGAAGAACTTCAAATCCGCATTGAGTGAAATTTCAAAATTCTTGGTCATTGAAGCCGCAAACTTCTTGCACAAATGAATGTTAGGAGAACCAAAAATGATATCATCTACATAGATTTGGCATAAGATCAAATCACCCTTATCCCTCTTAGTAAAAAGAGTAGGATCGATCACCCCTCTCACAAAACCATCATCGAGTAAAAACTTCTTAAGATGATCATACCAAGCACGAGGTGCTTGTTTGAGGCCATACAAAGCCTTATGAAGTTTATACACATAGTCTTTGTGATCGGGATCAACGAACCCAGGTGGTTGTGATACATATACTTCTTCTTGTAGAGGACCGTTAAGAAAAGCACTCTTCACATCCATTTGATGTAATGTAAAACCATTGAAAGCAGCATAAGCAAGTAAGATGCGAATGGATTCAAGGCGGCAACGGGAGCAAAGGTCTCACCAAAGTCCAAACCTTCAACTTGTGAGTACCCTTGTGCCACTAACCTTGCCTTGTTCCGGATGATTACACCATTCTCATCTTGTTTGTTCTTGAAAATCCATTTTGTTCCAATGACGTTGTGTTCGGTAGGTGGCCTCTTGACTAACGACCACACTTGGTTGCGTTCAAAACTGTTCAACTCTTCTTGCATAGCAACTAGCCAATCGTTGTCTATCATTGCATCTTGTACCTTGATGGGTTCAAAACTAGACACAAAAGAGAAGTGAGCACAAAAGTTGGTCAAGTGTTTACGAAAGTGACTCTACCTTCCGATATGCGGTGAGTATTTTGTCAACATCAACACGACCGGCCACTCGTGGCATGATAGAGGTAAGGGTTTCACGAGGTTCAACTTCATGTCCATCATCCACATCCTCAACATATGGATCATTAATGTGTGGAGGAAGATCTTCTTGTTCATATTGCATTTGTTGAGGTTCATCATCAATGATTGGACTTTCTTGTTCTTGTTCTTGAAGATTGTCATGAGGAGGAGCTTGATCATCCTCTTCAACTTGGGCTAAAGGTATCGGTTGAGCAATAGGGGCTTGTGGTGTTATGAATGTTGAAGTAGTTTGATGATGTGGGAGACTTCTATCTTCTTCTTCATCATCATGAGGTTCTTGTTCCATAGGAAGAAGTGCACCAACGCCCATGGTCAAAATGTCTTGAGAAGAATCTTCTTCACCTACATCACTTAGATCAACTTGCTCCCCATGGGAGCCATTAAATTCATCAAACACCACGTCACAAGTTTCTACAACACATCCATTGGATTTGTTGTAGACTCTATATGCGTGAGAGTTTGATCCATAGCCAACAAATATACCGTCAATTGTTTTGGATTGAAATTTTCCTAACCTTTCTCTTTTGTTGAGGATGAAACATTTGCACCCAAATACACAAAAGTACTTGACATTTGGCTTGTTTCCAGTTAGAAGCTCATATGGAGTCTTTTCCAATATAGTGCGTAGGAAAAGCCGGTTTGATGCATGACATGCGGTGTTGACAGCTTCGGCCAAGAAACTATGTGGTGACTTGTATTCATCCAACATGGACCTTGCCATCTCCACTAGTGTGCGGTTCTTCCTTTCGGCTACACCATTTTGCTAAGGAGTGTATGGAGCTGAATATTGATGCTCAATCCCTTCATCACTAAGGAATTCTTCCAAGGTATAGTTTTTGAACTCAGATCCATTGTCACTTCTTATTGCCAAGATTTCTTTGTCAAACTTGCGTTGTGCTTGCTTGGCAAAGTCAATGAAAGTGATCTTCGTTTAGATCCTTGGACTTGAGGAAAAACACCCATGTATATCTTGAGTAATCATCAACAATGACAAGTCCATACTTTTTCCCACCAAGACTATCCCATGAAGGAGGCCCAAAGAGATCCACATGAAGGAGCTCTAAAGGCCTTGAAGTAGACACAATATTCTTGGGTGGGTGCTTTGATTGATGTTGCTTCCGGCTATACATGCAATCGCACACACGGTCTTTCTTAAAAGAGACATTTGTTAGTCCAAGGATGTGATTCCCTTTAAGAGATCTTGGAGATTCCTCATGCCGACATGGGCTAGCCGGCGATGCCATAGCCACCCCTTGTCGGCCTTGGCCATTAGACAAGTTGCATGGAATGTGCTCTCTTCGAGAAATCAACCGTGTAAAGGTTGCCATCCAACTCTCCAACAAAGGCCACTTCGAGAGTATCTCTCTTAAAGACTTTCACATCCGTTAGTCCAAATAGTGTATCATAACCAATGAAGCCAATTGGCGGATGTAAAGCAAATGATATTTAAGGATTGGACAAGCATGACATTTGCAAGAGACATGTCATTAGTGATAACCACCTTACCCAACCCAAGTACTGTCCTTTTGATCCTCCACCAAACATAATGCTCATAAATGGTTGAATAGCTTCCATGAAATCGTAGAGCAATTTGCTATCTCGGTCATATGATTTGTACATCCACTATCAATCACCCATTTTACTCCAATCAAGAAAGCTACCTACACACAATTAGTACTTGGTTAGAGGCACCCATTTTACAATGGGACCTCTCAAGTTAGTCACAAGGGTCTTAGGGACCCAAATAGCATAAAAACGAAATGCCTTTTGGGGGCCAACAAACTTTTCATAAACTTCTCCATCCTTAGTCTTACGCAGTACATAGGATGGAGGCATGAACTCTTTTGGCTTGTTGAGAGTGGACATGCCTTGTGGCCTTCCCACTAACAACCTTACCTTTCTCCTTGTGTCCTTCTCGTACAAAGGTTTCTTTTAAAGGAGTGGTGCAATTTTGGGAGGACGTCTTCTTCTTGCTTGTGCTTGGGTCAAACCCGAGTCCCTCTTTGGTGAACGCTTCATTGTGTTGGCTCAACACCTCATTAAGGTTCTTTTGCCCTTGAGCATATGTCATGAGCCCTTTCTCGATTTGAGCTTTGAGAGACCGATTCTCCTCAAGGATGGATGCTAGATCACTACTAGAGTTAGTAGAACATGCATCAACATTGATAATAGGAGATGAGTAAGCCTTGGCTAGAGTTTCAAGATAATTAAGTTTGAGTGTCTCAAAACTCTTTGTAAGAAGGGTGAGCTCTTCTTCCTTAGTCTTGAGAGACACGGATAGAAGCTCACAATCCTTAGTGAGAGAGGCATGAGACTTTGCAAGCTTACTTTTATCATTCATCAACTCTTCACAAGAGCCAATAGCCTTTTCAAGGAGGCAAGATCTTTAGTATGAACATCAATATTTGTACCAATTTTTAAACATAGTTCATCATTTCGTGCTTCCTCATATTTGACTTTCCGCTCAAGGATTTCATATTTTTCCTTTTCCTCGATGACGAGGGTTTCGAGTTCCTTAATGGAGATGGTGTACTTACTCACCATCTCCGTAAGCATACTGAAACATAGTGAGCTTCCTTCCTTTGAGGGAGCACATGAACTTATTAAGTTTAGCAAGCATAGGATCAGTTAGATCATCATCCTCATGACTATCCTCCGCATCAAGATACTCATCACTAGAAGTAGATGGCGTGAAAAGAGGAGGATTTGATCGTGGAGTTACCTTGACCTTGTCAGAAGAGCTTTGGTCCTCTTCTTCTTCAACCATGGCCTTTGCCATTAGGCATTTGTGAGCGTTGCCCTTGTAATCTTTCATGTAGTTGTAGGTGACCACATCACCACTCTTGTTTACTAACTTCAAGGTGTTTTGAGAGTCTTGAGCAACTCCGCAACACCACTAACATCATCCGGATCAGATTCTTCTTGAGCAACCATTGCCTTTCCATCTCTCCTCTTGAGCTTGGAGTTCAAAGGATTTGGCAACTTCTTCTTGGGAAAGGTCTTGGGAAACCTTGGTTTATCTTCTCTCTTCTCATAAGGGCACTTTCGTTGGAGAAGTGATTGGTTTCTTCACAGTTGTAGCATTTTCTTACTTTCTTCTTTTGGAATCTTCCCTTGAACTTACCCGCTTAAACTTCTTGACAAAAAGAGCCATGTCTTCATATGTAGGGCCCTCGCCGATTCAATCTCATCACCATCTTCGTCATCCTCTTCTTCTTCTTCACTTTGTTCATCTTCATATACATGCTTGGCCTTCAATGCAAGATTGATCTTTGATGATGGAGAACCATGCATGGCAAGATGTTTTGTGGCATTAGTCTTTGACTCTTCATATAGTTGAAAGGTGGATACGATGTCATCTGTAGTCATTTCCTTGAAGGTATGATGTTGTCTTATGTCCCACACCATTTGATGGTGAGCAAGAGCATGGAGTAACTTATCCACAAGGAACCTCTTAGTCATGTTGAATCCATCTTGTGTCTTGTCACACTCACATGACTCAATATCGGCAGTGAGTGTCATGAGACGCTCATGGAGTTGATTGGGGGTTTCACCTTTCTCCATACAAAAGTTTTGCAATTGTCCCTTGGCAATTTCATATTGAGCACTCCGGAGGGTAGAGGTGCCAGTTTTGGATCGTACAACAGTTTCCCATAGTTCCTTGGCACTTGTGATGTGTATGAACGGTCTCCTTTGCTTTTCATCCAAGCCTCTCCTTATCCACATGATTGCAGTGTCATTGAGGTTCTTGTCATATATTTCTCTTGGAGTGGGGTTCTTTGGATCAACCACATGATAGCCATACTCCAAGATCTCCAACATCTCATCGTTTCCATGTCGAAGATGGTCCCGCATAGCAACTCTCCACAAAGGAAAATCGGAAGTGGCACTAAGCAAAGGAGGACTGCCTTGAGGATTATATCTTGGTTTCTCAACCCGAGGTCTTGCATAAAGCCAAGGAACACCTGGCGTGTTCATTGTTAGGAGGTTGTTGACCAAGTGATGGAGTAGGCACAGTTGGCCTTGAGGCAGCACCACCAGAGAGTGGTGCAAGCACCGAGGACAACGTGGCTAATCTCATTTGGACCAAGGCCTCAAGAGAAGCATCATGCTCCTCTTTTTGCTTAGCAAGGGCCCATTCTAGATCCTCCGACGTAAAGGACTTGACTTCAGAAGAAGCCCCGCCTTTATCCTTAGGATCTACAACCAGGGGAGTCCCATCCGGGTTCATCTTGCTCTAGGGCGGTTAAGCCACAAGAATAGAGCACGAGGCTCTGATACCAATTGAAAGGATCGAGATGGACCTAGAGGGGGGGTGAATAGGTACAATTACAAATTTTAATTATTACTTAGCAATTTTAGGCAATAGTGCGGAATATGAAAGTGAGCCTAACAATTGCTAGTAGGTATGAAGTACTAGATAAGTAACACAAGCATATAAGTGAGCAAGCACAATATGATGTAAGTAAGTGCAAACCAAAACAAGTAACCACAAGTATAGAGTTAGGGTTAGGAATAACCGCAACTCCGGGAGACAAGGATGTATGCCGATGTTCACTTCCTTGGAGGGAAGCTAGTCACCGTTAGAGAGGTGGATGTTACCACGAAGGCACACCAACGCCACGAAGGCTCACCCTATTCTCCCTTTGAGACAACACCACGAAGATGTTTCTCAACCACTAGTGGTAGACCTTGGGGTGGTCTCCAAACCCTCACAAACTTATCCGGGGGTAATCACAAAAGTCGATTCCTCTCCGAAAGACTCCTACCGCCTAGGAGTCTCCAACCTCCAAGAGTAATAAGATCAATGGGGATTTGCTCAAGACTTGCTCAAATCATGAATTCCTTGGGTGCAAAGAAGGAGGAGAAGTGGATCTATCACTTGATCGGACAACTTCTTTTCAAAGCTCTCAAATCCCTTGGGGATCTAAGATTTGGTGTGGAGAGTTGAGAGAGAGTGAGTGAAGTGTTCTAGGATTTGTTCAAAGTGAATGGTCAACCCCAACCCGTGGAAGGAGAAGGAGTATATATATGTGGTGGGAAAAGGTGACCGTTTGGGAGTGCAGGATGGCGGACGTCCGGAGAACGTCGGTCGTCCGGAGGCCCAAATGGTCCGGACGTCTGGCGATCATCGGACGACCGACCGTGAAAAGTGTGACCCACAAACCAATGTACAGGATACGGTCGTCCGAACAGGCCCGACATCCGTAAGAATGCTTCGATGTGAAAGTGTCGGACGTCCGGAGAGTTCGGACGTCCGCAAAAATGTTTCGCCGCTGTGAAAAGTGTGACTCACAAATCGATTATACAGGATACGGTCGTCCGAGCGGGGCGGACATCTGTAAGAAAGTTTCGATGCAAAAGTGTTTGACGTCCGGAGGGTTCCGGACATCCGTAAAAATGTTTCTGTTGTGGAAGTGTCGGACGTCCGTAAGCGTCCGGACGTCCGGGCAATCAGGAAGGACCGGACGTCCGTAGAGAGCCGGACGTCCGAAGGTATACCAGCTTTGAGCAAGTTTTTAGCAGATCCATCGATCCCCTCTTAATAGTGCGGGATCCCTATACTCAAGAACAAACCATAAATGAAGTTAACACCTTGTATCTCCATTCTTGAGTTATATGCTTTTTGTCCCTAGTCATGATCCATGCATACGGTCTTTGGAACACAATCCTGAGATATACTTGATAAACATGATTAGTCCCGAGCATATGTGTTGTCATCAACATCAAAATATGATTTAAGGGCATGATTGCACTTTCAATAGGAACCACATCCAAGATAAGTAGACCGACTCCTACCTGCATCTACCACTATTACTCTACACATCGAATGCTATCCAGCATGCATCTACAGTATTAAGTTCATAAAGAACGGAGTAATGCCTTAAGCAAGATGACATGATGTAGACAAAGTAAAATCAATCAATATGAATAAACCCCATATTTTTATCCTTAATGGCACCAAAACAAATACATGTAATGTCCCCTTCTATAACTGGGATTGAGCACTGCAAGATCGAGATCATTACAAAGCACCTCTCCCATTGCAGGAAAAATCAATCTAGTCGGCCAAACCAAATAAATAGATCAGAGAGAAATACAAAGCTATAATAATCATGCATAAAAGAGTTAAGAGAAGACTCAAATAATATTCATAGATAATCTGATCATAAACTCACAATTCATTGGATCACAACAAATACACCACAAAAAGTGATTGCATCGAATAGATCTCCAAGAACATTGTATTGAAGATCAAAGAGAGAGAAGAAGCCATCTAGCTACTAGTTATGGACCAGTAGGTCTATGGTAAACTACTCACACATCATCGGAAGGGCGACAAGTGTGACGAGAGCCCTTCCGTGATCGATCCCCCCTCCGGCAGAGTACAGCGGAAGGCCTCCAGATGGGATCTCGCAAGAACAGAAACTTGCAGCGGCGGAAAAAGTATTTCGGGTGGCTTTGTGATGTACGGGGGATATTTGAGAATTTATAGTGCTCGAATTAGGTCAAGAGATGCCATGAGGGGCCCACAAGTCCGGGGGGCGCACCTCCTGAGCTTGTCGCTCCCTCGTGGCTCGTTAGGTCTTCTCCCGAAGCTTCTAGGGTCCCCTCTCGTCCAGAAGAAATTAATCAGAAGTTTTTCTCCGTTTGGACTCTTTTTGACATTGATTTCCTGAAAAGCCAAAAAGATATTAAAAAACAACAACTGGCACTGGGTACTAGGTTAATAGGGTCCCCAAAAATGATATATAATTGCATAATAAACATCCAAGAGTGATACTATAATAGCATGGAACAATAAAAAATTATAGATATGTTGGAGACGTACCAAGCATCCCCAAGCTTAATTCCTGCTCGTCCTCGAGTAGGATAAAAACAGAATTTTTGATGTAGAATGCTACCTATCATATTCAGCATGTAATCTTTCTTTTGTGGCATGAACGTTGAGATTCAAGTGATTCAAAGCAATAGTCTATAATTTGACATAAAGACATAAATACTCAGGCATACTAACAAATAATCATGTCTTTCAAAATATCAATGCTGAAGAACGTTATCTCTAGCCCGTCATGCTCAGTCATTGATCTATTTATGAAACACACTCAATATTAACTACACCCAATGCACGAGTATGACAATAATGCTCTCCAGTTGGTGCTTATAAGAGAAGTTGATGACTCAAAATAAAATTAAAAAAAGATAGGCCCTTCACAGAGGGTAGCATAGATTTGGAGAGGTGTCAGAGCTCAAAGCTTAAAAACAGAGATAAATTATTTTGAGAGGCATGCTTTGCCTGTCAATGTCATGACCGAAAGTTCCGAATATCCACCATGCTAGACACATTATAGGCGGTTCCTAAATAGAAAATAAAGTTTACCCCCCCTCCACCATTCTTTCACAATCCATGGCTAGCCGTATCCACGGGTGCATTCCAAAATTTCAACTTTCAAGGGGGAGTTTATTTCATTTTTCTAATTTTGATTCATTATGGGACTCGGCATCCCTATTACCAGCCACTTTCTCATGCAATGACAAGTGAATAAACACTCATCGTGAGAATGACCCATCTAGCATGAAAAATATTGACCACCCCCCTGTCGCTTCATGAGCGGTACAGGCACACAAAACGGATAATTATTTGAATGTTTAGAGCTGGCACATGCAAATTTACTTGGAACAACATGTAAATACCGCATTAGGTAGGTATGTGATACGTCTCCAACGTATCTATATTTTTGATTGTTCCATGCTATTATATTATCTGTTTTGGATGTTTTATATGCTATTTTATATTATTTTTGGGACTAACCTATTAACCTAGAGCCGAGTGCTAGTTTCTGTTTTTTCCTTGTTTTTGAGTTTCACAGAAAAGGGATATCAAATGGAGTCCAGACGGAATAAAAGTTTCGCGATGATTTTTCTTGGACCAGAAGACACCCACAAGACTTGGAGATGAAGTCAGAAGACCCACGAGGCAACGACAAGCCATAGGGGCGCGCCCTAGGCGGGGGGCGCCCCCTGGCTTGTGGCCCCCTCGGGAGTCCACCGACCTCCTTCCTTGGCCTAA
The DNA here is from genome assembly GCA_021605145.1 of Aegilops bicornis. Classification (NCBI taxonomy): domain Eukaryota; kingdom Viridiplantae; phylum Streptophyta; class Magnoliopsida; order Poales; family Poaceae; genus Aegilops; species Aegilops bicornis. The sequence goes on along the minus strand of CM038673.1, from coordinate 394,443,713 downwards.
ATTCAGATATATCCCCAAACCCTCAGAACAAGCCATGAAAATACTTTTCCGCCGCCGCAAGCCTGTGTTTTCGTGAGACCCCATCTTGGGGCCTTTTCCGGCGATCTGCCGGAGGGGAATTCAATCACAGAGGGCATCTATATCAACCCTACTGCCCTTCCGATGAAGCGTGAGTAGTTTACCTCAGACCTACGGGTCCATAGCTAGTAGCTAGATGGCTTCTTCTCTCTCTTTGATTCTCAATACCATGTTCTCCTCGATGTTCTTGGAGATCTATCCGATGTAATCTTCTTTTGTGGTGTGTTTGTTGAGATCCGATGAATTGTGGATTTATGATCAGATTATCTATGAATATTATTTGAATATCCTCTGAATTCCTATATGCATGACTTGATATCTTTGTATTTCTCTTCGAATTGGTTTGACCAACTAGATTGGTATTTCTTGCAATGGGAGAGGTGCCTAGTTTTGGGTTCAATCTTGCGGTGTCCTCACCCTGTGGCATAGTAGGGGTAGCGAGGCACGTATTGTATTGTTGCTATTAAGGATAAAAAGGTGGGGTTTTCATCATATTGCTTGAGTTTATCCCTCTACATCATGTCATCTTACTTAAGGCGTTACTCCATTCTTTATGAACTTAATACTCTAGATGCATGCTGGATAACAGTCGATGTGTGGAGTAACAGTAGTAGATGCGAGCAAGAGTTGGTCTACTTGACACGGACGTGATGCCTATATTCATAATCACTGCCTTGGATATTGTCATAACTTTGCGCTTTTCTATCAATTGCTCGACAGTAATTTGTTCACCCACCGTATTATTTGTTTTCAAGAGAGAAGCCTCTAGTGAAAACTATGGCTCCCGGGTCTATTTTCTATTATATATTTTCAGATCTATAAACCAAAAATACCTTGCTGCAATTTATTTACTTTTATTTAGATTTACGTTCTAGCAATCTTTTATACCTATCGCTATCAGATCTCACCATTGCAGTTGACCGCGAAGGGATTGACAACCCCTTTATCATGTTGGGTGCAAGTGTTTGATTTTTGTGCAGGTGCATAGATTAGGTACTTGCTTGTACCTCCTACTGGATTGATACCTTGGTTCTCTAACTGAGGGAAATACTTATCTCTACTTTGTTGCATCACCCTTTCCTCTTCAAGGGAAAAACCAACGTAAGCGCAAGAAGTAGCAGGAAGAATTTCTCTGGCACCGTTGCCGGGGAGGTCTACATCAAGCCTACCAAGTACCCATCATAAGCTCTCATCTCTTGCATTACATTATTTTCCATTTGCCTCTCTTTTTCCTCTCCCCCACCTCTAAAATGATTTTCAGAAAAATACAAAAAAGATTTGCCTTTTTATTCGCTCTTCTTTAGTTCGTCTTTTGGTTTGCTTTTTGTTTGCTTGTGTGACTAGATCGTTTGATTTGCTTTCATGGCTAGTCTTTCCACCATCGCCGTACTCCGAGAATAAGGTTGGTATAGAATTTGCAATACTCAAAATAGATCTACTCGTAAGCAATCTACTACCGTTCTTCTTTGCAATTTTTATGTGGGTGTTACTCCTTGGAATAGATATGTTCTGGATACCATTACAGGGGGAAATTTCTTGGGGAGCCACACCCACTACAAAAAAAAGACACATATGTGACATTTTGGGCCGAACGGATTTTTTTCTGTCATGCTTATGGCACTTCTATGACGATAATTGTGACAAAACCCAGTATCATCATAGATGTGGTGTGCTCCTACTTTATGACAAAAAATCATGACAGAAAATGGCCTTTTTGTCCTGGGCGGGCTAGAGACACAGCTGCATGACATTATTTGGGCCGTCCATGACAGAAAAAATCATGGTAGAAGTGAGGGAGAGGAAATATCGCGTAGTTCCCGGTTACGGTGGGTGGTCGGGGCCGAGCGATGCACTGTGGTTTCCGCGTTTCTCTCGTGTACGCGCGTGTGTGTGAGGCGTTGGCTAACTGAACCCAGAGCGATCGCACGTTACTGAACCCGAGCGATCGATCCCTTGGCTTTTAACTGAACCCGAGCGATTCACTCGCTGCTGACTGAACCCGAGCAATTCCTTCGCTGCTTTTGCTAACTGAACCTGAGTGATCGATCACTGCTGCTGCTTACTGAAGCCGATCGAGCCCCCGTGCGAGACGTAGCCAACCGGTGTTGGGTTGCCTCTAGATGAACAGTGACCGTTGCTACCGTGCACGCTGTACATAGAACGAGTCGAGATGTGGTGAGTCGAGCTAGTTGGTTGGCTGTGGATGAACAGTTCTCGGTGGGGGTTGGATGAACAGGACCCCGTGGTAGTAGGCCGTTACCGCTGGATGAACAGGACCCCGAGGAGGCCGCCGCACCCCAGCCGGTTGGGGGTGGATGAACAGGACCCCGTGGAGGCTCTATGAACAGCAGCCGGTGGAGGCTGGATGAACAGTAGCCCATGGAGGGTGGAGGAGGTTGACGGTGGATGAACAATATCCCATGGAGGCTGGAGCGAGGTGGTAGACGGTGGATGGACAGGACCCCGTTTCAACTGTAGGCGCTCCAACACAAGTCTGTTTCCTCCGTTTTGTGGTACGCCACACCCCTCCCGATCAACAGGACCCCGTTTCGACCGTTGGAGGTCCAAGAGAAGTCCGTTTCCTCCGTTTTGCGGTACGCTAGACCCCTCCCGATGAACAGGATCAGGTTTCAACCGTGGCCGATCGAACACAAGGCCGTTTCCTCCGTTCTGCGGTATGCCAGGCCCCGTTTCGGCTGTTCTGTCCAAGCCGGTTGGCTCCTGTTGAACAGGACGCATTCCGACCCACTCGGTTGCCTCCCGATGAACAGGACGCTGTTTCTTCGTTCCGACCCAGTCGGTTCACTGCCCGATGAACAAGACGCCATTGTTGGCGTCCGTTGCCTCTACATGTAGACAAGCCACGGCCGTTCAGATATATGTCTTGCGATGCAGCGCCGAGACCCTTTGTATGTACATACGTGGCCGTATTTTTTTACCTGTGGCTGTACGTACGTGTACAAGACTTAGACATGGCTGCGTGAACTGCTAAGTTGGGTGCTCTACAACGACACGTGCCGCTACTTACTTGGCCACGGTTCATACTGAAGGAAATATGCCCTAGAGGCAATAATAAAGTTGTTATTTATATTTCCTTATATCATGATAAATGTTTATTATTCATGCTAGAATTGTATTAACCGAAAACTTAGTACATGTGTGAATACATAGACAAACAGAGTGTCCCTAGTATGCCTCTACTATACTAGCTCATTAATCAAAGATGGTTAAGTTTCCTGACCATAGACATGTGTTGTCATTTGATGAACGGGATCACATCATTAGAGAATGATGTGATGGACAAGACCCATCCGTTAGCTTAGCATAATGATCATTTAGTTTTATTGCTATTGCTTTCATCATGACTTATACATGTTCCTCTGACTGTGAGATTATGCAACTCCCGAATACCGGAGGAACACCTTGTGTGCTATCAAACGTCACAATGTAACTGGGTGATTATAAATATGCTCTACAGGTGTCTCCGAAGGTGTTTGTTGGGTTGTCATAGATCAAGATTAGGATTTGTCACTCCGAGTATCGGAGAGGTATCTCTGGGCCCTCTCGGTAATGCACATCACTATAAGCCTTGCAAGCAATGTGACTAATGAGTTAGTTCCGGGATGATGCATTATGGAACGAGTAAAGATACTTGCCGGTAATGAGATTGAACTAGGTATGATGATACTGACGATCGAATCTTGGGCAAGTAACATACCGAGGACAAAGGGAACAACGTATGTTGTTATGCGGGTTGACCGATAAAGATCTTCCTAGAATATGTAGGAGCCAATATGAGCATCCAGGTTCCGCTATTGGTTATTGACCGGAGATGTGTCTCGGTCATGTCTACATAGTTCTTGAACCCATAGGGTCCGCATGCTTAACGTTCGATGACGATTTGAATTATGAATTATGTGATTTGATGTACCGAAGATTGTTCGGAGTCACGATTGAGATCATGGACATGACGAGGAGTCTCAAAATGGTCGAAAGGTAAAGATTCATATATTGGAAGGTTGCATTTGGACATCGGAATGGTTCCGAGTGATTCGGGCATTTTTCCGGAGTACCGGAAGGTTACCGGAACCCCCAGGGAAAGATATGGGCCTTATGGGCCATAGGAGGGAGGCTAACCAGCCCACAAGGGGCTGGTGCGCCCCCCACAAGGGAGGAGGCCGAATTTGACTTGGGAAGGGGGCGCCACCCCCTTTCCTTCTCCTACTCCCTCTCCTTTCCTTTTCCCCCCTCGGATAAAAGGAAAAAAAGGGTGGGGGTGAATCCTACTAGGACTCCCCTCTCCCTGGCGCGCCCTTGTTGGATGGCCTCCTCCTCCCCTCCTTTATATACGGGGGCAGGAGGGCACCCTAGAACACACAAGTTGATCTTTAACCGTGTGCGGTGCCCCCTCCACAGTTTTACACCTCGGTCATATCGTCGTAGTGCTTAGGTGAAGCCCTGCGCCGGTAACTTCATCATCACCATCACCACGCCGTTGTGCTAACGGAACTCTCCCTCGGCCTCAACTAGATCAAGAGTTCGAGGGACGTCACCGAGCTAAACGTGTGCAGATCGCGGAGGTGCCGTGCGTTCGGTACTTGGATCGGTTGGATCACGAAGACGTTCGACTACATCAACCGTGTTACTAAACGCTTCCGCTTTTGGTCTACGAGGGTACGTGGAAACACTCTCCCCTTTCGTTGCTATGCATCTCCTAGATAGATCTTGCGTGATCGTAGGATTTTTTTTTGAAATTACTGCGTTCCCCAACAGTGGCATCCGAGCCAGGTCTATGCATAGATGTTATATGCACGAGTAGAACACAAAGAGTTGTGGGCGATAATAGTCATACACCTTACCAGCATGTCGTACTTTGATTCGGCGGAATTGTTGGATGAAGCGGCGCAGATCGACATTACATGAGCGCGTTCATGAGACTAGTTCTACCGCCATTCTTCGCACACAGGTGGCTAGTGGGTGTCTGTTTCTCTAGCTTTAGTTGAATCGAGTTTGACTACGCCCTGTCCTTGTTGAAGGTTAAAACAACACACTTGACGAAAAATCGTTGTGGTTTTGATGCGTAGGTAAGAACGGTTCTTGCTAGAAGCCCGTAGTAGCCACGTAAAACTTGCAACAACAAAGTAGAGGATGTCTAACTTGTTTTTGCAGGGCTTGCTGTGATGTGATATGGTCAAGACGTGATGATATATAATTTGTTGTATGAGATGATCATGTTTTGTAACAGTTATCGGCAGCTGGCAGGAGCCATATGGTTGTCGCTTTATTGTATGAAATGAAATCGCCATGTAATTGCTGTACTTTATCACTAAGTAGTAGCGATACTCGTAGAAGTAATAGTTGGCGAGACGACGATGATGCTTCGATGGAGATCAAGGTGTCAAGCCGGTGACGATGGTGATCATAAGGGTGCTTTGGAGATGGAGATCAAAGGCACAAGATGATGATGACCATATCATATCACTTAATTGATCACATCCTTTTATGCATCTTATTTTGCTTAGTACGACGGTAGCATTATAAGATGATCTCTCACTAAATTTCAAGGTACAAGTTTTCTCCCTGAGTATGCACCGTTGCCACAGTTCTTCGTGCTGAGACACCAAGTGATGATCGGGTGTGATAAGCTCTACGTTCACATACAATGGGTGCAAGCCAGTTTTGCACACGCAGAATACTCGGGTTAAACTTGACGAGCCTAGCATATGCAGATATGACCTCGGAACATTGAGACCGAAAGGTCGAGCATGAATCATATAGTAGATATGATCAACATAGTGATGTTCACCATTGAAAACTTCTCCATCTCACATGATGATCGGACATGGTTTAGTTGATATGGATCACGTGATCATTTAGATGACTAGTGGGATGTCTATCTAAAGTGGGAGTTCTTAAGTAATATGATTAATTGAACTTTCATTTATCATGAACTTAGTCCTGATAGTATTTGCATATCTATGTTGTAGATCAATAGCTCGTGTATAGCTCCACTTTTTTATTTTTTGATATGTTCCTAGAGAAAACTAAGTTGAAAGATGATAGTAGAAATGATGCGGACTAGTTCCGTGATCTGAGGATTATCCTCATTGCTGCACAGAAGAATTATGTCCTTGATGCACCACTAGATGACAGAACTATTCCAGGAGCAGATGCAGACGTTATGAACGTTTTACAAGCTCGGTATGATGACTACTTGATAGTTTAGTGCACCATGCTTTACGGCTTAGAACTGGGACTTCAAAAATGTTTTGAAATGTCATGGAGCATATGAGATGTTCCAAGAGCTGAAATTGGTATTTCAGACTCATGCTGGAGTCGAGAGGTACGAGACCTCTGATAAGTACTTTGCCTACAAGATGGAGGAGAATAGCTCAACCTGTGAGCATGTGCTTAGAATGTCTGAGTACTACAATCGCTTGAATCAAGTGGGAGTTAATCTTCCAGATAAGATAGTGATTGACAGAGTTCTCTAGTCACTATCACCAAGTTACTGGAACTTCGTGACGAACTATAATATGCAAGGGATGACGAAAACGATTCCCCGAGCTCTTCGCGATGCTGAAATCGGCAAAGGTAGAAATCAAGAAAAGCATCAAGTGTTGATGGTTGACAAGACCACTAGTTTCAAGTAAAAGGGCAAGGGAAAGAAAGGGAACTTCAAGAAGAATGACAAGCAAGTTGCCAATCCCATGAAGAAGCCCAAAGCTAGACCCAAGCTTGAAACTGAGTGCTTCTACTGCGAAGGAAATGGTCACTTGAAGCGGAACTGCCCCAAATACTTGGCGGATAAGAAGGATGGCAAAGTGAACAAAAGTATATATGATATACATGTTATTGATGTGTACTTTACTAGTGTTCATAGTAGCCCTCGGGTATTTGATCTTGGTTCGGTTGCTATGATTAGTAACTCGAAACAGGAGTTACAAAATGAACAAAGACTAGTTGAGGGCAAGGTGACGATGTGTGTTGGAAGTGATTCCAAGGTTGATAAGATCGCCATCGCACACTCCTTTTACCTTCGGGATTAGTGTTGAACCTAAAATAAATGTTATTTGGTGTTTGCGTTGAGCATAATATGATTGGATCATGTTTATTGCAATACGGTTGTTCATTTAAGTCAAAGAATAATTGTTATTACATTTACATGAATAAAACCTTCTATGGTCATACACCCAAGGTGAATGGTTTATTGAATCTCGATCGTAGTGATACACATATTCATAATATTGATGCCAAAAGATGCAAAGTTGACAATGATAGTGCAACATATTTGTGGCACTGCCGTTTAAGTCATATTGGTGTAATGCGCATGAAGAAACTCCATGCTGATGGGCTTTTGGAATCACTTGATTATGAATCCCTTGATGCTTGCAAACCATGCCTCATGGGCAAGATGGCTAAGACTCCGTTCTCCGAAACAATGGAGCGAGCCACTGACTTATTGGAAATAATACATACCGATGTATGCGGTCCGATGAGTATTGAGGCTCACGGTGGGTATCATTGTTTTCTGACCTTCACAGATGATTTGAGCAGATATGGGTATATCTACTTGATGAGGCACAAGTATGAAACATTTGAAAAGTTCAAAGAATTTTAGAGTGAAGTAGAAAATCATTGTAACAAGAAAATAAAGTTTCTACGATCTGATCGCAGAGGTGAATATTTGAGTTACGAGTTTGGTCTTTATTTGAAACAATGTGGAATAGTTTCGCAACTCACACCACCTGGAACACCACAACATAATGGTGTGTCTGAACGTCATAATCATACTTTATTAGATAAGGTGCGATCTATGATGCCCTCTTACCAATTTACCACTATCGTTTTGGGGTTATGCATTAGAGACAGCTGCATTCACCTTAAATAGGGCACCGCCTAAAAAAATCCGTTGAGATGACACCGTATGAAATGTAGTTTAGCAAGAAACCTAAGCTGTCGTTTCTTAAAGTTTGGGGTTGCGATGCTCATGTGAAAAAGTTTCAGCCTAATAAGCTCAGACCCAAATCGGAGAAGTGCATCTTCATAGGATACCCAAAACAAACTGTTGGGTACACCTTCTATCACAGATCCGAAGGCAAGATCTTTGTTGCTAAGAGTGGATCCTTTCTAGAGAAAAAGTTTCTCTCGAAAGAAGTGAGTGGGAGGAAAGTAGAACTTGATGAGGTAATTGTACCTTCTCTCGAATTGGAAAGTAGCTCATCATTGAAATCAGTTCCAGTGATGCCTACACCAATTAGTGAGGAAGTTAATGATGATGATCATGAAACATCAGAGCAAGTTACTACCAAACCTCGTAGGTTAACCAGAGTACGATCCGCAACAGAGTGGTATGGTAATCCTGTTCTAGAAGTCATGTTAATAGACCATGATGAACCTACGAACTATGAGGAAGTGATGATGAGCCTAGATTCCAACAGATGGCTTGAGGCCATGAAATCTGAGATAGAATCCATGTATGAGAACAAAGTGTGGACTTTGGTGGATTGCCCGATGATCGGCAAGTCATTGAGAATAAATGGATCTTCAAGAGGAAGATGGACGCTGATAGTAGTGTTAGTATCTACAAAGCTCGACTTATCGAAAAGGGTTTTTGACAAGTTCAAGATGTTGAATACGATGAGATTTTCTCACTCGTATCGATGCTTAAAGTCTGTCCGAATCATGTTAGAAATTGCCACATTTTACGAAATCTGACAAATGGATGTCAAAACTGCATTCCTTAATGGATTTCTTAAAGAAGAGTTGTATATGATACAACAAGAAGGTTTTGCCAATCCTAAATGTGCTAACAAAGTGTGCAAGCTCTAGCGATCCATCTATGGACTGGTGCAAGCATATCGTAGTTGGAATATACGCTTTGATGAGTTGATCAAAGCATATAGTTTTATACAGACTTGCGGTGAAGCCTGTATTTACAAGAAAGTGAGTGGGAGCACTACAACATTTCTGATAAGTATATGTGAATGACATATTGTTGATCGAAAATAATGTAGAATTTTCTGGAAAGCATAAAGGAGTGTTTGAAAGGAGTTTTTCAAAGAAAGACCTCAGTGAACCTGCTTACATATTGGGCATCAAGATCTATAGAGATAGATCAAGACGCTTGATAATTTTTTTCAATAAGTACATACCTTGACAAGTTTTTGAAGAAGTTCAGAATGGAACAGTCAAAGAAGGAGTTCTTGCCTATGTTGAAAGGTGTGAAGTTGAGTAAAGACTCAAAACTCGACCACGACAGAAAATAGAAAGAGAATGAAAAGTCATTCCCCATGCCTCAGTCATAGGTTCTATAAAGTATGCTATGCTGTGTACCAGACCTATTGTATACCTCACCATGAGTTTGGCAAGAGGGCACAATAGTGATCCAGGAGTGGATCACTGGACACCGGTCAAAATTATCCTTAGTGAAATAAGGAAATGTTTCTCAGTTATGGAGGTGACAGAGTTCGTCGTAAAAAATTACGCCGATGAAAGCTTTGACACCAATCTGGATGACTCTAAGTCTCGATCTAGATACATATTGAAAGTGGGAGCAATTAGCTAGGGTAGCTCCATGCATAGTATTGTAGACATAGAAATTTGCAAAATACATACGGATCTGAATGTTGCAGACCCGTAGACTAAAATTCCCCTCAGAGGCAAAACATGATCATACCTTATTACTCTTGGGTGTCAATCACATAGCGATGTGAACTAGATTATTGACTCTAGTAAACCTTTTTGAGTTTTGGCCACATGTCGATGTGAACTATGGGTATTAATCACATAAAGATGTGAACTATTAGTGTTAGTTCACATGGTGATGTGAACTAGATTATTGACTCTAGTGCAAGTGGGAGCCTGAAGGAAATATGCCCTAGAGGCAATAATAAAGTTGTTATTTATATTTCCTTATATCATAATAAATGTTTATTATTCATGCTAGAATTGTATTAACCGGAAACTTAGTACATGTGTGAATACATAGACAAACAGAGTGTCCCTAGTATGCCTCTACTAGACTAGCTCGTTAATCAAAGATGGTTAAGTTTCCTGACCATAGACATGTGTTGTCATTTGATGAACAAGATAAGATCATTAGAGAATGATGTGATGGACAAGACCCATCCGTTATCTTAGCATAATGATCGTTTAGTTTTATTGCTATTGCTTTCATCATGACTTATATATGTTCCTCTGACTATGAGATTATGCAACTCCCGTATACCGGAGGAACACCTTGTGTGCTATCAAACGTCACAACGTAACTGGGTGATTATAAAGATGCTCTACAGGTGTCTCCAAAGGTGTTTGTTGGGTTGGCATAGATCGAGATTAGGATTTGTCACTCCGAGTATCGGAGAGGTATCTCTGGGCCCTCTCGGTAATGCACATCACTATAAGCCTTGCAAGCAATGTGACTAATGAGTTAGTTACGAGATGACGCATTACGGAACAAGTAAAGAGACTTGCTGGTAACGAGATTGAACTAGGTATGATGATACCGTGATCGAATCCCGGGCAAGTAACATACCGATGACAAAGGGAACAACGTATGTCCTTATGCAGTTTGAACAATAAAGATCTTCGTAGAATATGTAGGAGCCAATATGAGCATCCAGGTTCCGCTATTTGTTATTGACCAGAGATGTGTCTCGGTCATGTCTACATAGTTCTCGAACCCGTAGGGTCCGCACGAACGTTCGATGACGATTTGAATTATGAGTTATGTGATTTGATGTACTGAAGTTTGTTCGGATTCCCGGATGAGATCATGGACATGAAAAGGAGTCGTGAAATGGTCGAGAGGTAAAGATTCATATATTGGAAGGTTGCATTCGGACATCAGAATGGTTCCGAGTGATTCGGGCATTTTTCCGGAGTATCGGGAGGTTACCGGAACCCCCCAGGGAAAGATATGGGCCTTATGGGCCTTAGGAGGGAGGCTTACCAGCCCATAAGGGGCTGGTGCACCCCCCACAAAGGAGGAGGCCGAATTTGACTTGGGAAGGGGGCGCCACCCACCTTTCCTTCTCCTACTCCCTCTCCTTTCCCTTTTCCCCCTCCGGTAGAAGGAAAAAAAGGGTGGGGCCGAGTCCTACTAGGACTCTAGTCCTAGTAGGACTCCCCTCTCCCTGGTGCGCCCTTGTTGGCCGGCCTCCTCCTCCCCTCCTTTATATATGGGGGCATGGGGCACCCTAGAACACACAAATTGATCTTTAACCGTGTGCGGTGCCACCCTCCACAGTTTTACACCTCGGTCATATCGTAGTAGTGCTTAGGCGAAGCCCTGCGCTGGTAACTTCATCATCACCGTCACCACGCTGTCGTGCTGACGGAACTCTCCCTCGGCCTTAACTGGATCAAGAGTTCGAGGGACGTCACCGAGCTGAACGTGTGCAGATCGCGGAGGTGCCGTGCATTCGGTACTTGGATCGGTTGGATCGCGAAGACGTTCGACTACATCAACCGCGTTACTAAACGCTTCCGCTTTCGGTCTACGAGGGTACGTGGACACACTCTGCCCTCTCATTGCTATGCATCTCCTAGATAGATCTTCCGTGATCGTAGGATTTTTTTTTGAAATTACTGCGTTCCCCAACACATAGTTGCAGAAAGACCGATCAACTAGTATGTACGTACACGTTCACGACCAGACAGACAACGCTACGCACGCTTTGACCGGGTGGGTCCTAGCGGTCAGGGAGGATAAGGACGCACTTCCTTGCGTGCGAAGATATAAATGCTCGGTCCCAGCTGTAAAGGGGAGGAATCATTTTTATTTTTCGAGTAATAAGGAGGCACTTCCTTGTGTTCGAAGATGTAGCCAATGGGTCTAGCTGCCAGCCTCACCACCTAAAGTCCTCTTTCGATGGCTGTCCTTTGTTGACCACGTTGACCATGCCGCGCCGAGAGCACAAAGGCGGTGGACGACGACGAGGCCTAGGAAGGGAACGGCGCGGAGCCGGGGAAGACGCGGCAGTGGATGCCCACGTGGAGGGGAGTACGTGGGTTGACTGCTTCGGCTGTGGTGTGAGGCTGCCGTCGCTGGAGAATAACATGAGGTGTGGGTGAGTATAGAGGGATGGCATGACCAGCGGTGGCGGCACAATCGGACACGGGAGGGAGGAGCAGGCGGCACAGCCGGTGCTGGTTTGGGCGGCTGGAGTAAGAAGACCAGAGGTTGAAGAAGCACGACGGCCGTTGGATGGACATCATACGACCACTACAGCTACAATTGTTTATATTGACTAAGTTGACAAAGCTTTTGGTACGCGTCAACTTAGTAGGCCCACATGTCAGCCTTCGAAATGGTGTGCCCTAGATGTCAGGGGGAGGAATCATTTTTTGGGCGGCTGAAGCAAGAATATCTGAGATTGAAGAAGAAGCACGACATCCATTGGATGGACATCCAACGGCCACTGCTGCTAGAACCGTGTGTTGACTATAAGTTAACAAAGCCTTGCATACGCGTCAACTTAATTTTTGTTTTTTTGAGGGAACGCGTCAACTTAGTAGGCCCACAAGTGTGTGGCAGAGAACATATAGCCCATTTGCAATTTGTAAGAATGTACAACCCATTTTTGAATTCTAATGGAATTTATTACAGACCATTTACAGTTTGTTAAAAGTACAACCCATTTCCTAGCTAGGACAACGATTAATAATTTCAACCAACCGCTCAAAACAGAATTCATTAAAATTTCCCACATTTTGATGGGATCCGAAATATTTTTATCCCGAAATTTCTAGTCAGATTAAATATAATTTCAAAATAAATCTGTATTACGTAAAAATCCAATGAAATATTGCGCACGCAACAAGTAATGAAATTAAAATTTTCAAATCCCAATAATAATATTTTTTAAAACTAATTACATGTCTAGTGCATTTTTTATAGTTACTGCCCGGTTTTTATAATTACACCTTATTTATTATTTCTTAAAGCCCATTTTCTTGTTTAAGCCCAACGCATCCCTCCTAGGAAAGATTTGCAGCCCAGCGGGGCGGAGAATAACAAGTTGACCCGGATATTGTGTACAACTGTCGGCCCAGTTGCATTGCTGATGTTGAAAAAAAATCTGTGTAGTACAGTACAACCTTACATGGCTACTCAGCCCACATTCAGCGACATCGGAAAGGCCCAAACAAGGCTTCTGTACAACTTTTTGAAGTCACTGAGCTCAAGTAATAACTTAAGAAAAAAGTTAGAGTACAGTGGAACCTAATTAAAAGCTGTCACGAGCAAAGAAATAATTCAACGGGTCCCATTTGTGCGTGTGCGTGCGTGTGTGTGTGTGTGAGTGAGAGAGAGAGAGACCCATCGGTCGATGCTCGTAAATACATCTTTCAGCCATATGAATTGCTGATGCTCAGTAAAAACTTGTATAGTTGACACAATCATATAGAACATCATAGCACGCTGAACTTGCATACAAAAATTTCACGCAGGCGGCACAATCAGGGTGAAAGCAGCGGATCGCTACGGGTAGGGCTATGTTGAAACCAATGAACTCGTACATAATGGTACATCGTCTTTATCAATGATGGGGAAATATCTTGAATTCTATGCAAAGAAAACCGACAGACAACACAATAAGTTCTGCTAGCACATTAAGTTGACGTACATCCCTTTCTAAAAAAAGTTCAGGTACAAAATTATAACAGGTCACAATCAAATGTAATGGCACATTAGTGCTTCACACCATAGCTCGGAGTTAACTAGTATCTGACAAGATTCAGTTGTTACCTCAAATTAAAGCACATCCAGGCAGACATCCCGCCTCTTCTCCCAACAAAGTAGTGGCCTCCACCGCGCGATGGAGTAGGCCCTGTGCCACCATCATTTTGAGCAACACGGGGAAAGTCTAATGTTGACTCCTGCAATGGACGTCGTCAACGGACCCTGGCACCAGCGGCGGCGCCAGGACTTTGATTGATGGATTGACCACTTCTTCGACATGCACGAACACTCGATACAAGTACATACCCAACGTGGTCCACGGCGGCCTTGGTGGTGACAAATAGTACAACCCCGGTTCTGCACCGGTATCTTAACACCAATCACCTTCGGTTCCATGCCATAACCGTCAGAGCCCAGCTGTCTGGAGGAACAAATATACTTACGATCTCACCTCCAAGGTCATTGATAAGCTCATTCATGGACTCGCTGTTCCAAGCACGTCTAGGCATGCCATGGAAGGTAAGCTTTGTTAAAAACTCAAGCTCAAAGGGCACCGAGCCCCATCCTGGGTGCCACCGATCAAAGCTCACTAGTGCGCCATCATAGAACAAACGCCTGGAAGATTCGAACACACGATTGCAGTCGAAAGTTGTCTGGTACCTGATGAAGAAATCAGCCGGTGGCGGACAGACTTCGACGAGCAAGTCACTTATTTGGATGCCGTGCGCAATGCCAAGAGCTTTGACAAGGTCGTCTGGCGAGATGGGAGGCCGGTCGCCGTTGATGGTTACCATCAGCACTTTGCCGGCAAACTGGTCGTCCAGCGCCGCCATGCTATTGTTGAGCGACAACACGCAACGCCCAAAGGCAGGACGGACCTCAGGATCTCCGGCTTGGAGATCCGCGTTGACCAGTGACATGATAGTGCGCTTGAGTACATGGAGTACATGAGGGGGATTTGGGGGAACTGGCGTAGGAATCGAGATTCCCGCGGGGGGGGCGGGGCGGGAGATTGGGGATGAAAAGGTAGCATGAATTTCGAACACGTGCCAATATGCTCTCGGCACGCAAGCGCACGAAAACACCGGTGGCACCCACATGTCGGCCTAAGAGTCTGCTACCTATTGAGCATTGCGTTGGATTTCCTTGAAGAGGAAAGGGTGATGCAGCAGAGTAGAGTATTTCCCTCAGTTTTTGAGAACCAAGGTATCAATCCAGTAGGAGGCTACGCGCGAGTCCGTTGTACCTACACAAAACAAATAGCTCCACGCAACCGACGCGATTAGGGGTTGTCAATCCCTTCATGGTCACTTACGAGAGTGAGATCCGATAGAGATGATAGATAATATTTTTGGTATTTTTGGTATAAAGATGCAAGGTAAAATAAAAGACAAAAGTAAAGTGATGTAAGATTGATATGATGAGAATAGACCCGGGGGCCATAGATTTCACTAGTGGCTTCTCTCAAGAGCATAAGTATTCTACGGTGGGTGAACAAATTACTGTTGAGCAATTGATGAATTGAGCATAGTTGTGAGAATATCTAGGTATGATCATGTATATAGGCATCACGTCCGAGACAAGTAGACTGACTCTGTGCATCTACTACTATTACTCCACTCATCGACCGCTATCCAAAGATGCATCTAGAGTATTAAGTTCAAGAAAACAGAGTAACACCTTAAGCAAGATGACATGATGTAGAGGGATAAATTCATGCAATATGATAAAACCCCATCTTGTTATCCTCGATGGCAACAATACAACGTGCCTTGCTGCCCCTCATCCTTTGGGAAAGGACACCACAAGATTGAACCCAAAGCTAAACACTTCTCCCATTGCAAGAAAAACCAATCTAGTAGGCCAAACTAAAGTGATAATTCGAAGAGACTTGCAAAGATAACCAATCATACATAAAAGAATTCAGAGAATATTCAAATATTGTTCATAGATAAACTTGATCATAAACCCACAATTCATCGGTCTCAACAAACACACCGCAAAAAGAAGATTACATCGAATAGATCTCCACGAGAGAGGGGAGAACATTGTATTGAGGTCCAAAAGAGAGAAGAAGCCATCTAGCTACTAACTATGGACCCGAAGGTCCGAGGTAAACTACTCACACTTAAATCGGAGAGGCTATGGTGATGATGTAGAAGCCCTCGGTGGTGGATTCCCCTTTCGGTGAGCTCCTAACAGGCCCCAAGATGGGATCTCGTGGATCTGAGAAGGTTGCGGTGGTGGAATTAGGTTTTGGCTCCGTGTCGATCGTTTGGGGTGCGTGAGGTATATATAGGAGGAAGGAGTACGTCGGTGGAGCAAAGGGGCCCACGAGGCGGGGGGCACGCCCTAGGGGGAGCCCTCCACCTCGTGGCCGCCTCCCTTCTTTCTTGACGTGGGGTCCAAGTCTCCTGGATCATATTCGGTGAGAAAATCACGTTCTGAAGGTTTCATTCCTTTTGGACTCCGTTTGATATTCCGCTTTCTTGAAACACTGAAATAGGCAAAAAATAGCAATTCTGGGCTGGGCCTCCAGTTAATAGGTTAGTCCCAAAAGTAATATAAAAGTGGAAAATAAAGCCCAATATGGTCCAAAACAGTAGATAATATAGCATGGAGCAATCAAAAATTATAGATACGTTGGAGACGTATCAGAGTCCTTATTCTTTCTTTTTTGGAGAGCCCAACCTTTTTTTTGAGGATCTTTTGAGAGCCCGGCCTGAGAGTCATAATTGACCTGTTTGGCATTGCGTTACTAGTCGACCCATATTCAACGACACCTCACTGGCCCAAACAAGTGTACATCATCGAAAAGACAATGAGCTCAAATTATAACTTGGAAAAAGGAGACATACTCTGAACACTTGAGAATGGTGATGCCCTCATTTAGCCCACCAACAGTTCGAGGCAATAGACAGTTTAAAACAATGATATATACAACATCCAAACACTGACTAGAGCAAGACATGATAGTTCATAAGAAGTCTTGCTACACGACCAAAACGCACCCATCTGCAGCGCTCAGACACTCGTGATCCAGACGAGAATGACATTCTAAATAGAGGCAACTATTACATAGTAAGAGTGACATAGACGAGGATGATCAAATGACAAGGAATATGCATAACAAAATAGAGAACTACCCATCCAAAACAAGCTACAAAGACAACAAGTCATTTGAAGAGGGATGATCCAACACCATCATAATTTGTAGCCCCGCTTCTGCGACCAGTGATCCGGAGAGACCCGTACTCCACCCTTTCGATGTAGTAGCCCAATTACCTATCAACCTGAAGGCTTGAACCACATCACTGCCTGTCGGACTTGAGACATCCAAGGATCAAAGTTAATCTAGATGCCTTTTTCATTCTCACCTTCTTTTGGCTGCAGGCTGTATCGTTGACAATCAGGGGAATTTGCTCCCGAAGTCCTAGGGCTCGCCGTGTAAACACAGTTTTCCATAGCAAACAGAGCCTCTCTGCCATCAAGGTCCCTGCCAACGGTGATCTCCTGGTTAATCGGATAATTGAGTCCGAGAAACAAAGAGTGTGAACCAAGGCTTTTTACTCGCCTCCAACTCAAAAATCCCGAAGGCCCCAACAAGCTGGTATCCTGCTCACAGACATAACAACCACTGTCCGGATACTCACGTATTTCATGGCGCTTGTATACAGTGGGGTTTTTGCAATATAACTTTTCTGGCTCATGTGTCCGAATGATCATTAGTCTTTTGTCGTCGTCTGATCGAGCGAGGAACCAGTTGTGCTTCCCTGTTTCTGGCAAAGGTGGTGTGATTACAAAGGGCAGTAACTGTAGGGACACTACATCATATAAAAAAGGACATACATTGTTAATGTAAGATCATCATTGTTCAGAGTATGGTAGGATAATGCAAGAAACAGCATTGATATGTCCCTGTTGGAACTAGGAGCAAAATGCAGGGAAATGTATACTGGGTTCGAAATATAGAAGTGCCATGCATGGTTATACTCATGTTATCTCGCAATCGATTCTTCACAGGAAACTACCATGTCATGCATGTTATGTAATCATGTTCTATCCTCATAAACAAATTCTTCAAGGAAACAAACATACCATGCATTGTTATATACTCATGTTGTGTGGGCAAAATTTTTGTGAGCATATTATTCTAGCCATTGATTGCTGAAGGGCGAATATAGGTATGTACACATGGTAAGCATTACTGATTTCACTACTTCCAAATATAGAGTTCTCCATATGCACATTTACTTCCCTAATGTATGGTTAGATGAAACCAACGATTGTGATGCATGTTTCTACATCATGAAAATGAGGAAACTAGCATGGCCATTGATACACACTCATATTTAGTAGTATATAGATTACTATAAAATAAGGAGAATATCCATATCTTCCTAACCGTTTGATTATTCAGGGGTACAAATTGGCTGTAATGACATGGTCACAATCACATGAATTAGCTCATTCCAAATATATCTGATTTACGACGTCTCTAATATATTGCCATAGTTCTACTCAAATTCTGCTCAAATAGGGATATGCCAATCATCACAAAAAGTTCAAACAGTGTCATGGTGTTATCATTAACATCAAACGGAAAAAACTTACACGCGCTGTCCCAACAATACGTGGTGCCATCTGCTTTGTCGATCGTGTAGATGATGCCATTGTGTTCAATAGCATCACAGAAGTGTGTATCAGCTTTGACGATCCAATGCGAGGTGAGCTGTCTCCAGCTAAAGAAGGCACCAGCAGAAAGATAGGCGAGTCCGTAGTCGAACAAGGCAATTAGCTTTAAGTCTGCGTAATTTGCATCTTGTGTGGGCACGCAGATTACAATCTTTTGCAAAACAAGGTGCATCCAACTGACTTCGTAATCTAGATGACTTGGACCGTGATGGTAAAACCCTATATAATCCAATGTAGGAAGGATAATCTCATGGGAGGTGTGGAAGTTCATGAGCACCAACTTTTTCCGGTCTTGTCTGACGATAGCCATCTAGTGGAAGCTCATGCCAAACCAGTACATACCTGCCAAGAAGTTTCGGGCGATGGTGATTGGATCGATGTCGAGGGAAATGATGTATGGCGACCCACTACATACCTGCAAACAAGTTTTGGCTAATGGAGGTCGGATTGAAGTCGAGGGGCATCATGTACGCCTCTGTATCATGGTGAGCAAATCTCGCAAGACCAGATAGCAGAAAGTAGGGTGTCTTGAAAAGCTTAGGCCTCGCTTTGACGATGGCCATGTGCATGTCCCTTGAGCATGCAGCCAGCCATAGGGCGCTCAACATTGGTCGAGAATGTCACTGGGGAGATTGCTCCAATCGCGGCTCATATGGATGCTGCGTGGTTCGCGTTCGGCCATGGTGGAGTTTGGAAGGTGGGGTTTTGGGGGGCTTGATTTATGGGGGAGAAGGCTCTCGGTCTTTGGAGGCGACTAGCGAGGAATAGTGGTCTTGGGGGAGGCGGCGAGGCGAGTGCTGGAGGCACAGTGAGATGATGAAGAGTGACCACAAGATCTCCGGCGAGATGGAGATGGAGATGGAGTGGTGCTAGGGGAGAGGGAGACGAGGTGAGACATGCAATACAATGGCGGTGATAGTGACTGCACAATGCACAAGGTGAGGCTGACTTTGATAACCCGAACACGCCATCTGGACTGGTGTCACCTCGGGCGCAGGGTCTTGTGACTTCAATGTGAGAACCGGATGAATAATATTTTGACCATCAAGTGTACCACAGTTGTACTACTACTACTACTAGGAGTAGTAGGAACATGAGTAGTACTCCCATGCTAGCATGCCTCTGGGTTCACTTCATCCTCCAGGTATCATCCATATTGTGAGCAGAACCAAATTCTCGTGCATGCAGAAGCGCGAAGAAGGCTTTTTCTATTTTGAGGATAACCGCATACTTATTCCTTAACTAGAGAATGTTTTGTCTCCCACGCATGCGCCAATATCCATCCAAACCAGCTACGACACATTTTTATCTGTTTGCAAAGGTCCCACCTATCAGGAGGGGTGCAGAAATAAAAATGAATCATAAAATGTCTTGCCACGGATATTCGAAAGAGTGACCTCAACTATCCAGTGGCACATGTAGCGCTAGAAGGATGGGCACATACACGGACATGTACCACTCCTCAGTCTACCCGCATAGCCTTTTTGTTTAGTCTACCTAGCCGTCTAATCAACTGCTTGTAGGCCACTTCTCCCATTTACTTCTCCATCAGGAACCGATTTTCCTCGGCTTCTTCACCTCTCCTTCATCTTCATTTTCATCCAAACCACACTGCATTCACATTGTTTTAACCTCTTCACATACTCCTGGAGTAATTCCGAAGCCCCTTTACATAATCATCTTCTTCAGTTAGACTAGCCATCTAATCCTAATTCTCCAAACCATAGCCCTCTGATCCAGCGGTTCCAAATGACAAAAGATATCCATATGCAGGTTTTTAGCGTCCAACATGTCCTTGTCGAATGCTCGTTGAGCATAGTCGCCACTGTCACCGACCACCCAATGGTTGTTTGGAAGTGGATCAACAATGTATAAAACTCCCTCCAAAAGGTGGAGGATGAAGGTCATTGTTCTTGATGCAGAGTACATGGAGCGTGACACTGGGAAGATCCAACGCGCCGCCGTCCTTCAGCTATGCCTCAAAGATGATGTTTTGGTGTACCACATCATACACGCGCTCTCCATAACAGGTGAGCTTCACGATTTCTTGTCTCGGGAGGACATATACTTCTGTGGGGCAGCCATCGCAGGGGACAAACAGAAGTTGGAGTCGTACAACCTTGATTTGAAAAGCATCGTTGATGTACAAACCAAAATAAATATTCCTGTAGAAGATTGTGATAAACCGACACCATCCCTATTCAACGTAGAAAATTTTGTGCTCGGAACAAATCTTCAGAAGGGTGACGAGATGCTGACATTAAGGTTGTCTGGATGGGAGAATTATCCCTTGACGTACGAGCGGATAAAATATGCTGCCCTTGATGCCCGTGTGAGTTTCGAGATAGCTGCAAGGTCTAGAGAGCTTGTTGCGAAGCCGTCTCCCACGGAAAATGAGAAGAAAAGAAGAATAAGAACAAGAAGCTGCACCAGCAGTAGGGCATTATGGATGCATGAACTATTTCCTCTCTTGTAAAATAAAATATTCCCTCTCTTTGTATATTGATATAGATGGACTATTTCGATGGTGTGCATGTCTTTGGAACAAGTAGTAGCGTGGGTCCTCTTGACTATAAGGAACTATTTATCCGCCTAGCTTTCTCTACTACTCCTTCCAGTGATCGGTATGCAATGCATGTGTCCGTAGACATGACACCTTGTCAATGGAAATTCAACTACAACGACCATCATGTTTCATCCACTGCCACTCGTGATTCCCACGATGCCACTCCAACCCACGGCACCACATCCCCCGACGTGCGCCTCACCCCTCTCGGCCGCACTGCCCCCTCTGTCTTTGTGTGCATGACATGTGGGCCACCTGAAATACGACGAGCATCAAGTTTCTACCACAGCCACACGCAATTCCCACGACGCTGCTCGAACCCATGACACCACACGTCCCCCGACCTGCGGCTCACCCCTCTCGGCCCCACTGCCCCTCTGCCGTCGGGAGCATTACATGTGACCAGCCACCTATCGGGTCCACATGTTATTGACTAAAAGGTAGGTGTAGTAAGGCGCTGAAGCTCAGTCCCGAGGGCCCCGAGAGGGAAATGTAACTCCTGCGCCAGGCCTTGTGGTGCTACCGCTGCACGAACTCGTGCCAAACTTGAGATTTTTTTCTTACTATACATGCACACAACGATTTAATGGACATTGTAATCTCAACATGTGATGGGGAGCTCTAAGTTTGAATTTAAAACTTATAAAATGAAAAAAATTCAAAACAAATAAACTTGAAGAGAGGGAGTATACCGTAGGATGTGTCCCATACGAAACAAGTCCCCTGGTTTGTCACCGCGAAGATGCGGTTAGAAAGGAGCACAACGTCTTCGTACTCGTACGGCAACAAATCGGCCGCAGACAGCATGGTCCACCTTTGACCGCCATGTGCAAGGTTCGTGAAAGCAATCGTGATGTCAAATACCATGATGAGAGTGTAATTTTGGTTGGCGGACGACCTTATCGGGGCTTCCATGATTGCTATCTTCTTCAATCTCACCATGGTTCCATCGTACCAATTAGGCGGTGGCCCGTTGCATGGCTGATCCCAATGTTGGACAAAGGTTCTACGGGAACAGTGTCACCATTGTAAATGTTGTGCAAATTGATGTTGGTACCCTCCCGTACATATGCAGGCCAATCTCCACTCGCACCGAGCCTAACCTGTGAAACAATGGACAGGGGGAGAATTAGGAAATGGATACTGAAGTAGTATTTAGAATGCATTTACTACGTGATCAAACTCATCTTACCTGCTCATCGGACAAAATCCGAGTGCCCCTTAATGTCGGCATATCAAGGGGCATCAACTTGCAACTACAACCACGCCGCGCTGGAGAGACCCCCTAGGAAACATCCTCGTGCATTGCACGTAAGATCAAGATGCATTTGTATGAGTAGTTTATCTTGTGAGAGAAAAGGATGAACGAGGGAATGCCTTATTTGCAAATGTGGAGAGGGGTGTAGGTATCTTTTTGCAAAATTGCCATAGTTTTCTTCCTATCCGTCAGATATATAAATCGGACGACCTATATTGCAGGATGGCAGGCACACCATCATCACCAACTCTGTTTTTTTATAAGAGTAGTAGACTAGCAAGATGCCCGTGCGTTGCACGGAACATCAAGATGCATTTGTATGAGTTGTTTATCTTGTGGGAGAAAAGGATGAACGAGGGAAGGCCTTATTTGCACATGTGGAGAGGGGTGTGGGTATCTTTTTGCAAAATGGCCATAGTTTCCTTCCTATCCGTCAGATATAAATCGGACGGCCTATACTGCAGGATGGCAGGCACACCATCATCAACAACTCTGTTTTTTATAAGAGTAGAGTAGAGATAGAGATAGAGACTAAAACTACCAATGTGCTGGCCCGTGCGTTGCACGGAACATCAAGATGCATTTGTATGAGTAGTTTATCTTGTGGGAGAAAAGGATGAACGAGGGAAGGCCTTATTTGCAAATGTGGAGAGGGGTGTGGGTATATTTTTGCAAAATTTCCATAGTTTCCTTCCTATCCACCAGATATAAACCGAACGACCTATACTACAGGATGGCAGGCACACCATCATCAACAATTCTGTTTTTTTATAAGAGTAGTGTCGTGGAATTCACACGACAAATGTCCTAGCAGAGGAACTTAGTCGTGGAACCATCGCAACTAGGTTAGCTTAAAGGGGTTAATCGGGACAAAGGACACAAAGCATTTATACTGGTTCGGCCCCTTGCAGTGAAGGTAAAGGCCTAATCCAGTTTGGGATTGTATTGCTTGGGTTTCGATTACCAGGGAGCGAATACGCTTGACCTAGTTCTAGATCTCTTGTTTCTTGCCCTTAACCCGCCGTCGGGTCGTCCCTTTATATAAGTAGGTTGACCCCCGGCGGCTTACAGAGTCCCGGCCGGCTCATATACAACGTGTCCGGCTCGATGAATAACTATTCTAGCCTTACAATACAAGTTATACATGTGGCGGTTCATCCCCTTGGGCCTCAAGCCGCCTCTGGGTCTTGGGTCGTCAATGGGCATGTATGAGCCGCCATCTTCATTGATAAGTCGCCAGTAGTATGACCTAGCCCCTCCTGGGCGGTTCATACCCAGTAGTTATATCCCCAACATTAGGCCCCAAGTTGATTTGAACTTGTTCATATCAATCTTCAATACCTGACTTGTCAAAATCTTGCATCAATTGTTTGATAGACCTTGCTATAACCCGCCATGACGTCAGCTCACATAATCTTCTTAAACCGCCATGACGTCATTTCGCATTAATTTCGCGCGAGGCCCAGAACATCTTAACTGATCCTTATCTTAATGAGCATCCTGAAAACTGAGGCGTCCATATAGCCACATGATGATTTCGGCCTCCTCGATTCCCGTGCATGCCTTGTATCCACCCCTTATAAATAGGGATAGGGGTCTTTATCATTTTCCCCCGCGCTTCCTCGTCTCCATCTTCCTCCTTTGCACAGCCACACCTGCGCTCGAGCTTCGCCGCCGCGACCTCCGATCGCTGCGCCAACTCAGGCCGTTGCATCGACCTGATCGGACGAGAGAACTCCAGCGTGCCACCGCTGCTCCTCATCACCTGTAAGTGCACCTCCCCTTTTATCTCAGATCTGCATTAGGGTTTGGGCAGTTCGTCAGTGTTCTTGCCATTCTTCGTTGTTTCCTTCAACTCCGATAGCTTTTAATCTGGATAGGTCATAAACCTTGTGCGGAAGTAGTTTTAACATTCATTTTCATCATTAGAATAGCATCTCTCCATAGAAGATCGCATCGGAGCATCCAAAATTTTCTACTGCCGCCACCTTAGGTTTAGAATTTTACTGCTTTTTCTGAACTGTGGTAGATCCAAAATTATTGCTCCAACTTGCAAAATCTGTTTGTCCAACACTTAGCAAAATTTGAAGTACCATAACTGCGATGGCAGCTTATACTGTAAATTGTGATCCACCATATGCTTCATAACTTACATGACCCGGCAATATTTCTCCGGTTTAACCATACTTGTTTATAATATGATTCCGCATAATATACTTGCCTTTAAAACTCTGTCCGGCTTAACAACAGAATCCTTAATCCGGCAGGTACCATTAGTCCCCTTTTAAGCCGCCAATATGGATATACACGTAGTTCAATATTCATCTTCCGGCTTAACACATTAACCGCTCATAACATTTATTTTTTGAACCATTTCTCCGGCTTGTCGAATCTTAAACCGGAAACTTTTCCTTCTTTCAGGCTTTTTTTCCTCAAAATGGGCAAATCTTTCACAGCTAGCAACTGGGTCGTCTCCTGGGTTACCGAGGAAGACTTGAATGAATACGTTCAGACTGGCATTTTAGCCAAAAAAGACGTCATTCACTGGAGGGTCCCAGGCACTGAATGTCCTCCTGAGCCCAAAGACGGTGAAGTTTTTGTTTTTATTGACCATATGATCCGTGGCTTCAGCCCTCCAGGCTCAAAATTCTTCGTGATGTGTTGCACTTCTTCAAACTCCATCCACAAGATATCAGACCCAATTCCATCTCCAACATCTGCAATTTCCAACTATTCAGTGAAGTGTACCTTCAACCGGAGCCCACCATAGAACTATTCAGAGAGTTCTAGTATTTAAACCGGTAAAATGAATTCACAAATGGACCCAGCCTAGAGTTAGGTGGTATTTCTATTCAACGATGAAAATAAGCCACCTTTGCAGCCGCCTCTCTGCCCAGCCATCCAAAAGATTGGAATCAAACTTGGTTTTACTGCCAAGACACTTCTCCTGAAGGAGAAAATCCTCTGCCGGGTTATCGTTCCAGCCGGCTCAGTAATAAACATCCTCTTCCGGACCGCATCAGTGCAGCAGAACAAAAGAAATATATGCCAATCTTTTCAAAGATCTGGGCCTTGATGGCCAACGGCCTAACTGGAATTGATTTGGTTCGCTGTTGGGTCGCCTGGAGAATCTTGCCCGTAAGCCGTCGTCTCGGCTTGATATTTGACTATACTGGCAAATTGACAGATCCTAAACGCCACTATCAAATTCAAATAACTGACGAAGACATCAATAACATGACCAAATCTCTGTTAAATGAGACTTTGGAAGATTGCAGCCAAGTCGTATTGAACCCTTTCTGCGTTCTGAATAAACCGCTAGCTGTAAGCTTTGAATCAAATGCATACTTGAGCTATGTTTTTGCCGCCTGTTCATACTCATTCAATTTTTACAGGACGATTCACCTTTTTGTGCCCAGAAGCTGCCAGATAAACCGGCCAAGAAGACCCGGACCAAGAGCAAGGCTATCAAAAAGCCTGCCAAGAAGAAGACCAAAACCGCCGAGTTATTTAACTTGGATGATAATGATGATGATGACTCGGAGGTAGAACTTGACTCCCTTGGCTCGTTTTTTGTACATCTTATTGACAGTGACCATTATGAGGATGATGCGGAGGCCAGGCATGAAGATGATGAAGAGGTAATTACTCTTTCCTCTGGCTCAGAACCTCTGCCAACAGATAAAACCTGACAAGTGAGCCGGAAAGTAAGATTTTCTCACCCTTTAGCTTACTTGGATCCCAACTTTATTTTGAAGAAACTGCAACATGAAGCTCGTCGCACAACCCGGAATAGTTGTTGTGGAGTTTTATCCTCCGGTTTACCAAACACCCCAGCACCTCGCAAACGTTGACCGAAGGTTTTAACTATTTCTAACTTAGCTTATCTCAAGACGGGTCTTTTCCGACAACCTCTTAACCCGTCCGATTCAAGCTATCAGGGAACATCTCATTCCTCCTCCGGCGACTCAACATGGACTCAAATCCCAGCCTTCAAGACTGTGCCTGGGTAAGGGTGTATTCCATCATTCAAAACTTCATGCCTGACTGATATACTGACATCTTTGTATTTCTCATTTCCAGTGGCATGGCCAAGCCTAGCAAGAAGGCAAAATTGAACAGGCCGGGTGAAGATTCCAACCCTTCTGAGCCGGAAAAGCAAATGCCAGAGGCCTCTCATCCAACTGCTGAGGCTACCATTGATGAGCCGCCACCAGAAGATCACAACGTTACCATAGATCATATGGACGTTGAACCGGTCATCCCTAAGCCGCCAAGTCCCATCAAACCCATTGAAGAGAAAACTGACGATGTCGTCATCACCGGGCTTGGTTATACAGCGTTGGGTAATCCTACTGCCTTATCCAAGCACAACGCCAAGGAAGAATTTTCTGCTGCTGATAAAGGCAAGTGGAAGGTAAACTTGGAGAGCTACGCCTAGTTCAGCTCCCAAGAGATCCACTCTGGTTATTTAAACCGTTTGTATACCAGCCGTGATTTTGAAGCCGTCTTGGTCAACTTGATGAAAGAGTGCTATGAGGTAATCCAACAAAATTCTCCTCATAACTACATCTCTATCATCCGCCAAGTCTATAGAATATGACAGAATTGAATATGTTGTAGACTTTCAAATAGTCATAACTACATGAACATCATCGCCAGTAGCCCCCAAGGGCCGGCTTAAACTATCAAATTAAGCCGGGACTTTAATTAGCAGTAATCAACTTTGCATCTGTAGCCCCAAGGGCCGAGCTAATCAGTGTGAATAAACCGGGACTTATGACCATTGCTGGAACCAATATCCAATATGTAGCCTTTATAAACCGGATCATATCATTTTGCCCGGGTCATCAGATGAATTTGTCTTGAAAAGAGCAATAGGCATTAGCCCCCAAGTGCCAAGGAAAATACTTGTATTGTGCTTGGGACTTCGAAAAAATAATCATAATCATAATACCTTCCAAGTTTGTTCATGTCACAGGCTGAACTAACTGAGAAGGACTCACAGATCAATGACCTGAGGGCCAATATTAAAACTCAGCAATCTGAGACATCCAAGGCCAAGTCAGAACTGAAGACTGCATTGGAAAACATTGAGCAGTTAAAACAGGGCTTCATTGTTGATAAAACCGGCTGGAAAGCCGAGAAAAAAACTCTACTAAAGAGAGCAGTGGATGCCGAGGCAGCTCTTAAACCGGTGACTGATGAGTTGTCCGGTTTAAAGCATTAGATCAACAGCATGACATCAGCCATCTTCGATAAGAAATAAAAATGACTCCTTTACACCACCAGGCATATCATAATCATCTGCCGGGTTAGTAATAACTTTACTAATACAGGCTCCCGGAGCGTCAAGTTGGGCTTAGACATGCGCATCAAGCTGAAGGCTGTCTACACTCTAGTAGAAAAACTATACACTGGTGCTCAACGGACCATTGCTGCTGCTATGCATAAAAAACATCCGCCCACCCTTATCAAGGATACATTGGAGAAGTTATCAGTGCTGCCCCAAAGAATTGACGATTTAAATCAAGCATCTGCCAGAGCCGGCGCCTTGACTGCTTTAAGCCAGGCAAAGGCGTGGCAAGCCGATCTTGATCCAGAAGACTTGGCCAATGGTTGCCCAAGTGTTAAAGAAGACGGGTCTATCTTCAGCGCTGATGACTTTGTAGAAATAGCACGAGCAATGCGTCTGTTAGCAAGCAAACTGGCTGAGGAGACCAATCTATCCCAATACCAGGAGGCTTATGATGCCAAGAATAAGAAGATAAAGGCGCCACTTCATCAAGAGGTGGATCTCATACCATCGATGCGTAAGCACACCTTCGCTCCTGACATTGATCCATCCAACCTTATTGATGATGAGGCTGTGTTTAGAGCTTTGACCAGTATTAAATGGTCTACGCCTGACTTCCAGCCAATGGATAATCAAGGAGCTATAGAAGAAGAAGCGCAGGATGATCCAGAGGCTTCAACCTGCCAAGACTCATGAGCTGGCTTACCAGTCATAGCATTTTGATGCTATGTCCCAAAAAACAATTATCCTTTTGGGCCGTCAGATGCCTTGTAATAGGCTAGTTAAACAATTCTGATCTGTCACACCATCGTGCGTGTTTGTTTGCATAACACTGCCGATCCATTATTTGAAGATCCACCACTTATGCTTTAGAATATTATCAATTATGCATGGCAGATTTATCATTTTTCCTGCACATAAACAGATAACAAGTGCCCTGGCGGTTTACCCCAAGGCGGGTCATAATACCCGATATAAAACCACTGATGACTAAATAGTCCATAACCAGGGCCGGTTTATCAAATCCACATGTAACAAATGAAATATCATACCTGCGATATTTGTTCGTACTGCCGGCTTATCATGCATCCTGAAGTAAGGGTAATCAGCCCAAAGACAGAGCACAACGGCCTGTTCAATTTATTCATACCGTCGGCTTATCACGTCATATGCGTCAAGGGGTAACATCCCAAAGCTTAGAGTGAGAACTCCAAAGCACGAAATCATCATATACTAGCGACTTGAACGTCCAAAGCCAGTCCGGGTTAACAAAACTCCGGATAGATTCATATATGAACCGTAAGGCAACATGGCTCTAATCAGTTTTCAACCATATATCAATATGGCCCAAAAAGATGAACCTAAAAAAATGTTCAAACCAAACATAGATAAGAAAAAACAAAAACGAGGCATTCATAGGCTGCCAAGCCCTCATGTCAAGCGTTATTCAAGAGCCATGCAGCCACTGAGTTATACCTTAATTCAAACCTTGTAAGACGGACCTCACATGACCAATCACCGTTTTAACTTCGACAAATTCAGGGTCTTTACAAAGATTGATTTGCCAAGAGTACGACGAGTCATTCCAGGATTACCTGGTTAGAGTGGCAGGCAAACAAAGGCAGGATAACCTGGATTTTTTGGTGAATACACCGGGCGTCCAAACCTATTACAAGGGTCAACAAAGCTCTGTTCATTAACAAAGAACCCCAAGTAATATTTCATTCCAGGCTTTAAGCCTGATCAGTAGGGTAGTCATAGCTATGCTCAATGAGCAGGAAGCCCCCAAGTATTTTGTAATCATGGCTTACAAGCCGGATCAAGAGGGTAATCATAGCTATGCTCAATAAGCAGGAAGCCCCCAAGTGATCGTATGAAGTGACAATAAAGACTCATATTCTTAGAAATGAAACGACAGAGGCCCTGAATTATCAGGGATGCCGACTTTATTATATTCATCATAATATATACATTGTTAAAAATATGTACATCACAAGAGTCGGTGACTCAGGTGTAATAAGGCCGAAGATGAGCAATATTCCACGGCCGATGGGTCTCCTCCTCAGATTTGCGCGAGTCTTTGTGCTCTCAAACATCAATGAGGTAGTATGATCCGTTGTTCAGATTTTTGCTGACCACAAAAGGCCCTTCCCAAGGCAGGGATAGCTTGTGCATATCAAATTGATCCTGGATAAGCCGGAGCACCAAATCTCCTTGAAAGGTTCTGGTTTTAACCCGACGGCTGTGATAACGATGCAGATCTTGATGGTAAATCACCGAACGAGCCGCCGCATGGTCACGCTCCTCATCCAACAAGTCAAGATCATCCTGATGTGCTATTTCATTATCAGCTTCAACATAAGCCGCCACACGGGCCGAATCATGACGGATGTCAGTAGGGAGAACCACCTCTGCTCCGTAAACCATGAAGAAAGGCGTGTAACCCGTAGACCTGTTGGGGGTAGTATTGATGCTCCATAACACTGAGGGTTACTCCTCCACCCAACAACTCGACGTCCTCTACAAAGGGACCATAAGTCGTGGCTTGATGCCTCTCAAAATTTCTTGATTGGTTCTTTCAGCCTGGCCATTGGAGTGGGGGTGAGCCACTGGTGACACATCAAGTCGAATATGTTCACGTTGACAAAATTCTTTCATAGCACCCTTGGACAGATTAGTGCCATTATCATTCATAATACTGTGGAGATAACCAAAATGGAAAATCACCTTTTTGATGAATTGAACCGTTGTTACCGTGTCACACTTACTGACCGGTTCTGCTTCGACCCACTTTGTGAATTTGTCAACCGCCACCAAAAGGTGGGTCTTTTTATCCTTGGATCTTTTGAAAGGTCCAAGCATATCAAGCCCCCAGACTGCAAACGGCCAGTGATTGGAATCAACCTCAATTCTTGAGCCGGCACATGAGCTCGTCTTGAAAATTTCTGACAACCCTCACATTACTGACCAGATCTTCCGCATCAGCATGAGCCGTCAGCCAATAAAACCCATGACGAAAATCCTTGGCCACGAGAGATTTAGAGCCGGCATGATGACCACAATCTCCTTCATGAATCTCTCGTGGAATCTCATGGCCCTCCTCAGGAGAAACACAACGTTGAAACACCCCTGTGACACTGCAGCGGTGCAACTCTCCATTGACAATAGTCGTTGACTTAGACCGCGGGGTTATCTGCCTGGCCAAAGTTTCATCTTCAGGTAACTCGCCCAGGTCATAAAAGCCAAATATGGAACTGTCCAGTCGGGAATAGCATGAAGAGCCGCCACCAGTTGTGCCTCCAGGTCAGGAATAGCAAGATCTTCCTCTGTAGGCAATTTGACTGAAGGGTTATGTGGAATACCAAGGAAAAGTTAGGTGGCACGGGCTTACGCTGGGACCCTAACCGGCTCAAAGCATCATCCGCCTCATTTTTCCTGCGATCAACATGTTCCACTTGATAACCTTTGAAATGACCAGCAATAGCATCAACCTCGCGGTGGTAAGCCGCCATGAGTGGGTCCTTAGAATCCCAAGTGCCTGAAACTTTCTGAGCCACCAAATCTGAGTCACCAAAACACCTCACCCGACTTAGATTCATCTCCTTAGCCATTCGAAGACCATGGAGTAAGGCTTCATACTCAGCTGCATTGTTAGTACAAGGGAACATCAACCTTAAAACATAACAAAATTTATCGCCTCGTGGGGAAGTTAAAATAACTCCAGCCCCCGAGCTTTCCAACTGCCTGGATCCATCAAAGTGAATAGTCCAATATGTGCTATCTGGCTTCTCCTCAGGCATCTGCAGCTCTGTCCAATCATTGATCAAATCCACAAGTGCTTGAGACTTGATGGATGTGCGAGGCATATATTTCAAACCATGGGGTCCAAGCTCAATGGCCCACTTGGCTACCCGACCTGTGGCTTCTCTATTTTGAATAATATCCCCTAAAGGAGCAGAACTAACCACAGTGATGGGATGACCCAGAAAATATTGCTTGAGCTTTCGACTAGCCATGAACACCCCATATACCAGCTTCTGCCAATGCGGATACCTCTGCTTGAACTCAATGAGCACTTCACTGATGTAATAAACCGGTCGCTGAACCGGATATTCCTTGCCAGATTCCTTTCTTTCCACAACAATCGCCATGCCGACAACCCGACTATTAGCAGCCATGTATAACAATAAGGGCTCCTTATCAATAGGAGCAGGAAGGATCAGCGGCCAGCTAATTGTTTCTTCAAGGCTTCAAATGCCTGATCAACAGCATCACTCCAGACAAAGTGATCTGTTTTCTTCATCATCTGGTATAGAGGGATAGCTTTTTGTCCCAACTGGCTTATGAACCGGCTTAAGGCCGCAATACGACCTGCCAGACACTGAACATCATTGATACATGATGGTTTAGCCAAGGAAGTAATAGCCTTGATCTTTTCTGAGTTAGCCTCAATGCCTCTTTCAGAAACCAGAAAACCCAAGAGCTTGCCTGCTGGTACACCAAAGACACATTTGGCCGGGTTAAGCATCATCTTGTAAACCCGGAGAGTGTCAAAGGTCTCTTTCAAATCATCTATCAAGGTCTCCTTCTTCCTTGACTTCACCACAATATCATCCACATAAGCATGCACATTGCGCCCAATCTGATCATGAGGACAATTTTGCACACACTGCTGGTAAGTCACCTGGGCACTCTTAAGCCCAAAAGGCATAGATGCAGAGCAGAAGGCTCCGAAAGGAGTGATGAAAGCTGTCTTCTCCTGGTCCTTAATTGCCATCTTGATTTGATGATACCCAGAACAAGCATCCAAAAAACTCAAATGCTCACAAGCCGCCGTAGCATCAATAATCTGATCAATACGAGGGATAGCAAAAGGATCAGCCGGACAAGCCTTATTAAGGTCTGTGTAGTCCATGCACATGCGCCAAGTGCCATTCTTCTTCAGTACTAGCACCGGGTTAGCCAACCATTCAGGATGAAAAACTTCAACAATAAACCCTGCTGCCAAAATCCGGGCCACTTCTTCACCAATGGCCTTACGTCTTTCTTCATTGAAGCGACGGAGGAATTGCTTGACCGGTTTAAACTTTGGATCAATATTAAGAGTGTGCGCGGGGAGTTCCCTCGGTACACCTGGCATGTCTGAAGGCTTCCATGCAAAGATGTACCGGTTCTCACGGATGAACTCGATGAGCGTGCTTTCCTATTTTGAATCCAAATTAGAACTGATACTGAACTGCTTGGATGAGTCGCCCGGAACAAAATCAACCATCTTAGTGTCATTTGCCGACTTAAACTTCAACAAGGGGTCATGCTCTATGGTTGGCTTCTTCAAACGTGTCATATCCACCGGGTCAACATTATCTTTATAAAATTTCAACTCCATAGTGGCATAGACAGACTCAGCATAAGCGGCATCACCTTCTTCACATTCCAAGGCTATCTTCCTGTTGCCATGCATAGTGATGGTGCCCTTGTAACCCGGCATCTTGATCTCCAAATAAACATAACAAGGCCTCGCCATAAACTTGGCATAAGCCGGCCGCCCAAACTAAGCGTGATAAGGGCTCTTAATCTTGACCACCTCAAAGGTCAATGTCTCACTCTGGAATCATGATCATCACAAAAGGCCACTTCCAAAGCTATCTTGCCCACTGGATATGCCGACTTACCAGGTACTCCCTCCGTCCGGAAATACTTGTCTTCAAAATGAATAATAGGCGATGTATCTAGATGTATTTTAGTTTTAGATACATCCCTTTTTGTCCATTTTGATGACAAGTATTTTCGGACGGAGGGAGTACCACACCATGAAAAACAGTGTTAGACGGCTTAAGATCCTTGGCAGTCAAACTCATATGACGAAAAGTTTCGTAGTAAAGGATATTGATGCTGCTGCCTCCATCCATGAGCATCTTAGTGAACCTGTGCCCTCCAACCTGAGGTGCAACATCATGGTGAAATACTTAGCACATGCAGCCCCAGTTTCTGCTTAAGGGGGAGAAAACGACAATTCTTCTCCAACATCAGGACTGCTGAACAGGCATTGATACTGTCCGATGAGTGTATGACAGCTGAAATTCGGCGCACTCAATTGGTTGTTGACTCGCCCTCACCTTGGACGCAAGAATCCAAATCCAGAATCGACATAGGATGCTTGCACGTGTCTTTAAAGTTTTGGATAAACCGGGCTTTCAACTCTGCCCATGACCTAAATGGAGTTAACGGGCAGTCCCTTCAACCAATTACGAGCTGACCCATCGAACATCATGGTGAAATACTTAGCACATGCAGCATCGCTAACATCCAACATCTCCATAGCCATCTCATAGCTTTTGATCCAAGCCTCCGGGGGTTGATCCGCCGTGTAATTAGGCACCTTTCGAGGGCCCTTGAAATCCTTGGGTAGACGCTCGTTGCGTAGAGCCGGCACTAAACATGGCATGCCCAGGGTCCTCGAGGTCACCCCTGCTTCCACAGATGCTGATGGATAAACCAGAGATTGCTGTTGAGCCGCTAGCTGTGCCGCCAGCTTCGCCTCTCGACGTGCCCTGCCCTGATCAACCAAAGCATGGGCATTGTTACCGCCGCGTGCCGGGTCATGCCCACGAGGATGGTTACGGTGTTGCTCACTGCTTGAAACTGTTGGCGAATCAATGTGCCTGCTATAACACCGACTTGGTCGAGGGGTTGAATGAATCCGCTCGCTACTATAAGAATAAGCCGCCTGTTGAGCCACATCTATCTGGAGAAGCTCCCTGGCCTTCCGTGTCTCTATCGCCGTTGGAGACCCGCCTTCAACTGGGAGAGCCGCCAATCATGTCGCCACAACAATCATGTTCTCCAAAGAGTTAGAATAATGACCCGGTGGCGCCGGAACATGCCGAGGCGGAGTCATATCCAATCGGGGCGGATCCACAGCACGCGGCTGAACCGAAGCTCTAGTCACGGGCGCCTCAACCGCTCGGTTTACCACAGGCGGGTCACTGGTCCCTGCCCCAGGCGTGTCGAAGAGGTTTCTTGCATCATAAACCGGAGGCAAATGACTCTGGTGTCTCCTTCTCTTGATAGCATTCGAAGCATTTTGATCCAACGTAAGCCGAAAAGACTCTGCCTAAATCCGTTGCGCTTGAGCGTCCAAAGCAGCCCGCTCCGTAGCCATCCTAGTGTTCTCATCCGCCAGTTCCTCCTTGGCTTGAGCTATGTCATCTCGCAGCTTCGCCACATCAACCTTATGTTGTTCCTGAGTGTCCGGGGTCACCTCCACCCCCATTAAAGTTGCCAAAGCCTCCAACAACTCTGTGAGAACTTGAGCCGGCGGGCGCGCAGAGCCGCTAGTACTAGCCGCCGCCGCAGCCGTTGAGCTAGAGGTCATAGTTGTGGCGGTTGTTGAGCCAAGCGTCGGCTGTGTACCGGCCATGAAGATTGCTACCCTGTTCGGCAGCTCATAGGGGTCCGAAATACTGTCGCCGTCGGAACAGCCCCCAAGCCGGCCGTCTTGCAGTTGATACATTGAAGTGGTCTCGCCGGTTGACGAGTCACCATCAAAGTAGATGGCCGTCTCACCACCAGACACAGATCCTTCCTTAAACTCCGCCCCATGGATGAAACCAACAAAGGCACGTTTCATGGCGGGTTGAACCCGGGCGGGTCGTGCACGCTGAGCCGTCTCGATGATGTCGGTGCAGGTGTCCGGCTCAGGGCCCGGTTCGCCGATCTTGCCGATGAAGACGTGGATTCCGCCGAAGGGGACCCGGTACCCGTACTCAATTGAGCCGGCATCGGGGCCCCATCCTGCATCGTCGATGTAGAGCTTGCCGCAACGACTCTTGGTCATCCGGCCCACAGTGTATCCCTGGATCGCTTCGAAGCTGCCCTTTAAGAACTCGAAACCACCGTACGCTGGCCCTATAGTGGGTGCCAACTGTCGTGGAATTGACATGACAGATGTCCTAGAAGAAGGACTTAGTCGTGGAGCCATCATAACTAGGTTAGCTTACAGGGGTTAATCGGGACAAAGGACACAGAGAGTTTATACTGGTTTGGCCCCTTGCAGTGAAGGTAAAGGCCTAATCCAGTTTGGGGATGTATTGCTTGGGTTTCAATTACCAGGGAGCAAATACGCTTGACCAAGTTCTCGATCTCTTGTTTCCTTCCCTTAACCCGCCGCCGGGTCGTCCCTTTATATACATAGGTTGACCCTTGGTGGCTTACAGAGTCTCGGCCGGCTAATATACAATGTGTCCGGCTCGGTGACTAACTATTCTTGCCTTACAATACAAGTTATACATGTGGAGGTTCATTCCCTTGGGCCTCAAGCCGCCTCTGGGGTCTTGGGCTGTCAATGGGCATGTATGAGACGCCATCTTCATTGATAAGTCGCCAGTAGTATGACTTGGCCCCACCTGGGTGGTTCATACCCAGTAGTTATATCCCCAACAAGTAGAGTAGAGATAGAGATAGAGACTACTACTACCAATGTGTTGGCCGATACGTTGCAATGGATCCAAAGTAGTAGAATAATACTTGTTCACGGGCTTGAAATATAAACACTCTAGTTTTGATATACATATATCAGCAAAAATAAATCATGCTTTACTCAAAATATATTCCTAGGGCTGTTTTGATGAGGTGAGGGACGGGTGTGGCTGGTTTGAAGATAACAGGTTTAAAAAAATTGGAGCTGTTTTTTTACATTTTGTAGCGTGGCACGACATCCGGTGCACCTAAGCGTCTGAAAAAAAATTGAGTTTGGGTCGGTGGCACACCCTGCGGCAAGATGCCCATGTGGGCTTCTTCTATAACCAGCAAGATTCTTGTGCATTGCAGGGAACATCAAGATGCATTTTTTTTACAAAACACCTGTTGTGATTGACCCTTGCAGGAGTAATCTCATGTGTTAAAACTAATGATATCTCGAGAATTTTATCGAAAAAATGGTATCTTTGGAACAAGTTTTCTCTACTTTTGCTCCTTGCAGTGAGCAGTATGCAATGCATGTGTCAGTAGACATGACAGCTTGTCCATGGAAGTTGAACCACGACGACCATCACGTTTCTTGTTTCTACCACTGCCACACACAATTCCCACGACGCCGCTCCAACCCACGGCACGACGTCCCCCGACATGCGCCTCATCCCTCTTGGCCCCGCTGCTCCTCTGCCTTTGTGTGCATGACATGCGGGCCAGCTGAACTGTGGCAACCGTCAACTTTCTACCACAGCCACACCCGATTGGACGCGGCTTGCCTGCTTCGCTCCTGTGCTCTGATAGGTACTCCCGCACCATCGAATTTTCATCCAGCGTCTGTGACACATTTCGTCCCGGGCATTAATCCTCAGCTGGAGTACTTCTGTACTATAGGTAGTACCCGCCGGTGTGGCCATCTATGCCTCGTAACGCCCCGACGCCCAGCTGTGGCACCCTCGCCCCAGGCACGCCACCACCGGCCGGTTCATCTCGAACAAGTGAGTCGCGAACCACGCCACCACCAAGAGAATGACATGTGGGCCAGCCGCATTTAAGGTCCACATGTCATTGACTCATAGGCCGGTGCACTAAGCCACTGAAGCTTGGTCCCGTGGGCCCCGAGAGGGAAATATAACTCCTGCGGTAGGCCTTGTGGTGCTCCCGCAGTACGAGCTCGTGCCAAACCCGGAATTTGTTTCTTACTACTACCAATCTGCCGGCCCGCGCGTTGCAATGATCCAAAGTATATCTATTTAGTGGAGTGCACTCTATCCACATTATCTTTTTATTTTTGTCTAACCTTTCGTAGCCATGCAACCAAGCCACATAAGCGTCATGGGTGCCCCCACATCATATTATTCATACTATGTTGACTGAAAAAAAGATAAATCACCCAAAACAAGATCTTCCCGTTTTTTGTTCCTACGATGCTGTGCCGTGCACGTACCTAGTTGGCTAGTTGTATAGTGGTAGTACTAGTTGTAGTACAAACTTCGTACTAGTAGGAGTAGTACTACAGAATGCTCCTACTCTATCAACGAGCCCCATCTGACACCAAATTTATTGGCTTCCGTGCTACAACTAGATCTTCCCCTCGTTTCTGTTTTCCAACGCGGCGGGCAGGGTGCGGTTTGCCAATAGTCGGTTTGCTCAACGGCGGTCCCACATGAAAGTGAAAATGCTAGGCAACACGCCTTCCCTAGCTATGTGGCGTGCCGGACGGGCCGTGGAGTACTCCCGATTCCCGGGTGTGTGGGGGTGCAATGCGAACGCGGCATGCCTTTTCCTTTTACTAGCAATGTGCCCGTGCGTTGCGACGGATCCAAAGTAGTAGAATAGTAGTACTTGTTCACAAATTTGAAAGAAATCACTCTTGTTTTGATATACATATATACCACTAAAAATATATTACTTTTCACTCAAAATATATTTCTCAGGCTGTTTTGATGAGGTGAGGGAGGGATGTGGTTGCTTTCAAGATAATAAGGGGTTTTCTGCAAATTGGAGCAGAGAAGTGGGCTATTGTTGCAAAAATGCCACAACTTACCTCACATCCGTTAGATGCAGATCTAATGGTCAGAAACAATGGATGGCAGACACACCACCATCACCAACTGAGTCTTTTACAGGAGTATGAGTAGAGAAACATGTATAAATTGTAACATTTGGTTCTGCTCCTTGGCATGATCGATAGATAGAAATAACGATTGGAAACGCTAGGGCGGGGCTATTTCCACCAGATAAGCAGGGTACATAGTAGCTAGGTTGGCGCATCGTCAATTTGGTCATAATGCGGTCCGACATGTTCTAGTGTTTCTAGCAAGATGCCCGTGCGTTGCACAAAGTTCATGGAAAAGGTAAGCATAACTTATAAATTGACGAATGGAGTACTAGTTACACTGATGCATATAATTAAGCAAAGGGATCGCACATGTCATTATTGATTGGAACGAAAATGCAATAGCATAATAAGAATTAAGGCCACGATGATGCGATCGCAGTGGTGGTTACAGGAGGCCAGAAGAAAGATGCATCCATCAATGTACGACCTCCTCCTCCTCAACTTAGTGCGACGGGCCACCGACCGGCGACTAAGGAGCGGTGGATTTTGTGGTGAGGTCAAGGTGCTTCTCAGCAAAGGCATCCAAGGCTTCCAGCCGGTTGAGGAAGGCCAACGTCGTAGCGTCCTCACTGGCCTTGTAGATACCTATGTACACGATTTGCTCGTACACGTGGATGTGTAGGTCGACGAATTCTTGTAGGGCGAGGCGCCTCGCGGCGAGCGCGACCTCCAGGTGGACATTCTTCATGGTGTCGGCGGGCAGTTGCAGGGCCACCAGTGCTTGAAAGAGGTTCCGGCCATGGAGACATATTAGGGTGGCAGGCAATGAGGAGCCCGGACGCGCGGGCTGGCACTTCAAAAAAAATACACTTCCATGATGATACGTGTTGGTCACAGTAGGTCACGTTTTCTATCATGCATGTACATCCATGACGATTTTATGACAGAATCAAGATAGTCATACCTGTGCTGTCATAGAAGTGTTCCATGGCATTACCAAAATTATCATCACGGAAGTGTCCACTTCCATGACGATAAATCGCGCGTTATAGCAGTGCTTTCGTCAAGGGTGACCGACACGTGTGATGACCCACAAGTATAGGGGATCTATCGTAGTCCTTTCGATAAGTAAGAGTGTCGAACCCAACGAGGAGCAGAAGGAAATGATAAGCGGTTTTCGAAGAAGGTTTTCTCTGCAAGCACTGAAATAGTAGGTGATAGATAGTTTTGTGATAAGATAAATAGTAACGAGCAAAAGGTAAATAAAGTAAATAAGGTGCAGCAAGGTGGCCCAATCCTTTATGTAGCAAAGGATAAGCCTGGACAAATTCTAATAATGAAGAAGGAGCTCCCGAGGACACATTGGGAATTATCGTCAAGCTAGTTTTCATCACGTTCGTAAGATTCGCGTTCGATACTTTGATAATTTGATATGTGGGTGGACCGACACGTGGATGCTGTCCTAACTTGGACAAGCATCCCACTTATGATTAACCCCTATTGCAACCATCCGCAACTACAAAAAGGAGTATTAAGGTAAACCTAACCACAACATTAAACATATGGATCCATATCAGCCCCTAAAGAAGCAACGAATAAACTAGGGTTTAAGCTTACATCACTCTAGCAACCCATCATCTACTTATTACTTCCCTATGCCTTCCTCTAGGCCCAAATAATGGTGAAGTGTCATGTAGTCGACGTTCACATAACACCACTAGAGGAAAGACAACATACATCTCATTAAAATATCGAACGAATACCAAATTCACATGACTACTAATAGCAAGACTTCACCCATGTCCTCAGGAACAAACGTAAATACTCACAAAGAATATTCATGTTCATAATCAGAGGAGTAATAATATGCATGAAGGATCTGAACATATGATCTTCCACCAAATAAACCAACTAGCATCAACTACAAGGAGTAATCAACACTACTAGTAACCCACAGGTACCAATTTGTGGTTTTGATACAAGATTGGATACAAGAGATGAACTAGGGTTTCGAGAGGAGATGGTGCTGGTGAAGATGTTGATGGAGATTGACCCCCTCTCGATGAGAGGATCGTTGGTGATGATGTTGGTGATGATTTCTTCCTCCTGGAGGGAAGTGTCCCCGGCAGAACAGCTCCGCCAGAGCCCTAGATTGATTCCGCCAAGGTTCCGCCTCGTGGCGGTGGAGTTTCGTCCCGTAAGCTTGCCCACGATTTTTTCCAGGGTAAAAGTGATGATATAGCAGAAGATGGTCATCGGAGGCACACCAGGGGGCCCAGGAGATAGGGGGCGCGCCCTATAGGGGGGGGCCCCGTCTTCTGGACAGGGTGTGGGCCCCCTGGCCTATTTCTTTAGCTCATAAATTCTTATAAATTCAAAAAAGTTGTTTCGTGGAGTTTCAGGACTTTTGGAGTTGTGCAGAATAGGTTTCCAACGTTTGCTCCTTTTCCAGCCAGAATTCCAGCTGCCGGCATTCCCCCTCTTCATGGTAAACCTTGTAAAATAAGAGAGAATAGCCATAAGTATTCATATATAACGTGTAATAATAGCCCATAATGCAATAAATATTGATATAAAAGCATGATGAAAAATGGACGTATCAACTCCCGCAAGCTTAGACCTCGCTTGTCCTCAAGCGGAAACCAAAATCGAAAAATATGTCCACATGTTTAGAGACAGAGGTGTCGATAAAAATAAAATACGGACATGAGGGCATCATGATCATTCTAATAACAACAACATATATAGATTTTGTCATATGATTTCCTATGATCAAGTAATAAGCAATTCACAATGTCAAGTATGGTTCAAAAACTTCATTGGGAACTAACAAACTATAATCTCAATCATTTATGCAATTGCAAATTATCGTAACATCGTAAAGAATCAATGATAGAGCTTTTCAGCAAGCTCACATACTCAACTATCTCGTAGTCTCCTATAATTGTTAACACTCACGCTATACTTGTGGTTATAGAGTTTCAGCCGGACACTGAGAAAGATAGGGGCATATTGTGTTGCCTCCCAACTTATTCACCTTTAGGTGATGTCAACAATAATAGCCTATGCCAACTTACATCCAATTGGATATATGTATCATGATCTTTCAAACACGAGGGGCTTGCCAAAGGATAAAAATAAAAAGGGAAAGGTGAGCATCGCCTTGACTCAAGCAGAAAGTAAAACATAAAGTAAAAGATAGGCCCTTCGCAGAGGGAAGCAGAGGTTGTCATGCGTGTTTAGGGTTGATGCATAAAGTTTTAGTGCAAAAGAACATCACTTTATATTTCCCCTTGTATGTGGACCTTTATTATGCAGTCCATCGCTTTTATTACTTCCACAACAAGTTCGTACAAAGTTTATTTTCTCTGCACTAATAAGTCATACATATTTAGAGAGCAATTTTTATTGCTTGCACCGATGACAACTTACTTGAAGGATCTTATTCAATCCATAGGTAGGTATGGTGGACTCTCATGGAAAAAATGGGTTTAAGGATATTTGGAAGCACAAGTAGTATTTCTACTTGGTGTAGGGAATTTGGCTAGCATGAGGGGAAAAAGGCAAGCTCAACATGTTCGGAAGGTTAATGACAATATACTTTAACTGAGATGTCGGAAAACATAAACCATTACGTTGTCTTCCTTGTCCAACATCAACTCTTTTAGCATGTCATACTTAATGTGTGCTTCACAATCATAATGAGCCCCTCTTTCCTTATCACTTCCTATTAATTGCAACGATGACCAAGGCTACGTTCATCAACTCTCAACAATTTTTATGCCTCATACTTTCTATATGTGAAGTTATTACTATCCATAAGATCAATATGAACTCTTTTGTTCTTTCTACTTTCTCAAGATCATAGAAACATAGCAAAGCCCTTGACTCAACACTAATCTTTATTATAGATAACACACGGACTCGCTTACATAAAAAGATCACAAAGCAAAACTCAAAACTACTTGATATCAAAACTTCAATCTACTAGATCAAGATATTACTAAAAGAATCGAAAAATAAAGCGGTAAAGATAAGAGTGTGATGGTGATACGATACCGGGGCACCTCCCCCAAGCTTGGCAGTTGCCAAGGGGAGTGCCCATACCCATGGGATTATTTCTTCGGAGGTGATGGAGTAGGAGTTGTTGATGATGTAGGCTTGTCGCACATCGAGCGTAATAGCTCCTCCAACTTGCGGATAATGCCCTTGGGCCCAGCAATTGATCCTTCAACAAAATATTCTCCTGTGTGAGATACTTGTTACGTATCTTGGGCTAACTCAATCATCTTGAAAGCTTCAATCTCTGTTGGAGTAAAAGGTTAGGTAAAGGTTGAGGATGTCTTCTTCTTTTCGCCACCGGAGCTTGAACCTCCATGGCCTTCTTGACCCCTTCATCATTGTTGATCTCTTCTGGTTCTTCTCTTTTCAACTCTATCTTCAATAGCCAAGCATCCTTGTCTTCGTTGTTGGAGGAGGGAGGACTCATGATGCTCTAAACCTGCAACAGAAACAACTCGAAACGAAAACAGAGGATATTTGCGTGATACAGTGGTCAAAACCTTCGGGAGTATATATAATGAATTTTTACCGACCAAAATACGTAACATACAAGAACACGGAGTCCGGGAGGCACACGATGTGCCCACAAGACAGGGGGCGCGCCCTACAGGGGGGGGGGCCCCTCCTCTCTCGTGGGAGCCTCGTGTCCCTTAAGGACTACTTCTTTCTTCCTAAAATTCTTAAATAATCCAAAACTGATAAAAATTGCCATTAGAGTTGTTTTGGAGTCGGTTTACTTACCGTACCACATACCTATGCCTTTTCGGAGTCCAGGAACGCTCGAAAGTGTCTCTTATGTATTCCTCGGGGTTATGGTTTCAATAATATTAGTTTCAACATTGATAGGATTACCTGAAATATAATGTTTAATTCTTTGACCGTTTACCACCCTCGGATTTGTGCCTTCGAATTTGTTGATTTTTATAGCGCCAGAATGATAGACCTGCTCGATAACGTAGGGACCATCCCATTTTGAGAGAAGTTTTCCTGCAAAAGTTCTTAAACGAGAGTTGAACAATAACACATAATCTCCTACATTAAACTCACGCTTTTGTATCCTCTTATCATGCCGCGATTTGACTTTTCTTTAAAAAGCTTGGCATTCTCATATGCTTGGGTTCTCCATTCATCAAGTGAGCTAATATCAAACAACCTCTTCTCACCGCAAGTTTGAAGTCATAATTGAGCTCTTTAATAGCCCAATATGCTTTATGTTCAAGTTCAAGAGGTAAATGACATGCTTTTCCATAAACCATCTTATATGGAGACATACCCATAGGATTTTTGTATGCAGTTCTATAGGCCCATAATGCATCATCAAGTTTTTTGGAGCAATTCTTTACGGATCTATTCACGGTCTTTTGCAAAATTAATTTGAGCTCTCTATTGCTCAACTCTACTTGACCACTAGGCTGCGGGTGATAAGGAGATGCGATTCTATGATTGACATCATACTTAGCAAGCATCTTCTGAAAGCACCATGAATAAAGTGTGAACCACCATCAGTCATAAGATATCTAGGGACTCCAAACATTGGAAAAATAACTTCTTTAAGCATTTTAATAGCAGTGTTATGATCATCACTACTAGTTGGAATAGCTTCTACCCACTTAGTAACCTAATCAACAGCAACTAAAATATGTGTATAACCATTGGAGGCAGGAAAAGG
Source organism: Aegilops bicornis (assembly GCA_021605145.1). NCBI lineage: Eukaryota > Viridiplantae > Streptophyta > Magnoliopsida > Poales > Poaceae > Aegilops > Aegilops bicornis. The sequence goes on along the minus strand of CM038673.1, from coordinate 394,399,871 downwards.
TCCCATATAATCAAAGCCCCAAACATCAAATGGTGCAATAACAAGAGAATAATTCATAGGCATTTCTTGACGTCTACTAATGTTACCTATTCTTTGACATTCATCACAAGATAAGACAAACTTACGAGCATCTTTAAAAAGAGTAGGCCAATAAAAACCAGATTGTATTACCTTGTGTGCAGTTCTATCTCCAGCGTGGTGTCCTCCATAGGATTCAAAGTGACACTTGCATAGGATTTGTTCCTGTTCATGCTCAGGCACACAACGTCTAATAATACCATCTACTCCTTCTTTATAAAGGTGTGGATCATCCCAGAAGTAATGTCTTAAATCATAAAAGAACTTTTCTTTTCTTTGGTATGTGAAACTAGGCGGTATATATTTAGCAACAATGTAATTAGCATAATCAGCATACCAAGGAGCAAAGACGAGAAGCATTGACAACCGCTAATTGTTCATCGGAAAACTATCATTAATAGGCGGTGGGTTATCAAGAACATTATCTAGCCTAGACAAGTTATGCCAGCAGGGGTTCTCAGCTCCCTTTCTATCAATAATATGCAAGTCAAATTCTTGGAGCAAGAGGACCCATCTAATGAGTCTAGGCTTAGCATCTTTCTTTTCCATAAGATATTTAATAGCATCATGATCAGTGTGAATAGTATCTTTGGAATCAACAATATAAGGTCTAAACTTATCACATGCAAACACAATTGCTAAGAACTCCTTTTCAGTAGTAGCATAATTTCTCTGCGCAGTATCAAGAGTCTTACTAGCATACTGGATAACATTCAATTTCTTATCGACTCTTTGCCCTAAAACAGCACCTACAACATAATCACTAGCATCACACATAATTTCAAAAGGTAAATTCCAATCGGTGGCTGAACAATAGGTGCGATGACCAAAGCTTTCTTAAGTGTTTGAATGCTTCTACACAATCATCATCAAAGACAAAAGGAATATCTTTTTGCAATAAATTAGTCAGAGGCCTAGAGATTTTAGAAAAGTCCTTAATGAACCTCCTATAAAAGCCGGCATGACCAAGGAAACTTCTTATACCTTTTATGTCCTTGGGACATGGCATCTTTTCAATAGCATCAACTTTGGCTTTATCAACTTCAATACCTCTCTCGGAGATCTTGTGCCCCAAAACAATGCCTTCATTAACCATAAAGTAACACTTTTCCCAATTTAGGACGAGACTAGTGTCTTCGCATCTCTGCAAAACTCGATTAAGGTTGCTGAAACAATCATCAAAAGAGGATCCATAGACGGAGAAGTCATCCATGAATACCTCACAAATCTTTTCACAAAAATCAGAGAATATAGCCATCATGCATCTTTGAAAGGTAGCAGGTGCATTACATAAACCAAAAGGCATACGTCTATAAGCGGAAGTACCAAAAGGGCAAGTAAAAGTAGTTTTAGATTGATCCTTTCTTGACACGGTATTTGAGAGAAGCGAATAACCATCTAGAAAGCAAAAATGTGTTTGTTTGGATAGCCTTTCTAGCATTTGATCAGTAAAAGGTAAGGGGTAATGATCTTTCTTAGTAGCTTTATTTAACTTATGAAAATCAATTACCATCTTATAACCTGTAATAATTCTTTGCGGGATCAATTCATCTTTATCATTAGGAACAACGGTAATACCTCCCTTTTTAGGGACACAATGGACAGGGATTACCCATTCACTATCAGCAACGGGATAAATAATACCTGCCTCAAGGAGCTTTAGTATCTCCTTTCTTACCACTTCCTTCATCTTGGGATTTAATCGCCTTTGAGGATCTCTAACTAGTTTGGCATCTTTCTCCACTGAAATTTTGTGTTGACATAACGTGGGACTAATGCGCTTAAGATCATCTAGAGTATATCCAATAGCAGCTCGGTGCTTCTTCAGAGTTTTCAATAATCTTTCTTCTTCTTTCTCTGAAAGGTTAGCACTAATAATAACATGATATATTTCTTTTTCATCAAGATAAGCATACTTAAGATTATCAGGTAAAGGTTTGAGTTCAAACACGGGATCACCCTTGGGTGGAGGGGATCCCAAGAATTTCAACGGGAAGGTTATGTTTCAGCATAGGTTCCTGTTTAAGGAACACTTCATCTCTTTCTTCCCTTTCCTTCATAAACATATCGTTTTCATGATCTAGCAAATATTGTTCTAATGGATCAGTCAGAGGAACAACAATGGAAGCAAGACTAATTAATTCATCCTTACTAGGTAATTCCTCTTCACGGTGTTGTCTACGAAAATTAGAGAAGTTGAACTCATGAGACATATCACCTAGACCAATAGTAACAACATCCTTTTTGCAACCTATCTTAGCATTAACGGTGTTCAGGAAGGGTCTACCAAATATAATGGGACAAAAACTATCTTGTGGGGAGCCAAGAACAAGAAAATCAGCAGGATATTTAGTTTTCCCACACAAGACTTAAACATCTCTAACAATTCCCATTGGTGAAATAGTATCTCTATTGGCAAGCTTAATAGTAACATCAATGTCTTCTAATTCAACAGGTGCAATATCATGCATAATTTCTTTGTATAAGTCAATAGGTATTGCACTAGCACTAGCACCCATATCATATAAGCCATGATAACAATGATCTCCTATTTTAACAGAAATAACAGGCATGCCTAGCACAGGTCTATGTTTATCTTTAGCACAAGGTTTGGCAATTCTAGCAGTTTCATCACAGAAATAAATAACATGACCATCAATATTATTAGACAAGAGATCTTTAACAATAGCAACATTAGGTTCACTTTGATTTTCTCAGGAGGTGTATAAGTTCTAGTATTACTCTTACGCACAACAGTCGAAGCTTTAGCATGATCTTTTATCCTAACAGGAAAAGGAGGTTTTTCAACATAAGCAGTAGGAACAATAGGATCACTATAAGTAATAGTATTTTCTTCGACTGTAATAGGTGCAACTACTTTCACTTCAACAGGAGGATTATATTTAAACCACTTCTCTTTAGGGAGATCAACGTGAGTAGCAAAAGATTCACAAAAAGTAGCTACTATCTCAGAGTCAAGTCCATACTTAGCGCTAAATCCACGAAAAACATCGGTATCCATAAAAGATTTAACACAATCGAACTTAGGTGTCATACCTGACTCCTTACCATCATCGGAACCCCAATCTTCAGAGTTGTGTTTAATTCTTTCCAATAAGTCCCATTTGAAATCAGTAGTCTTCAGCATATAAGAACCAGCACAGGAAGTATCGAGCAAGTTGCGATTATCAAGAGAAAGCCGACCATAAAAATTCTGAATAATCATTTCCCGAGAGAGCTCATGATTGGGGCATGAATATAACATTGACTTAAGCCACCCCCAAGCTTGAGCGATGCTTTCTCCTTCGCAGGGCCAAAAATTATATATGTAATTACGATCACGATGAACAAGATGCATAGGATAGAACTTCTGATGAAATTCCAGCTTCAATCGCTTATAATTCCAAGATCCCGTATCATCACATAGCCTATACCATGTGAATGCATCTTCCTTCAAAGATAAAGGGAAGACCTTCCTTTTGACAACATCATCGGGGATACCTGCAAGCTTAAATAATCCACAAACTTCATCCACAAAGATAAGGTGTAAGTCAGGATGCAATGTTCCGTCTCCTGCAAAAGGATTAGCTAGCAGTTTTTCTATCATACCCGAAGGAATCTCAAAGTGAATATTTTCATAAAGTTCAGTAGGTTGAGGAGCATCTCTTAGCTCTTCTGGTTGGGGTGGAGATATCCCAAACAAGCCCCTCAAAGGATTAGTTTCCACAGTGACAAGTAACAGAAAATTTCAGCACACTATATAAATGTTTCCTTACCAAGTTCCACTCACCAAAAGCGCTACACTCCCGACAGCGGCGCCAGAAAAAGAGTCTTGATGACCCACAAGTATAGGGTATCTATCGTAGTCCTTTCGATAAGTAAGAGTGTCGAACCCAACGAGGAAGCGAAGGAAATGATAAGCGGTTTTCGATGAGGTTTTCTCTGCAAACCTTTGAAATAGTAGGTGATAGATAGTTTTGTGATAAGATAAATAGTAACGAGCAAAAACTAAATAAAGTAAATAAAGTAAATAAAGTGCAGCAAGGTGGCCCAATCTTTTATGTAGAAAAGGATAAGCCTGGACAAATTCTAATAATGAAGAAGGAGCTCCCGAGGACACATTGGGAATTATCGTCAAGCTAGTTTTCATCACGTTCGTAAGATTCACGTTCGGTACTTTGATAATTTGATATGTGGATGGACCGACAATTGGGTGCTGTCCTAACTTGGACAAGCATCCCACTTATGATTAACCCTTATTGCAAGCATCCGCAACTACAAAAAGGACTATTATGGTAAACCTAACCGCAACATTAAACATATGGATCCATATCAGCCCCTAACGAAGCAACACATAAAGTAGGGTTTAAGCTTCTGTCACTCTAGCAACCCATCATCTACTTATTACTTCCCTATGCCTTCCTCTAGGCCAAAATAATGGTGAAGTGTCATGTAGTCGACGTTCACATAACATCACTAGAGGAAAGACAACATACATCTCATCAAAATATCGAACGAATACCAAATTCACATGACTACTAATAGCAAGACTTCACCCATGTCCTCAGGAACAAACGTAACTACTCACAAAGCATATTCGTGTTCATAATCAGACGAGTAATAATATGCATGAAGGATCTGAACATATGATCTTCCACCAAATAAACCAACTAGCATCAACTACAAGGAGTAATCAACACTACTAGCAACCCACAGGTACCAATTTGTGGTTTTGATACAAGATTGGATACAAGAGATGAACTAGGGTTTTGAGAGGAGATGGTGCTGGTGAAGATGTTGATGGAGATTGACCCCCTCTCGATGAGAGGATCGTTGGTGATGATTTCCCCCTCCCGGAGGGAAGTGTCCCCGGCAGAACAGCTCCGCCAGAGCCCTAGATTGATTCCGCCAAGGTTCCGCCTCGTGGCGGCGGAGTTTCGTCCCGTAAGCTTGACCATGATTTTTCCAGGTAAAAGTGATGATATAGCGAGAAGATGGTCACCGGAGGCCCACCAGGTCCAGGAGATAGAAGGCGCGCCCTATAGGGAGGCGCCTTGTCTCTGGACAGGTGTGGGCCCCCAGGCCTATTTCTTTCGCTCAGAAATTCTTATAAATTCCAAAAAGTTGTTTCGTGGAGTTTCAGGACTTTTGGAGTTGTGCAGAATAGGTTTCCAATGTTTGCTCCTTTTCCAGCCAGAATTCCAGCTGCCGGCTTTCCCCCTGGTAAACCTTGTAAAATACTCCCTCCGTCCCATAATGTAAGATGTTTTTTAACACTACACTAGTGTTAAAAAACGTCTTACATTATGGGACGGAGGGAGTAAGAGAGAATAGCCATAAGTATTCATATATAACGTGTAATAACAGCCCATAATGCAATAAATATTGATATAAAAGCATGATGCCAAATGGACGTATCAACGTGGCATCGACTGTAACGGGTCGCCGTTAAGCTATTGGGTCCGGCTTTGGATCCGATAACCCGTTAACAGCCCGGACCAATGGGGATTTTCCACGTGTAAAATTCTCATTGGCCGGAGGAAACATGTGTTGGCTCACCGTTATCCACTCATTGGACAGGAGGCGCCTATGATACGTCGACATGTGGCACGGCCTAATAGAGGCCTATTTCGGTGAAAAGGCCGGCCCAGCTAAAGGCCCACCATGTTTTTTCAGACACTAGTGGGCTGGCCCGTTAATAGCCTGCCATGTTTTGGGTCAAATTGAGGCCCATACCTGATCAGGCCCATTCACAGCCTGCCGTGTTTTGGGCCAAATTACGGCCGATATCGGATCAGGCCCGTTAACAAGCCACTGTTCTTTTGGGCTCATTCTAAGACAGGTTTGTATTTCAGCCTGTTAAATGCCCGTTTACCAGTTCGGCCCGAAAATAGTTTCGGCCTGTTAGCGGCTCGTGGTGCATCTGGGAAGTTGTCAGCCCCGTTTAAATTTAGGCCATTTAACGGCCCATGAAGAAACTGGGCTATTTCTTGTTTGAAGTAACTTTAGGCCTCTTAACGGCCCATAGTCTTCGTGGATAAATTTCAGCCCAACTGGCCTATCGGCCTGTTAATGGCGTGTGTAACAGTTGGGCCTAATTACAGCCTGCATTGAATCTGGCCTGCTTACAGCCCATCTGATAATGGCCCGTGACACTTTTGGGCCTATGGCCCACGTGGATAACAGCCAGCTTAAAGCCCATAATTTTATTGGGCCAAACAGGCCCGAGATATATTTTGGCCTGTTAACTGCTCGTCCTATTTGGGCCAAACATGGGCCTTAGGCAGTTTTGACCTGTATTGGCCCGTGAATTTTTCGGCTCAATGCTAGCCCAATCTAGGTTTTAGCCTGTTACCATGGTATTCTTTGGCCCAGCTGGCCAGAACTTTACTCGGCCTGTTAAAGGCAGGAAACTACTACTATATGTTTAGACCTGCTAACGGCCCAAGATGATTCTAGGCCCACATTTTGGCCCATATCAGTAACGGGCCAGCTTGAAGACCGACAACACTGAGATCAACTGAACCTTCCGGCCTAAATTATAGCATACCGACCAAGAATAAACCTAGACTATACAATGAAGAAATTATGACATATTACATCCACTAGGAATCAAAGTTCGCTACCGGTGATAATAAAGCGCAACGTGACCGCGGATTACATACACTGGGCATCAAAGGTCGCCGCCAGTGCATATTAATGCGCCGACAAAAGAATATACAAAGCTGAGAGCACTTCAGAAGGCACTAGGCCTGGCCAGGACGGGCCCCACAAGCAGGCGAACAAGCTGATGAGACCTCAGTTGTGTCAACCTTAGATGCTCCATCCCTAGCTATATACCACCATAGCGTGCAAGGCAGTCCTCTGACATCTTCATTGCATCTTTGACTTCAAGTTGGAGCTGGGCTGAAGCAAGCCTTTCCGCTTTAAGTTGAGGCTGAAGAAGTTGAACTGATTGAGGCAGCGACTGCACAGAGGTTGTCTCACAGCTGCTGGTGAGTAGCTTCAACTCACTGTCTTCATCAAGACAGGACCTTGGAGTCATCTCGCTCTGTTCAAGATGGTTTGGCTACCTAAAGTTCTGCCTGGCATAAGAGATATGACTCTGAAAGAGAAACAAGGAGACACGTAACAGGTTTCACAATTATATAAGCAAAGAAATGGATCTGTTCTGCATAAGGAACATGTTTTTACAACTACAATTTAAAACCGGTAGTTGTTGCAAACATCCAATCGGATGTAAACAACAATGGAGGAAATGATGCCTATCCAAATATATACTAGGACAAAGTTTGAAGGCTTTAGAAGGATGAACTTACATTACATGTTAACATGGGCTGTTCAAAGCCCTTCTCCATGTTGATGGAAGGATAATTCAATAAATTCCACAAAGAAAATTCTTTATAAGCGTTGCCATTATTCTACATTTTGCAAAGAGTAAATATAGATCAAATAATATTGGAAGAAATGAAGGATAACAAAGCTCAGGTGTAGACTGATGATACATAATCAAATAGCAATTAATTAAGTACAACATTACAAGGCAAAAGGTATTGACAAGAGGAATGCAGACATCAACGTGTGCAGTGGCATTGACTTTATTCAACATTTTGGTAAGAGTAAATGTAGATATGATAATTTGGAGAAAGTGGAGGGCAGGGTAGATAAGATGCAGAGTAATGCTAGACAATGAACTATCTCGCGATGCAAGAACAGCAATACCACCACCGCCCGTTATTAGTTGTTGCTCAAATGGATGTATCTAGAACTATTAAGTTCTAAATACATCCAATTGATCAACAATTAATTCGACACAGAATGAGTACATGATAACAGGTACTTACATGAGAAATCCAAAACTTCATAACCATTGTGTCAATTCAACATTTATCTAAGAGTAAATATAGATCTTATAATTTCAAGCAAAGGGAGGATAAAGAAGCGAACATTTACATTGATGCTACATAATCAAACAACAATGAGTGTAAGTATGCTAACAAAGGGCAAGAGGTACTGACAAGAGCAATGTAGAGCCCAGTATTGTTGTGAGATTCTATGATCCTTTGAGCAAGGAGATTCATCTGAAATTAGTTTTCATACAAGAGAGAAGGTAAGGCACATGCATAAATTTAGGAGTTCAAATTTTGAATTGATATCATAGACAGTACCTGACGCTAGGCTCTCAACAGTTCTAATAGGGGTTTGGCCAGTGGAGTAGGGGTAAAGTGTGGTACAGTTGGGCATGTGTTTTCTGTGGCTGCTGATCTATCTGATTTAACAAGTATCACTACCTTTTCCAAATACCTAGTTTGTACTCCTTGAGGATCCGCACTCACCCTCTTCCTTTTGGACATCTATTACGAAAGAACTACATTTGACTGGTGTCGGATCACGGGTTCCGGCAAAACCCTCAAGGTTTAAACACTCGGGTGCGCGCAAAGATCTCCCCCTACCGATCCACGTCCTAGCTTGCTAAGATCTCAAGGGCTAACTCAACGAACTCACAACACAAGGGACACAAGATTTATACTGGTTCGGGCCACCGTTGTGGTGTAATACCCTACTCCAGTGTGGTGGTGGTGGATTGCCTCTTGGGCTATGGATGAACAATACAAGGGGAAGAACAGCCTCCTGATGTTTAGGTGTTCTTGTGCTAGATGTGTGGCTCAGGATTGGCTCGAGATCAGATCGATCCTGAGGCTCAGTTGTCTCTTGATCAGTTGTCTCCTACGGTGGTGCCTAGTCCTATTTATAGAGGCCCTGGTCCTCTCCCCAAATATCGGTCGGGAAGGGAGCCAAAAACGGACAATTTGAAAGGGAACAACTAGTACAGCTTATCCTGACAAAAGCAGTCTTCGCCTGCCAAAGGCTCTGGTGGTGACGCTGCCTTGGGCTCCATGGTGACCTCTGTCCTGCTGGTCTTGGTCTCGTTGCACCGATATGGAAACCTTTGCTTGATGCCTCGGTACTCCGCGCCTGTGCATTCTTCCTTAGCACCAAAGAGGAAACAAGGACGCTACACGGACTGGCGCCCACCTGGCACCCGCCTGGCCTTGATCGTCATGGCTCACGTCACGATAACCTCGCGAGGTTTGCCTTGCCTTGAACTCTCCGCCCCTCGCGAGCCAACCTGGTGAGGCCGCTCCTGAGGAGGTCTTGTGTCGTCCGCCTCGTGAGGCTTGGCCCCTCACGAGGGTCTTGAATGCCTGTTGGTGAAGATGGGCCGCACGAGCCCGCTCGCAGAGCCATGCTGTGGGCCGCAGGCAGGCAAGTCTGGGGACCCCCGTTGCCAGAACACCGACAGTAACCCCCGGGCCCAAGGCGCGCTCGGGCTTGGCTTCAAGGAGAAGACAAAGGTCAAGTGCGGAGCGCCGCGGGCCCCAATAGCCTGCGGCCTTGGTCGACGCGTGGCGGTTTATTGGACACGGGCGTCTCCGCTTCCCCACGCTGCCTCGGCAACTGTCCGACTTGACAAGTCCCTATGACATGCAAGGAAAAACCATCATTACCTGTGATCGTGGGGGGCGCTGGTTGGCCTTCTCCTGCTATAAAAGGGGAGGGGGCGGAGCCCCCGTCGCCCATCTCTTCCCATTCTGCTTGCTTCTCCCCTTCGCTCCATCGCTAGCAGAGACGCCAATGGCGCCCATCCGGAGGTTTTCTGCCACGGAGAAAGGAAAGAATCCCCTCGACGGGCTGGTGCCACTCCCGCCGAAGAAGAGGCTGGTCCACCGCTGCGACGCGGCGGTGATGCAGGTGGTGATGAGGCCTTGGTGCGAGCAGCCTCCTCCTGTGTATCCGTTACCCCTGTACGCCCAAGCCGGCGGCTCAGGAGGAAGAGGCAATGAGCGTGCGCGCGCCGTGGCCATGGTCGCCGTGCCACGGTGGCGCACGTCACCGCTCTTGGAATCCACACCACGGACTCCTCGCGCGAGCTCGTGCTGTGGGCGATGATGCCCCCGAGCACTTGGATCCGCTTCCCTACTTTCTTCTCTGCTGAGATGCCACTGAGGGGGCCCCTTGAGCTTTGGCTGCAGCACGCCGACTGCGACGCGCCAGCGACAGGAGCGGAGGTTGAGGCTGTCTCCTCGGGGAAGATCTTCATGACCCGAGGCTAGGCCAAAGTCGCCCGAGTGTGCCGCACAGAGGGCGCCCTCACGATCCATTTCGCGTACGACGGCGCCTCCATGCTGTTCTTCAAGGTCTTCGACGCATAAGGCCGCCGTCTGGAGTGTTTCCCCAGGTGGAGTCATCAGGCTAGTGCCGCAGCTGGGGCAGGGTCTGCCGCCCGCGTCGCCAGCGGCTCCTCCGGAAGTCATAGCGACGCGTGGGAGTCCAACGATTCTCCCGAGCTCTACGAGACTCCGGAGACGAGCGACGACAGCTACGTGCCCCCAAGCTCTCGCCGAGCCCGGAGCAGGGCTGCAGCGTCTGGCCACCGCAGCCGCTGATCTGGTTGGGGTTGGCGCCGGCCTCTGGCGGCGCACATTTGATGATGGTGTCGTCCACAGGGCGCGTGTAGATAGGATTCCCGAAGTCCTTGTCTTTTGTTCCCCACGAGGAATCAAGGAGTACCCCGTGGGGGTATGTAAAGGGTCTGTAATGTCTTTTGTCTATATTGCCCTTATTATGAACTTGCGCGAGCGCAAGTCCTGCTTCAGCTTGGTCTCCCCTTTCCGACCTCGCGACAACTTGGTGCTCTACGGCGACAGGTCCCGGTCCCCAGGCAGGCTACAACCATCGCTGGTATGCCAGGTCGCGTGCCGTGGTTAAGGCCAGGAGGTGAGCGGCCCGAGGTCCAGTAAGAGCCCCTGAGGCGCGATGCTCAGGAGGCCCCCTTTAGCGCCCAAGCAGTTGTCGAGTGGTAGGAAAGGGTGGTGACGTTGCTGCAGCAGAGCTGCGGCTAGTGTGGTTCCTAGTCCTTAGCGGTTTTAGCCAATCCGAGCTCGAGACTTATCTTGATGGTCCATAGTTGGTTCCTCATGATGCACCAGATTCGGGCATAGGTGTCCGTTGCATAGCTAGGCCAGGCCCATATGAGCCTCACCCTCTTCTCCACGCTCTCCTTTGTGCTCTACGTCCTCAGGTCCGGGCCCTTGAGCGAGCTCAGCCGCCGCTGGTATGCCAGGTCGCGTGCCGTGTTCAAGGCCAGGGGGTGAGGGCTGGAGAGCTAGTAAGAGCTCCTGAGTCGTGATGCTTAGGAGCCCCCCTTTTAACGCGCAAGCGGATTGCACGGGAGAAGAGGGAGCTCGCGGTGCCGCCTGCCGTCATCCTCCGGAGGTTCCTGCAAGCCAGCACTAGGAGAGACATGGTTTGCCGTCATGGTCGCCGGGCGTCCACTGATTGCTTTGCCAGAGGATGGTGGCTCTAAGGGCCCGGTGAGGTGGCGTGCATGGTCAAAGCTCGGCTGCTCAGATTTGTCGACGTTGCAGGGATGGACCCAAGCACAAGCACCGTGCCAGAGTGAGCAACCCCCGTGGTAAGTGCCAATCAAGCAGGTGATAGTCATAGGTAGTCTTGGAGATATTAATACTGGGCGTAAACCGGCCAGGACAGGCCGGATTAACTTCATCAGTAGTCAAGTATGCTTGAAGCCCGTGAGGATATTCTATAAGGGCCCAAGGCCCAGAACCGGTTTAAGGCTTGTAGCCGTGAACCGACATTAGTATGTAACTTGTGTTGTAAGTTAGAAATACTAGAGACCGAACCGGACACGTCTATGAGCCGGTCTCGGGACTCTGCAAACCGACGGGCGTCACCCATGTATATAAGGGGATGACCCGGCGGTGGTTTGAGGACAACAGACAACAACTCGAGACTTGGGCGAAGCTTGTTTGCTCCCTAGTCATCGAAACCCCCATCAATTCCATCACAACTAGACGTAGGCTTTTACCTTCATCGAAGGGGCCGAACTAGTATAAACTCTCTTGCGTCCTTGTGTCCGCTTTAACCCCTTTAAGCTAATCCGTAGCGATGGCTCCACGACTAAGTCCTTTCATGAGGACATCTGCCGTGACAAAACCACGACAGTTGGCGCCCACCGTGGGGCTATCACATGATGGTTTCAAGTTCTTGGAGGGCATCTTCGAAGGACTCAAGGGTTATGCTGTGGGCCGGATGACCAAGAGTCATCGCGGCAAGCTCTACATCGACGATTCAGGCTGGGGCCCCGAGGCCGGCTCGATTGAGTACGGGTACCGGGTCCCCTTTGGTGGCATACACGTCTTCATTGGCAAAATCGATGAACCGGGCCCTGAGCCGGACATCTGCACCGACCTTGTCGAAACAGCTCAGCGTGCGAGATCTGCGCAGGTTAAACCGGCCGTGAAGCGTGCCTTCGTAGGAGTCATCCACAGAGGAGACTATAAAGATGGATCGGCATCTGGTAGCGAGACCGTCATTTATTCCGGCGATGAGTCCTCGACCGGAGAAACCGAATCATTGTATCAGCTACAGGATGACCGGATTGGGGGCTGGTCCGATGGCGACAGTATTCCGGACCCCTCTGATCCGCCCAACCGGGTTGGGATATTCATGGCCGGTACACAGGCGGCAGTCCACTCTTCGACCGCAGCAGCAATGTTCTCTGGGTCAGCAGCGGCGGCTGGGGCAGGAGGCCCTATGCGCCCGCCGGCTCAAGTCTTATCTGATCTATTTTATGCGTTTGCTGTGCTTATGGTGGAGGCTAACCCGGCGGATCAGTACGCCCACAACGCGGAAATTGCAAAGTTGAGGGAACAGATCACTCGAGCCAAGGCCGACACAGCGGCAAGAACAAGAGGATGACCGCAGAGCGGGCCGCTTTGGATGCGCGGCTTATAGGCTTATGCTGGACCAGAACGCGTCGCATGAAGTCTTGAAAAGGAAGCATCGGTCTCGCCTGCCGACGGTTTTCGATGCCAGAAACCTCTTTAATACCCCAGGAGCAGGGACTAGTAGCCCGCCGTGGCTAAACTGGGCGGAGGCACCTGGGCCGGGTGCGCCGGTTCAGCCTCGCCTGATGGAGCCGCCTCGACAGAATAATATTGTAACTCAGCCTGTCCAGACACCTCCAAGTCATTATTCCAATCCAATGGACAATCTTATCGCCGCCGCTTCACGGCTGGAGGCCATCCCGATTGAAGGTGATTCTCCGTAAGCGGTGGAGACGCGCCGGGTTAAGGAACTTCTTCGAACAGCCTTGGTTCAGCAGGAAGCATATTCATATAGCCGTGACCGGATTCATTCCACCCCCCATCCAAGCCGGAGTTACAGCAGGCGGATGGATGAACCGGCCGTATCCAGTAATGCACGGAACCGTGAAGCGCCCCGTGGCCATAACCCGGCAGTTGATGCTCAGGAAGTGGTGGACCGGGCCCGAGCACGCAGGGACGCCGAGTTAGCAGCGCAACATGAGGCTCGTCAGCTTATGCCGGTTCGTCCAACCACCTCGATCGAGCCAGGAGTCACTTCTAGTTCTTTGGGAGTGCCTTGTCTTGTCCCCGCTTTACGCAATGTGCGCTTGCCCAAGGATTTCAAGGGCCCGCGCAAGGTGCCAAATTACACAGCCGATTTGTCTCCGGAAACATGGGTAAAGAGCTATGCGATGGCCATGGAGATGCTTGACGTAGATGAAGCGACATGTGCAAAGTATTTCACCATGATGCTCGAAGGGACAACCCGTATTTGGTTAAAGAGCTTACCAACCAATTCTATCAGTTCATGGGCCCAGCTGCGAGCCCGGTTTATCCAGAATTTCAAGGATACATGTAAGCAGCCCATGTCGATAGTGGACTTAGCGGCTCGTGTCCGGGGAGGAAGGAGAGTCAACAACCCGCTGGAGTACGCCGAGTTTCGGAAATTTTGCACTCATCAGACCGTATCAACGCCGACTCCATGGTTATAACTTTGGAAAGCAACTGCCGGTTTAAACCTCTGAAGTTGAAATTGGGATGGATGAAGCGCCATTGTAACGATATGGGGACCCTCATGACTGCGTTAGTGAAGTATGCTGATTCTGATAGTACCAAGGATCCCGAGTCTGATGATGACAAGACATGGAAGGGAAAGAAGAACAGCAACTCCAAGGGGCAGCAACACAACACGACAGGTCATGGTAATGGAGGCAAGCTTAAAGCAATGGCAGCATGGATTTTGTGGCTAAAACTAGCGTGCAGGACAGGGGCCAGCGACGGAAGGGTAAACCGCCAAATCGTGGTGGAGCTCCAAACCCCAACCCAGACCGCCTGACTTATCTATTAAACCAGCCCTGTCCAAAGCACGGGACGAAGGAGACGCCAGCCACCCACCTTTTGAAGGATTGCTATATTATGCAGGAGTTCAAAAATTCTAATGCTTTCGGTATGATCACGGGTCGGTGGTGGCTCGGGATCCAGATTCCATGGGCGGGTCACGGTGGAGGAAATGTTGGTTCAGGCTTCAATGGAGATCGGTGGACATAACAATCAAAATAATCAGAATAGCTGTGGTGGTTACAACCAGCAGTGATCGGGCTATCAGAGCAATCCAAAGCAGTTGAATAGCGGGCAATATCATGTATTCACCACTAGCTTAGACAAGCGAGATCAGAAGCTTCACAAGCGAGCAGTGAATTCTGTTGAACTGGTTGTGCCTCGTTATTTACGTGTTGGGGAACGTTGCAGAAAATAAAAATTTTCCTATGGTTTCACCAAGATCAACCTATGAGTTCATCTAGCAACGAGAGAGAGGAGTGCATCTACATACCCTTGTAGATCGAGCGGAAGCGTTCAAGGGAGCAGGTTGAGGGAGTCATACCGTCGTGATCCAAATCACCGGAGATCCTAGCGCCGAGCGGACGGCACCTCTGCGTTCAACACACACGGTCAGCGTGGCGTCTCCTCCTTCTTGATCCAAAGCAAGGGGAAGGAGAGGTTGATGAAGATCCAAAGAAGACGACGGCGTGGTGGTGGATGCAGCAGGATCGACGGCCGGCCAAGCGTCTGCGGGAGGGAGAGGTGTAGCAAGGGGAAGGGGCGCCAAGTGCAAGGGTGTGGCTGCCCTCCCTCCCCCTCTATATATAGGGTCCCAGGCGCCCGGCCCCTAGGAGATGGGATCTCCTAGGGGGGCGGCTGACCAAGGGGTGCCTTGCCCCAAGGCAAGTGGGCGCCCCTCCCCTAGGGTTCCCAACCCTAGGCGCAGGGGGGCCCAAGGGGGGGGCGCACCAGCCCACCAGGGGCTGGTTCCCCTCCCACTTCAGCCCCGGGACCCTTCCGGTGGTCCCGGTACAATACCGGTGACCCCCAAAACTTTCCCGACGGCCGAAACTCGACTTCCCATATATAATTCTTTACCTCCGGACCATTCCGGAACTCCTCGTGACATCCGGGATCTCATCCGGGACTCCGAACAACTTTCGGTTTGCTGCATACTAATATCTCTACAACCCTAGCGTCACCGAACCTTAAGTGTGTAGACCCTACGGGTTCGGGAGACACGTAGACATGACCGAGACGGATCTCCGGTCAATAACCAACAGCGGGATCTGGATACCCATGTTGGCTCCCACATGCTCCTCGATGATCTCATCGGATGAACCACGATGTCGAGGATTCAAGCAACCCGTATACAATTCCCTTTGTCAATCGGTATGTTACTTCCCGAGATTCGATCGTCGGTATCCCAATACCTCGTTCAATCTCGTTACGGCAAGTCACTTTACTCGCATCGTAATGCATGATCCCGTGACGGACACTTGGTCACTTTGAGCTCATTATGATGATGCATTACCGAGTGGGCCCAGAGATACCTCTCCATCATACGGAGTGACAAATCCCAGTCTCGATCCGTGTCAACCCAACAGATACTTTCAGAGATACCCGTAGTATACCTTTATAGTCACCCATTTACGCTGTGACGTTTGGTACACCCAAAGCACTCCTACGGTATCCGGGAGTTACACGATCTCATGGTCTAAGGAAAAAATACTTGACATTGGAAAAGCTCTAGCAAACGAACTACACGATCTTGTGCTATGCTTAGGATTGGGTCTTGTCCATCACATCATTCTCCTAATGATGTGATCTCATTATCAATGACATCCAATGTCCATAGTTAGGAAACCATGACTATCTGTTGATCAACGGGCTAGTCAACTAGAGGCTCACTAGGGACATATTGTGGTCTAAGTATTCACACATGTATTACGATTTCCGGATAACACAATTATAGCATGAATAAAAGACAATTATCATGAACAAGGAAATATAATAATAATCCTTTTATTATTGCTTCTAGGGCATATTTCCAACAGTCTCCCACTTGCACTAGAGTCAATAATCTAGTTACATTGTGATGAATCGAACACCCATAGAGTTACGGTGTTGATCATGTTTTGCTTTCATGGAAGAGGTTTAGTCAACGGATCTCGACATTTAGATCCGTATGTACTTTGCAAATATCTATGTCTCCATCTTGAACATTTTCACGGATGGAGTTGAAACGACGCTTGATGTGCTGGTCTTCTTGTGAAACACTGGCTCCTTGGCAAGGGCAATAGCTCCAGTGTTGTCACAGAAGAGAGTGATCGGCCCCGATGCATTGGGTATGACTCCTAGGTCGGTGATGAACTCCTTCATCCATATTGCTTCATGCGCTGCCTCTGAGGCTGCCATGTACTCCGCTTCACATGTAGATCCCGCCACGACGCTCTGCTTGCAACTGCACCAGCTTAATGCTCCACGCATATACACGTATCCGGTTTGTGTCTTAGAGTCATCCAGATCTGTGTCGAAGCTAGCATCGACGTAACCGTTTACGACGAGCTCTTCGTCACCTCCATAAATGAGAAACATGTCCTTTGTCCTTTTCAGGTACTTCAGGATATTCTTGACCGCTGTCCAGTGTTCCTTGCCGGATTACTTTGGTACCTTCCTACCAAACTTACGGCAAGGTTTACATCAGGTCTGGTACACAGCATGGCATACATAATAGATCCTATGGCTGAGGCATAGGGGATGACACTCATCTCTTCTTTACCTTCTGCCGTGGTCGGGCATTGAGCCTAGCTCAATCTCACACCTTACTGTCTGAGGCAAGAACCCTTTCTTGGACTGATCCATATTGAACTTCTTCAATATCTTATCAAGGTATGTGCTTTGTGAAAGACCTATGAGGCGTCTCGATCTATCCCTATAGATCTTGATGCCTAATATGTAAGCAGCTTCTCCAAGGTCCTTCATTGAAAAACACTTATTCAAGTAGGTCTTAATGTTGTCCAAGAGTTCTATATCATTTCCCATCAAGAGTATGTCATCTACATATAATATGAGAAATGCTACAGCGCTCCCACTCACTTTCTTGTAAACGCAGGCTTCTCCATAAGTCTGCATAAACCCAAACGCTTTGATCATCTCATCAAAGCGAATGTTCCAACTCCGAGATGCTTGCACCAGTCCATAAATGGATCGCTATATCTCATAATCATAGTATGCGGCAATTGCTAACATGATTCAGACGGACTTCAGCTTCGCTACGGGAGAGAAAGTCTCATCGTAGTCAACCCCTTGAACTTACCGATAACCCTTAGCGACAAGTCGAGCTTTATAGATGGTAACATTACCATCCGCATCCGTCTTCTTCTTAAAGATCCATTTGTTTTCTATCGCTCGCCGATCATCGGGCAAGTCTGTCAAAGTCCATACTTTGTTTTCATACATGGATTCTATCTCGGATTGCACGGCTTCAAGCCATTTGTTGGATTCTAGGCCCGCCATCGCTTCTTCATAGTTCGAAGGTTCACCGTTGTCTAACAACATGATTTCCAGGACAGGGTTGCCATACCACTCTAGCGTGGAACGTGTCCTTGTAGACCTACGAAGTTCAGTAGCAACTTGATCCGAAGTACCTTGATCATCATCATTAATTTCCTCTCCAGTCGGTGTAGGAACCACATGAACATTTTCCTGAGCTACACTACTTTCCGGTTCAAGAGGTAGTACTTCATCGAGTTCTACTTTCCTCCCACTTACTCCTTTCGAGAGAAACTCTTTTTCCAGAATGGATCCGTTCTTAGCAACAAAGATCTTGCCTTCGGATCTAAGGTAGAAGGTATACCCAATGGTTTCCTTAGGGTATCCTATGAAGACGCATTTTTCCGACTTGGGTTCGAGCTTTTCAGGTTGAAGTTTCTTGACATAAGCATCGCATCCCCAAACTTTTAGAAACGATAGCTTAGGTTTCTTCCCAAACCATAATTCATACGGTGTCGTCTCAATGGATTTAGACGGAGCCCTATTTCAAGTGAATGTAGCTGTCTCTAGTGCGTATCCGCAAAATGATAGCGGTAAATCGGTAAGAGACATCATAGATCGCACCATATCCAATAGAGTGCGATTATGAAGTTCGGACACACCGTTCTGTTGAGGTGTTCGGCGGCGTGAGTTGTGAAACGATTCCACATTTCCTTAAGTGCGTACCAAATTCGTGACTTAAATATTCTCCTCCACGATCGATAGTAGGAACTTTATCTTTCGGTCACGTTGATTCTCTACCTCATTCTGAAATTCCTTGAACTTTTCAAAGGTCTCGACTTGTGTTTCATCAAGTAGACATACTCATATCTACTCAAGTCGTTGAGAGTGAGAACATAATGATATCCTCCATGAGCCTCAACGCTCGATGGACCGCTTTTATCGGTATGTATGATTTCCAATAAGTTGGTTGCTCGCTCCATTGTTAGGAGAACGGGGTCTTGGTCATTTTGCCCATGAGGCATGGTTCGCATGTGTCAAATGATTCATAATCGAGAGACTCTAAAAGTCCATCGGCATGGAGCTTCTTCATGCTCTTGACACCAATGTGACCAAGGCGGTAGTGCCACAAGTATGTGGGACTATCGTTATCAACTTTACATCTTTTGGTATTCGCACTATGAATATGTGTAACATCATGTTCGAGATTCATTAAGAATAAACCATTGACCATCGGGGCATGACCATAAAACATATCTCTCATATAAATAGAACAACAATTATTCTCGGATTTAAATGAGTAGCCATCTCATATTAAACGAGATCCAGATACAATGTTCATGCTCAAACTTGGCACTAAATAACAATTATTGAGGTTTAAAACTAATCCCGTAGGTAAATGTAGAGGTAGCGTGCCGACGGCGATCACGTCGACCTTGGAACCATTCCCGACGCGCATCGTCACCTCGTCCATCGCCAGTCTCCGCTTATTCCGCAGCTCCTGCTTTGAGTTACAAATATGAGCAACAACACCGGTATCAAATACCCAGGAGCTACTACGAGCACTGGTAAGGTACACGTCAATTACATGCATATCACATATACCTTTAGTGTTGCCGGCCTTCTTGTCCGCTAAGTATTTGGGGCAGTTCCGCTTCGATGACCCTTCCCTTTGCAATAAAAGCACTCAGTCTCGTGCTTGGGTCCATTCTTTGACTTCTTCATGGCAACCGGCTTGCAGGCGGCAACATCCTTGCCGTCCTTCTTGAAGTTCTTCTTACCCTTGCCTTTCTTGAACTTGGTGGTTTTATTGACCATCAACACTTGATGTTCCTTTTTGATTTCTACCTCTGCTGACTTCAGCATTGCAAATACTTCAGGAATAGTTTTCACCATCCCCTGCATATTCTAGTTCATCACAAAGCTCTTGTAGCTCGGTGGGAGCGACTGAAGGATTCTATCAATGACCGCCTCATCCGGGAGGTTAATATCCAGCTGGGACAGGCGGTTGTGCAACCCCGACATTTTGAGTATGTGCTCCTTGTGAACTATTTTCCTCCATCTTACAACTATAGAACTTGTCGGAGACTTCATACTCTCGACCCGGGCGTGAGCTTGGAAAACTATTTTTAGCTCCTCGAACATCTCATATGCTCCGTGTTGCTCAAAACACTTTTGGAGCCCCGGTTCTAAGCTGTAAAGCATGCCGCACTGAACGAGGGAGTAATCATCGACGCGTGACTGCCAAGCGTTCATAACGTCTTGGTTCTTTGGGATGGGTGCTTCACCTAGCGGTCCTTCTAGGACATATGCTTTCTTGGCAGCTATGAGGATGATCCTCGGGTTCGGACCCGATCTGTATAGTTGCTGCCATCATCTTTTATCTTGGTTTTCTCTAGGAACGTGTTGAAGTTCATGTTGACATGAGCATTGGCCATTTGATCTACAAGACATTTTTGCAAATTTTTTAGACTAAGTTCATGATAATTAAGTTCATCTAATCAAATTATTTAATGAACTCCCACTCAGATTAGACATCCCTCTAGTCATCTAAGTGTTACATGATCCGAGTCGACTAGGCTGTGTCCAATCATCACGTGAGACGGACTAGTCATCATCCGTGAACATCTCCATGTTGATCGTATCTTCCATACGACTCATGTTCGACCTTTCGGTCTCTCGTGTTCCGAGGCCATGTCTGTACATGCTAGGCTCGTCAAGTTAACCTAAGTGTTTTGCATGTGTAAATCTGTCTTACACCCGTTGTATGTGAACGTTAGAATCTATCACACCCGATCATCTTACACCCGATCATAGGTGCTTCGAAACAACGAACTGTCGCAACGGTGCACATACAGGGGGAACACTTTCTTGAAATTATAATGAGGGATCATCTTATTTACTACCGTCGTTCTAAGTAAACAAGATGCAAAAACATGATAGACATCACATGCAATCGAATAGTAGTGACATGATATGGCCAATATCATATAGCTCCTATGATCTCCATCTTCAGGGCTCCATGATCATCTTTGTCACCGGCATGACACCGTGATCTCCATCACCATGATCTCCATCATTGTGTCTCCATGAAGTTGCTCGCCAACTATTACTTCTACTACTATAGCTAACGGTTTAGCAATAAAGTAAAGTAATTACATGGCGTTAAATCATTGACACGCAGGTCATACAATAATTAAGACAACTACTATGGCTCCTGCCGGTTGTATACTCATCGACATGCAAGTCGTGATTCCTATTACAAGAACATGATCTCATACATCACAATATATCATTCATCATTCATCACAACTTTTGGCCACATCACATAACAAAGCAATTGCTGCAAAAACAAGTTAGACGTCCTCTAATTGTTGTTGCATCTTTTACGTGGTTGCAATAGGGTTCTAGCAAGAACGTTTTCTTACCTACGAAAAAGCCACAACGTGATTTTTCAACTTCTATTTACCCTTCATAAGGACCCTTTTCATTGAATCCGCTCCAACTAAAGTGGGAGAGACAGACACCCGCTAGCCACCTTATGCAACTAGTGCATGTCAGTCGGTGGAACCTGTCTCACGTAAGCGTACGTATAAGGTCGGTCCGGGCCGCTTCATCCCACAATACCGCTGAAGCAAAATAAGACTAGTAGTGGCAAGAAAGTTGACAACATCTACGCCCACAACATATTTGTGTTCTACTCGTGCAAAGAGAACTACGCATAGACCTAGCTCATGATGCCACTGTTGGGGAATGTTGCAGAAAATAAAAAATTTCCTACGGTTTCACCAAGATCAATCTATGAGTTCATATAGCAACGAGAGAGAGGAGTGCATCTACATACCCTTGTAGATCGAGCGGAAGCGTTCAAGGGAACGGGGTTGAGGGAGTCGTACTCGTCGTGATCCAAATCACCGGAGATCCTAGCGCCGAACGGATAGCACCTCCACGTTCAACACACGTACGGTCAGTGTGACGTATCCTCCTTCTTGATCCAGCAAGGGGGAAGGAGAGGTTGATGAAGATCGAGCAGCACGACGGCGTGGTGGTGGATGCAGCAGGGATCCCGGAAGGGCTTCGCCAAGCGTCTGCGGGAGGGAGAGGTGTAGCAAGGGGGAAGGGAGGCGCCAAGTTCAAGGTGCGGCTGCCCTCCCTCCCCCCCCTCTATATATAGGGTCCCCAGGGGGGGCGCCGGCCCTAGGAGATGGGATCTCCTAGGGGGGGGGGGGCGGCGGCCAAGCGGGGTGCCTTGCCCCCCAAGGCAAGTGGAGGCGCCCCCTCCCCTAGGGTTCCCAACCCTAGGCGCACGGGAGGCCCAATGGGGGCGGGGGCGCACCAGCCCACCAGGGGCTGGTTCCCCTCCCACTTCAGCCCATGGGGCCCTCCGGGATAGGTGGCCCCATCCGGTGGACCCCCGGGACCCTTCCGGTGGTCCCGGTACAATACCGGTGACCCCCGAAACTTTCCCGACGGCCGAAACTCGACTTCCCATATATAATTCTTTACCTCCGGACCATTATGGAACTCCTCGTGACGTCCGGGATCTCATCCGGGACTCCGAACAACTTCTGGTTTGCTGCATACTAATATCTCTACAACCCTAGCGTCACCGAACCTTAAGTGTGTAGACCCTACGGGTTCGGGAGACACGTAGACATGACCGAGATGGATCTCCGGTCAATAACCAACAGCGGGATCTGGATACCCATGTTGGCTCCCACATGCTCCTCGATGATCTCATCGGATGAACCACGATGTCGAGGATTCAAGCAACCCCGTATGCAATTCCCTTTGTCAATCGATATGTTACTTCCCCGAGATTCGATCGTCGGTATCCCAATACCTCGTTCAATCTCATTACCGGCAAGTCACTTTACTCGTACCGTAATGCATGATCCCGTGACCAGACACTTGGTCACTTTGAGCTCATTATGATGATGCATTACCGAGTGGGCCCAGATACCTCTCCGTCATACGGAGTGACAAATCCGATCTCGATCCGTGTCAACCCAATGATACTTTCGGAGATACCCGTAGTATACCTTTATAGTCACCCGATTACGTTGTGACGTTTGGTACACCCAAAGCACTCCTAAGGTATCCGGGAGTTACACGATCTCATGGTCTAAGGAAAAAATACTTGACATTGGAAAAGCTCTAGCAAACGAACTACACGATCTTGTGCTATGCTTAGGATTGGGTCTTGTCCATCACATCATTCTCATAGTGATGTGATCTCGTTATCAATGACATCCAATGTCCATAGTCAGGAAACCATGACTATCTGTTGATCAATGGGCTAGTCAACTAGAGGCTCACTAGGGACATATTGTGGTCTAAGTATTCACACATGTATTACGATTTCCGGATAACACAATTATAGCATGAATAAAAGACAATTATCATGAACAAGGAAATATAATAATAATCCTTTTATTATTGCCTCTAGGGCATATTTCCAACATTACGCTGGTCTGAACAACCAATCATATGGAGCAGAGAGGATCACCCTCCCCGGGTTGACAATCTGGGTCAGCTAGCATTGGTGGTGGCACCTGAGGTGGGAGGTTATAAGTTCACCAAGGTGCTCATGGATGGAGGAAGCAGCATTAATATCTTGTACTATGAGACCTTCCGTCGTATGGGGCTAACAGACAAGAATCTTAAACCGTCCAATACGGTATTCCATGGTGTGGTACCTGGTAAGTCAGCATATCCTGCTGGCAAGATAGCTCTGGAGGTGGCCTTTGGAGATGATCATGATTCCAGGTCAAAAACATTGGTTTTTGAGGTGGTTAAGATCTGGAGCCCGTACCACGCTTTATTTGGGCGGCCGGCTTATGCCAAGTTTATGGCACGGCCCTGTTATATTTATCTTCAGCTCAAGATGTCGGGTCACAAGGGGACCATAACCGTTCATGGAAGTCGCAAGATTGCCTTGGAGTGTGAAGAAGCTGATGCGACCTATGCAGAATCGGTTTGTACCACGGAAGAGTTGAAGTACTACAAGGATAATGTTGATCCGGCGGACATGACTCCGTTAAAAAAGCCAACCACAGAGCATGATCCGGCTTTAAAGTTCAAATCGGCAGCTGAGACTAAACTTGTTCACTTTGTACCTGGCGATTCGTCCAAGCAGTTTAGTATCAGCACCAACTTGGATCCGAAATAGGAAAGCGCGCTCATCGAGTTCATCCTTGAGAACCGGGACATTTTTGCATGGAAGCCTTCTGACATGCGGATGTACCGAGGGAACTCATGAGCACATTCTTAATGTTGATCCTAAGTACAAACCGGTGAAGCAGTTTCTCCGCCGGTTCAATGAAGAAAGGCGCAAAGCCATTGAGAGGAGGTGGCTGTGCTCTTAGCGGTCGGCTTTATTGTTGAAGTGTTCCATCTGAATGGCTGGCTAATCCGGTGGTGGTCCTTAAGAAAAATGGCACTTGGCGCATGTGTGTGGATTACAAGATCTTAACAAGGCTTGTCCAACAGATCCTTTTGCCCTCCCCCGCGTCGATCAGATTATTGATGCTACGACGGGTTGTGAGCGTTTGAGTTTTCTGGATGCATATTCTGGTTATCATCAGATCAAGATGGCAGTTAAGGACCAGGAGAAGACGACGTTCATAACTCCCTTTGGAGCCTTCTGCTATGTGTCTATGCCCTTTGGGCTCAAGAGTGCCCAGGCAACTTATCAATGGTGTGTACAAAATTGCCTTCATCAGCAGATCGGCCGTAATGTACATGCCTATGTGGATGATATTGTGGTTAGGTCAAGGGAGAAGGAGACTCTGGTTGATGATTTGAAGGAAACCTTTGATAACCTATGGACATACAAAATGATGCTCAACCCGGCCAAGTGTGCTTTTGGTGTACCGGCAGGCAAGTTATTGGGTTTTCTGGTGTCCAACAGGGGAATTGAGGCTAATCCGGAGAAGATCACAGCTATCACCTCCCTGGCTAAACCGAAATGTATCAATGATGTCCAGCGCTTGGCAGACCGGATTGCTGGTTGAGCCGGTTTATCAGCTGCCTCGGTGAGAAGGCGATCCCTTTATATCAGGTGCTGAAGAAAGCAGATCCCTTTGTCTGGAGTCCGGCCGCTGATAAAGCATTGGAGGACTTAAAGCGGCAGCTAGCCAATCCACCTGTTCTTGCTGCTCCGATTGACAAAGAACCTTTGCTACTATATGTGGCAGCTAATGCTCGTGCAGTCAGCGTAGCTATTGTGGTAGAGCGCAAGGAGGTGGGCAAGGAATATCCGGTTCAGCGTCCGGTTTACTATATCAGCGAGGTGCTTATTAAGTCAATGCAAAGATACCAGCATTGGCAGAAGCTGGTGTATGGAGTTTTCATCGCAAGCCGGAAGCTTAAGCAATACTTCCAGGGACATCCCATCACAGTGGTTAGCTCTGCTCCTTTGGGAGATATAATTCAAAATAGGGAGGCAACTGGCGGATTGCCAAGTGGGCTATAGAGCTTGGGCATACGGTTTGAAATACGTGCCTCGGACGACGATCAAGTCTCAAGCACTTGTGGATTTCATCAATGATTGGACGGAACTACAAGCACTGAAGAAAAGCCGGATCACACCTATTGGACTATTCATTTTGATGGGTCCAGGCAATTGGAGGGCTCGGGGGCTGGAGTCGTATTAACTTCCCCATGAGGTGATAAGTTATGTTACGTTCTCTGCTTAATGTTCCCTTGTACTAGCAATGCATCTGAGTATGAAGCTTTACTCCATGGTCTCCGGATGGCTAAGGAGATGAATCTCAGCCGAGTTAAGTGCTTCGGTGACTCGGACCTGGTGGCCCAACAAGTGTCTGGTACTTGGGATTCTAAGGACCCGCTCATGGCAGCATACCGCCGTGAGGTGGATATTATTGCATGCCACTTCAAGAGATATCAGGCGGATCACGTGGACAGACGGAAGAACGAAGCGGCGGACGCTTTAAGCCGGCTGGGCTCTCAGCATAAACCGGCCCCGCCTAATGTCTTCTGGGATGTCCTGCATAACCCGTCGTTCAAGCTCCCTGGCAAAAAGGATTTGGCTATTCCTGATCCGGAGGCTCAGTTGGTGGCGGCTCTGCATGTCATTCCGGATTGGACGGTTCCTTATCTGGCGTACATGAACTGGGGCGAGTTACCAGAGGATGAGACGCTGGCCAGGCAGATAATCCGGCGATCCAAGTCCATGACTATTGTCAATGGCGAGTTGCATCATTGCAGTGTGTCAGGAGCATTTCAACGTTGTGTGTCGCCAGAGGAAGGTTGTGAGATCTTGCGCGAAATCCACGAAGGAGATTGTGGTCACCACACCGGTTCAAAATCTCTGGTGGCTAAGGCGTTTCGTCACGGTTTCTATTGGTTGACTGCTCATGCTGATGCAGAGGACCTGGTTAGGCGATGTGACGGCTGTCAGAAGTTCTCAAGACGCGCTCATGTGCCGGCTCCAGAATTGAGGATGATTCAAATTACTTGGACGTTTGCGACTTGGGGGTTGGATATGGTTGGGCCTTTCAAACGGTGCAAGGACAAGAAGACCCACCTTTTGGTGGCGGTTGACAAATTTACAAAGTGGGTGGAAGCGGAGCCCGTCAGCAAATGTGATGCAGCCACGGCGGTTCAATTCATTAAAAAGGTGATTTTCCGGTTTGGCTTTCCACACGTATTATGCGATAATGGTACCAATCATCTAAGGGTGCCATGAAGGAGTTCTGTGAACGTGAGCACATCCGGCTTGACGTTTCATCAGTGGCTCACCCACAGTCCAATGGCCAAGCAGAGAGAGCTAACCAAGAGATCTTACGAGGCATCAAACCCCAGCTTATGGTTCCTTTGCAGCGGACGCCAGGTTGTTGGGTTGAGGAGTTACCATCTGTATTATGGAGCATCAATACTACGCCCAATAGATCGACAGGATACACACCGTTCTTCATGGTCTACGGAGCGGAGGCGGTTTCCCCCAGTGATATCCGTCATGATTCACCTCGTGTAGCAGCTTATGTTGAAGCGGACAACGAGGTAGCACGGCAAGACGCTTTGGACCTGTTGGATGAGGAGCATGACATTGCAAATGCTGCTCGGTGATCTACCAACAGGATCTTCGCCGCTATCATAGTCGCCGAAGTTAGAACCGTAACCTTTCAAGAAGGAGATTTGGTGCTCCGGCTAATCCAAGACCGCATCGATATGCACAAGCTATCCCCACCTTGGGAGGGACCTTTCGTGGTCAGCAAGAATCGCACAACGGGTCGATCTTGTCGATTGATATTCGAGAGCATAAAGACTCACGTACATCAGAGGAGGAGACCAACAGGCCGTGGAACATAGCTCATCTTCGGCCCTACTTTACTTGAGCCATAGGCTCTACTTATGTACATATTATGACAATGTATACATTATGATCAATACAATAAACCGGAGCCTTAGCTAAAGCGGGGTCTCTGTTATTTTTACATCATGAGTGGTTACACGGAGTTTTTATCTTAAAGCGGCCTCCGGTTTACCCCTTGAGTTAGCTTTTTAACAAAGCTTTATATCATGTCACTTGAGGGCTTGGTCGTGTCCGAACCAATGCAACACCTTTTGATAGGCGAAAGCCACGAGATCACTTGGGGACTTGGTCATGTCTGAACCAGTCACGCCTCTTGATCGGCCTAAGGCCACATAATCACTTGGGGGCTTTGGTCGAACCCAAACCATCGCTACACCTCTTGATCGGCGTAATGCCACTGCATCATTTGGGGACCTAGCTGACATGAACCATAGCTACGCCTATTGGGGGCTTGGTCGTGTCCGACCATGGTAATGCCACTTGATCGGCTCAAACAGCCTCTTTTCACAAAAGATTTTGTCTTTGCCTTTGCTTGAAATTCGTTTCTCTTTATGCATATTGCTCTTGTTATGTTCTTAAACAAACAACTATTAAACCGATTCGACTGTCAGTTGACGGAACATGGTTTGTTTTTTCATCCGGAGACATTTTGCCCGGTTTGATTTTTGATAAACATCCTATTATGGAGTAACACCGGTGTTCATCATAACCCGGAACGATTTACCTGATAAAACCGACCCTATATACACAGGAGCTGTTCTCTCCTCCAGCAGAGCGGGTTTCTTACAACTCCGCTTCAAGATAGGCACAGCCAACTTCATGCCCGACGATGGCAGGTATCATACATTCCCATATTTTATCATGTGTTTCATCTAAGGTATTATCTCTGATTTCACATACATAGATATGATGACCTTTGGTTATACAACCACAATGGCGTTTTAAGCTTTTTTGCTACAGACAACAGTTTAGCATTGGTGATTCAACGGAAGCATAAAGTTGCAATAAATATGCACAAAGGCATATCAACACAAAGTGTGGCAGATAGTCTATTACAAGGCAACACGGTGCCGAGATAAGATAATTATTTATCTGCATAACATAAGGAAGCAGTAATGTAAACCGACCTCCGGTTCATGCTTGGTCGCCAGCTTGGCCTGATGGTTGCGGGTCATCCTGCACCGCTTCACCATCTGATTCCCTACCCAGCGGCTAGAAATCAACAGTTGTCCAGTCGATTCCCATTAATGCTTGGAATACAGCTTCATCATTGATCAGGAACGACGGTTCAATATCAGGAGCGTAAGTATGCTTACAAATTGGAGGTATAAGGTTCTCCGCTTCAGTAATCGGTGCAGGCACTCGTTTATTTTCACCATCATATTGGGCTTGATAATGAGACAGATTTGCCTCTTCTGCCAATTGACAAGCCAAAGGGCGCACTTCCCGGTTTATAGCTCGAAGATCTTCTTCACTGAATTCTGTCCCGTCTTCCTTCAAACTTGGGAAGCCCCGGGCCGCTTCATCAGGATCAAAATCCGCACCCACGCTTTGGCGGATTAAAGGCGTTTATGGCACCGGTTCTAGCAGCAGATTTCTTTAATTCTTCAAACCGGGCAGGAAGCATTGACAACCTTTTAAGGGTGTCCTAGATCAAGGTCGGTGCCGGGTTGTTATGAGAAGCGGTGCTGATGATCCGCTGCGCGCCAGTATAGAGTTGCTCTATCAATGTATAAGAGGCTTTTAATTTCTTCCGCACATCTGATCCCAAGTGGCCAATACGTGTCCCTATATCATTCAAAGGGTTAATAAACTGGCAATTACATGAGAACGCTTCATTATGTCAGAAATCAAAAAAGGCTTACCAAAGACAGCGGCGGTCATAGCATGCACTTGCCGCTTTACACTGGTCAGTTCATCCACCACCGGTTTGAGGGCATCTTGACATTTTACGCCCGTTGAGTTAAAGCGGCCTTTTCAAAGGGCCCAATCCGCCCGCTCCTTGTTGAAACCCTCTTTAAGCTCTTCCATGACGCTTAAAGCGCTGGTTAATTCATCCTTTGCTTTGGAGGTTTCAGCTTGCTGGGATTTCAGTTTTCTTGAAGATCGGTGATTTGGTTTTCTTTCTTGCTTTCAGATCAGCCTACATACAGATAATCATTTGATAAAGATTAGAGCAGAGTTGAAGTACCAAACCCACAAAAGTTATGCTCTCGGTACTTCGGGGCTAATGCATATTTGCTTTTTCATCCTACAGTTTCTACATAAAGTCCCAAGCTCAATACAAGTATTCATTTTGGCACTTGGGGGCTAATGCCTATTTGCTTTGTCCTTGAGGGATACTGTATTTCTTATGGTATAAATGCCCCGGTTTAACTACATTAAGTTGAACCGGCCTTTGGGAGCTACTTTCCCAAAAGTACAGCTTTGCTCATGATTACATTAAAAAGTCCCGGTTTAAGTTCACATCTTAAAACCGTCACTTGGGGGCTATTAGAGTTGACAGATTGAAGTATACAAGCAGAGAGTCATATGGAATTTACCTCATATTTGTCTTTCATCATATTTACCAGACCGGCTTCATAATCACGGCTGGTATATAACCGATTCAGATAACCGAATGAAGATCTTGGGATTCAAAGCGGCATAAGTACCCAAATCGGCATTCCACTTGCCCTTACCAAACGTTAAATTCATCCTTTGAAGTATGCTTGGACAAAGCGAGGATTAATCGGCTCGGAATGGCCAAAGCCAATAACAACATCATCATCCTTGGCTTCACCGGTTCGCCTTTGGGGTCGCCGGTTTATCCGTATGCTTTGGTGAACTTCATTTGTTTTAGCAGGACTCGTGGGTTGATTTGAAGGGCCTGTGGCATCAACATGTGCCTCTTCAACAATAGCATCATGATCTTGCAATGGTGGGTCGTTCAACATATCATCCTGGATGTGTTCCTCAGGATTTGGTATTTGGGTCGGTTCAGGAGCATCGTCTTCTGCTGCTTTGTCCAGGCGAGCTTTCTTGCTTGGCCTAGGCTTGGCCCTGAAAGGAAAAAGATGGATCGGTCCAATGAACATTGAAAGTGGTATATCAAACAACATTATCATGAATATGGCTCACCCAAGCACTGTCTTGAGTGGTGGGAGTTGGGTGCCTGTCGACTCGCCAGAGGAAGAATGAGAAGTCACCTGATAATCGGAGTCAGATGGATTAAGAGGTTGCTGAATGCAACCCGCTTTAGGATAAGCATTGACGAAACAGTTAGAGACCTCTGAACGGCGTTTCCGAACTGGACTGTTCGGTAAACCGGTGGAGGTGACTACTGGTCATTGTCTTGCGGGTTGCCTGACGAGCTTCATGCTGTTGTGTCTTCATAAGAAAGTTTCGATCCAAGTAAGCAAGAGGATGAGAAAATTTAACTTTCCGGTTGCTGACGGATTTTCTTTGAAGGTAAAGGGTTTGAATCGGAAGAAAGAGCAATTACCTCTAGAACATCGGCATGGTGACTTGACATCATCCCGGCAATAATCATTATCAATAAGGCGTGTGAAAAATAAACCAAGTGAGTCAAGACCGGATTACCCACATCATCGTCGGTGGTGGATCGGAGGAGGCGTGGTTTTCTTTCTATTTGCTGGTTTCTTCACAACTTTGGTCTTGGGCCGGGTTATTGCCACCGGTTTCTCTTGTGGAGTCTTCTTGCTCCAAAATGGATCATCACCCTGTTTGAAAGATGTTAATATCAACAAAGGGTACTTAAACATAGTCATATTTCATAAACGCATAAGATACGAGTCTTACGGCGGGCGGTTTGTTAATGGCAGAAAAGGGAGCCAGGCCGGTTTGGGCGCAAACAGCTTCCGGTTCGTTTAACATCCTTTTAACAGCCTCAGTAACTTCATCATCTTTCAGCTGGATCTCAATATGCCGCAGAGGGTGTTTCACATCTTCTGTGTATTTGCACATCAAATCGGAGCGCAGGCTTAAGGGCAGTATACTCCAAGATATCCAACAGCGAGCAAGATCAACTCCTGTCAACCCGTTGGCCATGAAGGCCCGGAGCTTGGATAGTTGAGGGGCATATTTGCTTCTTTCCTTAGCAGTTAATCTGTGAGGGAGGGGATGTGTGTTGCTTAGCCGCTCTGGACGGTAGCCCGGTAAAGGATTTTCTCCATCGGGAGAGGTATCTTTGCAGTAAAACCATGTTGAATTCCATTCTTTGGGATGGCTGTGCAATTTGGCGTGAGGGTAAGTGACCTCTTTCCTCTTTTGAATCGCCAAACCACCCAACTCGGTGTTGGGACCGTCAGAAAATTTAGTGCGGCGGTTTAGATGGAAGAAATCTCTGAACAATTCAACTGTGGGCTCCTCTTGAAAGAACACCTCACAGAGCACTTGAAAGTGACATATATTGGTTATGGAGTTGGGGCCAATATCTTGTGGGCCTTGATTGGAAGTTGGCCAAGACATCCCGATAAAACTTTGAACCGGCGGATGAAGCCCGGGCTAAATGGTCAGCAAAAACAACAACCTCTCCATCCTTGGGTTACGGAGGACTCTCCGGGCGAGGACCCTCCGATGAATGACGTCTTTTTGCCTAAAGCGCGGTGCAGACTAAGTTATCCATTGAGTTTGATCCACCGAGAAGGCGGAAAGAGCAGAAGATTTACCGGAGCTGAGGAAGAAGCGGAAGGTCGCCGCGATGCTCTGGTACGTTCAGGGTGATGCAGCAGCCAAGGTTGATGCAGAGACAATGGTTGATGGTGGCGGCGGAGCTCTGAAGCTGGGCGGCGCGAGGAAGATGAAGCACAGGGGCACGAAGGGAAAAAGGGAAATGACCCTTCGGTCTTATTTATAAAGCAAGGGATGTGTGTCAAGCGCGAGAATCAAGGAGCCGCGAGTTTGGAAACGGAGCTGTCGCCTCGATTGTCGCAAGTCTATTAAAACAAAAAAGGTATTGTGGATAGTTTTTATGACAGGTGACGTCACGCCGGTTTACGTTGACCAGAGGAGATGACATCATGGCAGTTCACCTAATTACACAAAGTTGCTGAAGACGAAGTTTTTTTTTGCTGAGGATTGACATGAACCTGTTCAAATCAGTCTGGGGCCTGATGTTGGAGATATTACTACTGGGCGTAAACCGGCCAGTATAGGTCGGATTAACTTCATCAGTAGTCAAGTATGCTTGAAGCCCGTGAGGATATTTTATAAGGGCCCAAGGCCCAGAACCGGTTTAAGGCTTGTAGCCGTGAACCGACATTAGTATGTAACTTGTGTTGTAAGTTAGAAATACTAGAGACCGAACCGGACACGTCTATGGGCCGGTCTCGGGACTCTGCAAACCAACGGGCATCACCCATGTATATAAGGGGACGACCCGGCGGCGGTTTGAGGACAACAAACAACAACTCGAGACTTAGGTGAAGCTTGTTTGCTCCCTAGTCATCTAAACCCCCATCAATTCCATCACAACTAGACGTAGGCTTTACCTTCATCGAAGGGGCCGAACTAGTATAAACTCTCTTGCGTCCTTGTGTCCGCTTTAACCCCTTTAAGCTAACCCGTAGCGATGGCTCCACGACTAAGTCCTTTCATGAGGATATCTGCCGTGACAAAACCACGACAGGTAGATTAAGCATGGAAAGCATACTGGCTTAGGTAAATGCATGGAAGATACATGCCACCGGGTCCGGCCGGAGCGGCTTGGGGATGATGCAGCCTGAGGGGCGCCCCCAGCAAGGTAAGCTAAAGACATAAAAAGGGATACATGCCACAGGGATGGACCCACGCGGCCTAGGAATGATGCAGCCTGAGGGGCGATCCCAACTAAATGAACTTGGAAAATGTCACTTGGTTCTGTTGATGAAGGGGTGTTGGAGCAGCTCGAGGTACGCGGCAAAGCGGTCCTTCCTCACGAGCCACCGGGGCTCTGAGCCTCGGGAGGCTCTGGGGGTCCAGGCGGTTCCTTGAGGACCGTCTCGATCTCTGTCAGGACAGCGTGGTGTCTGGCTTCCTGAGTCGCCAGGGCGCGCCGCAAGTCGCGCTGATAGGCGGACGCCACGCTCGGCAGGCCAAAAGGCATGCGAACATAGCTGTGCGGTGGACCCTCACAGCGGCCCAGCGCGAAGGCCAGAAGGGCTCCTGATATGCGGCCCTGTTGAGCCCTGGGATGTCGATGCAGACGCGCAGCCCGACATCCTCCCCTGGATGAGGAGCTGCGCCTGGTGAACAGCGATTGCCGCGCATGGCCCTCGCATCTTGCAGTTCCTGAGTGGTCTTGGTGATGAACTCCTGAGCGGTGGGCGCTCCTCGCCCTGTGTTCTCCTGAGGGAAACGTGCCGTGAAGCACGCCTCCAAGTGGTGCCCGAGCGCCTCCCTCGTGATGTTGGCAAGGTCGGAGGCCCTCGAAGAGATCCCCGAGTCTCGCCGAGAAGGCGCCGGGCGCGCCTTCCTATGCGATGGAGGGAGGCGCCCCAGGTGCGGGCGCTGATCCTGATGAGGTACCACTCGCGACTCCACCCTCCTGAGGTCCTGCACGGCGTAGCTGCTTCTTCTTCTTGGGGGTGGCCTCAGGAGGGCACTCGCCCTTGCTGTCGGGGTCGTCGATTGCTGCAGCTTGGAAGGCATGCTCGAGGGAGCACACCGCTTCTCTTTCTTCACACGGGACTGTGATGATTCCGCCGCTTCCTGGCATCTTGAGGACATTGTAGCCATGGTGGGTCACCACCATGAACTTGTCCAGGGCTGGATACCCGAGGATGGCATTGTACGACAGACGAATGTGTGCGACGTCGAAGTCGATGAGCTCGGTGCGGTAGTTGTTGCATTCTCCGAAGGTGACAGGGAGGCGGACCTGCCCTATTGGTGTGGTGGAACCGTTGGTCACTCCTGAGAAAGACTTGGTAGGCTTAAGCTGGTCATACAACACTTGGAGGTTGTCGAACGTGTCGACGGACAGAACATTGAGCCCTGCGCCGCCGTCAATGAGGGTCTTGGTGACTTGTACATTGTTGATGACTGGTGAACAACGCATGGGGAGAACACCAGCAGTGGCCACACACTTGAGCTGACCTGCCGAACTGAATGTGATGGCGCACTTGGACCATATGAGCGGGCGCGTGGCCTCGAGCTTGGGGAGGACTGCATTCATTTCACGAGCAAACTGATTGAAGATATGCTGTGAGGCTGGGGCCTGAGCTCCGCCCAAGATGCAGGCGATAGCACGCGGCTCCTGGAAGCTCCCAGCCCCCTCGTCTTGATGGTGGTCATCATTCCTTCTCGGTGGCGGTGGTAGTGGAGGAAGACCGGCGTTGCCCTGAGGACGATCCTCACGAGGCTGGTCCCTCCAGGTGCCCTTGCGAGGCTGATCCTACTAGCGGTCCAAACGAGGCCGGTCGCGCCACTCCTGGCGCGGACCACGGTCATCCCAGCATCCGCCACCACGTCCTCCTCCTCGGCCGTAGCCCCGGTCGTTGTGCTCGGGGCGTCGACCAAAGCGTCCTTCTCGAATGGGCAATGCTTTAATAATGATGGTCATCACAATTCTATTGATTACAACATATGGATTACAACTCGAAACTAGAACAAGATATGACTCTATATGAATGCCTCCGGCGGTGTACCGGTATGGTGCAATGAATCAAGAGTGACATGTATGAAAAATAATGCATGGTGGCTTTGCCACAAATACGATGTCAACTACATGATCATGCAATGGCAATATGACAAAAGTAAGGTATGTCATGATGATGAACGGAAGGGTGGAAGGTTGCATGGCAATATATCTCAGAATGGCTATGGAAATGCCATAATAGGTAGGTATGGTGGCTGTTTTGAGGAAGATATAAGGAGGTTTATGTGTGATAGAGCGTATCGTATCACGGGGTTTGGATGCACCGGGGAAGTTTGCACCAACTCTCAAGGTGAGAAAGGGCAATGCACGGCAATCAAGAGGCTAGCAATGGCGGAAAGGTAAAAGTGCGTATAATCCATGGACTCAACATTAGTCAAAAGAACTCATATACTTATTGCAAAAATTTACAAGTCATCAAAAATCAAGTACTACGCGCATGCTCCTAGGGGATAGATTGGTACGAAAAGACCATCGCTCGTCCCCGACAACCACTCATAAGGATGCACAATCCAGGTACACTTCATGTTTCAAATTTGTTACACAACTTTAACCATACGTGCATGCTACGGGACTTGGAAACTTCAACACAAGCATTCTTTAAATTCATAATCTCCCAACTAGCATGACTCTAATATCACCATCTTCATATCTCAAAACAATTATCAAGCATCAAACTTTTCTTAGTATTCAACACACTCATAAGAAAGTTTCACATATCTTGAATACCAAGTATATTAATATTAAGCAAACTACCATGCTATTAACGAATCTCAAAATAATCTAAGTGAAGTATGAGAGTTCATCTATTTATTCAAAATAAAACTACCACCATGCTCTAAGAGATATAAGTGAAGTACTAGAACAATAACAAAAACTACTCCGAAAGATATAAGTGAAGATCAATGAGTAGTCGAATAATTATGCAACTATGTGAAGACTCTCCCATTTAATAATTTCCGATCTTGATACTTTATTCGAACAGCAAGCAAAGCTAAAGAAAACTACATTGCAAGGATAGCACAACTCATGTGAAGAAGCAAAAACTTAGGCTCAACCGATACTAACCGATAGTTGTTGAATAAGAAAGGTGGGATGCCTACCGGGGCATCCCCAAGCTTAGATGCTTGAGACTTCTTGAAATATTATCTTGGGGTGCCTTGGGCATCCCCAAGCTTGAAATTTTTTGTCTCCTTAATTCCTCTCATATCATGGTTTCTCTTTTTTTATCAAAAGCTTCATTCACAACAAACTCAACTAGAACTCGTGAGATAGGTTAGTATAAACCAATGCAAAACCTTATCATTTTCTACTGTAACAAATCACTAACATTATTATTCAACATTGCATACTAAATGCCTCTGCATATTTGATACTCCTATCCTCAATTATAATCATTAAACAAGCAAACATATGCAAACAACGCAAACATAACAGCAATCTGCCAAAACAGTACAGTCTGTAAAGAATGCAAGAGTATCAATACTTCCCTGAACCCACAAATTATGAACAAAAATTACCACTGTAATAAATTTATCATATCTCAATATGCAAAAATATTAAACATTATACCACTCCCTGAATTTTCTAGGGAATTTTTGCAACAGCAGTAAACTTTCTGTTTTCAAACAACAACATGTATAGTAGCAAAATAAGCATGGCAAAGGCTATCCTTGACTTTTTTATTGAAACTAAAGATGCAAACCATTATTCTAAATAACAGGAAGCAAATACTAACAAAATAAAATGACGCTCCAAGCAAAACACATATCATGTGGTGAATAAAAATATAGCTCCAAGTAAAGTTACCGATGAACGAAGACGAAAGAGGGGATGCCTTCCGGGGCATCCCCAAGCTTAGGCTCTTGGTTGTCCTTGAATATTACCTTTGGGTGCCTTGGGCATCCCCAAGCTTAGGCTCTTGCCACTCTTTATTCCATAGTCCATCGAATCTTTACCCAAAACTTGAAAACTTCACAACACAAAACTTAACAGAAAACTCGTGAGCTCCGTTAGCGAAAGAAAACAAAACACCACTTCAAGGTACTGTAATGAACTCATTATTTATTTATATTGGTGTTAAACCTACTGTATTCCAACTTCTATATGGTTTATAAACTATTTTACTAGCCATAGATTCATCAAAATAAGCAAACAACACAATGAAAACAGAATCTGTCAAAAACAGAACAGTCTGTAGTAATCTGTAACTAACGCAAACTTCTGGAACTCCAAAAATTCTAAAATAAATTTATGGACATGAAGAATTTGTCTAGTAATCATCTTCAAAAAGAATCAACTAAATAGCACTCTCCAGTAAACAGTTATAGCTAATCTCGTGAGCGCTAAAGTTTCTGTTTTTTTACAGCATGATCATAAAGACTTCACCCAAGTCTTCCCAAAGGTTCTACTTGGCACAAACACTAATTAAAACATGAAAACACATCTAACCAGAAGCTAGATGGATTATTTATTCCTAAACAGAAGCAAAAAACAAGTAACTAAATTAAAGTTGGGTTGCCTCCCAACAAGCGCTATCGTTTAACGCCCCTAGCTAGGCATTATGATTTCAATGATGCTCACATAAGAGATAAGAATTGAAACATAAAGAGAGCATCATGAAGAATATGACTAGCACATTTAAGTCTAACCCACTTCCTATGCATAGGTATTTTGTGAGCAAACAACTTATGGGAACAATAATCAACAAGCATAGGAAGGTAAAACAAGCATAACTTCAAAAATTTAAGCACATAAAGAGGAAACTTGATATTATTGCAATTCCTACAAGCATATGTTCCTCCCTCATAATAATTTTCAGTAGCATCATGAATGAATTCAACAATATAACCAGCACCTAAAGCATTCTTTTCATGATCTACAAGCATAGAGAATTTACTACTCTCCACATCAGCAAATTTATTCTCATCAACAATAGTGGGAGCAAACTCAACAAAATAACTATCATGTGATTGAAAATTAAGATCAAGATGACAAGTTTCATGGTTATCATTATTCTTTAAAGCATACGTGTCATCACAATAATCATCATAGATAGGAGGCATGCTTTCATCATAGTAAATTTGCTCATCAAAGCTTGGGGACAAAAAATATCATCTCCATCAAACATAGCTTCCCCAAGCTTGTGGCTTTGCATATCATTAGCATCATGGATATTCAAGGAATTCATACTAACAACATTGCAATCATGCTCATCATTCACATATTTTCTGCCAAGAATTCTATGTAATTCTTCTTCTAGTACTTGAGCACAATTTTCTTTTCCACCATACTCACGAAAGATATTAAAAAGATGAAGCGTATGAGACAAACTCAACTCCATTTTTTTTGTAGTTTTCTTTTATAAACTAGACTAGTGCTAAAACAAGAAACAAAAAGATTCGATTGCAAGATCTAAAGATATACCTTCACTTACCTAGCCTCCCCGGCAACGGCGCCAGAAAAGAGCTTGATGTCTACTACACAACCTTCTTCTTGTAGACGTTGTTGGGCCTGCAAGTACACAGGTTTGTAGGATAGTAGCAAATTTTCCTCAAGTGGATGACCTAAGGTTTATCAATCCGTAGGAGGCGTAGGATGAAGATGGTCTCTCTCAAACAACCCTGCAACCAAATAACAAAGAGTCTCTTGTGTCCCCAACACACCCAATACAATGGTAAATTGTATAGGTGCACTAGTTCATGAAGAGATGGTGATACAAGTGCAAAATAGATGGTAGATATAGGTTTTTGTAATCTGAAATAATAAAAACAGCAAGGTAACTAAAGATAAAAGTGAGCTTAAACGGTATTGCAATGATAGGAAACAAGGCCTAGGGTTCATACTTTCGCTAGTGCAAGTTCTCTCAACAATAATAACATAGATAGATCATATAACAACCCCTCAACATGGAACAAAGAGTCACTCCAAAGCCACTAATAGAGGAGAACAAACGTATAGATTATGGTAGGGTACGAAACCACCTCAAAGTTATTCTTTCGGATCAATCTATAAAAGAGTTCGCACTAGAATAACACCTTAAGACACAAATCAACCAAAACCCTAATGTCACCTAGATACTCCATTGTCACCTCAAGTATCCGTGGGCATGATTATACTATATGCATCACACAATCTCAGATTCATCCAACCAGCACAAAGTACTTCAAAGAGTGCCCGAGAGTTTCTACCGGAGAGTCAAGAACGTGTGCCAACCCCTATGCATAGGTTCATGGGCGGAACCCGCAAGTTGGTCACCAAAACATTCATCAAGTGGCACATGATATCCCATTTTCACCACAGATAAACACGGCAATACATACATCAAGTGTTCTCATAAAAGACTCAATCCGATAAGATAACTTCGAAGGGGAAACTCAATTCATCACAAGAGAGTAGAGGGGGAGAAACATCATAAGATCCAACTACAATAGCAAAGCTTGGGATACATCAACATCGTGCCATAGAGGGAAAACGAGAGAGCACACGAGAGAGAGAGAGAGAGAGAGAGAGAGAGATCAAACACATAGCTACTCGTACATACCCTCAGCCCCGAGGGTGAACTACTCCCTCCTTGTCATGGATAGCGCCGGGATGATGAAGATGGCCACCGGTGATGGGTTCCCCCTCCGGTAGGGTGCCAGAACAGGCTCCCGAGAGGTTTTGGTGGCTCTCTGAGAGGCTTGCGGCGGCGGAACTCCCGATCTATCTTCTGTTCTAGAAGTTTTAGGGTACGTAGGTATATATGGGTGAAAGGGGTATGTCGGTGGAGCTACGGGGGCCCCACGAGGCAGGGGGGAACGCCCCCCACCCTCGTGGGCAGCCTGTATCTCCCCTGATGTGCACTCCAAGTTCCATGGGTTGCTTTCCTTCCAAAAATAACTTCTCCAGTTGATTTCGTTCCGTTTTGACTCCGTCTGATATTCCTTTTCCTCGGAACCTTTGAAATAGGCATAAAGCAACAAATGCTGGCTGGGCCTCCGGTTAATAGGTTAGTCCCAAAAATAATATAAAAGTGGACAATAAAGCCCAATATTGCCTAAAACAGTAGATAAAGTAGCATGGAGCAATCAAAAATTATAGATACGTTGGAGACGTATCAAGCATCCCCAAGCTTAATTCCTGCTCGTCCTCGAGTAGGTAAATGAAAAAAAAGAATTTTTGATGCGGAGTGCTACTTGGCATAATTTCAATGTAATTCTTCTTACTCGTGATATGAATATTCAGATCCAAAAGATTCAAGACAAAAGTTTAATATTGACATAAAAATATTAATACTTCAAGCATACTAACAAAGCAATTATGTCTTCTCTAAATAACATGGCCAAAGAAAGTTCATCCCTACAAAATCATATAGTTAGGCTATGCTTCATTTTCGTCACACAAAGATGTTCCCAACTTCTATACCCCCGATGACAAGCCAAGCAATTGTTTCATACTTAAATAATCTCAAACTTTTTCAACCTTCATGCAATACATGAGCGCGAGCCATGGATATAGCACTATGGGTGGAATAGAATATGATGATGGGGATTGTGTGGAGAAGACAAAAAGGAGAAAGTCTCACATTGACGAGGATAATCAACGGGCTATGGAGATGCCCATCGATTGATGTCAACATGAGGAGTAGGGATTGCCATGCAACGGATGCACTAGATCTATGAATGCTCAACAAAAGAAAACTAGTGGGTGTGCATCCAACTTGCTTGCTCATGAAGACCTAGGGCATTTGAGGAAGCCCATCGTAGGAATATACATGCCAAGTTCTATAATGAAAAATTCCCACTAGTATGAAAAGGACAACTTATGAGACTCACTATATGAAAAACATGGTGCTACTTTGAAGCACGAAATATGAGACTCACTACATGAATAACAAAGTGCTACTTTGAAGCACAATATATGAGATTCACTACATGAAGAACAAGGTGCTACTTTGAAGCACGAGTGTGGAAAAGAGATAGTAACATTGCCCTTTTTATTTATTTTCTTCTTTTTTTGGGCCTTTCTTTTTTTCTTTTTGGCCTTTCTTCTTCCTCTTTTTTTGGGAAATGCTCTAATAATGATGATCATCACACTTCTATTGATTACAACATAAGGATTAAAACTCGAAACTAGAACAAGATATGACTATATATGAATGCCTCGTGATGTGCGGGATGGTGCAATGAATCAAGAGTGACATGTATGAAAAATAATGCATGGTGGCTTTGCCACAAATACGATGTCAACTACATGATCATGCAATGGCAATATGACAAAAGTAAGGTATGTCATGATGACGAACGGAACGGTGGAAAGTTGCATGGCAATATATCTCAGAATGGCTATGGAAATGCCATAATAGGTAGGTATGGTGGCTGTTTTGAGGAAGATATAAGGAGGTTTATGTGTGATAGAGCGTATCGTATCACGGGGTTTGGATGCACCGGGGAAGTTTGCACCAACTCTCAAGGTGAGAAAGGGCAATGCACGGTACCGAAGAGGCTAGCAATGGCAGAAAGGTAAAAGTGCGTATAATCCATGGACTCAATATTAGTCAAAAGAACTCATATACTTATTGCAAAAATTTAGAAGTTGTCGGGGAGGCTGATCGTACCCACGAGCACCTATGGGGCCGGCGGACCAGGCCCCTTGTGGTTCGGAGGGGGGCGGAGATCGCACGAAGAGCGGATCGAGGCGAGGCACACGAGCAGTTACCCAACCGGAGCTCTCCGGAGAGATAAAACTCCTACTGCTGCTTGTTCGATGTATTGTCTTCTTGCTAGGGAGCAATGCAAGCTACAAAACCCAGCGTGAGCGTATCTGGTCTCGAGTGAGTCGAATGAACCAAACCCTTTCTACGTTGCGCATGGGCCTCCTTTTATATGCTCAAGGGGTCTCCGAAATGAGCGGCAACATAGATGAGGGTACAAATGTAAAAACAGGAGTTGGTACACCTACTTGAGCGATTATGCGATGCAAAATACCTAACTCGACGGCAAGGGACAAAAGCAATAAATGCCCGTGCGTGTCGCCCAAACAGTGCAACAGAGACCGTCAGTGCGCCACCGCTTCGCCACAATGGCAAGCTTGTCGTGCCGCTTATCGCTGCTCTCTGCTGGCTGCACTGACCTCTTGACATGGCGCATGGAATGATCCCATGGCGACACGTTGTTGGATGAGCTGGAGCGGAGATGGAGAGAGGTTGCTTGTCGCGGCAAGCGCCTTGTCATGCCGAATCCTTGTCGCGTCCGGAGGCTTGTCGGCGCTCGAGCCTTCCCGGCAAGCTCCTCTTGCCGGGGCCTTCTCTTCTGCATGCCTCGAGTGGCCTTCCCGGCAAGCTCCTCTTGCCGGGGCCTTGTCTTCTTAGTCAAATACTTTGTTCTTGAATGGCTCCAAAGGAGTCATGGAGGATCTTGGTGATGACCAGGCAAACCCTACCACGGGGTGCTGCAACTGTCCGTGCACGAGTACGGGATACTAGGGTACCCCTACTCTAGTACACCGACAGGAGCCCCCGGGCCTGGGCCATACACGGTGCCGAGCGCTGTCGGGCCAGGCCCAAAACAGTGCATGGTCACACGCGGCCTCGATCACGCCGCAACTCGCCCCGGACCCACCACGACCCCCACTAACGGCACGCACCGAACGTGGCGTCGTGCGAGAGATCGTGGGCGTGGTCGTGGGGGTTTCTTTATTAAGAAAAGCGGAACGTCCGCCCCTCCCCCCTCCTTATAAACAGGGGAAACAGGGGCAGGTCGTCCACTCCGCCATTGCTGTCTTGTCAAGAAAAGCTCCGCCGCTGCCCCCTTCTTCTCGGCGAAGAGAGTAGCAGCGCCCGCCTCTTCGCCACAAAGCGCACTCACCGCCGTCGGCCTCCTCCGCCGCCCTCACCATGGCTCCAAAAGCCGACAAGGAGAAGGGCGTCAAGTCGGCCGAGCGCTGGCGGCTCACGGCGCGCTGCATGAGCGGGCCATCTTCTCCCCTCAGCTCGGCGCAAAGGAGCTGCGGGATGTCTTCTATCTCTTTTGGTCGACGGAGGCAGCGTGCGCATCCGCGCACGAAGGTACTCCCGCCTCCGCTTGATTTGGCCCCAACCGGGTACCCTTCTTTGCCCTTTTTCTTCTATTGCGGGCTTTGCCACCGCCTTTTCAGTTCTTCTGCGATATCATGAACACATATGGCCTCCGCCTCCTTGATTTCACCCCCAACGCTGTCTTGACCATGGCAGTTTTCGCACACCTTTGCGAAAACTTTGTCGGGATCCACCCAAATGTGGCACTCTTCCGCCACTTCTTCATGCCCCGCGTTGAGAGAGGAGAGACACTTGCCGGAGGGATAGCTTGGGTCTCCAGGATCAGAAGAAAGAAGCCTATCTGGAAGGGGAGTTCCGCAACAAGTGGGAGGAGTGCAGAGCCAATTGGTGTTGGGTCGTAGAGGAGAACCCATGACCCTTCGATCGCTGCGCCAAACCCCAATAGTCTTGGCAAAGATTGGAGTAGCTTGGCGCGGAGGATGCTAGGTTGAAGATAGTGTGACCCGGATTTTGCGCCTCGGGCTTGCCGGACTAACCAGTGGCGCGGTTGGCGCAGACTTCCTTCGCCGCCAGACGCTCCCTTGCAGGAGAGGAGGAGGCCTGCTTGGGAGTTCCAAAATGCGGCAGACATCATGAGGTTGCGCCCGGGCCTGAACTGGAATTTCACCGTCTTGGAGCTGGATTCGATGCCGCTAGAGTTGTTCAAGAACGACCCCGATCACCCTGAGTGGTTTAGGTTGCCGAGGGGGGTCATCCCATTGTGTAACAACTCGGCGCTCGACCGCATCCGCGCCATGATGCCGTTGTGCGATTCCCATGGGATCGTTCCAAC
This sequence comes from Aegilops bicornis, assembly GCA_021605145.1. Taxonomy (NCBI): domain Eukaryota; kingdom Viridiplantae; phylum Streptophyta; class Magnoliopsida; order Poales; family Poaceae; genus Aegilops; species Aegilops bicornis. Next base: position 394,356,266 of record CM038673.1, on the reverse strand, counting down.
CTGGCAGAGCCTCCCGACGAGTCGTGCAGCAGTTCTTCGACGACTTGGAAGAAGTGTCGATCCGCCCGACGAGCGAAAAGGTTCACTCGCGACACCACCGACGAGGAGATGGCGCGTATTGCCACCGAGGTGGAGGAGGCGGCAGCCGCCGCCGCCGGAGCCTTCTGCACACCGTGGAAGAGGCGGACGCCGCGAAGGCGGCAAGCCTTGCCGGCGAAGGGAGATCGCCCGGCAAGGACGAGCTTGTCGAGCCCGAGGCCGGGTCGAGTGGACCCGCCGAGGGCGCTTCTTCTCCACCACCAGCGACTTGCCGCCAGTGAGCCCGGCTCCGCCAAAGAGGCGTCTCAAAGAAGGCCGAGACGAAGTCGGGCGGCAGATCGCCCATAGCAACAACGCCAGCGTGGCTCTCACGGCAAGCGATGTTGCCGCAGGAGCGCCTCACCTGCTGCGACAACCGGGCGGGATCTTCCGAGCCACCGCCGACGCCTCGCTTAAGCGGCCAAGAGAGCCCACTCCCGCCTCGTCGCACTGTGAGGCGAGCCGGAGTTTGACTTCTCAGCGCCAGCTCGAGGAGGAAGATGAAGAGTAAGCTCTTGAGATTGTGTTTGTATTTCTTCAATTTTGTTACTTCATCTTGAATCCGATTTGCTTCGTTACGAACTCTTTCCTTTTCAGGGACGCTAGCTCAGAGCGTCGAAGAGGGCCAAGATCCCGACGGTCGTCGTTGAGGACGATCCACCGTGGCAACAGAGGAGGCGTCTGAGACCCCTTGCGGACCCGGCAACCCTTCCTCACAAAGAGCCCCAGACAGCCCCCTGTGGTAAGTGTGCGTCTTTCTCCTTCTTGTTAGGTGTGCAGGGGTGCTCCTTCTTCGTTGATACCTGATTGTTTGCTTGTGTAGGAGCAGAGCAGCCTCATCGGGAGGGCTCGGAAGCCGCCCGAAATCCTGTCTGCTGCCACTCGCCGCCAAGGGAGGATTCTCTCCGGCAAGGGAGCGCCCTCCAGGCAAGGGAGGCCACTCCGGCAAGGGAGGCTACCCGGCAAGGGGACAGCGCCGGTGACCCTCCAAGTGGTCGAGGCCGTGGCTGCGGATCCCGTTGCAGGTAATTTCCTTACGAAAATTTCCCTTGGGCTTGTTTTCTTCTGTTTCTCTTTTTGAACATTTGCTTGACTGCTCTTTCTTCGTCTGACGCAGAACCGATGGAGGTCGAGGTCGCCGGCGAGGAGGAAGAGCGCGGCAACACCGACGAGGCCGTCGTCGTGGAAGAAGAGGCCGTCGCTGCGGAAGAAGAGGCCGTCGCCGATGAGCCTATCGGCGAGGAGGCCACCGAGGTTGCCGACGCAGAGCCGGGCGAGGGTCGGGCGATCGTGACCGACGGCCCCGAGGCCGCAGGAGCACCAGCGCTGCACCGACAATGATTCCCCGCCGCTTGCTGGCCAGCCCCGAGGAGCCCCAGCGCCTACTTGAAGGCCGGGCGAGGGTGTCTTCATCAAACTCCACAGGAGCCGAAGCTCCAGGCGCCGGTCGAAGGAGAGACCTTCGACGGCGAGCTACTCGCCTCCGCTGGGCTTCTGGTGGACGCGCCAGCAGCAAAGAGCAAGCGAAGTCCGAGGAGGAGCAGCTTGAAGAAGCTGTCCGCTCTACCGCGCCCGCAAGCCAAGTTGGAGTCTCGGGAAGCACTTGTCGCGAGGGCAGGAGCGGACATGGAGAAGCCTTGAAGAGCTCGGAGCGCCAACCAAGAAGCTCTCCGCGACGTAGCAGAAGCGCGGGGGCAACTTGTAGAAGAGCGCACGGCCTTCATCCTTGAGAAGGCCGCAGCCGAGGAGGAGCAGCGGCTGGCTGCCGAGAAGCTCTCCGCGCAGGAAAGCGAAGCCGGGCGCAGCGGAAGGTCAACCTGGACAGCCACGAAGAAGACCTTGCAGCGCGAGGAGTCACTTGGCGGGCGCTTAAGGAAGCGAAGGATGCCGCCGCAGCCGCCGAGGCCGCCAAGGAAGAGTTGAAGGCGAAGGTGGCATACCGGAGGCCAGCCTCAAGAAGAGCGGCGAAGAGCTTGCAGCGCTCAAGCTGGCGCTAGAAGGACGCCTACACTCTTGGCGAGCTGCAGAGTCGTCTCACGATAGGGGCAAGGAGCTCGACGCCACCAAAGATTCCAAGGCGGATCTTGAGCTGAAAGCCGACCACTCGACGCAGACGTTGGGCGGCGCCAGAGCGGGAAGTGGGCCTGTTGGAGACGATCAAGGCCAAGGAGGAGCTGCTAGCGAATGTTTTCTCCACTCAGAGCGCTTTAAGGGAGAGTGTGGAGCACTGGACTGAAGGCCTTGTGGACACCGCTGCTGACATCCACAATGAGCTGATGGAGCTGGGGATGGCGGACCTTGCATACTCCTCCGACGAGCATCTCCAACCCAGCGCCAAACTTCGGTTTATTCTTCAAAGGCATGGTGACGGGCCTCCAGCGACTCGGGAAGAGGTCCCAGCAGTTGGCCGAGGAATCACGCCAGATCTGTGCAGGAGCCCTCGAGAAGGTGTTGATAAAGGTGGCCTTCCGCAATCCGGGCCTCAACCTCAACGGCGTCCTCAGATCCTTGCCGCCAGATGCCAACGTGGAGGAGCTCAAAGCCCTTGTCGCACCCATTGTGGACAAGGTGAACAAGATCAAGCGGATTGATGGCGACCCGCGTAGACTAGGCCGCCAATTTTATCTTGCCCTTGTCGGCTTGCGATCATGTTTAGAACACTTTGTTAGATCAGCGACAAGTTATTTTGTAATATACTCTATCTTAGGCGATCGATGCAATGTTATTTCCTCTACTTGATTCCTTCCTTTGTAATGCGTTTACGCCCCTACGCATTTGGGGGACTTGTCGGTGCGGGCACCTTTGTCATGGCCGCTGAGTGCGGAACGTCAAGACTTTGGCGATGCCGCCTCCGACAAGCAACCTTGTCGCGACTAGCCGCAGCTCACTTAAGTTGTTGAGCGGACTCGAAACAAAGTAAGTAGCGACTAGCCTGCGAGTTGGTTCCTCTGCATACAGGTTTTCCATACAAAGTACTCTTGTTCGAGGAAGATAACTTAAAAATTTAAAATTGATTGCTCAAACTTTGGCAACTTAGCTTTTCTGTCTTTTGCTTCTCGACAAAGCGAAACTTCCTCGGCGATGCACGGTCCATAGTATTATCTTCTCCTTCCCCTGGTTAACTTGTGCGCGAGAGCCTTTCTTTCTTTGGGAAAAGGAAAGAAGAGGAAATAAAGTTATGGAGCCCAATGACTCGATATTGCTTACCGGGTGTGGTTCAGCAGAAAATGTTAGCCAAAACATGCGATAAAATGATGAAAGCATGAAATTGACAAGTTCTTGGCATAACACATGAGCTTCAGCGATGCACGGGGTCTGCGCCCGGCTTTGTACAAAGGATTACATGCAACAGCGGCAAGACTTGTACAAAAGGTGGTTGCCGAAACAGGTTCCGGCAACCGCGCCTTACGGGTAAAACTTACGAAGATGCTCAATGTTCCAGGAGTTGCTCACGGGATGCCATCTTCGGTCTCAAGGCGGACAACGCCAGCCTAGTGACTCGTTTCACCCGATAAGGGCCTTCCCACTTTGGCGTCAACTTGTTTGAATTCTTGGCGGATTTGGGCGGGCCGAAGAACAAGGTCGCCTTCCTCGAGACTTCGGCACTAACTGCGGCTATGGTAGCGACGCAAAGCTTCTTTGGTAGCAGCTTCGCCGACAGCAACTGAAGGCGATCCTCCTCAAGGAGCAGCGCGTCATCTTGTCACTGGCTGCTCTTGCTCAAGCTCATCGTAAGGGAGCACTCGAGGCGATCCGTATCTGAAGTTCCGTGGGGAGAAGCGCCTCTGCTCCATAGACTAGAGCAAAAGGTGTCTAGCCGGTGGCTCGATTTGGCGTCGTCTGATCGACCAAAGAACCACCGGCAGCTCCTCGATCCGATTTCTTCCGCACTTGTGCAGCTTGTCGAAAGTTCGGGTCTTGAGCCCGTGCAGCACTTCAAAGATTTCCCCTCTCGCTTGACCGTTGCTTCTCGGGTGAGCAACGGAAGCAAAGCAGACCTTGGCGCCAAGATCTTGGACGTCTTGCATGAAGGTGCGACTTCGTAAATTGTGTGCCGTTGTCGGTGATGATCCTGTTAGGGATTCAAAGCGGCAAACAATCGACCAAGAACTTGACCGACCGTTGTGCCGTCACCTTCCTCATCGCTTCCACTTCCGGCCACTTTGTGAACTTGTCGATGGCGGCGTACAAGTACTCAAAGCCCTCGACAGCTTCGGGGAAAGGGCCGAGGATGTCGAGCCCCAGACGAAAAGGGCGGGATAAAGGGATTGTGCGGAGAGCTTGAGCTGGCTGGTGTATTTGTTTGGAATGGAACCGCACGCTTCACACTTGGTTACTTGTGCGATTGCATCACGGAGGCTGTCGGCTAGAAGAAACCTTGTCGGAACTCTTTGCAGACATGTGCTCTTGAGCCTATGTTGTGACAACATATGCCTCCTTGTATCTATGCCATCAGCTTCTGTCCATCTTCCCTGGGAATACACTTCAATTTCACACCGTTGAGTCTTCTTCTGTACAGTATGCTGTCGACAAACTGGTACATACTAGACTGCCGGGCTACTCTTTCCGCTTCTTCTTGCTCTTTGGGAAGTTCTCCTGTCTGAAGGAAAAGGACAACCGGCCGCGCCCATGCTGGAGCTTGCGGCTCGACAACGAGGACTAAAGGCACATCTGCTGCTGCGGGAACATCAGCTTCTACGGCAAGAACCTGCGGCTCTGCCGGAAGCTTGATGCTCCCGGCAAGCTTGCCGGAACAAGACTTGTCGGGAGCATCCGCTTCAACGAAACAAACCACAGGGCTTGTCGGAGCAGACCGCCTCGGCACTATTGGTGTTGATCTTGGGGACCTTCGCATAGCAGCGGCAGGAAGCTCTGCCGGAAAGTAGTCACCAGAGATCAACTTCCTCTTCTTGCTTTGTCCAGTTGATGGTGTTACGGTTGGTTGAGTCAGCTTGAGCACGAAAATCCCTGGTTCCATTGTGTAACTTAAGTGCAGCGCACTTTGATGAACCGTCGGCAATATCATTACGAGCTCTTGGAACATGTTCCATTTGCGAGCCGTCAAAGTGCTCTTCTAGCTTCCTCACTTCATCAACGTAGGCTTCCATCAACGGACTACGATAATCTTTGTTCACTTGGCGGACGACAAGCTGCGAGTCACCCCGACAATAAGCTTTTTGATCCCAAGGTCTCTGGCGATCTGAGACCGGCAAGCAAACCTTCATACTCTGCAGTATTGTTTGTTGCTTGCTCCTTGGGAAAGTGCATCCGGACTACGTACTTGAGGTGCTCTCCGGTGGGTGCGATAAGCAGCACGCCGGCACCGGCGCCTTGCAGCGAGAAGGCACCATCAAAGTACATCAGCCACTCTTTGCTTGCTTCCTTGACGGGAATGATCGTCTCCAGAATCTCTTCATCTGGCGTTGGCGTCCATTCTTCTATGAATTCTGCCAATGCTCTGCTTTGGATAGTTGATGTGCTTTCAAACTTGAGACCAAAGCTTGACAGTTCAAAGTGCCCACTCGACAATCCTGCACTGTTGCCTCTGGATTCTGCGGTATCCTCTTGAGCGGAAAGCGAGTGACAAGCTGTGATCTCATGTGCTTGGAAGTAATGGCGCAGCTTTCTCGAGGCCATGAGGAGGCCGAAAAGCAATTTACGCACATCGAGTACCTTGACCTAGCCCCTGCGGGAGAGGCCCGACAAAGTAAACTAGGCGCTGCACCATCCTTTTCTGCATCTGTTCATGCGTCTGCGCGGGTTCGTCCTTGTCGGGACCAGAGCTTGTCGGCGAAGCCCCCTGCTTGTCGCTGGATGTGCTTGCCGTGGTTGCTGGCTCGTCATCCGCCTCCCTCTCCGCTACTAACGCAGCACTAACCACTTGATTGGTTGCTGCTATATATAGCAACAACTTCTCTTGTGGTTTAGGTGCGACAAGTGTTGGAGTGGAGGACAGGTATCTCTTTAAGTCTGCAGTAGCGCCTCCGCTTGAGAGTCCATTTCATTGGACCTGCCTTTTTCAAAATCTTGAAAAAGCGGCAGGCGCTCAGCAGAACCTAGAAATAAACTTCTGAGAGCAGCTACGCAGCGGCAAGTCTTCGTACATCCTTGGCGCTTTGGTGCTTCAATCTGCTCAATGGCCTTGATCTTGTCGGGATTGGCTTCAATCCCTCCGAGATTTCTGAAGAACCGAGAAGCTTGCGGAAGGGACTCCAAACACGCACTTCTCGGGGTTGATCTTGAGGTTGATCTTGCGCAGATTTGCAAAGGTCTCGTCCAAATCTTGAACCAGAGTTGCTTTGTCCTTGCTTTTGACCACTATGTCATCCATGTAGGCTTCTACATTTCTGTGTATTTGCGGCTCAAAAGCGTCATGGACTACCCTTGCAAATGTTGATCCAGCATTCTTCAAACCGAAAGGCATCCGTATGAAACAGTATGTGCCACATGGTGTAATGAATGCGGTCTTCTCCTCATCTTCTTCAGCCATGAAGATCTGATGGTATCTTGAGTATGAATCAAGAAACGAAAGCAAATCACATCCAGCCGTGGAGTCAACAATCTGGTCGATGCGCGGTAAGGGAAATGGATCTATGGGACAAGCTTTATTAACATCCGTGAAGTCAATACAAAGCCTCCATTTTCCATTTGCTTTGTGCACGACTACAGGATTGGCCAACCACGTAGGATGGAGCACTCCTCTGACAAGGCCTGCTGCTTCCAGTTTCTTGATCTCTTCTGCTATGAATTCTTGGCGCTCCACCGCTTGCTTCCTGACTTTTTGCTTGACGGGCCGCGCATGAGGACAAACGGCCAGGCGGTGCTCAATCACTTTCACAGGAACACCGGGGATGTCGACGGTTGCCATGCAAACACGTCGACATTCGCCCGCAGAAAGCAACGAGCGCGCCTTCCTATTTAGGGTCGAGAGAGGTAATCGATGGTGAAGGTACCACCTGCCGCGTCCTCCTTGGCGGGCACCTTCTTGGTATTTGGCGGAGCTGCCATCTTCTTCTTGCACTTGCCGGTGGAGCTCGATGGTGCGTCCTCGACGGTAGCGCAGCACTCCGAAGAGGTGCGCTTGCCGGAGTGGGCATCAGAGTTCTTGCCGAACTTGGACTTTGTCTTCTTCTCCCCGGGAGCTTCAGCGGCAAGTGTTTGGCAATCTGTCGCGGCTGCTGCATCCCGGTAGATCTTGTCGGCACAGATAAGGGCATCCTTCTTGTCGCCATGGACAGAGATGACGCTTATCGGGCTGGCATCTTGAGTAAGTTGTAGGCGAGTGAGAGGCTGCCATGAACCTTGCGAGTGTCTTTGGGCCAAGTATCCCATTGTAAGGCAATGGGAAATCGGCAACGTCGAATGTGACCCTCTCGATCCTAAAGTTCAGCTCACGCCAAATGTTACCGACAACGTAATCTTCCCCTTTAGCTTGCTCCTTCCCGGATTGATTCCTTGGAAGGTGCCGATCTCTTCGAGCTGTTGTCGAGGATTTGAAGCTTGGAGCACGCGGAGGAGAACAGATTCAAGCGGCCCCGCCGTCAACTAGCATCTTGGTGACCTTGAGGTTGCGGATGGTTGGTGAGACCAACATCGGCAGGCACCCGACCGCAGTTATGCGATCATGGTGGTCCTCAATATCAAAGACGATAGGCGTGCTGGACCACTTCAGAGGCTTGCGTGACTCTACGGATGGGTCCGCTGCATTGACCTCCCGCATCCATTGCTTGAGTTGGCGGTGGGAGGTATGCAGGGAAGCACCTCCGTCAACGCAGATGACCTCTGTGGCTTTCTGAAACTCCTGCTCATCGGCGTTGTCGTCTTCCATATCTTCGTCGTCGTCATCATCCTCATCCTTGTCGCGGCCGCGGGGAGGTCTGTCTCCTTGTCGCTGCTTGGCCTTGCCGCGGCGTCCTCCCCGGCCGGGACGTTTCTTGCTTGCTCCCCCGGCACCTTCACAGGCCTTCTCCTTGTCGCCCCTCGTACTCAGCCTTCGCTGCTCAACAAGCTGCTCGACCTTCTTGCAGCTCTGGAGGTCGTGGCCCTTGGTGCGGTGGATCTTGCAAGATCGCTTGCCGGAGCCGTCGCTTGTCGGCGGCCGCCATGCACCGGTGGTTGGCGTCGTGGCAACCTCCTTGCCGGAGCCACCAGCCTTGGCGTTCTTGTCGCCACCTCCATTGCCGGACTGCTCAACAGCTAACACTTCTCGCCTTTCTTCTTCCTGTTGCCTCGCCGCTTGGCTCTTCTTTGCCGGGCGGCCTCCTCCTTGCCGAGATCCTGCTACGCATTCTCTCCTGAGTCTCCTCCCTTCCTCGGTAGCGTGCACACTTGTCGGCCAAGGCGTACAGCTCACTTGGCGTCCTTGACTTTGCACATCGCCATCTCCTCCCTCATCCTGCGGTTCCTTGCGTTTTGATGAAACGCGCTGATCACCATGGCAGGGTGGACATCTGGGATGTTGTAGTGCACACGGTGAATCTCTGAATGAACTTGCGCAGGACTCTCCTTCCTTCCGGGCGGCAGATGAAGGTCACTCTCTTAGCCATGGGGCTTGTGGCCACTGTGAAGGCGCCAACAAACCGATGGCACAGATCTACCCAAGAGGATATGGAGCTGTCCGGCAAGTGCATGAGCCAAGATCTCGACGTTGGGCTTGAGCACGGCGGGAAGTAGTTGGCGAGGATCTTGTCGTCCGTCCCCCGTGGCCTGCACCACGATGGTGTAGATGCAGAGGAACTCCGACGGATGCGCCCCGCCATCATACTTCTCCGACACGTCTGGTTTGAAGTTTTTCGGCTGGGCCACTTTGGACTTGCCGCAGCTCACGAGTGAGCATAAGGCAACCTACCGCGTCTGACAAGTCGCCTGGCTCCTCCGGCAGCGCGCATGTCAACGAAGGCCGGCGCGCTTTGCCGGACCGACGTCGCGCTTCTCTCCGGCGCTTCGCTGAGTTCGGCGTCCTCTTGTTGTCGTTCATGAAGAACTTGGCGCTGATCGCGGCGAAGCTTCATGGATCCGACGACGCGGTGGAGTCGCTGTCGAGGTGGATCCGGTGAGTCGGCGATCTTGGCCTTCGGGCGGAGAGTGCATGGTAGTTGCACCTCCGACAGTCTCGTCGCCGCCGGCTCGTGCCTTGTCGTCTTGCCGCGGCAATGACGGCGTTGGTTGCCGCGGGGCGTCGCCGTTGTCAAAGCCGATGAGGCTCTGGATAGTGGCCCTCCACTCGTCGACCTTGTAGGCCGTTGGAGGGTAGTCGAGGAGCAGCTGAGCCCTCGCCAGAGCTTCTGCTGGAGTAGTGGGTGGCATTGGCAAACGGTGCGAGGAGCGGGATGTGCTCGGACTTCTAACTACGTTAGAAGGAGCAGCACCCCGTCCAGGCGACCGTATCTCACTCGTGCCAGCATGTTGGCGCGCATGCTGGTCTTGAGGGTTTCGATCCAACGAACGTATGGCATTGTGAACGCCATGACGTTGTTGGTCTGCGGGGCCTTGTCCTTGGACTTGGCAACGTCGCGAACACCTTCGTCGGCGCCCGTTCTTCCGCCGGCGTCTGCCCCACCACCTGTTTGCTGCGGTGAGGGCGGGTACGACGCGGACGGCTCTGCTGGCGCCGAAGCCTTCTTCTTCGGTGGCATGTTGAGGAAGATGTTGAGGACGCTGCTCATGTGAACGTCGGATCAGATTCACACGGCCTCGACGCCCCTACAGCGCGCCAAAGATGTCGGGAGGCTGATCGTACCCACGAGCACCTATGGGGCAGCGGACCAGGCCCTTGTGGTTCGGAGGCGGAGATCGCACGAAGAGCGGATCGAGGCGAGGCACACGAGCAGTTTACCCAGCTTCGGAGCTCTCCGGAGAGATAAAACTCCTACTGCTGCTTGTTCGATGTATTGTCTTCTTGCTAGGGAGCGATGCAAGCTACAAAACCCAGTGTGAGCGTATCTGGTCTCGAGTGAGTCGAATGAACCGAACCCTTTCTACGTTGCGCATGGGCCTCCTTTTATATGCTCAAGGGGTCTCCGACAGGCGGCAACATAGATGAGGGTACAAATGTAAAAACAGGAGTTGGTACACCTACTTGAACAGTGTACAGTGCAAAATACTTAACTCTGACGGCAAGGGACAAAAGCAATAAATGCCCATCTGTGTCGCCCAAACAGTGCAATAGAGACCGTCAGGTGCGCCACCGCTCGCCACGATGGCAAGCTTGTCAGCACCGCTTATCGCTGCTCTCCGCTGGCTGCATGACCTCTTGACACGCCGCGCATGGAATGATCCCATGGCGACACGTTGTTGGATGAGCTGGAGCGGAGATGGAGAGAGGTTGCTTGTCGCTGCAAGCGCCTTTGCCGGCCGAATCCTTGTCGCGTCCGGGAGGCTTATCGCTCGAGCCTTCCCGGCAAGCTCCTCTTGCCGGGGCCTTGTCTTCTGCATGCCTCGAGTGGCCTTCCCGGCAAGCTCCTCTTGCCGGGGCCTTGTCTTCTTAGTCAAATACTTTGTTCTTGAATGGCTCCAAAGGAGTCACGGAGGATCTTGGCGATGACCAGGCAAACCCTTCCACGGGGTCCTGCAACTGTCCGTGCACGAGTACGGGATACTAGGGTACCCCTACTCTAGTACACCGACAGAAGTCATCAAAAATCAAGTACTATGCGCATGCTCCTAGGGGGATAGATTGGTAGGAAAAGACCATCGCTCGTCCCCGACCGCCACTCATAAGGATGCACAAGCCAGGTACACTTCATGTTTCAAATTTGTTACACAACTTTAACCATACGTGCATGCTACGAGACTTGCAAACTTCAACACAAGCATTATTTAAATTCATAATCACCCAACTAGCATGATTCTAATATCACCATCTTCATATCTCAAAACAATTATCAAGCATCAAACTTTTCTTAGTATTCAACACACTCATAAGAAAGTTTCACATATCTTGAATACCAAGTATATTAATATTAAGCAAATTACCATGCTATTAACGACTCTCAAAATAATCTAAGTTAAGTATGAGAGTTCATCTATTTATTCAAAATAAAACTACCACCATGCTCTAAGAGATATGTGAAGTACTAGAGCAATAATAAAAACTACTCCGAAAGATATAAGTGAAGATCAATGAGTAGTCGAATAATTATGCAACTATGTGAAGACTCTCCCATTTAATAACTTCGGATCTTGATACTTTATTCGAACAGCAAGCAAAGCTAAAGAAAACTACATTGCAAGGATAGCACAACTCATGTGAAGAAGCAAAAACTTAGGCTCAACAGATACTAACCGATAGTTGTTGAAGAAGAAAGGTGGGATGCCTACCGGGGCATCCCCAAGCTTAGATGCTTGAGGCTTCTTGAAATATTATCTTGGGGTGCCTTGGGAATCCCCAAGCTTGAACTTTGTGTCTCCTTAATTCCTCTCATATCATGGTTTCTCTTTTTTATCAAAAGCTTCATTCACAGCAAACTCAACAAGAACTCGTGAGATAGGTTAGTATAAACCAATGCAAGACCTTATCATTTGCTACTGTAAAAAATCACTAACATTATTATTCAACATTGCATACTAAATGCCTCTGCATATTTGATACTCCTATCCTCTAATAGAATCATTAAACAAGCAAACATATGCAAACAACGCAAACATAACAGCAATCTGCCAAAACAGTACAGTCTGTAAAGAATGCAAGAGTATCAATACTTCCCTGACCCCAAAAATTATGTACTAAAATTCCCACTGTAATAAATTTATCATATCTCAATATGAAAAAAGATTCAACATTATACCACTCTCTGACTTTTCTAGGGAATTTTTGCAACAGCAGTAAACTTTCTGTTTTCAAACAGCAACATGTATAGTAGCAAAATAAGCATGGCAAATGCTATCCTTGACTTTTTTTATTGAAACTAAAGATGAAAAACATTATTATGAATAACAGCAAGCAAATACTAGCAAAATAAAATGATGCTGCAAGCAAAACACATATCATGTGGTGAATAAAAATATAGCTCCAAGTAAAGTTACCGATGAACGAAGACGAAAGAGGGGATGCCTCCCGGGGCATCCCCAAGCTTAGGCTCTTGGTTGTCCTTTAATATTACCTTGGGGTGCCTTGGGCATCCCCAAGCTTAGGCTCTTTCCACTCCTTATTTCATAGTCCATCGAATCTTTACCCAAAACATGAAAACTTCACAACACAACACTTAACAGAAAACTCGTGAGCTCTGTTAGCGAAAGAAAACAAAACACCACTTCAAGGTACTGTAATGAACTCAATCTTTATTTATATTGGTGTTAAACCTACTTTATTCCAACTTCTCTATGGTTTATAAACTATTTTACTAGCCATAGATTCATCAAAATAAGCAAACAACACAATGGAAACAAAATCTGTCAAAAACAGAACAGTCTGTAGTAATCTGTAACTAACGCAAACTTCTGGAACTCCACAAATTCTAAAATAAATTGGTGGGCCTGAAGAATTTGTCTAGTAATCATATGCAAAAAGAATCAACTAAATAGAACTCTCCAGTAAAACGTTATAGCTAATCTCGTGAGCGCTAAAGTTTCTGTTTTTTTACAGCATGATCATAAAGACTTCACCCAAGTCTTCCCAAAGGTTCTACTTGGCACAAACAATAATTAAAACATGAAAACACATCTAACAAGAAGCTAGATGGATTATTTATTCCTAAACATAAGCAAAAAACAAGGAACTAAATTAAAGTTGGGTTGCCTCCCAACAAGCGCTATCGTTTAACGCCCCTAGCTAGGCATTATGATTTCAATGATGCTCACATAAGAGATAAGAATTGAAACATAAAGAGAGCATCATGAAGAATATGACTAGCACATTTAAGTCTAAGACACTTCCTATGCATAGGTATTTTGTGAGGAAGCAACTTATGGGAACAATAATCAACAAGCATAGGAAGGTAAAACAAGCATAACTTCAAAAATTTAAGCACATAAAGAGGAAACTTGATATTATTGCAATTCCTACAAGCATATGTTCCTCCCTCATAATAATTTTCAGTAGCATCATGAATGAATTCAACAATATAACCTTCACCTAAAGCATTCTTTTCATGATCTACAAGCATAGAGAATTTACTACTCTCCACATCAGCAATAGTGGGAGCAAACTCAACAAAATAACTATCGTGTGATTCAAAATTAAGATCAAGATGACAAGTTTCATGGTTATCATTATTCTTTAAAGAATACGTGTCATCACAATAATCATCATTGATAGGAGGCATGCTTTCATCATAGTAAATTTGCTCATCAAAGCTTGGGGACAAAAAATATCATCTCCATCAAACATAGCTTCCCCAAGCTTGTGGCTTTGCATATCATTAGCATCATGGATATTCAAGGAATTCATACTAACAAAATTGCAATCATGCTCATCATTCACATATTTTATGCCAAGAATTCTATGTAATTCTTCTTCTAGTACTTGAGCACAATTTTCTTTTCCATCATACTCACGAAAGATATTAAAAAGATGAAGCGTATGAGACAAACTCAATTCCATTTTTTTGTAGTTTTCTTTTATAAACTAGACTAGTGCTAAAACAAGAAACAAAAAGATTCGATTGCAAGATCTAAAGATATACCTTCAATTACCTAGCCTCCCCGGCAACGGCGCCAGAAAAGAACTTGATGTCTACTACACAACCTTCTTCTTGTAGACGTTGTTGGGCCTGCAAGTGCACATGTTTGTAGGATAGTAGCAAATTTCCGTCAAGTGGGTGACCTAAGGTTTATCAATCCGTAGGAGGCATAGCATGAAGATGGTCTCTCTCAAACAACCCTTCAACCAAATAACAAAGAGTTTCTTGTGTCCCCAACACACCCAATACAATGGTAAATTGTATAGGTGCACTAGTTCAGCGAAGAGATGGTGATACAAGTGCAAAATAGATGGTAGATATAGGTTTTTTTAATCTGAAACAATAAAAACAGCAAGGTAACTAAAGATAAAAGTGAGCTTAAACGGTATTGCAATGATAGGAAACAAGGCCTAGGGTTCATACTTTCGCTAGTGCAAGTTCTGTCAACAATAATAACATAGATAGATCATATAACAACCCCTCAACATGCAACAAAGAGTCACTCCAAAGCCACTAATAGCGGAGAACAAACGTAGAGATTATGGTAGGGTACGAAACCACCTCAAAGTTATTCTTTCGCATCAATCTATAAAAGAGTTCGTACTAGAATAACACCTTAAGACACAAATCAACCAAAACCCTAATGTCACCTAGATACTCCATTGTCACCTCAAGTATCCATGGGCATGATTATACGATATGCATCGCATAATCTCAGATTCATCCAACCAACACAATGTAGCGACCAGACCTCAAGCGATCGATCTACGTGCTCAGTGTCATCCACGGATCAAGAATGTCGACACCACACAGTACTTGAAGGATTTATAACAGAGTAGCAATCACACACTTATTACATCGAATGTCTTGAAAGAGAACTTAGCAAAATAAATATGGCTTAAGGCCATCTAAATACGATAACAGCGGAAGGCTTGGAAGATAAGCGAGTCCATCAACTCCAACGGCATCTCTGAGTATAGAACCACGACCTAAAAGCACCTTACTCGTCGTGTGAAAAGTCTGCAACATGAAAAGTTGCAGCCCGAAAACGAGTCAGCACATGGAATATGCTGGCAATGTAACACATAGAGAGTAATGAAAGAGTAAGCCTATACTACATGCATATATGGCTGGTGGAAAGCTCTATGGTTCTGAGTTTTGCGAAAAGCCAATTTTTCCCTACCGCAAAGGAATAAATTTATTTAACTATCATGGTGGTTGTTAAACATTGAGAATGGTTGACAGCATCCTCAATCCCAATTAAAGTAATCATCATTAAAACCCAACAAAATTAATTAAAGTAACATGATGAGATTCACTTGATAATCCAAGTACTAGATACTCAAAACGTCCATAACCGGGGACACGACTAATCATGATTAGTTTATACACTCTGCAGAGGTTTGTGCACTTTGCCCACAAGACTCGATCTCCTCCGTTTGATTTCTCGCACTACATGGTGTTTGAGAAACGGATGACCGAGACATAGTCTTTCAGAAGCGCTAGCACCTTACGAATGGGTAGACCGTACCAACCTACAACCCCTACATTAGCTAGTCTACCGCTGTAAGAGTTTGCACGACTTAATCAACTATGCTAGAGCCCATAGTAGCATGTGGCTGCACACGGAAGTTTCTAGCATGAATAATCTTATGATCCCTTTGAGCATGGGTGGCGGTCCATAAAAAACAGGCAAATCCCGTCTACCCAGGTGCCTAGATAGGCAAATCCTGGAATAGCGAGGTACCTCAATCCACCCAGATGTGTGTTTAAGTTGCCACCTTAGATAAACCATTAATTAACAATCTCACATCTGTCATGGATATTCACTCAAACCCAATCCACGTCTCTGAGCATAGCATGGCATAATAAGCAAATGTAGAAGTAACTCCCAAGGGTTTGATAATAAATCGTAATAGGTACTACCTCAAACTACTTCCCAAAACCCACAATTTAATTAGATCCTAATCATGCAATGTTTGAGGATTGACATAATGCATAAAATCTGGGTATGTAAAGTATATGATCAAAGTGTTTCTTGCCTTGCTGATGATCCGCGAAACCTAAAGACTCAAGTAATGGTAGCGCACTCCGGGTATTCTATCGCAGACAAACAAACAAGCATACAATAAGTACTCATCTAATGCACGGCTAAAACTCAAATAAGAGATCTAACCAGAAGGTTCAACTTAAGAACTCCGGTTTGCAAAAAGAACCAAATCAAAAGAAGCAACAAAAGTCAAACGGCGAAAGAAAACAGCTTCGTTTTACTAATCTGGACCTAAGTCAAATTTTACAGAAACAAAAACTTGTTTAAGTTGGTTATTTGGAAAGAGGGTTTCGAGACTAAACTCCAGACGCTTGAATCGCCTGATTCCGATAAACGAGCGGAAAGTTATACTAAATCGAAAATCAGATCAGAAATCGCGATCAGAAATAATCGCGGAAAATCTGAGAAAAAGAAAAACGACGAATAGCTTAAAGAACAAACGTTCGTTAACTGGATCTAAACGATGAACACGTTCGTTAAAACGAAAGAACGAGCGAACACTCGCTACTGAACCGAACCGAAAATAAATAAACTGATCTAATAAAAAACGAAAACTAAAAAAACCGGCGAAAAACCGTCGGAAAAACCGAGCGGTTTTCGAGGAAAACCGGCGGCGCGGATTTCGAGGCAACCTTTGCCATGGCGAGACGGCCAATGACTCCGGCGGCTGGCGGGCGGGCGGGCATGCAAGAAGCGCGGGGCTAGGGTTTCGGGCGTGGGTCAAGGGCTGGCTCCCCCCGGCTTATAAAGCCTGGGCGGGCCGGAGTCCCGGTCGGACACGGCCCGTAGGTCGGTTCGTTTTTTTTAAATAATTCCGCGCAGAAAATCAAGCGAAAGAAATATTAAACGGACTCCAAAAATCCCGAAATAAATTTTCCCCGACTTCTAAAATCAAGTCGGACAAGATGAACATTTATTTGGGGCCTAAATGCAATTTTGAAAAACGAACATTTTTCCTAAATAAAAATAAAATGGCGAAAAAGTCCAAAATAAAATCTTATTTGATTTTATTATTAAATCCTCAATATTTCTTTATTTTGGGAAAGTCATTTTATTCCCTCTCTCATATTTTTGTAACAGAAATAATTGATGATAAAATAATTAAAATCAGATGATCCTATTCTCAAAATTTGAGAAAACTCAAATATGAAAATAGCGAAATCCCCAACTCTCTCCGCGGGTCCTTGAGTTGCGTAGAATTTCTAGGATCCAAAACCCAAAGCAAATAAAATATGTTATGCATTGATGATCTAATGTATAACATTCCAAATTGAAAATTTGGGATGTTACAAACCTACCCCCCTTAGGATGAATCTCGCCCTCGAGATTCGGGTTGGCTAGAAAATAGGTGAGGGTGGTCCTTATGCAGATCTTCCTCTCGCTCCCAGGTGGCTTCATCCTCAGTGTGGTGGCTCCACTGAACTTTGCAAAACTTAATGACCTTCTTTGCGGGTGACTCGGTGGCATGTTCCAATTTTGGCGGCTTCTCATAGGTCAAGTAATTACTCAAATGAATCTCTTCAAGTGGCACATTATCTCTCAGTGGTATATCAGCCATCTCCGCATTACTATTCTTCAGCTGAGAAACGTGAAACACATCTTGTACACCTGACAATCCCTCGAGCGATTTACAACTTATACGCAACTTCTCCCATGCGCTCCAAGACTTTGTACGGTCCCACAAAACATGGCGCTAACTTTCCCTTAACTCCAAAACGCTTAATTCCTCGAAGTGGAGATACTCGAAGATACACTCGGTCTCCGACTTCGTAAACTGTCTCCTTGCGTTTTGAATCCGCATAACTCTTCTGCCTGGACTGGCCTACCTTGAGCCTATCGCGAATCAACTTCACTTTCCGTTCAGACTCCTTAATCAAATCCGGTCCGAACAACTGGCGGTCTCCAACTTCATCCCACAACAATGGGGTCCTGCACCTCCTTCCGTACAATGCTTCGAAAGGTGCCATCTTCAAGCTGGTTTGGTAACTGTTGTTATAAGAAAACTCCGCATATGGCAAGTTATCATCCCAACTTGATCCATAATCCAATGCACATGCTCTCAACATATCCTCCGAAATCTGGTTGACCCTTTCGGTCTATCCATCTGTCTGCAGATGGAAAGCTGTAGTAAACTCTAGTCTGGTTCCCAAAGTTTCGTGCAACTGCTTCCAAAACTTTGAGGTGAATTGGGTTCCTCTATCGACATCGATACTCCTCGTAACTCCATGCAAACATACAATTACGGTCATGTATATCTTAGCCAATTTGGCACTGCTGTAGGTAGTCTTCACTGGAATGAAATGAGCTACCTTCGTCAAACGATCGACTACAACCCAAATCAAGTCATAGCCTGAACGAGTCTTGGGTGAATCGAGTATGGTGAATCATGTGCTTCTTGCAAAATCAACCTCCTAATCTCCGGATCACTTGGCACATAAACGCGGTCTTCAAACCATAAGGTATCGTGCTCATCCTCACGAAATCCCTTAGCTTTTCCCTTGGTCATTTTCTCTTTAATAGAGGCAATCTCTTTGTCAGTCTTCTGAGCTTCTCTAATTATATCCATCAAGGTTGACTGAATCTCCAATGCTGCTACACAGCCTCTCGAAACTATTTCCAAACATAACTCTCGGAATTCCTCGGCTAATTCCTTTGGTATTTCTCCCGTCATTAGTGTATTGACATGGCTCTTACGGCTCAATGCGTCAGCAACTACATTAGCCTTTCCGGGATGGTAATGCAATCTCATATCATAATCCTTGATGAGCTCCAACCATCTCCTTTGTGCGAGGTTTAACTCATACTGCGTGAAAATGTACTTCAAACTCTTGTGATCCGTGTACACCTCACAATGATTTCCAATAAGGAAATGTCTCCATATTTTCAATGCATGCACTACGACTGCTAACTCTAAATCATGCGTGGCATAATTCAATTCTTTAGGTTTCAGTTGTTGTGAAGCATACGAAACAACTCTTCCCTCCTGCATGAGCACTGCTCCAAGTCCTCGACATGAAGCTTCGCAATACACCTCATAATCTTTAGTCTGGTCTTGCAAAATCGACACTGGTGAGGTAACCAAACGTTTCTTCAACTCCTAGAAACTAGCCTCACACTCTTCAGTCCATATAAACTTGGTATCCTTCTTCAACAACTCCGTCATAGGTTTTGCTATCTTGGAGAAATTCTCAATAAATCTCTGGTAGTATCCTGCGAGTCAAAGGAAACTCTGGATCTCTCCAACTGTTGTTGGTGCTTCCCAATTGGTCACAGTGATAACCTTTGTGGGGTTAACCGCTATTCCTTCTCCGGATATAACGTGTCTGAGGAACCCTACTTCCTTCAACCAAAACTCACACTTGCTGAACTTGGCGTATAAGCGATGTTCTCTCGAGCTTCTCGAGTACTAAGCATAAATGTTCCTTATGTTCCTCTTCATTCTTCGAGTAAACCAGAATATCATCAATGAACACCACGATGAACTTATCCAAAAACTCCATAAACACCTTGTTCATCATGTTCATAAAATAGGAAGGTGCGTTAGTCAGACCAAATGACATAACGGTATACTCATACAGCCCGTACCTGGTGGTAAAAGTCGTCTTAGGTATATCCTGCTCTCGAATCTTCAACTGATGGTATCCCGACCGCAAATCGATCTTGGAAAATACCTTAGCTCCTTGCAATTGGTCAAATAAGTCGTTGATCATCGGCAACGGGTACTTGTTCTTAATGGTCACTTCATTCAATCCTCGGTAATCAACAACCATTCTTAATGATCCATCCTTCTTCTCCACTAGAAGTACTGGCGATCCCCAAGGAGAAGAACTTGGGCTAATAAAACCTTTATCCAGTAACTCCTTAATCTGCTTCTTAATTTCTTCCAAATCTTGCGCGGGCATCCTATACGGTCTCTTAGATATCGGCCCAGTGCCTGGCAATAGCTCAATCAAAAACTCAATGTCTTTGTCCAGTGGCATGCCTGGCAACTCTTCTGGGAACACATCCGGGTAATCCTTCACCACTGGTACTTCCTCCTGCACAACTCCTGATAAGGTATTTACATGTGCCTTCCTCGGCTCATGCCGTGATACATACCTAATCCTCCTTCCTTCTGGGGTAGTAAGCAAAATCATCTTACTGGCGCAATCAATGTTCCCTCCGTACTTTGATAACCAATCCATGCCTAATATCACATCCAATCCTTGTGATTCCAAAACTATTAGGTCCAAGGGAAATAAGTAGTTTCCAATCCTTAATGGCAGTCGATCGCACCATATACTTGCCATATATTCCGCTCCGGGTGAGGTTACTAACATGGGTGACCTAAGGGCTTGTGTTGGCAATTTATACTTATCCACAAATCCCCTTGATATGTATGAATGCGATGCACCAGTATCGAAAAGAACAAATGCAGTAAAAGTCTTAACCAAAAACTTACCTATTACTGCATCTGGCTGAGCTTCAACCTCCTCCACGGTAACGTGGTTCACCTGTCCCCTGTTGAAAGGGTTCGGTTTCTTTCCCGAGCTTTCATTGCCATTTTCATTTTGGGCTTCTGGACATTCATTTGCATAATGCCCAGTCTTATTGCACTTAAAGCAAGTGATTTGGCTCAGGTCTCTCTTGGCTGGGGTTGACGGGTTGGTGCGGTTTTGTCCATTGCTTCCTCCATTCCCGTTTCCATTCTTGGTGCCATTATGATTGTGCGAGCTACCTCCTCCATGGGTATGCTGAAATTGTCCTCCGGCCGGGGTAAAGCGTAGCTTCACGAGCTCCAGAATTGTGCTTCCCTTGTCCATACTTCCTCTTGTGGTTATCAATCTGCTGCTGCTTCCCTTCTATCATAAGCGCACGATCTACCAACTCCTGGTAGTTGTTGAAAGTGGCTACCATCAACCGCATGCTCATCTCATCATTCAGTCCTTCTAGAAACTTCTCCTGCTTAGCTGCATCTGTAGCAACGTCATCTGGGGCATAACGTGCTAACTTACTAAAATCATCCACATACTGGCCAACTGTCTGTCCTCCTTAGCGCAAGTTGTGAAACTCACGCTTCTTCATGGCCATAGATCCTGCTGAAACATGGGCAAGACGGAAAGCTTTGGTCAAATCGATCCCATGTGACAGTGTCTACTGGATAAGTGGCTGTAAAATTCTCCCACCATGCTGCTGTGGGTCCTTCAAGCTGATTTGCGGCAAATTTCACATTTTCCCCATCTGTACATCCTGCAGTGGCCAACTCCCTCCCTATCTTATGGAGCCAATCATCTGCAACAATCGGCTCAGTGCTACTGGAAAACACCGGCGGATTTAGCCTCAAGAAACGCAGTCGGATGGTCAGCGGTGGTGGTGGTGGTGGGTTGTTGTTGTTGTTGTTGTTGTTGTTGTTGTTGTTGTTGTTGTTGCCTTGGTTCTGTACCAATGTTTGAATCAAGGCATTCTGCTGCTGAATCAACTGAGTGATCTCCGGCGGGAAAACAAATCCGGGGTCGCATCTCGGAGGCATCTGGGGTTGTAGAAAAGAAGAGAGAATAGAATAGAATGACGTCTAGGGAGAAAACACTACCCATATGCACATGAGACAAAAGCACACAATATCACTCCAATCAATTTAAACAAGGGCATACAACGGTCTAACTATCGTTACAAAGTGCTGGGACTAAAACTAATTTTTTTTAATGGGGAAAATTCTACTACTGTTATGGTGGTCAACTAGAAAAACTGCTCCGATGAAGATTCCATGATATCTGCTCCAGCTTCGTCAACAAAGTCATCATCACTGTCGTCGGGATCCGAGTCGGTGTCGTCGATGATGATATAATTATCCGGGCAAGTGGATTCGTCATCTTCTCCTTTGGGTGCTGAACCTCCCATGAATACTCCAATCATCTCCTTAAGGTCGCCGTTCTGTCTTACTAGAGCGACGATCTCTTACATATAGTCTTCACGTGTAGCCTTAAGTTCTTCTTCTAGCTCCTTGATCTTGGTCATAGCCTTTTGTAGATTCTCCATACCTACGCACATCTGGTTCTCCTGGCGTCGGATGTGCTGGTTTAATTCCTGGATATAAGCTGCGATTGATCTATCCCTCCTGGTGCTGATCATCTCCCATTGCTCATCTCGGCGCCCACAAATCTGGTAGATAGTATTCTTTAGATCATTGTGGTAAACTTCTCCAATTCGGCCCATGGCGATGTGGGCTGCCATGCTCTATACTAGGCTCCAAGTTGGTGCATCAAAGGAAAACTCTATGGGCTCCGTGGATCGGAGCAAATGTCCTTCTGGAATGTGAACTTGAATCATCCAAAGGTGCTCTTCGGGTAAAGTGGCGTTGAAGGTCCCGGTGAAGCTTGGTACTCCTATGTTCAGGTATCTAGTGACTTCCTTCAAGTGGCATCCAAAGGGTGTAGCTTCGTCCGGTTGTGTGAACTTGTTCCTTGCTTCCTTCATCCTAAAAGAATAGAAAAGATGAGGAGTCTGAAATGAGAAGAGAGAGTAGTGATCTAGGGCTTTAGCTTAGTGGTCGTGTCCTACAGTCAGCGTATGCTCTGATACCATCTTTGTAGCGACCAGACCTCAAACAGTCTGATCTCTGTGCTCAGGTGTCATCCCTGGATCAGTAATGCTGACACCACACAGTACTTGAAGGATTTATAACAGAGTAGCAATCACACACTTATTACATCGAATGTCTCGAAAGAGAACTTAGCAAAATAAATATGGCTTAAGGCCATCTAATAACGATAACAACAGAAGGCTTGGAAGATAAGCGAGTCCATCAACTCCAACGGCATCACTGAGTATAGAACCACGACCTAAAAGCACCTTAATCGTCGTCTGAAAAGTCTGCAACATGAAAAGTTGCAGCCAAAACTAATTGACACATGGAATATCTTTGGCAATGTAACACATAGAGAGTAATGAAAGAGTAAGCCTATACTACATGCATATATGGCTGGTGGAAAGCTCTATGGTTACAGTTTTGCGAAAAGCCAATTTTTCCCTACCGCAAAGGAATACATTTATTTAACTATTATGGTGGTTGTTAAACATTGAGAATGGTTGACAGCATCCTCAATCCCAATTAAAGTAATCATCATTAAAACCCAACAAAATTAATTAAAGTAACATGATGAGATTCACTTGATAATCCAAGTACTAGATACTCAAAACGTCCATAACCGAGGACATGACTAATCATGATTAGTTTATACACTCTGCAGAGGTTTGTGCACTTTGCCCACAAGACTCGATCTCCTCCGTTTGATTTCTCGCACTACATGGTGTTTGAGAAACGGATGACCGAGACATAGTCTTTCAGAAGCGCTAGCACCTTACGAATGGGTAGACCGTACCAACCTACAACCCCTACATCAGCTAGTCTACCGCTGTAAGAGTTCGCACGACTTAATCAACTATGCTAGAGCCCATAGTAGCATGTGGCTGCACACGGAAGTTTCTAGCATGAATAATCTTATGATCCCTTTGAGCCTGGGTGGCGGTCCATAAAAAAAAGCCAAATCCCGTCTACCCAGGTGCCTAGATAGGCAAATCCCGGAATAGCCAGGTACCTCAATCCACCCAGATGTGTGTTTAAGTTGCCACCTTAGATAAACCATTAATTAACAATCTCACATCTGTCATGGATATTCATTCAAACCCAATCCACGTCTACGAGCATAGCATGGCATAATAAGCAAACGTAGAAGTAACTCCCAAGGGTTTGATAATAAATCAGGTAATAGGTACTACCTCAAACTACTTCCCGAATCCCACAATTTAATTAGATCCTAATCATGCAATGTTTGAGGATTGATCTAATGCATAAAAACTGGGTATGAAAAGTATATGATCAAAGTGTTACTTGCCTTGCTGATGATCCGCGAAACCTAGAGATTCGAAGTAACAAGCGGCGCACACCGGGTATTCTATCGCAGACAAACAAACAAGCATACAATAAGTACTCATCTAATGCACGGGTAAAACTCAAATAAGAGATCTAACCAGAAGGTTCAACTTAAGAACTCCGGTTTGCAAAAAGAACCAAATTAAACGAAGCAACGAAAGTCAAACGGCGAAAGAAAACAGCTTCATGTTACTAATCTGGACCTAAGTCAAATTTTATAGAAACAAAAACTTGTTTAAGTTGGTTATTCGGAAAGAGGGTTTCGAGACGAAACTCCAGGCGCTTGAATCGCCTGATTCTGATAAATGAGCGAAAAGTTATACTAAAACGAAAATCGGATCGTAAATCGCGATCGAAATAATCGCGGAAAATCCGAGAAAAAGAAAACGACGAGCCTTAACGAGCGAACGCTCGTTAATCGGAATCTAAACGATGAACACGTTCGTTAAAATGAACGAACGAGCGAACGCTCGCTATTTAACCGAACCGAAAATAAATAAACCGATCTAATAAAAAACGGAAACTAAAAAAACCGGTGAAAAACCGAAGGAAAAACCGAGCGGTTTTCGAGGAAAACCGGCGGCACGGATTTCGAGGCAACCTCGGGCATGAGACGGCGAGGGCGGCGGCGCGGCGGCTGGCTGGGTCAAGGGCTGGGCTGGCTCCCCGGCTTATAAAGCATAAGCGGGCGGAGTCCCGTCGGACATGGCCTGTAGGTCGGTTCGTTTTTTAAAATAATTCAAGAAAATCAAGCGAAAGAAATACTAAACGGACTCCAAAAATCCCGAAATAAATTTTCCCGACTTCTAAAATCAAGCGGACAAGATGAACATTTATTTGGGGCCTAAATGCAATTTTGAAAAACGCACATTTTTCCTAAATTCAAATAAAATGGCGAAAAAGTCCAAAATAAAATCTTATTTGATTTTATTATTAAATCCTCAATATTTCTTTATTTTGGGAAAGTCATTTTATTCCCTCTCTCATATTTTTGTAATAGAAATAATTGATGATAAAATAATTAAAATCAGATGATCATATTCTCAAAATTTGAGAAAACTCAAATATGAAAATAACGAAATCCCCAACTCTCTCTGCGGGTCCTTGAGTTGCGTAGAATTTCTAGGATCCAAAACCCAAAGAAAATAAAATATGTTATGCATTGATGATCTAATGTATAACATTCCAAATTGAAAATTTGGGATGTTACACACAAAGTACTTCAAAGAGTGCCCGAAAGTTTCTACCGGAGAGTCAAGAACGTGTGCCAACCCCTATGCATAGGTTCATGGGTGGAACCCGCAAGTTGGTCACCAAAACATACATCAAGTGGCACATGATATCCCATTGTCACCACAGATAAACACGGCAAGACATACATCAAGTGTTCTCATAAAAGACTCAATCCGATAAGATAACTTCAAAGGGGAAACTCAATTCATCACAAGAGAGTAGAGGGGGAGAAACATCATAAGATCCAACTACAATAGCAAAGCTTGGGATACATCAAGATCGTGCCATAGAGGGAACACGAGAGAGAACACAAGAGAGAGAGTTCAACACATAGCTACTGGTACATACCCTCAGCCCCGAGGGTGAACTACTCCCTCCTCGTCATGGATAGCGACGGGATGATGAAGATGGCCACCGGTGATGGGTTCCCCCTCCGTGAGTCTAACGGGCTCCCGAGAGGTTTTGGTGGCTACAAAGGCTTGCGGCGGAACTCCCGATCTATCTTCTGTTCTGGAAGTTTTAGGGTACGTAGGTATATATGGGTGAAAGGGGTACGTCGGTGGAGCTACGGGGGCCCCATGAGGCAGGGGGCGCTCCCCCCACCCTCGTGGGCAGCCCGTATCTCCCCTGACGTGCACTCCAAGTTCCCTGGGTTGCTTTCCTTCCAAAAATAACTTATCCAGTTGATTTCGTTCCGTTTTGACTCCGTCTGATATTCCTTTTCCTCGAAACACTGAAATAGGCATAAAACAACAAATCTGGGTTGGGCCTCCGGTTAATAGGTTAGTCCCAAAAATAATATAGAAGTGGATAATAAAGCCCCAATATTGCCTAAAACAGTAGATAAAGTAGCATGGAGCAATCAAAAATTATAGATACGTTGGAGACGTATCAATTGCCTCTTGGGCTATGGATGAACAGTACAAGGGGAAGAACAGCCTCCTGAGGTTGAGGTGTTCTTGTGCTTGATGTGTGGCTAAGGATTGGCTCGAGATCAGATTGATCCTGAGGCTCAGTTGTCTCTTGATCAGTTGCCTCCTATGGTGGTGGCTAGTCCTATTTATAGAGGCCCTGGTCCTCTCCCCAAATATCGAGCGGGAAGGGAGCCAACAACGGCCAATTTGAAAGGGGACAACTAGTACAGCTTATCCTGACAAAAGCAGTCTTCGCTTGCCAAAAGCTCTGGTGGTGACGCCGCCTTGGGCTCCATGGTGACCTCCGTCCTGCCGTCCTACTGGTCTTGGTCTCATTGCACCGATATGGAAACCTTTGCTTGATGCCCCGGTACTCCACGCCTGCGCTTGCTTCGTTAGCCCCAAAGAGGAAACAAGGACGCTGTACGGACTGGCGCCCGCCTGGCCTTGATCGTCATGGCTCACGTCACGAGAACCTCACGATGTTTGCCTTGCCTTGAACTCTCCGCCCCTCGCGAGCCAACCTGGTGAGGCCGCTCCTGAGGAGGTCTTGTGTCGTCCGCCTCGTGAGGCTTGGCTCCTCACGAGGGTCTTGAATGCCTGTTGGTGAAGATGGGCCGCACGGGCCCGCTCCCAGAGCCACGCCGTGGGCCGCAGGCAGGCATCTCTAGGGACCCCCGTTCCTAGAACGCCGACAACTGGAAAAACATAGTATGACGGCACATGGAATAGGTACAAAAATGGATAGGTATGGAATATACTCATATATGATGCTTAAACTAAGCAGATGGTGTAACAAAGTAGAAGTAATGCAAGAGGTCAGATGCAAAATATGTGCGACCAATACAACCTTGCCAAGTTAGAGCAAGCACCTTGATGGGTGAATAAGATAGGCCATCCTCCACCATGCCAAGTTTGTTAGCTAGTGGATTGTTCCGCAATATTCCTCTCGTGCACTCATTCTTATTCATTTTGATAATGTTCAATACCTGACATGCATGAAAACATAAAAACAAGTGAGATTATCTTTGTAATGCACAAGTGATTCGAATCCAATACTGCCTCCTTGTGAACCCCTTTGTGCTATCTCTGCAATTCTTCTGAGAGATGCCATGCATGCTGTAATTTGGTGTGTGCATTAATATAATGTGGCCTACTACTGAAAATGTAAGAGCTCCAGAAGTGATGATACTTCACAGATGGCAGCTTCAACATATAGTAAAGAAGAACAAGTTGACCTGACCTGACAGATTCAAAATATATTAAGGGAGAACAACTCGACCTGACTAGTCGACCGCAAATGTCTCTGCTACTCTTCCTAACAAGGAACATATTTATTAAAGAAGAGAATATGATCATCTTAAAGAAGAGTAGAAGAGCAAGCAGATTGAAGATATTACAAGTCTTTCTATACAATGTCGGTTGCCTGCCCATGATGAACCGGAGCACACAGAGAAATACTATTCCTTCCGGTCTCTCCATATGTGGCTCACATGCATTTCGAAACTAAAGTAGGAACATTTAGCTCACCAATTAAACATCTCTCAGTTTTACTAATATTAGCATAATATCATATTTGAATTTGTACAACTAAGCTTGTTTAGCTCGATGGGTGGAGTAGTGCTATTACGACACAAACCATGTAGGCTGATCGTGGTCATCGTAAAATGGGGAAACCGTAAGCAAGATGAGTATAGTGTTGACCGTGGCATTGGGATGGCAGATTTGAAGCTGCAAACCGCACAAAGAGTAGTTGGCAACTGATGTTTGCTTTGAAATAAGAACTAAGATTTGGTATGGACAAGAAAGTACAGTCAACAAGTGACAAAGAAATGCAATTCTGCTGTCTCTCTGTATGTCGTGACATGCATTTGGAAACTCAAGTGGGACCTTTAGTTAACCAATTAAATGTGTCTGTTAACTAATATCAATATCATATCACAATCATATTTGAACAACTAAGCTTTGGAATTTTGAGTGTTGTGTTGTTTAGCTTGAAGGGTGAGTAATGCTAGTACGTCAGAAAACACCTACGCAGATTATAGTAGAGTAGATAAAAGGGGAAAACCCTAAGAATCAAGAGTAAAATCGGGAAAGTGGAACTAGCTAGACCAGTGGGTGGCGCACATGCTTTTCGAAACGAATATAGAAACATTAGGTGACCAATTAAACGTTCTCTATTTTAGTAATATGAGCATCATATCAGATTCGTATTTCAACACCTAAGCTTTGGAATTATGAGTGGCATGTTGTTTTGCTTGATGGGTTGAGGTCTTGAGGAGCAGTGATAGCACGTCATGAAGCACCTACGATGATGGTAGTGAATATAAGGGGGGGGAACCATAAGCTTTACGAGTATAGTGACCGTGCCATGGCGGATCTGAAGGTGCAAACCGGACTAAGCTACTTCGCAACCAATGTTTGCTTTCAACTAGCCACTACGTTTTGGTACAGACAAGAAAAGTATAGTAAACAATTTATGATCTATTTTCTAAGTGAGATCAATAACTTAAGCACATATGGAAGAGTACCACCTCTCTTGCGACGCCATGTAGGCCCCTGCTGATACGTTGAGGGTGCTACGGGTGCGATGGTTGTCGGCGGCGGGGAAGAAGACTTTAGACGGCAGACGGCCGGGTTGGGGGATAAATCCTTTTGCCGTAGACAAGGAGGTCATAGGAGCGGCAACGACAAGGTGGAAGATGGCGCCGATGAAGCGAGAGGACGCGATGAAAGGATCCTGGTCCTGGTCTTGGAGTGGACGATGGGGTAGGGGTAGCGGCTCCGGCAAGGTGGAGGATGGGGTGGTGGACGGAGGAGGCTGGCCGCAGTGGGGAGGTTGTTGTGGAACCAACGGTGTATGAGTGGGGAAATGGAGGGGGAGGGGGATCTCAAACTTTGGGACGTGCTTGTCTAAAATGTGGGAAAGTTATGAACTTATCCCCCGTTTAAAAATTCGGACATCACGTCGGTTGGGGATAGGACGGTAATATCGCATCTCCCAAATATTTTCCGGTAGCGATTTCGGGCGAGGAGAGGGTGTTTTGCCGCCCACGGTTGGCACCTACGGTGTATGAACGGGGCTGACAGGTAGGGCGGTTTTGTCACATCTGAGGGAAGTTACACATCTGCCCCTATTTAAAATATTTGCCTACATCGATTTCGGACGAGAGTTTGTTTTGCCGCCCACCGTGTATGAATGGGGAAATGGAGGGAGAGACACATGTCTTTCGGATGAGCTTGAATCAAATGTGTTTCCCCTCCCATGTTTGGTGCCCACCGTGTCTGAATGGGCTCAGAGGCGGTCGTGTCACGTCTGATTGAAGTTACTAGTCTACCCCTATCGACAGCAGTGTAAATCCGATGGATAAGTATGTCAAGTGTCAGGGGTAGACAGTAATTTCCATCTCGCAAACACTTGCTTCGGGAAGCCCAAAAATTATAGTGGGTGTTTAGCCGCTTCGTTCAAAACTTGGGAGAATTAGCATTCACGTTTGCCCTGGGCCCTGGCAACTAAATTCAAATCCAATTTGTATTCGATTACAATATCCAAAGATAATTCTATGTTTTGTTATTTATTTCTTCAAAACCACGACAAAGATTTATTACACCTTTATATATGATTATGATTTAGAAATGCCGTGATCTTCGAATTCAGTAGGTTGGATACAATTTGAGTCAAACAATTATTTCATCCAATACAATATGCTCACACGAAAAATAGTTCACCTTATGTCAATCATACAAGTACCAAGGATTACCTCGCCTAAAAAATGCGGATCATTACAACACATGGACAACATAGGGGTCTTACAACATAATCCATTCAGAGACATGACACAACATGCAAGTACAATGATCTAATGACAATTTCAATTGGTATCTCAAGAAGAACTGGGATTGCCATGGGCTTCAGATAGCAGAAACAGCAGGACCTCCTCCGTCTTCAAATGCAACATTCTTACTTCCTCCAATTCTTGGGTTGCTTGCATTCAGCTAATTGCATAATTTCCAACCTCAAGATCGAGATTACCTCATTCATGGCAGCCACACCATCTCTTTCTGCCTCTAGTAGAGCCTCGAGAAATATAATATCTGTGCTCAGACTGCTCTTCGACGGTGTTGCCTTTGAACGGCTATCATCTGGTAACATGGATGGTGCACTGCTTCCACAAATAGATCCTGGGGTTGTACATTGTGTCCTAGTGTGAACGGCATCCTAAAAGGTTTCCGCTGGACATAAGCAAGAGATAGTTATCGCATGATCCAGGCAGTAAGCTTACATGGTAAACGACATACAAATTATTGCCGAGCATGGCAAGCTATATTTAAATGGTTCGAAGCAACATCATCCTAAAAGAAATTAAAATGGTAAGATGAAACTAGGGATGTATGTGGCAAATAAACGACATCCGCCAGTCCCATTTAGTTAGTTTTTTTCTAGCTCCCTTGTTCATTTTCCTCAAAAAACAAAAACTCTTTTGAACTATCATACCACTAGTGGACTTTAATCGGGATTAAACGGGACCCAGTTGACATCCCTAGTTGAAAGGGAGTATGCCACCGCTATATTTAAGTTGCCAAGGCATCTAAGCAGTTGAAATAATCTAAGAAAGCACTTAACAGTGTGGCCTCATATAAACTACGAAGACAGTCTTGTGATGAAGTTCATAGGAAAATTTAAGGACTCAAATGAACTAGGCATGCATTTCTTTACAATAGTACAACAGGCACTGCTGACATATTGGCGAACTCAGGTATAGCTTAACAAGCAACAAACAAGCATTTGAATCAAGCAATACAACAAAGCAGACAACTGAACTATTTGTAGTTCTGTAGGATTATAGGTTGAGGGCACAAGCAAAGAAATCATCCCACACGCATTACATTTCACATGTACTAAAACACACTGGCTTAACATATGTTGTTGTGAAGCCTCGTTGCTGTTGCAATGTACTTTGAAGATATCGTCAGCATCCCGTGGTTGCAAATCTAGTTGTTGTAGTTTCTTCTACACCCCCTATTTAGGTAAAATTAATTTTAATCGCATGCATTGGTCCGAATTGATCATCAATGGTTCATCTAAACTAATGAAATAAGGGTGTGTGCTTACACACAATATATGTGCTTCAGTCTATTTTTATGCTTGTTCGAGGTGCCAGCCCCAAAAGAACAAATATTTTGCTTGATGGGGTTGGAAGCTCCATAATTAATAGACGCATCAAATTAGTCATGCAACTTGGGAAATATCAAGAACACACAAAAAAGTAATGAACTGAGGCTCGGAGCAGTGATGTAATAGCTAGCATCAGAAAATGTAGGGTAAAACGAACAAAAAGCAGTGGAACCACATGCTAGTTTGCTGATGTGTAATTAAGCATAGAGAACATGAAGCATTCTGATGGAACCACGAGGTGGCATCAGAACAACACCATTATCATAAATATAGCACGCAAGAAGTAAAATAGTAGGAAGTGATATCTAGGAAGTACAGTAATACTTAGGACAAAACTAAATCATTGTAACTATATGTGCATTGGTTTGTAATTTAGCACATGTAACATGTTCACTGCCAGTAGTATGGCCGTACAGGTGCAAGCAGAATAACACGTCTCATGAAAAATTGAATGATGCCCTGAAGAAATTCAAAGGTGCGCTGCTTATGTTAAGAAAGTGAACGTAGGCGCCGGCCATTGTATAATAGTACCTGATTCTCGGCGGCGTATGAGTATCGTTGTCATACTTGATAGCTAAGGATCATCGATGGTGCTCGTGTTGCGGTTGAGTTTGGGCGGTATCGCCCGTTGCCAAAGCGGCTCGGTGCTTGATTCTTGGCGCTGTCGACATACAAGAAAGCGCCTCTGTGGTAAGTGAACAGTTGCATGATAAAGAAGAGAATAACCGAAGGAGTACAAATCAAAATAACCTGATGAGGTTGCAGGGTCAGTAAAGTAGGGCCGGTGGAGTTGAATACGACGTCCGTGGAGCGGGTCCGGCACGATGGACGAAAGGCTTGGGCGCGGTGTCTGATGCTTTTGGTGAGGCGGATCTGTTGCGGCGGACGAGGGCTTGTATGAAGGGCCAGCGATGGGGTGGACGAGGGAGTCTTAAAGGGTCTACACTGTGGTGGACGAGGGCGCCGGTTAAGCAGATCCGGTGCGGTGGACCATGATGGTGGTCAAGGAGATCTGGAGCGGTGGGCAAGCCAGTCGCTGAAGCGGCTCCGGTGAAGTGGTGAGTTGGCAGTTGGGGTTTCCAAGGTGCGGAAGGTAGATCCTGCAGGGTGTGAGGTCCACCGCTGCGGCGAAGGACTAGATTCGGCGGCCTGCCGTGGTTGGGGGGGTCGGGGAGGGGAAGGGGAGGGGCTCTGGCGAAGAATGTTGGGGGCAAAGAGGGGAAAACAATGGAGTTACCAAAGTAGCCCTTTTCCGTTCATGTGGCATGGGTAAAATAGGAATATCGCAGGGCTAAACTTTCGGGCGCGAGATATATGTGTATGTGTATGAATAAAGTGTATGATTATAAAGTTTAAACATGCCCGTATGTGTATGAGTAAAGTGGATGATTATAAAGTTTGAACATGCCCGTATTTGTATATCTCTAGGTTTGATATATGAATTTGAAATCACGAACTCACGGCTTAAAAAGTGTACCTCCGTTTAAATGAATTACAAAAGCTAATGATGGAGTCGAATTCCAAAATTCTAATCTTAGGTTTGTAATTCTGGTACATCAAAGTATATCATGCATGTTCAAAAGTATCGTTATCTCATAATCCAAACTGTGAAACAAATTGATCAACCATAAGTGCACACACTATTGACCATATATATCTGAATTACGCTAAAGTCCCTCAAATATAGACACCTCACTCTTTATCTGAAGCCAACCCCCCCCCCCCACACACACACACAAGTCGTTCTCTCCCCCAGAAACGAACACACGAGCACATTAACACCCCCCTCTCTCCTAAAGTTCGGACCCCAATATAGGTCTCTATCACTTTGTCTCTCGGGCATGCACACATCTCTTCCCCCACTCTCTAGGTCTCCCGGCATCTCTCTTTCCCAAGCACACACACTATGCAGAGTGTATCTTTCCCATACACACAAAATGTCGCCCCCAAATGTCTATCTCCCTAGTTATGTGGTTCTTGCACACTCACCTCACACACCACCCCCACTGCAAACAAGCACACTTTGTCTCCTTGTGCACCACTCTCCTCTTTCTATCTCTCCCACATGCGGACCCCGCCCGAGCTCCTTACCTATATACATATATGTCGTGCCTCTTTCATAGCTCCCTAATGTTTCATCGTTCTCAATCTTGCACGTTTTTCTCTACACCATCTATTCTAGATCTCTCATGAAGTCCCTATCACACACACGATGACTCGCTTCCCTTGTGTCTCCGTACATAGGCCACTTTCGAACAACATCAACATTGTCTCACTATCTATACACCACTTATGCACACAAACTACCCCTCTATCTCCCCCTCTCTTCCTCTCTCTCTCTCTCTCCGTCGCTAGCTCTCTCTCTCTCTCTCTCACACACACCCCTCTCCCACACACACTCGTGTCTCTTCCAAATTGTCTGCTTCCCGCCCGCACCCATGCTATCCCGCTACTACACATGCCTTTGTCTCTCTTTGACACACATGTCACACCATTCCCCCTTCCCTATACTAGGTTTACATCATTAGTGGTCTCTCTACTCCACATACACACACTCCCTCTCACATACAAACGCGCGCACAAACACACACAGACACGCACAAACACCCAT
This sequence comes from Aegilops bicornis, assembly GCA_021605145.1. NCBI lineage: Eukaryota > Viridiplantae > Streptophyta > Magnoliopsida > Poales > Poaceae > Aegilops > Aegilops bicornis. Next base: position 394,322,676 of record CM038673.1, on the reverse strand, counting down.
CTATCTGGATCCTTATTTTAAGACACACGCCCTTGCATATTCTCTCCGGCTCTAGGTATGTATATATCCCCCCTCTCTCTAGCTCAGATGCACACCAAAATTTTCCATCTCTCTAACTCACACATCTCTCCCCATGTCCGCATGTGTATCCCACACACTCACTCTCGGATTATGTCTATGTGTCTCCATGTTACACAACACAAAGCCCCATGTACATGTCTCTCTCTATCCTCCACACACATAGACACAAAGAATCTCTTATCATTGCCTCAGTCTCTACACATATCACACACGCACACTGTCTCTCTCTCTCTCTCACAAACACGCTCAACAAGGGTTTCCCCGTGAATAGCTTACCGTCTATTCATCAACAGTCGTGGCAGTATGGCGAACACGAGACGTGAAAAAGGAATAAATATACATGTGCGTAGACAACCTAGTATGGCTACTAGTACTAGAGCAAGCCGAAAGCTCGCCGCCGTCACCCCCTCCTTATCGGCGACGGGAAAACCTTTGTTTTACACAGTCGAGAAGTCATTGTGCTAAGGCCCCACATGTTGAGCAATTGAATAGAATGTAGATCCTAGTTTGTGGAAACAAGTATCGATAATACGTTTGTATCTCCATACTTATATTTCTTCTCTTATAAAAAACTGAGTTGGTGATGATGGTACGCGTGCCATCTTGCAATATAGACCGTCCGATCTATATATGACGTATAGACTTTAAACTAAAAGATACCCGCACCTCTCTCCACATTTGCAGACAAGGCCTTCCGTCGTTCATCCTTATCTCCAACAACCTCATTGTTGAGCAATTAAAAAAGGAAGCCTCTGGAACAAACTGGCATGGTGGTCGCTGTCGGCGTCGTCCATCCCCATGCCTCTGCTCGGTCCGACCACCAATCACCACCACGCCCCACTCCTCTTCTCCTTATCTCCTCTTTCTCAAGATATCATTAGTTTTTACACATGGGATTACTCCCGCATTGGTCAATCACAACAGGTGTTTATACAAAATGCATCTTGATGTTCCGTGCAATGCACGGACATCTTGCTAGTACTCCTACAGAAGACTTAGTTGGTGATGATGGTGTGTCTAACATCTATCATTTCTGACCATTAGATCTACATCTAACGACTGTGAGATAAGTTGTTGCCTTTTCTCACCAACATCCCACTTCTCTACCAATTTGCAGAAAAACCCATAATTAGTATCTTAAAACCAACCACATCCCTCCCTCACCTCACCAAACAGCCCAAGGAATATATTCTGATTGAAACATAATATGTCTCTAGTGATATATGTATATCAAAATTAGAGTGTTTTCTATCAAGTTTGTGAATAAGTATTATTCTAATTATGATCCTTTGCAACGCACGTGAACATTGCTAGTATTTCCAACCGTGCAAGAAAATGCTAGTATTTCCATAGTTTCGAGTTTTTCATCAAGATACTAGTCACTCATGGTTGATATTTAGTTTCAATCACGTACACATAGGCACTATGTAACTAGCCTTGCTTATTGGCTTCCAAAGCTTATCTTTCACTCCTACTTACAGTATGTAGAGTATTTAACAAAAAACTACCACTTTCAATCAGCCCTAGGAAGAAACTATTGTACAAAAAATAGCAAAAACATACCCAAAATTTCTTAATCCGCGTCAAAAACTACTACCTAGTGCCGATTAGGCTCGTTTAAATCCGTTTATGACGGGGTTGGCCACACGTCTGTGCTGACGAGGTAGCTTAAACCAACACATTTTGTTTGACCGTTGACACGAGGGACCCACATCTAACCTTCTATCCTGTTATTCCCCCTCAAATCATTATTTTTCCTGAACATTACTACAAACAAGATCTTGATGCGTATTCGCCGGTGGCGAGGTGAAGAGCGAGTTGGCCGCCGCTCCTCGGACGGGCGGACGCCAGCTGCCTCCAGACAGTTGGCGTGCTAGCCCGGCGTGACTCATGTGCGAGCAAGCGCCACTGCCTTTCGAGCCAGGATGGTTGGCCTTAAGCTGATGCCAGCGAGCACGCCTCCGCACTGCCGTGCCAATCTAGCTAGCAAACCTTGCAGACAAGCAGCTGGATGCATCCAGCAGGGTGTGTGCTATCTTGGCTAGCTAGAGCTCGCGAGCGCCAGACGGAGCTGGCATCCGGGCTGCCACAAGATGGGCTCCGCACCACCGGCGGTTTTGACCTCGCCTTCTGCAGGCGGTGGTTGCTGCGTCCCATGGCCGAGGATGACTAGGTGGAGGGGCCAGAGGTAGGAGGTCACTCGGGGATTTTTGTGCAGACTGACATGTAGGTCCCACGAGTCATAACGCCTAACTTGCCGGTCAAATAGAAGGCGTTGACTGAAGGAGTGACATGGGTTGAAACGTGCCTTTAACGACACTTTGTAGACTAGTCGTTTCTTGGTAGGGATGGTTGGTAAGGGCATGTACAATGGTTGGTAAGGTAGTCCTATCTTAAGTCTGCCACGTATGCAGGTGGTAGTAGTTTCTTGGCATTTTTAGTGGTTTCTTGGCATTTTTAGTGTTTTCTTGGCATTATTAGTGGTTTCTTGTAAGGAACAATGTACTAGCGACAAAAGGCGATTCTAGGTTGTGTTGTACTCGGACGAGTACTATTAGTGGTCGCGGGAGTGTATAGCTCGTTTTGTGGGCTCGATCCCAGCCGAACGCACGGCGGCCTTTTTTGTAGTAACTTCGCTGCGAGCCAATATTGTACATTAGTAGTTTGAGTTTTGAAGTCGAACGGGCGTGTCGCACCACAATCTAGGTGCACTGGATAGCCCAGCCACGTGAATGGATTTTCCTTCTCATCATATCGTGGCTCGCGTGCTCGCCCTAGCCGCACCTCGCTTGTAGCTTCCTCAACTGCTATTAGCATATTTAAACTAGCGCCTCCCAATTAAGCCCGAGCAGCCAGAAAAGCTTGGCATGACATTGGGAACTGTGCAATATGGCTTTGTACGTAAAGTGCTAGTACTCTACTACTTTGTAGCTTGTGTCATTGCACGCAGGGACTTCACTCCATTATCGGCTCTATAAAAGAAATTCCTCTTGACGTGATTTTTTGTTTTGAAACGGAGGCAAAAGCTTTGCCTCATCTCATTCATAAAGAAGGAACTACTAACAAAGTTCGACGAGATCCATCACACCTCCAAAAATGGAAGCGAAAAGCCTAGTCTCCCTGTATCAAATAACTCAAATGTTCTGTCCCTGCAGTAACCGTCGCTGATAAACAGGCTGCTAGTGTGTGCGTGAGAGGAGTGGCTGAGTAGGCCAGCTACGCACTTGAATAGAGCACCGAGAGTACCCACTACGCTGGTGTACTTTCCCTACATTGATAGTACAACGATGGTTCTAGAGAACAGTAGTACCCTCCACTTCCAACTGTAGCTCCTTGGCCCTGAGATTCAAGAGTTCAAAACCGGTGCACTATACTAGAAGTACAATACATCGCACTACTAGTTGAGAAAGTAGTACTAGTACTGCCATAGTATGATTACATAGTAAATAATAGCCTCACCCCTTCGCTAAGGAACAATCGAGGAGCTATAGTTGGAAGGGACGAGGCCCTGCGGTTACTATGCTCTTATCTCCTCCTCGTCAGTTCCCCTCCCCAAAGAGAAGGTAGTTCGTCGCTGCTCCCATGGATTCGCCAGGCTGTTCTCCTCCTCATCGGGGCTGGGAGACATTGGACGACGATCCTCTGGGAGAAATCCCATGCTGCTCCGATGTCCTCACTGCCGCAAGACTCGGTGCTTCCTGCACCAACTTTTTCAAGAGGTGCTTAAATAGGCTTGGGAAGAGGCCATGCTTGTTGTTCTTCCATGCGTCCTCGAGGAGAAGGTTCTTCTATGGGACAATCCTTCGAACAGTCCACCGCTCCCTGGCCATGGTTGCACGTTGACTCCACTAGAGTTGCCGACGTTGGGAGGTAGTCGGATTTTGTCCAATGAGCAGGTCAATCATGGAGTTTGATCATGTAGTACTTAGTTATTCCATTTCCATCCCGTAATTTCTCTGCTGCCCACCGTCTTATATATAGGTCTGGGTCGGTGCCAACGAAGATTGGCTTGCATACCTCCGGCCGGATACCACCATCATTTTGCACAACATCCACAGCACTGCGGCCGTTCCCGTAGACCCCTTCTCCACCATTGGGATCGGCCTTCCGGACTGGCTGGGCTTGGATACGTATGATGGTAACTACATGAGATTGTAGAAGATAGCAATTGCGGACCCGCTGACAAAGCGATGCGGCTACAACGATTACTATCTCATCGCGTTGTTTGACATAAGGATTGCCATCAATACAAGATGCAGTAACGGCAGATAGGGCAGAGGCTGACGCATGTTGGCTGCGGCAAATTTGTATCCCTACACGTTCGAAGACGCCGTGTTCTATCTAGGCCGCATCTTCGCGGTGACAAGCCAGGGGACTTGTTTCATCTGGTTGCCATCCTACGGTACGGGAGATTACAAACGGAATGCACAAACCATCATTTGCATCCCTAACGGTACTCCATTATTTTGCAGGGACCAGTCATCCTTTGATCAAAATAAGATCGCCGATCCTGGATGTGCATTTGCATCCGTGACTCGGTCTAACCTGGAACCTTGTAGCTTACTTTTGCATATTGGGATCAACTATATTAGCAGTCGTTACCCATGGTACCACTGATGTGCAACATGGTCACACAATCTACCATGATCGGACCGTCACCATCTACCCAGGTATTCCATTTAGTATTATATTTTTAACCCTCTCGCCTTCTCTTTCATTGGTGTACTACTTACTAGTACTAGTAGGAGTTCTTTTTACCTTGGAGGGCACGTATAGCTAGCTAGGCCCTTGAAGACTTGAACCCACTAGCTCCCACCATTTTTATTTTTCCATGTCTTACTATCTCATCCATGTAACCAAGAGTGGCTATATATAATAAGCCGGTTATTTTACTTCCTCTATACCGGAGTATCACTATTTGCTGCACAGTATTACTGACCACCATATTTGAGCACAACATTATTATGCATGGACCTTGACTATGTACGTGTACCAGATGCCGCGTGTACCAGATGAATGGCGCCGAGTTCGACCCCCGTGATGCTACGTGGGTGCCGAGGAACACTCTTGGAGAGTACTCGCTTTTCATTGGGGACAACTACCCCATTGTGAAGCGGATGCCACCTTCAGTGCACGACACCGAAAGCCTGTCGTTCATGAAGCATGGTTGTGTCTTCAGTGCGCACCATCGGATGAACGACATGCTGGGACACGCTATCCCTGATTTATGCTGCTTCAGCTTGCATGAGCCTCCGTCGTGTGGAACTGGACTAGAAAGCTTCGACAATGATTCCCGTTGCCCACCGCTATGGATCGTGCCATCCTTGAAGAACACGTGGGACTGGAACCTGGAGGAGGACATGTAGCCCATCTACAACGTGTAAGTGGAGTATGGTAAATTGTGAACGATAGTGTTGTGAATATATGTAGACTAGTCGTGCACAAATTTATCACATGAAGTGGAGATGAACTTGTGTGGCATATTGACATTTGTCCTTTATAATTTATTACTAGTAAATGTGTTATGTGTACTTGCAACTTGTGTGGTTGTTGCACGGGCTCCAACATGCTCTTTGAGAAAAAAAAGGTGGCTGATACGTCTCCAACGTATCTATAATTTTTGATTGCTCCATGCTATTATATATTCTGTTTTGGATGTTTAATGGGCTTTATTATACACTTTATATTATTTTTGGGACTAACCTATTAACCCAAGGCCCAGTGCAAATTGCTGTTTTTTTTCCTATTTCAGTGTTTTGTAGAAAGAGAATATCAAACGGAGTCCAAACGGAATGAAACCTTCAGGAGCGTGATTTTTGGAAGAAACGTGATCCAGAGGACTCGGAGTGGACGTCAAGCAATCAACGAGGAGGCCACGAGGCAGGGGGGCGTGCCCTCCACCCTCTTGGGCCCCTCGTGGCTCCGCCGACCTACTTCTTCCTCCTATATATACCTACGTACCCTGAACACATCCAGGAGCACCACGAAACCTATTTCCACCGCCGCAACCTTCTGTACCCATGAGATCCCGTCTTGGGCCTTTTCCGGCGCTCCGCCGGAGGGGGCATATATCACGGAGGGCTTCTACATCAACACCATAGCCTCTCCCATGATGTGTGAGTAGTTTACCACAGACCTTGGGGTCCATAGTTATTAGCTAGATGGCTTCTTCTCTCTCTTTGGATCTCAATACAAAGTTCTCCTCGATCTTCTTGGAGATCTATTTGACGTAACTCTTTTTGCGGTGTGTTTGTCGAGATCCGATGAATTGTGGGTTTATGATCAAGATTATCTATGAACAATATTTGAATCTTCTCTGAATTCTTTTATGTATGATTGGTTATCTTTGCAAGTCTCTTCGAATTATCAGTTTGGTTTGGCCTACTAGATTGATCTTTCTTGCAATGGGAGAAGTGCTTAGCTTTGGGTTCAATCATGCGGTGCTCGGTCCCAAAGGATGTGAGGGGAAACGACACGTATTGTATTGTTGCCATCGAGGATAAAAAGATGGGGTTTATATCATATTGCCCGAGTTTATCCCTCTACATCATGTCATCTTGCCTAATGCGTTACTCTGTTCTTATGAACTTAATACTCTAGATGCATGCTTTGGACAATGGTCGATGCGTGGAGTAATAGTAGTAGATGCAGGCAGGAGTCGGTCTACTTGTCACGGACGTGATGCCTATATACATGATCATGCCTAGATATTCTCATAACTATGCTCAATTCTATCAATTTCTCAACAATAATTTGTTCACCCACTGTAATACTTATGCTATCTTGAGAGAAGCCACCAGTGAAACCTATGGCCCCCGGGTCTATTCTCTATCATATTAATCTACCGTTATTTCTATTACCGTTTATTTTGCTTTCTTTACTTTTAGTCTTTATCATAAAAATACCAAAAATATTATCTTATCATCTCTATCAGATCTCACTTTTGCAAGTGGTCGTGAATAGATTGACAACCCCTTTATCGCGTGGTTGCAAGGTTCTTATTTGTTTGTGTAGGTACGAGGGACTTGCGTGTGGCCTCCTACTGGATTGATACCTTGGTTCTCAAAAACTGAGGGAAATACTTACGCTACTTTGCTGCATCACCCTTTCCTTTTCAAGGGAAAAACCAACGCAGTGCTCAAGAGGTAGCAGTGGCACAACTTTGGATATAGGTGACGTGGCGGCATTATACAGTAGCATCCTTCGCTATAGTTGTAGTATACTCCTACTAGGACGACAACTCCTATAAAACCTTGCGCTTGGCTCTTTGCCTCTTCGGGAGGTTCAATAGTTCATACTCGTGTGAACCTGGACCTTGGCTCTTCGCCTCTTCGGAAGGTCCAACAATGATGATACTACAGTACAATATGCTTATGGCAATCTGACACCGATTGAACTGATGCACGTCCACCACGAGGACGAGGGCGAGGGAGAGGGTGCTATAGTCAAAACCCTCTCCTCGTCCTGCGAGCCACCGCGCTCGTGGGCGAGGGAGAGGCATAGTAAGCAAGCTTCTCCTCGTTCGGCGAGTTGACGGGACACATCAAAGCAGTACTAGTACTAGTCCATACTGCGTCCTTTCCGGTTAATATGGCTTAATTTGAAACCAGAAAAATACACTGGCGGTCAACGTACGTAACAATACACTCTTTACTTCACTATATAGTTTTGCGGTGATTATACGATCACTGGCTCCTCGTAGAGCACCGTATTCCACCCTACTGACCGGCCACATAGTCGACGTGGCACTCTGTTGACTGGTTAAATTGTCACCTGGTTTCTGGGTCCCATCTGTCAGTTGGCAGAGCAAAGAAATTAGTTAAACAAAACTTTACGCAGGCGCGACAGGAGTCCAACCCTTGCGCGAACCACCCTGGCTATGTATGTGAGTGCATGCATGTGTACTCCCTCGGTCTTCCAACAAAGAGTGTACATCTATACTTTGAAAGCATTTAGCCTTTAATCTAAATCGATATTGATTGACTAATGCACCAACTTGTGCTCTAGCTATAGGCTACATGTCTATCCTTAATTACAGCGTGCAACAACCTTCATTTAATCTTCTTCTCTCAATGGTCGCATGCACACATAAGTCTGCTACTTTTGGGCGTGAATTATGCCCTGGTCAATGTGCAAATCACTAAATGTACAGTCTTTCACGGATGTAGGGAGTAGGTTGAGCACTTGAGCATGAGTGTGTGTGTTGCGTCGTGTGCTGTATGCTGCATGGGTGCGTGCGTGTTGCATGCGTCCATGTGTACGTGTGAGTGTTGCATGTTGCATACATGCATGCATGCATGAGGCTTTTACTCCCTCCCTTTGACATGTTCATATTTCAAGCTTCATTAAAACATTGCATGCAAGAATTAAAAGATAACTCACCAATGCGTGTAAAAGTTCTGGTCATTTTGTTCCTTACGCTTGCATTCCAATTAATACGTTCGTAAACGCAATTTTCTTGAGGAAAACGAGCCCATTATTGAGTACTTTCAGAAAAAAAATCTTCGAGCACTCATCATTTACTACTACATTGGTTGATGATTTTTATTGACCTGTATATAAGCCTCCGTCCTGGTTTAATGGTCCCCTTAGTACTTAGTGTAAAATTTTGACCATAAATTTAACTAACAGAGTCTCAATGCATGTCATAAAAAACTATACCATTAAAAACTATGTTCAAATATGAATCTAGCGATATGATTTTTGGTGAAATACATTATCATTTTATTAGTTAAATACTCCCTCCATCTAGGTGTATAAGTCACTTTACAAAACCAAATATTCCCAAAACACTTAGGCACTGTGCATTAACTCCCACCTCGTTTCTTGACATATGAACCAATAAGAGATGTGGGCGTGCATGTTTTTAATGACTCGAGACTACCAAACAGGACATGCAGTGATTAGTTCATTGCATGCAATGCTATTAATTTACAAATAAACATTAAGTTCTCTTGTTTTTTCCTCCTTGGTCATGGTGCACAAGCAAAGATGACTTATTCACCTGGATGGAGGGAGTAGATGGTCAAAGTTTGACACAAAATTAATGCATTGGTAAACATAATTTTTTGAGGAAAACGAGTGCATTAATTGAGTGTTTTTGCAAACTACAAAAATTATTCCGCCACTCATCATCTACCACTGTTGATGAGATTTTTGAATTGAGCCCTATAAACCGGAAAGCAGGTAGTACTAGTACTCCAACATTATTGGCGCCGGGTGCCTTGGCCATTGTTTCATCTTGTTGGACAGGATAAGCGTACAGACATAGGGATACTGTAGATAGGAAGTCTTCATGATCCATTATTCCCCTTCTCGGTCGGAGAGAACTATTCAACTAGTCTTCAAATTGAAGTGACAATACACGCTCCAGCTAATGTGACACTTAATTAATAAGCTGAACCAGCATGTTGGTGTTACTAAATCAGCCTTACCCAGTACTGCCATCATGTTTGCCAATGGAGCACGCTTCCGCAAATACGCCTACGCACCTCTCTCCTCCATTAACTGACATATGGGCCCTCTTGAGGTAGAGCCACATGTCATCGGCGTAACTATTTACACTCCGAAGGACGGTATATCCTGGTAGTAGTACTAGTAGAATTGAGATTTAATGCAATTTCTTCCCCGTTTTCACTCTTCTTCCTCCTCTCTTCCCCATCGTCGGCCGCACACCATTCCCCCCGCCACTTTCGCCGCCACTCCATCTTCCTTGGTAGCTCGCGCGTACCATATCCCCCAGCTCATTGCTTGGCCACACACGCCATCTTCTTTGCTCGCCCGCCCGAATCCACTTCCCCGCTGGCTCGCAAGCACCGAAAACCCCAATCACTCAGCACCCTAAAAAAACCTATGGCAGAACCGACTAACACGCAGAGCCACGATTAGAATTCCCTCCCCGATGTTCTCTTGGAGCAGATCTATAATCGTATGGACCTGCTCAGCACCGTCCGTCTGTCCGCATGCTCGTTGTCTTTGTACTATCTACTCGTCTACAACTGGCCTGCTCTTTTCAAGACACCCTTCTTGCTGATGCCCGATCCTCGCAGGTAGCCCAGACACGGACTTGACGATCCTACGGAGGTTGTCGTGGTGCCCCTCGACATGCTACCACTACCCGTCCACCTATCCTTCATGCGCGACCACTACTGGGCGGGCATGAAGGCCAACTAGATCATCCTTATCCACCAATCAGGTAGTTCGTGGCGTCTCGTGGATATCTACACCCAGCGAGAGATCACCCTTCCATCGGTGGATATCGCCGCCATCGATCCTCGCGGCCCGCCGGACACTCCTGCCTACTACGCACGAGACTCGTCGAGCTTTTGGCTCGACCACTGTTTGCTGAAGGTTGTAATCTACAAAGTTCCCACACCATCAGAAGACTACATGGATTACAAGCTCATTGCCTTGTTCAACATGGGATTAGTCTGTCTGGAGTCTGTCGGCATTTAGATATGTTAAAACTGAGCACCCACACAACCCTCTCAGGCCATTAGCATTTATAGCCATTAGATCGCCACTTTTAGTCATTTTCGGCCGTCGGATTCGCTGTTAGTCCGACTTAAATCTCGTACGCAGGCGCTAACTCGCGTGTCAGGCTGCGCTGGGCATTTTGGGCCACTGCTCCAGTGGCTTTTTTGGGTGTCTCACGTTCAATTGGGCCTACTGGGCCTTTTCAAAAAATGTTGCATACGAACCCTAAACCACGTTCGCGATCTGCTCTGTTTCGATCAAGGCCACAGGCGATGGCCAGGTTGCATTGGCGGCTTGGCCGACAGCGGCGGCGTGGCGGATGGGCACGAACCCTAGGCGGCGCGGTTGGATGGGGAACGGACCTCCACCCTCCACGGTCACCGCGTCGCCGGCCTCAACTGCAGCATCGCCCATACGCTCCTGTAACATCCCAAATTTTCAATTTGGAATGTTATACATTAGATCATCAATGCATATCATAATTTATTTGCTTTGGGTTTTGATCCTAGAAATTCTACGCAACTCAAGGACCCACGGATAGAGTTGGGATTTTTGTTATTTTCATATTTGAGTTTTTCTCAAATTCTGAGAATAGGATCATTTGATTTTAATTATTTTATCATCAATTATTTCTATCACAAAAATATGAGAGAGGGAATAAAATGACTTTCCCAAAATAAAGAAATATTGAGGATTCAATAATAAAATCAAATAGGATTTTATTTGGAGTTTTTCGACATTTTATTTGAATTTAGGAAAAATGTGCGTTTTTCAAAACTGCATTTAGGCCCCAAATAAATGTTTATCTAGTCCGGCTTGATTTTAGAAGCCGGGGAAAATTTATTTCGCGATTTTTGGAGTCCGTTTAGTATTTCTTTCGTTTGTTATTCTGCACGGAATTATTTAAAAAAACGAACCGACCTACGGCCCGTGTCCGACCGGGACTCGGCCCGGCAGACTTTATAAGCCGGGGAGCCGAGCCCGACGCCCGAACCCTAACCGCCATGCCTTGCCGCGCCGCTTCGCCGCCGCCCGCCGCCGCCGACGACCCGCCGCCCGAGGTTGCCTCGAAATCCGCGCTGCCGGTTTTCCTCGAAAACCGTTCGGTTTTTCCGTCGGTTTTTCGCCGTTTTTTTAGTTTCCGTTTTTTTATTAGATCGTTTTTTTCCCGGTTCGGTTAACTAGCGAGCGTTCGCTCGTTGGTTCGTTTTAACGAACGTGTTCGTCGTTTAGATCTAGTTAACAAACGTTCGTTCGTTAACCTGTTCGTCGTTTTTCTTTTTCTCGGATTTAATCCGCGATTTTTCTGATTGCGATTTTTGATCCGATTTTCGTTTTAGTATAACTTTTCGCTCATTTATCGGAATCAGGCGATTCAAGCGCCTGGAGTTTCATCTCGAAACCCTCTTTCTGAATAACCAACTTAAACAAGTTTTTGCTTCTGTAAAATTTGACTTAGATCCAGATTAGTAAAACGAAGCTGTTTTCTTTCGCCGTTTGACTTTCGTTGCTTCGTTTGATTTGATTCTTTTTGCAAACCGGAGTTCTTAAGTTGAACTTTCTGGTTCGATCTTTTATTTGAGATTTACCTGTGCATTAGATGAGTACTTATTGTATGCTTCTTTGTTTGTCTGTGATAGAATACCCGGAGTACGCCGCCTGTTACTTCGAGTCTCTAGGTTTCGCGGATCATCAGCAAGGCAAGTAACACATTGATCATACCTTTTCTAATACCCAGTTTTTATTGCATTAGATCAATCCTCAAACATTGCATGATTAGGATCTAATTAAATTGTGGGATGGGAAGTAGATTGAGGTAGTACCTATTACCTATTTTATTATAAAACCTTTGGGAGTTACTTCTACGTTTGCTTATTTTGCCATGCTATGCAAGTAGACGTGGATTGGGTGAGTGATTTTCCATGACAGATGTGAGATTGTTAATTAATGGTTTATTTAAGGTGGCAACATTAATACACATCTGGGTGGATTGAGGTACTGGTTATTCCAGACTTGCCTGTTTTTTTGGACCGCCACCCGTGTTCAAAGGGATCATGAGATTATTCATACTAGAAACTTCCGTAGCAGCCACAAGCCATTATGGGCTCTGGCATAGTTGATTAAGTTGTGCGAACTTTTACGGGTAGACTAGCAGATGTAGGGGAAAGTAGGTGTACCGGTCTACCCTTCATAAGGTGCTAGCGCTTCTGAAAGACTGTGTCTCGGTCATCCGTTTCTCAAACATCATGTAGTGCGAGAAACCCAACGGAGGCGATCGAGTCTTGTGGGGAAAAGTGCGCAAACCTCTGCGGAGTGTATAAACTAATCATGGTTAGCCGTGTCCCCGGTTATGGACGCTTTTGAGTATCTAGTACTTGGATATCATGTGAATCTCATCATGTTACTTTAATTAATTTTGTTGGGTTTTAATGATGATTATTTTAATCGGGATTGAGGATGCTGTCAACCATTCTCAATGTTTAACAACCACCATGATAGTTAAATAAATGTATTCCTTTGTAGTAGTGAAAAATTGGCTTTTTGCAAAAACTGTAACCATAGAGCTTTCCACCAGCTACATATGCATGTAGTATAGCTTATTCTTTCATTACTCTCTATGTGTTACATTGCCAAAGATATTCCATGTCTTGACCGTTTTCGGCTGCAACTTTTCATGTTGCAAACTTTTTCGCATTTACCAGTAAGGTGCTTTTAGGTCGTGGTTCTATACTCAGTGATGCCGTTGGAGTTGATGGACTCACTTATCTTCCAAGCCTTCATTTATTATCGTTATTAGATGGCCTTAAGCCATATTTACTTTGCTAAGTTCTCTTTTGAGACATTCGATGTAATAAGTGTGTGATTGCTACTCTGATATAAATCCTTCAAGTACTGTGTGGTGTCAGCATTACTGATCCAGGGATGACACCTGAGCACAGAGATCAGACTGTTTGAGGTCTGGTCCCTACAAAGATGGTATCAGAGCACACGCTGACTGTAGGACACGGCCACTAAGCTAAAGCCCTAGATCACTACTCTTTCTTCTCATTTCTGACTCCTCATCTTTTCTATTCTTTTAGGATGGCGGATGCGAGGAACAAGTTCACACAACCGGATGAAGATACACCCTTTGGATGTCACTTGAAGGAAGTCACTAGATACCTGAACATAGGAATACCAAGCTTCACCGAGACTTTCAACGCCACTTTACCCGAAGAGGAGCGCTGGATGATTCAAGTTCACATTCCAGGCAGGACATTTGCACCAGCCATGGAGCTCATAGAGTTTTCCTTTGATGCACCAACTTGGAGTCTAGGAAAGAGCATGGCAGCCCACATCGCCATGGGGCGAATTGGAAAGGTTTACCACAATGATCTCAAGAATACCATCTACCAGATTTGTGGGCGCCGAGATGAGCAATGGGAGATGATCAGCACTAGGAGGGACAAATCAATCGCAGCTTACATTCAGGAATTAAACCAGCACATCCGACGCCAGGAGAACGAGATGTGCGCAGGTATGGAGGATCTACAGAAGGCCATGACCAAGATCAAGGAGCGGAAGAAGAACTCAAGGCTACACGTGAAGACTACATGGAGGATCGTCGCTCTAGTGAGACGAACGGCGACCTTAAGGAGAAGATTGGAGTATTCATGGGAGGTTCAGCACCCAAAAGAGAAGATGACGATTCCACTTACAGGATAATTATATCATCATCGATTTACACCGACTCGGATCCCGACGATAGTGATGATGACTATGTTGATGAAGCCGGAGCGGATATCATGGAATCTTCGTCGGAGCAGTTTTTCTAGTTGACCACCATAACAGTAGTAGTGTTCCACCATGTACATAGCATAGTCCACGCACTTTTGCGATAGTTCTAGACCATTTGTATGCTTTTGCTTGATTGAATGAAGTGATTTTGTGTGTTTTTGTCTCATGTGCATTTGGGTAGTGTTTTCTCTTTAGACCTCATTCTATTCTTAACTCTCGTCTTTTCTACAAACCCTTAGATGCCTCCGAGACGTGACAATGGATTTGCTTTCCCAATCAAGCTCACTCGGTTGATCCAAGAATAGCGAGAATGCGTTGATGCAGTTGCTAGTCCAGAACCAGAACAACAACAACAACAACAACAACAACAACAACAACAACAACAACAACAACCCACCACCACCACCACCTGTTGATCATTTAACCCTTTTTCTTAGGCTGAATCCGTCGGTGTTTTCCAGTAGCACCGAGCGAATAGTGGCAGATGATCGGCTCCGTAAGATAGGGAGGGAGTTGACCACTGCAGAATGTACAGAAGGGGAAAAGGTGAAATTTGCCGCACATCAGCTTGAAGGACCCGCAGCAGCATGGTGGGAGAATTTTACAGCCACTTACCTCAGAGACACTGTCACATGGGATCGATTTCAAGAAGATTTCCGTGCTGCCCATGTTTCATAGGAGCTATGGCCATGAAGAAGCGTGGAGTTTCGCAACTTGCGCCAAGGAGGACCAGACAGTTGGCACAAGATGTGGATGACTTTAGTAAACTAGCACGTTATGCCCCAGATGACGTTGCTACGGATGCAGCTAAACAGGAGAAGTTTCTGGAAGGACTGAACGACGAGCTGAGTATGCAGTTGATGGTAGCAAGCTTCAATAACTACCAAGAGTTGGTAGATCATGCTCTTATGATTGAGGGGAAGCAGCAGCAGATTGAAAACCGCGGGAGGAAGTATGGACAGGGGAAGTACAATTCTGTAACTCAGCAGAAGCCCCTTTTTACCCCTAAACCGGGAGTTCATTTTCTGCATACCCATGGAGGAGGTAGTTCACACAACCATAATGGCCCCAAGAATGGTAATGGGAATGGAGGAAGCAACGGCCAGAACCGTACCACCCCATCAACCGCAGCCAAGAAAGACCTGAGCCAAATCACTTGCTTTAAGTGTCAGAAGACCGGACATTATGCCAATGAATGTTCTGAAGGCAAGAATGGCAACGGAAGCTCTGGAAAGAAGCCGAACCCTTTCAACAGGGGACACGTGAACCACGTTAGCGTGGAGGAGGTTGAAGCTCAACCTGATGCAGTAATAGGTAAGTTTTTGGTTAAGTCATTTACTGCACTCGTTCTTTTTGATACTGGTGCATCGCATTCATACATATCAAGGGGATTTGTGGATAAGTATAGCCTGCCAACTAGGATTCTTAAAACACCTATGCTAGTAAGCTCACCAGGAGCAGAGTATATGGCCAGTCAAGGATGTTTTCAAGTGCCATTAAGTATAGGAAGGCATATTTTCCCAACGGATTTAATTACTCTGGAATCCCAAGGATTTGAAGTAATTCTTGGTATGGATTGGCTGTCGATGTATGGAGGAAATATCGATTGCGCCAGTAAGACAATTTTGCTTACGACACCAGAAGGAAGAAGGATCAAGTATGTAACCCGGCATGTGCCATATAGGATGCAAGTAAATTCCTTATCAGGAGTTGTGCAGGAGGAAGTACCAGTGGTAAAGGATTTCCCTGACGTATTTCCAGAAGAGTTGCCAAGCATGCCATCGGATCGGGATATTGAGTTTCTGATTGAGCTTTTGCCAGGCATAGGGCCAATATCGAAGCGACCATAGAGGATGCCCGCAAAGGATTTGGTGGAGATTAAGAAGCAGATTAAGGAGTTATTGGATAAAGGTTACATTCGCCCAAGTTCTTCGCCTTGGGGATCACTTGTACTTCTAGTGGAAAAGAAGGATGGATCGTTATGGATGGTTGTTGATTATCATGGATTGAATGAAGTAACGATCAAGAACAAGTACCCACTAGCAATGATCAATGATCTGTTTGATCGATTGCAAGGAGCTAAAGTGTTTTCCAAAATCGATTTACGATCAGGATACCATCAGTTGAAGATTCGAGAGCAAGATATACCTAAGACATCATTCACCACAAGATATGGACTGTATGAGTATACCGTTATGTCATTTGGTCTGACTAACGACTTTTGCCTATTTTATGAACATGATGAACAAAGGTGTTTATGGAGTTTTTGGATAAGTTCGTCGTAGTGTTCATTGATGATATTTTGGTTTACTTTCGAAGAATGAAGAGGAACATAAGGAACATTTGCGATTGGTCTGGAGAAGCTTCAGAGAACATCGGTTATATGCCAAGTTCAGCCAAATGTGAGTTTTGGTTGAAGGAAGTAGGGTTCCTCGGACACGTTATATCTGGAGAAGGAATAGCGGTTGACCCCACAAAGGTTATCACTGTGACCAATTGGGAAGCACCAACAACAGCTGGAGAGATCCGGAGTTTCCTTGGACTCGCATGATACTACCGGAGATTTATTGAGAACTTCTCAAAGATTGCAAAGCCTATGACGGAGTTGCTGAAGAAATATACCAAGTTCATATGGACTGAGGAGTGTGAGGCTAGTTTCCAGGAGTTGAAGAAACGTTTGGTTACCTCACTAGTGTTGATTTTGCCAGACCAGACTAAAGATTATGAGGTGTATTGCGACGCTTCACGTCGAGGACTTGGAGCAGTGCTCATGCAGGAGGGAAGAGTTGTTTCGTATGCTTCACGACAACTGAAACCTCACGAATTGAATTATGCCACGCATGATTTGGAGTTAGCAGCCGTAGTGCATGCATTGAAAACATGGAGGCATTTCCTCATTGGAAATCATTGTGAGGTGTATACGGATCACAAGAGTTTGAAGTACATTTTCACGCATGAAGGAGTTAAACCTCGAGACAAAGGAGATGGTTGGAGCTCATCAAGGATTACGATATGAGATTGCATTACCATCCCGGAAAGGCTAATGTAGTAGCTGACGCATTGAGCCGTAAGAGCCATGTCAATACACTAATGACGGGAGAAATACCAAAGGAGTTAGCCGAGGATCTTCGTGAGCTATGATTGGAAATAGTTCTGAGAGGCTATGTAGCAGCATTGGATATTCAGTCAACCTTAATGGATAGAATCAGAGAAGCTCAGAAGACTGACAAAGAGATTGCCTCTATAAAGGAGAAAATGAGCGAAGGAAAAGCCAAGGGATTTCGTGAGGATGAGCATGACACCCTATGGTTTGAAGACCGTGTTTATGTGCCCAATGACACGGAGATCAGGAAGTTGATTTTGCAAGAGGCACATGATTCACCATATTCGATTCACCCAGGAAATATCAAGATGTATTTGGATTTGAAGAATACTTTCTGGTGGACCGGAATGAAGAAAGATATTGCGGAATATGTAGCAGTTTGTGATGTATGTCAGAGAGTAAAGGCAGAGCATCAGAAGCCAGCAGGATTGTTACAGCCATTGCCGATACCTGAATGGAAGTGGGATAAACTAGGCATGGATTTTATCACGGGATTACCCAGGACTCGTTCCGGCTATGACTCAATTTGGGTTGTAGTGGATCGGCTGACGAAGGTAGCTCATTTCATCCTAGTGAAGAGCACTTACACCAGTGCTAAGTTGGCAAAGATATACATGACCAGGATTGTATGTTTACATGGAGTTCCGAGGAGTATCATATCGGATAGAGGAACCCAATTCACCTCAAAGTTCTGGAAGCAGTTGCATGAAACCTTGGGTACCAGGCTGGAGTTTAGCATAGCTTTCCATCCGCAGCATGATGGATGCATCGAGAGAGTCAACCAGATTTTGGAGGATATCTTTGAGAGCTTGTGCACTAGATTATGGATCTAGTTGGGACGACAATTTGCCATATGCAGAATTCTCTTACAACAACGATTATCAATCCAGTTTGAAAATGGCCCCTTCGAAGCCTTGTACGGAAGGAGGTGCAGGACCCCGTTGTTGTGGGATGAAGTTGGAGACAGCCAGTTGTTCGGACCGGATTTGATTAAGGAGTCTGAACGGAAAGTGAAGTTGATTCGCGATAGGCTCAAGGTAGCCCAGTCCAGGCAGAAGAGTTATGCGGATTCAAAACGCAAGGAGACAGTTTACGAAGTCGGAGACCGAGTTTATCTTCGAGTATCTCCACTACAAGGAATTAAGCGTTTTGGAGTTAAGGGAAAGTTAGCACCACGTTTTCTAGGACTATATTGTGTTTTGGAACGTATGGGAGAAGTGGCCTACAAGTTGGAATTGCCCGAAGGATTGTCAGGAGTTCATGATGTATTCCATGTTTCCCAGTTAAAGAAGTGCCATGCGGAGATGGCTGAAATACCACTAAGGGATACGATTGCCATTGGAAGCGATTGATTGAATAACGATTTGACCTATGAGGAGAAACCAGTTAAGATTCTCGAGGTTGCCAGTCGAGTTACCCGCAGCAAGGTTATCAAGTTTTGCAAAGTTCAGTGGAGCCACCACACCGAAGATGAAGCCACCTGGGAGCGAGAGGAAGATTTGCTAAAGGACCACCCTCACCTATTTTCTAGCCAACCCGAATCTCGAGGGCGAGATTCATCTTAAGGGGGGTAGGTTTGTAACATCCCAAATTTTCAATTTGGAATGTTATACATTAGATCATCAATGCATATCATAATTTATTTGCTTTGGGTTTTGATCCTAGAAATTCTACGCAACTCAAGGACCCACAGAGAGAGTTGGGAATTTTGTTATTTTCATATTTGAGTTTTTCTCAAATTTTGAGAATAGGATCATTTGATTTTAATTATTTTATCATCAATTATTTCTATTACAAAAATATGAGAGAGGGAATAAAATGACTTTCCCAAAATAAAGAAATATTGAGGATTTAATAATAAAATCAAATAAGATTTTATTTTGGAGTTTTTCGCCATTTTATTTGAATTTAGGAAAAATGTGCATTTTTCAGAATTGCATTTAGGCCCCAAATAAATGTTCATCTAGTCCGGCTTGATTTTAGAAGTCGGAAATTTATTTCGGGATTTTTGGAGTCCGTTTAGTATTTCTTTCGTTTGTTTTTCTGCTGGAATTATTTAAAAACGAACCGACCTACGGGCCGTGTCCAACCGGGACTCGGGCAAGCTTTATAAGTTTGGGAGCCCGGCCAGCCAGCCAGCCCGAACCCTAGCCGCCTCGCCGGAGCCGCCGCCCGCCGCCGCCGCCGACCCGCCGCCCGAGGTTGCCTCAAAATCCGCGCCGCCGGTTTTCCTCGAAAACCGTTCGGAATTTCCGTCGGTGTTTAGCCGGTTTTTTTAGATTACCTTTTTTTATGAGATCGATTTATCCCGGTTTTGTTAAATAGCGGCGTTATTTCGTTCGCTCGCTTTTAACGAACGTGTTCGTCGTTAGATCTAGTTAACGAACGTTCGCTCGTTAACCTGTTCGTCGTTTTTCTTTTTCTCGGATTTAATCCGCGATTTTTGTGATCGCGATTTCTGATCCGATTTTCGTTTTAGCATAACTTTTCGCTCGTTTATCGGAATCAGGCGATTCAAGCGCCTGGAGTTTCGTCTCGAAACCCTCTTTCCGAATAACCAACTTAAACAAGTTTTTTCTTCTGTAAAATTTGACTTAGATCCAGATTAGTAAAACGAAGCTGTTTTCTTTCGCCGTTTGACTTTCGTTGCTTCGTTTGATTTGATTGTTTTTGCAAACCGGAGTTCTTAAGTTGAACTTTCTGGTTAGATCTTTTATTTGAGATTTACCTGTGCATTGGATGAGTACTTATTGTATGCTTGTTTGATTGTCTGCGATAGAATATCCGGAGTGCGCCGCCTGTTACTTCGAGTCTCTAGGTTTCGCGGATCATCAGCAAGGCAAGTAACACTTTGATCATACCTTTTCTAATACCCAGTTTTTATTGCATTAGATCAATCCTCAAACATTGCATGATTAGGATCTAATTAAATTGTGGGACGGGAAGTAGATTGAGGTAGTACTTATTACCTGTTTTATTATAAAACCTTTGGGAGTTACTTCTACGTTTGCTTATTTTGCCATGCTATGCAAGTAGACGTGGATTGGGTGAGTGATTTTCCATGACAGATGTGAGATTGTTAATTAATGGTTTATTTAATGTGGCAACATTAATACACATCTTGGTGGATTGAGATACCTGGTTATTCCAGGACTTGCCTGTTTTTTTTGGACCGCCACCCAGGCTCAAAGGGATCATGAGATTATTCATACTAGAAACTTCCGTGTGCAGCCACAAGCCATTATGGGCTCTGGCATAGTTGATTAAGTTGTGCGAACTCTTACGGGTAGACTAGCAGATGTAGGGGAAAGTAGGTGTACCGGTCTACCCTTCGTAAGGTGCTAGCGCTTCTGAAAGACTGTGTCTCGGTCATCCGTTTCTCAAACATCATGTAGTGCGAGAAACCCAACGGAGGCGATCAAGTCTTGTGGGGAGAAGTGCGCAAACCTCTGCAGAGTGTATAAACTAATCATGGTTAGCCGTGTCCCCGGTTATGGACGTTTTGAGTATCTAGTACTTGGATATCATGTGAATCTCATCATGTTACTTTAATTAATTTTTTGGGTTTTAATGATGATTATTTTAATCGGGATTGAGGATGCTTTGTCAACCATTCTCAATGTTTAACAACCACCATGATAGTTAAATAAAATGTATTCCTTTGCAGTAGGGAAAAATTGGCTTTTCGCAAAAACTGTAACCATAGAGCTTTCCACCAGCCACATATGCATGTAGTATAGCTTATTCTTTCATTACTCTCTATGTGTTACATTGCCATCATACTCCATGTGCTGACCCGTTTTCGGGCTGCAACTTTTCATGTTGCAGACTTTTCAGACGACGAGTAAGGTGCTTTTAGGTCGTGGTTCTATACTCAGTGATGCTGTTGGAGTTGATGGACTCGCTTATCTTCCAAGCCTTCCGTGTTATCGTTGTTAGATGGCCTTAAGCCATATTTACTTTGCTAAGTTCTCTTTTGAGACATTCGATGTAATAAGTTTGTGATTTCTACTCTGATATAAATCCTTCAAGTAATGTGTGGTGTCAGCATTACTGATCCAGGGATGACACTGAGCACGTAGATCGACTGCTTGAGGTCCGGTCCCTACAGACTCCTTTCATCGATTCGCTACCGGCTGGCTCATACATCCATCGATTCGCTTCGTCGGTTCCTCCTCTCCATCGATCTTCTAGGGGCCAGGCAGCGGCGAATTAATCTGCCATGGGAGGCAGTGACATGACCTAATTGGGGCCGAGAGGCGCGGGCCTGATCTGCGATGGGAGATGGTGACCTGACCTGTCGAGGGCTATGATGACCACCTCTCCCATGCGACCAATGTCTTGCTGCCGGCTGCAACAGCGGCAACCACTGCTTCCAGCATGCCGCCCTCTGACTCCAGGCTAGGTCTCTGTCGCCGGGATGGACAGGGGCAATTCTTCCACCACTATCTCGAGGTCAACGGCATGGGCGTTGTTGTGTTTAATCCATGCCTAGCAAATATTGCATGGTTCCATGTTCCATCTATGAGCATTTTTTCTTGATTGAAATCCAATTTGATATAAATATTTCAGAAACTTTGAGCAAAATTTCCTGGATTGTGTGCTGGTTGTTGATTTTTTATCTCTATTTGTGTCTCGCAATAGGAAACAATTCAATGTAAATGGTATATTTGCTTGTTATGCAAAGCTACTGAACATTGGAATTTCAGTTTGATTTATTGCTACAAGAGAATTACAACATTCATCATGTCTTCTTTTGTTGTAGACATGTCTTTGTTAGAACTTTAAATACTGATTTTCATTGAATTGTTTTAGTTATTTCCACTGGAATATATATATGAATTGTTGTTTTTATTATAACTTCATGGCTGGTACATTTATACTCAATATCATTATGTCTCAAAACTAAATCTGTCAATATTATAGCTCTGCAGTATATTATCCATTTTGGCTTACCAAGTTGCACTATACGATATGCAAATTCTTCCTATTAATTTAGAAGTAGTAACATTTTTGAATTTTTAAGGAGAAAGTTAAGGCATCATGCTATGTAGTTATTATCTTAATCCCCTGTGTTCTGATGTGTGTTACCATGTGTTTGTAATTGGCTAATTCCCAATTTTTAGCTCGACCAAAGGTTGTGCATTTAAGCTGGAGTCCCTTTCGAAGCCTCCGAGTTCCGAGTTCTAAGAGATATTGGCAATGTGAGTTTCTCCACTCCGAAGCCTTTTTTCCTCCCCTCTCCTTCCCCTGCACATCACCTATATGGACACGTTTATACTCCATGAGCAAAAATTCCTATTGCCTCTAATCCCAATCGCGCGCACAACCAGTTAGGTGATGAGGTTTCTCCCAATTTTTTTGATAATATTTGTGGTTGTTTCAATTGCTTGGAATAAGGTGATCTAATGAGATGATGTTGTAATTTCTGAAGCATAGGATGGAAAGGGGGAGATGTGAGACCATAACATGCATCGGTCGCCACGTGGAGGATCAATCCCATTGTGCCCTGTAGAAAATAGACTGGTGTATTTATGGTGAGAAATCTCTCCATTGTTGCACGAGTTCACCAATTTTTTACCTAGACAGCTAGGTGATTTTGTCACTGATTGTTACAGATGTTCTTCTCCTGTAGGTTTTGAAGACTCAAGGTCATCGAGCCCTCATCAAAACATCTAGCACGGAGCTGACCTGCTAATGTTGTTTTTACTTGCTCATGTATGCTCTCTTATCAAACCTTTTTCATATATATGCACATAAGCCCATCTTCTTAATTTGTTGGGAGTAGTTCTACATACAATTTTATCTGAACACATGGACATGTCTGTTCTTAAGTTCTTGGAATGTTACATGCTAAAACAATATCCTCATTGTGTGTAATTTCTTGAAATGACCAGCCCTTCCGCTACGATGTATATCGCATCTGCCTTCTCATTAATGTGTTAAGGTTGGATTGCATACCATTTCTGTGTATATGCTTCAATCTTTAGTGTCAAGATGCCCATACCGTTCAAAAGTTCAAGCCTTCATTTCGTGACACCTTTAGCTTTGATAAATATTGACTTCATCATATCAGGAAAGATGGACCTTTTGCAAATGTAGTTGGGGGGGGACTTCTGAATGTTACTTTTGGAAATGAGAAGAAGACAATTATTGATATATGCACTGAACCATGGAATGTGTTGAGGATATAACTACTGAGTGTAAACTGCCCAGGAGGGGCCGGTTCACGCTCAACTATACTGAAGCCTTGGAAGACAAAGAAGATGGCGTTTTATTGATAAGGCTTAGAGGCCCAGAGCCCAGAGGTGGATTAGGGCCCATAGTGGTAAACCGCCATAGTTGTATAACTTGTATTGTAGGTTAGGGAAAGGGAGAGACCGAGCCGGACACTTGTATGAGCCGGCCTCGGGACTCTGTAAACCGGCCGGGCGTCACCCTGTGTATATAAAGGGACGACCCGGCGGCGGTTCAGGACGACAGACAACACCTCGCGACTCAGGCAAAGCGTATTCGCTCCCTGGTCATCAAAACCCAATCAATTCCATCACAACTAGACGTAGGCTTTTACCTTCATCGAAGGGGCCGAACTAGTATAAAACTCTCCGTGTCCCTTGTCCTGTTTAACCCCTTCAAGCTAACCTGTAGCGATGGCTCCACGACTAAGTCCTTTCGTGAGGACATCTGCCATGACAAAACCACGACAGTTGGCGCCCACTGTGGGGCTATGGCACGATGGTTTCAAGTTCTTGGAGGGCAGCTTCGAAGGACTCAAAGGGTGTGCAGTTGGCCGGATGACCAAGAGTCGTCGCGGCAAGCTCTACATCGACGACGAAGGATGGGGCCCCGAGGCCGGCTCAATCGAGTACGGGTACCAGGTCCCCTTTGGCGGAATTCATGTCTTCATCGGCAAGATCGGCGAACCAGGCCCTGAGCCGGACATCTGCACCGACCTCGTCGAGATGGCTCAGCGTGTGAGTCCTGGCCGGGTTAAGCCCGCCATGAAGCGTGCGTTCGTAGGATGTGTCCATGGGATCGGATCTAAATCGGTGTCTGAAGGCGAGACGGTTGTTTATTCCGACGGCAAGTCATCCACCGGAGAAACCAAGTCCCTGTACCAAGTTAATGATGGTCTATTCGGAGGATATTCCGATGGCAACAGTATTCCGGACCTCCTTGAACTGCCAAATCGGGTTGCTATTTACATGGCCGGAACACAGCCCACTTTGCAATCTTCATCTACAGCAGCAATGATTTCCGGATCAGCGGCCGCGGCAGGAGGCCCGGTGCGCCGACCGGCTCAAGTCCTCTTCGGTTTGATGGATGCCTAGACGACCTTGTTAACCACGGTAGTTACCCCGGAGACTCGGGATCAGCATGATGCGGATGTTGCGAAGCTGAAGGACCAGATAGCACAGGCTAAGGAGGACCTGGCAACTGAGGATGCTAGGATGGCTGAAGAACGGGCCACTTTGGATGCCCAATCACAAAAGATACAGGCACAGAATTACCGGCTCATGTTGGATCAGAATGCATCAAACGACGTGATGCGAAGGAAGTACCGATCGCGTATGCAGCCGGTCTTCGAAGGATTGAATCTCTTTAATACGCCGGGGGCTGGGACAAGTAATCCGGCAGTTGTAAACCGGACCGATGCGCCTAGGGCAGCGCCGGATCAACCACGGATAACGGAACCACCTCGACAAACGGACAACCCGCCGCAATATGTGTCAACACCACCGGGTCACTTTTCGAGCCCTTTAGATAACATGATTGCTGCCGCATCTCGCCTGGCAGCTATTTCGATGGAGGGTGATTCATTGGCAGCGATTGAAACGCGGCGGGCCAGGGATCTTCTTCAAACCGTTGTGGTACAACAGCAGGCTTATTCCTATAGCCGAGATAGAATTCATTCGACCCCCCATCCGAGTAAAAGCTATAGCAGGCACATGGATGAACTGGAAGTATCTAGCAGTGCGCGGCGCTGTAATATCCCTCAGGGACCCAATCCGGAACGCAGTGAGGTAAACGCTCAAGACGTGGTGGATAATGGCAGAGTGTCGGTGTACTAGAGTAGGGGTACCCTAGTATCCCGAACTTGTGCACGGGCAGTTGCAGCCCTCCGCGGCAAGGCTTACCGGGTGACCGCCAAGGTCCTCCGTGGTTCCTTTGGAGCCATTCAAGAACAAAGTATTCAAGCCAAGGAGACAAGGCCCCGGCAAGAGGAGCTTGCCGGGAAGGCCACCCAAGGCACCAAGGAGACAAGGCCCCGGCAAGAGGAGCTTGCCGGGAAAGCCACCCAAGGCACCTAGGAGACAAGGCCCCGGCAAGAGGAGCTTGCCGGGAAGGCCCGGTGAGCGACAAGCTTCCGGACGCGACAAGACAACAACCGCGGCAAGGCGCTAGGCGCTGCGATCACCACTCAGACCTGCGCTCCAAAGACATCCGCTTAACGTGTCGCATACAGGACCTTTCCAGCGCAGCGTGGCAAGAGCCGTCTTGACCAGCCGAGCGCTGTGGCAAGCGGCGCCGACAAGATTGCCATCGTGGCAAGCGGTGGCGCTTGAGACCAAGATGGCATTCCGGTGAGCAACTCACGGAACATTGAGCATCTTCGTAAGTTTTACTCAGAGGGCGCGGTTGCCGGGACCCGTTAAGCAACCACCTTTTGTACAAGTCTTGCCGATGTTGCATGTAATCCTTTGTACAAAGCGAAGCGCAGACCCGTGCATATGTGCCGCAAGACATCTTGTCGATTTCATGCTTTCTACTTCTATTTTGCATGCGTTATCTCGACACTTTGTGCAGGACCTACCCCGGTAAGCAATAACGAGCCATAAGGCTCCATATCTTTATTTTCTCTTCTTTCTCTTTCTCAAAGAAAGGAAGGTTCCTCGCCCACAAGTTTGCCGGGGAATGGAGAAGATAATGGTGTGGACCTATCTTCGATCATGTATGTCTAGCATTAACGGGAAGCAAACGACAGAAATGCTAAGTTGCTAAAGTTTGAGCAATCAGTTTTAAAAATTTAAGTTATCTTCCTCGAACGGCCGTACTTTGTATGGAAAACACATGCGCGGAGGAACCAACTCGTAGCTAGTTAAGCCCTTACTTTGTTTCGAGTCCGCTCAACAACTTAAGTGAGCTGCGATTGCTACATTACTTTGTTTCGAGTCCGCTCAACAACTTAAGTGAGCTGCGATTGCGCCCTTACTTTGTTTCGAGTCCGCTCAACAACTTAAGTGAGCTGCGACTAGTTGCGACAAGGTTACTTTGTCGGGCGGCACCGCCCGGCGAAGTCTTGACGTCTCACTTTTCGGCCGCCAACCAGGTGCCTGCGCCGACAAGCTCCCTAAAAGCGTAGGGCAAAAACATACAAATGTGCTACCCGAAATAGAGTTATATTACAAGATAGCTTGTCGCAGCTCTAATAGATTGTTCTCATAACATGACCAGCGGCGGAAAGAAAAAGAGAAAGCGGCCTAATCTCACGCCGACCGCTGTGGGCTCAAGGAAGCAAAGGATGCTGCCGCAGGCTGCCGAGGATCGGCGGTCGGTGTAGCGCTGGCGCTCCTGCAGCCTCGTGGCCGTCGGTCACGATCGGGACCCTCGCCCGGCTTCTGCGGCGGCAGCTTTGGCAGCCTCTTCGCCGGGCTCGTCGGCCTTGACTTCTTCTCCGATGACAGCGGCATCACAAGATAGCTGCGCGTCCTCCTCGCCGGCGGCCTCGGTCTCCATTGGCTCTGTGGCAGATGGATCTGACGACCGGAAAATGAAGAGAAGTCAAGCAAATATTCAAAAAGAAAATCAGAAGAAGAAGAACACAAGGAAAGTTTTCAAGCAAGAGGATTACCTGCTAGGGTCTGCGGTCATGGTCTCCGCCATCGTGGGATCGGTGCTGTCCCTTCTTGGGAGAGCGCCCCTTGCCGGAGAACTGCCCTTGCCGGAGAAGTCTCCCTTGCGGAGAACGGCTCCCTTGCCGGGGAATCCTCCTTGGCGGTGTAGTCGAAGCAGAAGGCATGTCGGGAGCGGCTTGAGGCACTCTGGTAAGGCTGCTCTGCTCCTACACAAATCAGCGATCGAGATATCGGCAAAAGAAAGGGCACCCATGCACGCCTAACAGCAGGAAGTACACCATATACTTCTGTTTGGGGGCT
Source organism: Aegilops bicornis (assembly GCA_021605145.1). Classification (NCBI taxonomy): domain Eukaryota; kingdom Viridiplantae; phylum Streptophyta; class Magnoliopsida; order Poales; family Poaceae; genus Aegilops; species Aegilops bicornis. The sequence goes on along the minus strand of CM038673.1, from coordinate 394,295,082 downwards.
GCGCATGCCGATGTGCCTTTTGGGCTTTTGGGCCCAACAGCTCGGCACCGTGTGTGTGGCCCAGGCCGGGGCTCTGCCGGTGTACTAGAGTAGGGGTACCCTAGTATCCCGAACTTGTGCAGGCGATTGCAGACCCTCCATGGCGGGGCTTACCGGGTGACCGCCATGGTCCTCTGTGGTTCCTTTGGAGCCATTCAAGAACAAAGTATTCAAGCCAAGGAGACAAGGCCCGGCAAGAGGAGCTTGCAGGAAGGCCACCCAAGGCACCAAGGAGACAAGGCCCGGCAAGAGGAGCTTGCCGGAAAGCCACCCAAGGCACCTAGGAGACAAGGCCCGGCAAGAGGAGCTTGCCGGAAGGCCCGATGAGCGACAAGCTTCCGGGACGCGACAAGACAACAAATCAAGGCAAAGGCGCTTGCCGCTGCAGAACCACCACTCTGTACTGCGCTCCGGCACATCCACTAACGTGTCATACAGGACCTTTCCAGCGTGGCAAGAAGAGGTCGTGACGGCCAGCGGAGTGTGGCAAGCGGTGACAAGATTGCCATCGTGGCAAGCGGTGGCGCCCATGACGGTCCTGTTTGCACCGTTAGAGGCGACATAGACGGGCATTTAATGCCTTTGTCCCCGCCGTCGAGGTTAGGTATGATACAACTGTACAAGTAGCTGTACCAACCACTCCTTTTCCAATTTTACCCTTATCTACGTTGCCACCGCCGGAGACCCCTTCAAAGATATAAAAGGAGGCCCATGCGCAATGTAGAGGGGGTTCGAGGTTCGAAGGTTGAAGCCGAGAGAACACCCACGCTCGGTCTCGTTAGCAGCTTGTGTGTATCAGTAGCACTCGGGCGCCCCGAGCAAGAACTCAATACACTCAGACATGCAGCAGTAGGAGTGTTCTCTCCGGAGAGCTCCGTAGCTGGGTAAATCGCTCGTGTGCTTTGCCTCGATCTGCTCTTCGTGCGACCTCCGCCCCCCGCCGAACCAAAAGGGGCTCGGTCTGCCAGTCACATAGGTGTTCGTGGGTCAGATCAGCGTCCCCGACATCTTTGGCGCGCCAGGTAGGGGGCGTCGAGATTGTGTGAACCTGATCCGGCGTCCACACGAGCTAGATCTTCATCATCTTCATCGACATGCCACCAAAGAAGAAGGCTTCGGCGGCAGATGTTCCGTCCGCGTCGAACCCACCACCACCGGAGCAAACAGGTGGTGGGGTAGACGCCGACGGAAGAATGGGCGCCGATTTAGGGAGCCCACGGTGCTGCCAAGTCCAAGGACAAGGCTGCGCAGACTCGGCGTCAGACATGCACCGCGCCCAGACGAGGCGCGGGACCGGCAAGCGTCATGGTATTCACAACGCCATACGCTCGTTGGACCAAGATCGAGCCGGTGGATCTCGGGATGCTCAAGACCGCATGCGCTGCCAACATCTTTGGCGCGAGCAGGCATCGGTCGCTCGACGGGATATCGCTCCTTCTAACATAGTTAGAAGTCCGAGCATATCCGCTCCTCGCGCCGCTTCGCCATCGCCACCCACCACTCCAGCAGGAAGCTTTGGCGAGAGCTCAATCGCTTCCCTCGGATTACCCTCCAACAGCCGACAAGGTCGATGAATGGAGGGCCACCATTCAGAGTCTCATCGGCTTTGCCAACGGCGACGATCCCCGGCAGCCGAGTGCATCGCTGCCGTGACAGGACTGCCAAACACGAGCCGGTGGCGACGAAACCGGTGGGGGTGCAACCACCATGCACTCTCCGCCCCGAAGGCCAAGATCGCCGACTCACCGGATCCACCTCGACAGCGACTCCACCGCATCATCGGGTCCACGAGCTCGTCGCGATCAGTGCCAAGTTCTTCACGAACGACAGCAAGAAGACGCTCGAACTCGCATCGAGCACCGAAGAGAAGCACGGCGTCAATCCGACCAGCACGCTGGGCCCTCTGTCGACATGCATGCGCTAGGGGAACCAGGCGACTTGCCGTATGCGGTAGGTTGCCCTGCGTTCACTCATGAGCAGCGGCGAGTCCAGTGGCCCAGCAAGAAGAGTTTCAAGCCAGACATACCAGAGAAGTATGACGGCAAGACGCATCCGTCCGGAGTTCTCAAAGATCTACACCATCACGGTGCAAGCTGCCGGGCGAGCGACAAGATCCTGGCCAACTACTTCCCGCCGATGCTCAAGCCCAATGTCGATCCTAGCTCATGCACTTGCCGGACAACTCCATATCCTCTTGGGCAGATCTATGCCATCGGTTTGTCGGCGCCTTTACAGCGGCCACAAGCCCCATGGCCAAGAAAGCGACCTTCATCCGCCGCCCGAAGGAAGGAGAGCCCCGCGCAATTACATCCAGAGATTCAGCCGCCAGACAAAGACAACATCTCAGATGTCCACCCTGCCGTGGTAATCAGCGTGTTCCATCAGAACGTGCGAAACCGCAGGATGCGGGAGGAGATGGCGATGTGCAAGATCAGAGACGTCAGTGAGCTATATGCTCTGGCCGACAAGTGTGCACGTGCTGAAGAAGGGAGGAGACTCCCCGGAGAGAATACTGAAGCAGGCGAAGAAGAAGACCAAGTCCGGCAAGAGCTCTGATGCCCACTCCGGCAAGCGCCCCTCTTCGGAGTGCTGCGCTACCATCGAGGACGCACCATCGAGCTCCGCCGGCAAGTGCTGAGGAGCGATGCTGCTCCGGCAAGCCCTAGGGTTTGTTCCGTTGAAGCGCACGCCCAAGTCCGGCAAGAGCTCGATGCCCACTCACGGCAAGCGCACCTCTTCGAGTGCTGCGCTACCGCCGAGGACGCACCATCGAGCTCCACCGCAAGTGCCGAGGAGTAGTCTGCTCCGGCAAGCCCTAGGGTTTGTTCCGTTGAAGCGTACGCTCCAAGTCCGGCAAGAGCTCGATGCCCACACCAGCAAAGCGCACCTTCTTCGGAGTGCTGCGCTACCGCCGAGGACGCACCATCGAGCTCCATCGGCAAGTGCCGAGGAGCAGTCTGCCCGGCAAGCCCTAGGGTTTGTTCCGCTGAAGCGACGCCCAAGTCCGGGCAGAGCTCGATGCCCACTCCGGCAAGCGCACCTCTTCGGAGTGCTGCGCTACCGTTGAGGACGCACCATCGAGCTCCACCGGCAAGTGCTGAGGAGCAGTCTGCTCCGGCAAGCCCTAGGGTTTGTTCCGTTGAAGCAGACGCTCCCGACAAGTTTTGCTCCGGCAAACTTGCCGGGAGAACGTCAAGCTCCGGCTGAGCCGCAAGTTCTCGCCGTGGAAGTAGATGTTCCCGCAGCAGCAGATGTGCCGGTGGTTCTTTGGTCGATCAGGACGACGCCAAATCGAGCCAGCGGCGCACACCTTTCGCTCTAGTCTATGGAGCAGAGGCAGTTCTCCCCACGGAACTTCGTATCACGGATCACCTCGGTGCTCGCTTATAATGAGCTTGAGCAAGAGCGGTTGCGACAAGATGACGCTACCGCTCCTTCGGGAGGATCGTCTTCGTTGTCAGACGAGCTCCTCGATACCCGGCAAGCTTTGCGCCGCTACCATAGCCGCAGTTAATGCCGAAGTCTCGAGGAAGGCGACCTTGTTCTTGGTAGCGTTCAGTCCGCCAAGAATTCCAACAAGTTGACGCTTGAAGTGGGAAGGCCCTTACCGGGTGAAACGAGTCACTAGGCCTGGTGTTGTCCGCCTTCAGACCGAAGATGGCATTCCGGTGAGCAACTCCTGGAACATTGAGCATCTTCGTAAGTTTTACCCGTAGGGCGCGGTTGTCGGGACCCGTTCCGGCAACCACCTTTTGTACAAGTCTTGCCGATGTCGCATGTAATCCTTTGTACAAAGCCGGGCGCAGATCCCGTGCATATGTGCTTCGCACATCTTGTCGATTTCATGCTTTCTACTTCTATTTTGCATGCGTTATCGACACTTTGTGCAGGACCTACCCCGGTAAGGCAATAACGAGCCATAAGGCTCCATATCTTTATTTTCTCTTCTTTCTCTTTCTCAAAGAAAGGAAGGTTCCCTCGCCCACAAGTTTGCCGGGGGAAAGGAGAAGATAATGGTGTGGACCAAGCGTCGCTCAAGGAAGTCTAGCCTTACCGGGAAGCAAACGACGTAAAAGCTAAGTTGCTAAAGTTTGAGCAATCAGTTTTAAAATTTTTAAGTTATCTTCCTCGAAGGACCGTACTTTGTATGGAAAACCTGCGCTGGAGGAACCAACTCGTAGCTAGTTGCGCCCTTACTTTGTTTCGAGTCCGCTCAACAACTTAAGTGAGCTGCGATTGCGCCTTACTTTGTTTCGAGTCCGCTCAACAACTTAAGTGAGCTGCGATTGCGCCCTTACTTTTGTTTCGAGTCCGCTCAACAACTTAAGTGAGCTGCGACTAGTTATGCTAAGGTTACTTTGTCGAAAGCGGCACCGCCAAAGAAGGCCGACGTCTCAAGACTTTTCCAGAGCCAGTGCTGCTACCGACAAGCTCCCTAAAAGCGTAGGGCAAAAACATACAAAGGAAGGAATCAAGTAAAGGAAATAACATAGCAATTGCTACCCGAAATAGAGTTATATTACAAGATAGCTTGTCGCAGCTCTAATAGATTGTTCTCATCACATGACCAGCGGCGGCAAGAAAAAGAGAAAGCAGGCGGCCTAATCTACGTCGACCGCCGGGGGCTCTCAAGGAAGCAAAGGATGCTGCCGCAGCTGCCGAGGATCGGGCGGTCCGTGTAGCGCCCGGCGCTCCTGCGCCTCGGGGCCGTCAGGTTGCGATCGCGGACCCCTCGCCAGCCGTGGCGGCAGCTTTGGCAGCCTCTTCGCCAATTTCGTCGGCGCCACTTCTTCTCCGATGACAAGGTGGCGTCGTCAGATTGCTGCTGCGTCCTCCTCGCCCGGCGGCCTCGGTCTCCATTGGCTCTGTGGCGGATGGATCTGACGACCGGAAAATGAAGAAAAGTCAAGCAAATATTCAAAAAGAAAATCAGAAGAAGAAGAACACCAGGAAAGTTTTCAAACAAGAGGATTACCTGTGCTAGGGTCTGCAGTCATGGTCTCCGCCACCAGGGGATCGCTGGTGCTGTCCCTTGCCGGAAAGCCGTCCCTTGCCGGAGAACTGCCCCTTGCCAGAGAAGTCTCCCTTGTCGGAGAACGCTCCCTTGCCGGGGAATCCTCCCTTGGCGGTGTAGTCGAAGCAGAAGGCATGTCAGGAGCGGCTTCAGGGCACTCCTGGTAAGGCTGCTCTACTCCTACACAAATCAGCAGTCAGATATCAGCAAAGAAAGGGCACCCATGCACGCCTAACAGCAGGAAGTAAACCATATACTTACGCTGGGGGCTGCACTGGGGGCTGCGCGTGCCCGTGCCCTGTTTTGGGCCTGGCCCAACAGCGCTCGGCACCGTGTGTGTCACAGCCCGGGGCTCTGCCGGTGTACTAGAGTAGGGTACCCTAGTATCCCGAACTTGTGCCTGAGGCAGTTGCAGCCCTCCATGGCAGGGGCTTACCGGGTGACCGCCATGGTCCTCCGTGGTTCCTTTGGAGCCATTCAAGAACAAAGTATTCAAGCCAAGGAGACAAGGCCCCGGCAAGAGGAGCTTGCCGGGAAGGCCACCCAAGGCACCAAGGAGACAAGGCCCCGGTAAGAGGAGCTTTCCGGGAAAGCCTCCCAAGGCACCTAGGAGACAAGGCCCCAGCAAGAGGAGCTTGCCGGGAAGGCCCGGTGAGCGACAAGCTTCCGGACGCGACAAGACAACAACCGCTGGCAAAGGCGCTTGCCGCGCAGACCACCACTCAGACGTGCGCCCAAAGACATCCACTAACGTGTCGCCTCGACCTTTCCAGCGCAGCGTGTGGCAAGAGGCCGTGCGACCAACGGAGCGCGGTGGCAAGCGGCGCTGACAAGATCGCCATCGTGGCAAGCGGTGGCGCCCCTGACGGTCCATGTTTGCACTGTTAGGGCGACATAGACGGGCATTTAATGCCTTTGTCCCCTGCCGTCAGGGTTAGGTATGATACACTGTACAAGTAGCTGTACCAACCACTCCTTTTCCATTTTTACCCTTGTCTATGTTGCCACCTGTCGGAGACCCCTTGAGCATATAAAAGGAGGCCCATGCGCAATGTAGAGGGGGGTTCGAGAGGTTCGAAAGGTTCGAAGCCAGAGAACACCCACGCTCGGTCTCGTTAGCAGCTTGTGTGTACTGTAGCACTCGGCGCTCCCGAGCAAGAACTCAATACACTCAGACATGCAGCAAGAGTGTTATCTCTCGGAGAGCTCTGCTGGGTAAATCGATCGTGTGCTTCGCCGACCGCTCTTCAGGCGACCTCGCCCCCGCCGAACCAAAAGGGGCTCGGTCCGCCGGTCCCATAGGTGTTCGTGGGTCAGATCAGCCTCCCCGAAACAGAGCACGAAAGGAGGCCGCTTTGGCAGCACAATATGCGGGTCGACATCAACCCGCCCCGATTCAGCCAGCGGCGTCGGCAGACCGAGGCACCGGGCTTGCCTTCAGCTCCTGGGGAGTGTCGTGTCTTATCCCGGCTCTTCGTAATGTGCGACTGCCCAAGGATTTCAAGGGTCCATGTAAGGTGCCTAATTACACCGCTGATCAGCCACCAGAGGCGTGGGTCGAGAGTTATGAGAGGGCAATGGAGATGCTGGATGTGGATGAAGCGGCATGTGCAAAGTATTTCACAATGATGTTGTAAGGGACATCCACGTACTTGGTTGAAAAATTTACCAGCCAACTCCGTCGAGTCATGGGATCAGTTGAAGGCCCGGTTTATAGCCAATTTCAAAGACACCTGCAAGCAACCTATGTCCATTGTGGATCTGGATGCCTGTGTTCAAGGGGAGAACGAGTCAACAACTCATTGGGTGCGCCGGGTTTCATAAGTTTTGCATTCGTAAGACCGGATTAATGCTGGCCAAGCAATCATAACGCTAGAGCGTAATTGCCGGTTTAAGTCACTAAAGATGAAGTTGGGACGGCTCAAGCGCCACTGCAATGACATGGGAACACTTATGGCAGCCTTGGTCAAATATGATGATTCTGATAATACCAAGGATCCCGAGTCTGATGAGGAGAAACCGGAGAAGGGAAAGAAAAACGACGGTGCAAAGGGACAACATCACAACCAAGGAGGCCATGGGAACGATGGTAAGCGCAAAGCAGATAATTCAGATTTTGTGGCTAACACCAATATGCAGCGTCGTAAATGTAAACCGCCCCAGCGCGGTGGAGGGATGAATCTGGAGCGTCTGTTAAACCAGCCCTGCCCAAAGCACGGGACGAAGGAGGCCCCCTCCACACATCTTTGGAAAGATTTTTACATCATGAAGGAGTTCAAAAACTCTGATCTCTACCGGTATGACCAGGGTCCATCGGACGGTTCAGGTCCAGGTTTTCATGGTGGTGGCGGTTCAAGCTCTGGATTTCAGAATAATTAGGGCCACCAGAACAACCAAGGTGGTAATAGCCAACAAAATAATCAAGGGAATCTGCAGCAGTCAGGTTATCAAAGTCACCCCAAGCAGTTGAATCGTGGGCAGTATCATGTGTTCACTACTAGCATGTGCAAGCGCGATCAGAAGCTTCACAAGAGGGCAGTTAATGTTGTTGAACCGGCAGTACCACGTTATTTGCGGTGGTCCGAGCAGCCGCCCATTGTGTGGAGCAGAGAGGATCACCCGCCCTGGGTTGACAATCCGGGTCAACTAGCTTTGGTGGTAGCACCTCAGGTGGGAAGTTATAAGTTTACCAAAGTTCTGATGGATGGAGGGAGCAATATCAACATCCTGTACTATGCGACGTTTCGTCGCATGGGGTTAACAGACAAGCATCTTAAACCGTCAAACATTGTTTTTCATGGTGTAGTACCAGGTAAATCAGCGTATCCCGTTGGCAAGATCGCTTTAGAGGTTGTGTTTGGAGATGAGCATGATTCCAGGTCTGAAACATTGACCTTTGAAGTGGTGAAAATCCAAAGCCCATATCACGCACTGTTTGGACAGCCGGCTTACGCAAAATTCATGGCGAGGCCCTGTTATATCTGTTTACAGCTCAAAATGTCGGGTCATAAGGGAACTATCAAAGTACAAGGAAGTCGAAAGATCGCTTTGGATTGTGAGGAAGGTGAAGCGTCCTATGCTGAATCGGTTTGTGCTACAGAGGAGCTGAAGTTTTATAAAGACAATGTTGATCCGGCAGACATGACCCCTCTGAAGAAGCCCACCACTGAGCATGACCCGACCCTGACGTTCAAACCGACTGATGAGACTAAACTTGTTGACTTTGTTCCTGGCGATTCATCCAAACAGTTTAGCATCAGAACCAATCTGGATCCGAAATAGGAAAGCGCGTTCATCGAGTTCATCCATGAGAACCGGGACATTTTTGCATGGAAGCCTTCTGACATGCCAGGTGTACCGAGGGAACTCGCTGAGCACACTCTCAATATTGATCCCAAGTTTAAACTGGTCAAGCAATTTCTTCGCCGCTTTGACGAGGAAAGATGCAAGGCCATTGGTGAAGAGGTAGCCCGGCTGTTGGCTGCTGGGTTTATCGTCGAAGTATTTCATCCCGAGTGGTTGGCTAATCCGGTGCTTGTTCTTAAGAAAAACGGCACTTGGCATATGTGTGTGGATTACACAGATTTGAACAAAGCTTGTCCGGCAGATCCTTTTGCTCTCCCGCGTATTGATCAGATTATTGATGCGACGGCGGGTTGTGAGCGCCTGAGTTTCTTGGGTGCTTATTCAGGTTATCATCAGATTAAAATGGCAGTTAAGGACCAGGAGAAGATAGCCTTCATCACTCCCTTTGGAGCCTTCTGCTATGTTTCTATGCCCTTTGGGATCAAAAGTGCCCAGGCAACTTATCAACGTTGTGTGCAAAATTGTCTTCACACGCAGATTGGGCGTAATGTTCATGCCTATGTGGATGACATTGAGGTAAAATCCAGGAAGAAGGAAACCTTGATAGATGACCTCAAGGAGACGTTTGATAATCTTCGGGTTTACAAAATGATGCTCAATCTGGACAAATGCGTTTTTGGTGTTCCGGCAGGCAAGCTCTTGGGTTTTCTCGTATCCAACAGAGGCATTGAGGCCAATCCGGAAAAGATCAAGGCGATCACATCCTTGGCTAAACCGAAATGCATCAATGATGTTCAGCGTATGGCGGGTCGAATTGCAGCCCTCAGTCGGTTTATCAGCCATTTGGGAGAGAAGGCGATTCCTTTATATCAAATGTTGAAGAAGACAGATGATTTTGTCTTGAGTGACGCAGCTAATGCGGTTTTTGAGGATTTGAAGTGGCAGCTGGCTGAGCCGCCGGTCCTTGCTGCTCTGGTTGATAATGAGCCCTTGTTATTGTACATGGCTGCCAATGCCCGTGCGGTCAGTGTGGCAATTGTGGTCGAGCATAAGGAGGCTGGGAAGGAATATCCGGTTCAACGGCCAGTTTACTATATCGGCCGGCGTCGATCGAGTCAAAACAACGATATCCGCATTGGCAGAAGCTGGTGTATGGCATTTTTATGGCAAGTCGGAAGCTCAAGCAATACTTTCAAGGACATCCCACCACAGTGGTTAGTTCTGCTCCTTTGGGCGATATAATTTAGAACAGAGAAGCAACTGGCCGGGTTGCGAAGTGGGCAATTGAGCTTAGTCCACATGGATTGAAATATATGCCTCGAACGGCCATCAAATCTCATGCGCTTGTCGACTTCATCAATGATTGGACTGAGTTACAGGCACCCGAGGACAAACCGAACAATACATACTGGACTATTCACTTTGATGGGTCCAGGCAATTAGAAGGCTCGGGGGCTGGAGTTGTCCTCACTTCCCCTCGAGGTGATAAAATTTGTTATGTCCTCTGCTTGATGTTTCCTTGTACTAACAATGCAGCTGAGTACGAAGCCTTACTTCACGGTCTCCGCGTGGCTAAGGAAATGAACTTAAGCCGGGTTCACTGTTTTGGAGATTCTGATCTGGTGGCTCAGCAAGTTTCTGGTACTTGGGATTCTAAGGATCCGCTCATGGCGGCTTATAGACGCGAGGTGGATATTGTGGCAGGCCACTTCAAGGGTTATCAGGTTGAGCACATTGACCAGCGCAAAAACGAAGCAGCATATGCTTTAAGCCGGCTGGGATCTCAACGTAAACTGGTACCACCTAATACCTTTTTAGATATCTTGCATAACCCGTCTGTTAAGTTGCCTACAGAGGAGGATTTAGCTGTTCCTGATCCGAAGGCCCAATTGGTAGCCACTTTACATGTCATTCCGGATGGCCGGTTCCATATTTGGCGTATATGAACCAGGGCGAGTTACCAGATGATGAGCTCCTCGCCAGGCAGATAATCCGGCGGTCCAAGTCCATGGTTATTCACAATGGCGAGTTACACCGCTATGATGTTTCAGGCGTATTCCAGCATTGTGTTTCTCCTGAAGAAGGACAAGAGATTCTACGTGAAATCCATGAAGGTGATTGTGGTCACCATGCCGGTTCAAAATCCCTGGTGGTTAAAGCTTTTCGTCATGGGTTCTATTGGTTGACAGCTCATGCTGATGCGGAGGATCTGGTAAAGTGGTGTGACGCTTGTCATAAGTTTTCATGTCGAGCTCATGTTCCGGCTCAGGAGCTACGGATGATTCCTATTACTTGGTCGTTTGCCACTTGGGGGCTTGATATGGTGGGACCTTTTAAGCGCTCCAAGGATAAGAAGACCCACTGTTGGTGGCGGTTGACAAGTTCACTAAATGGGTTGAAGCGGAGCCCGTCGGCCAAGTGTGATGCAGCCACGGCGGTTCAATTTCTCAAAAAGATCGTTTTCCGTTTTGGCTTTCCACACAGCATCATCACAGATAATGGCACGAACCTTTCTAAAGGTGAGATGGAGGAGTTTTGTCAACGAGAGCACATCCGCCTCGATGTAGCATCCGTAGCTCATCCCCAGTCTAACGGTCAAGCTGAGAGGGCGAATCAAGAGATCCTGAAGGGTATCAAGCCCCGGCTTATGGTTCCTTTGAAGCGGACGCCGAGTTGTTGGGTGGAAGAATTACCATCTGTGTTATGGAGTATAAACACCACCCCGAACCGATCTACGGGTTATACACCTTTCTTCATGGTTTACGGGCCGAGGCCGTCCTCCAAAGTGATATTCGCCGTGACTCACCCAGGTTGCCAATTACGTTGAAGCGGACAATGAGCAAGCACGCCAAGAGGCGCTGGACCTGTTAGATGAGAAACGGGACATGGCTTTGGCTCGATCGGCAGTTTATCAACAAGACCTGCGGAGTTATCACAGCCTCCAGGTTAAGACAAGAACCTTTCAAGAAGGCGACTTAGTGCTCCGGCTCATCCAGGATCAAACCGATATGCACAAGTTATCCCCACCTTGGGAAGGACCCTTTTTGGTCAGCAAAAATCTACACAACGGATCATACTACCTCATTGACGTTCGAGAAGACTCACGCAGTTCTAAGGAGGAGACCCGGCGGCCATGGAACATAGCTCTCCTTCGGCCTTACTACACTTGAAGCCATAGGCTTTTCTTATGTACATATTTCAATAATGTATATATTATGATCAATATAATAAACCGGCATCCTTGCTATAAGCAGGGTCTTTGCCGTTTTCTTCTGATCTCTGTTTACATGGGGGCTTCAGCTGACAAAGCGAAGTACTACCTGTTAAACCGGCTATCATACCACAACACAGCTTGGGAGCTTCACACCCAAGGGGCCAAAGAGAGTTCTATTGCTAAAAGCACGACTCAAACATAGGCACCCATTGAGCACAGCTCACAAAGTTACTTGGGGGCTCTTTGTGTAAAGTAACAAAGAGTTTGAAAGGACCCTTGTAATCGGGTATCGACCCACGGCTTGGAAGCCTAGTGTATTCACCTAAAACCTCGGGTTAACCTACCTTCATCAAGTAAGCCACTCCTATCCGGGTAATCCTGGCATGACCCACGAACGCTTGATGCTTACTCTCATTGAGACCCTGAACTTGTCAAAGTTAAAACGACAATTGGTTAGTTGGAGGCCCATCTTAAAAGGCTTTGTCAAAATGGTTTAACTCGGTGGCCTCGCAACCCATGAAAAGCCTCGAATTTGGGCCTCGCAGCCCTTGAAAAGCCTCGACTACACGGTTTTTATTTGCTTTTTGCCAAGTTTTTGTTCTTTGGTAATATCATGTTAACTCGGTGTTTGTTAACCCGGTTTGGCTTTCAACTACAAGTTATCAAATCATATTCATGTTAAACCGGTGTTTCATAACCCGGACTAGTATTGGTTAAATATCACCAGTGTTATATACAGATAATCCGGTGTTTTATCACAACCCGGTACGGTTTTATCATAAACCGGCATATTATGGAAGGAGTTATCAATGCTTCAGATTTGGGTTTTTCACCCTTACTACAAATACAAGTTGGTAAACCAACTAAGTAATTTAATATCACAGGTATGATTTATTTCATATTTTTGGTTCAGCTTTGGTCATTTACCAGGCTTTGTATGGGGCATTGTGACCCGTCCATGATAAACCGCCGGGCAGATTTTTTTTATGCGTATACGTGGATTGCATAATACTTTGAAGGTATATAAGCCAGCACTGAAATTATCACGGCGGATCAAACAGTTATATCTCAGTGCACGATGGCAGCAGATCACAGTATTTCAACTAGCCTATTACAAGGCGCTTTAAGGCCCAAAATAAGCGATTGTTTTTACATAGAGCACAATCTGTGCCTATCAATTCAGTTGCCGAATTAAGATTCATTGTCGGGTTGATGAGAGGATGATGGATCTTCTGCTGTCGGTTCAGCCTCCTCCTCCCCATCCAGTGGCTGGAAGTCAACGGTGGTCCAATCAATCCGGGTTAAAGCTTGAAAGATAGTTTCTTCATTTATAAGTTCGGACGGATCAACGTCAGGAGCGTAAGTGTGCTTACGGCTTGGCGGGATAAGATTTTGCACTTCCCTCACAGCAGTGTCAATCCGTTGGTTGTTGGCATCATAGAAGGACCGATGAACACTCAAATTAGCCTCTTCCGCCAATTGACTTGCCAGTGGACGCATCTCTTTCGTCAGGACTTCCAGGGCTTCATTGTCAAAAGCTGACCCGTCTGTTTGTTCATCCGGAAATCCCTTGGTGATATCAACTGGATCCAAGTCAGATATCCATGCTTTGGCCCGAGTCAGTGCTAGTAAAGCGCCAGCCCTGGCAGCAGATCGTTTCACCTCTTCTATCTGCGTCGGCGTCATGGATAATTTGATCAGTGTGTCTTTGATCAATGTTGGTGCCGGTTTGTTGTATGATACTGCACAGATAACCCGTTGGGCACTGGTGTATAGTTGCTCAATCAACGTGTATGCTGCCTTCAGTTTCATCCGCATATCCGTGCCCAGCTGAGCAATGCGATTACCTGCAACAGTTTACGAATTCAATGTTAAACCGGCAGAGTTCAAGATATTTTTGAACCGGATATGACAAAGTACTTACCAAAGATTGCAGAAGTCATAGCATTCACTTGATGTTTTAGCCCTGTCAGTTCATCCGCCACCAGTTTAAGAGCTGCTTCGGCATCTTCAGCCCGCTTTAGCAAAGCAACCTTCTCAATTTCCCAGTTGGTGCGTTCATTTTTGAAATCATCCTTCAATTGCTCCATGGTGATCAAAACACCCTTTAGCTCCTCTTTGGCCTTAGAGGTTTCCTCTTGCTGGGACTTGATGTTTTTTTGAAGGTCGGCGATTTGAGATTCTTTGATATTTTTATCAGTCTGCAAAGATCAGAAGATGAAGTTGTTTAAGTCCCAAGCACATAACAAGTTCTGCACTCGACACTTGGGGGCTAATGTGGATTCCTTTTCAAAGTGAGTATTTTCAAGTCCCAAGGCTCAATCCAGGTATTAAGCTTAGCACTTGGGGGCTAATGCACAGTTGATCAGTTATAAGTCAAGGCAGATAACAAAGACATACAGTCCTGTTTTGTCTTCCAAAGGCAAACCGGCCCTTGGGGGCTACTCAGTTGAAGTGTTTTTTATATCAAAGTCCCGGTTTATCTTCAAGAAATAACCCGGCCCTTGGGGGCTACAATGGAAGGGATATACAGAATAAAGTAAATTTCAAAGCTTTCTTTAAGATTACCTCATAACGTTCCTTCATCAGTTCACCAAACCGGCTTCAAAGTCACGGCTGGTGTAAAGGCGGTTTAAAAATCCGGAATGAAGATCCTCGGCACTAAGGTTGATGAAGTTGGATAAGTCAGTCTTCCCTTTCCCCTTGTCCATAGCAGTGAACTCCTACTTGGCAGTATGTTTTGACAGGACAAACGGGTTACCAGGGCTAGTGTGCCCCATACCAGTGATAGTAACATCATCATTATCACCCTTTGGTGGACTTGGCGGATTGACGGCATCCCTGGCTGGACTTGGCGGATTAGCAGCTGGGCTCGGCGGATCAGCAGCCGGGCTCGAAGGAGTAGCATGAGGGCTTGATGGATCAATATAAGTAGCCGGGTCAGCTTCCAGCGGATTAGTTTCAGTGTTATCATCATGTGGGGCAGAATCATCCGTAACATCAATATTTCCACCGGTACCCTCAGGAGCCTTCTCCGGTTCAACTTCACTAGTAGGAGCACTGGTTTTAGCTCTTTTTCTCAGACGGGCTTTCGCACTGATATCAAAACAAAGTTTAGCACGGTAAACCGAATTATGAAGGAAAAAGACGAAGGGTAGTGTATTTACCCAGGGACGGTTTTAAGGGGAGGCAGTTGAGTGGTTGATGAACCGCCAGACGAATTGGAAGGCACCTGGTAATTTGAATCAGACGAATTGAGGGGCTATCGGAAGAAACCCTTCAAAGGATAAAGATTTTCGGGAGAACAAGCAACCTCTGGATGATGCTTCCGGGTTGGTGTATCCGGTAAACCGGAAGAGGTGACTTGCTGGCCACTGTGTCGGGTTGTGCGACGCCCTTCAGGTTGCTATGTCTTCAAAGAAAGTTTTGGATCCAAATGAGCAAGAGGGTGAGAGTATTTTACTTTCCGAACTGCACGGCGAAATTTTTGAACCGACACAAGATCTGAATCGGAGGAAAGAGAGATTACCTCAACATGATCTGCATGGCTGGCCTCTGCGTCATCCTGGGAATAGTCATTGTCAATAAGTTGTATGAAAAAGGAAACAAGGGAGTCAAGTTCTACCTCTTGATCCGATTCGTCAATATCTTCTGGCGGATCAGAAGACTCGGCGGTTTTCTTCTTGGCTGTTCTCTTGGTGACTTTGCTTTTGACACGAGGAGCCCTGGCCGGTTTATCTTGGGTTTTCCTTTTCCAGAAGGAGTTATTGGCCTGCAAAATTAAACAAAGGATTATTATATCATTGTTAAAGCGGAGACAGATCAAGAAAGTACAAGTTTAAAGTTTTTACCGCCGACGGTTTGTTGGAGGCATAAAAAGGGCGCAGACCAGTTTGGGTGCATGTGGCGATCGGTTCGTCAAGCATCTTCTTCACACTTTCAGTGACTTCAGCATCAGTCAGTTCTATTTCATTAAACCGTTGAGGATCATTGGTGTTGCCGGTATATTCATACATCAATCCCGGGCGGCAGCTTAAAGGTAGGACACACCACGAAACCCAACAACGGACGAGATCAACACCGGTCAAACCGTTGGCGAGGAGAGCCCGGAGCTTGGCGAGTTGAGGTGCGTAAGCTTGTTATTCTTTGGCAGTCAATCGTGGAGGTAAAGGGTGGCCATTGCTAAGCCGGTGAGCACGGTAGCCCGGCAAAGGATTTTCTCCAGTACATCCCGGAAAAACTTTGATCCGGGAGGACTGAATCCCCGGGATAGGTGTTGCAAAAACACGAGCACTTCTCCATCTTGGGGCTCAGGAGGGCACTCAGGGCCAGGAACTCGCCAGTGTAGGACATTTTTTGGAGCTAAAGCGCCCGTTACAACGAATCCATTGATTTGTGTTTCCATAATCCGAGATGGAACCCAGTTGCAAGCGGAAAATTGTTTGGTCATGTTGAAAAGCGCAACTGTAAAGAAAAAATGAAAGCCGGTTTGCAGTTGACGGTTCATGTGCACTCATCAGTGTTAAACCGGTAATTTGGTCATAGCATACATGTGAGGTAAACTTGAAATTGCTATTCAAGTCAAAATGGCGGCTTAAGTGAGGGCTAATGGCATATGGCGGATTGTCAACTACTAAAAGTTAAACCGCCCTTAGGTGAAAGGGCTAGAGCTGAAAATCTACAAAGTGTTGACAGAAACAAGTTTCACAAGATGGTGATATAATTTTGGATCTACCGTGGTTCAATAAAGAAATTTTTCTGAGCCCTATAATGGCGTCAGGCGGAACACGGAAGGTTCAGATAAGGATCTATCCAGGAATAGTAACTACATATCCAGTCGCAAAAGGAAACTATCTGACCTAGCTAGATTCAGTAAGATGCTAAAGGGAAAACAGATAAGTGTTGATGAACACCGACGAACACTGAAGAAACCTTGAAACCCTAATGCAGATTTAGTAAGTGAAAGAAGAGAATATTTACGAGGGCCACACAGCGGCGTAGGAGTGTCGCAGATCTCTGGTGCAAACAGGTTGATGCAGCGGCCTAGTCGGTGCAGGGTCGACGGCGGCGGCGATGCCCGAGCGCTTTGGGGTCGCGAGGAAGAAGCCGGTGCGAAGAGGAAAGGGGAAAATGGAAGGACCCTCGGTCTTATTTATAAAGGAAGAGGGGATAACCGGCAGGCGCGAGAATCGAGGGGCCTGAAGCGGCAAAAGGGGGCGCAGCTATCGCCTCGATCTTCAGGAATTAATTAAGTGAAGGGAATCTTTATTATCTTTTTATACAGAGATGACGTCATGACGATTCACTACAGCGTTCAAAGGATGACGTCATGGCGGTTTACCAAAATTTATAGGGAGAACAGAATATGGCGGTTTACGAGAATCATTAGAAGATATTCACGGAGTTTTTCTAAGTATTGAAGATTGACACGAACAGGTTCAAATCAATCTGGGGCCTAATGTTGAGGATAACTACTGAGTGTAAACCGCCCAGGAGGGGCCGGTTCACGCTCAACTATACTGAAGCCTTCGAAGACAAAGAAGATGGCGTTTTATTGATAAGGCTTAGAGGCCCAGAGCCTAGAGGCGGATTAGGGCCCATAGTGGTAAACCGCCGTAGTTGTATAACTTGTATTGTAAGTTAGGGAAAGGGAGATACCGAGCTGGACACTTGTATGAGCCGGCCTCGGGACTCTGTAAACCGGCCGAGCGTCACCCTGTTTATATAAAGGGATGACCCGACAGCGGTTCAGGACGACAGACAACACCTCGAGACTCAGGCAAAGCGTATTCGCTCCCTGGTCATCGAAACCCAATCAATTCCATCACAACTAGATGTAGGCTTTTACCTTCATCGAAGGGGCCGGACTAGTATAAAACTCTCCGTGTCCCTTTTCCTGTTTAACCCCTTCAAGCTAACATGTAGCGATGGCTCCATGACTAAGTCCTTTCGTGAGGACATCTGCCGTGACAAAACCACGACAGAATGAGTCATGTTCTCCAGCAGTCAATACAAGGCTCAGTATTATCAAATACGTTATTACTACTTGGATGTGTTTGTTTGTCTTCCCTTGGAGGTCTTGCCCATCATAATAAAGACCACATCTGTAATTAGGTACCAATAAACAAAGTAGTTTTTGTTTTCCACAAGTTCCTATTTTAATTCGCATATTTGATCTTTGTTGTAAACTCAGGATTTTATGATAGAAGTCTCCAGTCTAATGTTTCTAGCAGTGCTACACTTTACACCTTCTAAAGTGTACTAAGGTTTCTCTTTTGAGCTTATTTAATGTTGTTTCACAAATAGAATCATTAGCTTGTTATTGGCTATAACATCTTATCTACGATGTCTCATCCTTAAAAGAATTTATACAAATTCCTCTCATTTTATTGAACAAATGGACGTGCAGCAAGCAAGGTCATTCTTGTGGCTCTTTCAGAGCAGTAGACAACGCCAGATAATTAGGTGATTCCCACAACTTATTATTCCTTAGTTACTTAGTGTTGTTATGCTGCCTATGCACCGTATACTATCCTATTGATGTACAATAGATATGGCTTCACTGATTCCTCCATTGGATTTGGAGTTTAGAGTTTAGGGTAGTATATGGTCGAGTAGTGCAATACTTTTCAACTATTTTCACCATCTATAATTTTCACACAGAAAATTGCGTCCATTTTTTGACACATTATTTATGCAAAAATATATGAAAAGGATATTATATTGCAAAAATATACGGGTGCGGCAACGCGCGCCTTCGACGATCTAGTACATGGTTATGGCTCATCGTCAATCCTCTTCAACCAACATTTATGTCTGATGCTATAGTGCACGATGGCATCATTTATGCGGTCGACGCACAGATTGGCTGCATATACTGGTGGGATCTATCGTCGTGTAATTGTTCTATCTCGTCTCATCTTTACCTTATAAATATGACTGCCTTTTGATTGTTACAAATTTAGTATAGATAGTATGTCTATAACCACATCATTGCTATATGTTCCTCTCATTTCCTAGATTTTAATGACCACACATGTTATTGTTAGAGTTGACATGAGAACAATTGGCATCTAATGATTGTTAGAATAGATATTATGAGTATATGATGTCGTTTGAAGCTATTTCGGTATTTCCCCAAAGAGGAAGGGATGATGCAGCACAGCGGGCGGTAGGTATTTCCCTCAGATATGAAACCAAAGTTATCGAACCAGTAGGAGAACCAAGCAACACAACGTAAATAGCCCCTGCACACAGATAACAAATCCTCGCAACCCAACGTGTTAAAGGGGATGTCAATCCCTTCCGGGGTACGACGCCTCAAGATAGGCAAACGAACGTCACACAAATTGTAGTAGATTGATAGATCGAACGCCAAATAAAATAAATAGAAATAAAACGCAGAATGGTATTTTTGTATTTTTGCTTTAATAGATATGAAAATAAATGCAAGAGAAAAGTAGATCGCAAAGGCAAATATATGAGAAAGAAGACCCGGGGGCCGTAGGTTTCACTAGTGGCTTCTCTCGAGAAAAATAGCAAATGGTGGGTGAACAAATTACTATTGGGCAATTGACAGAACTTCAAATAATTATGACGATATCTAGGCAATGATCATTATATAGGCATCAGGTCCAATATTAGTAGACCGACTCCTTCCCGCATCTACTACTATTATCCACACATCGACTTCTATCCAGCATGCATCTAGTGTATTAAGTTCATGGAAAAACGGAGTAATGCAATAAGAACGATGACATGATGTAGACAAGATCTATCTATGTAGAGATAGACCCCATCGTTTTATCCTTAGTAGCAACGATACATACGTGCCGTTTCCCTTTCTGTCACTGGGATCAAACACCATAAGATTGAACCCACTACAATGCACCTCTTCCCATTGCAAGATAAATAGATCAAGTTGGCCAAACAAAACCCAAATATCGGAGAAGAAATACGAGAGTATAAGCAATCATGCATATAAGAGATCAAAGAAACTCAAATAACTTTCATGGATATAAAAATCTAGATCGTATCATAAACTCAAAGTTCATCGATCCCAACAAACACATGCAAAAGAGTTACATCATATGGATCTCCAAGAGACCATTGTATTGAGAATTCAGCGAGAGAGAGGAAGCCATCTAGCTACTAACTACAGACCCGAAGTTCTACAAAGAACTACTCAAGCATCATCGGAGAGGCACCAATGGAGGTGGTGAACCCCATCCGAGATGGTGTCTAGATTGGATCTGGTGGTTCTGGACTCTGTGGCGGCTGGATGAATATTTTGTCGACTCCCCTAGGGTTTCTGGAATATTGGGGTATTTATAGAGCAAAGAGGCGGTCCGGGGGCATCCGAGGTGGGCACAACCCACCAGGGCGCGCCTGTGCCTCCTGGCGCGCCTTGGTGGGTTGTGCCCCCCCTCGGGGCACCCCCAGGCGCAGCCAAGGCCCATTATGTTCCTTCTGGTCCAAAAAATCTTCGTGGAGTTTCATCGCGTTTGGACTCCGTCTGATATTGGTTTCCTGCGATGTAAAAAACATGCAGAAAACAGCAACTGGCACTTGGCACTATGTCAATAGGTAAGTACCAAAAAATGATATAAAATGACTATAAAATGATTACAAAACATCCAAGATTAATAATATAACAGCATGGAACAATCAAAAATTATAGATACGTTGGAGACGTATCAGCATCCCCAAGCTTAACTCCTACTCGTCCTCGAGTAGGTAAGTGATAAAAACAGAATTTTTAATGTGGAATACTGCCTAACATGTCATATCATATTGTTTTATTTATAGCATGGACAATTGGAATTTTATGTGATTCAAGGCAATAGTGTAGTTTTGACATAATAATTTAGATACTCAAGCATATCAACAAGCAACCATGTCTTTCAAAATATCAACGCTAAAATAAGTTATCCCTAGCCCATCATGCTCAACCATTGATCCATTCATGAAACACATTCGCATATTAACTACACCCAATACTCAAGCACGATCATATTGCCTCCTAGTTGGTGCTTTTATAAGAGAAGATGGAGACTCAAATACAAAATAAAAATTGTATAAAGTAAAAGAAAGGCCCTTCACAGAGGGAAGTAGGGATTCGTAGAGGTGCCAGAGCTCAAAGCGAGAAATTAGAGATAAAAGCATTTTGGGAGGTGTATCCATCCCACCAACGAAAACAACTTAGAGTTCCTAACACTTTCCATGCTAGGTATATCATAGGCGGTTCCCAAACAGAAAATAAAGTTTATTCCTTTTTCCACCATACTTTCACTTTCTATGGCTAGTTGTATCCACGGTTGCCCTCCATACCAACACTTTCCAAGGAATTTATTATTTGACAACATAAAGTAAATTCATTTTTTTCATTTCGGGACTGGGCATCCCTAAAACCTTTGCCTTACTCTCGTGCAATGACAAGTGAATAAACACTCATCGTGAGAATAACACATCTAGCATGGAAAATATTAGCCACCCCTCACCGCTCCGCGAGCGAAACAAATACACAAAAGAGAAGTTTATTTTGAAAATTAGAGATGGCACATGCAAATTTGCTTAGAATGGCAAAAGAATACCACATATGGGTAGATATAGTGGACTCATGTGGCAAAACTGGTTTAAAGGATTTTGGATGCACAAGTAGAGATCATATTTGGTGCAAAATGAAGGCTAGCAAAAGATTGAGAAGCGACCAACCAAGAAATGAATAATCTCATAAGCGAGCATTAAGCATAATTAACACCGAATAATGCACCACAAGTAGGATATAATTTCATTGCATGACTATTGACTTTCGTACTTGCATAGGGAATCACAAACCTTAACGCCAATATTCTTACTAAGGCATAATTACTCATCAACATAGCTCAAATATGACATCATCATATCTCAAAACTATTACTAAGTATCAAGTTTATTTTGTCCAATGATCTTCATGAAAGTTTTTATTATATCCTTCTTGAATATCTATCACTTTGGGACTAATTTTCATGTCTTGATTTTCATAAGCTCAAACAAATATAAGTGAAGATCATGAGCATAAATTTTTTCTTTCTCTCGAAATAATTTAAGTGAAGCAAGAGGGAATTTCTTCAAAATTTTACTAACTCTCAAATAAATCTAGGTGAAGAAAGAGAGCATTTCTTCAAAAATACTAAGCACACCATGCTCAAAAAGATATAAGTGAAGCACTAGAGCAAGTCCATAGCTCATAAAAATTTCAGTGAAGCATAGACAACAATTCTAACAAATCATGACATAATTTTGGCTCTCCCAAATAGGTGTGTCCAGCAAGGTATCAAGACTTAAAACACAAAATAAAACAAGCAAAGACTCAGATCATACAAGACGCTCCAAGCAAAACAGATATCATGTGACGAATAAAAATATAGCTTCGAGTAAAACACTGATGGTCGTTAGAAGAAAGAGGGGATGCCACTTGGGGGCATCCCCAAGCTTAGTTGGTTGCTCATTTTTGGATAATAGCTTGGGATGCCGGGGAATCCTCAAGCTTAGGCTCTTCTATCCTTCTTTCATCCATTGTAAGATAACCCAACACTTGAAAACTTCAATCACCCAAAACTCAACAAAACCTTCGTGAGATCTGTTAGTATAAGAAAGCAAACCATTACTATAAGTTTCGTATCAAAAAAATTCATATTTTGTATTTGAATTATATCTACTGTATTCCAACTTTTCTATGGATAAAACTCATAAAAGAAAACCATAGAGCCATCAAATAAGAACACAACGCAAAGAAAACAGAATCTGTCTAAACATAACAGTCTGTAGCAATCTGAATTTTTCAAATACTTCTGTATCTCCAAAAATTCTGAAAAACTAGGATGACATGGGTAATTTGTATGTTGATCTTTTGCAAAAAGAATTGGCATTTTATCACGTTCTGGTGATTTTTAACAATTATTTTCGTGAGCGCAAAAGTTTTTGTTTTTCAATAAGATCAAACAACTATCACCCAAGAAGATCGTATCGGTTCTACTTGGAACAAACACTAACTAAAACACAAAAAACACAATCATAAAAGTAGCATAATTGTGCTAACACTCAACAACAGAAAGCAAAAAGCAAAAATAAATTTTATTCATTGGGTTGCCTCCCAACTAGCGCTATAGTTTTATGCCCTTAGCTAGGCAAAAAGCAAGGATCTAATTTTTTTCATCTTTCTTCTTAATTTTCTTAGAGGTATTTTCATCATGGGGTTTTGTAAACACAACATAAAACATATTGTCCATGGAAACTTTAGCATTCCTAAGTTGGTGTTCATCATAACCATTTTGATTTCTTGCAACAATCCAAGAGTAATGTTGATTAACATTATTGAAAACTTGTTGGATTATATCTAAAACTGGTACTTCCTTTTTAGGATTCTCATCAAAGATTTTATTGTCCCCATGCAGATGTCTCAAAGCACAGTCACTCTTGTAAAGAATTTTATCTATCACGGGCTTTTCACGATTCATACCATAAAAATCAAAGATTTCCGTAGCTTCCCGTATTATGTAGTCAAACTCATTCCTAAGAATGAGAGTGGCCAACTTTTTAGCCCTAGTATTCTTTATAACCGGAAGCTCAAAAAACAATCTTTGCAGAGTTGGATGGGTACGAATAACTTTACTTTCGAGTTTCAGAACTAATGCTAAAATAGCATCTGAATAAGATCTAGTGATTTTAAGTATAGGAGCATCATCAAGACTCAAATTTGTCACAAAATTGAAAAATTCTTGGATACGTTCTTTTCCCATAACGTTCCCTTGCCCCAAGCTAAAAGTTTTAGCATCCAGATTGCATGTACGTCCAATCTTAGGAGTTAGGCCATCATCTGTTGGTGCCATACCAAAATCACTAATGATTGCAAGCAAAGAATAGATCTGACGAGAAAACGGCGGACGGAAAAAGAGAGGCGAATAAAACAACAATTTTTTGTGAAGTGGGGGAGAGGAAAACGAGAGGCAAATGACAAGTAATGTAAATTGCGAGGAGATGATATTCGTGATTAGGAACCTGGCATATGTTGAAGATCCTCACCGGCAACGGCGCCAGAAATTCCTTTTGATGTAGCTTGAAGCTATGTCGGTATTTCTCCAGAGAGGAAGGGATGATGCAGCACAGTGGCGGTAGGTATTTCCCTCAGATATGAAACCAAGGTTATCGAACCAGTAGGAGAACCAAGTAACACAACGTAAACAGCCCCTGCACATAGATTACAAATCCTCGCAACCTGACGTGTTAAAGGGGTTGTCAATCCCTTCCAGGGTACGACGCCTCAAGATAGGCAAACGGACGTGAGATAAATTATAGTAGATTGATAGATCGAACGCGAAACAAAATAAATAGAAATAAAATGCAGCAAGGTATTTTTGTATTTTTGTTTAATAGATCTGAAAATAAATGCAAGGAAAAAGTAGATCGCAAAGGCAAATATATGAGAAAGAGACCCCGGGCCCGTAGGTTTCACTAGTGGCTTCTTTCGAGAAAAATAGCAAACGGTGGGTGAACAAATTACTGTTGGGCAATTGACAAAACTTCAAATAATCCTGATGATTTCCAGGCAACGATCATTATATAGGCATCACGTCCAAGATTACTAGACCGACTCATGCCTGCATCTACTACTATTACTCCACACATCGACCGCTATCCAGCATGCATTTAGTGTATTAAGTTCATGGAGAAATGGAGTAATGCAATAAGAACGATGACATGGTGTAGACAAGATCTATCTATGTAGAGATAGACCCCATCATTTTATCCTTAGTAGCAACGATACATACGTGCCGGTTCCCCATACATCCTTTGGGATCAAGCACCGTAAGATCGAACCCACTAGAAAGCACCTCTTCCCATTGCAAGATAAATAGATCAAGTTGGCCAAACAAAACCCAAATATCGGAGAAGAAATACGAGGCTATAAGCAATCATGCATATAAGAGATCAAAGAAACTCAAATAACTTTCGTAGATATAAAAAAGATAGATCTGATCATAAACTCAAAGTTCATCGATCCCAACAAACAACCGCAAAAGAGTTACATCATATGGATCTCCCAGAGACCATTGTATTGAGAATTCTGCGAGAGATAGGAAGCCATATAGCTACTGACTACGGACCCGAAATTCTACAAAGAACTACTCACGCATCATCGGAGAGGCACCAATGGAGGTGGTGAACCCCATCCGAGATGGTGTCTAGATTGGATCTGGTGGTTCTGAACTCTGCGGCGGCTAGATGAATATTTCATCGACTCTCCTAGGGTTTCTGGAATATTGGGGTATTAATAGAGCAAAGAGGCGGTCTGGGGGGCACCCGAGGTGGGCACAACCCACCAGGGCGCGCCTGGGCCTCCTGGCGGACCCTGGTGGGTGGTGCCCCCTCGGGGCACCCCCAGGCGCAGCCAGGGCCCATTATGTTCCTTCTGATCCAAAAAAAACTCAGTGGAGTTTCGTTGCGTTTGGAATCCATCTGATATTGATTTCCTGCGATGTAAAAAACATGCAGAAAACAGCAACTGGCACTTGGCACTATGTCAATAGGTTAGTACCAAAAATGATATAAAATGATTGTAAAACATCGAAGATTGATAATATAACAACATGGAACAGTAAAAAATTATAGATACGTTGGAGACGTATCAGGGACCCACCAAAAGGGCCTCTCTATTTCGTGAAAAAAACGTTGCCCCGTTGACAGCTCGGACCCACCAGCTATATCTTCGCACGCAAGGAAGTGCCTCCTTATTACGCACAAAAAAATGAATACTCCCCCTGCTAGCTGAGACCCACCATATGGGAGGCTCACTTGTGGGCCTACTAAGTTGACGTGAATGGAGGGCTTTGTCAATTTAGTCAATATGAACGATTCTAGCTCCAGTGACCGTACGATGTCCATCCAACGGCCATAGTGCTTCTTCAACCTCTGGTCTTCTTGCTCCAACCGCCCAAACCAGCGCCGGTCGTGTCGCGTGCTCCTGCCTCCCGTGGCCGGCTGTGATGTCATGGAGGCCTCACCTCCGCCTACTACTCCCACTGCTGGCCAGGCCATCCCTCTACTCACCCACACCCCCTGTTATTCTGCAGCGACGACAGCCTCAGACCACATCCGAACAAGTGAACCCTCGTACTCCTCTATGCGTGGGCATCCACTGCCGCGTCTTCCCCGGCTCCGTGTCGTCCCCTTCCTAGGCCTCGTTGTCGTCCACCGCCCTGGTGCTCTCGGCCCGACGTGGTCAACGATCGACTTCCACCGGAAAAGTATTGTACATGGAGAGGCTGACAGCTGGGTCCACGACCGCAGCAAGGAAGTGCAACCTTATTACGTGGAAATAATTATTCCTCCACCTGACAGCAGGGACCATATTTCACGAAAAAAATGTTTCCCCCCTGACTGGGACCCACCAGCTACATCTTCACATGCAAGGAAGTGCCTGACAGTCGGGACCCACCTGGCCGAAGCGTACGTAGCGTTGTCATTCTGGTCACGAACGTGTACGTACATATTGGTCGATCGGTTTGTCTGCAGGCTGCAACAATGAACCGTGGCCGAGTAAGGAAGGACACGTGTTGTAGTAGAGGCGCGGACGTAGCATGCACACGTACATACAGCCAGGGTGCAAGAAAGTAAATACGGCCACGTAAGTACATATGGGCGGGGTCTCGAACGCCTACTCGCGCATACGTACGGCCAGGGCTCGTGTACATGGCTGGGTAGGAACGGAGAAACTGCGTCGTCGTGTTCATCGGGAGCCAACCAGCTTGGACGAAACAACCAATCGAAATGAGGCATGGCGTATCGCATAACGGAGGAAACGACCTTGTGTTCGACCGGCCACGATCGAAACGGGATCCTGTTCATCGGGAGGGGTCTAGCGTACCGCAAAACGGAGGAAACAGACTTCTCTTGGACCTCCTACAGTCAAAACGGGGTCCTGTTGATTGGGAGGGGTGTGGCGTACCGCAAAACGGAGGAAACGGACTTGTGTTGGAGCGCCACGGTCAAACGGGATCCTGATGTCGGGAGGGTGTGGCGTACCGCAAAACGAGACTCCACGGGATACTATTCATCTCCACCATCGACTGCCTCCACGAGCTACTGTTCATCCACCGTTGACCTCCGCCAGCCTCCACCTGCGACTATTCATCCACGGGCTCCTGTTCATCCAGTCTCCACCGCTCCTCCACCGACTACTGTTCAACCAGCCATGTCCACGGGGTCCTGTTCGACCACCCCTCCATGGGTACAGTTCATCCAGCCCTCCACCGGCTACTGTTCAACCAACCCTCCATGGGGTCCTGTTCATCCAGCCCTCCACAGGGTCCTGTTCATCCACCCCCAACCGGCTCGATCGGGGTCCTGTTCATCCAGCGGTAACGGCCTCTACTACCACGGGGTACTGTTCATCCAACCCCCCACCAGGAATAGTTCATCCAAACCCCCCAACAACGCTCACTCTTCATCAGGGGAAGGAGGCATAAAGTTCGATCGGCTTCAGTTAGCAGTAGTAGCGAAGGAATCACTCGGGTTCAGTTAACAGCAAGGGATTGATCGGGGTTCAGTAACGTAGCTAGTGCAATTGCTCGGGTTCAGTTAGTGCCCAATGCCTCACTCGGGTTCAGTTAGAGTGCAACGCCTCGCACACACGTGTGTATGTGTACAAGAGAAACGCGCAAACCTCTGTGCATCGCTCGGCCCCGACCACCCATCGTAACCGGAAACTACCCGATATTTTCCTCGCCCTCGCTTCAAGCATGGTTTTTTCCGTCATGGACAGCCCAAAGAATGTCATGCAGCTGCGTCTCCGGGCCGCCTAGGATGAAAAGCCCATTTTCTGTCATAGAAGTAGGATCCCGCCACATCTATGACGATACCGGGTTTTGTCACAATTATCGTCATAGAAGTGTCATAAGCATGACAGGAAAAAAAATCGTTTGGCCGAAAATGTCACAGGTGTGTCTCTTTTTGTAGTGTGGAGGAGTACGGCAATGTTGTCCATGAGCTTCTTGAGGACGGTGAACTTGTTGGTGGTGGCAACGATCATCTGGTCCTACTGAGAGTCGTAGTTGGTGTCGACGGCGGCCATCCACCAACCGGTTTCCAACACCGTCTGGAGACGATCCTCGGCGCCATGCCGTAGGCCGGCGTTGTGGACCATCTGGCACAGCCACAGACCGCTCGCGTGCATCACCTCCATGGGTCTGGAGTGAGCACTTTTGCGCTTAGTGTAGTTGCTTAGGCAAATGCTTAGGTGCATACGATGTGGAAGATGCATTGGAATGGATGGGCGCGTTTTTATGAGTGCAAACTGCGTTGCATTCACATCATGCTGCCTCTTTTCCCGGTCATCCTCCCATTACTCCCCTCATGCATTCATGATGCTAATTGAAGGGGGATGCATCATTGGTCGTTCAACATTTCGGGAACCGCTGCCCTCTCCCTCGTCTGCATTAAAGCCGTATCGGGAACTGCGCCGCCCGTTCTCAAATCGAATACTACTGCGCCGCCCGTTCTCAAAGGGGATCTATTGTAGTCCTTTCGATAAGTAAGAGTGTTGAACCCAACGAGGAGCAGAAGGAAATGACAAGCGGTTTTCAGTAAGGTATTCTCTGCAAGCACTGAAATCATCGGTAACAGATAGTTTTTTGACAAGGTAATTTGTAACGGGTAGTAAGTAACAAATGTAAACAAGGTGCAGCAAGGTGGCCCAATCCTTTTTGTAGCAAAGGACAAGCCTGGACAAACTCTTATATAAAGAAAAGCGCTCCCGAGGACACATGGGAATTATCGTCAAGCTAGTTTTCATCACGCTCATATGATTCGCGTTTGTTACTTTGATAATTTGATATGTGGGTGGACCGGTGCTTGGGTATTGCCCTCCCTAGGACAAGCATCTCACTTAATATTAACCTCTATTGCAAGCATCCACAAATATAAAAGATAAGGTAAACCTAACCCTAGCATGAAACATATGGATCCAAATCATCCCCTCACGAAGCAACGCATAAACTAGGGTTTAAGCTTTTGTCACTCTAGAAACCCATCATCTACTTATTACTTCCCAATTCCTTCCTCTAGGCCCAAACAATGGTGAAGTGTCATGTAGTCGACGTTCACATAACACCACTAGAGGAAAGACAACATACATCTCATCAAAATATCGAACGAATACCAAATTCACATGACTACTTATAGCAAGACTTCTCCCATGTCCTCAGGAACAAACGCAACTACTCACAAATCATATTCATGTTCATAATTAGAGGGGTGGGTATTATTATGCATAAAGGATCTGAACATATGATCTTCCACTGAATAAACCAACTAGCATCAACTACAAGGAGTAATCAACACTACTAGCAACCCACAGGTACCAATCTGAGGTTTCGAGACAAAGATTGGATACAAGAGATGAACTAGGGTTTGAGAGGAGATGGTGCTGATGATGATGTTGATGGAGATTTACCCCCTCCCGATGAGAGGATCGATGGTGATAACGATGGTGATCATTTCCCCCTCTCGGAGGGATGTTTCCCCGGCAGAACAGCTCCGCCGGAGCCCTAGATTGGTTCCACCAAGGTTCCTCCTCGAGACGGCGACGCTTCATCCCCAAAGCTTCCTCTTTATGTTTTGTAGGACGAAAGACTTCATATAGCAGAAGATGGGCACCAGAGGCCTGCTAGGGGGCCCATGAGACAGGGGGCGCGCCCGGGGGGGGGGGGGGGTAGGGAGCGCCCCCACCCTCGTGGCCAAGGTGTGGGCACCCTCTGGTTGATTCTTTCGCTAGTATTTTTTATTAATTCTAAAAAGTGCTCCCGTGGAGTTTCAGGACTTTTGGAGTTGTGCAGAATAGGTCTCTAATATTTGCTCCTTTTCCAGCCCAGAATTCCAGCTGCCGGCATTCTCCCTCTTCATGTAAACCATGTAAAATAAGAGAGAATAGGCATAAGTATTGTGACATAATGTGTAATAACAACCCATAATGTAATAAATATCGATATAAAAGCATGATGCAAAATGGACGTATCAACTCCCCCAAGCTTAGTCCTCGCTTGTCCTCAGGCGGAAGCCAATAACGAAAAATATGTCCACATGTTTAGAGATAGAGATGTCGATAAAAATAAAATACGGACATGAGAGCATCATGATCATTCTTATAACAGCAACATATGTATATATATTGTCATATGATTTCTTATGCTAAAGTAACAATCTATTCACAATGTAAAGTATGAATCAGAAAGTTCATTGAAAACTAACAAACTATAATCTCGGTCATTGAAGCAATTGCAATTTATCATAACATCGGAAAGAGTCAATATAAGAGCTTTTCAAGCAAGTCCACATACTCAACTATCATTTAGTCTTTCACAATTGCTAACACTCATGCAACACTTATGGGTATGGAGTTTTAATGGGACACGTAGAAAGATAGGGGCTTATAGTGTTTCCTCCCAACCTTTTACCTCAAGGGTAATGTCAACAATAATAGTTCATGATAACTTACATCCAATTGGATATATATAT
The DNA here is from genome assembly GCA_021605145.1 of Aegilops bicornis. Classification (NCBI taxonomy): domain Eukaryota; kingdom Viridiplantae; phylum Streptophyta; class Magnoliopsida; order Poales; family Poaceae; genus Aegilops; species Aegilops bicornis. The sequence goes on along the minus strand of CM038673.1, from coordinate 394,264,957 downwards.
CAGGATCTTTCCAACACAATGTGCTTGCCAGAGGATAAAATGTAAAAAGGAAAGGTGAAGATCACCTTGACTCTTGTACAAGGTATAAGACAAGAATAAAAGATAGGCCCTTCGCAGAGGGAAGCAGAGGTTGTCATGTGCTTTTATGGTTGGATGCACAAAATCTTAATGCGAAAGAACGTCACTTTATATTGCCAGTTGTGATATGGACCTTTATTATGCAGTCTGTCTCTTTTATTTCTTCCACATCACAAGATCGTATAAATCTTATTTTCTCCACACTAATGAATCATACATATTTATAGAGCAATTTTTATTGCATGCAACAATGACAATTTACTTGAAGGATCTTACTCAATCCATAGGTAGTTATGGTGGACTCTCATGGCAAAACTGGGTTTAAGGATATTTGGAAGCACAAGTAGTATCTCTACTTGGTGAAAATAATTTGGCTAGCATGAGGGGGAAAGGCAAGCTCAACATGTTGGATGATCCATGACAATATACTTTATTTCAGATATAAGAAAACATAACCCATTACGTTGTCTTGCTTGTCCAACATCAACTTTTTAGCATGTCATATTTTAATGAGTGTTCACAATCATAAAAGATGTCCAAGATAGTATATTTATATGTGAGAACCTCTCTTTCTTTATTACTTCCTATTAATTGCAACGATGACCAAAACTATGTTTGTCAACTCTCAACAACTTTTATTCATCATAATATTTTATATGTGAAGTCATTACTCTCCATAAGATCAATATGATCTCTTTATTTCTTTTTATTCTTTCTATTTCTTATTATTCCCTCAAGATCATAGCACGGTAACCAAGCCCTTGACTTCAAGACTAATCTTTATTATATATAGCTCACGGACTCGATTACATAGAAGGATCATAAAGCAAAACTCAAAACTAAATCACACTAAAACTTTATTCTACTAGATCAAGATATTACCAAAAGTATCGAACTAAGAAAAACAGTAAAGATAGGAGTGTGATGGTGATACGATACCGGGGCACCTCCCCCAAGCTTGGCAGTTGCCAAGGGGAGTGCACATACCCATGTGATTATGTCTCTTTCATCGGAGGTGGAGAAGATGGTGTTGTTGATGACGTAGGCTTGTCGTCCCTCTTCCAAGGCATTGGCTCACCATCATAGAAGGATGATCGAGTCTCCGGGATCCTCAAATCTGCAGCCGAACTCATCCTCTTAAATCTATATTCATACTCACAGTTTTGGTTTTGTGGGTCATAAATCTGGGCTTGGAGGTGCTCGATTGTTTCGTGAAGCTTGAAGATGGCCTTCCCAATATTCTTGACATCCAGCTCATGGTTGTTGGTGAATTCCGTGATCATTATGTGGTCGGCGTCGAGTCCATGTTCCACCATCTCCTGGCACTTGAAAACTTGTTGCTCCATTGCTTCGAGTCTTGTCTCCATGCTTCCGGTCCTCCTTGGTCCCTCAACATCGCGGATGTGAAGCAACCCCTCACGCATCTCGATGGTTTGAGGGTGTTACAGCACCTCTGCGAGGTAGGGGTTGATGACTTTCTCAAAGAACTTGTCCTTGGGGGCGCTTGGAGACGTCATGGTGATCTAGATATGTCAGGATAACAGCTCGAAACAAAAACAGAGGATATTTGCGTGGTACGTTGGTCAAAACCTTCGGGAGATTATATAATGATTTTGTACTGACCAAAAGAAGTATCGTGCAAGGAAACGAAGTCCAGAGAGCACACGAGGTGCCCACGAGGCAGGGGCGCGCACAGGGGGGTAGGGCGGGCCCTCCACCCTCGTGGACGCCTCGTGTCCTTCCCGGACTACTTCTTATTTTCCTGTTTTCTCAAATATTCCAAAACGGAGAAAAGCTATTAGAACTGTTTTGGAGTCGGTTTACTTACCGTACCACATACCTATTCCTTTTCGGAGTCTGAAACATTCTGGAAAGTGTCCCTTATGTACTCCTCCGGGGTTACGGTGTCAATAACATTGGTTTCAACATTTATGGGATTACCTGAGATATAATGTTTGATTCTTTGACCGTTCACCACCTTCGGATTTATGCCTTCGAAGTTGTGGATTTTTATGGCACCGGAACGATAGACCTCCTTGATAACGTAAGGACCTTCCCATTTAGAGAGAAGTTTTCCGTCAAAAAATCTTAAAAGAGAGTTGTATAGCAGAACATAATCACCTACATTAAACTCACGCTTTTGTATCCTTTTGTCATGCCATCTTTTAACTTTTTCTTTAAACAGTTTGGCATTCTCATAGGCTTGGGTTCTCCATTCATCAAGTGAGCTAATGTCAAATAATCTCTTCTCACCGGCAAGTTTGAAATCATAATTGAGCTCTTTAATGGCCCAATATGCCTTATGTTCTAGTTCGAGAGGTAAGTGACATGCTTTTCCATAAACCATTTTATACGGAGACATACCCATAGGATTTTTATAAGCAGTTCTATAGGCCCATAATGCATCATCAAGTTTCTTGGACCAATTCTTTGTAGATCTATTAATAGTCTTTTGCAAAATTAATTTTATCTCTCTATTGCTCAATTCTACTTGACCACTAGACTATGGGTGGTATGGGGATGCAATTCTACGATTAACGTCATACTTAGCAAGCATTTTACGAAAAGCACCATGAATAAAATGTGAACCGCCATCAGTCATTCAGTATCTAGGGACTCCAAACCTCGGAAAAATAACTTCTTTAAGCATCTTCATAGAGGTGTTATGATCAGCACTACTAGTTGGAATAGCTTCTACCCACTTAGTAACATAAGCAACAACAACTAAAATATGTGTATGCCCATTAGAAGAAGGAAACGGACCCATATAATCAAAGCCCCAAACATCAAATGCTTCAATAACGAGTGAATAGTTCATAGGCATTTCTTGACGTCTACTAATATTACCAATTCTTTGACATTCATCACAAGACAAGACAAACTTACGGGCATCTTTGAAGAGAGTAGGCCAATAAAAACCGGATTGCAATACCTTATGTGCAGTTCTATCTCGGCGTGGTGTCCTCCATAAGCCTCGTGAGTGACACTTGCATAGGATCCGCATTCTGTTCATGCTCAGTACACAACGCCTAATAACACCATCTACTCCTTTATAAAGATGTGGGTCATCCCAGAAGTAATGTCTTAAATCATAGAAAAACTTTTTCTTTTGTTGGTATGTGAAACTAGGTGGTATAAATTTAGCAACAATGTAATTAGCATAATCAGCAAACCATGGGGCAGTACGAGAAGCATTTATGACAGCTAATTGTTCATCCACTCCAAAAAAAAGACACATCCGTGACATTTTGGGCCGAATGAATTTTTTTTGTCATACATATGACACTTCTATGACGATAATTGTGACAAAACCCGGTATCATCATAGATGTGGTGGGCTCCTACTTCTATGACAAAAATCATGACGAGAAAATGGGATTTTCGCCCTGGGCGGGCGGAGACGCAGCTGCATGACATTCTTTGGGCCGTCCATGACGGAAAAACCGTGGTAGAAGCGAGGGGAGGAAAATTTCGGGAGTTGCGGTTATGGTGGGAGGTCGGGGCCGAAGCGATGCGTGTTTCTCTCGTGCGCACGTGCGTGTGTGCGGCGTTCGCTCTAACTAAACCCGAAAGCGAGGCGTTGGGCTCTAATCGAACCCGGCGATTACCGCTGCAGGCTACGCGTTCGAACCCGAGCGATCGATCGATGGCTGTTAATCGAACCCGATGGAGCGATTCGCCGTTCTTTGCTGCTAAGCTGAAGCCGATCGATTGGATGAACAGTGAGCGCTGTGGGGGGGGTGGATGAGCAGTGAGCGGTGGCGTTGGCTCTGGATGAACAGGGCCCGTGGTGTGGAGGGCTGGATGAGCGATGAGACGGTGGAGGGGGGGCCGGGGTGGGGTGGTTGAACACGGCCCCATGGTGTGGAGGGCTGGATGAACAGTAGATGGTGGAGGGGTGCCCGTGGAGGGGTGGTTGAACAGTAGCCGGTGGGGTAGAGCATGATGGAGGCTGGATGAACAGCAGCCCGTGGAGGCTGGAGGAGGTCGACGGTAGCCCGTGGAGGCTGGAGGAGGTCGACGGTGGAGATGAACAATATCCCGTGGAGTCCCGTTTTGCAGTACGCCACACCCCTCCCGATGAACAGGACCCCCGTTTCGACCGTAGTGCTCCAACACAAGTCCGTTTCATCCGTTTTGCGGTACGCCACACCCCTCCCGATCAACAGGACCCCCATTTCGATCGTAGGAGGTCCGTTTCCTCCGTTTTGCGGTACGCCACACCCCTCCCGATCAACAGGACCCCCGTTTCGACCGTAGGACATCCGTTTCCTCCGCTTTTGCAGACGCCAGTCCCTCCCGATCATCAGGACCCGTTTGAACATGGTCGGTCGAACACAAGGCCGTTTCCTCCGTTGTCTGTGACGCCAGCCTCGTTTCCATCGCCTGTTCCGTCCAAGCCCTCCCGATGAACACGACCACGCATTCCGTTTCGACCCAGCCGGTTGGCTCCCCATGAACACGACGACGACGCTGTTTCTCCGTTCCGACCCAGCCATGTAGGTATGCGCAATAGGCGTTCGAGACCCTGCCCGTATGTACGTATGTGGCCGTATTTTCTTTCTTGCACCCTTGCCGCTGTACGTGCGCGCCTCTACTATGACACGTGCGCGCCTCTACATCCACCAGTATATATGTACGTACATGTTCGCAACTAGAATGACAACGCTACGTACGCTTCGACCAGGTAGGTCCCGACTGTCAGGCACTTCCTTGCGTGCGAAGATGTAGTTGGTGGGTCCCAGCAGTCAGGGGGGCGAATCGTTTTTTTTCGGACACACTTCCTTGCGTGCAAAGATTAATTAGGGTCCCAGCAGACAGGGGGAAACGTTTTTTCGCTAAATACGGTGGCCCATCCAGTGGGTCCCTGCTGTCAGGTGGAGGAATAATTATTTTGCGCGTAATAAGGAGGCACTTCCTTGCTGCGGCCGTGGACCCAGCTGTCAGCCTCTCCACGTATAGTCCACGTCCGATGGAAGCCATTCCTTGACCATGTTGACCAGGGCGGTGGACGATGCCGAGGCCTAGGAAGGGGACGACGCAGAGCCGCGGAAGACGCGGCAGTGGATGCCCACGCGTAGAGGAGTATGAGGGTTCACTCGTTCGGCTGCGGTGTGAGGCTGCCGTCGCGCTGAATAACAGGGGGTGTGGGTGCGTAGAGGGATGGCCTGGCTAGCGGTGGGAGTAGTAGGGGGCGGTGAGGCCTCCGCGGCATCACAGCCGGCCACGGGCGGCAGGAGCAGGCGGCACGACCAGCGCTGCTTTGGGCGGCTGGAGCAAGAAGACCAGAGGTTGAAGAAGCACTACGGCCGTTGGATGGACATCGTACGGTCACTGGAGCTAGAATCGTTCATATATTGACTAAAGTTGACAAAGACCTCCGTCGATCCAACTTATTAGGCCCACAAGTCAGCCTCCCACCAAGGCTGGTCCCAGCTAGCAGGGGGTATTCATTTTTTTGTGCGTAATAAGGAGGCACTTCCGGTGGGTCCGAGCTGACAGTGGGGGAACGTTTTTTCACGAAATACGGTGGCCCATCCTGTGGGTCCCAAAGGTCGGGGAAACGTTTTTTCACGAAATCTTTGGTGGCCCGTTCGGTGGGTCCCTGCTGTCAGTGGAGGAATAATTATTTTCAGCGTAATAAGGAGGCACTTCCCTGCGGCTGCCGTGGACCCATCGGCCTCTCCACGTCTGATACTCTTCCGATGGAAGTCGGTCATTTACCACATTGACCACGCCGCGCCGAGAGCACCACGGCGGTGGACGACGGCGAGGCCTAGGAAGGGGACGATGGGGAGCCGGGGAAGACACGGCAGTGGAAGCCCGCGCGGAGAGGAGTACGAGGGTTCACTGGTTCACCGTGGTGTGAGGTTGCTGCCGCCGCAGGCCCGGCCAGTGTGGGAATAGTAGGGGCGGTGAGGCCTCCGCGGCAAAGACAACCCGGCCACGGGAGTCAGGAGCATGCGGCACGACCGGCGCTGCTTTGTGCGGGTGGAGCAAGAACACCAGAGGTTGAAGAAGCACTACGGCAGTTGGCTGGCCATCGTACGTTCACTGGAGCTAGAATCGTTCATATTGACTAAAGTTGACAAAGGCCCCCGTCCCAGTCAACTTAGTAGGCCCACAAGTCAGCCTCCCACCATGGTGGGTCCCAGCTAGCAGGGGGAGTATTCATTTTTTGTGCGCAATAAGGAGGCACTTCCGGTGGGTCCGAGCTGACAGCGCGGGGAATGTTTTTTCGCAAAATACGCTGGCCTGTCCGGTGGGTCCCAGCAGTCAGGGGGAAAACGTTTTTTCGTGAAATAAGGTGGGCCATCCGGTGGGTCCCTGTTGTCAGGTGGAGGAATAATTATTTTGCGCGTAATAAGGAGGCACTTCCTTGCGGCCGCCTGGACCCAGCTGTCAGCCTCTCCACGTACAGTACTCTTCCGATGGAAGTCGGTCGTTGACCACGTTGACCACGCCGTGCCGAGAGCACCAGGGCGGTGGTCTGGACAACGACGAGGCCTAGGAAGGGGACGACGCGGAGCCGGGGAAGACGCTGCAGTGGTAGCCCGCGCGGAGAGGAGTACGAGGTTCACTGGTTCGGCTGCGGTGTGAGGCTGCCGTCACCGCAGAATAACACGGGGTGCGGGTGAGTAGAGGGATGGCCTGGCCAGCGGCGGGAGTAGTACGGGGCAGTGAGGCCTCCGCGGCATCACAGCCGGCCACGGGAGGCAGGAGCACGCGACACGACCAGCGCTGCTTTGGGCGGCTGGAGCAAGAAGACCAGAGGTTAAAGAAGCACTACGGCCGTTGGATGGACATCGTACGATCATTGCAGCTAGAATCGTTTATATTGACTAAGTTGACAAAGCCCTTGGTACGCGTCAACTTAGTAGGCCCACAGCTCGGATTTGGCAAAGAACATATATCCCATTTGCGATTTGAAAGAATGTACAGCCCATTTTTCAATTCTTATGGAATTTACTACATCCCATTTACGGGTTTGTTAAAAGTACATCCCAACTTCTAGCTAGGACAACGATTAATAATTTCAAACAACCGCTCAAAACAGAATTCAAAAAAAATCCCACATTTTGATGGGATCCGAAATATTTTTATCCGTAATTTCTAGTCAGGTTAAATATAATTTCAAAATAAAGTTGTATCACATTAAAATCCAACGAAATATTGCGCGCGCAACAAGTAATGAAATTAAAATTTCTAAATTCCAAAAATAATATATTTTTCAAACTAATTATGTGTTTGGTGCATAGTAATTGCCCGATTATTATAATTACATCCCATTTATTATTTCTTAAAAGTCCATTTTCTTGTTAAGCCTAATGCATACCTCCTAGGAAACTTTGCAGCCAGTGGGGCAGATAACAAGTTGACCGGATATTGTGTACAACTATCGGCCCGATTGCATTCTTGATGTTGAAAAAAAGGCACATGTAGTACAAAGACAACCTAACATGGTTACTCAGCCCACATTCAGGGACGCGGAAAGGCCCAAACAAGGCTTCAGTACAACTTTTTGAAGTCTTGAGCTCAATTAATAACTTAAGAAAAAAGTTAGATTACAGTGGAACCTAATTAAAAGCTGTCACGAGCAAATAAATAATTCAACGGGTCCCACTTGTGCGTGTGCGCATGTGTGTGCGTGTGTGTGTGTGTGTGTGAGAGAGAGAGAGATAGAGAGAGACCCATCGGTCGATGCTCGTAAATACATCTTTCAGCCATATGCATTGCTGATGCTCAGTAAAAACTTATATAGTTGACACAATCATATAGAACATCATAGCACACTGAACTTGCATACAAAAATTTCACGCAGGCGTCACAATCAGGATGGAAGCAGTGGATCGCTACGGGAAGGGCTATGTTGAAACCAACGAAGTCGTACATAACGGTTCATCGTCTTTATAAATGACGGGGACATATCTTGAATGTTGTGCAAAGAAAACAGACTGACAACACAATAAGTTCTGCTAGCACATTAAGTTGACGTACAACCCTTTCTAAAAAAAGTTCAGGTATAAAATTAGAACAGGTCACAATAAAATGTACTGGCATATCAGTGCTTCAGACCCATAGCTCGAATTTAACTAGTACTATCTGACAAGATTCAGTTGTTACCTCAAATTAGAGCACATCCAGGCAGCCACCGCCTCTTCTCCCAAAGAAGCGATGGCCTCCGCGGCGTGATGGAGTAGGCCCTGTGCCATCCATCGTTCCGAGCAACACGGGAAAGTCCGACGTTGACTCTGTAATGGGCGCTGCCGACGGACCACAGCACCAGCCAGCGGCGGCAGGACTTCGATTGATGGATTGACCACTTCTTCGACATGCACGAACACTCGTCTGGTACATCCCTAACATGGTCCGCGGCGGCCCTGGTGGCGACAAATAGTACAACCCTGGTTCCTGCACCGGTATCTCAACACCAATCACCTTCAGTATGGTGGACGGCTTCTTCATCCATGCCATAACCGTTAGAGCCCAACTGTCTGGAGGAACAAACATACTTACGAGCTCACCTCCAAGGTCGTTGATAAGCTCGTTCACGGACTCGCTGTTCCAAGCACGTCGAGGCATGCCATGGAAGGTAAGCTTTGTTAAAAACTCAAGCTCAGAGGGCACCGGGCCCCATCATGGGTGCCACCGATCAAAGCACACCAGCGCGCCATCACGGAACAAACGCCGGGAAGATTCGAACACACGACTGCAGTCGAAAGTTGTTCGGAACCTGACGAAGAAATCAGCCGGTGGCGGACAGACTTCGACGAGCAAGTCACTTACTTGGATGCCGTGCGCAATGCCAAGAGCTTTGACAAGGTCGTCCGGCGAGACGGGAGGCCGGTCGCTGTTGATGGTTACCATCAGCACTTTGCCGACAAACTGGTCGTCAAGCGCCGCCATGCCACTGTTGAGCGACAGCACGCAGTGACCGAAGGTAGGACAGACCTCAGGACCTCCGGCTCGGAGATCCGTGCTGACCGGCGACATGATAGTGCGCTTGAGTACAGGGAATACAGGAGGGGGATTTGGGGGAACTGGAGTAGGAATCGAGATTCCAGAGGTGGGGAGGCGGGAGGCGGGGATGAAAAGGTAGCATGAATTTCGAGCACGCCTAATTTGCTCTTCAGCCACAAGAAGCGCACAAAAAACACCGGTGGCGCCCACATGTCGGCCTAAGAGTCCTTATTCTTTCTTTTTGGAGAGCCCGTCCTTTTTTTGTGATCTTTTGAGAGCCCGCCCGAGAGTCATAATTGACCTGTTTGGCATTGCGTTACTACTCGGCCCATATTCAACGACACCTCATCGCCCAAACAAGTGTACATCATCGAAAAGACAGTGAGCTGAAATTATATAACTTGAAAAAGGAGATATACTACGAACCTTTGGAGAATGGTGATGCCCTCATTTAGCCCACCAGTAGTTCGAGACAATAAACAGTTCAAACAACGATATATACAACATTCAAACACCGACTAGTGACTACTATCGACATAAACAAAGAAGACATGATAGTTCATAAGAAGTCTTGCTACACGACCAAAACGTACCCATCTGCGGCGCTTTCGGACTCTCGTGATCCGAGAGAATGACATTCTAAGCGAAGCAACTATTACATAGAAAGAGTGACATAGACGAGGATGACCAAATGACAAAGAAAGAACTACCCATCCAGTAACCAAAGAAGCAAAGACAACAAAGTCATTCAAGAGATGATCCAACACCATCATAATCTGCGGCCCGCTTGACGACGATGATCCGGAGACACCGATTCCACCCTTTCCCCGCAAAAAACTCAAGGCTTGAACCACATCATCGTCATAATTGAGACATCCAAGGATCAAAGTTAATCCGGATGCCTTTGTCATTCTCGCCTTCTTTTGGCTGCAGGTCATGTCGTTGACAATCGTGGGGAGTATGCTCCCGAACTCCTAGGGCTCGCCTTGTAGACACAGTTTTTCATAGCAAACAGAGCCTCTCTGCCATCAAGGTCCTTGCGAACGGTGATCTCCTGGTTAATCGGATAATTGAGTCCGAGAAACAGAGAGTGTGAACCAAGATAGTTTACCCGCCTCCAACTAAAAAATCCTAAAGGCCCCAACAAGCTGGTATCCTGCTCATAGACGTAACAACCACTGTCCGGATACTCACGTATTACACGGTGCTTGTATACAGTGGGGTTTTTGCAATATAACTTTTCCGGCTCATGTGTCCGAATGATCATCAGTTTTTTGCCGTCGTCTGATCGAGCAAGGAACCAGTTGTGCTTCCCTATTTTTGGCAAAGGTGGTGTAATTACAAAGGGCAGTAACTGTAGGGACACTGCATCATATCAAAAAGGACAGGCATTGTTAATGTAAGATCAGCATTGTTCAGAGTATGAGTAGGATAATGCAAGAAACATCATTGATATGTCCCTGTTGGAACTGGGAGGAAAATACAGGAAATGTATATCGGGTTCGAAAATATAGAAGTGCCATGCATGGTTATACTCATGTTATCTCGCAATCGATTCTTCACAAGAAACTACCATGTCATGCATGTTATGTAATCATGTTATATCCTCACAAACAAATTCTTCAAGGTAACTAACAGACCATGCATTGTTATATACCCGTGTTACGTGGGCAAAATTTTTGTGAGGATATTATTCTAGCCATTGATTCTTTGAAGGGCGAATATAGGTATGTACACATGGTAAGCATTGCAGGATTTCACTACGTCCAAATATAGAGTTCTCCATATGCACATTTACTTCCCTAATGTATGGTTAGATGAAACCAATAAAGGTGGTGCATGTTTCTACATCATGAAAATGAGGAAACTAACATGGCCATTGATACACACTCATATTTAGTAGTAGTATATAGATTCTTGTAAAATAAGGATAATATACATATATTCCTAACCATTTGATTATTCAGGTACAAATTGGTTGTAATGACATGGTCACAATCGCATGAATTAACTCATTCCAAATATAGCTGATTCTGGCGTCTCTAATATATTGCCATAGTTCTACTCAAATTCTGCTCAAACAGGGATATGCCAATCATCACAAAAAGTTCAAACAGTCTCATGGCGTCATCATTAACATGAGATGGAGACAACTTACAAACGCGCCGTCCCAGCAATACGTGGTGCCATCTGCTTTGTCGATCGCGTAGATGATGCCATTGTGTTCAATAGCATCACAGAAGTGTGTATCAGCTTTGACGATGATCCACTGCGAGCCGAGTTGTCTCCAACTAAAGAAGGCACCAGCATGAAGATAGGCGAGTCCGCGGTCGAACAAGGCAATTAGCTTGAAGTCTATGTAATTCGCATGTCGTGGTGGGTACTTGGCGATTACAATCTTCCGCGAGAACAAGGTCCGTCCAACCGACGTAGTAATCTAGATGACTTGGACCGCGATGATAATACTCTATATAATCCAACGGAGGAAGGATAATCTCATGGGAGGTCTGGAAGTTCACGAGCACCAACTTTTTACCGTCTTCTCTGAAGGCAGCCATCCAGCGGGAGTTCATGCCGACCCAGTACATACCTGCCAAGAAGTTTCGGGCGATGGTGATCGGATCGATGTCGAGGGAAATGATGTATGACGACACACTACATACCTGCAAAGAAGTTTCGGCTAATGGACATCGGATTGAAGTCGAGGGGCATCATGCACGCCTCCGTATCATGGTGAGCCAATCTTGCAAGACCAGATAGCAGCAAGCAGGGTGTCTTGAAAAGCTTAGGCCTCGCTTCGACGATGGTCGTGTGCATGTCCCTCGAGCATGCAGCCAGCCGCAGGGCGGTCAACATATCCATACATGAACAACAGAGGTCGAGGATGTCACTGGGGAGATTGCTCCAATCGCGGCTCATATGGATGCTGCGTGGTTCGCGTTCGGCCATAGTGGAGTTTGGAAGGGGGCTTGATTTACGGGGGAGAAGGATGTCGGTGATGGAGCGGCTAGCGAGGGAAAAGTGGTACTGGGGGAGGCGAGTGAGGCGACGGTACACGGGGACACAGTGAGATGGAGACGGAAACGGAGACGGAGAAGGAGATGGAGATGGAGTGGCGCTATGGGAGCGGAGAGGGAGATGAGGCGAGGCGCCAATGTGTTGTACAGCAGCGGTGACAGATCGCAAAGGCATGTGGTGAGGCTGACTTTGGTAACCCGAACACGCCGCCTCACCTGGACTAGTGTCAGGCGCAGGGTGTTGTCACTTCATTGTGAGGACCATATGAATAGTATTTTGACCATCAAGTGTACCACAGATGTACTACTACTACTACTACTAGTAGTAGGAACATGAGTACTCCAGTATTGTATAACGGAAATAGGTCTCCCGTGCTAGCATGCCTGTTCACTTCATCGTTCAGGTATCATTCATATTGCGAGCGAGTAACCAAATTCTCGTGCATGCCCAATCAACGCCCTGCCGCGATGCATGCAGTGGTCGTTCTGGTGCATCAAGGACGGCATGCAGATCGTTCCACACTTGAGAAGAGGAAAAATGGAAAGGTAGAACGCGGCAACAGAGGAAGAGAACGCTGGCTAACGAGGCTGGGAGGGGATCGAGCGGGAAGTTAATGCTCCACGCCTAAAGGTTTTGGGAAAACCTGATTTTCATAAGGTGACTTATACTCACCTAAACGGAGGGAGTATTCCTTAACCAGAGAATGTTGTGTCTCCCACTCACGCGCTCAAAAAAAGCTACGACACATTTTTTATCGGTTTGCATAGGTCCCACCTATCAAGAAGGATGGGCACGTACACGAATAGGTACGACTCCTCAGTCTACCCGCATAGCCTTTTCGTTTAGTCTACCTAGCCGTCAAATCAACTGCCTGCACGCCACTTCTCCCATTTACTTCTCCATCGGGAACCGATTCGCCTCGGCTTCTTCACCTCCCCTTCGTCTTCATTTGCATCCAAACCCCACTGCGTTCACATTGTTTTAACCTCTTTAAATACTCATCTACTACTTCAGTTAGACTAGCCATCTAATCCTAATTCTCCAAACCATAGCCCTCCGTTCCAGCGGTTCCAAATGGCGAAAGAGATCGAGATGAAGGTTTTTAGCGTCCAACATGTCCTCGTCGAAGGCTCGATGCGCATAGTTGCCACCGTCACCGTCCACCCAAGGGTTGTTTGGCAGTGGATCAACAATGTATCCAACTCCCTCAAAAAGGTAGAGACGAGGGTCATCGGTCTCGACGCAGAGTACACGGAGCATGCCCCTGGGAAGATCCAGCGCGTCGCCGTCCTTCAGATGTGCCTCGAAGATGATGTTTTGGTGTACCACATCATACACTCGCCCTCCATACTGTGGTGAGCTTCATGATTTCTTGTCTCGGGAGGACGTATACTCGTGGGGAAGCCATCGAAGGGGACAAACAGGTCTGGAGCCGTACAACCTTGATTTGAAAAGCATCGCTGACCTACAAACCAGAATCAAAATTCCTGTAGAATATTGTGCTAAACAGACACCATCCCTATTCGACGTAGAAAATTTTGTGCATGGTCCAAAGAGCTTGTTGCGAAGCCGTCTCCCATAGAGAATGAGAACAAGAAGGAGAAGAAGAAGAAGAAGAAGAAGAAGAAGAAGAAGAAGAAGAAGAAGAAGAAGAAGAAGAAGAAGAAGAAGAAGAAGAAGAAGAAGAAGAAGAAGAAGAAGAAGAAGAAGAAGAAGAAGAAGAAGAAGAAGAAGAAGAAGAAGAAGAAGAAGAAGAAGAAGAAGAAGAAGAAGAAGAAGAAGAAGAAGAAGAAGAAGAAGAAGAAGAAGAAGAAGAAGAAGAAGAAGAAGAAGAAGAAGAAGAAGAAGAAGAAGAAGAAGAAGAAGAAGAAGAAGAAGAAGAAGAAGAAGAAGAAGAAGAAGAAGAAGAAGAAGAAGAAGAAGAAGAAGAAGAAGAAGAAGAAGAAGAAGAAGAAGAAGAAGAAGAAGAAGAAGAAGAAGAAGAAGAAGAAGAAGAAGAAGAAGAAGAAGAAGAAGAAGAAGAAGAAGAAGAAGAAGAAGAAGAAGAAGAAGAAGAAGAAGAAGAAGAAGAAGAAGAAGAAGAAGAAGAAGAAGAAGAAGAAGAAGAAGAAGAAGAAAGAAGAAGAAGAAGAAGAATAAGAAGAAGAAGAAGAAGAAGAAGAAGAAGAAGAAGAAGAAGAAGAAGAAGAAGAAGAAGAAGAAGAAGAAGAAGAAGAAGAAGAAGAAGAAGAAGAAGAAGAAGAAGAAGAAGAAGAAGAAGAAGAAGAAGAAGAAGAAGAAGAAGAAGAAGAAGAAGAAGAAGAAGAAGAAGAAGAAGAAGAAGAAGAAGAAGAAGAAGAAGAAGAAGAAGAAGAAGAAGAAGAAGAAGAAGAAGAAGAAGAAGAAGAAGAAGAAGAAGAAGAAGAAGAAGAAGAAGAAGAAGAAGAAGAAGAAGAAGAAGAAGAAGAAGAAGAAGAAGAAGAAGAAGAAGAAGAAGAAGAAGAAGAAGAAGAAGAAGAAGAAGAAGAAGAAGAAGAAGAAGAAGAAGAAGAAGAAGAAGAAGAAGAAGAAGAAGAAGAAGAAGAAGAAGAAGAAGAAGAAGAAGAAGAAGAAGAAGAAGAAGAAGAAGAAGAAGAAGAAGAAGAAGAAGAAGAAGAAGAAGAAGAAGAAGAAGAAGAAGAAGAAGAAGAAGAAGAAGAAGAAGAAGAAGAAGAAGAAGAAGAAGAAGAAGAAGAAGAAGAAGAAGAAGAAGAAGAAGAAGAAGAAGAAGAAGAAGAAGAAGAAGAAGAAGAAGAAGAAGAAGAAGAAGAAGAAGAAGAAGAAGAAGAAGAAGAAGAAGAAGAAGAAGAAGAAGAAGAAGAAGAAGAAGAAGTGGATGGATGAACTATTTCCTCTCTTGTAAAAAAAATTATTCCCTCTCGCTGTATATTGATATAGATGGAATATTTCGATGGTGTGCATGTCTTTGGAACAGAGTAGTAGCGTGGGTCCGCTTGAATATAAGGAACTATTTATCCGCATATATAGCTTTTTCTGCTACTCCTTCCAGTGATCGGTATGCAGTGCATGTGTCCGTAGACATGACAGGTTGTCCATGGAAGTTCAACTACGGCGACCATCACGTTTCATCTCGCGATTCCCACGAAGCCTCTCCAACCCACGGCACCACGCCTCGACGTGGCGCCTCACCCCTCTCGGCCGCACCGCCTCCGCTTTTGTGTGCATGACATGTGGGCCACCTAAAATGCGGTGAGCATCAAGTTTCTACCACAGCCACCATGATTCCCAAGACGCCGCCGAACCCATGAAACCACATCGCCCTCCGACCTGGGCTCACGCCTTCTTGGCCCCACTACCCCTCCGCCTTGGGAGCATTACATGTGGACCACCACCTATCAGGTCCACATGTTATCGACTCAAAGGTAGGTGTAGTATAGCCAAGCTCAGTCCCGACGCCTTTGAGAGGGAAATGTAACTCCTGTTGTGGCTTGTGGTGCTCCTCAAGATGAACTCGTGCCAAACTCGAGATTTGTTTCTTTACTATACATGCACACAACTATTTAATGGACATTGTAATCTCAACATGTGCTGGGGAGCTCTCAATTTGAATTTGAAACTTATAAAACGAATGGATTCAAAACAACTAAACTGGGAGAGAGGGCGTATATCGGAGGATGTGTCCCATACAAAATAAGTCCCCGGTTTTTCACCACGAAGATGCGGTTAGAAAGGAGCACAGCCTTCCTACTCAGACGACAACAAATCGGCCGCAGACAAAGATGGTCCGCCGACCGTCATGTGCAAGGTTCGTGCTATCTTTTATTCAATCTCACCGTGGTTCCATCGTACCAATTCATGCGGTGGCCTGCTGTATGGCTGATCCCAATGTTGGACAAAGGTTCTACGGAACAAAGGGTAATCGTTGTAAATGTTGTGCAAATTGATGTTGGTACCCTTCCCATACATATGCAAGCCAATCTCCACTGCACCGAGCCTAGCATGTGAAACAAAGCAGGGGGAGAATTAGGAAATGGGCACGGAAGTAGTCTTTAGAATGCATTTACTACGTGATCAAACTCATCTTACCCGCTCATCTGAGGAAATCCAAGTGCCCCTCAACATCGGCATCTCAAGGGCGCTAACTTGAAACTACGGCCACGCCGCTACCGGAGAGACCACCAAGGAAACATCCTCGCAGCATTCCACGGAACATCAAGATGCATTTGTATGAGTAGTTTATCTTGTGAGAGAAAAGGATGAACGAGGGAAGGCCTCTAGGGATAGAGATGGACACTACTACTACCAATGTGCTGGCCCGTGCGTTGCAATGGATCCAAACTAGTACTAGTATACTTGTTCACGTGCTTGAAATATAAACACTCTAGTTTTGATATACATGTGTCAGCAGACACGACAGCTTGTCCATGGAAGTTGAACCACGACGACCATCACGTTTCTTGTTTCTACCACTGCCACACCCACACGGGATTCCCACGACGCCGCTCCAACCCATGGCACGACGTCCCATGACGTGGACATGGATCCTCTGACGTGGCTATCACTGCCTTGCCCGCTTTTCCTTCACGGCTGTGGGACCCACGCTTATGGGTCCCACATGTCGGTGATGTGGATGGTAGGATTGTTCGTGCCCTCATCCCTCTCGCCCCACCGCCTTCCGCTTTTGTGTGCATGACATGCGGGCCACCTGAACCACGGCGACCATCAACTTTCTACCACGTAGACACACCCGATTAGACGCTGGGTTTGCTCGCTCGCTCACGCCAGGTTCGATCCGCATCTCCGCACCATCGAATTTTCATCCAGCGGCTGTGACACATTTCGTCCCGGGAATCAACCCTCAGCTGGAGTACTTATGTACTATAGGTAGTACCCGCCGGTGTGGCCATCTACGCCTTGTAACGCCCCGACACCCAGCTGTGGTACCCTCGCCACGGCCAGGCCACCACCGTCCGGTTCATCTCGAATGAGTGAGTCGCGAACCACGCCACCACCATGAGAATGACATGTGGGCCAGCCGCATTTAAGGCCCGCATGTCATTGACTCATAGGCCGGGCACTAAGCCATCAAGTTCGGTCCGTGGGCCCCGAGAGGGAAATATAACTCCTACGGCAGGCCTTGTGGTGCTCCCACAGTACGAGCTCGTGCCAAAACTGGAATTTGTTTCTTACTACTACCAACTAGTACTAGTAAGGTACACGTGCATTGCACGCATGAGATTCTGGTGGTTTGTGCATTATGCTCCTACATGTGGAGTTTTCTCGATTCTAACATCTGGAAAAAACTGGTGGAATGTAAGGTAAGGCACGTTTTATAAAATCGGGTGTGTGTTTGGTACAAGCCACACATTAGGAAAGCCACACTGGCCCCACATGACATACACACAAAAAATTTGGCAAGATTCCCTTAGGCTTGCCAACTTGTGGCTCTCATTTTGAAGAACTTATTAATAACTTTGCCTCGAGCTTAGTTGTGGCAAAGTTAGTCATGAATTAAGTTCAACCATGGAGTCTTCTAGATTATACATGTGGCGTAATCTGTGGATGATATCCAATGGCCGTGAGTGCTCGGATTTGCCATCGTTGTACTGGCCGGATTGGCTTCATCCAACCACCAACTTTCAAAGTTTTTCACACACTATATAGGGGTATAGATATAGATGTGTCGGTCCGTTGCAATGGATCCAAAGTATATCTATTTAGTGGAGTGCACTCTAAACACATTATCTATTTGTTTTTCTCTAACCTTCCGTAGCCATGCAACCAAGCCACATAAGCTTCATGGGTGCCCCCCACATCATATTATTCATACTACGTTGATTGAAAAAAAGATAAATCACCAAAAACAAGATCTTCCCATTTTTTGTTCCTACGATGTTGTGCCGTTCACGTATCTACTAGTTGTATAGTGGTAGTACTAGTAATATAGTATTAGGAGTACAAACTTGGTAAGTACTAGTAGGAGTAGTACTAGTACGGAATGCTCCTACTCTATCAACGAGCCCCTCGTACATGCCTAGATCTTCCCTTGTTTCGCTTTTCCAACTCGGCGGCAAGGGCGGGTGTCGGTTTGCTCAACGGGCGGTCCCACATGAAAGTGAAAATGCTAGGCACAGGGCGGAGGCACGTGAGGGCCAACACGTGCCTCGCCCGCCCAACCTAGCAGGATTTTCGTAGTTGTACATCCAGTTTTGAGGCATGTAACGCCAACGCAGGGTAATTTCTATAGCCTCGTCTAGACCGGCACGCCCAACGCTTTTGCTTCAAGCTCCACAATCGCTAGGCAACACGCCTTCCCTAAGCTATGTGTCGTACGGACGGGCCGTGTTGTACTCTCGATTCCCGGCGTGTGGGGGTGCGACGCTTAACGTGGCAGGCCTTTTCCTTTTACTAGCAATGTGCCTGCGCGCTATGCACGGATCCAAAGTAGTAGAATAGTAGTATTTGTTCACAAACTTGAAAGAAATCACTATTGTTTTGATATACTCCTAATATATTACTCCTCCGCACTTCCAAATATTTGTCTTTTTGAGATTTCAAATGGACTATCACATATGGATTATATAGACATATTCTAGTGTTTCTAGCAAGATGCCCGCTGCTGCTGTAAGTTGATGGAAAAGGTAAGCACAACTTATAAATTGACGGATGGAGTACTAGTTACAAAAGGATGCATATAATTAAGCAAAGGGATCGCATATGTCGGTATTGACTAGAACGAGAATGCAACAAAGACAATAAGAATTAAGGCCACGATGATGCAATCGCAGTGGTGGTTGCTGTATGAAAGAAGAAAGATAGATCCATTTAACGCATTTACCTCCTCATCCTCAACTTTGTGCGCCGGGCCACCGACCGGTGGCTAAGAAGCGGCAGTTTTTGTGGCGAGGTCGAGGTGCTTCTCAACAAAGGCATCCAAGGCTTCCAGCCGGTTGAGGAAGGCCAACATCGTAGCGTCCTCACTGGCCTTGTAGATACCTATGTACACGATTGCTCGTACGCGTGGATGTGTAGGTCGGCAATTCTTGCAGGTAAGGCGCCTGGGGAGCGCGACCTCCGTGTGGACATTCTTCGTGGGCGTCGGGATGCGATCGCAGGGCCACCAGTGCTTGAAAGAGGTTCCGGCCATGGAGGCCGATTAGGGTGGCAGGCAATGAGGAGCCCGGGCGCGCGGGCTGGAGGAGTACGCCGATGTCGTCCGCGAGCTTCTTGAGGACGGTGAACTTGTTGTTGGTGGCAACGATCATCTGGTCCAACTGAGAGTCGTAGTTGGCGTCGACGGCGGCCATCCACCAGCCGGTCTCCAACACCGTCTGGAGACGATCCTTGGCGCCATGCCGCAGGCCGGCGTCGTGGACCATCTGGCGCAACAGCTGGCCGCTCACACGCATCGCCGCCATGGGTCTGGAGCGAGCTCTTTTGCGCTTAGTGTAGGTGCTTAGGCAAGTGCTTAGGTGCGTACGATGTGGTAGATGCATTGGGATGGAGGAGGGACGCCTTTATATGAGGGCAATGAGGGCAACCGCGTTGCATTCACATCGCAGCCTCTTTTCCCGGACCTCCTCCCATTACTTCCCTCATGCATTAATTGAAGGAGGATGCATTGGCCGCTCAACATATCGGGAACCGCTTACTCCCTCCCTCATCTGCATTAAAGGCGATCGGGAATCAAGGCCGCCTACCGCTATCAAATCGAATACTCCCTCCGTCTAGGTGAGTATTAAGTCATCTTACGAAAACCAAATACTAGTAAACACATAGGCGTGGTGCATTAACTCTCACGTTGTTTCTTATTCTTTGACATAAATAGAGGAATCAACCAAGAAGAGATGTGGGGCTTGTATGCTTTTAATGACTTGAGACTATCAAACATGACATGCAGTGGTCGGCCTGCTGCACAAGAACGAATACAACCCACATCAGCACACACACGTCTTATAGCATCACATCCAATGGCTATAAAAGATGAATGAGACCAAATTATATCTCATCTAGATGAGTTCTAGCAAAACTGTATTAATAATACTTAGTACTCCTGCGCCATGTACCATATAAGTATCATGTAGTACTTTATTTATTGCCATGCATGACACATAGTTCACGAGCACTCTCTATATGTACTACCTTTTTTTAATTTCAAGTTTTGCTCCATGGCGCAATCCATCGATACTACTATTGTACAAAAGTGGAGTATATACATTTTTTAAAAGGCTAGAGGGCGGGGCAGTCTAGCTCGGTCGGTTTCACGAGAGGCGAGGGCCTTTGTGATTTGATGGCTCATTAATGTTGTTAAATCGAATAGTACTGCGCCGCCCGCTGCACGCCCGGCGCCTCCATTAAACCCGCATGCAAACCGAGAATCCTACTCCGGCCACACATCCGTTCATGAGCGGGCCGGAATTAAACGCAACACCGGCCGAGCTCCTCCCGTCCGCCCTCAGTTTAAACGAGGCCAGACGCCGGCCAAGCTCCTACCGTCCGCCCTCTATTTACACGAGGCCAGACAGAGAGCGGGCAAGAATCGTACCCCTCCGCCGCTCCCCCATCTCCTCCTTCACCATTTTCTCCACCCTTCCGAAGGCTTCCGAGAGCCGTTCTCCGGCATATTACCCGGCTGGGTGGGCCGCCGAGCCCTCCGGATACGGGCGAGGCCGCTCGGTGCTTCACCAACCTCGCTTGGCCCGGACGGAGCGATTGCCGCCTCAAGCAAAGCGTGGTTCAACAACTCGCCGCTCCAGTTCAGCTCGATGAGGAGTGGCGAGTTTCTCCACGCCGGCACGGCGGCGAGCACGCCGGTACGGGCACCGTCGCTGCCGCGTCGTACCGCGCCACCAGTGTCTGCGGTGGCGGCGCCTCCCGTGTCTGTGGGCGCACCTCCCGTGCCTGCGGCAGCGCCATGCACACAGAGACAGAAGCCGGGTGCATGGACAACGACGAGTCGGTGGCCAGCTTCTCCGTGTCCGCCGCCAACATCGAGGAGAAGTAGAACACGGGAGGCCGCCGCCACTTGGGGACCCATGAAGGCCACCGCCGAGGCGCATTTACCGCGGATTCGTGTGGTTTCTTTGCTGCTTGCCTCTTCCGAGGACCTTCGTCGACCCCGCAAGTGTCTGACGGACATGAGGAAGACAAAGGGATCCGCAGGCGGCCATTTAGAACTAAAATAAGTCTAGATATATCCATTTCTAGGACAAGTATTTCCGGACGGAGGGAGTATTAATTATACAAGAGAGCCGGATTGGCACCTCTTAGTTCATGTAAATGTAATGAAATCCATCATGTTTATATGAAGATCCGGCTTTTTATACGAAATCCTTCATGCTTATATGAAATCAGTCCGTGTTTGCACGAATTTCATCTGGTTGGTTAGAGTTGTAAAAATGTCTGCCGCTGGCGTTCGATGTCGTCCTCCGCGGAAGGAAGCGGGAGGAAATTTGCCATTGCCCTTGGAGATGCTCTTTATGCTGGAAATAATAGAGTGACATCCAATCCATTTGAGTTAATTGCCTGTATGATTGTCCCTCTATAAAAAGTAAATTGCATGTACAAAGGTACACGTGACTTGCGTGGTGGCTACAACTTCGTATAGAAAGTTAAAAAGAAACAAGTCCATCCTTAATATTCTAAGTACGTGGGTTCCATCACAAGACAAGAGCGAAATAAGTATATATTAAATAAGTAGAGTAATATATAATATACAAATCTAAAGTTAAAAGACAGAATTCAAACTCATGTCATCGCTATGCAGCATCCGCGCTAACCAGCCCAAAGACATTTTTGTTGTAGACCATGCTGGAGATATATCTCCATGTCTACTCTTATATATACTCCATTCGTTCCTAAATGTTTGTCTTTTTCAGATTTCAAATGGACTACCACATACAGATGTGTATGTAGACATATTTTAGAGTGTAGATTCACTCATTTTGCTACGTATGTCTTTTTAGGAAGGGGTCAGATTTGTCCTTGATTTATTTATGAGGTATCCAGATGGCAATCGCACCGCCAAGAAAAGAGGGTAACATCAAAATTATGGACTACTTTTTTGTGTATGTTGGTAAGGTCCGGTCATAGTCACTTGTTGAAATCTCTAAAAAGACAAATACTCCCTCCGTCCGGAAATACTTGTCATCAAAAGGGATAAAAGGAAATGTATCTAGATGTATTTTAGTTTTAGATACATCTATTTTTATCCATTTTGATGACAATTATTTTCGGACGGAGGGAGTAGAAAACAGAGTTGGTGATGATGGTGTGCGTGCCATCCTGCAATATAGGTCGTCGGATTTATATCTAACGGATAGGAAAGAAACTCTGGCAATTTTGCAAAAATATACCCACATCGCCTCTCCATCGCTCGCAAATAAGGCCTTCCCTTGTTCAGCCTTTTCTCTCACAAGATAAACTACTCATACAAATGCATCTTGATGTTCCGTGCAATGCACGGGTAGCTAGCTAATTTCTTTTAAAATAGTTGCTGCGATAATTGGGTTGAAGTGATATATTTTATGTCTGTCCTGAATGATTTCAGATTCACTAGTAGTAAAAAAGAAAAGGTTGCCTTGTTAATTAACAGAAAACAGGGTGAAAACTATCACACGAGGCCGGTAAAAACAAGGCACACTGGGTTCAGCGTCATCGTCGCTACAGTTGTGCACGCGCGAGAAGTCTACATATCGAGGGGGCTACTGAGCGAGGCACCGAGACACAATGTTTCAGAGAGAAACCAATTGACAGATTATGATCAGATCGAGTTGTCACCCTTCTCGCTGTCATTGTTGGGGGAGGAGAGAAAGACGACGAGAGTGCGCGGTAGGCACAGAGGCACAACTAGTGAGTGTGTGTGTGTGTGTGTGTGTTTGAAAGAGGAGTCGATAGATTATTATCAAGATCGATGTGCCACCCTACTCCTTCGGTGTCGGGTAGTGTGTGTGTATGTATGTTTGAGAGAGAATCCAGTCGATAGATTAGTATCAAGATCGAGGTGTCACCCTACTCCTTCGGTGTCGGGTAGTGTGTGTGTGTGTGTGTGTGTGTGTGTTTCAGAGAGAAACCAGTCGATAGATTAGTATCAAGATCGAGGTGTCAACCTACTCCTTCGGTGTTGGGAAGTGTGGGTGTGGGGGGGGGGGGCAGTGACACTCACAGAGTTGGTGATGATGGTGTTCCTGCCATCCTGCAATATAGGCCATCCGATTTATATCCAACGGACAGGAAGGAAAATATGGAAATTTGGCAAAAAGATACCCACACCCCTCTCCACATTTGCAAATAAGGCATTCCCTTGTTCATCCTTTTCTCCCACAAGATAAACTTCTCATACAAATGCATCTTGATGTTCCGTGCAACGCACATGTGCATCTTGCTAGTAGGGAGAAGGAGTTTGTGTGACACATATCTAGCTATATTAAGGGATAGGTAGATAGCATATGTGTGAGAGACATTATTATACTTTGAGACATTAGTGGTTGTGGGTGGGCGGAATTAAAGGGGTGGGCGTGTTAGACATAGAGAGCGTGTGTGTTTCTGTGTGAGAGACTTGTAGGACAGGATAGAAAGACGAATTTAACCCTGACGGAGGGAGAGAAATACACGAAGTGCGTGTGTGTGATTCCGATGCCCACAGGGAAATGAGATATGTATGCGTGTGTGAGAGATTGCACAATTCATTCACGTATCACTATCTAGCGATCGTGGACGTGCATCGCTTGAACATAAGTCAATATCTACTTCAGATCGTGGGCCAAAGGTACAATATCGATTCAACACTATAAAGATTGGACACTCACATATCACATTTTTCTATTTAAATAAACCTTTTAGTTGGGCATGCCAAAGTTACAGTGATGTTTCTTCAAACAACCAATGTAGCTATCATGCACATGCACCATTGTTACTCTTGCATTCAAATTCATTAGTCTTGGATGATTTAAGTTTCTATTTTGAAGTAATATATGTAATATTCATATATGAATTCAACGGTAATGCATAATTTATGAAATGGAGGCTATGTAATCATATGAGGTAACACTTTTAAGTAGCTAACTACAATATCCATTTCTTTTTGTGCGCCTCTACACTAACACGTCAATGCATTATGTTTAAAGTAAATAACCAATGGCACTAAATTATCTATTTACACGAGAAATACATAGGCTGAGCGTTTGATCCCTTTTTTGTGAATGCGCCACTACACCCGTATGATTGGCCGCGCCCGTGTGAACGGCCAAGTTATCGGTGCATCATCCCGAGTTATTGTCTTTTTTTCTGGGGTGGACTTCACACCAGTTATTAATCACGACGCTGCGTGCCCGTGTACACAGTCTAGCATGACGTTCCCGCTAGCACGGTCCGAAATTAGTTGAAACTGGATACGAACGATCCCGCAGGCGGCAAAATCTCCCGCCTCCTTCTAAAATTTCTGCCACCTTACTCTTTAGCATGCAAAATCCCCCTTTTGTCCTTGGTGCACGGAGACCAACAGTTACAATACCGCTCTCATCTACATGATAGGTTGGGGCTGCTTTGGTAACTTCCGGTTCCCCCCACTACACGGCACCCCCATTTCCTCTCCCCCTCCCGCAAAAATGACTAACTCCACAGCACCAGAGCATCTTACATCACGCCATCCGTACTTCATTGCCCTTTCTCCCCTCCCCTCTCGAAACCCTAGACTGCTCATCCACCGGCGTACCATAGCCCATTCATCGCCAACAAGGCCCACCTCGTCGGATCTGCCTGCGGCCGCATCTACCCCTCCCACCTCCCTAGAAACAAGTAGACTGCTCATCCACCACTGTACCACAGCCCATTCAAGGTGCCGCCATGTCCACGGTGCCGGATCTGCTTCACGGGTATTTCGCTAACCGCCACAAGATCCGCTGCAGCTCATTCGTACTCCCCACCGGAGACGCTTCGTCCACACCCCCCGGAGCTGCCCCACCGACGCCCCCGTCGACGGCTCTGATCCTCTTCGCCGACACCTTCCTCAACCCTACCGGAGCCGCTTCGCTGACACCTTCCTCAACCCTACGGAGACGCTTCACCGACACCAGCGTCAAACCTACTGGAGTAGCTTCGCCTATACCATTCTCAACCCTACCGGGGCCGCTTTGCCAACTCACAAGTCCACGGCCTCAGATCCGCTTCCTCGCACCCTCATCCAACCTACCGGAGCAGCTTCTGACGCCCCGTCCACGGCCGCAGATCCGCATCGTCGACACCACCCTTAACCCAACCACCGGAGCAGCTTCTGACGCCCCGTCCACGGCCGCAGATCCGCATCGTCGACACCATCCTTAACCCAACCACTGGAGCAGCTTCTGACGCCTGGCCCACGTCAGCAGATCCGCTGTCGACACCATCCAGAACTCCAACCACCGGAGCAGCTTCACCTACGCCTCGTCCACGGCCACAGATCCGCTTCGCCACACCGTAGTCCACCCTACCGAGCCGCTCCACAAACACCCTACTCGACGGTTCTAGATCTCCTTATCGGACCCCGACAGCCAAAGACAAAGCGTCATCACCCTCGACGCTTTCTAACCTGATTCCCACTGCTCGAGAGATGCCAAGCACCCGCCACGGCCTAGGTACTTGTCACCTTTAAACCCGGCCAAAGATCACCGCCTGATGTACTTCAAATATACTAACCGGTCGATGTTACTCTGTTATGCGATTGGCAAAAACTACAAGGATGATGTTTCTTCCGGATCTAACAGCTTGGCCAACCAAGATCCCGGACTGAGGCATTGCTATGATCTTGTAAGCGCCTCTCTCTCTTGTATTGTTCTCAGGCTCGCCAAATGCTTTGCTAGGATTTTCACCAAGAATCCCTTTGTGCGCATAATGATTTCTACTATCGGCTGCTAAATTAGATATGTAGATGTCATACATGATACTACTCGTACCTCCGTTCCTAAATATAAGTCTTTCTAGAGATTCCACTATAGGCTACATACGGAGCAAAATGAGTGAATTTACACTCGAAAATGCATCTATATACATCTGTATGTGGTCCATACTGGAATCTCTGCAAAGACATATATTTAGGAACAGGGGAAGTACATTACACAAAATCGTAGGTGGCATGTAGGAATTCCGGTGCACTACATTAGGCTCCCTTAGAGTGCCTGCCAGTCTAGCATACAGAGTCATGGCTAGTTTGTGGTACGCACACAATCGTTAATTGGTGGTTTAAATATGCGCAAGGGATATGCAATGTAGTATCATGTAGAGATGTCTGAAATTAGCCGTGTCAACTTGCAGATAGGGTTACACAATGAAAAGGTACAAGATGTATGTGGCAATTTCATGGAACATCGCAAAAAAAGGAGAGGCAGCGGTGAGCCTATACAGTGTGCTATGGTACGTCACTCCTCCATTGCAATCATCATGACATGTTATTTGTATGCCAGTTCTATTAGCCAAGTTTCTTAGGGACAATTATTACGAGTTATCCTAAGAAAATAAGCACATGTGAATATAAGCTCCATGTAATACGCCAACCAGTTCTTCTCGTTGCGTTTTCAGCTTATGATCAGTCGAAAGTCTAGATTGCATTATATATATATTTCATTTTGCTGCCCATATGGAAATTAATTTGACTTGCAAACATCACAAATTGAACCCAGTGCAGTAATTAATATGATAGGAAAACAGACCATCACAATTTGCTCAAATTGCAAATACAAAGATACCATCTACTTGGCACAATCTACTTTGGTCAATGTTTTCCATAGATATCCCATTGCCTAATTTAAATGAAGAATGCATGACCCACATTTAAATGAAGAACAATTATTTATTGAAATTCGGTGGTCCAAGTGGCTGGTTATTATCATATAGCAGCACCACTGAAAAGCATCATATAGCAAAGCAGCTCATAGCAACTCATCATACAACAACAAAGTCTGCAATTCATCATATACCAGCAGCAGCTCATAGCAATTCATCATATAGCAGCAGCAGGAGTAGCTCATAGCAATTCATCATATAGCAGCAGCAGGAGCAGCTCATAGCAATTCATCATATAGCAGCAGCAGGAACAACTTGTAGCAACTCATCATATAGCAGCAGCAGCAGCTCATAGCAATTCATCATATAGCAGCAGCAGCTCATAGAAACTCATCATACAACAGCAGCAGCTCATAGCAATTCATCATATAGCAACAGCAGGAGCAGCTCATAGCAATGCATCATATAGCAGCAGCGGAAGGAGCTCATAGCAATTCATCGTATAGTGGATCAGAATGAAAATTTGGCAAAAATCAGAGGAGATCCTCACCTTGTTGGATGAGCTCATCCTTCAATAGCACCTCAAGGCCATGGCCTGGGAGGAGGGGAGGGGGAACAAGGTGCCTGAGGGAGTTCCGGCCTAGGGGGTGTCCGGATAGCCGAAATATCATCATCGGCCGGACTCCAAGACTATGAAGATACAATATTGAAGACTTCGTCCCGTGTCCGGATGGGACTTTCCTTGGCGTGGAAGGCAAGCTTGGCGATACGGATATGTAGATCTCCTACCATTGTAACCGACTGTGTAACCCTAACCTATCCGGTGTCTATATAAACCGGAGGGTTTTAGTCCATAGGACGAACAAAAATCATACCATAGGCTAGCTTCTAGGGTTTAGCCTCTTTGATCTCGTGGTAGATCCACTCTTGTAACACACATCATCAATATTAATCAAGCAGGACGAGGGTTTCACCTCCATCAAGAGGGCCCGAACCTGGTAAAACATCGTGTCCCTTGTCTCCTGTTACCATCCGCCTAGAAGCACGATTCGGGACCCCTACTCGAGATCCGCCGGTTTTGACACCGGCATTGGTGCTTTCATTGAGAGTTCCTCCGTGGTCGCCACCGATAGGCTCGATGGCTCCTTCGATCATCAACAACGACGCGGTCCAGGGTGAGACTTTTCTCCCGGACAGATCTTCGTGTTCGGCGGCTTTTGCATGCGGGCCAATTCGCTTGGCCATCCGGAGCAGATCGAAGCTACGCCCGCCGTCGAGTCAGATTTGGAAGTTTAAACTATACGGCCGACATCCGCGGAGACTTGATCTTCGACGGATTCAAGCCGCAGCCAAGCGCGCCGCACTGTCGATGGGCATGATCTAGCTCTGCAGCCGAACAGTGCCCTGGAGGCCGCACCAGAATCCGCTCCGACCCTTAATCCGGAGCCGGATTCTCCGATTGAGGATGAGTGGTTGGATACTCGTCGGGGGCTTTAATCTCTACGGCGATCGAGCCGAACTCCATCCCCGTCGCTTTGCGAAGACCTCGACTGTGGTGCCGGACTCCTCTCCGGACTCAACCCTCCGCGCCCTTGCCAATCGAACCGATTGGGCGCCCGTTATGGAGTTCACGGCCGCGGACATCTTTCAGCACTCGCCCTTTGGCGACATCCTGAATTCACTAAAGTCTCTCTCTTTATCCGGAAAGCCCTGGCCGGACCACGGCCAGGAAGGTTGGGATATGGACGACGAAGAAATTCAACACCCACCCACCACCCACTTCGTAGCCACTGTCGATAGCCTACACGACGTGCTCGATTTCGACTCCGAAGACATCGACGGTATGGACGACGATGTAGGAGACAACAATGAACCAGCACCTATAGGATGCTGGACAACCTCACCCCATGATGTATACATGGTGGATACACCTAAAGGAAATGAAGACGAGGAGCAACGGGACGCTACGAAGGATAAATCCCTCGAAAAGAAGTCAAAACGGCAACGTAAACGCCGAACAAAGTCCCGCCTCAACAAAGACCCAGCCATAGAGTCACGAACCGTGGGCAACGAACGAACAAGCTATTGAGCAATCGTCCGAACAAGACAACGTGGATAAACAATCTGTCCCCGACAAAGACAACAGTCCGGACGATCTGACGCCGGACAAACTATTGGAGCAAAACGACCTCCAGAAAAGGCTCGTCGCCACTGCGCGTAGCCTGAAAAAGCAGAAGCGGAAGCTCAAAACAGCGGAAGATGCACTCAGGATCAGATGGAGCAAAGTATTCAAGATCACAGACAAGCACGGGCGACACCGCCGAACAAAGAGCTACCCGAAAAGAAAGCTATCGCCTGGACCGACGAGGAGGCCTTAGAGCCCCACAATTAAAAAGTAAGAAGGCCACCCGGTCGGATGGGCGACCCCACGGCAAAAAGAGAGCGGTGAATGGCGCCAAGACACAAGCCAATATGCGATCCGCATAAGGATTCACATCAAGAGGATGGCCCATTAGGTCCATCTATGGGCCAAGAAAGCAGTGCTCGTCGAAGCAATGCAATACGCCAAAATTCAAGATCACGGCACACCCAATATAGGGGCGCCGCACACCCCTATGTTTCATCGAGGAGGTTTGGATCATGAATTTCAGTGGATTCAAACCCGTAAACATAGAGGCATACGACGGAACAACTAACCCTGGAGTCTGGATTGAGGATTACATCCTCCACATACACATGGCTAGAGGAGACGATCTCCACGCCATAAAATACTTACCCCTTAAACTCAAAGGGCCAACTCGGCATTGGCTTAAAAGCCTCCCCGAAAATACCATTGCAAGCTGGGGAGAGCTCGAGGATGCATTTCGGGCAAATTTTCAGGGGACTTATGTCCGCCCTCCGGATGCAAACGATCTAAGTCACATAACTCAACAGCCCGGAGAGTCAGCCCGGAAATTCTGGAACAGGTTCCTTACTAAAAAGAACCAAATAGTCGACTGTCCGGACGCCGAAGCCTTAGCAGCTTTGAAACACAACGTCCGAGACAAATGGCTCACCAGACACCTCGGCCAAGAAAAGCCAAGAACAATACCCGCATTAACAAGCCTCATGACCCGCTTTTGCGCGGGAGAGGACAGCTGGCTGGCTAGATGCAGCACCAGCGACCCGAGTACATCCGAAATCAATGGGAAATTACGACGTAGAAAAGATCAGCGCCGGAATAAGGAAAATGGCCCAAATAGTACGGTGGTCAACGCCGGATTCAAAAGCTCTCGGCCGAACAACAAAACACTGCCCCTAAAGGATACTTGGTGACAAGCTATCCAACCTAAACAAGATTTTGGATAGACTATGTCAAATACATGGTACCTCCGGGAAGCCTGCAAACCATACCCACAGAGATTGTTGGGTCTTCAAGCAGTTTGGCCGACTTAACGCCGAACACAAGGGGCTCGACACACCAAGTGAAAGGGACGAAACCCAAAAGCACCACAAGCAGAGCCTCGGAAAACAAAAAACTTTCCCACAGGAGATCAAAACAGTAAACTCACTTCACGTGATCAAAAGGAAAAACAAAGCGGCACCCCTAAAAGGCGCGCCGCAGACACCGGGTTGTCAAAACCAATCACCTTCGACCATCAGGACTATTCCGATAATATCCGGAACGCAGGATGGACTGCCTTGATATTGGATCCTATAATCGACGGATTCCAATTTACACATGTCCTCATGGATGGCGGCAGTGACATAAACCTGATATATTAGGACACAATCCGCAGGATGGGGATAAACCCAACCAAAATTCGCCGTAGCAACACCTCCTTTAAAGGAGTACTGCCAGGCCCATACGCCTCGACGGGCTCCATCGCTAGAAGTTGTGTTTGGTTCATCCGACAACTTCCATCGCGAAAGGTTACTCTTGCATGTCGCCCCGTTTAAAAGTAGCCATCAAGCACTATTGGGACGTGAAGCTTTCGCTCGCTTTAACGCAATACCGCATTATGCATCTCTAACACTTAAAATGCCCGGTCCACGTGGCATCATCTCGTTAAAAGGAAGTATTAAGTGTTACTCGAGCACGGAAGAAGGGGAGACTGCATCGACAGCTCCATGACTATCCGGCTCCACTAGGCAAAGAACCTGAAATTGGTCATTCAAACCCCGGACACGGCTAGACGAGTCCGGCGCCTACTAGAGGCATACCCCCATACGAGGGGCTACATGCATGTATAACAAGAGACAATAGAGCTCAATCTTATTCTTCGAACCGTACTCTGGTCATTTAATATTAAGTACATCTTTCGCACGATCCTTTTTCTTTCAAACTAAGTTCCTCTCTTTTACAGATGAACAACGTGCTACACCCGGCCCGTGATACGGCATAACGCGGAGACACGGGCGCAGTATGCAGAGGGACCCGTTGCAAGGATTCTTTTCAGATTAAGACCCTGCGTAAACCTTTTTTTCACTGTCTCTTGTTGATATGCATCCCCCCGGTTCCTTAATATAACCGAGGAGGAGGCTGGTGCTTTGGCATTGGCCGCACCAGGCGTGTACCTAGACACCAGGGGCTTAGGGCATTATTCTGCCCATTTTCATAAAGACCGAATACCTTAGGGAGTATTCGGCGTCTCGAGTTAGGCCTTATATGCATCAGCTCCGAATCATGTCTCTGGTCAAATGTTGGGTTGCCCGGCTCCTGTGTTTTGCTGCCTTACGTTCCTGCTTTCACGGCTAACGCGGCACCGGAGAACTTCATCGCGATTGTGCCCGGTTCGCCGGGCGAGCACCTCGAGAGAAAGCCGAAAACTGACTGTCATGATATAGCGAGAGACTGGTCAACCACTCGATGACTCACAGGAATGTTTAGAATTCCTCCGCATTAATGAAGGACCGGTTTTCGGTCAGGCACATACGCACCCCGAATTCGGGAGAGCACGGTGCCCCCAGGGGCTATATAGTAGCCCCACCCTCGTACTCCTATGGCTAAGTGAAAGTGATAAAGCATTATAGTCCGGTTGCCTGGTTTGCTACGCTATCACCTCCTTAACAGGACCAAGACATTGGATTAAGTGTGAAAAGCGCTTTTTTTTGCAAACACCCCGCACTATGTGCGTGGGGGCTAAACCAAGGACTGCCATCTTTCGTGTTATATACACATATACATAAACGGCCGTGACAGGGAGTAGTTTACTACTTGAACGCACAAGTATAAAAAGCACTTATATTACATTGAAACATTGCTTTACATAAAGCATACATGTCATTTAAACATAATATCCTTCGAGCACGTGCATCTCTATAAAACGAAGCGCCCGGGCAGACTTCTTCAAAGTAGTGCTCGGCAGATACTCGGCCTCCGTCTCAATCTCGGGATGCAACATCGGTGGCCTTCATCTCTGCCCAAGATGTCTTGACACGGGCAAGAGCCATCCGCTCCCTCAATACACGCCGATCGCTTCATTGGGTCGATACGCTGCACCGCACTAAGAAACCGCTGCACTAAACCAAAATAGCTCTTCGGTGGGTCCGTCCGCCACAAGTGAGTCAAGACATGCTTCATGGCAAATCCGGACAATCGATTCAGCTCGGCCCATTCGCCAACCGATCGGTCAGCGGCAGAGGACGCCTCCGGACTATGGAATTGCGACCAATATAGCTCTTCCCTTCAGGCCCTTCGGCCCCGGAAGTGTTCAACTGGCCCATGGCGCTTCGCCGCCAAGTCCAGATAAGCATCCTCACGAACTCCATAATTTATCCAACTGAGCATACTTTGGATTTGTATATTTCCTCCGCAGCAGTAAACGGTTTTCCGGCCGCAATTGCCCGGCCGACTCAGCTCCTCCTTGGCAGCTCTCAAAGCCGATTGGGCATTCTTGGATTCGCGGCGGCCTTCTTTAAACCCTCTTGTTCCGCTTTGACGTTCCTTTTCAAGAATCAAGGCAGCGATCGGTAGAGATTCCTTAACTTTTGGCCATATCGGCCATCTCTTCTTTGCTTCGGCGGTGAGCAGCCCGTTCGACTTCTAGCTCTTGGTCGCTTTACTGACGGCGTTAAGCATTAATTCTGGCTTGCTCTTTCGCTCTTGCGATTTCTGCCCGCAGCTCCTCCACGGCAGCGGCACCATCTGCATTAAGCATACAAACAATAAGACATGGGCGTCAAGCTCCCTTACAAGGTGTCCGCATAGAGGTCGCATACCTTGTGACTCGTCAAACCGTTTATTGACCAGCGCGATGTCCGCATCCGCCTCGTCAAGTCGCCGCTTTAAGTTCGGCATATTCAGCAGTCCGGCTGGCCTCCGGAAGCCCCGCCACCTGTTTAGGAGCGGCGACATGTTAAAACTAAGAATTTGATCCTCGGCACGTCGTCAATTTTGACAACATACCGAGTCTCAGGGGCTACTATCTATACAGGGTGCATTTTATATGCATAACTGTCAGAAGGTACATCATTTTTGCCCACCTCAAACCCCGTCAGTAAGCTTCTGAAGGCTTCATGCAATCCGCTCTCCGTGGATGCAATTCTTTTAATCACCGTACCCATTAGAGCACGGTGATCCTCTGAAATAACCCGCTTCGCCCGGCAGATCCTTCGCTCCTCCGATCAAGACGCCACCTGGCGCCGGACCTTTCGGCCCGCCGGACTTGGGGAACCCTCCGCGACGACACCTCCGGGTCATCCGCTTCACATAAGGGTGCTGCGACAGATGGAGGCGTTGGCTCTCCATCATCTCCGGAAGAAGATCCTCAAGACGAAGCTCACGAGAAGGGCCGAGGTCCGAACTACAAGGTACAATTTCGGTTATCTTCATAAATAAATACAGGGGATGTTCTTTATTTACAAGACCCCTTCTTTTTACTTACGGCTCACTTTGGAGGGCTGATCCCTTGGGGAAATAATGCGGCTGGGTTACTTCCAGCGCGGACTCTGCCAAGATTCCTTCCCCTCTTCGAGGCCTTGACCTCCGGATCTTCCGAAGCGGTCCTCTTCTCTCCTCGTAAGGTGGGACTCTTAATCCCTCCTTCCTTGATATCCTCCTTCGCAGAGGCAGTTGCTTCCCCGCTCCCCCCTTCGCCTTCTTCAAAAGACGCGACCTTCAACATCTTGGTCAACATGGGATCCGGCGTGGTCTCTGGGAGGGGAGCCGGACACCTTATTAACTTTGCCTTGGCTATCCACTCCTGTTCAAGAAACGGCTCCTTTGAATGAACAGCTTGTCCGGTTACAGGACTACTTACTTGAGTATCTAGGCGATTGCAGCTTGGTCCTGCGTCCTCGGTCAAGTCCGGACACTTCTCTTGTGATCCGAAGAACAGTTTATACATCTCCACGGGCTTCGTGCCCATAAAATTTTGGAGAGCTCGTGGTCCCTCCGGATTGAATTCCCACAGGCGGAGGGGGCGACGCAGGTGGCTGAAGGCGCCGGATCACCATAACCTCGCGCCATCGCAACCAGATTGATCCCTCTTTCACGGAGATCTCGACACGGCCTTGCAGCAGGGGAACGCCCCTTGGACGGCCCCAGCCGAGCCCCTTGTTGACCCATGATGCGGCCCGGCTGTGGTGGACTGGCGGAAGGCGGGGCGCCGCCCATTTGGTGCCCCCAGGAGCGGTGATATAAAACCACTCCTGCCGCCACAAACTAAGCTCCTCTTGAAAAGAGCCCTCGCCACGGAGCATAAGCACATTTGCTTATAACCGCCCCTCCGCATTCTCGCTTTGTTGTCCCTCAATCATCTTTGGCTCCACCTTGAAGGTCTTGAGCCACAATCCAAAGTGGGGGTAATATGGAGGAAGGCCTCACATACGACAATGAATGACGAGATATGGAGGATGGACTCGGATTCAAGTCATGGAAATCAAGCCCATAATAAAACATGAGCCCCCGCACAAAGGGGTCCGTCGGGAAGCCTAAACCCCGAAGGAAGTGGGACACGAACACCACGTTCTTGTCGGGCTCAGGAGTGGGAATGACCTGCCCTGGAGCAGGCAGCCTATGCAAGATCTCGCCGCTCAGATACCTGGCGTCTCGCAGCTTTAGCACATCTTCTTCTGTGATGGAGGAAGACATCCATCGGCCGTGCTGGTCGGAGCCGGACATCGTCGAAAGTCCGAAGTGCCTGAATCTGAAGCTTTGGTTGTTGGAACTTGAGGCGCGAGGCGAACTCGATGGAGGGTGTAAAGAAGAAGAGGGCCTTGGTCTCATATTAAAGAGCTTGAATACCAAGAGCCCACCCCGTGGTCGATTAGGACTCGCCTTCGATAGAGAAGGCAGGCCAACGGGCATGGTCGGATTACCCACGTCCGTATTGATGAGAATCCCGGAATAAGGGGGCATGATCTACGCTTTGATAAGACGTGCCAAGGAAACTGCCTCGCTAAACACGCTGAGGTGGAACAATAAAAAACGATTCATATAAAGGCCTGGCTGGTGTGATGTCACGCCCTGAATACGTCAGCAGATATGTGCAAAAATTATTCTCTCTACGGTGTTATGTGGAACTTGTTTTGCAGAGCCGGACATTATCCTTGTGTTCAAAACCTTCTATGAAGTATACGGAGGAGGAACCCGCCTCGCAATGCCGAAGACAATCAACGCGCCGGACTCATTGTCATTGAAGCCTGGTTCAGGGGCTACTAAGGGAGTTCCGGACTATGGGGTGTCCGGATAGCCGAACTATCATCATCGGCCGGACTCCAAGACTATGAAGATACAAGATTGAAGACTTCGTCCCGTGTCCGGATGGGACTTTCCTTGGCGTGGAAGGCAAGCTTGGTGATACGGATATGTAGATCTCCTACCATTGTAACCGACTCTGTCTAACCCTAACCTATCTGGTGTCTATATAAACCGGAGGGTTTTAGTCCATAGGACGAACAATAATCATACCATAGGCTAGCTTCTAGGGTTTAGCCTCTTTGATCTCGTGGTAGATCCACTCTTGAAACACACATCATCAATATTAATCAAGCAGGACGTAGGGTTTTACCTCCATCAAGAGGGCCTGAACCTGGGTAAAACATCGTGTCCCTTGTCTCCTGTTACCATCCGCCTAGACGCACGATTCGGGACCCCTACCCGAGATCCCCGGTTTTGACACCCCATAAAGGTTTTCTCGCCGCATGTGGCATCAGCCAGTAGTTGTGCAGCGCGCCACGGAGTAGTGCGTTGACGAACCACAGTGGAGCAAATTACTGGAGACCATGAGAATGAGGGGCGGCGCCAGAGGGAGGAGCAGCCAGGAGATTTGCCCCTACCCGGGCTATGTAGCCTAGCTGGACATAGCATCGCCGAGGACCGATCCAGATGGGACCGATGGCGACGGCTCACTGGAGGAACCCTAGTGCTGCAGTGGGGATCGAGGTAGAGAGAAAGGGAGAGGAGATGCAAGCGGGCAGGCAATGAATGCTTGCGTGTTTGTTTTTACTTGAGGGTCGAGGTGTGACATCAAGGCGTCGTGATTGCATTTTGAGTGTAATATAGGCGCATAACATGAGTCATTTCACTATTCCCTTCCCTTCAATTTTTAGTGAGGTTCTACCCAAACACCCCCTCCAAAGCGAAATTAGTTAAGCCCAAGCCCATAACTCAAAAATGACTTCTTTACATCTTTTATGGCTTATTTTGACAATACGCCCTGAAAAGGCGGAATCGAACTGGCCCTTAACCTGCAATTCAATTGTGCGTGCTATGATGAATCACTCCTGCCTGCTATCTGTACATTTAGGCATCATCATACACGGCATAACCTAATACATGTGCATTCCATTGTAGAATCTAGAATATGCAATGTTTATGTTAGTTCATATGTTGCACATGATGTTTAAATGCCCCTTAAATCTGGGTCACCAAGTGATGGTGTTTAAGCCTCCTTCTTTGCTTCTTTTCTTGATATGTAAGATTTGCTCACACATCTGTTCAATTGCTTGTTTGCATCAGCCAGCCATACTAGGACTGTTTGCTTTGATTACTTGTTGTTCTTGACCTAACACTTTAACAGAGCTTGTCAATGATTTAAACACTAAGGGCTGTTGTAGTGGGGCCTTGTCTAACTCATAGGTGACATAAAGGTTTGGTTGTACACTACAGTAGGCTCTCCAAGAGTACCTGGAGATCCAGTTTGAAGGTATGCCTAGTTTTTACATAGTGCGTATATAGTAAATTCTCATTTCATTGTGTGCAAGTGCAAGAGATGCGGCATGTTTCATTATGTGGTGTTGTTTTGTTATAATCTCATCCTTTTGTGTTCACAGACTGGAAAGTATGCATATTTATCTTCCAAGGAGACGAGTCACTAGTTTGTGTCACCCTGCAAAGGGGGTGCAATGAAGATAAGATTGAGGATTTCCAAGTACAAGATGTTAGGAAGGAGCCTTGCAAGAGAAGTAGGAGCTGC
This sequence comes from Aegilops bicornis, assembly GCA_021605145.1. Taxonomy (NCBI): domain Eukaryota; kingdom Viridiplantae; phylum Streptophyta; class Magnoliopsida; order Poales; family Poaceae; genus Aegilops; species Aegilops bicornis. Next base: position 394,227,768 of record CM038673.1, on the reverse strand, counting down.
TACCGAGCCTCTTCAACCTGCTAAGGTAAGTCACTGTATGCAACTCAACAGTTCAATTCCTTGTTTGTTTCTGCATAGTTAATTTTCTTTTCAATTGCTTTATTTGTCCTCACTTAATGAGATGCCCAAATAATTATGCACGATGTCCGGTACTTGTATCACTATTAGTTGACATAATTAAAGGCCTTACCATTTATTTACTCGTCAAGTGTGCTCAAGCTTTGAAGTCTATTAACCAACTATTATTGCATGAGGCTCACAATCTAGTTTATACTACGCTAATGATTGCATAGTTTTTCCTGCTGTAGTATGTTTGTATGAAACCCTCTGTTGTTCATTATGCTCCCTAAGACAATTGAGGTACAGAATGGCCAACTGCTTGCTTATTTATACGCAACGTGCTGTCTAAATTTGTAACTTGTCTGTGTTTTCGATTGGGCCCCAACATCATGCTCCTCTGGTGAGCTAAGAGGGATTTCTATATGCAGGCTCCACAGACTATCTTTTTTATAATTTTTAAAATATCACCTGCTTATGCTTCATGACGTGTAACATTTTTTTGTGAAAGTGACGTGTAACATTATTGTTAGTCCTGTTTTGCCATGTAGTACAAAATAGTGTCTTGTTTACTTCACTGTTGTAACTACATTTTTGCCCTAGTCATGTGTACTTACAGAAACATTTCAGGATGAAGTGACATCAACACTAAAATATATGAAGCAAAGGCGGCATGGCCGTTACCGAATGATTATGGATTGAATTGGAATGTCGATGTTCTCGAGCATCAACTAGAGGTGGCAAGACAACGTGTACATGATTGTCAACGTATAATCAAAAAGTTGAGACTGGACATGCAGGTATTAGATGCAGGAGTCAAAAAATGAAACAAGACACCGAGGTAACCATGAAGGAATTGGAGATTTTGCGGACTGAAATTTGTGCTATCTGAATCTGGCCAATCCTATTTTCTGAAGAGATTATAGTTCAAATGGAGTTAAGTTGATGCGCGTCCATGATGTATGAGTCGTATTTGCCCAGTGTATGTAATTTGTTGTTTGTGTATGCTTTATTATCACCTATGTCGTACCATAATGCCCAGTGGGTATAATCGGCTGTAATTTCTTTATTGTATAGTGTAGGATTATTCTACCTTTCTATGCCTTGATCTCTTTGTTGTATAGTGTATGCTTTTTAGTAGGATAATTCTTTGAATATGCTATATCGTTCAAAAGGGGCCAACTCACCCGACCATGGGCCTTCTACGTCTCGTAGGATCCATGGGCCTTCTACGTCTCGTAGGATCCATGGGCCTTCTATGTCTCGCATGATCCATGGGCCTTCTACGTCTAGCAGGATCCATGGGCCTTCTTCGTCTCGCAGTGTCCATGGGCCTTCTACGTCTCGCAGGATCCATGGGCCTTCTATGTCACGTAGGATCCATGGGCCGCCGACTCATTTATGGGTCTTGTACTGGCCTTTAATGGGCCGTAGACGGGCCTATAATGGAAATCGTATGTTTTATGGGCTGACCATAACGGGCTGTTAATAGGCCGTATTTGGTGATGCTATGAAGATGGCCCAACAGACTAACAGATCACAAACGGGCCGACTGTAATGACGGGCTGAATTTGGCCCACAAGCAGAAAATGACAGTAACGGGCTGTAAGTAACCGAATGCTGCAAATGAGCCCAAGAATAAATGGGCCCTCAGAAGGCCGAAAGTTAACTTGGGCTGGAAACGGCCCAACGGAATAACCGCCCATTAATGGGTATAAAGTGTTACACTGTTCATTACGGGCCAGTTTCACCGCGGGCCGTTAATGGGTGTAAAGTAATACACTATTCATTACGAGCCGATTTGACGCGGGCCGCTAATGGGCCAAGAGTTACAAAGGGCCTCATATGGGCGAAAGACGTCATGGGCCGTAAGTGAAAACGGGCTGGAATCATATTGGATGGCCGGATGACGCTCTTGGGACTAATTCGCATAGGGCGAACGGGCCTTGGGTTAGCGAACGTAAATGGGCTATATGCTAACAGGCCGTTAACAAAGCTTTCCATGGGCGGCCCGCTGGCTTTGACCAAGTCAAACGGACGGCCTTTTCACAGAATGGGCCACTATTGGGCCGTGCCACGGTCGACGTATCATAGGCGTATACATCCGGTGAGTGGATGACATCATCCCAATGATGAGCCGACACGTGTTTCCTCCAGCCAATGATGATTTTACACGTGGAAAATCCCCATTGGTCGGGGCTGTTAGCGGGTTATCGGACCAAAACCCGACCCGATAGCTTAACGGCGTTCCGTTACGGTGGATGCCACGTGTCGGTCACCCTTGATGAAAGCACTTCTGTGACGCGCGATTTATCATCATGGAAGTGGACACTTCCGTGATGATAATTTTGGTAATGTCATGGAACACTTCTCTGACGACGGTATGACTATCTTGATTCTGTCATAAATTTGTCATGGATGTACATGCATGACAAAAAACACGACCTACTGTGACAAACACGTATCATCACGGAAGTGTATTTTTTTTTGTAGTGATCAGGGAAGCTATCATCAATAGGTAGTGGGTCATCAAGAACATTCGCTAACCAAGATAAGTTGTCTACAACGGGGTTCTCAGCTCCCTTTCTATCAATAATATGCAAATCAAATTCTTGTAGTAGGAGAACACATCTAATAAGTCTAGGATTAGCATCTTTATTTTCCATAAGATATTTAATAGCAGCATGATCTGTGTGAACAGTTACTTTAGAATCAACAATGTAAGGTCTGAACTTATCACAAGCAAATACAACTGCTAAAAATTCTTTTTCAGTAGTAGCATAATTTCTCTGAGCACTGTCTAGAGTTCTACTAGCATATTGGATAACCTTTAATTTCTTATCAACTCTTTGTCCTAGAACAACACCTATAGCATAATCACTAGCATCACACATAATTTCAAAGGGTAAACTCCAACCAGGTGGCTGAACAATAGGTGCAGAAATCAAAGCTTTCTTAAGTATTTCAAATGCTTCTACACAATCATCATCAAAGACAAAAGGAACATCTTTTTGTAAGAGATTATTCAGCGGCCTAGAAATTTTTTAGAAGTCTTTAATGAACCTCCTATAAAAACCGCCATGACCGAGGAAACTTCTTATACCTTTGATGTCCTTGGGACACGCATCTTTTCAATAGCATCAACCTTAGCTTAATCAACTTCAATACCTCTTTCAGAAATTTTATGCCCCAAAACAATACCTTCATTCACCATAAAGTGACACTTCTCCCAATTAAATACAAGATTAGTTTCTTCACATCTCTGCAAAACTCGATCAAGGTTGCTCAAGCAATCATCAAAAGAAGTTCCATATATGGAAAAATCATCCATGAAAACCTCAACAATCTTTTCACAGAAGTCAGAGGATATAGCCATCATGCATCTTTGAAAGGTAGCAGGTGCATTGCATAAACCAAAAGGCATACGTCTATAAGCAAAGGTACCGAAAGGGCAAGTAAAAGTGGTCTTTTCTTGATCCTCTTTTGACACAGGTATTTGAGAGAAACTAGAATAACCATCTAGAAAGCAAACATGTGTATGTTTGGATAATCTTTCTAGCATTTGATCAATAGAAGGTAAAGGGTAATGATCCTTTTTAGTAGCTTTATTTAATTTGTGGAAATCAATTACCATTCTGTAACCTGTAACAATTCTTTGTGGGATCAATTCATCTTTATCATTAGGGACAACAGTAATACATCCCTTCTTAGGGACATAATGGATAGGACTTACCCACTGACTATTAGCAACAGGATAAATTATACCTGCCTCTAGAAGCTTTAGTATTTCTTTTTTTACCACTTCTTTCATCTTAGGATTTAACCGTCGTTGGTGATCAACAACCGGTTTAGTGTCTTTCTCCAATTTTATTTTGTGTTGGCATAGAGTGGGACTAATGCCCTTAAGATCATCCAGAGTATATCCAATAGCAGCACGATGCTTCTTCAGAGTTTTCAATAACTTCTCTTCTTCTTGCTCTCAAAAGGTTAACACTAATAATAACAGGATATATCTTCTTTTCATCAAGATAAGCATATTTAAGAGTATCAGGTAATGGTTTAAGCTCAAACACGGGATCACCCTTGGGTGGAGGAGGACCCCCTAGGATTTCAACAGGCAAGTTGTGTTTCAAAATAGGTCCCTTTTTAAAGAATACTTCATATATTTCCCTTCTTTCATTCATAAACATATCATTTTCATGGTCTAGCAAATATTGTTCTAAAGGATCATCAGGAGGCGCGGCAATAGAAGCAAGACCAATAATTTCATCTTTACTAGGCAATTCTTTATCATGGGGTTGTCTATGAAATTTGTCAAAATTAAATTCATGAGACATATCCCCTAAACCAATAGTAACAACATCCTTTTTGCAATCTATCTCAGCATTCACAGTATTCAAGAAGGGTCTACCAAATATAATGGGACAAAAATCATCTTGTGGGGAACCAAGAACAAGAAAATCAGTAGGATATTTAACTTTCCCACACAAGACTTCAACATCTCTAACAATCCCAACTGGTGAAATAGTATCTCTATTGGCAAGCTTAATTGTAACATCAATTTCTTCTATTTCAGCAGGTGCAATATCATGCATAATTTCTTTGTATAAGGAATGAGGTATTGCACTTGCACTAGCACCCATATCACACAAGCCATGATAACAATGATCTCCTATTTTAATAGAAATAACAGGCATGCCTACAACAGGTCTATGTTTACCCTTAGTATCGGGTCTAGCAATTCTAGCAGCTTCATCGCAGAAGCAAATAACATGCCCATAAATATTATCGGCCAAGAGATCTTTAACCATAGCAATACTAGGTTCAACTTTAATTTTCTCAGGGGGTGTAGGTGTTCTAGTATTACTCTTACAAACCACAGTTGAAGCTTTAGCATGATCCTTTATTCTAACAGGGAAAGGTGGTTTCTCAATATAAGCAGTAGGAATAATAGGATCAACATTATAAGTGATAGTCCTTTCTTCAACTTTAATAGGTGCAACTACTTCTACTTCAATGGGAGGATTATATTTAAACCACTTCTCCTTAGGGAGTTCAACATGAGTAGCAAAGGATTCACAGAAAGAAGCTACTATCTTAGAGTTAACCCCATATTTAGTGCTAAATTCACGAAAAACATCGGTGTCCATAAAAGATTTAACACAATCGAACTTAGGTGTTATACCTGACTCCTTACTTTCGTCGAAATCCCAATCTTCGAAGTTGCGTTTAATTCTTTCCAATAAATCCCATTTGAATTCAATAGTCTTCATCATAAAAGAACCAGTACAAGAAGTATCAAGCATGGAGCGATTATTGAGAGAAAGCCGAGCATAAAAAATTTGAATAATAATTTCTCTTGAGAGCTCATGATTGGGGCATGAATATAACATTGACTTAAGCCTCCCCCAAGCTTGAGCGATGCTTTCTCCTTCGCGAGGCCAAAAATTATATATATAATTACGATAACGATGAACAAGATGCATAGGATAAAACTCTGATGAAATTCCAATTTCAATCGGTCGTAGTTCCATGATCCCATATCATCACATAGCCTAAACCATGTCAATGTCTTTCCCTTCAAAGATAAAGGGAAGACCTTCTTCTTGATAACATTGTCGGGCATACCTGCAAGCTTAAATAATCCACAAACTTCCTCCACAAAGATTAGGTGCAAATCGGGATGTAATGTTCCATCACCTGTAAAAGGATTCGCTAGCAGTTTCTCTATCATACCCGAAGGAATTTCAAAGTAAAAAATTTCAGTAGGTTCAGTAGGTTGAGGAGAAACTCTTTGCTCTACTGGTCAGGGTGAAGATACCCCGAACAAGCCCCTCAAAGCATTACTTTCCATAGTAACAAGTGACAGTAAATTTCAGCACACTATATAATTTTTTCCTTACCAATTTCCACTTACCGAAGGCGCTTCACTCCTCGGCAACGGCGCCAGAAAAGGGTCTTCATGACCCACAATTATAGGGGACCTATCGTAGTCCTTTCGATAAGTAAGACTGTCAAACCCAACGAGGAGCAGAAGGAAATGACAAGCGGTTTTCAGTAAGGTATTCTCTGCAAGCACTGAAATTATCGGTTACAGATAGTTTTGTGACAAGGTAATTTGTAACAGGTAGTAAGTAACAAATGTAAACAAGGTGCAAAAAGGTGGCCCAATCCTTTTTGTAGAAAAGGACAAGCCTGGACAAACTCTAATATAAAGGAAAGCGCTCCCGAGGACACATAGGAATTATCGTCAAGCTAGTTTTCATCATGCTCATATGGTTCGCGTTCGTTACTTTGATAATTTGATATGTGGGTGGACTGGTGCTTGAATGCTGCCCTTCCTTGGAAAAGCATCCCACTTATGATTAACCTCTATTGCAAGCATCCACAACTACAAAAGAAGTATTAAGGTAAACCTAACCATAGCATGAAACATATGGATCCAAATCAGCCCCTTACGAAGCAACGCATAAATTAGGGTTTAAGCTTCTGTCACTCTAGCAACCCATCATCTACTTATTACTTCCCAATGCCTTCCTCTAGGCCCAAACAATGGTGAAGTTTCATGTAGTCGACGTTCACATAAAACCACTAGAGGAAAGACAACATACATCTCATCAAAATATTGAACGAATACCAAATTCACATGACAACTTATAGCAAGACTTCTCCCATGTCCACAGGAACAAACGCAACTACTCACAAATCATATTCATGTTCATAATCAGAGGGGTATTAATATGCATAAAGGATCTGAACATATGATCTTCCACCGAATAAACCAACTAGCATCAACTACAAGGAGTAATCAACACTACTAGCAACCCACATGTACCAATCTGAGGTTTTGAGACAAAGATTGGATACAAGAGATGAACTAGGGTTTGAGAGGAGATGGTGATGATGAAGATGTTGATGGAGATTAACCCCCTCCCGATGAGAGGATCGATGGTGATGACGATGGTGATGATTTCCCCCTCCCGGAGGGATGTTTCCCTGACAGAACAGCTCCGTCGTAGCCCTAGATTGGTTCCGCCAAGGTTCCGCCTCGAGACGGCGGCGCTTCGTCAAAAAAGCTTCCTATTTATTTTTTCTAGGATGAAAGACTTCATATAGCAGAAGATGGGCACCGGAGGCCTGCCAGGGGGCCCATGAGATAGGGGGCGCGCCCAGGGGGGTAGGGAGCGCCCCCACCCTCGTGGCCAGGGTGTGGGCCCCCTCTGGTTGATTCTTTCACCATTATTTTTTATTAATTTCAAAAAGTGCTCCCGTGGAGTTTCAGGACTTTTGGAGTTGTGCAGAATAGGTCTCTAATATTTGCTCCTTTTCCAGCCCAGAATTCCAGCTGCCGGCATTCTCCCTCTTCATGTAAACCTTGTATAATAAGAGAGAATAGGCATAAGTATTGTGACATAATGTGTAATAACAGCCCATAACGTAATAAATATCGATATAAAAGCATGATGTAAAATGGACGTATCATCGTGCTGCACGCCCGGCTGAACGCGCCTCCTCGCTTCCATCAAACGCCTCCATTAAACCCGCATGCAAACCGAGAAACCTACTTCGGCCACACGTCAATTCATGAGCGGGGCGGTGTTAAACGCAACACGGGTCGAGATCCTCCCGTCCGCCCTCAGTTTAAACGAGGCCAGACGCCGGCCAAGCTCCTACCGTCCGCCCTCTATTTAAACAAGACCAGACAGACAGTGGGCAAGAATCGCACCCCTCCGCCGCTTCCCCATCTCCTCCTTCACCATTTTCTCCACTCTACCGATGGCTTCTGAGGAGCCGTTCTCCGGCATACTACCCGGCTGAGTGGCCCGCCGAGCCCTCCCGATACGGGCGAGGCTACTCGGTGCTTCACCAACCTCGCTTGGCCCAACAAAGCCAGTTGCCGCCCCAAGCTGGTGCGTGGTTCAGCAACTCACCGTTCCAGTTCAGCTCGATGAGGAGTGGCGAGTTGCTCCACGGTGGCACGGAGGCAAGCACGCCGGTACGGGCATCGTCGCTGCCGCATCGTACCGCGCCACCAGTGTCTGTGGTGGCCGCTGTCGGTGTCAAAACCGACGGATCTCGGGTAGGGGGTCCTGAACTGTGCGTCTAAGGCGGATGGTAACAGGAGGCGGGGGACACGATGTTTACCCAGGTTCGGGCCCTCTCGATGGAGGTAATACCCTACTTCCTGCTTGATTGATCTTGATGATACGAGTATTACAAGAGTTGATCTACCACGAGATCGTAGAGGATAAACCCTAGAAGCTAGCCTATTGTTGTTGTCCTACGGACTAAACCCTCCGGTTTATATAGACACCAGAGGGGGCTAGGGTTACACAGAGTCGGTTACAAGGGAGGAGATCTTCATATCCGTATTGCCAATCTTGCCTTCCACGCCAAGGAGAGTCCCATCCGGACACGGGACGAAGTCTTCAATCTTGTATCTTCATAGTCCAACAGTCCGGCCGAAGGATATAGTCCAGCTGTCCGAGGACCCCTTAATCCAGGACTCCCTTAGTAGCCCCTGAACCAGGCTTCAATGAAGATGAGTCTGGTGTGCAGATTGTCTTCGGCATTGCAAGGAGGGTTTCTCCTCCGAATAGTCCATAGAAGATTTTGAACACAAGGATAGTGTCCGGCTCTGCAAAACAAATTCCACATACCACCGTAGAGAGAATAATTTTTCCACAAGTCTAATCTGCTGACAGCTCTTTCATAGCGTGACGTTCTGCCGTGGTCTGGTCCTGATGAACCGTTTTTCCGAGCCTGCCACTGCATGTGTTGCGAGGTGGTTTTATTGGCACGTCCTGTCGAAGCAGAGATCATGTCCCTCTTTTCACGGGACTCTCATCAATACGGGTTTGGGTAACCCGATCGTGGCTATTGGTATGACTCCTCGATTTTAGGAAAGTTTCGAACGGCCACGCGGAGGACGCTTGATATTCACCCTCTTTATAAAGGGGCCAAGGCATGTCCTTTTCTTCTCGCACTCAATTGAATCATTCCCCCACCTTGAGTTCCAACACCCAAGGCTCAGGTTAGGCGCTTCGGCCCTTCAATCATGTCCGGATCCAACCTTCAAGGTCGGTGGATGCCCTCCTCTGTCACGGAGGAGGACATCCAATCTTGCACAGGCTGCCTTCTCGAGGGCAAGTCATCCCCACTCCCAAACCCAACGAGAGTGTCGTATTTATTTCCCACTTCCTCCGAGGGCTAGGCTTTAGTCTTGATCCCTTTGTCAGAGGGCTTTTGTTCTACTACGGGCTCGATTTCCATGATCTGGCTCTGGATTCCATCCTTCACATCTCATCGTTCATCGTCATGTGTGAAGCCTTCCTCCGCATCACCCCACACTTCGGCTTATGGCTCAAGAACTTCAATGTGAAGCCGAAGATCATTGAGGGGTGACACGCAGAGGCGGAGGCGCCATGATATACAAAGGCGCCGATGCTCCATGGCCAAAGGGTTCCTTCCCGAAGACATCCAAGTTATGGCAGCGGGAGTGGTTTTACATCACAGCTCCCCGGGGTACTAAGTGGGTAGCCGCCCTGCCTTCCGCTACCCCCCCCCCCCGCCACAACTGGCATCATGGATCAACAAGGGGCTGGACTGGGGGCTAGTAAATGATGTGCCAATATTGCAGAGTCGCATCCGAGATCTCCTCGAGAGAGATGTCAGCCTTGTCAAGGTAATGCAAGTCATGCTAATTCGTCGAGTCTTGCCTTGCAAACGTCGTCCTCTCCGTATGTGGGAGTTCAACCCAGAAGGACCAAGAACTATTCAGCACTTCTTCGGCGTGACACTCGAAGAGATGTACAGATTGTTCTCCGGATCACAAATAAAGTGTCTGGACACCTCCGAGGATGCGGGTCTGAACTGCAATCGTCCAGACACCCAAGTAAGTAATTCCGCGGCTGAACACGTGGTCTTTTAATTTACCACGACATCATTCTGAAAAGTCGCTTTTTGACCAGGACTGGATAAAAAAGGCGAAGATGTTCAGGTGTTTGGCTCCCCTTCCCGAGGGCTCACCGGATCCCGTACTAGCCAGGATGCTCGAGCTTGCACCTTACCAGCGCCATCAGGGGAAGATAAAGGGAGGAATAAAGAAGCCGAAAGCGAGCCTCACTCGTTATTCATTCGAACCAGGGGAATTAGTGCCTCCACGAAGGAGGATAACCGGGGAGAAGAATCTCGAATTCCCCCTCCCCAAGGAAGGAAGAGGGCCGCCTCTGAAGAATTGGAAACAATGGTTTTCAAACGAGGGAAGAAACCTTTGTCAGAGGGCCCTACCCCGGAGGGCACCCTTACCGCACAGTACCCACAAGGGGACCAACCCTCTACCGAGCTGTAAGTAAACAAAAGTACTTTATAGTGAATATACCCTGCTGGAGAGTGAACAATAATAGAGACGTATGTCTTGTAGTTCAGATCATAGCCCTTCTCGACAGAGTTCGTCTTCAGGGGATCTTCTTCCAGAGATGATGGAGAGTGAAACGCCTCCCCGTGCCTCCCCGCCTCGTGAAGCGGACGACCCTGAGGTGTCGTCAAGGAGGATTTCTCCTGATCCGCCAAGGCCAGAGGGTAACCCTTCGGCCACCCAAAGCCTGGAGTATTCGGCTCCTAGGGAGAGCAACAAAAAGAGTCCGGAACTATCCGGTGCGCGACCAGACTCACTGCGGAATCTTCTGGAGCAAGCGGCTATCTCAGAAGCACACCGTACGTTAATGGGTACGATAGTTGAGAAGATTTCATCCGCCGAAAGCTGGTTGCATGAACATTTCATAAGCCTGCTGAGAGGCTTTGAGGTACGCAAAGTAATATATATTTTTGATGGTACCGCACATGCTAGGTGTGCCCTATGCAGATAGTAGCCCCTGAGACTCTGGTTGCTGTAGAAAAAGATGGCAAATAGAGGATCAAAGTCCCAGGTAATAACCGTGCTGCTTTCATGTGCAGGCGGCGGAGGGTCCGATGGCTAGCCGGACTGGTGAGTTTGCCGAACTGAGGCGGCAACTTGATGCGGCAGATGCCGACATCGTGCTTGTAAACAAGCGGCTTGACTAGGCACAAGGTATGTATTCTCCAATGATCAACACATGTTAAGAGGAGCGTGATGCTAGTATCTGTAATATGATGTGACTGCAGATGGAGCTGTCGCCGTGGAGATCCTTCGGGCGGAACTTGCCCGAGCCAAGGAACAAGCCAGGAAGAGTGATGTGGCCGCCCTAAAGGCGGTCGAAGAGCTAAGAGCCGAACAGGATGCGCATTGCCAGAGCAAAGAGAAAATAGCCAAGATGGCTGTTGAGCTAAAAGATGTCGCCGACCGTTGTAAGCTTCTTGAAAAGGAAAGCCAAACGAAGATGGCGGACCTCGAGAAGGCCACGGTAGCAGCCAAGGAAGCCCGCTCTAAAATCAGAGCGGCGAAGGAGGAGCTACGTCAAGCTGGAGATATCGCGGCTGGGAACCCCTTTTTGCTGCGGATGAAGTTCGGAGATCCTAAGTATGCCCTTTTGGATCAATTATGGAGTTCTGTGGACGCGTACCTGGATTTGGCAGCAAGTGCCGCTGATGCGACCAAATTTTTCAAAGATCAAAAGGATCACGAAGTGGAAAAGTTGTTCTGGTCGCAGTTCAATGCTCCGGCGCGTCCGCTGCTGTTAAATGAGCAATTGGCCGAGTGGGCCAAGCTCCATAGGTTGTCCGGGCTTGCCATGAGGTCTGTTGTGGATCATCTTTGGCCGGAAGGACCAAAGCCTATTAGTTATTTTGGCTTAGTGCAACAATTCCTTGGTCCTGTGCCGCATATCGACGCTGTGAAGAGGTCGGCATGCATAGAGGGTGCGCGGATGGCTCTTGCCCGTGTCAAGACATACTGGGCAGAGATGGAGGCCACCGCTATTGCATCCCCGAGTTCGGCGGTAGGCCGGGTATCGGCCGAGCACTATTTTGAAGAAGTCTTAGAAGGCGCCGTTTAATAGAGGCTCAGTGCTCGAAGAGTATCATGTTCTAGTGACATGTATCCCAATTGTAAGAACAATGTTATTTGAATTATAAAGGTTGTGTTTATACTTTTGCCTGAAAGTATTATTATGCCTCCTGTGCGGTCGTTTATGTATATATGTATATAACCTGAAAGTTTGCAGTCGTCGGCTTCAGCCCCCACGCATATAATGCGGGGGTGTTCGCGAAAGCGCGTCTCCACACCTGATCCAACATCTTGGTCCATTAAGGAGGTGGTAGTGCGGCGAACGAGGCAACCGGACTATATTGCTTTAACACTTTCACTTAACCATAGGAGTTTGACAGTGGGGCTACTATATAGCCCCTGGTATTTCTGCGGCTCTCCGAGTACGGTGCACGTACGTACATGACCGGAAAAACCGGTTCTTCGTTAATGCGGAGGAATCCCGAAGATTGCGATGAGTCATCGAGTGGTTGACCAATCTCATGCTTTATCATGATAGTCAGTTTTCGGCATTCTCTACTGAGGTGCTCATCCGGATGAACCAGGGCACAATCGCAGTAGTTCTCCTGGTGCCACCTTAGCCGATAGAGCAGAACATAAGGTAGCAAAACGCGGGAGCCGGGCAAACCCTACATTTGACCAAAGACATGATTCGGAGCTGATGCATATAAGGCCAAACTCACGACGCCGAACACTCCCTAAGGTATTCGGTCTTTACAACATATATCGGGCTGAGTAACGCCCTTGATAATGAACCCCAAGAGTCCAGGTACGTGCATTATTCTGACGTGGCGAAATGCCAATAATGTCAGCATCCCCCTCGGTTATACTGAGTATCCGGAGGATGTGAAGCAACAAGAGACAGTAAAAAAGGTTTACACAGGGTCTTAATCTAAAAAGAAACCTTTGAGCGGGGCCCCGCTGCACGTCTGCATACTGTGTCTCCGCGCAGCCGTATCATGGAAGGGTATAGCACGATTATCATCTGTAAAAGAGAAGAACTTAGGTGAAAGTTGTCGTGCGAAAAATTGGTTATTCTTAATAAACCATTAAAATTCAAGATAAGTAAGGTCGAGCCGAACTGTAGTCCTTTGTACATGCGGGGAGCCCCTGGTACTGCCTATGGGGGTATATCCATCAAACCAATCTCAGGTTTATCTAAGCTGTTATAGCTAGAGATGCACCAGACTCGTCTAGCCGTGTCCGCGGTCTTGACGACCGATCGTTTATTCTGGTTGGAGGGGCCGTTTTAGTGTTCGGCTGCTGAAGCCGCCACACATTCCTCCGCGCGTAAGGAACGCTCAACATTTCCGCTAACTGTGATGATGCCACGTGGACCGGGCATCTTAAGCTTAAGAGAAGCGTAATGCGGTACTGCATTAAAACGAGCGAAATCTATTGTTCCGAGTAGTGCTTGAAGCCTCTTCGGAATGGAGCGATGTCGAAGGCTAACTTTTCACTTCGGAAGTTGTCGGGAGAACCGAATACTACCTCTAGTACTAGAGAGCTCGTACAGTGGGCCTCTGGGCCTGGTATTACTCCTTTAAAGGTAGTATTACTGTGGCTGATTCTTGTCGGGTCTATCCCCATTTTGCGGACTGTGTCCTGATATATCATATTAAGACTACTGCCGCCGTCCATGAGGACTTGGGTGAGATGGTATCCGTCGATAATTGGGTCTAGCACCAGAGCGGCCAATCCTCCGTGTCGGATACTTGTCAGGTGATCCCTCGATCAAAAGTGATCGGGCAGGCCGGTCAAGGGTTGAACTTAGGGGTGACAGGCTCTACGGTCAATATGTCTCCGAGTGCATGTTTGCTTCTCCTCTTTGTCCCGTGAATCATGTTCACTGTTTTGACCTCTGGTGGGAATTTTTTCTGTCCCCCAGTGCTTTGCTGGCGAGGCTCATCCTCGTCTTCACTTGGAGTATCCCTCCCCTTCTGTTCGGCGTTTAACTTGTCGGCCTGCTTTAAGACCTAGCATTCTCTATGGGTGTGATTTGCAGGTTTATCGGAGGTGCAATGAATCTGACATAATTTTTCTAGAATCTTGTTTAGGCTGGACGGTCCATCTCTGTTGCCTTTGAAAGGCTTTTTCCGTTGACTGGGTCGAGAGCCCCTAAATCCGGCGTTTACCGCCATGTTGTCGGGGATGTCTTCATTATTTCGACACTTGCTTTTACTGCGTCGTGGTTTTCCATTACCATCCCTGACTTCAGATGTGCCTGGGTCGCTGGTGCTACTACGAGCCAGCCAGCTATCTTCGCCCGCACAAAAGCGGGTCATAAGGCTTGTTAGGGCTGCCATTGTCCTTGGTTTTTCTTGGCCGAGGTGTCTGGCGAGCCATTCGTCTCGGACGCTGTGTTTGAAAGCTGCTAAGGCTTCGGCGTCCGGGCAGTCGACGATTTGGTTCTTCTTAGTGAGGAATCTGTTCCAAAGCTTTCAGGCTGACTCTCCGGGCTGTTGAATTATGGGACTTAAATCGTCTGCATCCGGAGCTCGGACATAGGTCCCTTGAAAGTTGGCCCTAAAAGCATCCTCAAGCTCCTCCCAACTTCCAATTGAATTTTCAGGGAGGCTCTTCAGCCAGTGCCGAGCTGGTCCTTTCAGCTTGAGGGGCAAGTATTTGATGGCGTGGAGATCGTCTCCACGAGCCATATGGATGTGGAGGATGAAGTCCTCAATCCAGACCCCAGGGTCCATCGTTCCGTCGTACGCCTCTATGTTCACGGGTTTGAATCCCTCTGGAAATTCGTGATCCAGTACCTCATCGGTGAAAGATAGGGGGTGCGCGGCACCCCTGTATTTGGATGTGTCGTGGCATTCTGACAGTTGTAGTGTTCGGTTTTGATTATGCGCTGGGGCGTGCTTCCTAGATCCGTAGATGGATCTGGTCACGCCGGCCTTTTGATGCAAGTCCTCACGTGGATCATGTGCTGACTTCTGTGCGGCCTCGTTAGACGCTCTATCGCGGCCACGGGGTGGTCGATCCGATGGGTCGGCCGTTTTATTTTTCGACTGTGTGGGCTCTAAGGCCTCATCATTGAACTCAGGCAACAGCTTGCGCTTTGGATAGCTCTTTGTGTGGCAACTACCACCATACTTTTCTTTAGTGTCTAGCACTTTGTTCCATCTACTGTTGAGCGTATTCTGCGCGGCCTTAAGACTTTGCTTCTGCTTCTTCAGACTCCTCGTGGTGGCAATAAGCCTTCTACAGAGGTTCTCTTGTTCCAAGTGCCTTTCCGGGATGATGTGTGTCTCCTCGTCCGGACTGTTTTCCTCTCCGGAGAGAGGTTGATGGGTTTTATCCTCTGTGTCGCCGTGTTCGGACTGCGGCTCCGTACTATGTTCGTCGCCCGCTGGTTCAACCTGTTCTGTTGCTGGGTCAATATGGTCGTCGATTCCTCTGGAGTCGACTGGGGTGTTATTTTTCCTTGCAATGTTATCGTTGTTCTTGCCGAGGTGGGATTTGGAGCGGCGCCAACGCCGACGCTTTGGTTGCTTCTCGAGGGAGCTATCGTTCGCTGCATCCTTCCGTTCCTCGTCATTGTTTCCTTTGGGTGTATCCACCATATATATATATATATATATATATATATATATATATATATATATATATATCGTGTGATGAATTGGCTGTCCAGTATACGTAGGTGGTTCTATTCCTCTCCTGCATCGTCGTCCATATCATCAATGTCTTCGGAGTCGAAATCGAGCATGTTGGTTAAATCGTCGACTGTGGCTATTAAGTGGGTGGTGGGTGGAGAGCGAATTTCTTCGTCGTCTGCATCCCATTCTAGCCAGACATAGTTCGGCGAAGGGTCTCCCGACAGGGAGAGAGACCTCAACGAGTTTAGCACATCGCCAAAGGGCGAGTGCTGAAAGATATCCGCGGAGGTAAACTCCATGATCGGTTCCCAATCGGATTCGATAGGCACGGACGCAGGCGGCTCGGAGCCCATGGTCGGGGATGAATCCAATGGTTCGGCAACACGGGTCTCGGAGGAGGTGAAGTCAGTATTCGGCTCTATCGCCGCTGAGTGTGCGGCCTCCGTGGTGGGGTCCATCCACCCGTCCTCAGATGTCACAATTTGTTTCGGATTGAGGGTCGGAGTAGTTGCAGGTGTGATCTCCCGAACACTGTCCGACGGCAGAGCTAAATCATGCTCGTTGCAATTGTGCGGCGCACCTGACATGGGCTCGAATCCGTCAAAGATCAAGTCTCCGTGGATGTCGGCAGTATAGTTCAAGTTTCCAAACTCGACACGATGGCTGGGCGAAGCGCCGATCTGCTTCCAGATGGCTGCGAAGTTGGCCGCAGACGAAGCCGCCGAATACGAAGATCTGTCCGGGGAGGAAAACCTCACCCTGGATCGCATCGTTGCCGATAATCGAAGGAGCCATCAAGCCTTATGGTGACGGCACAGTGGAACTCTCAATGAAAGCACCAATGTCGGTGTCAAAACCAGCGGATCTCGAGCAGGGGGTCCAGAACTGTGCGTCTAAGGCGGATGGTAACAGGAGGCGGGGGACACGATGTTTACCCAGGTTCGGGCCCTCTTGATGGAGGTAAATGTAATACCCTACTTCCTGCTTGATTGATCTTGATGATACGAGTATTACAAGAGTTGATCTACCACGAGATCGTAGAGGCTAAACCCTAGAAGCTAGCCTATGGTATGATTGTTGTTGTCCTACGGACTAAACCCTTCGGTTTATATAGACACCGGAGGGGGCTAGGGTTACACAGAGTCGGTTACAAGGGAGGAGATCTTCATATCCGTATTGCCAAGCTTGCCTTCCACGCCAAGGAGAGTCCCATCCGGACACGGGACGAAGTCTTCAAACTTGTATCTTCATAGTCCAACAGTCCGGCCGAAGGATATAGTCCGGCTGTCCGAGGACCCCTTAATCCAGGACTCCCTCAGTCGCGCCTCCCGTGTCTGTGGGTGCGCCTCCCGTGCCTGCGGCAGTGCATTGCAGGCAGAGATAGAAGCCGGGTGCATGGAGAGCGATGAGTCGGTGGCCAGCTTCTCCGTGTCCGCTGCCATCATCGAGGAGAAATATAACACGGGAGGCCGCCGCCACTTGGGTCCCATGAACGCCACCGCCGACGCGATGACTGCGCATTCAGGTGGTTTCTTTGCTGCTTCGTCTCTTCCAAGGACCTTCGTCGACCCCGCAAGTGTCTGCCGGACATGAGGAAGACAAAGGGATCCGCGGGCGGCCATTTAGATTAGGTACTCCCTCTCCGCAAGCGGAAATATTTGTTCTAAGAATGGATAAATTGGATGTATCTATAATTAAAATAAGTCTAGATACATCCATTTCTAGGACAAGTATTTCCGTACGGAGGGAGTATTAATTATACCAAGAGAGCCAGATTAGCACGGCTTAGTTCATGTAAATGTAATGAAATCCATCATGTTTATACGAAGATCCGGCTTTTTTATACGAAATCCTTCATGCTTATATGAAATCAGTCTGTGTTTGCTAGAATTTCATCTGGTTGGTTAGAGTTGTGAAAATGTATGCCGCTGGTGTTTGATGTCGTCCTCCGCGGAAGGAAGCGGGAGGAAATTTGCCAGCTGCCGCTGGAGATGCTCTTATGCTGGAAATAATAGAGTCACTTCCAATCCATTTGAGTTAATTGCGTGTATGGTTCTTCCTCTATAAAAAGTTAATTGCATGTACAGTGTACACGTGACTTGCAAGGTGGCTACAGCTTCGTACATAAAGTTAAAAAGAAACAAGTCCATCCTTAATCTTGTATTCTAAGTACTCCGTGGGTTCCACTGTCAGTACAGTAGCGAAAGAAGTATATATTAAGTAATATATAATATAAAAATCTAAAGTTAAAGACAGAATTCGAACTCAGGTCATCGCGTTGCGAGCATCCGGCGCTAACCAGTCCAACACATTTTCGTTGTGGACCATGTTGGAGATATATCTCCATGTCTACTCTTATACTCCATCCGTTCCTAAATATTTGTCTTTTTCAGATTTCAAATGGACTACCACATATGGATGTGTATGTAGACATATTTTAGAGTGTAGATTCACTCATTTTGCTCCGTATGTAGTCACTTGTTGAAATCTCAAAAAAGACAAATATTTAGGAACGGAGGGAGTAGAAAACAGAGTTGGTGATGATGGTGTGCGTGCCATCCTGCAATATAGGCCGTCAGATTTATATCTAACGGATAGGAAACTATGGCAATTTTGCAAAAAGATGCCAGATACGTCTCCAACGTATCTATAATTTTTGATTGCTCCATGCTATATTATCTACTGTTTTGGACATTGTTGTGATTTATTATCCACTTTTATACTATTTTTGGGACTAACCTATTAACCGAAGGCCCAGCCCAGAATTGCTGTTTTTTTGCCTATTTCAGAGTTTCGCAGAAAAGGAATATCAAACGGAGTCCAAACGGAATGAAACCTTCGGGAACGTGATTTTTAGGAAGATTATGATCTGGGAGACTTGGACCCTACGTCAAGAAACAAAAGAGGAAGCCACGAGGTAGGGGGCGCGCCCTCCACCCTTGTGGGCCCCCTGTTGCTCCACCGACGTACTCCTTCCTCCTATATATACCTATGTACCCCCAAACGATCAGATACGGAGCCAAAAACCTAATTCCACCATCACAACCTTCTGTACCCACGAGATCCCATCTTTAGGCATGTTCCGGAGCTCCGCCGGAGGGGGCATCCATCACGGAGGGCTTCTACATCAACACCATAGCCTCTCCGATGAAGTGTGAGTAGTCTACCTCAGACCTTCGGGTCCATAGTTAGTAGCTAGATGGCTTCTTCTCTCTTTTTGGATCTCAATACAATGTTCTCCCCCTCTCGTGGAGATCTATTCGATGTAATCTTCTTTTTGCGGTGTGTTTGTTGAGACCGATGAATTGTGGGTTTATGATCAAGATTATCTATGAACAATATTTGAATCTTCTCTGAATTATTTTATGTATGATTGGTTATCTTTGCAAGTCTCTTGAATTATCAGTTTGGTTTGGCCTATTAGATTGATCTTTCTTGCAATGGGAGAAGTGCTTAGCTTTGGGTTCAATCTTGCGGTGTCCTTTCCCAAAGGATGAGGGGCAGCAAGGCACGTATTATATTGTTGCCATCGAGGATAACAAGATGGGGTTTTTATCATATTGCATGAATTTATCCCTCTACATCATGTCATCTTGCTTAAGGCGTTACTCTGTTTTCATGAACTTAATACTCTAGATGCATGATGGATAGCGGTCGATGAGTGGAGTAATAGTAGTAGACGCAGGCAGGAGTCGGTCTACTTGTCTCGGACGTGATGCCTATATACATGATCATACCTAGATATTCTCATAGCTATGCTCAATTCTATCAATTGCTCAACGGTAATTTGTTCACCCACCGTAAAATACTTATGCTCTTGAGAGAAGCCACTAGTGAAACCTATGGCCCCCGGGTCTATCTTCATCATATTAATCTTCCAACACTTCGTTATTTCCTTTGCTTTTATTTTACTTTGCATCTTGATCACAAAAGTACCAAAAATATTATCCTATCATATCTATCAGATCTCACTCTCGTAAGTGACCGCGAAGGGATTGACAACCCCTTATCGCATTGGTTGCGAGGAGTTATTTGTTTTGTGTAGGTACGAGGGAGTCGCGCGTAGCCTCCTACTGGATTGATACCTTGGTTCTCAAAAACTGAGGGAAATAGTTACGCTACTTTGCTGCATCACCCTTTCCTCTTCAAGGAAATCCAACGCAGTGCTCAAGAGGTAGCAATACCCACACCCCTCTCCACATTTACAAAGAAGGCCTTCCCTCGTTCATCCTTTTCTCTCACAAGATAAACTACTCATACAAATGCATCTTGATGTTAAATGCGGCCTTGCGGGCATCTAGCTAGTTTCTTTTAAAATAGTTACTGCGATAATTGGGTTGAAGTGATATATTTTATGTCCGCCCCAAATGATTTCAGATTCACTAGTAGTAACAAAGAAAAGGTTGCCTTGTTAATTAACAGAAAATAGGGTGAAAACTATCACATGAGGATAGTAAAAATAAGGCACACTGGGTTCAGCGTCATCGTCACTACAGCTGTGCGCGTGTGAGAAGTCTACATATCGAGGGGGCTACGGAGAGAAAGACGTATCGAGTGTGTCTGGGCGAGGCACAGAGACACAATGTTTGAGAGAGAAACCAATTGACAGATTAAGATCAGATCGAGTTGTCACCCTTCTGCTGTCATTGTTGGGGTGGGGGGTGGGGAGGGGGGGAGGGAGAGAAAGACGTATCGAGAGTTTGTGTGGTAGGCACAGAGGCAGAACTAGCGAGTGTGTGTATATGTGTGTATTTGAGAGAGAAGCACTAGATAGATTACTATCAAGATCGAGGTGCCACCCTACTCCTTCGGTGTCGGGTAGTGTGTATGTGTGTGTGTGTGTGTGTGTTTGAGAGAGAAGGCAGTAGATAGATTAGTATCAAGATCGAGGTGTCACCCTACTTCTTCGGTGTCGGGAAGTGTGTGTGTGTGGGTGTGGGGGGCAGTGACACTTAGATATCTCTACTCTTATAAAAAAACAGAGTTGGTGATGATGGTGTGCCTGCCATCCTGCAATATAGGCCGTCCGATTTATATCCGATGGATAGGAAGGAAATTATGGCAATTTTGCAAAAAGATACCCACACCCCTCTCCACATTTGCAAATAAGGCCTTCTCTCGTACATCCTTTTCTCCCACAAGATAAAATACTCATACAAATGCATCTTGATGTTCCGTGCAATGCATGGGCATCTTGCTAGTAGGGAGAAGGAGTTTGTGTGATACATATCTATATTAAGGGATAGGTAGATAGCATGTGTGCGAGGCGTACTTAAAGCATCACGGAGATAAAAAACGGTGTGCATGCAAGTGCCAGAAAAATGAAGGAAGAAACAATGTCTATGCGCGCACGCGCGCGTGTTTGTGTGTGTGAGAGAGAGTGAAATCTCAAAACAAAAGGTGCTCTGCTAGAATCCCATTGTATGTATTCATATGGTTCCGGAACTCGAGTTATCGTTAGGCATATGTGTGAGAGACATAATTATACTCTGAGACACTAGTGGCTGTGGGTGGCCGGAATTAAAGGGGTGGGCGTGTTCGACAGAGAGAGCGTGTGTGTTTCTGTGTGAGAGATTTGTAAGACGGGGTAGAAAGATGAATTCTAACCTAGACAGAGGGACAAAAATACATGAAGTGCGTGTGTGTGATTCCGGTGCCCACGAGGAAATGAGATATGTATGCGCATGAGAGAGATTGCACAATTCATTCACATATCACTATCTAGCGATCGTGGACGTGCATCGCTTGAACATAAATCAATATCTACTTCGTATCGTGGCCAAAGGTACAATATCGATTCAATGCTATAAATATTGGACACTCACATATCACATTTTTTTCTAAATAAACCTTTTCAATTGTGCATGCCAAAGTTACAGTGATGTTTCTTCAAACAACCAATGTAGCTATCATGTACATGCACTATTGTTAGTCTTGCATTCAAATTCATTAGTCTTGGATGATTTAAGGTTCTATTATGAAGTAAGATATGTATTATTCATATATGAATTCAAAAGGTACGCAATTTATGAAATGGAGGCTATGTAATCATATGAGGTAACACTTTTAAGTAGCGGACTACAATATCCATTTCTTTTGTGGGACTACAATATCCATTTCTTTTTGTGTGCCTCTACAATAACACGTCAATGCATTATGTTTAAAGTAAATAACTAATGGCACTAAATTATCTATTTACACAAGAAATACATAGGCTGAGCGTTTGATCCCTTTTTTGTGAACGCGCCTCTACACCCGTACGATTGGCTGCGCCCTTGTGAACGTCCAAGTTATCGGTGCATCATCCCGAGTTATTGCCTTTTTTCTGGAGTGGACTTCACACCAATTATTAACTGCTGACGTGTGCCCCATGTACACAGTCTCGCATGACCTTCCCGCTAGCACGGTCCAAAATTAATTGAAACTGGATACGAGCAATCCCGCGGGCGGCAAAATCTCCTGCCTCCTTCTAAAATTTCCGCAACCTAGTATTTAGCATGAGAAATTCCCCTTTTGTCCTTGGTGCACGGAGAACAATAGTTACAATACCGCCCTCATCTGCATAATAGGTCGGGGCTGCTTTGGTAACTTCCGGTTCCCCCCACTACACGGCACCCCCATTTCCTCTCCCCCTCCCGAAAAACGACTAACTCCACAGCAGCAGAGCATCTTACATCACGTCGTCTGTACTTCATCGGCCTTTCTACTCCTCCCCTCTAGAAACCCTAGACTGCTCATCCACCAGCGTACCAGAGCCCATTCACTGCCAGCGGTGTCCACCTTGCCGGATCTGCTTCTACGGCTGCATCTACCCCTCCCACCTCCCCTAGAAACAAGTAGACTGCTCATCCACCACTGTACCATAGCCCATTCAGTGTCGGCCTTGTCCATGGCGCCGGATCTGCTTTGCCGGTACTCTCGTCAACCGCAGCACATCCGCAACGGCTCCTTCGTACTCCCCACCAGAGACGCTTCATCCACACCCCCCGGAGCCGCCCCACCGACGCCCCCGTCGACGGCCTCTAATCCTCTTCGCCGATACCTCCTCAACCCTACTGGAGCCGCTTCACCGACACCATCATCAACCCTACTGGAGTAGTTTCGCCTATACCATTCTCAACCCTATCGGGGCTGCTTTGCCAACTCAGAAGTCCGCGCCCTCAGATCCACTTCGTCGTACCCTCGTCCAACCTACCGGAGCAGCTCCTGACGCCCCGTCCATGGCCGCAGATCCACACCGTCGACACCTTCCTGAATGCAACCATCAGAGCAGCTTCACTGACGCCCTCGTCCACGGCCTCAGATCCGCTTTGCCCACACCGTAGTCCACCCTACCGGAGCCGCTCCACAAACACCCTACTTGACGGTTCTAGATCTCCTTACGGGACCCCGACAGCCAGGGCAGCATCATCACCCTTGACGTTTCTAACCTGATTCCCACTGTCTGGCAAGATGCCAAGCACCTGCCACGGCCTAGGTACTTGTCACCTTTAAACCCGGCCCAAAGATCACCGCCCGATGTACTTCAAATATACTAACATGTCGCTGTTACATGTTATGCAGCTAGCAAAAACTACAAGGGCGATGTTTCTTCTGGATCTAACAGCTTGGCCAACCAAGATCCTGGACTGAGGCATTGCTATGATCTTGTAAGTGCATCTCTCTCTCTCTCTCTCTCTCTCTCTCTCTCTCTTGTATTGTTGTGTGCCTGCCGGCGTGCTTTGCTAGGATTTTCGACCAGTAATCCCTTTGTGCAGACAATGATTTCTACTACTGGCTACTAAATTAGATATGTAGATGTCATACATGATACTACCTCGTACCTCTGTTCCTAAATATAAGTCTTTCTAGAGATTCCACTATAGGCTACATCTGAGCAAAATGAGTGAATCTACACTCGAAAATGCATCTATATACATCTGTATGTGGTCCACACTGGAATCTCTACAAAGACATATATTTAGGAACAGAGGTAGTACATTACACAAAATCGTAGGTGGCACATAGGAATTCCAGTGCACTACATTAGGCTCCCTTAGAGTGCCTGCTAGTCCAGCACACAGAGTCATGGCTAGTTTATGCTACACACACAATGTTAATTGATGGTTTAAATATGCGCAAGGGATATGCAATGTATTATCATATAGAGATATTTGAAATTAGCCGTGTCAACTTGTAGATAGGGTTACACAATGAAAATGTACAAGATGTATGTGGCAATTTCATGGAACATCGCAAAAAAAGGAGAGGCAGCGGTGAGCCCATACAGTGTGCTATGATAGGTCACTCCTCCGTTGCAATCATCGTGACATGTTATTTGTATGTCAGTTCTATTGGACAAGTTTCTTAGGGACAGTTATTACAAGTTATCCTAAGAAAATAAGCACCTGTGAATATAAGCTCCAGGTAATAAGCCAACTAGTTCTTTTAATTGCCTTCCTTTTCAGCTTATCTTTGGTATGATCAGTGAAAAGTCTAGATTGCATTATATTTTGTCATTTTGCTGCCATATGAAAATTAATTTGACTTGCAAACATCACAAATTGAACCCAATGCAGTGATTAATATGATAGGAAAATAGACCATCACTATTTTTTCAAAATGCAAATACAAAGATACCATCTACTTGGCACAATCTACTTTGGTCAATGTCTTCCATAGAGATCCCACTGCCTAATTTAAAGAAAGAACGCATGACCCAAATTTAAATGAAGAACAATTATTTATTGAAATTCGATGGTCCAAGTGGCTGGTTATTATCATATAGCAGCAGCACCTGAAAGCATCATATAGCAGCAGCTCATAACAACTCATCATACAGCAGCAGAAGTGTACAATTCATCATATACCACCAGCAGCTCATAGCAATTCATCATATAGCATCAGCAGGAGCAGCTCATAGCAATTCATCATATAGCTGCAGTAGGAGCAGCTCATAGCAATTCATCATATAGTAGCAGCAGGAGAAGCTCATAGCAATTCATCATATAGCAGCAGCAGGGAGCAGCTTATAACAACTCATCATATAGCAGCAGACTCATAGCAATTCATCATATAGCAGCAGCAGCTCATAGCAATTCATCATATATCAGCAGCAGCTCATAACAATTCATCATATAGCAACAGCAGGAGCAGCTCATAGCAATGCATCATATAGCAGCAGCAGAAGCAACTCATAGCAATTCATCGTATAGTGGATCAAAATGAAAATTTGGCAAAAAATTAGAGGATATCCTCACCTTGGTGGATGATCTCATCCTTCAACAGCACCTCAAGGCCACGGCCTGGGAGGAGGGGAGGGGGAATAAGGTGCCTTCTGCCGCAGTGTGGCATCAGCCGTAGTTGTGCGGCGCCCGCCGGAGTAGTGCGTTGGATGGAGCACAACGGAGCAGCTGCTGGAGACCATGAGAATGAGGGGCGGCGCCAGAGGGAGCAGCAGCCGGGGAGATTTGGCCCTACCCGATGGCCATGTAGCCTAGCTGGACAAAGCATCATCGAGGACCAGGCCAGATGGGACCAGTGGCGACGGCTCGCTGGAGGAACCCTAGCGCTGCAGGCAGGGGATCGAGGTAGAGGGAAAGGGGAGAGGAGATGCAAGCGGGAGGGCAATGAATGCTTGCGTGTTTGTTTTTACTTGAGGGTCAGGTGTGATGCGGACGTGAGCAGTGGCATTTTGAGTGTAATATAGGCAGACAACAGAGTCATTTCACTATTCCCCTTCCCTTCAATTTTTTGTGAGCTTCTACCCGAAACACCCCCCTCCAAAGCGAAACAAGTTAAGCCCAAGCCCATAACTCAAAAATGACTTCTTTACATCTTTTATGGCTTATTTTGACAATAAGCTCTGAAAAGGCGGAATAGAACTGGCCCTTAACCTGCAATTCAATTGTGTGTGAAATAATGAATCACTCCTGCCTGCTATAGTGTATATTTAGGCATCATCATACATGGCATAACCTAATACATGTGCATTCCATTGTAGATTCTGGAATATGCAATGTTTATGTTAGTTCATATGTTGCACATGATGTTTAAATACCCCTTAAATCTGGTCAGTCAAGTGATGGTCTTTAAGCCTCCTTCTTTGCTTATTTTCTTGATATGTAAGATTTGCTCACACATCTGTTCAATTGCTTGTTTGTATCAACCAGCCATACTAGGACTGTTTGCTTTGATTACTTGTTTTTCTTGACCTAACACTAACAGAGCTTGTCAACGATTTAAACACTAAGGGCTGCTGTAGTGGGGGCTTGTCTAACTCATAGGTGACATAAAGGTTTGGTTGTACACTAAAGTAGGCTCTCCAAGAGTACCTGGAGATCCAGTTTGAAGGTATGCCTAGTTTTTACATAGTGCACACATAGAAAATGCTCATTTCATTATGTGCAAGTGCAAGAGATGTGGCATGTTTCATTATGTGGTGTTGTTTTGTTATAATCTCATCCTTTTGTGTTGCTCACAGACTAGAAAGAATGCATATTTATCTTTCAAGGAGACGAGTAACTAGTTTGTGTCACCTTGCAGAGGGGGTGCAACGAAGATAAGATTGAGGATTTCCAAGTACAAGATCTTAGGAAGGAGCCTTGCAAGAGAAGTAGGAGCAGCGCTGAGCCTGTTCAACCAGTTAATATAAGTCATTGTATCCAACTCAACCATTCAAATGCTTGTTTGTTTTAGGCATAGTTAATTTGCTCTTTTCAATTGCTTTATTTGTCCTCGGTTAATGATATGCCCAAACAATGATGCCTGATGTTGGGTACTTGTATAACTATTATTTGACATAATTAAAGGCCTTACCATTTAAGTACTCTGGTGAAGTGTGCCTACAGCTTTGAAGTCTATTAACCAACTATTACTGCATGAGGCTCACAATCTAGTTTATACTAGGCTAATCATTGCAGAGTTTTGCTTGCTGTAGTATGTTTGTATGAATCCCTCTGCTATTCATTATGCTCCCTAAGACTTTAATTGAGCTACATAATGGCCAACTGCTTGCTTACTTATACACAACGTGGTGTCTAAATTTGTAACTTGCCTGTGTTTTGGATTTGGCCCCAACATCATGCTCCTCTGGTGAGCTAAGAGGGATTTTTGTATGCGGGCTGCACAGACTACCATTTTTATAAATTTTAAAATATCACCTGCTTATGCTTCATGACGTGTAACATTATTGTTAGTCCTGTTTTTCCATGTACAAAATGGTCTGTCTTGCTCGCTTCACTGTTGTAACTATATTTTTTCCCTAGTCATGTGTACTTATAGAAACATTTTAGGATGAAGTGACATCAACACAAAGATCTGCGAGCAGTGCGGCATGGCCATTACCAAATTATTATGGATTGAAATTGGAATGTGCTAATGTTCTCGAGCATCAACTAGAGGTGGCAAGACAACATGTACATGATTCTCAACATGCAATCAACAAGTTGAGACTGGACTTGCAGGTATTAGATGCAGGAGTCAAAAAAATGAAACAAGACACTGAGGTAACCACGAAGGAATTGGAGATTTTGTAGACTGAAATTTGTGCTATCTGAATCTGGCCAATCCTATTTTCTGAAGAGATTATAGTTCAAATGGTAAGTTCTGTTGATGCGTGTCCATGATGTATGAGCTTTATTTGTCCATTGTATGTAATTTGCTATTTGTGTACGCTTTATTATTACTGGTGCCGAACTATAATGCCCAGTGGGTATATTCGGCTGTAATTTCTTTATTGTATAGTGTAGGATTATTCTATGTTTCTAAGCCATAGTCTTTTTATTGTATAGTGTATGTTTTTAGAGGCGATAGTATAGAGTAGGATAATTCTTGAATATGCTATATCGTTGAAACGAACAAACATGTGTAGTCAAAGTGGGCCTTAATTGGGCTGGTCAAAATATATTTAGTGGATCCCGATTGATGTGGCCCATCATAACAACGGCTCTTAGCAGGTCGTTAACAGGCCAAAAGCTCGATAGGGCCGTATAAATGGAAATGGCCCGCGGGCCTCTAGTAGGCCGAAATACATGTCAATTTTGTCTCGACCCTTTTACTTTACGGGCCAGTAAGAGGCCGAAATTGTTATGGGCCAAAGGAGGTCCAATTTGCAAACTAGGCTTTTAACAGGCCAAAAGTCGCGTTGGGCTGAAATGATGCTCTGCGGAACATGGGCCCCTAATGGACGCAAAGTCAAAGGCCCAACTGTTCTGTGGGCCGTTAACAAGCGGAATGACAAAATGGGCCAGGAGTTGGCCCATTTACCGAATGGGCCGAGGACAGGCCTAAAGTCACAGCGGGCTAGAATTGGCCCAACTGCAGAATGGGCCGAGAAAAGGTCGAAAGATGTTCCGGGCCGTTAACGGGCTGGAACTGACGATGGGCTGCTAACAGGCTGAAAGAAGCTCGGACCATAAATGGGCCCAAAGACGTAGCGGGCCATTAATGGGCTTAAACCAACGATGGGGTGGAAATTGTCAAATCTAGAATGGGCCTTTGATGGGCCGATTCTGTGTAACTTGTATGGGCTGTGCTTGTAAATGGGCCTGACTCAAGTAGGCCGCTAATGGGCCGACCCGCTTATTTTGATAGGCCCGGCCTTTTAACCTGAATGGGCCACTGTTGGGCCGAGACACGTGTCGACGTATCATAGGCGCGTTCCGTCCATTCGCTGGATGACAACTGTCTGAACGCCGGGTCGACACGTGGATCTGCCGGCCAATGAGAATTTTACGCGTGGAAAATCCTCATTGGTCTGTGCTGTTAACGGGTTATCAGATCCAAACCGGAACCCGATAGCTTAATGGCGACCCGTTACGATGGATGCCACGTGTCGGTCACCCTTGACGGAAGCACTTCTATGACGCGTGATTTATCGTCATGGAAGTGGACACTTCCGTGATGATAATTTAGGTAATGTCATGGAACACTTCTATAACAGCACAGGTATGACTATCTTGATTCTTTCATAGAATCGCCATGGATGTACATGCATGACAAAAACCTGACCTACTGTGACAAACACGTATCATCACGGAAGTGTATTTTTTTTGTAGTGACCGCAGATGCTTATAATGCTATGATAGATTTGGTAGGCTCATCACCTTTTATTTTCTTATACTAGTGGATCTCATTGAAAACTTGGGTAAGAAGATTCATAATCATATTACTCAATATGGATCTAAAGTAGGAGTCACTTTGAAGAATTTAAAGGAAAAAACCCATAGTTAATGAAAAGATAGATCAAGATTCTACTAGAATTGGCAAATTAGAAGATATTATTACCAACTTGGGTTCCGCCTTTGCTTCTATTAAAACTGCTCCCAGTTTTCCTCCTACAAAAGTTGCCATGTTTATTTATGTTCCTAAGAATAAAGGTGAAACTTCTAGTAAGGGAAACGAGGATCTTAAGATGATAAGTGTTCACCCTAATTTTGTCAATACTATTAAGGAACTGATTACTACGAGTGAATTTCTTGATTTCTTGCCCAAGAGCATGATTATTGATAAAATTAAAGAAACTACTAGGGTTTATAAGTGTGTAATTGAGGAATTGCATACCAAAGATGACAATACCTAGATCTATTACAATATGCCTAGATAGGGGGTTAAACAATAGCGCTTGTTGGGAGGAAACCCAATTTTATTTTTGTGTTTTTTGTTTTGCTACTGTTCTTGAATAAAATACACATTATTACCTCTGTAGTATTTTTTTGGTGTTTTAATTAGTGTTTGTGCCAAGTAAGACCTTTGGGATGGCTTACGGCGATTGTTGATTTGATCTTGCTGAAAAATAGAAACTTTTGCGCCCATTGCCAGAATTGTTAAAAATCACAGAAGCGCGATAAAATACTGATTCTTTTTGCACAAGATTGATATACAAATTTCCTCTGTTGTCCTAATTTTTCAAAAAAATTGGAGTTACAAAAGTATTCGAAGTTTACACATTGCTATAGACTGTTCTGTTTTTGACAAATTATGTTTTCTATGTGTTGTTTGCTTATTTTGATCAATCTATGGGTAGTATCGGGGGGTATGAATCATGGAGAAGTTGGAATACAGTAGATATTACACCAATATAAATAAAGAATGAGTTCACAACAGTACCAAAAGTGGTGATTTTATTTTCTTATACTAGCGGATCTCATGAGTTTTCTGTTGAGTTTTGTGTTGTGAAGTTTTCAAGTTTTGGGTAAAGGTTTGATGGACTATGGAATAAGGAGTGGCAAGAGCCTAAGCTTGGGGATGCGCAAGGCATCCCAAGGTAATATTCAAGGACAGCCAAGAGCCTAAGCTTGGGGATGCCCTGGAAGGCATCCCCTCTTTCGTCTTCAATCCATCAGTAAATTTACTTGAGGCTATATTTTTATTCACCATGATATGTGTTTTGCTTGGAGCGTCTTGTATTATACAAGTCTTTGCTTTTTAGTTTTGGCACAATCTCCTTGCTGTCACACCTTTTGAGAGGGACACACTTAAATCGTGAATTTATTAGAATACTCTATGTGCTTCACTTATATCTTTTGAGCTAGGCAATATGCTCTAGTGCTTCACTTATATGTTTTTAGAGCACATCGGTGGCTTTATTTTATAGAAGTTTTTGAACTCTCTTGCTTCACTTATATTATTTTGAGAGTCTCTAAACAACACGGTAATTTGCTTTGGTTATGAATTTAGTCCTAATATGATGGGCATCCAAGAGAGATATAATAAAAAAATGCATATAAAGTGCATTGAATACTATGTGAAGTTTGATTCCTTATGATTGTTTTGAGATATAAAGATGGTGATATTAGAGTCATGCTAGTGAGTAATTATGGATTGGTAGAAATACTTGTGTGAAGTTTGTGATTCTCGTGCATGCACGTATGGTGAACCGTTATGTGATGAAGTCGGAGCATGATTTATTTATTGATTATCTTCCTTATGAGTGGCGGTCGGGCATGAGCAATGGTCTTTTCCTACCAATATATCTCCCTAGGAGCATGCGTGTAGTACTTTGTTTCGATAGCTAATAGACTTTTGCAATAAGTATGTGAGTTCTTTATGACTAATGTTGAGTCCATGGATTATACGCACTCTCGCCCTTCCACCATTGCTAGCCTCCCTAGTACCACGTAACTTTCGTTGGTGCATTACACCCACCATATACCTTCCTCAAAACAACCACCATACCTACCTATTATGGAATTTCCATAGCCATTCTGAGATATGTTGCCATGCAACTTCCACCGTTCCGTTTATTATGACACGCTTCATCATTGTCATATTGCTTTGCATGATCATGTAGTTGACATTGTATTTGTGGCAAAGCCGCCATTCATATCTTTTATACATATCACTCTTGAGTCATTGCACATCCCGGTACACCGCCGGACGCATTCATACAGAGTCATATTTTGTTCTAAGTATCGAGTTGTAATTCTTGAGTTGTAAGTAAATAAAAGTGTTATGATCATCATTATTAGAGCATTGTCCCATGTGAGGAAAGGATGATGGAGACTATGGTTCCCCCACAAGTCGGGATGAGACTCCGGATGAAAAATAAAAAAAATAAAAAAAGAGAAAAAAGAGCCCAAAGAGCCCAAAATAAAAAATGATAGAAAAGAGAGAACGGGCAATGTAACTATCCTTTTCCCACACTTTTGCTTCAAAGTAGCACCATGATCTTCATGATAGAGAGTCTCCTATATTGTCACTTTCATATACTAGTGGGAAATTTTCATTATAGAACTTGGCTTGTATATTCCAATGATGGGCTTCCTCAAATTGCCCTTGGTCTTCATGAGCAAGCGAGTTGGATGCACACCCACTTAGTTTCTTTTTGAGATTTCATACACTTATAGCTCTAGTGCATCCGTTGCATGGCAATCCCTACTCACTCACATTGATATCTATTGATGGGCATCTCCATAGCTGTTGATACGCCTAGTTGATGTGAGACTATCTCTTCTATTGTCTTCTCCACAACCACCATATTCTATTCCACCTATAGTGCTATATCCATGGCTCACGCTCAAGTATTACGTGAATGTCGAAAAAGTTTGAGAACATCAAAAGTATGAAACAATTGCTTGGCTTGTCATCAGGGTTGTGCATGATTTAATACTTTGTGTGATGAAGATGGAGCATAGCCAGACTATATGATTTTGTAGGGATAACTTTCTTTGGCCAAGTTATTTTGAGAAGACATGATTGTTTGTTAGTATGCTTGAAGTATTATTGTTTTTATGTCAATATTAAACTTTTGTTTTGAATCTTATGGATCTGAATATTCATGCCACAATAAATAAAATTACATTGATAAATATGTTAGCTAGGATTCTACATAAAAAATTCTGTTTTTATCATTTACCTACTCGAGTACGAGTAGGAATTAAGCTTGGGGATGCTTGATACATCTCCAGCATATCTATAATTTTTATTGTTCTATGCTATTATATTATCTATTTTGGATGTTTTATATGCATTAATATGCTATTTTATATTATTTTGGGACTAAGCTATTAACCTAGAGCCAGTGCCAACTTTTGTTTTTTCCTTGTTTTTGAGTTTCGCAGAAAAGGAATATCAAACGGAGTCCAAACGGAATAAAACTTTCGCGATGATTTTTCTTGGACCAGAAGACACCTACGAGACTTGGAGAGAAGTCAGAAGACCCAGGAGGCAATGACAAGCCGTAGGGGCACGCCCTAGGGGGCGCCCCTGGCTTGTGGCCCCCTTGGGAGTCAGCTGACCTCCCTCCTTGGATTCTAAATTCAGATATATTCCCAAACCCTCAAAGCCACGAAAATACTTTTCCCCTGCCGCAAGCCTCTGTTTTCATGAGATCCCATCTTGGGGCCTTTTCCAGCGATCTGCCGGAGGCGGATTCGATCACGAAGGGCATCTACATCAACCATGCCCTTCTGATGAAGCGTGAGTAGTTTACCTCAGACCTACGGGTCCATAGCTAGTAGCTAGATGGCTTCTTCTCTCTCTTTAATTCTCAATACCATGTTCTCCTTGATGTTCTTGGAGATCTATCTGATGTAATCTTGTTTTGCAGTGTGTTTGTCGAGATCCGGTGAATTGTGGATTTATGATCAGATTATCTATGAATATTATTTGAATCTCCTCTGAATTCTTATATGCATGATTTGATATCTTTGTATTTCTCTTCAAATTATCAGTTTGGTTTGGCCAACTAGATTGGTATTTCTTGCAATGGGAGAGGTGCTTAGTTTTGGGTTCAATCTTGCGGTGTCCTTGATACGTCCATTTTGCATCATGCTTTTATATTGATATTTATTGCATTATGGGCTGTTATTACACATTATATCACAATACTTATGCCTATTCTCTCTTGTTTTACAAGGTTTACATGAAGAACAAGAATGCCGGCAGCTGGAATTCTGGACTGGAAAAGGAGCAAATATTAGAAACCTATTCTGCACAACTCCAAAAGTCCTGAAACTTCACGGAGCTTATTTTTGGAATATATAAAAATATTGGGTGAAGAAATAACCAGAGGGGGGCCACCTGCCAGTCATAAGGGTGGAGGGCGCGCCCTACCCCCGTAGGCGCCCCCCCCCCACCTTGTGGGCCCCTGGCAGGCCTCCGGTGCCCATCTTCTGCTATATGGTGTCTTTTACCCTGGAAAAAAATCAAGAAGAAGCTTTCGGGACGAAGCGATGCCGTCTCGAGGTGGAACCTGGGCATAACCAATCTAGGGCTCTGACGGAGCTGTTCTGCCGGGGAAACATCCCTCTGGAAGGGGGAAATTGTCGCCATCGTCATCACCAACGATCCTCTCATCGAGAGGGGGTCAATATCCATCAACATCTTGACCAGCACCATCTTCTCTCAACCCCTAGTTCATCTCTTGTATTCGATCTTGGTCCCAAAACCTCAGATTGGTACTTGTGGGTTGCTAGTAGTGTTGATTACTCCTTGTAGTTTATGCTAGTTGGTTTATTCGGTGGAAGATCATATGTTCAGATCCTTAATGATAATTAATACTCCTCTGATTATGATTATGAATATGCTTTGTGAATAGTTATGTTTGTTCCTGAGGGCATGGGAGAAGTCTTGTTATAAGTAATCATGTGAATTTGGTATTCGTTTGATATTTTGATGAGATGTATGTTGTCTTTCCTCTAGTGGTGTTATGTGAACGTCGACTACATGAAACTTCATCATTATTTGGGCCTAGAGGAAGGCATTGGGAAGTAATAAGTAGATGATGGGTTGCTAGAGTGACAGAAGCTTAAAGCCTAGTTTATGTGTTGCTTCATAAGGGGCCGATTTGGATCCATATGTTTCATGCTATGGTTAGGTTTACCTTAATACTTATTTTGTAGTTGCGGATGCTTGCGAGAGGGGTTAATCATAAGTGGGAGGCTTGTCCAAGGAAGGGCAGCACCCAAGCACCGGTCCACCCACATATCAAATTATCAAAGTAACGAACGCGAATCATATGAGCATGATGAAAACTAGCTTGACAACAATTCCCATGTGTCCTCGGGAGCGCTTTGCATTATATAAGATTTTTTCCAGGATTGTCCTTTGCTACAAAAAGGATTGGGCCACGTTGTTGCACCTTGTTTACTTCTATTACTTGTTATCCGTTATGATTTATCTTATCACAAAACTATCTGTTACCGATAATTTCAGTGCTTGCAGAGAATACCTTGCTGAAAACCACTTGTCATTCCTTCTTCTCCTTGTTGGGTTTGACACTCTTACTTATCGAAAGGACTACGATAGATCCCCTATACTTGTGGGTCATCAGTCCTCACCCGGTGACATAGTAGGGGTAGCGAGGCACTTATTGTATTGTTGCCATCAACGATAAAAAGATGGGGTTTTCATCATATTGCTTGAGTTTATCCCTCTACATCATGTCATCTTACTTAAGGCGTTACTCCGTTATTTATGGACTTAATACTCTAGATGCATGCTGGATAGTGGTCAATGTGTGGAGTAATAGTAGTAGATGCAGGTGATACATCTCCAACGTATCTATAATTTTTTTTTATTGTTCCATGATGTTATATTATCATTCTTGGATGTTTTATAATCATTTTATAGTCATTTTATATCATTTTTGGTACTAACGTATTGACATAGTGCCAAGTGCCAGTTGTTGTTTTCTGCATGTTTTTTACATCGCAGGAAATCAATACCAAATGGAGTCCAAACGCAGCGAAACTTTTTGTGGATTTTTTTGGACCAGAAGACATCCGGTGGGCCGGAGAAGCGCCTGGGGGTGCTCTGCGGGCAGCATGTAACGCCCCGGATTCGATGCGCCAGGTGTCTTCCAGTTATTCGCCGTCGTTGCCATGTCATGTGCTTGCGTGTTACACTTTGCCATGTCATCATCTGCATTTCATATCATGTCATCATGTGCATCTCATTTCGCATTCGTGTTCGTCTCATGCATCCGAGCATTTTCCCCGTTGTCCGTTTTGCAATCCGGCACTCCTATGCTCCCTGGCTCCCCCTTTGCCTCTTTTCATGTGCGGGTGTTAAACATTCTCGGAATGGCCCGAGGTTTGCCAAGCGGCCTTGGTATAGCACCGGTAGACCGCCTGTCAAGTTTCGGGTCATTTGGAGGTCGTTTGATACTCCAACAGTTAACCGGGTAACCGTAAAAGCCCCTTTCTCTTTGCAGCCCAACACCCCTTCCAAAGTGGCCCAAAACCAATCTAAGTCACCTCCATGCTATCGGTCGTTCGATCACGATCGTGTGGGCGAAAACCGCTCCTCATTTGGACTCTCCTAGCTCCCTCTACCTATAAATATGTGTCTCCCTCCGAATTTCTCGCGCCGATCAAACCCTAGCACCGCTCCCCTCGCGCCGCCGGACGTTTCTTCCTCGCGCCGGACATGTCCAGCCGCCACCTCACTCCATCCAATCAGGACCGCCACGTCGCCCGCAGCCAACCGGAGGCCGACACGTCACCGCCTCCAATGCCCCACATCGCCGCCGCCGGGCCAGATCCGCCCGCCGAGGCTGAACACGAACGCTGCGTCTCGCCGCTCCGCCCGTCGCCGCTTCCTTCGCCGGCGACCAGCCGCCGCCGCCGTGCCCGCCGCCCGCGCATAAGGTCGCCGCGCGCCCGCCGCCTCGAGCCGCCCTGCGCCCGCCCTCGCCCCTCGGCCGCCCGCGGGCGCCCGCGCCTCCTCGTCGCCGCGGCAACCCCTCGTCGGCGCCCGTCTTGCCGCGCCACTGCCACTCGTCGTCCCGCGCCGCGCCCCTCCGGCGTCCCCACGGCCCGGATCCGGCCGGTCCCCACTCCGGCTGCCTCTCCCTCTCTACTCCGGCGAGAAGACCGGCGAACCTCGAAGCTCGTGCCTCGGATCTGGATCTGGAAGAAAAGGTTGACCCCGAGATTTTTCACTAAGTCCCGAAATATTTTGCATAATGTTGCCATGTTCATCGCATCATAACTCCACGCATACTGCTCCGTTTCGTGCGTGTAATATGTCAAATTGTTCGCCTCGACGAGTACTTCATTTCATTTCATAGCATCATTTTCGTTTGAGCTCATCTTGATGCTTGAATCATCGTTGCAAGAGTGCTATATGATGTTAACCTGCTGAAACTGTTATAACTTGATGATTTGTCATTTTTGTTGCATTTGATGTGTGCATCTTATGAGCATGAGCTCTACATGTGTTTTGTGCTATGTCATGCCATCTTCACAGTGGTGCCATCCATGTATTTTTTTGGGTCCTGTAGTGAGTGCATCAAGCTTGTTAAGTAGGGTACTTGCTGTTACTGTTTTGCTTGTCTGAATCTGTTATTTCGTGATGCTATGTTAACCTGCTGCTACAAGTCATTCTATGCATAATCTGGAGATGTTAACTAAGGGTGTTTTGTTCTAGATGTCATTCTTTATCCATTCATTCCCCTGGTTGCATTTATAGTCTGCTGTAACATGTTGTTATCTTGCTCTCAAATTGCTAAATAATGTTGTTGTCAGCCTGTTAACATTAAGTTTAATGTTGCGATGATTGTTTGTAGTGATCCATGCGCTCTATGAACTTGCTCTTGCCATGCTTAGCTGAATAAACATTTCTTATTATTGTGAGTTGCCTTGCCATGCCATGTATTGCTCTGTGGTGAGTGGTTCAAGCTCACCAACATGCCTACTTATTGTTGTTCCTGCCATGTATGAATCTGTAATATAACTTGCCATGTTTATATGGGTGCCATCATATCTTCTGATCCATTTTGGCTCATGGTCAGTAAAGGACTTTTGTTCTATGAAATTAGTAGATTCATTCCATGCCTTTGTTTGCCATGTTAAGTTCATGTAGCATGTCGTTTGATAGCTCTAAACATTGCAACTTGATGTTATTTCTGCTAATGACTGAAACTGTTATTATTTGCAATCTTTCCATGTGTGTTTGAGCATGTTCTATTGATTTCTGGAGTTAGCTCAATGTTCATGTTTTGTTGTGCTTTACCTTTACATCATGTCCATGCCTTTTGTTTTCATGTTGAGATTCTGTAGCATGTTGTTTTGATGCTTGCAATATGCCTAGTTGCTGTTTTGGACAGATTGTTGCTATAACTTGTAGTGTGTGTGTTGAACCGTTGCTCTGTTTTGAGTGTGCTCTATGTGAAACTTGCTTAGAATTGCATGTAGCTTAATATTATCATGTTGCATCCTTGTTTTGGTGTGTTTGCGTGATGTTTGTATGCATTTTGCATCAATGCCATGTTTGACTTGTGTTGCTCATATCTTCTAGACCGTAGCTCCGAATTAAATGAACTTTATATGTAACTTGACTAGAATCTCGTGTAGATCATCGTGGTGCATCTTAACTTGCTGTTTAACAACTTGAACATAAGGTTTATTCAGATCTGGACCAATTTTGAAATTTGCATATGAGGACTTACCGGAATTGTTCTATGTTGTTTCCGGCCTCATTTAAACTTGCTTTGATGTGCTGCTCTTGTTTGCATCATCTCTTGCCATGAGTAGCTTCATGTAGCCTTGTCATGCATCACGCTTGTTTGTGCATCATGCCTTGTTCATGTGTGGTGTGTTTACTATGTTGTGTGCTTCTTCTTGTTAGTTACTGTATCGTTGCGATCGTGAGGATTCGTTCGTCTACGCTTGGTTCGGCTTCATCCGTTCGTCTTCTTCATGGACTTGTTCTTCTTCCTAGCGGGATTTCAGGCAAGATGACCGTCACCTTGGATCTCATTACTATCATTGCTATGCTAGATGCTTCGTTATTTCGCTATGCTGCGCTACCTATCACTTGCTGCTCAAGCCTCCCAAATTGCCATGAACCTCTAACCATTGTCACCCTTCCTAGCAACCGTTGTTTGGCTATGTTACCGCTTTGCTCAGCCCCTCTTATAGCGTTTCTAGTTGCAGGTGAAGATGAAGATTGCTCCATGTTGGATTATGTTTATGTTGGGATATCACAATATCTCTTATTTAATTAATGCATCTATATACTTGGTAAAGAGTGGACGGCTCGGCCTTATGCACAGTGTTTTGTTCCTCTTGCCGCCCTAGTTTCCATCATATCGGTATTATGTTCCCGGATTTTGCGTCCCTAACGCGGTTGGGTGATTTATGGGACCCCTTAACGATTCGCTTTGAATAAGACTCCTCCAAAGAAGGCCCAACCTTGGTTTTACCATTTGCCTCACCACCACCTATTTTCCCTTGGGAGTAATTAACCCAAGGGTCATCTTTATTTAGCCCCGGGCCAATGCTTGTCTAAGTGTTGGTCCAAACTAGAGCACCGTCTTGGGACCATCCCTTGGCAACTTGGGTTACGTCGGTACCAGACGCTTCGCTTATCCGGTGTTTCCACGAGAACGAGATATGTGCAGCTCCTATCGGGATTGTCGGCGCATCGGGCGGCTTCTTTGGTCTTGTTTTATTCTTGTCGAAATGTCTTGTAGCCGGATTCCGAGACTGATCTTGTCTTCCGGGAGAAGGAATATCGCTTCGTTGATCACGAGAGCTTATCATGGGCTAAGTTGGGACACCCTGCGGGTTTGAACTTTCGAAAGCCGTGCCAACGGTTATGTGGCAGATGGGAATTTGTTAATATCCGGTTGTAGTAAACTTGAAGTAAACTCTTCTAAAATACACCAACCGTGTGCGTAACCGTGAGTGTCTCTTTTCGGGGTGGATCGAGAGGAGAACACGGCTTCTAGGTTATGTTTGACGTAAGTAGGAGTTCAGGATCACTTATTGATCACTGCTAGCTTCACGACCGTTCCGCTTGCTCTCTTCTCGCTCTTATTTGTGTTGGTTAGCCACCATATATGCTTAGTCGCTGCTGCAACCTCACCACTTTACCCCTTCCTTTCCCTTTAAGATTTGCTAGTCTTGATACCCATGGTAATGGGATTGCTGAGTCCTCGTGGCTCATGATTACTACACTGTGATTGCAGGTACAGGTTTAGCGATGATCATGACGCTTGAGCGATGTTTGCTTGTTTTGGAGTTCTTCTTCTTCCTCGTCGATCGGGGATAGGTTCGGTCGGCAGCACTGGCTAGCGAGGTGGATATTGTTTGAGTTTCTATTTATGATTCATCTGTAGTCAGATGTTGATCTTGTATGTTGTATTGTTGTATTCATGTGACATTGTATGTCTTGGTTGTATCCCTATGTATTATGTAATGTTGATGTAATGATATCCACCTTGCAAAAGTGTTTCAATATGCGAGTCTATCCTTGGTGGGACCTTCGAGTTCCTTTTGGATAGGGTCGCATATTGGGCGTGACACAGCACAACCCACCAGGGCGCGCCTGGAGGCCCAGGCATG
Source organism: Aegilops bicornis (assembly GCA_021605145.1). Lineage (NCBI taxonomy): Eukaryota > Viridiplantae > Streptophyta > Magnoliopsida > Poales > Poaceae > Aegilops > Aegilops bicornis. Next base: position 394,188,364 of record CM038673.1, on the reverse strand, counting down.
CCCCGGTGGGTTGTGCCCACCTTGAGTGCCCCCTGAACCGCCTCTTTGCTCTATAAATACCCCAATATTCCAGAAACCCTAGGGGAGTCGACGAAAATCAATTCCAGCTGCCGCAGAGTCCAGAACCACCAGATCCAATCTAGACACCATCACGGAGGGGTTCACCACTTCCATTGGTGCCTCTCCGATGATGCGTGAGTAGTTCTTTGTAGACCTACAGGCCCGTAGTTAGTAGCTAGATGGCTTCATCTCTCTCATTTGATTCTCAATACAATGGTCTCTTGGAGATCCATATGATGTAACTCTTTTGCGGTGTGTTTGTTGGGATCCGATGAACTTTGAGTTTATGGTCAGATCTATCTTTTTATCCATGAAAGTTTTTTGAGTCTTCTTTGATCCCTTATATGCATGATTGCTTATAGCCTCGTATTTCTTCTCTGATATTTGGATTTTGTTTGGCCAACTTGATCTATTTATCTTGCAATGGGAAGAGGTGCTTTGTAGTGGGTTCGATCTTACGGTGCTTGATCCCAGTGACAGAAGGGGAGCCGACACGTATGTATCGTTGCTACTAAGGATAAAACAATGCGGTCTATTTCTACATAAATAGATCTTGTCTACATCATGTCATCGTTCTTATTGCATTACTCCATTTCTCCATGAACTTAATACACTAGATGCATGCTCGATAGCGGTCGATGTGTGGAGTAATAGTAGTAGAAGCAGGCGGGAGTCGGTCTACTAATCTTGGACGTGATGCCTATATAATGATCATTGCCTCGATATCATCATGATTATTTGAAGTTCAATCAATTGCCCAATTGTAATTTGTTCACCCACCGTTTGCTATTTTTCTCGAGAGAAGCCACTAGTGAAACCTACGGCCCCCGGGTCTCTTCTTTATTATATTTGCCTTTGCAATCTATTTTTATTTGCTTTTATTTTTAGATCTATTAAACCAAAAATACAAAAATACCTTGCTGCAATTTATTTTATTTGGCGTTCGATCTATCAATATTTACAACTTTATCACGTCTGTTTGCCAATTTCTGGCGCCGTTGCCCGAAAGGGATTGACAACCCCTTTAACACGTCGGGTTGCGAGTATTTGTTATTTGTGTGCAGGTGTTGTTTACGTAGTGTTGCTTGGTTCTCCTACTGGTTTGATAACCTTTGTCTCATCACTGAGGGAAATACCTACCGTTGTTGTGCTGCATCATCCCTTCCTCTTTGGGGAAATACCGACGTAATTCAAGCCAACATCAAAAGGAATTTCCGGCGCCGTTGCCGGGGAGACATCATCAACATCTACCAGGTTCCTAATCACAAATCTCATATCCTCGCAATTACATTATTTGCCATTTGCCTCTCGTTTTCCTCTCCCCCACTTCACAAAAATTTGCTGTTTTATTCGCCCTTTTTTTCGTTCGCCGTTTTCTTGACAGATCTATCCTTTGCTTGCAATCATGAGTTATTTCAGTATGGTAGCAACAGATGATGGCCTAACTCCTAAGATTGGACGTACGGGCAATCTGGATGCTAAAACTTTTATCTAGGGGCAAGGGAATGTTATGGGAAAAGAACGTATCCAAGAATTTTTCAATTGTGTTGGAAATCTAAGGCTTGATGATGCTCCTATACTTAGAACTACTAGATCTTATGCAGATGCTATTTCAGCACTAGTTCTGAAACTTGAAGTAAATTTATTCGTACTCATCCTACTTTGCAAAGATTGTTTTCTGAGCTTCCCGTTATAAAGAATCCTAAGGCTAAAAAGTTGGCCACTCTTGTCCTTATGAATGAATTTGACTACATAATTCTAGAAGCTAGGGAAATCTTTGATTTTTATGGTACGAATCGTGAAAAACCCATGATAGATGAAATTCTTTACAATAGTGATTATGCACTAAGGCATTTGCTTGGGGATAATAAAATCTTTGATGAGAATCTTAAAAAGGAAGTCCCCATTTTAGATATAATCCAACAAGTTTCCAATAATGTTAATCGACATCACTCTTGGACTATTGCCAGAAATCAAAGGGGTTATGATGATAACCAACTTAGTAATGCTAAGGTTTATATGGATAATATGTTCTATGTTGTTTTTACAAAACCTCATGACAATAACACCCCTAAGGAAATTAAGAAGAAAGATGACAAAACTTAGATCCTTGCTTTATGCCTAGCTAGGGGCGTGAAACAATAGCGCTTGTTGGGAGGCAACACAATGAATAAAATATTTTTTTGCCTTTTCCTTTCTTTTATTGAGTGTTTGCACAATTATGATACTGTTATGATTGTTCTTTTTGTGTTTTTATTAGTGTTTGTGCCAAGCAAAGCCTTTAGGATCTTCTTGGGTGATAGTTGTTTGATCTTGCTGAAAAACAGAAACTTATGTGCTCACGAAAATAATTCTCATTTTTAACAGATGAGTGCTTTTAAGTTGATTCATTTTGCATAAGATTAATATACAAATTTCTCACGTGGTCCTAATTATTTCAGAATTTTTGCAGTTACAGAAGTATTCGAAATATTCAGATTGCTACAGAATGTTCTGTTTTTGGCAGATTCTGTTTTCTTTGCGTTGTGTGCTTGTTTTGATCATTCTATGGTTTTCTTTGATGAGTTTGTGCCATGGAAAAGTTGGAACACAGTAGATATAATGCAATAATAAAATATGAATTGGGTTGCTACAGTACTTATAGTAGTGATTTGCTTTCTTATACTGATTTGCTTTCTTATACTAACAGATCTCACGAAGGTTTTGTTGAGTTTTGTGTGATTGAAGTTTTCAAGGTTTGGGTGATGTTACGATGGATGGAGGAATAAGGAGTAAGAAGAGCCTAAGCTTGCGGATGCCCATGGCATCCCAAGCTATTATCCAAAGAGAAGAAAGCAACTAAGCTTGGGGATGCCCCGAGTGGCATCCCCTCTTTCTTCTAACGACCATCGGTATATTACTCGAAGCTATATTTTTATTTGTCACAAACTATGAGTTTTGCTTGGAGCGTCTTGTATGATATGAGTCTTTGCTTGTTCTGCTTTGTGTTCTACGTCTTGAATCCTTGCTGGACACACCTATTTGAGAGAGCCAAAATTATGCCATGACTTTTTATAATTGCTCTCTATGCTTCACTTAAATTTTTATGAGCTTTTGGAATTGCTCTAGTGCTTCACTTATATCTTTTTGAGCATGGTGTGCTTTAGTATTTTGGAAGAAATGCTCTCTTGCTTCACTTAGATTTATTTGAGAGTTAGTAAGATTTTCAATAAATTCTCTCTTGCTTCACTTAAATTAATTTGAGAGAAAGAAATATTATGCTCATGATCTTCACTTATATTTGTTTGAGCTTATTAAAAGCAACACATGAAAATTAGTTCCAAAGTGATAGATATCCAAGAAAGATATAATAAAAACTTTCATGAAGATCATTGGACAAAATAAACTTGACTCTTAATAATAGTTTTGAGATATGATGATGTGATATGTGAGTCATGTGGATGAGTAATTATGCTTTAGTAAGAATATTGGTGTTAAGGTTTGTGATTCCCTATGCAAGCATGAAAGTCAATAGTCATGCAATGAAATTATATCCTACTTGTGGTGCACTATTCGATGTTAACTATGCTTAATGCTCGCTTATGAGATTATTCATTTCTTGGTTGGTCGCTTCTCAATCTTTTGCTAGCCTTCATTTTGCACTAAGTATGATCACTACTTGTGCATCCAAAAACCTTTAAACTAGTTCTGCCACATGAGTCCACTATATCTACCTATATGTGGTATTCTTTTGCCGTTCTAAGCAAATTTGTATGTGCCATCTCTAATTTTCAAAATAAATTTCTCTTTTGTGTGCTCGTACCGCGCACGAGGCGGTGAGGAGTGACTAATATTTTCCATGCTAGATGTGTTATTCTCACGATGAGTGTTTATTCACTTGTCATTTTACGAGAGTAAGGCAAAGGTTTTAGGATGCCCAGTCCCGACATGAAAAATTAATTTACTTTATGTTGTCAAATAATAAATTCCTTGGAAAGTGTTGGTATGGAAGGCACCCGTGGATACGGTTAGCCATGGAAAGTGAAAGTATGGTGGAAAAAGGAATAAACTTTATTTTCTGTTTGTGAACCGCTTATGATATATCTAGCATGGAAAGTGTTGGGAACTCTAAGTCATTTTCGTTGGTGGGAAAAGTATGCCTCCCAAAATGTTTTTATCTCTAAGTTTTTCTCTTTGAGCTCTGGCACCTCTACAAATCCCTACTTCCATCCGCGAAGGGCCTTTCTTTTACTTTATGTAATTTTTATTTTTAATTTGAGTCTCCATCTTCTCTTATAAAGCACCAACTAGGGGGCACTATGATCGTACCTGAGCATTGGGTGTAGCTAATATGCGAATGTGTTTCATGACTGGATCAATGGCTGAGCATGATGGGCTAGGGATAGCTTATTTTAGCGTTGATATTTTGAAATACATGGTTGCTTGTTGATATGCTTGAGTATTTAAGTCTCATGTAAAAACTAAACTATTGCTTTGAATCATATAAAAGTCCAAATGTCCATGCTATAAAGAAAAGAATATGAGATGACATGTTAGGCAGCATTCCACATCAAAAAAATCTGTTTTTATCATTTACCTACTCGAGGACGAGCATGAATTAAGCTTGGGGATGCTGATACGTCTCCATCGTATCTATAATTTTTGATAAAAAAGGAATATTCCCAATAAAAAGAATATTGTGATTGGACTAAGATGAAAATGACAACGTTTCCCCCACGACTTCATTACCCCAAGAAGCGCAACCATTTGCAGCGGCCATAATAAATCCCTGCGCGTGGGCCGAGGGCGCGGCGTGGCGGGGCCTAGCCCGCTGTTGCGTCCTATTGCGCGCGTGGCCTGGTAGGACCTCTCCGACCTCTGTTCACCATGTGGCGCTTGCATCAGGCGGCGGAAGGCGCATCCTTTCTCCTTCAAGACTCAGTGGACGCCTCGGTTTCCCGCCCATACCGGGGTGCCGCAATCCGGCGTCCGGAAGCCAACACATAGTGGGTGTTGTTGGACCCGGCGTCCCCAAGCTTCATCAACACAGCCGCCTTCTCAAGGGGTGAAACTGCGAAGGCCCCCCTGCTTGAAGCCAGCGAGCCTTCACAGCTTCAGGGACTACTGTTGGGGGGATGGACCCCGGGCAGGCAACGGGACCGAGATCCTTTCAAAAACATCAGGGCTGGCAATGCCCCTCAACCCGACGCGTTCCTGGCCAGGTTCCCAGCGCAACTAGGCCAGAAGTCGCAACCCGGCTAGCCGCCTGGCGCATGCCAGCCGGTTCCCAGAAGACAGACCTCCATCGACAAGGAGTCATGGCCACAGTGCCCCCCCCTTTACACTGGCCCCGACGGGTGCGGCTATTGTGCCGACCAAGCCACTGCCTGGGCGGGCGGCGTCTCGGAGGCGCAACCCTGTAGCAAGACGGCGCGGCCGTCCCATGACGTCCGGCACGACAAGCCTCTGACCCAGCTGGTCGGTCGTGCCAGCCCGGCAGGCCGGTATGGCTGCAAGACCCGGACCGGTGAGACCCGCATCCAGCGGACCCGGCAGACCTGGCGGCCCCCACTGCCGGCTCCTAGACACTGACATCCCAGCCCCCCGCCCATGTAAATTTACCATTGTAACCCCAGGGGCCAGCCTATAAGACCCCCCGGTTTCCCTCCATGCAATGGAGCAATCATCAGTAGAACACCCACACACACCCACGGAGGAGTAGCCTATGCACTGGCCTGTCTTCCTTCCTCCCCAAAACAGCTCTAGGAGTAAGCTTGTATCCACCTCATATAAACCACACTCAGCAGGACTAGGGGTGTTATCTCTCTGAAGGGCCCCGAACCTAGGTACATCTTGCGTCTCATGCTCGCTCGTACCAACCTTGCCTCTGGAGCCCACCGGTTGCCTCTCGCCTATCCCTCTCTTTAGCCATCCTATGTCATTTGTCGTGAGCCCATCACGACAGTATTGCTTATTTTATACATGCTGGTCTAGTCTGTTCCACCACCTCGGGCGGCACTACCGCCCTGCCATCCTCTACTACAGCGGGTTTCAGCTATAGTTCAACACCACGCGGTAGTACCACTGGTGGGAGCGATAGTACCACTCTGGTGGCTCTTCCGGCCCCTTGACATGTTCAGTTTGAACTATGTGGCCAGAACTTCCGTGCCAGCGGAAGTACCGCTCACCCGAGCAGTACTGCCACTTATGCACGGGCCATGCGAGAATAACGGTTGGACCCCTTCTCCCACGATGAAAAGGAGTCTTCTTTCTGCTAGTTGACTACATGTTCGTCCCCCAAGGTCCATTGTTACTCACAAGCTCATTCTTGCTCAATCTATCTCCCTAGCCAATCAAACTTGTTGATTCTTTAGGGATTGCTTGAGAAGGCCTGGATCTACACTTCCACCAAGAGAAATTTGATTGCCCCGCCTAATCCCTTGAGGATCTTGTTACTCTCGGGTGTTTGAGCACCCTAGACGGTTGAGGTCACCTCGGAGCCACATTCCATTGTGGTGAAGCTTCGTGGTGTTGTTGGAAGCCTCCAATTCGGTTGTGGAGAGAGCCCCAACCTTGTTCGTAAAGGTCCGGTTGCCGCCTTCAAGGGCACCGCTTGTGGAATCACGACATCTCACATTGTGTGAGGGCGTGAGGAGAATACGGTGGCCCTAGTGTCTTCCTGGGAGCATTGTGCCTCCACACCGCTCCAACGGAGACGTACTTCCTCTCAAAGGGAAGGAACTTCGGTAACACATCCTCGTCTCCACCGTCTCCACTTGTGGTTATCTCTTACCTTTACTTTGTGCAAGTTTTACTTGTGTCGTATCATTTTCTTGCGTGTGTTGCTTGTTTTGCTAGCATCATATAGGTTTCTCACCTAGTTGCATATCTAGACAACCTATTTGTTGCTAACCCTAATTTGTTAAGAAAAGTTAAAATTGGTAGTTGCCTATTCACCCCCGCCCCCCTCTAGTCAACCATACCGATCCTTTCATTGTAGATTGCCATAGGCCACCCAAAATGGCCCAATATCAAATTGACCTAGGGGTCCTCAGCCCGGCCCACAAGGCCGAGAGTCGACATGGTGAGAGGAACCCTAGAAGGGGCAACGTCACTCCGGTCCCTGATGCTTCCCATGTTCCCACTGGTGAGTGCACCAACCATTCACACCGCCAGAGAGAATCAACATGGGGCTATTGTTTCACCTACTACAGTTGGTCAGTTTGGTGCTTCGGTTGGTCGTGGCTCAAATATTGGTGCCTCTGCCTTCCTACGTGGGTTGGTGCCACTGTCATGATTAAAAGGAGGCATGACGACTAGGACTTTGAGTATGATGACAGAGTATTATTGGGGACGGAGACGATGGGCGCCAGGAGAGATCGTCATGGCCATGGGGAGGAGGCGATGGGCATCTGCACCAACTCAATAGGGAGGAGGCCTTAGGCGCCATGGGGAGACCATGGCCATGGTTGAGCTATGTGTGATCACAACACAACCGCTTGTCGGAGCAGAGGTAGGCATCGAGGCCAGGGCGAGGCATGGTCGCTTATGCACTGCTTAATGATACGTCTCCAACGTATCTATACTTTTTGATTGTTCCATGCTATTATATTACCCCTTTTGGATGTTTATGGGCTTTATTTTACACATTTATATCATTTTTGGGACTAACCTACTAACCAGAGGCCCAGCCCATATTGTTGTTTTTTTGCCTATTTCGGTATTTCGAAGAAAAAGGAATATCAAACGGAGTCCAAACGGAATGAAACCTTCAGGAGCGTGATTTTTGGAACGAACGTGATCCAGAGGACTTGGAGTGCAAGTCAAGAAGCTTCCGAGGAAGCCACGAGATAGGAGGGCGCCCCCCCCCCTATAGGGCATGCCCCCTTTCTCATGGGCCCCTCGGGCGGCCACCGACGTACTTCTTCCTCCTATATATATACCCACGTACCCCGAAAACATCCAGGGGCACCACGAAACACAATTTCCACCATTGTAACATACAGTATCCGCAGATCCCATCTTGGAGCCTTCGGCACTTTCTGCCGGAGGGAATCAAGCACAGAGGGCTTCTACATCAACACCATAGCCCCTCCGATGAGTTGTGAGTAGTTTACCACAGACCTCCACGGGTCCATATTTATTAGCTAGATGGCTTCTTCTCTCTTTTTGGATCTCAATACAATGTTCTCCCCTCTCTTGTGGAGATCTATTCGATGTAATCTCTTTTTGCGGTGTGTTTGTCGAGATCGATGAATTGTGGGTTTATGATCAAGTTTATCTATGAATAATATTTGAATATTCTCTGAATTCTTTTATGTATGATTGAGTTATCTTTGCAAGTCTCTTGAATTATCAGTTTAGTTTGGCCTACTAGATTGGTCTTTCTTGCCATGGGAGAAGTGCTTAGCTTTGGGTTCAATCTTGCGGTGTCCTTACCGATGTAAAATGGTTGCAAGGCACGTATTGTATTGTTGCCATCGAGGATAACAAGATGGGGTTTATATCATATTGCATGAGTTTATCCTTCTACATCATGTCATCTTGCTTAATGCGTTACTCTGTTCTTATGAACTTAATACTCTAGATGCATCTTTGGATAGCGGTCGATGTGTGGAGTAATAGTAGTAGATGCAGGCAGGAGTCGGTCTACTTGTTATGGACGTGAAGCCTATATACATGATCATGCCTAGATAATCTCATAACTATGCGCTTTTCTATCAAGTGCTCGATAGTAATTTGTTCACCCACCGTAATACTTATGCTATCTTCAGAGAAGCCACTAGTGAAACCTATGGCCCCCGGGTCTATTTCTTATCATATTTGCTTTCAATCTACTTTTACTTGCATCTTTACTTTTTTGCATCTATATTATAAAATACCAAAAATTTATTTATCTTATCATACTATCTTTATTAGATCTCACTTTCATGAAGTGGCCGTGAAGGGATTGACAACCCCTTTATTGCGTTGGTTGCGAGTTCTCGGTTTGTTTGTGTAGGTGCATGGGACTTTTGAGGAGCCTCCTCGGATTGATACCTTGGTTCTCAAAAACTGAGGGAAATACTTACGCTACACTTGCTGCATCACCCTCTCCTCTTCGAGAAAAACCAACGCAAGCTCAAGATGTAGCAAGAAGGATTTCTGGCACCGTTGCCGGGGAGGTCTTCGCTCAAGTCAAGGCATACCAAGTACCCATCACAAACCCATCTCCCTCGCATTTACATTATTTTCCATTTGCCTCTCGTTTCCTCCCCCACTTCACCCTTGCCGTTTTATTTGCCCTCTCTTTCCCAATCTCCTCCTCTCTTTTCGCTTGCCGTTTTTCTGTTTGCTCGTGTGTTAGTTCGCTTGCTTGTCGTTATGGCTAGTCTTATATCTTCTCCGTTGTCTCCCGAGAATGAAGTTCTAAATTTTAAACAAAGGGAGGGAGAAAATCTAAAAGACGCTTGGTATAGAATTTGCAATGCTCAAAATAGATCCGCCAGGAAGAAATCTACCTCAGTTCTTCTCCGCAATTTTTATGTAGGTGCTAATCCTTGGTATAGATATATCCTCGATACCATTACCGGAGGGAATTTCTTGGGTAGCCATACTTTTGATTCTTATAATGCTATGATAGATTTATTTGGCTCACCACCTCTCTTGGTTAATGGAACTATGTTGACTTTGGAGCATGTAATGCAAAGACTTGAAATTATTGAAAATACAGTTGCTACCGTTGAGTTAATTGAAAATATAGATAAGAATATCCACAATCAAATTACCCAATATGGATCTAAGGTAGGAGTAACTTTGAAAAATATTAAGGAAAAGGAACCCATAGTTAATGAGAAAATAAATCAAGATTCCTCCAGAATAGATAAACTTGAGGGTATTATTACCAACTTGGGAACCGCTTTTTCTTCCATAAAGAACACTCCAAGTCCGTCTACTAAAAATACTAAGCTTATTTATGTTCCTAAGAATAAGGGAGAATCATCTAGTAAGGAAACTGCGGATCTTAAATCTATAAGTATTCAGCCCAATCTTTTTGATATCATTAAGGAACCATTTGCTACGAATGAATTTTTCGATCTTGTGCCTAGGAGTTTGATAATTACTAGAAAGTAAGAAATTTCTAAGAAAGATAGATGCCCCATTGAAGAATTGCCTACCAAAGATGGCACTCGTTAGATCTATCCTCGTTTTTATGCCTAGCTAGGGGCGTTAAACGATAGCGCTAGTTGGGAGGCAACCCAATTTTCTTTATGTTTTTTGTTTTTGCTTCTGTTTAGGAATAAATAATCCATCTACCCTCTTTTTAGATGTGGTTTTATCTTTTAATTAGTGTTTGTGCCAAGTTAAACCTATAGGATCTTCTTGGATGATAGTTATTTGATCTTGCTGTAATTTCCAGAAACTTTAGGCTCACGAAAATAATTGTTAAAAATCACCAGAACGTGATAAAATAGTGATTCCAATTGATGCTGATCAATAATCAAATTGCCTAGGTCTTCCTATTTTGGCTAAAATTTTTGAGTTCCAGAAGTTTGCGTTAGTTACAGATTACTACAGACTGTTCTGTTTTTGACAGATTCTGTTTTTCGTGTGTTTATTGCTTATTTTGATGAATCTATGGCCAATAAAATAGTTTATAATCCATAGAGAAGTTGGAATAAAGTATGTTTAACACCAAAATAAATAAATAATGAGTTCATTGCAGTACCTTATGTGGTGGTTTTGTTTTCTTTCACTAACGGAGCTTACGAGATTTCGGTTGAGTTTTGTGTTGTGAAGTTTTCAAGTTTTGGGTAAAGCTTTTATGGACTATGGAATAAAGGGTGGCAAGAGTCTAATCTTTGGGATGCCCAAGGCACCCCAAGATATTCAAGAATAGCCAAAATACTAAGCTTGGGGATGCCCCGGGAAGGCATCCCCTCTTTCGTCTTCGTTCATTGGTAACTTTACTTGGAGCTATATTTTTATTCACCACATGATAAGTGTTTTGCTTGGAGCGTCGTGTATTATATTAGTCTTTGCTTTTTAGTTTACCACAATCATCCTTGCTGTACACACCTTTTGGAAGAAGCCTATTTGATTAGAATTTGCTAGAATACTCTATGTGCTTCACTTATATCTTTTGAGCTTGATAGTTTTTGCTCTAGTGCTTCACTTATATTTTTAGAGCACGGTGGTGTCTTAATTTTGAAGAAATTGCTAGTCTCTCATGCTTCACTTATATTACTTTGAGAGTCTTTTAGAACAGCATGGTATTTTCTATGATCATAAAGTTGGTCCTAGAATGATGAACATCCAAGTTGGGTATAATAAAAACTATCATAGGAAGTGAATTGGATGCTATGATCAACTTGATGCTTGATAATTGTTTTGAGATATGGAGGTAGTGATATTAAAGTCATGCTAGTTGGGTAATTATGAATTTAAATAATGCTTGTGTTGAAGTTAGCAAATCTCGTAGCATGCACGTATGGTTAAAGTTGTGTAACAAATTTGAAACATGAAGTGTACAGCTTGTGCATCCTTATGATGGCGGTCGAGGGACGGCGGTCTTTTCCTACCAATCTATCCCCCTAGGAGCATGCGCATAGTACTTGATTTTTGATGACTTCTAAATTTTTGCAATAAGTATATGAGTTCTTTTGACTAATGTTGAGTCCATGGATTATACGCACTTTTACCTTTCCGCCTTTGCTAGCCTCTTGATGCCGTGCATTGCCCTTTCTCACCTTGAGAGTTGGTGCAAACTTGGCGGTGCATCCAAACCCCGTGATACGATACGCTCTATCACACATAAACCTCCTTATATATTCCTCAAAACAGCCACCATACCTACCTATTATGGCATTTCCATAGCCATTCTGAGATATATTGCCATGCAACTTTCCACCATTCCGTTCATCATCATGACATACTTTACTTTTGTCATATTGCCATTGCATGATCATGTAGATGACATCGTATTTGTGGCAAAGCCACCGTGCATTATTTTTCATACATGTCACTCTTGATTCATTGCACCATCCCGGTACACCGCCGGAGGCATTCATATAGAGTCATATCTTGTTCTAGTTTCGAGTTGTAATTGTTGAGTTGTAAGAAAATAAAAATGTGATGATAATCATTTTTAGAGCATTGTCCCAAGTGAGGAAAGGATGATGGAGACCATGATTCCCCCACAACTCGGGATGAGACTCCGGACGAAAAAAAAAGAAAGAGGCCATAAAAAAAGAAAAGGCCCAAATAAAAAAAATGAGAGAAAAAGAGAGAAGGGACAATGTTACTATCCTCTCACCACACTTGTGCTTCAAAGTAGCACCTTGTTCTTCATGTAGTGAGTCTCATATATTGTGCTTCAAAGTAGCACCATGTTTTTCATATAGTGAGTCTCATAAGTTGTCTTTTTCATACTAGTGGGAATCTTTGATTATAGAACTTGGCTTGTATATTCCTACGATGGGCTTCCTCAAATGCCCTAGGTCTTCGTGAGCAAGCAAGTTGGATGCACACCCACTAGTTTTCTTTTGTTGAGCATTCATTTATAGCTCTAGTGCATCCGTTGCATGGCAATCCCTACTCCTCATGTTGACATCAATTGATGGGCATCTCCATAGCCCGTTGATTATCCTCGTCAATGTGAGACTTTCTCTTTTTTTTTGGCTTCTCCACACAATCCCCGTCATCATATTCTATTCCACCCATAGTGCTATATCCATGGCTCACGCTCATGTATTGCGTGAAGGTTGAAAAAGTCTGAAATTATTGAAGTATGAAACAATTGCTTGGCTTGTCATCGGGGGTATAGAAGTTGGGAACATCTTTGTGTGTGAAAATGAAGCATAGCCTAACTATATGATTTTGTAGGGATGAACTTTCTTTTGCCATGCTATTTTGAGAAGACATGATTACTTTGATTAGTATGCTTGAAGTATTATTATTTATTTTATCAATATGAACTTTTATTTTGTATTCATTTCGATCTGAACATTCATGCCACAATAAAGAAAATTAATGAATTATGCTAGGTAGCATTCCACATCAAAAATTCTCTTTTTGTCATTTACCTACTCGAGGACGAGCAGGAATTAAACTTGGGGATGCTTGATACGTCTAAAACGTATCTATAATTTTTTTATTGTTCCATGCTATTATATTACCCCTTTTGGATGTTTATGGGCTTTATTTTACACATTTATATCATTTTGGGACAAACCTACTAACCGGAGGCCCGGCCCATATTCTTTGTTTTTTTTGCCTATTTCAGTATTTCGAAGAAAAGGAATATCAAATGGAGTCCAAATGGAATGAAACCTTCGGGAGCGTGATTTTTGGAACGAACGTGATCCAGAGGACTTGGAGTGCAAGTCGAGAAGCTTCCGAGGAAGCCACGAGATAGGAGGGCGCCCCCCCCCTATAGGGTGCTCCCCCTATCTTGTGGGCCCCTCGGGCGGCCACCGATGTACTTCTTCCTCCTATATATACCTACGTACCCGAAAACATCCAGGGGCGCCACGAAACACAATTTCCAATTTGTAACCTTCAGATCCGCCAGATCCCATCTTGGAGCCTTGGCCGGCACTTTCTGGGAGGGAATCAAGCATGGAGGGCTTCTACATCAACACCATAGCCCTCCGATGAGTTGTGAGTAGTTTACCACAGACCTCACGGGTCCATATTTATTAGCTAGATGGCTTCTTCTCTCTTTTTGGATCTCAATACAATGTTCTCCCCTCTCTTGTGGAGATCTATTCGATGTAATCTCTTTTTGCGGTGTGTTTGTCGAGATCGATGAATTGTGGGTTTATGATCAAGTTTATCTATGAATAATATTTGAATCTTCTCTGAATTCTTTTATGTATGATTGAGTTATCTTTGCAAGTCTCTTCGAATTATCAGTTTAGTATGGCCTACTAGATTGGTTTTTCTTGCCATGGGAGAAGTGCTTAGCTTTGGGTTCAATCTTGCGGTATCCTTACCCAGTGACAGAAAGGGTTGCAAGGCACGTATTGTATTGTTGCCATCGAGGATAACAAGATGGGGTTTATATCATATTGCATGAGTTTATCTCTCTACATCATGTCATCTAGCTTAATGCGTTACTCTGTTCTTATGAACTTAATACTCTAGATGCATGCTGGATAGCGGTCGATGTGTGGAGTAATAGTAGTAGATGCAGGCAGGACTCGGTCTACTTGTTATGGGCGTGATGCCTATATACATGATCATGCCTAGATAATCTCATAACTATGCGCTTTTCTATCAATTGCTCGACAGTAATTTGTTCACCCACCGTAATACTTATGCTATCTTCAGAGAAGCCACTAGTGAAATCTATGGCCCCCGGGTCTATTTCTTATCATATTTGCTTTCAATCTACTTTTACTTGCATCTTTACTTTTTTGCATCTATATTATAAAATACCAAAAATATATTTATCTTATCATACTATCTTTATTTAGATCTCACTTTACATGAAGTGGCAGTGAAGGGATTGACAACCCCTTTATTGCGTTGGTTGCGAGTTCTCAGTTGTTTGTGTAGGTGCGTGGGACTTTTGAGGAGCCTCCTACTGGATTGATACCTTGGTTCTCAAAAACTGAGCGAAATACTTACGCTACACTTGCTGCATCACCCTCTCCTCTTCGAGGAAAACCAACGCAAGCTCAAGACGTAGCACTTAACACGTGCCACCGCGCGACATGGAGCTCACTGCTACGTCCATTTTGCATCATGTTTTCCTATTAATATTTATTGCAATTTGGATTGTTATTTCACTTTATGGTACTATTCTTATGCCTTTTCTCTGTTATTTTGCAAGATTCACATGAAGAGGGAGATTGTCGGCAGCTGGAATTCTGGATTGGAAAGGGCTATATCGGAGACACCTATTCTGCACAACTCCAAATGACATGAAAATTGATGGAGAATTATTTTGGAATATATAAAAGGTATTGGAAAAAGAAACATCAGTGGGGGACCCACCAGGCAACCACAAGCCTGGGGGCGAGCTCCCCTGGACTAGTGGGGCACCTGGAAGGCCTCTGGAGCCCATCTTCTGCTATATGATGCCATTTGACCTAGAAAAATCAGAAGGAAGGTTTCGGGATGAAGCGCCGCCGTCTCAAGGCAGAACCTGGGCAGGAGCACTTTTTCTCTCCGGCGGAGCGATTCCGTCGGGGAAACTTCCCTCCGAGAGGGGGAAATCGAAGCCGTCGACATCACCAACAATCTTCTCATCGTGGGAGGACCAATCTTCATCAACATCTTCACTAGCACCATCTCATCTCAAACCCTGGTTCATCTCTTGTATTCAATCTTTGTCTCAAAACCTCAGATTGGTACTTGTGGGTTGCTAGTAGTGTTGATTACATCTTGTAGTTGATGCTAGTTGGTTATTTGGTGGAAGATTATATGCTCAGATCCTTAATGATATTCAATACCCCTCTGATGTTGAACATGAATATCATTTGTGAGTAGTTACTTTATTCTTGAGGACATGGGAGAAGTCTGATTATAAGTAATCATGTGAATTTGGTATTCGTTCGATATTTTGATGATATGTATGTTGTTGCTTCCTTTAGTGGTGTCATGTGAACGTTGACTACATGACGCTTCACCATACTTGGGCCTAAGGGAAGGCATTGTGGAGTAGTAATTAGATGATGGGTTACTAGAGTGACAGAAGCTTAAACCCTAGTTTATGCGCTCTTCCGTAAGGGGCTCATTTGGATCCATACGTTTCATGCCATGGCTAGATTTATCTTAATTATTATTTCGTAGTTGCGGATGCTTGCAAGAGGGGGCATAAGTGGGAGGCTTGTTCAAGTAAGAACAACACCCAAGCACCGGTCCACACCCACATATCAAATTATCAAAGTAACGAACGCAAATCAAATAAACATGATGAAAGTGACTAGATGAATTCCCATGTGTCCTCAAGAACCCTTTGCTTGCTACAAGAGAAAGTTTCGGCCTGTCCTTTGCTATAAAAAGGATTGGGCTACCTTGTTGCACCTTTTTTACTATTGCTACTTTTCTCATTACAAATTACCTTGCTATCAAACTATTTGTTACCGACAATTTCAGTGCTTGCAGAAAATACCTTGCTGAAAACCGCTGGTCATTTCCTTCTGCTACTCGTTGGGTTTGACACTCTTACCTATCGAAAAGACTATGATTGATCCATGATTGCTTGTATCTGCGTTGGTATTTCCCCAAAGAGGAGAGGATGATGCAGCACAGCAAAGGTAAGCATTTCCCTCAGTTATGAAACCAAGGTTAACAATCCAGTAGGAGAACCAAGCAACACTATGTGAACAGTACCTGCACACAAATAACAAATACTTGCAACCCAACGCGTAAGAGGGGTTGTCAATCCCTCCTCGGTATTGAGATAGATTAAATATAGATCTAGCAAAAACACGAAATAAAGAAAGAAAAAATGTAGTGATACGTCTCCGTCGTATCTATAATTTTTGATTGTTCCATGCCAATATTATACAACTTTTACATACTTTTGGCAACATTTTATATGATTTATTGGACTAACCTATTGATCCAGTGCCCAGTGTCAGTTCTTGTTTGTTGCATGTTTTTTGTCTTGCAGAATATTCATATCAAACGAAGTCCAAACGCGATAAAAATTTACGGAGATTTATTTTGGAATATTTGTGCTTTTTGGGAGGTGGAATCAACGCAAACGGGGGGCCACAACCACCATGAGACACCAGGGTGCGCCCCATGGCCCAGGCGCATGGTGGTGGGTTGTGCCCTCCTCGTAAGTCAGTTGGAGCTCAACTTCGGGTGCAAGGAAGCTTATATCCAGAAAAATATGTTAAAATCTCAACGCAATCGGAGTTACGGATCTCCAAGAATATAAGAAACGGTTTTCGGCCAGAAAACAGGAAGGCGAAACAGAAGAGAACATAGGGATAGATCCAATCTCGGAGAGGCTCCTGCCCCTCCGCCACCATGGAGACCATGCACTAGAGGGGGAACTCTCCTCCCATCTAGGGGGAGGCCAAGGAAGAAGGATGGGGCTCTCTGCCTCTCTCTCCCGATGGCGCCGGAGCGCCGCCGGGGCAATCATCGTGACGGCGATCTACTCCAACAACTTCGCCCCCGTCAACACCAACTCTCTCCCCCTCTATGCAGCGGTGCAACTTCCCTTCTCCCCTCTGTAATCTCTACTTAAACATGGTGATCAACACTATATATTAATTCCCAATGATATATGGCTATCTTATGATGTTTGAGTAGATCTGTTTTGTCCTATGGGTTGATAGATGATCGTGATTGGTGTGAGTTGTATGTTTTTTTAGGTGCTATCATATGGTTCCCTCCGTGTCGCGCAAACATGAGGGATCCCCGTTGTAGGGTGTTGCAATACGTTCATGATTCTCTTATGGTGGGTGGCATGAGTGACAGAATACACGGACCCGAGTAAGTGGGTTGTTGTGTATGGGAGTAAAAAGGACTTGATACTTAATGCTATGGTTGGGTTTTACCTTAATGATCTTTAGTAGTTGCGGATGCTTGCTAGAGTTCCAATCATAAGTGCATATGATCCAAGTAGAGAAAGTACGTTAGCTCATGCCTCTCCCTCATATAAAATAGCAATAATGATCACCGGTTTAGTTATCGATCACCTAGGGACAAATGACTTTCTTGTGTGACAAAAGCTATCTACTTTTATTGTCTTGCAATTTATTCATAGTTTTATTCTCGCAAAGTAGTACTAGTTTTATTCTTGTTCTAGGTAAAGCAAACGTTAAGTGTGCATAGAGTTGTATTGGTGGTCGATAGAACTTGAGGGAATATTTTTTCTACCTTTAGCTCCTCATTGGGTTCGACACTCTTATTTATCGAAAAAGGCTACAAATGATCCCCTACACTTGTGGGTTATCATGCAACAAGGTATTTCTGGGTTTTTGGAATAATAGATCTGAAAACAATATGATAGGAAATAGACACGGGGGCTGTAGATTTTACTAGTGGCTTCTCTCGACAAAATAGCATACAGTGGGTAAACAAATCATTGTTGCGCAATTCATAGAAGAGCAACTAATTGTGAAGATATCCAAGGCAATGATCATGCATATAGGCATCACGTCCAAGATTAGTAGACCGACTCCTGCCTGCATCTACTACTATTACTCCTGACATCGACCGCTATCCAGCATGCATCTAGTGTATTAAGTTCATGGAGAAATGGAGTAATGCAATAAGAATGATGACATGATGTAGACAAGATCTTTTCATGTAGCAATAGACCCCATGTTTTTATCCTTAGTGGCAATGATACATGTGTGTCATGTCTCCTTCTGTCACTGAGAATAAGCCCTGCAATATCTAACCCATCACAAAGCACCTCTTCCATTGCAAGAAAAATCAATCTAGTTGGCCAAACAAGACCAAAGTTTCGGAGAAGAAATAGGAGGCTATAAGGATCATGCATATAAGATTTCAAAGAAGACTCAAATAATATTCATAGATAGATCTGATCATAAACTCACAATTCATCGGATCCCAACAAACACACCGCAAAAAGTCATTACATCAAATAGATCTCCAAGAACATCGAGGAGAACATTGTATTGAGAATCAAAAAGAGAGAAGAAGCCATCTAGCTACTGCCTATGGACCCGTAGGTCTGTGGCATGCTACTCACGCATCATCGGAGGAGCACCAATGAGGATAATGAACCCCTCCGTGATCGTTTCCCCCTTTGGCAAGTGGTTCTGGAACTTGCGACGGCTGGAATTGTGTTTCGTCGACTCCCCTAGGGTTTCTGGAATATTTGGGTATTTATAGAGCTGAGAGGCGGTGGAGAGGACACCCGTGGGCCCCACTACCCACCAAGGCACGCCAGGGGCCTCTGGTGCGCTCTGGTGCCTTGTGGGCCCACAGGCCTCCCCTCCTGCACTTCCTTGGCTCCCAAGTTGTATTTGGGGCAGAAAAAATCTCCAAAAAGTTTCACTGTGTTTGGACTTCGTTTGATATGGATATTCTGCGAAGTAAAAAACAAGCAAAAAACAGCAACTGGCATTGGGCACTATGTCAATAGGTTAGTCCTAAAAAATGATACAAAGTTGCTATAAAATGAATATAAAACATTCAAGAATGATAATATAACAACATGGAACAATAAAAAATTATAGATACGTTGGAGACGTATCAGCATCCCCAAGCTTAATTCATGCTCGTCCTCGAGTAGGTAAATGATAAAAACAATTTTTTTGATGTGGAATGCTGCCTAACATGTTCATCACATATTCTTTTATTTTGTAGCATGGACATTTGGACCTTTAGATGATTAAAAGCAATAGTCTATAGTTGACATGAAGACATCGATACTCAAGCATATCAACAAGCAACCATGTCTTTAAAAATATCAACACTAAAGAAAGCTATCCTATCCCATTATGCTCAATCATTGATCCACTCATGAAACACACTCGAACATTTGCTACATCCAATGCACAAGTATGCTCATAGTGCTCCCTAGTTGGTGCTTTTATAAGAGAAGATGGAGACTCAATTAAAAATAAAAATTGCATAAATTAAATAGATAGGCCCTTCACAGAGGGAAGCAGAGATTTGTAGAGGTGCGAGAGCTCAAAGCTTAAATTGAGAGATAAAATATTTTGAGAGACATGCTTTTCCTATCAACGAAAACGACCGAGAATTCCCAATACATTCCATGCTAGATACATCATAGGCGGTTCCCAAACATAAAATAAAGTTTATTCCTTTTTCCACCATTCTTTCACAATCCATGGCTAGCCGTATCCACGAGTGCCTTCCATACCAACACTTTCCAAGGAATTTATTATTTGACAACATAAAGTAAATTTCTTTTTCATTTTGAGATTGGGCATCCCTATTAGTGCCACACTCTCATGCAATGACAAGTGAATAAACACTCATCTTGAGAATAACACATCTAGCATGGAAAAATATTGGCCACCCCCTACCGCTTCATGAGCGGTACGAGCGCACAAAAAGGAAATTCATTTTGAAAATTAGAGTTGGCACATACAAATTTACTTGGAACGGCATGGAAACACCGCATATAGGTAGTTATGGTGGACTCATTGGCATAACTTGGTTTAAGGAGTTTGGATGCACAAGTAGTATTCCCACTTAGTACAAGGAAATGCTAGCAAATAGATTGAGAAGCAACCAACCAAAAATTGGAAACGATCATAAACGGGCATTAAGCATAACTAACACCAAATGATGCACCACAAGTAGGATGTAATTTCATTGCATAACTATTGATGTTCATGCTTGTGTAGGGAATCACAAACCTTAACACCAGTACTCTTACTAAAGCACTATTACTCACCAACATGGCTCACATATTGCTATCTCCATATCTCAAAATTATTGCAAGTAATCAAGTTTATAATATCCAATGATCTTCATGAAAGTTTTCATTATATCCCCCTTGGATATCTATCACTTTGGGACTAATTTCATATATTACCATTGTATATAACAAGCTCTAAAATAAATTTAAGTGAAGAACATGAGCATCAAAATTTTCATCTCTCAAAATAATATAAGTGAAGTATGAGAGAATTTCTTCAAAAATTTACTAAATCTCATATTAATCTAAGTGAAGCATGAGAGTATTTCTTCAAAAAATATTAAAGGACCACCGTGCTAAAACATATATAAGTGAAGCACTGGAGCAATTCCATAGCTCAAAAAATTTAAATGAAAATTTAAGTGAAGCACTTAGAGCAATTCTAACAAATCATAGCATCATTATGGCTCTCTCAAATAGGTGTGTCCAACAAGTATGCTTGTGACAAACTAAAAAGCAAAACAAGCAGAGACTCATATAGTACAAGACGCTCCAAGCAAAACTCATGATATGTGACGAATAAAAATATAGCTCCTAGTAAAATTACCGATGGTCGTTAGAAGAAAGAGGGGATGCCCCAGGCATCCCCAAGCTTTGTTGCTTGGTTCTCCTTGAATATTATGTTGGGGGTGCCATGAGCATCCCCAAGCTTAGGCTCTTTTCTTTCCTTATTCCTTCATCCATCGTGATCTCACCCAAAAATTAAAAAATTCAATCACAGAAAACTTAACAAAACCTTCATGAGATCCGTTAGTATAATAAAGCAAATCACCACTTTAAGTACTGTTGAAAACCCATTCATATTTTATTATTTCATTATAACTATTGTATTATAACTTTACCTAGAGTTGAGAGGCGGTGGAGAGGACACCCGTGGGCCCCACTACCCACCAGGGCATGCCAGGGGCCTTTGGCGCGCCCTGGTGCCTTGTGGGCCCCATAGGCCTCCCCTCCCGCACTTCCTTGGCTCCCAAGTTGTCTTCTGCGCAAAAAACCCAAAAAGTTTCGCTGTGTTTGGACTCCGTTTGATATGGATATCCTGTGAAGTAAAAAAAGCAAAAAACAACAACTGGTACTGGGCACTATGTCAATAGGTTAGTCCCAAAAAATGATATAAAGTTGCTATAAAATGAATATAAAACATCCAAGAATGATCATATAACAGCATGGAACAATCAAATATTATAGATACATCGGAGACGTATCAATCCCCTATAATTGTGGGTCATCAAGACTCTTTTCTAGCGCCGTTGCCGAGGAGGTAGGGCGCGCCCCTCGTGAGTGGAATTTGGTAAGGAAACATTTATATTACGTGCTGAAATTTACTGTTACTTGTTACTACGGAAAACAATCTTTGAGGGGTTTGTTCGGGGTATCTTCACCTTGACTGGAAGCACAAAGATTTTCCCCTCAACCTACTGCACCTACTGAAAGTACTTATTGTGAGATTCCTTCGGGTATGATAGAGAAACTGCTAACTAATCCTTATGCAGGAGATGGAACAATACATCCTGATATGCACCTAATCTATGTGGATGAAGTTTCTGGATTATTTAAGGTTGCAGGTTTATCCGAAGATGGAGTTCAGAAGAAGGTTTTCCCTTTATATTTTGGGGGGAAAGGCATTGACATGGTATAGGCTATGTGATGATATTGGAACTTGGGATTGAAACCGATTGAAATTGGAATTTCATCAGAAGTTTTATCCTATATGCATCTGGTTCATCGTGATCGAAATTATATATATAATTTGTTGCCTCGTGAAGGAGAAAGCATAGGTCAAGCTTGGGGGAGGCTTAATTACATGATGTACACATGCCCCAATCATGAGCTCTCAAGATAAATTGTCTTACAGAATTTTTATGCTCGGCTTTCTCATAATGATCAAACCATGCTCGATTCTTCTTCTACTGGTTTCTCTATGAAGAAAACTATTGAATTCAGATGTGATCTTCTGGAAAGAATTAAACACGACTCTAAAGATTGGGAACTCGACAAAGGTAATGAGTTAGGTATACCTTGAGTTTGTTTGTGTTAAATCTTTTATGGATACCGATGCTTTTCTTAAATTTATCACTAAATATGGAGTTTACTCTGAGATAGTAGCATCCTTTTGTGAATCATTTGCTACTCATGTTGATCTCCCTAAGGAGGAGTGGTTTAAACATCATCTACCTATTAAATAAAATATTGAGGAACTAGTTATGGTTAAATATGAAACTATTATTTACAATGTTGATCCACTTGTGCCTACTGCTTTTTATCGAGAAACCACCTTTTCCTGTTAGGATAAAGGAACATGCTAAAGTTTCAATAGTGGTTAACAAAAGTAATATTAGAGCACCTAGACCCTATGAACAAATTAAAGTTGAACCTAATGTTGCTATGGTTAAAGATCTCCTGGTCGATAATATTGATGGACATGTTATTTATTTTTGTAGTGAAGCTACTAGAATTGCTAAACCTGATACTAAGGATAAGAATAAGCATGTTGTCTCAGTTAAAATAGGAGATCATTGTTATCATGGTTTATGTGATTTGGGTGCTAGTGTGAGTGCTATTCCGTTTACCTTATATCAAGAGATCATGAATGATATTGCACCTGTTGAGATAGAAGACATCGATGTTACTATTAAGAGTGTGAATAGAGATACTATTTCACAACTTGGGATTGTTAGAGATGTTGAAGTCCTGTGTGGAAAGATCAAATACCCTACTGATTTTCTAGTTCTTGGTTCTCCACAAGATGATTTTTGTCCCATTATATTTGGTAGGCCCTTCTTGAATACAGTTAATGCAAAGATTGATTGCAATAAAGAAACTGTCAGTGTTAACTTTGGTGATGTATCTCATGAGTTTAATTTCTCTAAATTCCGTAGACAACCTCATGATAAAGAATTTCCTAGTAAGGATGAAATTATTAGTCTTACTTCTATTGCCATACCTCCTATTGATCCGTTAGAACAATATTTTCTAGACCATGAAAATGATATGCATATGTACGAAAGAAATGAAATAGATAAGATGTTCTTTGATCAACCACCTATTCTTAGACACAATTTGCATGTTGAAACTCTTGGAGGTCCTCCTCCACCTAAAGGTGATCTTGTGTTTGAATTGAAACAAATTCCTAATACATTGAAATATGCTTATCTTGATGAAAAGAAGATATATCATGTTATTATTAGTGCTAACCTTTCAACATGAAGAAAAGAGATTACTAAAAACTCTAAAGAATCACCGTGCCGCTATTGGATATACTCTTGATGATCTTAAGGGCATTAGTCCCACTCTATGTCAGCACAAGATTAATATGGAGCCTGATGCTAAGCCAGTTGTTGATCATCAACGATGATTGAATCCTAAGATGAAGGATGTGGTAAGAACTAAAATGTTAAAGCTTCTATAAGCATGTATAATTTATCCCATAGCTGATAGTTGATGGATAAGTCTTGTTCATTGTGTCCCTAAGAAAGGAGGCATTATCATTGTTCCTAATGATAAAAATGAACTTATCCCACAAAGAATTGTAACTGGTTATAGGATGATAATTGATTTTAGGAAATTAAACAAAGCTACTAGAAAAGATCACAACCCCTTGCCTTTTATTGATCAAATGTTAGAAAGATTGTCTAAGAATACACACTTCTGTTTCCTTGATGGATATTCTGGTTTCTCTCAAATACTCGTGTCAAAAGAAGATAAAGAGAAAACTACTTTTACTTTTCCTTTTTGAACTTATGCTTATAGACATATGCCTTTTGGTTTATGCAATGCACATGCTACCTTTCAAAGATGTATGACAACTATATTTTCTGATTTTTGTTAAAAGATTGTTGAGGTATTCATGGATGTTTTTTCTGTTTATGGGACATCTTTCGTGATTGCTTAAGCAACCTTGATCGAATTTTGCAAAGATGTGAAGAAACTAATCTTGTCTTGAATTGGGATAAGTGCCACTTTATGGTAAATGAAGGTATTGTCCTTGGGCATAAAATTTCTAAAATAGGTATTGAAGTTGATAAAGCTAAGTTTGATGCAATTGAGAAAATGTCGTGGCCTAAAGATATAAAAGGTATAAGAAGTTTCCTCGGTCATCCTCGTTTCTATAGAAGGTTCATTAAAGACTTCTCTAAAGTTTCTAGGCCTCTTACTAATCTTTTGCAAAAAGAAGTTCCATTCATTTTTTTATGATGATTGTGTAGAAGCCTTTGAAATACTTAAGAAAGCCTTAACCTCTACACCTAATGTTCAACCACCTGACTAGAACTTGCCTTTTGTAATTATGTGTGGTGCTAGTGACAATGTTGTTGGTGATGTTCTAGGACAAAGAGTTGATAAGAAATTGAATGTTATTCATTATGCTAGTAAAACACTAGATAGTGAAGAAACTATGCTACCACTAAGAAAGAATTTTTAGCGGTTGTGCTTGCATCTGACAAATTCAGATCATATTTTGTTTCAAACTTGCCGGTGAAAAGAAATTGTTTGATATTAGTTCTCTAGATGAATGGAGGACACAAGCCTATGAAAATGCCAAGTTATTTAAAGAAAAAGTTAAAATCTGGCATGATAAAAGAATCCAAAAAAGGGAATTCAAACTAGGTGATCAAGTTCTATTATACAATTCTCATTTAAGATTCTTTACAGGGAAGCTTCTCTCTAAATGGGAAGGACCATATATCGTTGAAGAAGTCTATTGCTCCAGAGCTATCAAGATAAACAACGCCGAAGGCACTAATCCGAGGATGGTTAAAGGGAAAAGAATTAAGTATTATATCTCAGGTACACCCATTAATGTTGAAACCAATATTATTCAACCCATGACACCGGAAGAGCACATAGGGCAGCCTTCCGGAACACTCCAGGATCCTGAAAAGGAGTGGGTATGTGGTACAGTAAGTAAACCGACTCCAAAAGTTCCATAAAAGTACTTTTTGTTCATTTTGGAATATATGAAAAATTAGGAAAATAATAAACAGTCCAAAAAGTGCATGAAGGAACGACAAGCCATGGTGCGCGCCTCCCAGGCTTGTGGCGCCCTCGTGGACTTTCCCAACTCCGTTTTTTTCTTCCATATTACTTGTCCTGCTGAAAGAATTCATTATATATACTCCCTGATGTTTTGACCACCGTATCACAAGATTCTCCTCTGTTCTTGTTTCGAGTTGTTTTTCTAATAGATCTAGATTGCCATGGCGCCTCCAAGCTCATCCAAAGACAAGTTCTGTGAGAAGGTCATCAACCCTTATCTTCTGGAGGTGATGAAACACCCTCAGGAGATCGAGATGCATGAGGAGGTACTTCATATTCGGGACGTTCAAGGGCCTAAAAAGACTGAAAGCGAGAAGGCCAGGCCGGAAGCGGTGGAACATGAGATCTTCAAGTGCTAGGGGATGGTAGAGCGTGGACTTAATGCCAACCACTCCATGATCATGGAATTCACCCGTGAGCACAAGATGTACAGCAAGGATATTGTAAACACCATCCTCAAGCTTAATGACATATTCGATTTCCTTCAGGCCAAATCTATGATTTACAAAATCAGAACTTTGAGTATGAGGCCAGGTCTAAAGGTATGAGTTTAGCTGCAAATTTCAGGACCCCGAAGACACATTCATCTTGTTATGACGGGGAGCCTACGCCTTGGAAGCTGGAGGACAAGCCACCCACCTCATCACCGCCACGATCACCAAAGAAGGAGACTTGAGTACACGGGTATGGGCACTCCCCTTGGCTTGTGCCAAGCTTGGGGGAGGTGCCCCAGTATCGTATCACCATCACTTTTATCATCATTATCTATCTTAGTTCGATCCTTAGTTATTTCATGATTTAGAAGAATAATTTTTTTAGTTTGATCTATTTTCGAGTGCTTGCTTAGTGATCTATCTATCTATGTAATCATGTGAGAGTAATATAATAAAGAGTAGTTTGAGTTTTGCTTTGTTTTCTTGTTTCAATCTTAGCAAGAAAAAAAATAAAAGAATTAAAATATCATATGCTAATCCCATGGGGGTGATGACTTCACATAGAAGAATTATAGTTGATAAAATTTGTTGGAAGTTGACAAACATAGCATTGGTCATTAATGCAATCCATAAAAAAAAGTAATGAAGGAAGAGAGGTCTCACATATAAATATACTATCTTGGATATCTTATTGTGAGCCCCCAACAAATATTCCATATCAATTAGTTGACGTTGGACAAGGAAGACAACGTAATGAGTTATGATTGCTTATGTTCACATAGAAGTTATATTGTCATGGATCTTTTGCTAGCCAAAAATATGCACTAAGTAGATATACTACTTGTGCATCCAAAACCCTTAAACCCGGTTTCATGTCATGAGAGTCCACTATATCTACCTATGGGTTGAATAAGATCCTTCAAGTAAGTTGTCATCGGTGCATAAAGCAATAAAAATTGCTCATAAATATGTATGGTCTTTTATTGTAAGGGAAAATAAGCTTTGTATGATCTTGTGATGGTGAAGAAATAAAAACAATAGACCACATAATAAAGGTTGCTATCACAAGGGGCAATATAAAGTGACGTTCCTTTACATTATGAGTTTGCACATCCAAAAACAAAAAAGCGCATGACAACCTCTGCTTCCCTCTACGAAGGGCCTATCTTTTACTTTCATATATTTATTTATATGCAAGAGTCAATAATGTTCATCCCTATTATGTTCTATGTACCCTCTAGTGGCAAGCATCATGTGGTGGATGGATCGATATATATATCCACTTGATGCTTGCCGTTGAATGTAGGTGGTCATGAGTTATTATTGTTGACATTACCCTTGAGGTAAATAAGTTGGGAGGTGAAACCATAAGCCCCTATCTTTCTATGTGTCTGAATGAAACTTTTGCTCTATAAATATGCCTTGAGTGTCATCAATCACATAATACTAAATGATAGTTGAGTATGTGAACATGCTAAACAAAGCTCTTACATAGGCTCTTACTGAAAATATGATGTATTGTAATTGTCTCAATGACTGAAACCATAGTTTGGTAGTTTCCAATAAAGTTTATGTCCCATACTATAGCTTGTTAATGAATTCTTACTTTAGCATGAGAAGTTTTATGATGATATATTGCTATTATAATAATGATCATGATGCTTTCATGTCCGTATTTCGTTTTTATCGACACCTCTCTCTCTCTAAACATGAGGTCATGATTATCGATATCGGCTTTCGCTTGAGGACAGACGAGATCTAAGCTTGGGGGAGTTGATACGTCCATTTTGCATCATGTTTTCTTATTAATATTTAATGCAATTTGGATTGTTATTTCACTTTATGATACTATTCTTATGCCTTTTCTCTCTTATTTTGCGAGATTCACATGAAGAGGGAGATTGCCGGCAGCTGGAATTCTGTACCGGAAAGGGATATATGGGAGACACCATTCTGCACAACTCCAAATGACATGAAAATTGACGGAGAATTATTTTGAAATATATAGAAAATATTGGCGAAAGAAACATCAGTGAGGGACCCACCAGTGACCACAAGCACGGGGCTCACCTTCCCTGTGGCGCCCTGGACTTGTGGGGAGACCTGGCGAACCTCCGGAGCCCATCTTCTGCTACATGATGCCATTTGACATAGAAAAAAATCAAAAGGAAGGTTCGGGATGAAGTGCTGCCATCTCGAGGCGGAACCTGGGCAGGAGCACTTTTGCTCTCCGGTGGAGCGATTCCGCCGGGGAAACTTCCCTCCAGGAGGGGGAAATCGAAGCCATCGACGTCACCAATGATCCTCTCATCATGGGAGTACCAATCATCATCAACATCTTTACCAACACCATCTCATCTTAAACCTTAGTTCATCTCTTGTATTCAATCTTTGTCTCAAAACCTCAAATTGGTACCTCTAGGTTGCTAGTAGTGTTGATTACATATTGTAGTTGATGCTAGTTGGTTTATTTGGTGGAAGATTATATGTTCATATCCTTAATGATATTCAATACCCCTCTTATCTTGAACATGAATATCATTTGTGAGTAGTTACTTTTGTTCTTGAGGACATGGGAGAAGTCCGGTTATAAGTAATCATTTGAATTTGGTATTCATTCGATATTTGATGATATGTATGTTGTTGCTTCCTTTAGTGGTGTCATGTGAACGTCGACTACATGACACTTCACCATACCTGGGCATAAGGGAAGGCATTGTGGAGTATTAATTAGATGATGGGTTGCTAGAGTGACAAAAGCTTAAACCCTAGTTTATGCATTATTCCGTAAGGGGCTCATTTGGATCCATACGTTTCATGTTATGGTTAGATTTATCTTAATTCTTCTTTCGTAGTTGCGGATTATTGCAAGAGAGGGTAATCATAAGTGGAGGCTTGTTCAAGTAAGAACAACACGCAAGCACCGGTCCACCCACATATCAAATTATCAAAGTAACGAACACGAATCAAATAAACATGATGAAAGTGACTAGATGAATTCCCATGTGTCCTCAAGAACGCTTTGCTTGCTATAAGAGAAAGTTCTGGTCTGTCCTTTGCTATAAAAAGGATTGGGATACCTTGCTGCACCTTTGTTACTATTGCTATTTGTTGCTCGTTACAAATTACCCTGCTATCAAATTATCTGTTATCCATAATTTCAGTGCTTGTAGAAAATACCTTGCTGAAAACCGCTTGCCATTTCCTTCTGCTCCTTGTTGGGTTCGACGCTCTTACTTATAGAAAAGACTATGATTGATCCCCTGTACTTGTGGGTCATCACTCACCCAATGTCCCCCGGCCACATACGTGGTTGGTAGGCGGAGGTTGAGCTTGGCGGTGTCTGACAACGTCGATTGAGCTCAGCGATAGGGAAGGAACAATAGACAAACATTTTGATGGTGAGTCGTTGACAAAGGAAGCGGGTACGAATGAGGTGGGTGGGAAGAAACTTCCAGCCAAGTACCGAAAGTTTTGGAGTGTCCTCAATATTTTGAAGGGGGGGGGTATGAAACTTCCTGCAATTTGACGTTAGTGTTCAGATGGAAAATCTGTTAGAGTTGTTTCTCTGTAGTCCGTGCTCCTATGATCATTATTACAGAGTTTTGTTGAATTTTAATTTTGCCATGCAAGCACTACCTTACTAGTATTCCAAATACATGAACAAAGTGTATGTCGAAAATTTCATTTTTTTTACAATGAAGGTGAATATATCTCGAAATAAACCTGGCGATATGGGTCGCACTTGTAAGGCCGACCCACGGGCAAGGGTTTTTGTCCCGGCACATGATGCGAATAAAAGAGTTGGGCCGGCCTTCGGCCACCGGTCATGAATCAATGTTGATCCCCAAAGCCAAGCCTTATCCTTTTAGTACTGTTATGACTTCTTAGGGTTGTTTTGCCCTTTTTAATCTACATATTTGGGCCCTTTTAGTAATATTTTCGTCTTGTTAGAGCTACTTTGGCCTTTTTAGCATGTACTGTTTGCAACTTCTAATGCGGGCCAGCCCACAACCATGTCATGTTGGGCCGACCTTTTTAAAGTCACGTGCCATGTTGATCCCTTCTGAGCCCAGGCCTTCGAGCCGGCACCGTGCAACCCTTTTATAGAAGGGTCAACATAGACCATGCCTTTGACTTTGCACGGTCTTTAATTTCTTTGATGCATAACTTTGACCATTAATATGTACCAAAACATTTGGATGAACATGTATCAATAGTATCATTGTATTTGTCTCTGTAAAACTATTTTATTTCATATGTCTTTATAATAATTTTATAGGCATACACTTTTGAAATTATAATCAAAATTATGTGACAAAAATCAGAAAAGTCAACACGTGTCCTATATTTCGGAAAGGAGGGAGTACCTTGGTCCCAAAATTCTTGTGACGAAGGAGTGTGCAGCTTTCGGCCTAACAGTGGAACAGTGAGTTCCACGTGTTTATACTCCGCCCCGCAAGGTTAGACAGCAGTGCATCTGGTACTAGCAGAAAAGCACCAGCCTGATAAGTAACGAGACCCCGTGGCAGTAACAGTTGTTACCAGCAGCTTTTACACAAAAGCACCAAACCAAACCTAAACCAAGTTAAACCCCGAATAAACAAACGAGAAAGCGAAAATAAAACGGGCTTTTGCTGTCCCTTTCCTTCTTCTTAAGCAGCGCCTTCCTCCTCCTCCCCTCCCCCTCACCCCCCACACGTACACACATACGCACTGTGCGGAAGCAGAGCACAACAGCGTCACCTCGGACCAGCGAGGGCGGGCGGCAGGGGGAGCTCAAAAGGCAAACAAGACTCCCTGCTTTCTCCCCGTTTGAGGTTTGACCTCTCCCCAGCTCCAGAGCCCCGCAAGTCTCCCCCTCCTACCCTCGCGACGACCGTCGCCGGCAATGACGGCCGCCTCAGAGGAGGCCATCAAGCAGTTCTCCGTGCTCATGGAGCAGCGTGAGTTACCTCTTGCTCTTCTTTCCATTATTCGTTTCAGAGAAGGGAATGGAATGAAAGCAGGCCTTTCTCCTCCCTCTCTCCCGGCTATTCTTGTTTCGCTGAGATGCGCCCTTGCTTTCTTTCTTGCTTCCTGCAGTGGAGGAGCCCCTCAAGACCACATTCCAGGTGCCGATCTGCTCCGCCTTCCGCCCTTGCTGGATCTCTGTTCTCTCGCTGCTGTCCTGTGCATTCCTGTGCATAATTTCTTGTTTTGGTGCTGTCATCGTTGGACATGCGCCGGCCGCAGCTGAATTGCGTCTAGATTTTGCCTCTGTTTCCGTGTGCTGGTTTCCATTTCTGGTGGATTTTGGGGGTTGCTCAAGCCTTTTATTTTGCTCGGTTCGTGGTTAGGCAGATTCGCCGTACTTCTCTGGCTTCGTAGCTTGATAATGTTTGGATCTTGGAAGTTTTCTTCTTCTCCCGAGCTCAGCTGAGGTCTCAATTAGCCTTGTTCTTGGCTCAAATTTTGATCAAATCCGAGATTTTCTTTGCCATGTGACTTTCTCTTAGCTCATTCCTTGCTCCCGTTCGTAAAAAAACATCTTGTCCCACTACTTGTTAGCAGATGATGAAACGTTCTGGATCTTTTACTTTGTGATTTTGAGCTTAATTTTGTTTTATATCTGTTTCTTGCTTCAAAGCCTCTTGTTATTATCACTTCGGTGTTTTTAGGAATGACACTTTCCTTTTCCCCCACCCATACAGCTGACGCTTGTGTGCCCTTCGTTACCTCGATAGAGATCCGTAGCTAAACTATGCTTTCGGCTATGCCCGATCACTTCCTATTTTATTTTTTATTCGCGTCAGCGGCATAGAGAGATTTTTTTTCCTTCTCATTAGATGTTGGAGGCGCTAGCACTTTCTTTGATCTAGAAAAGCACTAGTACTTTGGTCAGGTCCTAATTGCAATTTCGGCACTCATGCCGTGGTTGGGAAGAAGAAGAAAGAAAGAAAGAAAAAAAAAACAGCTTTGGTACATCAGCCACAACTGTTTTGTCGGCGCGGCGCCTCCCATGTTCGTTATTTGGAGCTCCATCGCTCTGTTTTTCTTCGTATTCAAGTCGTGCGTGCCGGCTTGCTCGAGTGTTGCTTCCAAGCACGCTTCTAGAGTGACAAAGACCTTGTAAGGTCAAGCACGCCATGAGCCCATGATCACACCGGTAGGAGAGCTAGGCTCTGCAGTCTGCGCCGTGTACCACTCCACACGCGAGGACTAAACTAAGCTGAACTTGGGCCACCTATCCAGGCAGCGTGTGGAGCTCGGCGACCCCGAGTTAATGGCCGGAGAAGTTGCCATCGTTTGATCTTGACGCACCTTGTTTTTATGTGTTCTTGACTGACTGTTCTAGGGGAGAGGTCTGAATCGGTGATTTGGTCCTTTACTCGGTCCATGACGAGTCCTTGTCCTGACGAGCATGATCGCCTTCGTGGACCTCTCGGGTGGAACCGTTTGGATGCGCACCGCGCAAGCACTGATGATGGGTCGCAATTCGATAGCTCCACCGAGAAACAACAGTTCCTTTTCTTTCTTATCTCTTCTGCGCGGTGGAATCACGATATCAGCAGCGCCTTTTTCATGATTTTTATACCGTATATAGTGTTGCGTTGCCGACCAGTTAGTCTCTGGCACTATTGTTTGAGATTAAAGTTCTTGCTAGGAGGTACTAACTAATAGTGCTTACTTACTGTCACTGTTATGTGTACAGAATGTGCACCAAGGATACCCAAGAGGGACTCTGGTGCGTTTTCTCAAGGCCAGAGAATGGAACGTTCCTAAAGCATATAAAATGGTAAGGGCTTGTTACAGAAGCTTATACGATGTACTGTTGATGAAGCAACCTGTTATCTCCAATATAAAGCATTTGATTGTATGGTGCAGCTAATGGATTGCTTGAATTGGAGGCTTCAGAATGAGATTGACAGCGTTCTAGCCGTAAGTGCCTTTTACTGTCGACAAAGTCTTGTTTTTCATAGTTGTACAGCACCGTAGTACTACTATTGTTTTAGCATATGTTATTCCTCTGACCGGCAACCACCATTTTATTTTGATGCAGAAACCAATATTGCCCGCTGATTTGTATAGATCTATTCGCGATACGCTACTTGTTGGATTAACAGGATACTCCAAGCAGGTACAATAATCAGGCCCATTTTTGTCTTCAAATTTCTGTGCTTTTAATTGTACTCCCTCCGTAAACTAATATAAGAGCATTTAGATCACTAAAGTAGTGATCTAAACGCTCTTATATTAGTTTACAGAGGGAGTACTATTTTATCAACTCTTGCTGATTCATTTGCTGGACTAGCTGGTTATGAACAAACGTTACATCTCTTATTATATTTAATACTGGTAATAATATGCGTTCCTTTTGTCGGGCAACTAGTCTGAAGATGTTCACAAACCATTCTTTCCATTTTCAAGAAGTTTGCATCGTCTGTACTAAGTGATAACCTTGCTCTAATTTCTTATGGTTGCCTTTTGCAGGGTCAACCTGTCTATGCATTTGGTGTTGGGCTCAGTACCTTTGACAGAGCATCGGTAGGTGTTAAGTGTTAACTGTCTTGGAATTCATAGTCTTTGGGTTTAAATCCAAAATATTGTAAGGGATTATACCACTAGTTCTGAGACTGAATTGCAGTAATCAAGTACAACCAAGATGATCAGATAAATGATTTTTTTTCTTGAGACGCAGGACTGTCAGTTAGCTACTAATTAGATCAATTAACTAATAGGGGCACACAATTCTATTTTTGACTTTTTTCTTCTAAAATATTTCATTCATTTTGCTGCAGGTGCACTACTATTTGCAGTCTCACATACAGATGAATGAATATCGAGATCGTGTTGTCCTGGTGAGTGCTTTTTTATTCATTATTCATATTCACCGAACAGATTTACATAAACATATAGTACTAAGTATATTTGTTTCTCTTCATTAGCCAGGTGCATCTGAGATGTCCGGAAGACAGATTAACACCTGCTTGAAAGTTATGGATATGACTGGCCTGAAACTTTCTGCTTTGAACCAAATAAAGGTAGGCTATTTCTTGCATTCTTAAATTTTGATCAGAATTTTTGTATAACTTCTGAAGGATCTGAACTGAAGTCTCCATAAGTTTCTTTCATCTGTGCTTTTTTTTTTATAACATACCTGAGCGTAAACATTTGGTAACAGTCCTAGAATTCATCTACATGTCATCAAGCTGTCTGAAATAATAGGAGTTGAAGGGGAAATAGAATCAAGAATAGAGTATCATGTTTAGAGTCGAGTTCATTTGTAATGACAATTTGCAATGAGTGGTATGAACTTTGAAGGAATACATTAGGCCTCTTGTTTCTGTTAGTCGAAGACCGAATTCTTGGCGCAGTTGACAGTACTTTTCTAGTTCTGCCAAACTGCATAATTACTGAGATAACTGGAAGTAACATTATTAATATATTCCTCCGTTATTGGAACTAGTGGCCCAATTGCGTAACTAAAAGATATGGACTCATGAGGACTGAAGCACTGCTCACATATGTGATTTTTTTTTTACCCTGCACATATGTGATTTATGAACAACTCTACATGCCATTAAGTAAATAAATGGCTATCATGTTGTCTTGAGCCTGATAAAATCTGTCATACTTCTGTTCCTCCATCAAGTCATCTGTGGGCCTGATAAAATATCTCATACTTTTGTTCCCCCGTTTGCTTCTCCTTCTATTATCATTTCTGATATGATTTGGTTTCTTGCGGCCATCCTGTCCCGATCCTTGACATCGGAGTTGTCTATTCCGAGTGAGGTGTCAGCTGGTCAGAAAGTTATGTGTATGTTGCTTAATGGGGCCAGGGATAGTGTTGGACTACCTAATTATTGTTCGTCAGGTGTGGTGTCATGGAATGACATACCGTTTTTCTTTCTCGAACACGATGACATATAGTATTTATTACGTAATGTCAACGAATATATTTGGACCAAAAGATACACAGCCTTATAAGTTAATAGAATTTTAAAACATAGAACTTTTTGGCCTAGCCATGCCAGATTTTATTTGTGTAAGAGATGAGTTATACAGAACTTGAGATCCAGTCCAACCTTGGTACTGATCGAGATTCATGCGCTGAAGATGACATATGTGCATGCCAGAACCTAAATAACATGAATCTAGGATGGAAATTACCTGATATCAGACTGAGATCTGCATTTTTGCTGGTTGCCAATTACGCTGCTGTATTTGATCTAGCAAGCCCTGGGTTGCGCTTGCTTGTGTTTACGCATTGATTTTTTTGCCTTCCAAGTGCATTTATTTTTTGAGGAAAATAAACATTTCAATGTGCTTTATCAATATTTTGTGCATGATGCAGATGTTGAGCACGATAACAGCTGTTGATGACCTCAATTATCCTGAGAAAACCGAGACGTATTACATTGTGAACGCTCCATATGTTTTTTCGGCATGTTGGAAGGTCAGTGCACATATACTTGATTTATTTTTGGCTGTTGGCACAGCTACATCTTTCCAGTAAACTGATTGGAGTTTCTGCTCACTGATGGCCAGGTTGTGAAGCCTCTTTTACAAGAGCGAACTAAAAAGAAGATCAAAGTCTTGTATGGCCCTGGAAGAGATGAATTACTGAAGGTATACATTCTTAATTAATCTTATATTCTGTATGGTAGTGGGCACAACATTACACACGCCCATCTTATATTCTCTGATAGAATAGAACACACTTCCTATTGATGCGAAATCGAATAAACTGACTGGAAAGAAGTGCTTACAACTGTGGCTTCCTGACTTTTTGGGGTGGTGGTCCAGTTGATCTGACTTTGTAGCTGCTGATGAGCCCCATCCAGCCATGACACATTGGCGAGTTTCTGATTAAAACCTACTGTATTTGCTGGCAATCGCAGGTTATGGACTACGCGTCACTCCCGCACTTCTGCAAGAGGGAAGGGTCCGGTTCGGGCTCATCGTCGGACGAAGTCGACTGCTACTCGTACGACCATCCATTCCACCAGGAGCTGTACAGCTATGTGAAGCAGCAAGCTCTGAGGAACCAGGACAGCGTCGGCCCTGCGAAGCAAGGGTCGATGCATGTGAGGGTGCCGACGCCGGACCTGGAGGAGGCCAAGATCATGGAGACGATCCAGTCGGAGCTCCACAACCTCAAGGGGGGCGACGGCATTTCCCGCTCCTTCAGCAGGATCACCATCGAAGGTCCATGATGATCTTATTCCTGCTCGTATCCAAGATCGTCGTGGATGTGATCCATGATGATCGGAGTGCCTCGAGATGCGCGGAGCAGGTAATCGCTTGTTTTATCTTATTTGACGCCAGAAGATTATTCTGGGGTTTATAACGGTTCTTGCTTGCGTTGTAACCGCTGGCTGCAAAGCTCGAGTAGGATCATATCAGTAGAGGAAGTAGCAGCAGTAGGAGCGGATTCTAATAACCGAGTGAGTCTGTATCGTGTTGTCCAAGATGGTAGTAATTAGTTTGATTAACCTGTCTAATGGATGTACCATTTGCGAGTTACTGTTTCCATGCTTCTCATGGCAGGGAAATTGCCATGCTCCTAAACATGAGTAACACGAGTTCTATGTATCGTATGTATCAATCATCAGTATATAGTATAAGTATGTATGTGTAATCGACCTCTGATGTTGCAACTGGTATACCATTATGTATTTGATGTTTACCTGAAAAAGAAATCTGCTGTCTGTTTAAACTTGCATGCACTGAATCAGATCTTGGCCAAGCACTGATAACTGCTCCCTGCCTCCATAAATAGATGTGCGTTTTGGTTGCCCGCGGTTACCGCAGTAAGGCAGCATATAAGATCTGCGCCTCCTGTGTCACCCTCCATCCACCTCACCTCACCTAGCTAGCAACCGAGACCAAATCTCTGCGTCTTGCGGCGATCTTTCTTTCACCAGAAGCGGGGGGCGATGGAGCCGATGGCGATCATGACGGTGACCGGCGGCGTGCTCGGGCCGGTCTTCGTGCTGCTGTCGCGGATCCAGCCGGTCGTGGACTTCTTCCGGCGGCTCTGCGACTGTCTCCGCCACCCTAGCCGCCGCCCCGCCAGGCCGGTCGTAGCGCCGTGGAAACGCCAGGCTGCACAAGAGTGATATTTTTCTATGGAATTTCTGTTCTAAGGGAAAGAGATAGGCATTAACTGTGGATGGATGGATGATTGAACCATATGCAGTATGTACGTGACTACATGTTCTTGTTTTACTGAGTGTACGTATATACATATGCTTATGGATACAAAATTGATATTCCTACTCTCAACTTGTACAAACAAATTACGGGAACACTAAAAATCTGTCGTCAAATTTTTAGGTATGACAAATCTGACGCTTTTCATGACAGTTTATATTAGCATGATGATGGTAAATTTAGTTTGTAAGCACGGCAATTTTCTGACAAATAAAATAAAATGATAAACTCAGACGTATTTGCCATGTTCGTCAATTAAACTTGTCATTCTTGAAGAATATAATTTGCCATTGTAAAAAAATCTAACATCAGATTTATAGTGGAGTCCACAAATTAAGTACTGTGAGAGAAAGCAATAACCATCTAAAAGAAAACGTGGGAATAACCGGGTGTTGTAAAGCAAGTACGTACATATGGAAATGGGTGTTAGGCTCCCATATTATCATACGAAAACTAGTATTCGATGAAAATCAGTGAAAACCAGGTCTATTGCACCATGAAAAAAAATACCGCTTTCGTTAGGAGACAGACACGAAGAGAGAGGAGGACGACCAGGTGGTACTAGCGACAAACTAAACATAGCGACATTGCATATTCTGAGAATGTCACTTAACAACATTTTAGGTCTGTTGAACGTGACATATTTATATGTGGCCAGTGCTAGGCGCCGGCGCGCCGGCGCTAGCTTTCGGCCGGTCTCTCCTGCATCGTTCGATTGAAGTGGTCATAACCATTGGATTTGCCCTGCTCTTCTTGCGAAAGTATACACATCCCACGACGCACACATAGAAAAAGTCAACGGCGAGATTCCGAGGCGGCCGCAGCTATTCAACTCTTGTCCATGGTGGACTCCGCGCTTGCCGCTGCCGGCGCTCGCAGCACCGCGCGTCTCCGGCGAGACCCTCGCGGCTTTCGCGGCGCCAGCAGCGTCTCCGGCGAGACCCTTACGGCTCGCGGCGCGGCGTGTCGCCGTTTTCGGCCGGGTCGGCGTGGTTGCAGCTTTCGCCCGTTTCGGTAGTAGCCGCTTCGCCATCCGCTCCCGGCCGGCGTCCTCACTGCTGGCTCGCCCGACACCTCGCCGTTGAGCTTCGCCGTCGTCGCCATTGTCTATGGTCTAATATATGGCGGGTCGTGGTTACCATGGTTGCAAAGAACGCCGCACGCAGTTCCAAAGATCTAGCGAGAGTGGTTGCAACATCTGGCAGGCGAGGTCACCGCGGTCACCGCGCATAGTAGCAAAAAATTATGCTGGTTCCAACATCTAGCGAGAGTGGTTGCAGCATTCTAGCGGGCGACCACAGTCACCGATTCCAGCAAAAAACGCGTGTAGCATCTTCATCTCACCCAAGCCCAGTCGTCGGTCGCAACTTTTTCTGTCGTCGGTTGCCGGGTGAAGCTTTTCCAATGTACGATTGAAGCTTTCTCCGTCAAGGGTTGCAATTTTTCTGGTTGAGCAGCGTCTTTGGTTGAAGCTTTCTCTCTCGCCGGTTGGAGCTTTTTCCATCTATGGTCGAAGCTTTTTTGTCAATGGTTGCAACTTTTTTGTTTGAACAGCTCACCTGGTTAAAGCTTTCTCTATCGTTTGGTTGAAACTTTTTTCATCTAGGTTGGAGCATTCTATGTCAACGGTTGTAGCTTTCCCCATCGGCAGCGCCCGTTTGAAGCTTTCTCTATAGCCGGTTGAAGCTTTTCAATCTATAGGTTGAAGCTATTTTTCAGTGGTTGCAGCACAGGGTCAACAACGGGCCGACGCTCGTCGTTGGTTGCTGCACTCGTCCATCACCGTTGCGGCATGCGTTCCGGGCGCTTTGCAGCTCGTGTGTGCCCAGATATGGGGGTTGTTGAGAGCAGGAGGAAGGAGGTGGTGCTGGTTATGGATGTTTTCTCCGCCCGCAGTGGCTCGCCCTAGAAGCAGACGGCGGCGATTGATCTGCAGCAGCAGCAGCACCAGGATCATGGAGATTGAGGAGAGAGAGTAGAAGCAAAGCAGCGCAACATAAGAACGATGGAGAAGAAAACAATGTCGCTTATGGATAAGGAACGAGAGAGGTGGGGGAAATATAAGGTAGAGAAGAAGAAATAAGCAAAGAATGCGTGCGTCTGATGGATCGAACAACTGCTTGGCGTCGGCCGGCCGAAAACTCAGCCGGTCTGCCGGCAGTAAACGTTTCCTTATTTATATTGCTATTGCTATCTTCTTTAACCTTTTTTTAAGGGGTATCTTCTCTAACCTTGCATAGTTGACTCCTAGAGATATGTAGGATTAGTTTCCTTGTCACGCAAGACATCCTATATATATATATATATATATATATTATGACCGACTCCATGGAATACAATTGAGTTGTACCGCATATTCTTTCTACATGGTATCAGTTTTACCGCGATCTTCTCTCGCTTCCACAACCCGCAGCCGCCGCACCCTTCCGTAGCCGCCGCTGCCACCAACTCCAAACCCTAACACCGCCGCTGCTACCTCTCCCGTAGCCGCCGCCGCCTCCTCCTACCCAAAACCCTACGCCGCCGCCGCTCCCTTTTTCCCATAGCCGTCGTTGCTCCCTTCTCCCCAAACCCTAGTGCCGCTGCCGTTGTTCTTCTACAGCCGTCGCCGCCCCTTCCCTCGGCCACCACCCAAACCCTAAGCCGCCGTCGCTACTCTCTTCCTCCTGTAGCCGCCGCCGCCCCCTTCCCATCACCCGACGCCACCATGTCCCACTCCAAGGCCGACCCATCCGACGCCGGTTCTTTTGCCGGTGCCATGTTCACCTCCGACCGCCTCAACGAGCTTCACATCAAAGACCACGTACCCGTCATCCTCAACCACGACTCGCCATCCTACAACGTGTGGCGCGCCTACTTTGCGCTGCTGTTCCGCTCTTACCGTCTCATCGAGCATGTTGACGGGAGCGTCGACTTCCGTGACATGAAGACGACGACGAGTGGCTTGTTGTGGATGCCTGCATCGTCAAGTGGCTCTTCCTCACCATCTCCGACGGCCTCTTCAACATGGTGAACTCCCGCGACCCATCGGCGTACGCTATGTGGACGCGGCTGTGTGACCTCTTCCTCGACAATCAACTCCAATGCCCTATCTTCCTTCAAGGGGAGTTCTTCACTATGCAGCAAAACGATCTTTCGATCGATGAGTATTGCACACGGCTGAAGGTTCTCGACGACGAGCTACGCGATGTCAGCATGACCATCGACGACTCCGTCCTCCTCACCAACCTCCTTCGCGACCTCCACCCCGACCTTTTCTAGTCCGCCGCCAACCTCTCCCTTGTCACACTGACGTACGCGAAGGCAGTCACGTACCTTCGCATGGAGGAGAAGCACCTCCGTCATTCCGCCCGGCAGGCGACCCACGCCGCCCTTCACATCGGCCTCGCCGCTGGCCACGACGCTCCTCCAGCCCCGCCAGCACCGTGCGCGCCTACTCCCACCCCGCCACCCACGCATGCGCCCTCTGGTGGCCGCAAGCAGAAGGGCCGCGGGGGTCGGGGCCGCAACACCAACACGGCGCAGCGCCCTCCCGCAACCAACGTGGCTGCTCCTCCTCCGCTGTGGCTCTCGGGGTACAATCCCTGAACGGGCGTCGTGCATGCTTACTCCATGCCCATTCCCCGCCCTCCTGCTCCGGGCATCCTCGGGCCACGGCCGACCTCTCATCAGGCGTTGCTGACCGCGCCGGCTCCCGCGGCATACAGCAACACCACGGTCTACGGTGGCCCCACGGCCTACGGCGGTCCTCCAGGCTACGTCGCATATGGTGGCGCCCCTCCGGTCTACGACCTGGTGCTCCTCTCCGCCCTTCATGCCGCACCCTTGCCAAGCACCTGCAACGGAGGCGGCAATTGTTATATGGACACCGGCGCCACTGCTCACATGGCCTCCAACCCCGGTATCCTCTCCCGTGCCTCCCCCTGTCCCTTCAACTCTTGCATCGTGGTTGGTGATGGTTCCTCTCTTCCCATCACTCATCACGGTTCGTCCTCCCTTCCGTTTCCCTCTTCATCGTTAACTCTAAATAATGTGCTTGTTTCACCATCCTTAATAAAAAACCTATGCTCTGTTTGTACTCTTACTCGTGAAAATCATGTCACTGTTGAGTTTGACGCCCTTGGTTTCTCTGTCAAGGATGCTCGCTCCCGGAGGGTTCTGCACCGATGTGATTCCCCCGACGATCTCTACCCATGTGGTCCTACGCCGAGTGGCGGCCCGGTTGCTCTTCATGCTGATGTCTCGCTTTGGCAGGCTCGACTTGGTCATCCCGGCACCGACGCTCTTCACAAAATTTTGAGCACCTTTTCCTTTTCATGTAATAAATCGGCGGCTCATACATGTCATGCTTGCCGCATCGGAAAACACATTCTCTTGCCGTTTGCTTCATCTACATCAATAGCTACATTTCCTTTTGATGTTATTCATTGTGATGTTTGGACATCTCCAGTGCCTAGCAATTCAGGCTTATCATATTATCTTGTGCTTTTAGATGATTTTTCTCACTTCACTTGGACTTTTCCGCTACGTCCTAAATCCGACGTCGCCTCCACCCTCCACTCCTTTTATGCTTACGTCCACACCCACTTTCATCGCACCATTGCTCACCTTCAAATGGATAACGGAAAAGAATTTTATAATCTCGTCATTCGGCATCTTCTATCCACTCATGGCACTGTTTTCCGCCTCACATGTCCATACACCTCCCAATAGAACGGTCGTGCCGAACGTGTCCTCCGCAACCTCAATGAGAGTGTTCGTGCGTTGTTCTTTCATGCACACATGCCCGCCGGATTCTGGCCAGATGCTCTTGCTACTGCCACGCTTCTCCTCAACATCCGACCTTTCAAACCCCGATGGAGCTGCACACCTCATCATCTCTTGTTTGTCTCTCCTCCGTCCTACGACGACCTTCACGTCTTTGGTTGTTTATCTTACCCTAACATTACCGCCTCCGCTCCACACAAACTTGCACCTCGGTCTCTTGCTTGTCTGTTTCTTGGCTATCAACCCAACACCAAAGTCTTTCGTTGCTACGATCCCGTCTCTCGTCGCGTGTTTGTCTCGCGGCATGTTTACTTTGATGAGGTTATCTTCCCTTTTGAGCAGGTTACCTTGGCAGCGGCGACACCTTCGGAGACCGCCCCTCGACGGTCGTGTGGCGCCCTTGCGCTACCCGCGCTGCGGCCGCCTGCCGCTTCGGCGGCCCGTCCGGGTCTCTCGTCGGCTACGGCGCACCCGGCCTCAATTCCGTCGGCTCAGGGGGAGTCGGTCTCGTCTCCGCTGGCTTCGGCACCAGCTCATGCAGGACCATCGTGACACGTCTCCAATGTATCTATAATTTTTTTATTGTTTCATGATGTTTAATTATAAATCTTGGATGTTTTATAATCATTTTATAGTAATTTTATATCATTTTTTGGTACTAACCTATTGACATAGTGCCAAGTGCCAGTTGCTGTTTTTCCCATGTTTTTTACATCGCAGAAAATCCTTATCAAACGGAGTCCAAATTCCACAAAACTTTACGGAGATTTTTTATGGACCAGAAGGAAGATATTGGGCCCTGGTTGCACCTGGGGGGAGTCCCGAAGAGGGGACAACCCACCAGGGCACGCCAGGAGGCCCAGGCGCGCCCTGGTGGGTTGTGCCCACCTCGGTTGCCCCCTGTACCGCCTCTTTGCTCTATAAATACCCCAAAAATACCATAACCCTAGAAGCGTCAATGAAATATTCATCCAGCCGCCGCAGAGTCCAGAACCACCAGATCCAATCTAGACACCATCTCGGATGGGGTTCACCACCTCCATTGGTGCCTCTCTGATGATGCGTGAGTAGTTCTTTGTAGACCTTCGGGTCCGTAGTTAGTAGCTAGATGGCTTTCTCTCTCTCTCATTGAATTCTTAATACAATGGTCTCTTGGAGATCCATATGATGTAACTCTTTTTGCAGTGTGTTTGTTGGGATCTGATGAACTTTGAGTTTATGATCAGTCATATCTTTTTATATACATGAAAGTTATTTGAGTTTCTTTGATCTCTTATATGCATGATCTCTTATAGCCTCGTATTTCTTCTCCGATATTTGGGTTTTGTTTGGCCAACTTGATCTATTTATCTTGCAATGGAAAGAGGTGCCCGATAGTGGGTTCGATCTTACGGTGTTTGATCTTAGTGACATAACGGGAACCGACACGTATGTATCGTTGCTACTAAGGATAAAAAGACGAGATCTATATCTGCTGCAATAGATAAACGTATCTTGTCTACATCATGTCATCGTTCTTATTGCATTACTCCATTTTTCCATGAACTTAATACACTAGATGCATGCTGGATAGCGGTCGATGTGTGGAGTAATAGTAGTAGATGCAAAGGTGAGTCGGTCTACTAATCTTGGACGTGATGCCTATGTATTGATCATTGCCTGGATATCGTCATAATTATTTGAGGTTCTATCAATTGCCCAACAGTAATTTGTTTACCCACCCTTTGATATCTTTCTCGAGAGAAGCCACTAGTGAAACCTACGGCCCCTGGGTCTTCTTTCTCATATATTTGCCTTTGCGATCTATTTTTTCCTTGCATTTATTTTCAGATCTATTAAACCAAAAATACAAAAATACCTTGCTGCACCTTTATTTATTTGTGATCTATTTATTTAATCTATTACAACTTTCTCCCGTCCACGCACCGTTTCTTGCACCGTTACCCGAAAGGGATTGACAACCCCTTTAATACGTCGGGTTGCGAGTGGTTGTTATTTGTGTGTAGGGGCCGTTTATGTTGTGTTGCT
Source organism: Aegilops bicornis (assembly GCA_021605145.1). Lineage (NCBI taxonomy): Eukaryota > Viridiplantae > Streptophyta > Magnoliopsida > Poales > Poaceae > Aegilops > Aegilops bicornis. The sequence continues at coordinate 394,144,489 of CM038673.1, read as the reverse complement.
TGGTTCTCCTACTGGTTCGATAACCTTGGTTTCATATCTGAGGAAAATACCTACCGCTGTTGTGCTGCATCATCCCTTCCTCTTTGGGGAAATACCAACGTAGCTTCAAGCGTCATCACATCGCCGTCTCCGGTTCGGCCCTCGACCATCTCTTTGGTCTTTCTCCCGGCTGCATCTTCGGCGCCCTCTACGCCGGCTGCTGCCTCGCCTACCGGCTCGTCGTCTCTGCCTGCGGTCTCACCCGCGGGCCCGGGTTCGCCACCCGCAGCTTCACCCGCGGCTTCGTCGCCACCGCCTTCCATGGTCCCACCCGCGGCCTCTCCCGTGGTCGCCCCCGCGGCCTCACCCGTGGTCTCGTCACCGCCGCCCTCTGTGGTCGCCGCCTCGTCGCCCGCTGACCCCTCCACGGCTTCGTCTTCTATGTCGTCTGCACCCGCGGCTGTGGCTGCCACTCCGCTTCGACGATGGCCTCGCCTCCCACCTCCGCCACCTCATTACTCTATGGTGACGCGTGCTAAGGACCGGATTCATCAGCCGAACCCCCGCTACCACAACCTCAGTGTCACGGTCATCTCTCCGATACCGTGCTGGGTGTGCTCTGCATTGAGTGACCCGCACTGGCTCACGGCCATGCGCGCTGAGTATGATGCTCTCGTCGCCAACAGGACCTAGACGTTGGTTCCCCGCCCCCCCCCCCCGGCACCAACATTGTCACCGGTAAATGGGTATTTCAGCATAAACTTCTACCGGATGGCAATCTGGACAGGTACAAGGCTCGTTGAGTGGTTCGTGGATTTGCACAAAGTGCCGGCGTTGACTTCTCGGAGACATTCTCCCCGGTTGTTAAACCCGCCACGATTCGTGTCGTTCCTCAGCTCGCCGCCTCTCGACAATGGCCAGTTCATCAGCTTGCACTACAAAAAAAATACACTTCCGTGATGATACGTGTTTGTCACAGTAGGTCGCGTTTTTTGTCATGCATGTACATCCATGACAAATTTATGACAGAATCAAGATAGTCATACCTGTCGTCAGAGAAGTGTTCCATGACATTACCAAAATTATCATCACGGAATTGTCCACTTCCATGATGATAAATCACGTCCACGAAGTGCTTGTCGAGGGTGACCGACACGCGTGGCATCCACCATAACGGAACGCCGTTAAGCTATCGGGTCGGGTTTTGGATCCGATAACCCGTTAATGACCCGACCAATGGGGATTTTCCACGGTAAAATCATCATTGGGTCGGAGGAAACACGTGTCGGCTCACCGTTGGGATGATGTCATCCACTCATTGGATGTATACGCCTATGATACGTTGACACGTGGCACGGCCCAACAGAGGCCCATTCCTGTGAAAAGGATGGCCCATTTGACTTGGTCAAAAGGTGGCGGGCTGGCCCATGTAAAGCCTGTTAACGGCTTGTTCGCATATAGCCCATTTACAGCCCGCTAACCCAAGGCCCGTTACGCCCTATATGAATTAGGCCCAGTAGCGTCATCTGGGCTACCCAATATGATTCCAGTCCGTTTTCACTTCTGGCCCATGTATGGCCCATGACGTCTTTCGGCCCATATGAGGCCCTATGTAACTCTTGGCCTATTAACGGCCCGTGGTGAAATTGGCCCGTAATGAATAGTGTATTACTTTACACCCATTAACGGCCCGTGGTGAAACTGACCCGTAATGAACAATGTATCACTTTATACCCATTAAGGGCCCGTTATTCCGTTGGGCCGTTTCCAGCCCATGTTATCTTCGGCCTTCTCGAGCCCATTTATTCTTGGGCTCATTTCAAAGATTCGCTTACTTACGGCCCACATCGCTATTTTTCGCTTATGGGCCAAATTCAGCCCGTGGGTTACAATCGGCCCGCTTGTGGTACTGTTAACACGTTGGGCTTTTCATAGCGCCATGAAATACGGCCTATTAACGATGGCCCATTATGGTCGGCCCATGAACGGATGATTCCAACTCTAGCCCGCTTACGGCCATAATGCACTCGTTATTGGCCCATGTTTGGCCAATCGATCATACCGCCTGTATAAGGCCCATTGATGATACGGCCCGTAGAAGGCCCATTGTTTACGCGGCCGTAGAAGGCCCATTATTTCTACGGCCCGTGGAAGGCCCATCGCTTATATGGCCCATAGAAGGCCCACTGCTTTCACGGTCCGTAGGTGCGGTGTCACTACAAAGAAATATTAGCCCATGGTTATTGTGGCCTAGTTTTAAAAAATAGGTTGTTGCAGCCGCTAGCAAACCGCAGAAAAAGAACTGCACTGACTAGAAGCAAACAAATAAACAAGATAACAAGGAAATAAATAAGCAAGAAACTTACACTAGGCTATCACGGCTATTACACATATTACATCCACTGGGCATCAAAGTTCGCCACCAGTGCAAATATAGGGAACACAAAGAAGATATAAACGCCACAAATAAACAAGTCCAGAATCAAAACCACTTGAAGAGCTTAAGAAACAATATCCTGGTACCCATAATGTCGGCAAGATGCTTAGCAAGCTTATTAACTTTCTCTTGTTTGGCGCTTAAGTCCTCCAAATACCGTTGTTGCACCGTAAAGTATGCATCTGAATTTCGCAGGACTTCCCACCTTCTTCGCTTCCGTCGCATAACATCCGATTGATGTCTTTCAACTTGAAGTTGGGACTCAAGAAGTTTAACTGATTCAGTGCAACGAGTTCAAGAGTCGGTGCCAAGAAGTGGTAGCCAAGAACTCGAACACTACATCAAGACATGACTTTGGGGTTGTCTCGGTGTCCTCAATATAGTTTTTATCAGCTTTCTTGGAGACCAACAGGATGTCTCACTATCTTGAACCTTATCTGCATTACTTCCTTTACCATTGCATAACAGGGTACTCTTCTCCAATATTTTATCCGCGTTCTAAAAGGGAAATAAACAAACACATCTCAGGTTTACAATGTAGTATATGAAACTCATTTTGGTAAACCAGTTCAGCAGTAAGGTGGACAGGATAACAACATGAAACAAACATATATCTATGTAGTATGGTCATTGTATGGTCTATATCATTCTAGTTTATGTTGCCAAATCAAGATAGATACGATTCGAATCATATCTATTTAAGACAAAGCAGCATAGACAGAATATAAGTGTGGGAAACTACACAAAGAATAACAACACTTGTAATGTTCATGGCATGAGAACATAAATGTTTATTCAATTGAAACTGAAATCAACATAGACCAAGTTACAAAAGCAAATAGCCAAACACGTTGAAGAAACAGGTTTAAAATATAATTGCTATGCGCCATTGGAGTTTCAATTGCATCCTTCAAATTTGAAATTGGTTGGTATCAAGAATACAATGATGCAAGAGCAAAGTAGTATGAACCATAGCTACCGAACCTGACCTGATAACAATTCTTCTTATGCTTTAAGCGTTGACTTCGGGTTCGGAGTGGTGGTCCTCGTGATTTGGGCACTTCAGTTGCCTTACTAACTGCTCATGTTTGGGTGCTCTGTGGTGGAGACGGTGCTGTGTCAACGGGAACTGGGTGTCTATCTGCTGGGGTTGGGGTTAGAAGGGGTGTAGCTGGTTCTCTGTCCAACCGGGTAGGGGTACAATCTGCATGAGTGTGGGTTATGTGTGGTGGGGCTGATTCTTGGGCAAGTACAACCGTGGTTCTATCTGCATCGATGTGTAGCACGATCTTTTCTCAAGTCCGTGTTTTTACTCCCACAGAATCGCCATCACTCCCTCCAATTGAAATGGCTGATAAACAAGAAAAGTAATTTAATGTACAAACATTGTAAGATAGACAGGTGCAATGGATAGTAGGGAAGAAAAGCAGGGCATGAAATAATTCACATTTATGTTGTCTAAGCAAATGTAATAGCAGGACATAATTTCACATATATGATGGCTAATTAAACATGATAGCATGACACAATTTCACATGTATGATGGCTAAATAAACAGGATAGAATGACATACTTCAAAATATGATGACTATGTAAACAGGATGACATGATATAACTATACGGTGTGTCTATTAAAGTGGTTGGCATGCCATAAATCACAAACATGCCGTCGATGGAAACATGATGGCATGATATATTTCACGGATAGAATGAAATAATTTAAAATATGATGACTATGTAAACAGGATGAGATGATATAACTATATTATGTCTTTAGAAAATGGGTTGGCATGCCATAATTCATATACATGTTGTCTATGTAAACATCATGGCATGACATAATTCAAATATACGATTTATATACTAAGGAAGTGAGCAGAGGGCAATTGCATATATGATGTGTCAACTAAGGAGATGGCATTCAATATTGTGTATATGATGTAAAAAATAAGCATTGAAATACAACATATGCATTATATGAGTAATATAACCTCGCCAAGTTTGAGCATACACCTCGTGGGGATAATAGGATCGGTCATCCGCCTCAATCCTCCTTTGAAGAGCTATCTCAGAATCAAAGAAGATATCTGCTTCAGCAGTAGCATTGTCTCCGCTCAAGACCTTGTTTTCACTCCATTTCTCCATCACCAATTCAAATGGCTGATGCACAGGAAGAGCAGTTGAATATACAAACATTGTCGACAAAAGCAATGAGAAATACAAAAAAGGACGGCATGATATAATTCACATATATGACGCTTGCCTAAACAAACATGGCATTGCATAATTCACATACATAATGCCTTGCAACAAGATAACATTGCATAATTCACATATATAATGTCTTGCAACAAGATGGCATTGCATAATTCACATATATGGTAATTAGACACTAAACAGTGGCATTCACACAAAGCATGTCTAAACTAAGCAAATGACATAGCAATGCAAGATACCATACGCACGATATGAGTAACATAACCCTCGCCAAGTTAGGGCATGCATCTCGTGGGGAAATATGATCGGTCATCTGTCTCTCGAATCCTCCTCTCGAGGAGCTATCAAGAATCAAAGAAGACATGCGCTTCGTCGATAGCATTGTCTCCGCTCAAGATCTTGTTTCCACTCCAGATTTTTCCATGACCGTGCGAATGGCTGATGCATTACGAGGAAGAGTAATTGAATGTACTAAAATTGTTGACAAATTTAACACATAATAAAAAATGATGGCATGATATAATTCACATATAAGATGATGGCTAACCAGGGTGGCATTGCAAAATTCACATATATGATGCCCGGCTAGATAAGACGGCATTGCATGATTCACATATACGATAAAGAAACAAAACAGATGGCATTGACACAAAGCATGTCTAAACTAAGCAGATGACATCTTTAATGTATACAGTAAGCAATGCAAGGCACCATATGCATGATATTACCAACATCAACATCCCAAGTTAGAGCAAAGACCTCATGGGGTAAATAGGAGTGGTCTTCTCCTTCTGAATCCCCCTCAGAACAGTTATCTTCCTCTTGATTACGATCCGAAATGGGTGGAGGGGGGGGCTGCCTTTGCACCCACCATGGAACGATGTCTGCATGAAATTTTATTGCAAGGCAAGGCTCGTCTCTTTTGCTCTACATGATCAGTTCCATTGTGTACAATAACTGGCATGCATAGGAATAAAACATAGTGAGATGATGTAAGGAGTGCATGCACAAATCCAGAGTGATGGTAGAAAACTGTGGATAGACCCAAAACCAATGATAGCAGGCAGATAATAGCTTTAGTTAAAAAATACAGATAATGGCTCCTTTAATGTTTGTTTGCACCCAACATGAAACTCATAGTAGACACCGGAGATTAACCAGATAGTAGACAGATAGTACTGATTGCTGCCCCAATATGTACCCCACAACCATTTAAAAACTCAAGTTTTAGCATTAGTTTGGACCTGACTCGAAGTCTAATAGGTGAACACGACAATAATGTAGCATGTCATCATATTAAGCGACACATAACGTAAGCAGACACGGAAGAGTGCGACCTCTCTTGCGGACCCGTGTAGTCCTCAAGGTCATCTGCTTTCGATTGATGATGGTAATGCAGTTGTCGTGGCTGCCGGCGGCGGGGAAGAAGATCTGAGGCGGCGAAAGACAGTCTGGAGAGCGGATCCCTGCTGTGGTGAACCCTGCCGTCGTTGGAGCAGCTGAGCTAGGGTGGAACATAGCGCCGCAGGAGCAGGAGAAACCACACAAGGTTTTCTTTGACACATATATGTAATAGAAGTAATTGAGTAAGGGCTTGTTTGAATTTGAGGATTCTAACAATGCAGGGATAGGAAATAGACAGAATAGGATAGGAATGCACGTGCAAAGCAGAGAATTTAAAACACAGTGATTTCGCCAATGCGGTGTTTGATTCACAACAATTGGAAGATCACAGGATGCAAAAAAGCATGGTGAGATTAAGTCAAACCACAAGAAAATGTACGGTTATAATGCTATAATGCTACTATCTCATAGTCTTGTGCTTGATGAATAGGAATATGAAAAGGAGGAGAAGTGGAAATTAGAATTCCTACGGTTTTTCTTTCAAGGAGACACTAAAGGAACAAATCCTACAGTTTTCCTTTGCTCCATTTCTTTGCACCAAATTCATGAAAAGTAGTACCATAGGAAACTTTCCAATTCCTATGTTTTTCATCCACTTTTCCTTTCAAGCTTTGGCGATTCTAGTAGGCAGGCTTGAGCAAGGAAAATCCTACACTAAAAAATGTTTTTGTGCTACTTCTATTACTTTGGACCTGTGACAACGCCATACTAGCTCAACTCCTGTGCCCATCGACAAATGCACAGCTCAAACGCTACAGAGATAAATAATGATGGCGTTCAAGAGAGTCCATCACGGATAGCTAAGTTGCCTGGTACCTCACCGCTTGTCATATAGTAGGATAAAATAATCGTATTTCCGTTACTACAAGTGCTCGATGGACAATATATATAACATGTAGAGTAAAAAGAGATGCAACAAGTGTACAACCTCTTTGGCGAAGTCATGTCGATCTCGGCGTGATTGGGTTGGCGGTGAGGATGCTCCGGCTGACTTTGCTATCGGAGGAGGGAAGAAGATCTTAGGCGTCTGGAGATGGAGCCCGAGGTATCGCCTCACCGTGTGATGGAGGGTTTCGTCATTGGAGCAGCTCCATGAGTTGTACGACGCCGAGGTCAAGCAGACAAGAGAGACAACGAACAACGTTAACTCGAGTGGAATTCTAATAGCATCTCCAATACATGATGTAAAATACATAACCACAAAGTGCTAGATGTAAAATACATCAGCCGCTCATCTCTCGAACTTAACCGTCAAATCGAACTTAATCGTTTAAACCGAACCTAATCGTCAAACTGAATTTTCTTTGTCGAAACCGAACGCACTAGCAAGGTGAGGCTACACGTTGGTCGATCGACTTTTTCATCTTCGGTCACCGATTTTGCAGCCGTTGGATACAAAATCAAGGGCCTGCGGTTCATCTTCAACCTCCACTTCGAGCCGCCACCACCACCGGCCAAACAGCAGCCCCGCCGCTGGGCAGGCGCCGCCTCACCGCCTCAAAACAATCCCCACCGCCACCCACCGCCGCCTGCCATCCCTCTAGGCCTCCCCGTGCGAGATTTTTCTCCGGCGATCCCACGGCACCGCCCGCCAATGCCTCGCCACCGCCGACCACCGCCCCATCCTGAACCCTAAGATAGATAGTGGGGTACCTCTCCGTGAGCCCCCTCCTCACAAGCGGCTGGTTCTTCCTTCACCCGGCGAGCCCACCCCTTGAAATTGATCGACCCAAAAGTCGATTCAATGATCAAGTGTAGCCAAATCGAGCAGCATCGCAAGCAAGAGCGAGAGCAAAGAACATGAAAGCAAGAGCAATAGCAAGAGCAGACTGTGCAGGGACCGAGAGCAAGAGCAAAGCAAAGAACATGAAGCGAGAGCTAAAGCAGTAGCAGCTCCTACTGATGTGGACGTCGCCGCCGAGGGAGCGACACCATGGAGGAAGTGGCCGGCGACGCCGCCGTGGATGGAGCCGCGCCGTGTCGGCTCGGGACCGAGCGCCGGCAGCACCGTGAGACCGAATCAAGAAGAAAATGCGGCAATTAGTGTACAACCTCTTTGGTGGCGCCGGTTAGGCTGTAGCTTCATCCGAGGAAACGGTGATGATGATGCTCTTCCGGTGGTGCAGGTGAAGACGGCGGTGTGGGAATGGAGGTGGCGCGAAAGACGAGGAGAACGTCGGGGCAGCTTCTTGGAGGTGGAGGACGGGGTGGCTGAACCGGCGGGACGATGAGATCGACGATGGATCCTCATCCGTTACGGTGGATGAGGGACGTCGTGGTGTTGATGTGGACGACGTCGTCGGGGAAGAAGCTCCGACTGGGTGGCGGACGGAGCAGGATGTGGGGTTTCGTCGCGGGTTTTCGCGGCCTCGGTGTACGAATGGGCGGGCGAATGGGATGGTAGTGGGGAACCATGGCTTAGAGACGCTCTTGTTCGAAATGTGGGGTAAGTTACGAAAGTACCCCCACCGATTTGAGGCGGTTCTTTCGGTTCAGGGGTACCACGGGCATTTCGCGTGTCGGGATTTCACAGGAGGTGGGAGTTTTCGCGCGCGTTGTAATTTTGGAATAGCAAGGCGCGGGTTGAGATGGAGGGAGTTGTTGGAGCACAACGAGACAAAGATATATCTTAAATATTTCGGGCTAACAAGGCGCGGGTTGAAGAGGCGGGAGTTTCAAGAAGACGATAGACAGACACGCTTAGCTTCAATTTTCGCATAACAAGGCGCGGCTTGAAATTTCAGAAGAACAAGCTTAACGTGTACCAAAAAAAAAGACAATTTGCGCCTCAACACACACAACACACACACAAACACCATTTAGACTAGAGTAAGGTACACGTGCATTGCACACATGAAATTTGGCAACCAAATTATGAATAAATACCACATTATAGCATGCAAGCTTTGAGTCATATATGCATGATGTAGATGTTCGTTTAATTCTTATAGTTCATTTCATTCAAAATCATCTAGCTTTTAGAAGAAAGCTAATCTATTTTAAGATTCATGGAATTGTGCATTGTAAGACATAAAGTAAAAACAAATAATGGCAAATCATGTAGAAAAACATTTGGGCAATTATGATACGGAAGATTCTAGAACAAATAAGAAGTGCTTGTGTTTTGATGTTTGTGCATTATGCTTAAGTTCAACCATGGAGTCTTCTAGATTATACATGTGGCAAAATCTGGTGGAATCTAGATGATATCCAACGGCCAATAGTGCTCAAATTTGCCATCTTTGGACCTTCGGATTCGCCTCATCCAATGACCATCTTTCAATGTTAAAGTTACCCGCTCACAATATAAAAATATATATAATATAATATATATATATAGGCGTATAGATATAGATATGTGATGCGAAAGCCGCCCATCATCTCCAATTACATGCACAGATGCAACATGGGCAAATGATGTCTGCCATCAGTATCTCAAATTCAAATCAGTCTAACCTTGTTCAATGTGTATACATTACAACATGCTCGTTTCCAAAGCACACCGCGCAGATCTTCGTTATATTCATGCATGCATGGGTTTCAAACATCAGGATCTCTTATTCAAATATTTGAATTCAACTTTACATTGATTATGACCTCACCTATTCTTTTACACCTACATGAGTCTTCTCTTTATAATTGTACCACTAACTTTCTCTTGTGCATGCATGCACACACACTACCGATCGGCATTATCTATACATGACGCATGCAATCTTTTTCTTCAGGTCGGTCTCCCATGAAGGCACACACCCACACACATCCCCCTCTCCATCATATCGAGCATTCTTTATCTCTCACGCGTGCATGCGCAACGATCGATGTTCCTCTATGTATGTGTGTATATAGCTAGGTCTTTCATAGTTTTCCACACAAACCGATCAATCAATATATCCAGTGAGGTCTCACCCTCTTTCCCACGTCCACATCGATCAATCTATACCTCTCCCACGTCCACATCGATCAATCTATACCTCTATATATAGGATTAACATAAATAGCTAATACACCCACATTAATTATATATCCAACATCCCCCTCTCATCATCCATGCCTTCCGCTTCATCTCTCAGATGCGTGCACAATGGCGAAGACATGGGGCAAGAAGGCCCTGCCCCCTAACATCACTATATATCGAGGCTAATATGAATGTGATCATTAGACAATTGCTGCTAAAAAGGTTTAATTTCATGAATTGACCCTCCTCAGAAGGATTAGCAATGCTTGGCCCCCTAGCTCATTTATTTTTCATGGCTCCGCCATCAAGGCAACAACGCACGTGTTCGCCCTCTCTCTAAATATCGATCTCGCACTTGTGCATTCCTTCATAGTCTCCTCCACTGCCCCTCGCACCATCTTCTAGCCCCCACCAGATTTTGCCACATGTACAATCTAGCAGACTCCATGGTTGAACATAAGCATAATGCAGAAACCTCAAAACAACAGTGGTTCTCTTTTGTTCTAGAATCTTACGTATCATAACTGCCCAAACTTTTTTTCTAGTTGAATTGCCATTATTTGTTTTTACTTTATGCTTTACAACACACAATTCCATGAATCATAAAATAGATTAAGGGCTTCTTTGATCCAAAGGATTCTCAAAGGAATTTTGGAGGATTCTAATCATTAGGATTTTTTTCCTATCTTGGTTGTTTGATTCGTAGGATTGTAAACCATAGGAATTTTTCCATATGATTCATTTGCACTAGATTTCATAGGAAACATCCCATCCACTCAAACCTCTTTGAAAGAATTCTGCGTTTTCTATGCACAATCAAACACTGCATAATCCTGTAGGATTCAATACGACATTCCACTATAATCCCATGTTTTTCCTATTCACGCGTTCTTAGCTTTTTATAAAAACTAATTTGATTTTGAATGAGATGAACTATAAGAATTAAACGAAGGGCTACAACACGCATATATGACTAAGAGCTTACATGCTATAGTGTGGTATTTATTCATAATTTGGTTGCAAAATCTGATGCGTGCAATGCACGTGTAAATTACTAGTACTTCGAGTATGTGCAAAACACGTAAATTAGAATACCAATGGCACACTACATAGTGTCTCTCTTACAGTTCATGAAGCCACGTGGAACATGTGGAGGCATTGTCGCGACCTCCTTGCGTGGATTGATCACAGTGACGTGCTGCTGGTTCCAAAAGAATGTACTGGTCCTCCCTGAGCCATACTGGCGGTACATGCACGAAGCGAAGATGTGCACGCACGCCACGCATGCACTCATTCCCTCACACGCACACGCGGGTACACGGGCGGATGCAATTTTGTACCAAGATCCACCCCATGTGATAATTTGACGCGTGTGAAGTCGTTCACTTCATTGATGGTCAATTAATACAGCGCATGAAAATTGAGTGGACGTGAGGGCGGAATAAAGACATTATTACTCCACTGCGCGCATGCGAGTAGTTAAATCGTGGGTTGCTAGTAGTACTTCCATTGGTCTCCCTCGTATTTTGTGCCAATTTTTGACAGTAACATAATATTTACGCATTTGAGCAGTGTAGTATACTTGAAATTTATGTTCCACTAAACTCATCGGGAGCCGTTTCGGGCCTCGAAACCAAAACCATCAATTAATCTTTACCTTGTTCCCATCACATTCGAAATCCTGCTCACACCTACTAGTACTACGTACCAAACCTGAACTTTTTCCCACTATGCAGGTATTAGTACTACTAGTGCTAGTACTTAGGTTATAAAAAGGGGAACTACCTAACCGAAAATTACTCTACCTTTCCTCCTCATAAGTGCTTCTTCTTCGTCGTTGCCATGGCCGGTGAGCAGAGCTCTAGGTCGAGAACTACTCGTAACAAGGGAGCGACAACCAAGGCTGCGGAAAAAAAGAGGGCTCGCCGCCACGCAGAGACCTCGAAAGATCTCTCACGGGCAGGCGATGGCTCCCAGGAGCGCCCTAGCATGGAGGCGAACATGCCGGGCCGGTGGAGCTGGAGTCGTTATCCCTCGACGGCATGCCCGATCAGCTCAATAAGCACCTCAATAAGCAGAAGGAGTTCATCCAAGGCTTGACGGAGTTGCTGAAGGAGAGCCTCGACGACATGCCCGCTGAGCTCAATCAGCGGGGAGTTGACCGCCGACTTGGTGATGCTTTGAAGAAGAGCATTGCCTCGGAGAAGAAGGCGATGGCGAAATCCTGCGACTTCAGGGAGGACAAGGCGAAGCTACGCCACGAGATCGACCTGTTGAAGGAGAAGAACGCCGCTGGAAGAAGCTGCATGAGAATAGTAGTTCCTCAATGAAGATGCCGCAGGCCCTCGTCATGGACGAAGGAGGAGTTGGCGAAGCTCCACATCGAGCACCGGCCTTTGTCAAGGTACGTAATGCGGTCGTGGAACAGATGATGAAGGCTCACGTTGATAAATCCCGCGTCATGGACATAATGAAGAAGATGGCGGAGGAGACGCGCAAGGAGATGGAGGTCGTGGAGGCGATGAAGAAGCAGTTACAACTCTGCGGCGAATTAGATCATTTGGGGTGATAATCTTCCTTCTTCTTTTGCTGCTGTGTTTCATCTTTTGCTTGGTGTTTAGCCAAGACGTGTCACGTTCTCCGCGAGGCATGAATAGAACAATGGATTTTTGTTTTTTGAGGGAATGAATAGAACAATGCTAACAATGAGATGACTAGCAAATTAGATCATTTTTATCGCCATATGGCACTGGGCTGCCGTGTTTCGTGCTCCTCCGTCGCAGTACTACTCCAGTGGAAAACTTGAGTATACCGCACGGTTCTTTGCTCCTCCTCGATCAGGTCGTCGGCGCATTTATATGAGCAGTCAAATCACAAGGCCCCGCCTTCCAGTAGTAATGAGCCGTCAAATCACAAAGGCCATCGCCTCTCATGAAACCGACCAAGCTAGACAGCCCCACCCTCTAGCCTTTTAAAAAATGTATACTTTTGTACATCAGTAGTATCGATGGATTGCGCCATGGAGCAAAACTAAATTAAAAAAAGGTGGTACATATAGGGAGCGCTCGTCGCCAAATTATGCATATAGTACTATTAAAAAGGCTAGTCACAATAATGGTGTCCAAAGACAACCCACCCTCAAATAAAACTAAGCACCTGGAATTCTTTGGCAAAACTAAGCACCCCGGAATTCTTTGACAACTAAACTGCTGGCTATATGATGTTGGCCATATATATTGTACGATATAATGTGAATAAACGAGTGGTAGTACTATACCAACTAAAAGATGAAATGTAAGAAATACTAGTATGTACTTCATCAAGAGTTAAAGTAACAAGAAGAAACATAACATAGTTTCTTTGGGGGCTCAAAGACAACACACCCCTCAAATTAAATTAAGCACACCTGAAATTAAACTTTGCAACTATTCCGGTAGACACTGCATTAGAACCACCATGAGCAACGACACTTCAACCTTACTCGGAGTCTTCGTCCACGTCCTCGACTTCGTCCTTGTCCCTCTTCCTCTTGGCCGATACTTCTTTGCTTGAACCGCCAACTTGGCTGTTGCTCTTCATCCAACCCTTGTAGATATTGAAACAAAGGTAGCCATCCATTGCAGCGTAGTGAATGTGGTCTATATCTAGTACATTCCGCTACCATGCATGATGATGAAACGTGTAATGAGGTTTCTCCAGTTTACTGTCTGAAGGATGAACCATGGCTCTGCCAGGTCGTGATTGAAGGTCGACGAGAGGACACCACCGATTCTTTTGGAGGTCGAAGGTGTTGCCTACAACGAGGCCTATCCGACGCAGGACTTCTTTGTCGTTACCAAAGTCTCTGATACTTGAAGAAGTTGACTAGGTTGCTCTCGAGGAAGTCCTTAAAATCCTGGCACTCAACATCGGCATGGCATATGTGGTAGACCAAGCATAAGTCATGCACGCAAACCTGGAGCACGGCGGGCTTCTTCCTCTCTTCGTCGTTTAGATCCTTCTCTCGTCCCACGACTGTGGTGTACTCAACATCTAGCCCGGCGACCCACTAATCATGTGAGTCTTCGAACATGCGTCTGCGCAGAAAGGCATCCTTTCACCGCCGCAGAAGAACGGGTGTAGATGACGTCGAACTCATCGCCGGTGATGGTTCTGACCTTGTACTCACCGCCGATCGGTGAGATTTGGGACGCCATGGATTTGGGAGGAGGGTTAGGATTAGTGGAACTGCCGTAATGTGAATGGACGGGACGATCGAGCGAACCGCCGTAGTATTAAAGGACGCAAGGGGACGAGTAGGAGCGAACCGCCAGCGCGGCGAGCAGCGGGGTTGTGGCTTTCCGTTCTCCCATGATACGGGCTTCCGAGAGCCCTTGGATCGGAGATCGAACGGTTGCATGGCGTGATTCTAGACCAATGGGTGAATATCCTATCCTGGAGGGTTATTCTGCAAATTTTCAGCAATTTAGCATGCGACCGTTTGATCTCAGATCCAAGGGCTGCCAGCAGCCCGTATCATGGTCGCGCCTACCACGATCGTCGCATCGCTCGCGCGGTCGCGCCCTTGGAGATTTAACACGGTGCCTACAACGAGGCCTATCCGACGCAGGACTTCTTTGTTGTTCTTAAAGTCTACAGTAACAGATTTGACTATTTTGTCCTCGAGGAAGTTCTTAAAATCCTGGCACTCAACGTCGGCATGGCATATGTGGTAGACCAAGCAAACATTATGTACGCAAACCTGGATCACGGCGGGCTTCTTCCTCTCTTCGTCCTTTAGATCCTTCTCTTGTCCCACGACCGTGGTGTACTCAACATCTAGCCCAACACCCACTCATCATGTGAGTTTTCGAACATGCGTCTGAAGCGAGAAAGGCATCCTTTCACCATCGCGGAAGTACGGGTGTAGATGACGTCGAACTCATCACCGGTGATGGTTCTAACCTTGTACTCACCTCCGATCAGGGAGATTTGGGACGCCATGGATTTGGGAGGAGGGTTAGGATTAGTGGAACTGTCGTAATGTGAATGGACGGGACAACTAGGAGCGAACCGTCGTAGTATTAAAGGACGTGTGGGAAAGAGTAGGAGCGAATCGCCGCCGCGTAATCCATGTGGTAGTGGCTTTCCATTCTCCCATGATACGGGCTTCCGAGAGCCCTTGGATCTGAGATCGAATGGTTGCATGGCGTGATTCTAGACCTATGGGTGAATATCCTATCCTGGAGGGTTATTCTTAAAATTTTTAGCAACTTAGCATGCGACCGTTTGATCTCAGATCCAAGGGCTGCCAACAGCCCGTATCATGGTCGCGCCTACCACGACCGCCGCATCGCTCGCGCGGTCGCGCCCTTGGAGATTTAACACGGTGCGTTAGGCTATCTGATGTTGGCATGTCATACATAGTCATCACTTAGTCACTCATACTACAACAAGGTTGGCTATAAGTGTATTTTTTTACTCCTCTCTATCTCCTCTCTATCTTTCTGTGAACAAGATAAAATGATTTCTTCGTACTCCTCTCTATCTCAAAAACGTTCTTATATAATGGGACACATCGAGTACTAGTATTTATTGCATTTGCCAAGGAGTGACCTCTTCCAATGAAATGGTGTTGCTAAGTTTGGTTCATTTAATTAGCTAAAGACTCAAAATTGTCTTTTCACCTAGGTACACGCGCTTAGCACCGTTTCTTCCTTGGGTCACCAAACTAGTATCTCTCTTCTTGATTAACATGCCACATTAGACTTTATGCCTATGTGGCAAGCTTAAGCACTTGTAGGAGCAAGTAAGTACAATAGTGCGCTTTGCCGCTTTACATGGCATTTTTGCATATGTGGAGGAAAGAGAGGCAAGGAAAAAGTGGAGAAGTGGGCTCTCATGCAAGAGCCAGCCTCTACTACTACATGGTGGAGCATTGGGAGAGGCACTGTATGGAGGTGGTCAGAATCGGAGACTCACGCCCGGTCAGAGCGCCACAGTTAAAATGATAATGGCAAGTCAAATCACGGGCCCCACCTGTCCAAAGAGTAACTCTTGTCAAATCACACAGCCCTACGTTTGCAGCAGCCTACTCCCTCGTCTTCTCGCGTCTCTGTCGAACCGACTAGGTGGAACTGTCCCGCTGCCTACCGGGCATGAAAAGCCCCGCCCTCGACTTTTAAATAGTATACAATATACTAATTTTGTATCCATGGATTGCGCCCGCGCCATGGAGCAAAGCGTCTAGAAAACGGCGGTACACATGTACGGAGTATACAGCACGCACGTCGCGTTCGCGTCGCACCCCAGACGGTCGGTCGGTTCCGGCACATCGCTTCTCCGAATGGAACGCGTCATATTGCGTTCGCACACACATGTGGGACGGCAATTGAGAACCGACCATAGGCACACTCCCCGACCCCGCAAGTCGGGTGACTTAATAGAAGAGGGAGACGAGCGATAGTACTAGAGAAGTGTTGTACTACGTTGGTGCCTGGACGATCCTTGCAAGACACGGAAGATCAGTTCGTCCATGCATGTGATCAGACTCCAGCAGACACGCCTAGATTGGCTATCGTCTACATATCGTGCAGGCTGTGTTGTACATGGCTCTAGTTGTGGTGAGAAATCTAAAAAAAGGTTTCTTGTCATCTCGCAAAATTATGTGTCATGTGCTTCGGATCAATACGAGGGTTAAATAGCGACAACTGAGTTGGGCTAGTCATTGGGGCACATGCACTAACATGACTACTTGGCTGCCATCTAGGTCAAGCCGGCTATGTTAATTAGGACATCTATCGACGGACCCCTTTTCTATGAGTTTATCTTTAATTTGAGCTTTGTTCCTCGCCTAGTTTGTCCGTCGGGATTCATGTTGTCTCCTTTGGGCGTTGAGGTTATGATTTCTTGTCATGTGGCATTTTTCGTGTTATATGTTATAATCCAGCGCTTTAGATCAAAATGACGACAAGCTGCGCCTCCGGCCACGTGCATGAAGACTTCTCGACAGTCATTGACGAGGTCAAGCCGGCTCCAGTAGACAAAGGAAAACTAAGTACTACTCCACTATATAGGCAGGAGCCTCCGCACTTGCTTGCTAGTGTTGCTCTCTTCACACCGTCTCGGCCTCTCCAGATCTAAACACGACAGCGGTGGCCACACACACTCTCTCTCTGCTATCCGCTGGTCACAGATCCAGCCGGATCCTCTCCGCCAGGGAAGGTGAGAAGGTGCAACGTTCACGCGGTCGTCCTCGGCGACGACTCTTACCCACTGCTGGGCGCGTCCCGATCAGCCTGCCTTACCGTTCTCGCCCAAGCACCGCTGGCGAGGGAGGGCCTCCAACCTCTTCTTCCTCGCTGCCGTAGTGTGTGCAGATCCGGCCTCCCGCCGCCCACCTAGCGACACCCCGGCGACCATCAGGTATAACTTCCTTCAAAACCGGCCTTGCTCTACTTCCCGAGCTCCTGAGTCGCTGCATTTGTAACTTTTACTATTTCTCGTGCCCCTCGTAGATAGGATCGATCGGCTGTTCGAAAACCACCTAATTTTTTTACGCTTAAGAGGTAAAACTAATTCATGCACTCGAATCTAGTACTACTTGGTTCAAACAAGGAAGAAAGGGGTGGGGGTTGGGGAGGATTTGTTACCTGAATCTAGGACTTGGTCGAAAGAGGAAATAATGGGGGCTAAAAGTAGCAGTAGACGGCTATCCAAGCTGGTCTCTAGGTCTAATAGGGAAATAAAGGGAACGTGGTACAAACTCAATATAAACCCGATCTATTGGTTGAAAAAAGAAAGAAAGTGGGGACTGGGGGACAAGTCAATGTGAGTAAGTCCAAAGACTAGATTTGCTAGCCTCACAAAGTATAAGGTGGCTATACCGAACAAAAATGGGACCAACCCGGATATCCTGCTACGATGTTTGTTGCCCCGAGCCACTCTTACGTAATGCCACCGGTAAAATGTAGCAATTGCCTTTGTTAAAAAGTAAGGACACGTTAAACCAATGTTGTTTTCAATGTAATGCCTCCAAGAATATGAATCAATGGCACTTCTTTACATGTCCTGCTAAAATTTCCCATTAAGATAAGTTGGTTCTTTTTGTTAGAAATGCAACTGTCCTGGTCCGCCTACTCTCCCGTGCCCAAAGTAATGTCGTATTTAACGGTTGTCATAGTTAAACCTGATGCCCACACTAATATCTAGCAATGCCACTGCTTTAGAAATTGCTACTGTCCTTGTAGGATTGCCATTCAGATAAGGAACATGCTTCTTTTCATTTGATGCATGTTTCATCACTTGTTGCTTGTTAGTCACCCTCCTTTCCACCTTTTTGTGAAAACAGAGATATACATTTCACGCTCGATCTTAGTTGAACTGCACAAATGATATCCAAATTATAGTTGAGCATTCTAGGAGCTTCACAGCCAACCTTGATGTTGCTCAATTTTATTGCAACTAATGAAGAAGAAGCTCTGTGGGTTTCATTTTCTGATGGAAATGGAACCGGGGCTGGAGCCCTTTTGTTAAAAAAATTGAAGAAGAAGCTGCTAGCACACGGGACATTGCTTCATTTTAGGTGAACTGCACCAAAAGTTCCCATGAATTGAATCATCCATGTTGGTGACTGAAAGAGCCAGCTTCAAAGATCCCGCCTAAGCACCCCGGCCTCCATCCTTGCGACGACGGTACACCTTGTTTGCCACCTTTCGACCCTAGTGTCACCGATAAAATGAAGTAATAATACAGTTAAAATAGAGCGAGTGTCATCTCTATCATTTCATTTCCAATGTAGATAAAGAAAGTGCTTCTCTTTGTTAAAGTATGTTTCATCAACTAGTCCCATTGTTAATGTTTAAGCGTTTCTGCAAACCGGGGTGCTTAATTTTAGTTGATATGTACAAAAATAGAGATTTGAATGTCTCAAGGCGCCTCCTTGTACTACTGCTGTACACTGATGTTCATCACTGGCAGAAGGTGTATCTGGGAGACTTGGGACGATGTCCAGTATGAGGCGTACCATATGAGGCGTCGCAGGGCCCATCTCGCCCTCGCAGCATGGCATACTATGATAGTATCGCAATATTTTCTTATATTTATTTTGTGTGTTTCATCAACTAGTGCCACTATAATGTAATCACACTTTTTCATTATCTGTGCAAACAGGGTTATTCAGCTGCATTTTGGTGGAACTGCACAAATGTACGTATGGAACCGACATATATGCAGAGTGCGAGGTGTGCCAAGTAAAAATTACCGACACCAACCATGCTGCATGCACGCATTGGCATCCACCACAACCAGTGGGATGTGTGGTGCTCTCTGTGGACGGATCTTTCTCGGCAGCAAATCCTCTAACCAAATACTAGTAGCTTATATTGGCAGTTTTCTAGGGAGTACTCTTTTCTGAAAGAAGCACCAATCTATTTTTCTTTATTTGTACACTGTGTCACAACTTTGACCCAAAGGTCCAGAGCTATTTTAGGGTGATTGGCATAGTACTCGGAGACTGATTGTAAGCATGATTTTCATTAGCTGTCACACTAATTGTAAGCATGAGCAGGTGGAAGATTAGGTTAGTGTGAAGCTTACCTTAAACCCTACCGCCGCCGTTGAAACGAGGCGAGCATCGAGGGAACCATGGAGAACATCGGGGAAGCAACGTCACGCCATCCGTCCTCCTCTTGCGGTGGGAGAACGAATACTCCTGTGGCTCCGGCTGGCTCTGCACCCTCATGAACGACACACCATACTCGATCGATTCGTTATCCTCTAGGTGCTCGACCTTCAACCTGTACGCCCACCACCTCCGCCTGACTGTCACCTCGGGCGAATCTGTCTGCTCCATCACCCATAGGAGATACTCAATGAACTCGGAGGACTGCGGCGTGACTGCCGCCGAGGAGTACATGTACATCGCCGCTGTCTCGCTCTTTCACATACATTGCCACATGGCTCGCACCGTCCTCGAAATCTCCCACTCATTGTCAAACCAACTAAGGATCTCCTTCAACCTGGCTAACTTTGCACAGTCGCCGGGCGATCTGCTCGATTCATTGCATCCTCTCCATAGATGTCGCTTACGAGTGGTGGGTGCTAGCTTTGGAAGATGGGAGGAGAGACGGTGG
The DNA here is from genome assembly GCA_021605145.1 of Aegilops bicornis. NCBI lineage: Eukaryota > Viridiplantae > Streptophyta > Magnoliopsida > Poales > Poaceae > Aegilops > Aegilops bicornis. The sequence continues at coordinate 394,124,382 of CM038673.1, read as the reverse complement.
TCTTGCAATAGAGAAGAGGGAGAGGAGAGGAGGTGGTTTTGGAATGGAGATGATGGAGAGGAGAGGAGGTGGTTTTGCAATGGAGAGAAGATCAGAAGAGGGAGAGGCGAGACGGTGGTTTTGGAATGGAGATGATGGAGAGGAGAGGAGGTGGTTTTGGAATGGAGATGATGGAGAGGAGAGGAGGTGGTTTTGGAATGGAGATGATGGAGAGGAGAGGAGGTGGTTTTGCAATGGAGAAGATCAGAAGAGGGAGAGGCGAGACGGTGATTTTGGAATGGAGATGATGGAGAGGAGAGGAGGTGGTTTTGCAATGGAGAAGATCAGAAGAGGGATAGGCGAGATGGTGGTTTTGGAATGGAGATGATGGAGAGGAGAGGAGGTGGTTTTGCAATGTAGAAGAGGGAGAGGAGCGTCGGCAGCGATTTAGGATTGGGCGAGAGGGTCAAGGTATTGTGGATCGGATCAAAATCAAAATCAATTTACCCTTCAATTAAGAAAGCGACCCCACATTAACTAGTCTTCCTTTTATTCTCGGGTCATAATTGACCATGATTTTCGCTTTATAAAATATATGTTATCGTTGCAAAATAATATAATTTGAAAGTACATTCAGAATCTGAACCAAACAATACAATTTTTGGTGACATGCATTCACATTTTGCTTGTCACATACAAAGATGTGGTCAAACTTTGACCCAAAATCATAAAACAACAAAAAAATACTTCCAAGACCAAGGCCGCTCTTCCGCTCTTCTCCTCTTAAACCACCGCCGCCCTCCTCCTGTTCCAATCTAAATCCAGCGCCGCTCCTCTCCTCTTCCATTTCAAAACCACCGCCCTCCTCTCTGTTCCAGTCAAAACCAGCGTCGCTCCTCTCCCTGCTCTAATCCAAAACCAGCGCCGCTCCTCTCATCTTCCATTCAAAAACCACATTTGGCGAGTGAAGGTGTTGTGGAGAGTAGATCGATGGAGGAGTACAACTGATACGTGAGGATCGCAGACGGCGACCCTGTGAAGCTAGCTAGGATGTTGGAGATACAGTCTTGGTTTGACAACAAGGACCAACTAGCGGTGACGGCGACATCCATGGCCAAATATCTGCAACAGAGCGAAAAGACGGCGATACTCCCGGAGGGAGTTGGCGCCGAGTACATAGAGCTGCTCCTCCGGGCCATGGAGCAAACAGATTCACCGAATCCGATCATGAGGGAGCGGTGGTGGGAGTATCGATCCCAGATGGAGCATTCACCAGAGATTGAAGGATCGAGCATCTATAGGGTGCCGTTTGTGAGGGTGTCCTACCAGAGCGAGCCGGTGGAGTCTTCGTCGACCGAACCCAACTGCAAGAGGAGGAAAGCAGTTGGCCCGACGACGCTTCCCCGCCATCATCTCCCTCGCCGTTCACATCGTCTCACGGGGCGGATGTCTGCCGCCGAGGAATAGGAGGGGATCGCCCCAGCCCAATAGTCGGGCAGGTTGTGAATTGTCGGGAGGAGCTTAGGGTTGTCAAGATTTGCGGGTTGTGAATTGTGTTTTGTGTTGTGTATTTTGAGAGTACTTTCAGATATGAATGTCTTTTGAATTTCAGATTTGCAAGATTGAGCATATGAAGAATTTTATGAATTCCAGAGATCTATTTTAGCACTTAAAAAATGTAGTTTCATAGGAGTATAAAAGTGCAGACGAGAAGAAATCGCAAGTTTCAGTTTCAGATAAGAAAGCGCAAGTTGATTTCAGATAAGAAATCGCAACTTTCAGAGGCGTAGCATTTATATTAACATGGCCTTTTCAAACAGGGTTAACATCATGTTGGAAGTTTTATTCGTGGTCGAAAATGGAACTACCAGCCAGTTAACATCATGCCGATCAACATTCATGCATAGCACATCTTCATATGATGCACAAATCAAAATGCCCACACAATGTTTAGTGTGCGAAACACAGAGAAAACGAGGGGATGAGTTTTGGCAAGTGTTGGACGTGGTTTTGGGCTGCCCCGTCTAGGCTTTCATTTTTAACATGCGCAGCCCACGACCTCGGATGGGAGGGCCTGTTTGTATTTTCTTAGGGCCGCCATGTATCGACCGGCCTATGGACCTCCCATCCGAGGTTTTATTTTTGGCAGCCCAATTTATGTATTTTTTTGAAGAAAACGCAGCGGTCTGTTCTATTTTTCTATATAAGAATAGGAATGCCAGGTACAACTTATGTTTCCCTTTTAACTATATTATATATATTTAAATTATTTTATATGTTATTATATATTATTTTTATTGTCATCATATATTTAACAGTTACTTACATATGTAAGAAAACAATATCCCACATCTTATTAACTTATAAAAATAATTTCTTAACAAATAAAATCCTGGATTGTTTTGGCACGAAAATCCTAGTTATTGTGTACAAAAGCTTGGTAGGATTTAAGGACGAATGTAATAATATCACTTATTATTTAAATATATTTATAACAAAATGCTCAGCCCTTTTTTATTTTTTGATAATATTGCTGGCCCAACCCAACATTATAATTAGAATCAGCCCAACAAAATCATGTATGTAGATAAAGTGCAAATGGCCTGTAATTTTTTAGGAAATAAAATAAATGGGCCGCATGAAAGCTACATTAATTGTTCATCCAGCCCAGCTAATGGCTGTAATTCAAAAAAAGATCAAACTGACTGTAAATTCTGAAAAAATGGGTTGAATACGTGCCACATTTTTGGAGGCTGAAATGTGGGCTAATAGGTCGAAGCCAACGCAAGTCGTTGTAAATTTAGTCAACAAATGATTCTGACATGTTAGCCGTTGGATTTACATCCAACGGCCGGCATCCATCTTCAATCTCTCATCTTCTTCCTCCAGCTTGGGACCACCTCCCGCCTCCTGCTGCTAGCAGCTCTGCTTAGCACGCCGCTATGAAGCGCTACTCCATTGCTGGCTGTGCCATCCCTCCAACCCTCCACACCTCCCTTTCTTCTCCACCGACTGCCGAACCACACCGCACTAGAACCAGTTAACCCTCGTACACCTCTCCGTCTGTGACTCTACTCCCGCGTCTTCCCATCTCCGGCTCGTTGCTGTCCGGGGCCTCGCCGTCGTCCACCACCTTGGATGCGCTCGGCGCGGCGTGGTCAACGTGGTCAACGAACGACACCATCGGAAGTAGACTGCGCGTGGAGAGGCCGACAGCTGGATCCACGGCCGCACACAAGGAAATGCCTCCTTATTACGCGCAAAATAATGATTCCTCCACGACATCCGGGACTCACCGAAGGGCCTCTCAGATTTCGCGAAAAAAAACGTGCCTCGCTGACTTGTCGGACCCACCAGCTATCTTCGCACGCAAGGAAGTGCCTCCTTATTACGCACAACAAAATGAATACTCCCCCTGCCAGCTGGAACCCAATATACTGGGAGGCTGACTTGTGGGCCTACCAAGTTGACGGGGACGGAGGGCTATGTCAACTTAGTCAATATGAATGATTCTAGCTCCTGTTACCGTACAATGTTCATCCAACTGTTGTAGTGCTTCTTCAACCTCTGGTCTTCTTGCTCCAGCCGCCCAAACCAAGCCGCCGTGCCACGTGCTCCTCGCCTCCCGTGGCCGGGTGTGATGTCATGGAGGCCTCACCGCCCCTATTACTCCGCCCGCTGGCCAGGCCATCCCTCTACTCACCCACACCCCCTGTTAATCTACGGCGACAGCAGCCTCACATCGCAGCCGAACCAGTGAACCCTCGTATTCCTCTTCGCGTGGGCATCCACTGCTGCGTCTTCCTGCCCGAAGTCGTCCCTTCCTAGGTCTCACCGTCGCCCACCGCCGTGGTGCTCTCGGCGCGTGTGGTCAACGTGGTCAAGGAACGACTTCCATCGGACGTGGATCAGATGCGGAGAGGCCGACAATTGGTGCATGGCCGCAGCAAGGAAGTGCCTCCTTATTACGCTGAAAATAATGATTCCTCCACCGGACAATGAGGGACCCACCGGACGGGCCACCGTATTTCGTGAAAAAAGTTTCCTCGATCATTGGGACCCACCAGCTACATCTTCGCATAAGGAAGTGCGTCCGGCAAAAAACGATTCGCCCCCTGACTGCTGGGACCCACCAGCTACATCTTCGAAGGCAAGGAAGTGCGTCCGGGCAAAAAAATAATTCGCCCCCCTGACTGCTGGGACCCACCAGCTACATCTTTGCACGCAAAGAAAGTGCGTCCGGGCAAAAAAAAAACGATTCGACCCTCTGACTGCTGGGACCCACCAGCTACATTTTCACATGCAAGGAACTGCCTGACAGTCGGGACCCACCTGGTCGAAGCGTACGTAGCGTTGTCATTCTGGTCGCGAACTTGTACGTACATATATACTGGTCGATGTAGAGGCGCGCACGTGTCGTAGTAGAGGCGCGTACGTGTCGTAGTAGAGGCGCGCACGTAGCATGTACACGTACGTACAGCGGCCAGGGTGCAAGAAAGAAAATACGGCCACATATGTGTACATACGAGCGGGGTCTCGAACGCCTAGTCGCGCATACGTACGGCGAGGGCTCGTGTTCATGGGGAGGCAACGGAATACGTCGTGTTCATGGGGAGGCAACGGAATGCGTCGTGTTCATGGGGAGGCAACGGAATGTGTCGTGTTCATCGGGAGGCAACGGAACGCGTGGGAGCCAACCGTCTTGGACGGAACAGGCGATGGAAACGAGGCCTGGCGTACCGCAGAACGGAGGAAACAGACCTCCTATGGTCGAAACAGGCGTCCTGTTGATCGGGAGGGGTGTGGCGTACCGCAAAACGGACGAAACGGACCTCCTACGGTCGAAACGGGGGTCCTGTTGATCGGGAGGGGTATGGCGTACCGCAAAACGGACGAAACAGACCTCCTACGGTCGAAACGGGGGTCCTGTTCATCGGGAGGGGTGTGGCATACCGCAAAACAGGACTCCACGGGATACTGTTCATCTCCACCGTCGACCTCCTCCAACCTCCACGGGCTACCGTCGACCTCCTCCAGCCTCCACGGGCTCCTGTTCATCCAGCCTCCACCAGGCGCAACTCCACCGGCTCTCGCTCAACCACCCCTCCACGGGCACCCTCCACCGTCTCTGCTCATCCAGCCCTCCACACCACGGGTCCTGCTCAACCACCCCTCCACGGCCACACCCTCCACCGTCTACTCGCTCATCCAGCCCTCCACACCACGGGTTCTGTTCATCCAGAGGCAACGCCACCGCTCCTCGCTCATCCAAACCCCCCGCAACACTCACTGCTCATCCTGAGGCAAGATCGATCGGCTTGATTAGCGGCAGATGGCGAAGAATCGCCCATCGGGTTAAGTTAACAGCCATCAATCGATCCCTCGGGTTCAGTAACGCGTAGCCTGCAGTGCAATTGCTCGGGTTCAGCGCATCGCTCCGCCCCCGACCTCCCACCGTAACCGGCAACTCCCCGAAATTTTCCTCCCCCTCGCTTCTACCACGGTTTTTTCCGTCATGGACGGCCCAAAGAATGTCATGCAGCTGCGTCTCCGGCCCGCCTAGGACGAAAAGCCCATTTTCTGTCATGATTTTTTGTCATAGAAGTAGGAGCCCACCACATCTATGATGATAACGGGGTTTGTCACAATTATCGTCATAGAAGTGTCATATGTATGACAAGAAAAAAATTCGTTCGGCCCAAAATTTCACGGATGTGTCTTTTTTTTGTAGTGTTGACATCAACAACGCCTTTCTCTACAGTCACTGTCAGTGTCAAAACCGGCGGATCTCGGGTAGGGGGTCCCGAACTGTGCGTCTAGGCGGATGGTAACAGGAGACAAGGGACACGATGTTTTTACCCAGGTTCGGGCCCTCTCGATGGAGGTAAAACCCTGCTCCTGCTTGATTGATATTGATGATATGGGTAGTATAAGAGTGGATCTACCACGAGATCAGAGAGGCTAAACCCTAGAAGCTAGCCTATGGTATGATTGTTGTTCATCCAGCCTCCACCGGGCGCTACTCCACCGGCTACTGTTCAACCACCCCTCCACGGGCACCCCTCCACCGTCTACTGTTCATCCAGCCCTCCACACCACGGGGTCCTGTTCAACCACCCCTCCACGGCCACACCCCTCCACCATCTACTGTTCATCCAGCCCTCCACACCACGGGTTCCTGTTCATCCAGAGGCAACGCCACCGCTCACTGTTCATCCAAACCCCCCCGCAACACTCACTGTTCATCCCAGAGGCAGCATCAATCGGCTTCAGTTAGCAGCAGTAGCGAAGGAATCGCTCCATCGGGTTAAGTTAACAGCCATCGATCGATCCCTCGGGTTCAGTAACGCGTAGCCTGCAGTGCAATTGCTCGGGTTCAGCGCATCGCTCCGCCCCCGACCTCCCACCGTAACCGGCAACTCCCCGAAATTTTCCTCCCCTCGCTTCTACCACGGTTTTTTCCGTCAAGGACGGCCCAAAGAATGTCATGCATTGCGTCTCCGGCCCGCCTGTGACGAAAAGCCCATTTTCTCGTCATGATTTTTTGTCATAGAAGTAGGAGCCCACCACATCTATGATGATAACGGGTTTGTCACAATTATCGTCATAGAAGTGTCATATGTATGACAAGAAAAAAATTCGTTCGGCCCAAAATTTCACGGATGTGTCTTTTTTTTGTAGTGTTGACATCAACAACGCCTTTCTCTGATCCTTTGTCGCTGTCAAACCGGCGGATCTCGGGTAGGGGGTCCCGAATCGTGCGTCTAGGCGGATGGTAACAGGAGACAAGGGACACGATGTTTTACCTGTGTTCGGGCCCTCTCGATGGAGGTAAAACCCCTGCTCGCTTGATTGATATTGATGATATGGGTAGTATAAGAGTGGATCTACCACGAGATCGAGAGGCTAAACCCTAGAAGCTAGCCTATGGTATGATTGTTGTTCGTCCTACGGACTAAAACCCTCCGGTTTATATAGACACCGGATAGGGTTAGGGTTACACAGAGTCGGTTACAATGGTAAGAGATCTACATATCCGTATCACCAAGCTTGCCTTCCACGCCAAGTTAAGTCCCATTCGGACACGGGACGAAGTCTTCAATCTTGTATCTTCATAGTCCAGGAGTCCGGCCAACAGTGATAGTTTGGCTATCCGGACACCCCCTAATCCAGGACTCCCTCAAGAGCTCCCTGAACCAGGCTTCAATGACGACGAGTCCGACGCACATATTGTCTTCACATTGCAAGGCGGGTTCCTCCTCGAATACTTCATAGAAGATTTTGAACACAAGGATAGTGTCCGCTCGCAAAACAAGTTCCACATACCACCGTAGAGAGAATAACCTTTGCACAGATCTGCTGACGTATTCCGCGGCGTGACATCACACCACGGCCAGGCCTTTATACGAATCGTTTTTGCTGTTCGACCTCAGTGCGTTTAGCGAGGCGGTTTCCTTGGCACGTCTTATGAGAGCGGAGATCGTGCCCCCTTATTTCGGGATTCCCGTCAATACGAACGTGGGTAACCCAACCGCGCCATTGATTACAGCGCTTGGGAGATAAGCGAGTTTTACCAGGCTGGCGGGGGACGCATAGCTTCGTCCGTCCATATAAGGGGATAAGGATCCACCTTTTCACCTACGCCTTCTTCCTCCTTTGCTCATCCATTTCCGCACTCGAGCTCCAGCGCCCAAGTCCGCACATCCCTCCTCAACCTTCTCCAGCCATGTCTGGAGCGGGAGGCAAGTGGATGGTCTCCTCCGTAACGGAGGAACAAGTCAAAAGCTCAAGGCCGGATACTTGTCCAAATGACATCACAAGACCGGCTCCCCGACGAGGGGCAGCTTATTCCCACCCCCAGACCCATGAGAAGGTGGTGTTCCTCACCCACTTCCTCCGTGGACTAGGTTTTCCACTTCACCCATTTGTCCGGGGGCTCATGTTCTACTACGGCCTGGACTTCCACGATCTGGCCCCGAATTTCATCCTCAACATCTCGGCGTTCATCGTCGTGTGCGAGGTCTTCCTCTGCACCCAACCCCACTTCGGCTTAAGGCTGAAGACCTTCAATGTCAAGCCGAAGGTAGTGGGCGGCCGCCAAGCAGAGTGCGGAGGTGCCATGGTTGGCAAGATGGCCAAAGTCCTATGGCTCGAGGGCCCCTTTGTGGAGACCATAAAGGGGTGGCAATCGGGGTGGTTCTACATCATCGAGCCGCACGACTCTCAATGGGCGGCGACCCCCGAATTCTGATCCGGCTTCCCCACACGGCTCACATCATGGAAAGAGACGGGCCTGACGTGGGGTGATCCGGAAGAGCTGTCCGGACTCCAAACCTGCGTCCGAACCCTGGTGGACAAGAATCTCAGGCTTGTCAATGTAGTCCAGGTTATGCTCGTCCGCTGGATCCTCCCATGCCAACAACGGGCCTTCAAATTGTGGGAGTTCGATCCGGCACATCACCAAACTCTGAAAAGGCTCTTCGACACTACGTACGAAGATGCCTGGAAGGTGTCGTTCAAGGCGCCGAGGTTCCCACATCCGCCATCAAGATCGCGGATTCAGCTCATGATGCCAAGCTACCGAGGTAAGATATTTTTCCCTTTACGGGACTCTTGTTTTTCATAGTCTAACTCTATGTGGGATCTAAACTCCCTTACCTTTGACAGGACTGGCGTAACACGTCCGGGCAGGTTAACTGTCCGGCTCCCTTGCCAGAAGACCCAGTGGACGCCCGCTTGACGGGGCTGCTGGCTCCGGCACCTCACGTAGTGCTGGAGAAGAAGGCCAAGAAGAAGGCCACGGGGACTCGAAGGAGCACCCGACGCCAGGTGTTGTCGGACTCATCGTCCGATGACTCTGAGGCGGAAACCTCCCCTGAGGACGGAGAGGAGGAAAAAGAAGCCTCTCCCCCAGCGGGGGGAGAGAAGAAAAGGAAGGTCGCCCCGACTGGGGAGGCCGGAGGGTCAAAGAAAGGAAGGACCCTTCCTCCGGACTTCTCCACGAACACCGACAACGACGAGGAGGAGTGGCCACCGAGGGCCAAGCCCCTGGCGAGATCGTAAGTGTCCGGACTACGGAATAGCTCATGACTTTTTATTTGTCGCATAGTGTCTTCTAACGCCGAATAACCATGTAGCCCGCCCAAGGACGAGCTCACCGCTTCGTCGAGCGGCTCCCTGGATTCGTCAGATGTGAATAGCACTTCACTTCCGACCGCCTCCTCTCCTCGTGACGCGGAGGACACCGCGGTGGAGTCCCAAAAGGGGCCCAGCCAGGAGGAGGTGGTCCTGGAGGCGCCGCAAGGCGACCTCCTGCACTGGGCGCAAAGGGGCGAGACCCCAAAGGGCTCTAAGTCTGGCCCTGTGCCGGACTCCGTACTGGAACCTTTAGTGGTTCCGAAGTCCAGCAAGCGGCCCCTTCATAAGAAGGGCAAGACTGCGACGCCGACGACCTCCGTCCATCCGGGAGGCACCGGATAGCTTGCTTTGGAGGCGCTTAACGGCGCCTCCATCGACGAGGAGCACCGCCTTGTTATGAGTGTGGTGATCCAGAAAGTTCGATCCGCCAAGAGTGGGCTGACTGAAGCCTGTGCCACCTTCTAACGGGCTTTGAGGTAAGTTTAGAATATGTAAAAATATTACCGCATAGACAAGAGCCTCGATGCTTAGTTCGGTGTTCGGAAAGAAAAGCCGGACCGAGGATCTAAAAAGATATACGCAGGAGTCTAACATAAGTATGTCAATATGGGAATGCAGGCTGCCGGCCGACCTCTGCCACACCGATCTGGAGGTCAATGCATTGAAGCAGAGCCTCGAGCGGTCCGAGAACGAGCTCGGCCTTGCCAAGAAGTAGCTCGAGGACAAGGAAGGTAAGTAATACCTTATAGAAAGGATTTGGTTGCAAAAATGTCAGGACTAACGTGGGTATTGTAGGGGCCACGAACGAGGTGGCGACCCTGAAGGAAGCGGTTTCCACGGCCGAAAGCAAAGCGGCCACGGAGCGCACCGAGCGAGAGAAGCAGGAGGCGCGGGTGGCGGAGGTGCGGCAAGAGCTCTAGGCTCTCGTGAAAAAACACGAGAGTTTGGAGCGTGACTCAAGACTCGAGAGTCCGAGCTCGCCTCGGCTCTTGAGAGTCCCAAAGCCGCTAAGGCCGAAGCCCAAAAGGCCCTCCAGGAAATTGAATCATTAAAGAAGATAGCGGCGGGTAAGGCATTCTTTATGCAAAGCAAGCATGTGAAAGTGAATTATCTATTACTTACCCGAATCCGGAGCTCTCCAGGAGCATTCGCAGATGTGCCCTGTAGTGTGTTTGATGCTGCCGCGTTCTACCGCGCCAAGGAGGGGAGCTCGATGGAAAAGGTGTTCTGGTCTAAGTATGCTGAGGTCGGACATCCGGTGCCCCTGAGCGACCAGCTGAAGCAACTGGTCGAGCTCCACAAGGTCGCCGAACAGGCCATGAAGGGCCTCATAATTCAGCTGTGGCCATTGGAAGCCATGCCTGGGAGCTACTTTGGGCTAGTGCGGCGGCTGGTGGACGCCTGTCCATGGATTGAAGCCATCAAGCGCTCCGTATGCATTGAAGGTGCCCGTCGGGCCCTTGCCCGTGCTAAAGTGCACTGGGGCAAGTTGGATGCTGAGTAGCTTGTGACGGACGGGCCACCGAAGGGCAAGGAGCATCGCAAGCCCGAAATGTACTATGAGGGCATCCTGAAGGGTGCCCGCCTTATAGCGGGTGAATGCTCCAAAGATGTAATTTTTGAATAGGCTCGCATTTGTTGTCTGTCACGCTGAAAACTTGTTCATATGCGCTTAAGCAACGCTTGTGAATTTAAAATATTACCTTCAGGCGGCCGTTTATCAAATTTGAGAGATGGCAAGTCGTTGGCTTCACCCCCATGCCACGAAAGTCTTTGGGGTGTTCGGATAAACTTGAGCTCTCTTGTTCCCATTCTTGGGTCCTTCGAGGGAGGCGCTCAGCATAACGAACAAGGCAACCGGACTATAGTGCTTGAACACTCTCGCTTAGCCATAGAATTCTATAATTTTAAATTTCGGCGAAGCCCCTAGTATTCGGAAGACCGAGTTCGGGGCGCTATCCACGCCTTGGCCGGACAATGCCGACTCCTCGCTCTAAGCGGCATAAGTCTTTAGGGACCCGGAAAAACCTCTCGAACAGCGACCGACTCTCGCCCTATCATGACGGTCAGTTTTAGCTTTCTCCACTAAGGTGCTCAACCCAGCTCAACCGAGGCACAATCACAGTGGTTCTCCCAGCGCTCCCTTAGCCGATATAACGGAACGTAAGGTACCAAAACATGGGAGCCGGGCAAACCCAACTATTGACCCAATACATGATTCGGAGCCGATGCATATAATGCTATAAGTTCGGGGTGCCGCACTTGTGAAAGTGTTCGGACTTATCACACCATATTTTGGGGTACTTAAGCCCTCGGTGTATTGGCCGTACCAAAGTGTACGGGTGCAACGTGTCATGAATGAACATATATATAGATAAAGAAAGGAGTACAATAATAGGCAAAAGCTATGTATTGTTTATTCAAAAGGTACCGCAATGAAAGCGAACGATACAAATAGTGCGATAAGCAAGGGATGGGACTATTTAACATGTCCCCCTCCAGGGGTAAGCTGCGGGATGGTATGTAAAACAGGTATAATGCTCGTAGTAGAGACCACCTGGACACTCGACGTAGCTTTCTGCTTCCCTGGCTATTGCATCGTGAGTTCGACAGTTCTAGTGTCGGACAGGGCTTCTGGAAAACAGAGTCCTGAAAGTAAGAGAAAAGAAGAAAGAAAAAAAATGACACAATCGGAAGCCCCTGGTGCGGTTGAGCCGCATTCTGGGCGTGCCGTGGTCGTGCCCTCCCTTATGCCCATGGTATCTCGGAGCGTAGTTATGTCTGCAGCGTAATCTTCGCACTTAATTTCACAAGGGCTGGGATTGGGGCCGGATTGCTACGCGTGCTCGGATCGTGCCAGGCGGTTTTGTTGTAGGTTACTCCGGGCGCGCTTGACGGTGTCCGGATTTTTAGTAGCCGGACTCGAGAATTGCTGTGAGAGGCTGCTTTGCACCTCTACTGCGAGGGCCGCCGTATGCTCCTCCGTTCGGAGAGAGCGTTCGGTGTTTCCATTGACCGTGATTACTCCTCGAGGGCCTGGCATCTCGAGCTTGAGGTGTGCATAGTGCGGCACCGCATTGAACTCTGCAAATGCGGTTCGTCCAAGAAGTGCGTGATAGCCGCTGCGGAACGGGACTATGTCGAAGATTAACTCTTCGCTTTGGAAGTTATCCGGGGATCCGAAGACCACTTTGAGTGTAACTGAGCCTGTACAATTAGCCTCTACACCCGGTATGACGCCTTTAAAGGTCGTCTTTGTGGGTTTAATCCTTGAGGGGTCTATGCCCATTTTATGACCTTGTATCCTGATAGAGCAGGTTCAGGCTGCTACCGCCATCCATCAGGACTGTAGTGAGGTGAAATCCGTCGATGATTGGGTCAAGAACCAATGCGGCGAATCCGCCGTGGAGGATGCTAGTGGGGTGGTCCCTTCGATCAAAGGTGATCGGGCAGGAGGACCATGGGTTGAACTTTGGGGGCGTGGCTCCATCGCATATACGCCCCTTAGTGCACGCTTTTCGGCTCCCTTTTGGGTATGTGGGTTGCGTATATCATGTTCACCATCCACACTTGTGGGGGGAAGCCCTTCTGTCCTCTATTGTTCGGCGTCCGGGGCTCCTCCTCGTCATCGCTATACAGCCCCTTGTCATTGAGTTCGGCATTTAACTTGCACACTGTTTGAAGAACCAACAATCCCTATTGGTGTGGTTGGGTGGTTTTTCGGGGGGGCCATGTATTAGGCACGAGCGATCGAGTATTCGGGCTAGATTGGACGGCCTCGAGTATTTCTTTTGAACGGCTTTTTCCACGACCGGTTTAGAGCCTCTCAGATCCGGCATTGACCGCCGTATCTTGATTATCGCCCGTTAATGCGGCGCTTGTGCTTGTTGCGACGCGACCTGCCATTGCTGTCCTTGGTATCCGAACTACCAGGGTTTTTGGTCAAGTTGTTACTATGAGCTAGCCAGCTGTCCTCTCCCGCGCAAAAGCGGGTCATGAGCATTGTGAGGGCTACCATGGATTTCGGCTTTTCCTGTTCTAGGTGCCGGGCAAGCCACTAGTCGCGGATGTTATGTTTGAAGGCTGCAAGGGCCTCTGCATTCGGACAGTCAACAATTTGATTTTTCTTGGTTAGGAACCGTGTCCGTAATTGTCCGCCGATTCTTCCTGCTGAATTATGTGGCTGAGGTCATCGGCGTCTGGTGGTCGCACATATGTGCCCCGGAAGTTATCAAGGAATGCGGCTTCCAGGTCATCCCAACAACCAATTGATTCTGCTGGCAAGTTGTTAGGCCAATGCCGAGCTGGTCCTTTAAGCTTGAGTGGGAGGTATTTGATGGCGTGTAGATCATCACCGCGGGCCATGTGGATATGGAGGAGGTAGTCCTCGATCCAAACCGCATGATCTGTTGTGCCATGTATGATTCGATGTTTACGGGTTTGAAACCCTCGGGGATTTGATGATCCATCACTTCGTCTGTGAAGCATAGTGGGTGTGCGGCGCCTCTGTATTGAGCTATATCACGACGCGGCTCAAACGAGCTTTGTCTACTGTGTTCGGCCCGACCGGAATTGTTGTATCCGGCGTGACGGTTATCATCACGTGTCGTGGGGCACCCACGCTATCTGTAGATCGATCTTGTTTGCCTTGCCTTGTCCTCCAATATGTCTCACAGGTCTGGCGCGTTTCCCCGTGCCTTGGTCGAGCGGCGCCGGGGTGCGTCTTGAATGGAGGGTCTGGAGGCCTCTCTGTCGCGGCCACGGGGTGGCCGGTCGGCCGCATCATGCGCTGGTGATGTAGGTTTGGGTGCTGCTTCCTCTAATTGGGGTAGCAGCCTGCGTTTTGGGTATTTCTTGGAGGGGCGTCCGAGTTCATACTCTTATTTGCAAGGACTTGAGTCCATCTGTCACTAGCAAGTCTTGGTCAGCTCTAAGCTGCCGCTTTTTCTTGAGGCTGCTTGCCGTGGCCATAAGCCTGCGTTTGAAATGCTCCTGCTCTGCGGGATCCTCAGTACGACAAATTAGCCATCGCCGAGGCTTGCCTCATCTTGAGAGGAGGCATATAATTATGATCCTCCACCTCCTGTCTGCCGCTCTATCATGAGGGCTGGCTTCTCCCTCCTCTGTCTTGAATCCTGCTTTGGAGGGGTTGTTTTCAGACCTTGTCCGGGGTGTTGTTATCTCCCGTGCCGGAATCACCATTTTTGCTGTGGCGGGATTTAGAGCAGCGCCGCTGACGCCGGCGCTTGGGCTGTTTCTTGGAGGGGTCATCCTCCGCTGTTCCATCGTTGTTTCCATCTTTTGGGATGTCTACCATGTATATGTCATATGACGAGGTGGCCTTCCAGTGCCCTCTAGGCGCTGGTTCTTGGTCGTCTCCAGCATCGTCGTCCATACCGTCGATGTCTTCGGGGTCAAAGTCGAGCATGTCGGTTAAATCATCGACAGTGGCTACAAAGTGGGTGGTGGGTGAGCGTTGAATTTCTTCGTCGTCCGCATCCCAACCTTCCTGATCGTAGTCCGGCCAGGGCTCTCCTGATAAAGAGAGAGACTTTAGTGAATTCAGGATGTCGCCAAAGGGCGAGTGCCGAAAGATGTCCGCGGTAGTGAACTCCATAACCGGCGCCCAATTGGATTCGATTGGTAGGGGCTCGGAGGGTTCGGAGTCCGGAGAGGAGTCCGGCACCTTGGAGTCACGGTCTTTGCAAAGAACAGGGATGGAGTTCGGCTCAATCACCGTAGAGATTGTAGCACCCGAGGCGGTGTCCAACCATTCGTCCTCGATCGGCGGAGTCGGCTCCAAGCTAAGGGTCGGAGCGGACGCTGGTGCGGCCTCCAGGGCACTGTTCGGCGGCAGAGCTAGATCGTGCCCATCGAAACAGTGCGGCGCGCTTGGCTGTGGCTCGAATCCGTCGAAGATCAAGTCTCCGCGGATGTCGGCCGTGTAGTTCAAACTCCCAAATCTGACCTGATGGCCAGGGGCGTAGCTTCGATCTGCTCCGGATGGCTGCTTAATTGGCCCGCAGCAAAGCCGCCGAATCTGAAGATCTGTCCGGGAGAAAAGTCTCACCTGGACCGCGTCGTTGTTGATGATCGAAGGAGCCATCGGGCCTAAGGATGACGCATACAGAGGAACTCTCAATGAAAGCACCAATGTCGGTGTCAAAACCGGCGGATCTCGGTAGGCGGTCCCGAATCTGTGCGTCTAGGCGGATGGTAACAGGAGACAAGGGACACGATGTTTTTACCCAGGTTCGGGCCCTCTCGATGGAGGTAAAACCCTACTCCCGCTTGATTGATATTGATGATATGGGTAGTACAAGAGTGGATCTACCACGAGATCGTAGAGGCTAAACCCTAGAAGCTAGCCTATGGTATGATTGTTGTTCGTCCCCACGGACTAAAACCCTCCGGGTTATATATACACCGGATAGGGTTAGGGTTACACAGAGTCGGTTACAATGTTAGTAGATCTACATATCCGTATCACCAAGCTTGCCTCCCACGCCAAGGAAAGTCCCATCCGGACATGGGACGAAGTCTTCAATCTTGTATCTTCATAGTCCAGGAGTCCGGCCAACGGTGATAGTTCGGCTATACGGACACCCCCTAATCCAGGACTCCCTCAGTCACCTTCAGGAGCGGGTTCTTTGTCAGCAGCCAGCTAGTTTTATTGATCCCACTCGGCCTGATGATGTCTGCCCGCTCTCACGGTCTCTCTACGGTCTGAAGCAGGCGCCTCATGCGTGGTATCAACGCATTGCAGCATTCCTCACTGCTCTCGGTTTTTGCAGCACCACCTCCGACACGTCCCTATTTGTGCTTCATTGAGCTGATCATGTCGCCATGCTTCCTCTATATGTTGACGATATCGTCATCACCGCCTCTCGTGCGGACTTACTTCGCGACATCATTCGCCGTCTCGCTTCTGAGTTTCAGCTTTAGGACTTGGGCGCACTACACTTCTTCCTCGGCATCAATGTGCGACATGACTCTTCCGGATTCTTTCTTCATTAAGGATAGTATGTTGTTGATCTATTGGATCGTGCTGGCATGACCGACTGCAAACTTGCTGCTACTCCTGCCGAGGCCAAGCCGAAGCTCTCTGCCACTGCTGGACAACCTGCCAGTGACGCCGCCCACTACCGCAGTATTGTTGGTGCTCTTCAGTACCTCACGCTCACCAGGCCAGACATTCAGTTTGCCGTGCAGCAGGTTTCCCTGCACATGCACTCGCCTCGTGATGTTCACTGGTCTTTGGTCAAGCGCATTCTCCGGTACATTCGTGGCACACCGACCTTCGGTCTTTGTCTTCGCGCCTCCGCCTCCACCGAGCTGTTTGCTTACACTTATGTGGATTAGGCCGGTTGTCCTGACACTCGACGATCTACGTCGGGATATTGTGTCTTCTTCGGCGACTCTCTCATCTCATGGTCCTCTAAGCGGCAGCCCACCGTCTCCCGCTCGAGTGCTGAGGCCGAGTACCATGTCGTTGCCAACGTTGTTGCCGAGACATGTTGGCTACGTCAAATACTTGGCGAACTTTGGGTCTCGATCCCGAAAGCTACGGTGGTTTTCTGTGATAATGTTTTGGCCACCTGATACGTCTCCAACGTGTCTATAATTTATGAAGTATTCATGCCATGTTTACAACAATTTTATACGGTTTTGGTATGATTTGCATGGAACTAACCCGGACTGACGCTATTTTCAGCAGAACTACCATGGTGTTGTTTTTTGTGCAGAAATGAAAGTTCTCCAAATGAGCTGAAACTTTTTGACATTTTTTGTGAACAATAGAGACCCCCGAAGCTTCATGGGAGGGCCAGAAGAGCCACGAGGAGGGCACAACCCACCAGGGCGCGCCTGGTGGGCCTGGCTTGCCTCGGTGGGTTGTGCTCACCTCGAGGCCCATCTTAGCGTGAAACCAACGCCAAAAATCCTATAAATAGAGAAACCATGAGGGGTTAACCTAGATTAGAAGTTCCGCCGCCGCAAGGCTCTGTAGCCACTGAAACCCAATCTAGACCCTTTCCGGCACCCTGCCGGAGGGGGGAATCATTTCCGGTGGCCATCTTCATCATCCTGGCGGACACCACGATGAGGAGGGAGTAGTCCACCCTCGGGGCTGAGGGTTTGTACCAGTATCTATGTGTTTAATCTCTCTCTCTCTCTCTCGTGTTCTTGAGATGTCACGATGTTGATGTATCGCGGGCTTTGTTAATATAGTCGGATCATATGGTGTTTTCCCCTCTCTATGTTGTTGTGATGAATTGAGTTTTTCCCTTTGAGATTTCATTGTTATCGGATTGAATAATTTTATGGATTTGAGAACACTTGATATATGTCTTGCAATTGAATACTCATGGAGACAATGGGGTATCGTATTGATCCACTTGATATATATTTTGGCACTCAACTCGCGGGTTCCCGAGGTGACATTGGGGTAATCTATGCATAGGGGTTGATGCACGTTCTTGTCTTTGTTTCTTCGGTAGAAATCTTAGGGCACTCTTTGAAGTTCTTTGTGTTGGATTGAATATTATGAATCTGAATTTGCTTTGGTGTTATTTTAGTACGAACTCTTGGTTAGATCGATCGGAAAGAATAGCTTCATGTTATTTTAGTACGAACTCTAGGATAGATTGATCGGAAAGAATAGCTTTGAGGTGGTTTCGTACCCTACAAACAATTCCGTCTTATGTTCTCCACTAGATAGGAACTTTTGAGTGATTCTTCGTTGCACGTTGAGGGATGGTTATATGATCCAAATATATTAGCACTG
This sequence comes from Aegilops bicornis, assembly GCA_021605145.1. Lineage (NCBI taxonomy): Eukaryota > Viridiplantae > Streptophyta > Magnoliopsida > Poales > Poaceae > Aegilops > Aegilops bicornis. The sequence continues at coordinate 394,106,480 of CM038673.1, read as the reverse complement.
TTGAGAGATTGCACTAGCGAAAGTACGGACCCTAGGCCTCATTTTCAAGCATTGCAATACCGTTTCTGTGCCCGTTTTCTATTTGTTACCTTCCTGTTTTTATTTATTCGGATTATAAAAATATATTTCTATCATCCATATTACACTTTTATCATCATCTCTTCGCCGAACTAGTGCACCTATATAATTTTCCATTGTATTAGGTGTTTTGGGGACACAAAAGATTTCTTGTATTTGGTTGCAGGGTCGTTTGAGAGAGACCATCTTCATCCTACACCTCCCACGGATTGATAAACCTTAGGTCATCTACTTGAGGGAAAATTGCTACTGTCCAACAAAACTCTGCGCTTGGAGGCCCAACACGTGTCTACAAGAATAAAGTTGCGTAGTAGACATCAAGCTCTTTTCTGGCGCCGTTGCCTGGGAGGTGAGTGCATGAAGGTATATCTTTAGATCTTGCAATTGAGTCTTTTAGTTTCTTGTTTTATCACTAGTTTGGTTTTATAAAAGAAAACTACATAAAAAATGGAATTGAGGTTGCATCATATTATTGATCATCTTTATAATATCTTTCTTGAAAATGATGGTTCGGAAAATTGTGCTCAATTGTTAATTAGAAGAAGAAGTCAATAAAATGTTTGGCACAAAATATTTGAATGATGAGCATGCTTGCAACGTTGTTAGTATGAATTCTTTGAATATCCATGATGCTAATGATATGCAAAGCCATAAGCTTGGGGATGCTATATTTCATGAATATGATATTTTTAGTCCCCCAAGTTTTGATGAGAAAATTTATTATGATGATTGCATGCCTCCTACTTATGATGATTATATTGATGAAAGTGGATTTGGAGAGGTCGTGACTTTATTTAATGATGAATCCACTATTTTGGAGGAGGCTGCAATTGATTATGACAACAAAGTTCCTACACATGATGATTATGGTGATGACATGTATGCTATATTGAATAATTATAAACATGAAAATTGTCATCATGATTTTAATTTCCAATCAGAGGAGAGTTATTTTGTTGAGTTTGCTCCCACAATTGTTGATGAGAATAAATTTGCTTATGTGGAGAGTAATGAAATTTCTATGCTTGTGAATAATGAAAAGAATGCTTTATGTGATAGATATATTGTTGAATCCATTCATCATGCCACTGAAAATTATTATGAGAGAGGAACATATGCTTTTACATATTGCAATAATATCAAGTTTCCTCTCTATGTGTTGAAAATCTTGAAGTTATGCTTGTTTTGCCTTCCTATGCTAGTTGATTCTTGTTCCCATAAGTTGTTTGCTCACAAAATCCCTATGCATAGGAATTGGGTTAGACTTAAATGTGCTAGTCATATGCTCCATGATGCTCTCTTTATGTTTCAATTCTTATCTTTTATGCGAGCATCATTGAAATCATCATGCCTAGCTGAAAGGCATTAAAGAAAAGCGTTTGTTGGGAGACAACCCAACACTTTTACCTACTGTTTTTGTGTGTTCACATGATTAGGCTACTGTAGTAATCATGTTATATAGCTTTTGTTTCAATAAAGTGCCAAGTAAAGCCTTTGGGATCATGTTGGGTGATAGTTAATTTGATCTTGCTGAAAAACATAAACTTATGAGCTCCCGAAAATAATTATCATTTTTATCAGAAGAGTGATTTTGAGTTTGTTATTTTTTGAGAAAATTAATATACAAATTGCTCACGTGGTCCTAAATTTTCAGAATTTTTGGAGTAGCAGAAGTATGGTTTGAGTACAGATTACTACAGACTCTTCTGTTTTTGACAGATTTTTTAATGCATAGTTTGCTTGTTTTCTAGTTTCTATGGCTTATATTGCTCAATATAAATTGTGGAAATGATATGATACAGTAGGCATTGTGTGGAAACAATTATGAATCTTGTCTTTGACAGTACCAAACTGAAATGGTTTGCTCTTTATCATACTAATCTATCTCACGAAATTCCGTTAAGTTTTGTGTGATTGAAGTTTTCAAGTTTTGGGTGAGATGTCGATATGAGGAGAATAAGTATTGACAAGACCCTAAGCTTGGGGATGCCCAAGGCACCCCAAGGTAATATTCAAGGAAGATCCAAGCAACTAAGTTTGGGGATGCCCCGGAAGGCATCCCCTCTTTCGTCTCCAACATTATTGGTAACCTTACTTGGAGCTTTGTTTTCATTCGTCACATGATATGTGTTTTTCTTGGAGCGTGATGTAGGGTGGAACCCCATACGACCGATCTTTCACGAAAGGAGCGGATCCCAACTAAGAACACGAAGAACACGAGGGGAAACACGAGAGAATCACTCAAGCCAACAAGATACGGTCACACATATGCTAGATCCTCGAAACACGAGAGGAGATACAAGATCCTCGATCAACAAGGGATGATACAAAGGGAACCGGTTCTTCTCCGTGAGGAGGTCTTGATGGGGCCACCCAAGAGGGGGTCTTGAATCCAACGTGGATCTTCTCCGAAGAGGGGTCGCGGTCTCTCTCAAGGTCCAGATCCGTATGGATGAGCAAGGCTCTATCTCACAAATGAGCTATCACAACGCTAACCCTAGAAAGAGGGAGGAGGAGGAGTATATATAGTCTAGGTGGGCGAAGGGGTACATGGGCCTCGACCCTTTATTGTGCGCAGACAGACGGGGCCGGATGTTTGATGTCTACTACACAACCTTCTTCTTGTAGACGTTGTTGGGCCTCCAAGTGCAGAGGTTTCTAGGACAGTAGCAAATTTCCCTCAAGTGGATGACCTAAGGTTTATCAATCCGTGGGAGGCGTAGGATGAAGATGGTCTCTCTCAAACAACCCTGCAACCAAATAACAAAGATTCTCTTGTGTCCCCAACACAACCAATACAATGGTAAATTGTATAGGTGCACTAGTTCGGTGAAGAGATGGTGATACAAGTGCAATATGGATGGTAGATATAGGTTTTTCTAATCTGAAAATATAAAAACAGCAAGGTAACTAATGATAAAAGTGAGCACAAACGGTATTGCAATGCATTGAAACAAGGCCTAGGGTTCATACTTTCACAAGTGCAAGTTCTCTCAACAATAATAACATAATTGGATCATATAACTATCCCTCAACATGCAACAAAGAGTCACTCCAAAGTCACTAATAGCGGAGAACAAACGAAGAGATTATTGTAGGGTATAAAACCACCTCAAAGTTATCCTTTTTTATCGATCTATTCAAGAGTCCGTAGTAAAATAACACGAAGCTATTCTTTCCGTTTGATCTATCCTAGAGTTCCTACTAGAATAACACCTTAAGACACAAATCAACCAAAACCCTAATGTCACCTAGATACTCCAGTGTCACCACAAGTATCCGCGGGTATGATTATACGATAGGCATCACACAATCTCAGATTCATCTATTCAAACCAACACAAAATACTTCAAAGAGTGCCCCAAAGTTTCTACCGGAGAGTCAAGTCGAAAACGTGTGCCAACCCCTATGCATAAGTTCACAAGGTCACTGAACCCGCAAGTTGATCACCAAAACGTACATCAAGTGGATCACGTGAATATCCCATTGTCACCACAGATAAGCACATGCAATACATACGTCAAGTGTTCTCAAATCCTTAAAGACTCAATCCGATAATATAACTTCAAAGGGAAAACTCAATCCATTACAAGAGAGTAGAGGGGTAGAAACATCATACGATCCAACTATAATGGCAAAGCTCGCGATACATCAAGATTGTGCCATATCAAGAACACGAGAGAGAGAGAGAGAGAGAGAGAGAGAGAGAGAGAGAGATCAAACACATAGCTACTGGTACATACCCTCAACCCCGAGGGTGAACTACTCCCTCCTCGTCATGGAGAGCGCCAGGATGATGAAGATGGACACCGGTGAGGGATCCCCCTCCGACAGGGTGCCAGAACAGGGTGCCGATTGTTTTTTGGTGGCAACAGAGGCTTACAGCGGTGGAACTCCCGATCTAGGTTATGTTCTGGAAGTTTGGGGATATATAAGAGAAGTTGGCGTCGGGAATATGTCAGGGGGGTCCACGAGGCGGCCACGAGGTAGCGGGTGTGCCCAGGGGGGTAGGGCGCGCCCTCCACCCTCGTGGTGGCCTCGGGACTCTTCTGGTCCATCTTCGGTACTCCGTGGGCTTCTTCTGGTCCAAAAACAATCTCCGTGAATTTTCAGGTCAATTGGACTCCCTTCGGTATTCCTTTTCTTTGATACTCAAAAAACGAGGAAAAAACAGAAACTGGCACTGGGCTCTAGGTTAATAGGTTAGTCCCAAAAATCATATAAAATAGCATATAAATGCATATAAAACATCCAAGATTGATAATATAATAGCATGGAACAATCACAAATTATAGATACGTTGGAGACGTATCGAGCATCCCCAAGCTTAATTCCTGCTCGTCCTCGAGTAGGTAAATGATAAAAACAGATTTTTTGATGTGGAATGCGACCTAACATAATTATCAATGTAATTTTCTTCATTGTGGCATGAATGTTCAGATCCGAAAGATTCAAGACAAAAGTTTACTATTGACATAAAAATAATAATACTTCAAGCATACTAACAAAGTAATCGTGTCTTCTCAAAATAACATGGCCAAAGAAAGTTCATCCCTACAAAATCATATAGTTTGGCTATGCTCCATCTTCGTCACCCAAAATATTCAGATCATGCACAACCCCGATGACAAGCCAAGCAATTGTTTCATACTTTAGTATTCTCAAACTTTTTCAACTTTCACTCAATACATGAGCATGAGCCATGGACATAGCACTATAGGTGGAATAGAATGGTGGTTGTGGAGAAGACAAAAAAGGAGGAAGATGGTCTCACATCAACTAGGCGTATTAATGGGCTATGGAGATGCCCATCAATAGATATCAATGTGAGTTAGTAGGGATTGCCATGCAACGGATGCACTAGAGCTATAAATGTATGAAAGCTCAACAAAAGAAACTAAGTGGGTGTGCATCCAACTTGCTTGCTCACGAAGACCTAGGGCATTTGAGGAAGCCCATCGTTGGAATATACAAGCCAAGTTCTATAACGAAAATTCCCACTAGCATATGAAAGTGACAAAATAAGAGACTCTCTATCATGAAGATCATGGTGCTACTTTGAAGCACAAGTGTGGAAAAAGGATAGTAGAATTGCCCCTTCTCTCTTTTTCTCTCATTTATTTATTTATTTATTTATTTTTTGGCCTTCTCTTTTTTTGGCCTTTCTCTTTTTTTTCTCACATGGGACAATGCTCTAATAATGATGATCATCACACTTCTATTTATTTACAACTCAAGGATTACAAGTCGATACTTAGAACAAAATATGACTCTATATGAGTGCCTCCGGCGGTGTACCGGGATGTGCAATGAATCAAGAGTGACATGTATGAAAAAATTATGAATGGTGGCTTTCCCACAAATACTATGTCAACTACATGATCAAGCAAGGCAATATGACAATGATGGAGCGTGTCATAATAAACGGAATGATGGAAAGTTGCATGGCAATATATCTCGGAATGGCTATGGAAATGCCATAATAGGTAGGTATGGTGGCTGTTTTGAGGAAGGTAAATGTCGGCGTTCTGGGAACGGGCGTCCCCAGACTTGCCTACCTGCGGCGTGGCTTAAAGGGGGGGCCCATCACGGCCCATCTTCATCAACACGAGCTCAAGACCCTCGCGAGGGGCCAAGCCTCGCGGGGCGGCCGACAGGGAGCTTCCTCAGGCACGGCCTCGTCAGGCTGGCTCGCGAGGAGGCGGAGAGATAAAGGCGGGGTACCTCACGAGGTGCCCATGACGCAAGCCATGACGACCAAGGGCGCCAGGGCGCGCCAGCCATGATGTCCTCCTTTCCCTTTGGTGCAAAGGGAGCAAGCGCAGTAAGAGCATCAAGCAAAGGCGTCCATTTCGTGCAACGAGACCAAGACCAGTCCAACGGCAGGAAGGAAGTCATTGTGGAGCCCAAGCGGGCGTCACCACGAGAGCCTTTGACAAAGCGAGGACCAACTTTAGTCAGGATAAGTGTACCATATGTTCCCCTTCAAATGGCCAATTGTTGGCGCCTTCCCGCTCAATATTTGGGAAGAGGCCCAGGGCCTCCGCCTATAAGTAGAGCTAGCCACCATAGTAAGGACAAGACCCCCTGGGATTAGAAGGAGAGGAAGATAGCAAGAGAACAAGCGAGAGAGATAGAGAGAGGCGACTGAACTCCCCCTAGCAGTTCATCGCACCAACCAAGAACAGACCCTCGCGAGGCTGTTCTTCCTTGTATTGTTCATCACCATCAGCCCAAGAAGCAATCCACCACACCACAAACTAGAGTAGGGTATTACACCACAATGGTGGCCCGAACTAGTATAAAACCTGTGTCTCTTGTGCTGTTCCTTTCGTAGTTTAGATCCTAGCGAGGCGGCGGGGTGAAGGTAGGTAGAAGGCGAGATTCCGCACGCACACCAGTGTTCGAACCTCAAGGGTCTGCCGGAACCCGAAATCCGACATTTGGCGCGCCAGGTAGGGGTGCGCCGGGATCCACCTCCTGCCACTTCGTGTCCCGTCGCATCGTCCTCATCATGACAGGTGACCAGGCAGGCAACCCTGGTCCCTGGGCGGCTTGGCCCGTCCACGCAGAGCCGCTCGCCTCGGGCGACCCCATGCCCCAGGCAGCTCGCGGTCTGCAGGGCACTACGGGCCGCGGGCAACGCGGATAGGCTTCGACAACTCTCACAATGCGGCAGGCGCGGTCGGCAGCAAGGGCCTCCAACCATGCCGCGGCCGCGACACCGTACACCCGCCGGGAGCAGGCGAACTCGAGGGCCGCGCTCACGGTGGCCCGGGAGCTACTGCAGTGCAGGCTACTGGAAGGCGGCCGCGACGTACTGCTAGAGCGGGTGGCCGAACTCCTAGGCTTTGCCGCCTCGGGGGCTCATCCCTTCTACACCCAGCTCCCACCTCAGGTCCAGGGCGGCCCGCGTGGGGGCTCCACACGCAGTCGCGGGCCCCAAAGCTACTCCAACGCCAAATGGTTACAAGACCGGGCCAGCGGCAGCCACGCCTCCGCCCCGCCAGCGAAGAAGGATTCGTCGCGACCCATGGCCCCATGGTCAGCCGCGCTACCACCCCTGTGTGGGCGCCCAAGCAGAATCGCATGGCACACGGAGCACTATGGCGCGACCTTCGGATGACGGCCCCGGAAGAATACGTGCCCCACATGATGGACCAAGGGCACCAGCACGAAGGGGAACAAGGCTCGCTCCTCAGCCTAGGCTGGGGGGACGAGGCGACAAAAGCTGAGCTCTTCCAAGAGCCCCGTGAAGGCCCCATCGGCCACGCTGGAGGCGACGATTATCGGGTACCGCTAATTCCTCAGGAGCAGGCATACGTTAATCATGAATCGCAGGAGGTGCAGGTCGCCACAAAGAAGCAGCTGCCCGCTCTCATGATCTCCTACCCCTCGGGAGGAGGGCGCCGGGGGCTGCAGGAGAGGGGCCGAGATCCGGCATCACCACCGCGGCGTTCGGAGCAAGGCGTTCTCAGGAGGTAGGCCCTCCGCTGGGGAGGTGCCTCAGGGCCTGCCCCTAGCGGAGGACCCGTGGTCGTCGGGGGAACCGCTCTACCCCATCGGCGGTGTCCTGGTTTCCGGTCGTCGTCGATGGCACTAGAGTGCGGCGCAAGGCGGGGCCCTCGTCTGGCGATATGAAGCAAGGCCGGTACCTGTGAAGAAGGCCCAGTGCCTGTGAAGCTCGCCGCCCCGTGACACTCTCACGTAATAATGAGTGGGGTTGTACACGCCCCGGAGTCTCAAGGGTGCCGGCCTCAGGCCCTGGGGCTCCCTCCCATGCCCAGTGGCAGCACTTAGCTCCACGTTGGTGAGAAGACGTCCAAGACTAGACTAGGTGCCGGACGCGGCCTTTTTTGGTTTGTTTTTATTGCTTTTCCCTTTGGTTGTCACTTTTCCCCGCTGGATTTAAGTTGGATTCGAATTCGAGATTTGCGTGTGTTTGGGGAAGGGGGTGTTTAGTCTCGTTCGAGCAATCTCTAGCGTTCCAGTTACCGCTTTACCTCAGCTGCCTCCCCTCGTGAGCCGGGTCGGGCCTAGCTTGCGTGCAGCCCAGACTGCCGCCGCCACATCCTCCCAGGAGGCTTTTACTGCAGATCCTATGGGCTCGATCGGGAGGTGCTCGGAACGCCACAGCCCTCCGCTGGCTATCTCGGGGCCCGCGTGGGACAAAGGTAAACTAGCCAGCCACTAGGCATAGGCGTACGGATGGTATAGCATCTACTAATACGCAGAACACAAGTTTTACATGAGGGGCTCCCCCTCCCAAAATGCTCTCACGACTGTCAGGGCAAAACCTGAGTTCTATTCGTGCAGGAAACAGGAACGGTGCGCAATCAGTCGGATAAATCCCCCAATGCATCCTCAGTGGCACCTCCTGAATTGTCGCTGGCGTCACTGGCCTCGCCAGCGCTCTCTGCATCGTCGCCGGCGGCGTCAGGACCGTCCACCACGCCGCCTCCGTCAGGAGCCACGATCACGCCATCGTTGTCTGAAGCAAAGGCCCTGACAAGGGCGTCCACGTTGCCCTCCACCCAGTGCACCAGGTCGTCCCGGACGGCCTGGGGTACTGGGGCGATGGCTACGTCGAAGTCAAAGTGAGGGTCCATATTCCGGAGGTGGCTGAAGACGCGAGAAAAGGCGCGCCCGAGCAGGGCGCGACTTCTCTCCTCCACCAACCTGTCGGCTCTGACCGAGCGCTCCTCCAGCCGAGTCACCACATCGGTGAAGAACTGAAGGTTGCCGGCGTAGTTAATTGCGTGCGGCTCACCAACAGCCGCTTCGCAGATGTTACCCAAGGCTATGTTGGCTCTCTCCCGGAGCGTGGTAAGCATGGGGGCGTGCTCATGCTCCAGGACCCGCCGCTGGCGCATCTCGTCCGCATTCTGTCGCGCAACGGCCTCAGCCTCATCCACGCACTTGCGAAGAAGAAGCACTTCAGCACGGGAGGTAGTTAACTCCTCCTGCGCCACCTCAAGGGCGGCCCGAAAGGCATCGGCCCGCCTCGTCGCCTCCTCCTGCTTGGCCCTCAAGGCAGCGGTCCTACCTTCGGCCTCAGCCCGGATCAACCCCAGCCTTTCCTCGAACTCGCGCTCGAGGTTCAAGCGCGCCGTCGCCACCCGACGCCCAACCTCCTTCAGGACGCGGGCCTCCCGCGCAGCGACATCATCCTCCGCCCTCGTCACCAAGCGCTCCCTTGTTTCTAGGCGCTCGTACTCGCGTGCGCGCTCGGCGGCTTCCAGCGTTAGCGCCTCCTCCCGCTTCTGGAGCTCTGCTGGGTCGCCTGATGCCACCCTCATCGACGCAAGGGCCGTCTCGCGCAGCTCCACCTGCTCCTCCAGTGAGCGGCAACGGGCCAGGAGTTCCCGCGCCCGCTCGTCCGCCGCCTCTCGCCGCCGGTCAGCTTCCCGAGCCTCCTCAACGGCCCGAGAACGGGCCTCCCGAGATGCCACCAGCGACTCCTTGGCCTCCTCATTGTCAAGATCACGCTAGTGGCGCGCATGGGCAACAGCCGCCTTCAGCTCGTGCCTCTCCGTGGCCAGGCGCAGGCCCTCGGCCTCGAGGCGCGCGTCTTCATCAGCGAGCTCTTCACCGAGCAGGCTCGCCGCATCAGCCGCCCTCCGAAAAAACCCTTGGCGAAGAGCGCGACGCTCCCGGGCGCGCTCAAGTACGTCTTCCACACCATCATCCGCCCTGGGCGAGCGTCGAGGGCCACGAATCAGCACTCCCCCTCCGGGAAGGGGGCTGGGGGCTGGCGCCCCTGCCATGGCCGGGCACGCCTCGCCAGGAGACCGGCCAGGAGCCAGCCCATCCCCCAAAGAAGAGCGCAGGGAATGCCTCAGCCAATCACGGTCGATGACCAGACGAGAAGCCCATGGCAGGCCAGCTATGCCTCGAGAGGGCTCGCGAAGGAGGGTCGCGAGGCGCGCGGGGAGGCGACGCACCTCAGGATGGCTCGTCTCTCCGGCCGACCTCACCACCAGGGCCCTGCAGCTCGGAGTGCTCGAAGACGGTGGAGAGGGCGGAGCCAAGGGGGATGGCTCCTCAGACATCTCCGTGAGCTCGACAGGAAGGGCCCTGCGGAGCAAGGATCAGTAAAAACAATAGAAGAACCAGGAGCCAGAAAAGGGGAAAGCTTACTCATCGGTGGTGAAGTACTTCCTGCGCTTCAGTAGGCGACAAGGGTAATCGTCGCCCAGGGCTTCCCTTCTCTTCCGAAGAGCCTCAAAATCCACGCGGAATCGGCCCAAGAGTTGAGCGCAGGGGTCAACCTGCGACGAGGAAGGAGCGTCGAGACGACCGGTGACAGGGGCGTCGTCCTGGAGCTCGAAGCCAGTCGCCTCACCAAGGGCCTCAGCTGCAGGCACCACGGGCAGCTGCTCGCCTCCCCCAACCGCGACAGCCTGGGCCTCGGGAGCTGCTCCCTCAAGAGCGCCGCATGGGACCGTCACCCCTGCGGAGGCCCCCTCGGCCTCCAGCGGCTCGTGCCTCCCTGCACCGCCACTCGAGGAAGAGCCGCCACGGCCGACTGGAAGGGCAGTCACCACCACCGGGTTCTCGCGAGACCCCATGAGGCCTGCGGGGCGTAGCCCCCACTCGTCGAAGTTGGGCATCTGCTTCACAAAGTCACCCCTGCTCGAGCAAAAGTACAGCAAAGCACCCCTTGCCGGACGCTGCCAGGATTGGGATCCCCAGTCAAGACCAAGAGCACCTTCCTCAGCGCTTCAGGCGTTAAGTCCTCCTCCTGGAGCCTCATGCGGTCTTCACGCCCGCTGAAGGCCCACATCCGGCGGGAATGGCGTTGGAGAGGGGCAATGCGGCACAACAGGAACTCCTTCACCACCTTGGGCGCCGTCACCTCGAGCGCCCTTAGGAGCGCGAAGCGACGCCAGGCGAAGGCGAGCCGGGGGCTCGTGAGCGTCTCTTGGCCCCAGCCTGAATTGGGGACAGCTGGTGATGTTGGCTCCGACAGCAGGGGGCTGGGCACCCCCACATCCACGTACAGCCACCGCTCGCGGAACCCAGGCGCGGGAGGAGGAAGGGTGAAGTCAATCCCTGAAGCCGTTGTTTCAAATGCAGCAATGAAGCTCACGCACCCCGAACATTGGGTGGGGTCAACAAGGCGCAGAGAGAAGAAGTGGCGCAGCAAGGCAACCGAGGGAAGGATTCCCATCATCGCCTCGCAAACAAAGGCGAAGACCGCAAGAAGAGTGATGGATTCCGGACCCAAGTGCATCATATGGATCTGATAGTGGGAGAGTACAGCATTGAAGAAATCGGAGAGGGGAGGAACCAGCCCCGCCCATAGGGCATCGGCAAAATACTGGACCTCGGTGATTGTCCTGTCAATGGCGAAGTGGGATGCGGGCCAGGCTGCCGTCCGCCCGCATTCATTGAAGATGGTGGCCAAGGTCGAGCTGACCTTGCCCAGGCCCTCTCGATTGAGTATAATCGACCGATCGACGGCAGGGGCTGCCGACGACGGCGAGCGAGGCGGAGGCATGGGTTTCTTCCCTCTTCCGTTCTTCGTCGGAGCCACGGTCGAGCAGGAAGAGCGGGGGACGGTCGAGCAGCGAAAAGGGGAGCGGTTGTGTGCGGCTACGAGTCCGCCAAGCACGGCGCAAAATAAGGAGGCGTGGGGGAACAGTGCCGCCCATGTCCAATCAACCGCCACGCGGCGCCCAAGGCCGCAGGCTGTTAGGGCCCGCGGCGCTTTGCACTTGCCCCTTCGCCTTTCTGACCGGCCAAGTCCGGGCGCGCCTTGGGCCCGGGGCTCTTGTCGGCTGCTCGGGAACGGGGGTCCCAGACTTGCTCGCACTGCGTCTGCGGCGTGGCTTAAAGGGGGGCCCATCACGGCCCATCTTTATCAATACGAGCTCAAGACCTCGCGAGGCCAAGCCTCGCAGGCGGGACGACAGGAGCTTCCTCGTGCACGGCCTCGTCAGCCTGGCTCGCGAGGAGGCGGAGAGATCAAGGCAGGTACCTCACGAGGTGCCCATGACGCAAGCCATGACGACCAAAGGGCGCCAGGCGGGCACCAGCCCGCGCAGTGTCCTCCTTTCCCCTTTGGTGCAAAGGGAGCAAGCGCAGGCAAGAGCATCAAGCAAAGGCGTCCATTTCGGTGCAACGAGACCAAGACTAGTCCAACGGCAGGAAGGAAGTCATTGTGGAGCCCAAGCGGGCGTCACCACCAGAGCCTTCGACAGGCGAGGACCAACTTTAGTCAGGATAAGTGTACCATATGTTCCCCTTCAAAATGGCCAATTGTTGGCACCCTTCCCGCTCAATATTTGGGAAGAGCCCAGGGCCTCCGCCTATAAGTAGAGCTAGCCACCATAGTAAGGAAAAGACCCCCCCCCCCCGATTAGAAGGAGAGGAAGATAGCAAGAGAACAAGCGAGAGAGATAGAGAGAGGCGACTGAAATCCCCCTAGCAGTTCATCGCACCAACCAAGAACAGACCCTCGTGAGGCTGTTCTTCCTTGTATTGTTCATCACCATCAGCCCAAGCGGCAATCCACCACACCACAAACTAGAGTAGGGTATTACACCACAATGGTGGCCCGAACTAGTATAAACCCTGTGTCTCTTGTGTTGTTCCTTTCGTAGTTTAGATCCTAGCGAGGCGGCGGGGTGAAGGTAGGTAGAAGGCGAGATTCCGTGCGCACCCTAGTGTTCGAACCTCAAGGGTCTGCCGGAACCCGAAATCCGACAGTAAATGGTGGGTTTATGGTACCGGCGAAAGTTGCGTGGTACTAGAGAGGCTAACAACGATGGAAGGTTGAGAGTGTTTATAATCCATGGACTCAACATTATTCATAAAGAACTCACATACTTATTGCAAAAATCTACAAGTCATCAAAAACCAAGCACCACATGCATGCTCCTAGGGGGATAGATTGGTAGGAAAAGACCATCGTTCGTCCCCGACCACCACTTATAAGGAAGACAATCAAAGAAATACCTCATGCTTCAAATTTGTTACACAAGGTTACCATAAGTGCATGCTACGGGACTTGCAAACCTCAACACAAGTATTTATCAAATTCACAATTACTCCACTAGCATGACTCTAATATCACCGTATTCATATCTCAAAACAATCATAAAGAATCAAACTTCTCATAGTATTCAATGCACTTTATATGAAAGTTTTTATTATATCCCTCTTGGATGCCTATCATATTAGGACTAAATTCATAACCAAAGAAAATTACCATGCTTTTTAAGACTCCCAAAATAATATAAGTGAAGCATGAGAGTTCATCAATTTCTTCAAAATAAAACCACCGTCGTGCTCTAAAAGATATAAGTGAAGCACTAGAGCAAACGACAAACTACTCCGAAAGATATAAGTGAGGATCAATGAGTAGTCGAATAATTATGCAACTATGTGAATACTATCTAACATTTAAGAATTTCAAATCTTGGTATATTATTCAAACAGCAATCAAAACAAAATAAAACAAAATGATGCTCCAAGCAAAACACATATCATGTGGTGAATAAACATATAGCTCCAAGTAAGGTCACCGATGAACGAAGACTAAAGAGGGGATGCCATCCGGGGCATCCCCAAGCTTAGGCTCTTTGTTGTCCTTGAATATTACCTTGGGGTGCCTTGGGCATCCCCAATCTTAGGCTCTTGCCACTCCTTATTCCATAGTCCATCGAATCTTTACCCAAAACTTGAAAACTTCACAATACAAAACTCAACAGAAAACTCGTAAGCTCTGTTAGTATAAGAAAGTAAATCACCAATTTTGGTACTGTTGTGAACTCATTATAAATTCATATTGGTGTAATATCTACTGTATTCCAACTTCTGTATGGTTCATACCCTCCGATAATACTCATAGATTCATCAAAATAAGCAAACAACACAAAGAAAACAGAATCTGTCAAAAACAGAACAGTCTGAAGCAACCTGATTTGTTTGAATACTTATGGAACTGCAAAAATTCTAAAATAAATTGGTGGACATGAGTAATTTGTCTATTAATCTTCTGCAAAAAGAATCAACCTAAAAGCACTCTCTAGTAAAAAATGGCAGCTAATCTCGTGAGCGCAAACACTTCACCCAAGTCTTCCCAAAGGTTCTACTTGGCACAAACACTAATTAAAACATAAAACCACATCTAAACAGAAGCTAGATGAATTATTTATTACTAAACAGTAGCAAAAAGCAAAGAACAAAAATAAAATTGGGTTTCCTCCCAACAAGCGCTAACGTTTAAGGCCCCTAGCTAGGCATGATGATTCAATGATGCTCACATAAAAGATAAGAACTGAAACATAAAGAGAGCATCATGAAGAATATAACTAGCACATTTAAGCCTAACCCACTTCCTATGCATAGAGATTTTTTGATGAAACAACTTGTGGGAACAATAATCAACTAGCATATGAAAGCAAAACAAGCATAGATTCAAGATTTTCAACACATAGAGAGGAAACTTGATATTATTGCAATTCCTACAAGCATATATTCCTCGCTCATAGTAATTTTCAGTAGCATCATGAATGAATTCAACAATATAACCATCACATAAAGCATTATTTTCATGATCTCCAAGCATATAAATTTTATTACTCTCCACATAAGTAAATTTCTTCTCATGAATAGTAGTGGGAGCAAACTCAACAAAATAACTATCATGTGAGGCATAATCCAATTGAAAATTAAAATCAAGATGACAAGTTTCATGGTTATTATTATTCTTTATAGCATACGTGTCATCACAATAATCATCATAGATAGGAGGGATGATTTCATCAAAATAAATTTGCTCATCAAAACTTGAGGGACAAAAAATATCATCTTCATCAAACATAGCATCCCCAAGCTTGTGGCTTTGCATATCATTAGCATAATGGATAATCAAAGAATTCGTACTAACAACATTGCAATCATGCTCACCATTCAAATATTTAGTGCCAAACATTTTAATGTATTCCTCTTCTAACACTTGAGCACAATTATCGGAATCCTTATTGTCACGAAAGACATTTAAAAGATGAAGCATATGAGGCAACCTCAAATCCATTTTTTGTAGTTTTATTTTATAAACTAAACTAGTGATAAAACAAGAAACTAAAAGATTCGATTGCAAGATCTAAAGATATACCTTCAAGCACTAACCTCCCCGGCAACGGCGCCAGAAATTGCTTGATGTCTACTACACAACCTTCTTCTTGTAAACGTTGTTGGGCCTCCAAGTACAGAGGTTTGTAGGACAGTAGAAATTTCCCTCAAGTGGATGACCTAAGGTTTATCAATCCGTGGGAGGCGTAGGATGAAGATGGTCTCTCTCAAACAACCCTGCAACCAAATAACAAAGAGTCTCTTGTGTCCCCAACACACCCAATACAATGGTAAATTGTTTATGCGCACTAGTTCGGCGAAGAGATGGTGATACAAGTGCAATATGGATGGTAGATATAGGTTTTTCTAATCTGAAAATATAAAAACAGCAAGGTAACTAATGATAAAAATGAGCACAAACGGTATTGCAATGCGTTGAAACAAGGCCTAGGGTTCATACTTTCACTAGTGCAAGTTCTCTCAACAATAATAACATAATTGGATCATATAACTATCCCTCAACATGCAACAAAGAGTCACTCCAAAGTCACTAATAGTGGAGAATAAACAAAGAGATTATTCTAGGGTACGAAACCACCTCAAAGTTATGCTTTCTGATCAATCTATTCAAGAGTTCGTAATAAAATAACACGAAGCTATTCTTTCCATTCGATCTATCCTAGAGTTTGTACTAGAGTAACACCTTAAGAACAAATCAACCAAAACCCTAATCTCACCTAGATACTCCAATGTCACCACAAGTATCCGCGGGTATGATTATACGATATGCATCACACAATCTCAGATTCATCTATTCAAACCAACACAAAGTACTTCAAAGAGCGCCACAAAGTTTCTACCAGAGAGTCAAGACGAAAACGTGTGCCAACCCCTATGCATAAGTTCACAAGGTCACTGAAACCGCAAGTTGATCACCAAAACATACATCAAGTGGATCACGTGAATATCCCATTGTCACCACATATAAGCACGTGCAAGACATACGTCAAGTGTTCTCAAATCCTTAAAGACTCAATCCGATAAGATAACTTCAAAGGGAAAACTCAATCCATTACAAGAGAGTAGAGGGTGAGAAACATCATATGATCCAACTATAATGGCAAAGCTCACGATACATCAAGATCGTGCCGTATCAAGAACACGAGAGAGAGAGAGAGAGAGAGAGAGAGATCAAACACATAGCTATTGTTACATACCCTCAGCCCCGAGGGTGAACTACTCCCTCCTCGCCATGGAGAGCACCAGGATGATGAAGATGGCCACCGGTGAGGGATCCCCCCTCCGGCAGGGTGCTAGAACAGGGTCCAGATTGGTCTATTGTGGCTACAGAGGCTTGCGACGGCGGAACTCCCGATCTAGGTTATGTTCTGGAAGTTTGGGGATATATAAGAGGTGTTGGCGTTGGGAACAAGTCAGGGTGGTCCAAGAGGCGGCCACGAGGTAGGGGGCACGCCCTCCACCCTCGTGGTGTGCTACCTCTTGAGCATGCGTTAGTTTTCCCTTGAAGAGGAAAGGGTGATGCAGCAAAGTAGCATAAGTATTTCCCTCAGTTTTTGAGAACCAAGGTATCAATCCAGTAGGAGGTCACACACAAGTCCCTTGTACCTACACAAACAAATAAGAACCTTGCAACCAACACGATAAAGGGGTTGTCAATCCCTTCAAGGCCACTTGCAAAAGTCAGATCTAGTAGAGATGATAAGATAATATTTTTGGTATTTTTATGATAAAGATTGAAAGTAAAGATTGCAAAGTAAAAATAGATTGTAAACTTATGTGATGGAAAATAGACCCGGGGGCCATAGGTTTCACTAGTGGCTTCTCTCAAGATAGCATAAGTATTACGGTGGGTGAACAAATTACTGTCGAGCAATTGATAGAAAAGTGCTTAATTATGAGAATATCTAGGCATGATCATGTATATAGGCATCACGTCCGCGACAAGTAGACCGAAATGATTATGCATCTACTACTATTACTCCACACATCGACCGCTATCCAGCATGCATCTAGAGTATTAAGTTCATAAGAACAGAGTAACGCATTAGGCAAGATGACATGATGTAGAGGGATAAACTCAAGCAATATGATATAAACCCCATCTTTTATCCTCGACGGAAACAATACGATGCGTGTCGTTTCCCCATACATCAGGGATCGAGCAACGCAAGATTGAACCCAAAGCTAAGCACTTGTCCCATTGCAAGAAAGATAAATCTAGTAGGCCAAACCAAAGCGATAATTGAAGAGACTTGCAAAGATAACAAATCATACATAAAAGAATTCAGAGGAGATTCAAATATTGTTCATAGATAATCTTGATCATAAACCCACAATTCATTGGATCTCGACAAACAGACCGCAAAAAGAGTTACATCAAATAGATCTCCAATAAGATCGAGGAGAACTTTGTATTGAGATCCAAAGAGAGAAGAAGCCATCTAGCTAACAACTATGGACCCGAAGGTCTGTGGTAAACTACTCACACATCATCGGAGAGGCTATGGTGTTGATGTAGAAGCCCTCGTGATCGATTCCCCCTCGTGAGAAGCTGGAAAAAGGCCCCAAGATGGGATCTCATGCGTACAGAAGGTTGCGGCGGTGGAAATAGGGTTTCGTGGTGCTCCTGGTTGGTTTCGGGGTATATGGGTATATATAGAGGAAGAAGTAGGTCGGTGGAGCTGCGAGGGGCCCACGAGGGTGGGGGCGCACCCAGGGGGGCAGGCGCGCCTCCCTGCCTCGTGGCCTCCTTGTTGATTTCTTGACGTCCACTCCAAGTCCTCTGGATCACGTTTATTCCAAAAATCAATCTCCCGAAGGTTTCATCCGTTTGGACCCCATTTGATATTCCTTTTCTGCGAAACACTGAAATAGGCAAAAAACACAGCAATTTGCACTGGGCCTTGGGTTAGTAGGTTAGTCCAAAAAATAATATAAAAGTGTATAGTAAAGCTCATTAAACATCCAAAACAGATAATATAATAGCATGGAACAATCAAAAATTATAGATACGGTGGAGACGTATCAAGCATCCCCAAGCTTAACTCCTGCTCGTCCTCGAGTAGGTAAATGATAAAAATAGAATTTTTGATGTGGAATGCTACCTAGCATATTCATCAATGTAATTTTCTTTATTGTGGCATGAATGTTCAGATTCGAAAGATTCAAGATAAAAGTTTAATATTGACATAGAAATAATAATACTTCAAGCATACTAACTAAGCAATCATGTCTTCTCAAAATAACATGGCCAAAGAAAGTTCATCCCTACAAAATCATATAGTTTGGTCATGCTCCATTTTCATCACACAAGAATGCTCCCCTCATGCACAACCCCGATGACAAGCCAAGCAATTGTTTCATACTTTAGTAATCTCAAACTTTTTTCAACTTTCATGCAATACATGAGTGTGAGCCATGGATATAGCACTATGGGTGGCATAGAATATAATGATGGGGATTATGTGGAGAAAAAAAGAGAGGAGAAAGTCTCACATTGACGCGGCTAATCAACGGGCTAGGGAGATGCCCATCAATTGATGTCAATGCAAGGAGTAGGGATTGCCATGCAACAGATGCACTAGAGCTATAAATGTATGAAAGCTCAACAAAAGAAATTAAGTGGGCGTGCATCCAACTTGCTTGCTCACGAAGACCTAGGTCATTTGAGCAAGCCCATTGTTGGAGTATAAAAGCCAAGTTCTATAATTAAAAATTCCCACTAGTATATGAAAGTGACCAAACAAGAGACTCTCTATCATGAAGATCATGGTGCTACTTTGAAGCACAAGTGTGGAAAAAGGATAGTAGCATTGTCCCTTTTTATTTCTCTTTTTTCCCTCTTTTTTTCTCTTTTTTTGGGCCTTCCCTTTTTTTTATTTGGCCTTTCTCTTTTTTTGGGACAATGCTCTATTAATGATGATCATCACACTTCTATTTATTTACAACTCAACAATTACAACTCGATACTAGAACAAAATATGACTATATGAATGCCTCCGTGATGTCTTAGGATGGGCAATGAATCAAGAGTGACATGTATGAAATAATATGCATTGTGGCTTTGCCACAAATACGATGTCAACTACATGATCATGCAAGGCAATATGAAAATGATGAAGCGCGTCATAATAAACGGAACGGTGGAATGTTGCATGGCAACATATCTCGGAATGGCTATGGAAATGCCATAATAGGTAGGTATGGTGGCTGTTTTGAGGAATATATAAGGAGGTTTATGTGTGATAGAGTGTATCGTATCACGGGGTTTGGATGCACCGGCGAAGTTTGCACCAACTTTCAAGGTGAGAAAGGGCCATGCAGTGCAGAAGAGGCTAGCAATGATGGAAGGTTGAGAGTGCGTATAATCCATGGACTCAACATTAGTCATAAAGAACTCACATACTTATTGCAAAAATCTACAAGTCATCAAAACCAAGCACTACGCGCATGCTCCTAGGGGGATAGATTGGTAGGAAAAGACCATCGCTCATCCCCGACCGCCACTCATAAGGATGACAATCAAAGAACACATCATGTTTCAAATTTGTTACACATCGTTTACCATACGTGCATGCTATGGGACTTGCAAACTTCAACACAAGTATTTCTAAAATTCACAACTGCTCAACTAGCACAACTTTAATATCACTATCTCCATATCTCAGAACAATCATCAAGTATCAAACTTCTCTTAGTATTCAACGCACTTATGTGAAAGTTTTTATTATATCCATCTTGGATGCCTATCATATTAGGACTAATTTGATAGCCAAAGTAAATTACCATGCTGTTCTAAAGGACTCTCAAAATAATATAAGTGAAGCATGAGAGATCAGTAATCTCCATAAAATAAAACCAGCACCGTGCTCTAAAAGATATAAGTGAAGCACTAGAGCAAAATTATTTAGCTCAAAAGATATAAGTGAAGCACATAGAGTATTCTAATAAATTCCAATTAATGTGTGTATCTCCCAAAAGGTGTGTACAGGAAGGATGATTGTGGTGAACTAAAAATCAAAGACTCAAATCATACAAGACGCTCCAAGCAAAACACATATCATGTGGTGAATAAAAATATAGCTCCAAGTAAAGTTACCGATGGACGAAGACAAAAGAGGGGATGCCTTCCGGGGCATCCCCAAGCTTAGGATTTTTGGTTGTCCTTTGATTTTACCTTGAGGTGCCTTGGGCATCCCCAAGCTTAGGCTCTTGCCATTCCTTGTTCCATAATCTATCAAATCTTTACCCAAAACTTGAAAACTTCACAACACAAAACTTCCCAGAAAATCTCATGAGCTCCGTTAGCGAAAGAAAACAAAACACCACTTCAAGGTACTGTAATGAAATCATTCTTTATTTATATTGGTTTTAAAACTACTGTATTCCAACTTATCTATGGTTCATAACCTCCGATACTATCCATAGATTCATCAAAATAAGCAAACAACACACGAAAAACAGAATCTGTCAAAAACAGAATAGTCTGTAGTAATATGTATCAAACGTGTACTTATAGAACTCCAAAAATTCTAAAATAAATTGCTGGACGTGAGGAATTTATCTATTAATCATCTTCAAAAAGAATCAACTAAATAGCACTCTCCAGTAAAAAGTTGTATCTAATCTCGTGAGTGCTAAAGTTTCTGTTTTTTACAGCAAGATCAAAAAGACTTCACCCAAGTCTTCCCAAAGGTTCTACTTTGAACAAACACTAATTAAAACATGAAAACACATATAACCAGAGGCTATATGAAATATTTATTACTAAACAGAACCAAAAAGCAAGAAACAAAAATAAAATTGGGTTGCCTCCCAACAAGCGCTATCGTTTAACGCCCCTAGCTAGGCATAAAGGCAAGGATAGATCTAGGTATTGCCATCTTTGGCTTGCAATCCATAAGTAGCTCTCATAATAGATTCATAAGGTAATTTTATTTTATTTCTAGGAAAGTGTTCCATGCCTTTCCTTAACGGAAATTGGAATCTAATATTCCCCTGTAACATCCCAAATTTTCAATTTGGAATGTTATACATTAGGTCATCATGCATATCATATTTTCTCGCATTTTTTCGATCCTAGAAAATTTCACGCAACTCAAGGACCCTCGGAGAGTTGGAAGTTTCATTATTTTCATATTTGGGATTTCTCAAATCTTGAAAAT
Source organism: Aegilops bicornis (assembly GCA_021605145.1). NCBI lineage: Eukaryota > Viridiplantae > Streptophyta > Magnoliopsida > Poales > Poaceae > Aegilops > Aegilops bicornis. The sequence goes on along the minus strand of CM038673.1, from coordinate 394,085,133 downwards.
AGGATCATTGGATTTATTTAATTATCTTCATAAAGTTTTCCTATAAAAAAACTTAAGAGAGGGAATAATATGACTTTCCCAATATTTAGGAAAAATGGAGATTTTATAAATAAATCAAATTTGGATTTGGAAGATTTATTTTGTTTAGGCAAAAATGAGCATTTTAAAAATTTATGCATGTTTGCTGTTTTTAAAGTTCATTTTGTTCGACTCATTTTTAGGAGTCGGGGAAAATTATTTTTATTAAAATCGGAGTTCGTTTGGTATTTTTTTTAATCCTTTTTGTTTTGTTTAAAAAAAACGCGCCCCCCCCCCCCTGGCCAAGGCCCAGCCCAGCCGGCCCGCCCGGCCGCCTGCCCACCTCCCTCTCCCTCCATGTGATCTCCACGACGCCGCCCGCCGCCCGGAGTCCGCCTCCGCCCGGCCCCGGCTTGCCCTCCCAAGCCACCCACCACCCTCCTATTTAAGCCGCCCCCCCTCTCTCCTCACCTCGATCCGCCGCCGCCGCCCACACCCGAGCCGCCCGCCAAGGCCGCCGCCATCGCCTGAGCCACCGCCGCCTCCCGCCGTCGCCACCGCCTCGCCGCCCCTCCCGACCTCGCCGACCTTGAGACCTTCGGAGCCCGGCTTGAGCCCAGCCGTGAAGCCGGAGTTAGCCGCCCCGATCCGGTTTTTTAGAAAAACCCGATCCGGTTTTCGATTCGTTGTTCGGTTTTTTTCAAAACCCTAGATGGTTTTTATTTTTTCGGTTTTCTTAATTTATTTAACGTTCACCGAACCGTTCATTTCAATGAATGTGTTCGTTGGATTAGTTCTGTTAACTAACGTCCGTTATTTAATCCGTTAAATCGTTTTCTTTTAATCGGATTTAATCCGTTATTTTTTCGATTCGATTTACGATCCGATTTTCAAATCTGTTTTATTTCTTGCTCGTTTATCGGAATCAGGTGATTCAAGCGCCTGGAGTTTCGTTACGAAACCGCCGTTCCGACTAACCTACTTACACAGAGTTTTGCTACTGTAAAATTTTGACTTAGTTTCAGATTTGCTAAACCGAGTCGTTCTCTCTCGAGTTACGACTTTCGATGGTTTATTTGATTAGATTATTTTGCAACCAGGGTTCTTAAGTTGAACAATATGGTTAGATATTTTATTCGAGATTTCACTGTGCATTAGATTAGTACTTATTGTATGCTTGTTGTTTGTCTGCGTTAGATCACCCGGAGTGCGCCGCTTGTTACTTCGAATCTCTAGGTTTCGCGGATCATCAGCAAGGCAAGTAACACTTGATCATACCTTTTCTACTACCCAGTTTTATTGCATTAGATCAAGCCCTCAAACACTTGCATGTTTAGGATCTAATTAAATTGTGGGATGGGAAGTAGATTGAGGTAGTACCTATTACCTGTTTTACTTATGAAACCTTGGGAGTTACTTCTACGTTTGCTTATTATGCCATGCTATGCTAGTAGACGTGGATTGGGTGAGTGAATATCCATGACAGATGTGAGATTGTTAATTAATGGTTTATCTAAGGTGGCAACCTAAACACACATCTGGGTGGATTGAGGCACTGGTTTCTATCAGGACTTGCTGTATTTCTTGGACCGCCACCTGTGCTCTAAGGGATCATAAGATTATTCAAGCTGGAAACTTCCGTGTGCAGCCACAAGCCAATTATGGGCTCTGGCGTAGTTGACTAAGTTGTGCAAACTCTTTCGAGTAGGCTAGCTGATGTTGGGGTTGTAGGTTGGTTCGGTCTACCCACATGTAAGGTGCTAGCGCTTCTGAAAGACTATGTCTCGGTCATCCGTTTCTCAAACACCATGTAGTGAGAGAACCAAGCGGAGGCGATCGAGTCTTGTGGGGAAAAGTGCGCAAACCTCTGCAGAGTGTATAAACTAATCATGATTAGCCGTGTCCCCGGTTATGGACATCTTGAGTATCTAGTACTTGAATATCATGTGAATCTCAACATGTTACTTCTAATAATAAAGTTATTGGGTTTTAATGAGTACTTTTTAATTGGGATTGAGGATGTCAACCATTCTCAATGTTTAACAACCACCATGATAGTTAAATAAAATTATTCCTTTGATGTAGGGAAAAACCAGCTTTATGCAAAAATGTAACCGTAGAGCCTTACCACCAGCCATATATGCATGTAGTATAGGCTTGTTGCTTCATTGTTCTCTATGTGTTACATTGCCAGCATATTCCATGTCTTGACCCGTTGGCTGCAACTTTTCACGTTGCAGACTTTTGAGACGACAGTAAGGTGTTAGGTCGTGGTTCTATACTGGTGATGCCGATGGAGTTGATGGACTCACTTGTCTTCCAAGCCTTCCGCTGTTATTATTAGATGGCCTTAAGCCATATTATTGTATTAAGTTCCCTTGTGGACAACGATGTAATAAGTGTGTGATTGCTACTCTGCTATAAATCCTTCAAATCTTGTGTGGTGTCGACATTCTTGATCCAGGGATGACAACGAGCACGAAACCTTTGGATCCATTCGGGTCCGGTCGCTCTGAGAGAATGGTATCGAGCACACTGTTGTGAGGACACGACCACTAAGTTAAAGCCATAGATCACTATTCTCTTCCCATTTTCTAACTCCTCATCTTTTCTACTCTCTTTAGGATGAAGGACTCAAGATCAAGTACACCCAACCGGATGAAGGCACACCTTTTGGATTTCACTTGAAGGAAGTTACCAAGTACACGAACATTGGACTACCAAGCTTCACCGGACTTTCAACGCCACTCTGCTGAAGAGGAGCTGGAAGATTCACGCTCACGTTCGGGAAGGACATTCGCCCCAATCACCAAGCCTATAGATAGTGTTTTCGGTGCACCAACTTGGAGTCCGGGAAAGAGCATGGCAGCTCACATCACCATGGGACGCATTGGAGAAGTTTATCAAGAAGACCTCAAGGACACTATCTACCAGATTTGCGGACGCCGAGATGACAAATGGGACGTCGTCAGCACCAAGAAGGATAGATCCATTGCAACGTTCATCCAGGAGTTAAACCAGCACATTCTACGCCAGGAGAACCAGATGTGCAATGATATGTTGGAGTTGCAGAGTGCAAAGGGAAGGATCATCGAACTTGAAGAAGAACTAAAGACAACTCGCAAGGACTATATGGACGAGATCGTAGCTCTAGCAAGACACAACAACGATCTTAAGTACGAGATTGAAGAACTCAAGAAGAAGTTGGCGCTCAGGAATGAAGACCAGTATGTCGATTGCCCAAGCGACTACATCAACATCGACGACACCGATTCGGATCCAAGTGAACCCGACTTTGAAGACGGTGGAGCGAGACATTATGGAGTCTTCCACGGTTCAAATTAGTAGAAGTCCCCCACATATTTAGTAGTATTTCCCCCCTGTAAACATTATAGTACATGCACTTTTGCGATAGTTAGATCGTTGTAAGCCCTTGTTTGATTGAATGAAGTGATTTTGTGTGTATTTGCTCATGTGCATTTGGGTAGTGATTCCCCTTAAACCTCATTCTATTCTAAATTCTCATCTTTTCTAAACCCATCAGATGCCTCCGAGACGCGACCACTGATTTGTTTTCCCGCCGTAAATCACCCAACCGATCCAAAGCAGCAGAATACCCTGATTCAAACATTGGTGCAGAACCAGGGCAACAACAACAACAACAACCCACCACCACCACCACCTGCGGATCATCTGACTCGTTTCCTTAGACTAAACCCGCCGGTGTATTCTAGTAGCACCGAACCGATTGTAGCAGATGACTGGCTCCGCAAGATAGGAAGGGAGCTGACCACTGCAGGATGCACAGATGGAGAAAGAGTGAAGTTTGCAGCACATCAGCTTGAAGGACCCGCAGCATGGTGGGAGAATTTCACAGCCACTTACACAGTAGACACTGTCACATGTGATCAATTACAGCAAGCTTTCCGCACTTCCCATGTTTCAGCAGTAGCTATGGCCATGAAGAAGCGTGAGTTACGAAACTAACGCCAAGGAGGAAGGACTGTTGGCGGTCGTAGATGACTTTAGTAAATTAGCACGTTATGCCCCATATGGCGTTGCTACCGATGCGACTAAACAGAGAAGTTTCTAGAAGGGTGAATGATGAGTTGACATATGTCGTTGATGGTAGCCGGTTTCAATAACTACCAGGGAGTTAGTAGATCGAGCCCTCATGATTGAAGGAAAGCAAAGACAAATTGAGAACTGCATAAGCGGAAGTATGGGCAAGGGAAGTATAACTCTGGAGCTCAGCAGAAACCTCGTTATACCCCTAAGTCAGGAATTCAGTTTCAGCATACCCATGGAGGAGGTAATTCGCATAACCATAATAGCACCAAGAATGGGAACAGGAATGGAGGAAGCAATGGACAGAATCGCACCAACCCGTCAACACCATCCAAAGTAGACCTGAGTCATATTACTTGCTTTAAGTGCCGCAAGACTGGGCATTATGCCAATGATCGCCCGAAGGCCGAATGGAAATGGCAATGGAAGCTCGGAAAGAAACCCAACCCTTTCAACAGGGGACGGGTGAACCACATTGAAGTGGAGGAGGTTGAAGATCAGCCCGATGCACGATGTCGGTAAGTTTTGGTTAAGTCATTTACTGCAGCTTGTTCTTTTCGATCTGGTGCATCGCATTCATACATATCAAGGGGATTTGTGGATAAGTACAAGTTACCGACCCAAGCCCTTAGGTCACCCATGCTAGTAACCTCACGGAGCAGTAGTACATGGCTAGTAAATGGTGTGATCGACGCCATTAAGGATTGGACACTATGTTTTCCCCTCGGACCTAATAGTTACGGAATCCCAAGGATTGGATGTGATATTAGGTATGGATTGGTTATCAAGGTATGGAGGAAACATAGATTGCACCACAAAGTCAATTTTGCTCACCACACGGAAGGAAGAAGGATTAAGTATGTATCACGACACGAGCCGAGAAGAGCGCAAGTTAGCGCCTATCGAGTGGTGCGGGAAGAAGTACCCGATGGTGAAGGATTATCTGATGTATTTAGGAAGAGTTGCTGTGAATGCCACCGGATAGAGACATTGAGTTTTGATCGAAATGTTGCCGTGAACAGGCCCGATATCGAAGCTGACAGGATGCCCGCGTGATTTGGCGGAAATCAAGAAGCAGATTAAGGAGCTTTTGGATAAAGGATTTATACGCCCAAGTTCTTCACCTTGGGGATCACCCATTTTGCTAGTGGAGAAGAAGGATGGATCGTTAAGAATGGTTGTTGATTATCGTGGATTGAATGAAGTAACAATCAAGAACAAGTACCCACTACCTATGATAAATGATCTGTTTGATCGCTTGCAAGGAGCCAAGGTGTTTTCCAAGATCGACTTGCGATCGTGGTACCATCGATTGAAGATTCGGGAGCAGGACATACCCAAGACAGCATTTACCACGAGATATGGACTATACGAGTATACCGTTATGTCATTTGGACTGACTAACGCACCAGCCTATTTCATGAACACGATGAACAAAGTGTTTATGGAGTTTTTGGATAAGTTAAATGTCGTGGTGTTCATTGATGACATTTTGATTTTCTCGAAGAATGAAGAGGAACACAAGGAACATTTGCGATTGGTTTTGGAGAAACCGAGGAACACCAGTTGTATGCCAAGTTCAGCAAATGTGAGTTTTGGCTAAAGGAAGTTGGATTTCGGACATGTTATATCCGGAGAAGGGATAGCGATTGACCCCACAAAAGTTGAGACCGTAACCAAATGGGAAGCACCAACGACAGTTGGAGAGATTCGGAGTTTCCTTGGACTCGCAGGATACTACCGAAGATTCATTGAAAATTTCTCAAGGATTGCTAAGCCTATGACTGAATTGTTGAAGAAGGAAAACAAATTCATATGGACTGAGGACTATGAGGCAAGTTTTCAGGAGTTGAAGAAAAGATTGGTCACCTCACCGGTCTTGATATTGCCAGATCAGACTAAGGATTATGAGGTGTATTGCGACGCTTCACGTCGAGGACTTGGAGCAGTGCTTATGCAGGAAGGAAGAGTTGTTTCGTATGCTTCACGACAACTTAAGCCCCATGAGTTGAATTATGCCACTCATGATTTGGAGCTAGCAGCCGTTGTGCATGCCTTGAAGACGTGGAGTCATTTTCTCATTGGAAATCATTGTGAAGTGTATACGGATCACAAGAGTTTGAAGTACATTTTCACACGTATGAATTGAATCTCAGACAAAGGAGATGGTTAGAGCTTATCAAGGATTATGACATGAGATTGCATTATCGCCCCGGAAAGGCTAATGTCGTAGCTGACGCATTGAGCCGTAAGAGCCACGTCAATACTCTAATGATGGGAGGTATACCCAATGAGTTAGCCGAGGACCTTCGAGAGCTATGTTTGGAAATAGTTCCGAGAGGCTATGTAGCAGCATTGGAGATTCAGTCAACGCTGATGGACAAAATCGGAGAAGCCCAAAAGGCGGATAAGGAAGTTGCCTCTATAAAGGAGAAAATGAGCAAAGGAAAAGCTAAAGGATTTCGTGAGGATGAGCACGATACCCTATGGTTTGAAGACCGTGTTTATGTGCCCAATGACCCAGAGATCAGGAAGTTGATTTTACAGGAAGCTCATGATTCACCCTATTCGATTCACCCAGGAAATACCAAGATGTACTTGGGTTTGAAGAATACTTTCTGGTGGACCGGAATGAAGAAGGATATTGCAGAGTATGTAGCAGTTTGCGATGTATGTCAGAAAGTAAAGGCGAGCATCGAAGCCGCGAGGATTGTTACAACCATTGCCGATACCCGAATGGAAGTGGGATAAACTAGGCATGGATTTTATCACAGGATTTCCAAAGACTCGTTCAGGATATGACTCGATTTGGGTTATAGTCGACCGTTTAACGAAGGTAGCTCATTTCATTCCAGTCAAGACCACCTATAGCAGTGCTAAGTTGGCAAAGATATACATGACCAGAATTGTGTGCTTACACGGAGTCCCGAGGAGCATCGTATCAGATAGAGGAACACAGTTTACTTCGAAATTTTGGAACTAGTTGCACGAAACATTGGGAACCCGATTGGAATTCAGTACAGCTTTCCACCCACAGACCGATGGACAGACCGAGAGAGTCAGTCAGATTTTGGAGGACATCTTTGAGAGCTTGTGCCCTAGATTATGGATCTATTTGGGATGATAATTTGTCGTATGCAGAATTTTCCTACAACAACAGTTACCAAACCAGCTTGAAGATGGCACCTTCGAGGCTCTGTATGGAAGAAGGTGCATGACACCGTTGTTATGGGACCTAAACCGGAGATCGTCGGTTGTTTGGACCAGATTTGATTAAGGAGTCGAGCGAAACTTAAGTTGATTCGAGACGAGGCTCAAGGTAGCCCGATCCGGACAAAAGAGCTATGCCGATTCAAAGCGCAAAGCGATTGAGTATGAAGTTGGAGACAGAGTATATCTCAGAGTATCCCCGCTTCGAGGAGTTAAGCGTTTTGGAGTTAAAGGAAAGTTAGCGCCCCGTTTCGTTGGACCGTATAAGATTTTGCAACTCATGGGAGAAGTTGCTTATAAGTTGGAATTACTAGAAGGACTGTCAGGAGTTCATGATGTATTCCATGTTTCTCAGTTGAAGAAATGTCACCCCGAGATAGCAGAGGTACCGTTAAGAGACACGGTGCCTGGAAGCAATTCAGTTGAAGGATGACTTGACATATGAGGAAAAACCGGTTAAGATTCTCGATTATGCCAACAGAGTTACCAGCAAGGTTATCAAGTTTTGCAAAGTTCGGTGGAGCCACCACACCGAGGATGAAGCCACACAGGAAAGAGAGGAAGTTTTGCTCAAGGACCACCTCACCTATTTTCTAGCCAACCCGAATCTCGAGGGCGAGATTCATCTTAAGGGGGTAGGTTTGTAACATCCCAAATTTTCAATTTGGAATGTTATACATTAGGTCATCATGCATATCATATTTTCTCGCATTTTTCCGATCCTAGAAAATTTCACGCAACTCAAGGACCCTCGGAGAGAGTTGGAAGTTTCATTATTTTCATATTTGGGATTTCTCAAATCTTGAAAATAGGATCATTGGATTTATTTAATTATCTTCATAAAGTTTTCCTATAAAAAAACTTAAGAGAGGGAATAATATGACTTTCCCAATATTTAGGAAAATGGAGATTTTATAAATAAATCAAATTTGGATTTGGAAGATTTATTTTGTTTAGGCAAAATGAGCATTTTAAAATTTATGCATGTTTGCCGTTTTTAAAGTTCATTTTGTTCGACTCATTTTTAGGAGTCGGGAAAATTATTTTTATTAAAATCGGACTTCGTTTGGTATTTTTTTTTAATCCGTTTTGTTTTGTTTTAAATATAAAAATCGCTTCGGGCCAAGGCCCAGCCAATGACCCGGCCCTTGACCCACCTCCTCTCCTCCTCATGTGATCTCCGCCGCCCGCCACGCCGCCCGCCGCCCGAGTCCGCCTCCGCCCGGCCCGGCTTGCCCCTCCCAAGCCACCCGCCACCCTCCTATTTAAGCCGCCGCCCCCTCTCTCCTCACCTCGATCCGCCGCCGCCCTCACCCGAGCCGCCTTGCTTGAAACCTTGTCGCCGGAGCCACCCGCCGCCTCCCGCCGTCGCCCGCGCCCCTCGCCGCCTCCCGACCCGCCGACCTCACGGACCCCGAACCAAGCCGTGAAGCCGGAGGTAGCCGCCCCGCCCGAACCGGTTTTTTTAGAAAAACCCGATCCGGTTTTCGTTCGTTGTTCGGTTTTTTTTCAAAACCCTAGATGGTTTTTTTTATTTTTTCGGTTTTCTTAATTAACGAACGTTCACCGAACCGTTCGTTTCAATGAATGTGTTCGTTGGATTAATTCTGTTAACGAACGTCCGTTATTTAATCCGTTAAATGCGTTTTTCTTTTAATCGGATTTAATCCGTTATTTTTTCAGATTCGATTTCCAATCCGATTTTCAAATCTGTTTTATTTCTTGCTCGTTTATCGGAATCAGGTGATTCAAGCGCTGGAGTTTAGATTCTGAAACCGCCGTTCCGACTAACCTACTTACACAGAGTTTTGCTACTGTAAAATTTTGACTTAGTTTCAGATTTGCTAAACCGAGTCGTTCTCTCTCGAGTTCCGACTTTCGATGCTTTATTTGATTCGATTCTTTTTGCAACCAGGGTTCTTAAGTTGAACTATCTGGTTAGATCTTTTATTCGAGATTTCCTGTGCATTAGATGAGTACTTATTGTATGCTTGTTGTTTGTCTGCGTTAGATCACCTTGAGTGCGCCGCTTGTTACTTGAATCTCTAGGTTTCATGGATCATCGACAAGGCAAGTAACTCTTGATCATACCTTTTCTACTACCCAGTTTTATTGCATTAGATCAAGCCCTCACCCACTTGCATGTTTAGGATCTAATTAAATTGTGGGATGGGAAGTAGATTGAGGTAGTACCTATTACTGTTTTACTTATGAAACCTTGGGAGTTACTTCTACGTTTGCTTATTATGCCATGCTATGCTAGTAGGCGTGGATTGGGTGAGTGAATATCCATGACAGATGTGAGATTGTTAATTAATGGTTTATCTAAGGTGGCAACCTAAACACACATCTGGGTGGATTGAGGCACTGGTTTCTATCGAGGACTTGCTGTATTTCTTGGACCGCCACCTGTGCTCCAAGGGATCATAAGATTATTCAAACTGGAAACTTCCGTGTGCAGCCACAAGCCAATTATGGGCTCTGGCGTAGTTGACTAAGTTGTGCAAACTCTTACGGGTAGGCTAGCTGATGTAGGGGATGTAGGTTGGTACGGTCTACCCACATGTAAGGTGCTAGCGCTTCTGAAAGACTATGTCTCGGTCATCCGTTTCTCAAACACCATGTAGTCACGAGAACCAAGCGGAGGCGATCGAGTCTTGTGGGGAAAAGTGCGCAAAACCTCTGCAGAGGGTATACACTAATCATGATTAGCCGTGTCCCCGGTTATGGACATCTTGAGTATCTAGTACTTGAATATCATGTGAATCTCAACATGTTACTTCTAATAATAAAGTTATTGGGTTTTAATGAGTACTTTTTAATTGGGATTGAGGATGCTGTCAACCATTCTCAATGTTTAACAACCACCATGATAGTTAAATAAAATTATTCCTTTGATGTAGGGAAAAACCAGCTTTATGCAAAAATGTAACAGTAGAGCCTTACCACCAGCCATATATGCATGTAGTATAGGCTTGTTGCTTCATTGTTCTCTATGTGTTACATTGCGGCATATTCCATGTCTTGACCCGTTGGGCTGCAACTTTTCACGTTGCAGACTTTTCGCATTGACGAGTAAGGTGTTAGGTCGTGGTTCTATACCCGATGATGCCGATGGAGTTGATGGACTCACTTGTCTTCCAAGCCTTCCGCTGTTATTATTAGATGGCCTTAAGCCATATTATTGTATTAAGTTCCCTTGTGGACAACGATGTAATAAGTGTGTGATTGCTACTCTGCTATAAATCATTCAAAATCTTGTGTGGTGTCGACATTCTTGATCCGAGGATGACACTGAGCACGAAACCTTTGGATCCATTCGGGTCTGGTCGCTACATCCCCTCTTTCATATCAATAATTGCACCAATCGTTCTAAGGAAACGTCTACCAAGAATAATAGGACATGAAGAATTGCAACCTATATCAAGGACAATGAAATCTACGGGCACATAATTCCTATTTGCAACAATAAGAACATCATTAATTCTTCCTATAGGTTTCTTAATGGTGGAATCCGCAAGGTGCAAGTTTAAAGAACAATCATCAAATTCATGGAAACCTGACATATCACACAAAGTTTTTGGACTCATGGAAACACTAGCACCAAAATCACACAAAGCATAGCATTCATGATCTTTAATTTTAATTTTAATAGTAGGTTCCCACTCATCATAAAGTTTTCTAGGGATAGAAACTTCCAATTCAAGCTTTTCTTCATAAGATTGCATTAAAGCATCAACGATATGTTTGGTAAAAGCCTTATTTTGACTATAAGCATGCGGAGAATTTAGCCCGGATTGCAACAAGGAAATACAATCTATTAAAGAACAATTATCATAATTAAATTCCTTGAAATCCAAAATAGTGGGTTCATTGCTATGTAAAGTTTTGACCTCTTCAATCCCACTTTTACCAATTTTTGCATCAAGATCTAAAAACTCCGAATCATTGGGACGCCTTTTAACTAAAGTTGACTCGTCTCCAGTCCCATCATTATCAAGATTCATATTGCAAAACAAGGTTTTAATAGGAGAAACATCAATCACTTTTAGATCTTCATCCTTATTACCTTCTAAATCTTCCGGTTTAGCGGCCATCCTATTGACTAAGGTGGCCTGCTTAGCCGAAATTTGGGCTATTAATTTTTCAAGATGAGCAAACTGAGATCTCAAGCCATAAAACTCCTTAGACATATCATCAAGCTCTTTATTCATGTACTCCATAAAACTTTTTTGTTCTTTAAGCTTGTTTCTAAAGAAATTATTATGCTCAAATTGCAAAGTCATAAAGCTTTTGACGTTGTTTTCAATTTCTTCCAACCTTTTAAGGTAAGGATCAACGTTTTTAGGCAGGGCCGTTAGGGCAAACAGGCAACAAGAAGCAAGCAAAGCGAGGCAAACGGAAAGAGAGGGCGAATAAAACGGCAAGGGTGAAGTTGGGGAGAGGAAAAAGAGAGGCAAATGGCAAATAATGTAATGCGAGGGATAAGATTTTGTGATGGGTACTTGGTATGTCTTGACTTGTGCGTAGACTCCCCGTCAATGGCGCCCGAAATCCTTCTTGCTATCTCTTGAGCATGCGTTGGTTTTCCCTTGAAGAGGAAAGGGTGATGCAGCAAAGTAGCGTAAGTATTTCCCTCAGTTTATGAGAACCAAGGTATCAATCCAGTAGGAGGCCACATGCAAGTCCCTCGTACCTACACAAACAAATTAGAACCTTGCAACCAATGCGATAAAGGGGTTGTCAATCCCTTCACGGCCACTTGCAAAAGTGAGATCTGACAGAGATGATAAGATAATATTTTTGGTATTTTTATGATAAAGATTGAAAGTAAAGATTGCAAAGTACAAATGGATTGGAAACTTATAGCATAAGTATTATGGTGGGTGAACAAATTACTGTCAAGCAATTGATAGAAAAGTGCATAATTCTGAGAATATCTAGGTATGATCACGTATATAGGCATCATGTCCGCGACAATTAGACCGAAACGATTCTGCATCTACTACTATTACTCCACACATCGACCGCTATCTAGCATGCATCTAGAGTATTAAGTTCATAAGAATAGAGTAACGCATTAGGCAAGATGACATGATGTAGAGGGATAAACTCAAGCAATATGATATAAACCCCATCTTTTTATCCTTGATGGCAATAATACAGTACGTGTCGTTTCCCCTTCTGTCACTGCGATCGAGCAACACAAGACTGAACCCAAAGCTAAGCACTTCTCCCATTGCAAGAAAGATCAATCTAGTAGGCCAAACCAAACTGATAATTCGAAGAGACTTGCAAAGATAACAAATCATACATAAAAGAATTCAGAGAAGATTCAAATATTGTTCATAGATAATCTTGATCATAAACCCAAAATTCATTGGATCTCGACAAACACACCGCAAAAAGAGTTACATCGAATAGATCTCCAAGAAGATCGAGGAGAACTTTGTATTGAGATCCAAAGAGAGAGAAGAAGCCAGCTAGCTAATGACTATGGACCTGAAGGTCTGTGGTAAACTACTCACACATCATCGGAGAGGCTATGGTGTTGATGTAGAAGCCCTCCGTGATCGATTCCCCTTCCGGCGGAGCACTGGAAAAGGCCCCAAGATGGGATCTCATGGGTACAAAAGGTTGCGGCGGTGGAAATAGGGCTTCGTGGTGCTCCTGGTTGGTTTCGGGGTATATGGGTATATATAGGAGGAAGAAGTAGGTCGGTGGAGCTGCGAGGGGCCCACGAGGGTGGGGGCGCGCCTCCCTGCCTCGCGGCCTCCTTGTTGATTTCTTGGCGTCCACTCCAAGTCCTCTGGATCACGTTTGTTCCAAAAATCACTCTCCCAAAGGTTTCATTCCATTTGGACTCTGTTTGATATTCCTTTTCTGCGAAACACTGAAATAGGCAAAAAAATCAGTAATTTGCACTGGGCCTTGGGTTAGTAGGTTAGTCCCAAAAATAATATAAAAGTGTATAGTAAAGCCCATTAAACATCCAAAACAGATAATATAATAGCATGGAACAATAAAAAATTATAGATACGTTGGAGACGTATCATGGTTGCCTCGGGACTCTTCTTGTCCATCTCCGGTACTCCGTGGGCTTCTTCTGGTCCGAAAACAATCTCCGTGAATTTTCAGGTCAATTGGACTCCGTTTGGTATTCCTTTTCTGCGATACTCAAAAACAAGGAAAAACAGAAGCTGGCACTAGGCTCTCGGTTAATAGGTTAGTCCCAAAAATCATATAAATAGCATATAAATGCATATAAAACATCCAAGATTGATAATATAATAGCATGGAACAATAAAAAAATATAGATATGTTGGAGACGTATCAATGTCCGGGCGTCGGGCCGGATGTCCGGGTCCTTCAGGAGGAGCGGATGTCTGGGGCTGGGGCCGGATGTCCGGGCTGACGGGAGCTTCTCTTCTGTTCTCTGGATGGAGCTTGTCCGGATATCCGGGCGTTGGGGTCGGATTTCCGGGCTGGGCCGGATGTCCGGGGCCTGTAGGTGCTTGGCGGTGGGGAAGCTGCTGTAGTGGATGTCTCCAGCGGCCGGATGTCCGGGTCCTGGAGCTTCCGTCTTCTCCTTTCGACGTTCCTCTTCATCCGTAGACTTGGCGACTTGTCCTTCTTCACGAGCATCTTCGGGAGGGTCCTCTTGGTACCTAATCATGCACAACATCTTGGACTTAGGTAGTAGCCATGTCTTGAGTGGATCATATGTGATATCACTAAGGAAGGAAGTCACCTCGTTCTCGAGAGCTCTAGCTCGTGCTCGTGTCATGGGTCCTCTTGGCACTTGATGAGACGATGGCAGGTCCATGGGGATGACCGTAGGATGGTCCGCATCATCTCCCCTCCCTTGGGAAAGATCCGACCTCGGATCAAAATCCTCATCACCATGGTACGGGGAGAGATCTTTGATGTTGAAGATGTCGCTCACGGAGTACTTGTCGTGTGGGATGTTGATCTTGTAGGCATTGTTGTTGTAGCGTGCAAGCACCTTGAAGGGTCCATCGGCTCGTGGTAGAAGTTTGGCTTGCATTCGTTGGGGAAGCGGTCCTTGCGAAGGTGTAGCCACACAAGACCTCCAATGTTGAATATCATGGGTTGCTTGTTGAAGTTGAGCTTGGTCGCGAGTCGTTGTACTTGGCGCTCGATGGTGTGCTTTGTATCTTCATGCATCTTCTTGAGGTAGTTGACTCAGGCGCTCGCGTCCATGTTGGTGCACTCTTGTAGTGGTAGAGGAAGAATGTCCAATGGGGACAACAGGTTGAAACCGCAGACGACCTCGAAGGGGGACTTGCTGGTAGTCGAATGTCTTGCACTGTTGTAGGCGTACTCGGTGATAGGTAGGCACTCCTACCACTCCTTGATGTTCTTCTTTATCAACACACGTAGTAGAGTGGATAGTGTACTGTTCCTCGCCTCCGTTTGGCCATCGGTTTGAGGATGGTATGCCGAAGAGAACAAAAGCTTGATTCCGAGCTTGGCGCATAAGGTCTTCCAAAAGAAACTCAAGAACTTGACGTCGCGGTCCGAGCCAATCGTCTTTGGCACTCCATGTAGTCACAAGATTTCCCTACAAAAAAGATTTGCAACATGTGAAGCATCATCTATCTTGTTGCATGGTATAAAATGTGCCACTTTAGAGAATCGGTCCACAACAACAAAGACGGAATCCTTGCCATTCCTAGTTCTAGGCAAACCAAGGACAAAATCCATGCTAATATCTTCCCAAGGTTGGTACGGAATTGGAAGAGGCATATAGAGTCTATGAGATTGAGCTTTAGACTTAGCTTTGCGACATGTAGAGCATCGGTTGGTGAAGCGGTTGACGTCGCGGAACATCTTGGGCCAAAAATAGTTCTTGGAGAGCATGGCAAATGTCTTGTCGCGTCCAAAATGTTCCATTAGTCCTCCTCCATGAGCTTCTTGCAAAAGTAACAAACGAAGAGAAGACTCGGGGATGCAAAGTTTGTTAGCTCTCATAAGATAATCATCTTTGATGTAATAGCATTCCCGAGATGTATGCGTCAAACACTTGGCATAAGGAATAGCAAAAGTAGGATCATGCTCATACAAGTCTTTTATGTGTTCAAAGCCAATGACATTCAATTCTAGTTCAGTAACAAGCGTGCATATACGGGAAAGTGCATCCGCCACAACATTTTCCTTACCTTTAATATATGATGACATAAGGAAATGACTCAATAAATTCACTCCATTTAGCATGATGCTTGTTCAACTTAGTTTGACCCTTAAGATATTTAAGAGTTTCATGGTCGGTATGGATGATAAATTCATGAGGGTGAAGGTAATGTTCCCATTCATGCAAAAATCGCACTAAAGCATATAGCTCTTTGTCATAGATGGGGTAATTGAGTTGCGCTCCAGAGAGTTTCTCACTAAAGTATGCTATGGGGTGCTTCTGTTGCGTTAACACACCTCCTATGCCATTACCACTAGCATCGCAATGAATTTCAAAAGGTTTGTCAAAGTTTGGTAAGCAAGCACGGGAGCATAAGTAAGCAAATTCTTAAGCTCATTGAATGCGGTATCTTGCGATGGTCCCCAAACAAAGGGTGCATTTTTCTTACTCAAAGCATGTAAAGGAGATGCAGTAGTGCTAAAGTCCTTCAAAAATCTACGGTAGAAACCGGCTAAACCAAGGAAGCTACGCACTTGTTGCAAGTTGGTTGGTTGGGGCCAAGTTTTAATAGCATTGATCTTAGATTCATCAACATGAACACCCTTAGAAGATACTAAAAACCCAATAAAACAAGCTTATCAACGCCAAAAAGGCATTTTTCCATGTTAGCATAGAGGCGCTCTTTTCGAAGAGTTTGTAACACGGTTCAAAGGTGGGTGACATGTGTTGGGGAACGCAGTAATTTCAAAAAAATTCCTACGCACACGCAAGATCCATCTAGGTGATGCATAGCAACGAGAGGGGAGAGTGTTGTCCACATACCCTCGTAGACCGTAAGCGGAAGCGTTATGACAACGCGGTTGATGTAGTCATACGTCTTCACGGTCCGACGATCCTAGCACCGAAGGTATGACACCTCCGTGATCTGCACACGTACAGCTCGGTGACGTCCCATGAACTCTAGATCCAGTTGAGGTCGAGGGAGAGTTTCGTCAGCACGACGGCATGGTGACAGTGATGATGAATCTACCGGCGCAGGGCTACCACCGGGAGTAGGATCCCCCCCTCCCTAGTTGGAGTAGGAGAGGAAGGAAGGAGGAGAGAGGGAGAAGGAAAGGCCCCCCCCCCCCTTCCCTAGTCCAATTCGGACCCAAGGGGGAGGAGGTGTGTGGCCTGCCCTGGCCGCCCCTCTATCTCTCCACTAAGGCCCATATGGCCCATTATACTCCCCGAGGGGTTCCGGTAACCCCCCCGGTACTCCGGTAATTGCCCGAACTCACCCGGAACCATACCAAAATCCAAACATAGTCATCCAATATATCAATATTTATGTCTCGGCCATTTCGAGACTCCTCGTCATGTCCGTGATCATATCCGAGACTCCAAACTACCTTCATTACATCAAAACACATAAACTCATAATACCGATCGTCACCGAACGTTAAGCGTGCGGACCCTACGGGTTCGAGAACTATGTAGACATAACCGAGACACATCTACGGTCAATAACCAATAAGCGGAACCTGGATGCTCATATTGGTTCCTACATATTCTCTGAAGATCTTTATCGGTCAAACCGCATAACAACATACGTTGTTCCCTTTGTCATCGGTATGTTACTTGCCCGAGATTCGATCATCGGTATCTCAATACCTAGTTCAATCTCGTTACCGGCAAGTCTCTTTACTCGTTCCGTAATGTAACATCCCATAAATAACTCATTAGTCACATTGCTTGCAAGGCTTATAGTGACGTGCATTACCGAGAGGGCCCAGAGATACCTCTCCGACAATCGGAGTGACAAATCCTAATCTCGATCTATGCCAACTCAACAAACACCATCGAAGACACATGTAGAGCATCTTTATAGTCACCTAGTTACGTTGTGACATTTGATAGCACACTAAGTATTCCTACGGTATTCGGGAGTTTCATAATATCATAGTCATAGGAACATGTATAAGTCATGAAGAAAGCAACAGCAACAAACTAAACGATCATCGTGCTAAGCTAACGGATGGGTCAAGTCAATCACATCATTCTCTAATGATGTGATCCCGTTCATCAAATGACAACTCTTTGTCCATGGCTAGGAAACTTAACCATCTTTGATTAACGAGCTAGTCAAGTAGAGGCATACTAGTGACACTCTGTTTGTTTATATATTCACACATGTATTAAGTTTCTGGTTAATACAATTCTAGCATAAATAATAAACATTTACCATGATATAAGGAAATATGAATAACAACTTTATTATTGCCTCTAGGGCATATTTCCTTCAGTCTCCCACTTGCACTAGAGTCAATAATCTAGTTTCACATCATCATGTGATAAACACCAATAGTTTACATATTTATGTGATTAGTTCACATCTCTATGTGACTAATACTCAAAGGATTTACTAGAGTCAATAATCTAGTTCACATCGCTACGTGATTAACACCCAAAGAGTGATCATGTTTTGCTTGTGAGAGAAGTTCAGTCAACGGGTCCGCCATATTTGGAACCGTATGTATTTTGAAAATTTTCTATGTCTACAATGCTCTGTACGGAGCTACTAACTCTTTACGATGAACTCTTTGTCACCTCCATAACCGAGAAACATTTCCTTGTTCCACTAAGGAAAATTTTGACCGCTGTCCAGTGATCCATTCCTGGATCACTATTGTACCCTCTTGCCAAACTCATGGTGAGGTACACAATAGTTCTGGTGCACAGCATAGCATACTTTATAGAACCTATGACTGAGGCATATGGAATGACTTTTAATTCTCTTTCTATTTTCTGACGTGGTCGGGTTTTGAGTCTTTACTCAACTTCACACCTTGCAACACATGCAAGAACTCCTTCTTTGACTGTTCCATTTTGAACTACTTCAAAATCTTGTCAAGGTATGTACTCGTTGAAAAAACTTATCAAGTGTCTTGATCTATCTCTATAGATCTTGATGCTCAATATGTAAGCAGCTTCACCGAGGTCTTTCTTTGAAAAACTCCTTTCAAACACTCATTTATGCTTTCCAGAAAAATTCTACATTATTTCCGATCAACAATATGTCATTCACATATACTTATCAGAAATGTTGTAGTGCTCCCACTCACTTTCTTGTAAATACAGGCTTCTCAAAAGTGCATGTAAAACCATATGCTTTGATCACACTATCAAAGCGTATATTCCAACTCCGAGATGCTTGCACCAGTCCATAGATGGATCGTTGGAGCTTGCATACTTTGTTAGCACCTTTAGGATTGATAAAACCTTCTTATTGTATCATATACAACTCTTCTTTAAGAAATCCATTAAGGAATGTAGTTTTGACATCCATTTGCCAGATTTCATAAAATGTGGCAATTGCTAACATGATTCGGACATACTTAAGCATCACTATGAGTGAGAAAATCTAATCGTAGTCAACACCTTGAACTTGTCGAAAACTTTTTGCGATAATTCAAGCTTTGTAGATAGTAACACTACTATCAGAGTCCGTCTTCCTCTTGAAGATCCATTTATTCTCAATGGCTTGCCGACCAACGGGCGAGTCCACCAAAGTCCGCACTTTGTTCTCATACATGGATTCTATCTCAGATTTTATGTCCTCAAGCCATTTTACGGAATCTGGGCTCATCATTGCTTCCTCATAGTTCGTAGGTTTGTCATGGTCAAGTAACATGACCTCCAGAATATGATTACCGTACCACTTTGGTGCAGATCTTACTCTGGTTGACCTACGAGGTTATGTAATAACTTGATCTGAAGGTTCATGAGCATCATCATTAGCTTCCTCACTAATTGGTGTAGGAATCACTGGAACTGATTTCTGTGATGAACTACTTTCCAATAAGGGAGCAGGTACAGTTACCTCATCAAGTTCTACTTTCCTCCCACTCACTTCTTTCGAGAGAAACTCCTTCTCTAGAAAGGATCCACTTTTAGCAACAAAGATCTTGCCTTCGAATCTATGATAGAAGGTGTACCCAATAGTTTCCTTTTGGGTATCCTATGAAGACGCACTTCTCCGATTTGGGTTTTGAGCTTATCACGTTGAAACTTTTTCACATAAGCATCGCAACCCCAAATTTTAATAAACGATAGCTTAGGTTTCTTGCCAAACCATAGTTCATATGGTGTCGTCTCAACAGATTTAGATGGTGCCCTATTTAACGTGAATGCAGCTGTCTCTAATGCATAACCCCAAAACGATTGTGGTAAATCAGTAGGAGACATCATAGATCGTACCATATCTAATAAAGTACGGTTATGACGTTCGGACACACCATTACGCTGTGGTGTTCCAGGTGGCGTGAGTTGCGAAATTATTTCACATTGTTCCAATTGAAGACCAAACTCGTAACTCAAATATTTGTTTCCGCGATCATATTGTAGAAACTTTATTTTCTTGTTACGATGATTTTCCACTTCACTCTGAAATTCTTTGAACTTTTCAAATGTTTCAGACTTATGTTTCATCAAGTAGATATACCCATATCTACACAAATCATTATGAAGGTCAGAAAATAACGATACCCGTTGTGAGCCTCAACACTCATCAAATCGCATACATCAGTATGTATTATTTCCAATAAGTCAGTTGCTCGCTCCATTGTTCCGGAGAACGGAGTCTTAGTCATCTTGCCCATGAGGCATGGTTCGCAAGCATCAAGTAATTCATAATCAAGTGATTCCAAAAGTCCATCATCATGGAGTTTCTTCATGCGCTTTACACCAATATGACCTAAACGGCAGTGCCACAAAAATGTTGCACTATCATTATAAACTTTGCATCTTTTGGCATCAATATTATGAATATGTGTATCACTACAATCGAGATTCAATAAACCATTCACCTTGGGTGTATGACCTCAGAAGGTTTTATTCATGTAAACAGAATAACAATTATTATTCGACTTAAATGAATAACCGTATTGCACGCAAACACCAAATAACATTTTTTTTAGGTTCAACAGTAATCCCGAAGGTAAAGGGATTGTGCGATGGTGATCTTATCAACCTTGGAATCACTTCCAATTCACATCATCACCTCGCCCTTAACTAGTCTCTGTTTATTTTGTAACTCCCGTTCTGAGTTACTACTCTTAGCAACTAAACCAGTATCAAATACTGAGGGGTTGCTATAAACACTAGTAAAGTACACATCAATAACATGTATATCAAATATACTTTTGTTCACTTTGCCATCCTTCTTATCCGCCAAGTATCTAGGGCAGTTCCACTTCCAGTGACCATTTCCTTTGCAGTAGAAGCACTCAGTTTCAGGCTTGGGTCTAGCTTTGGGCTTCTTCATGGGAGTAGCAACTTGCTTGCTATTCTTGTTTGAAGTTCCTCGTTCTTTCCCTTTTCTTTGAAACTAGTGATCTTGTTAACCATCAACAATTGATGTTATTTCTTGATTTCTACCTTCGCTGATTTTAGCATCGCGACGAGCTTGGGAATTACTTTTGTCATCCCTTCCATATTATAGTTCATTACTAAGTTCTAGTAACTTGGTGACAGTGACTAGAGAACTTTATCAATTACTATCTTATCTGGAAGATTAACTCCCACTTTATTCAAGCAATTGTAGTACTCAGACAATCTGAGCACATGCTCACTGGTTGAGCTATTCTCCTCCATCTTGTAGGCAAAGTACTGTCAAAGGTCTCATACTTCTCGACACGGGCATGAATATGAAATACCAATTTCAACTCTTAGAACATCTTATATTCTCCATGACGTTCAAAACATTTTTGAAGTCCCGGTTCTAAGCCGTAAAGCATGGTGCACTAAACTATTAAGTAGTCATCATACCGAGATTTGTCAAACGTTCATAACGTGTGGATCTGCTCCTGCAATAGGTCCGTCACCTAGCGGTGCATCAAGGACATAATTATTCTGTCCAGCAATGAGGATAATCCTCAGATCACGGACCTAGTCTGCATCATTGCTACTATCATCTTTCAACATAGTTTTTCTCTAGGAACATATCAAAAATAAACGGGGAGCCACATCGCGAGCTATTGATCTACAACATAGTTATGCAAATACTACCAGGACTAAGTTCATGATTAAGTTAAAGTTCAATTAATCATATTACTTAAGAACTCCCACTTAGATAGACATCCCTCTAATCATCTAAGTGATCACGTAATCCATATCAACTAAACCATGTCCAATCATCATGTGAGATGGAGTAGTTTTCAATGGTGAACATCACTATGTTGATCATATCTACTATATGATTCACGCTCGACCTTTCGGTCTTAGTGTTCCGAGGCCATATCTGCATATGCTAGGCTCGTCAAGTTTAACCCGAGTATTCTGCATGTGCAAAACTGGCTTGCACCCGTTGTATGTGAACGTAGAGCTTATCACACCCGATCATCACCTGGTGTCTCGGCACGACGAACTGTCGCAATGGTGCATACTCAGGGAGAACACTTATACCTTTAAATTTAGTGAGAGATCATTGAGGGAGTCCTGGATTAGGGGGTGTCCGGATAGCCGAACTATCACCGTTGGCCGGACTCCTGGACTATGAAGATACAAGATTGAAGACTTCGTCCCGTGTCCGGATGGGACTTTCCTTGGCGTGGAAGGCAAGCTTGGCGATACGGATATGTAGATCTCCTACCATTGTAACCGACTGTGTAACCCTAACCCTATCCAAAGTGTCTATATAAACGAGAGGGTTTTTAGTCCGTAGGGACGAACAACAATCATACCGTAGGCTAGCTTCTAGGGTTTAGCCTCTACGATCTCGTGGTAGATCCACTCTTGTACTACCCATATCATCAATATTAATCAAGAAGGAGTAGGGTTTTACCTCCATCGAGAGGGCCCGAACCTGGGTAAAAACATTGTGTCCCTTGTCTCCTGTTACCATCCGCCTAGACGCACAGTTCGGGACCCCCTACACAAGATCCGCCGGTTTTGACACCGACATTGGTGCTTTCATTGAGAGTTCCTCTGTGTCGTCATTCTTAGGCCCGATGGCTCCTTCGATCATCAACAACGACGCGGTCCATGGTGAGACTTTTCTCCCCGGACAGATCTTCGTATTCGGCGGCTTTGCCTTGTGGGCCAATTCACTTGGCCATCCGAGCAGATCGAAAGCTACGCCCGGCCATCGTGTCAGATTTGGGAGTTTGAACTACACGGCCGACATCCGCGAAGACTTGATCTTCGACGGATTCGAGCCACGACCAAGCACGCCAGCCTTGTCTCGATGGGCACAATCTAGCTCTGTCGCCGAGCGATTGCCACGGAGGCCGCACAGCGTCTGCTCCGACCCTTAGCTCGGAGCCGACTCCGCCGATCGAGGATGAGTGGCTGGACACCGCCTCGGGGGCTATGATCTCTGCGGCGATTAAGCCGAACTCCATCCCTGTCCTTTGCGAAGACCTTGACTCCAAGGTGCCGGACTCCTCTCCGGACTCCGAACCCTCCGCGCCCCTGCCAATCGAATCCAATTGGGCGTCGGTTATGGAGTTCACATCCGCGGACATCTTTCAGCACTCGCCCTTTGGTGACATCCTAAATTCACTAAAGTCTCTCTCTCTCTTTATCAGGAGAGCCCTGGCCGGACTATGGTCAGGAAGGTTGGATGCGGACGACGAAGAAATTCAACGCCCACCCTCCACCCACTTTGTAGCCACTGTCGATGATTTAACCCACATGCTCGACTTCGACTCCGAAGACATCGACGGTATGGACGATCTTTGGAGCGACCAAGAACCAGCGCCACACGAGCCTTTGGAAGGCCACCTCATCATCGACATATACATGGTGGACATCCCGAGAAGATGGGAACGGCGATGGAGCAGAGGAGGATGACCCTCCAAGAAACAGCCCAAGCGCCCGGCGTCGTGGCGCCGCCTAAATCCCGCCACGGCCAAAAGCGGTGATTCCGGCACGGAGATAATAACACCGGACAAGCCGAAGGCAACCTCCTCCAAGAGGATTCAGCACGGAGGAGGGAGAAGCCAGCCCTCATGATAGAGCGGCAGACGGGGAGGTGGAGGGCGATAATTATATGCCTCCCTCGAAGACGAGGCAAGCCTCGATGGCGGCAATTTGTCGTGCACGAGGATCCCTTGAGCAGAGGCGTTTCAAACACAGGCTTATGGCCATGGCAAGCAGCCTCAAGAAAAGGCAGCAGCAGCTTAGAGCTGACCAAGACTTGCTAGGTGACGGATGATGAAGTCCTTGCGGCGAAGAGTACGAACTCGAACGCCCCTCCAAGAGATATCCAAAACGCAGGCTGCTACCCCAATTAGAGGAAGTAGCACCCAAAACTACATCACCAGCACATGATGCGGTCGACCGGCCACCACGTGGCCGCGACAGAGAGGCCTCTAGACCCTCCATTCAAGCCGCACCTGGCGCCGCTCAAAAAGTACCAAGGCACGGGGAAACGCGCCAGACCTGCGAGACATATTGGAGGACAAGGCAAGGCAAACAAGATCGATCTACGGATCGCGTGGGCGCCCCACAACACGTGATGATAATCGTCACGCCGGATACAGCAATTCAGGCGGGCCGAACACGATGAGACAAAGCTCATTTGAGTTGCGTCGTGATATAGCTCAATACAGGCGCAGCACACCCACTATGCTTCATGCAGAAGTGATGAATCATCAAATCCCGAGGGTTTCAAACCCGTAAACATCGAATCATACGATGGCACAACAGATCCTGCGGTTTGGATCGAGGACTACCTCCTCCATATCCACATGGCCCGCGGTGATGATCTACATGCCATCAAATACCTCCCACTCAAGCTTAAAGGACCAGCTCGGCATTGGCTTAACAGCTTGCCGCCAGAATCAATTGGTTGTTGGGAGGACACGGAAGCCGCATTCCTTGATAACTTCCGGGGCACATATGTGCGACCACCGAGACGCCGATGACCTCAGCCACATAATTCAGCAGCCGGAAGAATCGGCGGACAATTCAGGACACGGTTCTTAACCAAGAAAAATCAAATCGTTGACTGTCCGGATGCAGAGGCCCTTGCAGCCTTCAAACATAACAACCGCGACGAGTGGCTTGCCCGGCACCTAGGACAGGAAAAGCCAAAATCCATGGCAGCCCTCACAACATTCATGACCCGCTTTTGCGCGAGAGAGGACAGCTGGCTAGCTCGTAGTAACAACTTGACCAAAAATCCTGGTAGTTTGGATACCAAGGACAACAATGGCAGGTCGTGTCGCAACAAGCACAAGCGCCGCATTAACGGCGATAATGCTGAAGATATGGCAGTCAATGCCGGATTCAGAGGCTCTAAACCCGGTCAGAGGAAAAATCCGTTCAAAATAAATACTCAGGGCCCGTCCAATCTGGACCGAATACTCGATCGCTCGTGCCAAATACATGGCACCCCCGAAAAACTAGCCAACCACACCAACAGGGATTGTCGGGTCTTCAAACAAGCAGGCAAGTTAAATGCCGAACTCAATGACAAGGGGCTGCATAGCGATGACGAGGTGGAGCCCCGGCCGCCGAACAATAGAGGACAGAAGGGCTTCCCCCCACAAGTGCGGACGGTGAACATGATATATGCAACCCACATACCCAAAAGGGAGCGGAAGCATGCACTAAGGGACGTATATGCGATGGAGCCAGTCGCCCCAAAGTTCAAACCATGGTCCTCCTGCCCGGTCACCTTTGATCGAAGGGACCACCCCACTAGCATCCGCCACGGCGGATTCGCCGCATTGGTTCTTGACCCAATCATCGACGGATTTCACCTCACTAGAGTCCTGATGGGCGGCGGTAGCAGCTGAACCTGCTCTATCGAGATACGGTGTGCAAAATGGGCATAGACCCTCAAGGATTAAACCCACAAAGGCGACCTTTAAAGGCGTCATACCGGGTGTAGAGGCCAATTGTACAGGCTCGATTACACTCGAAGTGGTCTTCGGATCCCGGATAACTTCCGGCGAAGAGTTAATCTTCGACATAGTCCCGTTCATGGCGGCTATCACGCCTTTGCTTGGATGAACCGCATTTGCAAAGTTCAATGCGGTGCCGCACTACGATACCTCAAGCTCAAGATGCCAGGCCCTTGAGGAGTAATCACGGTCGGTGGAAACACCGAACGCTCTCTACGAGCGGAGGAGCATACGGCGGCCCTCGCGGCGGAGGTGCAAAGCGACCTCTCACAGCAATTCTCGAGTCCGGCTACTAAGCGTCCGGACACCGTCAAGCGCCGGAGTAACCTACAACAAAACCGCTGGCACGATCCAAGCATCGCGAGCAATCCGCCCCAACCCCAGCCCTCGCGAAATTACGAAGCCCGATTACTACGTGTACATAACTACGCTCTGGAGATACCATGGGCATAAGGGAGGCACGCCCGAATGCGGCTCAACCGCACTGTGGGCTCGATTGTGTCATTCTTTTCTTTCTTCTTTTCTCTTACTTTCGGGACTCTGTTTTCCGAAGCCTGTCCGGCACTAGAATTGCCGAACTCACGATGCAACAGCGAGGAAGCGTAAAGCTACGCCGAGTGTCGGTGGTCTCTATTACGAGCATTATACCTGTTTTACATACCATCCCGCAGCTTACCCTGGAGGGGACATGTTAAATAGTCCCATCCCTTGCTTATCGCACTATTTGTATCGTTACGCTTTCATTGCAGTACCTTTTGAATAAACAATACATAGCTTTTGCCTATTATTGTACTCCTTTCTTTATCTATATATATGTTCATTCATGACACGTTGCACCCGTACACTTTGGTACGGCCAATACACCAAGGGCTTAAGTACCCCAAAAATATGGTGTGATAAGTCCGAACACTTTCACAAGTGCGGCACCCGAACTTATAGCATTATATGCATCGGCTTCGATTGATGTCTTGGGTCTATAGTTGGGTTGACGCGGCTCCCATGTTTTGGTACCTTACGTTCCGTTATATCGGCTAAGGTAGCGTTGGGAGAACCACTGCGATTGTGCCCCGGTTGAGCTGGGTTGAGCACCTCAGTGGAGAAAGCTAAAACTGACCGTCATGATAGGGCGAGAGTCGGTCGCTATTCGAGAGGTTTTTTCGGGTCCCTAAAGACTTATGCCGCTTAGAGAGAGGAGTCGGCATTGTCCGGCCAAGGCGTGGATAGCGCCCCAAACTCGGTCTTCCGAATACTAGGGGCTTCGCCGAAATTTAAAATTATATAATTCTATGGCTAAGTGAGAGTGTTCAAGCACTATAGTCCGGTTGCCTTGTTCGTTTCGTTGAGCGCCTCCCTCGAAGGACCCAAGAATGGGAACAAGAGCGCTCAAGTTTATCGAACACCCCAAAGACTCGTGGCATGGGGGCTGAAGCCAACGACTTGCCATCTCTCAAATCTGATAAGCGGCCGCCTGAAGGTAATATTTTAAATTCACAAGCGTTGCTTAGTGCATATGAACAAGTTTTCAGCGTACAGGATAACAAATGCGAGACTATTCAAAAATTACATCTTTGGAGCATTCACCCGCTATAAGGTGGGCACCCTTTAGGACGCCCTCATAGTACATTTCGGGCTTGCGATGCTCCTTGCCCTTCGGTGGCCCGTCCGTCACAAGCTTCTCAGCATCCAACTTGCCCCAGTGCACTTTAGCACGGGCAAGGGCCCGACAGGCACCTTCAATGCAAACGGAGCGCTTGATGACTTCAATCCATGGACAGGCGTCCACCAGCCGCCGCACTAGCCCGAAGTAGCTCCCACGCATGACTTCCAATGGCCACAGCCGAATTATGAGGCCCTTCATGGCCTGTTCGGCGACCTTGTGGAGCTCGACCAACTGCTTCAATTTGGTCGCTCAGGGCACCGGATGTCCGGCCTCGACATCTGAGACGAACACCTTTTCCGTCCGAGCTCCCCTCCTTGGCGCGGTAGAGCAGCGGCAGCATCGGTTACACTACGGGGCAGATCTGCGAATGCTCCTGGAGAGCTCCGGATTCGGGTAAGTAATAAGTAATCCACTTTCACATGCTTGCTTTGCATAAAGAATGCCTTACCCGCCGCTATCTTCTTTAATGATTCAATTTCCTGGAGGGCTTTTTGGGCTTCCGCCTTAGCGCCTTTGGCACTCTCAAGAGCCGAGGCGAGCTCGGACTCTCGAGTCTTCGAGTCACGCTCCAAACTCTCGTGTTTTTCCACGAGAGCCCGGAGCTCTTGCCGCACCTCCGCCACCCGCGCCTCCTGCTTCTCTCGCTCGGTGCGCTCCACGGCCGCTTTGTTTTCGGCCATGGACACCGCTTCCTTTAGGGTTGCCACCTCGTTCGTGGCCCCTACAATACCCACGTTAGTCCTGTCATTTTAGCAACCAAATCCTTTCTATAAGGTATTACTTTAATAAGGTATTACTTACCTTCCTTGTCCTCGAGCTGCTTCTTGGCAAGGCCGAGCTCGTTCTCGGACCGCTCGAGGCTCTGCTTCAATGCATTAACCTCCGCAGTCAGTGCGGCAGAGGTCAGCAGCCTGCATTCCGTATTGACATACTTATGTTAGACTCCTCGTATATCTTTTTAGATCATCGATCCGGCTTTTCTTTCCGAACACCGAACTAAGCATCGGGGCTCTTGTCTGTCATGCGGTAATATTTTTACATATTCTAAACTTACCTCAAAGCCTGTTAGAAGGCTAGTATAGGCTTCAGTCAGCCCGCTCTTGACAGACCGAACTTTCTGGATCACCACACTCATAACAGTGCGGTGCTCCTCGTCAATGGAGGCGCCATTAAGCGCCTCCAGCAAGCTATCCGGTGCCTCCGGATGGACGGAGGTCACCGGTGTTGCAGTCTTGCCCTTCTTACGAAGGGGCCGCTTGTCGGACTTCGGAACCTCTGAAGGTTCGATGCGGAGTCTGCACGAGGCGGACTTAGAGCCCTCCGGGTTTCGCCCCTTTGCGCCCGGAGTCAGGAGGTTGCCGTCTGGCGCCTCGGGACCACCTCCTCTGGTGGGGCCTTTGGGACTCCACCGCGGTGTCGTCTGCGTCACGAGGAGAGGAGGCGGTCGGAAGTGAAGTGCTATTCACATCCGATGAATCGAGGAGCCGCTCGGCCAAGCGGCGAGCTCGTCCTTGGGCGGGCTACATGGTTATATTCGGCGTTAGAACACACTATGCGACAAATAAAAAGTCATGAGCTATTCCGGAGTCTGGATACTTACGATCTCGCCAGGGGCTTGGCCCTTGGTGGTCACTCCTCCTCGTCGTTGTCGGCGTTGGTGGAGAAGTTCGGAGGAAGAGTCCTTCCTTTCTTGGACCCTCTGGCCTCCCCAGTAGGGGCGGCCTTCCTTTTCTTCTCTCCCCCTGCTGGGGGAGAGGCTTCTTTTTCCTCCTCCCCGTCCTCAGGGGAGGATTCCGCCTCAGAGCCGTCGGACGATGAGTCCAACAACACCTGGCGTCGGGCGCTCATTCGAGTCCTCGTGGCCTTCTTCTTGGCCTTCTTCTCCAGCACCACGTGAGGTGCCGGAGCCAGAAGCCCCGTCAAGCGGGCATCCGCTGGGTCTTCTGGCAAGGGAGCCGGACAGTTAATCAGCCCGGACGTGTTACGCCAGTCCTGTCAAAGGTAAGGGAGTTTAGATCCCACATAGAGTCAAACTATGAAAAACAAGAGTCCCGTAAAGGGCAAAATAGCCTACCTCGGTAGCCTGGCACTGCGAGCTGAATCCGCGATCTTCGGTAGCGGATGTAGGAGCCTCGGCGCCCTTGAATAGCACCTTCCAGGCATCTTCGTGTGTAGTGTCGAAGAGCCTTTTCAGAGTTTGGTGTTGTGCCGGATCAAACTCCCACAATTTGAAGGCCCGTTGTCGGCATGGGAGGATCCGGCGGATGAGCATAACCTGGACTACATTGACAAACTGAGATTCTTGTCCACCGTGGTTGGACGCAGGTTTGGAGTCCGGACAGCTCTTCGAATCACCCCATGTCGGGCCCGTCTCTTTCCATGATGTGAGCCGTGTGGGGAAGCCGGATCGAATTGGGGCCGCCGCCCATTGAGAGTCGCGCGGCTCGGTGATGTAGAACCACCCCGATTGCCACCCCTTTATGGTCTCCACAAAGGAGCCCTCGAGCCATAGGACTTTGGCCATCTTGCCAACCATGGCACCTTCGCACTCCGCTTGGCGGCCGCCCACTACCTTCGGCTTGACATTGAAGGTCTTCAGCCATAAGCCGAAGTGGGGCTGGATGCAGAGGAAGGCCTCGCACACGACGATGAACACCGAGATGTTGAGGATAAAATTGGGGCGGATCATGGAAGTCTGAGCCATAGTAGAACATGAGCCCCCGGACAAATGGGTGAAGTGGAAAACCTAGTTCGCGGAGGAAGTGGGTGAGGAACACCACCCTCTCATGGGGCCTGGGGTGGGAACGAGCTGCCCCTCATCGGGGAGCCGATGCGCGATGTCGCTGGACAAGTATCCGGCCTTCCACAGCTTTTGACTTGTCCCTCCGTGTGGAGGAGACCATCCACTTGCCTCCCGCTCCGGACATGGCTGGAGAAGGTTGAGGAGGGATGTGCGGACTTGGTATTTGGAGCTCGAGTCTTGGAAATGTATGAGTAAAGGAGGAAGAAGGCGTGGGTGAAAAGGTGGATCCTTATCCCTTATATGGACTGACGGCTATGCGTCCCCGCCAGCCTGGTAAAACTTCGCTTATCTCCCAAGCGCCGTAATCAATGGCGCGGTTGGGTTACCCACGTCCGTATTGATGGGAATCCCGGAATAAGGGGGCACGATCTCCGCTCTGATAAGATGTGCCAAGGAAACCGCCTGCTAAACGCGCTGAGGTAGAACAGTAAGACGATTCGTATAAAGGCCTGGTCATGGTGTGATGTCACGTCGCGGAATACGTCAGCAGATCTTTGCAAAGGTTATTCTCTCTACGGTGGTATGTGGAACTTGTTTTGCAGAGCCGGACACTATCCTTGTGTTCAAAATCTTCTATGAAGTATTCGGAGGAGGAACCCGCCTTGCAATGCCGAAGACAATATGCGCCGGACTCGTCGTCATTGAAGCCTGGTTCAGGGGGCTCTTGAGGAGTCTGGATTAGGGGTGTCCGGATAGCGAACTATCACCGTTGGCGGACTCTGGACTATGAAGATACAAGATTGAAGACTTCGTCCCATGTCCGGATGGGACTTTCCTTGGCGTGGAAGGCAAGCTTGGCGATCTGGATATGTAGATCTCCTACCATTGTAACCGACTACTGTGTAACCCTAACCCTATCTGGTGTCTATATAAACCGGAGGGTTTTTAGTCCGTGGGGACGAACAACAATCATACCATAGGCTAGCTTCTAGGGTTTAGCCTCTACGATCTCGTGGTAGATCCACTCTTGTACTACGCATATCATCAATATTAATCAAGCGGGAGTAGGGTTTTACCTCCATCGAGAGGGCCCGAACCTGGGTAAAAACATCTTGTCCCTTGTCTCCTGTTACCATCCGCCTAGACGCACAGTTCGGGACCCCCTACCCGAGATCCGCCGGTTTTGACACCGACAATCATCTTATAATGCTACCGTCGAACTAAGCAAAATAAGATGCATAAAGGATAAACATCACATGCAATCAATATAAGTGATATGATATGGCCATCATCATCTTGTGCCTTTGATCTCCATCTCCAAAGCACCGTCATGATCACCATCATCACCGGCTTGATGATACGTCTCCAACGTATCTATAATTTATAAAGTATTCATGCTATTATATTACCCTTCTAGGATGTTTTATATGCATTTATATGCTATTTTATATGATTTTCGGGACTAACCTATTAACCTAGAGCCCAGTGCGATTTACATTTTTCCTTGTTTTTGAGTATCGCGAGAAAAGGAAATCCAAGCGAGTCAATTGACCTGAAACTTGACGGAGCTTATTTTTGGACGAGAAGAAGGCCATGGAGTAAAAGTGTTGGGCCAGAAGAGTCCTGAACTGCCCACGAGGGTGGGAGGCGCGCCCACCCCCCCCCCCCCCGGGCGCGCCCCCTACCTCGTGGACAGCCCGGAGACCCCCCCTGACTTGTTCTCGACACCAAAACCTCTTATATATACAGAAACCTCCAGAAAATAACCTAGATCGGGAGTTCCACTGCCGCAAGCCTCTGTAGCCACCTAAAACCAATCTAGACCCGTTCATGCACCCTGCCGGAGGGGTGAACCCTCACTGGTGGCCATCTTCATCATCCCGGCGCTCTCCATGACGAGGATGGAGTAGTTCACCCTCGGGGTTGAGGGTATGTACCAGTAGCTATGTGTTTGATCTCTCTCTCTCTCTCTCTCTATCTCTCTCTCTCTCTCGTGTTCTTGAGGTGATACAATCTTGATGTATCGTGAGCTTTGCTATTATAGTTGGATCTTATGATGTTTCTCCCCCTCTACTCTCTTGTAATGGATTGAGTTTTCCCTTTGAAGTTATCTTATTGGATTGAGTCTTTAAGGATTTGAGAACACTTGATGTATGTCTTGCATGTGCTTATCTGTGGTGACAATGGGATATCACGTAATCTAGTTGATATATGTTTTGGTGATCAACTTGCGGGTTCCGTACATTGTGAACTTATGCATAGGGGTTGGCACACTTTTTCGTCTTGACTCTCCGGTAGAAGCTTTGGGGCACTCTTTGAAGTACTCTGTGTTGGTTTGAATAGATGAATCTGAGATTGTGTGATGCATATCGTATAATCATACCCACGGATACTTGAGGTGACATTGGAGTATCTAGGTGACATTAGGGTTTTGGTTGATTTGTGTCTTAAGGTGTTATTCTAGTACGAACTCTAGGATAGATTGAACGGAAAGAATAGCTTCATGTTATTTTACTATGGACTCTTGAATAGATCGATCAGAAAGGATAACTTTGAGGTGGTTTCGTACACTACCATAATCTCTTCGTTTGTTCTCCGCTATTAGTGACTTTGGAGTGACTCTTTATTGCATGTTGAGGGATAGTTATATGATCCAATTATGTTATTATTGTTGAGAGAACTTGCACTAGTGAAAGTATGAACCCTAGGCCTTGTTTCCTAGCATTGCAATAACGTCATGCTCACTTTTATCATTAGTTACCTTCCTGTTTTTATATTTTCAGATTACAAAAACCTATATCTATCATCCATATTGCACTTGTATCACCATCTCTTCGGCGAACTAGTGCACCTATACAATTTACCATTGTATTGGGTGTGTTGGGGACACAAGAGACTCTTTGTTATTTGGTTGCAGGGTTGCTTGAGAGAGACCATGTTCATCCTATGCCTCCCACGGATTGATAAACCTTAGGTCATCCACTTGAGGGAAGTTAGCTACTATTCTACAAACCTCTGCACTTGGAGGCCCAACGACGTCTACAAGAAGAAGGTTGTGCAGTAGACATCACTTGACACCTTGATCTCCATCGAAGCATCGTTGTCTTCTCGCCAACTATTGCTTCCATGACTATCGCTACCGCTTAGTGATAAAGTAAAGCAATTACATTGCAATTGCATTTCATACAATAAAGCGACAACCATATGGCTCCTGCCAGTTGCCGATAACTGTGTTACAAAACATGATCATCTCATACAATAAAATTTAGCATCATGTCTTGACCATATCACATCACAACATGCCCTGCAAAAACAAGTTAGAGATCCTCTACTTTGTTGTTGCAAGTTTTACGTAGCTGTTACGGGCTGAGCAAGAACCGTTCTTACCTACGCATCAAAACCACAATGATTTTTATTCAAGTTTGTTGTTTTAACCTTCAAAAAGGTTCGGGCGTAGTCACACTCGATTCAACTAAAGTTGGAGAAACAGACACCCACTAGCCACCTGTGTGAGAAGCATGTCAGTAGAACCAGTCTCGCGTAAGCGTACGCATAATGTCGGTCTGAGCCGCTTCATCCAACAATACCGCCAGATCAAAGTATGACATGCTAGTAAGCAGTATGACTATTATCGCCCACAACTCTTTGTGTTCTACTCGTGCATATAACATCTACGCATAGACCTGGCTCGAATGCCACTGTTGGGGAACGCAGTAATTTCAAAAAAAATTCTACGCGCATGCAAGATCCATCTAGGTGATGCATAGCAATGAGAGGGGAGAGTGTTGTCCACGTACCCTCGTAGACCGTAAGCGGAAGCGTTATGACAACGCGGTTGATGTAGTCGTACATATTCACGGTCCGACCGATCCTAGCACCGAAGGTACGGCACCTCCGCGATCTGCACACGTTCATCTCGGTGACGTCCCACGAACTCTAGATCCAGCTGAGGTCGAGGGAGAGTTTCGTCGACCTGACGGCGTGGTGGCGGTGATGATGAAGCTACCGGTATGAGCTTCGCCTAAGCACTGCAATGATATGACCGAGGTGGAAATCTGTGGAGGGGGGCACCGCACACGGCTAAGACAACTTTCAACTTGTGTGTCTATGGGGTCCCCCCTCCCCCGTATATAAAGGAGTGGAGGAGGGAGAGGGCCAGGCCTCTCATGGCGCGCTCCGTAGGGTCCCCCCTTTCCCTAGTTGGAGTAGGAGAGGAAGGAAGGAGGAGAGACGGAGAAGGAAAGGGGGCGCCGCCCCCCTTCCCTAGTCCAATTCGGACCCAAGGGGGAGGGGGCACGCGGACTGCCCTGGCTGCCCCTCTCTCTCTGCACTAAGGCCCATATGGCCCATTATACTCCCCGGGGGGTTCCGGTAACACCCCAGTACTCCGGTAATTGCCCGAACTCACCTGGAACCAATCCAAAGTCCAAACATAGTCGTCCAATATATCAATATTTATGTCTCGACCATTTTGAGACTCCTCGTCATGTCCGTGATCATATCCGGGACTCCGAACTACCTTCGGTACATAAAAACACATAAACTCATAATACCGATCATCACCGAACGTTAAGCGTGCGGACCCTACGGGTTCGAGAACTATGTAGACATTACCGATACTCATCTCCGGTCAATAACCAATAGCGGAACCTGGATGCTCATATTGGTTCCGACATATTCTACGAAGATCTTTATCGGTCAAACCGCACAACCACATACGTTGTTCCCTTTGTCATCCGTATGTTACTTGCCCGAGATTCGATCGTCGGTTATCTCAATACCTAGTTCAATCTCGTTACCGGCAAGTATCTTTACTCGTTTTGTAATGTAACATCCCGTAACTAACTCATTAGTCACATTTCTTGCAAGGCTTATAGTGATGTGCATTACTGAGAGGGCCCAGAGATACCTCTCCGACAACCGGAGTGAAAAATCCTAATCTCGATCTATGCCAACTCAACAAACACTATCGGAGACACCTATAGAGCATCTTTATAGTCACCTAGTTACATTGTGATGTTTGATAGCACACTAAGTGTTCCTCCGGTATTCGGGAGTTGCATAATTTCATAGTCATAGGAACATGTATAAGTCATGAAGAAAGCAATAGCAACAAACTAAACAATCATTGTGCTAAGATAACGGATGGATCAAGTCAATCACATCATTCTCTAATGATGTGATCCCGTTCATCAAATGACAACTCTTTGTCCATGGCTAGGAAACTTAACCATCTTTGATTAACGAGCTAGTCAAGTATAGGCATACTAGTGACACTCTATTTGTCTATATATTCACACATGTATTAAGTTTCCGGTTAATACAATTCTAGCATGAATAATAAACATTTATCATGATATAAGGAAATATAAATAACAACTTTATTATTGCCTCTAGGGCATATTTCCTTCAACATGATCTTTGAGAGATTTGCTAAACACAAGGATATCGTCGAAGTAGACCACAACAAACTCACCAATGTAAGGGCGAAACACATAATGCATAACACGCATGAAAGTATCCGGGTGCTTCCGATAAACCCATAGGCATGACTAACCACTCATACAAACCAAACTTAGTTTTGAAAGCGGTTTTCCATTCATCACCCTCTTGTATGCGGATTTGATAGTAACCACTTTTGAGATCGATTTGGAAAAAATAGTGGCTCCGCTAAGCTCATCAAGCATATCATCGAGGCATGGAATGGGGTACCTATAGTGAACGGTGATAGCATTGATGGATCTACAATCGGAACACATGTGAAAGCCATCGTCTCTTTTTGGCACAAGAATGACCGGTACGGCACAAGGACTCAAACTTTCACGCACATGTCCATGGTCTATGAGATGTTTTACTTGCCTTTGTATTTCTTTGGTTTCTTGGGGGTTGACGCGATATGGAGCCTTGTTCGAAAGTGGTGCTCCAGGGATGAGGTCGATGTGGTGCTCGATGCCTCGTAGTGGAGGTAGTCCGAGAGGTAGCTCATCGGGGAAAACATCTTGGAATTCCTGCAATAGAGAAGATAACACTAAAGGTAGATTGAGTTGTTAGTTTTTGGTGCCTCGTCCTTGCACAAAAGGACATAGTGCATGACACATGATGGGTTCTCACACAATTCTCTCATCTCGTGTTTGGTGGCAAATAGGACTAAGTTCTTTTCGTCGCTCATCGTGGAGGCACTCAATTTGGGCTTGTGGCGCTCACTCTCTTTTTGGTGGTTCACTCTCTCACTATTGTCTCCACGATGGGTGGCTTACTTGTCGGAGATCACTTGGCTTGGAGACATAGGTCGTAGCACATACTCCTTTCCTTTCATCTTGAAGCTATAGTGGTTTGTACGCCCGTTGTGGATGACACCTCGGTCAAATTGCCATGGCCGTCCAAGACGAAGGTGGCAAACGATCATCGAAATGACATCACACTCCAGAGTGTCTTCGTAAGCTCCGATCTTGAAAGAAACTTGTACCCTATGCTCGATTTGGATATTGCCGGAGTCGCTTAGCCATTGAACTTTGTATGGGTGCGGGTGCTTCATCTTGACCAATTGGAGCTTGGAGCATAGTTCTTCACTTGCTAAGTTATGGCAACTCCCTCCATCGATGATGACCTTGATGGACCTTCCATTGATGCCAGCCTTGGTGTGGAAGATATGGCATCTTTGGTCTTCGTCTTGTTGATGTTGAAGAGTAAAGACCTTAGAGACAACGAGAGCGGGGCTCAAATCTTCGTCACAAAAGACTTGATCATCTTCATCATTGTTCACTTGCCGGAGCATGGCCACTTGGTCAAGGGCTTCCATTTCACCTTCACTCATGGAGTCATAGGTTCCGTCGTCGTTGAGGGTCATGGTGCGCTTGTTTGTACACTTAAAGGACTTGTGGCCACGGCCGCCGCATGTGAAGCATTTGAAGGAACTTGTCTTGATGGTCTCATCGGTTGGGGTAGATGATGATGAAGCTATCGGCTTGACGTTGCTTGTAGTAGGAGGATGACTTGAGGTTGTCGAAGTTTTCTTGTAACTTGACTTGTCGTCGTTGCTTGTAGATGGCTTGGTTGAGGTAGAAGGTGTTGGAATCGTTGAAGCTTGATTGTTGGAGAAGCCATAGGACTTGGATGAGAACTTGGCATACTTGAAGTCATCTTGCACTTGACGTTCCGCTTTGGTAGCTTGATGCACTAGCTCGATGAGGTTCGAGTATGGTTGGAAGTCGGTGATCTTCTTGATGGGATGATTGAGTGCATTCAAGAAATGTGCCATAGTTCGCTCATCATCTTCCGTGACATTGGCTCGTATCATTGCAGTCTCCATTTCCTTGTAGTACTCTTCAACGCACTTGGTTCCTTGCTTGAGGAGTTGGAGTTTCTTGAAGAGGTCGCGGTTGTAGTAGGTAGGCACAAAATGTTCTCTCACGACATCCTTCATTTGCGCCCAAGTTGTGATGGGTGGTTCACCTTTTGCTTCTCGTCTCTCAATGACTTTTTCCCACCAAATGAGGACGTAATCTTGGAACTCAAGGGATGTCATCGCGATCTTCTTCTCTTCTTCATACTTGTGCAAGCAGAAGATTTTGTCAACCTTCAATGCCCATGATAGGTACTCTTCGGGATCATTGCTTCCGGAAAACTTGGGCATGGTGAACTTTAGCTTGTCGTATCGTTGCTCTTCATTGTGTTGGGGTCAGGGATGATGACGCCCATGTCGTTGAGGATTTACAAACTCATGTTGCTCTTGGCGAGGAGGGTTGTTGACCTCATGTTGCTCTTGTCTTGGAGGATTTCCATTGTTTTCTTGTTCTTGGCGAACTTGATGTTCTTGTCGATCTTGAGGAGGAGCTTGTCGAGCTTGTGGAGGAGCTTGTCGATGCACACGTGCTTGAAAAATCTTGTCTTGAACTTCATCGCAAAGTGCTTCTTGTTGCTCACGAGCTTCTCGGTTGCGCATGGCTACGGCTCGACTTGAATCTCGGAGGGCACGTTGCGCTTCAAGTGCTTGAGCTTCTCGTAGTTGTTGTTCTTGACGTTGTGCCTCGGCATCTTGTGCATCTTGATGTTGACGCGCTCGCTCTTCCTCTTGTTGTTGGTGTAGACGTTGCCATTCTTGTGCTTGCGCGAAAGTAGCTTGGTTTTGATGGTGTCGATGTTCTTGTGCGCGAGCTTGCTCTTGAGACTCGTTGTCGTGTAGAGGATTGCGGTTTGCTTGACGATCTTTGCGTGCGGCACGACGAAGAGTGTTCGATGTCGGGGTACTTGAGCCAGAGATAGTGTCGTCAAAGTGTCGGCTCAAGCGGCTCCGTCTTGAGTAGGACGAAGTGGTAGAAGAGCGGTTGACCAACAAGGCACGAATCTCGTCCATTCTTGCGTCATTCGCTTGTTTGTGTTCGTCGAGCTTGTTGTCGAAGTAGTCTCTTGTGCGTTGCTTGGAGAGTCGCAAGTCGGCGGCGAGGTTGTCGATGCGGTCGCTCATTGCTAGTTGCTCTTCATGCAAAGCTCGTTGTGTACCAAAGAGGTGTAGTTTGGTGACGTAGTTGTTCGGGTCATCGAGGAAGAGTGGGTTGGTAGAAGTACTTGGCCTATCCATCATTCCAAACAAAATATGTGAGTGGGAGAAAGAGAAGAACTTATACCAAATGTACCTTGACCGATGTTGAAGATGGATCAATGATCACTCCAATGTGTAACAAGGAAATAGCACAATTGGTACCAATTCTTGTCGGTTTCTCACACCTACACAAGTAAAAGCTTATGGTGGAGCTCGGTCAGGATGGTGGCACAAAATTTGATGCAATTGTTAGTGAGACTCAATAATGTTGGAAAAGATTCACAAATTTGCAAATGCAACAAGTAGACCAATAGCAAGATATGGTACACGAAAACACACACATAAATAGATAAGTGGGGTCATGCAACCAAGGAATGAGCCAAAATGTGCAGTCCACGAAAATGCTCTTGTTGCACAACACTAGAGAGACGCTAGCACGATTGCACAATAGGCGGATACGAAACTTGTGCACAACCTACTAAGCAAAAATGCAGCAACTTCTATCCCAAGTATGCTATATGTATGGTATTCCGGTGATATGATACAAGATGATCGAGTATGACAATCTTAATGTGGTATGATGCTATGGTTCTTGCTTATAAGCTCTTTGCTTATCTTTCTGTTTTGCTTAAAAGCTTGTTTGGCTCTTTCTCTTTTGAGCTCTTTCTCATGCAATGTTTCACGAACCAAGATAGCAATTGTCTATGCGATGACAACCTTGTGACACAAGAGATGATACCAAGATATGCAACACGATGATATGGTATGAATGCTATGGGAAGTATGACCACTAATGTGCACAAGTGACGTTGCCGGCAATACTCGGCTAGTCTCGATGGGTAAGCTACGAAAAATGGTCTATGGTGGTTAAAAATGCAATGGCAAGAAAGTATGATGATATGACGATACCAAGATGAGGTTACCGTTGATGATGAGTCCTGGGCGAAGATGAGTGCCGATGATGTTGATGTCGAACCGTACCTAAATAGCTAAAACACAAAAGGACACGGTTAACCGCAACTCAAATTCTCAAAGCAAAGCGGGTCAAAATTGCCGGAGGTGGTAGCGGAAAGGCTATGGTGGTGCTATGCGGAAGTGGTGGTGGTATGCAGAAGTAGAAGTGGGCACCGGATCGAATGGGCGAAAGTTAGGCGGAAATCAAACGGTGGAAGGAAGTGATGCTGTCAGGGGGTGGATGTCCGGGCTGGATGGCCGGATGTCCGGGGTGGATCCATGGACGAACTCGAAGAACTCCGCGTGGAGAGGTGATACGTCTCCGTCGTATCTATAATTTTTTAATGTTCCATGCCAATATTATTCAACTTTCATATACTTTTTGGCAACTTTTTATATTATTTTTGGGACTAACATATTGATCGATTGCAGTGCAGGTCCTATGCATTGCATGTTTTTGGTTTCGCAGAATATCCATATCAAACGGAGTCCAAACGGGATAAAAACGGACGGAGAATTATTTTGGAATATATATGATTTTTGGGAAGTAAAATCAACGCGAGACGGTGCCCGAGGGGGCCACGAGGCAGGGGGCGCGCCCCTGACCCTCGTGGGCACCCCGTATGGCGGTTGACGCTCTTCTTTTGCCGCGAGAAAGCTAATTTTATGAGAAAGATCTGGGCGAAAGATTCACCCCAATCTGAGTTACGGATCTCCGGATATTTAAGAAACGGTGAAGGGCCGAAAAGCGAGCGAAGCAGAGAGAGGCGGAGAGACAGATCCAATCTCGGAGGGGCTCTCGCCCCTCCCACGCCATGGAGACCATGGACCAGAGGGGAAATCCTTCTCCCGTCTAGGGAGAAGGTCAAGGAAGAAGAAGAAGGAGGGGGGCTCTCTCCCCCTCGCTTCCGGTGGCGCTAGAACGCCGCCGGGGGCCATCATCATCACCGCGATCTTCACCAACACCTCCGCCATCTTCACCAACATCTCCATCACCTTCCCCCCTCTATCTACAGCGGTCCACTCTCCCACAACCCGCTGTACCCTCTACTTGAACATGGTGCTTTATGCTTCATATTATTATCCAATGATGTGTTGCCATCCTGTGATGTCTGAGTAGATTTTCATTGTCCTATCGGTGGTTGATGAATTGCTATGATTGATTTAATTTGCTTGTGGTTATGTTGCTGTCCTTTGGTGCCCATCATATGAGCGTCTTGGCGTGGATCACAACATAGGGTTAGTTGTATGTTGATAGGACTATGTATTGGAGGGCAAGAGTGACAGAAGCTTCAACCTAGCATAGAAATTGATGCATACGGGATTGAAGGGGACCAATATATCTTAATGCTATGGTTGGGTTTTACCTTAATGAACGTTAGTAGTTGCGGATGCTTGCTAATAGTTCCAATCATAAGTGCATAGAATTCCAAGTAAGGGATGACATGCTAGCAGTGGCCTCTCCCACATAATACCAACTATCGGTCTAGTAAAGTAGTCAATTGCTTAAGGGACAATTTCGCAACTCCTACCACCACTTTTACACACTCGCTATATTTACTTTATTGCTTCTTTACTTACAACAGCCCCTAGATTTTATGTACGCTCTCTTTATTTTCTTGCAAGCCTATCCAAAAACACCTACAAAGTACTTCTAGTTTCATACTTGTTCTATGTAAAGTAAACGTCAAGCGTGCGTAGAGTTGTATCGGTGGTCGATAGAACTTTAGGGAATATTTGTTCTACCTTTAGCTCCTCGTTGGGTTCGACACTCTTACTTATCGAAAACTGTTGCGATCCCCTATACTTGTGGGTTATCAAGAGGTTAAATCCGGGGCAAAATTCGGAAGATTTTGTGGATGGAAATTGGGGAAAATATGGGGAAAAGCTAGATCTACCTGCAACACACGAAATCCGCGGATCAAATCCAACAAAACTTCATCACACCAACAAATCGCAAAAAAAAAAATTGGGGCTATTTTTGTGGGGAATTTCCGAATTAGGGACAAAATCAACAAAACTAGGCTAGATAACAAAGAGGGGGGCTCCGAAATCATGATCAACGTGGCTCATGATACCAAGATGATGTAGGGTGGAACCCTATACGGCCGATCTTTCAAGAAAGGCGTGGATCCCAACTAAGAACATGAAGAACACGAGGGGAAACACGTGGGGAAACACAAGAGAATCACTCAAGCCAACAAGATTCGGTCACACATATGCTAGATCCTCGAAACACGAGAGGAGATACAAGATCCACGATCAACAAGGGACTATACAAAGGTAACCGGTTCTTCTCCCTGAGGAGGTCTTGATGGGGCCACCCAAGAGGGGGTCTTGAATCCAACGTGGATCTTCTCCGAAGAGGGGCCGCGGTCTCTCTCAAGGAGTAGATCCGTATGGATGAGCGAGGCTCTATCTCACAATGAGCTATCACAATGCTGACCCTAGAAAGAGGGAGGAGGAGGAGTATATATAGTCTAGGTGGGTGCTACCTCTTGAGCTTGCGTTCGATTTCCCCGAAGAGGAGAGGATGATGCAGCAGAGTAGCGTAAGTATTTCCCTCAGTTTTTGAGAACCAAGGTATCAATACAGTAGGAGGCCACGCTCAAGTCCCTCGTACCTACACAAAAACAATAGCTCAACGCAACCAACGCGATTAGGGGTTGTCAATCCCTTCACGGTCACTTACGAGAGTGAGATCTGATAGAGATGATAGATAGTATTTTTGGTATTTTTTATATAGAGATGCAAAGTGAAAAGTAAAAGGCAAAGTAAAAAAGCAAAGCAAGATTAAAGTGATGGAGATTGATATGATGAGACTAGACCCGGGGGCCATATGGTTCACTAGTGGCTTCTCTCAAGAGCATAAGTATTCTACGGTGGGTGAACAAATTACTTTTGAGCAATTGACAGAATTGAGCATAGTTATGAGAATATCTAGGTATGATCATGTATATAGGCATCACGTCCGTGACAAGTAGACCGACTCCTGCCTGCATCTACTACTATTACTCCACTCATCGACCGCTATCCAGCATGCATCTAGAGTATTAAGTTAAAAACAGAGTAACGCTTTAAGCAAGATGACATGATGTAGAGAGATAAATTCATGCAATATGAAATAAACCCCATCTTGTTATCCTCGATGGCAACGATGCAATACGTGCCTTGCTGCCCCTTCTGTCACTGGGAAAGGACACCGCAAGATCGAACCCAAAGCTTAATTCATGTTCGTCCTTGAGTAGGTAAATGATAAAAAGATAATTTTTGATGCGGAGTGCTACTTGGCATAATTTCAATGCAAATCTTCTTAATTGAGGTATGAATATTCAGATTCGAAAGATTCAAGGCAAAAGTTTATATTGACATAAAAATAATAATACTTCAAGCATACTAACAAAGCAATTATGTCTTCTCAAAATAACATGGCCAAAGAAAGTTATCCCTACAAAATCATATAGTGCGGCTATGCTCTATCTTCACCACACAAAGTATTTAAATCATGCACAACCCGATGACAAGTCAAGCAATTGTTTCATACTTTAACATTTTCAAAACTTTTTCGATCTTCACGCAATACATGAGTGTGAGCCATGGATATAGCACTATATGTGGAATAGAATGGTGGTTGTGGAGAAGACAAAAAGAGGGAAGATAGTCTCACATCAACTAGGCGTATCAACGGGCTATGGAGGTGCCCATCAATAGATATCAATGTGAGTGAGTAGGGATTGCCATGCAACGGATGCACTAGAGCTATAAGTATATGAAAGCTCAACAAAAGAAACTAAGTGGGTGTGCATCCAACTCGCTTGCTCATGAAGACCTAGGGCAATTTTGAGGAAGCCCATCATTGGAATATACAAGCCAAGTTCTATAATGAAAAATTCCCACTAGTATATGAAAGTGACAAAATGAGAGACTCTCTATCATGAAGATCATGGTGCTACTTTGAAGCACAAGTGTGGTAAAGGGATAGTAACATTGTCCCTTCTCTCTTTTTCTCTCATTTTTTTATTTGGGCCTTTTCTCTTTTTTTATGGCCTCTTTTTTTACTTTTTTTTATTTTTCGTCTGGAGTCTCATCCCGACTTGTGGGGGAATCATAGTGTCCATCATTCTTTCCTCACTTGGGACAATGCTCTAAAAATGATGATCATCACACTTTTTATTTTTCTTAAAACTCAACAATTACAACTCGATACTTAGAACAAAATATGACTCTATATGAATGCCTCCGATGGTGTACCGGGATATGCAATGAATCAAGAGTGACATGTATGAAAGAATTATGAACGGTGGCTTTGCCACAAATACGATGTCAACTACATAATCATGCTTGCAATATGACAATGATGGAGCGTGTCATAATAAACGGAACGGTGGAAAGTTGCATGGCAATATATCTCGGAATGGCTATGGAAATGCCATGATAGGTAGGTATGGTGGCTGTTTTGAGGAAGGTATATGGTGGGTGTATGATACCGGCGAAAAGTGCGCGGTATTAGAGATGCTAGCAATGGTGGAAGGATGGGAAAAAGTGTGTATAATCCATGGACTCAACATTAGTCATAAAGAACTCATATACTTATTGCAAAAATCTAGAAGTTATCAAAGCAAAGTATTACGCACATGCTCCTAGGGGATAGATTGGTAGGAAAAGACCATCGCTCGTCCCCGACCGCCACTCATAAGGAAGACAATCAATAAATAAATCATGCTCTGACTTCATCACATAACGGTTCACCATATGTGCATGCTACGGGAATCACAAACTTTAACACAAGTATTCTTCAAATTCACAACTACTCAACTAGCATGACTCTAATATCACCATCCTCATATCTCAAAACAATTGTCAAGCATCAATCTTTTCTTAGTATTCAATGCACTCAAAAGAAAGTTTCACAAATCTTGAATACCAAGCATATTATTATTAA
Source organism: Aegilops bicornis (assembly GCA_021605145.1). Taxonomy (NCBI): domain Eukaryota; kingdom Viridiplantae; phylum Streptophyta; class Magnoliopsida; order Poales; family Poaceae; genus Aegilops; species Aegilops bicornis. The sequence continues at coordinate 394,040,951 of CM038673.1, read as the reverse complement.
GCAAATTACCATGCTATTAAGACTCTCAAAATAATCTAAGTGAAGCATGAGAGATCAATAGTTTCTTTAAAACAAATCCACCACCGTGCTCTAAAAGATACAAGTGAAGCACATAGAGCAAAATTATAACGCTCAAAAGATATAAGTGAAGCACATAGAGCTGAACTACATAGCTCAAAATATATAAGTGAAGCACATGGAGTATTCTATCAAATTCCAATTCATGTATGGATCTATCAAAAAGGTGTGTACAGCAAGGATGATTGTGGCACACTAACAAAAAAAGACACAAATAATACAAGACGCTCCAAGCAAAACACATATCATGTGGTGAATAAAAATATAGCTCCAAGTAAAATTACCGATGGAAGTCGACGAAAGAGGGGATGCCTTCCGGGGCATCCCCAAGCTTTAATTTTTGGTGTGCTTGGATTATCTTGGGGTGCCATGGGCATCCCCAAGCTTAGGCTCTTTCCACTCCTTGTTCCATAATCCATCAAAAGATTTCACCCAAAACTTGAAAACTTCACAACACAAAACTCAATAGAAATCTCGTGAGCTTCGTCAGAGAAAGAAAACAAAAGACCACTTCAAGGTACTGTAATGAACTCATTCTTTATTTATATTGATGTTAAACCTACTTTATTCCAACTTCTCTATGGATTATAAACTATTTTACTAGCCATAGATTCATCAAAATAAGCAAACAACACACGAAAAACAGAATCTGTCAAAAATAGAACAGTCTGTAGTAATCTGTAACTAACGCAACTTATGGAACTCCAAAAAATCTACCAACAGTGGAAAACCTATAAAATTTGTTTATTGATCAGCAGCAATTGGAATCAGTATTTTATCACGTTCTGGTGATTTTTAATAATTCGGGCACTGAGCGCAAAGTTTCTGGAAATTACAGCAAGATCAAATAACTATCATCCAAGAAGATCCAATAGGTCTAACTTGGCACAAACACTAATTAAAACACAAAACCACATCCAAACAGAAGTTAGATGGGTTATTTATTCCTAAACAGAAGAAAAACACAAAAAACCAAAAATTAAATTGGGTTGCCTCCCAACAAGCGCTATCGTTTAACGCCCCTAGCTAGGCATAAAAGCGAGGATAGATCTAGGTATCGCCATCTTTGGTAGGCAATCCATAAGTGGCTCTCATGATAGTTTCATATGGAAATTTTATTTTCTTTCTAGGAAAGTGTTCCATGCCCTTTTTTAATGGAAATTGGAATCTAATATTCCCTTCCTTCATATCAATAATCGCACCAACCGTTCTAAGGAAAGGTCTACCAAGAATAATAGGGCAAGAAGGATTGCAATCAATATCAAGAACGATAAAATCTACGGGCAAATAATTCCTATTTGCAACAATAAGAACATCATTAATTCTTCCCACAGGTTTTTAATAGTGGAATCCATAAGATGCACGTTTAGAGAGCAATCATCAAAGTCACGGAAATCTAGCAAATCACACAAAGTTTTGGGGATAGTGGAGACACTAGCACCCAAATCACACAAAGCATAAAACTCATGATCTTTAATTTTAATTTTAATAGTTGTATCCCACTCATCATAGAGTTTTCTAGGGACAGAAACTTTCAACTCAAGTTTTTCTTCATAAGATTGCATCAAGGCATCAACAATATGTTCGGTAAAGGCTTTCTTTTGACTATAAGTGTGGGGAGAATTTAGCACGGATTGCAACAAGGAAATACAATCTATTAAAGAGCAACTTTCATAATTAAATTCCTTGAAATCCAATATAGTGGGTTTAGCAACATCTAGGGTTTTATTTCTTTCAATCCCACTTTCATCAATTTCATCATAGAGATCTAAATACTCCGAATTTTTAGAACGCCTTCTAGGTAAAGGAAGATCATATTCACTTTCATCAAGATTCATATTGCAAAACAAAGATTTGATAGGGGACACATCAATAACTTTTAGATCTTCATCTTGATTTTCATAAGAATTGGAAGAACACGCTTTAATAAAGGCATCTTTGGAAGCACGCATCCTAGCGGTTCTTTCCTTGCACTCATCAATGGAAATTCTCATGGCTTTGAGAGACTCATTGATATCATGCTTAGGAGGAATAGATCTAAGCTTTAAAGAATCAACCTCAAGAGAAATTCTATCAACGTTCCTAGCCAAATCATCAACTTTAAGCAATTTCTCTTCAAGCAAAGCATTAAAATTCTTTTGTGAATTCATAAACTCTTTTAACACTATTCTCAAATTCAGAGGGCATCTTATTAAAATCTCCATAAGATTTGTTGTAGGAATATCCATAATTATTAGAAGGATTACTAGGATAAGGCCTAGGATTAAAATTCCCTCTATAAGCGTTGTTACCAAAATTATTCCTACCAATAAAATTCACATCCATAGTTCATTGTTATTCTCAATCAAATTATACAAAGGCATATCATTAGGATCAGAAGAAACACTCTTAGTAGCAAATAATTTCATAAGTTCATCCATCTTTCCACTCAAAACATTGATTTCTTCTATCCCATGCACTTTTTTATTAGAAGATCTTTCAGTATGCCATTGAGAATAATTAACCATAATATTATCTAGGAGTTTAGTAGCATCTCCTAAAGTGATTTCCATAAAAGTGCCTCCCGCGGCCGAATCTAAAAGATTTCTAGAAGCAAAATTCAATCCAGCATAAATTTTTGTATAATCATCCACAAATTCAAACCATGAGTAGGGAAATTACGTATCATTAATTTCATTCTCTCCCACGCTTGTGCAACATGTTCATGATCAAGTTGCTTAAAATTCATAATATCGTTTCTAAGAGAGATGATCTTAGCGGAGGAAAATACTTAGAGATAAAAGCATCTTTGCACTTGTTCCAAGAATCAATACTATTTTTAGGCAAAGACGAAAACCAAGCTTTAGCACGATCTCTAAGCGAAAAAGGAAATAGCTTCAATTTAACGACATCATTATCGACATCTTTTTTCTTTTGCATATCACATAAATCAACGAAGCTATTAAGATGAGTAGCGGCATCTTCACTAGGAAGGCCAGCGAATTGATCTTTCATAACAAGACTCAACAAAGCAGTATTGATTTCACAAGATTCAGTATTGGCAAGAGGAGCAATCGGAGTGCTAAGGAAATCATTATTATTGGTATTTGTGAAGTCACACAATTTGGTAGTATCTTGAACCATCGTGACAAACAAGCAATCCAACACACGAGCAAACAAAAGGCAAGCGAGAAAAAGGCAAACAGAAAAAGAGAAGGAGAAGGCAAATTAAACGGCAAGGGTGAAGTGGCGGAGAGGAAAACGAGAGGCAAATGGCAACTAATGTAATGCGAGAGATAGGGATTGTGATGGGTACTTGGTATGTTGACTTTTGCGTAGACTCCCAGGCAACGGCGCCAGAAATTCTTCTTGCTACCTCTTGAGCTTGCCTTGGATTTCCCCGAAGAGGAGAGGATGATGCAGCAGAGTAGCGTAAGTATTTCCCTCAGTTTTTGAGAACCAAGGTATCAATCCAGTAGGAGGCCACGCTCAAGTCCCTCGTACCTACACAAAAACAATAGCTCAATGAAACCAACGCGATTAGGGGTTGTCAATCCCTTCACGGTCACTTACGGGAGTGAGATCCGATAGAGATGATAGATAGTATTTTTGATATAGAGATGCAAAGTGAAAAGTAAAAGGCAAAGTAAAAAAGCAAAGCAAGATTAAAGTGATGGAGATTGATATGATGAGAACAGACCCGGGGGCCATAGGTTTCACTAGTGGCTTCTCTCAAGAGCATAAGTATTCTACGATGGGTGAACAAATTACTGTTGAGCAATTGACAGAATTGAGCATAGTTATGAGAATATCTAGGTATGATCATGTATATAGGCATCACGTCCGTGACAAGTAGACCGACTCCTGCATGCATCTACTACTATTACTCCACTCATCGACCGCTATCCAGCATGCATCTAGAGTATTAAGTTAAAACAGAGTAACGCTTTAAGCAAGATGACATGATGTAGAGAGATAAATTCATGCAATATGAAATAAACCCCATCTTGTTATCCTCGATGGCAGCGATGAAATACGTGCCTTACTGCTTATACATGGGGAAAGGACACCGCAAGATCGAACCCAAAGCTAAGCACTTCCCCCATGGCAAGAAAAACCAATCTAGTAGGCCAAACCAAACTAATAATTCGAAGAAACTTGCAAAGATAACCAATCATACATAAAAGAATTCAGAGAAGATTCAAATATTATTCATAGATAGACTTGATCATAAACCCACAATTCATCGGTCTCAACAAACACACCGCAAAAAGAAGATTACATCGAATAGATCTCCACGAGAGAGGGAGAACTTTGTATTGAGATCCAAAAGAGAGAAGAAGCCATCTAGCTACTAACTATGGACCCGAAGGTCTGAGGTAAACTACTCACACTTCATCGGAGGGGCTATGATGATGTAGAAGCCCTCCGTGATGATGGCCCTCTCCGGCGGAGCTTCGGAACAGGCCCCAAGATGGGATCTCATGGATACAGAAAGTTGCGGCGGTGGAATTAGGTTTTTGGCTCCGTATCTGTTCGTTTGGGGTACCTAGGTATATATAGGAGGAAGAAGTACGTCGGTGGAGCTTCGAGGGGCCCACGAGGCAGGGGGCGCGCCCTAAGGGGGACGCCCTAGGGGGGGCGCCCCCACCCTCGTGACCGCCTCTCTGATGCCTTGGTGTAGGGTCCAAGTCTCCTGGATCACGTTCGGTGAGAAAATCACGTTCCCGAAGGTTTCATTCTGTTTGGACTCCGTTTGATATTCCGTTTCTTCGAAACACTGAAATAGGCAAAAAAGCGACAGTGCAATTTGGGCCTCCTGTTAATAGATTAGTCCCAAAAATAACATAAAAGTGGAAAATAAAGCCCAATATAGTCCAAAACAGTAGATAATATAGCATGGAGCAATCAAAAATTATAGATACGTTGGAGACGTATCAGTGGGCGAAGGGGTACATGGGCCTCGGCCCTTTACTATGCGCACACAGACAGGGCCGGATGTCCGGTCGTTCGGGAGGAGCCGGATTTCCAGGGCTGGGGCCGGATGTCCGGGCTGACGGGAGCTTCGCTTCTATTCTCTGGATGGAGCTTGTCCGGATATCCGGGCGCTGGGGCCGGATTTCCGGGCTGGGCCGGATGTCCGGGCTGGGGCTGGATGTCCGGGGCCTGTAGGTGCTTGGCGGTGGGGAAGATGCTGTAGTGGATGTCTCCAGCGGCTGGATGTCCGGGCCTGTGGCCAGATATCTGGGTCCTGGAGCTGCCTTCTTCTCCTTTCAACGTTCCTCTTCATCTGTGGACTTGGCGGCTTGTCCGTCTTCACGAGCATCTTCGGGAGGGTCCTCTTGGTACCTAATCATGCACAACATCTCGAACTTAGGTAGTGGCCATGTCTCAAGTGGATCGTATGTGATATCACTAAGGAAGGAAGTCACCTCGTTCTCGAGAGCTCTAGCTCGTGCTCGTGTCATGGGTCCTCTTGGCACTTGATGAGACGATGGTAGGTCCATGGGGATGACCGTAGGATGCTCCGCATCAAAGCTCAATTTTTTTTGTTAGTATTTGCTTGTTGTTATTTAGAATAATGTTTTGCTTCTTTTATTTCAATAAAAAATGTCAAGGATAGCCTTTACCATGCTTATTTTGCAAGTATACATGTTGCTGTTTCAAAACAGAAAGTTTATCGATGTTGCAAAAATTCCCTAGAAAAGTCAGAATGTGATAAAATGTTGAAACTTTTGCAAAATAAGCTCTGATAAATTTTCTATAGTGTGGTAGAATTTCATAATATTTGGAGTTGAATAAGTATTGATACTCTTGCATTCTTTACAGACTGTACTGTTTTGGCAGATTGCTGTTATGTTTGCATTGTTTGCTTGTTTAATGATTATATTTGAGAATAGGAGTATTAAATATGCAGAGCCATTTCGTATGCAATGTTGAATAATACTTTTAGTGATTTGCTACAGTAGAGAATGATAAGGGTTTTGCATTGGTTTATACTAACTTATCTCACGAGTTCTTGTTGAGTTTTGTGTGGATGAAGCTTTTGAGATTTAGGAAAGGCGTGATATGAGAAGAATTAAGGAGACATAAAATCTCAAGCTTGGGGATGCCCAAGGCACCCGAAGATAATATTTCAAGAATTCTCAAGCATCTAAGCTGGGGATGCCCCGCTAGGCATCCCACCTTTCTTCTTCAACAATTATCGGTTAGTATCGGTTGAACCTAAGTTTTTGCTTCTTCACATGATGTGTGCTATTCTTAGAATATCATTTTATTTTGTTTTCGCTTGCTGTTTTAATGAAGTACTTAGATCTGAAAGTTTTTAAATAAAATAGAGTCCTCAAATAGTTGCCAGGGATGCGCGGCATTCACATCCCGTCAAGGAAGCTCTTTTCAATGGAATTGATCTAGTGCTTCACTTATATCTTTTTTAGCATGGTGTGCTTTAGTATTTTTGAAGAAATTTTCTCTTGCTTCACTTAAATTAATTTGAGAGAAAGAAATGTTATGCTCATGATCTTCACTTATATTTTTTTGAGCTTATCAAAAGCAACACATGAAAATTAGTCCCAAAGTGATAGATATCCAAGAAGGATATAATAAAAACTTTCATGAAGATCATTGGACAAAATAGACTTGATTCCTCGTAATAGTTTTGAGATATGATGATGTGATATGTGAGTCATGTTGATGAGTAATTATGCTTTAGTAAGAATATTGGTGTTAAGGTTTGTGATTCCCTATGGAAGCACGAAAGTCAATAGTTGTGCAATGAAATTACATCCTACTTGTGGTGCATTATTTGGTGTTAATTATGCTCAATGCTCGCTTATGATATTATTCGTTTCTTGGTTGGTCGCTTCTCAATCTTTTGCTAGCCTTCATTTTGCACTAAGTATGATCACTACTTGTGCATCCAAAATCCTTTAAACCAGTTTTGCCACATGCGTCCACTATACCTACCTATATGCGATATTCTTTTGCCACTCTAAGCAAATTTGTATGTGCCATCTTTAATTTTCAAAATAAATTTCTCCTTTGTGTGCTCGTACCGCTCGCGAGGCGGTGAGGGGTGGCCAATATTTTCTATGCTAGATGTGTTATTCTCACGATGAGTGTTTATTCACTTGTCATTGCACGAGAGTAAGGCAAAGGTATTAGGGATGCCCAGTCCCGAAATGAAAAATGAATTTACTTTATGTTGTCAAATAATAAATTCCTTGGGAAGTGTTGGTATGGAGGGAACCCATGGGTACGGTTAGCCATGGAAAGTGAAAGTTTGGTTGAAAAAGGAATAAACTTTATTTTCTGTTTGGCAACCGCCTATGATATATTTAGCATGGAAAGTGTTGGGAGCTCTAAGTCATTTTCGTTGGTGGCAAAAGTATGCCTTTCAAAATGTTTTTATCTCTCAATTTTCGCTTTGAGCTGTGGCACCTTTACAAATCCCTACTTCCCTCTGCGAAGGGCCTTTCTTTTACTTCATGCAATTTTTATTTTAAATTTGAGTCTCCATCTTCTCTTATAAAGCACCAACTAGGGGGCGCTATGATCGTACTTGAGCATTGGGTGTAGTTAATATGCGAGTGTGTTTCATGAATGGATCAATGATTGAGCATGATGGGCTAGGGATAACTTATTTTAGCGCTGATATTTTGAAGACATGGTTTCTTGGTGATATGCTTGAGTATTGATGTCCTCGTGTCAAATTATAGACTATTACTTTGAATCATTCAAGTCCAAATGTCCATGCTACAAAAGAAAAGAATATGTCATGAATATGATAGGTAGCTTTCCACAACAAATATTCCATTTTCAATTGCTACTTTATCATGATAAGTTTTATGAGAAAGTGTTGTTGTTATGATGCAAGGAAAAGTGATTGAAATTATCATTGATCAAACTTGTGCACTTTGCTAGCATTCACACTTCATAAATTATTTGTTTTATCATTTACCTACTCGAGGACGAGTAGGAATTAAGCTTGGGGATGCTGATACGTCTACAACGTATCTATTATTTATGAAGTATTCATTCCATGTTTACAACAATTTTATATGGTTTTGGTATGATTTGCATGGAACTAACCCGGACTGGCGTTGTTTTCAGCAGAACTACCGTGGTGTTGTTTTTTGTGCAGAAATGAAAGTTCTCCAAATGAGTTGGAACTTTTTGACGATGTTTTTTTGGAACAAAAGAGACCCCCGAAGCTTCGTGGGAGGGCCAAAAGAGCCACGAGGAGGGCACAACCCACCAGGGCGCTTGGTGGGCCTGGCTTGCCCCGGTGGGTTGTGCTCACCTCGAGGCCCATCTTAGCGTGAAACCAACGCCAAAAAATCCTATAAATAGAGAAACCATCAGGGGTTAATCTAGATTAGAAGTTCCGCCGCCGCAAGGCTCTGTAGCCACCGAAACCCAATCTAGACCCTTCCCGGCACCCTGCCGTAGGGGGGAATCATCTCCGGTGGCCATCTTCATCATCCCGGCGGCCACCACGATGAGGAGGGAGTAGTCCACCCTCGGGGCTGAGGGTTTGTACCAGTAGCTATGTGTTTAATCTCTCTCTCTCTCTCTCTCTCTCTCTCTCGTGTTCTTGAGATGTCACGATCTTGATGTATCGCGGGCTTTGTTAATATAGTCGGATCATATGGTGTTTTCTCCTCTCTATCTTGTTGTGATGAATTGAGTTTTTCCCTTTGAGATTTCATTGTTATCGGATTGAATACTTTTATGGATTTGAGAACACTTGATATATGTCTTGCAATTGAATACTCATGGTGACAATGGGGTATCGTATTGTTTCACTTGATATATATTTTGGCACTCAACTCGCGGATTCCCGAGGTGACATTGGGGTTATCTATGCATAGGGGTTGATGCACGTTCTTGTCTTTGTTTCTCCGGTAGAAATCTTGGGGCACTCTTTGAAGTTCTTTGTGTTGGATTGAATATTATGAATCTGAATTTGCTTTGGTATTATTTTAGTACAAACTCTTAGTTAGATCGATCGGAAAGAATAGTTTCGTGTTATTTTAGTACGAAGTCTAGGATAGATTGATCGGAAAGAATAGCTTTGAGGTGGTTTCGTAGCCTACAAACAATTCCGTCTTATGTTCTCCGCTAGATAGGAACTTTGGAGTGATTCTTCATTGCACATTGAGGGACGGTTATATGATCCAATTATATTAGCATCGTTGAGAGATTGCACTAGCGAAAGTACGGACCCTAGGCCTCATTTTCAAGCATTGCAATACCGTTTCTGTGCCCGTTTTCTATTTGCTACCTTTCTGTTTTTATTTATTCGGATTATAAAAATATATTTCTACCATCCATATTACACTTTTATCATCATCTTTTCACCAAACTAGTGCACCTATACAATTTGCCATTGTATTAGATGTGTTGGGGACAAAAGAGATTTCTTGTATCTGGTTGCAGGGTCGTTTGAGAGAGACCATCTTCATCCTACACCTCCCACGGATTGATAAACCTTAGGTCATCCACTTGAGGGAAAATTGCTACTGTCCTACAAAACTCTGCGATTGGAGGCCCAACACGTGTCTACAAGAATGCTCATTTCGTCCGCAAGAAGGTTCAGTTGGGTCAGCTCTGTGTTCTTCATGTACCGACCACCCAACAGTTTGCTGACATTATGACTGAGGGAGTCCTGGACTAGGGGGTGTCCGGATAGCCGAACTATCATCACGGCCGGACTCCAAGACTATGAAGATACAAGATTGAAGACTTCGTCCCGTGTCCGGATGGGACTTTCCTTGGCGTGGAAGGCAAGCTTGGCGATACGGATATGTAGATCTCCTACCATTGTAACCGACTGTGTAACCCTAACCTATCCGGTGTCTATATAAACCGGAGGGTTTTAGTCCGTAGGACGAACAACAATCATACCATAGGCTAGCTTCTAGGGTTTAGCCTCCTTGATCTCGTGGTAGATCTACTCTTGTACTACCCATATCATCAATATTAATCAAGCAGGAGTAGGGTATTACCTCCATCAAGAGGGCCCGAACCTGGGTAAAAACATCGCGTCCCTTGTCTCCTGTTACCATCCGCCTAGACGCTGGATTCGGGACCCCCTACCCGAGATCCGCGGTTTTGACACCGACATTGGTGCTTTCATTGAGAGTTCCTCCGTGTCGTCACCGATAGGCCCAATGGCTCCTTCGATCATCAACAACGGCGTGGTCCAGGTGAGACTTTTCTCCCCGACAGATCTTCGTGATTCGGGCGGCTTTGCTGCGGGCCAATTCACTTGGCCATCTGGAGCAGATCGAAAGCCACACCCTCGCCATCGGTCAGATTTGGAAGCTTGAATTATACGACCGACATCCGCGGAGACTTGATCTTCGACGGATTCGAGCTACAGCCAAGCGCGCTGCACTGTCTCGATGGGCATGATCTAACTCTGCCGCCAAACAAAGGTCCTCGGAGGTCAGATTAAAGTGTCCGCTCGAACATTGATTCGAGCCGATCTCGCCGATTGAGGATGGTTGGATGGGCGCCACCTCGGAGGCTGAAATCTTCTGGCGATTAAGCCGAACATAATCCCTGTCCTTTGCGAAGACCGTGACTCCGGTGCGGACACCTCTCCGGACTCCGAACCCTCCGCGCCGCCAATCGAATCCGATCGGGCGCTGGTCATGGAGTTCATCGTCATGACATCTTTCGCACTCGCCCTTTGGCGACATTCTGTATTCACTAAAGTCTCTCTCTTTATCCGGAGAGCCATGGCAGGACTACGGTCAGGAAGGTTGGGATGCGGACGACGAAGAAATTCAACGCCCACCCACCACCCACTTCGTAGCCACTGTCGAAAGCTTACACGACGTGCTCGATTTCGACTCCGAAGACATCGACGATATGGACGACGATGTAGGAGACAACCATGAACCAGCGCCTATAGGATGCTGGACAGCCACCTCATCTCATGATGTATACATGGTGGATACACCTAAAGGAAATGAAGACGAGGAACAATGGGACGCTATGAAGGATAAATCCCTCGAAAAGCAGTCAAAACGGCAACGTAAATGCCGAACCAAGTCCCGCCTCAACAGAGACCCAGCCATAGAGTAGGGCAAACCGGTGGACGACGAACATGCTATCGAGCAATCGTCCGAACAAGACAACTTGGATAAACAACCCGTCCCCGGCGAAGACAACAGTCCGGACGATCTCACGCCGGACAAATTGTTGGAGCAAAATAACCTCGAAAAAGGCTCGTCGCCCGCTGGCGTAGCCTGAAAAAGCAGAAGCGGAAGCTCAAAACAGTGGAAGATGCACTCAGGATCAGATGGAGCAAAGTATTCAACACCGCAGACAAATACGTTGACAGTCGCCGAACAAAGAGCTACCCAGAAAGAAAGCTACTGCCCGAATTTGACGAGGAGGCCTTAGAGCCCCCACAATCAAAAAGTAAGAAGGCTGCCCGATCGGATGGACGACCCCACGGCAAAAAGAGAGCGGCAAATGGCGCCGCACACAAGCCGATATGCGATCCGCATAAGGATTCACATCAAAAGGATGGCCCAGTTAGGTCCATCTATGGGCCAAGAAAGCAAGCTCTTCAAAGCAATGCAACACGCCAAAAATCCGAACATCATGGCACACCCAAATATAGGGGCGCCGCACACCCCTTGTGTTTCACCGATGAGGTGCTGGATCACGAATTCCCGGCGGGATTCAAACCCGTAAACATAGAGGCATACGACGGAACAACAGACCGTGGAGTCTGGATTGAGGATTATATCCTCCACATACACATGGCTAGAGGAGATGATCTCCACGCCATAAAATACTTACCCCTCAAGCTCAAAGGGCCAGCCCGACATTGGCTCAAAGGCCTCCTGAAAATACCATTGGAAGTTGGGAAGAGCTCGAGGATACTTTTCGCAAACTTTCAAGGGACTTATGTCCGTCCTCCGGATGCAGACGATTTAAGTCATATAACTCAACAACCCGGAGAGTCAGCCCATAAATTCGAACAGGTTCCTCACCAAAAAGAACCAAATAGTCGATTGTCCGGACGCCAAGCCTTAGCAGCTTTCAAACACAACGTCCGAGACGAATGGCTCGCCAGACACCTCGGCCAAGAGAAGCCGAGAACCATGGCCGCATTAACAAGCCTCATGACCCGCTTTTGTGCGGGAGAGGATAGCTGGCTAGCAAGATGCAGCACCAGCGACCCAAGTACATCCGAAGTCAGGGATGGAAATGGGAAACCACGGCGCAACAAGGACCAGCGCCGGATTAAAGGGAACGGTCCAAAGAGCGCAACAGTCAACACCGGATTCAAAAGCTCACGGCAGAACAACAAAAAACTGCCCCTTAAGGACAATAGCGATGAGCTAACAAGATATGTCAAATCCACAGTACTCCTGGGAGGCCTGCAAACCATACCCACAGAGATTGTTGGGTCTTCAAACAGTCCGGCAGACTCAACGCCGAACACAAGGGGCTCGACACACCAAGTGAGGATGATGATGAACCCCACAAGCAGAGCACCGGAAAACAAAAGAATTTCCCGCAAGAGGTTAAAACAGTAAACTCACTTCACGTGATAAAAGGGAAAAATATAGCGGCGCCCATTAAGATGCGCACCGCACATACTACCCTAGCGAAGTACCAACACTGGTTGTCAAAACCAATCACCTTCGACCATCAGGACTACTCCGGATGTATCCGGAACGCAGGATGGACTGCCTTGATATTGGATCCTATAATCGATGGATTCCAATTTACACAAGTCCTCGTGTATGGCGGCAGTGACATAAACCTGATATATTAGGACACAATCCGCAGGATGGGGATAGACTCAACCAAAATTCGCCATAGCAACACCTCCTTTAAAGGGGTAATGCCAGGCCCATATGCCCATTATGCGGGCTCCCTCATCGCTAGAAGTTGTGTTCGGTTCATCCGACAACTTCCGTCGTGAAAAGTTAGTCTTCCACGTCGCCCCATTTAAAAGTAGCCATCAAGCACTATTGGGACGCGAAGCTTTCGCTCGCTTTAATGCAATACCGCATTATGCATCTCTAACACTTAAAATGCCCGGTCCACGCGGCATCATCTCATTAAAAGGAAGTATTAAGTGTTACTCGAGCACGGAAGAACGTGAGACTGCCTTGACAGCCCCACACCTATCCGGCTCCGCTAGTCAAAGAACCTGAATAGGTCATTCAAACCCCGGACACGGCTAGACGAGTCTGGCGCCTACTAGCGGCATACCCCCATACGAGAGGCTGCATGCATGTATCACAAGAGACAATAAAGCTCAGTTTTATTCACTTCTTCGAATCGTACTCTGTTTATTTAATATAAAGTACATCTTTCGCACGATCCTTTTTCTTTTAAACTAAGCTCCTCTCTTTTACAGATGAACAACGTGCTACACCCGTCCAGGATACGGCTGCGGAGACACAGCGCAGACGTGCGATGAGGGACCCGTTGCAAGGATTCTTTCGATTAAGACCTGCGTAAACCTTTTTTATTGTCTCTTGTTGATATACATCCCCCGGTTTCTTACTATAACCGAGGAGGAGGCTGGCTTTTTGGCATTGGCTGCACCAGAAAATTTGCGCGTACCTCGACACCAGGGGCTTAGGGCATTATTCTGCCGTTTTTATAAAGACCGAATACCTCGGGGAGTATTCGGCGTCTCGAGATTAGGCCTTATATGCATCAGCTTCGAATCATGTCTTTGGTCAAATGTTGGGTTTGCCCGGCTCCTGTGTTTTGCTGCCTTACGTTCCGTTCTATCGGCTAACGCGGCACCAGGAGAACTACTGCGATTGTGCCCCGGTTCGGCCGGGCGAGCACCTCAGTAGAGAAAGCCGAAAACTGACTGTCATGGTATAGCGGGAGACTGGTCAACCACTCGATGACTCATCAGAATGTTTAGAATTCCTCCGCATTAATGAAGGACCGGTTTTCGGTCAGGCACATACGCATCCTGAATTCGGGAGAGTGCGGTGCCCCCAGGGGCTATATAGTAGCCCCACCCTCGAACTCCTATGGCTAAGTGAAAGTGATAAAGCACTATAGTCCGGTTGCCTAGTTTGCTACGCTGCCACCTCCTTAACAGGACCAAGACGTTGGATTAAGCGTGAAAAAGTGCGTTCTGTGCAAACACCCCCGCACTATGTGCGTGGGGGCTGAAGCCAAGGACTGCCATCTTTCAGGTTATATATACATATACATAAACGGCCGCACAGAGTAGTTTACTACTTGAACGCACAAGTATAAAAAGCTCTTATATTATATTGAAACATTGTTTTCCCAAATCATACATGTCATTTAAACATAATATCCTTCGAGCACTGCGTCTCTATTAAACGAGCGCCTGCAGACTTCCTCAAAGTAGTGCTCGGCGGTACTCGGCTTCGTTGAATCTTGGGATGCAACGTCGGTGGCCTTCATCTACGCCCGGTATGTCTTGACACGGGCCAGAGCCATCCGCACTCCCTCAATACACGCCGACCGCTTCATTGCGTCGATACGCGGTACCGCACCAAGGAACTGCTGCACTAAACCAAAATAACTCTTCGGCTGGGGTCCGCCCGACCACAAATGAGTCATGACATGCTTCATGGCAAGTCCGGATAATCGATTCAGCTCGGCCCATTCGGCCAACCGATTGGTCAACGGAAGAGGATGCTCCGGACTATGGAATTGCGACCAATATAGCTCTTCCTTACGTGCCCCTTACGGCCCGGAAGTGCTCAATCGCGTCTGTAGCGCTCGCCGCTAAGTCCAGATAAGCATCCTCCGAACTCCACAACTTGTCCAACTAAGCATACTTTGGATCCGTATATTTCCTCCGCGGCAGAAACGGTTTTCCAGCCGTAATAGCCCCGGCCTGACTCAGCTCCTCCTTGGCAGCTCTCAAAGCGGAGCAGGCATCCTTGGATTGGCGGTGGCCTTTTTCAGGCCCTCTTGCTCCGCTTGACGTTCTTTTTCAAGAACCTCGCAGCGGTCGGTAATGTTCTTCAACTTTCTGGCCATATCGGCCATTTCCTCTTTGCTTCGGCAGTGAGCAGCCCGTTCGGCGGCCGCCCTTAAAGCGGCCGCATTACTATTTCTGGCTTGCTCTTTCGCTCGGGCGAGTTCCGCCCAAAGCTCCTCCACAGCAGCGGCACCATCTGCATTAAGCATACAAATAGTAAGACATGGGCGTCAAGCTCCCTTACCAGGTGTCCGTAGAAGTCGCATACCTTGTGACTCGTCAAACCGTTTATTGACCAGCGTGATGTCCGCATCCGCCTCGTCAAGTTGCCGCTTTAGTTCGGCATATTCATCAGTCCGGCTGGCCACCGGACGCCCCGCCACCTGTTTAGGAGCGGCGATATGTTATAACTGAGATTTTGACCCTCGGCACGCTGTCAATTTTGACAACATACCGAGTCTCAGGGGCTACTATCTATACATGGCGCATTCTATATGCATAACTGTCAGAAGGTACATCATTTTTGCGTACCTCGAACCCGTCAGCAAGCTTCTGACGGCTTCATGCAATCCGCTCTCGGCGGATGTAATTCTTTCAATCACCGTACCCATTAGAGCACGATGATCTTACGAGATAGCCGCTTCGCCCGGCAGATCCTTCAGCTCCTCCGACCAAGACGCCCGATTGGCGCGGACCTTCCGGCCCCCGGACTTGGGAAACCCTCCGCGACGACACCTCAGGGTCGTCCACCTCGCACGAGGGTGCGACAGGTGGAGGCGTTTCGCTCTCCATCATCTCCGGAAGAAGATCCCCCGAAGACAAGCTCTGCTGAGACGGGCTGAGATCCGAACTACAAGGTACAATTTCGGTTATCTTTAGAAATAAATACAGGGATGTTCCTTATTTACAAGACCCCTTCTTTTTACTTACGGCTCGCTGGAGGGCTGATCCCCTTGGGGAAATAGTGCGGCTGGGTTACTTCCCGGTAGCGGACTCTCTGACGAAGATTCCTTTCCCTCTTTGAGGCCTTGACCTCCGGATCTTCGGCGGTCCTCTTCTCTCCTCGAAAGATGGGACTTTTAATCCCTCCTTCCTTGATAGCCTCCTTCGTAGAGGCAGTTGCTTCTCCGCTCCCCCCTTCGCCTTCTTCAAAAGGCGCAGCCTTCAACATCTTGGTCAGCATGGGATCCAGCGTGGTCTCTGGGAGGGGAGCCGGACACCTTATTAACTTTGCCTTGGCTATCCACTCCTGTTCAAGAAACGGCTCCTTTAAAGGGCATATATATATGATAAATGAATGAACAGCTTGTCCGATTACAGGACTACTTACCTGAGTATCTGGGCGATTGCAGCTTAGTCCTGCGTCCTCAGTCAAGTCCGGACACTTCTCTTGTGATCCGAAGAACAGTTTATACATCTCCACGGGCGTCGTGCCCATAAAATTTTGGAGAGCTCGTGGTCCCTCCGGATTAAATTCCCACAGGCGGAGGGGGCGACGTTTGCAGGGCAGGAGGCGCTGGATCAACATAACCTGCACCACTGCGACCAGATTGATCTCTCTTTCTTGGAGGTCTCGAATACGGCCCTGCAGCAAAGGAACGTCCTTGGACGGCCCCCAGTCGAGCTCCTTGTTGACCCATGACGCCAGCCGCTGTGGTGGACCTGAGCGGAAGGCAGGGAGCGCCACCCATTTGGTGCCCCTGGGAGCGGTGATATAAAACCACTCCCGTTGCCACACCAAGCTCCTCTTGAAAAGAGCCCTCGGGCCACGGAGCATCAGCACATTTGCTTATGACCGCCCCTCCGCACTCTGCTTGTTGCCCCCCGATCATCTTTGGCTCCACCTTGAAGGTCTTGAGCCACAATCCAAAGTGAGGGGTAATATGGAGGAAGGCCTCACATACGACAATGAATGACGAGATATGGAGGATGGACTCCGGATTTAAGTCATGGAAATCCAGCCCATAATAAAACATGAGCCCCCGCACAAAGGGATCCGTGGAAGCCTAAACCCGAAGGAAGTGAGACACGAACACCACGTTCTCGCCGGGCTCGGGAGTGGGAATGACCTGCCACAGGCGAGGCAGCCTATGCGAGATCTCGCCGGTTAGATACCTGGCGTCTCGCAGCTTTAGCACATCTTCTTCTGTGACGGAGGAAGACATCCATTGGCCATGCTGGTCGGAGCCGGACATCGTCGAAGGTCCGAAGCGCCTAAATCTGAAGCTTTGGGTGTTAGAACTCGAAGCACAAGGCGAACTCGATGGAGAGTGTAAAAAGAAGAGGGCCTTGGTCTCATTATAAAGAGGTTGAATACCAAGAGCCCACCCCGTGGTCGATTAGGACTCGCCTTTGATAGAGGAGGCGTGCCCGGCAGACGCAGTTGGGTTACCCACGTCCGTATTGATGGGAATCCCGGAATAAGGGGGCACGATCTATGCTTTGATAAGACGTGCCAAGGAAACCGCCTCGCTAAACGCGCTGAGGTGGAACAGTAAAAAACGATTCATATAAAGACCTGGCCGTGGTGTGATGTCACGCCGCGGAATACGTCGATAGATCGTGCAAAAGTTATTCTCTACGGTGGTATGTGGAACTTGTTTTGCGAGCGAACACTATCCTTGTGTTCAAAACCTTCTATGAAGTATTCGAGGAGGAACCCGCCTTGCAATGTCGAAGACAATATGCGCGCCCGGACTCGTCGTTATTGAAGCCTGGTTCATGGACTACCGAGGAGTCTGGACTAGGGGTGTCCGGATAGCCGAACTATCATCACGGCGAACTCCAAGACTATGAAGATACAAGATTGAAGACTTCGTCCCGTGTCCGGATGGGACTTTCCTTGGCGTGGAAGGCAAGCTTGGCGATACGGATATGTAGATCTCCTACCATTGTAACCGACTCATGTAACCCTAACCTATCCGGTGTCTATATAAACCGGAGGTTTTTAGTCCGTGGGGACGAACAACAATCATACCATAGGCTAGCTTCTAGGGTTTAGCCTCCTTGATCTCGTGGTAGATCTACTCTTGTACTACCCATATCATCAATATTAATCAAGCAGGAGTAGGGTATTACCTCCATCGAGAGGGCCCGAACCTGGGTAAAAACATCGTTTCCCTTGTCTCCTGTTACCATCCGCCTAGACGCGCAGTTCGGGACCCCCTACCCGAGATCCGCCGGTTTTGACACCGACAATGACCAAGGGGCTTCCAACCGCTGCATTCCAGGAGTTCTGTTCCAATCTTTGCATCGCTGACGCCGACGCTTCGACTGTGAGGGTGTTAAACATGACATATTTGTATTGCTATTCCTATCTTCTCTAGCCTTGTATAGTTGACTCCTAGAGATACGGTAGGATTAGTTTCCTTGTCACGCAAGACATCTTGTGTATATATTGTGACGACTCCATGGAATACAATTGAATGCACCGCATATTTTTCTACAAGGTCGCAAAATATATGTAATATGATGCATTTTGGCCACCGAATATATGCAATATAGTTGTTAACTAATATATAGCATTTCCTCTGTAAACTAATATAAGACGTTTTACATCACTAAAGTAGTGATCTAAAACATCTTATATTAGTTTATAGAGAGAGTAGTTGATAATTATCATGTTGATACATGTTTTTGGTTAGATTAAATTCAGCTTAAATTGCCCCCATAAATTTGAAAGAAATGACAAAAAAATGAAGGCAGCCATTGGCAACACTGTATTTACACACATGCCTAATAAGCTTCACTTCATATGATGGATGGCGATCGACGATTTGGCGACACTACCGGAGTTAGTCTTAGGCAATACTACTTAGAGCATATACAATCACAACTCGCAAATTCCACCCTCCAAACACCTGCGGACATGCCCGGGCGCTTCCCCGGACTTTCACCGGACAACACACTAAAAATACTCTTCACAGTCGTATACCACAATTTCGAATCATTAAATCCATACGATTAGATGCAACGTGAACCTAGTCTAAAATTGAGCAGACGACCGTCCTTGTTGTTCCCCCCTGTCCATGTCTGACGGCCGGCTAAGCCCCTCGAAGTGGAGGTACGGTCACCGGCGAGATAGAGTAGGACATTGGACACTGGCGGTCTCACGGGACTCGAGTCGTTGCCGTCTCCCGTGGCCTGCTCTTCCTCATTGAAGCCCGTGCCTTGCACGTCGTCGGTGGATGTGAGGTCGATGATGGATTTGTCGTGGTCGGAGCCGGGCATGTTAACCACGACGCAGTTGCAGCACCAGGGGTTGCCGGGCACCATACGGAAAAAAGGTGCCGGAGAGTGCGACTCTGCCTCGACAACATCCACTGCAAGGGCTATCGCGGCCTCCCGCACGGGAGGCACGCGGCGGCATATTTGCGTTGAACGAGGCCCAATCATTCACCTCTGCCTCGGTGCACTAACAAAGTGGTTGTCCATCCGCCATGGCATTCAGACGCTAGATAGACCGTACCGCATTCGACGAGTCATCGGCGACACGCCTCACACCGAATCCATGCTCCATATGGGCGGACGCAATGGATTCCCGTCGGATGGAGTCCGACCGCTGCCGTAGGGAAACTCCTCCCGGGAGCAGCGGGGCGCAAAGCAGACGACCATCTCCTCATCGGGGCCGCATAGGACGAGCTCCAGGTCAACGAACTAGGTGGTGTAGGACTTGGATCCCTGCCCGTCATGCTGGAGAAGGCAGATGATTGCCAGCCGGGAGCTTGTGGGCGAAGGGGAATGGACTGGAGGGGTGGAGTGGAATACGGCTAGGGCGGCTGTCCGGAGTGCAGATATTGTCCAATTTATATGGAGTCATGTGGGCCAGAGTGGGCCAGATCTGATGTGTCGGACGTGTCCGGGCGTCTCATATCCGCCCCACATATGAACTCAATATGAAGTTGCCGGTCAGTCCGGACGATTAGACCAGATATGGGGCGTCCGATTGGCTGCTCGGGCGTCCAGGCGGATATGGGGTGGGGTTCGGTTGTAGATGCTCTTGGCAAGTTGGACAGAAAGTCAGACCGAGCAGGAGAGGGATCATGGATGGTGGATAATCAATCTTCTTTTTTTACAAGGTGTACTACGTATATACACGTGGATGTTATTCGAAAGATGTACCCGAATAATTTTCTAAAATATTAACACCACGCCAACCTCCTGCTCCATATATACAGCATCTCTATAAGATCCATCTATTTTTGTACGTAGAGAATCATAAACAATCTTGCAGCAGTTGACCTACCAGGTACCTCAATGTCCATATATTGCCAAATAGATCGACCCCTCTCGTGCCATCACGCACTACCAGCAGCGTGCATTGACCAAGAAGCCACGAACTCAAAGCTTTGCCCGTCAGATATGGCGCATGTTCCATCAAAGAGTAGTGACCCAGGGAGCGCCAGCAAAGAAGATGTCCCGCCCAAAACCCTCGATGATTTCATATCCTCACTCCCCGCGATTCAAGGGTGGTAGCAACCACTAATCCAATACAAGAAGTACTGGTTCATGTTGAAATATGAGATGGGCCTAGAGCCCATATGACAATTTCAGATTTGATCTTCAAGGGCACATGTAGGTGGCATGACAAGGTGGTGGGAAGTTTAGTCCCACCCTGGAAGTGGAAGGAGAGTTGGAGTGGTTTATAAGGGATTCTCTCCCTCATGCTATTGGAGCTTGAGAAGGAAAGAAGCCCTCGCGCACTCCTCCTCCGCTCGCTGCGCCGCGGGGCGGGGCGGGGCGGGGCGGGGCCGGGCCGGGGATCTGAGACGTCGAATCGTGGGCTACCGACTTAGACGTGGGTTCAGCCCACGTCTCTCCACGCGCGGCCGCACATATATATGTGGGGCGCTGCCAACCCTAGCGGCCACGAAACAGAACGCATCTCCGCCTGCGAGAGCAGTTTTTGGGTAGCGACTACGCGACTGCTCGCTTCTGTTCATCTACGTCAGCATCACCATGTCGACCGTGTCGCCGCGTGGCCGATTGGAGGGTATACATCGTTTATCCCTCTCATGTTTCTTTCTGTTGTAGCAGTACTAGCGATATGTGTAGATGTTTCTACTATATGTGTAGTACATGCTCTGTTAGATCGTAATCAGCCTCCGAAACCCCGCCTCTCCGGATCCTGTACGGGAGAGGGGCGATTAAGTTTTTGGGTAGCGACTACGCGACTGCTCGCTTCTGTTCACCTACGTCCGCATCACCATGTCGACCGTGCCGCCGCGTGGCCGATTGGAGGGTATACATTGTTTATCCCTCTCATGTTTCTTTCTATTGTAGCAGTACTAGCGATATGTGTAGATGTTTCTACTATATGTGTAGTACATGCTACATTAGATCGTGTCAGTGTGTTATCAATGCTGTCCATGTCATGCTCATGATTTATTCATGTATTATTTTAATCGGAAAACTGCCTATTTTCTTATCAATCCAAAAACCTAATGTGTGTAGGAGTTTTTCGAATTCTGGTTTTGCTGTTGCACTGAAACCGTCACCATTTACGGGGACGTACTTTAAGCGTTGGCAGACTAAAACCACCTTATGGCTCACGGCCATGAACGTGTTACAGGTCGCCGTGTGACTCCCACAGAACGATCGCTCTGAGCAGGAGAAAGGCGTTCAAGGAGGCCTTGTCGTGTTCCTCGGGGCAGTTCGGCGTGATTGGAGATAAGCTGGTTGACGCATATTTGCATGTGTGGTCTGCCAAGGACTTGTTGGAGGCGCCGAATCTAAGTTCGGGCTGCCGATGCGAGGAGCGAGATGTATATTATAGAGCAGTTCCACGATTACAAGATGGTTGAAAACCGTCCTGTATTGGAGCGGGCTCATGAGATAATATGCATTGTTAAGGAACTTGAGCTTCTCAAGTGCGACTTACCGGGCAAGTTTGTCGCGGGCTGCATAATCGCTAAGCTCCCTAATTCTGGAGAAACTTTGCCACCACTCTGAAACATCGAGCGTGAATTCTCCGTGGAGGATGTCATTGGCCATCCGAGTGTTAAGCAGAATTCAAGGGCAAAGGACTCATACGGAAAAGGGGTCGAAGGAACTTCATGGCCAATATGGTGCACCGAAGAACTCCAATTCCCACAAGCCCAAGGGAAAGAATGGTGTCCAAGCGAGTCTTGACTTTAAGAAGAAGGGTAAGAAGACCTTCAAGAAGAACAAGAAGGATGAGGGCTGCTTTACTTGTGGTTCGCTTGAACATTGGGCCAACAAGTGCCCAAACAAGTATAAGAAGCAAGGGCAGGACTCCAAGTCTGTTAATATGATTGTGAGCAACAATGAGAGTGGTGCATCTGGGTACGGTAATTTATTTGTTGTATTTTCAGTTTGGCTGTCCACCAACTGGTGGGTCGACACAGGTGCAGGTGTTCATGTGTGTGCTGACATTTCATTGTTTTCTTCTTACCAGGTCACAGGTCACGAGTCCGTACTGATGGGGAATGGCGCGAGTGCTTCTGTTCTTGGTGTTGGCACGGTCGATCTGAAGTTTACTTCGGGCAGGATCGTCTGCGGTGAAGAACGTGCAGCATGTCCCCGCCATCAAGAAGAACCTCGTTAGTGGCTCCCTTCTATATAGAGAAGGGTTTAAGTTGGCATTCGAGTCTAATAAATTAGTTGTTACGAAATATGGACTATTTGTTGGAAAGGGTTATGAATGTAGAGGCTATAATGACATCATATCATGTCCTGAATAAAGTTCCGACAAAGGATAACGAGATCACTCCTTACGAGAAGTGGACCAAGAGGAGGACAACACTCTCGTACTTACGTACCTGGGGCTGCTTGGCGAAAGTTAATGTGCCGATCCCCAAAAAGCGTAAGCTTGGACCAAAGATCGTAATTTGTGTTAATTTGGGCTACGCTATGAATAGTGTTGGCTATAGATTTCTAGTAGTGAAATCTGAGGTACCTGACATGAAGGTCGGTACAATTATGGAGTCTAAAGACCCTACATTCTTTGAGGACATTTTCCCCATGAGAGATGTACAAAGCACTTCTAGACAGGAATCGAGGAGACTCTGAACCTGCCATTTTGATGGAATATTATAATCAAACACATGATGAAAATCTGAGGAGGATAATGAGGAATCCCTTGGTAGGGGCAAGAGACAAAGGACTGTAAAGACCTTTGGTGATGATTTCTTCATATACCTCGTGGAGGATAATCCCACTTCTATTTGTAAGCGTATGCATCTCCGTGGCTGACTCTTTGGAAGGATGCGGTCCGTAGCGAGATGGATTCCATCATGGCTAACGGGACTTGGGAGCTTCTTGAACGTCCTTATGGTTGCAAACCATTGGGATGCAAGTGGGTGTTCAAGAAGAAGCTTAGGCTGACGGTACAATAGAAAAGTACAAGGCTAGGCTTGTGGCCAAGGGCTACGCCCAGAAAGAAGAAGAAGATTTCTTCGACACTTATTCACATGTGGCCAGACTGACCACCATTCGAGTATTACTCTCGTTGGCGGCCTCGCATGGTCTTCTCATTCATCAGATGGATGTTAAGACGGCTTTCCTGAACGGAGAGCTAAAGGAGGAAATCTATATGCAACATCCTGATGGCTTTGTGATGGATGGTCAGGAAGGAAAGGTGTGTAAGTTGGTGAAATCTTTGTAACCTGAGACAAGCGCCTAAGCAATGGCATGACAAGTTTAATGAAACATTGACATTTGTTGGCTTTGTTGTTAATGAGGCCGACAAATGTGTATACTATCGCTATGGTGGGGGCGAAGGAGTTATACTATGTTTGTATGTTGATGACATACTGATATTTGGGACTAATCTCAAGTTGATCGAGGAGGTTAAGTCTTTTCTATCTCAGAACTTTGAGATGAAGGACCTTGGAGTGGCTGATGTTAAATTCATCATCAAGCTATTGAGAGAAGATGAGGGTGGGATTACACTTCTCCAATCCCATTATGTTGAGAAGGTGTTGAGTCGTTTTGGATATTCGGACTGCAAACCATCTCAAACACCATATGATTATAGTGTCTTTGATTCGAAAGTCTAAAGGCACAGCTATAGATCAATTGAGATACTCTCAGATTGTTGGTTCACTCCAGTATCTAGCGAGCGCAACGAGGCTTGACATCGCATTTGCTATTAGCAAACTGAGCCAATTTATTTCCAAACCGAGTGATGTACATTGGCGTGCTCTTGAGAGAGTTATGCGCTATCTGAAAGGTACTATGAACTATGGACTTCACTATACTGGATACCCGGCGGTACTTGAAGGGTATAGTGATGTGAATTGGATCTCGATCTTGATGAGATGAAGGCCACAACTGGGTATATGTTTACTCTTGGAGGTGGTGTTGTTTCCTGGAAGTCTTGCAAGCAAACGATCTTAACAAGATCGACAATGGAAGCAGAATTAACAGCATTAGACACATCGGGTGGCGAAGCAGAATGGCTTCGAGATCTGTTGATGGACTTGCCAGTGGTTGAGAAGCCTGTTCCGGCCGTCCTTATGAACTGTGACAATCAAACAATTATTGTCAAGGTGAAGAGTTCAAAGGACAACATGAAGTCCAACAAACACATAAGAATGAGATTGAAAGCTGTCAGAAAATTGAGGAACTCCGGAGTGATAGCGTTGGATTATATTCAAACTGCTAAGAATCTGGCAGATCCCTTTACTAAAGGGCTATCACGTGTTGTGATAGATAGCACATCAAGGGAGATGGGTATGAGACCCACATGAGTTGCCATGGTAGTAACCCAACCTATGTGATCGGAGATCCCGTGAAGTAGGACACAGGAAAACAAGCGGTGGTGAACCGAGGAGAGTAACTTTACTAACCCACTCCGTCGGAGATGCAATACTCTCGGAAGCTATGCGGAAGGATGACTACTTTGTCTTAATGTGTTCCAAGGCTTATATGCATAAGCAAGATGCTATCCTACAGAGCGATCTTTGGAGGAACACACCTATATGAGCCCGATTGCTGGTCACAGTCTATGAGATTGGGGTGATCTCTAGCAAGCTCATGAACAGGCCAGAGTGTGACTAATATGCTCCAACCGGGGTCGGCCTTGGCAGCCTCGTGTCAGTGAGACTTGTGGTGAAACTTCTTGGCGTAAACTGACAATTCAAGGCATAGTCCATTGTTAGTTGTGAAGGAGTGTAACTACTTGGTCTAGGTGGAGCTCAACCTTAATCGGTCTCCACTGAGATGCTGGTATATCAAAACAGCGTTTGGAGCAAAGGACAAACTGGGCCCCTGAGATCTGGTGGGGGATTGTTGAAATATGAGATGGGCCTAGAGCCCATATGACAATTTCAGATTTGATCTCCAAGGGCCCATGTAGGTGGCATGACAAGGTGGTGGGAAGTTAAGTCCCACCCCGGAAGTGGAAGGAGAGTTGGAGTGGTTTATAAGGGATTCTCTCCCTCATGCTATTGGAGCTTGAGAAGGAAAGAAGCCCTCGCGCACTCCTCCTCCTCCGCTCGCCTCGCCACGCCACGTCTCGTCACAACGCGTCGCGGGTTGCGGGATTGAGCCGAGCCGAGCTCACTCCTATGCGCTTCTTTTTGCCGGTCAGGAACGGAGAGTCTTTGACAGGTAGGGCCACGATCTGAGACGTCGGATCGTGGGCTACCGACTTGGACGTGGGTTCAGCCCACGTCTCTCCACGCGCGGCCGCACATATATATGTGGGGCGCTGCCAACCCTAGCGGCCACGAAACAGAACGCATCTCCGCCTCCACGCCTGCGTCGTTCCTCTGCTGCTGCCGCCGCCGGCGACTCCGTCCCGTTCACCGCGTACACGGTTGACGGGAGAACAGGCCTCCGAAACCCCGCCTTTCCGGATCACATGCGGGAGAGGCGATTAGGTTTTGGGTAGCGACTACGCCGACCGCCGCTTCTGTTCATCTACGTCCGCATCACCTTCGTCATCACCATGTCGACCGACGCCGACCGTGCCACCGCTGAGAAGGCCGAGGCCGACAAGAAGGCCGCCGAGGATGCCGCGGTTGCTGCCACCGCCACCACCGCCGCGTGGCCGATTGGAGGGTATACATCGTTTATCCCTCTCATGTTTCTTTTCATTGTAGCGATCTTAGCGATATGCGTAGATGTTTCTACTATATGTGTAGTACATGCTCTGTTAGATCGTAATCAATGTGTAATCAATACTGTCCATGTCATGCTCATGATTTATTCATGGATTATTTTAATCAAAAAACTGCCTATTTTCTTATCAGTTCAGGCCGCACATACTCAAAGGGACCCTGTTGGTCCAAGATAGGAGTACCTTCAAAAGTCGCTCCGACGACATCATCCTCACTCGCAATCCTCTACACATTATGCCGTTCATCGAGATCCCGGGTGCCGGCATGGATCATACCGCCATCGAGGGACACTCTTCTCCAAGGCTTCTCGCCACACACATTCCAGTGTCATTGCTCCCCCCATTGGACAAGGGATGTCGAATCGTGTACCTGTGTCGGGATCCCAATGATGCACTGGTGTCAAGGCTGGGCTTATGATGGTTTCAACTTGTCGATGGACAAGGCTTTTGGTATGTTCCGCGATTGGGTTCTCGCCCTATGGCCCTTCTGGGATCACTGCCCCGAGTACTGGAAACAGAGCCTAGCAAGACCTAGCAATGTCCTTTTCTTGAAGTATGAAGATATTACGGCAGATCCGATGGAAGTCGTGAGGAAGCTAGCGAAATTCCTTGGGGTCCCGCTGACCGAAGAGGAGAGCTCCGGTGTCACCCGAGAGGTGGTGAGGCTGTGCAGCTTCGAGGAATGGCTTGAGGACCGATATTTTTCTGCTTGGCTCTCATGCCGTGAGTGGTGGAAAATATTCAGAAAAATGGTGTGTGGTCTGTTCACCGCTTCACCTTGATGGAAATGCCATAACCTCTTCTTCCCTTGATGCTTTGATTTATTTTCTTCGATATTAATCATGGTTTCCACTAGCATGTGCTCTGTCCTCTCTAGCTAGATTTGAAATTGTTGCCAGAGAAACAATAATATTTATCATCAACATGTACATGCATCAGAGATGACAATTGGATGACAGGGAAAGCATCTCTCACAAGATATGTTGCCTCCTGCATATCAACATGCTTTGATGTTATATACTCCCGTAGTGTCAAAAACACTCATTTATTATGAGACGGAGGGAGTAAATCAGATCTGTACTTGCCATATGCTATCCATTTGTGGTGGATCGTCGGTACTTTGTCCTTCATTGTTAAAGTAGCCTTGTCAAAAACCTAATTCCGGGATTGACAACCACACGTGTTCGTTGCGGTGTGTATTGTGTTTGTGTTATCGGATATTGACCAGAGACAAAATAGAAACCGGCTAGCTCAAATTTGGATAAGTGAAAAACAAAAGAATCATTTACCTACTTTACAACTATAAAAATACTAGGTTTAAAATTGAAAAATAATAGCCATACATGACTATGTGCGCCATGTCTGTGTAGACCATCGGATACGGGCTTGGGCTATGCGCCCTGTCGTGTTTCTATGACTGGTTCGGAGACCGAGACCGATCAGGGTTGAGAGAACTTCCCAGTAGGGGCCATAAACAGGGACGGGGAACCAGGAGGACACAAGTTGTCAGATCAAGTCCTTGGAGAAAAAAAGATCCGCCGCCCTCCGACGGCGAATTCGGCCTTTCCCACGGCAGCGGCAGCGGCGGAGATGAAAACCGAGGAGCCGCAGCGCATGGTGGAAGACAGCAAAAGGTTCGTGAAGAAGGGGCTGCCAATGGAGCGGGTGCAGCACGCCCTCTCCATCGACACACCAAAGGTTACGCAGAGGGGTGGGTTACCGACGACGAGGAGGAAGAAGCTAGTAACTGATTTCGAGCTTCAACTTTACCGAATTATGTTACTAGTATTTTAATGGTGGATGTTACTGAAGATGTATTGTACTCGACCATGTTTTCGATCCATCTGTGCACTGTCAGTTGTTTACACCAAACACGTATAGCATTTCAGACACTCAACGATGTTACTGAAGATATCTTGTGGTATCTTCAGCGCTATCCCGAAACATGTTCGAACACTGCAGAAAGTATTGATTGGAGAAAGTTAAGGGACAGCAAAAATAGAGTTTAAAGATGAAAAGATGACTTCTTCTTCGATGATGAAATATTTGGTATTTATGCAAAATAAGATGTTTACACGGGTCAAAAAGTATAGATTGTTTTTCTTAACCCTGAACCATAGAACAATTGTTCTACGGTATATTTTCATTTATATATATAGCTTTGCCATTTGCATCTTTAGCACTTATGTCATTAAGCCACAAGCTATCATACAAATTAGAAACTTACCGAACTAATCTGCCTCCTGGTCAGAGTGTCCAATGGTCATTTTGGTGGTGAGATTGCCTGAAACTCCTGGATACCTACAAATTGCACTCATCCTGAATTTCCCTGGAATCTCAACGGCCATAGTTAGCTTCCTTTGTCTTGAATCCTCACATGTCTTTGCACCAAATTCTCAGAGCTGATGGCCCATCCTCCATATTCTAACTTCCTCTTTCAGTGGAAGCTTTTGACCAATATCAGGAGATGTTAGCTTTGCTGCAAAACTACTCTATTCAGGACCATCCGGACACATGGCAATACCCTGCAGGTGCTAGATCATATTCTGTGGCAAATACCTGCAGAATTCTTCTTGGAGAATTTCAGGCTATCCCTGCCATTTCTTGGTTATGGAAAGCTTGCTCTCAATTGAAGCATAAGATTTTCTTTTGGCTTCAAATAAATGACAGACTAAACACTAGAGAGTTGCTTCTGAGAAAGAGCTTCTTCATAGAGGATTACACTTGTGTCATGTGTGATCAGGATGTTTTGGAAACCAGAGACCATCTCTTCTTCCATTGTGACTTTGCTAAGCTTTGCTGGAGATATATGTGCCACAATTGGTCTCTTGTTACTGCAAACATTCAGGAACAGCTTGGTTCTCCCAAAGACACTCTACAACTGCCATTTTTCATGAATATCATTATCCTTACCTCCTGGGCCATTTGGACAACTAGGAATGACTTGATCTTCAGAGGGATTACTCCAAATCTATATGAGTGCAGGAGGAAATTCAAACAGGAAATGCAATGGCTTGTCTACAAGGCCAAGAAGAAATCACATGCCTCGCTTCCTGAATGGGTCCAGTCCTTCAGATAAATCAGATTGACTAGATGTTAATTTGGCTCTTTGTATTCTTTCATTCTTTTTTACTTTTGGCTGTACATATCACTTTATTTGAAAATTTATAAAAATATACCGCGAGAAGAAATTCTCACAGTTTCGGGCCCAAAAAAAAGAATCTGCACACAGAGAAACTACGGTACCACAAGAGATATCCGACAGACCAAGGAAAGATGGCCTGAACCTGCACAACGGGAATTCCTTCTTGGTCAAGCTGTTCACTGGATCCCGGATTCTTTGCCACAGATTCTTGCATGGCAAATGGGAAGCCTCAGCGGTTCATGACCACGGCCAACGACCAGCTTGATGATCAGTTTAGCAACATGTTCAGTAAGGCCACTCATGCAGGAAATTACGGGTGTGATGTTATCCAAGCTGTGGAACTTGATGCTAAATACATCATGCAGCCAAACATCCTCCCAGAAACAAGGCAACATGAAAACACAACCATGGATAAGATACACTCTTGGACAAACAAAAAGGCTATATGTGAGATTTTGTTTCTTCTGTTATGATGCTCAAACAAAGCAGTCAATGCAAAAATCCAAATCTCAGGAATAAGATTTCACAATCTATAAAACGCCTCCTCCTCAAGTATATATCATAGTAGTACCAACGATGGACAAGTATTCCCGACAAAATAACATACGACATCCATATATGCTGCCATACAATGCTCTAAATTTCACATGCATGCATGCATGCAAATATCCATCAGAAAACTAGCCAATGTGACTTGAAGCAAAAGTAGCCAAAATGACCATGATAAACTACAACAGATCATATTATCAATCTGCCAGTCCTAGTGATGTTCTACTGGAATCAAAATGAGCACCTACATAAGTTTTCTTCTTTGGCTGCAGCTACCATTATTGATTCGTTCTCATTTTTTTCAGACAGGCTGATAAGCAAGAATAGCTCCAAAATGGGCCAAAACTGGTTTCAGTGTCAACATGCGAATGGATCAATTAAACCCAAATCACGCACATGACGCATAGTCCAAACACTGCGGACACATCTACCGACTGTAAAATGAAACTGGGCACCTTTGGAAGCCTTTTTCTCCAGCTGAAGCTCCCTGTGCTGCTCTGCAAAGAACTCCTCCGTGTAAACATGGGAGTGAATGTGAAATGTCATCAACTCCAACAGTCTCGCGTTCAGTACAAAGAATGTGACAAAGTCAACTTCAGACTTGGAGCCCTCATAACATTCCAATGCTATTGTCTTTATAGGGATATCAAAACTTCTGATGAAATTGCGGTGCTTACGGTGCCACACATTGTTTTCCCCTTCTGACCGTGGCTGAAAAGGAACATCGACAAATTAAAAACCAACCACTTCAGATCAGTAAGTACTAAGTAGATCAAAAGAGCAGTTGAGAACACAACTAAGAGTTACCGAAGAAGAATCTTCACCTGAATGTACATCTTCTCCAAGGATGGAAAGCATCTCATCAACTCAATAACTGTATCCAGACTAAGAGTTCCCATCTGTACAGCTAAAGTCTTGACTGTGCGCACTGCCGTTGTCAGCTTATCAACACGTGGCCCCTTTATCAAGAATGAAAGAAACATTACTCATGCCTGGACAATTCAAGTGATATGCGATTTTTGCACACACAGCACTGCAATTGAGAAGCTTCAGGAAGGTACCTTAATAACTGTGGAGCCAAACACGAACATGGGAAGACGATCCTGATCTGAGTTACGAAACCCACCAGAAATGCCGCTTAAGCTCTCCGCAAATGTAGGCAAGGTGACATCAGAAAGGCAGCCTAGGGTCTGCAACTTCGGCGCGGAGACTATTGATACATGGATGCCAATGGAAAAATCAAGATGGAGCAACCTCTCAAGACAAGGGGTATTCTCGATGATGAGTTCCCGAAACGGGATGGCACAATAGCATTCTGGACGCACACCGATGCTTACAAGGCTAAGGGAGTTGATCCGGACGCTACGGAAGCCAGAGCATCGGTCGATCAGCAAGCACTCCAGAGCAGGTGTGCATCCGGCAATCAACCTGTGCAGCGAGAACTCTGTGATGCGGACACTATCGAGCCCGAGCTGCTTAAGGAGGGGAAAGTGAAGCCCTTGGACGATGTCGTCAGGGAGGCTGCATTTTCCCAAGGTGGCAACACAGAGGGTGGCCGAGAAGCGGAATGTGGACGCTGGCGGCGGGTCAATGCATATAGTAGAGCCGGTCTCAAGCTCCTGCAATTTGTCCAGAGCGGCGGACCGGAGCCAGGCGTCGA
Organism: Aegilops bicornis; assembly: GCA_021605145.1. Taxonomy (NCBI): domain Eukaryota; kingdom Viridiplantae; phylum Streptophyta; class Magnoliopsida; order Poales; family Poaceae; genus Aegilops; species Aegilops bicornis. The sequence goes on along the minus strand of CM038673.1, from coordinate 394,009,486 downwards.
CGGTAGCCTCCGGGGCGTGGAGGTAGCACGGTTCGATGCAGAAGCGGCGGCCGGGCCCCGGGTGGGAGGAAAGGATGTGCGAGATGATGGCAATGCGGGAATCGATGTAAGGGGGCAAGCAGCCGGAGGGGAACTCACGGTAGTCGAGATTGAGAGGGGCGGAGCGCCAGATGTGACGCCACCGGGACGCGAGAATCTGGGTGCGGGCGCCATCCTTGACGGGGAGGAGGGAGACGATGTGGCGGAGGTTATCGTCGTGGAGGTTGCTGATGCGGTCGACGGCTCCTCCGTCCACCTCCCCTCCGGCGGGCGGCTTGTCCGTCGATTTCGGATCTGGCGCCCCCGGCGGCGGCGCTAGCACCTCTTCGTGGATGTCCAGGCCCGCTGCCGCCATCGGCACCTCTTCACGGCGCTGGTGTCCCGCCAGCTTCCTCTTCTTGGAAGTATTAGGACCGGAACCGGCCGCCCTCGTCTCCATGGCCGGCGGAGGCGGCTGGTGCCGCGGCCGGAGACCATCGCGCATGGTCGAAGGAGGCTACGGTTTGGTTTCCCGGGAAGCAGAAGGGGCAGGGCGGTGCGGAGGGGCAGCAGGAGAGAGGACAGGAGTCGCCGGAGCTGAGCGGAGGAGTTTTCTTTCTTTTCGTGAAAAGCTGAGCGGAGGAGTTGTGTAGATGCTGCTGCAACAAGGTAAACAAACTGGTCATGAGGGCATTCGACCATTTGCCCCATGGTATGCACTGGCATTTGAGTATTGGCGTTGCTCCAACAGTATTTCGTCATTGATTATTTGTCACATATCATGGCATCTCCAACACACACCTCACATTATCCGTCCGCACAAGCGTCTACGGACAGTGTTATGGGAGCCGGACATTCAACCCCACATATCAAACGTCTAGACACATTTTAAAATGAATATGAACAAACCAAGCAAATTTCATGCAAATTAGGCAATTTTCATTTAAACCATACCAAATTAATTACATTTTCAACATATTTCAACTAAACAAAAGCGGACGACACTTTTTTAACATAGTCTAAATCTTCGTCGGTTATGGCGATGTCCGTGCTCCGCGTCCTGTCTTCCCTATGTCCATGGGACAAAACGCATGCCCACGTCCCTTGTCCTACTCTTTCTCGTCGGAGTTTGTCATATGGATGGTGCTGGATGTGGACGGGTCGGCCTCGTGGTCGTTACAGGGGCGGGAACCATGGGGGCAGCATGGCAAACGCCGAGCTGGCGACGTCTGCCATCGCCTATGCTTCCTCTACGCCTGCCTCCGCGTCGATCTCCGCGAATAGGGCATCACTCTCCGCCCTTAGGACGCACAGCCACCATCGCTCTTGGCAGATGTCCTGGGCGCTATGCATGGACTGGAACGAGCTGCTCATCCAGGAAGCCTAGATCCTCCGCGACCATGGTCGTGATGGCATCATCGTTCGCCTGCTCGCCGACAATTGGTATTTCCGCGAGTCGGTGCTCGTCGAAGAGCTGGAGCTTGTAGTGTTCGTCCTCGTGCGCCTACCGGAACATTGACACCGGCGGCGTTGACTTCTCTTACGCCATGGTGAAGTCGGCATGGACCGTCGCAGATGGGGGGCGTCGACTCGTTGTTGGACGCCTCCTCTGGCATGGGTTCATCATCGCTCGCCTCTGGTGAGCTCGCCTGCCAGCCAACTTGTATACATCGCACACGACCGACCTGCTACCCGGCAGCAAGGCCGGCCAGCTCGTGCTTCTTCTCCGTCGAGAGGCTCTCCCACATTGCTCTAGAGCTCACGCCTCACGACCATGGCGAAGGTGGTGCACGGAGGAGGAAAGGAAGTAGATGTGGTGGTGTGCCGATGGTGTGAGGCGTGACTATGTATAAATATTTGCATCGGCCAGGCCAAGCATGGGGTGTGTCAATGCGGGCGTCTGAGTTGGTTCCTCTGCGACAACACATGTTTAATGCGGGCATGCGGATGGATGGGCGACCATTTTGAACGCTGGTGAAGCTACCCTATCCCGTCGAGTCACATCTATCCGTCATTGAACAAGCATGAAGACTGCTCTCGGTCGATGCGGCTTCAATGTCGGCTCTCTCCACGAGGAAGGCCGCCGAAAATGATGGGAGATCCGATCTGGATATGGTCTCTAGTTCGCGCGCCAACTGATGATATGTAGAACCGTCAATACTCTCATTAGGGGGGCGAACGCAACCAAAAGTGACATAAGGGAGTTCACACAAGGGAATAACCTAGGTTCAAGCCCTCTGGGAGAGGTAACACAGTGCATCCTGCTTCTGATCTATATTCATGGGGGAGTTTCTCGTGCCAGAGATTATGATACGTCTCCAACGTACCTATAATTTTTGCTTGTTCTATGCTGCTATATTATCATTCTTGGATGTTTTGCAATCATTTTATAGCAACTTTATATCATTTTTTGGGACTAACCTATTGACATAGTGCCCAGTGCCAGTTGTTGTTTTTTTACTTCGCAGAATATCTGTACCAAACGGAGTCCAAATGCAGCGAAACTTTTTGGAGAATTTTTCTAGACCAGAAGACACCTGCTGGGCCAAAGAAGTATCAGAGGGGGGCTCTGAGGGGACCACAACCCACCTCGGCTTCCTCCCGCACCGCCTCTTTGCTCTATAAATACCCCAAAAATCCTAAAACCCTAGGGGAGTCGACGAAACACAATTCCAGCCGCCGCAAGTTCCAAAACCACCAGATCCAATCTAGAGACCATCACGGAGGGGTTCATCATCCTCACTGGTGCTTCTCCGATGATGCGTGAGTAGTTCATTGTAGACCTACGGGTCCGTAGTTAGTAGCTAGATGGCTTCCCCTCTTTTGATTCTCAATACAAGGGTCTCTTGGAGATCTATTTGATGTAACTCTTTTTGTGGTGTGTCTGTTGGGATCCAATGAACTTTGAGTTTATGATCAGATCTATTTATCCATGAAAGTTATTTGAGTTTCTTTGATCTCTTATATGCATGATTACTTATAGCTTCGCATTTCTTCTTCGAATCTTTGGTTTAGTTACGCCAACTGGATCGATTTTTCTTACCATGGGAAGAGGTGCTTTGTGATGGGTTCGGTCGTGCGGTGTTCTTTCCCAGTGACAGAAGGGGCAGCAAGACACGTATTGATCATTGCTATTAAGGATAACAAGATGGGGTATATTCCTACATGAATAGATCTTGTCTCATCATGTCATTGTTCTTATTACATTACTCCATTTCTCCATGAACTTGATACACTAGATGCATGCTGGATAGCGGTCGATGTGTGGAGTAATAGTAGTAGATGCAGGCAGGAGTTGGTCTACTAATCTTGGACGTGATGCCTATATAACGATCATTGCCTGGATATCGTCATAATTATTTGAAGTGCTATCAATTGCCCAACAGTAAAAAAATTACTCGCCATATGTTATTTTTCTCGAGAGAAGCCACTAGTGAAATCTATGGCCCCTGGGTCTATTCTTTATCATATTTGCTTTGAGATCTATTTTTATTTGCTTTTGTTTTCAGATGTATTATTCTAAAAACCCAAAAATACCTTGCTGCATTTTTTCTTTCTTTATTTTATTTTGTGTTATTGCGAGATCTATTTATCCAAAATCATACAAACCAAACTATCTTTTACCTGAGAGGGATTGACAACCCCTCTTACGCGTTGGGTTGCAAGTATTTGTTCTTTGTGTGTAGGTGCCACTTACATAGTGTTGCTTGGTTCTCCTACTGGTTCAATAACATTGGTTTCATAACTGAGGGAAATACCTACCGAAGCTGTACTGCATCATCCCTTCCTCTTCGGTGAAATATTGACGTGGATACGAGCCATCAAGAAAGGATTTCTGGCGCCGTTGCCGGGGAAGATCAAGTCAAGATAGTCTCCCGGCAACTCGCGGATTTCTGACACCACTGCCCGGGAGACATCATCAACATCTATCAGCTTCCAAATCACAAATCTCATCTCCTTGCAATTTACATTATTTGCCATTTTCCTCTCGTTTTCATCTCCCCCACTTCACAAAAATTTGTTGTTTTATTCGCCCTCTTTTTCGTTCGCCGTTTTCTCGTCAGATCTGTTTTTGTGTGCAATCTTGTTTGCGTAGTCACGATGACTCAAGAAAATACCAAGTTGTGTGATTTTTCCAATACCAACAATAATGATTTTATTAGCACTCTGGTTGCTCCTCCTGCCACTAGTGCGGAATCTTGTGATATTAATGCCGCTTTGTTGAATCTTTTATGAAAGATCAGTTTTCCGGTACTCCTAATGAGGATGGTACGTCCCATCTTAATTCGTTCATAGAATTATGCGATATGCAAAAGAAAAAATATGTGGAAAATGATATTGTGAAGTTGAAATTATTTCTGTTTTCTTTGCGAGATCATGCAAAACTTTGTTTTTCTTCTTTGCCTCGCAATAGTATCGATTCTTCAGATAAATGCAAAGATGCTTTCATTACTAAGTATTTTCCGCCCACGAAAATTATTTCCCTTAGAACTCAGATCATGAATTTTAAACAACTTGAGCATGAACATGTTGCACAATCTTGGGAAATAATGAAATTGATGCTAAGAAATTATCCTACTCATGGTTTAAATCTTTGGATGATCATACAAATTTTTTATGTGGGATTGAATTTTATCTCTAGAAATCTTTTAGATTCCGCCGCGGGTGGCACTTTTATGGAAATTAGTTTAGGTGAAGCTACTAAATTGCTTGATAATATTATGGCAAATTATTCACAATGGCATACCGAAAGAGCTCCTACTAGGAAAAAAGTTAATTCGGTTGAAGAAATTAGTACTTTGAGTGAAAAAGTTGATACTCTTATGAAATTGGTTGCTAATTAAAATGCTCCTATTGATCTTAATTGTGTGTCCTTGTCTATGTTGATTGAGCAAAATAGTGATTCCGTAGATGTGAATGTTGTCTTGCGATTTTTTTAATAACAATGCTTATAGAGGTAATTTTAATCCTAGGCCTTTTTCTGGAAATTCCTCTAATAATTATCGTGGTTCCTATGGTAATACTTCTAATAATAATAATAATAATAATAATAATAATAATAATAATAATAATAATAATAATAATAATAATAATAGGAACACCTCTGATCTTGAGAATAATATTAAATAATTTATCAATGGTCAAAAAGTTTGAAATAATACGATAGAGGAAAAGTTGAATAAGATTGATGATATGTCTAGAAGCATTGATAGAATTTCTCATGATGTGGAAAAACCTCGAGTTGAAAATTTTTGTGCCCAAAGTTGAGGAATCAATTAAAGCTTTATGTGTTCCTATGGACGGAAGTAAGAAAAGAACCGCTATGCTTAGAGCTAAAAGAGAATTTTTAGAAAGAGCGTTTTCTAGTGATTGCTTTCATAAAAATGATGAAGATCTTAAAGTGATTGGTGTTTCTTCTATTGATTCCTTGTTTAGTAAGATTAAAATTGACGATGAAGGGACTGAAGAAGAGTCAACTTTAGTTAGAAGGCATCCCGATAATTCGGAGGGTGAAAATCTTGATGAAAAAATTGATAAAGGTGGGTTTGGAGAGGTCAAAACTTTAACTAGTGGTGTGCCCACTCTTTTGGATTACAAAGACTTTAATTGTGATGATTGATCTTTGATTTATTGTATTTCTTTGTTGCAATCCATGATAAATTCACCCAATGCTTATGAACAAAATAAAGCTTTTACTAAACATATCGTAGATGCCATGATGAAAGCTTTGGAAGAAAAGTTGGAATTAGAGATATCAATTCCTAGGAAACTACATGATGAATGGGAACCCACCATTAAAGTCAAGATTAAAAATTATGAGTGTTTCGCTTTATGTGATTTGGGTGCTAGTGTTTCCACAATTTCGAAGTCTTTATGTGATGTGCTTGGTCTTACCAATATTGAAGAATGTTCTCTTAATTTTCACTTGGCGGATTCTACTATTAAAAAGCCTATGGGAAGAATTAATGATGTTCTTATCCTTGCAAATAGGAATTATGTTCCCGTAGATTTTATTGTTCTTGATATTTATTGCAATCTGTCTTGTCCTAGTATTCTTGGTAGACCGTTTGTACGCACTATAGGTGTCATGATTGATATGAAAGAGGGCAATATTAAATTTCAATTTCCACTAGGAAAGGGGATGGAACACTTCGCTAGAACAAGAATTAAGCCACCATATGAATCAATCACGAGGGCATCTTATGGATCTAGAACTAAAGATGACAATACTTGAATCTATGCACTATGCCTAGCTAGGGGCATAACATGATAGCGCTTGTTGGGAGGCAACCCAATGAATAAAATTTATTTTTGTCTTTTTCCTGTTCTTGAGTGTTTGCACAATTACGCTATTGTTATAGTTGTGTGTTTTAACTAGTGTTTGGGCCAAGCAAAGCCTTTGGGATCCTGTTGGGTGATAGTTGATTTGATCTTGTTGAAAAACAGAAACTTTTGCGTCCAGTAAAACAATTTTGAAAAATCACATAAGCACGATAAAATCTTGATTTTTCTACACAAGATTTATATACAAATTGCCTACGTTGTCCTAATTTTTCAGAATTTGTTTAGTTACATAAGTATTCAAAGTTTTCAGATTTCTACACACTATTTTGTTTTTGATAGATTATGTTTTCTTTGCGTTGTGTGCTTATTTTGATGAGTCTATGGACTTTATCGGGGGTATAAGCCATAGGAAAGTTGGATACAATTGATATACTGCAAAAATAAAATATGAATGGATTTTCAACAGTACTTATAGTGGTGATTTGCTTTGTTATACCAACGGATCTCATGAAGGTTTTGTTGAGTTTTGTGCAATTGAAGTTTTCAAGTTTTGGGTGAGATCACGATGGATGAAGGAATAAGGAGTAAGAAGAGCCTAAGCTTGGGGATGCCCCATGGCACCCCAAGGTAATATTCAAGGAGAAACAAGCAACTAAGTTTGGGGATGCCCCGAGTGACATCCCCTCTTTCTTCTAACGATCATCGGTATTTACTTGGAACTATATTTTTATTCATTACATATCATGAGTTTTGTTTGGAGAGTCTTGTATTATATGAGTCTTTGCCTGTTTTGCTTTTTGTTTTGTGTCAAGTATCATTGCTGAACACACCTACTTGAGAGAGTCAAAATTATACTATGATTTGTTAGAATTTCTCTATGTGCTTCACTTAAATTTTTTGAGCTATGGAATTGCTCTAGTGCTTCCCTTATATCTTTTTGAGCAGGGCATGCTTTAATATTTTTGAAGAAACGCTCTCATGCTTCACTTAGATTTATTTGGAAATTAGTAATTTTGAAGAAATTCTCTCGTGCTTCACTTATATTATTTGTTTGAGCTATCAAAAGCAACATATGAAACTAGTCCCAAAGTGATAGATATTCAAGAGGGATATAATATTCATGAAGATCATGGGACAAAATAAACTTGATTCTTTGCAATAGTTTTGCGATATGATGATAGTGATATGTGAGTCATGTTGATGAGTTATTGTGCTTTAGTAAGAATATTGGTATTAAGGTTTGTGATTCCCTATGCAAGCACGAAAGTCAATAGTTATGCAACGAAATTACATCCTACTTGTGGTGCATTATTCGGTGTTAGTTATGCTTAATGCTCGCTTATGTGATTTTTTGTTTCTTGGTTGGATGCTTCTCAATCTTTTTGCTAGCCTTCACTTGTACTAAGTAGGAATACTAATTGTGCATCCAAAATCCTTAAACCACGTTTTGCCATATGAGTCCACTATACCTAGCTATATGCGGTATTCCTGTGTTGTTCTAAGCAAATTTGTATGTGCCATCTCTAATGTTGAAAAGAAGTTTCCATTTTGTGTGCTCGTACCACTCATGAAACGGTATGGGGTGGCTGATATTTTTCCATGCTAGATGTGTTATTCTCAAGATGAGATTTATTCACTTGTCATTGCATGAGAGTACGGCAAAGGTATTAGGATTGCCCAGTCCCAAAATGAAAAATGAATTTACTTTATGTTGTCAAATAATAAATTCCTTGGAAAGTGTTGGTATGGACGACACCCGTGGATATGGCTAGCCGTGGAATGTGAAAGTATGGTGGAAAAAGGAATAAACTTTATTTTCTGTTTGGGAATCGCCTATGATATATCCAGCATGGAAAGTATTGGGAACTACTCGATCATTTACGTTGACAGTAAAAATATGCCACCCAAAATGTTTCTCTATTTTTTTTCTTTGAGCTCTCGAACCTCTACAAATCCCTACTTCCCTCTGCGAAGAGCCTTTCTATTTATTTTATGCAATTTTTATTTTTTAGTCTGCATCTTCTCTTATAAAGCATCAACTAAGGGGCACTGTGATCGTCTTGAGCATTGGGTGTAGCTAATATGCGAGTTGTTTCATCAATGGATCAATGATTGAGCATAATGGGCTAGGGATAACTTGCTTTAGTGTTGATTGAAAGACATGGTTGCTTGTTGATATGCTTGAGTATGAAATCCTCATGTCAAAACTAGACTATTGCTTTGAACCATATAAAAGTCCAAATGTCCATGCTACAAAATAAAAGAATATGTGATGAACATGTTAGGCAGCATTCCACATCAAAAAATTTGTTTTTATCATTTACCTACTCGAGGACGAGTAGGAATTAAGCTTGGGGATGCAGATACATCTCCAACGTATCTATAATTTTTGCTTGTTCCATGTTGTTATATTATCATTCTCGAATGTTTTACAATCATTTTTTGGGACTAACCTATTGACATAGTGCCCAGTGCTAGTGCTGTTTTTTTGCTTGTTTTTTACTTCACAGAATATCAGAAGCAAATAGAGTCCAAACACAAAGAAACTTTTTGGAGAATTTTTTTGGACCAGAAGACACTTGTTGGGCCAAAGAAGTACCAGAGGGGGGCTCCGAGGGGAGTACAACCCACCTGGGCGTGCCTGGGGGCCTAGGCGCGCCTAGGTGGGTTGTGCCCACCTCGGCCGCCTCCCACACCGCCTCTTTGCTCTATAAATACCACGAAAATCCAAAAACCCTAGGGGAGTCGACGAAACACAATTCCAGCCGCCGCAAGTTCCAAAACCACCAGATCCAATCTAAACACCATCACAGAGGGGTTCATCATCCTCATTGGTGCCTTGATACGTTTCCAACGTATCTACTTTTTCAAACTCTTTTGCCTTTGTTTTGGACTCTAATTTGCATGATTTGAATGGAACTAACCCAGACTGACGCTGTTTTCAGCAGAATTGCCTTGGAGTTATTTTTGTGTAGAAATAAAAGTTCCCGGAATGACCTAAAAATTTACGAAGAATATTTTTGGAATAAATAAAAAATATTGGCGAAAGAATCAACTAGAGGGGACCCACCAGCTGACTACAAGGGTGGAGGGCACGCCCCTTGCCTTGTGGGTCTCCTGGAGACCCCCTGATACGTCCATTTTGCATCATGTTTACCTACTATTATTTATAATGTTTTTATGCATAATAATGCCTTTTGGAGTAATTCTAGTGCCTTTTCTCTCATAATATGCAAGATTCACACAAAGAGGGAGAATTCCGGCAGTTGGAAATCTGGACCTGGAAAAGCTACGTCACGCTACCTATTATGCACAACTCCAAATGAGCTGAAACTTCATGAGGAATTTTTATGGAATAAATAAGAAATACTGGAGCAAATAACCACCGGAGGGGGCCACCTGGTGAGCACAAGACACGAGGGCACGCCTGGCCCCCCAGGCACGCCCTGGTGGGTTATGCCTAGCCCAGCCCACCTCTGGTGCCCATCCTCTGGTATATAAGTCATTTTGACCTAGAAAAATAAGGAGAGGACTTTCGGGATGGAGCGTCGCCGTCTCGAGGCGGAACTTGGGCAGGAGCACTTTTGCCCTTTGGCAGAGCGATTCCGCCAGGGGAACTTCCCTCCCGGAGGGGGAAATCATCGTCATCATCATCACCAACAACTCTCCCGTCTTGGGGAGGGCAATCTCCATCAACATATTCAATAGCACCATCTCCTCTCAAACCCTAGTTCATCTCTTGTGTTCAATCTTTGTACCGGAACCTCAGATTGGTACTTGTGGGTGACTAGTAGTGTTGATTACATCTTGTAGTTGATTACTATATGGTTTATTTGGTGGAAGATTATATGTTCAGATCCATATGCTATTTAATACCCCTCTGATCTTGAGCATGATTATCGTTTATGAATATTTACTTTTGTTCTTGAGGTCACGGGAGAAATCTTGTTGCAAGTAATCATGTGAACTTGATATGTGTTCGATATTTTGATAGTATGTATGTTGTGATTCCCTTAGTGGTGTCATGTGAATGGAGACTACATGAAACTTCACCATATTTGGGATTAAGGGAATGCATTGTGGAGTAGTTATTAGATGATGGGTTACGAGAGTGACAGAAGCTTAAACCCTAGTTTATGTGCTATTCCGTACCGATTGGATCCAAAAGTTTAATGCTATGGTTAGAATTTATTCTTAATACTTTTCTCGTCGTTGCGGATACTTGCGAGGGGGTTAATCATAAGTAGGAGGTTTGCTCAAGTAAGAACAACACCTAAGCACCGATCCACCCACATATCAAATTATCAAAGTAGTGAACACAAATCAAACCAACATGATGAAAGTGACTAGATGAAATTCCTATGTACCCTCAAGACCGCTTTGCTTACTATAAGAGACCGTTTTGGCCTGTCCTTTGCCTCAAAAGGATTGGGCTACCTTGCTGCATTTTTGTTACTATTATCGTTACTTGCTCGTTACAAATTATCTTGCTATCAAACTACTTTGTTACTTACAATTTCAGCGCTTGCAGACATCACCTTGCTGAAAACCACTTGTCATTTCCTTCTGCTCCTCGTTGGGTTCGACACTCTTACTTATCGAAAAGGCTACAATTGATCCCATATACTTGTGGGTCATCAAGGCTCTTTTCTGGCGCCGTTACCGGGGAGTGAAGCGCACTTGTTAAGGAAAAATTATTACTACGTGCTTAAATTTATTGTCACTTGTTACTGTGGAAAACAATCCTTTGAAGGGTTTGTTCGGGGTATCTTCACCTCGACTGGAACCATAATTAGTCACCCCTCAACCTACTGCACCTACTGAAAATATTGAATATGAAATTCCTTCGGGTATGATAGAAAAACTGCTAGCTAATCCTTATGCAGGAGATGGGAGCGAACATCCTGATATGCACTTGATATATGTGGATGCAATTTGTGGATTGTTTAAGCTTGCAGTTTTACCCGGAGATGAAACTAGGAAGTAGGTTTCCCCTTTACCTTTGAAGGGAAAAGCATTGGCATGGTATAGGCTATGCGATGATATTTGATCTTGGAATTGGAATCGATTGAAATTGGAGTTTCACCATAAAAATAACCTATGCATCTAGTTCATCGTGATCAGAATTCACTATTGCAGGATGCTGCTAACGTGACACTATGATCAGAGACCCTTCGAGAAACTGTGTGCGATGCCATAATCGCAAACGGTGCTGTATGAAAACTGTTAGAAATGTGTAAAACGTTTGTGATGACAGATGCATCAAACATGGTTCAGGTTTTAGTTGCGTGTGCGATGAAGGGCATACGGTTTAGTTCAATGAACTGTTTGCGATGAGGAGGAACAAAAGAAATGGGCAGCCAGATGGAGGCGTGTGCGATACACAGCCAGATGGAGGCGTGTGCGATATTTACTCGGATGAACTGTGTGTGATTAGGCAACACAAAAGAAACGGTCAGCCAGATCAAAGGTGTGTGCAATATACGGCATGCGGTTCACTCGGATGAACTGTTTGCGTTGAGACATGAGAACAGAAATGGTTCAACTTAACAAGATGTGTGTGATACGCGGCAAACAGGTCTGTAATCATAAATGTGTCTGAAGACCGATAAGAACACAGACGATTGCTTCTAATAAGACGTGTGTGTTGTGAGCAAACGATTGCTGGTATACAATTGTGAGTGATTGATGAAAACATCACCGACGGGTTCCACTGTTTAGTCCGTGTGCGATGTGATTTTCTTTGTCCGCACATCATCTACGCTCTGTCTACAGAGCATCAACATATATACTTAAAAAGACATCATTGCATAACCAAATTAAGCATACAATTACACAAGTGACTACACACATAACATTTGCACACACCAAAGTAAGCAATTACATGTATAATAAAGTAGGAGAAACGAGGATCTAATCATCTACATATTGTTGCGACGACGCTTGCCATTGCTCTGCTTCCGGCTGGATCCCTGGCCGTTTTGGGGAAGGAGGCACTTCCTCATGTCAACGATCCGCCTGTACATGTCGTAGCTCATGTACGCCTCCTTGGCCGCGTACACGACGTGAGCTTTGTCGAGTTTCTCCATCCAGGCCGAGTGCCAGGCACACTTGTCCTTGTTGCATGAATCCTTCATGTCTCTGTAGTAGGGGTCGATGATGGCCTCGGCGAGGTGAACCAGTGAGTCTTTCTCATGCTCCTTGCTGCCCCAGATCTTGTATTGGCCCTGGATGTCGACAATATTCTAGCAGGCGATGCCCGAACTCTCGAGCACCTTTACATCGTTGGTGTTGTCCACCATAGCAAACATGTAGTGGGGGCTGTTGACAAACCTAGCGAAACGCTTGCAAGACCTTGTGCCCAGGCAGTAGTGGCAGACGAGGACGTGGTGGCGCACGCACATCTGGGCGACGACGACCTTGGGACGAGACCCGGCACGAGCGTGGGTGTACTCGAGGTCGAACCCGACCACCTTGTACTTCTCCTCGGCAAGCAACATGTCCATGATGTGGATGGAGTGCTCCGCCCAGACCGGGTCATTGGTGTACACCACCGAGAGGTCCATGAACCTTCTGTGGGTGTCCACCACGGCACGCATGGTGAACTGCTGCTCGTCGTCGGTAGCCGCTCGGAGCGCCATTGGAGCCGCGCAGGATACCCTCTAAGAATTTCTCCTAGTGGGTGTGCTTCTTGCAATGGTGGGGCGCGATCGAAAGGTTGAAGAGACACAAGGGTAGGTTAAATGACCGCTGTAATAATAAATGGGGGCCGTCACGTCTTGTCACGGTGTTCATAGTGGAGGATTCCAGAATCCAGTGCACGCTTGACAACACTGCACCCCAGGCATGGACACTCGAGTGTGATAATTAATTCTGCGCTCTACAGTGCACATGGTGGAAGAAACCAACTGTGTGCAATAATGTCGAAGATCGTAGTCGAATCAGCTATACAGATCGTGTGTTGTGAGATCGACAAGGTAAACTGATTCGAGAATGGTTAATAAAATCTAAGACCATTGCATATTAAGGTCAAAATAGTGCTAGCAATATACGAGTCTCACACGATGCCATTTCAACGATTGTACCACAAAAGCTCGAAATGTTACAAGGTTCAAATTCCAGAGTTATATGGCTCAAATTCAAAGATTACAAGGTTCAAACTGATATTAGAAATGAAATTTAGCTCATCATTTAAAGCGCTTCGCGTTGATGTCTTTGAACATGGATATCAGAGAGGTTCAAACTAATATCACCGCTTCTAAGTCTGGCTTCGAAACCTCACAATTTTTGCAAAGGGGTCAGCCACTGAGAAGTCATGTATGGGGTTGACCCGATGACTTCTAATTATTCTGTCATCTGAAGTTCCAAAATGAAATTCAGCATTTTTGGAGCCTACTCCATTCTGCCGTAGGCGCCGACGCTGATCAACAGACCATTCATTTTTGCGAAATAAATGTAGGGCAAACCTCATTTCCTTCAGCACTCTTGCTCTGAGAACAAAGAAACTGGCGAATATAATCTCCGGTAAGGTCCCTCGGTAGGAGTTCAAAGTAATATCTGACAGATGCAGATCTAGGCATTGGACGTGATTGTTATATTGTATCACATTATCCACCACTGGGCCTAATCTTATCTGTAAAAGAAGAAAATTTGTTAGTGCCTACATGCAGTTTTGAACATTACTACTGGACTAGCTATTTGGTTTGCAGGATTTGTAAAATGCACTAACATGCCATCTTCGATCTGACATGATTAACATGGGCATTAGATTACATTCTAGAAAAATGTAGCCTTCTTCACAAGTGGTTGGAGTGGATGAAAAGTTCCCTAAGAAAACTAGTACAGATGAATACAAAGGAGAAATGCTTATTGATTGCAACCATATGGATCAAGCAACCAATATGGGGGGGCATGTATGTACTGAAATCCTCCAAAAAAACCTTCAGAAATCGTAGTACATTGTCATCTTGGAAAAAGGTGTCACAAATTGAACTCCCTTATGGTTAACATTTAACAGGAAAGGAACATCACCTCGATATATAGCTTCTCCAGGCACGGAGAGCATCTCAGGAAACTGATAACTTGCTCCAGGTCGGGCCCGATAGATTCTAGTGCCAAGACCTTCACTGTGCGCTAGTTTCGGGGTCAAGCTTGTCAGAATCATTTTCTGAATGAAAGACGAACAAACATCTTCAAAATTAGAAATTGTGTTAATTTGTAAAAGGAGAGGTAGAAGGCGGCTGTTGTACCTGAACGGGTGTGGATCCAATAACAAGTTCGGAGTATTTGTCAGACGAGTAGCCCACCACTATCAATTTCGGCGCAGAAATGACATTGATTCTTGTTGGACCTTCTTGATCAACTACAAGTAATCTCTCAAGTGTAGGTGTGTCCTGGATGACCATACCATTGTCCATGTGATGTCCTCCTGCCGCTCCAGCAACACACATAAATAGTCCGGAGAGTCATGGAGGTGATGTGGAAGGTACTCAACCCATTGATCGCCTAAAGACGAAGGTACTCGAGTGCAGTACAGCCACGGAGCAGGCGATCCATGTCACCCTTTGAGAGGCAGACAACGACGAGCTCGAGGTGCTTCAGTTGTGGTAGAATAAGAGCGGGCGCGCCATTAAGGGGCGGGAAATGGCAGTTCCTGAACTTGGTGACGCACAGCGTGGGCGCGAGGCGGAGTGTGGACGTTGGCAGCCACCGCATATTCCCATCATCCAAAGTGAGCTCCTCGAGCTGATCTAGGGCGGGGGATTGGAACCAGTCGTCAAGCTTGGCTCGGTCCTTGCCGTTGGAACGAAACTTGCCCATTCTAAGGCCTTTGGTTGGGCCAAGGTTACTGCCGAGGATCTTGGATAACGCATCCAAGCTTTTGCGATAGCCATAGCAGAGCTCGTGGGTGTCGATGAGGTCGAGAGGGCTGGAGTTCCATAGGGTGCGCCACCACCGGGAATGGAGGATTGTCCGCGCCCCATATTTGATTGGGAGGAGGGAGATGATGACTCTCAACATATCATCGGGGAGGCTGCTGATTAAGTCTAGGCCTGTTGGAGTCGCTTGCGGTTCTAGCCCGACCCACCTCCGCTTGTTGGCAGCCCCGTTCTCCACCTCCGAAGTCTCCTTGTCAGCGGCGCTTTCTAATAGAAATGGGAGTACATGGAATATTTAGTTAAAACAGGGTAATAGAAAAGTGTATTTGTAACTAGAAGTTATTAGGTAGGAATACAGTAAGATAAGGGAATAACAATTGGTTGCTTAAATACTACACAATTCATTTGACATTGCTGGGTAAGTCAACATATGCATATAGTTGAAAAGAAAACTTACTTCAAACAAAGTCTGGACGGATGATTTTGTCGGGGAAGTTAGCATATATCTCATGACCATGCCCTTCTATGTGTAGTGCAATTTTAGTGCCAACTTTCAGTACATAAAACTTTGCAATTTCATTCCAAAAGCCAGTGCCAAAATAGGAGTCACCACGTTCATCAAGTCACACAGTAGCAACGATTGTAAATCCATGGTTTGTCTGTGATATGACATTCGTGGAGCCTTGATGTATGTAAAGGGAAAATTTGTGCACTACATAATCTGTTGCCTAGCGAGGGATGTCCTGCAGAAAATGGTAGGGTTGTTAAAGAAAATATGGTAGCATGCAAATATGGGCCCAAATTGAAAGAACTATACAACAGTTGAAATCTAAGGACAAAAGTCTATAATTAAAAAGATAGGGTAAACATGATGTCATGGAAATATGAGAGTAATCGAAAGAACAATACATCATTAATTTGCCTAATATAGAAAGAAGAGGGGGGAAAATCCCCTTTGACGTATATGGTGCATGTGGCACCTTTTATCCAAATGTAGCAATATTTAGAATATGTTCAGGAAAGTAGGCCATGCCAACTGATATAGGGTGAGATTGAACATACCGCGCGTGTCCTCAAGTTATCTGGTATGATGAGATGGAATCTCTGGCGGCGGTCGCCAAGTCCTGAAGTATCGGCGCACTGTACATTCTATGAATGAAAGAAAACCCTCAAATCAGCTCGAATAAAAATGAATTCACGGTGATTTCCGCTGGGTGATTAAAGGAGGCAGATGAACTGGGATAAGAGATGAGATAATATCTTGTTAAATTAGTTACCTTGTCGTCCATGAGAAAGAACCCTCAGTACGGCAGATTCCCCAACCGAGCGGAGCTAGGTCGACCGCGAGCAGTGTCAAGAAAGTCGATGGCGATAGGCGGCGGCAAGCAGAAGTGGCGAAATACGGTGGGCTTTGCCGGCAGCCTAGCGGCGGCGGCAGACGTCGAGCTAAGTGTTTACCACCGCGATAGGCAGTGCCATGGCATAGACGCGGAGGAGCTTGTGCAGGTGTGAATGGGGAACGTATCAGAGGGGCCGAGGTGGATGGCGGGTGGGGTGAGGGTTTTTGTGACGTGGGGATGGTGAGGGTTTTCTTTTTTCTTTTTTGAATTGGGTGGTGAGGGTTTTCTATCCCACAAAGAATTTTGGGGGCGACGGTTTGCTAGAGTGAACCGTGTGTGATTGACGCAGCAGGCAAAATGATAGTCATTGCACACGGTTCCAATTTTGGGAACCATGTGTGATTGACGTACTACCTCCGTCCTGGTTTATTGGTTCCCCATTGTAATTTTTACCAAAATTTGGCGAAATATTTAACATACTCAGACATAGATAATAAGCGTACTGCATACATAAGCATAGTTCAACCATAAGTACATAGTTCAACCGTCATTAAGCATACTCAAGCGTGCGTAGTTCGATCCATCCCACATCTCATCTCACATGCGGCCGCACGATCTTGAAGCTTCTCCGGTACATCGGCATTGTCGTCGTGTGCCACCCTGCGAGAATACTTCGCTTGAAGGAATAACGGCCCGTCCTCTTGCATCGCAAGAACACTTAGATCTGGCGTCATGAATCTTGTGGTTGCAAAATGGGCATCCATAGCCGTCGTTCCAAGTCCTAATATGCCTGTTATGCATTCCCGCATAAAGCTCCCTCAGGATTCGCCTCTTGTACCTCCTCTGGGCATCTTCATCCTCGCTGTCCACATCGTCAGACAACACCTATACATATAGTAAAAAAATTTGGCATCAAATCACTGATTGCATGCCGTGAAGTAGGATTAGGAATTTATGGCTATTTATTTATACATATTCAGAGATTATGGTTCAATTTTTAAGCATAATCGTCTATGTACAGACCAATCTTGAAGAAAATAATGGCACAAACATATGTAGGTCATTCAAAATCAATTGTCAAGACCTGGCTAGGAATTATTAGCACGAACACTAACCCTAGTCGGATTACTAGCAGAAATCATTTGCACAGATGAAACAACTAATCACTTATCACCTATACCATTCAAACAATCAATACACTACACGGATCTAACAAAACTTACTCATATTTCATGGATTGGGAGAACATAACCACATGATTTCTATTCCAAAAAGGGGGAGGCAGGAGTGAGCAGAGAAACCCTATGATCTATTTGACACATAAATGGGTATAGATGACTAACCAGTTGTCCGTCGTCATCGGAGTCTTCACCGGAGTGGTCGTCGGAGGAGTCGCCGGAGTGGGTGTGGAACTCCGCCTCCGGCTGTGGAATCTCGACGACGTCAGGGTGCAACGATAACTCGCCGGCGGTGATGGCAACCTCTGTCTCCATCTCCATGCCGTGTTGCGGTGCTTTAGCAGCCCCGGTGTCGCCACTCCCTTCGATGGGGCGCTTCGGCTGCATCCTCATACACTGACGGCTTTGAGGACTGAGAGCAGCGTCGAGGTTGCAAGCGGAGAGAGAGGATTGTGTGTGTGTGTAGCGAGGATGGGGGTGCAGACGCTCGGATGCACCATTAATATGGAGTAGTGGGAATTGTGGGAGAGAGGCGGGCGGCGGTCAAACCAATGGCTCGCCTCCCGGTGAGCCTGCGCACCAGACTACTGGCATGCCTACCAAAGTTTCACACAACTACTCGCACGCCTCCCGATGACACTGCGCAGCGAGCACACCTCCGTCAATTCACACACCTGCACGCACGCCTCCATGTCTGCCAGCGCGGCGGACTGCTCGCATGCGTCCTTTCAACTCACGCCTGCTCGCACGCCACACGGGTCGCGCGGTGACACGTATATTCTTTTTCTATTTGGATGATTAATGCTGCCTCTTTATTGCTTAACCGAAGCATGGCACATATCCATTGTTGGTCTAACGATCATGGTTCGAATAAATAATCTGTTTGGGATATTGGTTCCCAATTATTAATAATCTCCCGTCTGTAATTAGATAAAGATTACATCAAAACTGGTCTCAAATTTGACAAAAATGTACAATGTCACTTTGTATTGGTGCCCATATGACAACACGATAAGTTTCATGAACTTCAAATAAGTTTTGGATGTACTAGAATTTAAAAATCAAGATTCTCAATGTTTGAAATTTGTTGCACGGGGAGTAAACATGCACCCAGTGAGACACATGTGTTTTTGCAATCCATTTAGGTGCACTGTCACGTGTGCATGTAGCTCAAATTTGATTTTTGCACATTATACCCATAGAAAATCAATCAATGTACTAAAACGTCTTAATGATCTCTGTGATTTTTTTGAAATTAAAACGTCCCTCCTTTGGTAACATGTATGTTCACCGCGGGATAATTAATTTAACATGCATCGTAGTTGCGGTGGATTCGCGGTGTGTGTGTGGGTGTGTGCGCCTGGGGGTGGTGGGTGGCTTGCAGTACACTACGAGTTGTGAGCCACCATGTGGGTTGGCCGTTTTGTTAGGCAGGCTGGTGCCACATCAGAGTCGTGAAATCGTTATTTAAAACATTGAACAACCCTTTCATACATAAATGTTTTGGCCACATGCAGTCGATGGTTGTCTTACACGACACTCGATACTCGCGTGTGACGCTTTCTGTGGGCCCGTGAGGTTAAATGCGTCCATCACTTTGACGAACAGCCGTCAGTGAGGTTAATTTGACCAGCAAGGTATAATCTTTTTTGTTTGTATTATGGTGGTATATAGTATGCGTCAAAGAGGTGGGAGGGGACTAGCATATATACTATACGTATGCGTCCTTGAACAAGTACACCTCACTCAGTGTCGGGACTTTTTGGTTACCGAGGCACGTGCCACATCAAAATTGTGAAATTGGTTATTCAAACATCACACAATACCTTTTTGGGCCACATGCATATATATATATATATATATATATATATATATATATATATATATATATATATATATATATATATATATATATATATATATCCTAGCTAGGACACTCACATGTGACGCTTCCATCTGTGGGCCCACGAGGCCATCATCGATGCATGCATGCATGCATCACTTTGACCTACATCGGGAGAGGTTAATTAATTTCACCATCGATGAGGATTCTTTTGGGTTGTACATATATTACGGCAGGAGCATATAGTATGCGGTGAAGAGGGGGAGCAGGACCATCATATGTAGTACGCTTGATATGAACCTCGCTCTCTGTGGGTGCATGGTTTACGGTTTTTGAGGCATGTGGCACATCAAAGTTGTGCATTTTGGGTATTCAACATATATATGTTTGGCCCACATGCAAAGCGGTGGTGGTTGTCCTCTCGCACCCACTTAAGCGGTTATCAGCAATATCGACAAGCTTTCCATCCGTGGGCCCGCTTGGTCCATCACTTCTTTTTGCCTGACAACAAGAGAGGTTAATTTGACTTAGGAGGGGATTATTATTTTTGCTCTGGGCTGACATGCATGATACACTTTGAGCACACACATATGCATGTGTACGCATGAATCCCTCCCATCGAGTCGAAGTGGCTAGTACTATGACACCATCATGAACCGATCTCGCTCTGTGGGGGGAGCTAGCGTACGATTTTTGACACACGCGCCAGATCAATGTTGTGTATTCAAACATGCATGCACGCATCACCTCCATACATATGCATGTAGTGGTTGCCTTCGAACGATACACTCCCTCGCGTGGTTATTGACAACAAGCCTATATATTCATGGGCCTGCATGGACATCCATGATCACCTTGACCAACAGCAAGATAGGTTACCATGGCGGATTCTTCATTTGGTTAGTGTTATTGTAGTATAGGTCATGATGAGATTCAGACCTAATTAAGTTTGAGCGCATATACTATGCACGCATGCATGCATATATGAATCACCGTCGTTGGCTTGAAGTGTGGTGTAACATACATATGCATCGTCAACCTAACCCTCACTCAGTGTGGGGATTTCTAGTTCGAAATCACGGCGCCACATCAAAGTTGTTCGTTGTTACTCAAAAACACACCTCTCCATACAT
Source organism: Aegilops bicornis (assembly GCA_021605145.1). NCBI lineage: Eukaryota > Viridiplantae > Streptophyta > Magnoliopsida > Poales > Poaceae > Aegilops > Aegilops bicornis. The sequence continues at coordinate 393,988,810 of CM038673.1, read as the reverse complement.
ATGTTTGGGCCACATGCATGCAGTGGTTGTCTTCGTGGACTAGCTACTTGCGTGATTATTGGCGAGCTAGCCCATCTCCGGGGTCGCATGGAAGGAAATCACTTTGACCAACAACAAGAGAGAGGTTGTACGACCAAGGTGGATTATTCTTGGTCCATTTTACGATCCATCTTGGTGAGATATATGCCCCTCTGGCCCGCCGACTGAAAGTGTGTGTGTGTGTGTGGGGGGGGGGGTTGCTACATCGCACTTTGCTAGGCGAACCTTGGTTGGGGGGGGCATGCATTCGTAGCTTAATTAGGATTCCCTTCGTGGCGACACGAGGGGTGTGGGGGGCTGCTAGCTACTTCGCACTTTGCTAGGTGAACCTTGGTTGGGGGGGGGGCATGCTCATAGCTTAGGATTCCCTTCGTGCCGACACGAGGGGGGCTGCTAGCTACTTCGCACTTTGCTAGGTGAACCTCGGTTGGGGGGGGGGCATGTGCATTCATAGCTTCGGAGTCCCTGTGTGCGGCCACGAGGGAGGGGTGGCTGCTAGCTCCTTCGCACTTTGCTCGGGTGAACCTCGCTGGGTGGGGGGGGAGGGCATGCACTCATAGCTTAGCTAGGATTCGCTTCATGCTGACACAAGGGAGGGGGCTGCTAGCTGCTTTGCACTTTGCTAGGTGAACCTCGGTTGGGGGGGGGGCATGCATTCATAGCTTAGGAATCCCTTCGTGCCGACAGGAGGGAGGGGCTGCTAGCTCTACTTCACACTTTGCTAGGTGAACCTCGGTTGGGGGCATGCATTCATAGCTTAGGATTCCCTTCGTGCCGACCACGAGGGAGGGGGCTGCTAGCTACTTCGCACTTTGCTACGATGAACCTCGGTTGGGGGGCATGCATTCATATATAGCTTAGGATTCCCTTCGTGCCGACACGAGGGAGGAGGGGTCACGGCTACTTACGCACTTTGCTAGGTGAACCTCGGTTGAGGGGAGGTCATGCATTCATATATAGCTTAGGATTCCTTCGTGCCAACACGAGGGAGGAGGGGCTGCTAGCTACTTCAAGACTTTGCTAGGTGAACCTCGGTTGAGGGGGAGGGGGCATGCATTCATAGCTTAGGATTCCCTTCGTGCCGACACGAGAGGGTGGAAGCAAGGAATATCGTGCGCTTTGCGAGAGAGGTGCCACATCAAAGTTGTATTTGGTATTTGAAAATCAAACCACCCTTTTGATACATAAATTTGGTCCACATGCAAGTGTGTTCGTGTTCTGATCCTCTCCCGCGTCATTTTTCGCCAAATTTATGAACATTAGACAAGTCGGATGGCCTTGGCAGCGCAGTTCACTCAAACTAACCGTGTGCCACGCTGGTGCACATCACGCACACATTCGCCTGATACATTGGGCTCCACGAGGCTCCCCCTCTAAAAAATATTTGCCCGCTTCGAGGGTTTTTCTGTTTCATAACACACAGTTGTTATCTTCGGACCGTGTGCAATGTTTCTTGTTCCCAATCCCGCCTGCATCGAAAATATCTGCCCACCTCGAGGGTTTTTCATTTTCATAACACACGGTTGTTATCTCCGGACCGTGTGCGATGCACTATCATCAAAATTTTCAATAGCCCGGCATTTCACTCCCGCGTAGTAAAATTTTCAATACCCGCATCATTTCCTCAAACACCCCGCGCCCCCTCCACACACACACACACACACACACACACCAAAATCTCCTCGGGCGTGCACGCGCGCGCACACACACACACCCTCCCTTGCTCGAAACCCTAGCAAAGTCCCCGCCGCCGCCGCAAGGCCTCCATTGTCAACATCTGCCGGTTTGCCTGTGTAGCTTACCCACCTATCTCCATACCCAGGCCGCCCTGAGTTTCTTAGATGACGCCTGCCAAACGTCCCCTTTCCCACAGCTCCCCATCCCCATCCCCCACTCCAGAGCGTCGCAGCCTAAGCCCTGCTACTCTTCCGGTGGAGCTCGCGGATCACTGTCCCAAAAGAGGTGTATAGCGGTCTCTCCGCCCGACGTCACCGAGGAAGCTTGTCGGATGTGGGGTTCCGGCAAACCCTTATGGTTCGAACACTGGGGCGCGTGCGAAGTCTCTCCCTCCTACCGTTCTATGCTCTAGCTCACTAAGATCTCACGGACAAACTCGACGAACTCGCAACACAGAAAGACACGAGGTTTATACTGGTTCGGGCCACCGTTGTGGTGTAATACCCTACTCCAGTGTGGTGGTGGTGGATTGCCTCTTGGGCTGATGATGAACAGTACAAGGGAAGAACAGCCTCCTGAGGTTGAGGTGTTCTTGTGCTTGTGTAGTTGAGGATGATCTGAACCAGTTCGGGATCAGTTGCCTCCTACTGTGGTGGCTAGTCCTATTTATAGAGGCCCTGGTCCTCTTCCCAAATATCGAGCGGGAAGGGAGCCAACAACGGCGGGCAAATTTGAAGGGGGACAGCTAGTACAAGCTATCCTGACAAAAGCGGTCTTCGCCTGCGAAAAGCTATGGGGTGACACCGTCTTGGGCTCCACGATGACCTCCGCCTTGCCGTCCTCCTGGTCTTGGTCTCATTGCACCAATATGGCAACCTTTGCCTGATGCCTCGGTACTCCTCGCCTGCGCTGGCCTCCTTAGCACCAAAGAGGAAATAGGGACGCTGCGCGCGCTGGCGCCTTCTTGGCACCCGCCTGGCACCGTTCGTCATGGCTCACGTCACGGGAGCCTTGTGAGGTTTGCCTCGCCTTGATTTCTCCGCTCCTCGTGTGCACTGCTGGCTGAAATACTCCGGAAGGAGGTCTTGCGTCGTCCGCCTCATGAGGCTTGGACCCTCGCGAGGGTCTTGGGTGCCTTGTTGACGAAGATGAGCCGTCTGACTGCTGCTTAGCCACGTTGTGGGCGTGGCGAGCAAGTCAGGGACCCCAGTCCCAGAGCGCCGACAGTAGCCCCCGGGCCCAAGGTACGCTCGGGCTTGGCTTCGCGGCGAAGCCAAAGGCCAAGTTCGGAGCACCGCGGGCGCCAAAAGCCTGCGGCCTCGGTCGACGTGTGGCGGTTGATTGGACGTGGGCGTCTCCGCTTCCCCACGCTGCATCGGCAACTGCACAACTTGACAAGTCCCTGCGACATGCAAGGAAAACCATCATTACCTGCGATCGTGGGAGGCACCGGTCGGCCTTCTCTTGCTATAAATGGGAAGGGGGGCGGAGCCCCCGTTGCCCATCTCTTCCTCGCTTGCTCGCTCCTTCCTCCTTGCTCCACTGCTGACAACAATGGCGCCCATCAGAAGCTTTTCCACCGAAGAGAAAGGAAAAGCTCCCCGTGACGATCCGGGGCCACTTCCACAGAAGAAGAGGTCAATCCGTTGCCGTGACGAAGCGGCGATGCAGGTGGTGACGAGGCCTTGGTGCGAGCGGCCTCCTCCGGGGTACCCGCTACCCTTGTACGCTCGAGCCGAGGGCTTGGGAGGTCGGAGCGACGAGCAGCGCCGCCCAGCGCGCGTCAGGGCCCCCGCGCAGCGGCGACACGTCTGCGTCGCCCACAGGGTCCACGCCGCGGACTCCTCGCGTGAGTTGGTGCTGTGGGCGCCGATGCCTCCAAGCTCCTGGATCCGCTTCCCGCAGTTCTTCTCGGACGTGATGCCGCCGAGGGGGCCTCTTGAGTTCTGGTTGCAGCACGCCGACTGCAGCGCTCCGGCAACCGGAGCGGAGATCGAAGCGGTCCCCACCGGCAAGATCTTCATGACTCGCGGCTGGGGCGAGATCGCGCGGGTCTGCCGTGCGAGGGGAGCCCTCACGATCCATTTTGAGTACGACGGCGCCTCCACGTTCTTCTTCAAGGTCTTAGACACCGAGGGGCGCCACCTGGAGTGCTGCCCTGGGGAGGAGCGCCTGACCGATGCGCGCTCCGCCCGCAGCTACTCCAACAGTAGTAGCCCTTGGGAGTCCGGCAGCTCTCCACGAGCTTCTGAGACTCGAGGAGCGACGGCAACAGCTCGTGCCCCGAGCTCTCACCGCGCTCGGGCGGGGCTGCGGCGTCCGGCGTCGCCTTCTTGATCTGGATGGGGTTGGCGCCGGCCTCCCGTGGCCCATTGTTGATGATGGTGTCTGTCACGGAAGGGTGTAGATAGGATTCCCCTTAGTATCAACTTTTGTTTCCTGTGAAGAATCATGAATCACCCCGTGGGGGCATGTAAGGGTCTGTAATGTCTTCAGTGCTTATCTTCTTTGTTATGAAAACTTGGTGAGCGCATGTCCCGTTAAGGCTTGGTCCCCCTTTCTTTCCCCGCGATGGCTTATTGCTCTACACTGACAGGTCCCGGTCCCCAGGCAGGCTACAACCATCGCTGGTATGCTAGGTCGCGTGCCGTGGTCAGGGCCAGGAGGTGTGCGGCCCGAGGTCCAGTAAGAGCCCCTGAGGCGCGATGCTCAGGAGGTCCCCCTTAGTCCTCAAGCAGCCATGGTAAGGAAAGAAAGGAAAATGACTTGGCCACAACGGGGCTGCGGCATGGCGCGAATGACCATTAGGCCCAGATATTTAGCCGATCCTAGGGCGAACTTATCTTGCTGACTTCACGGTGATTCCTGATGTTGTGCTAGGGCTGCGCGCTGACTCGCGCGGCATAGCTAGGTTGGCCCATACGAGTTCCCCTCCCCTCATGCTCTCCTCAGTGCTCTACGTCCTCAGGTCCCGGCCCTCGAGCGAGCTCAGCCGCCGCTGGTATGCCAGGTCGCGATGCCGTGGTCAAGGCCAGGGGTGAGGGCTGGAGAGCCAGTAAGATCTCCTGAGTCACGATGCTCAGGAGCCCCCTTTAACGCTAGCAGTTTAATTGCACGAGAGAAAAAGAGACTTCGCGGTGCCGCTGCTATCCTTCCCTCGGGATCCCGTGAGCAGCACAAGAAGAAACATGGTTTGCCGTTACTGACCATTAGCATGCTGCTGGTTGCTCTGGGTGAGGTGAAGGCCTTTGAGGGCCCGGAGAGGTGACGTCTTGGCGGCGTGCCGCGAGCCAGAGCTCGACCACTCAGATTTGTCGGCGTGGCAGGGACGGACCCATGCACCAGCGCCGTGCCTGTGTGAAGTCCCTGGGGGAGGCGATGATCGAGCAGGCAATAGCCGTTGGCAGGCTAAGCGTGAAGAGCAGGTCAACTTGGATAAATGCAGGGAGATACACACCACCGGATCTGGCCCGAGCGGCTTAGGGATGATGCAGCCTGAGGGGCGCCCCCATCAAGATAAGCTAAAGACTTAAGCAAAAGGGATACATGCCACAGGGACGGACCCATGTGGCCTGGGAATAATGCAGCCCGAGGCGCTCCGGCTTAAATGAACTTGGAAGATGTCACCTGGTTCTGTAGACGAAGTAGGGTTGGTGCAGCTGAAGCCGCGTGTTGAAGGAATGGCTCCTCATGAGCCACCGGGACCCTAAGCCTCGGGAGGCTCTCGGGGTTCAGGAGGTTCCCCGAAGACCGTCTCCATCTCCTCCAGGACGGAGTGGAACCTGGCCTCCTGAGCCGCCAGGACTTGCCGCATGTTGCGCTAATAGGCCGACGCCACGCTCGGCAAGCCGAAGGGCATGCAAACGTAGCTGTGTGGTGGGCCCTCGTAGCGGTCCACACGCGATGGCCAGAAGCGCTCCTGAGATGCGGCCTTGTTGAGCCCTGGGACATCGACGCAGACACGCAGCCCGGCATCCTCGCCTGGATGGGGAGCTATGCCTCGTGAGCGGCTGTGGCCGCGCATGGCTCTTCCTTCTTGCAGTTCCTGAGTGGTCTTGGTGATGAACTCTTGGGTGGTGGGCACTCCTTGCCCTGTGCTCTCCCGAGGAAAGTGTGCCGTGAGGTACGCTTCCAAGTGGTGCCCAAGCGCCTCCCTCGTGAGGTTGGCAAGGTCTGAGGCTCTCCAGAAGAGAGCCCCCTAGCCCTGCCTGAGGAGGGCGCCGGGCGCGCTTTCCTATGCGGTGGAGGGAGGCGCCCTTGGAGCGGGCGTTGGTCCTGATGAGGCTCCTGCCGCGACGCCATCCTCTGGGGGTCCTGCGCGGCGCGACAACTTCTTGGGGATGGTCTCCGGAAGGCTTTCACTTCTGCTGTTGGGGTCGTCGATTGCTGCGGCTTGAAAGGCGCGCTCAAGGTAGCACACCACATCCCTCTCTTCACACGGGACCGCGATGATTCCTCCGCTTCCTGGCATCTTGAGAACGTTGTAGCCGTGATGAGTGACTGCCATGAACTTGGCCAGGGCTGGATACCCGAGGATGGCATTGTACGGCAGGCGAATGTGTGCGACGTCGAAGTCGATGAGCTCGGTGTGATAGTTCTTGCGCTCCCCGAAGGTGACAGGCAGGCGGACCTGCCCTATCGGTGTGGTGGAACTGTCGGTCACTCCTGAGAAAGGCTTGGTTGGCTGGAGCTGCTCATATGGCACTTGGAGGTTGTCGAACGTGTCGACGGACAAGACATTGAGCCCTGCGCCGCCGTCGATGAGAGTCTTGGTGACTTGCACATTGCTAATGACTGGGGAGCACAACATAGGGAGGGTGCTGATACGTCTCCAACGTACCTATAATTTTTGATTGCTCCATGCTATATTATCTACTGTTTTGGGCATCATTGGGCTTTATTTTCAACTTTTATATTACTTTTGGGACTAACCTATTAACCGGAGGCCCAGCCCAGATTTCTTTGTTTTATGCCTATTTCAGTGTTTCGAGGAAAAGGAATATCAAACGGAGTCAAAACGGAATGAAATCAACTGGAGAAGTTATTTTTGGAAGGAAAGCAACCCAGGGAACTTGGAGTGCACGTCAGGGGAGACACGGGCTGGCCATGAGGGTGGGGGGCGCGCCCACCCCCTAGGACGCGCCCCCTGCCTCGTGGGGCCCCCGTGGCTCCTCCGACGTACTTCCTGCACCCATATATATTGTCGTACCCTAAAACTTCCAGAACAGAAGATAGATCGGGAGTTCCGCCGCCGCAAGCCTCTGTAGCCACCAAAACCTCTCGGGAGCCCGTTCAGGCACCTGCGGAGGGGAACCCAAAGACCGTGGCCATCTTCATCATCCGGTGCTCTCCATGACGAGGAGGGAGTAGTTCACCCTCGGGGCTGAGGGTATGTACCAAGTAGCTATGTGTTTGATCTCTCTCGTGTTCTCGACTTCACACGATCTTGATGTATCGCGAGCTTTGCTATTATAGTTGGATCATATGTTTCTTCTCCCCCTCTACTCTCTTGTAATGAACTGAGTTTCCCCTTTGAAGTTATCTTATCGGATTGTGTCTTTATATGAGAACACTTGATGTATGTCTTGCCGTGCTTATCTGTGGTGACAATGGGATATCATGTGCCACTTGATGTATGTTTTGGTGACCAACTTGCGGGTTCCGCCCATGAACCTATGCATAGGGGTTGGCACACGTTCTTGACTCTCCGGTAGAAACTTTGGGGCACTGTTTGAAGTACTTTTATGTTGGTTTGATGAATCTGAGATTATGTGATGCATATCGTATAATCATGCCCACGGATACTTGAGGTGACAATGGAGTATCTAGGTGACATTAGGGTTTTGGTTGATTTGTGTCTTAAGGTGTTATTCTAGTACGAACTCTTTAATAGATTGATCCAAAAGAATAACTTTGAGGTGGTTTACGTACCCTACCATAATCTCTACGTTTGTTCTCCGCTATTAGTGGCTTTGGAGTGACTCTTTGTTGCATGTTGAGGGATTTTTATATGATCTATCTATGTTATTATTGTTGAGAGAACTTGCACTAGTGAAAGTATGAACCCTAGGCCTTGTTTCCTATCATTGCAATACCGTTTACGCTCACTTTATCATTAGTTACCTTGCTGTTTTTATATTTTCAGATTACAAAAACCTATATCTACCGTCCATATTGCACTTGTATCACCATCTCTTTGGCGAACTAGTGCACCTATACAATTTACCATTGTATTGGGTGTGTTGGGGACACAAGAGACTCTTTGTTATTTGGTTGCAGGGTTGTTTGAGAGAGACCATCTTCATCCTCGCCTCCCACGGATTGATAAACCTTAGGTAATCCACTTGAGGAAATTTGCTCTTGTCCTACAAACCTGTGCACTTGCAGCCCAACAACGTCTACAAGAAGAAGGTTTTGTAGTAGAAATCAAGCTCTTTTAAAGCGCCCGTTGGCGGGGAGGTGAGTGCTTGAAGGTATATCTTTAGATCTTGCAATCGAATCTTTTGTTTCTTGTTTTATCACTAGTTTAGTCTATGAAAGAAAACTACAAAAAAATGGAATTGAGTTTGTCTCATACGCTTCATCTTTTTAATATCTTTCGTGAGTATGATGGAAAGGAAAATTGTGCCAAAGTGTTAGAAGAAGAATGCATTAAATTGTTTGGCACTAAATCTTTGAATGATGAGGATGATTGCAATGTTCTTACTATGAACTCCTTGAATATCCATAGTACTAATGATGATTGCACTAGTTATGATGAAAATGCCTCCTATAAACATGTCAATTTTTGTGGAGTGCATTGGGTTTGTAAGTAAACACCAAATAGGTAAGATAGATATTGCAAGAGGCACAAGTACTTAGAAACCAAATTGTTTCAAGAAGAGCTAGATGAATGTGCTGAAAGATTCAATATTTTTCGTGCCCCTTGTGAACTTTGCAATGGACATGGTCATTTAAAGCTCCAATGCTATTTGTTTCATGATCAAGTCGTGTCTAAATATTGTGATAATTTGATTACCCTTGAGCATCATAAAGAGCTTAGCCTTCTTTTGGGGTATGAAGAAATGAAACGTATAACTGAGGGTATTCCAAAATTTAATCTTGATAGATTTCTTGATTTTGATCTAGAGAAGATTTATATGTATTGTGCGGTGAATTGTATTGAAAATCCTTATATTGCAATTACCTAAGGAAAAGAAAGCAAATATAATATGATGAGAATACTAATGAAAGGGAAGAGACTTCCCAATATCCTCCTATTATTTATTATGATGAATCAGGTAACGAGGAGGAGTTATCTATTCAACCAATCTCGTCAATAAGGAGCTCAAAGAGGAAGGTTGAACCCACACATAATGTGAAGAAGAAAAATAAAAGAAGGAGAAACAAAGGTAGAAAGGTATCCCTCCCAAATGATGTTGCTCCTACTACTCATTGTGATGATGATAATTGCTATACTATTGGTGATATCAATATTTTTAATGATGAGAGTGATTATGCTTATGATACGAAAAGGCCCAAGCTTGGGGAAGCTATGTTTAATAAGGATGACATATTTGATAATATATTTTCTGTAATTAATGTTTGTCCCAAGCTTGGGATGCTACGTTTAATGAAGATGATATTTTTAGCATCCCAAGTTTTGATATGCAAAGTTGTTATGATAGCATGCCTCTTACCTATGATGATTATATTGATGAAAGTGGGTTTGGAAGAGTGTCAACTTTAGGAAGTAGTGATCCCACTATTTTGAAGGATGTTGAATCTTATTGTGATGAATATGAAAGTGGATTTGGAAGAGTGTCAACTTTATTTAGTGATTCCACTATCTTAGAAGAGGTTTCAATCGATTATGATGAGAACAAAGTTGCTATCTATGATGATTATTGTGATGACACGTATGCTTTAAATAATAATTATAACCATGAAACTTGTCATCTTGATCTTAATTTTCAATCATATGATAGTTATTTTGTTGAGTTTGCTCCCACTACTATTGAAGAGAAGAATTTTGCTTATGTGGAGAGTAATAAAATTTCTATGCAAGTAGATCATGAACATAATGCTTTAGGTGCTGGTTATATTGTTTAATTCATTCATTATGCTACTGAAAATTATTATGAGAGAGTATCATATGCTTCTACATATTACAATAATACCAAGTTTCCTCTCCATGTGCTTAAATTTTTGGAGTTATGCTTGTTTTGTCTTCCTATGCTAGTTGATTATTGTTCCCATAAGTTGTTTGCTCACAAATTCCCTATGCATAGGAAGTGGGTTACGCTTAAATGTGCTTGTCATATGCTTCATGATGCTCTCTTTATGTTTCAATTCTTATGTCTTATGTGAGCATCATTGAAATCGTCATGCCTAGCTAGGGGCGTTAAACGATAGCGCTTGTTGGGAGGCAACCCAATTTTATTTTAGTTTCTTGCTTTTTGGTTCTGTTTAGTAATAAATAATCCATATAGCTTCTGTTTGATGTGGTTTTATGTTTTAGTTAGTGTTTGTGCCAAGTAGAACCTTTGGGAAGACTTGGGTGAATTCTTTATGATCATGCTGTAAAAAACAGAAACTTCAGCGCTCACGAGATTAACTAGAACTTTTTACTGGAGAGTGGTATTTAGTTGATTCTTTTTGATGATTACTATATAAATTCCTCAGGTCCACCAATTTATTTTAGAATTTTTGGAGTTCCAGAAGTTTGCGTTGAATTCTGATTACTCTGACTGTTCTGTTTTTGACAGATTCTGTTTTCATTGTGTTGTTTGCTTATTTTGATGAATTATGGCTAGTAAAATAGTTTATAAACCATAGAGAAGTTGGAATACAGTAGGTTTAACACCAATATAAATAAAGAATGAGTTCATTACAGTACCTTGAAGTGGTGTTTTGTTTTCTTTTGCTAACGGAGCTCACGAGTTTTCTGTTAAGTTTTGCGTTGTGAAGTTTTCAAGTTTTGGGTAAAGATTCGATGGACTATGGAATAAGGAGTGGTAAGAGCCTAAGATTGGGGATGCCCAAGGCACCCCAAGGCAATATTCAAGGACAACCAAGAGCCTAAGCTTGGGGATGCCGGAAGGCATCCCTCTTTAAATCTTCGTTCATCGGTAACTTTACTTGGAGCTATATTTTTATTCACCACATGATTTGTGTTTTGCTTGGAGCGTCATTTTATTTTGTTAGTATTTGCTTTATGCTATTTATAATAATGTTTTGCATCTTTAGTTTCAATAAAAAAGTCAAGGATAGCCTTTGCCATGCATATTTTGCTAGTATACTGGTTGCTGTTTGAAAACAGAAAGTTTACAGCTGTTGCAAAAATTTCTCAGAAATATAAAAGCATGATATAATGTAGAAACTTTTTTCATATAAAGATCTGATAAATTTACTACAGTGGTAATTTTAGTTCATAATTTTTGGAGTTAGGTAAGTATTGATACTCTTGCATTCTTTACAAACTGTACTGTTTTGGCAGATTGCTGTTATGTTTGCATTGTTTGCATATGTTTGCTTGTTTAATGATTCTATTTAAGGATAGGAGTATTAAATATGCAGAGGAATTTAGTATGAAATTTTGAATAATAATGTTAGTGATTTGTTACAGTATAAAATGATAAGTTTTTGCATTGGTTTATACTAACCTATGTCACGAGTTCTTGTTGAGTTTGTTGTGAATGAAGCTTTTGATAAAAAGAGAAACCATGATATGAGAGGAATTAAGGAGACACAAAAGTTCAAGCTTGGGGATGCCCAAGGCACCCCAAGATAATATTTCAAGAAGTATCAAGCATCTAAGCTTGGGGATGCCCCGGTAGGCATCCCACCTTTCTTCTTCAACAACTATCGGTTAGTATAGGTTGAGCCTAAGTTTTTGCTTCTTCACATGAGTTGTGCTATCCTTGCAATGCCATTTTATTTAGCTTTGCTTGCTGTTTTAATAAAATACCAAGATCTGAAATTATTAAATATGGGAGAGTCTTCACATAGTTGTATAATTATTCAACTACTTATTGATCTTCACTTATATCTTTCGGAGTAGTTTGTTGTTTGCTCTAGTGCTTCACTTTATCTTTTAGAGCACAATGGTGGTTTTATTTTGAAGAAATATATGAACTCTCATGCTTCACTTATATTATTTTGAGAGTCTTAAATATCATGGTAATTTGCTTAAATAATCATAATGTGCTAAGCATACGAGATTTGTAAGAATTCTTATGAGTGCGTTGAATACTAAGAAAAGTTTGATGCTTGATAATTGTTTTGAGATATGAAGATGGTGATATTAGAGTCATGCTAGTTGAGTAGTTGTGAATTTGAGAATTACTTGTGTTAAAGTTTGTGATTCCCGTAGCATGCATGTATGGTGAACCGTTATGTGATGAAGTCGGAGCATGATTTATTTATTGATTGTCTTCCTTATGAGTGGCGGTCGGGGACGACCGATGGTCTTTTCCTACCAATCTATCCCCTAGGAGCATGCGCGTAATACTTTGCTTTGATAACTTGTAGATTTTTGCAATAAGTATATGAGTTCTTTATGACTAATGTTGAGTCCATGGATTATACACACTTTTCTCACCCTTCCACCATTGCTAGCCTCATTAATACCACGCACTTTTCGCCGGTATCATACACCCACCATAAACCTTCCTCAAAACAGCCACCATACCTACCTATCATGGCATTTCCATAGCCATTCCGAGATATATTGCCATGCAACTTTCCACCGTTCCGTTTATTATGACACGCTCCATCATTGTCATATTGCTTAGCATGATCATGTAGTTGACATCGTATTTGTGGCAAAGCCACCGTTCATAATTATTTCATACATGTCACTCTTGATTCATTGCATATCCCGGTACACCGCTGGAGGCATTCATATAGAGTCATACTTTGTTCTAAGAATCAAGTTGTAATTGTTGAGTTGTAAGAAAATATAAGTGTGATGATCATCATTTTTTAGAGCATTGTCCCGGTGAGGAAAGGATGATGGAGACCATGATTCCCCCACAAGTCGGGATGAGACTCCGGACGAAAAATAAAAAAAGGAGAAAAAAAAGAGGCCATAAAAAAAGAGAAAAGGCCCAAAAAAATGAGAGAAAAAGAGAGAAGGGGCAATGCTACTATCCTTTTACCACACTTGTGCTTCAAAGTAGCACCATGATCTTCATGATAGAGAGTCTCCTATGATATCACTTTCATATACTAGTGGGAATCTTTCATTATAGAACCTGGCTTGTATATTCCAATGATGGGCTTCGTCAAAATGCCCTAGGTCTTCATGAGCAAGCGAGTTGGATGCACACCCACTTAGTTTATTTTGTTGAGCTTTCATATGCTTATAGCTCTAGTGCATCCGTTGCATGGCAATCCCTACTCACTCACATTGATATCTATTGACGGGCATCTCCATAGACCGTTGATACGCCTAGTTGATGTGAGACTATCTTCTCCCTTTTTGTCTTCTCCACAACCACCATTCTATTCCACATATAGTGCTATATCCATGGCTCACGCTCATGTATTGCGTGAAGATTGAAAAAGTTTTGAGAATGTCAAAAGTATGAAACAATTTCTTGGCTTGTCATCGGGGTTGTGCATGATTTAAATACTTTGTGTGGTGAAGATAGAGCATAGCCAGACTATATGATTTTATAGGGATAACTTTCTTTGGCCATGTTATGTTGAGAAGACATAATTGCTTTGTTAGTATGCTTGAAGTATTATTATTTTTATGTCAATATGAACTTTTGTCTTGAATCTTTCGGATCTGAATATTCATATCACAAGTAAGAAGAATTACATTGAAATTATGCCGACTAGCATTCCACATCAAAAATTATCTTTTTATCATTTACCTACTCGAGGACGAGCAGGAATTAAGCTTGGGGATGCTTGATACGTCTCCAATGTATCTATAATTTTTTATTGCTCCATGCAATATTATCTACTGTTTTGGGCAACATTGGGCTTTATTTTCCACTTATATATTACTTTTGGGACTAATCTACTAACCGGAGGCCCAACCCAGATTTGATGTTTTATGCCTATTTCAGTGTTTCGAGGAAAAGGAATATCAAACGGAGTCAAAACGGAACGAAATCAACTGGAGAAGTTATTTTTGGAAGGAAAGCAACCCAGGGAACTTGGAGTGCACGTCAGGGGAGACACGGGCTGGCCACGAGGGTGGGGTGGGGGGGGGCACCCGCCCCCCTAGGGCGCGCCCCCTGCCTCGTGGGGCCCCCGTGGCTCCTCCGACGTACTTCCTGCACCCATATATATCGTCGTACCCTAAAACCTCCAGAACAGAAGATAGATCGGGAGTTCCGCCGCCGCAAGCCTCTCAGAGCCACCAAAACCTCTCGGGAGCCCGTTCAAGCACCTCACGGAGGGGGAACCCATCACGGTGGCCATCTTCATCATCCCAGCGCTCTCCATGACGAGGAGGGAGTAGTTCACCCTCGGGGCTGAGGGTATGTACCAGTAGCTATGTGTTTGATCTCTCTCTCTCTCTCTCGTGTTCTCGACTTCACACGATCTTGATGTATCGCGAGCTTTGCTATTATAGTTGGATCCTATGTTTCTTCTCCCCCTCTACTCTCTTGTAACGAATTGAGTTTCCCCTTTGAAGTTATCTTATCGGATTGAGTCTTTATATGAGAACACTTGATGTATGTCTTGCTGTGCTTATCTGTGGTGACAATGGGATATCATGTGCCACTTGATATATGTTTTGGTGACCAACTTGCGGGTTCCGCCCATGAACCTATGCATAGGGGTTGGCACACGTTCTTGACTCTCCGGTAGAAACTTTGGGGCACTCTTTGAAGTACTTTTATGTTGGTTGGATGAATCTGAGATTCTGTGATGCATATCGTATAATCATGCCCACGGATACTTGAGGTGACAATGGAGTATCTAGGTGACATTAGGGTTTTGGTTGATTTGTGTCTTAAGGTGTTATTCTAGTACGAACTCTTTAAAAGATTGATATGAAAGAATAACTTTGAGGTGGTTTCGTACCCTACCATAATCTCTACGTTTGTTCTCCGCTATTAGTGGCTTTGGAGTGACTCTTTGTTGCATGTTGAGGGCTTGTTATATGATCTATCTATGTTATTATTGTTGAGAGAACTTGCACTAGTGAAAGTATGAACCCTAGGCCTTGTTTCCTATCATTGCAATACCGTTTACGCTCACTTTATCATTAGTTACCTTGCTGTTTTTATATTTTCAGATTACAAAAACCTATATCTACCGTCCATATTGCACTTGTATCACCATCTCTTCGCCGAACTAGTGCACCTATACAATTTACCATTGTATTGGGTGTGTTGGGGACACAAGAGACTCTTTGTTATTTGGTTGCAGGGTTGTTTGAGAGAGACCATCTTCATCCTATGCCTCCCACGGATTGATAAACCTTAGGTCATCCACTTGAGGAAATTTGCTCTTGTCCTACAATCCTGTGCACTTGCAGCCCAACAACGTCTACAAGAAGAAGGTTGTGTATTAGACATCGAGCACCAGCGGTGGCTGCGCAAGACTTGAGCTGATCTGCCGAGTTGAAGGTGATGGCACATTGGGACCACTGGCCGGGCGCGTGGCCTCGAGCTTGGGAGCACCACGTTCACCCCGCGAGCGAACTGTTTGAAGATGCGCCGAGGGGGGCACAGGCACCGCCCAAGATGCAGGCGATCGCACGCGGCTCCTGGAAGCCACCAGCCCCCTCATCCTGGTGGTGGTCGTCGTTCCTTCTTGGTGGCGGCAGCGGGGGAAGACCGGCATTGCCTTGGGGGCGATCCTCACGAGGCGGATCCCTCCAGGCACCCTCGCGAGGTTGGTCTTGCCAGCGGTCCTCACGAGGCCTGTCGCGCCACTCCTGGTGTGGGCCACGGACGTCCCAGCGTCCGCCTCCGCGTCCTCCTCATGACGTAGCCCGATCGTCGCGCTTCGGGCGTCGGCCAGAAGCGTCCTTCCCGTATGGCCCTGAGCTCTTGACAGTCGCTGGTGTTGTGGGTGTTCAGGTTGTGGAAGGCCCAGAACGGTCGGCCATTCTTGGACAACTCAGGCTGATCTCTGCCTTGCTTGGTGTCGGGCTCCGCTGCGAGCACTACTGCCTCTTTGCGCTTCACGTCCTTGGCCTTGGCCTTCTTCTCCTCCGCTCCTGCAGCTGGCAGCTCAAGGAGAGAGAGGCACCCCTCCTTAGCTCTTGCACACTTGGTCTCCAGGTTGAACAACTCCTGAGATGTGCAGATCTCCTCGTGGATAGCGAGCTCTTCCTTCATCTTGACGTCACGGACGCCGTCCGAGAACGCGGAGATGATGGCTTCGTCCGAGACCTTGGGGATCTTGAGGCGGGTGTTGGTGAAGCTGGATGTAATTACGAAGGGTCTCTCTGGTTGTTGCTTGATGCGTGAAAGGTCACCCGTGGCGGTGGTGATCGCGAGTGCCCTAGAAGTTGGCGACGAAGCGGTCGCGCATCTCGTCCTAGGAGGAGCCGTGCTGCAGGTTCAAGAGCCAGGAGCGGGCCCATCCTTGAGAGCCATGGGAAACCAGTTTTCCATGACTTTTTTGTCGCCGTTGGCCGCTTCGATGCTCAGCTCATAGAGCTGTAGGAACTCCGCGGGGTCGGTGTTGCCTTCGTAGCGAGGAGGCAGATCTGGCTTGAACTTGCCTGGCCAGGCGATGCTACGCAGCTCGGGGGTGAAGGCGCGGTAGCCAGCCGTGGTCGCCGGGGCCCGCTTCTAAGGGGGAGCTTGGTCTTGGCGAGGTCCGCGCTACGCCACTGCAGGCGGCGCACAGTCTTGACGAGGTGGCACGGGGAGCGCTGGTGCAGCCTCTCGCGACCGCGGGATTTCTTGGCAGCTTCTTTCTTCACGCGCGGGCGCCGAGCGCACCGTCTTGGGGTTGAGGTGGTGGAGGCATGCCATGGGCCCCGTCGCCTGCGGCTGGTTGAGGGGGAGGCAGAGAGTGGGACGGTGCCGGAGATCCCCCCGCGGCGCGGACGAGCTCGGCGACGCGGTCGAGCCATTCCTCGTAGAGGTCGTCGACGGGGCGGTAACGCAGGAGCTCGTTCGCCGCGATGAGCGCGGCCCATGCCTCCATGGGAGCGTGGTGCGTGTGAGACGAAGAACCGGCAGGGGTAAGCGATGGAGTAGCGGTGCGGCCGTCTTGCCGCACCGAAGGATGCAGCGAGGACGCCTACTGCTCATTCCCCGTCGGGCCGGTGGCAGCGTTGGCGGCGGGAGACGGAGAATGACGAGGTGGCCCGCCTACGGGAGCCGTCTGAGCGACGCGGGCGGAGAGGGCAACCCGACGCTCAGCTCAAGCACGGCGAGCGTCCGCCATGGAGACGGCGGAGCGATGGACCAATGAACTGATGGAAGGGAAACTACCGCGCACCCCTACCTGGCGCGCCAAATGTCGGATGTGGGGTTCCGGCAAACCCTTAAGGTTCGAACACTGGGGTGCGCGCGAAGTCTCTCCCTCCTACCGATCTATGCTCTAGCTTGCTAAGATCTCGCGGATGAACTCGACGAACTCGCAACACAGAAAGACACGAGGTTTATACTGGTTCGGGCCACCATTGTGGTGTAATACCCTACTCAAGTGTGGTGGTGGTGGACTGCCTCTTGGGCTGATGATGAACAGTACAGGGGAAGAATAGCCTCCTGAGATTGAGGTGTTCTTGTGCTTGTGTAGTTGAGGATGATCTGAATCAGTTCGGGATCAGTTGCCTCCTACTGTGATGGCTAGTCCTATTTATAGAGGCCCTGGTCCTCTTCCCAAATATCGAGCGGGAAGGGAGCCAACAACGGCGGGCAAATTTGAAGGGGGACAGCTAGTACAAGCTATCCTGACAAAAGCGGTCTTCGCCTGCGAAAAGCTCTAGGGTGACGCTGTCTTGGGCTCCACGATGACCTCCTCCTTGCCGTCCTCCTGGTCTTGGTCTCGTTGCACCAATATGGCAACCTTTGCCTGATGCCTCGGTACTCCTCGCCTGCACTGGCCTCCTTAGCACCAAAGAGGAAATAGGGACGCTGCGCGCGCTGGCGCCCGCCTGGCACCGTTCGTCATGGCTCACGTCATGGGAGCCTCGTGAGGTTTGCCTCGCCTTGATATCTCCGCTCCTCGTGAGCCTGCCTGGCTAGGCCACTCCAGAGGAGGTCTTGCGTCGTCCGCCTCGCGAGGGTCTTGGGTGCCTTGTTGACGAAGATGGGACGTACGGCCTGCTGCTTGGCCACGCTGTGGGCCGCAGACAGGCAAGTCTGGGGACCCCCATTCCCAGAACACCGACAAAGCTGATGACCATTACTGGTGGCAGGCACTCAAGCAGCAGGCTAGAGCATGCGGGCATGTCTCGTCCGCCGGCTACGACATCGAGGTCATCGACAATGACATACGAGGCGGGCTGTGTCACAGGTTAACTGGCCCACCCCAACCCCTCGGGTTCAACCGCCGTCGATCTCATCCATGGCCCCGCCGCTGATCTCCTTTGGCTCGCTGTCAACAATTTGCCATTCTACATCGCCATTGAGCCCCTTTTGTCATTTCTAAAGGACACGTTCTACGACGCTGGCTTGGGATCCACAACTTCCAAGTCAGACCTCATCGACGGCGACCACGAGGAGGGCACCCTCTCTGGGTCTGCCAAGGGGAAAGAGCCCATCTGCTCTTCCAAGGGGAAAGCGCCCGTCTGCGACATCAGGGAGGGCACCCTACAGCCGTGCTCTTCCAAGGGGAATGAGCCCATCTGCGACAACATGGAGCGCTTCCAGGGTCCGTGCTCTTCCCACGGGAACGAGCCCATCTGTGACAAGTGAGGAAACCCATGATTTGTTTATTTCTGTTGTTCACAATGTGATGCTCTATATGTGCAATTATTTACTGTGCAGTACATTTCATCAATCCAGTTTTAAACATACCGATAGGAATGCATATATTTGCTTGTTGTTAAGCTTGTTATAGTTAGCATATGCCTCTTTTAAAGTTTTGATTGTTCGGTTGTTTGTAGTTAGCAAATGTTCAGTTTCAAATTCTATCTTTGGTTGTTCGTAGTATGCCTTGTTTATTCCAGTTATTCACAACGTGATGTTCTATATGTGCAAGTATGAACTGTGCAGTTCAATTTCATCGATGCCAGTTTCAACAATACCGCTATGAATGACTACATTTGGTTCTTTGCATCTTGTAGTTAACACGCCTTTCCATTTTTATTTAACCATAACCAGTGTACTTAGGCTGGCACAATACCAGTTTGAATGACCATGTTTGCTTGTTGTTAAATGTTAGGCCTGTTGCAGTTAGCACACCTTTCCACTTGTTTTGCTTTACTAGCGTGCTTAAACCTGCACACTGAAGCTATCTTTTGGAGATTTTTTTTTGCCATGTGTAATTTTGGTTGATGTTTAGCCTGTTGTGCTTAACATGCTTCTTGATGTACCTACACAGGACAATTTTGGGAACGACTGCTATTTTCCATCGAGGTTAGTTTCATCCCATGGCTTATATCTACTCACTGTTCAGGATATCCGTAGCTGGTACCATATAGGCCGGCGGCTGATAAGGGACTAGTCGGTGAATCGCACTTCTAACTGAATATATCTGCAACCCATTTTTCCTTAGGTTAACTAGGGCCATATGTAATATATCTGAGGATACATAGCAACATGCACTGTACTTAATGTCTAAATATGCAATCCTAGGCTACATAGCAACAAGGAAGAGTGTTACATTAATGTTCTAATGATGTCTAGATATACGTAGAAGAGCAGCAGCAGCAACAACAACAACACAGCCCTGTTTAGATACTCAACTTAGCTAGAGGTTGGAGTTTGTTTCTATCTCATTACTAACCCTGAACTAACTCCATCCAAAGAGTTGTTTGGATGGCAGGGTTAGATTGACAATAAATGCACTAGGAAAACTAGCTGCAATTAGTACCTCTTGGGTTGGATACTAGTTTTTTTGGGTGGGTTATAGATGCAACTAGCTCAAACTAGCTCTCATGTTTAGATATACTTTAGGGCTATTTGAGCCCGAACTAGCTCAAACTAACTGTAACCCGTAGATACAGCAGCAGATAATTTTTAAGAACGAACTAAACTCCTTCCGGCCCATAATATAAGATGTTAATTCATCTAATATGTGAGTATATTGAATGTTATAAGATACTCCCTCCGTTCCTAAATATTTGTCTTTTTAGAGATTTCAAATGGACTACCACATACGGATGTATATAGACATATTATAAAAGAGTGTTGTACTACATCATTGTGCCATTGCTGTTTAGGTTCTAATATTAACTTGGTGCTTTTAGGTACATATGTCATTGGTAAAGATCCGGCGTTTTCGACCCTTTCTGCGTATGGGGCAATGAGATATCGATGAACCAGCATCAAGTGAGGAAGCTGATAAAGATTGTTAGTAAAATGGGTCCAAAGATGGCAATTAAACTATTCATTTACACTTTATCCAAGATAACAGCGAACTGCAGGATGGTAAGTAAGAACTCTGCAGCCTTCTTTTTACTGCCCATAATGAGTTGTGTTAGATGACAATGTCTGAAATCTTATTCCTTTGAAGTGGTTGCCAAAGCAGTTTACTCAAGATTACCTCTCAAACTACATGATTGGTGGGTATGTAAAGGTTAAAGTATTTCTACCTGAACACGATGATTATCTAGATGTTTTCATGAATACCGTGAAGGATGGGCGGTCGGCCATCACAAGGGGTTGGACTAGAGTCGTGCGTGCCTTCTGCATGGAGGAGGGCACAATATGGGCATTTCGCTTCACCTTGTTCAAAGAACCAGAATATATTTCGCCTCTTTCTTTACCGTCTTTAATAGTACAAGTATACAACTGTGGTTCATCATTCTTTATTTGGTTCTTATGTAATTCTTGAACATGTGTACCTATGAATCGAATAATGCATTAGTTGTTTGAACCTGATGGATATGAATAAAGATGTAGCATACATTCAAATTCAAATCCAAATCCGATACAATTTGGAAAAGCAGCAATTAAATTACGGTGAAATTACGCTCTCCAGGTTGTTACGGCACACACGGTTGGTAAAACACAAACGTTTGCGATATGCACCATAATCCGAGAAGGTTCACAGAGAGGAAACATGTGCAAGCATGCACACAATTGCCGTTTGCAAAGCGTGTGCGATGTCAGACAGTATCAGAAACGGCGCGGGCAAACTAAACGTTTGTGTTAGTTGCCTTATTGTACACGATTCACAACCATGAACTGTTTCTAATGAAGTATGCATCATAAAAGTTGCACCACAGAATAGCGTGTGCGATAGTTGTCGTGTACAACGATGTTACGACGGTCTGATGTTTCGTAATCCTGTCCGACACTCGTACGATGATTAGCTAATCTTCTTAACAATGAACCTTTTGTGATGGGCCGTGCATCATACATGTTCTATAATACTGAACCGTTTGTGATGGGCCGCGCATCGTAAACGTAGCACCCCAGAATACCGACTGCGATGGCAACGCGAGCAGAAACGAGTAGGAGTACTATAGGGGCCCTATCCCCGACGGTTTCTAGGTCATGTGGGAAGGACCCCCTATCGCCCACACTCACTTGGCGACGGTTCCAAATGCCATCACAGAAATGGGTTTTAAACCGTTTGTTTAGGACCGACGCGCACCAATGATTGTATATATAATGTTTGGAGAAAGTATCGCTCTAGCTTGGGGGAGGCTTAAGTTAATATTATATTCATGCCCCAACCATGAGCTCTCAAGAGAAATTATTATTCATAATTTTTATGCTCGACTTTCTCATAATGATCGATCCATGCTCGATACTTCTTGTACTGGTTCCGTTATGAAGAAGACTATTGAATTCCTGTGGGGTCTTTTGGAAAGAATTAAACACAACTCTGAAGATTGGGAACTCGACGAAGGTAAAGAGTTAGGTATTAAGCTTAAGTTTGATTGTGTTAAGTCTTTTATGAATACCGATGCCTTTCAAAAGTTTAGCACTAAATATGGACTTGACTCTGAGATAGTAGCCTCCTTTTGTGAATCTTTTGCTACTCATGCTGATCTCCCTAAGGAGAAGTGGTTTAAATATCACCCACTTATTAAAGAAGAAATTAAAGAACCAGTAATAGCTAAAGATGAAACTATTATTTATAATGTTGATCCATTTGTTCCTACTTCTTATATTGAAAAACCAACTTTCCCAGTTAGGATGAAGGAACATGCTAAAATTTCAACTGTGGTCAACAAAAGTTATATAAGAACACCTAAACCAGCTGAACAAATTAAGGTTGAACCTAGTGTTGCTATGGTTAAGGATCTCCTGGTTGAAAATATAGATGGGCATGTTATTTACTTCTATGATGAAGCTGCTAGAATTGCCAAACCCGATAAAAAGGATAAACATAGACCTGTTGTTGGCATGCCTGTTGTCTCAGTTAAAATAGGAGATCACTGTTATCATGGTTTATGTGACATAGGTGCTAGCATGAGTGCTATTCCCTTTACCTTATATCAATAAATTGTGAATGACATAGCACCCGCCGAGATAGAAGACATAGATGTTACTATTAAACTTGCTAATAGAGACACCATCACACCACTTGGGATTGTTAGATATGTTGAAGTCTTGTGTGGGAAAATAAAATACCCTACCAATTTTCTTGTTCTTGGTTCCCCATAAGATGAATTTTTCCCATTATCTTTGGTAGACCTTTCTTGAACACCGTTAATGCTAAAATAGATTGTGAGAAACAAACTGTCGGTGTCAGTTTTGGTGACGAGTCTCATGAGTTTAATTTTCCAAGTTTAGTAGAAAGCATCATAAGAAAGAATTGCCTAGTAAGGATGAAATTATTGGTCTTGCTTCTATTGCTGTACCTCCTACTGATCTTTTAGAAGAATATTTGCTAGACCATGAAAATGATTTGCATATGCATGAAAGAAATGAAGTAGATAAGCTTTTATTTGAACAACGTCCTCTGCTTAAACACAATTTGCCTATTGAAACTCTAGGAGGTCCTCCTCCACCTAAAGGTGATCTTGTGTTTGAATTAAAACAATTACCAGACACTTTGAAATATGCTTATCATGATGAGAAGAAGATATATCATGTTATTATTAGTGCTAACCTTTCAGAACATGAAGAAGAAAGATTATTGAAAGTTCTAAGGAAGCACCGAGCTGTTATTGGATATACTCTTGATGATTTAAAGGGCATTAGTCCCACTCTATGTCAGCACAAGATTAATATGGAACCTAATGCTAAACCCGTTTTTGATCACCAACGTCGGTTAAATCCGAAGATGAAAGAAGTGGTAAGAATAGAAATATTAAAACTTATGGAAGCAGGTATAATCTATCCTATAGCTAATAGTAGATGGGTAAATACTGTTCATTGTGTCCCTAAGAAAGGAGGTATTACTGTTGTTCCTAATGATAAGAATGAACTTATTCCATAAAGAATTGTTACAGGCTATAGAATGGTAATTGATTTTTGAAAATTAAACAAAGCAACTAGAAAAGATCATTATCCTCTGCCTTTTATTGATCAAATGCTAGAAAGATTATCTAAGAACACACATTTTTGCTTCCTTGATGGATATTCTGGTTTTTCACAAATACATGTTTCTCAACCTGATCAAGAAAATACCACTTTTACTTGTCCTTTTGGAACTTACGCTTATAGATGTGTACCTTTTGGTTTATGCAATGCACCTACTACCTTTCAAAGATGTATGACTGCTATATTCTCCAACTTTTGTGAAAAGATTGTTGAGGTTTTCATAGATGACTTTTCTGTTTATGGGAAGTCTTTTGATGATTGTTTAAGCAATCTTGATCGAGTTTTGCAGAGATGTGAGCAAACAAATCTTGTCTTGAATTGGGAGAAGTGCCACTTTATGCTTAACGAAGGTATTGTTTTGGGCCATAAAATTTCTGAAAGAGGTATTGAGGTGGACAAAGCTAAGGTTGATGCAATTGAGAAAATGCCATGTCCTAAAGATATCAAAGGTATTCGTAGTTCCCTAAGTCATGCTAGTTTCTATAGGAGATTTATCAAAGACTTTTCTAAAATTTCTAGGCCTCTTACAAATCTTTTGCAAAACGATATTCCTTTTGTTTTTAATGATGATTGTTTAGAAGCCTTCAAAACACTCAAGAAAGCCTTAATTTCTGCACCTATTGTTCAACCACCTGATTGGAACTTGCCTTTTGAAATTATGTGTGATGCTAGTGATTATGATGTTGGTGTTGTGCTAGGATAAAGAGTTGATAAGAAGTTAAATGTTATTCATTATGCTAGTAAAACTCTAGACAGTGCTCAATGAAATTATGCTACTACTAAAAAAGAATTTCTAGCAGTGGTGTTTGCTTGTGATAAATTAGATCTTACATTGTTGACACTAAAGTTATTGTTCACACCGATCATGCCGCTATAAAATATCTGCTACCTCTTGAGCACTGCGTTGGTTTTCCCTTGAAGAGGAAAGGGTGATGCAGCCAAGTAGCGTAAGTATTTCCCTCAGTTTTTGAGAACCAAGGTATCAATCTAGTAGGAGGTCACGCACAAGTCCCTCGTACCTACATAAACAAATAAGAACCTTGCAACCAACGCGATAAAGGGGTTGTCAATCCCTTCACGGCAAAAGTGAGATCTGATAGAGATGATAAGATAATATTTTTGGTATTTTTATGATAAAGACTAAAAGTAAAGATAGCAAAATAAACGGTGCTAGAAATAGCTCATTGACGGGAGATTAATATGATGGAAAATAGACCCGGGGGCCATAGGTTTCACTAGTGGCTTCTCTCAAGATAGCATAAGTATTACGGTGGGTGAACAAATTACTGTCGAGCAATTGATAGAAAAGTGCATAATTATGAGAATATCTAGGCATGATCATGTATATAGGCATCACGTCCGTGACAAGTAGACCGACTCCTGCTGGCATCTACTACTATTACTCCACACATCGACCGCTATCCAGCATGCATCTAGAGTATTAAGTTCATAAGAACAGAGTAACGCATTAGGTAAGATGACATGATGTAGAGGGATAAACTCATGCAATATGATATAAATCCCATCTTTTTATCCTCGATGGCAACAATACAATACGTGTCGCTTCCCCTACTGTCACTGGGATCGAGCACCGCATGATTGAACCCAAAGCTAAGCACTTCTCCAATTGCAAGAAAGATCAATCTAGTAGGCCAAACCAAACTGATAATTCGAAGAGACTTGCAAAGATAACCAATCATACATAAAAGAATTCAGAGAAGATTCAAATATTGTTCATAGATACTCTTGATCATAAACCCACAATTCATCAGATCTCGACAAACACACCGCAAAAAGAGTTACATCAAATAGATCTCCAAGAAGATCAAGGAGAACATTGTATTGAGATCCAAAGAGAGAGAAGAAGCCATCTAGCTAATAACTATGGACCCGAAGGTCTGTGGTAAACTACTCACACATCATCAGAGAGGCTATGGTGTTGATGTAGAAGCCCTCCATGATCGGTGCCCCTCCGTGAGCGCCGAGAAAAAGGCCCCAAGATGGGATCTCACGGCATGAAGGTTGCGGCGGTGGAATTAGGTTTTCGTGATGCTCCTCGATGGTTTCGGGGTACGTAGGTATATATAGGAGGAAGAAGTAGGTCGGTGGAGCCACAAGGGGCCCACGAGGGTGGAGGGCGCGCCCAGGGGGGTATGCGCGCCCCTGCCTCGTGGCCTCCTCGTTGATTGCTTGACGTCCACTCCAAGTCCTCTGGATCACGTTTGTTCCAAAAATAACACTCCCGAAGGTTCCATTCCGTTTGGACTGCGTTTGATATTCCTTTTCTGCGAAACACTGAAATAGGCAAAAAACAACAATTTGCACTGGGCCTTGGGTTAATAGGTTAGTCCCAAAAATAATATGAAAGTGTATAATAATGCCCATTAAACATCCAAAACAGAATATATAATAGCATGGAACAATCAAAAATTATAGATATGTTGGAGACGTATCAATATCTTATGGAAAAGAAAGATGCTAAACCTAGGCTTATTCGATTGGTTCTCTTGCTACAAGAATTTGATTTGCATATCACTGATAGAAAAGGAGTTGAGAACCCCGTAGCTGATAACTTGTCTAGGATTGAAAATGTTCTTGATGACCCACTACCTATTGATGATAACTTTCCTAATGAGCAGTTAGCTGCAATAAATGTTTCTCATAACACCCCTTTGTATGCTGACTATGTTAATTACATTGTTGCTAAATATTTACCACCTAGTTTCACATACCAACAAAAGAAAACATTCTTCTATGATTTAAGACATTACTTCTGGGATGACCCACATCTTTATAAAGGAGTAGATGGTATTATTAGACATTGTGTACCTGAGCATAAACATGAACTAATCCTACGGAAATGTCACTCCGAAGATTATGGAGGACATCATGCGGGAGACATAACTGCTCACAAGGTATTGCAATCTGGGTTTTATTGGCCTACTCTCTTCAAGGATGCTCGTAAGTTCGTCTTATCTTGTGATGAATGTCAAAGAATAGGTAATATCGATAAGCGTCAAGAAATGCCTACTTGTTGTTGGACCATTTGATGTTTGGAGATTTGATGAATTGTTTGTGTTGAGACAAGAGAACAGAAATGGTTCAATATAGCAAGATGTGTGTGATACGCGACAAACAGGTTTGTAATCAGAAATGTGTGCTAAGAGCGATAATAACATGGATTCTTTGTCGCTAATAAGGCGTGTGTCGTAAATGCGATGGGATTGCATATGTATCAACAACAACAACATATATATATATATATATATATATATATATATATATATATATATATTTTATATATATATATATATATATATATATATATATATAGGCACACACACTTATAAGATAATGGTTGCATAACCAAATTAAACATCCACTTACATAGGTGGCTACTACAACCATGGCATTTGCACAGACCAAAGTAAACTATTACATGCATAATTACATAGGTGGCTACTACACACATGACATTTCCACACACCAATAAAGTAAACTATATATTACATGGATGTTTAACTAGCATAAATGATCATCTGATCATCATCTACTTCTTGTGACGCTTGCTCTGCTTGTGGCTCGATCCGGGCTCGTCGATTTGGGTAATGAGGCACTTCCTCATGTCAACGATCTGCCTGTGCATCTCATAGCATGTGTACACGTTCTTGGCCACGAACCTGAGGTGAGGTTCATCCAGTTGCCGCATACAGGCCCTGTGCCAGGATAGGGGACTTGTTCTCTGGGCATCCTGCTTCATCTTTTCGTAGTAGGGGTCGATGATGGCCGAGGCGAGTTCGACCAGGGAGTCCTTCTTCGTGATGCCCCAGACCCTGTAGTGGTCATGGATTTCGATAAGGTTCTTGCAGGCCAATCCCATAACAGATAACACTGAGCGCTTTTACATCATCGGTGGTTTCCATCGTGGAGAACTTGTAGTCGGTGCTGTTGACAAACCTGTTGAAACGGTTGCAAGGCTCTATGGCCATGCAGTAGTGGTAGATGAGGACATGATGGTGCACGCACAACTGGGTAATGGCAACCTTCTGATCTATGCCGGGACGACCTACGGTGTACTGGAGGTCGATGCCGACCACCTTGTACTTGTCTCGAGCAAGCAACTGCTCAATGCTGTTGATGTAGTCATCCACCATGGCCGGGTCGATGGTGTACACCACCGAGAGATCAGTCTCCCTCACGTGGGTCTCCACTCTATGCTCGCCGAACACCATTGGAGCGCTGCTAGACATCCCCTCTCTATGTGTCGTCGTGGGTGTGCTTGTTGTGTTGTGGGGCGCAATCAAAAGGTTGAAGAGACTAAGGTTATAATGGCCGCAGGAATTAAAGGGGAAGCCGGACAGCCAGGAATATCGGCAGGCCCTAATGGCAGTTCTAATTTGCAGCGAATAACTCCGTCATGCCGCACGTAACTGCATCGCGTGGCAACGCGCGCGGCGCAACCGCATGCATATGGGGCCCCCGACGTGATTGTCGATGTACAAAAGTAGGGGCCTTCTGTACCCCTTTACTTGTGCACGGGCAGTTGTAGCCACACCTGCGTCCACGCTTGGCGGGGCGGAAGAAGCAAGGGACAAGACTACCAGAGCAGCGCTGCGATCAGAGGCACAAAGAATGAAGGGGCAAAGTGGGTTCCCCCTGGCAAGAGCCTTGCCGGGAACGTCCTACGCTGCCCCGGCAAGAGCCTTGCCGGGGCAACTTATCCAACACTGGCAAGGCTGCCACCCTTGAGCTTGAGAGTTCCGACACCATCGACAACATTGGAACCAAGGCTCGGGAGGCACCTGCATGGTGGCATGCAGATCTTTGTGAAGACTGAAGGCCTGCAAGACAAGATGAGAACCAGAAGGCGAAGGCCCCCGGCAAGGCCCTTGCCGGGACGCCCACAAGACCCCGGCAAGACCCTTGCCGGGGATGTCTGCGGGGCCACAACCAGGCCCGCACTTACCAAGGCTTCGTTGCCCCATGGCCGTTCCATCGCAGTAACCAGCCTGCCAACTAGGCACACACCTACGTGGCAGCATGCAGCTTCTAGGCCAGCCAGGCAAGCACCTGCGTGGTGGCATGCAGATCTTTGTGAAGACCCTGCCACCGCACCAGCGCAGCAGCCAGCCAGCCAGCGTGGCGCTGCATGCCTCGTCATCTTAGATGCACGTCGAAGCGAGGCGAGGTGGCGACAGACGAGATGAGCTTCCTTGCCATCCCCGATAAAGCGAGAGGACACGTCGGCAGCGCATTAAATGTGTTTTTGTCCCACGATGTCAGAGATAAACTTGTACACTATACATGCTTCCCACCACCTGTGTGCCGTTGTGGCAGCCCCTTTTCATATGAAAGGAGGCCCGAGGCGTACTGAGGAAGGATTCAGACTTTTTGGGCTAGGCATGCACCGCAGCTAGTTCAAGATCTCAACAACACCAAATATACACCAAAGCAGGACTAGGGCATTACGCATCACCTGCGGCCCCAACCTGGATAAAATTCCCCCGCATTGATCTTCTAAACCCGCTCTTTTTATAGCTCCGCACCCCGACAACCGTAGTATGGATTCCCTGTGATCCCATAGGTGTCGTTCTCGAACCCCGACATCTTTGGCGCGCCAGGTAGGGGGCGCAAGCTGTGAAAATCCGGTTTTGAAGCCAACTCACCAACTTTATCATCGCCATGGCCCCCAAGAAGAAGGGGATCACAATGATTGGGTCGCCCGGAGCAGGCCCGTCTGCACCAGCGTGGGCGGGTGACGAGATGGCCGCAGGTAGTGTCGGAGGCGCAGCCCACGATCACCCACGACACTCTGGCAATCGAAGTCAGGCAAGCAACATCGTTCCCACCTAAGACGACGAACCACATGCCGCTGGGCCCGAGGGCAGGGCCGCGTTGCCCACGGGCGGCGCGGCGACCTCTATGACGCCCCAGCCGGTGCTCGCGCTGCGGCCCTCCCGGGCCGCGCGTGATGAACAACACCGCAACATCGGTGCCCCTGGCCACCGCCGCGGGAAGAGCCCTTTGCATCATTCTCAGGACGCCGGGCCGGCGTGCACACCCGGGCGCTGGTGGAAGCGGCGCATGGCCACGTGACTGTGATAGAGCTCCTTCTAACGTTGTTAGAAGTCGAAGTGCGTTACGGTCCATGTAGCTTTCGCCACCTCCCACGCCGGCAGAAGCGTTGGCGCGCGTGCATCTACTCCTCGACTTTCCTCCTGCGGCGGAGAAGCTCGACGAGTGGAGATCCACCATTTGGAGCCTCATCAGCTTCACCGACATGGATGAACCGCGACCAGCGGGACCCTCCTGCCGGTGCTGTGTGGAGCCAGCGCACGCCGATTGTGGGAGGACCGGGGGCGCTGCAACCACGGTGCACTCTCCTCCCCCACGCCAGCAACAGCAGCCGCTGACTCGTCAGGCCGCCGCCTGTGACAACGTTTCCACATCATCATATGACCCACGAGCCCGCTGCGACCAACGTCAAGTTCTTCGGGAGCGAGCCCAGGAGGATGTTCGGACCACCATCGAGCGGTACCGGGGAGCGCGCTATCAGTCAGATAGGCATGTGGGGCCCACTATGGACCACCCTGCACCGGGAGGTTCCGGTGACCTACCCTACGAGGTGGGTTGTCCGGCCTTTACCCGTGAGCGGCGGCAGTTCCAGTGGCCCTCCCACCGCACGTTCAAGCCTGATGTTGGGGAGAAGTACGATGTCAAGAACCCGTCGGAGTTCCTCAGCATCTACACTATCGCGATGCAAGCCGCTGGGGCTCGCGACGACAAGGTGCTTGACAATTACTTTCCGTTGGCACTTAAGCCCAACGTCATGTCATGGTTGATGCACTTGCCAGTGGATTCCATCTCTTCTTGGTTGGATCTGTGCCACGAGTTTGTTGGCGCCTTTACCGGAAGCCACCAAGCTCCTGGCCAGGCAAGTGATTTGCATGTCATCCCCCAGAAGGATGGCGAGAACCTCCGCAAGTACATCCAAAGATTCAGCCGTGTGCAGTAAAACATCCCAGATGTTCACCCCGCTGCCATCATCAGTGCGTTTCATCAGAACGTGCGCAACCGCAAGATGTGTGAAGAGCTGGCGATGAACAAGGTCAAGGATGTAGCCGAGCTTTTTGTTCTGGATGACATATGTGCTCGGGCTGAAAAAGGAAGGAAGTACCCCGGCAAAGATGCTGGCGTGGAAACCAACTCCACAGACGAAGACGCCGCCGCCCCAGCAAAAAAGGTCCGACGCCACAACAGGAAGCGTAAGCGCAAGACCCTGCTTGCCGTCGAGGGATCCGGCGACCCCGGCGCCGCCAAGAAGGCCAAGGCTAACGACCCTAGCAAGGAAGTTGCCGGGTGCGCTGCCTGCCAGGCCTTGGCTGCTGCCGACAAGCCAGGAGGCTCCAACAAGAAGTATTGCAAGATCCACCGCACCAAGGGCCACGATCTCCAGAACTGCCAACAAGTTGAGCTGCTTGTGGAAAAGCAGAAAGCCAAATATGAGAGGTGGGACAAGGAGAAGGGCCAGGATGGTGCTGAGGGGTCCAACAAGAAGCGTGGCGGCCAAGGAGGCTGCCGCGACAAGGATAATCAGCAAGAGAGGCCTGCTCGGGGCCGTACCAAGAAGGAGGAAGATGATGATCATGGTGAGGACTGAGGGAGTCCTGGACTAAGGGGTCCTCGAGCGTCCGACCTGTTAGCCATGGGCCGGACTGATGGGCTTTGAAGATACGAGGACCGAAGACTGCACCCGTGTCCGGATGGGACTCTCCTTGGCGTGGAAGGCAAGCTTGGCGATCGAATATGTAGATTCTTTTCCTTTGTAACCGACCTTGTGTAACCCTAGATCCTCCCGGTGCCTATATAAACCGGAGGACTTAGTCCGAAAAGGAGAGAGACTCATTACCATAGTCATACAGGCTAGACCTCTAGGGTTCAGCCATTACGATCTCGTGGTAGATCAACTCTTGTGATACTCATATCCATCAAGATCAATCAAGGAGGAAGTAGGGTATTACCTCCATGGAGAGGGCCCAGACCTGGGTAAACATCGTGTCCCTTGTCTCCTGTTACCATCGACCTTAGACGCACAGTTCGGGACCCCCTACCCGAGATCCGCCGGTTTTGACACCGACATTGGTGCTTTTATTGAGAGTTCCACTGTGCCGTCCCCAAAAGGTTCGATGGCCCCTTCAATCGTTAACAATGAGGCTGTCCAAGGACAAACCTTCCTCCCCTGACAGATCTTCGTGTTCGGCGGCTTCGCACTGCGGGCCAACTTGTTTGGCCACCTGGAGCAGATCGATAGCTACGCCCCTGGCCATCAAGTCAGATTTGGGAGCTTGAATTACATTGCGGACATTTGTAGAGATCTGATCTTCGCCGGATTCGAGACCGCGGTGACCGCTCCTGGTCACCTTGACGGACATGACCTAAATCTGTCATCAGACCGCATCCAGGAGATAGCCCCCGTAACCCCTCTGGCTTTAGATCCAGAGCACACTGTGGCATCCAAGGATCGGAGGCTCGACCCCACCATGGAGGCCACGGACTCCCCGGCGTTGGAGCCGCACATGGACTTAACCTCACACAATATCTGTGTCACCAGAATTCCGAACTCATCTCTGGTTATAAGTTCTGAACCAGGTGAGCCCGCGGACACCGAACTTGATCGTTTATCGATCTTCGAATTCAGCGCCGCAGATATCTTCCAACACTCTCCCTTGGGCGATGTGCTAAATTCGTTGAGAAATCTGTCCTTGGCGGGGGACTCACAGCCGAATTATGTCCGGTTCGAACTGGAGGCTGATGATGAAGGAGAATTTCGCTTCCCACCCACCACCCACTTTGTAGCCACCGTCGAAGATTTAACCTACGCGCTTGACTATGACTCCGAAGACATCAACGGTATGGACGACGATGCCGGAGACAAGGAGGCCCAAAACCCGCCGTTCACCGGGCGATGGACGGCCACTTCCTCATACGACGTCTATATGGTAGATACGCCGAAAAACAATAGTGGCAATGAATAGGAAAACCCCACAAAGGAGGACCCTCCCAAAACACAACCAAAGCGCCGGCGTTAGCGGTGCCGCTCAAATCCCGTTGCAGCCGAGACAACAACACCGGCACAGGAGACGATAACACTCCGGATGGTGCCGAAGACACAGAAGAACCCGATGAACAAACTGCCGAACAAGACCATCGGGAAGACGGGCAAGCCAGCCCTGGCGAACAGGCAATGGAAGAAGACTCGGATGATGGTAGTTACCATCCGCTCTCCGAGGAGGAGGCAAGCCTTGGCAATGACGACTTCATCGTGCCTGAGGAGCCTATGGAGCAGGAGCACTTTAAATGCCAGCTAATAGCCACTACAAGGAGCCTGAAAAAGAAACAGCAGCAGCTTCAAGCTGACCAAGATCTGCTCGTCGACAGATGGACTGATGTCCTGGCAGTCGAAGAATACGGCCTCAGACGCCCAGCCAAGAATTACCCACAGCGAAGGCTGCTACCCCAGTTCAATGAAGAGGCGCCGGAGCTCATACCTCCCTCGCGTAATGCGGCAGACCAACCACCATGTGGTTGGGATAGAGTGGCAGCTCAGGCCGAACAGCAGCCTGCCCCACCGCCTCGTAAAAATAGAGACGAAACAGCTCGGGGTCGCACATACGACCTCCGGCAGACCCTGGATAGTAGAGCAGGACATACCCGATCAATTTACGGATCGTGAGGACGTCCCTCAACACGTGATGATGGCTACCTATCCAGACGTGACAAACCTAGCCACACTTCTGCCGATAACCGCAGACGAACTCCACCATAGCTATGATGCAATGCGGCCAAATGTAGAGGCGCCGCACGCCCTCTCTGCTTCACTGATGAAGTAATGGACCACGAATTCCCCGAAGGGTTCAAGCCCGTGAATATTGAATCATACGAAGGGACAACTGATCCCGTGGTATGGATCGAGGACTTTATCCTCCACATCCACATGGCCCGGGGAGATGACCTCCATGCTATCAAGTACTTCCCGCTAAAGCTTAAAGGACCAGCTCGACACTGGTTAAACAACCTGCCTAAAAATTCTATTGGCAGCTGGGAGGACTTGGAAGCACTACAAAAAAAAGACACATCCGTGATATTTTGGGCCGAACGAAAATCTTTTCTGTCATACTTATGACACTTCTATGACGATAATTGTGACAAAACCCGGTATCATCATAGATGTGGTGTGGTCCTACTTCTATGACAAAAAATCATGACAAAAAATGGGCTTTTCGTCCTGGGCGGGCCGGAGACGCAGCTGCATGACATTCTTTGGGCCATCCATGACGGAAAAAACCATGGTAGAAGCGAGGGCGCGGAAAATATCGGGGAGTCCCCGATTACGGTGGGTGGTCGGGGGCCGAGCGATGCGTGTTTCTCTCGTACGTACGCGTGTGTGTGCGAGGCGTTGGGCTCTAACTGAACCCGAGCAAGGCGTTGGGCTCTAACTGAACCCGAGCGATTGCACTGCAGGCTACGCGTTACTGAACCCGAGCGATCGATCGATGGCTGTTAACTGAACCCGATCAAGCGATTCCTTTGCTACCGCTGCTAATCGAAGACGATCGCCGCTGCCTCGGATGAACAGGTGAGCTGCGGAAGGGGGGTTGGATGAACAGGTTCCGGTGGGGGTGGATGAATAGGACCCGATGGGCGTTGCCTCCGGATGAACATGACCCGATCGTTCGAGCGGTTGGGGCTGGATGAACAGGACCCCGTGGAGGGCAGGATGAACAGGACCACCCCATGGAGGGCGGGATGAGCGATGAGACGGTGGAGGGCAGGATGAACAGTAGCCCGTGGAGGGCTGGTTGAACAGGAGCCCGTGGAGAGGGCTGGTTGAACAGTAGCCGGTGGAGTAGTGCACGGTGGAGGCTGGATGAACAGGAGCCCGTGGATGAACAGGAGCCCCGTGGATGAACAGGAGCAGGTGGAGGCTGGAGGAGGTCGACGGTGGATGAACAGTAGCCCGTGGAGGCTGGAGGGGGTCGACGGTGGAGATGAACAGTGTCCCTGGAGTCCCATTTTGCGGTACACCACACCCCTCCCGATGAACAGGACCCCAGTTTCAACCGTAGCGCTCCAACACAAGTCCGTTTCCTCCGTTTTGCGGTACGCCACACCCCTCCCGATCAACAGGACCCCCCTTTCGACTGTAGGAGGTCAGTTTCCTACGTTTTGCGGTACGCCAGACCCCTCCCGATGATCATGATCCCGTTTCGAACGTGGATGGTCAAACACAAGGCCGTTTCCTCCATTCTGCGGTACACCAGGCCTCGTTTTCCATCAGCTGTTCCATCCAAGCCCTCCCGATGAACACGACGACACATTCCGTTCCGACCCAGCCGGTTGGCTCCCCATGAACATGACGACGATGCTGTTTCTCCGTTCCGACCCAGCCATGTACACGAGCCTTGGCCGTACGTATGCGCGAGTAGGCGTTCGAGACCCTGCCCGTATGTACGACGACGCGGGTCAGATTTTTCTTTCTTGCACATCGACCGTGACGACGCGTGTACATGCTACGGCGCGCCTCTACTACGACACGCGGCGCCTCTACATCGACCAAAGATGTACGCATACACGTTCGTGACCAGAATGACAACGCCACGACGCTTCGACCAGGTGGGTCCCGAGTCACGCACTTCCTTGCTCGCGAAGATGTAGCTCGTGGGTCCCAGCAATGGGGCGAATCATTTTTTTGCGGACGCACTTCCTTGCGTGCGAAGATGTAGCCGGTGGGTCCCAGCAATGTGGGAAACATTTTTTCTGAAATACGGTGGCCCGTGCGGTGGGTCCCCGCCGTCGTGGAGGAATAATTATTTTGCGCGTAATAAGGAGGCACTTCCTTGCTGCGGCCGTGGACGGTATCGGCCTCTCCACGCACAGTCCATGTCCGATGGAAGCCGTTCCTTGACCACGTTGACCACGCCGCCGAGAGCACTGTGGCGGTGGACGACGGTGAGGCCTAGGAAGGCAATGACGCGAAGCCGGGAAGACGCGGCGATGGATGCCCACGCGTAGAGGAGTATGAGGTTCACCGGTTTCTGCGGTGTGAGGCTGCCGTCCGCCCTTGAGAATAACATGGGGTGTGGGTGAGTAGAGGGATGGTCTGGCCAGCGGTGGGAGTAGTAGGGGGCGGTGAGGCCTCCACCGCATCGCAGCCGGCCACGGGAGGCAGGAGCACGAGGCACGACTGGCGCTGCTTTGGGTGGCTAGAGCAAGAAGACCAAAGGTTGAAGAAGCACTTCGGCCGTTGGATGGACATCATACGGTCACTGGAGCTAGAATCGTGCATATTGACTAAGTTGGCAAAGCCCTCCGTCCCTGTAAACTTAGTAGGCCCACAAGTCAGCCTGCCACTATACTGTGTCCCAGCTAGGAGGGGGAGTATTCATTTTTTTGTGCGTAATAAGGAGGCACTTCCTTGCGTGCGAAGATATAGGTGGTGGGTCCATGCTGTCAGCGGTGGTAACATTTTTTTCGCTAAATACAGAGGCCCTTTCGGTGGGTCCCAGATGTCAGGTGGAGGAATCATTATTTTGCGCGTAATAAGGAGGCACTTCCTTGCATGCGGCCGTGGACCCAGCTGTCAACCTCTCCATGTACAGTCCACTTCGGATGCATGTCGGTCGTTGACCATGTTGACCAGGCCGCGCCGAGAGCACCAGGGCAGTGGACGACGGCGAGGCCTAGGAAGGGAATGACACGGAGCTAGGGAAGACTCGGCAGTTGTTTCCCACGCGGAGCGGAGTACGACTGTACGAGGGTTTACTAATTCGTGTGCCGTTGCCGGAGAATAACAGCAGGTGTGGGTGAGTAGAGGGATGGCTAGGCCAGCGATGGGAGTACGATGGGGCGGTGAGGCTCATGGCAAAGACAGCTGCCTCGGGAGGAGGGACAGCAGTCCCACCGGGCGCTTGTTTGAGTGGTCGAGCAGGAAGAGCAGAGATTGAAGAAGACGGCCGTTGGATGGACATCCAACGATCCTTTGCTGGCGTAAACCTTTTTTTAGGAAAGCCTAAAAACTGTGGAAAACATCATACACCCATCTGCCATTATTTCTAATAATTTACATCCCATTTGCTAATTCTTAAGGGTTTTTTTGGAGCCCATATTCTTTTTGTTAGCATTACAGCCCATATTGTGGCCACGGTTAAAAAATTATATGAAATTTTGCATATTTCGGAGCGGTCCAAACTGTTTTTAATCCCGAAATTTCGAGTCACATTCAAACTGATTTTAAAAATAAATGTATATCAATATAAAATCCAACAAATTGTCCACGCATAAAAATCAATGCAATTTAATATCTCGAAATGAAAAAAAGAAATTTGAAACTAATTGTCGGTTTGATGTGTCTTAAAAATGTACAACCCATTTCTCATTACTAATAGGCCACTTTCTCGGCCAGCCGAATGAATCTCTCCTCGTCTTGAAAGATTTGCAGCCCAATGGGCCTGACAAAGCGACTTACTTGGCAGATCACAAAAAAACTGGGCTGTGGCCGTGGACCCAGCTGTCAGCCTCTCCACGTACAGTACTCTCCCGATGGAAGTCGGTCGTTGACCACATTGACCATGCCGCGCCGATAGCACCAAGGCGGTGGACGACGGTGAGGCCTAGGAAGGGGACGATGCGGAGCCGGGGAAGATGCGGCAGTGGATGCCCACGCGGAGAGGAGTACGAGGGCTCACTGGTTCGGCTGCGGTGTGAGGCTGTCGTCGCCGTAGAATAACAGGGGGTGTGGGTGAGTGGAGGGATGGCCTTGGCAGTGGTGGGAGTAGTATGGGGGCGGTGAGGCCTCATGGGCACCTGACCAGCGGCCACGGGAGGCAGGAGCAGGCGGCACGACCGGCGCTGCTTTGGGCGGCAGGAGCAAGAAGACCAGAGGTTGAAGAAGCACTATGGCCGTTGGATGGACATCATATGGTCACTGGAGCTACAATCGTTCATATTGACTAAGTTGACAAAGCCCTCTGTCCCCGACAACTTAGTAGGCCCACAAGTCAGCCACCCACCATGGTGGGTCCCAGCTAGCAGGGGGTATTCATTTTTTTGTGCGTCATAAGGAGCCACTTCCTTGTGTGCGAATATATAGCTGGTGGGTCCGACCTGTCAGCGGGGGGAACATTTTTTTCATGAAATACAGAAGCCCTTCCCGTGGGTCCTGGCTGTCAGGTGGAGGAATCATTATTTTGCACGTAATAAGGAGGCATTTCCTTGCGTGCGGCCGTGGACCCGGTATCGGCCTCTCCACGTCTGATCCCACCGATGGATGTTGTTCATTGACCACGTTGACCAGGCCGCGCCGAGAGTACAAGGGCGGTGGACGACGGCGAGGCCGAGGAAGGGAATGACACGGAGCCAGGGAAGACTCGTCTGCCATCCCCGAAGAATAACAACAGGTGTGGGTGAGTAAAGGGATGGCTAGGCCAGCGATGGGAGTATGGTGGGGTGGTGAGGCTCATGGCAAAGATAGCCGATCATGGGAGGAGGGAGCAGTAGTCCCACGGCGCTTGTTTAAGCGGCCGGAGCAGGAAAAGCAGAGATTGAAGAAGACGACAGCCGTTGGATGGACATCCAACAAATACTACTCTCGTGCATTATTTCTAATAATGTACAACCCATTTGCTAATTCTTAAGAATTTTTTTGGAGCCCATCTTCTTTTTGTTAGCATTACACCCCATATTGTGGCCACGGTTAAAAAGTATACGAATTTTTTGCATATTTAGGTGCGGTCAACTGTTTTTAATCTTGAAATATCGATTCACATTCAAACTATTTTTAAAAATAATTTATATAAATATAAAATCCAAATGATTGTCCACGCATAAAAATCAATGGAATATAAAATCTTGTAATGAAAAGAATTGAAACTAATTCCTGGTTTGACGTGTTTTAAAAATGTACATCCCATTTCTGGGCAAACCAAATGAAACTCTCCTCGTCTTGAAAGATTTGCAGCCCAGCAGGGCTGATAAAGCAAGTAGGCCTCTTTTGGGTATTTCTTAAAAAAATAGAACTGGGCTAGCCATTTTCAGCAAGAAAAAAACACAACTGGGCTCATGATGTGGTAAACATAAATAAAACCTCGGCTAGACGGCCACAGACTCCCGCGACAGCCCGTTGTTACCCTGATCTGTCGCTAAAACTATTATAAATAACTAGTTGGGATTTGTTAGTTGTTACAATATTTCACTCTAAATTAAACGACTGGCAAGCCATTTGCTTTGCTTCAAAGAAAATATGACAGTCACAGCCGAGTTGAAAAGGGCAAGAACATCTAACTCCAGCTTACAAACTGTACAAAAGCACGAGGGTTAATTGTTCATTAGGTTTACAAAAAAACCCAGGTTGAAAAGGGCAACAACATCTAACTCCAACACTGTTTTTGGCAGTCACAGTCAAATGGATCGGCAGGTCCGTAGAATCAACATCCTGGGTCGTAAAATTTACTGCATTATGACCACAATACGTTGTAAATAGAAGCCCGGCACGTTCAGAAGCTCTTTTGCCCACCTGAACTCCTTTTTTTGCTCTTCCACATACCCATCCGTCAAAACCATGCTGCTGATAAACTTAAGCATGATGGACAATAGTAACCTCGCATTCAGCAGGAAGAATGTGACAAATCTAGTGTTTGCACGGTTGGCTACATATCGTTCTAGCGTTATTGTCTTCAATCGAATCTCATGAGAAGTGAGAAAATCCTGATGCTTACGAATCCACCGATTGGTTATAAATTTCTTACCCCGTCCTGTTGCCTAAATAGACATGAAGATTGAAAACAGTTAAGGTATAAAAAAAGAGTGTCTAAAGAGCAATAGTTGAACGGTTAATTCTAGTACACTATATGCGGGCTTCCAATGTGCGTGAAATTATCACCTTTATATACAACTTCTCCAGACGTGGAAAGCATTGCAGTAAGCAAATAATCTTGGTCAGATCAAAACTATTCATTTGGATATATAAGATCTTGATGTAATCCGGCACCATTGATAGGCCATCCATGGAGAAACTCTTCATTGAGCATAGAACATAATATTAGTACAAAATGTGTACTCCAAGATGACATATAACTTATGCGCAGAAATTTAAAATGCAGCTTATGGTTACAAGTGTAGATGATAATGTAAAGTACCTGAAGAACTATGGAGCCAAACATCATATTGAAATGAGCACAGAGATCATGTATTACACCCAAGGTCTCAAGTTTAGGCGCAGAGAGGACGGTTATTAGAACCGGTGAATAACTAGAATCAATAATCAACCTTTGAAGTGAAGGGGCATCTTGGATGATGAGCTGCCTTCCGTCAAAACAAATTCCAATTCTTACAAGGTTAGGCGACTTTATTTGGAGACTATCGATTCTAACTGTGAAAACCAGCACCAAGCACTCCAGGCAGGGCAACTGGAGTGGATGATCTTGTCTTGATGAGCCTCCGATATCTGAACCTGCACAAGTGAAAGTTTCTTCGAAAATGGGAGTCGAAGGTTTAGTACCAAATTATGCGGTAGGTCGCACAACGCAAAGGTGGCGGTGTGTGGAGAGAGGAGGAAAACCGCGAGATGGACATCGATGAAGAGGGCACAGGGTAGATGGCGTTAAATTATCTGGTAGGTGATTTCGGGGAATAGTAGAACTCAAGCGGCTGTAGTTCTGTGAATTCAGGGATTTCAGCCAAAGGCGTCCACTGCAGTGGCATGGTATGCTTGCTCAGTAGCATGATGGGATGCAGAGGCTTTGAACGGAGCCTGGTGGGAGGAGATGATGGCTCTGGGGATTTCAAAATCATTGAAGAGAGATAGCTAACGACGATCGAGATTAAGGGGCACGGCGCGCCATAGAGGGCGCCACCGAATTGAGAGGACTTGGGTGCGGCAGCAATCCTTGGTGGGGAGAAGCGAGATGATCTCCCCAAGGACGGCGTCCGGGAGATCGTTGATGCGGTCCACCCGAGATTCTACGGGTTCCTGGGATCCGGTGGGGGCGGGGTCGCCGCTTCTCCCCGCGCTGCCGGGTGCGGGATCTACAACAGGCGTCGCCGCTGGCGGGAGCCTCATCTTCTTGGCGCTGGGGGTCAGCCGACTCCATTTTCCTCGAGGGCGTCGCGTCGCGCTCACGGATTTGAGCAGAGTAACGAATGACAAGCCTAGTTGTAGTGCGAGTGAAGAAGAAGGGGAGCTGGGGTTTTTCTGTAGTAGTGAAGAAGAAGGGGAGCTGGGGTTTTCTGTAGGAGTGAGGTGAGGAATTTGGGGTATGAGTGGAGCGAGCTGACGTGAGGTGGGTGGGAGTGAGGAGGAAGAAGAACACCCAGGTTTTTTTGGGGGGTTGTGTGCTGGGTGTGGGTAGCACCTCTCATTCTGTAAATATATGAACTTTTGAATTGATTTTACTATTTACTAGTGTGGATGGGCTGTTTTATCTTGGGCCTAGAGAAACAAGTACTACTAGTATAGTGGAGACACTCTACAGCTACCCAGGAAAACAATTACTACTAGTACAGTGGATACAATAC
This sequence comes from Aegilops bicornis, assembly GCA_021605145.1. Classification (NCBI taxonomy): domain Eukaryota; kingdom Viridiplantae; phylum Streptophyta; class Magnoliopsida; order Poales; family Poaceae; genus Aegilops; species Aegilops bicornis. The sequence goes on along the minus strand of CM038673.1, from coordinate 393,947,942 downwards.
CGCTTCTGGCTCCTCCTAGGTAATCGAAATGTCTCCCTCTACTGAATGTCGTTATAATTTTGTTCACCGACATGCGGGCCATGCAAATACATGAGCCCAAATGCCATCCACCAAATTAGAAGGCAGTATGCAGGCGGAGAGTCACCCCGGTCATAGCGCGGCAATAACGAGCCGTCGTATCACAAAACCCCACCTCCCCGCAGTCTAAGTTTGACGGATGAAGAAACCATCATTTCACTCTTCGCTGAATCCCCTTCTCCCTCACCGTCTTCAAGAAAGGCAACACTCGCATCTGCCACTGTTCTTCTCTCCAAGCGAAGGGAAGGTAAGCGGATCCGTGATGTTGGTATATTTTCATTCAGAGAAAAAAAGAACTTTTGCAAAGCTGTAACCGATCCTCACTCTTTTTTTTCATTGTCATTGCAATTGTGTTTTCCTTTCAGTGGTTGCTACCTCTTGAGCACTGCATTGGTTTTCCCTTGAAGAGGAAAGGGTGATGCTGCAAAGTAGCCTAAGTATTTCCCTCAGTTTTTGAGAACCAAGGTATCAATCCAGTAGGAGGCTACGGCATGAGTCCCTCGCACCTACACAAACAAATAAATCCTCGCAACCAACGCGATAAGGGGTTGTCAATCCCTACACGGTCACTTACGAGAGTGAGATCTGATAGATATGATAAGATATTTTTTTGGTATTTTTGTGATAAAGATGCAAAGTAAAATAAAAGCAACGGAAATAACTAAGTGTTGGAAGATTAATATGATGGAAGATAGACCGGGGGGCCATAGGTCCCACTAGTGGCTTCTCTCAAGAGCATAAGTATTTTATGGTGGGTGAACAAATTACTGTTGAGCAATTGACAAAATTGAGCATAGTTATGAGAATATCTAGGTATGATCATGTATATAGGCATCACGTCCGAGACAAGTAGACCGACTCACCTTTGCATCTACTACTATTACTCCACACATCGACTGCTATCCAGCATGCATCTAGAGTATTATGTTCATAAGAACAGAGTAACGCTTTAAGCAAGATGACATGATGTAGAGGGATAAATTTATGCAATATGATAAATACCCCATCTTGTTATCCTCGATGGCAACAATACAATACGTGCCTTGCTGCCCCTCATCACATCGGGAAAGGACACCGCAAGATTGAACCCAAAGCTAAGCACTTCTCCCATTGCAAGAAAGATCAATCTAGTAGGCCAAACCAAACTGATAATTTAGAGAGACTTGCAAAGATAACCAATCATACATAAAAGAATCCAGAAGATTCAAATATTGTTCATAGATAAACTTGATCATAAACCCACAATTCATCGGTCTCAACAAACACACCGCAAAAGAAGATTACATCGAATAGATCTCCACAAGAGAGGGGAGAACATTGTATTGAGATCCAAAAGAGAGAAGAAGCCATCTAGCTAATAACTATGGACCCGAAGGTCTGAGGTAAACTACTCACACTTCATCAGAGAGGCTATGTTGTTGATGTGGAAGCCCTCCGTGATCGATGCCCCCTCCTATGGAGCTCCGGAACAGGCCCCAAGATGGGATCTCATGGGTACAGAAGGTTGCGGCGGTGGAATTAGGTTTTTGGCTCCGTCTCTGATCATTTGGGGGTATGTAGGTATATATAGGAGGAAGGAGTACATCGGTGGAGCAATGTGGGGCCCATGAGGGTGGAGGGCGCGCCTGGGGGGGGGGGGGGTAGGCGCGCCCCCTACCTCGTGGCTTCCTGGAAGCTTCCTTGACGTAGGGTCCAAGTCTCCTGGATCATGTTCATTCTGAAAATCACGTTCCCGAAGGTTTCATTCCGTTTGGACTCCGTTTGATATTCTTTTTCTGCGAAACTCTGAAATAGGAAAAAAAACAGCAATTCTGGGCTGGGTCTCCGGTTAATTGGTTAGTCTAAAAAACAATATAAAAGTGAATAATAAATCCCAATAATGTCCAAAACAGAAGATAATATAGCATGGAGCAATAAAAAATTATAGATACGTTGGAGACGTATCAAACATCCCCAAGCTTAATTCCTGCTCGTCCTCGAGTAGGTAAATGATAAAAACAGAATTTTTGCTGTGGAATGCTACTAGGCATAATTTCAATGTAATTCTTCTTAATTGTGGTATGAATATTCAGATCCGAAAGATTCAAGACAAAAGTTTAATATTGACATAAAAATAATAATACTTCAAGCATACTAACTAAGCAATTATGTCTTCTCAAAATAACATGGCCAAAGAAAGTTATCCCTACAAAATCATATAGTCTAGCTATGCTCTATCTTCACCACACAAAATATTTAAATCATGCACAACCCCGATGACAAGCCAAGCAATTGTTTCATACTTTTGATGTTCTCAAACTTTTTCAATATTCACGCAATACATGAGCGTGAGCCATGGACATAGCACTATATGTGGAATAGAATGGTGGTTGTGGAGAAGACAAAAGGAGAATATAGTCTCACATCAACTAGGCGTATCAACGGGCTATGGAGATGCCCATCAATAGATATCAATGTGAGTGAGTAGGGATTGCCATGCAACGGATGCACTAGAGCTATACGTATATGAAAGCTCAACAAAAGAAACTAAGTGGGGGTGCATCCAACTTGCTTGCTCACGAAGACCTAGGGCATTTTGAGGAAGCCCATCGTTGGAATATACAAGCCAAGTTCTATAATGAAAAATTCCCACTAGTATATGAAAGTGATATCATAGGAGACTCTCTATCATGAAGATCATGGTGCTACTTTGAAGCACAAGTGTGGTAAAAGGATAGTAACATTGTCCCTTCTCTCGTTTTCTCTCATTTTTTTATTTGGACCCCTTTTTTTTAGTCAAGAGTCTCATCCCGACTTGTGGGGGAATCATAGTCTCCATCATCCTTTCCTCACTTGGGACAATGCTCTAAAAATGATGATCATCACACTTTTATTTACTTACAACTCAAAAATTACAACTCAATACTTAGAACAAAATATGACTCTATGTGAATGCCTCCGGCGGTGTACCGGGATATGCAATGAATCAAGAGTGACATGAATGAAAGAATTATGAATGGTAGCTTTGCCACAAATACAATGTCAACTACATGATCATGCGAAGCAATATGACAATGATGGAGCGTGTCATAATAATCGGAACGGTGGTAAGTTGCATGGCAATATATCTCGGAATGGCTACGGAAATGCCATGATAGGTAGGTATGGTGGCTGTTTTGAGGAAGGTTTATGGTGGGTGTATGATACCGGCGAAAAGTGCGCGGTATTAGAGAGGCTAGCAATGGTGAAAGGAAGAAAAGTGCGTATAATCCATGGACTCGACATTAGTCATAAAGAACTCATATACTTATTGCAAAAATATACAAGTTATCAAAGCAAAGTATTACGCGCATGCTCCTAGGGGGGATAGATTGGTAGGAAAAGACCATCGCTCGTCCCCGACCGCCACTCATAAGGAAGACAATCAATAAATAAATTATGCTCCGACTTCATCACATAACGGTTCACCATACGTGCATGCTATGGGAATCACAAACCTTAACACAGGTATTTCTCAAATTCAAAACTACTCAACTAGCATGACTCTAATATCACCATCTTCATATCTCAAAACAATCATCAAGCATCAAACTTCTCTTAGTATTCACCACATTCATAAGAAAGTTTTTACTAATCTTGAATACCAAGCATATTAGGATTATTTAAGCCAATTATCATGCTATTTAAGACTCTCAAAATAATCTAAGTGAAGCATGAGAGATCAATAGTTTCTATAAAACAAATCCACCACCGTGCTCTAAAAGATATAAGTGAAGTACTAGAGCAAAACTATATAACTCAAAAGATATAAGTGAAGCACATAGAGTATTCTAATAATTTCCGAATAATGTGTGTCTCTCTCAAAAGTTGTATACAGCAAGGACGATTGTGGTAAACTAAAATCAAATACTCAAATCATACAAGACGCTCCAAGCAAAACACATATCATGTGGTGAATAAAAATATAGCTCCAAGTAAAATTACCGATGGAAGTAGACGAAAGAGGGGATGCCTTCGGGGGCATCCCCAAGCTTTGGCTTTTTGGTGTCCTCATATTATCTTGGGGGTGCCATGGGCATCACCAAGCTTAGGCTCTTGCCACTCCTTGTTCCATAATCCATCAAATCTTTTACCCAAAACTTGAAAACTTCACAACACAAAACTTAACAGAAAATCTCGTGAGCTCCGTTAGTGAAAGAAAACAAAAGACCACTTCAAGGTACTGTAATTAACTCATTCTTTATTTATATTGGTGTTAAACGTACTGTATTCCAACTTCTCTATGGTTTATAAGCTATTTTACTATCCATAGATTCATCAAAATAAGCAAACAACACCCCAAAAACAGAATCTGTCAAAAACAGAACAGTCTGTAGTAATCTGTAACTAACGCAAACTTCTGGAAATCCAAAAAATCAGCCAAAATAGAACGACCTAGACAATTTGTTTATTGATCATAAGCAATTGGAATCAATATTTTATCACGTTCTGGTGATTTTTAACAATTATTTTCGTGAACAAAAAGTTTCTGGAATTTTCTGCAAGATGAAATAACTATCATCCAAGAAAATCCTATACGTTTAACTTGGCACAAACACTAATTAAATCATAAAAACACATCTAACCAGAGGCTAGATAAAATATTTATTCATAAACAGAAGCAAAAAAGCAAAAAACTAAAAATAAAATTGGGTTGCCTCCCAACAAGCGCTATCATTTAACGCCCCTAGCTAGGCATAAAAGCAAGGATAGATCTAGGTATTGCCATCTTTGGTAGGCAATTCATAAGTGGCTCTCATAATAGATTCATATGGTAATTTAACTTTCTTCCTAGGGAAGTGTTCCATGCCTTTCTTTAATGGAAATTGGAATCTAATATTCCCTTCCTTCATATCAATAATTGCATCGATCGTTCTAAGAAAAGGTCTACCAAGAGTAATAGGACATGAAGGATTGCAATCTATATCAAGAACGATAAAATCTACGGGCACATATTTCCTATTTGCAACAATAAGAACATCATAAATTCTTCCCATAGGTTTCTTAATAGTGGAATCCGCAAGGTGCAAGTTTAAAGAGCAATCATCAAAATCACAGAAACCTAGCAAATCACATAAAGTCTTTGGAATCGTGGAAACACTAGCACCCAAATCACACAAAGCATAGCATTCATGATATTTAATCTTAATTTTAATAGTAGGTTCCCACTCATCATAAAGTTTTCTAGGGAAGAAACTTCCAACCCAAGTTTTTCTTCATAAGATTGCATCAAAGCATCAACGATATGTTTGACAAAGGCTTTATTTTGACTATAAGCATGAGGAGAATTTAGCACGGATTGAAACAAGGAAATACAATCTATCAAAGAGCAATTATCATAATTAAATTCCTTGAAATCCAAAATAGTGGGTGTTTATTAACATCTAATGTTTTGATTTCTTCAATCCCACTTTTATCAATTTTAGCATCAAGATCTAAAAACTCCGAATTTTTGGAACGCCTTCTAGGTAAAGGTGGATCATATTCAGTCCCATCATTATCAAGATTCATATTTCAAAACAAAGACTTAATAGGGGACACATAAATAACTTTTAGATCTTCATCTTTATTTTCATAGAAATTTGAAGAACACGCTTTCATAAAGCAATCTTTCTTAGCACGCATCCTAGCGGATCTTTCTTTGCACTCATTAATGGAAATTCTCATGGCTTTGAGAGAATCATTGATATCATGCTTAGGAGGAATAGATCTAAGTTTTAAAGAATCAACAACAAGAGAAATTCTATCAACGTTCCTAGCCAATTCATCAACTTTAAGCAATTTCTCTTCAAGCAAAGCATTGAAATTATTTTGCGAATTCATAAACTCTTTAACACTAGTCTCAAATTTAGAGGGCATTTTATTAAAATTTCCATAAGAATTGTTGTAGGAATTACCATAATTATTAGAGGAATTGCTAGGATAAGGCCTAGGATTAAAGTTTCCTCTTTACGCGTTGTTACCAAAATTATTCCTACCAACAAAATTCACATCCATAGATTCATTATTATTCTCAATCAAAGTAGACAAAGGCATATCATTAGGATCAGAAGAAGCACTCTTAGTAGCAAATAATTTCATAAGTTCATCCATCTTTCCACTCAAAACATTAATTTCTTCTATCGCATGCACTTTTTTATTAGTAGATCTTTCAGTGTGCCATTGAGAATAATTAACCATGATATTATCTAGGTGTTTAGTAGCTTCTCTTAAAGCGATTTCCATAAAAGTGCCTCCCCGGCATAAATTTTTGTATAATCATCCATAAATTCAAACCATGAGTAGGGCAATTATGTATCATTAATTTCATCCTCTCCCAAGCTTGTGCAACATGTTCCTGATCAAGTTGCTTAAAATTCATAATATCGTTTCTAAGAGAGATGATCTTAGCGGGAGGAAAATACTTAGAGATAAAGGCATCTTTGCACTTGTTCCAAGAATCAATACTATTTTTAGGCAAAGACGAAAACCAAGCTTTAGCACGATCTCTAAGCGAAAAATGAAATAGCTTCAATTTAACAATATCATTGTCCACATCTTTCTTCTTTTGCATGTCACACAAATCAACGAAGCTATTTAGATGACTAGCGGCATCTTCACTAGGAAGGCCGGCGAATTGATCTTTCATGACAAGATTCAACAAAGCAGCATTGATTTCACAAGATTCAGTATCGGTAAGAGGAGCAATCGGAGTGATAAGGAAATCATTATTGTTGATATTGGTAAAGTCACATAATTTGGTATTATCTTGAGCCATCATGACAAGCAAGCAATCCAACACACGAGCAAACAAAAAGCAAGCGAAAAAGAGGCGAACGAAAAAGAGAGGGCGAATAAAACGGCAAGGGTGAAGTGGGGGAGAGGAAAACGAGAGGCAAATGGCAAATAATGTAATGCCGGATATAAGGGTTTGTGATGGGTACTTGGTATGTTGACTTTTGCGTAGACCTCCCCGGCAACGACGCCATAAATCCTTCTTGCTACCTCTTGAGCACTACGTTGGTTTTCCCTTGAAGAGGAAAGGGTGATGTAGCAAAGTAGCGTAAGTATTTCCCTCAGTTTTTGAGAACCATGGTATCAATCTAGTAGGAGGCTACGCGCGAGTCCCTCGCACCTACACAAACAAATAAATCCTTGCAACCAACGCGATTAGGGGTTGTCAATCCCTACACGGTCACTTACGAGAGTGAGATCTGATAGATATGATAATATAATATTTTTGGTATTTTTGTGATAAATATGCAAAGTAAAATAAAAGCAACGGAAATAACTAAGTGTTGGAAGATTAATATGATGGAAGATAGACCCGGGGGCCATAGGTTTCACTAGTGGCTTCTCTCAAGAGCATAAGTATTTTACGGTGGGTGAACAAATTACTGTTGAGCAATTGACAGAATTGAGAATAGTTATGAGAATATCTAGGTATGATCATGTATATAGGCATCACGTCCGAGACAAGTAGACCGACTCCTACCTGCATCTACTACTATTACTCCACACATCGACCGCTATCCAGCATGCATCTAGATTATTAAGTTCATAAGAACAGAGTAACGCTTTAAGCAAGATGACATGATGTAGAGGGATAAATTCATGCAATATGATAAAAACCCCATCTTGTTATCCTCGATGGCAACAATACAATACGTGCCTTGCTGCCCCTGCTGTCATTGGGAAAGGACACCGCAAGATTGAACCCAAAGCTAAGCACTTCTCCCATTGCAAGAAAGATCAATCTAGTAGGCCAAACCAAACTGATAATTCAAAGAGACTTGCAAAGATAACCAATCATACATAAAAGAATTCAGAAGATTCAAATATCGTTCATAGATAAACTTGATCATAAATACACAATTCATCCGTCTCAACAAACACACCGCAAAAGAAGATTACATTGAATAGATCTCCACAAGAGAGGGGGAGAACATTGTATTGAGACCCAAAAAGAGAGAAGAAGCCATCTAGCTAATAACTATAGACCCGAAGGTCTGAGGTAAACTACTCACACTTCATCGGAGAGGCTATGGTGTTGATGTGTAAGCCCTCCGTGATCGATGCCCCCTCCGGCGGAGCTCCAGAACAGGCCCCAAGATGGGATCTCATGGGTACAGAAGGTTGCGGCGGTGGAATTAGGTTTTTGGCTCCGTCTCTGATCGTTTGGGGGTACGTAGGTATATATAGGAGGAAGGAGTACGTCGGTGGAGCAACATGGCCCCCACGAGGGTGGAGGGCGCGCCTGGGGGGGGGGGGTAGGCGCGCCCCTACCTCGTGGCTTCCTGGAAGCTTCCTTGACATAGGGTCCAAGTCTCCTGGATCATGTTCGTTCTGAAAATCACGTTCCCGAAGGTTTCATTCCGTTTGGACTCCGTTTGATATTCTTTTTCTGCGAAACTCTGAAATAGGCAAAAACAACAATTGGGCTGGGCCTCCGGTTAATAGGTTAGTCCCAAAAATAATATAAAAGTGAATAATAAAGCCCAATAATGTCCAAAACAGAAGATAATATAGCATGGAGCAATCAAAAATTATAGATACGTTGGAGACGTATTAGTGGTCTCCTAGTATTCGTCAGTTTCATGATGGACCAAGGAGAACAAGCAAAGATCTGCCGATATTGGAGCAGACGCGGGAGGCTGATCCCCACGAGAAAGAGAGCTCCAAGAAGATGGAGGCAGCCACCGAGCCGACCCCATATACGCTCATGGCCACTACCGAGATGGTCAACGCCCCATTTGAGGTTACAACCCCTGTGGCACTGCAGGAGCAGTTTCCCCCTTCGAGGATGTGTCCCCCCCCCCCACGCTGAGCTGCCCAAGGTGATTTTCTTCTTTGCCGATCTTGATTGTGGTTTTTCATCTAAGTATGTGGTGATGAATAATGCAAAATTTTATTAGCTTCGATGGCATGCTATACATAGTGGTTTAAATAACTTGTGTTTCTTATGCTGGAAAGTAATTCAGAACTTGTTTCTGTTTCAATTAGAGCCCTGATGCAAACAAGGATTGTGTGGTTGTACATGTCACTCACTATGAGGGGGATGACCTGAATATACGCACTGGGAAAACAGAGTTTTTAGGTTGTTGGATCCTGGAAGCCATTTGCGCTTATACCAATGAAGAGTTGTATTCCTGCCTCACTGTTGTCAGGCATGTTGTCCAGGGTGTACTGAAGCACAAGAAGTTCAAAGCTACTCCTTCGTTTGTGAGGCATAATGTTCTTGTCAAGCTTACACAGGAAGATGACGTGGCATGCCTCCACAAACAAGTTTATGAGTGGCAAGGCCACAAGGTTTTCTTCATGAAGGTTCACAGGATTGAGCTGCTGCCGGACGTCCTCGATGATGTTCATGGCAATGTCCGTCTTGTGTCCAGCCCGAATTAGATCGAGGCATGAAATACTTGCCCAGCTAGTGTTTAATAGTAGTTTGGATTCTGTCTAATTATCCAAACCTTGCCTGTTATCAAGCCCTCTGGGGCTAGTACTCTGTTTGAATCCGTCTATGAGAACTGCTGCTACTTTTGTGTGCCCGTGAATCATCGTAATTGTTGCCGAAACAGATGCGTCCTCACTAGTTTTATCATACGAGAAGTGTGTGTTTTGATGAAATAGGGTACTCGTTCGAGAACTGTGCGCCGACGTATACATAAGTACTTGTAAACACTATTGGTGCTACCCCACTTGTAAGCAATTGTGCAAAACACGGCACATTGGCTCAGCTCGCTTCAACACTAGGCTATCGACCAACTAACAATCAATAAAATGCTGTTTGACATATAAGCAACTATGTATCTTTTTACAGTGGTTCATGCAGTTAATTGAGGCCACAATGTAAATTCCAAACGTTCACACGCTAGTCCAGCGTTCACGTGGAACACTCACATTAAACTCGACTTCATAAAAAACTTGAAAAGCATAAGTTAAGCAATTTCATACATATCAATGATTCATAGAACATAACAAAAATATACTAGTTAATAGCAAAAGACAAAGTTGTGAGAAGGTTTACAAATCAGGAAAAAACAAGCAAGGCTTCTCTGAGCAAAGGGCCTCCCGGCAGGCTTAAGTTTCCTGGAGTTCACTCTAGATTTTTCTTGTTGCCACCATCCAGAGTTAGGTTCTCTCATTCCAGAATAACCAATTATAATTGTGTTCTCAGCTGGAATGCTGAACTGGGCTCATGCGATAATCTTGACCAATTTGAAAGTCTTGTGCATTCCACTAAATTTAAGCATCGCTATTTGCAGAAATAAGCAGACCCCAATGCCTCTTGTCCGCGCACCTGTCCCAAAAACCTCCGTGCAGCCATGCCAGCTGTAAGTGCATCTAGTGCCCCTGAGTGATTTTGGTGTATTGAAGACTTATAGGTTAAGGGACTAATGTGTTTATGAGTGTACACAGGTCTATAAGTCTATGAGGAGTTTGATATTTACAGAGAAAGTCGACCCCTAAAAATGAAGTTCTTTGACTGAGGACTTTGGATTTCTGAAGACTTTCTGAAGACTTTGAAAGTGAAGAAATAGGTGTGATCTTGAAGACTTGGTATTCATTCAAGGAACATGAAGCGTGAAGACTTTTGTTTTCGTAGTTTCATTTTCTCTTTCTTGAGTCATAGGAAACACCGTACTGTTAAAGGGGGTCGAGGAAATACCAAGGAAAAATTTCCATGTGATGCTCAACTCAAAATCCTACACCTACCAATCCCTCCATTGGAAATCTCATACAGTTCAGTCAATTTCTTCAGTGACAGAGACGAAGTGCTTCTTGTCTCTGAGGAATTTGTTCTAACTGAGGAGTTAGGAATTCGCCAGTGCGGATTGCCTACACAGTGAGGAACATGATAGCCCTGAGGAATTTGAACCTCAAATTTCCGACCGTTGTTTGTGCTCTGCCACTGTCCCAACATATCTTATCCACCTAACGGTCATATCATTGAAGGGCATTTATGTCTTATCATGTCGGGCTGCTCCCTAGGCTATAAATAGCCGTCCCCTACAACCACTAGCTGGTTGGCTGCTCGAGAGAAACTGAAACTTGTCATTTCAGAGCATCCCATCCTCCGAGGACTTTGAGCGAAAATCATCAAGTGAGGAAAACCCAAACCCAAACACCTACAAACCCAAAGTGATTGAGCATCACTGAAGGGATTGATCCTGCGTGGATCCGACACTTGTTACCTTTGAAGACTGTGCTTCTTCCAGACGATTAGGTGTCATGGTCTAGAGCATCCAAGAGGAACTGTGGATCGCCGAGTGACCGAGTTTGTGAAGGTTCAGAAGTCACCTGAAGACTTACCACGAGTGAGCGGACGAGGTCTGTGTGACCTTAGTTCAAGGAGAATACGGTGAGGACTGTGTGTCCTCAGATTTAAATACCTAGCCGCTCCAACCAGATGTACAACTGAGACAACAGTTGGAACTAGTCTACCAAATCATTGTCTTCACCAAGCCAACTGGTTCTATTTCCTCAACTCTTTCATTTCCTCATTACCGTGTTGTGTGCTTGTCATATCTGTTTTTGAAGACTGTGACTGAAGACTTTCTCAATTTCCTCAGTTCAATTTCTTCAGTCTGTTTGTCTTCATCCTGTGCTATCCTGTGATTACGCTTTCTGTACTCTGTGCTTGTCTTCATTTCATCATGATGACTATGCTTGTCTTCTGTTATGTTTACTTCTGAGTACTTATTCCGCTGCAAGTAGTTCTTCACTAAGGAATTTCCTCACCCGCAAATTCCTCAGTGAAAAATTCATAAAAATCGCCTATTCACCCCCCTCTAGTCGATATAACGCACTTTAGAATGGTATCAGAGCCAGGTTCTCCCTTGTTCTGTGTGATTTTGGTTTAACCGCCTGGAGTTTTAGTTATGGCTACCGCAGGTATGATCAAGGTCTCTGCTGGGTGTCCTACCTTCGATGGGACGGACTACCCCTACTGGAAGAATAAGATGTGAATGCATCTTGAGGCAATTGATAACGATCTCTGGTATGTTGTGGAAAATGGTGTTCCCTCTGTCTCACCCTCGCTGAACGCTACTGATGTGAAGAGATTCAAGAAACTCGACTCTCAAGCGAAGAATATCATATGTGGCCATCTGAGCAAAGGACAGTATGGAAGAGTGAGTGCTTTGGAAACTGCTATGCTTATTTGGGATAGGCTGTCCAAAGTCAATGAAGGAGTCTCAACACAACGTGACTCTCGAGTTGATGTTCTTCGCAATATCTTCAACCGCTTTAAAAGACTCGACAATGAAAATGTTCAGCAAACCTTCGATCGCCTCACTGACATCTCAAATGAGCTTCAAGCACTTGGTGCCTCTGACATCACCGACCATGAGGTGGTGAAGAAATTGCTGAGATCGCTTGATTCTTCATTTGATACTATGGCACTGATGATACAAGAACGTGTTGATTACAAGTCACTTGATCCCGCTGATATCCTCGAGAGGCTAAATATTCATGAGTTCCACTTCTTTGAAAAGAGATCTCTATGGTTCGAGCTATGGCAGATCACGTGCCTTTGAAGGCCAAGGCGATGTCTCGAGTCCGAAGATGAAGACTCTGGTAGCAGCCTTGGTGACCCTGAAGAACTGAGCCATGAGGTAGCACTGCTCGTGAAGAAATTCCAGAAGTTCTCAAGACGTGGTCGCTCTGGAAGACCCTCAAGGAGCAATGATTCCTCGTCCAGTGACTAACAAGAAGAGGCTTTGTCACAAGTGCAAGAAACCTGGATATTACATTCAAGATTGTCCTCAGTGGGAAAAGGAATCAAAGAAGAAGAAACACAAGGATTACAGTTCTGATGATGCAAAGAAAAATAAGAAATCCTCAAAATCTTCATCATCAAAATCCTCAAAGTCTTCATCTCAAAAGAAGAGCAGCTCCAAGAAGGCTCGGGCATTCATTGGCAAGGAAATGGACTCTGAAGCTGAATCTGAGGAACAAGAGGAAGAGGAGGCATATGAGGACTCCGAGTCTGGTGTGGCGAGCCTAGCCCTCGCCATCGCATTAAATCGACAAGTCTATCTTCAACTCTGAAGAAAATGACCTCACCAACAAGGCTGATGAAGGCAATGATGACTACGCTCCCACCTATTGCTTCATGGCAAAGGGTGCCAAGGTACTTAAATATACCTCCTCTGAATCTAGTGAGGATGAATCTGATGAAAATCTTAAGCCCAACTACTCTAAACTTGCTAAGATTGCTGTAAAACAACAAAGGGCTTTTGGAAAGGTTCAAAACATGCTAGACAAAAGTGATGATATGTTGGGTGAATAAATGGATCGCACTAAAACCTTGACTGAAAATCTTCAGAGACTTCAGACCAGGTTTGACAACCTTCAAGGTCATCATAACACTCTCTTATCTGATCATGAGAAACTTTCTTATGAATTTCTTCAAAGAAAGCAAGATCTTGAAAAGCTAAGAGTGAGTTATGAAGATCTTCAGAAGGAGCGCGATTCATTACTTGTTCAACAAATCAACGCTGCTCAGGAAGAATTTGTTCCTCCATGTTTGAAATGCATTGAACGTGAATCGCTTAATTCTTCACCTGAATGTTCAAATGCTTCTAATGTTACAAATTCTTCACCTACCTCTGCTATCACTAATTCCTCATCTGAGGACATTGCTAGTATCACTGACAATGTAGGGCTGAAGGAATTGTACATGACAGACATGTACAAAAGCCTCAAAGGGCATCAGACTCTTTGTGATGTGCTTAAAAAGCAGATCCTCAACAGGAACCCTAGGAAAGTGGGTATTGCCTTTGAGAGGAAACTCAATGCTGATGGGACATATTGGGAGCCCGGCGGTACCCCAAAACCTCATGGGTTGCTGCAAAGGGACCTCCAGTTGATCCATCTAATTTATCAGGCTTTACATGTGAACCTTCTCATTCTTCTGATGAGTCATTTGACTCCAACTATAAACTGTTCAAAAATCAGAATGGTGAAGTATTTGCTAGATATGTTGGCACTAACTGCAGGACCGGTTCCCCTATGAAGAAAATCTGGGTTCCCAAAAGGTTCCTTGAAAGTCTTCAGGTGAATGTCCTCATGACACCACCTGTGAAGAATAGGAACCCCAGATCAAATTCTTCATATGGACCAAAGTCTTCATATGGATCCAAGTCCTCATACAGACCAAATTCCTCACGTGGATCAAATTCCTCAAAAGGATCAAAGTCCTCATATGAACATCATCGTGCTAACAACTCTGTTCATGAGGAAGAGCCAAGGGCTATGAATATGAGCATTATTCCTCTAATCATTATGTTCATAAGTCCTCGAAGAATTTCTCTGCTTATTCATATGCTTACCCTAACTCCTCTTATGTGAAACGAAATGGAGTGGCGTCTATGCCACCTTTCTCATTTGGAGCTCATAAACTGATGAAATTTTTGCCACCCCTTCAGATGTGGGTGGTGAAGAAAAAGAACTAATCTCTTATGCAGGGTCAGGTCTCCAGACGTGCTCAAACGTCTGAAGAATTTGCTGGAGACCTGAAAGCATTGCCTGATAGGACGCATGCTAATCATGAAGAAATGAATCTTCATTTCTCACCTCCTCATTCTGCTTTATCTATTCTACTACTTGATGAATTTGATCTGATGAATTGTGATGTCATATTCCTCACTGATGAAGTATATGAGTTCGTAAGCTGCACTAATTCATCTGCAGGATGATCAACCCAAAGTCACTGAGTGGGTCCTCAATAGTGGATGTACAAATCACATGACTGGTGACAAGAATCTATTGATGGATGCTCCCTTATCACCATCGCATCTGAAGCATATCATCTTCGCTGACAAAGGCAAAAGTCAGGTATTGGGTCTAGGTAAGGTTGCGATCACAAATGATCGACACATGGACAAAGTCATGCTTGTTGAGTCCTTAGAATACAACCTTATGTCTGTCTCAATGCTTTGTGATCTCGATATGGTTGTTGTCTTTGGCAAGTATCGTTGTGTTGTGGTTATGGAAGCTGACAATTCCAAAGTCTTCGAAGGCTTTAGGAGAGGAGACTTGTATATTGTTGATTTCTCTACAAGACCGCAACCAGCCGTGTGCCTACTTGCAAAAGCTTCAGAAGGCTGGCTATGGCATCGACGACTTGGTCATGCAGGCATGAGGAATTTGCACACACTTGCGAAGAAGAAGCATGTCATTGGCATTGAGAATGTCAAATTCCTCAAGGATCACTTATGCGGAGCCTGTTAAGCTGGAAAGATGACCAAGGCTAAGCATCCAGCGAAGACTATCATGACCACTACTCGACCATTTGAATTGCTTCACATGGATCTCTTCGGCCCTAATCATTATTCTGCTGTTTCAAATGAAGCATCTCAATATGGCTTTGTTATTGTTGATGATTACTCTCATTACACATGGGTACACCTTGTTACTTACAAACATGAAGTGCAGGAAGTCTTCAAGCGATTTTCCTCGAGGGCTTCAACCAACTTTGGTGTGAAGATCAAGCACATCAGAAGTGACAATGGAACTGAGTTCAAGAATTCTGGTCTCGATGACTATCTTGATGAACTTGGTATTACTCATGAGTTATCTGCTCCTTATACTCCTCAACAAAATGGCATCGTGGAGCACAAGAACATGACTCTTGCTGAGATGGCTCACACTATGCTTGATGAATACAAAACGCCTCGTCGTTTCTGGATTGATGCAATTGATACTGCGTGCCACATCGTCAACAGAGTATATCTTCACAAATTTTTCAAGAAGACTGCCTATGAACTCCTCACTGACAAGAAACCCAATGTGAGTTATTTCAAAATGGATGTGAAAAGTGCATTCATCGCTGGTAAGCTTGAGGAAGAAGTATATGTTGCTCAACCCCCAGGTTTTGAAGATCCAAAGAATCCTGACAAAGTCTTCAGACTCAACAAGGCCCTCTATGGCCTCAAGCAGGCCCCTCGGGCATGGTATGATACTTTGAAGGAATTCCTCATGAAGAATGGATTCACACCCAGTTCACTCGACCCTACTCTCTTTACTAAATCTTATGATGGTGAACTGTTTGTGTGCCAAATATATGTTGATGATATCATCTTTGGCTGTACTGACCAACGTTATAGTGATGAATTTGCCTATACGATGAGTGAAGAATATCAAATGTCTATGATGGGAGAGTTGAAATTCTTCTTAGGTCTTCAAATTACAACAAATGAAATGGCATATTCATATCTCGGAGAAATACCTCAAGGATGTTACGAGAAAATTCGGCTGCAAGATTGCAAAGGCGTCAAAATTATTATGCCCACAAATGGCTATCGTACCTTGATGAAAATGGTATTGACTTGATCATAAGGTATACCGCTCCATGATTGGTTCTTTATTGTACTTATGTTCATCTAGGTCGGACAAATGCTTAGTGTTTGCATGTGTGCCCGATTTCAGCGACACGAAGGAATCACACCATAAAATTTGTGAAGCATATTCTTGATATCTAGCTCACACACCAACACTAGGATTATGGTACCCCAAAGGGCTCGGCTTTTGATCTCATTGGATATTTTGACTACGACTATCTTTGGTGATCGTGTGGACCATAAGTCAACATCTGGTACATGTCATTTCCTCGGACGATCCTTGGTCTGTTGGTCCTCGAAGAAAGCGAACTGCGTATCATTGTCTCTGCTGAGTACATTCTTCTTTGGTTCTTCTTGTGCTCAAGCTGCTATGGATGAAGCAAACTCTCAAGGACTATGGCGTCAGCGTGAAGAATGTGCCTCTCCTCTGTGACAATGAGAGTGCCATCAAGATTGCTCACAACCCAGTTCAGCACTCAAAGACAAAGCACATTGATTCGTCATCATTTTCTTCGTGATCATGTATTGAAGGCGACATTTCTATTGAGCATGTGAAATGAAGAACAGCTAGCCGATATCTTCACAAAGCCCTTGGATGAGAAGAGATTTAGCAAGTTGCGGTGTGAGCTAAATATCTTAGAATCTTGAATGTTCTTTGAAAAGGACACTTATCCTAACACTTATGCAATATTGATGACTTAGATGTGCAACTTACATGTAGAAGCGTTTTCTTCAATCAATGAATAATAACCCTCAAGTGTGAAGAAATTAATGAAGAATTTGATTCTCGAGAACCCTCGACAATTATGCGGTGTCTAAAATCATCATTCTTATACGGTGGGTCACGCCACCACAAAAAGTTGAAAATCTTCAATTTGAGTTTTTCCTCAGTTTTGAAATTCCTCAGTTTTTCAAATTCTTCAACTTTGCATAATCTTCACTGTTTCCACCGTTTTGCACGTTTTTTTTCATTGGCTATATATATGCAAAGTGAAGATTATGCAAAGTTGAAGAATTTGAAAAACTGAGGAATTTCAAAACTGAGGAAAAACTCAAATTGAAGATTTTCAACTTTTTGTGGTGGCGTGACCCACCGTATAAGAATGATGATTTTAGACACCGCGTACAATTGTCGTAGGGTTCTGAGAATCAAATTCTTCATTAATTTCTTCACACTTGGAGGGTTATTATTCATTGATTGAAGAAAAACGTTTCTACATGTGTTGCACATCTAAGTCATCAATATTGCATAAGTGTTAGGATAAGTGTCCTTTTCAAAGAACATTCGAAGATTCTAAGATATTTAGCTCACACCGCAACTTGCTAAATCTCTTCTCATCCAAGGGCTTTGTGAAGATATCGGCTAGCTGTTCTTCACCTTCACATGCTCAATAGAAATGTCGCCCTTCAATACATGATCACGAAGAAAATGATGACGAATCTGAATGTGCTTTGTCTTTGAGTGCTGAACTGGGTTGTGAGCAATCTTGATGGCACTCTCATTGTCACAGAGGAGAGGCACATTCTTCACGTTGACGCCATAGTCCTTGAGAGTTTGCTTCATCCATAGCAGTTGAGCATAGCAAGAACCAGCAAGAATGTACTTTCAAAGAAGAGACAATGATACGCAGCTCGCTTTCTTCGAGGACCAATGCATCAAGGATCGTCCGAGGAAATGACATGTACCAGATGTTGACTTATGGTCCACACGATCACCAAAGATAGTCGTAGTCAAAATATCCAATGAGATCAAAAGCCGAGCCCTTGGGGTACCATAATCCTAGTGTTGGTGTGTGAGCTAGATATCGAAGAATATGCTTCATGCCTTTATGGTGTGATTCCTTCGGTGTCGCTTTGAAATCGGGCACACATGCAAACACTAAGCATTTGTCTGACCTAGATGAACATAAGTACAATAAAGAACCAATCATGGAGCGGTATACCTTATGATCGAAGTCAATACCATTTACTTATGAGTTTATGTCCTCTACAACATTCACTTATGGCTAATTCTTCAAGCTGCATTTTCTGCTAAGTGAATGTGATCGGACCCTTCCCCCTCTATGCTTTACTCAACCCAATCTATTCACAAATTCTTCATATGTGTTCTATTTGAAACTCCTTCAAAATCTTCATTGTGTCCTTGTCAGCTGAAGAAATTGCGAACGGAACTTTAAAACTAATCTTATCCAAATTTTCGGCTTTGCCGCTCAAACCGTTCCGCATCCCACGATACATTTTTCTATTCACCCACGATCTAACACGATCTCCACTTCTCAGTACGTGGGTGACACATGTCATGCGAAGGAGAAGAGTTAGGGTCACGTTCGTCCAAAATCTTCGGGCGAACAGTATTTCACCATGGCTATATATACCCCCTCTCCCCTTCCCCACTTCCTTTACTCCCCTCGACCTCTCTCCCCCGCTCGAGCTTGTCAAACCCTAGCACCGCCACTACTCCATCGTCGCCAGTGAGGAAGAGCTTCACTGCCTCGACCTCGTCGCCGTCACTCTGCTGCCACCGTAGACGTCTTCCTCCGCCGAGTTAGGGCGTGGAAGATCTACACAGACGAACTTCACTTCTCCACCTCACTGTTCGTCGTGTTCTTCATCCAGGGTAATTAAAAGTTACTTTTACTGCCCTCTTTGATTTGAATGTTTTCTACAAAATCTTCAAAGGTGTTTTTCTTCAAACCCTCACACACTAAAACACCTCACAAGTCATTTGTTCTTGATACGTTTCTCTAAGCATCATTTTTCTTCAAGATTCCTCAATTGTGTGGATATTCGATCTATACAACTCTGGAACCTAAGACAAAGAACGCTTAGTGAAATTCTTCAAGACTCATCTGGTCAAATTCCTCAAACTTGTTCTTTTTGAAAAACCTTCTGAGAACGCATATGACCTCTCCAAATTCCTCGCAACTATAGACTGTTCACAGGTACTCATGTCCGCTGCTGAATCACTAGATTCTAATCAACTTAACTCATTTGCAGCGTTCCTCAAAGAAAAGTTGCATACTTCTTCAGAGAATTCGACTGTTCAAATTCCTCAACTGAAGAATATGGTAGACGGTAAGAAGCCACAGAAAGGAGGAAAGAAGCCTGAGGTCATGACTGCCTTTGAGATCCCTGATGATATATACAAAGAATATTGCACTCCTGATGAGGCCAAGTTTGGAAAGGATAATAAAAATGAGCGCAAGGTGCGCATCCAGAGGATTGAAAGGAGATGGGCAAGAGAATGGAGGGAGTACAGGTATGTAACTCCAAAGTACATGAAGTAATTCGCACTAAATCCTCCATGCCCAAGAGCTCCATTGGCACCTGGCCAAGTAGCAGATCCCACCAGCATCAAGCGTAGTGAGGACTTTCCTGAAGAATGGGCCAAGCGCCAGGCCAAGTTGGCCAAATAGGCAAAAGAAGCAGTGAGGAAGTTCAATGAAGACTCTGCTGCTGCTGCTGCCACTGAGGCCTCTGTCAAGCCTAAGAAATCTATGGCAAAGAAGCCTGCGCGCAAGCCAAGTGCTTCACCGACAGTGCCCTCACGGCCAAGTTCCTCAGCTATGCCCTCACGGCTAGAATCTTCAAAGTCCTCAAGGCCAATCCCTCATGCTGCTCCTGCTCCGTCAAAGTCCTCAGCTCCCCCAAAGTCCTCAGCTGTTCCGACAAAGTCCTCAGCACCTGTGCATCTTGCCTCGTGCCAAAGGACTACTGGCATCTCCATTGCCTCAGGTGTCTCAGCTAGTTCCTCAGTTGCACCCAATTATTCAACGGGTCCTTCTCTGCTGAAGACAAAAGCCACTACTGGACGAGGTCCTCGCCCAAGTCCTCAGAAGAAGCAAGTTGCCTTCCAAGTGCCGTCTGAAGAAGACGAAGCTTATGATGACGAACTTGCAGAAATCATCAGAGACAGACAAGTCAGGGCCGCTAGAGCCAAAGGCACAAATGTGCCACTGCTTTTGGATCCGAGGTTGATCCTCGATTATATTGATCTCTGGCACAAGGACCCAAACACTCCTATGCCTGATTTCAAGTTGACTCCTGGTAAAAATCACATGCTGACTCATTTCATCCAAGAAGAGAAATGGAAATATGAGCAGGCCAGGCAGATCAAGAAGGCACAGTACAAGAAGGAGAAGTTTCTGAAGACCAACATTGTCTCTATGACAACTGATAAACTTATCAAAATCCAGTCTGAAATCAAAACCCTCAGCGACAATTTCAATGCATACTATGCTGATTGGCAAGGAGCCAAAGTCAGGTTTGTTAAACTGATAGAGAAGTTCACCAATGTTGCAGCCCCATCGCAACAAGAGATTCCTCAGGCTGAAGCTTCTGCTCAGCAAACTGAAGAACATGCCAGCACCGCCGATGATTTTCAGGCTGCTGAAGAAAATGTGAGTTCTAGGGCTCATGACTCCATTCCAGCCGCTGAAGAAATTGCCAGGGCATCCACTAGTGGTGCGCCTGAAGAAAATGAAGAAGTCAGGTCAACTGCATCAGTTGCGCCTGAAGAAAATTAACCAGATTCCTCTGCTCCTCCTGCGCCTACACCAACTCCAATTCTTCCATCCGCATCTGATGTGAAGAAGACCAAGGCTGCAGAGCGAGCAGCAGTGAAGAAAAGGAAAGCATCAACTGCTTCAGATTCTTCAGCTCCGAAGAAGATTAAGCCCATGACAAGTTCATTTGCAAATCCAATTGATGCTGTTCCAATCTCAACCATGCCATCAAAGGACCTTGTTCCTTTTGGTGAAGAATATGTGATCCCTAGCGGATCTGATGAAGAAAATCATTCTGCTGCTTCGTCAGAGCAGATTGATGAAGAAATTGAAGTGGATACGATCCCTTCAACATCAGTCGTTTCCTCGCCAATGCCTCAGTTCATAGCTGAAGAGGCTGCGTTAAATAAATGGAAGATGAAGATATGGATATTGGGAGTACTACACCAGTGATGAATGATGACTTTTGGGAAAGTCAGCACCCCAACTCTCCACTCTTCACCCCTCTACAGCAAATTCCTCAGTCCCCTGCACCAACCGTTCAAATGGGCTCTGAAGAAACTCACCCCACCTTGTCTATACGAGAAGAAATTCCAGCCACTAGTGCTTTGAAGAAGCTGTCACTCTTGATCGGTTGAACACGCAGATCAAGCATTGAAGAGGAACCAGAAATTCCTCAGCGTGAAGAACCTGAGATTGCGATTCCTGAGGTTGTGATGCAACTCACTGACTCTCCTCTTACCAAGCCCAAGGATCCGTTCTCAAGGAAGCAAAAGTTCAGGGCTGAAGATTTCTTTGGCGAGCATGTATTCTTCACAGACTACAACCCATATGATTCTGCTCGCATAAGGAAGAGGCGTTTCTGGACGGCCAGCCAGGCCAATTTCTATTCCTCAGTGCTGTTCAACAAAGACAAAGTCTTCGATCATGCACACATTCCTCACGTGGACATGGAATCTCTGCCGTGCTTCGAGCCAGTCCTTAGTGTTCTTCACGACGCTGGACTGTTAAATTTCTGCACTGACATATGTGATTGGAATGAAGAACTTATTCTTCAATTTTATGCGACACTGCACATCACAGGAGATTCTGAAGATGTGAATTCATGGGTGTTGGACTGGATGTCTAAAAATACTCACTACAAGGCACCAGCTTCTGAATTGCTTCATGCCCTACCAGTCAGTCCTCCCCTTGAAGCTGCTCGATGTGTCTACAATGAACCTAAGCTTACAAATCATTACATGCAAGTGCTGATGAAGCCTTTGAAGCCAGGGCAGGCCCCACGAACCAAATTCCTCGTTAAGGAATTACTATATGTGCCTCGGACTGTCTATCGCATTCTGACGAAGACAATGAGTCCTATCAAAGGCCACGACTCAAATGATGAAGAAGTCGTTGGCATCATGAAGAATATGCTTTTCAATATCATTCATGGCGTTCCCGTCAACTTCCATGATTTCTTCATGAGGACTCTGGCCAATATCGCTATGTCACCTTTTGAGCTGAAGCCTTATGCACCTTGGATTATGAGATTCATCAAGACAAGGTCTTCACTCAACTACAAAGCTGATACACTGAATCACTGCAGCTACTTGCCTCCAATTGAAGTCCTCAAACAGACATTCTCCTCAACTGATGACCGCTGCTGTTATAGATGAAGACATTTGTCCATTGGATGGTCAATTTCGCAAGGCTGCATCCTACTCAACCAATGACGACTCTGCCACACATGACTCTGCCGCCAATACTACCAAGCAAAATCTTCAAGCCACAACACCCAGGGTGATGACTGATCATGAGCTACTCCTCAGTCTTCATCAGAAGGTTGATCGCAATCATAAATGGGTCAAGCGTCAGTTTGGTTCAATTCTTCACAACATGACCTCAACCCACAATGCAGTGAAGAAAAATCAATACTACCTCCATGAAACCTTCAACCATACGTGGGCTATGCTGTCTTATGTCTACAACGAATAAGATCTGAAGAAAATGGGTCTCAAGGAAGAGTTTGACTGGTCTGCACCTCCTCCGAAGAAATACAAGAAGGTCAAGGTTCCTTCATTGGTGGCCAGCTCCTATTCTTCCTCACGCGACACTGATGAACATGAAGACTTGGACGACACTGCGGCAGGCCCTACTATGACAAACGACCCCGACAACACTGGCGCTCCTTCATCAACTTGATATTCTTCATGGGCGTTAGTCCTCAGTTTCGATCCTTTTGGTCATTCAATGACAAAGGGGAAGAAAATTGAGTTAGTCTTCAAGCGGGTCTATTATATGGGCATTTTTTTTGCTAAGTTACAACTCTCGTTCTTCTGAAACGTTATTGGATCGAGTTGTAAACTTAAACCCGATGGTGCTCTGATACTTTTGATGCGTTATTCTGCATGCTTATTCCTCGTAATATTATTGCATGCATGCTGAATTACATCAGTCACCATATTTCATCATGCATTTCAAATTCTTCATATTATATGTCAAATGCGTGTATGAATTACAAGATATAGGGGGAGATCTCCATGATTTAACTCTTCAAGTGTGCATTGCTTCAAAAGCATATTCCTCACTATGCACATCTTCAAGGGGAGTTCTTCTATATCTTGCAATCAAATTCCTCAATATCAGTATTTACGCTTCATATGTTTATCCCCCTTGAAAACTTAACCTATATTGTCATCAATCACCAAAAAGGGGAGATTGTAAGTGCATCTAGTGCCCTTAGTGATTTTGGTGTATTAAAGACTTATAGGTTAAGGGACTAATGTGTTTATGAGTGTACACAAGTCTATAAGTCAATGAGGAGTTTGATATTTACAGAGAAAGTCGACCCTAAAAATGAAGTTCTTCGACTGAAGACTTTGGATTTCTGAAGACTTTCTGAAGACTTTGAAAGTGAAGAAATAGGTGTGATCTTGAAGACTTGGTATTCATTCGAGGAACATGAAGCGTGAAGACTTTTTTTTTCATAGTTTCATTTTCTCTTTCTTGAGTCATAGGAAACACCGTACTGTTAAAGGGGGTCGAGGAAATACTAAGGAAAAATTTCCATGTGATGCTCAACTCAAAATCCTACACCTACCAATCCCTTCGAGTGAAGCCATTGGAAATCTCATACTGATTCAGTTAATTTTTCAAAGGATGTAGAGACAAAGTTCTTCTTGTCTCTGAGGAATTTGTTCTGACTGAGGAGTTAGGAATTCACCAGTGCGGATTGCCTACACAATGAGGAACATGATAGCCCTGAGGAATTTGAACCTCAAATTTACGACCGTTCTTGTGCTTTCTACGCCACTGTCCCAAAATATCCTATCCACCTAACGGTCATATCATTGAAGGAAATTTATGTCTTATCATGTCGGGCTGCTCCCTAGGCTATAAATAGCCGCCCCCTACAACCACTAACTGGTTGGCTGCTCCGAGAGAAACTGACACTTGTCATTTCAGAGCATCCCATCCTCCGAGGACTTTGAGCGAAAATCATCAAGTGAGGAAAACCCAAACCCAAACACCTACAAACCTAAAGTGATTGAGCATCATCAAGAGATTGATCCTGTGTGGATCCAACGCTTGTTACCTTTGAAGACTGTGCTTCTTCCAGATGGTTAGGCGTCATGGTCTAGAGCATCCAAGAGGAATTGTGGATCGCCGAGTGACCGAGTTTGTGAAGGTTCGGAAGTCACCTGAAGACTTACCACGAGTGATTGGACGAGGTCTGTGTGACCTTAGTTCAAGGAGAATACGGTGAGGACTGTGTGTCCTTAGATTTAAATACCTAGCCGCTCCAACCAGATGTACAACCGAGACAGCAGTTGGAACTGGTCTACCAAATCATTGTCTTCACCAAGCCAACTGGTTCTATTTCCTCAACTCTTTCATTTCCTCATTATCGTGTTGTGTGCTTGTCATATCTGTGTTTGAAGACTTTGATTGAAGACTTTCTCAATTTCCTCAGTTCAATTTCTTCAGTCTGTTTGTCTTCATCCTGTGCTATCCTGTGATTACGCTTTCTGTACTCTGTGCTTGTCTTCATTTCATCATGATGACTATGCTTTTCTTTTGTTATTTTACTTCTGAGTACTTATTCTGCTGCAAGTAGTTCTTCGCTAAGGAATTTCCTCACCCGCAAATTCCTCAGTGAAAAATTCATAAAAATCGCCTATTCACCCCCCTCTAGTCGATATAACGCACTTTCACTAGCTTGTCCTCAGTCCATGGATGAACTGGAGGAAAGTGCATTCCGGACTAGGATGCATATGTTTTCGCTCATCCCTGCACTGCAATCAGGAAGTAAAACGTATGAATCAACTTCTTTTAGATTGTGTTGGTCATTCTACCTAGTAACTACCAATGTAGGAATACCTGGAAGATGGGTGGTTAGACGACGGCAATGAGGGATAGCCATCTCATTTTGCGTAGTTCTGCTAAAACTGAGGTGTGTGCTTTTGATTGCGCGGATAGAAACGATACGGAAACAGACATCCCGAAACGATATGGAGACAAACATCCCTGTTTGCGCAAATACAAAATATGGTTATTTAAACAGTGACAGATATTTGCAGTGGCGTATGATTAACAACATCATTTATTGTGTTATAAATGGCACTAGATTGACAGTATGAAAGTGTCCTTAAGTAAGTAGCATCACATCACATCAACACTGCCACTAGATTAACATGCAGAACAATAGCATTAGTATTACTGTCATGAGAGTAGCACATGGTCAGTAAATGTGCAATCAAATTTGTGCAATTCCACTGGGATGAAGCAATGTTAGCGGTGTGAGATTTAAGTGTAACTGCAAAAACACAATTCATGGGAAATAAAGCAAGACGGAAGCACTTCATAAAATGGTGGTGCCATTGCTTCAATTTATCGACGGCAATAGACCAATACTTATAGTGACATTACGTGGCATTGCTTAATGCTTCATGTGATTTTACATTAACGGTAGCGATATGGGCGTAGGGACAACAGAGGCATAAAGTGCTGAGACAGATGTGGTTGCCGAGAGCGGCAAACACGCAGGCAACATGTCTGCATTTGTCCCATTTTTTATCTCCTCGGTGACATTTTCCTATGTGAGCACAGGAAATCTAGATCTGCTCATTCTCATTTGCGTTGTCCCCCAACACCTGTCACTTTCTTTCCTTTTTCAACCAAGAGATAGGTCCACTTCCCCCCACCCTTCGCCATCCACCATGCTTTCTTCATCTTTTCAACCAAGAGACCGGTTGGGTAGCCAGTATCTACTACTTTCCCCCGTTTCCTCTTAGAACCAAGTCCTAGATTCATGCTACAGCTTTCCCACTTTCTTCCCTGTTTGAACCAACTGTTAGAGTCAACTGTATGAACTAGCTTTACCTCTAATAATAGTAAAAGTCTAGGTGGCTTTGGAACAGCGGACGGAAGTAGAAAAAGATCCACACGAAGCCAAGTGGGGAGCTGGGCCAGTAGAGCAAGGCAGGTTTCAAGGAATATATCCTCGAGGGTCGGCAAGATGTGGCAAAGACGGCGTCGGGAGGCCGCATCTTGGCCACAATCTGCAGGGAGGAAGAAGGGGTCGAGGCCCTCTGAGCCGGGCGCTCTCTCGGAGAGAACGGCATGGCCACGATCAGACGCTGGGCAGCCATTGGTCTCCTCCCTCACCGCCGACGATAGCATGAACGATGCACCTACACCCCTGCCCCGGTCGAGGTTGTCCGACCGGATTTGTGACCAGCCGTGAGCTGAGAGAGAGTGTGGCCACCTATGTCTTGTTAGATCTGGAGAGCATGAGAGAGTGAACGAGAGGAACCCTAGTAAAGCAAGCGCTAAGGCTCCTGCTTATATATGTAGTGGAGTGATTTTGTTGTACCAGCTTCAAAAAAATGCGCTCCTACGTGTACCCGCGAGTGGGTGTGAGAGAACTAGTGCGTGTGTGCACCGCTTCTCTTTGTGAGAGTACAACATACTATGCCCAAAGAACGTTCGCCACAAGAGTAATAGTATAAGTGTGTGACATGTGAGCTAAAATAAAATGTGCGCGACGTCTTTTGTTTTTTAGAAGTTCTGAGGGTAGGGTGTGAAGAGCACATATGTGTGTAACGTCTACCTGCAGATAGACGGTGGGTGCGAGAAGACTCGGGAGGGTGCGTGTGCGTGAGAGAGAGGGGGGCACGTATCAATGCAATGCATGTGTCCGTAAATTGTTATTCGACAAACGTTCGCCACAAGCCTTTTCCTGAAGAACGCCGTAAGAACCGTTAGATCGGCATCCGACAGTGTCAGTTTTGCCATGTCATTTAACAGAACAGCCACTCCTCCTACATACAAATCTTCCACGTGAGTGTTAGCAACTGCCGTATGCTCCCTCCGTTCCAAATGCAGTGCATATAGCTTTATTGAAAATTCGAATCTCGCAAACTTTTACCGAGTTTTCGTGTACCAAATTGCACATGTAGAATACCCTGTATATATCATTTCATTCATGTTCGAGAGGTAACTATATATATGGGGAGGAGTCTACAAAGAAAGACCATCGTATCACCTGCAGCAATTTCAACCATCCTTTGGTGTGGAGGAATATCATAGGAACTCTATATGATATGATTTTTATAGGATTTTTCCTTTAGAGCCAATTGGTTCATAGGAATAGATTCATATACTCAACATTTCAAAGGAAATAAACATGATATCATTTCTATAACTTTAGAGCCACTTGGTTCATATGAATGGATTCCTATACTCCCATAATTTCAAAGTAAAATAAACATTAGCGTATATTCAATAGAAAAGTTCCTATGATATGAACCAAATTACATCTCTTTTCTAATCCCTCCTCATAGGAATTGAGATACATGTCATCTCTAGATTCAATAGAAAAGTTCCTATGATGTCAACCAAATGACATCTCTTTCCCAATCCCTACTCATAGGAATTGAGATACTCCATGTCATCTCTTTCCCTACAACTTCCATGTATACATCTTATGTTGGGGAACGTAGCAGAAATTCAAAATTTTCTACGCATCACCAAGATCAATCTATGGAGTAATCTAGCAACGAGGGGGAGGGGAGTGCATCTACATACCCTTGTAGATCGCTAAGCGGAAGCGTTCAAGTGAACGGGGTTGATGGAGTCGTACTCGTCGTGATCCAAATCACCGATGATCCTAGCGCCGAACGGACGGCACCTCCGCGTTCAACACACGTACGGTTGGGAGAGACGTCTCCTCCTTCTTGATCCAGCAAGGGGGGAGGAGAAGTTGATGGAGATCCAGCAGCACGACGGCGTGGTGGTGGAAGTAGCGGGATCCCTGCAAGGCTTCGCCAAGCGCAAGCGGGGAGGAAGAGGTGTCACGGGAGGGAGGGAGGCGCCAGGGACTCAGGTGCGGCTGCCCTCCCTCCCCTCCACTATATATAGGGACCTAAGGGGGGCGTCGGCCCCTTGTAGATCCCATCTAGGAGGGGGCGGCTGCCCTAGGGGTGGCTTGGCCTCCAAGCCAAGTGGAGGCGCCCCCACCCCTTAGGGTTTCCAACCCTAGGCGCATGGGAGGCCCAAGGGGAGGCGCACCAGCCCACCAGGGGCTGGTTCCCACGCCCCTTCAGCCCATGGGGCCCTCCGGGATAGGTGGCCCCACCCTGTTGTGACGCCCCGAGACCGACGATCCAGAAGACTTCCATATTTTCATGATCAACCGTGTGTTCCATTTATGCTTGCTCTTTTATTTTTGCATTGCATCATGTCATCATGCCGTCATGTCATTAATCTTTGCATCTCAACTCAACTAATAAATTGCATAGATGGTTGATCTATTTAAATCGAGGGAAGGGTGACTTTTCTTTATAACATATCTTCCCAATATTAGGGAGCTATATTTAAATATTTCATTAATTTGGAATTCACCATAACACACTTGCAAAATATTCCAATGCCTTTGTTATCTTAAATCTTGGTCTCCAACCTTGCCATACATTCTTTCATCATATTCCGGAGCTCCACCAAAAATCTCAACATTTTTGGACACTTCTAAATCCTTGTCCTGGTTCAAACCATTTGAATTAAATTCAAATGACTTTGAATTTAATTCAAATGACTTTGAATTTAATTCTTGCAATCTTGCCCACACCATTTTTCTTGGAACAAGCTCATTTTTATGAGTCCGAGAAAAATACCCTCCTGCTCAAGCTCCACCCCTAACCTCTCTTTCTTTTCTTTCTTATCTCTATTTTTTTATTTATTTTTTAGAGTGAGAGAGAGCCCATCAGCCAGGCCGGCCTGCTTCCCCGCAGTCCATTTGGCCCAAGGCCCAGCCGCGCCTATAACCCTAGCCCCGACCCCCTCCTCTCGATCTCTCCCTCGATCCATCATTCCTCACCTCGTTCCTCCGCCGCCACTCACACACATCGCACTCCATCGAGCCAGGGAGAGGAGCTCCTTCTGCTCGCACCTCCCCGGCTAGTCGTGCCCCTCCATGGCGCTGCCTTGCAGCTCCCTCCAGCACCCAAGCCTCCTCCTCCGCCCCCCTCATCTGCTCCCTCGGCCATGCGCTCAGCCGTCCGTGGAGCTGCAGCTGCGTCTCCACCCTCCTCGCTGCCCGTTGTGCTCGGAGGTCGGGGACGCCCTGCCGTCCCAGCGCCTGCTGCTTCCTAGAGTGCCGCACTGCCGCCGTTCGTCTTCAACTGCTGGAGCGCACTCCTCCTCCAACCCCGTCAAGATTCGGTGGCCTCCGCTGCCTTGGCCCGTCCTCGCCGGAGTTGACCTCCACCGCAGCCACGCAGCGAGCCTGCATTGACTTCCCTGCTCCACCACCATCGCCGCCGGCAAGACCTCCTCTGTCCCATGACTCGTGGCCTTGGTGCTGCTCGCCTTGCCGCTTCCATGGCCTCTCACTTGTAGCCCCTCGCCAAGCATGCTACGTGATGCTACCCCTTTTGTCGTTGCCAAGGCCACTGAATCCAGGGACACAAGACCGCCTCGGTGGATTTCTTTCGACAAGTACCACGACGACCGTCGAGACCGCCAAGTTGCACTACCGATGAACGTTTTGGAATCGCCAAGTCAGACTACAACGTGAAGACCATGTACAACCATCGACACCCGTGGATTTCACCAAGTACCTATACCGACGACCGAGACCCTGGTTTCGACAAGTTCCTTGTGGTGACCCCGAACATCTACGAATCATGAACAACTACTTCATCTACGAAACCTGAACCACTACTTCCACTACTGTCGCCGTGTACCACTACTTCCACTACCGCCGCGAGAATGACTACTTCCACTACGACCCGTGTACCACTACTTCCTTCGTTGAACTCAAGAATGCTCCCTTGGAAGGTATAACCACCGAGACGACGTCCGTGAACGAATGCATGTTGTATGAGATGCTTGTGTTTTCACCGTGTCCGAATTGTCACTCGTTTCCATGCCCCTAACCCGTGGGAACCCGGTAGTCGGGAGCACCCCACCATATCTAGCATGTTCCGCACATCCGCATGCTTCCTTTTGCACCGGTATCTCCATGAGCTACTGGAACCGATATGTTGCCGTGGCATCATTTTTGAATTCGTTGCCGTGGCACCCCTTTCGTTCCGCCACGGTGAAAAATGCCTCGTATCATGCTCATGTCAACATTTTCATAAAATTGCTTAAAACTTGCATATGTCATCCGCATCATGATAACAAAAATTAAAATGTTCAAAATTGTTGTTGCATTAAATTGCTAAATGCATATGGGGATTTACCGGATTTGTTGTTTTTATGTCCGGCCCCATTTAAATTGTTTAGACGGTATAGTTTTGATATGCTTCACCACTTGCCATGTTAACCAATATTTAATATTGTTGGGTACATAACCGAGATTAAACTAAATATGTCAATGTGGTGTTTTGTCAATATGCAACTCGTTGCATATTGAGCTCCACTTAATTTGTAGTGTTGTTCGTTGCACTTTGCCATGCCATGCATATTTAAACCGGACATGCATCATACTTGGTTGTACATCATGCCATGTGTATGTGATGGTTGTTTACTATGTTGTTTGCTTCTTTCCGGGTTGCTTCTCTCGTTAGCTTCGGTTTCGTTCCGGAGTTGTGAGGATTCGTTCGACTACATCCGTTTGTCTTCTTCATGGACTCGTTCTCTTCCTTGCGGGATTTCAGGCAAGATGACCATACCCTCGAAATCACTTCTATCTTTGCTTGCTAGATGCTCGCTCTTTTGCTATGCCTATACTATGATGCCTACCACTTGCTATATCATGCCACCCATATTGCCATGTCAAACCTCTAACCATCCTTTCCTAGCAAACCGTTGATTGGCTATGTTACCGCTTTGCTCAACCCCTCTTATAGCGTTGCTAGTTGCAGGTGAAGATGAAGTTTGTTCCTTGTTGGAACATGGATATTTTGGGATATCACAATATCTCTTATTTAATTAATGCACCTATATACTTGGTAAAGGGTGGAAGACTCGGCCTTATGCCTGGTGTTTTGTTCCACTCTTGCCGCCCTAGTTTCCGTCATACCGGTGTTATGTTCCTTGATTTTGCGTTCCTTACACGGTTGGGTGATCTAAGGGACCCCCTTGACAGTTTGCTTTGAATAAAACTCCTCCAGCAAGGCCCAACATTGGATTTAACATTTGCCACCTAAGCCTTTTTCCCTTGGGTTCTGCAGACTCAAGGGTCATCTTTATTTTAACCCCCCCCCCCCGGCCAATGCTCCTCTGAGTGTTGGCCCAAACTAGAGCGCTTTGCAGCGCCCCCTCAAGGAAACTTGGGGTCTGGTTTTAGTTGTACGGACTGCTCATCTGGTGTGCCCTGAGAACGAGATATGTGCAGCTCCTATCGAGATTTGTCGGCACATTCGGGCGGCTTTGCTGGTCTTGTTTTACCATTGTCGAGATGTCTTGTAGTCCGGGATTCCGAGATCGATCGGGTCTTCCGGTAGAAGGAATATCCTTCGTTGACCGTGAGAGCTTATAATGGGCTGTTGGGACACCCCTGCAGGGTATTATCTTTCAAAGCCGTGCTCAAGTTATGAGGTAGATGGGAATTTGTTAATGTCCGGTTGTAGAAAACCCGAAGTTGACCTTAATTAAAATACATCAATCGCGTGTGTAACCGTGATGGTCTCTTCTCGGAGTCCGGGAAGTGAACACGGTGTTGGAGTTATGTTTGACGTAAGTAGTTTCAGGATCACTTTTTGATCGCTACTAGCTTCACGACCGTGCCTTGCTTCTCTTCTCGCTCTCTTTTGCGAATGTAGCCCCCACATATGCTAGTCGCTTGCTGCAGCTCCACCTCACAACTCTGTCCTACATATAAGCTCAAATAGTCTTGATCTCGCGGGTGTGAAATTGCTGAGTCCCCGTGACTCACAGACACTTCCAAAACCAGTTTGCAGGTGCCGATGAAACCGTGCAGGTGACGCATCCGAGCTCAAGGAGGAGCTCGATGAAGATCCTGTTCATTGTGTTGTTTCGTTTCAGTTGATCAAGAGTGGAGCTCAGTTGGGACGATCGGGATCTGTAGCATTTGGGGTAGTCTTCTTTTATTTTGGTTCCGTAGTCGGACCTTGATTATATCTGTATGATGTAATGCTTTACTCATGTATTGTGTGAAGTGGCGATTGTAAGCCAACTATGTATCTCTTTCCCTTATGTATTACATGGGTTGTGTGAAGATTACCTCACTTGCGACATTGCTTTCAATGCGGTTATGCCTCTAAGTCGTGCTTCGACACGTGGGAGATATAGCCGCATCGAGGGCGTTACAAGTTGGTAATCGAGCCATCCCGACTTAGGAGCCCCCAGCTTGATTGTTTCTTTGGCGTTGTTGAGTCTAGAACAAAAATGTTTTGAGTCTTAGGATTATATATCGGAGAGTAGGATTCTTTTTACTCCTCAGTCCCTTCGTCGCTCTCGTGAGGTCTCCTGACGTAGAAGTTTTGACTCTTCTCTCCTCAAATTTCACTAAATTTTTTTTAGGATCACGCGGGTATCTTGGGATCGTTCCGATATTCTTGTGACGAGAACATTGTTCTTGGTGCCTCCTGACATTTAGGGGTTGTGGCAGTGTCCCGGGGAGTTGAGCTCCGAGGTGTTGTCGTCACAATCTTATCGTTGCAGTTCTGGAATACCTGAGCTTTGCCGACATCGAAAATCTCTTTTGTACAGTTGTTGGTGAGATAACCCCGATAACACAGTACTGAGGTGAGCTCGGGAGTATTGCCATGACTCGTATAACGGATGCTTTTCGAAGGTCGAGGTAAACGATTTCCGAAGGTTTCTTGGTTATGTGTTGAAGGATGGATACAACTGGATCTAGGTATTGTTAGTTTGGGTGATATATATTGTGTCCCCTGTATCCCCAACACCTGATTGCATAACCAGAAAGTTTCGGGAGTTTATAAGTGGGAATTCAAGTAGCTCGTAGGATATCTTTCCAACACACACATGATACGATATGGGATCTATCATATGTTTGTTTCCGGCTTATTCCGCAAGCCAAATCCTTTGTTTTTGTTTTGTTTTATTTATGGTATTCGAGTTGCTTCGAAGTCAAATGTTGAATCTATACCTTTCCTAAGCGGTGTTCTCATATTGCTATGTGAATACTAATCTTTATTGTTCATCGAGGTCGTCATGTTAATTCTTTTCCCAACCGGCGTGCTTCTCTTCAAGTGGATGCGATCATTTCAACATTCGCAAGATCAATTCTAAGCTTTTTTCTCAACGGTGTTCGTTTCATCCGACCCAAGTTGCCTTTGTTTTCCCACCCTCCCACCCTTTTCTTCAAGGACTCAGATTTCTTAATCAAATATCCATCATATGGATGTGAAGTCTCTTCATTCCTTTCCTCCATGCTCTTACTTGGTGATTCTCATGAAGATGCTATGGAAGCTTCAAGTTCATCATTCTTCGTTCTTTTTCTTCCCCGGTGGAATCAATTCAAGCTTTGTCGATCATATCCTTTTCCCCGTTTGAAATGTTTTCCCATACCGGTGCACCTCATAATCTTTCAGTTCTTGTTATTCAATTGTTCTGGAGTGTTGAAGATATCTCAGAAGATTCGCATTTCCATTCCCAATCCGTTCAAGCTATCTGGAGATAATTATCTCATTCAAGCCATTTAATTCAACCAGCGCAATCTCTCTTTAAATCGTTCAACGGTGTTTCTTTTGAGTGGGCCCTAACCCACATGTCTTTTCCCAGGATCTTACCCGACTCTTCTAATTTTCCCGGAGCTTCTAAAATTCTTTTCTAAGTTTGACGTAAGAATGGGCTTTCATCAGTCATGGCTTTCTCCAAGATCTTTCAAATTCTTTTCATCGTTTGTTCAACCTTTCCAATTTTCATTCCGGAGTGCCTCAACAATTCATGCTGGTGTTTCTCATCGTCATTCTCAACATTTGAAGACCAAAGAAGAGTTTCTCTTAAATCTTGCTCGATTCTCTTCAAGATTCATGGTTCTAGCTTGATGCCATCCTCTCATAATTGTTTTAGATTGTGAGAATTCTTTTCACCCATCCGGATCAATTCAGAAATCTTTTCAGTTTGATTCTCCAGAGCCATCATCTTAGAATTATTCATTCTCAACATCTCACTCTCCAAATCTTACCGGTGCATCATTCAAGTATTCTCCAATCAGCTCGTCATCTATTCATTCACTTGTATCTAAATCCCCTCAAATATCTTCATTCGTTTTCCAATTCTTCCTGGTAAATTGTGCCTTTTCTACGTTCATTCTCAATTCTTACGGTGGTTCGTTCAAGATTTCACTTCCTTCATTATCATATCAATTCATTTGTTGTTTCCAAATCCCACCGGTGGTTCCATCAATACCTTCTCAAGTTTGCGCCATATCTCTATCTGTAATCATTTTTCAATGAGAATAAGTAGTATGCCAAATCCATTGCTTGCCATCAATTTAATTGGTGAAGGATCAGCATAATGTAATTCTTATTCTTGTTTCATCGAGTAAGTTCAATTCCTTATTCCGGAGGTTCATCAAAATTCTCGATTTCATTTGTTCATCTTTCTTTCCGGAGTTCCAAGTTTTCTCGGTTATATCATTTCAAAGCTTCATCTTATCACTGCAAGGCTTCACTTTGTGTTGTCAACTTCTCTTTCTTTCTATCATCCTTTCATTACCGGAGTTCTTCATGGAGGCTCTACATGGTGGTTCGTCAAGGATTCATTTATTTCTCGTTTTGTCCTTCAAGTTTTTCTCGAAGTTAAGATCCGCCAAGCTATACTCAAAATAAACATGGTGTTCAACACATGTTTTGCTTCGAGGAGTTCAAGTTTTCTTCTTCTTGCATTTCGAAGTGCAATTCTTTCTACCTTATCTTTTGAGATGGTGTTATGTCATCCTTGGCAATTTCTCCTCGTGCTTCATGATTCACATATTGTCAAGAATGAGGTATTTTAAATCCATCAATCTCTTCTTTGGAGTTATCTTGGTATAGATTTCACCTAAAGTATTCCCTAAGGAATGTTGCTATTGTGGTGTTTATCAATGACCCAAGTTATCTCTCCATCATCTTGGTGGAAGAAATTTTTCATCTCGTTGGTGTTATCAATTATATTATTTGTTTCCGTAGTGGCAGTATTTCGCCTCAATTTTGAGAAGTTTTCCATAAGCCCACTAAAAGCTTGTTCTTTTCGTTGTTGGTTTTCCAACAATTCCGTTCTAACCTTCTTGGAAGGGTGCTTTCCAAGCTCATTTGTGGTAGAAGTTGGCATTTTCTTCTCTGTTCTTTTCTTCCCAACCATCTAGCTTCTATTCTTTCGTTCCGGAGGCATTGTGTTGTTACTCTCTTCGACCCAACATCTCATTTTTTAAATATCATGTTATTTTACTTGCTTATCCGTTTAACAAGAGTGTTATGTCCTCTGCTCAAGTTCTTTCATATATCAAGTTTTGCCTCTCTTTTCAACCTAAGTGCTGTCTCAAATCCTTCTTACCCCTTGTGCCATTCTTTCAATAGTTCCGGAGGCAGTGTGTTGTTGATTTCATCAAGTATCATCCCATCTTCTCAAGTTCATGTTCAATTCCTTCCATTTACAGTCGGAGTGCTGCCAAAATTATATCATTCTTATTCATTCTTATCTCGTTTCAACCATAGTGGTTCCAATTCCTTCTTGTCCATTGTACTCGTCATTCATAGCTTTGCAACCCCCAAGGTTCACATGGTGTTCCTTGTTTCTATTTTCATCTTTGGAATGCTCTCAATTTCGTTCAACTCTATTGTGTTATTCTTTCAAGTTTTCAACCTCTCGAGGTTATTTGGTTTCACTCGTTTGTCAAAGAAGCAACTTTGTTTTACCTCTTTCTCTTCCGTTTTTCTCCGGTGCCATCCTAGATCTCGGGACGAGATCCTCTTGTAGTGGTGGAGTTTTGTGACGCCCCGAGACCGACGATCCAGAAGACTTCCATATTTTCGTGATCAACCGTGTGTTCCATTTATGCTTGCTCTTTTATTTTTGCATTGCATCATGTCATCATGCCGTCATGTCATTAATCTTTGCATCTCAACTCAACTAATAAATTGCATAGATGGTTGATCTATTTAAATTGAGGGAAGGGTGACTTTTCTTTATAACATATCTTCCCAATATTAGGGAGCTATATTTAAATATTTCATTAATTTGGAATTCACCATAACACACTTGCAAAATATTCCAGTGCCTTTCTTATCTTAAATCTTGGTCTCCAACCTTGCCATATATTCTTTCATCATATTCCGGAGCTCCACCAAAAATCTCAACATTTTTGGACACTTCTAAATCCTTGTCCTTGTTCAAACCATTTGAATTAAATTCAAATGACTTTGAATTTAATTCTTGCAATATTGCCCACACCATTTTTCTTGGAACAAGCTCATTTTTATGAGTCCGAGAAAAATACCCTCCTGCTCAAGCTCCACCCCTAACCTATCTTTCTTTTCTTTCTTATCTCTGTTTTGTTTTTATTTTATTTATTTTTAGAGTGAGAGAGAGCCCATTAGCCAGGCCGGCCTGCTTCCACGCAGTCCATTTGGCCCAAGGCCCAGCCGCGCCTATAACCCTAGCCCCGACCCCCTCCTCCCGATCTCTCCCTCGATCCATCATTCCTCACGTCGTTCCCCCTCCGCCGCCACTCACACACACGCACCCATCGAGCCAGGGAGAGGAGCTCCCTTCTGCTCGCACCCTCCTTGCTAGTCGTGCCCCTCCATGGCGCTGCCTTGCGGCTCCCTCCAGCGCCCAAGCCTCCTCCTCTGCTTCGCCCCCTCATCTGCTCCCTCAGCCATGGCGCTCGGCGCCGTCCGTGAGCGCGTGCAGCTCGCGTCTCCACCCCTCCTCGCTGCCCCGTTGTGCTCCGGAGGTCAGGGACGCCCCTGCCGTCCCCGCGCCCTGCTGCTTCCTAGAGTGCCGCGCCGTCGCCGTTCGTCTTCAACCGCGGGAGCGCACTCCTCCTCCAACCCCGTCAAGATCCGGCTGGCCTCCGCTGCCTTGGCTCGTCCCTGTCGGAGTTGACCTACACCGCAGGCCACGCGCGAGCCTGCGTTGATTTCCCCTGCTCCACCACCATTAGCGCCCGGCAGCACCTCCTGTGTCCATGACTCGTGCTGGTGCTGCTCGCCTTGCCGCTGCCATGGCCTCTCACTTGTAGCCCCTCGCCAAGCATGCTACGTGATGCTGCCCCTTTTGTCGTTGCAAAGGCCACTGAATCCAGGGACACAAGACCGCCTCGGTGGATTTCTTTCGACAAGTACCACGACGACCGTCGAGACCGCCAAGTTCCACTACCGGTGAACGTTTTGGAATCGCCAAGTCAGACTACAACGTGAAGACCATGTACAACACCCGACACCCGTGGATTTCACCAAGTACCTATACCGACGACCGAGACCCTGGTTTCGACAAGTTCCTTGTGGTGACCCCGAACATCTACGGATCATGAACAACTACTTCATCTACGAAACGTGAACCACTACTTCCACTACCGTCACCGTGTACCACTACTTCCACTACCGCCGCGAGAATGACTACTTCCACTACGACCCGTGTACCACTACTTCCTTCGTTGAACTCGAGAATGCTCCCTTGGAAGGTATAACCACCGAGACGACGCCCGTGAACGAATGCATGTTGTATGAGATGCTTGTGTTTTCACCGTGTCCGAATTGTCACTCGTTTCCATGCCCCTAACCCGTGGGAACCCGGTAGTCGGGAGCACCCCACCATATCTAGCATGTTCCGCACATCCGCACGCTTCCTTTTGCACCGGTATCTCCATGAGCTACTGGAACCGATA
The DNA here is from genome assembly GCA_021605145.1 of Aegilops bicornis. Taxonomy (NCBI): domain Eukaryota; kingdom Viridiplantae; phylum Streptophyta; class Magnoliopsida; order Poales; family Poaceae; genus Aegilops; species Aegilops bicornis. Next base: position 393,909,726 of record CM038673.1, on the reverse strand, counting down.
TGTTGCCGTGGCATCATTTTTGAATTCATTGCCGTGGCACCCCTTTCGTTCCGGCACGGTGAAAAATCCCTCGTATCATGCTCATGTCAACATTTTCATAAAATTGCTTAAAACTTGCATATGTCATCCGCATCATGATAACAACAATTAAAATGTTCAAAATTGTTGTTGCATTAAATTGCTAAATGCATATGGGGATTTACGGATTTGTTGTTTTTATGTCCGCCCCATTTAAATTGTTTAGATGGTATAGTTTTGATATGCTTCACCACTTGCCATGTTAACCAATATTTAATATTGTTGGGTACATAACCGAGATTAAACTAAATATGTCAATGTGGTGTTTTGTCAATATGCAACTCGTTGCATATTGAGCTCCACTTAATTTGTAGTGTTGTTCATTGCACTTTGCCATGCCATGCATATTTAAACCGGACATGCATCATACTTGGTTGTGCATCATGCCATGTGTATGTGATGGTTGTTTACTATGTTGTTTGCTTCTTTCCGGGTTGCTTCTCTCGTTAGCTTCGGTTTCGTTCCGGAGTTGTGAGGATTCGTTTGACTACATTCGTTTGTCTTCTTCATGGACTCGTTCTTCTTCCTTGCGGGATTTCATGCAAGATGACCATACCCTCGAAATCAGTTCTATCTTTGCTTGCTAGATGCTCGCTCTTTTGCTATGCCTATGCTACGATGCCTACCACTTGCTATATCATGCCACCCATATTGCCATGTCAAACCTCTAACCATCCTTTCCTAGCAAACCGTTGATTGGCTATGTTACCGCTTTGCTCAGCCCTCTTATAGCGTTGCTAGTTGCGGTGAAGATGAAGTTTGTTCCTTGTTGGAACATGGATATTTTGGGATATCACAATATCTCTTATTTAATTAATGCACCTATATACTTGGTAAAGGGTGGAAGACTTCGGCCTTATGCACGGTGTTTTGTTCCACTCTTGCCGCCCTAGTTTCAAATCATACCGGTGTTATGTTCCTTGATTTTATGCGTTCCTTACGGTTGGGTGATTTATGGGACCCCCTTGACAGATTCGCTTTGAATAAAACTCCTCCGTAAAGGCCCAACATTGGTTTTAACATTTGCCACCTAAGCCTTTTTTCCCTTGGGTTCTGCAGACTCAAGGGTCATCTTTATTTTAACCCCGGGCCAATGCTCCTCGAGTGTTGGCCCAAACTAGAGCGCTTTGCAGCGCCCTCCAGAAACTTGGGGTCTGGTTTTAGTTGTACGGACTGCTCATCCGGTGTGCCATGAGAACGAGATATGTGCAGCTCCTATCGGGATTTGTCGGCACATTCGGGCGGCTTTGCTGGTCTTTTTTTACCATTGTCGAGATGTCTTGTAGTCCGGGATTCCGAGACTGATCGGGTCTTCGGTAGAAGGAATATCCTTCGTTGACCATGAGAGCTTATAATGGGCTAAGTTGGGACACCCTGCAGGTATTATCTTTCAAAGCCGTGCCCGCGGTTATGAGGCAGATGGGAATTTGTTAATGTCCGGTTGTAGAAAACCCGAAGTTGACCTTAATTAAAATACATCAAGGCGTGTGTAAGTGATGGTCTCTTCTCGGCGAGTCCGGGAAGTGAACACGGTGTTGGAGTTATGTTTGACGTAAGTAGTTTCAGGATCACTTTTTGATCGCTACTAGCTTCACGACCGTGCCTTGCTTCTCTTCTCGCTCTCTTTTGCGAATGTAGCCCCCACATATGCTAGTCGCTTGCTGCAGCTCCACCTCACAACTCTGTCCTACCTATAAGCTCAAATAGTCTTGATCTCATGGTGTGAGATTGCTGAGTCCCGTGACTCATGAGATACTTCCAAAACCAGTTTGCAGTGCCGATGAAACCGTGCGGTGGCGCATCCGAGCTCACGGAGGAGCTTGATGAAGATCCTGTTCATTGTGTTGTTTCGTTTCAGTTGATCAGTAGTGGAGCCCAGTTGGGACGATCAGGGATCTGTGTAGCATTTGGGGTAGTCTTCTTTTATTTTGGTTCCGTAGTCGGACCTTGATTGTATCTGTATGATGTAATGCTTTACTCATGTATTGTGTGAAGTGGCGATTGTAAGCCAACTATGTATCTCTTTCCTTATGTATTACATGGGTTGTGTGAAGATTACCTCACTTGCGACATTGCTTTCAATGCGGTTATGCCTCTAAGTCGTGCTTCGACACGTGGGAGATATAGCCGCATCGAGGGCGTTACACCTGTGGACCCCCGGGACCCTTCCGGTGGTCCCCGTACAATAATGATGCCCCCAAAACTTTCTCGGTGGCCGAAACTGGACTTCTTATATATAAATCTTTACCTCCGGACCATTCCGGAACTCCTCGTGACATCCAGGATCTCATCCGGGACTCCGAACAACTTTCAGGTTACCGCATACTAATATCTCTACAACCCTAGCATCATCGAACCTTAAGTGTGCAGACCCTACGGGTTCGGGAACCATGCAGACATGACCGAGACAACTCTCCGGCCAATAACCAACAACGGGATCTGGATACCCATGTTGGCTCCCACATGTTCCACGATGATCTCATCGGATGAACCACGGTGTCGAGGATTCAATCAATCCCGTATTCAATTCCCTTTGTCTAGCGGTATTGTACTTGCCCGAGATTCGGTCGTCGTTATCCCGATACCTTGTTCAATCTCGTTACCGGCAAGTCTCTTTACTCGTTCTGTAACACATCATCCCGTGATCAACTCCTTGATCACATTGTGCACATTATGATGATGTCCTACCGAGTGGGCCCAGAGATACCTCTCCGTCACACGGAGTGACAAATCCCAGTCTCGATTCGTGCCAACCCAAGACACTTTCGGAGATACCCGTAGTGCACATTTATAGCCACCCAATTACGTTGTGACGTTTGGTACACCCAAAGCACTCCTACGGTATCCGGGAGTTGCACAATCTCATGGTCTAAGGAAATGATACTTGACATTAGAAAAGCTTTAGCATACGAACTACACGATCTTTGTGCTAGGCTTAGGATTGGGTCTTGTCCATCACATCATTCTCCTAATGGTGTGATTCCGTTATCAATGACATCCAATGTCCATGGTCAGGAAACCATGACCATCTGTTGATCAATGAGCTAGTCAACTAGAGGCTTACTAGGGACATGCTGTTGTCTATGTATCCACACATGTATCTGAGTTTCCTATCAATACAATTATAGCATGGATAATAAACGATTATCATGAACAAGGAAATATAATAATAATAACTAATTTATTATTGCCTCTAGGGCATATTTCCAACAGTCTCCCACTTGCACTAGAGTCAATAGTCTAGTTCACATCGCCATGTGATTAACACTCACAGGTCACATCACCATGTGACCAACGTCCAAAGAGTTTACTAGAATCAGTAATCTAGTTCACATCACTATGTGATTAACACTCAATGAGTTCTGGGTTTGATCATGTTATGCTTGTGAGAGAGGTTATTAGTCAACGAGTCTGAATCTTTCAGATCTGTGTGTGCTTTACAAATCTCTATGTAATCTCCTAGATGCAGCTACCACGCTCTATTTGGAGCTATTCCAAATAACTGTTCTACTATATGAATCCGGTTTACTACTCAGAATAATCCGGATTAGTGTCAAAGTTTGCATCGGCGTAACCCTTTACGATGAACTCTTTTACCACCTCCATAATAGAGAAAATTCCTTAGTCCACTAGTTACTAAGGATAAGTTTGACCGCTGTCCTGTGATCTATTCCTGGATCACTCCTGCACTTTGACCGACTCATGGCAAGGCACACTTCAAAAGGTACACAACATAGCATACTGTAGAGCCTACGTCTAAAGCATAGGGGACGACCTTCGTCCTTTCTCTCTTTTCTGCCGTGGTCAAGTCTTGAGTCTTATTCAATACTCATACCTTATAACATAGCCAAGAACTCCTTCTTTGCCGATCTATTTTGAACTCCTTCAAAATCTTGTCACGGTATGTATTCATTTGAAAGTACTATTGAGCGTTTTGATCTATCCTTATAGATCTTGATGCTCAATGTTCAAGTAGCTTAATCCAGGTTTTCCATTGAAAAACACTTTTCAAATTACCCTATATGCTTTCCAGAAATTCTACATCATTTCCAATCAACAATATGTTAATAACATATACTCATCAGAAATTCTATAGTGCTCCCACTCACTTCTTTGGAAATACAAGTTTCTCATAAACTTTGTATAAACCCAAAATCTTTGATTATCTCATCAAAGCGTAAATTCCAATTCCGAGATGCTTACTCCAATCCTTAGAAGGATTGCTGGAGCTTTGCATACTTGTTAGCACCTTTCAGGATTGACAAAACCTTCTGGTTGTATCACATACAACCTTTCCTCAAGAAAATCATCGAGGAAACAATGTTTTTTACATCCTATCTGCAAGATTTCATAAATAATGCAGAATCGCTAATATAATTCCAACAGACTCTTAGCATCGCTACGAGTGAGAAAGTCTCATCGTAGTCAACTCCTTGAACTTGTCGGAAAACATCTTAGCGACAAGTTGAGCTTTCTTAATGGTGACACTTACCATCATTGTTCGTCTTCCTTTTAAAATCCATCTATACTCAACAACCTTACGACCATCGAGTAGTTCTTCCAAAGTCTACACTTTGTATTCATACATGGATCCTCTCTCGGATTTTATGGCCTCTAGCCATTTGTCGGAGTCCGGGCCCACCATCGCTTCTCCATAGCTCGTAGGTTCATTGTTGTCTAGCAACATGACCTTCAAGACATGATTACTGTACTACTCTGAAGTAGTACGCATCCTTGTCACCCTACGAGGTACGGTAGTGACTTGATCCAAGCTTCATGATCACTATCATAAGCTTCTACTTCAATTGGTGTAGGTGCCACAGAACAACTTCCTCGTGCTCGCTGCACACTAGTTGAAGTGACGGTTCAATAACCTCTTCAAGTCTCCACCATCCTCCCACTCAATTCTTTCGAGGGAAACTTTTCCTCGAGAAAGGACCCGTTTGTAGAAATAATCACTTTTGCTTCCGGATCTGAAATAGGAGGTATACCCAACTGTTTTGGGTGTCCTATGAAGATGTATTTATCTGCTTTGGGTTCGAGCTTATCAGGATGAAACTTTTTCACATAAGCGTCGCAGCCCCAAACTTTCAAGAAACGACATCTTAGGTTTCTCCAAACCATAGTTCATACGGTGTCATCTCAACGGAATCACGTGGTGCCCTATTTAAAGTGAATGCGGTTGTCTCTAATGCCTAACCCATGAACGATAGTGGTAATTCGATAAGAGACATCATGGTATGCCCCATATCCAATAGGGTGCATCTATGATGTTCGGACACACCATCACACTATGGTGTTCCAGGCAGTGGTAGTTGTGAAACAATTTCCACAATGTCTCAATTTTGTACCAAACTCACAACTCAGATATTCATCTCTATGATCATATCATAGACTTTTATCCTCTTATCACGAAGATCTTCAACTTCACTCTGAAATTACTTGAACCTTTCAATAATTCAGACTTGTGTTTCATCAAGTAAATATACTCAACATCTACTCAAATCATCTGTGAAGTAAGAACATAACGATATCCATCAAGATGCCTCATCACTCATTGGACTGCACACATCAAAATGTGTTACTTCCAACAAGTTGCTTTCTTGTTCCATCTTACTGAAACCGAGGCTTTTCAGTCATCTTGCCCATGTGGTATGATTTGCATGTCTCAAGTGATTCAAAATCAAGTGAGTCCAAATGATCCATCTGCATGGAGTTTCTTCATGCGTATACACCAATAGACATGGTTCGCATGTCTCAATCTTTTCAAAAACGACTGAGTCCAAAGATCCATCAACATGGAGCTTCTTCATGCGTTTTATACCATTATGACTTACATGGCAGTGCCACAAGTAGGTGGTACTATCGTTACTATCTTATATCTTTTGGCATGAACATGTGTATCACTACGATCGAGATATAATAAACCGTTCATTTTTAGGTGCAAGACCATTGAAGGTATTATTCAAATAAACAGAGTAACCATTATTCTCCTTAAATGAATAACCGTATTGCGATAGACATAATCCAATCATGTCTATGCTCAACGCAAACACCAAATAACAATTATTTAGGTTTAACACCGATCCCGATGGTAGAGGGAGCGTGCGACATTTGATCACATCAACCTTGGAAATACTTCCAACACATATCGTCACCTCGCCTTTAGCTAGTCTCCGTTTATTCTGTAGCCTATTATTTCGAGTTACTAACACTTAGCAACCGAACTGGTATCTATTACCATGGTGCTACTAGGAGTACTAGTGGAGTACACATTAATATAATGTATATCCAATATACTTCTGTCGACCTTGCCTGCCTTCTTATCTACCAAGTATCTAGGCTAATTCTGCTCCAGTGATCGTTCCCCTTATTACAGAAGCACTTAGTCTCGGGTTTGGGTTCAACCTTGGGTTTCTTCACTAGAGCAGCAGCTCATTTGCCGTTTCATGAACTATCCCTTCTTGCCCTTGCCCTTCTTGAAACTAGTGGTTTCATTAACCATCAACAATTGATGCTCCTTCTTGATTTCTACTTTCGCGGTGTCAAACATCACGAATATTTCAAGGATCATCATATCTATCCCTGATATGTTATAGTTCATTACGAAGCTCTAGCAGCTTGGTGGCAATGACTTTGGAGAAACATCACTATCTCATCTGGAAGATCATTTCCCACTCGATTCAAGTGATTGTTGTACTCAGATAATCTGAGCACAAGCTCAACGATTGAGGTTTTCTCTCTTAGTTTGCAGGCTAAGAAAATCATCGGTGGTCTTATACCTCTTGACGTGGGCACAAGCCTGAAATCCCAATTTCAGCCCTCGAAACGTCTCATATGTTCCGCGATGTTTCAAAATCGTCTTCGGTGCCTCAATTCTAAACCGTTTAACATTACCGAACTATCACGTAGTTACCAAAACGTGTATGTCAAATGTTCGCAACATCCACAGACGACGTTCGAGGTTCAGCACACCGAGCGGTGCATTAAGGACATAACCCTTCTACGCAGCAATGAGGACAATCCTCAGTTTTTGGACCCAGTCCGCATTATTGCTACTATCAACTTTCAACTAAATTTTCTCTAGGAACATATCTAAAAAGTAGAACTAAAACGCAAGCTACGACATAATTTTGCAAAAACCTTTTGACTATGTTCAGGATAATTAAGTTCATCTTATGAACTCCCACTCAGATAGACATCCCTCTAGTCATCTAAGTGATTACATGATCCGAGTCAACTAGGCCGTGTCCGATCATCACGTGAGACAGACTAGTCATCATCGGTGAACATCTTCATGTTGATCGTATCTACCATACGACTCATGCTCGACCTTTCGGTCTCTTGTGTTCCGAGGCCATGTCTGTACATGCTAGGCTAAATCAAGTCAACCTAAGTGTATTGTGTGTGTAAATCTGGCTTACACCCGTTGTATTCGAACGTTAGAATCTATCACACCCGATCATCACGTGGTGCTTCAAAACAACGAACCTTCGCAACGGTGCACAGTTATGGGGAACACTTTCTTGAAATTTTAATGAGGGATCATCTTATTTACTACCGTCGTTCTAAGCAAATAAGATGCATAAACATGATAAACATCAGATGCGATCAAATAGTGACATGATATGGCCAATATCATTTTGCTCCTTTTGATCTCCATCTTCGGGGCTCCATGATCATCATCGTCACCGGCATGACACCATGATCTCCATCATCGTGTCTCCATGAAGTTGTCTCGCCAACTATTACTTCTACTACTATGGCTAACGGTTTAGCAATAAAGTAAAGTAATTACATGGCGTTATTCAGTGACACGCATGTCATACAATAAGTTAAGACAACTCCTATGGCTCCTGCCGGTTGTCATACTCATCGACATGCAAGTCATGATTCCTATTACAAGAACATGATCAATCTCATACATCACATATCATTCATCACATTCTTTTGGCCATATCACATCACATAGCATACCCTGCAAAAACAAGTTAGACGTCCTCTAATTGTTGTTTGCATGTTTTACGTGGCTGCCATGGGTTTCTAGCAAGAACGTTTCTTACCTACGCAAAAACCACAACGTGATATGCCAATTGCTATTTACCCTTCATAAGGACCCTTTTCATCGAATCTGATCCGACTAAAGTGGGAGATCGGCACCCGCTAGCCACCTTATGCAACAAGTGCATGTCAGTCGGTGGAACCTGTCTCACGTAAGTGTACGTGTAAGGTCGGTCCGAGCCACTTCATCCCACAATACCGTCGAAACAAGATTGGACTAGTAACAGTAAGCATATTGAACAAAATCAACGCCCACAACAACTTGTGTTCTACTCGTGCATAGAAACTACGCATAGACCTAGCTCACGATGCCACTGTTGGGGAACGTAGCAGAAATTCAAAATTTTCTACGCATCACCAAGATTAATCTATGGAGTAATCTAGCAACGAGGGGGAGGGGAGTGCATCTACATACCCTTGTAGATCGCTAAGCGGAAGCGTTCAAGTGAACGGGGTTAATGGAGTCGTACTCGTCGTGATCCAAATCACCGATGATCCTAGCGCCGAACGGACGGCACCTCCGCGTTCAACACACGTATTGTTGGGAGAGACGTCTCCTCCTTCTTGATCCAGCAAGGGGGGAGAATAAGTTGATGGAGATCCAACAGCACGACGGCGTGGTGTTGGAAGTAGCGGGATCTCTGCAGGGCTTCGCCAAGCGCAAGCGGGGAGGAAGAGGTGTCACGGGAGGGAGGGAGGCGCCAGGGGACTGTGTGCGGCTACCTCCCTCCCTCCACTATATAGGGGCCTAAGGGGGGCGCCAGCGCCTTGTAGATCCCATCTAGGGAGGGGGGCGGCTGCCCTAGGGGTGGCTTGGCCTCCAAGCCAAGTGGAGGCGCCCCCACCCCTTAGGGTTTCTAACCCTAGGCGCATGGGAGGCCCAAGGGGGGTGCACCAGCCCACCAGGGGCTGGTTCCCACGCCCCTTCAGCCCATGGGGCCCTCCGGGATAGGTGGCCCCACCCGGTGGACCCCCGGGACCCTTCCGGTGGTCCCGATACAATACCGATGACCCCCAAAACTTTCCCCGTGGCCGAAACTGGACTTCCTATATATGAATCTTTACCTCCGGACCATTCCAGAACTCCTCGTGACATCCGGGATCTCATCCAGGACTCCGAACAACTTTCGGGTTACCGCATACTAATATCTCTACAACCCTAGCGTCACCGAACCTTAAGTGTGCAGACCCTACGGGTTCGGGAACCATGCTTGAACATGACCGAGACAACTCTCCGTACCAATAACCAACAAAGGATCTGGATACCCATGTTGGCTCCCACATGTTCCATGATGATCTCATCGGATGAACCATGACGTCGAGGATTCAATCAATCCCGTACTCAATTCCCTTTGTCTAGCGGTATTGTACTTGCCCGAGATTCGATCGTCGGTATCCCGATACCTTGTTCAATCTCGTTACCGGCAAATCTCTTTACTCGTTCCGTAACACATCATCCCCTGATCAACTCCTTGATCACATTGTGCACATTATGATGATGTCCTACCGAGTGGGCCCAGAGATACCTCTCCGTCACACGGAGTGACAAATCCCAATCTCGATTCGTGCCAACCCAACAGACACTTTTGGAGATACCCGTAGTGCACCTTTATAGCCACCCAGTTATGTTGTGACGTTTGGTACACCCAAAGCACTCCTACGGTATCCGGGAGTTGCACAATCTCATGGTCTAAGGAAATGATACTTGACATTAGAAAAGCTTTAGCATACAAATTACACGATCTTTGTGCTAGGCTTAGGATTGGGTCTTGTCCATCACATCATTCTCCTAATGATGTGATCCCGTTATCAATGACATCCAATATCCATGGTCAGGAAACCATGATCATCTGTTGATCAACGAGCTAGTCAACTAGAGGCTTACTAGGGACATGGTGTTGTCTATGTATCCACACATGTATCTGAGTTTCCTATCAATACAATTATAGCATGGATGATAAACGATTATCATGAACAAGGAAATATAATAATAATAACAACTAATTTATTATTGCCTCTAGGGCATATTTCCAACATCTTATATTCCTAAATAGCTAGTACAACCCACTAGTAGCTTTTTTCCAAGACATGCAACTATGGCACAAGAACTATATAGTGTGCGAATAACTTGAAAGATGGTCATTTGGATGAAGCTAATCCGACAAAGGCAGTAGATGGCAAATCCGAGCACCATCGGCCGTTGGATATCATCAACATTCCACCAGATCTGCCACATGTACAATTTAGAAGACTCCATGGTTGAACTTAAGCATAATGCACAAACCTCAAAACACATGCACTTCTCCTTTGTTCTAGAATCTTCCGTATCATAATTGATTTTTTTTCTAAATGAAATGCCATTTTTTTTACTTGATGCTTTCCAATGCACAACTCCATGAATCTTAACATTTTTATAAAACTAATTGATTTTGAATGAGATGAACTATAAGAACTAAACGAACATCTACATCATGCATATATGGCTCAAAGTTTTAGATGCTATAGTGTGTATTTATTCATAATTTTGTTTCGAAATCTCATGCGTTCAATGCATGTGTACCTTACTAGTTTTGATAGAGTAGCAAATTTCACGCGGCCCCAGGTATATCAAAATGCAGGGCCCATGGATCATTGCCTTTCGGTCGAACCTACGTCCACAATTTTTGTAATGCATTTATATCTCCACCGTCCCCAAACCCAAAATGCTGCCTCGTTCCCCTAAAACCAAGCAGCCCACACATATTTAAGGCGTCGACTCGAACTCAATCCCTCTCCCGTTTACTATGACGTGGCCCCGCATGCCCTAGTAGTACTCCTACAAACCCTACCGTCGCACGCATCATAGGTTTTCTTCAAGAGGACGAGGGAGAAGCCGATTTGTAGTGGAGGTGCTTTAAAAAAATGATCTGTAGTGTAGACCCCTACCCTAGGGTGCCCTAGGTAGCTGCCGCACGCATCATTGGTTTTATCTTTTCTTTATGCTCTTGCGCCCTAGAGTGAAATGATGGTTGCTTTGTCTGTCCAGCTTAATGCGGGAAAGATGGGGCTTTGTGATTTGACCCCTCATCGCTCATTTTCTACTACTACGACGCTACGACCGGGGTGCTTCCAATTCCAACCGCTGCCCCGAACTGTAATTCGTGCATCGCATGTGGAACAAGATGGTGGATGAGCCACATGTCGGCCAAAGGGGTCCTGTTAAGTGTGTCGCCATTTCATGTGCAGACTGACCCTGCTTGAGTCGCTACGCCAACACGACAGGTGCAGCCTACCGCTTGGTTTTGCTCCTTGGTGAATCCCGACTATATTGATCTAAAAGGATACATATTGAACTACCCTCTCCGTCTCATTTTTTAGACATCTCGGTTTATAGGGCATGCACGTAGTTCTAGGTCATCCATTTGACTAACTAAATCTGAGTTACTATGTCACAAAAAGTATATCATTGGATTATTAAGCGGATGTAGTTTCTAAACATATACTGTTCATCACATATATAGCCAGTTAAATTCTCAACCTAGAACGACGTGCATGCTATGTAAACCGATACGTAGGAAGTATAGTAGTAAAAATGGGGTGATTTTACCGAGCGATCGGCGGGGGAGCATGGCCTGTCATGCGGTCCCACGTGTCATGATGTACCAAGGCGATGCACGTGTCCCTCTTGAGGCAGAAGCAATACTACGTGGTTTGAGATGACGGTGAACCGAAGTGTGAAATAATGGTTGCTTCGTCCGTCTGGGAAGGTGCGGCATTGTGATTTGACGTCTCATTGCTCATTACTACTACTATCGGGCGGTATGACCGAGGTGCGCCCCCGCTGTTCTGTTGTTATTTGGTGCTTGACACGTCGACCCAGTTGCTATATGTCCCACATGTCGGCGACACGAAGTACAGAATTCATGAAAGCGAGCGTCGATGGAGGAGTACAAGACACGGCTTGGGTTTTTGCTGCTTCGCGCGATCCATCGATACAAACCCGGACTAAAAAAAGGCGAGGGCGGATCTTTTCCCACGCGGCAGGCAGGGGAGTTTGGCATAGTTTGTTCGAGGCAAGGAGGCAGGAAGGGAAACCAGCAAATAAAGGTTGAGCGACTTAGTTTTGGGAAAATCTGATTTTACGGAGTACGCACCCACTAGGGTTTATAGGGCTCATCTACAAAACATTCATTTTTCCATTTTATCAGTGTCAATTCTACTACTAGTAGTAGTACCATCACATGTTGGATTTCTAGGTGCGTTAGATCACCCGATACAAGTAGTGTCAAGAGAAAACTCACCAATGCATGTAGAAGTTCATGGAAATTTAGTGGTCATTCATGCATTCGTTCTAATTAATGCCTCGGTAAACATAACTTCTTGAGAAAAACGAGCGTACTAATTACTTGTGCAAACTAGGAGTACGGAATTAATTCGACCACTCACCGTCTACCTTGGTTGGAGAGATTTTGAAATTGAGCCATAAACTGGAAATGAGGGAGTAGTAACTTTTGTCTCGATTACTATTTGTGGCCTTGTATAGATGCTAAATGTATTTTTTATAGTGGCCTTGTATAAGTAAATGGAGGAGTACTAAAGGACATATATATTCCAAACAATATGATAATCTGTCTAACCAAGGTAGTAGGGACGAGGAGTAAACAGAGGGAGTACTAGTAAAATTTTCTCCTCGTCCTGCGAGCCACCGCGCGCGTGGGTGAGGGAGCGGGCGTAAGGCGTAGTAACCAAGCTTCACCACATCCTGCGAGCCACCGCGCCCGTGGGCGGGGGAGACAGCGTACTAAGCAAGCTTCTCCTTGTTCTGCGAGTTGACGGGACACATCAAAAGTACTCCAGTGTATAGAGCCTTGCCTCTAAGGTAGGCCCCACATGGTTTGCCTCTTTTTTAACATAACGCGTCAAGTCACAATTTGTTTGTTCACCCATGGTAGACGATCCTCCCTCCATCTAGTGGACAACCAGTACACGTGTCAAGTTACCACGTGGGCTGCCTTTTCGTACAGAAATGAGCTCCACCGTGTACCCGCGCGGGTGTGGTTGGGAAAGAGACGGGAGTACGTGCGCCATGCGTGCACCTCTTCGCTTCGTGCACGTCCCCCACCTACGTGTGTGTGTGTGAAAGGGACTATAGAGATACAAACCTAGACATAATGCGCCGTCCATCCCCATGCCTCCGCCCAGTCTGACCACCAGTCACCACCACGCCCCACTCCTCCTCACCTTATCTCTCATCTTTCTCCCTCCATTTTTATATACAAGGCCACTATCAATATTACAATTTGCAGATATACAAGGCCACTAACACTAATTGATGCAATATTAATGGTGTTTGCCTCGTAGTACTACTAGCAAAGGAGGACATTAATTATCCCTTGCATGCATGCGGGAGTGTGAGCATTGGCTTGATGTGCATGAAAGAGAAGAATACACATTAATTTACACGGCAAACAAGGAAACAAGGTGGCTTGCAACATTGAGTTAGAAGACATTAATTTTTGCCTTGGTACCTGTAATATGGGTTTGTGGGCTTGTATAAAAAAATGGAGTCCGATAAAATTCTCGAGATACCATTTATCCGATAAAATTCTCGAGCAATCATTAGTTTTTACAAAAAGGGATTACTCCTGCATGGGTCAATCACAACAGGTGTTTTGTAAAAAAATGCATCTTGCTGTTCCGTGCAATGCACGGGCATCTTGCTAGTCCATGAAAACAACACATGGCAAAATTCGACGGCGAACGAGGGATTTGAATCTGTTGGGAGGGGCTGTTTGGATCTTGCCCGGGGTAGCCAAAATATTGGCGACCCTTTTATCTACCGGTGCCTTTGCCACCGATGAACGAGGTATGGCTCGGGTTCTCATGCATCCTCCAGCACGCACGTTGGAGACGAGCTCGCACGAGCTGTGTTCTTTTTTTTCCACCACGCCGCCTGAGCCGCCCGCAGACCGACCGGCGACCCGCAAATTACGCCATCCAACCGTAGCCGCACACATTATGACATTAAGTCAACCAACCGGACAAAATTCACGCAAATAAGGCGATATTTCATATAAACAATGACATAAATCATATAAGATACTGAATTTTCATACAAACATGACGGATTTCATTACATTCAAATGAACTACGCGGTGCTAGTTCTAGACAGCACATGTATATAATACCTGGCCTAAATGGTCGCCCGCTGATCAATTTGTGTTCCTCAGGTCCGGCAGCACGATCACCGGACTGCCGGGAGCCCCGGAGGTATATGCGGGGTCGACGAAGGTCCTTGCAAGAAAAGGATCCGACAAGACACCTGCTGTGTACACCGGCGTCGGCTCCGTGGTGGCCTTCATGGGACCCATGCGGCGGCGGCCTCCCGTGTTCTACTTCTCCTCGATGATGGCGGCGGACGCAGAGGCGCTTGCCACCGACTCCTCGCTATGCGCGCATCCGGCTTTTGTCGCTGGTTGCATGGCGCGGCCGCCGGCATGGGAGTCTCGGCCACAGAAACGGGAGACGCGGTACGAGGCGGCGGCGGACGGCAGCAACGACGCCTGTGCGCCACTCCTCGTCGAGCTGGCCTGGAGTGGCGAGTTGCTGAACCGCTCGCCGTCTTGGGGCGGCAACTGGCTCCGTCGGGCGAGGGGAGGGAGGTGGATCAGCGAGCTGCATAGCTCGTATCCGGCAGGCTCGGGGGGCCACCCAGCCGGCTTGGATGCGGAATAACTACTCTTCGTAAGCCATTGTAAGAGTGGACAAAATGGTGAAGGAGGAGATAGGGGAGCGGCGGAGGTGTGCGATTCTTGGCCGGCGTTTGGCCTCGTTTAAATAGGAGATTAGATAGGTGGCGGACGGGAGGAGCTCGGCCGGAGTTGCGTTTAATGCCGCCCCGGTGATGAACGGACGTGCGTCCAGAGTGGGTTTCTCGGCTTCCACACGGGCGGGTTTCATGGAGGCGTTTGAATGCGGCAAGGAGGCGTGTTCAGCCGGGCGTGCAGCGAGTGGCGCCCTCGACTCTGACGTAGGAGAGCGCGCCGTTCTTCCACTGACGTGTGGGCTCTTTGGGCACATGGCATGCATGTCGGTGACCCAACGCAGGTAGCGCACAATAGAGGAACCTTTTGTGGGTCAGGGCGGTCAGAAGCGGGCATTTCATAAACCGATGATTGTTCATTGAGTGTGACGTCAACCTTTTCATGTAGATAAGCCTACTAGGTTGATAGCCCGTTCGATACGTTGTGATTCATAAAGACCGCTACAAACATCAATGTTCTGCTTATCACAGATAAGATTGATTAATACCCGTAACAATCCATGTCCTTAACAAAGGGTGCATGCACGTATAGGTTGAGCATGTGTCTTGCATCGTGTGCTGTGTGTATGCGGGCGTGCGAGTGTTGCGTGCGTGCAAGGGTATGTTTCAGTGTTGCGTGCATGTGTGCATACATGCGTGTGTTCATGAGTGCATGTGTATGCGTCAGTGTTGCATGCCTGCGTGCGTGTGTTCGTTATGTGTACGTGTCAGTGTTGCACGCCTGCATGCGTGCGTGTCTTGTGTGCGTGCATGTGTATGTGCGGGGTGAGGCTACATGCCGGTCGACTGACTTATTCATCTCTGGTCATTAGATTTTCCAGCCGTTGGATACGAAATCAAGGCCTTGTAGTTTATTATCAAACTCCACCCCCCTGAGCCGCCAGCCACCACCGGCCGAACCGCCGCCGCCGCCAAGGCCGCCCGCGCCACCATGCCCACCCCGAAACCACTCCTCACCGCCGGTCCACCGCCGCACCAGGCATCCCTCTAGCCCCCCCCCCCCCGCGCCGAGCTTTTTCTCCGGCGATCCCCACCCTACCGCCCAATCAACGCGCCCCCCACCACCGGCGATTGCCAACTAGAGGTCTCACGACTTCGAGTACCCACCGACCACTAATTTATTACCATTTCTGTCCTTCATATACGCGCTGACGGGTGGGCCCTATGGTAATGTGCGCTGCTGAATGTGGACCGTTTGACTGGTCAATTGATCGTGTCATCAACAAATTACGGAGATGTATGGTGAGCCAGTGTCCGTATGATTACCCTAAAATGTATTTTATTAACACAGTACAAACTCAAACTATCATTTCTTTCTTTCATTTACGGGCTGACAGGTGGGCCCCACGGTTACGCGCCCCGATGGTGCAACACTAGTTGCGCCACGTGGAACGTTTGACTGGTCAATTGATTGTGTCATCAACAAAATACGGAGTTGTACGGGTGAGCCAGTGATCGTATAATCATGACATGTGTTTTTTTAACACGGTACAGAAGCAAGGGCTCATATATACGCGCAAGAACTCACCGCTATAAGCGCACACACGCAGACCCTACCCCTATGAGAACCTTCGAGAGAGTGGGCCAGCATATGATCTTGAGATTTTATGAAGTCACCATAGGTGCCTCGTAGTCGAGTGGAACGTCTCCTCCCACCGAACGCACATCACCGGAATATACTGAAATTAACCCAGGATAAATGCGAGCACCGGGACTTTAGCCCTGGTGGGCTCGAGAAACCACTGTCCTCCTAACCATCCAACCACATGTTGGTTAGCACGACAAAATGTATGTGGTGACCGTGATGAGCTTATTCTAAAGCCAGCGACCATATCGTGCTTTCGCTTCAAATACAATGACTGTAAGTGTCGTCAACAAAATACGGAGCACACATCAAATGCAAAGTCCGTCAGTGTCATCAAGAAAATACGGAGACGTATCGTGAGCTAGATACCGTATGATCACCACGAGAATGTATACGGTGAACGTAATGAGCATATTCTAAACTCCAGTGACTGTATAGTGCTTTAGCTTGAAATACAGTGACCGTCATGCGTGAATGTGTCGTGGGCATGCATACTTTTAGAGGGCCGAGAGATAGTTTGTGTGCGTACGTGAAAGTGGTGTAGAAAGAGGGGATGTCTGGTGGAGACAAGGAGAGATATGCCCTTGGTTTCTCTTTCCCGTGACTAATATTTTAGGAGAATATATAAACATTCACAATGCAGAACAAATATTTTTGGATGCACCATGCAATTAACTTTCATGTATAACATTGTACTATTGTATATGCTTATTTTCTTAGTGGCCGATTGCGTGTGTGGTGTGGTGGGCACATCATTTCTAGTTGTGGTGGGTCAACATGAGGACTCATGGGTCGGTTCCATCCTGCGCCACATAGGTTGGGTCGAGACGCGTTATACGAATACCCATGTGGAGGACTCGGCGTACAACACGAAGCTAGCTACCAGAGTCGCGGAGGACTCTATCCCCACTGGTGATAAGCCGACTATATATGATTTGTAACCCTAGGCCCCCAGTATGTTATAGAAACTTGGGGGCTAGTTC
Organism: Aegilops bicornis; assembly: GCA_021605145.1. Lineage (NCBI taxonomy): Eukaryota > Viridiplantae > Streptophyta > Magnoliopsida > Poales > Poaceae > Aegilops > Aegilops bicornis. The sequence continues at coordinate 393,892,217 of CM038673.1, read as the reverse complement.
GTCGATATTATACACACACGCACAATGCCTGGTATTCACGTGTACTTTGTACACACCCCTATCACTAATATACAGTACCAGGAGTAGGCTTTTTCCTCAACTGCAAGGGTCCGAACTAGGGTAAAACTTTGCCTCAGACAACATCCAGCCTAACAGTCGGGATATCCTATCGAATGATATGATGGAATCAGATTCGCCAACTACTAAGAGAGAGGTGTGTCTGGGGGCAATGTGTAGAGAGGCCTAAAGATAATGTGCGTGTGGGAGACACGTAGGCACATATATGTGCGTATAGAGGGCTAGTAGAGACCGTGCATGTGTATATATGCATGTGAGAGAAATAGTGTTTTCCAACTGAGATTAGTGAAAAAAGTGGTACATAGTAGTCAGAAAGAAAGAGAGAGAGAGATACAGAGAGAGCATGCGCGTGAGACTTCCCGACACCTCGAGAGATATTGTGAGCATGTGTGAAAGAGAAATGCCGATGCATATAAAGTGTGTGCACTTATGCGGTAGATAGAGAGATATATAGCGCGTTTGTGAGAACGGGCCGATGCATAGTGCATCTACGTGTAAAACGCATTAAATTAAAATATAAATGGCATTATTATTTTTGGATGAGATCATGAATTTTGCAAAATTATGTATGGATGAAAATCGGTCTATCAGACACCCATACTCTATTGAATTCTAGCATGTGCATGTGTTTATTTTCATATTATCGACCCATAGAGTGAGAGCGGTTTGAAATACAAGCAATGGATGCTTTTGCAATTCATATATAAACATTAATTAGTGCACTACATGTTGTTAGTGTGAAGCACTTTATACATTTGTCACTTGCATGGATACATTCCAAATTGCTAGCTACGAAATAGAATACATGTCGAATTCAACATAAAGGGGGTTTCGAAGATTCAAATTCATAGGAAGTGCATTCATCTATTTGAACCCGAGATAATGGCATTTGTAGATCAGATGTAAAAGGAGGCACCAATCTTTGTTGTGCGTTTGAACATGCTATATATATTCATACGCATGTCTAATTTTTTTTTGCAACCAAGGAGATTATAGATTATATCTGGAACCATGCATGAATTGAGGTAAGTTGCATATTTTTTAATATATACTCGTGTACAGTGTATATTCATATGTACCACCTCCATTCCAAAATAATCGTAGCTTTAGGATTTTCAAGAGTAAAGATTTGTGAAGTTTGACGAATCCTGAATGTTCAATTCAAGAGAACTGAAAATGTTAATGCTTCTGCTCCCAAATATTGAACGAAGCACCAAATAGGCCTTTGGTCACCCGAAACCGCGCGAGACTAATGTTTGGTGGTAGGAAATTACTGTCCTGACTCTGGCCTGTGTAGCCTATCGGCCCGATGTCCAAAGGTCTAAACCGGGGTAGGTTTGTAACTTCACCAAGACGCCAGTCTCAACCGCCTCTGAGAAGCATTCATACGCCTGGGAGCCTAAACACCCATGCGCTCGGCCGAAATCTATCCCGCCCACATTTGGGACACCTGAGATTACTGTCCTACCCCCAAACCGCAATATGTCCAAAATTTTAGATGGGGGCAAAGTTTGTAACTTTCCCCAAATTTCAAACAAGCGCGTCCCAAATCGAAACATTGTCCCCCCTTAGTTCCCCGCCACCTCCGTTTCCCCATTCATACTCCGTGGGCACCAAAACATCCTCTCCACCAGCCGCGAAACCCCAGCCTCCTCCGTCCTCCACCCCATAGCGCCCAATCCACCGCCGCCCTCCTCCGTCTGCTGGAGCAGTACCCGGCGTGGGTCGTCCCAGCATAACCGCAACCATAGCGCCCTCAAGGACTTAGCAGCTGAAGCCGACGTAGAGCTGTCTCCATGATGCCGACACCGACGTGCGCCGTACCAGAACCACTCCGACCACGCCGTCCTGCGCCTCACTGCTGCCGCTCCACTGTCGCAACTGTCCACCGCACCGGAGCTGTTCTCGCTACGCCGTCGTTCGCCGCCTCAGATCTGCTACCCCGCCACCGACAGACGGCCATCGCACCACACTCAACAACTTGGCCATGGGTTCGTCCAAGGGTGCATCGTCCTCCACAACTTCTCGTTTCCGGTGAACCACAAGAAGATCGTTGGAAAAACAGAAGGAGGACACAACACTGCCAGCATAAAGAGGTACTTCTCTTCCCTTATTCGTGCAAACCTTACGTCTCTGCTCACACCGTATTCATCCCATGAAAGAAACTAGTTGAGTGCTTCTTACTGCATCTTCTTCGTGATACTAAATGCACAAGGTTTCCTCCCTTTACTATTTCACCTTTGCTAGAGGTCAGTAGCCTGCCTGGATTTCAATTCAGGGTCAGTCGAACCGCAATTAAATGAAGTAGCACCCGCTTAGGCGCGCGGAGCACCTAGTCTGCCTGTTCGCCGGGGAAGCGGCGCATCGATGTCTATCATAGGGGTGTGGGGCGCAGGAGCTGCTTGCGCCCGATCTGGAGGTCGGCGGGGATTGAATGAATTGCTGGGGGGAGGTGCCAAGCACGGCGGTGCGGTGAGGTCGAGGGGAGGGCGCAGGCAGGGGACTGGGCCGATGGTCGCTGCCGTTTCGAGGAAGATCGTCAACACTGAATGGATGGAGGTAGATGAAGGCGATCTGCCCGTTCTTTGTACATCGGACGGTGTAGAAAAAATGGACTGACCTATTTGTTTTCAGTCAAATGTTATTTTCATAGAATCCTGTAGTAATTTAGTGTGCCATGCATATTGCAGAGCTATCATATGTCTCTCATCATTTATTTCTCACCGACCTGCTATCTGCTACCTTTACACTGTACTAATGGTGCACACACTTCACCCATACTCACACTATTGTTTTTTTATGCATGGGTATTTCAGACTCTGACGCAGTGTTGATGAATGCTGAAAAGAAAAGACAGAAGTCGCTCCAGTGTAATTTGAAGATAAGCACTAAGCGTTTTAGCGCTCTAAAGGATGCAGTGTTAGCAGTTGGAGACAGTAAACATAGCCCTGCAGTTGATGATCTCAATTGCCACACACAACCATCCCAGGTGCTTGCTTTAACTTCACGCTGTCAAATGTGGTTGCATGTTGCATATGGTGTCTAGCTTGTATTGCTTCCAATTTGATTAAATTGCATCTTACTTTACACATTATACCTTTGATAATGACATGCCTTCCTATTTTTGATACATACTCCCTCCGTTCGGAATTACTCGTCCAAGAAATGAATGTATCTAGATGTATTCTAGTTGTAGATACATCCATTTTTGTGACAAGTAATTCCGAACGGAGGGAGTACTACATATGTCTATTAACCATGTTCGTACATCAAACTAATGCTCTTTTGTATCCCTCGTCAATCACTTATGATGAGACAGTCACCCGGGTGGGTTACTGTGAGACGCCATACTCATTTATAGAGTGCAGTGTCATCCTCCCCACATGATTCTCAAGAAACAGCAAGGCTAAATGAAGATAGTCAACGTAGCTCTCTAGTTGATGACCGCAATTCGCCCACACCACCATCACAGTGCTTGCTCTAACCCAGCAGTGTGATATGTGGTTGCATGTTGCATACCGTGTCTAGCTTGTAATGCTTCTAATTAGGGTAAATTGCATCTGCTTAGTTTACACATTATACCTATGAATATGACATGCCTTCCTATTTTTGGTACACACTACATCTATGTGTTAACCTTGTTCTTACATGAAACTACCTCTCTTATGTATCCTGCATCAATCACTTACGATGAGTCACCTTTATTCGTTGCATATTGCACATTATTTCTAGCATGTTGCCATGTATTGCTTCTAATTTGGTCAAATACATTTGTTAGGGCACCCTTTTAATTTGGCAGAGTGATATTGGTTTCATCTTTCATATGGTTTCTAGCTTGCATTTCTTCTAACAAGTTCAAGCACCTTGTGCTTAGTTTACACTTTATACATCATACATGTCAATATGTCACGCCGTCCTGTTTTTCATACATATTCCATCCTCCTATCATGCGGCTGCCTTACATGAAAGTAGTGTTCATCAGTATCATGCATCAATGAGTTCTGAAGAGCAAATTTTATTCCTTTTTCTTGTGGGTTTTACTTGACAAGGCAAAATCAAGAAAAAGGAAGGAAAAGTGTAAGGAAGGCGATGATGGTGGTCCTCTACAGCAACGTAAATGGAGCATCTATACTGATTCTCCTTGTACTGATAGTGCATTACAAGGTCCAAGTCTCCGCTCCCCTACTCCACCATCCAAGGTGCTTGCTCTAACTTGGCAGTGTGATATCTAGTTGCATGTTGCATATGGTGTCTAGCTTGTATTGCTCCTAATTAGTGTAAACTGCATCTGCTTAGCTTACACATGATACGTGTAAATATGACACGCTTTCCTGTTTTTCGTACATACTATATCTGTCTATCACACCATGTTCTTACATGAAACTACTCTTCTTGTGTATCCTGCATCAGTCACTTATGATGGAACACCTTTAAGTTGGCAGTGTGATATTGGTTTGCGTCTTGAATATGATTTCTAGCATGTATTTCTTCTAGTTTGATGAACGCCACCTATGACGAGACAGTTCTAACTTGGCAGAGTGATATTGATTGCACCTTTCATATGGTGTCTAATTTGCAGTGCTTCTAATTTTTTGAAGTGCCTTTTGCTTAGTTACCACATCATAGGTGTGAATATGTCAAGCCGTCCATTTTTTCGTACATATTCCATCCTCGTATGATGACTTTGCCTTTCATCAGAGTAGTTTTCATAAGTATCATGCATGAATGACTTCTAAAGAGCGAATTATATTCCTTTTTCTTGTTGGTTTGACCTCACAATGCAAAATCAATAAAGCTGAAGGAAATTGGCAAGGCATTGGATGATGGTGGTCCTTCCGAGCAACTGAAACGGAGGTTCTCTATAGTTTCTACTCTGCCATCCTCCCAACAACATTCGCAAGACAACACAAGGCTAGACAGTCAACGTAGCTGTGTAGATGATGAGCACATCTCCCCTACTCCACCATCATAGGTGCTTGCTCTAACTTGGCACTATTATATGTGGTTGCATATTGCGTATGATGTCTAGCTTGTATTGCTTCTCACTTTGTTGAATTGCATTTGCTTACTTTACACATAATGCATGTGAATATGACACATGTTCCTGTTTCTAGAACATGCGTGTACATGATGAGCACATCTCGCCTACTCCACCATCACAGGTGCTTGCTCTAACTTGGAACGGTTATATGTGGTTGCGTTTTTTGTATGATGTCTAGTTTGTATTGCTTCTGATTATCTTGAATTGCATCTGCGTAGATTACAACTTATACCTGCAACGATCACTTACCCATAAGACACATTTAACTTGGGACTGTGATGTAGGTTGCATCTTGCATTGTCTTCTAGCTTGTACTGCTTCTAATTTCTTGAAATGGCACTTACGACAAGACACTTTTTACCTGATAGAGTGAATATTGGTTGCATGTTCATATGGCTCCTAGCTTTCATTTCTTCTAATTTTGTTGAAATGCCTTCCGCTTACTATTTTTTCATACATATTCCATCCTCCTATCGTACGTGTGAATATGAAACGCTGTCTTTTTTTGTATATATTCCATCCTCCTATTCCATCCTCCTTTCCCGCGCTTGCCTTACATCAAAGTAGTGTTCGTCTGTATCATGCATCAACCAGTTATGCAGAGCTAATTTTATTCATCTTCTTGTGGTTTTGACTTCATAAGGCAATATCAGAAAATAGGAAGGAAAAGAGTAAGTTAGGCAGATGAAGTTGAACTCTCTAGATTTTCCACTGCTACTGCTAATGAAGTTGAACTCCCAAGTCTACATGATGAGTTCATCTCCCGTACTCCATTGCAGGTGCTTGCTCTAAGTTGACAGTGTGATAATTGGTTTCATGTTGCATATGTTGTCTAGCCTGTATTTCTTCTATTTTGATTAAATTGCACCTGCTGAATTCATTTGTTATACATGTGCATATGACACGGCGTTCTATGTCTAGAATACACTGCATCTATCTATCATACCATGTTCTTACATCAAAGTACTGCTGTTGTGTATCCCGTGATCACCACTCATGATTGGACGATTTTGACATGGCAATTTGTTAGTGGTTGCATCTTGCATTGATTTCTACGTTGTACTGCTTCTAATTTTTCGAATTGCCACTTATGACAAGACACTTTTAACTTGGCAGAGTAATATTGGTTGCATCTTTCATATGGTGTCTAGCTTGCATCACTTCTATTTTCTTGAAAATCCTTCTACTTAGTCTACACATCGTAGCTGCGAATATGTCATGTCGTCCTGTTTTCCTTACATATTCCATCCTCATATGGTTGTCTTACATCAAAGTATTGCTTGTCTGTATCATGCATCAATGAGTTCTGAAGAGCGATTTTATTCTTTTGTGTTGTGGGTACGGCTTGACATGGCAAAGTCAAAAAGAGCAAGGAAAAATAATATAGTAGGGAGTGGTGTTACTCGTCGGGTGAAACAGAAAAGGATCGGCCGTGCAGATTCTGATGGTACTTATACTGCAGTAGAAGGTGCAAGTCCACCGGCTAAATCTACAAACACAGTATCACCTGCTCCACCAGCTGCAGCATCCGCTTCAACTGTACCGGCATCTCAACGAGTTACTCATTCGTTTGCTCCGGAACTAGCCAGTTCCCAAGCTGCCTTCACACCTAACACTACTTCCAAGCAATCACGACACAACTTGACTTGGCAAGATCAGATGAACCTCATGAGCATCAACACCAAGACGGTACCTGACCGAGTCAAGTTGCAGTTGCATGCTCCTTTATATGTACTCTCACAGTTTGATGTACACTAACACTTTCCATATTCGTTGATGAACTAGCACCACGATGAGCGGAAACAGACATCAGGGATAATGCTTGACAGATTAACGAAATCTAAAGGAGGAAGAACGGAGATCCATTTTGAGGCAGGTTTAAAAAGGCCAGGTGATGCTACAGAGTCAGCCAAGTTAGTATCAGAGGCAGCCGTTGCCGTTAGGTGTCATGCACGTATCCTCCCAACATGGATCGATCTTGTAATGAGAAAGACAATACCCAGTTTAACACCTTCCTTGACCATTTATCCGTAAGTAATGTTATTCATCACAATTAGTAATATTGTCTTGCTCTGTCCCATACTTTCTAGCTTCCTCCTAATAAGACTCACATTCTTTTTTCAATAGATGAGGTTCAAGTTGGATCCGAAAGATGATGCAACTAAACAAGCATGCACTCATGTTTTTTAGTCTGCTATGCGACAGTATCGGTACCACCTTAGAAAATCTCACTTTGAAGGCAAGACTAACAATGAAATCGCCCAAACATCTCCAGTGGAATATATTACAAATGAAGACTGGACAGCCCTCGTTAAACACTGGTCTGATCCAAAGTATCAGGTAGGCTATACACTACAAAAAATACACTTCGTGATGATACATGTTTGTCATAGTAGGTCACGTTTTTTGTCATGCATGTACATCCCTGACAAATTTATGACAGAATCAAGATAGTCATACAGTGTCATCGTAGAAGTGTTCCATGACATTACCAAAATTATCATCACGGAAGTGTCCACTTCCATGACGATAAATCGGCGTCACGTAAGTGCTTTCGTCAAGGGTGACCGACACGTGGCATCCACCGTAATGGAAGGCCGTTAAGCTATCGGGTCGGGTTTTGGATCCGATAACCCGTTAACAGCCCCAACCAATGGGGATTTTCCACGTGTAAAATCATCATTGGCTGGAGGAAACATGTGTCGGCTCATCGTTGGGACAGATGTCATCCACTCATTGGACAAAAGGCGCCTATGATACGTCGACACATGGCACGGCCCAACAGAGGCCCATTCCTGTGAAAAGGCCGGCCCGTTTGACTTGGTCAAAAGGTGGTGGGCCGGCCCATGTAAAGCCTGTTAACGGCCTGTTCGCATATAGCCCATTTACAGCCCGCTAACTCGAGGCCCGTTACGCCCTATCCGAATTAGGCCCAGTAGCGTCATCTGGGCCACTCAATATGATTCCAGCCCGTTTTCACTTCTGGCCCATGTATGGCCCATGACGTCTTTCGGCCCATATGAGGCCCTATGTAACTCTTGGCCTATTAACGGCCCGTGGTGAAACTGGCCCGTAATGAACAATGTATCACTTTACACCCATTAACGTCCCATGGTGAAACTGGCCCGTAATGAACAGTGTATCACTTTATACCCATTAACGGCCCATTATTCTGTTAGGCCGTTTCCAGCCCATGTTATCTTTCGGCCTTCTCAGAGCCCATTTATTCTTGGGCTCATTTCCAGCATTCGTTTACTTACGGCCCGTTACTGTCATTTTCTGTTTGTGGGCCAAATTCAGCCCGTGGTTACAGTCGAACCATTTGTGGTCCGTTAATACGTTGGGCCGTTTTCATAGCATCATCAAATACGGCCTATTAATGATGGCCCGTTATGGTCGGCCCATGAGCAGACGATTCCAACTCTAACTTTGTTTACGGCCATAATGCGACTCGTTATTGGCCCATGTTTGTAATCGATCATCTCGCCGATATAAGGCCCATTGATGATCTGACCTGCATAAGGCCCATTGTTTCTACGGACCGTAGAAGGCCCATCGTTTCTCTGACCCGTAGGGAGGCCCGATGTCACTACAAAGAAATATTAGCCCATGGTTATTGTGGCCTAGTTCTAAAAATAGGTTATTGCAGCCACTAGCAAACCGCGGAAAAAGAACTGCAATGACTACAAGCAAACAAATAAACAAGACAACAAGGAAATAAATAAGCAAGCAACTTACGCTAGGCTATCACGGCTACCGCACATATTACATCCACTGGGTATCAAAGTTCGCCACCAAAGGCAAATAAACGCTACCGACAAAAGAATATACGAAACTAAGAGCACTGAAGGCACTAGGCCTGGCGGTCGGGCCCCCAAACAATCGAAGAAGCTGAGTAGACCTCAGTTGTGTCAACGATAGATGCATCAACACTAGATTTAAGGCATGATGGTGCGCACGGCAGTCCTCTGACATCTTCATTGCATCTTTGACTTCAAGTCGGAGCTGAGCTGAAGCAAGCCTTTTCGCTTTAAGTTGAGACTAAAGAAGTTGAACTGATTGAGGCAGCGACTGCATAGAGGTTGTCTCACACCTGCTGGTGAGTAGCTTCAACTCACTGTCTTCATCAAGACAGGACCTTGGGGTCATCTCGCTGTCCTCAAGATGGTTTGGCTCACTATCTACCCTAAAGTTCTGCCTGGCGTAAGAGATACAAATCGAAAGAGAAACAAGGAGACACATAACAGGTTTCACAATTATATAAGCAAATAAATGGATCCGTTTGCATAAGGAACATGTTTTACAACTACAATTTGAAACTGGGTAGTTGTTGCAAACATCCAATCAGATGTAAACAGCAAAGCGGAGACAACAAGGAGGAAATGATGCCTATCCAAATCTATACTAGAACAAAGTTTGAAGGCTTGATAAGGATGAACTTACATTACATGTTAACACGGGCTGGACAAAGCCCTTCTCCATGTTGATGGAAGGATAATTCAATAAATTCCCCAAAGAAAATTCTTTATAAGCGTTGCCATTATTCTACATTTTGCAAAGAGTAAATATAGATCAAATAATATTGGAAGAAACAGAGGATAATGAAGCTCAGGTGCAGACCGATGATACATAATCAAATAGCGATTAATTAAGTACAGCGTTACAAGGCAAAAGGGAGAGAGGTACTGACAAGAGCAATGCAGAGCCCATTATTGTTTTGAGATCGTACAATCCTTTGAGCAAGGAGATTCATCTGAAATTAGTTTTCATACAAGAGAGAAGGTAAGGCACAAGCAGAAATTTAGGAGTTCAAATTTTGAATTGATATCATAGACAATATCTAACGCTGAGGTCCCAGCAGTTCTAATAGGGTTTGACCACTGGAGTAGGGGTAAAGTTATGTACAGTTGGGCATGTGTTTTCTGTGGCTGCTGATCTATCTGATTTAACAGGTATCACTACCTTTTCCAAATACCTAGTTTGTACTCCTTGAGGATCTGCACTCACCCTCTTCCTTTTGGACATCTATTACGAAAGAACAACATTTACCTGGAAAAACATAGTGTGACGACACATGGAATAGGTACAGAAAATGGATAGGTATGGCATATACTCATATATGATGCTTAAACTAAGCAGATGGTGTAACAAAGTAGAAGTAATGCAAGCGGTCAGATGCAAAATATGTACGACCAATACAACTTTGCAAAGTTAGAGCAAGCACCTTGATGGGTGAATAAGATAGGCCATCCTCCACCATGCCAAGTTTGTTAGCCAGTGGATCGTTCCGCAATATTCCTCTCGTGCGCCCATTCTCATATTCATTTTGATAATGTTCAATATCTGACATGCATGAAAACATAAAAATAAGTGAGATTTTCTTTGTAATGCAGAAGTGATTCTAGTCCAATACTACCTACTTGTAAACCCCTTTGTGTTATCTCTGCAATTCTTTTAAAAGATGCCATGCATGCTGTAATTTGTTGTGTGCATTAATATAATGTGGCCTACTACTCAAAATATGAGAGCTACAGAAGTGATGACACTTCGCAGATGATAGCTTCAACATATAGGAAAGAAGAACAAGTCGACCTGACTTGACCGATTCAAAATATACTAAGGGAGAACAACTCGACCTGACCAGTCGGCCGCAAGAGAAGAGTATCATCATAAATAAGAGCAGAAGAGCAAGCAGATTGAAGATATTACAAGTCTTAAGATATTACAAGTCTTTCAATACAATGTCGGTTGGCCACCCATGATGAACCAAAGCGCACAGAGAAATACTATTCTTTCCGGTCTCTCCATATGTGGCTCACATGCATTTTGAAACTAAAGTAGGAACATTTAGCTAACCAATTAAACATCTCTCAGTTTTACTAATATCGGCAATAATATCATATATGAATTTGTACAACTAAGCTTGTTTAGCTCGATGGGTGGAGCGATTGCTATTACGACACGAACCACGTAGGCTGATTGTGGTCATCATAAAATTGGGAAAACATAAGCATGATGAGTACAGTGTTGACCGTGGCAGTGGGATGGCAGATTTGAAGCTGCAAACCGCGCAAAGGGTAGTTAGCAACCGTTGTCTGCTTTGAAATAACAACTAAGATTTGGTATGGACAAGAAAGTACGGTCAACATGTGACAAAGAAATGCAATTATGCTGTCTCTCTATATGTCGCGACATGCATTTGGAAACTCAAGTGGGACCTTTAGCTAACCAATTAAATGTGTCGGTTAACTAATATCAGTATCATATCACAATCATATTTGAACAACTAAGCTTTCGAATGAGTGTTGTGTTGTTTAGCTTGAAGGGTGGAGTAATGCTAGTACGACAGAAAGCACCTACGCATATCATAGTAGAGTAGATAAAAGGGGAAAACCCTAAGCATCAAGAGAAAAATCAGGAAAGTGGAACTAGCTGGACCAGTGGGTGGCGCACGTGCTTTTCGAAACGAATATAGGAACATTAGGTGACCAATTAAACGTTCTCTGTTTTAGTGATAGGAGCATCATATCAGATTCGTATTTCAACACGTAAGCTTTGGGTTGAGGTCTTGAGGAGCAGCTCTAGCACGACACGAAGCACCTACGATGATGGTAGTGAATATAAAGGGGGAAAACCATAAGCTTTACGAGTATAGTGCTCGTGCCATGGCGGATCTGAAGGTGCAAACCGGACAAAGCTACTTCGCAACCAATGTTTGCTTTCAACTAGCCACTACGATTTGGTACGGACAAGAAATGTACAGTAAACAAATTATGATCTATTTTCCGGGTGAGATCAATAACTTAAGCAGATATGGAAGAGTACCACCTCTCTTGTGACGTCGTGCAGGCCTATGCTGATACGTTGAGGGTGTTGTCGGTGCGATGGCTGTCAGCGGCGGGGAAGAAGACTTTAGACGGCAGACGGCCGGGTGGGGGGATATATCCTGTTGCCGTGGAGGAGGCGGTCGTAGGAGCGTCAATGGCAAGGTGGACGATGGCGCTGATGAAGCGAGAGGAGGCGATGAAAGGATCCTGGTCCAGCGCCGTGGATGAGAGACGTCCATCTCTTGCGATGGGACGGGGTAGGGGTAGCGGCTCCTGCAAGGTGGAGGATGGGGTGGCGAAGAGGAGGCGGGCCGCAGTGCGGAGGTTGTCGTGCCGCCGACGGTGTATGAATGGGGAAATGGAGGGGCGGGCCCAACTCAAACTTTGGGACGCGCTTCTCTGAAATGGGGGAAAGTTACGAACTTATCCCCCGTTTAAAATTTCGGACATCACGTCGGTTGGGGATAGGACGGTAATCTCGCATCTCCCAAATATTTGCCGGTAACTATTTCGGGCGAGGAGAGGGTGTTTTTACGCCCACGGTGTATGAACGGGGCTGGCAGGTAGGGCGGTTGTGTCACGTCTAATGGATGTTACACATCTGCCCCTATTTAAAATATTAGCCTACATCAATTTCGGACGAGGAGAGTTTGTTTTGCCACCCACCGTGTATGAATGGGGAAATGGAGGAAGAGACACATGTCTTTCAGACGAGCTTGAATCAAATGTGTTTTGCCACCCATGTTTGGCGCCCACCGTGTCTGAATGGGCTCAGAGGCCGTCGTGTCACGTCTGATTGAAGTTACTAGTCTACCCCTATCGACAGCAGTGTAAATCCGGTCGATAAGGATGTCAAGTGTCAGGGGTAGACAATAATTTCCATCTAGCAAAGACTTGCTTCGGGAAGCCCACAAATTATAGTGGGTGTTTAGCCGCTTCGTTTAAAATTTGGGATAATTAGCATTCACGTTTGCCCTGGGACCTGACAAACTAAATTCAAATCCAATTTGTATTCGATTACGAATATCCATAGATAATTATACATTTTGTTATTTATTTCTTCAAAACCACAACAAAGATTTATTCCACCTTTATATATGATTATGATTTAGAAATGTCGCGATCTTCGAATTTAGTAGGTTGGATACACTCTGAGTCAAACAGTTATTTCATCCAATACAATATGCTCACATGAAAAACAGTTCACCTTATGTCAATCATACAAGTACTGAGGATTACCTCACCTAAAAAATTTGGATCATTACAACACATGGACAACATAGGGGGTCTTGCAACATAATCCATTCAGAGACATGACACAACATGCAAGTACAAAAATCTAATGACAATTTCAACTGGTATCTAAAGAAGAACCGGGATTACCTTGGGCTTCGGTGTAGCGTAAAATGAGGACCTCCACCGTCTTCAAATGCAACATTCTTACTTCCTCCAATTCTTGGGTTGCTTGCATAATGCGTGCCGCTAATTCCGTAATTTCTAGCCTCAAGATAAAGATTACCTCATTCATGGCAGCCACACCATCTCTTTCTGCCTCTAGTAGAGCCTCAAGCACTATAATATATGTGCTCAGACTGCTCTCCGGCGGTGTTGCCTCTGAACTGCTACCATCTGGTAACATGGATGGCGCACTGCTTCCACAAATAGATTCTAGGGTTGTACATTGTGTCCTAGTGTGAACGGCATCCTGAAAGGTTTCCGCTGGACATCAGTAAGAGATAGTTATCGTATGATCCAGGCAGTAAGCTTACATGGTAAACGACGGATGAATTATTGCCGAGCATGGCAAACTATATTTAAATGGTTCGAAGCAGCATCAGCCGAAAAGAAATTAAAATGGTAAGATGAAACTAGGGATGTAAGTGGCAAATAAACGACATCTGCTAGTCCCATCTAGTTAGTTTTTGCTACCTCCCTAGTTCATTTTACTCAAAAAGCAAAAACTCTTTTGAACTATCATACCACTAGTGGACTTTAATCGGGATTAAACCGGACCCAGTTGACATCCCTAGTTGAAAGGGAGTGTACAACCGCTATATTTAAGTTGCCAAGGCATCTAAGCAGTTGAAATAATCTAAGAAAGAATTTAACAGTGTGGCCTCATATAAACTACGAAGACAGTCTTGTGATGAAGTTGAGGGGAAAAGTTAAGGACTCAAATGAAATAGGCATGCATTTCTTTACGATAGTACAACAGCACTGCTGACATATTGGCCAACTCAGGTATAGCGTAACAACAAATAAGCATTCGAATCAAGCAATACAGCAAAGCAGACAACTGAACTATTAGTAATTCGATAGGATTACACGTTGAGGGCACAAGCCAAGAAAGCAGCCCACTCGCATTACATTTCACATGTTGTCGTGGAATTATCACGGCAGATGTCCTAGTGTGAGGACTTAGTCGTGAGGCCAATGCATCTATGTAGTAGCTTGAGAGGGGTTGATCGGGACGAGAGACGCGAGGTGGATCAACACACAAGACAAAGATTTAGACAGCTTCGGGCCCCGGGAAACATCATCCGGTAATAACCCTACATGCTGTTTGTGGCTAGGTCTCATTATGCTCATGAGAGGAGACGCCGTAAGCCGGCTCTCCTAGTTATGTCTAACCTTAGAGATTGTTTCTTGCCCGTCCTTCTTGGGGTGCCCCGCCCCTCCTTATATAAGCTGAAGGGGCGGGTTACATGTAGAGTCCAACTCGGACTTAAGACTTAACCTATTTTGACGTCTTATCATGGGCTTCTCACCATGGGCTTCTTAACGTCTTGGGCTTCTTACAATCTGGCTTACAATCTGACTTACGGCCCGGCTTACGATCTGACTTACCATCTGGCTTATCGTCTGGCTTAACATCTGCCGGCTTAATTGTCCGGCTTATATGACTGTGTCTGCCGGGTTACATGACTGTATTTTCCGGGTTACATGACTGTGTCTGCCGGGTTACATGACTGTGTCTACCGGGTTATATGACTGTGTCTGCCGGGTTATATGACTGTGTCTGCTGGGTTATATGACTGTGTCTGTCGGGTTATAATGCTTAACTGTTCCCGCCGGCTTATAGTCTGCCGGGTCACCAATGAAACATCAAGTCCCAGCCGGGTCATATCTCCGGCCGGGTCATACCGCGGGGTATATCCCCGACATTAGCCCCCAGTTTAATTTGGATTTATCCATGTTAAACTGATCCTGTAAACAAAACACAAGAACAATTTTAACAGGTTATGCTCTGGGTTAAACATCTTTGTAAGCCAGCACCTGATCATCCTTAACTCCTTGTTATTTCCTTCTTTAAAAATCCGGGTCAATAAGCCAACTTCATAATCAATTTGCTGACGTTGGTTTCTCACAGAGAAAGACTAAAGAATAACTCATTTGACTCAGCTCCCAATGCTTAAAAATATTGGTCTTGAAATACTCATGTGACCTTCAACCGGTTTAAAGATGAAAAAACTTGCCGGTTTATAAATAGATGATGCCAAGTCATAATTGTTGCCGATGCCGGGTCAAAACTGAGAATTTTGAAGATTTCTCTCCCTCATATCCATATTACATGCTTCAACAAAAATATTATCACTTTAAAGAAATCCATGTTGTTTATCTCAATAACTAGTCAAAACCGAGTATTCCACATATGTAGCCCCCAAGTGCCGGGTTGTTATGCTTGCAATAACCTGGGACTTGAGATTGCTTTATGCTCATAAAAACATCAACCAGTGTAGCCCCCAAGGGTCGGGTCATTATGCAACAATGATCAGGGACTTTATATATGCTTGAATTGTTGACTGGAGCAATTGGTAGCCCCCAAGGGCCGACTCATTACAATGTGATGAGTCGGGTCTTCAATGTGTTAATGAAAAATTGACCTTGCATTAGCCACCAAGTGCCGGGTTGTAAGCCTACAGCGACTCGGGACTATTCCTTTCATTGTAGAATAATCATATCCATTGGTAAAATAACAGCCATTGCGCTTAAAGCGACTTTGAAAACCTCAATCATAATACTGGTTATTGATAACCATAATAAAAATCCAGCCGTGTTGGCTATTAAATATTTGAATAATATAATCCGGTTTGGAAAACCGGTTCCTGCGATATTGAATCATACTGCCAGTTTAGGATACCTGTGCAGTAAGGGTGATAACCCAATCCTTAGAAGCCACTCACTTCCAAATGTATGATGTTTGTCATATGTTGGCGACTTATCGTCCAAAACCAAGTCGGGTTAAATTTAAACCACACTTATACTTAGATCTGAACAAAAAAGTCTCAAGACAAAATGAAAGATTGTTTGCAAAAAGAGACTTCAAAATTTTTGAGGCTTCTGATTCGAATACGATCAGAAAACCGTTCCAAAGGGGTTAAGCTAAGATTCGTATATGATTGTATAGCCCCCAGTGGCTTTGGCATTGCCGATCAAGTGGGTACCGACAGCTATGTTCTCTTTGGTTCGAATACGACCTATGTTTGAACAGGAAGCCCCCAAATGACCTTGAGAGTTTTTTAACAATGCTGATTCGAATACGTTCCACGTCGGACCCAAAGGGGTTCAGCTATGATTCAGATACGATCAAGAAGCCCCCTAGTGGGTTTGGCGTTGCTGGTCAAAAGGGTACCTGTCGGCGTTCTGGGAACGGGGGTCCCTAGACTTGCTTGCCTGCGGCCTGCGGCGTGGCTCAAAGGGGAGCCCAACACGGCCCATCTTCATCAACATGAGCTCAAGACCCTCGCGAGGGGCCAAGCCTCGCGGGGCGGTCGACAGGGAGCTTCCTCAGGCACGGCCTCGTCAGGCTGGCTCACGAGGAGGCGGAGAGATCAAGGCGGGGTACCTCACGAGGTGCCCATGACGCAAGCCATGACGACCAAGGGCGCCCGGTGGGCGCCGCCAGCCTTGATGTCCTCCTTTTCTCTTTGGTGCAAAGGGAGCAAGCGCATGCGAGAGTATCAAGCAAAGGCATCCATTTCGGTGCAAGAAGACCAAGACCAGTCCAACGGCAGGAAGGAAGTCATTGTGGAGCCCAAGCCGGCGTCACCACCAAAGCCTTTGACAGGCGAGGACCAACTTTAGTCAGGATAAGTGTACCAGATGTTCCCCTTCAAAATGGCCAATTGTTGGCGCCCTTCCCGCTCAATATTTGGGAAGAGGCCCAGGGCCTTTGCCTATAAATAGGACTAGCCACCCACAGGGTAGAGAGATCTGAGATCTGATCGGTAGCTGGATGCACCTTGGACAGAGAGAGAGAGAGAGAGAGAGAGAGAGAGAGAGAGAAGGCGACTGAACTCCCCCAAGCAGTTCATCGCCCCGGCCAAGAACAGACCCTCGCGAGGCTGTTCTTCCTTGTATTGTTCATCACCATCAGCCCAAGAGGCAATCCACCACACCACAAACTAGAGTAGGGTATTACACCACAATGGTGGCCCAAACTAGTATAAACCTTGTGTCTCTTGTGCTGTCCCTTTCGTAGTTTAGATCCTAGCGAGGCGGCGGGGTGCAGGTAGGTAGAGGGCGAGATTCCGCGCGCACCCAAGTGTTCGAACCTCAAGGGTCTGCCGGAACCTGAAATCCGACATTTGGCGCGCCAGGTAGGGGTGCGCTGGAATTCGTCTTCCGCCGCCCTATTCTCTGTCGACCCCCGCATCCATGTCTGACGCTCGTCGGGCCCGCACCGAGCGCCGAGCCGCTCTCGCTTCCCGCGTCACCCAGACGGCTCCTGTCAGCGGACGCCCTCGTCGTTCCCCGTCGCCTGCCGTCAACACCGCCACCGGCCCGGCGGGGAACGAGCAGCAAGCATCGTCCCAGCATCCCTCCATGAGGCAAGACGGCCGCACTGCTACCCCCTCGCTCGCCCCGGCTGGTTCTTCGTCTCGCGCATTCCACGCGCCCATGGAGGCTCGAGCAGCGCTCATCGCGGCAAACGATCTCCTGCGCTACCGTCCAGTCGACAACGTCTACAAAGAGTGGCTCGACCGCGTCGCCGAGCTTGTCCACGCCGCAGGGGGCTCCCCCGCGCCGTCCGTCCTGCTGCATCGCACCCCGCCTTGCGCGGGCGACGAAGCTCCGGGGGCGCCTCGGCCGCCTTCCCCTCAAGAAGGCGCCCTGGCCCCAAGGCGCGTGGTCCCTGGGCGGAACCCGCTCCGTCCGGCGCCAGCGCGGCAAGAGCAGAGCTGCCAGGAGGTCCCTCGCCCGCAAGAAGCTGCCCGAGTGCTCCCCGCTCCAGCTCGTCGCGACCACACACCCGCTCCGGCACGTCAAGACCCCATGCTGCCCCCGGCTGCCGCGCATGGGGACCTGCAAGACCAAGCTCTTCTTCATCCAAGGCCTCCCGTGGCCACAACAGGCTGCCGAGCCTTCACCACCGAGCTGCGCAGCGTCGCATGGCCCGACAAGTTCAAGCCAGACCTGCCTCCTCGCTTCTGATGCACGGCCGACCCAAGAGTTCCTCCAGCTCACGAGCTGGGCATCGAAGCCGCCAACGAAGACGAGAAGGTCATGGCGAACTGGTTTCCCATGGCACTCAAGGACGGGGCCCGCACCTGGCTCCTGAACCTGCCTCCGAGCACGATCTCCTCCTGGGACGAGATGCGCACCCACTTCATCGCCAACTTCCAAGGTACTCGTGACCGGCCACCCGCCGTGAGCGACATGTGCCGCATCAAGCACCAACCAGGGGAGACCCCGCAGAAATACATCCAGCGCTTCAACAACGCACGCCTCAAGATTCCCAAGGTGACCAAGGAGGCCATCATCTCCGCCTTCTCCGACGGTGTGCACGACGTCAAGATGAAGGAGGAGCTGGCGATGCATGAAGATCTGTGCACTTCCTTGGAGCTGTTCAACTTGGCGACCAAGTGCGCTAGGGCCGAGGAAGGGCATCTCTCCTTCCTCAAGCTGCCTGCCGCAGACCCAGAAGAGAAGAAATCCAAGGCCAAGGACGTGAAGCGCAAGGGGGCTGCCGTGCTCGCGGCAGAGCCGGACACCAAGCAGGGCAGAGATCAACCCGAGTCTTCCAAGGGCAGCCGGTATTGCGTGTACCACGACCTCCACACCCACAACACCAGCGAATGTCAAGAGCTCCGGGCCGTGCGAGAAGGGAGGATCGGCCGACGTCCCGACCGCAGCGACCGGGGCTACGTCCGAGGAGGAGGAAGGAACATAGGACGCTGGGAAGACCGCGGCCCTCGCCAAGCGTGGCGCGACCAACCTCGCGAGGATCGCTGGCAAGACCCACCTCGCGAGGGAGGCTGGAAGGATCAGCCTCGCGAGGATCGCCCGCAAGGCAACGCAGGCCTCCCTCCTCTGCCACCGCAGCCAAGGAGAAACGAAGACCATCATCAGGACGAGGGGGCTGGGGGCTTCCAGGAGCCGCGCACGATCGCCTACATCCTGGGCGGAGCTCAAGCCCCAGCCTCTCAACGCATCTTCAAGCAGTTCGCCCGTGAAGTGAATGCAGTACTCCCCAAGCTCGAAGCCACACACCCCCTCAGGTGGTCGGCGTGCGCCATCACATTCAGTTCAGCGGATCAGCTCAAGTGTGCTGCCACAGCCGGAGTCCTCCCGATGCTTTGCTCCCCAATCATCAGCAACGTGCTAGTCACCAAGACCCTCATCGATGGCGGGGCAGGGCTCAACGTCCTATCTGTGGAAATGTTCAACAATCTCCAATTGCCTTACAATCAGCTTCAGCCAACCAAGCCTTTCTCCGGAGTCACCGATGGCTCCACGGTCCCGATTGGGCAGGTTCGCCTCCCTGTCACCTTCGGCGCGCGCGTCAACTACCGCACCGAGCTCATCGACTTCGACGTCGCCCACATTCGCCTGCCATACAACGCCATCCTCGGGTACCCAGCACTGGCCGAGTTCATGGCCATAACCCACCACGGCTACAACGTCCTCAAGATGCCAGGAAGTGGCGGAGTCATCACGGTGCCCTGCGAAGAGAAGGACGCGGTGTGCTCCCTGGAGCGAGCCTTTCAGGCCGCATCACTGGAAGACCCGGATCGCGGAAGCAGGAGGCTTCTCGAGACCACCCCCAAGAAGAAGAAGACATCGTCCGGCCCGACCCCTCAGGAGGCAGGCCCCTCAGGGTCCGCGCCTGCTCAGGGGGAACCTCCTTCTATCGCATAGGAAAGCGCGCCTGACGCCCTCCTCAGGCAGGGCTCGGGGCTCCTCCCTGGAGGGCCACCGACCTTGCTAAGGTCACGAGGAAGGCGCTTGGGCACCACTTGGAGGTGTGTTTCGAAGCACGTTTCCCTCAAGAAGGAGCAAGGCAAGGAGGGCCAAACCCTCAGGAGTTCGTCAGCCAAGGCCATTCAGAGCTGCAGGAGTCAAGAGTCATGAGTGGCAGCCGCCGCCACTGCCATAGCACCCCATCCAGGCGAGGATGGTGGGCTGCGCGTCTGCATCGACATACCAGGGCTCAACCGAGCCGCCTCTCAGGAGCGCCTCTGGCCCTCTCGCGTGGGGCGCTACGAAGGTCCACCCCACAGCTACGTTCGCATGCCTTACGGCTTGCCGAACACGGCTGCCACATACCAGCGCCTCATGAGGGACATTCTGGAGGCTCAAGAGGCCAGGCGTTCCGCAGCCCTGGCAGAGATGGAGATGGTCCACGAGGAGCCACCAGCGCCTCCGGAGCCTCCCGAGGCCCCTGAGCCTGGGGGCTCGTGAGGATCGGCTGCCGCAGCCCACCGAGTCTGCTGCACCAACACCCTTTCGTCTTCAACGCTATCAGGTGACATCTTTCAAGTTTCATTTCCAACTAGGAGCGCCCCCAAGGCTGCATTATTCCCAGGCCGCGTGGGTCCGTCCCTGCGGCGTGTATCCCTTTTACTTCATGTTCCTAGCTTATCTTGTTGGGGGCGCCCTTCGGGCTGCATCATCCCCAAGCCGCTCGGGCCAGACCCAGCGGCATGTATCCCTCTCGCATTTATTTCGGGTCATGCGTTCGACCCATCATGCTTGTTATTCGATGCCAATCCATGGCACCTTTTCTTCGTTCATGTCGACCGCTTGCACGTTAAGGGGGTACACGAGCATCGCGACTCAGGGCTCCTACTGGCTCTCCAGCCCTCACCCTCTGGCCTTGTCCACGGCATCGCGACCTGGTATACCGGCGACGGCTGAGACCAGCTCGAGGGCCGGGACCCGAGGACGTATAGCTCCAGCATCTAACCAAATCTGCAGGAACACATCACAAGATAAGGCCCAGTGCCAGGTGCAACCCGCCTTGAGGTAGGGCCCCGTGAGTCCCGCGCTGGCTCACGGGTGCCCAGATACACCTCGTCAGGCCCTACCGCGCGTGCCACGCGTGTCGTATGGGTCAGTACACGCCTCGGGGGCTCCTCCCGGAGGGGATCCCCCTCCCACGCACCAGTGGAAGCACCATGCTCCGCGCTGGCTGACGACACTGCCGAGGAGCGGCTATGCCCGTACACATACGGAAGCGCTATGCTCCGCGCTGGTGATAAACAACTGACGGTGGCCCCCGGGCTGCGTCAACCTCAGGGAGCCTAGAGCTCAGTGTTCGTCCTCATCGTAACGCCTCCTCTCGGGAGTGCCATGCGAGGGGCTGAGCACGGGCTGCGCCTGGGTCACGCCCAGACGCACGCCACCCAGCCAGGCCCCTCGGGCCTGGTTCGTTGCGCGTCCCTCCCCGAGCGGAGCCAAGGTACGAAGGCCGTTTGAGCGTCAAGGGGGACTCCTGAGCATCGCGACTCAGGAGCCTAACTGGTCACGTAGCCCCTCACTCCTTAGTTCCGAAGGCTAACGGCGGTTGAGGTATGCGCGGGGCCGGGCTCTGCAGACGTAGAACGGTAGATCCACCCACATCTCACCTCCCTACTTGTTGTTCGTGCGCCAAGGGGGACTCCTGAGCATCGCGACTCAGGAGCCTAACTTGTCACGTAGCCCCTCACTCCTTGGTCCCGTCCTGGTTTCCGGTCGGGGCTAACGGCGGCTGAGGTATGCGCGGGGCCGGGCTCTGCCGGCGTAGAACACAAGCAAGTAGGAAGGAAAAGCGCAAATTTCAAGGAATTCAAAAGCAAATATTACAGTCCATAACTGTTATCACAACACCAAATGCAAGTTTAAACGCCTCCCCGAGGCATGATACATGTGCAGGAATCAAAAGCAGAACAGGAGCCACAATGGAGTCACTTGTCGGCGGTGGAGCTGCGCGGAGCGGGTTCGCCTTGTGGAGCCGCAGGGTTGGCAGCGCCCTGCTTCGGCTTGGTGCTGAAGTGTCACGCCCAAGATGCGACCCTATCCTAAAGGAACTCGAAGGTCCCACCAAGGATAGAAGCGCATCTTGAAGACGCTTTTGCAAGGTGGATATCATTACATCAACATTACATAATAGATGGGGATACATACAAGAGGCATACAATGCCACACAAATACAACATCATCTCACATGAGAACAACATCCGACTACGGATGAAACACAAACAGAAGCTCAAACGACATCCACCCTGCTAGCCCAGGCTGCCGACCTGGAACCTATCCCCTGATCGAAGAAGAAGAAGAAGCAGAAGAAGAACTCCAAAACAAGCAAACATCGCTCTCACGGCATGATCATCGCATAACCTGTACCTGCAACTGTTGTTGTAGTAAACTATGAGCCACGAGGACTCAGCAATCCCATTACCATGGGTATCAATACTAGCAAAGCATAATGGGAAAGGAAGGGGTAAAGTGGTGAGGTTGCAGCAGCGACTAAGCATATATGGTGGCTAACCAACACAAATAAGAGCGAGAAGAGAGCAAGCGGAACGGTCGTGAAGCTAGCAATGATCAAGAAGTGATCCTGAACTCCTACTTACGTCAAACATAACCCAGAAACCGTGTTCTCCTCTCGATCAACCCCGAAAAGAGACACTCACGGTTACACACACGGTTGGTGTATTTTAGAAGAGTTCTCCTCTCGATCAACCCCGAAAAGAGACACTCACGGTTACGCACACGGTTGGTGTATTTTAGAAGAGTTTACTTCAAGTTTACTACAACCGGATATTAACAAATTCCCATCTGCCACATAACCGCTGGCACGGCTCTCGAAAGTTTATACCCTGCAGGGGTGTCCCAACTTAGCCCATGATAAGATCTCGCGATCAACGAAGGATATTCCTTCTCCCCGGGAAGACCCGATCAGTCTCGGAATCCCGGCTACAAGACATTTCGACAGTAATAAAACAAGACCAGCAAAGCCGCCCGGATGTGCCGACAAATCCCGATAGGAGCTGCACATATCTCGTTCTCAGGGCACACCGGATGAGCGAAGCGTACAGGAACCGACGTAACCCAAGTTGCCAAGGAATGGTCCCGCACGGTGCTCTAGTTTGGACCAACACTCGGAGGAGCACTGGCCCGGGGGGTAAAATAAAGATGACCCTCGAGAGCGCAACTCCCAAGGGAAAAGTAGGTGGTGGTGAGGAAAATGGAAAACCAAGGTTGGGCCTTGCTGGAGGAGTCTTATTCAAAGCGAACTATCAAGGGGGTCCCATAAATCACCCAACCGCGTTAGGGACGCAAAATCCGGGAACATAATACCGATATGCCGGAAACTAGGGCGGCAAGAGTGGAACAAAACACCAGGCATAAGGCCGAGCCTTCCACCCTTTACCAAGTATATAGATGCATTAATAATATAAGAGATATTATGATATCCCAACATAAACATAATCCAACATGGAGCAATCTTCATCTTCACCTGCAACTAGCAGCGCTATATGAGGGGCTGAGCAAAAGCAGTGACATAGCCAAACAACGGTTTGCTAGGAAGGGTGACAAAGGTTAGAGGTTCATGGCAATTTGGGAGGCTTGAGCAGCAAGTGGTAGGTAACACAACAAAGCGATAGAACGAAGCAACTAGCATAGCAATGATAGTAATGAGATCCAAGGTGACGGTCATCTTGCCTGAAATTCCGCAAGGAAGAAGAACGAGTCCATGAATGTAGTCGAACGAATCCTCACAACTCCGTAACGAAACCGAAGCTAACGAGAGAAGCAAACCGGAAAGAAGCAAACACCATAGTAAACAACCATCACATAAACATGGCATGATGCACAACCAAGGATGATGCATGTCCGGTTTAAAGAGGCATGGCATGGCAAAGTGCACAAACAATACTACAAGTTAAGTGGGGCACAATATGCAACGAGTTGCATATTGACGAAACACCACATCAATTATTTAGTTCACTCCCGGTTAGGTACTCAACAATATTAAATGTTGGTTAACATGGCAATAGGTGAAGCATAACAAAACTATACCATCTAAACAATTTAAATGGGGCCGGATATAACAAACAACAAATCCTCTAAATCCCCATATGCATTTAGCAAATTGATGGAAACAACAAATATAAACATTTTAAATGTTGTTATTATGATGCGGATGACATATGCAAGTTTTAAGCAATTTTATGAAAATGTTGACATGAGCATGTTATGAAGCCTTTGTCACCGTGGTGGAAAGAAAGGGTGCCACGACAACGAATTCGAAAATGATGCCACGGCAACATATCGGTTCCGGTGGCTCATGGAGATACCGGTGCAAAAGGAAGCGTGCGGATGTGCGAAACATGCTAGAGATGGTGGGGTGCTCCCGACTACCGGGTTCCCACGGGTTAGTGGCATGGAAACGAGTGAAAATTCGGACACGGTGCAAACACGAGCATCTCATACATCACACAACATTCGTTCACGGGTGTCGTCTCGGTGGTTATACCTTCCAAGGGAGCATTCTCGAGCGGTTCAAGTTTGTAGAGGAAGTAGTTGTTCTCGTGACGGTAGTGGAAGTAGGGGTACACGTTCGTTTCCGAAGAGGTACTTGACGGGTCCGAATCCCTTCGGGGTTGTCGTGGTACTTGCGGTCTCGGCGATGGTAGTCGTACGCTCGGAGAGGAACTTGATGTACCCATGTGCTTCACGGGTCGTCGTTGAACTTGACAAAATCCATCCGCAGGTAGCCGTCCGTGGTCGTACTCATGTTGGCGTGCAAAACGATGGTCTCGAGGATCGTAGTTGAACTTGGCGGTCCATATGGTCACTGAAACGAAGCAACACGAGGGCCTCGAGTGGGCAGCAGCAAGGACTGGCGGTGTGTGAGCAGCGGCAGGAAGCGGGCACGCTCAAGGGAGAGCAGCAGCAGTGAGGCGATGGTGGTGGCCTAGCACGGCGCCGGAGACGGGGAATGGGTGGATCCGAGGTCCCCAGCAGCAGGGAAGGCATCCGGCAAAACGGCAGAGACAGGGCGAGGTCGACGACGAGCTGGAGAAGGCGCTGTGGGGCTTCACCGACGCCTGCACTTGTCGGAGATGGCGAAGCGGCGGGGGAGGCGGTCACGGTGGCCGGCAGAGTCGAACGGACTCGGGCACGCGTTCTAGCGAAAAGACGGACGGCGAGGCGTCTGAAGCGGGGAAGGAGCACGGGCGACGCGCTTGGGTGCCGGTACGGTGGTCGATGGAGAGGGGCTTGGCGCGGCGGGGACGAGCTCGTGCTCGAGCGCCTGAAGAAGATGGTGCGGCGGCGCTGGAAGAAGGCAGCGGCGCCGGGCATCGCAGGAGGTCAGGGACAGGGAACCAGCAAGGCTGTCGAGGTCGACGTTGGGATCGTGAAGGTAGACGTGGGTGAGGACCCGCCAGCCGCAGAAGACAAGACGCGCTCGGCCTCACCAGAGGGCCAAGGCCAAGGGCGACATCTTCAAAAGCGCGAACCAGGAAGGGAAGCAGCTTGGCGGGGCCGTCCTCCGCGCCAGCCAGCGGGCTCTCCAGGCCGCTATCATAAAGCTCCCTCAGCAAGGTGCGAGCCTTCACCTCCATATCTGTGAAGGCCACGCGATCCTCGGCAAGGACCCGTGCCTTGCCGTCCAGCTCGACCTTCCTCGCCTCTAGCTCTTGCTCCAAAGACGCCTAGGCGTTTCACGACGCTTCTTGAGCTTGGTGTCCCGATCCTTGACGGCCACCTCGCGAGCCTTCATGCCTTCCTCCTGCTCTTGGCGGAAGGCGGGTCTCCTTGGCAGCTGGTCCCGCAGCCTCAGAAGCTCGCTCTCCAGGCGCCTTTGCAGCGACCTCGGACATCGGCTACCTCCCCAAGGCGGCGTCTAGCAGCTTTCGCCCAAGGACGACCTACTTCTCCTCGTCAGAAGCCGCCGAGGACTGGACCAGCCACGCCCGGATTGAAGGCCGGAGCTAATCCAGCTGGCCAGCTCCAGGCGCCCGGCCACCAAGCGAGGGTCGGCGCCCAGAAGATCTTGCCGCAGCCAGTCTAGTTCGGCAGCAGCACGATCCAGAACGGTAGGAGGAGTCGGAGAGACAGCAGTTGGTGGAGTAGGAGGAGAGGACGGCAGTGTGACCACGGTGTCCTGAGGCGGGACCTGCTGCGCCCCAACAGCTGTGGCGGCGGCATCAGGCAAGGACACCTCAGGAGTCGCTTGGGCCATGGGGGCTGAGCTCGCCAGCTCCACCCACCAGCCTCGCGAGGATGACCGGGCAGGGAGGCCCGTGCATCACGATCACCTTCTTTCAGGGCGGAGGCGCTGCCCTGCACGGAACCTCGGGAGATCCCTTCAGCTTCTTTGCCCGCTGGGCGCCCGGCCTAGCCAAGAGATCTGACGTCAAGCCTTAGCGACAAAACAAGAAATAAGATAGGAATCGAGCACTTCGGTCGCCGTCATGAGCTCGAGCAACCTCCGGCCATACTTGAAGCCCGAGAGCCGGCCACGAGGATCAGCCTCAAGGAGCTCGGGAGCAGGAGGCGCGCTGCGGATCGCCTCGATGCCGGGCAGACCAGCTGGGGACCAGCCCGTCCTGTCCTTCTTCGGGTCGGGGCAAGCTTCCGCCGCCCGGCTCGTCATCATCCTCGCTGCCGCTGCCGCCGGTGAGAGGCGGAGAACGCGGGACTTGCGCCGAGGAGGGGAGCCTCGACTCTCCATCGGTCGCCTCGAGTCGAGCCCTCCTTCCCGCCTCCTTCTCCCTTCTCTTTCCGGAGTCGCCGGAGGACACGCCCACCGGGTCGCCGGAGCCTCCTGGTACGGGCCCGTCCCGTTGAAGACGGGAATGGACTGCACTACCCGCTCCTAGTCGCCAAGGAGGAACAGGGGCGTGAGGCGCTCCAACCTCGCCACGTCGCCCCCAACCAAAGATTGGAGAACCGCGGCCAGGTCTCCGTCGGCCAAGACCGCGCGGCTCGGGTGGGGCCTCCACATCGGAAGCGGGTACTGACGAAGCGGAGCCAGCTGGTGCTCCAGGAATTCCCTCAGCAGCGACGCGCCGGTCAGCTTCGCCGCCGCCATGCTGGCCGGCCTCAGATCCATGTCCATCCTCTCCAACACCGGCCTCGCGCGAGGATCCACGAGCTCCACTCGAGACCAGTCATCGGAGTGTATGGGGTGCTCCGTGGGCAAGATTAGCCGAGGGTGGATGCGCCCAACATCTACCAAGACCCACTTGCTCCTGAAGCCCTCAATCCTCTTCCCGGGGTTTGGAATGGCGATGGAGCTACCGTACGCGACGAAGCTCGCACATGCAGAGAAGGAACCACGAGAGGTCCGGAGGGAGAAATAGTGGCGCAGCAGGGCCACTTAGGGCTGCACCCTGATGTGAGCCTCACAATAGTAGGCGAAGATCGCCAGGAGTAGAACGGAGTTGGGGTGGAGATGCAGAGCTTGTAGCTTGTAATGGCGGAGGCCAGAGAAGAAGAACTCGGAAAAGGGAGGCATCAGACCGGCAACAATGGCACTTACAAAGAGCGGATAGAAGGTGCTCCCTTGGCCCTCGTGGAGGCGGAGCTGCCCGAACACCTTCGCCTGCCGATGCCTGTGCCGCCGCCATCCGGGCGCACTGGCAAGGCTCGCCGACACGCTCGGCGAGTCCAGCGCAGCGCTGCACCAAGCTCCGCCGGGTCTGGCGAGGCGCCATGCCTTGCTAGGGCGTGCAGTTGAAGTGGATCTTAAGATTTTGGAGGCAGGAAGGAGAGGCGCAAGAAAGGGGATCTGAGCAGTAACCAGAGAAATCAAGGGAAGCAAAGCCTAGGTAGACGCCGCTCCTTTATCGACTCGCGCGGTTGCTAAGGCACCCACGTCCAATCAACCGCCGCGCGGCGCCCAAGGCCGCAGGCTGTTAGGGCTTGCAGCGCTTCGCACTTGCCCCTTCGCCTCTCTGCTCGGCCAAGTCCGGGCGCGCCTTGGGCCTGGGGGCTACTGTCGGCGTTCTGGAAACGGGGGTCCCCAGACTTGCCTGCCTGCGGCCTGCGGCGTGGCTCAAAGGGGAGCCCAACACGGCCCATCTTCATCAACACGAAGCTCAAGACCTCGCGAGGGGCCAAGCCTCATGGGCGGTCGACAGGGAGCTTCCTCAGCACGGCCTCGTCGGTGGCTCACGAGGAGGCGGAGAGATCAAGGCGGGGTACCTCACGAGGTGCCCATGACGCAAGCCATGACGACCAAGGGCGCCAGGTGGGCGCCAGCCCGCGCAGTGTCCTCGTTTCCTCTTTGGTGCAAAGGGAGCAAGCGCGGGCGAGAGTATCAAGCAAAGGCGTCCATTTCGGTGCAAGAAGACCAAGACCAGTCCAACGGCAGGAAGGAAGTCATTGTGGAGCCCAAGCCGGCGTCACCACCAGAGCCTTTGACAAAGCGAGGACCAACTTTAGTCGGGATAAGTGCACCAGATGTTCCCCTTCAAAATGGCTAATTGTTGGCGCCCTTCCGCTCAATATTTGGGAAGAGGCCTGTGGCCTTTGCCTATAAATAGGACTAGCCACCCACTGTGGTAGAGAGATCTGAGATCCGATCGGTAGCCGGATGCACCTTGGACAGAGAGAGAGAGAGAGAGAGAGAGAAGGCGATCGAACTCCCCAAGCAGTTCATCGCCTCGGCCAAGAATGACCCTCATGAGGCTGTTCTTCCTTGTATTGTTCATCACCATCAGCCCAAGAGGCAATCCACCACACCACAAACTAGAGTAGGGTATTACACCACAATGGTGGCCCAAACTAGTATAAACCTTGTGTCTCTTGTGCTGTTCCTTTCATAGTTTAGATCCTAGCGAGGCGGCGGGGTGCAGGTAGGTAGAGGGCGAGATTCCGCGCGCACCCCAGTGTTCGAACCTCAAGGGTCTGCCGGAACCCGAAATCCGACAGTACTGACAGCTATGTTCTCTTTGGTTCGAATACGACCTATGTTTGAACAGGAAGACCCCAAATGACCTCGAGAGGTTTTTAACAACTCTGATTCAAACACGATCCAAGTCGGACCCAAAAGGGATCTCCATTTTGAGCCGGAAATGTTCTGACGGCCTTTAAATTTGCACCAATGTGGCAGTAGCCTCGGGTCCAGGTTATTTTTTCCTCCAATGACCCGGAGTTCTTGAATTTACTAAAAACCGGCAACATTTGCTGAGTCATGTCATCATAGCGCCCGAGTCTCAAGAGGAATCAAGGAGTTGTCATGAGATTCTCCACAGTTGACCATGATATAGACCGATTTAAGTCCTGCATGGGAGAACTTGCAAACCGGAGTAATTGCTCTTTTAAAGAAAGCAATATGTAATATAAAATATACTGGATGGATTTCACCTGATATGTTAGGCCAGAAATTATCCGCGGCGGAGTTGATGATCACTACGGTGAAGCTGAAAACCATCACGGGCAAGTCGGCCGAAGGTACAGATGAGTCAGCCGCGGCGGTTTAAACCGGAGCAGCCGGGCGAGTCAATCGCGGGCGCGGTAAGCTGCGCGGACGGGCGAGTCAACCACGTCGTATTGATGTAGTGAACAATCGTCCTGCATCAAATATCACCAACCCAGAGTAATTTCTCTTAAAAAATGAAACATGCACTGATGAAATTCATAGGAAAAATAACACCTGGTATTTTTGGTCGGATGACCGTGCTGGATAATGCATAACACTGCTTTGGCTTTTGAAAGATTTGATCTTGGAAATCATGACATGTTGAGAGGAGTAGTAGGGTGATTGAGGCCTCCACGTGGGGAGACAATCCCTTTTTTTAGCAAGTCCAAAGTAGTACATGGCATGTCACGCCAGTAGCTTTAATTTTCCGCTGTTCATCTTCTGCTGTTTACCCTTAAGAGATGTGATGTTTGTTTAAGTTAATGCCATAGTAGCAGCAGGCACACACACACCTGATACAACCAACAGCCACTGTCATCCTTTTCTCCCTTTTTCTTTTATAGCTTTGGACTGATCTGCTTGGAGTAGGCGATGAGGATTCGGCCAGCGACTTGGAGGTGGTTACGGCAGAGAAACACTGGCAGTTCAGTGAAACGGCAACTGAACTTGCCGCGAGGCCAGCGGCCTGGAGTGAGGCCAGCAAGACGATAGCGGCGGTCAGCAGCTCGGCGTGGAGACAGTCGAGGAGGCGAGTTGATATAGATGCGACCGCGGCAACGGCAGGCGGCAGGCCAGGTTGAAGGCAGCGCGGTGATTGGGCGACTGATACGTCTCCAACGTATCTATAATTTTTGATTGCTCCATGCTACTTTATCTACTATTTTGGACTATATTGGGCTTTATTTTCCATTTTTATATTATTTTGGGACTAACCTATTAACCGGAGGCCCAAATTGTAATTGCTGTTTTTTTTGCCTATTTCAGTGTTTCGAAGAAACAGAATATCAAACGGAGTCCAAACGGAATGAAACCTTCGGAAACGTGATTTTCTCACCGAACGTGATCCAGGAGACTTGGACCCTACTCCAAGGAACAAAAGAGGAGGTCACGAGGGTGGGGGCGCGCCTCACCTCGTGGGCCCCTGTTGCTCCACCGACGCATTCTTCCTCCTATATATACCTATGTACCCCGACAGATCAAATACGGAGCCAAAACCTAATTCCACCGCCGCAACTTTCTGTATCCACGAGATCCCATCTTGGGGCCTGTTAGGAGTTCGCCGAGAGGGCCGTCATCACGGAGGGCTTCTACATCATCATAGCCTCTCCGATGAAGTGTGAGTAGTTTACCTCAGACCTTTGGGTCCATAATTAATAACTAGATGGCTTCTTCTCTCTTTTTGGATCTCAATACAATGTTCTTCCCCTCTCTTGTGGAGATCTATTCGATGTAATTTTTTTTTGCGGTGTGTTTGTTGAGACCGATGAATTGTGGGTTTATGATCCAGCTTATCTATGAATAATATTTGAATCTTCTCTGAATTCTTTTATGTATGATTGAGTTATCTTTGCAAGTCTCTTCAATTATCCGCTTGGTTTGGCCAACTAGATTGGTAGTTCTTGCAATGGGAGAAGTGCTTAGCTTTGGGTTCGATCTTGCGGTGTCCTTACCCAAAGGATGTAAAGGGTTGCGTGCACGTATTGTATTGTTGCCATCGAGGATAACAAGATGGGGTTTTGTCATATTGCATGAATTTATCCCTCTACATCATATCATCTTGCTTAAGGCGTTACTGCTTTTTAACTTAATACTCTAGATGCATGCTGGATAGCGGTCGATGAGTGGAGTAATAGTAGTAGATGCAGAATCGTTTCAGTTTACTTGTCTCGGACGTGATGCCTATATACATGATCATACCTAGATATGCTCATAACTATGCTCAATTTTATCAATTGCTCAACAGTAATTTGTTCGCCCACCGTAGAATACTTATGCTCTTGAGAGAAGCCACTAGTGAAACCTATGGCCCCCGGGTCTATTTTCATCATATCAATCTCCATCACTTTAATACTTGCTTTGTTTTTACTTTTCCTTTTACTTTTCACTTTGCATCTCTATATCAAAAATATCAAAAATTTATTTATCATCTCTATCAGATCTCACTCTCGTAAGTGACCGTGAAGGGATTGACAACCCCTAATCGCGTTGGTTGCGAGTAGCTATCATTTTGTGCAGGTACGAGGGACTTGTGCGTGGCCTCCTACTGGATTGATACCTTGGTTCTAAAAAACTGAGGGAAATACTTACGCTACTTTGCTGCATCATCCTCTCCTCTTCGAGGAAATCCAATGCAGTGCTCAAGAGGTAGCAGCTACCTGATGCGGGCGGAACGACACGACACCGTAGAGACGTGCGGTGGCGTGAGGCGGACCGACCGACCACCACAGAGGTCAGCGAGGCTTCGACAGGGGCTCGACGTTGACCCGCCATAGCGGCGGCGGCTCATGGTGAGGGCGGGTTGCAGACTCGGAGAGCCGGCCGCAGTGGAATGCGGCAGTGCAAGGAACCAGCGCCGGTCTTGCAGCGGGAGCGGGTGTGGTGACCCGGCGGCCTCGCGCCCCGGCAGCTCGAAATGAAGGGTTAGTGCAGCATTGACCCGGCATGTGCAAAGGCGATTTGAAGGCCGGGGCGGCGGTTCGGACAGCGGAGGTTGAGGACAGCAGCAGTTGACAGCAGTGGTGAGCCGACGCGCGGGGAGCAGAACCCAACGGCCCGGCGGCATACCATAGGTGATGGAAACCCGCGGCCGCGGCGGAGGGACCATCACGCAAGGTGGCGACTTAAGGGGCCGTGGAAGTGGAGACAGCCGGCGATGTGATGGCTCGGACGCAATCGCCACGGAGGCGACGGTTGGAGCGGCGGGCGGAGCCAGCTGGGCCAGGGCCTTGGTGGCGCATCTTAAGGCGGAAGTGAACGGGGCTGACAAGTGCGCGGGAGGTGGCTCACGGCTGTAACGGCTCGTGGGCAGGAAGCACCGGAAGCAGGGGCGACTCGGCCCGGCCGCCGAGCGCGCGGCCAGAAGGGGCGAGCGTAGGGCTGATGGCTCAGTGATGGCACATCGGGGCCGATGCACATCCATGGCAGCAGCAGTTCAGGCAAACAACTATTTTCTCGCGAAGGTTGACTTGGAATCTTGAGTTGAGGTAGCAAACTGTACTTTTAGATGATGTCTGGCTGTGTTCTTCAGCTTGTTAATTAACATATTCAAAATCTTCTGAACGGGCAGAAATCCAATAGTATCGCAGCGGCTCTACGCTGTTCTCGGCGGAGGTACCGCCCAAGTGGCGGCTCAGAAACAGCCAGGGCAATCCGGTCTGCAGATGATTGCAGCAAGCGGCGGCTCTCAGCGATGGCCACGACGATTTAGCAGTAGAAGGGCCTCGGCGGCTCGGGCGCGACCAGCTTGACGAGGCGATGCAGCTGCTCGTTGTCGGTTGGCTCGATGACTGACGCGAGAGCTGAAGTGGTTGGAGGTGAGGCACGATGGCGACTCATAAGAAGCAAAGCGCGCCGATGGCTCAAAGGAAAGCGGGGGCATGGGGCGCAACCCGGCTGGGCGCAGCGGTGTATGGCAAAAATGGAGAGCAAGTCGTCCACAGAAGTGAGTCGACGGAGCTGGAGGTGGCTCGCCCGTAGAAGTGGCGGAGTGGCGGCTCAGAACGGAACCCCGGTCGCGAGTCACCGGGCTGGCGGAGGTGTGGTCGAAGAGATGAGGAGGCGACGGTTGGCTTGATGAGGAGGCCTCGAGGCCTGACGGGGAACCAGGCGGGTCTCCGCAGCGGCTCAGATTCAGGAAGACCCAGAGGCGCGGGGCGGCTCATGGCGGAGGCTCAATGGTGCAGTAACTGAAGCAGAGACCGTAACTGCCCCTGTTGGCTTGGCGATTTATGCGGCGACTCAGGCGTGGGTGACCCGGCAGGGCACAACGGCGAGGCGGAGGCAACTCAGGACCGGGCGGCTCAGGGCGCGGAGCGGCTCCATGGAGCGGTCAGAACAACGGCTCGAGGAGTCCCAGCGCACGAAGACTCGGCGAGGTGGAGGACGCGTAACACACTGCGACGACGCAACGACCATTCAGATAGGAGACGAGATGAGGCCCGATGGCAACTCGGACCGGAGACGATACGAGGCCTGACGGTGAGGCGTGACCCGGTGGCGGCTCGTCAAGTTGACGGAGGTCACCCGCAGTGGTGCCGGAGATGCAGCAGAAGTGAAAGCAAGCACGACGGTGGCTCTTGTAGATAGTTGAAGTAGCAGTTTCGATGGTGACGAATCAACGAGGCTACGATGGTTTGAAGACGGCGCGAGGTGGCTCAACAGTGTGTGGAGTGACTGTAGGACCCCCGGAAAGGCAGCAGAGTCGGCCGCTCGATTGAGAGGCAGGGATAGTTTTGCGAGGCTGCACGGCGAGCAGACAGCTCTGACGGAGGTCAGGTGAGGGTGAGTCGGAGTGGCGGCCCGCGACAGCTCTGACAGAGGCGGTGCTCGAAGACGGCTCTGTGGTAGAGGCAGGCGGTTTTTGGCACTCGGCGGCGACTCCCGGTGGAGCGAGGACGGCTCAACGCGTCCCAAAGATGGCGCGACCAGAGGCGTTGTTGAGTCTGCGCCTACCTCCAAGTCCTCCCGGTTGCGGTTGAACGGTGGTAGGAGAAGTTGCCACACCCTCTGCTCATGTTTCAGTGCGGCCACGCGGAGGGAACATACGAGGCAAAGCGGGTCAACGGAGACGGCGGCTCAACGTCCATCAGGCTATACGTATGAGCTGGCTATTAAATCCTTCCTCAAGTACAGGCGTGTACAATAGCTGTACTAGTTAAAAAAATTCACATGCTAGAGCTAGAAAATCCATCAGGTTGTGCCTTTTGCATCGATCAGCACTTGGACCCTTGGTTCCTGTGCGTGTGCTAGGTTGATCTAAAAAACTTCACGGGGCTGAAGCAACTGTTTCTTCAGGCGGCGAAATACTCTGAATCGGCCTCGGTCTTGCCGGACCGCATCGGCCGCTCGGGTGGAACTCATCTGTATTCAGACTGTCAGATCAACAATGTTATTGTACGGTGGCTCGTCATGGCAGAGGATGACGGAGGCGCACGGCGAGCCGGGTCAACGGCCCAAAGTGCGGCAGTTTAACGGCTTATCTGATCATGCAGGAAATTCCACAGGACACTGATATTAAAAAACTCACTCTGATCCTTCCCGTCACACTATTGCCTTGTTTATTCAGTGAATATCTTAACATAGAATCCGACCAGGATACTGTGACTTGCCAGCGTTTGATGTTTTCTCATGAAACTCGACGGATTGCTGGTTCTCTCACGAACGAAGTGGTGACTTACTGATGCAAACTTGATACACCGAGGGCAAAATAGTCCATAGAGGAAGATGATGGTATTGGCGACTTGCGCAGTCATAATATTGAGGTTGAGGTAGATCCTTTCCATCCAGCTCTTCTTCATGGGAAATTGCAAATCTCTCGATCCTTGTGAAAGATCCCTCGAAGAACTCAACACCACCGTGCGCAGGCCCCACGGTGGGCGCCAACTGTCGTGGAATTGTCACGGCAGATGTCCTAGTGTGAGGACTTAGTCGTGAGGCCAACACATCTATGTAGTAGCTTGAGAGGGGTTGATCGGGACGAGAGACACGAGGTGGATCAACACACAAGACAAAGATTTAGACAGCTTTGGGCCCCGGGAAACATCATCCGGTAATAACCCTACATGCTGTTTGTGGCTAGGTCTCATTATGCTCATGAGAGGAGTCGCCGTAAGCCGGCTCTCCTAGTTATGTCTAACCTTAGAGATTGTTTCTTGTCTGTCCCTCTTGGGGTGCCCCGCCCCTCCTTATATAAGCTGAAGGGGAGGGTTACATGTAGAGTCCAACTCGGACTTAAGACTTAACCTGTTTTGACGTCTTATCATGGGCTTCTCACCATGGGCTTCTTAACGTCTTGGGCTTCTTACAATCTGGCTTACAATCTGACTTACGGTCTGGCTTACGATCTGACTTACCATCTGGCTTACCATCTGGCTTAACATCTGCCGGCTTAACTATCCGGCTTATATGACTGTGTCTGCCGGGTTACATGACTGTATCTGCCTGGTTACATGACTGTGTCTGCCGGGTTACATGACTGTGTCTGCCGGGTTATATGATCGTGGTTCGCCGGGTTATATGACTCGTGGTTCGCGGGTTATAATGCTTAACTGTTCTCGCCAGCTTATAGTCTGCCGGGTCACCAATGAAACATCAAGTCCCAGCCGGGTCATATCTCCGGCCGGGTCATACCGCGGGGTATATCCCCGACACATGTACTAAAACACACTGGCTTACCATATGTTGCTGTGAAGCCTAGCTGCTGTTGCAATGTTCTTTGAAGATATCGTCAGCATCACGTGGTTGCAAATCTAGTTGTTGTAGTTTATTCTGCACCATCTATTTAGGTAAAATTAATTTTAATCGCATGCACTGGTCCGAATTGATCATCAATGGTTCATCTAAACTAATGAAAGAAGGGTGTGTGCATACATACAATATATCTGCTTCCCTCTATTTTTTGCTTGTTCGAGGTGCCAGCCCCAAAAGAACAAATATTTTGCTTGATGGGGTTGGCAGCTCCATAATTAATAGAAGCATCAAATTAGTCATGCAACTTGGGAAGATCAAGAACACACAAACAAGTAATGAACAGAGGCTCGGAGCGTTGATGTAATAGCTAGCATCGAAAAATGTAGGGTAAAACAAACAAAAAGCAGCGGAACCACATGATAGTTTGCTGATGTGTAATTAAGCATAGAGAACATTAAGCCTCCGATGGAACCAACAGGTGGCATCGTAACAAAACTAAAGCATATTAACTATATGTGCACCGGTATGTAATTTAGCACATGTAACATGTTCATCGCTGTAAGTATGGCCCTACTGGTGCAAGCGTAATAACGCGTCTCATGAAAAACTGAATGATGCCCTGAAGAAATTCAAAGGTGCGGTGCTTATGCTAGGAAAGTGAACGTAGGCGACGGCCGTTGGATAATAGTACCTGATTCTCGACGGCGTATGGGTATCGTTGTCATACTTGATAGCTAAGGATCATCGATGGTGCTCGTGTTGCGGTTGAGTTTGGGCCGGCTGTCGTCGTCGCTGAAGCGGCTCTGGTGCTACGGTTGCGGAGCCTGTCGACATACAAGAAAGCTCATCTGTGGTAAGTGAACAGTTGCACGATAAAGAGAAAAACCAAAGGAGTACAAATCGAATTAACCTGATGAGGCTGAGGCGTCGGTAAAGCAGGACCGGTGGAGTTGAATATGGCATCCGTGGAGCGGGTCCGGTGTAGTGGACGAAGGCTTCGGCGGGCGTTGTCTGATGCTTTCGGTGAGGCGGATCTGTTGCGGCGGGACGAGGGCTTGTATGAAGGGCCAGCGAAGGGGCGACGAGGAGTCGGTGAAGGGCTTACGCTGTGGTGGACGAGGGCGCGGTTAAGCAGATCCGTGCGGTGGACCATGATGGCGGTCAAGGAGATCTGGAGCGGTGGACAAGCCAGTCGCTGAAGCGGCTCCGGTGAAGTGGTGAGTTGGCAGTTGGGGGTTCCAAGGTGCGGAAGGTAGATCCGGCGGGGAGGGAGGTCCATCGCTGCGGCGGAGGACTAGATTCGGCGGCTTGCCGTGGTTGGGGGGGTCGGGGAGAGGAAGGGGAGGGGCTCTGGGGAAGAATGTTGGGGGCAAAGAGGGGAAAACAATGGAGTTACCAAAGCAGCCCTTTTCCGTTCATGTGACAGGGTAAAACAGGAATATCACAGGGCAAACTTTCGGGCGCGAGATATTTCGTTGTGAGCGAGAAGTTTGAAAGCTTTTGGCGCCTGAAATTATATTCTGCTCTCGTACGGCCGACTATGATATCATGGCCGACAATTTGTTTGTTTTGCACGCAAAAAAAAGTGCAAGTTTTGAAAATTAATGTCTCCAACTCGAAACTTAGATTGTCCATTCAATTCAAATATGGATCATTGAGCTACTACAAGCAAATACCGTCATACGGTCCAATTCAAATGAAATTCCAAATGTGTTTATCCTAAATATGATGACTGAGGGAGTCCTGGATTAGGGGGTGTCCGGATAGCCGAACAATCACCGTTGGCCGGACTCCTGGACTATGAAGATACAAGATTGAAGACTTCGTCCCGTGTCCGGATGGACTTTCCTTGGCGTGGAAGGCAAGCTTGGCGATACGTATATGTAGATCTCCTACCATTGTAACCGACTCAGGTAACCCTAACCCTATCCGGTGTCTATATAAACCGGAGGGTTTTAGTCCATAGGACGAACAACAATCATACCATAGGCTAGCTTCTAGGGTTTAGCCTCTCCGATCTCGTGGTAGATCTACTCTTGTACTACCCATATCATCAATATTAATCAAGCAGAGTAGGGTATTACCTCCATCGAGAGGGCCCGAACCTGGGTAAAAACATCGTGTCCCTTGTCTCCTGTTACCATCCGCCTAGACGCACAGTTCGGGACCCCTACCCGCGATCCGCTGCTTTTTGACACCGACATTGGTGCTTTCATTGAGAGTTCCTCTGCGTTGCCGCCGTCGGGAAGGATGCCTCATCCCGTCTTTAAAGACGATACTATCGCCAAAGGAGCCTTGGCCACTGGTCAGACTCTTCGGCTAGGTGGTTTTCTTATTACCGCTAGTTCGGCCACCGCACCGACGATGACTTCTCGAGTCATCGAAACCAATCTCCACGTTAATTCAGAACTTGCCGAACAGTTAGATCTGATCGAGCTCTCCTTCGTAAACGAGCTCTTGGATCGCATCGCTGCCCTGGGAGTCGCCACAGACTACGACCGGATCGGGCCTAAAACCGATCTGAGAGAGATCAACTCTCCCCAGGATACCCATCATGTTGCTGTGATAGAGGAGCAATACGGCGATTCTTCTTCTATCTTAAGGACTAGCTATGTCCGGATTCGATCCTCCATGCCGGATTCCCGCAGAGGGACGGATGTCGATCAAGCCCTGAACTTAAAGTCAGGCGGCGGGTTGGATTCATTGGATAGCATTCAAAAATCCAAACTTCTAAGTTCGGAAACTTCTCGGCCGCCGAGTCTTAATTTGGACGGGGTTCTGGATCTATTTCCACCCGCCCACCCAAACATTATCGATCTATCCCGAATTCGGCAAGAGCCCGCTGAAACAGTACATCATTACTGGGCCAGATTCCTCCTGGTTATGGACAGGATAAAGGACTGCCGAAAGAAGGACGCAATCTCACTTTTCTGCAATAATTGCACGGACAAGGGAATCCTAAACGCCATAAGTCGTCGTGAAAATTACACGCTTTTGTCGACTTGGCGAACATAGTACAAAAGTACTGTGCGATGGAGAGTGCTTGGAAAACCGAAAGTAAATTTTGGGATAATCCGGCCCCGAATACAGCCCTAGTCCGAAATAAAAGGGTGCATCATCACCAAGCACCTGGGTTATACATCAAAAAACAAAAACCCCCTAAAGGGTACGGAACCGTACTGGAGGGTTGGCTAAATGGACCCTGCAAAATTCATAGCACAGAGGGCGCCACTCCAACTCATAGCCTTCGAGCATGTTGGATACTATGGCAGGTGGCCAAAAGTGGCGAAGAGCTTCTAGCCTCAGAATCCCAGCCCAGCAACACCAGTACGGTATTCACAGTCTTCGAGACTTTCGCATCAAATAATATGCGGAAACGAACACTCCGCAACCTTGCCGAAGTCTACCAAGTAGCAACAATAAATCCATGGAGTGACACGGCTATTACCTTTAATGCCAGTGATTTAACCCAAATTTCGAACAGCCCGAGCACCAGCCGCATTGGTTCTCAGTCCAATAGTGGACGGCTTTCGCCTTACTAAGGTACTCATGGATGGCGGCAGCGGACTAAACCTCATCTACGAGGAAACCCTCTGAAAAATGGAAATAGACTGGAACCGCATTGAGCGAAGCAGCACAACCTTTAGAGGAATAATCCCTAGCCGGGAAGCATGCTGCACAGGAAAAATCACACTGGACTTAGTGTTCAGCTCGCCGGACAATTATAGGTCCGAGGAGGTCACATTTCAAGTGGCCCCGTTCAGCAGCGGATATCACGCTTTATTAGGGCGAGAGGCATTCACAACTTTTCAAGCTATACCCCATTATGGGTACATGAAGCTTAAAATGCCCGGACCTAACGGAATCATCACTCTCGCTAGTGATCCGAACATTCCGCGCCGAAAACAAGACAGCCGCACTAGCCCTCGAGGCACTATCCGAAGCCCTAGCGGCCGAGGAACTCACTGCGATGCGCTCCACGGTGAATAGGGACGATGTGATAATTGATAAAAGATCCAAGTCCACCTCTTTTAAACCAGCGGATGAAATAGTCAAATTCCAAGTCCACCCAACGGATCCTGCAAAGACGGCCTCCATTGGGGCACAATTAAACCCTGATGTAGACACCACACTCAGAGAATTTCTACGAGAAAACTGGGACATTTTTGCCTGGCACCCATCAGACATGCCAGGAATCCCACGTCGGCTGGCCGAACACAGCCTAAATATCCTAAAAGGATTCAAGCCAGTCAAACAGGCTCTTCGGCTTTTCAACCCAAGAGACAGGCCATGGGAGAGGAGCTAGCCAAACTTCTGGAAGCCGGATTCATCAGAGATATAAAATATCCGGACTTGCTAGCAAATCTGGTGATGGTACCAAAGAAGGATAAATCCTGGCGCCTATGTGTTGATTTCAAAGACCTTAATAAGGCTTGCCCAAAGGACCCCTTCCCCCTCCCTCGCATTGATCAAATTATCGACGCTACAGCAGGACACGACTCATTGTGCTTCGTTGACGCTGCATCTGCTACCACCAAATCAAGATGGCGGAGCTGCACCAAGCAACAACAGCATTCATCACTCCATACGACCCATTCTGCTTCAACACAATGCCCTTCGGCTCAAAAACGCCGGCGCAACATATATCAGCGCATGATTCGTACATGTCCGCAAACCAGATCGGCAAAAACAAGGAAGCATATGTAGATGACGTGGTCGTCAAATCCAAGCATGTCGAAACTCTAGTAGATGACTTGAGGCTCACATTCGACAATCTCCAAAAATATGACATTAAGCTCAATCCGAAAAAATGCGTCTTCGGCGTTCCAGCCGGAAAGCTCCTGGGCTTCATTGTGTCCAGTAGAGGAATTGAAGCAAACCCAGCCAAGATCCGAGCTCTGTCACAATTGGATATTCCAAAAGACCTCAAACAAATAAAAAAATTGACTGGATCCGTAGCGGCTCTAAGCCGCTTTATTTCCCGTTTGAGAGAAAAGGCGTTACCCCTTTACCGCCTCCTCCGGTGCACCGAACACTTCGAGTGGACGGATGCCGCCACGGCCGGACTCGAAGAAATAAAAGCCATATTGGCAAAAAATCCGGTCCTGACCGTGCCCAACGTGGGCGAACCAATGCTATTATATATCGCCGCAAC
The DNA here is from genome assembly GCA_021605145.1 of Aegilops bicornis. Classification (NCBI taxonomy): domain Eukaryota; kingdom Viridiplantae; phylum Streptophyta; class Magnoliopsida; order Poales; family Poaceae; genus Aegilops; species Aegilops bicornis. The sequence goes on along the minus strand of CM038673.1, from coordinate 393,851,064 downwards.
ACATCAAGTTGTCAGCGCGGTCTGTCGTCGAACGAGAAACGGATGGACACCGGTTCCCTCTTCAAAAACATGTTTACTATGTGTCCACTGTCCTAACTCCATGCAAGTCCCGGTACCCGCATTATCAAAAGATAGCATACCGGTGTTCATGGCACCCCGGAAGCTGCGACACTACTTTCAAAAGTGTTCGATAACGGTAGCCTCTGAAGTACCTCTTAACGACATTATAAACAACCGCGACGCAACGGGCCGGATTGCTAAATGGGCCATAGAGCTCCTTCCATTCGACATAACCTATAAGCCACGACGAGCTATTAAGTCGCATGTTTTGGCCGACTTCGTGGCCGAATGCACCGAAGCCGAACTTCCTAAAGAGTACGGCGCATACTCCAATTGGATCATGCACTTTGACGGCTCCAAAATGTTGGCCGGCCTGGGGGCTGGCGTCGTTCCGACGCCCCCAACCGGGACATAGTCCAATACGTCCCTTCAGATAATGTATACGGACTCCAACAACGCAGCCGAATACGAGGCCCTTCTGCACGGCCTCCGGATGGCAGTCTCCATGGGCATTAAACGCCTAGAGGTGCGCGGGGATTCGAACCTCGCGATATCTCAAATAAACGGGAACTTTGATGCCGAAGATCTGAAAATGGCAGCGCATCGCAATGCGGTCCTAAAAATGTCGACGGGTTTGAAGGGCTCGAATTTCATCATATAGCCCGGGATAACAACCAGGCGACGGACGTACTGGTACGCATCGGTGCAAAACGCGATGCCGTCCCGCCCAACATCTTCCTAGAACGGCTGTTCAAGCCATCCGTACTATGGGAAGGGGAGTCCGGAAATAACAATCCGGACCCAACCGCACCGCCTCGACACCAAACACTGACACAATCGGAGGCTCTGCCACCGAGATAACACCCTCCGCCCACGAAATAATGGCGGTTATCGCCCCGTGGACGGAACCATTCCTAGCCTACCTAACTAGGCAGGAACTCCCCAAAGACCAAAATAAGGCTCGCTGCATAGTATGGCGATCCAAAGCCTATAAAGTCCATGAGGGACAGCTCTATAAGAAAAGCACAACAGGAGTCCTTCAAAGGTGTATCTCCGAAGAGGAAGGGCGAAACCTCCTGGCTGAAATTCATGCCGGACTGGTGGGCACCACGCCGCAGCCCGGCCCTTGGAGGCAAGGCCATCCAGACAGATTTTATTGGCCGACGGCCCGGCAGATGCGCAGGATTTAGTCCAACGATGCGTCGGTTGCCGCCTTTTTGCTAACCAAAGCCACATGCCACCCACCGCCTCAAAACTATACCCATCATCCGGCCGTCATGGTCCGGGGGCTTGACATGGTTGGACCCCTTAAGGAGGAACCCACAAGCAAAAATAACAATTTGTCAAGGTGGATAAATTAACCAAATGGATAGAGGCCAAGACTGTTAAAACGGCCGAATCCGGACCGGTGATAGACTTCATATCAGGGGTAGTGCACCCTTAAGGTGTCCCCACAAGATTATCATCACTGATAACGGCACCAACTTCACGGCCGATGAGGTCAAATTATGGTGCAAAAACATGGGCATCAAGCTCGATAACGCCTCAGTCTATCACCCTCAAACCAACAACCAAGTCGAGCGAGCAAACGGTCTAATCATGAGCGGCATTAAACCCAGACTAGTGCGATCCCTCAAGGAATCTAACATGCACTGAGTTGAGGAGCTCGACTTCGTACTCTAGGGGCCGCGGACCACGCCGAATCGTACTACCGGATTCACACCATTTTTTATGGTGTACGGTGCAGAGGCAGTCTTGCCCTGCGACATAATTCATGACTCACCTCGCGTGTGCATGTATGAAGAAAGAGAGGCCGAGCTCGATCGACAGGACAGTTGGACGCATTGGAGGAGGAGCGCGACGTGGCAAAAGCTCGTTTCGCATTTTATCAACACCAGGCTCGAAGATATCAAAGCAGGGAAGTACGGGCCAAAGCTTACAATGTTGGCGAACTAGTTCTACGCCTGCCGGACAAGAAAAAGGACAAAATGAAGCCCAAATGGGAAGGTCGCTTCATCATCGACCAAGTCCTGACCGGCGGAGCATACCGTCCGCGAAACGCATTGGATAATCGACTCGAGCCGAACCCATGGAACGCAGCCCGTCTACGAAGATTCTACGCCTAAGCGCCGGACTCCAAGTTCGTCTCCTTCCTCCGTCCACATTTTCTATTTTTGCTGTCTTTTATTTCTCTCCTTCCTCCTCCTTCTTCTTGAAGCCTTTAGAGGCTCGCTTTGCGCTTTGTTCAAGATGATACTTGACGCGCTGTCCGCTCATTATACAGGGGGATTCTTTAATGTAAGCTTATTTATACGGGCTTCATGCCCAACACATGTGTCAAACTTCCGCATGTACCTTTTACTCACCATTATATGCATCAATATGACTTAAGTTTTGGCCAAGCTGGGTTGCCTGGCTCGTGCTTACCCCTACGGTCCCGATTGTTCGGCTAGGTGGTAAAGGGAGCACCTCTGCGATTGTTACTGCCGGGTCAGCCGGATGTGTACCTCAGACTGGGTGAAGCTGAAAGCTAGCGTTATTAAGGGAATATTCGATCGGTGAACTGAAAGATGATTTTTAACTATTTATCCATCTGCCCCCAGATGATTTTCTGCTTTCTTAGCAGTTTGGACATGCACTTTAGGGCATGCCTCCCAGCGAAAAGGAACCCTTAACGGAACTATTCTCCCGGAAGATGTTTCTTACTATCCATGTAATATAACATAACTAGTTGGGCACTTGTCTGATACAGCAATAATGACCCCTACGCCTTGTCTCCACGCATGCCCCGGTTCTTATATAACCGCGAGGTATTCGGACACACTCCGGACTATTGGGTCCCGAGGTCGGGTTAAAAGGTCCGCTATGACAAACGATCTACAATCCGGCTAGAAGACATTTTTCATGTCATATTCAATTACATACTCAACTCGACTCATTGTATTACTCCTCAATGCCATCTAATAGGCTATCTAATTTACAATCTTGCTGGGAATACTTGGCGACCAATTCTACTTGGCCGTACACTAAGCTTACAGGGATCTCCTTCCCATCAGGCCCCACAGGTCCGACCTCGGCCATGTGGTTTGGGTCAACCGTGGACTGCTGCGTCTTTACCATGGCCCAGCCTCCTGGGCGCCTTTGACGGCAGGCCGATATCTTCCATAGTCGGAAGCGCTGCCGTGCTCCTTGAAGCCGCCTGTCGGCTCCCCGATGCCTTCGGCAGGGGAGATAGATGGCCACAAGGTTCGGCCGACGCTTTTCATCACCTGCCGAACTCGTTCAGGTACCGACGCAGTTCGGGAAGAAGATCACCCGAAGAACTGGGCATCTCCTCCTCAGGACGACCTGTGAGCAAGCCTACATACATGTTTATGTCAGTCGCCTTCCTCGCCGAACTCTTTCAAAGTTCATTCAAGCTCTTAATGAAAATGCCGCGACGAAGCCGTCGATTCTCCTTTACGGAGTCAGACAACTGGGCACGAACATCCTTTAGTTCCTCACCCAGTTGGGTGTTGATATCTTGGAGGTTATTTTTCTCCTGCCGCACCCTCGTAAGCATGCTCTCGCCAGCCTTTAGCTGGCGAAGGAGCTGTTGCTTGTCCGGATCTAGTCCGGCTCCATCTGCAATATTATTGTCAGATTTACACACCTGCCGCACTTCATAAACTATTTATCTTTTGAAGCATATATTACTAGAGGGGGTCTCTGTGGCTCCCCTCAGGCGGCTAGTGCGGCCTCAAGTTGGGCCTTGCATTCTTCAAGCTCCGGGACAGTCGGGTATTCTTTTTGAAAGATCTCAAGATAACAAATGATCCTTAAATCAGTTATTCTAACTATTTTAAGTCTCGGGAGACTGCATATATAATCGCTAAATTTCCTCACCCGTATGTCTTTACATACTGCTCCATGGCTCTGGCTAGACCATCTTGAACGGCACGGAGGTGCGCATCTCTCGAATTGAAGGCATTCAAGGCCTCTTTGGGAGAAACATGCGTCACGAAGAACTGTCCGGCGGTGCCTGTGATTCATGGCGCTCTCCACCTCGGAGTTGGTGGCGAACAATCTATCGGCATCCTCTGTCGGAGGAGCATCCGACGCACGCCTCGTGCTCGCCTCCGCTTCTGGACCCGGCTTTGGAGCCTGGCTGGCGGAGGTTCGATTGGCAATGTGGATCGGACATGCCACAAAGATATTTGCTTACCCAACTTCGAGGATTATTCGAAGAAAACCCGCTCAGTGGATTGACGCGGAGAAAATCCTCCTCTTCCCCTTTGTACATGGCGGACAAGGTCTTCACCAGTTCGGTGACTGATCCCGGCCCTTTGCGGCCATGGCGGTGGCATCGCCCTCCCCGCTGAAGTCCCACATGGGTGGCCCCTATATTGGAGCGGCTGCACTCCTCATAATGCAGATTGCCATGACTCCAATCATGGTCAATCCGGCATGAGCCAGTAATCTTATTCGGCTCATCAAGTAAAGGACGCCCCGCCATTTTCCTCCGGGGTTCCATGGGCGCCAGCTTAGGCGCTTCTTCGAGGGAGCGCTAAACCCCTGTATGGCCGATCCAACAGGATCCGCAGCGGACGCCCTCCATGTAAAACCATTCAAGGCCAGCCTTGGACGCCTTCTTCGGGGTTCCGGATAGATATCCGGTCCCGGCGTTGCGCCATAGTTCGGCTCCGCCCACTTGATATATTGACCCCTCATGAGAACGGGGTACAAGGTAGAATAATCTCTTCCACATCGCAAAATGAGCCTCGATGCCCAAGAACAGTTCGCACAGGGCCACGAAGCCCGCGATGTGCAAAATGGAGGCAGGCATAAGGTGGTGCAACTGGAGGCCGTAGAACTCCAAGAGCCCCCGGAGAAACGGATGGATTGGAAATCCGAGTCCTTTTACTAGATAAGAGATAAAGCATACCCCTCTCCTTTAGAGGGATCGGGGACACTCTCCGCTTGCTTTCCGGCCTTATAGGTGGCAAGTCCGGCTCGAACCGGAACCATGAAGGCCGGGGGAAGAAATCCCTTGGTCTGGAGTATAACTAGCTCGCTATGCGGGACTGAGCATCTCTCCCAATTTCCAGGCTGAGGGCTGGGAGCGCGAGAGGAGGAGCCGCGTCGACTGTCCATGATGGAATGGGTTTTTGTCAGAGGCGCTCCGATGAAAGCTCATGGTGGGGATGGTGTGACTCAGATCTAGATCCTCGTCCCTTTTATAAGCGGCTCATTTGCGCAGCTAGGGGGGTAAGTGTAAAAAATACCCTGGCTTTTCGCATTCATTTAAACACGTGGAAGATGGCCATTATCGGGCGTAGAAGCCAAGGAGCGCAGCATTTATCAGAAGCCGGACACTATTCAACAAGTATATGGAATTTGGAGAAGAACCCGCCTTGTAATGCCGAAGACAATCTACGTGCCGGACACATCGCCATTTGAAGACTGGTTCGGGGGCTACTGAGGGAGTCCTGGATTAGGGGGTGTCCGGATAGCCGAACTATCACCGTTGGCCGGACTCCTGGACTATGAAGATACAAGATTGAAGACTTCGTCCCGTGTCTGGATGGACTTTCCTTGGCGTGGAAGGCAAGCTTGGCGATACGGATATGTAGATCTCCTACCATTGTAACCGACTCAGGTAACCCTAACCCTATCCGGTGTCTATATAAACCGGAGGGTTTTAGTCCAGAGAACGAACAACAATCATACCATAGGCTAGCTTCTAGAGTTTAGCCTCTCGATCTCGTGGTAGATCTACTCTTGTACTACCCATATCATCAATATTAATCAAGGTGAGTAGGGTATTACCTCCATCGAGAGGGCCCGAACCTGGGTAAAAACATCGTGTCCCTTGTCTCCTGTTACCATCCGCCTAGACGCACAGTTCGGGACCCCCTACCCGAGATCCGCCGGTTTTGACACCGACAATGACAACAGCGAAAATGTGTATGTGTATGAATAAAGTGGATGATTATAAAGTTTGAACATGCCCGTATGTGTATATCTATAGGTTTGATATATGAATTTGAAATCACAAAATCCTGGCTTAAAAAATGTACCTTCATTTAAATGAATTACAAAAGCTAATGATGGAGTTGAATTCCAAAATTCCAATCTTAGGTTTGTAATTCTGGTACATCAAGGTATATCACTCATGTTCAAAAGTATCGTTCTCTCATAGTACAAACTGTGAAACAAATTGATCAACCATGAGTGCACAATATCTCAATTACGCTAAAGTCCCTCAAATATAGACACCTCACTCTTTATCTGAAGTCAACCCCCCCCCCCCCACCACCACCACACACACACACACATAGAGAAGTCGTTCTCTCCCCCAAACACCAACACACGAGCACATTAACACCCCTCTCTCTTGTAAAGTCCGGACCCCAACATAGGTCTCCATCACTTTGTCTCTCGGGCATGCACACATCTCTTCCCTCACTCTCTAGGTCTCCCGCTATCTCTCTGACCCAAGCACACGCACTATGTAGAGTGTATAGTTCCCATACACACAAAACGTCGCCCCCAAACGTCCATCTCCCTAGTTATGTGGTTCTCGCGCACTCACCTCACACACCACTCTCACTGCAAACAAGCATACTTTGTCTCCTTATGCACCACTCTCCTCTTTCTATCTCTCCCACATGCGGACCCGCCCAGCCTCCTTCCCTCAGATACATATATGTCGTGACTCTTTGCATAGCTCCCTAATGCATAATCGTTCTCGATTTCGCGCATTGTTCTCTACACCATCTATTCTAGATCTCTCACGAAGTCCCTATCACACACACGATGACTAGCTTCCCTTGCGTATTCGTTCATAGGCCAATTTCTGACAACATCAACATTGTCTCCCTATCTATACGCCATTTATGGACACAAACAACCCCTCTCGCCCCCTCTCTTCCTCTCTCTCTCTCTCTCCGTCGCTAGCTCTCTCTTTCTCTCGCTCTCACACCCCTCTCCCACACACACACACTCAATGTCCCCCCCGCCCGCACCCGTGCTATCTCGCTACTACACATGTCACACCATTCCCCCTTCCCTTATACTAGGTTTACATCATCAGTGGTCTCTCTACTTCACATACACTCTCTCCCTCTCACACACAAACGCTGCACAAACACACATGCACACGCACAAACACCCATTTATCTGGATCCTCATCTCTCCTCATGTCCGCATGTGTATCTCACACACTCACTCTCTAATTATGTATATGTGTCTCCATGTTACACAACGCAAAGCCCCATGTACATGTCTCGATCTATCGTCCACACACATAGACACAAAGAATCTGTTATCATTGCCTCAGTCTCTAACATATCACTCTCTCTCTCTCTCTCTCTCTCTCTCGCAAACACGCTCAACAAGGGTTTCCCCGTGAATAACTTACTGTCTATTCATCAACAAATGTGGGCAGTACCTTGAACACGAGACGTGAAAAGAATAAATCTACACGTGTTTAGACCACCTAGTATGACTACTAGGACTAGAGCAAGCCAAAAGCGCCACCGTCACCCCCTCCTTGTCGGGCGACAGGAAAATCTTTGTTTTACACAATGAGAAGTCATTGTGCTAAGGCCCCACATGCCGAGGCGTTGAATAGAATGTAGATGCTAGTTTACGGAAGCAAGTATCGATAATACGTGTGTATCTCCATACTTATATTTATTCTCTTATAAAAACCCGAGTTGGTGATGATGGTACGTGTGCCATCTTGCAATATAGACCGTCTGATCTATATCTGACGGATGGAAATTAAACTAAAAGATACCTGCAACCCTCTCCACATTTGAAGACAAGGCCTTCCCTTGTTCATCCTTATCTCCAACAAACCTCATTGTTGAGAAATTAAGAAAGGAAGCCTGTGGAACAAACTGGCCTAGTGGCCGCTGCAGACGTCGTCAATCCCCATGCCTCAGCTTAGTTCGACCACCAACCACCACCACACCCCACTCCTCTCCACCTTATCTCATATTTCTCGAGATATCATTAGTTTTTACACATGGGATTACTCCCGCAAGGTTCAATCACAACAAGTGTTCTATAAAAAAATGCATCTTGATGTTCCGTGTAATGCACGGATCTTGCTAGTACTCCTACACAAGACTAAGTTGGTGATCTTTGTGTACGCCATCCGTTGTTTCGACCATTAGATCTACATCTAACGATTGTGAGGTAAGTTGTTGCCTTTTCTCACCAACATCCCACTTGCCTACCAATTTGCGTAAAAACCCATAATTAGTATCTTAAAACCAACCACATCCCTCCCCGACCTCACCAAAACAGCCCAAGGAATATATTCTAATTGAAACATAATATATCTCTAGTGACATATGTATATCAAAATTAGAGTGTTTTGTACCAAGTTTGTGAATAAGTATTATTCTAATTATGATTCAAGGTAAATCGAACATGAACATTGCTAGTATTTTCGACCATGCATTTTTTTCTTAGTATTCCATAGTTTTGAGTTTTCCATCAAGATATTAGTCACTCATGGTTGATATTTACTTTCAATCATGTACACATATACACTATGTAACTAGCCTTTCTTATTGGCTTCCAAAGCTTAACTTTCACTCCTACTTACAATATGTAGAGTATTTAACAAAAAACTACCACTTTCAACCAGCCCTAGGAAGAATCTATTGTACAAAAAATAGCAAAAACATACCCAAAATTTCTTAATCCACGCCAAAAACTACCTAGTAATCCTACCGATTAGGTTCGTTTAAACCCATTTATGACAGGGTTGGCTCACACGTTCGTGCTGACGAGGCAGCTTAAACCAACACATTTTGTTTGACTGTTGACACGAGGGACCCACATCTGACCTTCTATCCTGTTATTCCCCCACAATACTTCAAATAGTACTGACGCGTGTTCGTCGGTGGGGCCCGTGATGAGCGAGTTGGCCGCCGCTCCGCCGGACGGGCCGGACGCCGCGCTGGCCTCCGCACGGGTTGGCAGGCTGGCCCGAGCGTGACTCACGAGCGAGCAAGCCGCCGCGCTGGCCTTCGCTCGAGCCAGATGGCTGGCCTTAGCGCGGCGCGCGAGCAAGCCGCCGCGCTGCCATGCCAATCTAGCTAGCAAACCTTGCAGACAAGCAACTGGATGGAGCTATCTTGCCTAGCTAGCGGTCGCGAGCGCCGGACGGAGCTGGCATCCGGGCTGCCACAACATGGGCTCCGCACCGCCGGTGGTTTTGACCTCGCCTTCTGCCGGCGGCGGTAGCTGCGTCCCATGGCCGAGGATGACTAGGTGGACGGGCCGGAGGTAGGAGGTCACTCGAGGATTTTTGTTGGTAAGAGCATGTACAATGGTTGATAAGGTACTCTTATCTTAAGTCTGCCACGTATGCAAGTGGTAGTAGTTTCTTGGCATTTTAGTGGTTTCTTGCATTATTAGAGCAAGTACAATAGAGCTGAGTCAATGGGCTATAAGAAATAAACTAGTATATTTCTGCTTAGTTGGAGGAAAGAGAAGAGGAGAGAGAAGGTAAGCGGGCTCTTCGTGAAGAGCCAGCTCTAGCACGTGCTCCTAGGCACTTTGTGAGAATGAGAAGTGGGCCACATAATAAAAAATTAGTACACTCTTTTGATCTATTATTGTATATGTTGGCTATAAGATGGGCTGTAGATGACATGGCACTGGCTTATAGCCAGCAGCTGGCTATACTATTAACCATGCTCTTAGGGGTTTCTTGTAAGGAACAATGTAATGCATTTACTAGCGACAAAAGGCGATTCCAGGTTGTGTTGTACTCCAACGAGTACTACTAGTGGTCGCAGGAGTGTATACCTCGTTTTGTGGGTTCGATCCCGGCCGAACGCACGACGGCCTTTTTTTTAAATATTACTTCTACACTTTGGTGCGAGCCCATATTTTACACGGGTAGTTTGAGTTCTGAAGTCAAACGGACGTGCGGCCCCACAATCTGGATGCACTGGACAGCCTAGCCACGTGAACGGGTTTTCCTTCCCAGCATTCCGTGACTCACAGGTTTCGCCTAGCCAAGCACTCGCTTGCAGCTTCCAGCTAGTAGCATATTTAAACTAGCGCCTCCCAATTAAGCCCGAGGAGCCGGAAAAGTTCAAGGGGCATTGGGAATCGCAATATGGCTCTATACGTAAAGTGCTCTACTACTACTCTGTAGCTTGTGGCATTGCATGCATGGACTTCACTCCATTATCGGCTCTACTATAAAAGAAATTCCTCTTGACGTGTTTTTTTTGAAACGAAGGCAAAAAGCTTTGCTTCATCTCATTCATAAAGAAGGAACTAATAACAAAGTTCGACGAGATCCATTACACCTCCACAAATGGAAGCGAAAAGCCTAGTCTCGCTGTATCAAATAACTCAAATGTTCTGCCTCAGTAGTAACTGTCACGATAAATGTGCTGCTAGTGTGTGCGTGAGAGGAGCGGCTGAGTAGGCCAGCTACGTGAGAGCAGCGGCTGAATAGAGCACCGAGAGTACCCACTAGGCCACTACGCAGGTGTACTTCCCTGCATTGATAGTACAAAGAATGGTTCTAGAGAACGATGAGTACCCTCCACTTCCAACTGTAGCTCCTTGGCCCCGAGATTCAAGAGTTCAAAACTGGTGCACTATACTAGACTAGACTAGAAGTACAAGACATCGCACTAGTAGTTGAGAAAAGTAGTACTAGTACTGCTACAAGACGCAATCGTACGCATCTCCGGCCACATAATGTAAGACGTTTTTACACTAGTTGGAGTGTACAAAAATGGCAAAAACATACCCAAAATTTCTTAATCCACGCCAAAAACTACTACCTAGTGCCAAAAATATCTTACTAGTGCTATTATTTACGGTATAATGAAATCACATAACGATCCATAATGCTAGTACTAGTAGTAAATAATATCCTCACCCCTTCACCGAGGAACGATCTACAGCTTGGAAGGGACGAGCCTGTGGTTACTACGCCTTATCTCCTCCTCGCCAGCTTCCCTCCTCCCAAGAGAAGGCAGTTCGTCGCTGCTCCCATGGATTCGCCAGCCGGTTCTCCTCCTCGTCGGGGCTGGGAGACCTTGGACGATGATCCTGTGGGAGAAATCGCACGCCGCTCCGACGTCCTCACCGCCGCAAGACTCGGTACTTCCTGCACCAACTTTTTCAATACGCTGCTTAAACAGGCTTGGGAAAAGGCCATGCTTGTTGGTCTTCCATGCGTCCTCGAGGAGAAGGTTCTTCTATGGGACAGTCCATCGCTCCCTAGCCAAGGTTGCACGTTGATTCCGCTAGAGTTGCCGATGTTGAGAGGTAGTCGGATTTTGTCCGATGAGCAGGTCAGTAATGGAGTTTGATCATGTAGTACTTAGTTATTCCATTTCCATCCCGTAATTTCTCCGCTGCCCACCGCCTTATATATAGGTCTGGGTCGGTGCCAACGAAGATTGGCTTGCATACCTCCGGCCGGATACCACCATGATTTTGCGGAACATCCACAAAGAAGGCGGCCGTTCCGGTAGACCCCTTCTCCACCATTGGGATCGGCCTTCTGGACTGGCTGGGCAAGAATACGTATGATGATGCCTACATGAGATTGAAGAAGATAGCAATTGCGGACCCGCTGACAAAGCGACGCGGCTACGACGATTACTATCTCATCGCGGTGTTCGACATAAGGATTGCCATCAATGCAGGAGGCCGTAACGGCAGAGGCTAGCGCATGTTGGCGGCGGCAGATTTGTACCCCTACACGTTTGAAGACGCCGTGCGCCATCTAGGTGGCATCTTCGCGGTGACAAGCCAGGGGACTTGTTTCATCTGGTTGACATCCTACGATGATATTACAAACGGAATGCACAAACCATCATTTGCATCCCTAACGATACTCCATTATTTTGCAGGGACCAGTCATCCCCCGATCAAAATAAGATCGCCGATCCTGGATGTGCATTTGCATCCGCGATTCGGTCTAACCTGGAACCTTGTAGCTGACATTGGCATATTGGGATCAACTATCTTAGCAGTCGTTACCCATGGTACCACTGATGTGCAACATGGTCACACAATCTACCACGATCGGACCGTCACCATCTACCCAGGTATTCCATTTTTAACCCTCTCGCCTTCTCTTTTCATTGTTGTACTAGTAGTATACTTTGTAGTACTAGTAGGAGTACTTTTTACCTTGGAGGACGCCAGATAGCTAGCTAGGCCCTTAAAGACTTGAACCCACTAGCTGCCACCATTTTTGTTTTTCCATGTCTTACTATCTCATCCATGTAGCCAAGAGTGGCTATATATAATAAGCCGGTTATTTTACTTCCTCTATACCGAGTAGTACTATTTGCTGCACAAGACATCGACCGCCATATTTGAGCACAACATTATTATGCATGGACCTTGACTATGTACGTCACCATGTGTCCAGATCTAGGATGCCGCGTGTACCAGATGAATGGCGCCGAGTTTGACCCCCGTGATGCTACGTGGGTGCCGAGGAACACTCTTGGAGAGTACCCGCTTTTCATCGGGGACAACTAACCCATTGTGAAGCGGATGCCACCTTCCGTGCACGACACAGAAGGCCTTCCATTCATGAAGCATGGTTGTGTCTTCAGTGCGCACCGCCGGTGAACGACATGCTGGGACACGCTATCCCTGATTTATGCCGCTTCAGCTTGGATGAGTCTCCATCGTGTGGAACCGGACTAGAAAGCTGCAACAATGATTCTCGTTGCCCACCGCTATGGATCGTGCCATCCATGAAGAACACCTGGGACTGGAACCTAGAGGAGGACATGTAGCCCATCTATAACGTGTAAGTGGAGTACGGTAATTGTGAACGGTAGCGCTGTGAATATATGTAGACTAGTCATGCACAAATTTATCACATGAATTGGAGATGAACTTGTGTGGCATACTGGCATTTGTCCTTTAGAATTTATTACTAGTAAATGTGTTATGTGTACGTGCAACTTGTGTGGTTGTTGCACGGGCTCCAACACACTCTTTGAGAAAAAAAGTGGCACAACTTTGGATATACGTGACGTGGCGGCATCATACAGTAGCATCGTTCACTATAGTTGTACTAGTACACTCCTACTAGGATGACAACTCCTATAAAACCTTGCGCTTGGCTATTTGCCTCTTCGGGAGGTTCAACAGTTCTTACTCGTGTGAACCTTGCACTTGGCTCTTCGCCTCTTCGGAAGGTCCAACAATGATGATACTGCAGTACAATATGCTTCTGGCAATCTGACACCGATTGAACTATTGCATGTCCACCGCGAGGGCGAGGGCGAGGGAGAGGGAGAGGCAGAGGGAGAGGGAGAGGGCGATGTGGTCAAAACCCCCTCCTCATCCCATTTAACCATCATGCTGCATGCAGGGAGAGGCGAGGTAAGCAAGCTTCTCCTCGTTCGGCGAGTTGACGGGACACATCAAAGCAGTACTAGTACTAGTAGTAGTAGTCCATACTGCGTCCTTTACAATTAATATGGCTTAATTTGAAACGAGAAAAATACACTGGCAGTCAACGTATGTAACAACACGCTATTTACGATCACTATATATAGTTTTGCGGCGATTATACGATCACTAGCTCATCATAGAGCATCGTATTGCACCCTACTGACCGGCCACATAGTCGACGTGGCACTTTGTTGACTGGTTAAATTGTCACCTGGTTTCTGGGTCCCACCCGCTGGGCCAAGCGAGCAAAGAAATCAGTTAAACAAAACTTTACGCAGGCGCGACACGAGTCCAACCCTTGCGCGCGAACCGCCCTGGCTGTGTATGTGAGTGCATGCACGTGTCCTCCCTCGGTCTTCCAACAAAGAGTGTACTACATGATGTACATCTACACTTCCAATGCATTTAGCCTTTAATCTAAATCGATATTGATTGACTAATCCACCAACTTGTGCTGTAGGTATAGGCTACATGTTTATCCTTAATTACAACACGCAACGGCCTTCATTTAATCTTCTTACCTCAATGGTCACATGCACACATAAGTCTGCTACTTTTGGGCGTTAATTATGCCCTCGTCAATGTGTAAATCTCTAAATGTACAGTCCTTCATGGACGTAGGGAGTAGGTTGAGCACTTGAGCGTGAGCGTGTGTGTTGCATCATGTGTTGTGTGCCGCATGGGTGCGTGAGTGTTATGCAAGGCCCATGTGTACGTGTGAGTGTTGCATGTTGGATGCATGCATACATGCATGGGGCTTACTCCCTCCCATTGACATGTTCATATTTCAAGCTTCCTCTGTTCCCTCCATATGGTGATACTCCCTCTGTTCCCAAATAGTACGGAGTAAAAGCCTCCCTCTGTAGACAAATACGGTGTATTTATCTTTCTACAGATTTCAACAAGTGACTAGGTACGGAGCTAAATGAGTGAAGTGAGCGTAGAGGCATAGGGATAATGTAGAAAGGAAGTCCTCGCGATCCATTATTCCCCATCTCGGTCAGAGAGAACTATTCAACTAGTCTTCACAGTGAAGTGACAATACACGCAACAGTAGATGGGACACGTAATTAATAAGCTGAACCAGCGTGTTAGTGTTACTAAATCAGCCTTACCCAGTACTGCCATCATGTTTGCCAGTAGAGCACACTTCCGCAAATACGCCTACGCACCTCTGTCCTCCATTAACTGACATATGGGCCCTGTTGTGGTAGACCCACATGTCATCGGTGTAACTATTTACACTCAAGGACGGTATATCCCGGTAGTAGTACTAGTAGAATTGAGATTGAATGCACTTTCTTCCCGTCTTCCACTCTTCTTCCTCCTCTCTTCCCCATCGTCGGCCGCACACCATTTACCCCGCCATCGCTTGCCCGCTGCGCCATCTTCCTTGGTAGCTCACAGATACCATATCCCCCGCCACCGCTCGCCACACGAGGAGAAGCTTTTGCTCGCCTCATCAATCCACTTCCCGCCGCTCGCAGGCACCGAAAACCCCAATGGCAGAACCGACTGACACGCAGAGCCGCAATTGAAATTCCCTCCCAGATGTTCTCTTGGAGCAGATCTGTAGTCATATGGACCTACTCAGCACCGTCCGTCTGGCCGCATGCTCAGTGTCTTTGTACCGTCTACTCGTCTGCAACCGGCCGACTCTTTTCAAGACACCCTGCTTGCTGATGCACGATCCTCGCAGGTGGCCCAGACACCGACTTTCTACCAGTACCCGTCCACCTATCCTTCATGCGCGACCACTACTGGGCGGGCATGAAGGCCAACTAGATCGTCCTCATCCACCACACCAGTAGTCCGTGGCGTCTCGTGGATATCAACACCCAGCGAGAGATCACCCTTCCATCATTGGATACCGCCGCCATCGAGCCTCGCGGCCCGCCAGACACTCCTTCCTACTACGCACGAGGCACGTCAAGCTTTTGGCTCGACCTCTGTTTGCAGAAAGTTGTAATCTGCGAAGTGCCCACACCATCAGAAGACTACATGGATTACAAGCTCATTGCCTTGTTCAACATGGGATTAGTCTATCTGGAATCCGGTCGCCATACATGGTTATGGATCATCATCAATCCTGTTGAGGCAACATTTCTGTCTGATGCTATAGTGCACGATGGCATTTTTACGCGGTCGACGCACATATTGGCTGCCTATACTGGTGGAATCTATCGTCGTGTAATTGTTCTGTCTCATCTCATCTTTACCTTATGAATACGACTGCATGTTCATTTGTTACATATTTAGAATGCATAGCATGTCTATAACCACATCATTGCTATATGTTCCTCTCATTTCCTAGATTTTCATGACCACACATATTATTGTTAGAGTTGATATGAGAATAATTGGCATCTAATGATTGTTAGAATACATATTATGAGCATAACATCATGATTGCTATATGTTACTCTCACTTACAAGATTTTTATAACAACACATGTTATTGCTTAGAGTTGATATGAGAACAATAGTAGTAAGTGCTATGGTAGAATATGAGTACGCGCTGTCATAGCTGTTTTCCTCTCATTGTTACATGATGTTTGAACCATGACATATTGCTAGAATATGAAAGCCATTGGCTTATTTTTTAACTTGGGGTATGATTATGACCACGACATTGCAATTCTCTGCCTATGATATGTGTCACTATTATAATAATCTTAATTCCACACATACTACGAACATGATTGTTTATTTTTGTCCTTTTGCTCTCCAATTTGAATTGTTGCAGAGATGCAAATGTTGTTATTTCATGATTCCAGGACACGGAATCATACCAGCCGATGGGTGGTGGTTTATCGCTTGCTCAAATTGGTGACCGGTCATTTGATGCTCATTCACACGCACCAAATTGACCAAACCATTACATCAAACCACACGCAGTACCATGCGTATGCTCGTGACATTGATGGCTATGGCTGCTTCGTGTTCAAGAAAGATCCCAGCTGCTGGGCCAAACGTATTCAACTGGAGGCGGGTTTACAGCCTCGACAACCACTCCTTGTTCCTCGGGCTCAATTATCCGATCATCCAACCAATCATCGATCATATCACCGGCGATGATTACTGTGCTATGCAACTTCCATTCGTGAGGGGGGGCTGTGTTTACACATCATACCATGGGTTTCATGAATCACCATATCCAGAGATTCGTCGACACAGCTTGTTGCCAGATAATCTTCAGTGTGTGAAAGGCATCAAGCTTCCATGCGATGGGAGGCTTTTTGCAAACCCGACATGCGGCGATGTGGTTCATGCCAACAACAAATATGCACAACTTGATTCGTGGCTGATATCTAGATCGAGCCATGTATTCTGCTGCTGTAGAGTACGACCCTCTTTTGTTGGATATTATGTACTGTTGTTAGTTTGAAGCACTCCTCCGGTTTGAAGGATAGATACCTTCCTGGGATCAAGTGCATCCTAACTCACCGCGTAGGACGATGCGATAATGATGATGCAGATGATGTGCGAAGCCATATATATATATATATATATATATATATATATATATATATATATCGCTTAGGCTTCAAGTGCTGCATTTGTTAGTTAAACCTATGTATAAATTGTGACACTAAATACGACTAGTAAGTAGTACAGTAGCAGCACTAGTATACATCGGTCAAATTATTCATCATGTCCACACATTGAATTGACGTGACAACACGCTGCGCGTGAGGTGACACAAGAATCCCGGCGGCGTGTTCGGATATTCTGGACTTCAGATTTGGAGTACCACTTATCTGTCGAAATCTTTCATCATTCACTTAAAACAGTCGATTGATCATACATTGAGTACCATATAACTGGAATTTACCGATGCAAGTCGAAGAAGGATTGGCCGGTGCTGCCGGCTGGCGTCAAGTTCGATCCCACGGATCAGGAGCTGATCGAGCACCTTGAGGCCAAAGTGAGTGCTGACATGAGATTTCAGTCTCTCATCGATTTGTTCATACCAACCATCTACAGCGAAAGCACGGCATATGCTACACCCAACCCGAGAAACTTCCGTGTAAGACACCGATCGGCCTTCTACTTGCACAAACATATTCCTTTGTTTATAGCTCTACTTTTCTTTTTAGACGCAGACTGGTGAAGCAATTACAATTTGACAGTTAATAAAAAGTGAAACAAGTGATCGCAACATGCCAAAGATGTTATGAAAATGCCAAGTAGGTACACTAAAACTTGTATTCCACAATACTGCAGTATCACATCGAGTGGCCTAAGGAAGCATTTCTTCCAATTCCTGTATGCGTTCAAAAGGGCACGTGGACGCCGTCGCAAGATACAAATGGAGTGCGGCATGCACGTGATGTGGCACAAGACCGGCAATACCTTGCCGGTGATGCTCAACGGCCGCAGACGGGCAGCAAAGGTTACGGTGCTGCACACCAACAAGAACTTCACCAGCAGAGGACCAACTGGGTGATGCACCAGTACCACCTCGGGGACCTGGAGCAAGAGAAGGAGCGGGAGCTGGTCCTCTGCAAGATTTTCTTCCAGACAAACACTAGGGCCAGGAGTAAAAAGATTATAAGTTAGTTTCGTATTGGTAGTGTCGGTGCGGAGACGACACCTATGGGATCAAAAGAATCCCTACTACGGTTGCGGGGCGCGGGGTCGTGAGAAGAGCAGATCAAACAGATAGCACACGGGTTCCTTTACCCAGGTTTCGGGCCGCAAGATGCGTAAAACCCTACTCCTGCTTTGGTGGTTAGCTTATTTATGCTCCTCACCTAGCTATGGGGCGTGAAGAGCTCCAAAAGCCGAATCCTCCTCTGGTCGCCTTTGGGCCTCCTTTTATAGGGAAAGGGGTTGCCACATGCGCATGTGAGGCGGACAGGGTACATCCATACGAGTTTATCCCTCACATTACATGACAAGGCGCCATAAATGCGTCTTGCTTAGGTGTCCTTGCTTTACCGGGGACGGGGAGAGCCCAGACTCGTCCATCGCCGCTCCCTTCCATGATGACATGCGCCCTGGCCAGCGGTGCCTACAAAGGCCATGTAGGCGTGCGGTACCGAGGTGGCGCAGCGGTGGGTCTCCACGAAGATCCGCTTGCCGCCACGCAGTGCCTGCCCAACTGGTTGGGTTGGCAGCTGCATGCGAACGGCGGTGAAGGTTTGACTGGCGTGGGCCCGATGGTGGTCTTTCGGGTGCCCTCGGCAAGGGCCTTGTCGTAGCCCCGGCAAGGTTCTCGCCGGGGCCCCGGCAAGGGTCTTGCCGCGGCGCCTGCTGTCGTCCCCGGCAAGGCTCTTGCCGGGGGCCTTGTGGTCCTCCTTGGCTGGGATCCCGCCAAGGGTCGTCGTCTTCTATAGTGTGTATGTGATCTTGAATGTCTTCACAAAGATCTGCATGCCACCACGGGGATGTCTCCCGAATCCTTTGCCCCATGGGGGCAGTGGACTCAAGGGTGATCCGCTCCGTAGGCGTGGGGCGAGCTGCCCCGGCAAGGGCCTTGCCGGGTTTGTTAACCGCACCCGGCAAGGATCTTGCCGGGGAGTTCGCTTCCCCTTTGCTCTTTGTGGTCTTGGTCTTGGCGTTGTTCTCGCTCCTTCTTTGGCCTTACCTTGGCTCACCTCCCTTGCTTTGCCCAGTGTGGCGGTGCCCGCGGCTCAGACTGCCCATGCACAGTTATAGGGGTACAAAAAGTGTACCCCTCCTTTTGTACACCGACAGGAGCCCCCGGGCCTGGGCCACACGTAAGCGCAATCGCGTTCTTGGGCTAGGCCCAAGAACGGTGCGCGGGCAGGCGGGGTAGTTTTCACCGCGGTAAGTTTTTTCGCGCGCTGCGCTTCCCATGCCTTCCGCGCGTGGCTCGGCGTGGGGAGGCGTGCATGACGTGGGCGGCATGCGCGGGGCTGAGCTCTGCGCGCATGCGTCACGTCGTAGTAAAAGGGGGCGGTTCGCGCCTTCCCCATAAACGGAGGGAGGCGTGGAGGCGCGGCCCATTTACTGAACGGGGCCGGGGCGTGGTCTTCAAGGCGTCCACTCCCCATGATCACGGGGTGGGGAGAGTTCATATCACTCGTCGCCTCGGTCCCGCATGCCTGCCACGTGGCTCTCATGCGCTTGGGGTGGCGAACGGTGGAGGCGGGAAACCGGGCCGTCGCGGGCCGGGGCAGCGGGTTGGCCCCCGTTCCCTGCGCCTTCCACGTCTTGATTGGCTGAGCGGGGCGGCCGTGCCCCCACCCCGTTCCTTTTTAAAGAGCGGGGGTGGAACATCGTCCCGCATTCTTCCATCTTCTCCTTTCTTCAGCTTCTGCTCCCCCTCCCTCCATCCGCCATGGAGAGAGGGAATCCTGGCTCTTCAACGGTGGCGGCAAGGGTCGCCGCTCGACAACGCGTCTTTCCTTCTCCTTCACCTGCGGTGGCAGAGCCAGCCGCGAGGGGAAGGGGGAGGGGGCGAGGCCGCAGACGAGGCCGAGGCGTTCAGGGAAGAGGAAAACGGGGCGGCGCGCCGGTCCCGCCCCTGCCAGTGGTTCCTCCCCCCATAGAGGGCCATGTTGGGGATGACCCTTGCGAGTTCTTCGTTAGGCTGCGCCGGCCGCCTCGCCGTCGCCTTCGTCTCCCGACTCCATTCACGAGCGAGATGGAGCGGGATCCGCCGGAATCACTGCGGCTGCACATGAGGGGCTGTTGGATCAGCGGTACGCGAGTCCGCGTCGACTTTCCAGCCCCTCAGGTGATGTATCTTGGTCGGGGGTGGAAGATGTTCGCCCACATCCATCGCTTGACGGCGGGGCTCACTCTCCATTTCAAGCTGATTGAGGGCGGCCTCCTCTCCGTCAAGGTCTTCGGGTGCTTCGGGTCTCGGGCACGGTGCTGCGTGGAGAGTTCTTCTGATAGCGAAGGCTCCTCCTCGAGCGGGAGTGGCGAGGAGGACAGCGGCAGCGACGACGAGGGTAGCCGGCGGTAGGATGACGGGTCCGACTAGGTGTCGGGCGTTGCTCCGTGCGGCACCGGCGATCCCATCATCCGTGTCGCCGGCTTCCTGAACTTCTCGGGGTCGTCTCCTTGGGCGGCTGGCGTCGGGAGGCTGCGGAAGAGGAAGAGGGCGGGCGGCAAGGCCTTCGACGCGTGCTGACGTCCTGCCGCCTCGTCTTCGAGCTCTGCTTCCGGCTCTGCCATCACCATCCGGCCTTCGGACAGCCACCGAGATGTTCTCTTGGTTCCTCCTGCCACCCGTAGCTCGCCTAGGCGCTCCTTTTGCCCTTTTCGCCCCCTTTACCTGCCTCCTGAGGAGAGGGACAAGGAAGGGGTTACGGTTACCTTATCTTTTTTTTGTAAGCCTTCGGGCCTTGGCTGAATTTAAAACTTGTAATCCCATCATTCATGTTTTTCATTTCCTATGGACTGAGTGGAATGCTTTTCATGAAAAAGGAATGCTTGCCGGGCCATTTGTCTGCGGGTAGAACCCACGACAAGGAGTAAATCCTTGATATCTTTAAGATAAACATTTCGCCTTGTGAATAACAGGCCCTGCCGTCTTCCCACTTCGCTCGACCTTTCTCACGCTTTTGGCGGAGGCAGGGATGAGGTGGTTTCAGGCTCCTCGTTTCATCCTTTTGATGTCGCGACTTCGACCAAACCTGGCCCCAGGAATGAGCCCTAGAGCCTAGAGTTTTAGGGGAGCACAGTAGCTTTGGAAAAAAAACGAGGTTTCACATACCTCAGTCCATAAAGGAATGCATGATAAGGGATGAAGAACTCATCTGGAGCTGTAGCCCCCGGCAATCATGGTTTGCCGCGGGTGAATCTTTGTACTTGCAGCCCCCGGTAATACTGGCATGCCGGGGTCTAGATACCGATCCGTCCCTCTTTTCTTCTTTGTCCTCAAGTGATCCGGCAAAGATATCTGTGAGTCCTGCGAACCAAAGGAGACAAAAGAACGGCAAGGAGACGCACACTCGACCTCTAAGCTAGGGGTTAGTCACTGCTGAGCACTATCAACCCTAACCAAGGACGAGACTCGACCTATCATGCATGCTATAACTTAGGGTGCCGGAGCTTCATTTACTCATGCTCAGGGTCTGCACCTGGCTTTGTACAAAGGGTTACATGCATCACCGGCAATGCTTGCACAAAAGGTGGTTTGCTTGGGCGGCGAGTCAGCGCCTTACGGTAAAACTTGGCGAAGATGCTCAATGTTCCAAAGAGTTGCTCATTGAACGGGCATCTTCGGTCTCCGTATGGACTGCGCCCGGCCTGGTGACTCAGACATTCGATAAGGGCCTTCCCACTTTGGCGTCAACTTGTTGGAATTCTTGGCTGATTGAACGCACCGAAGGACAAGGTCGCCTTCCTCAAGGTTTCGGGCATGAACCTTGCGGCTGTGGTAGCGGCGCAAGGCTTGCTGGTAGCATGCTGCTCTCACAGCCGCCCGAAGACGATCTTCCTCAAGGAGCACTGCATCGTCTTGCCGCAGTTGCTCTTGCTAGAGCTCGTCATAAGCGAGCACTCGAGGTGACCCAGATATGAGTTCGATGGGGAGAATCGCCTCGCCCGTATACCAGGGCAAAAGGTGTCTGGTCGGTGGCTCGATTTGGCATCGTCCTGATCGACCAAAGAACCGCCGGCAACTCATCAATCCAGCGCCTTCCACCCTTGCGCAGCCTGTCAAAGGTCTTGGTCCTTAATCCCGCTGTCGGTGTCAAAACCGGCGATCTCGGGTAGGGGGTCCCGAACTGTGCGTCTAGGCGGATGGTAACAAGAGACAAGGGACACGATGTTTTTACCCAGGTTCGGGCCCTCTCGATGGAGGTAATACCCTACTCCCGCTTGATTAATATTGATGATATGGGTAGTAGAAGAGTAGATCTACCACGAGATCAAGGAGGCTAAACCCTAGAAGCTAGCCTATGGTATGATTGTTGTTCGTCCTATGGACTAAAACCCTCCGGTTTATATAGACACCGGATAGGGTTAGGGTTACACAGAGTCGGTTACAATGGTAGGAGATCTGCATATCCGTATCGCCAACCTTGCCTTCCACGCCAAGGAAAGTCCATCCGGACACGGGACGAAGTCTTCAATCTTGCATCTTCATAGTCCAGGAGTCCGGCCAACGGTGATAGTTTGGCTATCCGGACACCCCCTAATCCAGGACTCCCTCAGTAGCCCCCGAACCAGGCTTCAAATGGCGATGAGTCCGGCGCGTAGATTGTCTTCGGCATTGCAAGGCGGGTTCTTCTCCAAATTCCATATACTTGTCGAATAGTGTCCGGCTTCTGATAAATGTTGTGCTCCTTGGCTTCTACGCCCGATAATGGCCATATTCCACGTGTTTGAATGAATGCGAAAAGCCAGGGTACTTTTTACACTTACCCCCCTAGTTGCGCAAATGAGCCGCTTATAAAAGGGACGAGGATCTAGATTTGAGTCACACCATCCCCCCTCCGCGAGCTTTCATCGCAGCGCCTCTGACAAAAACCCATTCCATCATGGACAGGCGACGCGGCTCCTCCTCTCGCGCTCCCACTTTCAGCCTGAAATTGGGAGAGATGCTCGTCCCAAGATAGCGAAGCTAGTTATACTCCAGACCAAGGGATTTCTTCCCCCGGCCTTCATGGTTCCGGTTCGAGCCGGACTTGCCACCTATAAGGGCGGAAAGCAAGCGGAGAGTGTCCCCGATCCCTCTAAAGGAGAGCGGGTATGCTTTGTCTCTTATCTAGTAAGAGGACTCGGATTTCCAATCAATCCGTTTCTCCGGGGGCTCTTGGTGTTCTACGGCCTCCAGTTGCACCACCTTACGCCTGCATCCATTTTGCACATCGCGAGCTTCGTGGCCCTGTGCGAACTGTTCTTGGGCATCGAGGCTCATTTTGCGCTGTGGAAGAGATTATTCTGCCTTGTACCCCGTTCTCATGAGGGGTCAATATATCAAGTGGGCGGAGCCGAGCTAAGGCGCATCACCCGGACCGGATATCTATCCGAACTCCTCAAGAAGGCGTCTAAAGACTGGCCTACGGAATGGTTTTACATGGAGGACGCCCCACGCCGGATCCTGCTCGGATCGGCCTTCCGGAGTTATAGCAACGCCTTCCTGAAGAAGCGCCTAAGATGGCGCCCGTGGAGCCCCCAGAGGGAAAATGACCGGTACGCCCTTTACTTGATGAGCCGACTAAGATTACTGGTGCCGGATTGACCATGATTGGAGTCATGGCAATCTGCATTATGAGGGGCGTGCAGCCGCTCCAATATAGGGGCCACCCCATATGGGACTTCAACGGGGAGGACGATGCCACCCGCCATGGCCAGAAGGGCCGGGATCGGTCACCGAATCGGTGAAGACCTTGTCCGCCACGCATAAAGGGGAAGAGGAGGATTTTCTCCGCGTCAATACACTGAGCGGGTTTTCTTCGAATAATCCTCGAAGTTGGGTAAGCAAATATCTTTGTGGCCTGTCCGATCCATGTTCCCGTGGTTAAACATCTCATTTCATGGTTTCTATGCAGGAACTGCGCCGGGCCGTGGAGAAGCTACACAGCCCGCCCCCACAACCCGAGGATCCGGAACGGTCCCTCGGTCCGCCTCCAAGAGGACCCGGACATAAAGGTGGAGCTGATCGACGGGTGTTCCACCAACTTAGCATCGACAATGCTTTGGTTGCCATTACGGCCGACTACCCCGGATTATTTCCAGCCTCCTGTAACTGCGGATCAATTCGGATACCATGACCCATCCGTGCTTATTTTTTTGATCACCGTATACCAATGGTGTTTCGCGGGGGGTGCCTTCGAGGCAGGAGGCCGAGCCCGTGGCGGCTAGCCAACAAGGGGCAGTACGGCCCAGCAGGCTAAAAAGAAGTGCGGTCCGGATCGAAACTCCGCCACAACGGTATGGCGCGTCACCATATTCCTGTGATTGATTCTCGAAGACGATTAACGCTGGCGCTTTTTCAGAAAAGAGCGCCGCCAGACCGAGTCCGAAGAGGTTGCCAATCGAACCTCCGCTAGCTAGGCTCCAAAGCCGGGTCGAAGCGGAGGCGAAAGACGAGGCGTCAAGGCCGGATGCTCCTCCCGAGAGGATGCCGACAGACTGTCCGCCACCAACTCCGAGGTGGAGAGCGCCATGAATCACAGGCGCCGTCGGACAGTTCTTCGTGACACATGTTTCTCCCAAGAGGCCTTGAACGCCTTCAATTCGGGAGATGCGCACCTCCGTTCCACTCAAGATGGTCTAGCCAGAGCCACGGAGCAGTATGTAAAGGACATACGGGTGAGGAAATTTGACAGTTATATATGCCAGTAGCCCCCGAGACTTAAAATAGTTAGAATAACTGATTTAAGGATCATTTGTTATGCAGCATCTTACAAAAAGAATACCCGACTGTCCTGGAGCTTGAAGAATGCAAGGCCCAACTTGAGGCTGCACTAGCCGCCACAGGGGAGCCACAGAGACCCCTCCGGTAATATATGCTTCAAAAGATAAATAGTTTATGAAGTGCGGCGTGTGTGTAAATCGACAATAATATTGCAGATGGCGCCGGACTAGATCCGGACAAGCAACAGCTCCTCAAGGCCAAATTAAAGGCCGGTGAGAGCATGCTTATGAGGGTGCAGCAGGAGAAAAACAACCTCCAAGATGCCAACACCCAACTGGGTGAGGAACTAAAGGATGTTCGTGCCCAGTTGACTGACTCCGTAAAGGAGAATTGATGGCTTCGTCGCGGCATTTTCAGTAAATGCTTGAACGAACTTTGAAAGAGTTCGGCGAGGAAGGCGACTAACATAAACATGTATGTAGGTTTACTCACAGGTCGTCCTGAGGAGGAGATGCCCAGTTCTTTGGGTGATCTTCTTCCCGAACTGCGTCAGCTACCGCATTTAACGAAGTTCGGCAGGTGATGAAAGGCGTCGGCCACGCCTTGTGGCCATCTATCTCCCCGCCCAAGGCATTGGGGAGCTGGCAGAGCGGCTTCAAGGAGCACGGCGGCGCTCCGACTATGGAAGATATCGGCCTGCCTTCAAGGCGCCAGGAGGCCTGGGCCATGGTAAAGACGCGGTACACGGTTGCTGACCCAAACCACATGGCTGAGGTCGGACCTGTGGGGCTGATGGGAAGGAGATCCTCAGAAGTTTAGTGTACGGCCAAGTGGAATTGGCCGCCAAGTATTCCCAGCAAGATTGTAAATTAGATAGCCTATTAGATGGCATTGAGGAGGAATACAATGAGTTGAGTTGACTATGTAATTGAATATGACATGAAAAAATGTCTTCTAGCCGGATTGTAGATCGTTTGTCATAGCGGACCTTTTCGCTTCGACCTCGGGACCCGATAGTCCGGAGTGTGTCCGAATACCCTCGCGACTATATAAGAACCGGGGCATGCATGGAGACAAGGCGTAGGGGTCATTATTGCTGTATCAGACAAGTGCCCAACTAGTTATGTTATATTACATGGATAGTAAGAAACATCTTCCAGGGAGAATAGTTCCGTTAAGTGTTCCTTTCATTTGGGAGGCATGCCCTAAAGTGCATGTCAAAACTGCTAAGAAAGCAGAAAATCATCCGGGGAAGATGGATAAATAGTTAAAAATCATCTTTCAGTTCACCGACCGAATATTCCCTTAAGAACGCTTAGCTTTCGGCTTCACCAGTCTGAGGTACACATCCGCCAATTCGACAAGAATAATCGCAGAGGTGCTCCCTTTACCACCTAGCCGAACAATCGGGTACGTAGGGGTAAGCACAGGAGCCAGGCAACCCAGCTTGGCCAAAACTTAAGTCATATCTATGCATATAATGGTGAGCACAAGGTACATGCGGAAGTTTGACACATGTGTTGGGCATAAAGCCCGTATAAATAAGCTTCTGTTAAATAAGCCCCCAGGTATAATGAGCGCGGACAGCGCGTCAAATATATACGAACAAAGCTCAAACGAGCCTCTAAAGGCTTCAAGAAGAAGGAGGAGGAAGGAGAGAAATAAAAGACAACAAAAATATAAAATGTGGGCAGAGGAAGGAGACGAACTTGGAGTCCGGGCGCTTAGGCGAGAATCTTCGTGAGACGGGCTGTGTTCCATGGGTTCGGCTCGAGTCGGTTATCCGGCGCGTTGCAGACGGTATGCTCCGCCGGTCAGGACCTGGTCGATGATGAAGGGACCTTCCCATTTGGGCTTGAGTTTGTCCTTTTTCTTGTCCGCAGACGTAGAACTAGTTCGCCAACGTTATAAGCTTTGGCCCGCATTTCCCTGCTTTGATATCTTCGAGCCTGCTGTTGATAATTTGCTGGACGAGCTTTTGCCACGTCGCACTCCTCCTCCCATGTGTCCAAACTGTCCTGCCGTTCGAGCTCGGCTTCTCTTTATTCGTACATGAGCAAACGAGGTGAGTCATGAATTATGTCGCACGGCAAGACTGCCTCGCACTGCATACACCATAAAAAATGGTGTGAATCCGGTAGTACGATTCGGCGTGGTCCGCAGCCCCCAGAGTACGGAGTCGAGCTCCTCAACCCAGTGCGTGTTAGATTCCTTGAGGGACCGCACTAGTCTGGGTTTAATGCCACTCATGATTAGACCGTTTGCTCGCTCGACTTGGCCGTTGGTTTGAGGGTGATAGACTGAGGCGTAATCGAGCTTGATGCCCATGTTCTTGCACCATAATTTGACCTCATCGGCCGTGAAGTTGGTGCCGTTATCAGTGATGATACTGTGGGGGACACCGTAACGGTGCACTACCCCTGATATGAAGTATCACCGGACCGGATTCAGCCGTTTTAACAGGCTTGGCCTCTATCCATTTGGTGAATTTATCCACCATGACCAATAGGTATTTTTGCTTGTGGGTTCCTCCCTTAAGGGGTCCAACCATGTCAAGCCCCCAGACCGCGAACGGCCAGGTGATGGGTATAGTTTTGAGAGCAGTGGGTGGCATGTGAATTTGGTTAGCAAAAGTCGGCAACCGACGATCGTTGGACTAAATCCTGCGCCCGCCTCGGGCCGTCGGCCAATAAAATCCTGTATGGAAGGCCTTGCCTACAAGGGCCCGGGCTGCAGCATGGTGCCCACCCAGTCCGGCATGAATTTCAGCCAGGCGGTTTCGCCCTTCCTCTTCGGAGATACACCTTTGAAGGACTCCTCTTTTCTTATAAAGCTCTCCCTCATGGACTTTATAGGATTTAGATTGCCGTACTATGCAGCGAGCCTCATTTTGGTCTTCGGGGAGTTCCTGCCTAGTTAGGTAGGCTAGGAATGGTTCCGTCCACGGGGCGATAACCGCCATTATTTCGTGGGCGGAGGGTGTTATCTCGGTGGCAGAGCCTCCGATTGTGTCAGAGTGTTCGGCGTCAGGCAGTGCGGTTAGGTCCGGATGGTTATTTCCGGACTCCCCTTCCCATAGTACGGATGGCTTGAACAGCCATTCCAGGAAGATGCTTTGGGCGGACGGCATCGCGTTTTGCGCCGATGCGCGTGCCAATATGTCCGCCTGGTTTTTATCCGGGCTATATGATGAAATTCGAGCCCTTCGAACTGCGGCCGACATTTTAGGACCGCATTGCGGTACGCTGCCATTTTCAGATCTTTGGCATCAAAGTCTCTGTTTATTTGAGATATCGCGAGGTTCGAGTCCCCGCGCACCTCTATGCGTTTAATGCCCATGGAGACTGCCATCCGGAGGCCATGCAGAAGGGCCTCATATTCGGCTGCGTTGTTGGAGTCCGTATACATTATCTGAAGGACGTATTGGACTGTGTCCCCGGTTGGGGACGTCAGGACGACGCTAGCCAACATTTTGGAGCCGTCAAAGTGCATGATCCAATTGAGTATGCGCCCGTACTCTTTAGGGAGTTCGGCCGTCCATTCGCCAATGGTTGGCCAAAACTTGCGACTTGATAGCTCGTCGTGGCTTATAGGTTATGTCGAATGGAAGGAGCTCTATGGCCCATTTAGCAATCCGGCCCGTCGCGTCACGATTGTTTATAATGTCGTTAAGAGGTACTTCGGAGGCTACCGTTATCGAACACTCTTGAAAGTGTCGCAGCTTCCGGGATGCCATGAACACAGCGTATGCTATCTTTTGATAATGTGGGTACCGGGACTTGCATGGAGTTAGGACAGTGGACGTAGTAAACCGGTTTTTGAAGAGGGAACCGGTGTCCGTCCGTTTCTCGTTCGACGACGAGCACCGCGCTGACAACTTGATGTGTTGCGGTGATATATAATAGCATTGGTTCGCCCATGTTGGGCACGGCCAGGACCGGATTTGTTGCCAATATGGCTTTTATTTCTTCGAGTCCGGCCGTGGCGGCATCCGTCCACTCGAAGTGTTCGGTGCGCCGGAGGAGGCGGTAAAGGGGTAACGCCTTTTCTCCAAAACGGGAAATAAAGCGGCTTAGAGCCGCTACGCATCCAGTCAATTTTTGTATTTGTTTGAGGTCTTTTGGGATATCCAATCGTGACAGAGCTCGGATCTTGGCTGGGTTTGCTTCAATTCCTCTACCGGACACAATGAAGCCCAAGAGCTTTCCGGCTGTAACGCCGAAGACGCATTTTTCCGGATTGAGCTTAATGTCGTATTTTCGGAGATTGTCGAATGTGAGCCTCAAGTCGTCTACTAGAGTTTCGACATGCTTGGATTTGACGACCACGTCATCTACATATGCTTCCACTGTCTTGCCGATCTGGTTTGCCAGACATGTCTGAATCATGCGCTCTTATGTTGCACCGGCGTTTTTGAGCCCGAAGGGCATTGTGTTGAAGCATAATGGGCCGTATGGAGTGATGAATGCTGTTGCTGCTTGGTCTGGCTCCGCCTTCTTGATTTGGTGGTAGCCAGAGTACGCGTCGAGGAAGCACAATGAGTCGTGGTCCGCCAGAAGCGCCGATAATTTGATCAATGCGAGGGAGGGGAAGGGATCCTTTGGGCAAGCCTTATTAAGGTCTTTGAAATCAACACATAGGCGCCAGATGTTATCCTTCTTTGGTACCATCACCAGATTTGCTAGCCAATACGGATGTTTTATATCTCCGATGAATCCGGCTTGAAAAGTTTGGCTAGCTCCTCTCCCATGGCCTCGCCTCTTGGGTTCGAAAGCGCCAAGAGCCTGCTCGACCGGCTTAAATCCTTTTATGATATTTAGGCTGTGCTCGGAGAGCCGACGCGGGATTCTGGCATGTCTGAAGGGTGCTGCAAAATGTCCCGCTTTTCTCAGAGAAATTCTCGTAGTCGGCGTCTACATCAGGGTTTAATTGTGCCCCAATGGAGGCCGTCTTTGCGGTGGTTCATTGGGTGGACTTGGAATTTGACTATTTCATCCGCTGGTTTAAAAGAGGTGGACT
The DNA here is from genome assembly GCA_021605145.1 of Aegilops bicornis. Taxonomy (NCBI): domain Eukaryota; kingdom Viridiplantae; phylum Streptophyta; class Magnoliopsida; order Poales; family Poaceae; genus Aegilops; species Aegilops bicornis. Next base: position 393,821,234 of record CM038673.1, on the reverse strand, counting down.
TGGATCTTTTATCAAGTATCACATCGTCCCTGTTCACCGTGGAGTGCATCGCAGTGAGTTCCTCGGCCGCTAGGTCTTCGGATAGTGCCTCGAGGGCTAGTGCGGCTGTCTTGTTCTCGGCGCGGAGTGCTATGTTTGGATCACTAGCGAGAGTGATGATTCCATTAGGTCCGGGCATTTTAAGCTTCATGTACCCATAATGGGGTATAACTTGAAAAATTGTGAATGCCTCTTGCCCTAATAAAGCGTGATATCCGCTGCTGAACGGGGCCACTTGAAATGTGACCTCCTCGGACCTGTAATTGTCCGTGAGCGAAATAACACTACGTCCAGTGTGATTTTTCCTGTGCAGCATGCTTCTCGGCTAGGGATTATTCCTCTAAAGGTTGTGCTGCTTCGCTCAATGCGGTTCCAGTCTATTTCCATTTTTCGGAGGGTTTCCTCATAGATGAGGTTTAGTCTGATGCCGCCGTCCATGAGTACCTTAGTAAGGCGAAGTCGCCCACTATTGGACCGAGGACCAATGCGGCTGGTGCTCGGGCTGTTCGGAATTTGGGTTAAATCACGGCATTAAAGGTAATAGCCGTGACACTCCATGGATTTATTGATGCTACTTGGTAGACTTCGGCAAGGTTGCGGAGTGTTCGTTTCCGCATGTTATTTGATGCAAAAGTCTCGAAGACTATTAACACCGTACTGGTGTTGAAGGGCTAGGATTCTGAAGCTAGAAGCTCTTCGCCACTCTTGGCCACCTGCCGTAGTATCCAACATGCTCGAAGGCTATGAGTTGGAGTGGCGCCCTCTGTGCTATGAATTTTGCAGTGTCCGTTTAGCCAACACTCCAGTACGGTTCCGAACCCTTTAGGGGGTTTTAGTTTTTGGTGTTTAACCCAGGTGCTTGGTAATGATGCACCCTTTTATTTCGGACTAGGGATGTATTCGGGCGGATTATCCCAAAATTTACTTTCGGTTTTCCAGCACTCTCCATCGCACAAGATTTTTTGTACTATGGTCACCAAGTCGAAAAAGCGTGTAATTTCGCGATGACTTATGGCATTTAGGATTCCTTGTCCGTGCAATTATTGCGTAAAAGTGGGATTGCGTCCTCCCATCTGGCAGTCCTTTATCCTGTCCATAACCGTGGAGGAATCGCCCAAGAATGATGTATTGTTTCAGCTGGCTCTTGCCGAATTCGGGATAGATCGCTAATGTTTGGGTGGGCGGGTGGAACTAGATCCGGAACCCCGTCCAATTTAAGACTCAGGGGCCGAGAAGTTTCCGAACTCGGAAGTTTGGATTTTTGAATGCTATCCAATGAATCCAACCCGCCGCCTGACTTTAAGTTCAGGACTTGATCGACATCCGTCCCTCTGCGGGAATCCGGCATGGAGGGATCGGGAATTCGGACCTAGCTAGTCCTTAAGATAGAAGAAGAATCGCCGTATTGCTCCCCTATCACAGCAACATGATGGGTAGCCTGGGGAGAGTTGATCTCTCTCAGATCGGTTTTAGGCCCGATCCGGTCATAGTCTGTGGCGACTCCCAGGGCGGCGATGCGATCCAAGAGCTCGTTTAGGGAGGAGAGCTCGATCGGATCCAACTGTTCGGCAAGGTCCGAATTAACGTGAAGATTGGTTTCGATGACTCGAGAAGTCATCATCGACGCGGTGGCCGAACTCGCGGTCATAAGAAAACCACCTAGCCGAAGAGTCTGACCAGTGGCCAAGGCTCCTTTGGTGATAGTATCGTCTTTAAAGACGGGATGAGGCATCCTTCCTGACGGGGACGTCACAGAGGAACTCTCAATGAAAGCACCAATGTCGGTGTCAAAACCGGCGGATCTCAGGTAGGGGGTCCCGAACTGTGCGTCTAGGCGGATGATAACAGGAGACAAGGGACACGATGTTTTTATCCAAGTTCGGGCCCTCTCGATGGAGGTAATACCCTACTCCTGCTTGATTAATATTGATGATATGGGTAGTACAAGAGTAGATCTACCACAAGATCAAGGAGGCTAAACCCTAGAAGCTAGCCTATGGTATGATTGTTGTTCGTCCTACGGACTAAAACCCTCCGGTTTATATAGACACCGGATAGGGTTAGGGTTACACCGAGTCGGTTACAATGGTAGGAGATCTACATATCCGTATCGCCAACCTTGCCTTCCATGCCAAGGAAAGTCCATCCGGACACGGGACGAAGTCTTTAATCTTGTATCTTCATAGTCTAGGAGTCCGGCCAACGGTGATAGTTCGGCAATCCGGACACCCCCTAATCCAGGACTCCCTCACCCGCAGTACTTCAGCATTTGCCCTCTCAGCTTGACCATTGCTTCGCGGGTGAGCAACGGAAGGGAAACAGACTCTGCTGCCGAGGTCTTGGGTATATTGCATGAAGGTGCGACTTGTGAACTGTGTGCCATTGTCGGTGATAACTCTGTTGGGTACGCCGAAACGACACACTAGTCTCTTGAAGAACTTGACGGCTGACTGAGATGTGACCTTCCTCACTGCCTCCACCTCCGGCCACTTTGTGAACTTGTCGATGGCAACGTACAAGTACTCAAAGCCCCCGGCGGCGCGGGGGAGAGGGCCCAGTATGTCGAGCCCCCAGACCGAGAAGGGCCAGGAGAGAGGAATGGTTTGGAGGGCTTGAGCTGGCTGATGAAGCTTCTTTGAATGGACCTGACACGCTTCACACCTGGTGACTACTGCCGTTGCATCCTAGAGGGCGGTGGGCCAAAAGAAGCCTTGCCGAAATGCATTGCCGGCTAGGGCCCTTGACCCAATGTGGGATCCACATACGCCTCCGTGTATCTCTGCCAACAGCCCCAGTCCTTCCTCCTGAGGGATACACTTCAATTTCACAATGTTCGGCCTCTTTCTGTACAGAACGTCATCGACGAACTGGACATGGTGCAGCGACGGGCTACTTTTTCCGCTTCTTCCTGCTCCTCAGGAAGTTCCCCTGTTTGGAGGAATCGGACGGTAGGTTGAGCCCACGCCGGAGCCTGGGGCTCGACGACGAGGACTAAAGGCATCTCGTCCGTGATAGGGGTGGCTGCCTCGACGGCAAGAGCTTGACGCTCCGCCGGAGCCAGTCGTCCCGTGCCGGGCTCAGTATCCCTGGCAGCATCCTTGCCGGCGGCTCCGGGGAGCTCGGCGGAAAAGTACTTGCCGGGCCCTTATTTCCTCCTCTTATTCTGTTCTGTTGATGGATCAACGGATGGCTGAGTTAGCTGAAGCACAAAGGTACCTGGTTCCACAGGTTGCTTGAGGGCAGCGCGTTTTGACAGGTAGTCGGCGATATCGTTCTCCGCTCGAGGAACGTGTTCAGCCTGTATCCCGTCGAAATGCTCTTCCAGCTTTCTCACTTCATCGACGTAGGCCTTCATCAACGGGCTCTGGTAATCCTTGTTGACTTGCTTGACGACAAGCTGTGAGTCTCCCCTGACGATGAGTTTCCTGATTCCGAGGTCCGCCGCGATCCTAAGACCGCAAGCAGCCCTTCGTACTCCGCCGTATTATTTGTTGACACCTCCCTGGGGAAGTGCATCTGGATCACGTACTTCAGGTGCTCTCCGGTGGGCGCGACAAGCAGTACGCCAGCCCCGGCGCCTTGTAAGGAGAAGGCTCCATCAAAGTACATGATCCAATCACAACTTGCCTCTTTGCCGGGGAGAGCAGTCTCTTGGTCTTCTTTGTCAGGTGTCGCGGTCCATTCTACAATGAACTCCGCTAGGACTCGGCTGTGAATCGTCGAGGTACTTTCAAACTTGAGGCCAAAGCTGGAAAGCTCCAGTGCCCATTCCACAATTCTTCCCGTTGCATCTGGATTGTGCAATATCCGTGACGCAGTTGTGAGAATCGGCTCCCGGGGTCCCAGCGGCGGGAGCAAGCGCCCTAGCGGCGGCAGCTGCTGCAACCGCTTGCTGGTATAATTGGTCAACGCAAATCAACGCATCTTTCTTGTCGGAGGGGATGGTAATGATCGTCATAGGTCCCGGCATCTTTAGGGTGTTGTAGGCGTAGTGTGACGCCGCCATGAACTTGGCCAGCGCTGGGCGGCCAAGGATCCTGCTAGAAGGCAAGGGTATCTTGGCAACATCGAACACGATCCTCTCCGTCCTGAAGTTCAGGTTGCTTCCAAAAGTCACGGGCAGCGTGACCTTTCCCCTGGGTTGGCTTCTTCTCGGGTTGACCCCCTGAAACGTGCCCGTCTCTTCGTGGGCTCCATCGGGAATCTGCAGTTTCTCGATCACGGCAGGCGAGATCAGGTTCAAACCGGCCCCGCCATCGACTAGCATCTTCGTCACCTTGAGGTTGCGTATTGTTGGGCAAGCACCCGACCGCAGTGGTGCGATCAGGGTGGTCCTCAGTGTCAAAGATGATAGGTGTGCTGGACCACTTTAGCAGCCTTTGGGCATCAAACGACGGCTCTGCTGTTGTGATCTCTCGTGCCCACAGTTTAAGCCGGCGGTGAGAAGTATGCAGCAAGGCGCCGCCGTCGACGCATATGGCCTCTGTAGCTTTCTGAAACTCTAGGTCGCCGGATTCGTCGTCCTCTTCGTGATCGTCGTCTTATGGCTTTCTGTCACGGCCCCGGGCGGGCCTCTCCTGTTGCTTGTCCTTGCCGCGACGGCCCGCCTGGCCGTCACGCTTCTTGCCGGACCCCTCAGCACCGTCTGGGCCCTTCTCCTTGTCTCGCCTCTCATACTCGGCCCTTTGCTTTTCAGCGAGGAGCTCAACCTGTCGGCAGTCCTGGAGAGCATGGCCTTTGGTGCGATGGATCTTGCAGTATCGCTTGTCGGAGTTTCCTGGCTTCTCGACAGCCACCAAGGCCCGGCAGGCGACACATCCTGCAATCTTCTTGCCGGGGTCGTCTGCCTTGGTTTTCTTGGTGGAGCCGGCGTCATCAGATCCCTCGACGGCAAGCACGGCTTTTCCTTTGCGCTTCCTGTTGCGGCGCCGGCCTTTCTTCGCCGGGGCGGCAATATCCTCATCCGAGGAGTCGGTTTCCATGTCGGCGTCTTCACCAGGGTACTTCCTTCCCTCCTCAGCCTGGGCACATTTGTCAGCAAGAACATAGAGTTCTGCTACATCTCTCACCTTGTTCATTGCCAGCTCTTCGCGCATCTTGCAGTTACGCACGTTCTGATGGAACGCTACCGATGATGGCGGCAGGGTGAACATCAGGGATATTGTCTTGTACCCGGTGAACCTCTCAATATACTTGCGGAGACTCTCGCCTCCCCTTCGGGAATGACGTGCAGGTCACTTGCACGGCCATGGGCTTGGTGGCCTCGATAAAAGGCGCCCATGAACTCATGGCACAACCGACCAGGAGGAAATAGAGTCTACCGGCAAGTGCATCAACCACGGCATGGCGTTGGGTTTAAGAGCCAACGGAAGTAATTCGCAGCACCTTATCGCTATGGGCTCCGGCAGCTTGCATCGTGATGGTGTAGACGATGAGGAACTCGGACGGGTGGGTCCTGCCACTGTACTTCTCGCCCACATCGGGTTTAAAGGTGCGGTGAGTGGGCCACTGGAACTGCCGCAGCTCACGGGTAAAAGCCGGGCAGCCTACCTCGTAGGGTAAGCCTCCAGGGCTCCCGGTGCCGGGTGGCTCACGAGGCCCTGCTCGCAGATGTCGATTGGTGGCGGCGCTTCCGGCGCGGCGCCGATTGTGGTTCGAGCGTCTTCATGTTCTCGTTCCCGAAGAACGTGGCGCTGGTCACGGTGGGCCCGCGGGTCGGATGATGCTACGGAGATCTCGTCCCCTTAACGTCGGGACGGGCGGGCGTCCGCGGTACCGGGCGAGGAGGAGGCGAGTGCACTGTGGTTGCAGCGCAGCCGGCTCTCCCGCCACTGGTGCGTGGAACTCCGTCGGAGCGTCGACCCGGGGGCTCCACCGGACCTGGTCCGTCTTTGTTGGCCACCGCAACAAGGCTTCGGATAGTGGCTCTCCATTCGCCGAGTTTCCCCGTAGTGGGAGGAAAGTCGAGGAGCAACTGCGCGCGTGCCAGGGCTTCCGCTGGCGTTGGTGGCAGCGAAACCTGCACGGATTGCGACGTGCTTCGACTTCTGACCATGTCAGAAGGAGCTCTATCACGACCCCGCGGTCGCACGCCACCTCCTCCAGCGCCTGGCAAGCGGGCAGGTCTTCTGAATCCCGGGAGTGGCGCTCGGGGCTCTTTCCGCGGCGACGCCCGGGGTCCTCGGCGTGACTAAGCCGTTCGTCGCGCGTCGCTTGAGAAGAACGCGCCGTCGGCGCCGGCGTGGGAGTCTTGGAAGCCCTCGCGTCACCCGCGAGCGGGGTGGCAGCGATCTTGGAAGGCCCCGCGCCACCCGCGGAGAGCCTGGCTCCATCTTTGGATTTGGTGGCGTGCAGCTGTCACGCGATTTAACATCGCCGCCTCCTAGATCGCGGCTGCTGGGCGGTGTTGGTGTTCGCGAACGGCGCTTCTGGTCCTTTCTGCGACCGGTCCGCTGCTCGCGCTGCCGGGCGGGATGCAAGCTTCGACGGGCCAACCGCCACCATCGCTTTCTTCTTGGGCGCCATCATGATGAAGAAGCGCCGAACTAACTGCTAGAGCCAATTCTCACAACTGCGCCCCTACTCCGGCGCGCCAAAGATGTCGGTGCGGGAGATTTACACCTATGGGATCACAAGAATCCCTACTACGGTTGCGGGGCGGGTCGTGAGAGAAGAGCGGATCAAACAGATAGACACGGGTTCCTTTACCTGTGTTTGGGCCGCAAGATGCGTAAAACCCTACTCTGCTTTGGTGGTTAGCTTATTTATGCTCCTCAGCTAGCTATGGGGCGTGAAGAGCTTAAAAGCCGAATCCCCTCCCCGGTCGCCTTGGGCCTCCTTTTATAGGGAAAGCGGTTGCCACAAAGGGCGCATGTGAGGCGGATGTGGTACGGCTCTGACCATACGAGTTTATCCCTCGCATTACATGACAAGGCGCCATAAATGTGTCTTGCTTAGGTGTCCTTGCTTTACCGGGGACGGGGGAGAGCCCAGACTCGTCCATCGCCGCTCCCTTCCGTGATGACACGCGCCCTGGCCAGCGGTGCCTACAGTGCCATGTAGGCAGGCAGGCAGCTGAGGTGGCGCAGCGGTGGGTCTCCACGAAGATCCGCTTGCCGCCACGCAGGTGCCTGCCCAACTGGTTGGGTTGGCAGCTGCATGCGAACGGCGGTGAAGGTTTGACTGGCGTGGGCCCGATGGTGGTCTTTCGGGTGCCCTCGGCAAGGGCCTTGTCGTAGCCCCGGCAAGGTTCTCGCCGGGGCCCCGGCAAGGGTCTTGCCGCGGCGTCATTGCCGCCCCCGAAAGGCTCTTGCCGGGGGCCTTGTGGTCCTCCTTGACTGGGATCCCGCCAAGGGCTGTCGTCTTCTATAGTGTGTATGTGATCTTGAATGTCTTCACAAAGATCTGCATGCCACCACGGGGATGTCTCCCAAATCCTTTGCCCCATGGGGGCAGTGGACTCAAGGGTGATCCGCTCCGTAGGCGTGGGGCGAGCTGCCCCGGCAAGGGCCTTGCTGGGTTTGCTAAAACCGCACCCCGACAAGGATCTTGCCGGGGGAGTTCGCTTCGTCCCCTTTGCTCTTTGTGGTCTTGGTCTTGGCGTTGTTCTGCTCCTTTTGGGCTTAGGCCTTACCTTGGCTCACCTCCCTTGCTTTGCCCAATGTGGTGGTGCCCGCGGCTCATACTGCCCGTGCACATAGGGGTACAAAAAGTGTACCCCTCCTTTTGTACACCGACAGGTAGTTGTACTACCTTGTCGTTCGCAAGTTGGTATTGTTGTTAACGATCTTTTGGTATGAACTTGCATTTGCTTCCAACTATCATGCCGAGGGTCGACGTGGATATAAAGCTGAATCATTTGTTTTGAAACGAATTTTCAGGCACCTGATTTTTATTTGATGGGTAGCACAAGCACCCGCCATTCGAATTCCCAGTTCTCCAATTTTTTCGAAACAAGTGCATGCACTTATTATCACGATAAAAAAAATCCGTGCTGCATCCTAGTTATCAGTGTGTACTTGTAGAATTCTCTCATTTATTGAGCACGTATATTGTTTTTTCAGGTCGAGCAAGTTTCAACTGGGCTGTAGACTGCCCAGGGTTGGTTTTGTTTTTAACAGGCCCAGCCCACGACGACAACGGGTCACAAAGATCCAGCAGGTGTCTACTGGCCTCTGGCCCGCCAACGTTAGTTATATTTTGTCTTACAACATCCGCAGGCAGTTTCTTTTACTGAATCAAACAACCAGCCCAGTTCTATTTTCCTCTTGAAACGCATGTCCTACATCCGTTTTCTAATCTCTACCTATAGTTTTACTAGTTCATATACACGTACCATTATGTTGAAAACACATAAAATTCCCTTTTCATATTTACATCCTTATTTTTGTTGTTTTTTCCCACCCAGCGCTGATTTTTTTACCACTGCTTTTCCCTTAAACCAACTCAATTGTCCCACGTCTTATTTGCTTACAAAAATAAAACAATTTTTTTGGAAAATCAATAAATTCTTAAAAAATGTTTATCATTTCGGGATTACAACAGTTCGGACTCCACCGAAATATGCAAAATAAGGTTGAACTCTTTGACCGTGGTCCTGGGCAGAAAATGGGGTGTAATAAATTACTTAAGAATTAGCGAACGGGCTGGAAATTATATAAAATAGCAAATGGGCTTTATGTTGTCTGCCACAGATTTGGAGGCTGACTTGTGGGCCTACTAAGTTCATGCGTACACAAGGTTTCTCAAAAAAGAAACTTAGTCAACAATCGACTCTACCAGCGTCAGACCGTTAGATGTCAATCTAACAACAACCGTGCTTCTTCAGTCTCTGATCTTCCTGCCCCAGCCGCCCAAACCAGCGCCGTCGGAACCTCCTGCTCCCGCCTCCCGTGGCCGGCAGTGCTGTCGGGCAGGCCTCATGGCCCCATCATACTCGCATCCCTAGCCTGTCTATCCCTCTACTCACCCACACCTCCTGTTATTTTCCGGCGACGGCAACCGAACCAGTCAACCCTCATACTCTCCATCACAGGGCAGCCATCGTCGTGTCTTCCCTGCCCGCTTGCTCCTTCAGAGGCCTCGCCGTCGTCCACCGCCTGGTGCTGTCGGGTGGCGTGGTCAACGATGTCCATCCAACGGCTGTAGTGCTTCTTCAACCTCTGGTCTTCTTGCTGACCACCCAAAGCAGCGCCGGTCGTGCCGCATGCTCCTGCCTCCCGTGGCCGGCTGTGCTGCCGTGGAGGCCTCACCGTCGCCATACTACTCCCACCGCTGGCCAGGCCATCCCTCCACTCACCCACTCCCCCTGTTATTCTGCGACAACGACGGCCTCACACCGCAGCCGAACCAGTGAACCCTCGTACTCCTCTCCGCGTGGGCATCCACTATCGCGTCTTCCCCGGCTCCGCGTCGTCCCCTTCCTAGGCCTCACCGTCATCCACCGCCGTGGTGCTCACGGCGCGGCGTGGTCAATGTGGTCAACGATCGACTTCCACCGGAAGAGTTTTGTACGTGGAGAGGCTGACAGCTGGGTCCACGGCCACAGCCCAGTTTTTTTGCGATTTGCCAAGTAAGTCGCTTTGTCAGGCCTGTTGGGCTGCAAATCTTTCTAGACGAGGAGAACTTCATTCGGCTGGCCGAGAAAATGGCCTATCAGTAATGAGAAATGGGTTGTACATTTTTAAAACACATCAAACCGACAATTAGTTTCAAATATCTTTTTTCATTTCGAGATTTTAAATTACATTAATTTTTATGCATGGAGAATTTGTTGGACTTTATATTGATATACATTTATTTTTAAAATCAGTTTGAATGTGAGTCAAAATTTCGGATTAAAAACAGTTCGACCGCAATCAAATATGCAAAATTTCATATAATTTTTTAACCGTGGCCACAATATGGGCTGTAATGCTAACAAAAAGAATATGGGCTCCAAAAAACCTTAAGAATTAGCAAATGGGCTGTAAATTATTAGAAATAATGGCAGATGGGTTGTATCTTTTCTCCACAGATTTGAGGCTTTGCTAAAAAAGGTTGACGACAAGCGGATCGTTGGATGTCCATCGAACGGCCGTCGTGCTTCTTCAATCTCTGCTCTTCTTGCTCCGGCCGCTCAAACAAGCGCCGACGGGACTGCTCGCTCCCTCCTCCCATGGCCGGTCAGCCGCTGCAGTGTGCCTCACCACCCCACCGTACTCCCATCGCTGGCCTAGCCATCCCTCTACTCACCCACACCTGCTGTTATTCTCCGGCGACGGCAGACGAACCAGTATACCCTTGTACAATCATACTCCTGTCCGCGTGGGATACAACTGCCGAGTCTTCCCTGCCTCCGTGTCGTTCCCTTCCTAGGCCTCGCTGTCGTCCACCACCCTGGTGCTCTCGGCGCGGCCTGGTCAACGTGGTCAATGACCCACATGCATTTGAAGTGGACTGTACGTGGAGAGGCCGACAGCTAGGTCCACGGCCGCACGCAAGGAAATGCCTCCTTATTACGCGCAAAATAATGATTCCTCCACTTGACATCAGGGACCCACCGAAAGGGCCTCTCAGATTTCGTGAAAAACGCTATCATTACCGACAGCTCGGACCCACCAGCTATATCTTCGCACGTAAGGAAGTTGCTCCTTATTACGCACAAAAGAATGAATACTCCCCCTGTTAGCTGGGACCCAGTATAGTGGCAGGCTGACTTGTGGGCCTACTAAGTTGATGGGGACGGAGGGCTTTGTCAAGTTAGTCAATATGCACGATTCTAGCTCCAGTGACCGTACGATGTCCATCCAACGGCCGTAGTGCTTCTTCAACCTCTGGTCTTCTTGCTCCAGCCGCCCAAATCAGCGCCGGTCATGCCTCGTGCTCCTGCCTCCCGTGGCCGGCTGCGATGCGGCGGAGGCCTCACCGCCCCTACTACTCCCACCGCTGGCGGTGACATCCTCTACTCACCCACACCCCCTGTTATTCTGCGGCGACGACAGCCTCACACCACAGCGAACCAGTGAACCCTCGTACTCCTCTACGCGTGGGCATCCACTGCCGCGTCTTCCCCGGCTCCGCGTCGTCCCCTTCCTAGGCCTCGCCGTCGTCCACCGCCCTGGTGTTCTCGGCGCGGCGTGGTCAACGTGGTCAAGGAACAGCTTCCATCGGACGTGGACTTTACGTGGAGAGGCTGACAGCTGGGTCCATGGCCGCAGCAAGGAAGTGCCTCCTTATTACGTGCAAAATAATCATTCCTGCACCTGACAGCGGGGACCCATCGGACGGGCACCGTATTTCGCAAAAAAAATGTTTGCCCCTGACTGCTGGGACGCACCAGCTACATCTTCGCACACAAGGAAGTGCGTCCGGGCAAAAAAAATGATTCGCCCCCTTACTGCTGGGACCCACCAGCTACATCTTCGCACGCAAGGAAGTGCCTGACAGTCGGGACCCACCTGGTCGAAGCATACATAGCGTTGTCATTCTGGTCGTGAACGTTCGTACATATATACTGGTGGATGTAGAGGCGCGCACGTGTCGTAGTAGAGGCGCGCACGTAGCATGTACACGTAGGTACAGTGGCCAGGGTGCAAGAGAGAAAATACGACCATGTATGTGTACAACGGGCGGGGTCTCGAACGCCTACTTGCGCATACATACGGCCAGGGCTCGTGTACATGGCAGGGTCAGAACGGAGAAACAACGTCGTCGTCGTGTTCATGGGGAGGCAACATAATGCGTCGTGTTCATGGGGAGGCAACGGAATGCATCATTTTCATGGGTCGGCAATGGAATGCGTCGTGTTCATCAGGAGGCAACGGAATGCGTCGTGTTCATCGGGAGGCAACGGAACGCGTGGGAGCCAACCGGTTGGGTCGGAACGGAATGCGTGGTCGTGTTCATCGGGAGAGCTTGGACGGAACAGGCGATGGAAACATGGCCTAGCGTACCACAGAACGGAGGAAATGGACCTCCTACGGTCGAAACGGGGGTCCTGTTGATCGGGAGGGGTGTGGCGTACCGCAAAACGGAGGAAATGGACCTCCTACGGTCGAAACGGGGGTCCTGTTGATCGGGAGGGTGTGGCGTCGCCAAAAGCAGAAGAAACGGACTTGTGTTGGAGCCGCCACGGTCAAACGGGGTCCTGTTCATCGGGAGGGGTGTGGCGTACCGCAAAACGGGACCCCACGGGATACTGTTCATCTCCACCGTCGACCTCCTCCAGCCTCAACGGGCTACCGTCGACCTCCTCCAGCCTCCACGGGCTCCTGTTCATCCAGCCTCCACCGTGCGCTACTCCACCGGCTACTGTTCAACCACCCCTCCACCGTATACTGTTCATCCAGCCCTCCACACCACGAGGTCCTGTTCAACCAACCCTCCACCGTCTACTGTTCATCCAGCCCTCCACACCACGGGGTCCTGTTCATCCACCCCTCCACAGGCACCCCTCCACCGTCTACTATTCATCCAGCCCTCCACCACACCACGGGGTCCTGTTCATCCAGAGGCAACGCCACCGCTCCATCGCTCATCCAACCCCTCGCATAGCGCTCCTGTTCATCCCATCGATCGGCTTCAATTAGCAGCAGTAGCGAAGGAATCGCTCAATCGGGTTTAGTTAACAGCCATCGATCGATCGCTCGGGTTCAGTTAGAGCCAACGCCTCGCACATACGCGCGTACGTCTACAAGAGAAACGCGCATCGCTTGGCCCCCGACCTCCCACCGTAACCGGGAACTCCCCAAAATTTTCCTCCCCCTCGCTTCTACCATGGTTTTTTCCGTCATGGACGGCCCAAAGAATGTCATGCAGCTACGTCTCCGGCCCACCCAGGATGAAAAGCCCATTTTCTGCCATGATTTTTTATCATAGAAGTAGGAGCCCACCATATCTATGATGATACCGGGTTTTGTCACAATTATCGTCATAGAAGTGTTATATGTATGGCAGAATTTTTTTCGTTCGGCCCAAAATGTCACGGATGTGTCTTTTTTTGTAGTGATATGTATTTGATCAGACCACATATTGAACTTCTATTTATGTATGTGCCTTACAAGGGTATCTTCTTCTAGGCTAACTGTTTGAAGAACAAGACCAACCGTTCTAAAGTGAAATTCCAACAAACAACAGGATCTCGTAGCTATATTGCACACTGTGAGGCTCTTGTAAATAGCTGCTACTTCCTTCTTTTTTCTGTGCCATATTATCGTATCTATATTGACGTGTTCCAAATACAGAGGAAAGCCTTTGCGGGAAAAAAAGAACCTAAACCGAATGCGGTGCAAATCTTCAAGGATTGCTACACCAGCAAGATGAAGGGCATGAGCACACCAGTTCAAGCCGCTGTTGTAAGTCCTTACTCCTCCTGCCTTTGAACTGATTGGTACTGTGATGTGTTCATTTAACTACTTGGTTTGCAGCCAATGTCAGTTACTCTGTTCACTTTTATACACAGTTTTCTTAACATATCATTTCACCTTACATGGTTTAAAAGAGATGAAGAATATTCTTTTGGTCTTGATCTGTATTCTAGTTGTTATGTCCACGTGCACACACAATGATAAAATATCCTGTTTGTTTTACATCTGTTTGCCCATGATATGAATGATGTCATACTATGTTCATCCTACTTTAAACCATGTCTCTTTATCCTTAGATGTCAACGAATGTGAGGAAATAGACAATACAGTAGCCATGCTACATGGACATATGTTCCAAAAGTGATTTTATTATGTAGTTGGCACTATAATACATGCTAATGTATTACAGTAGTTCACAAAAATAAGTTATGTATAAACGTGTAACCTACTTTGTTTGTTTTTGTCTCATTATTAACTTATCTGGTACATTAATCTACAAGTTCAAACTTTCAGGAAGCTATGGAAAAAATGATTGAACAGCCACAACCACCTGCAGGTGACGAGGCTACCACATGCACAATGTCACCTCTTGCTGCAAAGGCGTCAAGATCTCTCCATTAACAAAGTGGAAAAAGCACATTCTCGCGTAATTCTGGGTTGGTTGTGTAGGTAACATCGTACAAATCGCCTAATTATAAAAATCTTCCTGCTAGACAGAGTGATATATCTGTGCTCCAGACACAAGTTCAATCCCTAATGGACGTAGTTTTCGAAACAAGAATAGTGGTTGACAAATGTCGTCAAGATATGAATGGTTTTGAAACCAGACTATCAGACATTCGCTTCGTTGTTCAAGAGCAATGGCGGAAAAAGGTGAAGATCGTGCTGCTCCATCAGATTCTATAGCCTGAAACATTAGCACTCAGGTCAAATGATATGTGCTTCTATACATCTGATGGTGCTTTTATCTGCAAGGACTCTAAACTTTATGCCAACAGGCCTTTTGTTGTGATACAACATTTATCTGCCGCCAAAGGCTGCAATAATTCTGATGCTATTTTTGTATAGTGTAGGTTTATCTTAGTAATGTATTCAATGAAAGCTCAGAGGAGCCCAACATGCCAACATTCGTCGGGCCCATTCCAATTGGGCTAAAAACGATTATGGGCCGAAATTTGCATGTAGCCCACTAAAAATATCTGGGCCTAAATCAACATAAGATTTCATATTTTTCTGGTAGGCCTGTGCCCATAGTGGGCCTTTAACAGGCCTAAACATAATTTGGGCCCTCAGTAACAATAGGCCGTTTACAGGTGTAAATATCTCGAGCCCATAAAAAACATGGGCCTTTAAAAGACCGAAAGTGATATTGGGCCCATTTATGATGCAGATCTTTCACAGGCCGAAATTCGGACGGGCCGTAAATGCGCTGACCTAATACACATGCCTTTAACAGGCCGGAAGTTCGGTCGGGCTAGATTATCATCATTTTTATATGGGTCGTTAATGGGCCCGATGTGACGTTGGGCCACATATGGCCCATGGATTTCGTCCGACGTTAACAGGCCGAAAATCACAACATGCCCAAAGTGGCCCAAATCTATGGCGGGCCGCTAACAGGCCGAATGTCAGACATGGCCGAATATGACCCAAATCCTTCACGGTCGTTTATGGGCCGAAAGTTTCAATGGCCTGTAAATGGGCCCAAATGAAGCAGGACCTTTAACAGGCCGGAAATACACCGGGCCGTAATTCAGCCCATATACTTAGCGGGCTGTTAACGGGCCAGAAGTGATCATGGGCCACGATGATGACAAGTTTAGGACAGGCCGTTGACGGGCCGATTTGACACTAGCCGTACCGGCCTTAACTTAGAATGTTGGGCCTTTATCTGGGCCGGCCCATTATGGTCCGCAAAATCTCGCGGGCCTTTAGCTGGGCCGGCCCATTATGGCCCGCAAAATCTCATGGGCCTTTAGCTGGGCCGGCCCATTATGATACGAAAAATCTCATGGGCCTTTTGCTGGGCTGGCCCATTATGGACCGCAAAATCTTGTGGGCCTTTAGTTGGGCCGGCCCATTTAAACTTTATGGGCCACTTTTGGGCCGGTCCACGTGTCAGCATATCATAGGCACATCTCGCCCATTGGATGAGTGACACCTGTGCCAACGCGGAGCTGGCACGTGTTTCTGTCAACCAATCAAAATTTTACACGTGGAAAATCCCCATTGGTCCTGGCTGTTAACGGGTTATCGGATCCAAAACCTTACCCGATAGCTTAACGCGTTCCGTTACGGTGGATGCCACGTGTCGGTCACCCTTGACGAAAGCACTTCAGGACGCTACGATTTATCGTCATGGAAGTGGACACTTCCGTGATGATAATTTTGGTAATGTCATGGAACACTTCTACGACAGCACAGGTATGACTATCTTGATTCTGTCATAAATTTGTCATGGATGTACATGCATGACAAAAAATGCGACCTACTGTGACAAACACGTATCATCACGGAAGTGTCTTTTTTTTGTAGTGAAGAGGCCTTCCTCGATAACTTCCAAGGTACATATGTCCGGCCGCTAGACGCCGATGACTTAAGCCACATAGTTCAACAGCTTGGGGAGTCTGCCAGGAAGTTCTGGACTAGGTTCCTAACTAAAAATAACTAGATCGTCGACTGTCTAGATGCCGAAGCCCTAGAGGCCTTTAAACACAGCATCCGCAACGAATGGCTCGCCCGCCACCTAGGCCAAGAAAAGCCAAAATCTATGGCAGCCCTCACGGCACTCATGACCCGCTTTTGCGCGGGTGAGAATAGTTGGTTGTTTCGCAGCAAAAACACAGCCAGCGAGGCAGGCCCCTCCGAGGTTAAGAACAACAACGGCAAGCTCCGACGTAACAGACACAAACGCCGAAGCAATGGTGATAATGCCGATGATACTACAGTTAATGCCGAATTCAGTGGCTCCAAGTCCAACCAACGAAAGAAACCATACAAGAGAAACAATCAGGGACCATCCAGCCTGGACTACATACTCGATCGCCCGTGCTAGATACATGGCACCCTAGAAACACCAGCCAATCATACCAATAGAGAATATTGGGGTTTTAAACAGGCCGGCAAATTAAACGCCGAGAGCAGGGAAAAGGGATCACGAAGCGAGGACGACGACGAGGAGCCCCGGCAACCAAACATAGGGGGACAGAAGAAGTTTCCCCCTCAAGTAAAAAGAGTAAACATGATATACGTCACACACATCCCCAAAAGGGAGCGCAAACACGCACTAAGGGACGTCTATGCGATAGAGCCAGTCGCCCCCAAATTCAATCCATGGTCATCATGCCCGATCACTTTTGATCGTCGGGATCATCCGACCAGTATCTGGCATGGCGGATCAGCCGCACTAGTCCTGGACCCAATCATTATTGGATTCCACCTAACGAGAGTCCTCATGGACGGTGGTAGCCGCCTCAATCTGCTCTATCAAGAAATAGTGTGCAAAATGGGCATTAATCCATCAAGGATCAAGCCAATGAAGACTACCTTCAAAGGAGTCATACCAGGTGTAGAGGCCCGCTGCATGGGCTCAATCACACTAGATGTTGTCTTTGGATCCCCCGACAACTTCCGAAGCGAGGAATTAATCTTTGACATCGTCCCATTCCGCAGTGGTTATCACGCACTGCTCGGACGGACGGCATTCGCTCGGTTCAATGCGGTGCCGCACTATGCTTATCTTAAGCATAAGATGCCCGGTCCATGCGGCGTCATAACAGTCAACAGAAACACGGAGCGCTCCCTCCGTACAGAGGAGCACACCACCACCCTAGCAGCAGAAGTACAGAGCGGCCTTGTCGGTGTCAAAACCGGCGGATCTCGGGTAGGGGGTCCCGAACTGTGTGTCTAGGCGGATGGTAACAGGAGACAAGGGACACGATGTTTTTACCCAGGTTCGGGCCCTCTCGATGGAGGTAATACCCTACTCCTGCTTGATTAGTATTGATGATATGGGTAGTACAAGAGTGGATCTACCACGAGATTAGAGAGGCTAAACCCTAGAAGCTAGCCTATGGTATGATTGTTGTTCTTCCTATGGACTAAAACCCTCCGGTTTATATAGACACCAGATAGGGTTAGGGTTACGAGAGTCGGTTACAATGGTAGGAGATCTACATATCCTTATCGCCAAGCTTGCCTTCCACGCCAAGGAAAGTCCCATCCGGACACGGGATGAGGTCTTCAATCTTGTATCTTCATAGTCCAGGAGTCCGGCCAACGGTGATAGTTTGGCTATCTGGACACCCCCTAATCCAGGACTCCCTCAGTAGCCCCTGAACCAGGCTTCAATGACGCATTTAGTCCGGCGCACATATTGTCTTCGGCATTGCAAGGCGGGTTCCTCCTCCAAATACTTCATAGAAGATTTTGAACACAAGGATAGTGTCCGGCTCTGCAAAACAAGTTCCAGATACTACCGTAGAGAGAATAACCTTTGCACAGATCTGCTGACGTAATCCGCGGCGTGATGTCACACCACGGTCAGGCCTTTATACGAATCGTTTTTACTGTTCCACCTCAGCGCGTTTAGTGAGGCGGTTTCCTTGGCACGTCTTATCAGAGCGAAGATCGTGCCCCCTTATTCCGGGATCCTCATCAATATGGGTGTGGGTAACCCAGTCGTGCCCGTTGGCACGCCTCCTCCATCGAAGGCGAGTCCCGAACGGTCACGGGGAGGGCTCTTGGTATTCAACCTATTTATAACGAGACCAAGGCCCGCTCCTTTCTTTCAATCTCAATCGAATCCGCCCCTTGCTTCGAGTTCTAACACCCAAAGCTCCATATTTAGGCGCTTCGGACCTTCAACGATGTCCGGCCCCGACCTGCACGGCCGATGGATGTCTTCCTCCGTCACGGAAGAAGATGTGCTAAAGCTGAGAGACGCCATGTATCTCACCGGCGAAATTTCGCATAGGCTGCCTGCCCAAGGGCAGGTTATTCCCACTCCCGAGCCTGGTGAGAGCGTGGTATTCGTGTCTCACTTCCTTTGGGGTTTAGGCTTCCCGACGGATCCCTTTGTGAGGGGGCTCATGTTTTATTATGGGCTGGAATTCCATGACTTGGATCCGGAGTCCATCCTCCACATCTCGTCGTTCATTGTCGTATGTGAAACCTTGCTCCGCATTACCCCTCACTTCGGATTGTGGCTCAAGACCTTCAAAGTGGAGCCAAAGATGATCAAGGGGCATTAGGCAGAGTGCAGAGGGGCTGTTATAAGCAAGAATGCGGACGCTCCATGGCCCGAGGGCTCTTTTCAAGAGGAGCTCAATTTATGGCAACATGAGTGGTTTTATATCACCGTCCCAGGGGCACCAAATGGGCGGCACCACCTGCCTTCCGCTCGGGTCCTCCACTGCGGTGGGAGTCATGGGTCAATAAAGGGCTCGACCGGGGACCGTCCAAGGACGTACCTCTGTTGCAGGGCCGTATTCAAGACCTCCGAGAGAGAGAGAGAGATCAATCTGGTCGTAGTAGCGCAGGTCTGAGCTGCAATCGCCCGAATACTCAAGTAAGTAGTCTTGTACCCGGACATGCTATCCGCATATTTATAATACACTTGTCCTTAAAAGAGCTGTCCTTTAAACAGGAGTGGATAGCAAAAGCAAAACTGATCATGTCCGCCCCTCCCCGAGACCACACCGGATCTGTATTAACCAAGATGCTAGAGGCTGTGCCTTTTGAAGAAGGCGAAGGGGGAACAAGGGAACTACTACCTCAGATTAAGGAGGCTATCAAGGAAGGGGGGATCGAGAATCCCTCCCTCCAAGGGGAGAAGAGGACCGCTTCTGAAGATCCGGAGGCCAAAGCCCCGAAGCGGGGGAAGAAAACTTCACCAGAGGGTCCTGCGGCGGGAGATGCCCCGTCCGCACTATTTCCCCAAGGAGATCAGCCCTCCAGTGAGCCGTAAGTAAAGGGGGGCGTTTTTTCTTAAAAGAGAGACATCCTTGTTTTATTTCTGAAGGTAACCGAAAGCTTACCTTGTAGTTCGGATCTCAGCCCTTCACAGCAGAGCTCATCTTCAGGGGATCTTGATCCGGAGATGATGGAGAGCGAAACGCCTCCGTCTGCCATACCGTTATGCAAGGTGGACGACCCTGAGGTGTCGTCGCGGAGGGCTTCTCCGAATCCGGCGGGGCCAGAAGGCAGCCGTATGTCCCCTCAAAGTCCTACATGTCCGGCCTTCGAAAAAGGCCACCGTACGAGTCCGGCACCAACGGGTGTACGGTCGAAGGAGCTGAAGGATCTGCTCGGGCGAGCGTCTATCTCGGAAGATCACCGTACGTTAATGGGTACGGTGATTGAAAGGATTTCATCCGCTGAGAGCGGATTGCATGAAGCCGTCGTAAGTTTACTGACGGGGTTTTGAGGTACATAAAATGATGTACCTTTCCGACAGTTTTGCATATAAAATGCGCTATGTATAGATAGTAGCCCACGAGACTTGGTGCGGTGTCGAAAATGACGGCGCTGCCGAGGATCATAACCCAGGTATAATATGCGCTCTTCCTATGTAGGTGGCGAAGCGTCCGGTGGCTAGCCGGACTGATGAATTTGCCGAACTGAAGCGGCAACTTGACGTGGTGGATGCGGACATCACACTTGTTAATAAGCGGCTTGACGAGTCACAAGGTATGCAACCTCTCCGCAGACACCTGGTAAGGGAGCTTGACGCCCATGCCTTACAACATGTATGCTTAATGCAGATGGTGCCACTGCTATGGAGAACCTTGGCGGAGCTTCGCCGAGCCAAGGAGCAAGCCAGAAAAAGTGATGCGGCGGCCTTAAAGGCGGCCACAGAGCTCAAAGCCGAACAGGCTGCTCACTGCTGAAGCAAGAAAGAAATGGCCGAGATGGCCGTGAAATTGAAGAATGCTACAAACCATTGCGAGCTTCTTGAAAAAGAAGATCGAGCGAAACAAGAGGACCTGAAAAAAGCCGCCACCGAGGCCAAGGATACTCGCTCTGCGATGAGAGCTATGAAGGCGGAGCTACATCAGGCCGGAGATATTGCGGCTGGAAAGCCCTTTCTGATGCGGAGGAAATTCACGGATCCTAAGTACGCTCAATTGGACCGGCTGTGGAATGCGGAGGATGTTTATCTGTACTTGGCGGCGAGTGGCATGACGCGCCGAACACTTCCTAGGTATTAAGGATCTCGGAATGGAATAGCTTTTTTCGTCGCAGGTCCATAGTCCGGAGCGTCCACTTTCATTAACCGATCGTTTGGCCGAATGGGCTGAGCTGAATAGGTTGTCCGGACTTGCCATGAAGGCTGTCGTGACTCATTTGTGGTCGAAAAGGCCCGAGCCGAAGAGTTATTTTGGCTTGGTGCAACAGTTCCTTGGTGCGGTGTCGCATATCGATGCAATGAAGCGGTCAGCATGCATAGAGGGTGCACGAATGGCTCTTGCCCGTGTCAAGACATACTGGGCGAAGATGAAGGCCATCGATGTTGCATCCCAAGATTCAGACGGAAGCCGAGTACCTGCCGAGCACTATTTTGAGGAAGTCCTGTAGGGCGCTCGTTTAATAGAGACGCAGTGCTCGAAGGATATTATGTTTAAATGACATGTATGATTTGTGAAAACAATGTTTCAATATAATAAGAGAGCTTTTATACTTGTGCGTTCAAGTATTAAAACACCTCATGTGCGGCCGTTGATGTATATGTGTATATAACCTGAAAGATGGCAGTCTTCGGCTTCAGCCCCACGCACATAGTGCGGGGGTGTTTGCAAAAAGGCGCATTTTCACACTTAATCCAACGTCTTGGTCCTGTAAAGGAGGTGATAGCGTAGCAAACTAGGCAACCGGACTATAATGCTTTATCACTTTCACTTAGCCATAGGAGTTCGATGGTGGGGCTACTATATAGCCCCTAGGGGCACCGCGCTCTCCCGAATTCGAGGCGCGTATGTTCCTGACCGGGAAATGGCCCTTCGTCAATGCGGGGGAATTCTAAATATTCCGCTGGGTCATCGAGTGGTTGACCAGTCTCACGCTATATCATGACAGTCAGTTTTCGGCTTTCTCTACTGAGGTGCTCTCCTGGCCGAACCGGGGCACAATCGCAGTAGTTCTCCTGGTGCCGCGTTAGCCGATAGAACGGAACGTAAGGCAGCAAAACACAGGAGCCGGGCAAACCCAACATTTGACCAAAGACATGATTCGGAGCTGATGCATATAAGTCCTAACTCGAGACGCCGAACACTCCCTAAGGTATTCGGTCTTTATGAAAACTGGCAGAATAATGCCCTAAGCCCCTGGTGTCCAGGTATGCGCAAAAATTCTGGTGCGGCCGATGCCAAAACGCCAGCCTCCTCCTTGGTTATAGCAAGAAACCGGGGGATGTGTATCAACAAGAGACAGTAAAAAAGGTTTACGCAGGGTCTTAATCTGAAAAGAATCCTTGCAACGGGTCCTCGCTTGCGTCTGCCCGTCTGTGTCTCCAAGCAGCCGTATCATGGACGGGTGTAGTACGGTGTTCATCTGTAAAAGAGAAGAACTTAGTTGAAAAGAAAAAATATCGTCAAAAAATGTACTTTATATTAAATAAACAGAGTATGGTTCGAAAAGTGAATACAATTGAGCTTTATTGTCTCTTGTTGTACATGTGCGCAGCCCCTTGTACGGGGGTATGCCGCTAGTAGGCGTTTATATGTCGACGCCGGACTTGTCTAGCCATGTCCGGGGTTCGACTAACCTATTCAAGTCTTTGATTAGCGGAGCCAGATTATTGTGGGGCTGTCAAGGCAGTCTCACGTTCTTCCGTGCTCGAGTAACACTTGGTACTCCCTTTTAATGAGATGATGCCGCGTGGACCGGGCATTTTAAGAGTAAGAGATGCATAATGCGGTATTTCTTAAAGCAGGCGAAAGCTTCACGTCCCAGTAGTGCTTGATAGCTACTTTCGAATGGGGCGATGTGGAAGGTTAACTTTTGATGGCGGAAGTTGTCGGATGAGCCGAACACAACTTCTAGCAGTAGGGAGCCCGTACAATGGGCATATAGGCCTGGCATTACCCCTTTGAAGGAGGTGTTGCTATGGCAAATTTTGGTTGGGTCTATTCCCATTTTGCGATTGTGTCTCGATATAGCAGGTTTAGATCGCTACCTCCGTCCATTAGGACTTGTGTAAATTGGAGTCCGTCGATTATAGGATCTAATATCAAGGCAGTCCATCTTGCGTTCGGATACTTAGGAATAGTCTGATGATCGAAGGTGATTGGTTTTGACAACCATCGTTGGGACTCTGCTGGGATAGACCGTGCGGTAGCGATGTTTCTATGGGCGCCGCTTCTGTTTTTCCCTTTGTCTCTTGAAGTGAGTTCACCGTTTTGACTTTTTGTGGGAAATTCTTTTGTTTTCCAAAGGTTTCGCTTGTGGGGTTCGTCATCGTCCTCGCTTGGTGTGTCGAGTGCCTTGTGTTCAGCATTGAGTTTGCCGGACTGCTTGAAGACCCAACAATCTCTGTGGGTATGGTTTGCAGGCTTCCCGGGAGTACTGTGGATTTGGCATATTTTGTCCAAGATTTTGTTTAGGTTGGATAGCTCGTCGCTGTAGTCCTTGAGGGGCAGTTTTTTATGATTCTGTCGGGAGCTTCTGAATCCGGCGTTGACTGCCGTGCTCTTCGGGCTGTTTCCCTTTGTCCGGCGCTGGTCCTTGCTGCGTCGTGGTTTTCCATTTCCATCCCTGACTTCGGATGTACTTGGGTCACTGGTACTGCGTCTTGCCAATAACTATCCTCTCCCGCATAAAAGCGGGTCATGAGGCTTGTTAATGCAACCATTGTTCTCGGCTTCTCCTGACCGAGGTGTCTGGCGAGCCATTCGTCTCGGACGTTGTGTTTGAAAGCTGCTAAGGCTTCGGCGTCCGGACAGTCGACTATTTGGTTCTTTTTGATGAGGAACCTGTTCTAGAATTTGCGGGCTGACTCTCCGGGTTGTTGAGTTATGTGACTTAAATCGTCCCAGATCAGAAGGACGGACATAAGTCCCTTGAAAATTTGCGAAAAAGCATCCTCGAGCTCTTCCCAACTTCCAATGGTATTTTCAGGGAGGCTTTTGAGCCAATGCCGGGCTGGCCCTTTGAGCTTGAGGGGTAAGTATTTTATAGTGTGGAGATCATCTCCTCTAGCCATGTGTTTGTGGAGGATGTAATCCTTAATCCAGACTCCAGGGTCTGTTGTTCCGTCGTATGCCTCTATGTTTACGGGTTTGAATCTCAGCTGAATTCGTGATCCAGCACCTCATCGGTGAAACACAGGGGGTGTGCGGCACCCCTATATTTGGGTGTGCCATGATGTTCGGATATTTGGCGTGTTGCATTGCTTGGAAGAGCTTGCTTTCTCGGCCCATATATGGACCTAACTGGGCCATCCTTTTGATGCGAATCCTTATGCGGATCGCGTGCAGGCTAGTGTGCGGCGCCGCTTGCCGCTCCATGTTTGCCATGTGGTCGTCTATCCGACCGGGCGGCCTCTTTGTTCTTTGATCGCGGGGGCTCTAAGGCCTCCTCATCGAACTCAGGCAGTAATTTGTGCTTCGGGTTGCTCTTTGTTTGGTGAATGTCGCCGTATTTCTCTGCGGTGTTGAGTACTTTGCTCCATCTGATTCTGAGTGCATCTTCCGCTGTTTTGAGCTTCCGCTTCTGCTTTTTCAGGCTACGCGCAGTGGCGACGAGCCTTTTGTGGAGGTTCTTCTGCTCCAATAATTTGTCCGGCGTGAGATCGTCCGGACTGTTATCTTCGCCGGGGACGGGTTGTTTATCCAAGTTGTCCTGTTCGGACGGTTGCTCGATAGCATGTTCGTCGTCCACCGGTTCGCCCTGCTCTATGGCTGGGACTTTGTCGAGGCGGAAGTTGGTGTGGCGTTTATGTTGCCGTTTTGACTGCTTTTCGAGGGATTTATCCTTCGTAGTGTCCCGTTGTTCCTCGTCGTCACTTCCTTTAGGTGTATCCACTATGTATACATCATGGGATGAGTTGGCTGTCCAGTATCCTATAGGTGCTGGTTCATGGTTGTCTCCTACATCGTCGTCCATACCGTCGATGTCTTCCGAGTCGAAATCGAGCACGTCGTTTAAGCTTTCGACAGTAGCTACAAAGTGGGCGGTGGGTGGGCGTTGAATTTCTTCGTCCGCATCCCAACCATCCTGACCGTAGTCCGGCCAGGGCTCTCCTGATAAAGAGAGAGACTTTAGTGAATTCAGAATGTCGTCAAAGGGCGAGTGCTGAAAGATGTCCGTGGCAGTGAACTTCATAACCGGCGCCCACTTGGATTCGATTGGCAGGGGCGCGGAGGGTTCGGAGTCCGGAGAAGAGTCCGGCACCCTGGAGTCACGGCCTTCGCAAAGGACATGGATGGAGTTCGGCTCAATCGACGTAGAGATCGTAGCCCCCGAGGCGGTGTCCAACCACTCGTCCTCGATTGGCGGAGTCGGCTCCGAGCTAAGGGTCGGAGCGGACGCTAGTGCGGCCTCCAGGGCACTGTTCGGAGGCAGAGCTAGATCGTGCCCATCGAGACAGTGCGGCGCGCTTGGCTGTGGCTCGAATCCGTCGAAGATCAAGTCTCCGCGGGTGTCGGCCGTGTAGTTCAAACTCCCAAATCTGACCTGATGGCCAGGGGCGTAGCTTTCGATTTGCTCCAGATGGCGAAGTGAATTGGTCCGCAGTGCAAAGCCGCCGAACACGAAGATCTGTCTGGGGAGAAAAGTCTCACCCTGGACCGCGTCGTCGTTAATGATCGAAGGAGCCATCGGGCCTAAGGATGACGCATACGTAGGAACTCTCAATGAAAGCACCAATGTCGGTGTCAAAACCGGCGGATCTCGGTAGGGGGTCCCGAACTGTGCGTCTAGGCGGATGGTAACAGTAGACAAGGGACACGATGTTTTTAGCCAGGTTCGGGCCCTCTCGATGGAGGTAATACCCTACTCCTGCTTGATTAATATTGATGATATGGGTAGTACAAGAGTGGATCTACCACAAGATCAGAGAGGCTAAACCCTAGAAGCTAGCCTATGGTATGATTGTTGTTCGTCCCCACGGACTAAAACCCTCCGGTTTATATAGACACCGGATAGGGTTAGGGTTACACAGAGTCGGTTACAATGGTAGGAGATCTACATATCCGTATCGCCAAGCTTGCCTTCCACACCAAGGAAAGTCCCATCCGGACACGGGACGAGATCTTCAATCTTGTATCTTCATAGTCCAGGAATCCGGCCAATGGTGATAGTTCGGCTATCCGGACACCCCCTAATCCAGGACTCCCTCAGGACTTCTCAAGCAGAACCGTAATCCGGCTGCCGAGCCCCTGGAAATCGTAAAGAGGGTCCAGACTACGCTGCACCAGGACAGCGCATCTCATCAAGAGCTCGACTAGCAATTTGGCCTTTGTCCCAGCCCTGATCAGGTAGTGGCATTCGTACCACGCGTGCATAATTACGCACTAGAAATCCCATGGGCATCGACGGAGGCACAACTAGCTTGTGATCCACAGGTCGGCTCGACCGATCCCGGACACACATATACTTTCACTATTCCCTTTTTCCTTTTCCAGGTTTCTTTTACATAGGCCTTCTTGGACGGCCTAATTATCAGTCCCGTAAAAGGATAAAAACACCAGGATGGCAAGAAGCATAGACGTACAGGGGAAGTTCTAGAGGTCCAATTAACGGCTACTCTACCTGTTGTCAGGACCCATACGCAGCTCGCCTTTGGTCATGGCATGTTAAATAGTCGGTTGCTTATCGCACTATTTGTATTAACGCGCTTTGACGCATTAACCCAATTATAATGGAAGCAGTTCGCGGCTCCAGTTTGAGGGCCCCAGATATCACCTCTGCTTTTCTTTCTGTTTATCTTTCATAACTTATCTTCTAGCACCCGTACACTTCGGTAAGTTTCATGTTTGCCAGGGGCTCCCTGGTGCCCCACAATACGACAACAAAGTCCGAACACTCTTTATAGTATAGTTCGGCACCCCGAATTTAGCATTATATGCATTGGCTCCGAATCATGTCTTTGGTCAATAGTTGGGTTGCCCGGCTCCTGTGCTTGCTACCTTATGTTCTGCTACATCGGCTAAGGTAGTAAAGGGAGAACTACTGCGATTGTGTCCTGGTTTATCCAAAGGAGCACCTCAGTAGAGAAAGCCAAAAACTGGCTGTCATGATGCAGCAAGAGCCGGTCAGCTATTCGGAGGTTACAAATCGTTGGAGATTTCTCCCGCATTACGCGAAGGATCGGTACTTCCCGATCAGACACTCATAGCACTCTGGTTCGAAAACTAGGGGTTGCGCCTATGTTTTATTGTAAAACTCCTATGGCTAAGTGAGGGTGTTTAAGCCGCATAGTCTAATTGCCTGGTTCGTTGCGCTAAACAACTCCTTCAAGGACCATACAATTGGATCAAGATTGTTTAGATTCCATCCTGAACACCCTCGTACTACCTACGTGCGGGTAGAAGCCGACGACTGGCCATCCCTCAGATTCCATACAACAATGCTGCACAGGAGGAAAAAAATTAAAACATAACACAAATTATATTACAAACTGACTTTGTTTCATCTTACAAGGCAAAGACAACACGAATGTATTCATTCGAAAATAATGTCCTGCCCACACTGCGTTGCCACAATGCGAGACCCTTCTAGGACATCCGCAAAATAGCGCCCGGGTGTGCGGTGCTCCTTGCCCTCTGGCGGCCCCTTGGCCAGCTCAACAACGTTCATCCTCGCCCACCACATCTTGCAACGAGAGAAGGCCATTCGAGCACCTTCAATACAGGCCGATCGCTTGACGATATCCAGCCCAGGACAGGCGTTCACCATCCGCCTCACGAGTCCAAAGTAGCTTCCAAGCATAGCTTCGGCTGGCCATAGCCGGATTATCAAATCCTTCATGGCTAGTTCGGCCACCCTATGCAGCTCCACCAGCTGTTTCAGTTGATCGGTGAAAGGCACGGGATGCTCTGGCACAAGATACCGCGACCAGAATAGCTTCTCCGTGGAATTCCCTTCCTCAGCTCGAAAGAACTATGCGACATCGGACACACTTCGCGGCAGATCAGCAAAAGCACCTGGAGAACTCCAAATCCGGGTTAGCAAGAGATAATCCCTTTTCGCATATTTGCTTTGCATACAGAATGCCTTACCCGCCGCAATCTTCCACGCCTCCTGGATCTCTTGGAGGGCGCCCTGGGCCTCATTCCGGGCCGTCTCCGTGCTCTGCCAAGCCTTGGAGAGTTCGGCCTCTTTAGCCGATGCGTCACGCTCCAAGGTCTCACACTTCTTCACCGCGTCGTGGAGCTCTTGTTGGACCTCGTTGACCCGGGCCTTGAGCTTCTTATGGGCAGCCTGCTCCTTGATAGCCTTCCCCTCGGCTTGCCCAGCGCCTTTTTCAGGGCCTCGACCTCGTCATCGCTCCTATACATATCATGACACTCTGGTCAACATATATTTCACTCTTTTCGAAATATTTCCCGGGTTATCACATACCTTGATTCTCCTGGAGCTGCCTCCTCACCTGGCCGAGCTCCTCCTCGGCCTGCTCCAGCCTCCGCTTCATATCAGAGACTTTGGCAGCATGTGAGGCCGCGGCCAGCAGCGACACCTGCATATTTATTATAGACAAATTTAGTTAGTTTCCTGCAATAAAAGGATTGATCCTCTGTCCGGATTTTCTTTCCAAACACCGAACAGTGTCTGAGGGGCTACTGTCTATATTGTGGGATTTTCTCCTTTTGCGTCGCTTACCTCAAAACCTGTCAGCAGGCTGCTGCAGGCTTTGGTTAGTCCGCTCTTAACGGACTGAACCCTTTCAATCACCGTGCTCATAAGAACACGGTGCTCATCCGCAATGGAAGCGCCTCACAACGCTTCCAACAGATCATCTGGTGCCCCTGGTTGGACAGGGGTCACCGGTGGAATAAGCATACCCGCTTCTTTCGAATGAGGTTGCGTGTCGGATTCCGGAGCCGTATCAGTCTCTAGAATCAAGTCTGGTTGAGGGCCGAACTGAGTATGGCCCTCCTCCCCAGTCTCCCGGGGGATTGGTTCCCCCTGGTGTTCGACGATAGGAGCTTCGCCTTCGGGCGCCTCTTGATCCTCTCCCCGGCCTGGGAAGGTCCATTGGGAAAGCACCTCGTCGTCCCCTTTGGCCTTGGGAGAGTAGGCGGCTGGCGGTGTCTCGCTGGCCATCTACTTTGAGTCCAACGAACCTCTTGATGTGGATCGCTGGGAGCTGTTGTGGGCCGGACTGCGACAACATAATTAACCATGTCAATACATTGAAACAGAGAGGCGGGACATACGAGTATGTGGGAGTCATAGCACTTACGAAGCAGTTTGAGGCTTGGTGCGGCGGTGTCGCTCCGGACTGCTGTCGACGTCCCACGTGGATTTGTCCGCAAAAGGGCCCTTCCCCTTTTTGGGCGTCCCAGCCTCCAGGTCTGTGGAGGCTTCCCTCTTCTTCCTTCCCACGTCAGGGGGAGGGTTCTTCTCCTCCTCCTCCTCCTCCTCATCGTCGTCATCCTCGGCGGCGGAGGAGTGGGTCTTGTCTTCGGACGTCGCTTCCGAAGCGCACTTGCAACGGGGGCCACTCCGGACCCCCTTGGCCTTCTTCGCTGGCGCTGTATAGGGTGCCAGCACCAGCATCTTCGCTAAATGCGGAATGACCAGTTCTTCAGGCAGCAGAGCCGGGCACTGGATCTTCTTCGCCCTCGCCATCCATTCCTGAAGAGGAAATGATAGTAAAGGTTCAGATATCCTCCTTGAAGCAAACAAGTAGAGGATGTGATAGAAACTTGCCTTGCTGGCAGGATGGTTAATGTCGTGCCCCAGATCCGAATCCGTGGCTGGCGGTATCTCGTCGCCCTTGAAGAGCAACTTCCAGGCATCTTCGTGAGTCGTTCCGAAGTGCCTCTCCAGGGTTTGGTGCCTCCTCGGATTAAACTCCCAAAGGGGGCGTTTTCGTCTTTGGCAAGGGAGGATCCGGCGAACCATCATTACTTGGATTACATCGACAAGTTTGACATTCTTGTCCACCATGCTTTGAACGCGCGTCTGCAGTGCTATCAGCTCATCTGGCGAACACCAGTTCGGGCTCATCTCGACCCAGGAGGTGAGTCGCATGGGAGCGCCAGAGTTAAATTCGGCAGCCGCGGGCCAGTTTGTGCCGCGGGGTTCTGTGATGTAGAACCATTGTTTTTGCCATTCCTTGACAGTCTCCACGAAAGTGCCTTTTGGCCAGGAGACATTGGCCAGCTTACTCACCATGGCTCCTCCGCACTCCGCGTGCTGGCCGTCCACTACCTTCGGCTTCACGTTGAAGACTTTGAGCCACAGCCCGAAGTGGGGTTGGATGCGGAGGAAGGCCTCACACACGACGATGAACGCCGAGATGTTGAGGAAAGTGTTCGGGGATAGATCATGGAAGTCTATCCCGTAATAATACATCAGCCCGCAGACGAAAGGGTGGAGTGGAAACCCTAGCCTGCGGAGGAAATGAAGGATGAATACCACCGTCTCGTTGGGCTTCGGCGTGGGGACGACTTGCCCCTGGGCTGGAAGACGGTCGGCGATTTCCTTAGCCAAATACCCGGCCGCCCGAAGCTCGGCAATGTCTTTTTCCTTGACGGAGGAGACCATCCATTTGCCTTGACTCCGGATCCGGACATGGTCGGATGCTTTTCGGAGATGGAGAAAGATGGGGACTTGGGCACTGGATCTCAAGGATGGAAGGGCAGAGGAAGGGGAAGGCGTGAGTAGATAAGGGCGAATTCTTATTCCCTTGTAAAGGGCCACGAATATCAAGCGTCTCCTCACTCGCCTTAAAACTCGCCTATTCCCAAGGGCTTTGTAAATAGCACGTTGGGTTACCCATACCCGTATTGATGAGAATCCCGCAATAAGGGGACACGATCTCTGCTTCGACAAGATGTGCCAATAGAAACCACGTCTCAAAACGAGGAGCGGCAGACGAAAAACGGTTCGAAATTACGACCGGACAGATATGACATCATGTTATAAAAAGTTGTCAGTGGATTGGACTCGTGTAATATTATATTCTCTCTGCGGTTGTGTGTGATGTGTGTTACCGGTACGGATACAATCATCCGTCCAGAGATTATCTTGGAGTTCGGAAAGGTGAACCCGCCTTGCAGTGCCGAAGACAAATCTCCGCGTCGGACTCCTTGTCATTGAAGCCAGGTTCAGGGGCTACTGAGGGAGTCATGGACTAAGGGGTCCTCGGGCGTCCGGCCTATTAGCCATGGGCCGGACTGATGGGCTGCGAAGATACGAAGACCGAAGACTGCACCCGTGTCCGGGTGGGACTCTTCTTGGCGTGGAAGGCAAGCTTGGCGACCGAATATGTAGATTATTTTCCTTTGTAACCGACCTTGTGTAACCCTAGATCCTCCCGGTGCCTATATAAACCGGAGGACTTAGTCCGGAAAGGAGAGAGACTCATTACCATAGTCATACATGCTAGATTTCTAGGGTTCAGCCATTATGATCTCGTGGTAGATCAACTCTTGTGATACTCATATCCATCAAGATCAATCAAGCAGGAAGTAGGGTATTACCTCCATAGAGAGGGCCCGAACCTGGGTAAACATCATGTCCCCTGTCTCCTGTTACCATCGACCTTAGACGCACAGTTCAGGAACCCCTACCCAAGATCCGCCGGTTTTGGCACCGACAAGGACGACGAGTCCGGCAAGCACGAGTTCCAGAAAGCTAAACTGTGCCATGTACGTCGCCAGTGGCGCCTCATTGCGAACCTCTCAACGCCGGCTGGAGTAGTGGGTGCGTGAGGTCACTGCGGCGGAGCCGTCGTTCGATGCCCAGAAGCCACTGAAGTGGTCCAGCACACCTATCATTTTTGACACCGAGGATCACCCTGATCGCACGACTGCGGTCGGGTGTTTGCCGTTGTTGGTTTCACCAACAATACACAACCTCAAGGTGAAAAAAGTGCTAGTTGATTGTGCGGCCGGTCTGAATTTGATCTTGCCTGCTGTGATCGAGAGGCTGCAAATCCCCGATGGATATATCGAAGAGACGGGCACGTTTCAAGGGGTTAACCCAGGGAGGAGTCAGCCGAAGGGTAAAATCACGCTGCCCGTCACATTCGGGGGCGAGCTGAACTACAAGACAGATAAGATCGTTTTTTGATGTCGCCAAGATCCCCTTGCCTTACAATGGGATCCTTGGCCGCCCAGTGCTGGCCAAGTTCATGGCGGCATCGCATTACGCCTAGACACGTTGAAGATGCCCGGGCCACTGAGCATCATCACTGTCCCCTCCGACAAGAAAGACGCACTCATCCGCGCCGACCAACTCTACCAAGAGGCAGTTGCAGCAATTGCCGCTAAGGCACTTTCTCCTGCCGCTGTAGCCCCGGGGGGGGGGGGAGGCGAAGAAGGCCGACAAGACCTCTTCTGGCAAGACCTCCTGCACCCACTCCGGCAAGCGCGCCTCTTCGGAGTGCATCGCTCCCGTTGAGGACGTGCCAGAGAGCTCCACCGGCAAGAGCAAGAAATCCAAGGTAGCACCACAAGAGACCAAGAAGGTGCCCGTCAAGGAGGACGGCACGGGCGGGGCTTTTACCATAAGCTCCACCCTTGACAGCAAATAGGAAAGTGCGCATGTCACCTTCCTGCGGGCGAATGTCAACGTCTTTGCATGGCAAGCATCTGACATTCCTAGTGTTCCCAGGGAGGTGATTGAGCACCGTCTTGTTGTTTGTCCTCATGCGTGGCCCATCAAGCAGAAGGTCAGGAAGCAAGCTTTGGAGCGGCAAGAGTTTATCGTCGAAGAGATCAGGAAGTTAGAGGCGACGGGTTTGGTTAGAGGAGTGCTCCACCCCACGTGGTTGGCCAATCCAGTGGTAGTGCGTAAGGCGAATGGGAAGTGGAGGCTGTGTATTGACAACACAGATATCAATAAGGCATGTCAAAAGGATCCTTTCCCCTTGCCACGCATAGACCAAATTGTGGACTCCACTGCTGGGTGTGACCTGCTGTCATTCCTCAACGCCTATTGAGGACACCATCAGATCTTCATGATGAAGGAAGACGAAGAGAAGACCGCGTTCATCACCCCATGTGGTACGTACTGTTTTGTACGAATGCCTTTCGGGTTGAAGAGAGCCGGTTCGATGTTTGCCCGAGCGGTCCAAATTGGTTTTGAGCCCCAGCTGCATAGAAATATGGAAGCTTACATGGATGATATAGTGGTCAAAACCATGGACAAGGCTACGCTCGTACATGATCTGGAAGAAACATTCGCAAATATGCGCAAGATCAACCTCAAGCTCAACCCAGAGAAGTGTGTGTTCGGTGTCCCATCTGACAAACTTCTTGGGTTCTTTGTGTCTCAGCGTGGAATCAAAGCAAATCCCGCAAGATCAAAGCAATTGAACAGAATGAGGCTGTAGGATCGAAAGTATGTCTAGATGGGGGGGGGTGATTAGACTACTTGACCAAATAAAAATCTAGCCTTTTCCCAATTTTAAGTCTTGGCAGATTTTAACAACTTAGCACAAGTCAAGCAATCAACCTACACATGCAAGTCTACGAGTATAGCAGCGGAATGTAAAACATTGCACATGAAGGTAAAGGGAGGAGTTTGGAGGGAGCAAAGGCAATGTAGACACGGAGATTTTTGGCGTGGTTCCGATAGGTGGTGCTATCGTACATCCACGTTGATGGAGACTTCAACCCACGAAGGGTAACAGTTGCGCGAGTCCACCGAGGGCTCCACCCACGAAGGGTCCACGAAGAAGCAACCTTGTCTATCCCACCATGGCCATCGCCCACGAAGGACCTGCCTCACTAGGGTAGATTTCACGAAGTAGGCGATCTCCTTGCCGGTACAAGCTCCTTGCTTAACCTCCACAATCTTGACGGAGGCTCCCAAGTGACACCTAACAAATCTAGGACACACCACTCTCCATAAGGTAATAGATGGTGTGTTGATGATGAACTTCTTGCTCTTGTGCTTCAAATGATAGTCTCCCCAACACTCAACTCTCTCTCACAGATTTTGATTTGGTGGAAAGATGATTTGAGTGGAAAGCAACTTGGAGAAGGCTAGAGATCAAGATTCATATTGTTGGAATGGAATATCTTGACTTCAACACATGAGTAGGTGGTTCTCTCTTGGAAAATGTATGCTGGAAGTGTAGGCATGTTCTGATGGCTCTCCTCACGAGTGAAGAGTGGGTGGAGGGGTATATATAGCGTCCACACAAAATCTAACCGTTACACACAATGCACCAAACTCGGTGGGACCGACTCAGAAAACTCGGTCATACCGATTTAGTTCAAAATGTGAACGTTAGGCTTTTCGATTGGACCGACATGTCAACTCGGTGAGACCGATTTCATTAGGGTTAGGGCATAACGTAATCTCGGTGAGACCGGTTACACAAACTCGGTAGGACCGACTTTGGTAATAAGCTAACCAGAGAGTTGGTCAGGCAAACTCGGTGGGACCGATTCACTCATCTCGGTGAGATCGAAACGTTATGAAGGGGAAACAGAGAGTTTGCATTGCTAACTTGGTGGGACCGATCGCTCATCTCGGTTGGACCGAAACGTTACAAAGGGAAATAGAGAGTTTGCAATCCAGATCCCTCTCGGTGAGACCGAAGTGACTAGGGTTTGTGGAAGTGACTATGTCAAGTGAACTCAGTGGCGCCGGATAGAATATTTCGGTGGGGCCGAGTTTGACTTTTGGTTTGGAACATATGTGGATATGAGAAAGTGGTTGAGGGATTTTGGAGAATATCACTAAGAATTTTGAGCAAGTAAGCCATTAAGAAACACCTCATCCCCTTTTAATATTATTGGCTCTTCCTATGGACTCGATGTGATCTTGGATCACTAAAGTTAAAATGTAGAGTCTTGAGCTTGAGCCAATATGTGTCCATAGCATTTTGAGGGGTCCACAATTCTAATCCATGCCATACCAATCATTGAAATTTCCTGAAATATTTATCTTGAAATAGCATTACCTCAATGAGCTATATGTTGTTAATAATTACCAAACCACCCAAGGATAGTTGCACTTTCGATCTCCCCCTTTTTGGTAATTGATGACAACATATAGATCAAAGCTTCGACAAATGATAATAAGATTGAAATACATCGTCGCTTTGAGAAGTATGTGATAAGCAAGAGCTCCTCCTAAATTTGTGCATTATTTAAAATTTACTTTTGAATGCAAATGCACAATCGATTAGGATCATGGGTTACTCTTCCATGTCACATACATCTTGGTGGAGCGCTCAAAATGATAGAAATTAAAAACATGCACTCATCACCAAGCAAAGTGAATGATCATATATGGAATATAAGAGACAATATCATCCAAGCAAGCATTAAAGTAGCATATGATCAAACACATGATCATACAAGTATCTCACACAAGGACATAGACTATCAAACAAGCACACAATAAAGTTCAACTAAATAGCAAGAAAGACAAAGAAGAAAAAACACTCTCTCTCGAAGCCTATGATCTATACATTTCTCCCCCTTTGGCAACAAGTTACCAAAAAGTTTGAAAATGCATAGTCCTATGCGTCTCTCGGGCTTGGTCTTCGGGAGGTGGTGTAGAGAGAACTCCAAGGACGAAGGCATCAGTTGATGTAGTTGGAGCTCATGGAGTGGCTGCTGGAGGTGGAACTGAAGCCGTTGCTGCTAGTGCAGATGAAGTAGCTCTTGTATCTGGCATTAGCACTGTAGCTGACCTCTGACATCTTTGCACTCGCTGAAAACCATCTGTAGTACCCTATCCTCTCTTCTCCTCTGCTTCCTCCTGGAGTTGCTCAACTGCTGTCCGAATCTCAGTGACCTTCAGATCAAGATCATAAAACTTGGTCTCTATGATCCTCTCCAAGCTCTCCTGATTCTGAGTCAGGGTGGCCAAGCCCTTCTCAATCCTCAATGTAGCTTGAATTAGATAGGCTAGTTGATCTTGTTTGATCTTCAGGAACACTTCAGATGCCTCCTCAATACTTGGCATCTTTGCAGCTTTCTCTGCCTTTGCCTTAGCTCTCTTTTCTTGTGCTTGCACTTATGAAGATTCATCCTCATTCATCATCACTGTGATATCTTCAAAATCTGGGTGCAAGGGTGAATGCTCCTTGCCCAACAAGTAAGTACCTGTGCCCATCTTTGAGTTGATGAGCACCTGAATGTGTGGAGCATACCCACAAGATCTTTTCTGGTCAGCAGTTGTCCTCTTGATTGTCTCCACAATCAGACTCATGACCTTGAATTTTTGTGGTACATCAAAGATCTGCAACAAGTTGATGGAATGTCCTCTAATCATCTTGTGATCTCCAGATTTGGGTAATAGAGTATGCCTTAAGATGGTGTTGATAGTAGGCAGACCAAACAATAAATAATGCACAGATCCAAACTTGTGTGTGTCCAAAGCTTTATCTGGGATCTCTTTGTACATATTAGCCATAGAGTTGTGGTCTTTCTTCTTGTTGGCATACACATCCAAATAATCCTCATGCTCTTCTGGGGAATTGATCAACTTGGCCCATTCTTCAATAGTTGATTGGTACCTTGTACCTTCAGACATCCACACTATCCTTCCATCTGGATAGAAATGAGCAGTGGAGTAGAATTGCATAATGAGCTCATCATTCCATTTGGTGAGCTTCTGTCCAACAAACTTGTCAACTCCACAAGCTTTGAAGCTTTCATGTACACCTGGGAAGTGATCTTCATTCTCATCAATGAATTCCCAATCAACCCACTTCATATCACAGACAATTGGCTTCTTGTCAAGCAGAATGGTCTCATAGAAATCATGTTGTTCTTTGGTGTGGAACCTGTAGTCCACTGCAGTCCTCCTCCTCACAACATAGGGATCAGACTGTCTCCACAATCTCAGTCCTGCATCCTTCCTGATGTGCATGTCCTCAGCCACTGGATGAGTGTCATTGTGGTCTGGAATCTTTGGTTTCATTTTTTTCAACACTTGGGCTTCATCTTCTTCTTCTTCTACTTCAGGCACTTGGGCCTTGTTCTTCTCTTCTGTAGGAATGCTTCTGGTGCTTCTCTTTGGCTTAGAAGGCTTCTGAGCTTGAGCTGTTGCTTTGGGAGCAGTTTTGGGCTTTGATGGAGCAGCCCCTGACTTGATTGCATCTCCCATAAGTTTCTGGGACTTGGGAGCTGGAGCCACATCCTCTTCATCTTCATCTTCTTCTTCTAGATATCTAAACATAGAGGATCTCCCAATGACTCTGGCAGTGGTCTTCTTGACCCGCTCCTTCCTCTTCTTGCCATCTCCAGCCTCTTTGGGTTCAAGAGTGAACTCCATAGTTTCTTGAGTAGAGGCTCTGACCTTAGACATAGGAACTCTTTTGCTGGTGCCTTCTTGTTCAACCCTGGCTTGGTTGCAGCAGCTGTGGCATACTCCTTCTTCAAGACTTTGTTCTTTGAGCTCACTTCTTCTTCAACAGCCAGATAATTCTCATCCTCAGAATCTGAGGTTTTCTTCTTCCTTGATCTGGTGGCTGCTTTGGGCAAGTTACTTGGTGTGCTCCTGCTGCCCTCATCATAGCTGCTTGAGGGACTAGTGCCCTCACTCATTTGCACTTGGTCTTCAGTTCTGTTCTGGCTGTCACTCTGGTCAGACATCTTGGCAAGCAAACTGACAACCCTGTGAATAGATATAGATTAGGTAGAGTGGATGAGCATCACAAAGTGCAGAGATTTTGCAAAGCAGATGAGTGTAAAACTTAGTTTTTGTTCTCCATAGAAAACACTTCGGAGCTACCGATTTGTTAAACCCGGTGACACCGAAGCAACTTTTGGAACCTAAACTAGTGAACTCAGTCAGACCGTGTCACAGTTTGGTGGCTCCGAGATTGCTAGGGTTTCACAGAGAGTTGAACTCGGTCACACCGATTTGCAATTTTCGGTCAGACCGAAAAGCGGATGTGCAATGGCCTAAGCCAAATCGGTGAGACCGATTTCTACAACTCGGTCGGTCCATGATGAGTTCGGCGGAAACCTAACCCTAAATATTTGAGTCAAACCTTACCTAAAGGAGGTTTTCTCTGGATAGATTGTTTTCATACGTGGTAATGATCATGGCAAAACAATGTGCTAGGAATTGGAGTAAGGAAATAGCACATAGTATCGAACCCATACCCTAGTTCGGCGGGAGTTTGCTACGGCGACAACGACGCAACAGAATTCTGTTGATGGTGGCGGAAACCAGCGGCAGGAGGTCGCTGGCGGCGAGGAGACGATCCGGAGACCCGAGGAGGCAGAGCAGGATACGCGCAGGCTGAGGGATTTTGAATTTTTTTCCAAAATCTCACCCGTGGATATATATATATATATATATATATATATATATATATATATATATATATATATATCCCGACTCTGTCGGTGTGACCGAGTGGAACAAACTCTGTGGCATCGAGATGCAGAATCGCAAGCGGTTACTGCAACTCGGTGTGACCGAAAAGTTCAAGTTGGTTGCACCTAGATGGAAAACCTAGAACAACTTAGTGAACTCGGTGTGACCGAAGTGGATGACTCGGTCATACCGAAATGCACAAAGAGGTTTTGGAAGTTTAAGCCTATGACGAATCGGGGACTCCGAGTGCTCCTCACACAGAGTGGTTCGAATCTGACTTGATCAAACTTTGTGATGTAGCATGAATAGAGTTTGAGACGAGAAAAGCATATATATAGCTAGAGGGAGTTCTTAGGCATTCTTGTCCATCCATTTGGCAAAAGAGAAAAGGCCAAACAATCAAAGCAACAAATGGATGTCCTCGAATGAGTAAAATATGCAATCAGTATGCTCACACAATGAAATGGCAAATGAAATATGTGACAAAGCATGCACAAACACTCTAGCATCTATCAAGCAATTGGCAATGACTAGTTCATCTATATATGAGTATATTGACTTAGGAGTGAAATGAGAACATTTGATCATAGGTCATACTCATCGTTTAAGCACAAGTGGGGTTACCACTTTTACATAAAGCATTGTTGTGTTCACACCGCTAGAGTTGCTTTAGCTCAATTGATTTGAGTAAAGCTCCCCCTAGATGTGATATCCCCCCTAAGAGGGATGAACTAACCTTGGGTTTTGTCGATGATGACTTCATGTAGGTGTGGAAGATCTGGACGCTCAATGTTGATGTAGATCACTCGGAGAAATCCATTGGAGTGATTTGCACTTTCAATACCTACACGGGTTAGTCCCACAAGGAACAAACAAGGATATCCATAGACATAGAGTGATGTACACACAAGATGATGTCCATGAAAACATTTGGTTACCTTGTCCCTTGTCTTACCAACAAGAGGGTTTGTGACTCCTTGAACTAGTGCAAGATGTGGAAGTTGTTTGCACTTGTCCTCGCCAAAAAGATATGAGTGAAGTATGTTGGCGGAGTCACCCTCAAGAACTCTCTAGTTCTTCTTCTTTGGGATCCACATCATCTTGATGGGAATCCTTGGAGTTGTATTCATACTTGATGAAGTAGAACCTGATGTAGTCTTGGGAACCCACTTGACCAAGGCCTTAGGAGCTTCTTCAAATGCATCAATCTCCTCTTGAAGCTTGTCCTTGCCTTTTTGCTTGTGGTCTTGTGGTGGAAGATCATCTTGAGCTTGTGTCCCTTGGAAAGAAGTAGGATCATACTTCTCTTGTTGAGGAACAAACTTCGTCTTGGGGTATTGATCTTCTTCCCACTCAACTCCATTGGCATTGAACTTTCGTTCAAAACCAACACCTTGATTCTTCCGGTGCCTTCCTTGCTTGCGTACAATTTAATCAAATTGCTTACTCCCGGCAAGGCTCTTGTAAACACCTTTCTCTATAATTCCCTTCAATAAGCTATTTTCTTGCTCAAGTGTAACTTGGCTAAGAGAATCATTAGTGGAATCAAGAGAACTACTAGAAGCAACAACATTGGATTTAACATGATTGTTGTTACTACTAGAAGGAGAATCTTTCTTACTCTTGTTGCTAGATTTAACTTGTGGCATGTAAGTAGACAAGAGTAAATGCTTGGCAATGTAAGAAGAACTTTTCTTGCGAAGATCATCATTGATCACTTTTAGGAACTCATGCTCTTGCTCAAGGTTGAGCTTTTCAAAGCGTAACTTTTCATGAGTCTTTAAAAGTTCTAGATGATCTTCCAAGGTAATTTCATGAGCTAACTTAAGAGTGTTTAGTTCTTTAGTTAGATGCTCAATCTCCTTCTTATCATCATCATTCATTTTATCTTGATTATCATGATTAATAGCAAGTTCATCATAGTTTTCATCACTAGAGCTGTCAACAAGTAAATCATCATCACCTAGCAAATCATCTTCATCACTATCGAAATCAACATACTTGGGGTGTGATACCTTTGGACCTTTAGCCATGAAGCATCTTCCAATTCCTTCATTTGGTGAATCAAATATGTCATAGGAGTTGGTTGACACAAGTGCTAGACCGGCAACACCTTCATCTTGAGTATATTCGGAGTCGGAGTGATAACTTCTTTCGGAGTGATGGTCGGAGTCGGAGCCGGATACCCATTCACCAACATGAGCTTGATGTCTTTGTTTTGTGTAGCTCTTTGATGATTTGTCCTTCCTTTTTGAATCCTTGCTTCTGCGAGAGGTTCTTCGTTCATAACGATCATCTCTACTCGTCCTTTCTCTAGGTGGTGATTCTTCTCTTCTACTTCTCCTTTTGGGTGAATCTTCTCTTCTTTTGTAGGGAGCCGTACACTCATTGGAGTAGTGTCCGGGTCTTCCACAATTGTAGCAATTACGTTCACTACTTGAAGACCTTTTGTCATTGTAGGACCTTGACTTGGAACTTATTTCCTTGCTTCTACTCTTGTAGAACTTGTTGAAATTCTTCATTAGGCTCAATTCCTCATTGAAGGTTTGTTTCTCACTTGAAGATGTGGGAGCATCACTTGAGGCTTTGTAAGCACCACTTGACTTGTTGTGAAGCTCTTCCTTATCCTTGAGTGACATCTCATGAGCAACAATTCTTCCAATGACTTCCGTAGGCTTGAGATCTTCGTAATTTGGCATCATTTGGATCAATGTGCACACGGTATCATATTTTCCATCCAAGGCTCTTAGGATCTTCTTGATGATGAATCTATCGGTCATATCTTCACTTCCTAAGCCGGCAATCTCATTTGTGATGAGAGCGAGCCTAGAGTACATTTCAGTGACACCTTCACCATCTTTAATTTTGAACTTGTCAAGTTGACTTTGAAGCACATCCAATTTGGATTCCTTGACGGAGTCGGTACCCTCATGCATATCAATCAAAGTATCCCAAATTTCCTTTGCATTCTCAAGACGGCTGATTTTGTTGAATTCTTCGGGGCACAATCCATCGAAGAGAATATCACAAGCTTGAGCATTGTATTGGAGCATCTTCAACTCTTCCGCGGTAGCTTCACGGTTCCATTCTCTCCCATCAAAGAATTCACCTTGCAAGCCAATACACACAATAGCCCAAACGACGGGGTTATGTCCAAGAATATGCATTTTCATCTTATGCTTCCAACTAGCAAAATTAGTACCATCAAAGTAAGGACCTCTACGGTGGTAATGTCCTCGCTAGACGCCATACTCTCCTAGGTTGTGAAACCAAGGCTATGATCACCAAAAGCTATGGAAATCAAGGCAAATGGAGACCAAAGCTCTGATACCACTTGTAGGATCGAAAGTATGTCTAGAGGGGGGGGGTGATTAGACTACTTGACCAAATAAAAATCTAGCCTTTTCCCAATTTTAAGTCTTGGAAGATTTTAACAACTTAGCACAAGTCAAGCAATCAACCTACACATGCAAGTCTAAGAGTATAGCAGCAGAATGTAAAACTTTGCACATGAAGGTAAAGGGAGGAGTTTGGAGGGAGCAAACGCAATATAGACACAGAGATTTTTGGTGTGGTTCCGATAGGTGGTGCTATCGTACATCCACGTTGATGGAGACTTCAACCCACGAAGGGTAACAGTTGCGCGAGTCCACCGAGGGCTCCACCCACGAAGGGTCCACGAAGAAGCAACCTTGTCTATCCCACCATGGCCATCGCCCACGAAGGACTTGCCTCACTAGGGTAGATTTCATGAAGTAGGCGATCTCCTTGCCCGTACAAGCTCCTTGGTTAACCTCCACAATCTTGACGGAGGCTCCCAAGTGACACCTAACAAATCTAGGAGACACCACTCTCCATAAGGTAATAGATGGTGTGTTGATGATGAACTGCTTGCTCTTGTGCTTCAAATGATAGTCTCCCCAACACTCAACTCTCTCTCACAAATTTTGATTTGGTGGAAAGATGATTTGAGTGAAAAGCAACTTGGAGAAGGCTAGAGATCAAGATTCATATTGTTGGAATGGAATATCTTGACTTCAACACATGAGTAGGTGGTTCTCTCTTGGAAAATGTATGCTGGAAGTGTAGGCATGTTCTGATGGCTCTCCTCACGAGTGAAGAGTGGGTGGAGGGGTATATATAGCGTCCACACAAAATCTAACTGTTACACACAATGCACCAAACTCGGTGGGACCGAATCAGAAAACTCGGTCATACCGATTTAGTTCAAAATGTGAACGTTAGGCTTTTTGATTGGACCGACATGTCAACTCGGTGAGACCGATTTCATTAGGATTAGGGCATAACGTAATCTCGGTGAGACCGATTACACAAACTCGGTAGGACCGACTTTGGTAATAAGCTAACCAGAGAGTTGGTCAGGCAAACTCGGTGGGACCGATTCGCTCATCTCGGTTGGACCGAAACTTTACGAAGGGAAAAAGAGAGTTTGCAATCCCATCGGTGAGACCGATATCCCTATCGATGAGATCGAAGTGACTAGTGTTTGTGGCAGTGGCTATGTCAAGTGAACTCGGTGGCGCCGGATAGAATATTTCGGTGGGGGCCAAGTTTGACTTTTTGGTTTGGAACATATGTGGATATGAGAAAGTGGTTGAGGGTTTTTGGAGAATATCACTAAGCATTTTGAGCAAGTAAGCCATTAAGCAACACCTCATCCCCTTTTAATAGTACTAGTCGCCAACCCGTGCGTTCGCACGGGCTAATTTATTTATTATATATATGGAAAAGCTCAGACCATTTATACATTTTGAATCTAGTTTAGATCCCAATGGACATGCAATGACTTATAATTTTAAAATTCTACTCCCTCCGTCCCATAATGTAGGACGTTTTTCCACACTACATTAGTGTGGAAAAACGTCTTACATTACGGGACGGAGGGAGTAGTAATTATACATTTGAATAGAACAATTTTATGATTTTGTAGTTTTTGTATATTTGCAACAAATCACACTCAAATATATATTAAGTCCATTTCCATTGTGATTTTAAGCTATTTTATCTCCATAAATTGTCCGGCCTATATAATGAGTGTTTGCATACGCAACTTATGAATTAATATTGGTGCTAAATTTTAAAGTAGGCCAGTTTCTTTCCCTATTTGGAAACTTGTGAGTACCTTGTTCCCTTGATGATATATTCATTGCATGAGAATTCCTACCAAGAAGTCCATGGGTGAAATAGCATGACCATCATGAGGTCATTAAATTGAATAGTACAGTATTCATTATAGCAATGTCATCTTAGAAGATTCCCATTTTTTGACTATGTGCTGCAAGGCAAGAGCCGCACAAAAAGAGTGTACAATACATACCGAGAGAAGAAGGGAGGTGTGTGATACTTACAAAAACCTAACTATGGAAGAGAAGAGATCCAAGATAGAAGGCTATCCCTATATTTACATTTGATTCTATGAGCTAACAGAGACAGATCATGTACAAAGTTTCTTGTCCAAGCCCCAAAACTTGGCCTCTCATTTTTGAAGATTTTGCCGTTCCTCTGAGTCCAGATGTTCCAAGTGGCAGTAAAAACCACCTCAATAAAGAAGGGTCTATGAAAACCCTTCCTTGCTACTGCCGCCATCAAATAGGTTGATTGATTTGGTTGTGATGCCCAAGTAATCCCAAGATAATTCCAACTGGTCGAAGTTAAAAACAAAGAACATATGTGCTCGATCCTCATGTGTGAGAGTCTGGCAAAGAACACAAGTATCATCTTGCATAGTCCAATGTCGGCCTTGCATCATATCTCTTGTGTTAAGCCTATCCACCAGTAGTAGCCAACCAAAGATTTTGATCTTGAGCGTGCAT
Organism: Aegilops bicornis; assembly: GCA_021605145.1. Taxonomy (NCBI): domain Eukaryota; kingdom Viridiplantae; phylum Streptophyta; class Magnoliopsida; order Poales; family Poaceae; genus Aegilops; species Aegilops bicornis. Next base: position 393,777,547 of record CM038673.1, on the reverse strand, counting down.
GAACACTTCCATATACACTTAACAATTGGATCCACAGTAATGTGGCTATGAGCAAAGTTATAATATACCTTGGATCAAAATTCACCAGTTTTGGTTGGCCAATGGAAAATGTCCTTGCCCTTAGCATTGATAGATATCAATGACAGAATGAACTCCAATTGAATCAACTCATGACGGGCTTCAGTGGAGAGAGGGAGGTGTAGGTTACTGACCATGGATGGTAGATCATCGAGGCTTTGATAGTAAGCATGTCATCCAGCACGAAAGGGTGCAGTCGGGGGAATAATATTTCATGGGAGTATTTCTTCCCTGGAGTTGCCAATGATCAAGCCAGGGTACCTCCATTTTGTTGAAAAACTTAAACAAATATTTCAGCAGCATTGGTTGGCCATTGTAAAAATATAAATTAATAAAGGAAAAGTGAGAAACGAACAAACACGTCGATGATAAAATTCAATAACAATAGAGGTCAATTATCCTTCGAATATTTGTAGAGGTCAATTATTTTTCTGCAGACCATGCCTATTTTTTATGAATGGAAATGATTTATGGGATATAAAGTAACTTTTACCCAATTTTATTGGGTCATATACTGCTTGTACAATCGATGGTAACCTATACTACTTGTCTAGTCTATGGTAATACTTGAACTCAAAATACATGTGTGTCTCGTTGTCGGTGTACTAGAGTAGGGGTACCCTAGTATCCCGTACTCGTGCACGGACAGTTGTAGCACCCCGCGGCAGGGTTTGCCTCGTCACCGCCAAGATCCTCCGTGGCTCCTTTGGAGCCATTCAAGAACAAAGTATTTGATTAAGAAGACAAGGCCCCGGCAAGAGGAGCTTGCCGGGAAGGCCACTCAAGGCATGCAGAAGACAAGGCCCCTGCAAGAGGAGCTTGCCGCGAAGGCTCGAGCGACAAGCCTCCGGACGCGACAAGGATTCGCCGCGGCAAGGCGCTTGCCGCGGCAAGCAACCTCTCTCCATCTCCGCTCCGGCTCATCCAAAGCAACGTGTCGCCATGGGACCATTCCATGCGCCAAGATGTCGAGAGGCTGTGCAGCCAGCGGAGAGCAGCGATAAGCGGGCCGACAAGCTTGCCATCGTGGCGTAGCAAAGGGCGCACCGACGGTCTCTGTTGTAATTGTTTGGGCGACATCGACGGGCATTTATTGCTTTTGTCCCTTGCCGTCGAGTTAGGTATTTTCGCATAATCGCTCTCGAGTAGGTGTACCAACTCCTGTTTTACATTTGTACCCTCGCCTATGTTGCCACCGTCGGAGACCCCTTGAGCATATAAAAGGAGGCCCATGCGCAACGTAGAGGGGTTCGAGTTTCGGTTCATTCGACTCACTAGAGACCAGATACGCTCACGCTTAGGTTTGGTAGCTCGCATCGCTCCCTAGCAAGAACACAATACATCAAACAAGCAGCAGAGGGAGTTTTATCTCTCCGAGAGCTCAAGCTGGGTAAACTGCTCGTGTGCCTCGTCTCGATCCGCTCTTCAGGCGATCTCCGCCCCCTCTGAACCACAAAGGGGCCTGGTCCGCCGCCCCATAGGTGTTCGTGGGTACGATCAGCCTCCCGACATCTTTGGCGCGCCAGGTAGGGGGCGTCGAGGCCGTGTGAATCTGATCCGACGTTCACACGAGCAGCATCCTCAACATCTTCCTCAACATGCGACCGAAGAAGAAGGCTTCGGCGGCAGCAGAGCCGTCCGCGTCGTACCCACCCTCACCGCAGCAAACGGGTGGTGGGGCAGACGCTGGCAGAGGAACGGGCACCGACGAAGGTGTTCGCGACGTTGCCAAGTCCAAGGACAAGGCCCCGCAAACCTCGGCGTCGCGCATCCCCGCGCCCATCTCAGAGACGCGGGACCAACAACGTCATGGCGTTCATAATGCCATACGCTCGCTGGATCGAGACCCTCAAGACTAGCATGCGGCGCCAACATGCCGGCACGAGTGAGATACGGTCGCCCGGACGGGTGCTGCTCCTTCTAACGTAGTTAGAAGTCCGAGCATATCCGCTCCTCGCACCGCTCGCCAATGCCACCCACTACTCCAGCAGAAGCTGGCGAGAGCTCAGCTGCTCTCGACTACCCTCCAACGGCCAACAAGGTCGACGAGTGGAGGGCCACTATCCAGAGCCTCATCGGCTTTGCTAACGGCGACGCTCGCGGCAACTAACGCCATCATTGCCGCGGCAAGACGACAAGGCACGAGCCGGTGGCGGCGAGACTGTCGGAGGTGCAACCACCATGCACTCTCCGCCACGAAGGCCAAGATCGCCGACTCACCGGATCCACCTCGACAGCGACTCCACCGCGTCGCCGAATCCATGAGCTTCGCCGCGATCAACGCCAAGTTCTTCATGAGCGACAACAAGAGGACGCTTCGAACTTCGCATCGAGCGCCGGAGAGAAGCGCCGACGTCGATCCGACAAGCGCTGGGCCTTCGTTGACGCGCGACGCCGGAGGAGCAGGCGACTTCATCAGACGCGTAGGTTGCCCCTGCGTTCACTCGTGAGCTGCGGATAGTCCAAAGGGCCCAGCCGTAAAAACTTCAAACCAGACGTGCCGGAGAAGTATGATGGCAGGACGCATCCGTCGGAGTTCCTCAGCATCTACACCATCACGGTGCAGGCTGCGGGAGGACGGGACGACAAGATCCTCGCCAACTACTTCCCGCTCGTGCTCAAGCCCAACGACAGATCTTGTCACATGCACTTGCCGGACAGCTCCATATCCTCTTGGGCAGATCTGTGCCATCAGTTTGTTGGCGCCTTCACAGGTGGCCACAAACCTCATGGCCAAGAGAGTGACCTTCATTTGCTCGCCCAGAAGGAAGGAGAGTCCCTGCGTAAATTCATTCAGAGATTCAGCCGTGTGCACTACAACATCCCAGATGTCCACCCTGCCGCGGTGATCAGCATGTTTCATCAGAATGTGCGGAACCGCAGGATGACGGAGGAGATGGCGATGTGCAAAGTCAAGGACGTCAGTGAGCTGTACGCCTTGGCTGACAAGTGTGCACGCGCTGAGGAAGGGAGGAGACTCCCAGGAGAGAATGCGGAAGCAGGATCTGACAGTGAGGAGACCGCCCCGGCAAAGAAGAGCCGGCGGCGAGGCAACATGAAGAAGAAAGGTAGAGAAGTGCTAGCTGTTGAGAAGTCTGGCAGCGGAGGTGGCGACAAGAATGCTAAGGCTGGTGGCTCCGGCAAGGAGGTTGCCGCTGACGCCAACCACCAGTCGGTGGCGGCCGCCGACAAGCGGTGACGGCTCCGCAAGCAAGATCTTGCAAGATCCACCGCACCAAGGGCCACGACCTCCAGAGCTGCAAGAAGGTCGAGCAGCTTGTCGAACAGCAGAGGGCTGAGTACGAGCGGCACGACAAGGAGAAGGCCCAAGAAGGTGCTGGGGGAGCAAGCAAGAAACGTCCCGGCCGGGGAGGACGCCACGGCAAGGCCAAGCAACGGCAAGGAGACAAACCTCCCCGCGGCCGCGACAAGGATGAAGATGATGACGACGACAAAGATATGGAAGACGACGACGCTGATGAGCAGGAGTTTTAGAAAGCCACAGAGGTCCTCTGCGTTGACGGAGGTGCTTCCCTGCATACCTCCCACCGCCAACTCAAGCAATGGATGCGGGAGGTCAATGCAGCGGAACCATCCGTAGAGTTACGCAAGCCTCTCAAGTGGTCCAGCACGCCTATTTGATATTGAGGACCACCCTGATCGCATAACTGCGGTCGGGTGCTTGCCGATGTTGGTCTCACCAACCATCCGCAACCTCAAGGTCACCAAAATGCTAGTTGACGGCGGGGCCGGCTTGAATCTGATCTCCTCCGTGGTGCTCCGTAAGCTTCAAATCCTCGACAATGAAGCTCGAAGAGACCGGCACCTTCCAAGGAATCAATCCGGGAAGGAGCAAGCCGAAGGGTTAGATTACGTTGCCGGTAACATTTGGCAGCGAGCTGAACTTTAGGACTGAGAAGGTCACATTCGACGTTGCCGATTTCCCATTGCCTTACAATGGGATACTTGGTCGTCCAGCAGTCGCCATGTTCATGGCAGCCTCTCACTACGCCTACAACTTACTCAAGATGCCAGGCCCGATAAGCGTCATCTCTGTCCATGGCGACAAGAAGGATGCCCTTATCTGTGCCGACAAGATCTACCGGGATGCAGCAGCCGCGACAGATTGCCAAACACTTGCCGCTGAAGCTCCCGGGGGAAAGAAGACAAAGTCCAAGTCCGGCAAGAGCTCTGATGCTTACTCCGGCAAGCGCACCTCTTCGGAGTGCTGCGCTACCGTCGAGGACGCACCACCGAGCTCCACCGGCAAGTGCAAGAAGATGGTGGCTCCGCCAAAGACCAAGAAGGTGCCCGCCAAGGAGGACGGCACTGGTGGTACATTTACCATCAGTGCCTCTCTCGACCCTAAATAGGAAGGCGCGCTCGTTGCTTTCCTGTGGGCGAATGTCGACGTGTTTGCATGGCAACCGTCTGACATCCCCGGTGTTCCCAGGAAAGTGATTGAGCACCGCCTGGCCGTTTGTCCTCATGCACGGCCCGTCAAGCAAAAAGCCAGGAAGCAAGTTGTGGAACGCCAAGAATTCATAGCAGAAGAGGTCAAGAAACTGGAAGCAGCAGGCCTTGTCAGAGGAGTGCTCCATCCTACGTGGTTGGCCAATCCTGTAGTCGTGCGCAAAGCAAATGGAAAATGGAGACTTTGTATTGACTTCACGGATGTTAATAAAGCTTGTCCCAAAGATCCATTTCCCTTGCCGCGCATTGACCAGATTGTTGACTCCACGGCTGGATGTGATTTGCTTTTCGCTTTCTTGGACGCATACTCGAGATACCATCAGATCTTCATGGCTGAAGAAGATGAGGAGAAGACCGCATTCATTACACCATGTGGCACATACTGTTTCATACGGATGCCTTTCGGTTTGAAGAATGCTGGTTCAACATTTGCAAGGGTAGTCCATGACGCTTTTGAGCCGCAGATGCACATAAATTTAGAAGCCTACATGGATGACATAGTGGTCAAAAGCAAGGACAAAGCAACTCTGGTTCAAGATTTGGACGAGACCTTTGCAAATCTGCGCAAGATCAACCTTAAGCTCAACCCCGAGAAGTGCGTGTTTGGAGTCCCTTCCGCAAGCTTCTCGGGTTCTTCGTCTCAACGAGGGATTGAAGCTAATCCCGACAAGATCAAGGCCATTGAGCAGATTGAAGCACCAAAGCGCGTCAAGGATGTACAAAGACTTGCCATTTGCGTAGCTGCTCTCAGCAGGTTTATTTCTAGGTCTGCTGAGCGCGCCCTGCCGTTTTTCAAGATTTTGAAAAAGGCAGGTCCAATGAAATGGACTCCCGAAGCGGAGGCTGCGCTGCAGGACTTAAAGAGATACCTGTCCTCCACTCCAACACTTGTCGCGCCTAAGCCACAAGAGAAGTTGCTGCTATATATAGCAGCAACCAATCAAGTGGTTAGTGCTGCGTTAGTAGCGGAGAGGGAGGCGGATGACGAGCCAGCAACCACAGCAAGCACATCCAGCGACAAGCAGGGGGCTTCACCGACAAGCTCTGGTCCCGACAAGGACGAATCCACGCAGACGCATGACCAGATGCAGAAAAGGATGGTGCAGCGCCCAGTCTACTTTGTCAGTTCCCTCCTGCAGGGGGCTAGGTCGAGGTACTCTGGTGTGCAGAAATTGCTTTTCGGCCTCCTCATGGCCTCGAGAAAGCTGCACCATTACTTCCAAGCACATGAGATCACAGTTGTCACTCGCTTTCCGCTGAAGAGGATACTGCAGAATCCAGAAGCAACGGGCAGGATTGTTGAGTGGGCATTGGAACTATCAAGCTTTGGTCTCAAGTTTGAAAGCACATCAACTATCCAAAGCAGAGCGTTGGCAGAATTCATAGCAGAATGGACGCCAACGCCAGATGAAGAGATTCCGGAGACGAGCACTCCCGTCAAGGAAGCAAGCAAAGAGTGGCTGATGTACTTTGATGGTGCCTTCGCTGCAAGGCACCGGTGCCGGCGTCGCTTATCGCACCCACCGGAGAGCACCTCAAGCACGTAGTCCAAATGCACTTTCCCAAGGAGCAAGCAACAAACAATACCGCAGAGTATGAAGGTTTGCTTGCCGGTCTCGAGATCGCATGATGGACCTTGGGATCAAAAAGCTTATTGTCAGGGGTGACTTGCAACTTGTCGTCCGCCAAGTGAACAAAGATTACCAGAGTCCGTTGATGGAAGCCTACGTTGATGAAGTGAGGAAGATAGAAGAGCACTTTGACGGCCTGCAAATGGAACATGTTCCAAGAGCTCGTAATGATATTGCCGACGGCCTCACAAAGTGTGCTGCACTTAAGTTGCTCGTGGAACCAGGGATTTTCGTGCTCAAGTCGACTCAACCAACCGTAACACCATCAACTAGACAAAGCAAGAAGAGGAAGTTGATCTCTGGTGACTACTTTCCGGCAGAGCTTCCCAAGCCATCGCTATGAAGGTCCCCAAGATCAACGCCAACAAAGGTTGAGGTGCAGTCTGCTCCAACAAGCCCTGTGGTTTGTTTCGTTGAAGCAGACGCCCCGACAAGTCTTTCTCCGCAAGCTTGCCGGGGAACATCAAGCTCCGGCAGGCCACAGGTCCTTGCCGTGGAAGCTGATGTTCCCGCAGCAGCAGATGTGCCTTTAGTCCTTGTTGTCGAGCCACAAGCTCCAGCATGGGCGCAGCAGATTGTCCATTTCCTTCAGACAGAGAACTTCCCAAGAGCAAGAAGAAGCGGAAAGAGTAGCCCGGCAGTCAAGTATGTACCAGTTTGTCGACGATATACCGTATGTAAGAAGACTCAACGGTGTGAAATTGAAGTGTATTCCTGTGGAAGATGGATGGTTGTTGGCAGAGATACACGGAGGCATATGTGGTCACCACATTGGCAAGAAGAGCACTTGCCGGCAAAGCTTTCCGGCAAGGTTTCTTCCGCCGACAGCCTCTAGGATGCAAATCGCACAAGTAACCAAGTGTGAAGCGTGCGGTTCCATTCCAAACAGATACACCAGCCAACTCAAGCTCTCCAGACGATCCCTTTATCACGGCTATTTTCGGTCTGGGGCTCGACATCTCGGCCCCTTCCCCGAAGCTGTCGGGGGCTTTGAGTACTTGTACGCCGCCATCGACAAGTTCACAAAGTGGCCAGAAGTGGAAGCAATGAGGAAGGTGACGGCACGCCAGTCAAGTTCTTCAGTCGATTGTTTGTCGCTTCGAATCCCTAACAGGATCATCACCGACAACGGCACACAATTTACGAAGTCGCACCTTCATGCAAGACGTCCAAGATCTTGGCGCCAAGGTCTGCGAGCTTCCGTTGCTCACCCGGAAGCAACGGTCAAGCGAAGAGGGCAAATGCTGAAGTGCTGCGCGGGCTCAAGACCAGAACTTTCGACAGGCTGCACAAGTGCGGAAGAAACTAGATCGAGGAGCTGCCGGTGGTTCTTTGGTCGATCAGAACGACGCCAAATCGAGCCACCGGCCAGACACCTTTTGCTCTAGTCTATGGAGCAGAGGCAGTTCTCCCCACGGAACTCGTATACGGATCACCTCGAGTGCTCGCTTATGATGAGCTTGAGCAAGAGCAGTCGCGACAAGATGACGCTACTGCTCCTTGAGGAGGATCGTCTTCAAAGTCATTGTGGCGAGCTGCTCGCTACCGACAAGCTTTGCGTCGCTACCATAGCCTCGAGAGTTAGTGCGAAGTCTCGAGGAAGGCGACCTTGTTCTTCGGGCGCTGCTCAGTCCGCCAAGAATTCAAACAAGTTGACGCCAAAGTGGGAAGGCCCTTATCGGGTGAAACGAGTCACTAGGCTCGGCGCTGTCCGCTTTGAGACCGAAGATGGCATCTCGGTGAGCAACTCCTGGAACATAGAGCATCTTCGTAAGTTTTACCCATAGGGCGCGGTTTGCGGAACCTGTTACGGCAACCACCTTTTGTACAAGTCTTGCTGTTGCATGTAATCCTTTGTACAAAGCCGGGCGCAGACCCTGTGCATCAGTAAAGCTCATGTGTTGCGCACAACTTGTCAAATTCATGCTTTCGTCATTTTATTGCATGTTTTGGCTAACACTTTGTGCAGCAACCACACCCGGTAAGCAAAATCGAGCCGCTAGGCTCCATAACTTTATTTCCTGATCTTTCTCTTTTCTCAAAGAAAGGAAGGCTCCCTCGCGCACAAGTTAACCAGGGAGGAAGGAGAAGATAATACTATGGACCAGGCACCGCTCGAGGAAGTTTCGCCTCATCGGGAAGCAAGAGACAGAAAAGCTAAGTTGCCAAAGTTTGAGCAATCAATTTTTAAATTTTAAGTTATCTTCCTCGAACGATAGTACTTTGTATGGAAAACTCCAGCGCAGAGGAACCAACTCGCCGGCTAGTCGCGCCCTTACTTTGTTTCGAGTCCGCTCAACAACTTAAGTGAGCTGCGGCTAGTCGTGACAAGGTTACTTGTCGGAGGCGGCACTGCCAGCAGGCTGCTGACGTTCCGCACTCAGCGCTCGCGGCAAAGGTGCCCGCGCCGACAAGTCCCCCAATTGCGTAGGGCAGAAACGTGCAAAGGAAGGAATCAAGTAGAGGAAATAACGTTGCATTGATCGCCTAAGATAGAGTATATTACAAAATAACTTGTCGCTGATCTAACAAAGTGTTCTAAACATGATCAGCAGCAACAGAGGAAAGATAAAATTGGCGGCCTAGTCTACGCGGTCGCCATCAATCCGCTTGATCTTGTTCACCTTGTCCACAATGGGTGCGACAAGGGCTTTGAGCTCCTCCACGTTGGCATCTGGCGGCAAGGATCTGAGGATGCCGTTAAGGTTGAGGCCCGGATTGCGGAAGGCCACCTTTATCAACACCTTCTCGAGGGCTCCTGCACAGATCTGGCGTGATTCCTCGGCCAGCTGCTTTGGGACCTCTTCCCGGAGTTGCTGGATACCCGTCACCACGCCTTTGAAGAATAAACTGAGTTTGGCGCTGGGTTGGAGATGCTCGTCGGAGGAGTATGCAAGGTCCGCCATCCCCAGCTCCATCAGCTCGTTGTGGATGTCGGCGGCGGTGTCCACAAGACCTTCATCCAAAGGCTCCACGCCTCCCTCAAGGTGCTCTGGATGGAGGCAGCATTCGCTAGCAGCTCCTCCTTGGCCTTGATCGTCTCCAACTAACCGACCTCCCTATCTCTGGCGCCGTCCTCCGTCTGCGTCAGGTTGGTCAGCTTCAGCTCTATCTCCGCCTTGGAATCCTTGGCGGATTCGAGCTCCTTGCCCCTATCTGCGAGACGAATCTGCAGCTCGCCAAGAGTGTAGGCGTCCTTCTCACGCTCATGCTTGAGCGCTGCAAGCTCTTCGCCGCTCTTTCCCGAGGCTGGCCTCCACCTGTGCCACCTTCGCCTTCAACTCTTCCTTGGCGGCCTCGGGCTGCGGCAGCATCCTTCGCTTCCTTAAGCGCCCGCCAAGTGACTCTCGCGGCGGCAAGGTCTTCTTCGTGGCTGTCCAGGTTGACCTTCCGTTGCGCCAGCCGCTTTCGCTGCGGAGAGCTTCTCGGCAGCCAGCCGCTGCTCCTCCTCAGCTGCGGCCTTCTCAAGGATGAAGGCCGTGCGCTCTTCTGCGAGTTGCCCCCGCGCTTCTGCTACGTCGCGGAGAGCTTCTTGGTTGGCGCTCCGGAGCTCTTCTGCGCGCTTCTCCATGTCCGCCTCGCCCTCGCGACAAGTGCTTCCCGGACTCCAACTTGGCTTCTTGGGCGGTAGAGGGACAACAGCTTCTTCGTTGCTCCTCCTCGACTTCGCCGCTGCTGCTGCTTGGCGCGTCCACCAGCCCAGCCAAAGAGGCGAGTAGCTCACCGTCGAAGGTCTCTCCTCGACCGGCGCCTGGAGCTCGGTTCCTGTGGGAGTTTGATGAAGACACCCTCGCCCGGCCTTGGTAGGCGCTGGCCGGGAGCTCCTCGAGCTGACGCGCAACAGCGGGGAAGTCGGCTTTGTCGGTGTAAGCGCTTTGGCGCTCCTGCGGCCTCAGGCTGCCGGTGCGATCGCCCGACCCTCGCCCGGCTCGTCGGCAGCCTCGGTGGCCTTCTCGCCAACAGGCTGCCGGCAACGGCTTCTTCTTCCACAAAGAACGACCTCTTCTTCTTCAACGACGGCGGCCTCGTCGGTGTTGCAGCTTGGCTTCCTCGCCGGCAGGCTCGACCTCCATCGGCTCTGCGTCAGACGAAGAAAGAGCAGTCAAGCAAATGTTCAAAAAGAGAAACAAAAGAAAGCAAGCCCAAGGGAAACTTTCGTGTAAGGCAATTACCTGCAACGGAATCCGCAGCCATGGCCTCGACCACTGGAGGGTCACTGGCGCTGTCCCTTGCCGGGGTAGCCTCCCTTGCCGGAGTGGCCTCCCTTGTCGGAGGGCGCTCCCTTGCCGGAGATTTCTCCCTTGGCGGCGAGTGGCAGCAGACAGGATTTCGGGGCGGCTTCGAGCCCTCCTGATGAGGCTGCTCTGCTCCTACACAAGCAAACAATCAGGTATCAACGAAGAAGGGGCACCCCTGCACACCTAATAGTAAGGAGAAAGCTGCACACTTACTTTGAGGGCTGTGCTGGGGGCTGCTCTGAGGAAGGGTTGCCGGGTCCGGCAAGGGGGTCTCGGACGCGTCCCCTGTTGCCACGGGAGAATCGTCCTCAACAACGACCGTCGGGATCTTGGCCCTCTTCGACGCTCTGGGCCAGCGCCACGAAAAGGAAAGAGTCCAGAACGAAGCCTATCAGATTCAAGATGAAGCAATAAAATTGAAGAAATACAAGCACGATCTCAAGAGCTTACTCTTCGCCTTCCTCCTCGGAGCTGAGCGCGGAGAAGTCAAACTCCGGCTCGCCTCCGGTGCGACGAGGCGGGGGAGTGGGCTCTCTTGGCCGCTTGGCGGAGGCGCCGGCGGTGGCCTGAGAAGATCCCGCCCCAGTTGTCGCAGCAGTGTGAGGCGCTCCCGCGACAACCTCGCTTGCCGCGGTAGAGCGCGTCGCACGGTGTCTGCCAGGCGATCTGCCGCCCGACTGCCTCCGGCCTTGCGGAGACGCCTCTTCGGCAGAACCGGGGCTCCGGCTGGCGGCAAGTCACCGGGTGGTGGAGAAGAAGCGCCCTCGCCGGGTCCACTCGACCCGGCCTCGAAGCTCGACAAGCTCGCCTCGCCCGTCGATCTCCCTTCGCTCGGCAAGGCTTGCCGCGCCAGCGGCGTCCGCCTCCTCCACGGTATACCCGAAGGCTCCGGCAGCGGCTGCTGCCGCCTCCTCCACCTGGTGGCAATATGCGCCATCTCCTCGCCGGTGGTGTCGCGAGTGAGCCTTTTTCGCCGTCGAGCGGATCGGCACTTCTTCCAAGTCGCCAAAGAACTGCTGCACGACCTCGCCGGGGGCTCCTGCCAGGTTGGAACGATCCCATGGGAATCGCACAACGGCATCATGGCGCGGATGCGGTCGAGCGCCGAGTTGTTGCACAATGGGACGACCCCCCTCGGAACCCTAAACCACTCATGGTGATCGGGGTCGTTCTTGAACAGCTCTAGCAGCATCACATCCAACTCCAAGACGGTGAAATTCCAGTTCAGGCCCGGGCGCAACCTCATAATGTTCTCGCCAGATTTTGGAACTCCCAAGCATGCCTCCTCCTCTCCTGCAAGGGAAGCGATGGCGCGGCGCGAAGGAAGTCTGCACCAACTGTGCCCTACGGTTAATCCGGCAAGCCCGAGGCACAAAATCTGGGTCATGACTATCTTCAACTTCGCATCCCCCGGCGCCAAGTTACTCCAATCTCTGCCGCGCACTATTGGGGTTTGGCGCACGGCAGTGAAGGGCTGCGGGTTCTCCTCTACGACCCAACACCAATTGGCTCTCCACCCCTCCCACTTGTTGCGGAACTCTCCTTCCAGATAGGCTTCTTTCTTGCCGATCCTGGAGACCCAAGCTATCCTCCGCAAGTGGCTCTCCTCTATCGAAGCGGGGCACGAAGAAGTGGCGGAAGAGTGCCACATTTGGGTGGATTCCGACAAAGTTTTCGCAAAGATGCGCGAAAACTGCCATGGTCAAGACGGCGTTGGGGTGAAATCAAGGAGGCGGAGGCCAAATGTGTTCATGATGTCGCAGAAGAACTGGAAAAAGGCGGGCAAAGCCCGCAATAGAAGAAAAGGGCAAAAAGGGTACCCAGTTGGGGCCAAATCAGAGGCGGAGGCGGGAGTACCTTCGCGCTGGATGCGCACGCCGTCTCCGTCGACCAAAAGAGATAGAAGACATCCCGCAGCTCCCTTTGCGCCGAGCTGGGGAGATGGCCCGCCTTGGCGCATAACGCCGCGAGCCGCTGCCGGCCGACTTGACGCCTTTCTCCTTGTCGGCTGGAGCCATGGCGAGGGCGGCAGAGGAGGCCGACGGCGGTGAGCGCGCTTGTGGCGAAGGGCGGGCGCTGCTTCTTCGCACCGGAGAAGAAGGGGAGCGGCGGTGGTTTTCTTGACAAGACAGCAATGGCGGGGTGGACGGCCTGCCCTGTTTCCTCCGCTTATAAAGAGGGGAGGGGCGGACGCGTTCGCTTTTCCTAATAAAGAAACCCCACGACCACGCCCACGATCTTCGTGACGACGCCACGTCCGGTGCGTGCCGTTAGTGGGGGTCGGTGGGTCCGGGGCAAGTTGCGACGTGGTCGAGGCCGCGTGTGACCGTGCACTGTTTTGGGCCTGGCCCGACAGCGCTCGGCACCGTGTACGGCCCAGGCCCGGGGGCTCCTGTCGGTGTACTAGAGTAGGGGTACCCTAGTATCCCGTACTCGTGCATGGACAGTTGTAGCACCCCGCGGCAGGGTTTGCCTCGTCACCGCCAAGATCCTCCGTGGCTCCTTTGGAGCCATTCAAGAACAAAGTATTTGATTAAGAAGACAAGGCCCCGCAAGAGGAGCTTGCCGGAAGGCCACTCAAGGCATGCAGAAGACAAGGCCCCGCAAGAGGAGCTTGCCGGGAAGGCTCGGAGCGCGACAAGCCTCCGGACGCGACAAGGATTCGGCCACGGCAAGGCGCTTGCCGCGGCAAGCAACCTCTCTCCATCTCCGCTCCAGCTCATCCAGCAACGTGTTGCCATGGGACCATTCCATGCGCGCGTGTCGAGAGGCTGTGCAGCCAGCGGAGAGCAGCGATAAGCGGCACTGACAAGCTTGCCATCGTGGCGAGCGGTGGCGCACCTTACGGTCTCTGTAATCGCTTTGGGCGACACTTACGGCATTTATTGCTTTTGTCCCTTGCCGCCGAGTTAGGTATTTTGCACTGCATAATCGCTCGAGTAGGTGTACCAACTCCTGTTTTACATTTGTACCCTCGCCTATGTTGCCACTGTCGGAGACCCCTTGAGCATATAAAAGGAGGCCCATGCACAACGAGAGGGGGTTCGAAGTTTCGGTTCATTCGACTCACTAGAGACCAGATACGCCACGCTTAGGTTTGGTAGCTCGCATCGCTCCCTAGCAAGAACACAATACATCAAACAAGCAGCAGAGGAGTTTTATCTCCCGGAGAGCTCCGGGGTAAACTGCTCGTGTGCCTCGTCTCGATCCGCTCTTCGTGCGATCTCCGCCCCCCTCCGAACCACAAAGGGGCCTGGTCCGCCGGCCCCATAGGTGTTCGTGGGTACAATCAGCCTCCCCGACACTCGTAAACCCAAAAGGAGGTGGTATATCCAATCCGCATACTTTTCTTATGATAAACCTCATAGAAGGAGCAGATGGCCTGAAATTGCCATCCCAAATATGAAATGACACTAAGGCCCGTGAAGCACATGTAGTTACTTCCGCAATTAAATTTGAGGCCTAACTATTCTCCATGTTAGTGCGGACTAAAACATTTGAACTGCAATGACATCTAAAATGGAGTAGTTATTTTCAACTTCTATTTTCACACTGCTACCATCGATGAACCTACAAACAAACACAATTTGAATGCTTAACCCAAGGCATATTTCAAATGAATGACCTACCTAGTAAGCCCCTTAGTGAATAGAAGGGAATAGAAATTTACATCAAATTTTACCGGTATAGAACCAATTCAGGCATATATCAAGATAAGTAATAACCTATGAGCTCAAATATAAATTAAAAAAGTATGCTTATATATACGCTTTTGTATTCTTACATCTGTTGTTTCATTATCCATTCACTGGAAGATACCAAGTTATACAATTTGGAACGAATGACAAGCCCCACCTTAAATCATTTTTTTCCTATAAATCCTTTAGTCAAACAATCAACCAAATCATGTACCATTGATAGAAAGAGAAAGATCTGATAGACAATTCTACCATCTTTCAGAAAATAACAGCCAAACACACGATAAATATAGAAATGTTGTAAACCGCCATGAGGCCTATATGAAATATGATGTTCACGAACTTCATCTATTTTAAACTATAGTCACATTGGTACATATATAATGTGGAGGAACAATTAACTACGGTTAGTGTCAACCATATCAATGGATACATACATGTCATCACCACACTAAATGGTGCTGACGTTACTACTGGTTCTTTGCTAAGATATGATCTGTGCTAGCAGGAGAGTTTTTTGTGAGTGTTTCACATGTCAAACTTCTGATATTTGGGAAGTTAAGTGCAAAATATGAGTTTTGGTGCCTTCTTGCATTTTACATGTCAAACTAAATGAGTTTCCTTATTAGATCATGCTGAGATCAAGTAAAAGAAAACTATGAAATACAATACATCCAACTCATTACTATCTTGATGCACTGATGTTCATGATGTAAACTATACCCATCATGAGCTAGTGATATTAATACTAATTTTCTGATAATAATACGAAATAATATACCAAAATAATAAATTAACATGTTTATGCTTAATAAAATGGATGTGTGCATCATATGTTGCAGAGGCCGGGGATAGCCCCTCTTCGAAATAATTAAATAAATTAATATGTTTGAGTAACATTTCTTCAATATAACCAATCATGCAAACATTGAATTAGTAGAACTAATGGTGTTCATCCCTCTATTTAAGTGAAATTAAGCGGTGATGCTATACTATGTATAATATCAGTATATTTGGTTCAAAATCCTCCCTTCTATGATCATTTTTTTGCCTTGTACATTTACTGTTTGTTCTACTTTTCAAGAATCAGACACCAATTTCCCCTTTACACAACAGGCACCCACTTAATTATGTCTAAACATAGGATTGACACGGCCACCGGGAAATTTCAAAATAGTGGATACAAATCATGCTTGTTTTTATACAATCTACACATGGTTCATCTTCCGACATAAGAAAATTATCTTATCTGCATATATGGCCTACAGAATGAAAAACTCAAGGAAAAAAAAGATGCGTAAGGGGTATCTGATCCATATACAATAAATCATGCTTAAGAGCAGAAAATTCACAGAATAGATAAAAACAACATTGACTTAAGGTTGCATAATTCTCAATCAACAGAGTGTGGGTTCAATTGAGCCCAGAGTAAATTGAAGATTTGTTCGCATTCACAGCTTCGCTGATGAGCATATCTAGGCAGCACGACACATGGGTAGCAGTCGGACCAGACCAAATTGTAGCACACATGGAGGATGTACTAATGAAAGAATTTTGGGAGATAGTGAGAAAGTACAATTTGCATCATATTTTAGCACTAACGCTAGAATGCCTCATTAAACATAGGCTATTCCTCCCACCAGAACCATGGCATATGTACCTAGGAAATTTAAGCGCAAGAAGAATCGCTCCAACACAAAGCAGAAATAAGATAGTTAGGGGTGGATTACATTCCTGTCTCGTCGACGTGGTTCGGTCACAACCAGAGTGGTGGCAGAGCGGCCATAGCACGGACCGGTAGTAACCAAGCCCAACGGGAGCATGAGGAGACAGCGAGACCACACAGAGGGCGCGCTGTAGGTCGGAGGAGCCACGAAGACGATCCCAATGTCTGCTGGATTTCCACACTAGAGGATGGAGCTGCCGCTAGGGTTCGTCGAGGAGGCCTTGGCGGAGAAAGAAGGTTGAGGCGGCGGCCGGAACTTCAGCTAGGGTTCGCCGAGGAGGCGTTTGTGGAGGCAAAAGGTCAAGGCGGCGGTCGGAACCGCAGCTACAGTTTGCCGAGGAGGCTTGCGGAAGCAGAAGGTCGAGACGGCGGCCGAAATCAGATGATGCGGCGGTGGCGGCTAGAAGAAAGAGAGGCTACGGGGAAAAAAGACGCCTAGTTTTGTTTTTAGTGCATATAACCTAGTTCGGTAGAGAGGTAGAGCGACGGCTCATTTTTTCTTCTGGAATTTCTGTTTAAGGGAGTTAGCGAAAGATCTGCACCGTAATAACTCAGTCCCACATAAGATAAACGGCTCCTAATTTCTGATTAACGTGGTAATTATTGGGAAGTCTGTGATTAGTATAGGTGTAGCACACATGGAGGATGTACTAATGAAAGAATTTTGGGAGATAGTGAGCAAGTACAATTTGCATCATATTTTAGCACTAACGCTAGAATGCCTCATTGAACATAGGCTATTCCTCCCACCAGAACCATGGCATATGTACCTAGGAAATTTAAGCGCAAGAAGAATCGCTCCGACACTAAGCAGAAATAAGATAGTTAGGGGTGGATTACATTCTGTCGCCGACGTGGTTCGGTCACAACCATAGTGGTGGCAGAGCGGCCATAGCACGGACCGGTAGTAACCAAGCCCAACGGGAGCATGAGGAGACAGCGAGACCACACAGAGGGCGCTGCAGGTCGGAGGAGCCACAAAGACGATCCCAATGTCTGCTGGATTTCCACACTAGAGGATGGAGCTGCCGCTAGGGTTCGTCGAGGAGGCCTTGGCAGAGATAGAAGGTTGAGGCGGCGGCCGGAACTTCAACTAGGGTTCTACGAGGAGGCGTTTGTGGAGGCAAAAGGTCAAGGCGGCGGTCGGAACCGCAACTACGGTTTGCCGAGGAGGCTTGCGAAGGCAGAAGGTCGAGACGGCGGCCGAAATCAGATGATGCGGCGGTGGCGGCTAGAAGAAAGAGAGGCTACGGGAAAAAAGACGCCTAGTTTTGTTTTTAGTGCATATAACCTAGTTCGGGAGAGAGGTAGAGCGACGGCTCATTTTTTCTTCTGGAATTTCTGTTTAAGGGAGTTAGCGAAAGATCTGCACCATAATAACTCAGTCCCACATAAGATAAACGGCTCCTAATTTCTGATTAACGTGGTAATTATTGGGGAGTCTGTGATTAGTATAGGTATAGACAGATAGATAGATAGATAGATAGATAGATTGGCTTTTCCTATGAACTCAATGTGATCTTGGATCACTAAAAGTAAAATGTAGAGTGTTGAGCTTGAGCCAATATGTGTCCTTAGCATTTTGAGGGGTCCACAATTCCAGTCCATGCTATGCCAATCATTGAACTTTCCTGAAATATTTATCTTGAAATAGCATTTTCTCAATGAGCTATATGTTGTAAATAGTTACCAAAACCACCCAAGGATAGTTGCACTTTCAAAGGCGTCGAGATGGGTCAAAGATGTTCGTAGGCTTGCCGGTTGTGTTGCTGCCCTAAGTAGGTTCATCTCCAAATCTGCTTAGCGCGCCCTCCCCTTCTTCAAAGTTTTGAAGAAGGCGGGTCCGGTGAAATGGACTCCGGAGGCAAAGGCGGCGCTACAAGATTTGAAGAAGTACCTCTCCTCCACGCCAATACTAGTTGCATCTAAGCCACAAGAGCCATTGCTGCTGTATCTAGCGGCGACGAATCAAGTGGTCAGTGCTGCACTAGTGGCACAGAGGGAACCTGAGCAAGAGGCAGCAGTGGCAGCGGAGCCGTCGGATGGTGGGTCGGGGCTCCCCCCTGCAAGGCCCGGTCTCGGCAAGACAAAGTCTGCGCAGATGGGCGAAGTCGAACAGAAGAAGAAGGTGGTGCAGCACCCGGTTTATTTTGTTAGCTCCCTCCTGCAGGGGGCTAGATCAAGGTATTCCGGGATGTAGAAGCTACTTTTCGGCCTCCTTATGGCCTTGAGAAAGCCGTGTCACTATTTTCAAGCGCACGAGATCACCATCGTCACCCGCCTCCCTTTGGAACGGATCTTGCACAACCCAGATGCGACTGGAAGGATCGTGGAATGGGCATTGGAACTGTCGAGCTTTGGCCTCAAGTTTGAAAGTACTTCGACAATCAAGAGCCGAGCCTTGGCAGAGTTCATAGCAGAATGGACCCCAACGCCCGACGAAGAGATTCAAGAAACCACCCTTCCCGGCAAGGCCGTGAAAAAAAAGAGGGCTCGCCGCCTCGCAGAGACTTCGAAAGGTCTCTCACGGGCAGGTGATGGCTCCCAGGAACGCCCTAGCCACGGAGGCGAACATGCCAAGCTGGCGGCGCTGGAGTCGTAATCCCTAGACGGCATGCCCGATCAGCTCAATAAGCACCTCAATAAGCAGAAGGAGTTCATCCACGGCTTGGTGGAGCTGCTGAAGGAGAGCCTCGACGACATGCCTGCTGAGCTCAATGAGCAGGGGGAGTTGACCGCCGGCTTGGTGATGCTACTGAAGAAGAGCATTACCTCGGAGAAGAAGTCGACCAGCTAAATCCTGCAACTTCAGGAGGACAAGGCGAAGCTCTGCCACGAGCTCGACCTGCTGAAGGAGGAGAACGCCGGCTGGAAGAAGCTGCATGAGAATAGTAGTTCCTCGATGAAGATGCTGCAGGCCCTCATCATGGAACAGAAGGAGGAGTTGGCGAAGCTCCGCATCGAGCACCCGGCTGCTGTCAAGGTACGTAATGCAGCCGTGGAACAGATGATGAAGGCTCGCGTCGAGAAATCCCGCGTCATGGACATAATGAAGAAGATGGCAGAGGAGACGCGCAAGGAGATGGAGGTCGTGGAGGCGATGAAGAAGCAGTTACGACTCCGCGGCCAGCAACCCTTCATGTAGTAGAGAGCAGCGCCCCAGACTTGTGTGTGCGTCTTCCTTCTTTTTTTGGGGTGATAATCTTCCTTCTTCTTTTGCTCATGTGTTTCTTCTTTTGCTTCGGGTGTTTTGCCGCACGTGTCACATTCTCTGCAAGGCATGAATAGAATAGTGCTAACAATGAGATGACTAGCAAATTAGATCATTTTTATCGCCATATGGGACTGGGCTGTCGTGTTTCATGCTCCTCTGTTGTACTACTCCAGTGGAAAACTTGAGTATACCACACGGTTCTTTGCTCCTCCTTAGGTCATCGGCACGTTTATACAAGCAGTCAAATCACAAGGCCCCGCCTTCCACAGTAATGAGCCGTGAAATCACAAAAGCCCTCGCCTCTCTTCAAACCAACCAAGCTAGACTGCCCCACCCTCTAGCCTTTTAAAAAATGTATACTTTTGTATAGTAGTAGTATCGATGGATTGTGCCATGGAGCAAAACTAACAAGGTGAAATTAAAGAAAAATGTGGTACATATAGAGAGCGCTCGTTGCCAAATTATGCATATAGTATTATTAAAAAAGCTAGCACGTGCTTAAATGGGGTGCTAAATTATATTAAAGAAATTAGCATACCTATTTAATTCTTGGGTTCTTATTATTTATGCCACTAGTTGTGTATCACTACTCAGTTTCGCCATTAGAAGTTACAACTACTTAAAAATGCCATCGATCCGTGAGATGTCTGCTCATAATGCAATTAGATATCTCAAAAATGCCATTGCCAAGGAGTAACCTCTTCCAATGAAATGGTAGTCTCAAGTCACTAAAAGCATGCACACCCCACATATCTTATTGGTTGATATGTCAAGAAACAAGAAACGATGTGTGCACCGCGCCTAAGTGTTTTGGGATTACTTTGTTTTTGTAAGATGATTTGCACACCTAGACGAAGGGAGTAATTAACATGCCACATCAGACTTTATGCCTATGTGGCAGGCTTAGCACATGTACGAGAAAGTACAATAGTGGGCTATAGGCCCTCTTACATGGCATTTTTGCATATGTGGAGGAAAGAGGCAAGGAAAAAGTAGAGGAGTGGGCTCTCATGCAAGAGCTAGCCTCTACATGGTGGAACATTGGGAGAGGCATCTGTATACCATGGAGGTGGCGAGGAATCGGGAGACTCACGCCGGTCATAGCTCCGCAGTTAAAATGATAAAATGGCAAGTCAAATCACGGGGCCCCACCTGTCCAGCAGTAACTCGCTGTAAAATCACACAACCCTACGTTTGCAGCAGCCTACTCCCTCATATTCTCGCATCTCTATCGAACCGACTAGGCGGAACTGCCCCGCCTACCGCACGGGAAAAGCCCCGCCCTCGACATTTAAATAATACAGTACACTAATATTGTATCCATGGATTGAGCCATGGAGCAAAGCCTCAAGAAAACGACGGCACACATGTATGGAGTATACAGCACGCCTGTCGCGTTCCCGTGGCACCCCAGACAGTCGGTCGGTCTAGCACGTCGCTCTCCTAATGGAACGTGGGTCATATTGCGTTTGCACACACATGTTGTCTCCTTTGGGCAGTGAGGTTATGGTTTCTTGTCATGTGGCATTTTATCATGTTATATGTTATAATCCGGTGCTTCAGATCAAAATGACGACAACTGCGCCTCCGGGGCACGTGCATGAAGACTTCTCGACAGTCATTGACGAGGTCAAGCCGGCTCTGGTAGACAAAAGAAAACCAGTACTCCACTATATCGGCAGGAGCCTCCGCGCTTGCTTGCTAGTGTTTCTCTCTTCACACTGTCTCGTCCTCTCCAACACGACAGTGGCGGCCACACTCTCTCTCTCTGCTCACCGCTGGTCACAGATCCAGCCAGATCCTCTCTGGCCGGGAAGGTGAGAAGGTGCAACGTTCACGCAGTCGTCCTCGGCGATGGCTCTTACCCACTGCCGGCGCGTCCTGATCAGCATGCCTTGTCGTTCTCTTCCAAGCACCGCTGGCTAGGGAGGGCCTTCGACCCCTTCTTCCTTGGTGCCGTAGTGTGGGCAGATCCGGCCTCCTGCCGCCCACCTATCGACATCCCGGCGACCCTAAGGTATAACTTCCTTCGAAACCGGCCTTGCTCTACTTCCCGAGCTCCTAACGTCGCTGCATTTGTATCTTTTACTATTTCCCAGGCCCCCTCATAGATAGGATCGATCGGCTGTTCGAAAGCCACCTAAATTTTGACTATTAAGAGGTAAAAGTAGTTCATGCACTCGAATCTAGTACTACTTGGTTCAAGGGGGTGGGGGGAGATGTGTTACCTGAATCTAGAACTTGGTCGAAAGAGGAAATAATGGGGGAGAAAAGTAGCAGAGACTGGCTATCCAACTGGTCTCTTGGTCTAATAGGGAAATAAAGGGAAACACAGTACAAACTCAATACAAACCCGATCTATTAGTTGAAAAAGGAAAGATATTCTGTTCTGATGTTTGTTGCCCCGAGCCACTCTTATGTAATGTCACTGGTAAAATGTAGTTGTCGCACTGTTAAAAGTAAGGACACGTTAAACCATTATTGTTTTCAATGTAATGCCTCCAGTAATATGAATCAATGGCACTTTTTTCATGTCCTGCTAAATTTCCCATTAAGATAAGTTGCTTCTTTTCGTTAGAAATTCAACCGTCATGGTCCACCTACTCTCCCGTGCCCAAATACCGACTCTGTAGCAACTGTTAATGTAATGTTGCTGGTAAAATGAAGCAATGGCACCATTAAAGTAATGTCGTATTTAACGGTTGTCATAGTTAATCCTAATGCCCACACTAATATCTAGCAATGCTGTTGCTTTACATATTGCTACTGTCCTTGTAGGATTGCCATTCAGATAAGGAGCATGCTTCTTTTCATTTGATGTATGTTTCATCACTTGATTGTCACCCTCCTTTCCACCTTTTTTGTGCAAACAGAGACATACATTTCACGCTTGATCCTAGTTGAACTGCACAACTGATATCCAAAACAACCAACCTTGATGTTGCTCAATTTTATTGCAACTAATGAAGATGAAGCTCTGTGGGTTTCGTTTTCTGATGGAAATGGAACCGGGGCTGAAGCCCTTTTCTTAAAAAAATGAAGAAGCTGCTAGCTCATGGGACATTGCTTAATTTTAGGTGAACTGCACTGAAAGGTCCCATGAATTGAATCATCCATGTTGGTGACTGGTGTTATCCCTTCTACGATGGCGTTGACTGCAGATATGGTTCCCATCACGAGGTATGCAGATTTTTGGTCTGACCGTTTGCCAAAGATCCTGCATGTTGAGTCTGCTCTTGTGCTACTGTTTTGGCACTGCCATGATAAAGCAGTAATGATATTATTTTGTACCTTAATCTAGTGGCACTATTAATTTGAGGCAATGTTTTGGCACCGCTAGTGCCACATATTTTTTTATATATCGGAAGAGGGGGTTTCCTCGGATTTCATTAAAGAAACCCTACCATAGAGAACCATTGTCTGACAACATCTCAGTGTAAACGGGCAGTTATGCAACTACTACTAGACCGGACTGAGTACTAGCAGGAGACAAGTTCGCTACATAAGCTAGGCCGGTAGGGGGACGCAGCACCAGCTCGACCAAGTTTGTATTACAACCCAAATGCTACCACATAAACGTCAGGGGGGAGATAGAGCCAACTTTAGCATCCCAATCTAAGCACCCCCGGCCTCCATCCTAGCGATGCACTGTACACCTCGTTTGCCACCTGCTCGACCCTAGTGCCACTGGTAAAATGAAGTAATAATACAGTTAAAATAGAGTGAGTGTCCTCTCTATCATTTCATTTCCAATATAGATAAAGAAAGTGCTTCTCTTTGTTAGTATATGTTTCATAAACTAGTCCCATTGTCAATGTTTAAGCATTTTTGCAAACTGGGGTGCTTAATTTTAGTTGATCTGCACAAAAATAGAGATTGGAATGTCTCAAGGCCCCTCCTTGTACTACTGCTGTACACCGATGTTCATCAACGCGTAAGGTGTATCGGGGAGACTTGGGTCGATTACTTGATTTCCAGTATGAGGCGTACCGTATGAGGCACCACAGGGCCCATCTCGCCCTCGCAACATGGCATAATATGATACTATCGCAATATTTTATTCTATTTATTACTGTATGTTTCATCAACTGGTGCCACTATAATGTAATCACGCTTTTTCATTATCTGTGCAAACAGGGTTATTCAGCTGCATTTTGGTGGAACTGCACAAATGTACGGATGGAACCGGCATATATGCAGAGTGCGAGGTGCCAAGTAAAAATTATTGACACCAACCCTGCTCCATCTAAGCATTGGCATCCACCACCACCAGTGGCATGTGTGGTGCTCACTATGGACGGATCTTTCTCGGCAGCAAATCCTCTAACCAAATACTAGTAGCTTAGACTTCAAAAAAATACTAGTAGCTTATATTGGCAGTTTTCTAGGGAGTACTCTTTTCTGAAAGAAGCAACAATCTATTTTTCTTTATTTGTACAAAGTGTCACAACTTTGACCCAAAGCTCCAGAGATATTTTAGGGTGATTGGCGTAGTACTCGGAGACTGATTGTAAGCATGATTTTTATTAGCTGTCACACTGATTGTAAGCATGAGCAGATGGAAGATTAGGTTAGTGCGAAGCTTACCTTAAACCCTACCGGCACCGTTGAAACGAGGCGAGCGTCAAGGGAACCGTGGAGAACGGCGGGGAAGCGACGTCACGCCATCCGGCCTCCTCTTGCGGTGGTAGAATGAATACTCATGTGTCTCCGGCTGGCTCTGCACCCTCACGAATGGCACACCGTACTCGATTGATTCGTTATCCTCTGGGTGCTCAACCTTTGACCTCTACGTCCACCATCTCCGCCTGACTTTCGCCTCGGGCGAATCTGTCTGCTCCATGGCCCAGAGGAGATACTCGATGAACTCGAAGGACTGCGGCGTGACTGCCACCAAGGAGTACATCGCCGCCCTCATCGCCGCCGTCTCGCTCTTTCGCCTACATTGCCACATGTCCCTCACCATTCTCGAAATCTCCCACTCATTATCAAACCAAGTAAGGATCTCCTTCAACCTGGCTAACTTTGCCTGGTAGCCGCCGGCGATCTGCCTGATTCGCTGCTGCATCCTCTCCATAGATGTCCCTCTGAGTGGTTCGGTGCTAGCTTTGGAAGATGGGAGGAGAGACGATGGTCTTTCAATAACGAAGGGGGAGAGCGAGACAGTGGTTTTGGAATGGATATGATGGAGAGGAGAGGGGGTGGTTTTGCAATGGAGAAGAGGGAGAGGCGAGACGGTGGTTTTGGAATGGAGATGATGGAGATGAGAGGTTTCCCTGCCTTTTCACCGGCTGTGTGGGCCTGCAGCTGGTGGCACCCATGTGTCAGTGTCTCAATGGCAGGATGGGCTATGTCAGGGGATCCTCGTCCGAGGAGGGAGGAGGTGGTTTTGCAATGGAGAGGAGGGAGAGGCGAGGCGGTGGTTTTGGAATGGAGATGATGGAGAGGTGGGGAGGTGGTTTTGCAATGGAGAAGAGGGAGAGGAGCGTGCGGCAGCGATTTAGGATTGGACGAGAGGGCAGGCACGCTGTGATTGGATCAAAATCAAAATCAATTTACCCTTCAATTAAGAAAGCGACCCCACATTAACTAGTCTCCCTTTTATTCTGGGTCATAATTGACCATGATTTTCACAAATAAAATATATGTTATACATTGCAAAAATAATATAATTTGAAAGTACATTCAGATACGAACCAAACGATACAATTTTTGGTGAAATGTATTCACATTTTGCTTGTCCAATACAGTACGTGGTCAAACTTTGACACAAAATACGGAAAACAAAAAAATACTTCCAAGACCAGCGCCGCTCCTCTCCTGTTCCAATCTAAATCCAGCACCACTCCTCTCCTCTTTCATTTCAAAACCACCGCCCCTCCTCTCCTGTTCCAATCCAAAACCATCATCGCTCCTCCCCCGTTCTAATACAAAACTGCGTTGCGCCTCTCCTCTTCCCTTCAAAAACCACCGTCGGCGAGTGAAGGTGCTGTGGAGAAGTAGATCGATGGACGAGGATCTCAGACGGCGACCC
Source organism: Aegilops bicornis (assembly GCA_021605145.1). Classification (NCBI taxonomy): domain Eukaryota; kingdom Viridiplantae; phylum Streptophyta; class Magnoliopsida; order Poales; family Poaceae; genus Aegilops; species Aegilops bicornis. The sequence continues at coordinate 393,752,455 of CM038673.1, read as the reverse complement.
TGTGAAGATAGCTAGGATGTTGGAGGTACATTCTTGGTTTGACAACAAGGATCAACTAGCGGCGACGGCGACATCCATGGCCAAATATTTGCAACAGAGCAAAAAGGTGGCGATACTCCCGAAGGGAGTCGCGCGGGAGTACATAGAGCTGCTCCTCTGGGCCATGGAGAAAACAGATTCACCGAATCCGATCGTGAGGGAGCGGTCGTGGGAGTATCGATCCCAGATGGAGCATCCACCAGAGATTGAAGGATCGAGCATCTACAGGGTGCCGTTTGTGAGGGTGTCGTGCCAGAGCGAGCCGGTGGAGTCTTCGTTTAATCGAACCCAACTGCAAGAGGAGAAAAGCAGTTGGCCCGACGACGCTTCCCCGCCATCCTCTCCCTCACCGTTCACGTCATCTCACGGGGCGGCTGTCTGCCACCGAGGAATAGGAGGGGACTGCCCCCCCCCCCCCCAGCCCAATAGTCGGGCAGGTTGTGAATTGTCAGGAGGATCTTAGGGTTGCAGTATTTGCAGGTTGTGAATTGTGTTTTGTGTTGTATATTTGAGTACTTTCAAATATGAATGTCTTTTGAATTTCAGATTTGCAGTATTGAGCATATGAAGTATTTTATGAATTCTAGAGATCTATTTTTAGCACTTAAAAAATGTAGTTTCATAGGAGTATAAAAGTACGCATAATGTGATTCTCAGAGAAGAAATCGCAAGTTCGGGCCAGATAAGAAATCGCAACTTTCGTGAGGCGGAGCATTTATATTAACACGGCCTTTTAAAATAGGGTGAACATCATGTTGGAAGTTTTATTCATGGTCAAAAATGGAACTACCAGCCAGTTAACATCATGCTGATCAACATTCATGCATAACACATCTTCATATGATGCACAGTCAAAAAGGTATGCTATTTTCAGAATGCCCACACAATGTCGAAAAGCGAAAACAGAGAAAATGAGGGACGAAGTTTTGGCAAGTGTTGGACGTGGTGTGCATAGATGACAATGGGGACCCACATGTCAATAATGGCAGAGGCAAAAAAGTTGGAGATATTTTCTCTACATCAGGTGGAATCGAACCCGGGCGGAAGAGCTGTCGCCTGTCGGGCAATGTCACTTGCCACTGGGCTAGTTCAGTACTTCCGTTACAAATAGGGCACTTCCTCAGGTGGTCCGATCTCCTCCTGCACCTTTGTGCGCTCGCCGTGGCGCCGATGTCTGCCGTTGTGAACATGCTGAACAAACGAGAGGAATCTGGAGAGGACTATACATGGAGAGGCAGCCAGTCGGGACCTACCAGGTCTATGGCCGTACGCAAGCAAGTGCCTCATCGAAAAAATACTTCCTCCTAATGCTATACTGACGTTGGGGCCCATGAGTTTGTCAACATAGTTAATTTTTTTAGGTGCTTCAATGTAGTTACTATAGGAGATAAATTCACAATGAAGTCGGGGAGCAGGCAGGTATCATTTATTATCACTGGGGCAGCAAGTATCAGCTGGGTTTTGGGCTGCGCCGTCTAGGCTTTGTTTTTTAACATGCGCAACCCACGATATGCCGGTTTGTATTTTTTTGAGGGCCGTCATGTATCGACCGGCCTATGGACCTCCCATCCGAGATTTTATTTTTCCTAAAACATCGGCAGCCCAATTTATGTATTTTTATAAAGAAAACACAGAGGTGTGTTCTATTTTTCTATATAAGAATAGGAACGCCTAGTCCAACTTATGTTTCTCTTCTAACTTTATTATATATATTTAAATTATTTTATATGTTATTATATATTATTGTTATTGTCATCATATATTTAACAGATACTTACATATGTAAGAAAACAATATCCCACATCTTATTAACTTATAAAAATAATTTCTTAACAATAAAGTCCTGGATTTTTTTTGGCAACGAAAATCCTGGTGATTGTGTACAAAAGCTTGGTAAGATTTAAGGACCAATGTAATAATAAATCACTTATTAGTTAAATATATTTATAACAAAATGCTCAGCCCCTGTTTATTTTTTGATAACACTACTGCACTCAACCCAACATTACAATTAGAATCAGCCCAGCAAAATCGTGTATATCGAGAAAGTGCAAATGGCCTGTAATTTTTTTAGGAAAAAAATAAATGGGCCACATGGACGCTAGATTATTTGTTCACCTAGCCCAGCAAATGGACTGTAATTCTAAAAAAAGATCAAGTTGATGTAAATTCTGAAAAAATGGGTTGAATACGTGCCACATTTTTTAGGCTGAAATGTGGGCCAATAGGTCGAAGTCAGCGCAAGTCATTGTCAACTTAGTCAACAAATGATTCTGACATCGTTAGCCGTTGGATTTACATCCAACAACCGGCATCCATCTTCAATCTCTCGTCTTCTTCCTCCAGCGCCGCCGGGACCTCCTGCTCTCGCCTCCTGCTGCTAGCAGCTCTGCTTAGCACGCTTCGCTATGAAGCGCTAACCCACCATTGGCCAGGCCATCCTTCCACCCCTCCACATCTCCTACTCTTCTCCACCGACTGTCGAACCACACCGCACCAGAACCAGTTAACCCTCATACACCTCTCCGTCTGTGACTCTACTCCCGCGTCTTCCCATCTCTGGCTCGTTGCTGTCCAGGGCCTCGCCGTCGTCCACCACCTTGGATGGGCTCGGCACAGAGTGGTCAGCGAACGACATCCATCGGAAGTAGACTGTGCGTGGAGAGGCTGACAGCTGGGTCCATGGCCGCACGAAGGAAATGCCTCCTTATTACGTGCAAAATAATGATTCCTCCACATGACAACTGGGACCCACCGGAAGGGCCTCTCTATTTCGCGAAAAAAACGTTACCCCCACTGACAGGTCGGACCCACCAGCTATATCTTCGCATGCAAGGAAGTGCCTCCTTATTACGCACAAAAAAATGAATACCCCCTGCTAGCTGGGACCCACCATAGTGTGAGGCTGACTTGTGGGCCTACTAAGTTGACGGGGACGGAGGGCTTTGTCAACTTAGTCAATATGAACGGTTCTAGCTCCAGTGACCGTACGATGTCCATCCAACGGCCCTAGTGCTTCTTCAACCTCTGGTCTTTTTGCTCTAGCCGCCCAAAGCAGCGTCGGTCGTGTCGCGTGCTCCTGCCTCCCGTGGCCGGTTGTGATGCCGTGGAGGCCTCACCGCCCCCTACTACTCCCACCGCTGGCCTGGCCATCCCTCTACTCACCCACACCCCCTGTTATTCTACGGCGACGACAGCCTCACACCGCAGCCGAACTAGTGAACCCTCGTACTCCTCTCCGTGTGGGCAACCACTTCCGCATCTTCCTCGGCTCCGCGTCGTCCCCTTCCTAGGCCTCGCCGTCGTCTACCGCCCTGGTGCTCTCGGCGCGGCGTGGTCAACGTGGTCAAGGAACGACTTCCATCGGAAGAGTACTGTACGTGGAGAGGCTGATAGCTGGGTCCACGGCCGCAGCAAGGAAGTGCCTCCTTATTACGCGGAAAATAATGATTCCTCCACCTGACAGCAGGGACCCACCGGACGGGCCACCGTATTTTGTGAAAAAAACCTTTCCCCCTGACTGGTGGGACCCACCAGCTACATCTTCGCATGCAAGGAAGTGTGTTCATATTATGAGCAAAAAAATGATTCGCCCCCTTACTGCTGGGACCCACCAGCTACATCTTCGCACGCAAGGAAGTGCTCGGCGGTCAGACCCAACCGGTGAAGCATACGAAGCGTTGTCATTACAGTCGCGAACTCAGACGTACATATCGGGTCGATTTAGAGGCGCGCACGTGTCGTAGTAGAGGCGCGCACGTAGCATGTACACTACGTACAACAACCAGGGTGCAAGAAAGAAAATACGGCCACGTACGTACATACGGGCGGGGTCTCGAATGCCTACTCACGTATACGTACGGCCAGGGCTCGTGTACAGTGTTCATGGGGAGGCAACCGGCTGGGTCGGAACGGAATGCGTCGTCGTGTTCATCGGGTGCCCACCGGCTTGGACATAATAGGCGATGGAAACGAGGCCTAGCGTACCGCAGAACGGAGGAAAAGGCCTTGTGTTCGACCGGCCACGGTCGAAATGGGATCCTATTCATCGGGAGGGGTCTGGCGTACCGCAAAACGGTCGAAACAAGGTCCTGTTGATCGAGAGGGGTGTGGCGTACCGCAAAACAGAGGGAACGGACTTGTGTTGGAGTGGTACGGTCGAAATGGGGGTCCTTTTCATCGGGAGGGGTGTCGCGTACCGCAAAACAGGACTCCACGGGATACTGTTCATCTCCACCGTTGACCTCCTCCAGCCTCCACGGGCTACTGTTCATCCACCGTCGACCTCCTCCAGCCTCCACCTGGACTATTCATCCACCAGCTCACTTTCATCCAGCCTCCACCACACGCCCCTCCACCGGCTATTGTTCAACCAGCCCTCTCCATGGGGTCCTATTCAACCACCCCTCCACGTGCTACTGTTCATCCATCCCTCCACCGGCTACATTTCAACCAGCCCTCCACCGGCTACCGTTCAACCAGCCCACCACGGGGTCCTGTTCATCCAGCCCTCCACGGGTTCCTGTTCATCCATCGGCTCGATCGATCGGAGTACTATTCATCTAGCGGCAACGGCCTCTACTAGCACGGGTTCTTGTTCATCCAACCCCCCATCGGGAACTGTTCATCCAAACCCCCTCAACAACGCTCACTGTTCATCAAGGGAAGGAGGCAGCAGTGTTCGATCGGCTTCAGTTAGAAGCATTAGCGAAGGAATCACTCAGGTTCAGTTAACAACAAGGGATTGATCGATCGCTCGGATTCAGTAACGTGTAGCCTGCAGTGCAATCGCTCGGGCTCAGTTAGAGCGCAACGCCTCGCTCGGGTTCAGCTAGAGTGCAACGCCTCACACACACGCGCGTACGTACAAGAGAAACGCGCATCGCTCGGCCCCTGACCACCCACCGTAACCGGGAACTCCCCCGATATTTTCCTCGCCCTCGCTTCTACCACAATTTTCTCCGTCATGGACAGCCCAAAGAATGTCATGCAGCTGCATCTTCGGCCTGCCCAGGACGAAAAGCCCATTTTCTGTCATGATTTTTTGTCATATAAGTAGGACCCCACCACATGTATGATGATACCGGGTTTCGTCACAATTATCGTCATAGAAGTGTCATAAGTATGACAATTTTTTTTTCGTTCGGCCCTAAATGTCACGGATGTGTCTTTTTTGTAGTGGATGCCCAGTCCCAAAATGAAAAATGAATTTACTTTATGTTGTCAAATAATAAATTCCTTGGAAAGTGTTGGTATGGACGACATCCATCGATACGGCTAGCCGTGGAATGTGAAAGTATGGTGGAAAAAGGAATAAACTTTATTTTCTGTTTGGGAACCGCCTATGACATATCTGGCATGGAAAGTATTGGGAACTACTTGATCATTTTCGTTGACAGGAAAAGCATGCCACCCAAAATGTTTTATCTCTATTTTTTCACTTTGAGCTCTGGAACCTCTACAAATCCCTACTTCCCTCTGCGAAGAGCCTTTCTATTTATTTTATGCAATTTTTATTTTTTTAGTCTCCATCTTCTCTTATGAAGGATTAACTAAGGGGCACTATGATCGTACTTGAGCACTGGGTGTAGCTAATATGCGAGTGTGTTTCATGAATGGATCAATGATTCAACATTATGGGCTAGGGATAACTTGCTTTAGTGTTGATATTTTGAAAGACATGGTTGCTTGTTGATATGCTTGAGTATTGAAATCCTCATGTCAAAACTAGACTATTGCTTTGAACCACATAAAAGTCCAAATGTCCATGCCACAAAATAAAGAATATGTGATGAACATGTTAGGCAGCATTCCACATCAAAAATTCTGTTTTTATCATTTACCTACTCGAAGACGAGTAGGAATTAAGCTTGGGGATGCTGATACGTCTCCAACGTATCTATAATTTTTGCTTGTTCCATGCTGTTATATTATCATTCTTGGATGTTTTATAATCATTTTTTGGGACTAACCTATTGACATAGTGCCCAATGCCAGTTGCTGTTTTTGCTTGTTTTTTACTTCAAAGAATATCAATGCCAAATGGAGTCCGAACGCAGCGAAACTTTTTGGAGAATTTTTCTGGATCAGAAGACACTTGTTGGGCCAAACAAGTACCAGAGGGGGGCTCCGAGGGGAGTACAACCCACCTGGGCGTGCCTAGGTGGGTTGTGCCCACCTCGGCCGCCTCCCGCGCCGCCTCTTTGCTCTATAAATACCACGAAAATCCAAAAACCCTAGGGGAGTCGACGAAACACAATTCCAGCAGCCCCAAGTTCCAAAACCACGAGACCAATCTAGACACCATCACAAAAGGGTTCATCATCCTCATTGGTTCCTTGATATGTTTCCATCGTATCTACTTTTTTGAACTCTTTTTTCCTTGTTTTGGACTCTAATTTGCATGATTTGAATGGAACTAACCCGGACTGACGTTGTTTTCAGCATAATTGCCTTAGAGTTATTTTTGTGCAGAAATAAAAGTTCCCGGAATGAACTGAAAACTTACGGAGAATATTTTTGGAATAAATAAAAAATATTGGTGAAAGAATCAACTAGAGGGGACCCACCAGCTGACCACAAGGGTGGAGGGCACGCCCTACCCCCTCGGCGCACCCCCTGCCTTGTGGGTCCCTGGAGACCCCATGATACGTCCATTTTGCATCATGTTTACCTACTATTATTTATAATGTTTTTATGCATAATAATGCTTTTTGCAGTATTTCTAATGTCTTTTCTCTCATAATATGCAAGGTTCACACAAAGAGGGAGAATTCCGGCAGCTGGAAATCTGGACCTGCAAAAGCTACCTATTCTGCACAACTCCAAATGAGCTGAAATTTCACGAGGAATTTTTATGGATTAAATAAGAAATAGTGGATCAAATAACCACCGGAGGGGAGCCACCTGATGAGCACATGACACGAGGCCAGGTGCGCCCTGGTGGGTTATGCTCAGCCCAGCCCACCTCTGGTGCCCATCCTCTGGTATATAAGTCATTTTGACCTAGAAAAAAAATAAGGAGAGGACTTTCGGGAGGAGCGCCGCCGTCTCGAGGCGAAACTTGGGCAGGAGAACTTTTGCCCTCTGGCAGAGCGATTCCGCCGGGGGAACTTCCCTCCCGGAGGGGGAAATCATCATCGTCATCATCACCAAAAAATCTCCCGTCTTGGGGAGGGCAATCTCCGTCAACATCTTCAACAACACCATCTCCTCTCAAACCCTAGTTCATCTCTTGTGTTCAATCTTTGTGCCGGAACCTCAGATTGGTACTTGTGGGTGACTAGTAGTGTTGATTACATCTTCTAGTTGATTACTATATGGTTTATTTGGTGGTAGATTATATGTACAGATCCAATATGCTATTTGATACCCCTCTGATACTGAGCATGATTATCATTTGTGAGTAGTTACTTTTGTTCTTGAGGTCACGGGAGAAATCTTGTTGCAAGTAATCATGTGAACTTGATATGTGTTCGATATTTTGATAGTATGTATGTTGTGATTCCCTTAGTGGTGTCATGTGAATGGAGACTACATGACACTTCACCATATTTGGGACTAAGGGAATGCATTGTGGAGTAGTTATTAGATGATGGGTTGCGAGAGTGACAGAAGCTTAAACCCCAGTTTATGCGCTATTCCGTACTGATTGGATCCAAAAGTTTAATGCTATGGTTAATTTATTCTTAATACTTCTCTCGTAGTTGCGGATGCTTGCGAGGTGATTAATCATAAGTAGGAGGTTTGTTCAAGTAAGAACAACACCTAAGCACCGATCCATGCACATATCAAATTAACAAAGTAGTGAACACAAATCAAACCAACATGATGAAAGTGACTAGATGAAATTCCCGTGTACCCTCAAGAACGCTTTGCTTACTATAAGAGACCATTTTGGCCTGTTCTTTGCCTCAAAAGGATTGGGCTACCTTGCTGCACTTTTGTTACTATTATCGTTACTTGCTCGCTACAAATTATTTTGCTATCAAACTACTCTGTTACTTACAATTTCAGCGCTTGCAGACATCATCTTGTCGAAAACCACATGTCATTTCCTTCTGCTCCTTGTTGCGTTCGACACTCTTACTTATCAAAAAGGCTACAATTGATCCCATATACTTATGGGTCATCACCTCCCCTCCCCCCCGACCCTAACTCCAACTCCATATATTCACGTTCGGGGAGAAAAAAATTAGAGAGAAGGATTCATCGCTTTTTACGATACGGAGCCACCGCCACCTCCCGTTCTTCATCGGGAGGGCAGATCTGGAGTCCGTTTGGGGCTTCGGAGAGGGGGATTCCTAGCCATCATCATCACCAACCTTCCTCCATCACCAATTTCATGATGCTCAATGCCGTGCGTGTGTATTTCCATCGTATGCTTGCTGGACGGTGATGGGTTGGATGAGATTTATCATGTAAGCGAGTTAGTTTTGTTATGGTTTGATCCCTAGTATCCACTATGTTCTGATATTGGTGTTGCTATGACTTTGCTATGCTTAATGCTTGTCACTAGGGCTCGAGTGCCATGATTTCAGACCTGAACCTATTATGATTTCATGAATATATTTTTGTTCTTGATCGTATCTTGCAATTTGTAGACACCTATTACGAGTTATTATCCGCATACCTCAAGGTGACAATAATTGGGATTCTTCCCGGTGATTACCGTGGTTTGAGGAGTTCATGTATTCAGTAAGTGTTAATGCTTTGGTCTGGTTCTCTATTAAAAGGAGGCCTTAGTATCCCTTAGTTTCCATTAGGACCCCAATGCCGCGGGAGGGTAGGACAAAAGGTGTCATGCAAGTTCTTTTCCATAAGCACGTATGACTATATACGGAATACATGCCTACATTAGATTGATGAATTGGAGCTAGTTCTGTGTCACCTTAGGTTATAACTGTTGCATGATGAATGATGATAACCCAAAAGTATAGGGGATTGTTTGTAGCCTTTTTTGATAAATAAGAGTGTCAAACCCAACGAGGAGCTAAAGGTAGAACAAATAATCCCTCAAGTTCTATCGACCGCCGATACAACTCTACGCACACTTGATGTTTGCTTTACCTAAAACAAGTATGAAACTATTTTGCAAGAATAAAACTACGAGTACTTCACAAGAATAAAACTATGAATAAATTGCAAGGTAATAAAACTGGATAGCTTTTGTCAACAAGAAAGTCATTAGTCCCTAGGAAATCGATAACAAGTACCGGTAATCATTCTTGCAATTTTATATGAGGGAGAGGCATGAGCTATCATACTTTCTCTACTAGGATCATATGCACTTATGATTGGACCCCTAGCAAGCATCCGCAACTACTAAAGATCATTAAGGTCGTGAAAACCAACCATAGCATTAAGTATCAAGTCCTCTTTACTCCCATACGCAACAACCCACTTACTCGGGTATGTGCTTCTATCACTCACACCACCCATCATAAGCGAATCATGAACATATTGCAACACCCTATAGCAGGGACCCCTCCATTTGCGCGACACGGAGGGCACCATAAATAAAATATATAATCATACCAACCAAGATCACGATTAACCCATAGGACAAAACGGATCTACTCAAACATCATAGGATAACCATAGATCATTGGGAAATAATATATGGAGTTGAGCACCATGTTTAAGTAGAGATTACAGTAGAGAGAAGGGAGGTTACACTGCTGCATAGAGGGGGAAAGAGTTGGTGTTGACGGTAGCAAGATTGTTGATGTAGATCACAGTCATGATCCTTGCCCCGGCGCACTCCAGCGCCACCGGGAGAGAGGGGGACAGAGGCCCCCTCCTTCTTCCTTGGCCTCCCCCTAGATGGGAGGAGAGTTCCCCCTCTGGTCCATGGCCTCCATGGCGGAAGAGGGGCAGGAGCCCCTCCGAGATTGGATCTCCCTCTCTGTTCTCTTCTGTTTCGCGTTCCCCAAATCCGGCCCTTCACAGTTTCTTAAATTCCTGGAGATCCGTAACTCCGATTGCGCTGAAATTTTTACACGATTTTTCCCATAAATTATCTTTCTTGCGCCAGAAGAAGGGCCAACCGACTTTCAAGGAGGGCATAGGACACCTGGGCGCGCCCTGGTGCATCTTGGGGCCTGTGGGCCCCCGTTTATGTTGATTCCACCTCCCAAAATTCACAAATATTCCAAAATAATTCTCCATAAATTTTTATTTCATTTGGACTTCGTTTGATATGGATTTTCTGTGAAGCAAAGACATGCAACAAACAGGAACTGGCACTGGGCACTAGATCAATAGGTTAGTCCAAATAAATCATATAAAATGTTGCCAAAAGTATGTGAAAATTGTATAATATTGGCATGAAACAATCACAAATTATAGATACGATGGAGATGTATCAAATGCCATCCGACATAATTATCCATCATTGATCCATTGCTCACGAGCTTTTCACATATTGATCTTTTCTATGTTACTTTGTCGTTGCCACTATTACAATTGCAACAAAACTGCTACTGTTACTTTTGCCACTATTACCGTTACTTCCATACTACTTTTCTATCGAATACTTTGCTGCAGATATTAAGTCTTTCAGGTGTGGTTGAATTGACAACTCAGCTGCTAATACTTGAGAATATTCTTTGGCTCCCCACTGGTATGCGTCGGTGCTATACAAAAAGTTTTTAACCCCTTTCCGCGACGACATTTGGAACTGTCGCCAAGTGAGTGTGGGCGATAGGGGAGTCCTTCCCACATGACCCAGAAATCGTCGGGGATAGGCCCTCCTGGGACACAGGCTGGGACTGTGTGGGCGAGGCATCGAAACCCAATCATTTCCGTTTGTATGTACATCCCACATGGTGAATACCAGAAAAACATTTCCGTTCGTATGTATATCACACACAGTCAATCCAAGGAATACGTTTCCGTTCTTATGTACATCCCACACGGTCAATCCAGGGAAAACGTTTCCGTTCGTATGTACATCCCACATAGTTTTATGTATACGCTCGTGTGTGAAAGGTGTAACTATCACGCACGCTCTGCCTTGGTTAACGGTTTGCTTTTATGAACTACATCACACATGATCTGATGTAGAAAACTGTGTGGCATTGGGCTATCCATCACAAGCGCTTTTACTGCTAGAACCATTTGCAAAGTTCCATGACCGCATGTTCTCTTTTTACATTGCACACGCTGTTTTCTTTCGAACCTTGTGCACATTATTTTATTAGCTCCTGTATATTTTTATTTTGCCTGTAGTTTATTATTCGAATTGGAAATTTTGAAATATGAAACGTGCAATTCAAATTCTCAGCACAATGGTTCAACAACGAATCCATAAATAAAATTGCCAGTACAATATGTTCAGTAATTACAGGATTAGGCAGCAATTAACTATGATGAACCACAATATTTAAAGGCGGTAAAGGTGAAGAGACAAGTGTAAATCATTTTGACTGCCCATAATATGCCTTCCTGCATGCCATAGGCATGAACTACTTTTGTCCAACCCCTTGTGATGATCGCCCGCCCATCCTTCACCGCCTTCAGGAAGACTTCTAGAGCATTATGATGGTAGCATGAATTATATACTTTAACCTTAGTTGCCTCCACTCCAGTCATGTAGTTTGCAAGGTAATCATCATTAAATAGCTTCGGAAACCACTGAAAAGAGAAAAATATCAGATACTGAGGTATAATAGAGTAACTTGTCGTGGGCAGGGGGAAAAGGCAACACATTACTTACCATCCTAAAGTTCACTATTGTCTTGGACAAAGTGTAAATAAAGAGCGTAATTCCAATCACCCGTTTCTTTCGCCTAACAATCTTTCTTCGTTTTCTCACTTGACGCTTGTTCATGAATATCTCATTACCCCATACGCAAAAGGGATCGAAGCGTGCATCAGTACCGCTCATATATGTACCTACAAGCAACCAGTAAATGTTAGAAGCTTAACTGAGATTGCACAAATGATGTAAAATACAACTACCTATATATGTTCCTAAGTACAAGTATACTTTTTTGAGATTTCAATATGAACTACATATGGATGTATATAGAATTATAGATATAGTTTAGATTAGAATCTAGATTCACTCATTTTGCTCCTTATGTAGTCTATATTGGAATCTCTAAAAATAATTATATTTACGAATAGATGGTGTACAAGACATGGGATGCAGCTAACCTCGTTGGCAAACAACAGCATCGCCCATTGTAGCCCTGTGTAAATACATGGAAAGCCAATGTTAACTACAACAAGGTTAACATCCACGAAAAATTGCAAATGGTAATAAAATGGCAGCATCTGTAGTGATATCTTCATTGCATAAGAGTAGCACGGTAGTAAAGGGACAGATTAAAAAATGGATACAACTGTTAATTGCAAAAGGCTTAACAACATCCTAATTCATGTTGTGTAAGTTTGTAGCCATTGAAATACAACTCTTTAAAAATGGATACACTGTTAACTGCAACAGGCTTAATGGCCATTGAAATCGGTACTGATAAAAATGCAATTGGCAGAGTTAAACATCACAGGGCAGGTGCTGCTAGAGCAGATAATGGCCAGGTTTTCTATAAAAAGGTAGGGAAAATAGCTAAAACGTGTTAGGCATGTTTACTACAACATGCTTAATACATCAACAGTACAAAACATAGCCATTAATTGCAACTGGTATTGGTAAGATTAAACTGGTGAGTACATACTTGGTAAGTCCTGAGAGGTGGTTGCTGGGGCACTTCATCTTGGCCAGAGCCCGCCCAAAGTCGGGCGGGCGGAGGCGAGCTGTTCCTCCGGTCAAAGCATGGATCAAGCCAATCGACATGTGTACCTACAAGCAACCAGTAAATGGTAGAAGTTAAACTGCAATTGCACAAATGATGTGAAATACTGTAAGACATGGGATGCAGCTAACCTCGACGACAAACAACAACATCGGCCGTTATGACCCTGCGTAAGTACATGGACAGGCATGTTAAGTACAACAGGGTTAGCGTCCACCAAAATAGCAAATGGGCAGCATCTCTAGTATATCTTCATTGCGGAGAGTAGCATGGTATCAAATGGACAGATTAAAAAATGAATACAATTGTTAATTGCAATAGGCTTAACAGCATCCTAAATCATGTTTTGTAAGTTTGTAGCCATTGAAATACAACTGTTTAAAAATGGATTCAACTGTTAATTGCAACAGGCTTAATAGACATTGAAACCGGTACTGATAAAAATGCAATTGGCATAGTTAAACATCACAAGGCAAGTGCTGCCAGAGCAGAGAATGGCCCATATGTCTATAAAAAGGTAGGGAAAGTAGCAAAAACGTTTTAGGCATGTTTACTAGAACATGATTAATACATCGACCGTACAGAACATAGCCATTAATTTCAACTGGTATTGGTAAGATTGAACTAGTGAGTACATACTTGGTAAGTCCTAAGAGGCGCTTCTTTGGGCACTTCATCTTGGCGAGCCCGCCTAAAGTCGCCGACGGCGGAAGCAAGCTGTTCCTCCGGTCAAGCGTGGATCGATGTAATCGACATGTGTACCTCTGAGACAACCAAGAAATGGTAGAAGTTAAACTGCAATTGCACAAATGATGTGAAATACTATAAGACATGGGATGCAGCTAACCTTGACGGCAAACAACAAAGATCGGGCCGTTATGACCTCGCTGTAAGTACATGGATAGGCATGTTAAGTACAACAGGGTTAGCATCCACTAAAAATTGGCAAATGGGCAACATCTCTAGTGATATCCTGAGTCATGTATTGTAAGTTTGTTGCTGGTATTGGTGAAATTGAGCTGCACACGGTAATATTTGAACATCACACAGTGTGCAGTACTGAAATAAACAAGGCACGAACATGCTTAATACATCAACCATACAAATCATAGCCGTTGCAAGTGGTATTGGTAAGATTTAGCTGGCCAGATCTTACCTGTTAAGTCCTGGGGGGTAGTCGCTGGGGCACTTCATCTGGGCCAGAGCCTGGACCATGTCGGCGGCGGCGGCGGAGGCGAGGTGTACCTTCGGTTCAACACGCACAGCGGCCATCACACCATGGACAACCATCAGCTCCTGGTGGTGGGAATTTGGAGGCATGAGGATGTTTCGCAGGCGCCATTTAAGCAATCATGTCGGGGCCGTGATAGAGATCGGTGGGTTACCTAACTGGATCCGAGAAGAACGTAGATGTGGTTGAAGCTGTGGTTGTGGCGCCGGTGGTTTGAGATGCCCGTAGGGGGAGGCGCGAGGGGGGATACTGAGGGTGGGGATGTGGTTGGAGGAATAAATTCTGAAATCGCGCGCCTAATGAAAATTTCGCTACGAAACTTGAAAATTGGGCGGGGCAAACACACAACATACAGAAAGCGCGTAAAATACTCGTGTGCTAGAAAAAAGAAATTTCGCAGATCCCGTCTCAAAAAAATGTACACGTGTAGTTGATTTATTCGGTCTATGGTACGCCTGGTTTATTAGGAAACATTGCATAGGTAACTGACTTATGGATCATTAACGCAAAGAAACGCAGACGGGTATGGCATAGAAACCGTGTGTTTTGTGATCTTCTAATGATTAACGCAAAAAATGCACACGGGCACACATGCTAATCAACGCTCAAAGCCCTCAAAGGATGCTCTTACCGACATTGTACGTTAATACTACAAACTTAAAGTACTATTGGTAGTTTGCTCTAATACTACAAACCTAAACTACTTCTCACATGCTGCCATTGGGGCATGCTGGCCAGACACCGGCGTTCTCCTTCCCGGCCTTGTAGGCGGCAGCCCAGCGTGCTTCTATATCCGCCAAGCTCTCCTCACCACGGCGTGCGGCCTCTTTTTTCTTGCGGTGGCGGGACTCTCTTTCCTTGACTTCTTTCTGCCTTTTCTACTCCTTCTGTGCGGCTTTGGCCGCCTCTAGATCCACCATCCATTCAACCATGGCAGCCTCAAAGTCCGCCCATGTAACTGTCTGGCCGCTGGCGGTGATGAACTCGGCGCGGTGAGATGCCATTGCGTCCTTACCATGTGTGCGGTCGCAGGTGAGGGAGTCCTTGGATTAGGGGGTATCCGGACAGCCGGACTATATACATCGTCCGGTCTATTGAAGCGTGAAGATACAAGACTCAAGACTTCGGCCCGTGTCCGGATGGGACTTTCCTTGGTGTGGAAGGCAAGCTTGGTGATCCGGATATTATATTTCCTTCCTTGTAACCGACTCCATGTAAACCCTAGCCCTCTCCGGTGCTTATATAAACCGGAGGGGTTGGTCCTTGGAAGGCCAATCACAATTACAATCATACCATCATAGGCTAGCTCTTAGGGTTTAGCCTCTACGATCTCGTGGTAGATCTACTCTTGTACTACCCATATCATCAATATTAATCAAGCAGGAAGTAGGGTTTTACCTCCATCGAGAGGGCCCGAACCTGGGTAAACATCTGTGTCCCTTGCTTCCTGTTACCATCGGCCTTGACGCACAGATCGGGACCCCCTACCCGAGATCCGCCGGTTTTGACACCGACATTGGTGCTTTCATTGAGAGTTCCTCTGTGTCGTCGCTGTCAGGCTCGATGGCTCCTTCAATCATCATCAACGACGCTGTCCAGGGCGAGACTTTCCTCCCCGGACAGATCTTCATGTTCGGCGGCTTCACACTGCGGGCCAACTCGCTTGGCCATCTGGAGCAGATCGACAGCTACGCCCCTGGCCACCAGGTTAGGTTCGGAAACCTGAACTACACGACGGACATCCGTGGAGACTTGATCTTTGATGGATTTGGGCCTATGCCAGGAGCGCCGGACAGTCATGGCGAGCACGGCTTAGACCTGCCATCGGACGAAGCTCGGGGTATCACCCCCGTAGTATCGCTGGACCTAGATCCGGAGCAGGCTACGCTGCCTAAGGACGGAGGGATGGACCCCGCCCCCCAGGTCGCACACTCATCGGCGGTGGAGCCGAACACGGGTCTTACCTCTGCGATGGCCTGTGACTCCGAACCCCCGGATTCATATCCGGACATTGGTTCCTGTCCACGCACTCCCGAGCCCGTCCGGCCAGGACGGGCTCCGGTAATGGAGTTCACTGCTGCGGATATCTTCCAGCACTCGCCCTTTGGCGACATACTGGATTCATTAAAGTCTCTCTCTTTGTCAGGAGGCTCTTCGCCGAACTATGTCCGGCTCGAGTGGGAGGCAGGCGATGAAGCAATTCGCTGCCCACCCACCACCCACTTCATTGCCACGGTTGATGATTTAACCGAGGTACTGAACTTTGACTCCGAAGACATCGACGGTATGGACGACGATGCAGGAGAAGAACATGAACCACCACTCACTGGGCGATGGATAGCCACCCCTTCTTATGATATATATATATATATATATATATATATATATATATATATATATATATATATGGTGGACACTCCGAAGGACACAAATGGCGATGAGGCAACGGAGGATAAAACCTCAGGAAGAAAGCAAAGAATGGGAGTCGTCGGCGCCACTCCAAGCCCCGCCACAGCAATACCGGCCCGGGAAACGAAAACAATCCGAATGGTGCCAAAGAAGAATACAACCCTGATCAGCCCGCCTTCGAGCAGGCCGAACAGGAGGATGAGCAGGTCAGCCCAGAAGAATAGGTGACGGACGAATACCCGGAGGAGGACAGCTACATGCCTCCCTCTGAAGACGAGATTAGCCTCGGCGACGACGAGTTTGGCGTGCCTGAGGATCCCGTAGAGCAGGAGCGCTTCAAGCATCGGCTTATAGCCACTGCAAGGAGCCTGAAAAAGAAGCAGCAGCAACTCCAAGCTGATCAAGACCTGCTCACAGACAGATAGACTGAAGTCCTAGGAGCCGAGGAATAAGGACTCAAGCACCATACGGCTGACTGGCCACCTCGTGGCCGGGATAAAACGGCATACCAGTACGCATACCAGCCAACACCCCCACGCCAACATACTACGGCCCAGGGCAACAAATCAGGACAGCCAAGATCGATCTGCAGATCGCGGGCGCTACGCGATTGTGACGAGGACCGTCACGCCGGATACACCTTCAACAAGTCCGGCCGGGCCGAATATAGCCACCCAGAGCAATTCGACCTGCGTAGCCACATAGCCCGGCACATAGGCGTCGTGCACCCCCTCTGCTTCACTGACGAAGTAATGGATAAAGAATTCCCAGAAGGGTTCAAACCCGTAAACATCATCATATGATGGCACAACAGACCCCGCAGTATGGATCGAAGATTTTCTTCTCCACCTGTCGGGGCAGGCTGATCTGGCCCACGAACACATATGGGGCCGGCGGACCGAGCCCCTTTCGGTTCGGCGGGGAGCGGAGGTCGCACGAAGAGCAGATCGAGGCGAAGCACGCGAGAGGTTTACCCAGCTTCGGAGCTCTCCGGAGAGATAATACTCCTACTGCTGCATGTCTAGGTGTATTGTGCTCTTGCTCAGGAGCGCTCGAATGCTACAGTACAGATGAGCTGCTAACGAGACTGAGCGTGGAGGGAACTGATCGACCCCCCCCCCTTTTTCTACGTTGCGCATGGGCCTCCTTTTATATGCTCAAAGGGGCTCCGACAGGTGGTTGGTACACCTACTTGTACAGTGTACAGTGTAATATACCTAACCCTGACGGCAGGGGACAAAGGCATTAAATGCCCGTCTAGTCACCCTAACAATGCAAACAGGGACCGTCAGGGGCGCCACCATTCGCCACGATGGCAAACTTGTCAGCGCTGCTTGCCACCTCGCACCGCTGGCTGCACAGACTCTCGCCACGCGCGCCTGGAAAGGCCCCAGGGCGACACGTTAGTGGATGTGCTGGAGCTTAGGTACAGAGAGATGGTCTGCCGCGGCAAGTGCCTTGTCGCGGTTGTTATCTTGTTGCGCCCGGAAGCTTGTCGCTCACCGGGCCTTCCCGGCAAGCTCCTCTTGCCGGGGCCTTGTCTTGTACTCCCTCCGTTCCTTGATATAAGGTGTATAGGTTTTTGAGAAAAAGTCCGAAATATAAGGTGTATTGGGTTACACCGCTTGCTTTGGATAATTTTGAAGGAATTTGAGTACATTTACTTATATTAAGCAAGCTCCTCTATTTTCTCATGTCAATTAGTCAGGTATAATCTCGCCCAAAACTTGTGAAATTTTCCCTCCACGCGCGTTCTTTAATTTTCGTGCCAAAAACTATACACCCTATATTTAGGAACGGAGGGAGTAAGTGCCTGGGGTGGCCTTCCCGGCAAGCTCCTCTTGTCGGGGCCTTGTCTCCTATGTGCCTTGGGTGGCCTTCCCGGCAAGCTCCTCTTGCCGGGGTCTTGTCTCCCTGGCTTGAATACTTTGTTCTTGAATGGCTCCAAAGGAACCACGGAGGGCCTTGGCGGTCACCCGGTAAGCCTTGCCATGAGGGTTGCAATCGCCTGCGGCACAAGTTCGGGATACTAGGGTACCCCTACTCTAGTACACCGACAGGAGCCCTGCCTGGGCCACACAAGGTGCCGAGCGCCATGGGCCAGGCCCAACAGGCACGGGCACACACGGCCCGGTCACACCATAACTCACCCCGACCCACCACGCCCCCACGAACGGCACGCATCGAACGTGGGCGT
Organism: Aegilops bicornis; assembly: GCA_021605145.1. Classification (NCBI taxonomy): domain Eukaryota; kingdom Viridiplantae; phylum Streptophyta; class Magnoliopsida; order Poales; family Poaceae; genus Aegilops; species Aegilops bicornis. The sequence goes on along the minus strand of CM038673.1, from coordinate 393,733,818 downwards.
CGTGTGAGAGATCGTGGGCAAGGTCGGGGGGTTTCTTTATTCGAAATCGGAACGTCCGCCCCCTCCCTCTTTATAAGCAGGGGAAACAGGGGCACGTCGCCTACCTTGCCAGTTGCTGTCCCATCGAACAACCACCGCTGCTTCCCCCTTCGTCTCCAGGCTGAAAGAGAGCAGCGCTCACTTCATCGCCACTCAGCACCTTCAACGCCGTCGATCTCCTCCACCGCCTCCGCCATGGGCCCGAAGCCGACAAGGGGAAGACCGTGAAGTCGGCCGAGGCGCTGCGCTTGCGGCGCTATGCGGAAGGAGCGGGTTGTTTTCCCCTCAGCTTCGCCGCGAGGGAGCCGAGGGAGAACAACTACCTCTTCGTCGTCGGAGACGCAGCAAGATCTGCAAGACGAAGGTACTCCCGCCGCTGCTGCAGAACTGCCCTGACGGGTATCTCTTCTTCGCGCTCTTCTTCTACTGTGGGCTCTGCCCGCCCTTCTCTGAGTTCTTTTGTGACATTATGAACACCTATGGGTTCTGCCTCCTTGATTTCACCCCCAACGCCGTTCTGACCATGGCAGTTTTCGCACATCTCTGCGAAAACTTTGTCGGAGTCCACCCAAATGTAGCTCTTTTCCGTCACTTCTTTTTGCCCCGAGCCGAGAGAGGAGAGCCCCTTGCGGAGGAATTGCTTGGGTCTCTGTGGTCGGCACGAAGGAGGCCTATCTGGAGGGAGAGCTCCGAGCAAATGGGAGGAGTGGAGGGCAGATTGGTGCTGGATCGTTGAGGAGAACCCGCAGCCTTTACCACCCAAATATTAGACCCCAGTGAGAGTACGCTGCAATGATTGGAGCAACTGGCCCCGGAGGACGCTTAGGCTGAAGATCGCGATTACCGAATCCTCCGCCTCAGACTTGCCGGACTCATCAGAGGCCTTGTATGGCGCGGACTTTCTTCGGCGCCGCATCGCCCCCTTGCAGGAGAGAAGGAGACCTGCCTGGGAATTTCAGAACGCAGCAGACATCATGAGGCTGCGCCCAGGCCTCAACTTCAACTTCACTGCCTTGGAGCTTGACGCAATGCTCTTAGAGCTGTTCAAGCCTGATACCGATCATTCGGAGATGTTTAGGTTTCCGAGGGGCATCGCTCACCAGTGCAACAACTCGCCGCTTGACCGCATCCGTGCAATGATGCCGTTGTGTGACTCCCACGGAATTGTCCCCACATGGCAAGAGCCGCAGATGACGTGGTGCGGCAGTTCTTCGACAATCTGGTAGAGATGCCACCCGCCTGACGAGCAGAGGGGCCTCACCGCGACACTACTGACGACGAGATGCAGCGCATCGCCACCAGGCTAGAAGAGGCGGCAGCAGCCGCTGCCGCGGGCAAGTTTGGCTTTACTGTGGAGGAGGCGGAGGCAGCCAAGGCGGCAAGTCTTGTCGAGTGAAAGGAGTTCGTCGGCGAGGAAGAGCTTGCCGAGCCTGAGGCCGAGTCGAGCGAGCCCGCCGAGGGCGCATCCTCCCCACCTCCAAGCAGCTTGTCATGGCGGAGCCTCCGGCTCCACCAAGAAGGCGTCTTGAGGGCCGGAGACGCAGCAGGCGAGGCAGACGGGCCAACAGCCGCAGCCATGGACGCGCTCCACCGCTGCAAGCACTGTTGCTGGAGCCCCTCACGCTGCTGCAATCGGGCGGGGCCTCGCAGCCACCGTCCCGCCTCCCGCCAAGCGTCCAAGGAGCCACTCCTCCGCCTCGTCAGACCGAGGCGGGCTAGTCGACCTCTCCGCGCCAGCTCAAGAGGAAGAGGAAGAGTAAGATTCCTTGCTGTACTTGTAATTCTTTGATTTGTTGCTTTGTCTTGTATCTGATCTGCTTTACTCTGAATCCATTCCTTTTCAGGACGCTGGCCCAGAGGATGTCGAAGAGAGCCAAGACCCCGGTGATTGTCGTCGAGGACGAACCTACTGCGACGGCAGGAGGCGCGTCCGAGACAACCTTGCCGGATGAGGCAACTCTCCTTCAAAGCAGCCCCCAGCGCAGCCCCCAGCGTAAGTATATGGTCTACTTCTTGCTGCTCAGCGTGCATGGGTGCTTTTTCCTTTTCTAATATCTGACTGTTGACTTGTGTAGGAGCAGAGCAGCCTCCTTCTGCTTCGACTACGCCGCCAAGGGTGGATTCCCCGGCAAGGGAGCGTTCCCCGGCAAGGGAGCCTTCTCCGGCAAGGGAGCCTTCTCCGGCAAGGGGCAGCTCTCCGGCAAGGGACGGCACCAGCGATCCCTTGGCGGCGGAGACCATGACCGCAGCCCCCGGCGCCGGTAACCTTCTCGCCTGAGTACTTCCCTTGTGTTTTTCTTCTTCTGATTTTGTCTTTGAATATTCGCTTGACTTTCTTCATCCGTCCGCCACAGAGCCAATGGAGACCGAGGCCGCAGGCGAGGAGGACGTGCGCGGCAACACTGACGAAGCCGCCGCCGTGGAAGAAGAAGCCGGCGCTGACGAGCCTGCCGGCGAAGAAGCCACCGAAGCTGCCGCCGCAGAAGCTGGCGAGGGGTCTGGCGATCGCACTAACGACCACGAGGCCGCAGGAGCGCCAGCCCTACACCGACCGATCCTCCGCCGGCCGCTTGCGCAGCTGCCAGTTCAAGAGCCCCAGCCCGGCGCTTACTTGAAGGCCGGGCGACGGCGTTTTCATCAAGCTCCCATGGGAGTCGAGCTCCAGGCGCCGGCGAAGGAGAAACCTTCGATGAAGAGCTGCTCGCCTTCCGCTGGCCGACGCTAGTTGACGCGCCAAGAAGCAGCAGCTGAAGCCCGAGGAGGAGCAGCTGCTATGGAAGCTGCTGTTAGCCACCGCTCCCGACAAGCCAAACCGGGCATCCCGGAGGCGCTTGTCGCAAGGCGGAGCAGAGACATTGAGAAGCGCGGAGGAGCTCCGGGGCGTAATTAGGAAGCTCTCCGGTCCTTGGCGGAGGAGCGGAGCAACTTCGCCGAGGAGCGCAAGGCCTTCATCCTCGAAGGCTGAAGTTGAGGAAGAACAATGCTTGCCAGCTGAGAAGCTGTCTGCGAGGAAGGTGAGTTGGCGCAAGGTGGAAGGTTGACTGGACAGCCACGAGGAGGATCTTGCCATGCGCGAGGAAACATTTGGCGGGCTCTCAAGGAGGCAAAGGATGCTGAGCCGACGAGGCCGCCAAGAAGGAGCTGGAGACGAAGGTGGCGCAGCTTGGAGGCTAGCCTCAAGAAGAGCGGCGAGGAGCTTGCTGCACTCAAGCACGAGCGCCGAGAAGGACGCCTACACTCTTGGCGAGCTGCAGGCTGCCTCGCCGAGAGGAGCAAGGAGCTCAGCGCCGCCAGGGGACTCCAATGCAGACCTTGAGTTGAAGCTAACTACTTTGACTCGGGCTGGACGGCGCCAAGGAGCGGGAGGTGGCCTTGAAGGAGAATATCAAGGCCGACGAGGAGCTGCTGGCGAATGCTGTTGCCACCCAGAGTGCCTTGAGGGAGAATGTGGAGCACTGGACCGAGGGTCTCGTGGATACTGCTGCGGCCATCCACAACGAGCTGATGGAGCTGGGGATGGTGGATCTTGGATACTCTTCCGACGAGCACCTCCAACCCAGCGCCAAGCTTAGCTTGTTCTTCAAGGGCGTGGTGACGGCCCTCCAGCGACTCCGGGAAGAGGTCCCAAAATAGCTGGCCGAGGAGTCGCGCCAGATCTGCGCGGGAGCCCTCCAGAAGGTGCTGATGAAGGTGGCCTTCCGCAACCCAGGCCTCAACCTCACCAATGTCCTCAAGTCTCTGCCGCCGGATGCAGATGTGGAGGCGCTCAAGACCCTTGTCGCACCCATTGTGGACAGGGTGAGCGAAATCAAGAGGGTTGAGGGCGATCGCGTAGATTAGGCCGCCCGTTTTCTCTTTCGCTTGCCGCTGCTGGTCATGTCATAGGAACAATCCATTAGAGCTGCGGCAAGCTATCTTGTAATATAACTTTATTTTGAGTATCAATTGCTATGTTATTTCCTTTACTTGATTCCTTCCTTTGTATGTTTTTGCCTTACGCTTTTAGGGAACTTGTCGGGCGCTGGCACCTGAGCCATGAGCTGAAAAGTGAACGTCCAAGAGCTGGCGGTGCCGCTCCGACAAGCAACCTTGTTGCAACTAGTCGCAGCTCACTTAAGTTGTTGAGCGAACTTGAAACAAAGTAAGGCGCAACTAGCTACGAAGTTGGTTCCTCTGCGCATGTGTTTTCCATACAAAGTTCGGGTCGTTCAAGGAAGATAACTTAAAAATTTTAAAACTGATTGCTCAAACTTTGGCAACTTAGCTTTTCTGTCATTTGCTTCCCGGTAAGGCTAGATTTCCTTGAGCGATGCTTGGTCCACACCATTATCTTCTCCTTTCCCCCCGGCAAACTTGTGTGCGAGGGAACCTTCTTTTCTTTGAGAAAGAGAAAGAAGAGAAAATAAAGATATGGAGCCTCGTGGCTCGTTATCACTTACCAGGGGTAGGTGCTGCACAAAGTGTCAGATAACGCATGAAAATAGAAGTAAAAAGCAGGAAATCGACAAAGTGTGCGAAGCATGCTAGCTTTACTGATGCACGGGGTCTGCGCCCGGCTTTTTACAAAGGATTACATGCATCAGCGGCAAGACTTGTACAAAAGGTGGTTGCCGGAACAAGTTCCGGCAACCTCGTCCTACGGGTAAAACCTACGAAGATGCTCAATATTCCAGGAGTTGCTCACCGGAATGCCATCTTCGGTCTCAAGGCGGACAGCGCCAGGCCTAGTGACTCGTTTCACCCGTTAAGGGCCTTCCCACTTCAAGGTCAACTTGTTGGAATTCTTGGCGGACTGAACACGAAGAACAAGGTCGCCTTCCTCGAGACTTCGGCATTGACTTTGCGGCTATGGTAGCGGCGCAAAGCTTGCTGGCATCGAGCAGCTCGTGACAAAGGCTGAAGACGATCTTCCTCAAGGAGCATCGCGTCATCTTGTCGTAGCTGCTCTTGCTTGCTCAAGCTCATAAGCGAGCACTCGAGGCGATCCGTGACACGAAGTTCCGTGGGGAGAACTACCTCTGCTCCATAGACTAGAGCAAAAGGTGTCTGGCCAGTGGCTCGATTTGGCGTCGTCCCGATCGACCAAAGAACCACCGACAGCTCCTCAATCCAGTTTCTTCCGCACTTGTGCAGCCTGTCGAAAGTTCTGGTCTTGAGCCCGCGCAAGACTTCAAAGATTTGCCCTCTCCGCTTGACCGTTGCTTCTCGGATGAGCAACAGAAGCGAAGCAGATCTTGGCGCCAAGATCTTGGACGTACTGCATGAAGGTGCGGCTTGTGAACTGTGTGCCGTTGTCGGTGATGATCCTGTTAGGGATTCCAAAACGGCAAACAATCGACCGGAAGAACTTGACTGCTGATCGTGGCTGTCACCTTCCTCATCGCTTCCACTTCCGGCCACTTTGTGAACTTGTCGATTGCAACGCATAAGTACTCAAAGCCCCGACAGCTCGGGGAAGGGGCCGAGATGTCCAGCCCCAGACCGAAAATGGCCAAGATAAAGGGATCGTCTAGAGAGCTTGAGCTGGCTGGTGTATCTGCTGGAATGGAACCGCACGCTTCACACTTGGTTACTTGTGCAGTTTGCATCACGGAGGGCTGTCGGCCAAAAGAAACCTTGCTTTAACGCTTTGTTTAAGAAGTGCTTTCCGGGCGCCAATGTGGTGACCACATATGCCTCCATGTATCTCTCGCCAACAGTTTTTGTCCGTCTTCGGTGAATACACTTCAATTTCACACCGTTGAGTCTTCTTACATGCAGGTGTCTTTGTCGAGAAACTGGTACATACTTGACTGCCGGGCTACTCTTTCCGCTTCTTCTTGCTCTTCGGGAAGTTCTCCTGTCTGAAGGAAATGGACAATCTGCTGTGCCCATGCTGGAGCTTGCGGCTCGACAACAAGGACTAAAGGCACATTTGCTTCTGCGGGAATATCAGCTTCCGCGGCCAGAACCTGCGGCTCAGCCGGAGCTTGACGTTCCCCGGCAAGCTTGCCGGAGCAAAGCTTGTCGGGAGCGCCCCGCTTCAACGAAACAAACCCTAGAGCTTGTCGGAGCAGCATCGCTCCTCAAAGATTGCTCGTGTCGATCTTGGGGACCTTCTTGGCGGCGGCTTCGGGAAGCTCTGCCGGAAAGTAGTCACCAGAGATCAACTTCCTCTTCTTGCTCTGTCCAGTTGGTGGTGTTACAGATGGTTGAGTCAGCTTGAGCACAAAAATCCCTGGTTCCACAGGTAACTTAAGTGCGGCGCACTTTGGCGATCCATCAAGAATGTCGCTCGAGCTCTCGGAATATATTCCATTTGCAGGCCGTCAAAGTGCTCTTCTAGCTTCCTCACTTCATCAACATAAGCTTCCATCAACGGACTCGATAATTCTTGTTCACTTGGCGGATAACAAGTCGTGAGTCACCCACGACAATGAGCTTCTTGATCCCAAGGTCTACTGTGATCCTGAGACCGGCAAGCAAACCTTCATACTCTGCTGTATTGTTTGTTGCTTGCTCCTTGGGAAAGTGCATCTGGACTACGTACTTGAGGTGCTCTCCGGTGGGTGCAACAAGCAGCACGCCGACACCGGCGCCTTGCAGCGAGCAGGCACCATCAAAGTACATCAGCCACTCTTTGTTTGTTTTCTTGACGGGGACGCTCGTTTCTGGAATTTCTTCATCTGGCGTTGGTGTCCATTCTGCTATGAACTCCGCCAATGCTCTGCTTTGGATAGTTGAAGTGCTCTCAAACTTGAGGCCAAAGCTTGACAGTTCCAAAGTGCCCACTCGACAATCCCCGCCTGCTGCTATACGGATTTTGTAATATCCTCTTCAGCGGAAAGTGAGTGACAACTGTGATCTCATGTGCCTGAAAGTAATGGCGCAGCTTTCTCAAGGCCATGAGGAGGCCGAAAAGCAATTTCTGCACACCAGAGTACCTTGACCTAGCCCCCTGCAGAAGGGAACTGACAGAGTAAACTGGGCGCTGCACCATCCTTTTCTGCATCTTGTCATGCGTCTGCGCAGATTCGTCCTTGTTGGGACCAGAGCTTGCCGGCGAAGCCCCCTGCTTGTCGCTGGATGCGTCTGCCGTGGTTGCTAGCTCATCATCCGCCTCCCTCTCTGCTACTAACGCAGCACTAACCACTTGATTGGTTGCTGCTATATATAGCAGAAACTTCTCTTGTGGCTTAGGTGCGACAAGTGTTGGAGTGGAGGACAGGTATCTCTTCAAGTCCTGCAGCGCTGCCTCCGCTTCCGGAGTCCATTGCATCGGACCTGCCTTTTTCAAGATTTTGAAAAATGGCAGGGCGCGCTCAGCAGATCTAGAGATAAACCTGCTGAGAGCAGCTACGCAACCGGCAAGTCTTCGTACATCCTTGACGCGCTTTGGTGCTTCAATCTGCTCAATGGCCTTGATCTTGTCGGGATTGGCTTCAATTCCCGGCGAGAGACCACGAAAGAACCCGAGAAGCTTGCGGAAGGGACTCCGAACACGCACTTCTCGGGGTTGAGCTTGAGGTTGATCTTGCGCAGATTTGCAAAGGTTTCATCTAAATCTTGAATTAGGGTCGCCTTGTCCTTGCTTTTGACCACTATGTCATCCATGTAGGCTTCCACATTTCTGTGTATTTGTGGCTCAAAAGCATCATAAACTACTCTTGCAAACGTTGAACCAGCATTCTTTAACCCGAAGGGCATCCGTACAAAACAGTATGTGCCACATGGGGTGATGAATGCGGTCTTCTCCTCATCCTCTTCCGCCATGAAGATCTGGTGATATCTCGAGTATGCATCCAGAAATGAAAGCAAATCACATCCGGCCGTGGAGTCAACAATCTGGTCGATGTGCGGCAAGGGAAATGGATCTTTGGGACAAGCTTTATTGACATCTGTAAAGTCGATACAAAGCCTCCATTTCCCGTTAGACTTATGCATAACCATGGATTGGCCAACCACGAGGGATGGAGCACTCCTCGACAAGGCCTGTTGCTTCCAGTTTCTTGATTTCTTCCGGGATGAACTTTGACGCTCCACTGCTTGCTTCCTGACTTTCTGCTTGACGGGCCGCGCATGAGGACAAACGGCAAGATGGTGCTCAATTACTTTCCTGGGAACACCGGGGATGTCAGACGGTTGCCATGCGAACATCGCCGGCGTTCGCCGCAGAAAGCAACGAGCGCCGCTTCCTATTTAGGGTCGAGAGAGGCATCGATGGTGAAGGTACCACCGTTGTCGTTCTCCTTGGCGGACACCTTCTTGGTCTCTCGTGGAGCTGTCATCGTCTTCTTATACTTGCCGATGGAGCTCGATGGTGCGTCCTCGACGGTAGCGCAACACTCAAGAGGTGCGCTTGCCGGAGTGGGCATCAGAGCTCTTGCCGGACTTGGTCTTCTTCTTCCCTCCAGGAGCTTCAGCGGCAAGTGGCTTGCAATCTGTCGTGGCTGCTGCCTCCCGGTAGATCTAGTCGGCGCAGATAAGAGCATCCTTCTTGTCGCCAGGGACAGAGATGACACTTATCGGGCCCGGCATCTTCAGGAGGTTGTAGGCATAGTGAGAGGCCGCCATGAATTTGGCGTGTCTTTGGACGGCCAAGTATTCCATTGTAAGGCAATGGAAAGTCAGCAACATCAAAGGTGACCCTCTCAGTCCCCGAAGTTCAACTTCGCTGCCAAATGTCACCGCAACGTGATCTTTCCCTTCGCTTGCTCCTTCCGGATTGATTCCTTGAAAAGTGCGGTCTCTTCGAGTTCGCCATCCGGGATCCGGAGTTTCGGAGCACCGCGGAGGAGATCAGGTTCAAGCCGGCCCCGCCGTCAACTAACATCTTGGTGACCTTGAGGTTGTGGATAGTTGGTGAAACCAACATCGGCAAGCACCCGACTGCAGTTACGCGATCAAGGTGGTCCTCAATATCAAAGATGATAGGCGTGCTGGACCATTTCAGAGGCTTGCGTGACTCGATGGATGGTTCTGCCGCATTGACTTCCCGCGATCCACGCTTGAGTTGGCGGTGTGAAGTATGCAGAAGCACCGCCATCAACGCACAGGACCTCTGTGGCTTTCTGGAACTCCTGCTCATCGGTCTCGGCCATTATCCATGTCTTCATCGTAAATGCGTCGTAAATGCGTCATCCTTATCGCGGCCACGGGGAAGTCTGTCTCCTTCTTCTGCTTGGCCTTGCCGCGGCGCCCTCCCGACGGGGCGTTTCTTGCTAGCTCCTCCGGCACCTTCCGGGCCTTCTCCTTGTCGCGTCGTTCATATTCAGCCTTACATTTGCTCGACAAGCTGCTCGACCTTATTGCAGCTCGGAGGTCATGGCCCTTGGTGGGGTGGATCTTGCAAGATCGCTTGCGGAGCCGTCCCCGCTTGTCGGCGGCCGCCACAGATTGGCGATTGCCGCTGCCGCAACCTCCTTGCCGGAGCTACCAGCCTTGGCTTTCTTGTCGCCACCTCCGCTGTCGGACTGCTCAACAACTAGCACGTCTCTGCCTTTCTTTTTCTGTTGCCCCGCCGGCTCTTCTTTGCCGGGCGGTCTCCTCATTGCCGATCCTACTGCTTCGGTATTCTCTCCGGGAGTCTCCTCCTTCCTCAAAGACGCGTGCACACTTGTCGGCTGTATGATAGCTCATCGACGTCCCTGATTTTGCACATTGCCATCTCCTCCCGCATCTCGTGGTTTCGCGACGCTCGATGGAACGCGCTGATTACCGGGCGGGGTGGACATCCGGGATGTTATGTCTGTACACGGCTGAATCTTTGAATATACTTGCGAGGGGCTCTCCTTCCTTCCGGGCGAGCAGATGAAGGTCGCTTTCTTGGCCATGGGGCTTGTGGTCACCAGTAAAGGCACCGATAAACTGATGGCATAGATCTGCCCAAGAAGATATGGAGTTGTCCGGCAAGTGCATGAGCCAGGATCTCGACATTGGGCTTGAGCACCAGCCGGGAAGTAGTTGGCAAGGATCTTGTCGCCTCGCCCCCGCAGCCTGCACCGCGATGGTGTAGATGGTGAGGAACTCCGACGGATGCGTCTTGCCGTCGTACTTCTCCGGTACGTCTGGCTTGAAGTTTTTCTTGCTGGGCCACTGGACTTGCCGCAGCTCACGAGTGAATGCAGGGCAACCTACCGCGTACGGCAAGTCGCCTGGTTCCTCTAGAGCGTGCATGTCAACAGAAGGCCCAGCGCGCTTGTCGGATTGACGCCGCGCTTCTCTTCGGCACTCGATGCAAGTTCGAGCGTCCTCTTGCTGTCGTTCGTGAAGAACTTGGCGCTGATCGCGATGAGCTCGTGGGTCAGATGACGCAGTGGAGTCGCTATCGAGGTGGATCCGGCGAGTCGGCGATCTTGGCCTTCGGGGCGGAGAGTGCATGGTGGTTGCACCCCACCGTCTCTGCCGCCACCGGCTCGTGTTTGGCAGTCTTGCCGCGGCAGCGATGCACTCGGTTGCCGCGGAGCGTCGCCGTTGGCGAAGCCGATGAGACTCCAAATGGTGTCCCTCCATTCGTCGACCTTGTCGGCCGTTGGAGGGTAATCCAGGAGCAGTTGCGCTCTTGCCAAAGCATCTGCTGGAGTGGTGGGTGGCAGTGGCGAACGGCGCGAGGAGCGGGATATGCTCGGACTTCTAACTATGTTAGAAGGAGCAGTATCCCGTCCGGGCGACCGTGCCTCGCTCGCGCCGGCATGTTGGCATGCTTGCTGGTCTTGAGCATCCCGAGATCCTCCCGCTCGATCTCGGTCCAACGAGCGTATGGCATTGTGAGTGCCATGACGCTGTCGGTCAGCGCCTCCCGAGGCAGGCGCGGTGCATGTCTGAGACGCCGAGGTCTGCGTAGCCTTGTCCTTGGACTTGGCAGCAGCGTGAGCTCCCGTCGCCGTCCATTCTTCCGCCGGCGTCTACCCCACCACCTGTTTGCTCCGGTGGTGGTGGGTTCACGCCAAGACAGAGCTTCGCCGCAAGCCTTCTTCTTCGTGGCATGTTGACGAAGATGATGAAGATCTAGCTTCGCGTGGACGCCGGATCAGGTTCACACTACCTCGACGCTTCTACCCGGGCGCCTCCAAAGATGTCGGGCAGGCTGATCTGCCCACGAACACCTATGGGGCCGGGCGGACCGAGCCCCTTTCGTTCAAGCGGGAGCAGAGGTCGCACGAAGAGCGTGATCGAGGTGAAGCACGCAAGAGGTTTACCCAGCTTCGAGCTCTCCGGAGAGATAATACTCCCTACTGCCGCATGTCTAGGTGTATTGCGTTCTTGCTCGGGAGCGCTTTCGAATGCTACAAAGATGATGAGCTGCTAACGAGACTGAGCATGGAGGGAACTGATCGACCCCCCCCCCTTTTTCTACGTTGCGCATGGGCCTCCTTTTATATGCTCAAAGGGGCTCCGACAGGTGGCAACGTAGATGGGGGTACAAATGGAAAATTAGTGGTTGGTACACCTACTTGTACAGTGTACAGTGTAATATACCTAACCCTGACGGCAGGGGACAAAGGCATTAAATGCCCGTCTAGTCACCCTAACAGTGCAAACAGGGACCGCTGGGCGCCACCGTTCGCCACGATGGCAAACTTGTCAACGCTGCTTGCCACCTCGCATACCGGCTGCTGCCTGACCTCGCCACGCTTGGCTACCGGAAAGGCCCTGTATGCGACACGTTAGTGGATGTCTGGGCGTGAGGTACAGAGAGATGGTCTGCATGGCAAGCGCCTTGCCGCAGTTGTTATCTTGTCGTGCCCGGAAGCTTGTCGCTCACCGGGCCTTCCCGGCAAGCTCCTCTTGCCGGGGCCTTGTCTTGTAAGTGCCTGGGCCTTCCCGGCAAGCTCCTCTTGCCGGGGCCTTGTCTCCTATGTGCCTTGGGTGGCCTTCCCGGCAAGCTCCTCTTGCCGGGGTCTTGTCTCCCTGGCTAGAATACTTTGTTCTTGAATGGCTCCAAAGGAACCACGGAGGACCTTGGCGGTCACCCGGTAAGCCTTGCCGCGGAGGGCTGCAACCGCCTGCGTGCACAAGTTTGGGATACTAGGGTACCCCTACTCTAGTACACCGACAGGAGCCTCGGCCCGGGCCACACCTGCAGTGCCGAGCGCTGTTGGGCCAGGCCCAAAACAGGGTACGGGCACACGCGGCCCGGATCACACCATAACTCACCCCGGACCCACCACGCCCCCCACGAACGGCACGCATCGAACGTGGCGTCGTGTGAGAGATCGTGGGCGAGGTCGTGGGGGTTTCTTTATACGGGAAATCGGAACGTCCGCCTCCTCTTTATAAGCAGGGGAAACAGGGCACGCCGCCTACCTTGCCGCTTCTTGTCCCATCGAAAAACCACCGCTGCTCCCCCTTCTTCTCGAGGCTGAAAAGAGAGCAGCGCTCCGCCCCCCATCGCCACCAGCACCTTCAACGCCGTCGATCTCCTCCACCGCCTCCGCCATGGGCCCGAAGCCGACAAGGGAAGACCGTGAAGTCGGCCGAGGCGCTGACTTCTGCGGCTCAAGGAAGCAGCGGGCGTCTTCCTCACCGCCATGAGGGAGCTGAGGGAGAACTACTAGGTCTTCTGGTCGACGGAAACGCGCGCGCATCTGCGCACGAAGGTACTCCTAGCCGCTGCTGCAGAACTGGCCCCGACGGGGTATCCCTTCTTCGCGCTCTTCTTCTACTGCGGGCTCTGCCGCCTTCTCTCGAAGTTCTTTGTGACATTATGAACACCCACGGGTTCCGCCTCCTTGATTTCACCCCCAACACCGTTACGCTCATGGCAGTTTCAGACATCTCTGCGAAAAACTTTGTCGGAGTCCACCCAAATGTAGCTCTTTTCCGTCACTTCTTTTTGCCCCGAGCCGAGAGAGGAGAGCCCCTTGCCGGAGGAATTGCTTGGGTCTCTGTGGTCGGGCAAGAAGGAGGCCTATCCGAGGGAGAGCTCCGTAGCAAATGGGAGGAGTGGAGGGCAGATTGGTGCTGGATCGTTGAGGAGAACCCGCAGCCTTTACCGCCCTGGCAGACCCCAGAGAGTACGCTGCAATGATTGGAGCAATCTGCCCCGGAGGATGCTAGGTCAAGATCGCGATTACCAATCCTCCGCCTCGGACTTGCGGACTCACTGTGAGGCACTGCGTTGGCGCGGACTTTCTTCGCCGCGCCATCGCCCCTTGCAGGGAGAGAAGGAGACCTGCTCGGGAATTTCGTAACGCAGCAGACATCATGAGGCTGCGCCCAGGCCTCAACTTCAACTTCACTGTCTTGGAGCTTGACGCAATGCTCTTAGAGCTGTTGAAGCATGATCCTGATCATCCGGAGATGTTTAGGTTGCCGAGGGGCGTCGTTCCGCTGTGCAACAACTCGTCGCTTCACCGCATCCATGCAATAATGCCGTTGTGTGACTCCCACGGAATTGTCCCCACTTGGCAAGAGCCGCAGATGACGCAGCGGCAGTTCTTCGACAATCTGGTAGAGATGCCAATCCGCCCGACGAAAGCGAGGGGCCTCACCCGCGACACTATCGACGCATTTAGATGCAGCAGACGCCACCAGGCTAGAAGAGGCGGCAGCAGCCGTTGCCGCGGGCGAGTTTGGCTTTACTGTGGAGGAGGCGGAGGCAGCCGAGGCGGCAAGTTTTGTCGAGCGAAAGGAGTTCGTCGGCGAGGAAGATCTTGCCGAGCCTGATGCCGAGTCGAGCGAGCCCGCCGAGGGCGCATCCTTCCCACCTCCAAGCAGCTTGCCGCGAGCGGAGCCACCGGCTCCACCAAGAGGGCGTCTTCGCAGGGCCGGAGACGCAGCGGGTGGTGGAGGCAGACCCAACGCCGCACGCGGGGCCCAGCGCTCCACCGCGGCAAGCACTTGTTGCTGCTTGAGGAGCCCCGACAGCGCTGCGTAAGCTGGGGGCGAAGGGCCTCGTAGGCCACCGGTCCCGCTCCTCAAGCGTCCAAGGAGCCTCCTCCGCCTCGTCGTCGGGAGGCGGGCAGTCGACCTCTCGGCTCGGCTCCGACGAGGAAGAGGAAGAGTAAGATTCCTTCTTTGTACTTGTAATTCTTCGATTTGTTGCTTTGTCTTGTATCTGATCTGCTTTACTCTGAATCCATTCCTTTTCAGGACGCTGGCCCAGAGGATGTCGAAGAGAGCTAAGACCCCGGTGATTGTCGTCGAGAACGAACTTACTGCGATGGCAGGAGGCGCGTCCGAGACAACCTTGCCGGATGAGGCAACTCTCCTTCAAAGCAGCCCCCAGCGCAGCCCCCAGCGTAAGTATATGGTCTACTTCTTGCTGTTCGGCGTGCATGGGTGCTTTTTCCTTTGCTAATATCTGACTGTTGACTTGTGTAGGAGCAGAGCAGCCTCCTTCTGCTTCGACTACGCCGCCAAGGGTGGATTCCCCGGCAAGGGAGCGATCCCCGGCAAGGGAGCCTTCTCCGGAAAGGGAGCCTTCTCCGCAGGGGCAGCACTGCAAGGGACGGCACCAGCGATCCCTTGGCGGCGGAGACCATGACCGTAGCCCCTGCGCCGCAACCTTCTCGCCTCGAGTACTTCCCTTTGTGTTTTTCTTCTTCGATTTTGTCTTTGAATATTCGCTGACTTTCTTCATCCGTCCGCCATGAGCCAATGGAGACCGAGGCCGCGGCGAGGAGGACGTCTTGGCAACAACTTGGCCGCCGCCCGTGGAAGAAGAAGTCGGCGCTGACGAGCCTGGCCGGCGAAGAAGCCACCGGCTGCCGCCGCAGAAGCCGGGCGAGGGTCCGGCGACAGACCGACGACCACGAGGTCAGCAGGAGCGCCAGCGCTACACCGACCGCCGATCCCTCCGCCATCGCTGCAGCTGCCAGTTCAAGAGACCCAGCCCGGCGCCTACTTGAAGGCCGACGACGACGTCTTCATCAAGCTCCCATGGGAGTCGAGCTCCAGGGCGCCGGCCGAAGGAGAAACCTTCGATGAAGTGCTGCTCGCCTCCGTTGGGCTGACGCTAGTTGACGCGCCAAGGTGAGCAACAAGGAGCTCGAGGAGGAGCAGCTGTCGCGAAGCCGCTTGTCGCTCTACCGCGCCCGACAAGCCAAACCGGCATCCCGGAGGCGCTTTGTCGCGAAGGCGGAGCAGACATTGAGAAGCGCGCGGAGGAGCTCTGGGGTCAGAATCAGAAGCTCTCCGGTCCTTGGCGGAGGAGCGGGAGCAACTTCGCCGAGGAGCGCAAGGCCTTCATCCTCGAGAAGGCTGAAGCCGAGGAAGAACGGTGGCTTGTCGCCGAGAAGTCTCTGCGAGGAAGGTGAGTTAGGCGCAGCGGAAGGTTGACCTGGACAGCCACGAGGAGGATCTCGCCATGCGCGAGGAAACATTTGGCGGGCTCTCAAGGAGGCAAAGGATGTCGCCGCAGCCGCCGAGGCCGCCAAGAAGGAGCTGGAGATGAAGGTGGCGCAGCTTGGAGGCCAGCCTCAAGAAGAGCGGCGAGGAGCTTGCTGCACTCAAGCACGAGCGCGAGCAGACGCTTACACTCTTGGCGAGCTGCAGGCTGCCTCGCCGAGAGGAGCAAGGAGCTCAGCGCCGCCAGGACTCCAATGCGCACCTTGAGTTGAAGCTAACTACTTTGACTCGGGACCGGACGGCGCCAAGGAGCGGGAGGTGGCCTTGAAGGAGAAGATCAAGGTCGACGAGGAGCTGCTGGCGAATGCTGTTGCCGCCCAGGGTGCCTTGAGGGAGAGTGTGGAGCACTGGACCGAGGGTCTCGTGGATACTGCTGCGGCCATCCACAACGAGCTGATGGAGCTGGGGATGGTGGATCTTGGATACTCTTCCGACAAGCACCTCCAACCTAGTGTCAAGCTTAGATTGTTCTTCAAGGGCGTGGTGACGGCCCTCCAGCGACTCCGGGAAGAGGTCCCAAAACAGCTGGCCGAGGAGTCGCGCCAGATCTGCGCGGGAGCCCTCCAGAAGGTGCTGATGAAGGTGGCCTTCCGCAACCCAGGCCTCAACCTCACCAACGTCCTCAAGTCTCGGGCCACGGATGCAGATGTGGAGGCGCTCAAGACCCTTGTCGCACACATTGTGGACAGGGTGAGCGGAATCAAGAGGGTCGAGGGCGATCGCGTAGATTAGGCCGCCCATTTTCTCTTTCTCTTGCCGCTGCTGGTCATGTTATAGGAACAATCCATTAGAGCTGCGGCAAGCTATCTTGTAATATAACTTTATTTTGAGTATCAATTGCTATGTTATTTCCTTTACTTGATTCCTTCCTTTGTATGTTTTTGCCTTACACTTTTAGGGAACTTGTCGGCGCGGGCACTGAGCCATGAGCGCTGAAAAGTCTTGAACGTCAAGAAGCTGTCGGGCGGTGCCGCTTCAACAAGCAACCTTGTCGCAACTAGTCGCAGCTCACTTAAGTTGTTGAGTGGACTCGAAAGAAAGTAAGGGCGCAACTAGCTACGAGTTGGTTCCTCTCGCGCACGTGTTTTCCATACAAAGTTCGGTCGTTCAAGGAAGATAACTTAAAATTTTAAAACTGATTGCTCAAACTTTGGCAACTTAGCTTTTCTCGTTGCTTTGCTTCCGGTAAGGCTAGATTTCCTTGAGCGACGCTTGGTCCACACCATTATCTTCTCCTTTCCCCCGCAAACCTGTGTGCGAGGGAACCTTCTTTTCTTTGAGAAAGAGAAAGAAGAGAAAATAAAGATATGGAGCCTCGTGGCTCGTTATCACTTACCAGGGGTAGGTGCTGCACAAAGTGTCAGATAACGCATGCAAATAGAAGTAAAAAGCATGAAATCGACAAAGTGAGCGAAGCATGCTAGCTTTACTGATGCACGGGGTCTGCGCCCGGCTTTGTACAAAGGATTACATGCATCAGCGGCAAGACTTGTACAAAAGGTGGTTGCCGGAACAGGTTCCGGCAACCGCGCCCTACGGGTAAAACTTACGAAGATGCTCAATATTCCAGGAGTTGCTCACCGGAATGCCATCTTCGGTCTCAAGGCGGACAGCGCCAGGCCAAGTGACTCGTTTAACCCGGTAAGGGCCTTCCCACTTTGGCGTCAACTTGTTGGAATTCTTGGCGGACTGAACGCGCCGAAGAACAAGGTCGCCTTCCTCGAGACTTCTGGCATTGACTTTGCGGCTATGGTAGCGGCGCAAAGCTTGCTGGTACTGAGCAGCTCGTACAGCAGCCTGAAGACGATCTTCCTCAAGGAGCATCGCGTCATCTTGTCGCAGCTGCTCTTGCTCAAGCTCATAAGCGAGCACTCGAGGCGATCCGTATACGAGTTCCGTGGGGAGAACTGCCTCTGCTCCATAGACTAGAGCAAAAGGTGTCCGCCGGTGGCTCGATTTGGCGTCGCCCCGATCGACCAAAGAACCACCGGCAGCTCCTCAATCCAGCTTTCTTCCGTGACTTGTGCAGCCTGGCCGAAAGTTCTGGTCTTGAGTTCGCAGCACTTCAAGATTTGCCCTCTCCGCTTGACCGTTGCTTCTCGGATGAGCAATGAAGCGAAGCAGATCTTGGCGCCAAGATCTTGGACGATCGCATGAAGGTGCGGCTTAGAACTGTGGTGCCGTTGTCGGTGATGATCCCGTTAGGGATTCCAAACGGCAAACAATCGACCGGAAGAACTTGATCACCGACTGTGCTTGTCACCTTCCTCATCGCTTCCACTTCCGCCACTTTGTGAACTTGTCGATTGCAACGCATAAGTACTCAAAGCCCCGACAGCTTCGGGGAAGGGGCCGAGGATGTCCAGCCCCGCATCAAAATGGCCAAGATAAAGGGATCGCCTGGAGAGCTTGAGCTGGCTGGTGTATCTCGCTGAATGGAACCGCACGCTTCACACTTGGTTACTTGTGCGGTTGCATCACGGAGGGCTGTCGGCCAAAAGAAACCTTGCCGAACGCTTTGCCGGGCAAGTGCTCGGGCGCCAATGTGGTGACCACATATGCCTCCATGTATCTCTCGCCAACAGTTTTGTCCGTCTTCCCGGTGAATACACTTCAATTTCACACCGCTGAGTCTTCTTCAGACATGCAGTCGTCGAGAAACCGGTACATACTTGACCGCCGGGCTACTCTTTCCGCTTCTTCTTGCTCTTCGGGAAGTTCTCCGTCTCAAGGAAATGGACAATCATTGTGCCATGCTGGAGCTTGCGGCTCGACAACAAGGACTAAAGGCACATTTGCTTCTGCGGGAATATCAGCTTCCGCGGCCAGAACCTGCGGCTCAGCCGGAGCTTGACGTTCCCCGGCAAGCTTGCCGGAGCAAAGCTTGTCGGGAGCGTCTGCTTCAACGAAACAAACCCTAGAGCTTGTCGGAGCAGACTGCTCCTCAAGATCGCTCGCGGTCGATCTTGGGGACCTTCTTGGTGGCGGCTTCGGAAGCTCACGGAAAGTAGTCACCAGAGATCAACTTCCTCTTCTTGCTCTGTCCAGTTGGTGGTGTTACAGATGGTTGAGTCAGCTTGAGCACAAAATCCCTGGTTCCACAGTGTAACTTAAGTGCGGCGCGACTTTGACAGTCCATCGCAATGTCGCTCGAGCTCTCGAATATATTCCATTTGCAGGCCGTCAAAGTGCTCTTCTAGCTTCCTCACTTCATCAACATAAGCTTCCATCAACGGACTCGATAATTCTTGTTCACTTGGCGGATAACAAGCTGTGGAGTCACCCACGACAATGAGCTTCTTGATCCCAAGGTTCACTGTGATCTCGAGACCGCAAGCAAACCTTCATACTCTGTATTGTTTGTTGCTTGCTCCTTGGGAAAGTGCATCTGGACTACGTACTTGAGGTGCTCTCCGGTGGGTGCAACAAGCAGCACGCCGACACCGGCGCCTTGCAGCGAGCAGGCACCATCAAAGTACATCAGCCACTCTTTGTTTGTTTCCTTGACGGGGACGCTCGTTTCTGGAATTTCTTCATCTGGCGTTGGTGTCCATTCTGCTATGAACTCCGCCAATGCTCTGCTTTGGATAGTTGAAGTGCTCTCAAACTTGAGGCCAAAGCTTAACAGTTCCAGTGCCCACTCGACAATCCTGCCTGTTGCTTCTGGATTTTGTAATATCCTCTTCAGCGGAAAGCGAGTGACAATCGTGATCTCATGTGCCTCGAAAGTAATGGCGCAGCTTTCTCGAGGCCATGAGGAGGCCGAAAAGCAATTTCTGCACACCGCAGTACCTTGACCTAGCCCCTGCAGAAGGGAACCGACAAAGTAAACTGGGCGCTGCACCATCCTTTTACGCATCTTGTCATGCGCTCACAAGCAGATTCGTCCTTGTTGGGACCAGAGCTTGCCGGCGAAGCCCCCTGCTTGTCGCTGGATGCGTCTGCCGTGGTTGCTAGCTCATCATCCGCCTCCCTCTCCGCTACTAACGCAGCACTAACCACTTGATTGGTTGCTGCTATATATAGCAACAACTTCTCTTGTGGCTTAGGTGCGACAAGTGTTGGAGTGGAGGACAGGTATCTCTTCAAGTCCTCGCAGCTTGCCTCCGCTTCCGGAGTCCATTGCATCGGACCTGCCTTTTTCAAGATTTTGAAAAATGGCAGGCGCTCAACAGATCTAGAGATAAACTCGCCGACAGCCTACGCGAACCGGCAAGTCTTCAGACATCCTTGACGCGCTTTGGTGCTTCAATCTGCTCAATGGCCTTGATCTTGTCGGGATTGGCTTCAATTCCTCACCGAGACACGAAGAACCCGAGAAGCTTGCCGAAGGGACTCCAAACACGCACTTCTCGGGTTGAGCTTGAGGTTGATCTTGGCGCAGATTTGCAAAGGTTTCATCTAAATCTTGAATTAGGGTCGCCTTGTCCTTGCTTTTGACCACTATGTCATCCATGTAGGCTTCCACATTTCTGTGTATTTGTGGCTCAAAAGCATCATAAACTACTCTTGCAAATGTTGAACCAGCATTCTTTAACCCGAAGGGCATCCGTACAAAACAGTATGTGCCACATGGGGTGATGAATGCGGTCTTCTCCTCATCCTCTTCCGCCATGAAGATCTGGGTGATATCTCGAGTATGCATCCAGAAATGAAAGCAAATCACATCCGCCGTGGAGTCAACAATCTGGTCGATGCGCTGCAAGGGAAATGGATCTTTGGGACAAGCTTTATTGACATCTCAGAAGTCGATACAAAGCCTCCATTTCCCGTTAGCCTTGGCGCATAACTACAGGATTGGCCAACCACGAGGGATGGAGCACTCCTCCGACAAGGCCTGTTGCTTCCAGCTTTCTTGATTTCTTCCGGATGAACTCTTGACGCCCACCGCTTGCTTCACGACTTTCTCGCCGACGGGCCGGCGCATGAGGACAAACGGCAAGATGGTGCTCAATTACTTTCCTGGGAACACCGGGATGTCGACGGTTGCCATGCGAACACGCCGACGTCAGCCTGAGAAAGCAACGAGCGCGCCTTCCTATTTAGGGTCGAGAGAGGCACCGATGGTGAAGGTACCACCAGTGCCGTCCTCCTGGCGGACACCTTCTTGGTCTCTCGTGGAGCTGTCATCGTCTTCTTATACTTGCCGGTGGAGCTGGATGGTGCGTCCTCGACGGTAGCGCAGCACTCCGAAGAGATGCGCTTGCCGGAGTGGGCATCAGAGCTCTTGCCGGACTTGGTCTTCTTCTTCCCTCCGGAGCTTCAGCCGCAAGTGGCTTGCAACTGTCGCTGCCGCCTCCTGGTAGATCTTGTCGGCGCAGATAAGAGCATCCTTCTTGTCGCCAGGGACAGAGATGACACTTATCGGGCCCGGCATCTTCAGGAGGTTGTAGGCATAGTGAGAGGCCGCCATGCATTTGGCGAGTGCTGGACGGCCAAGTATTCCATTGTAAGGCAATGGAAAGTCAACAACATCAAAAGTGACCCTCTCAGTCCTGAAGTTCAACTCGCTGCCAAATGTCACCGGCAACGTGATCTTTCCCTTCGGCTTGCTCCTTCCCGGATTGATTCCTTGAAAAGTGCCGGTCTCTTCGAGTTCGCCATCAGGGATCTGGAGTTTCTGGAGCACCGCGGAGGAGATCAGGTTCAAGCCGGCCCCGCCGTCAACTAACATCTTGGTAACCTTGAGGTTGCGGATAGTTGGTGAAACCAACATCGGCAAGCACCCGTCTGCAGTTACGCGATCAGGGTGGTCCTCAATATCAAAGATGATAGGCGTGCTGGACCATTTCAGAGGCTTACGTGACTCGATGGATGGTTCTGCCGCATTGACTTCCCGCATACACTGCTTGAGTTGGCGGTGTGAAGTATGCAGAGAAGCACCGCCATCAACGCACAGGACCTCTGTGGCTTTCTGGAACTCCTGCTCATCGGTCTCGTCATCATCCATGTCTTCATCTGCCGTCGTCGTCATCCTTGTCGCGCCACGGGAGTCTGTCTCCTTGCATTTGCTTGGCCTTGCGCTGGCGCCCTCCCGGCCGGGGCGTTTCTTGCTAGCTCCTCCAAAGACCTTCACGGCCTTGTCCTTGTCGCGCTGCTCGTATTCAGCCTTCTGTTGCTCGACAAGCTGCTCGACCTTCTTGCAGCTCTGGAGGTCATGGCCCTTGGTGCGGTGGATCTTGCAGTACTGCTTGCCGGAGCCGTCCTGCTTGTCGGCGGCCGCCACAGACTGGCAGTTGCCGCCAGCGGCAACCTCCTTGCCGGAGCTACCAGCCTTGGCTTTCTTGTCGCCACCTCCGTTGCCGGACTGCTCAACAACTAGCACGTCTCTGCCTTTCTTTTTCCTGTTGCCCCGCCGCCGGCTCTTCTTTGCCGGGGCGGTCTCCTCACCGTCGATCCTCATCGCTTTGTATTCTCTCCGGGAGTCTCCTCCTTCCTTAGCACGCACACACTTGTCGCCCGTATGTATAGCTCATCGACGTCCCTGATTTTGCACATCGCCATCTCCTCCGCATCTCGCGGTTTCGCGACGCTTCGATGGAACGCGCCGATCACCGCGGCAGGGTGGACGTTCGGATGTTGTGTCAGACACGGCTGAATCTTTGAATATACTTGCGCAGGGGCTCTCCTTCCTTCCGGGCGAGCAGATGAAGGTCGCTTTCTTGGCCATGGGGCTTGTGGACGCTCAGAAGGCGCCGACAAACCGATGGCATAGATCTGCCCAAGAAGATATGGAGTTGTCCGCAAGTGCTTGAGCCAGGATCTCGACATTGGGCTTGAGCACCGCCGGAAGTAGTTGGCAAGGATCTTGTCGTCTCGCCCGCAGCCTGCACCGCGATGGTGTAGATGCCGAGGAACTCGACGGATGCGTCTTGCCGCCGTACTTCTCGGTATGTCCGGCTTGAAGTTTTTCTTGCTAGGCCATCGGACTTGCCGCAGCTCACGAGTGAACGCAGGGCAACCTACCGTCTGACGCAAGTCGCTGGTTCCTCGGGCGCGTGCATGTCAACAGAAGGCCCAGCGCGCTTGTTGGATTGACGCCGCTTCTTCTTCGGGCGCTCGATGCGAGTTCGAGCGCCCTCTTGCCGTCGCTCGTGAAGAACTTGGCGCTGATCGCGATGAGCTCGTGGGTCGGCGACGCAGCGGGAGTCGCTGTCGAGGTGGATCCGACGAGTCGGCGATCTTGGCCTTCGGGGCGGAGAGTGCATGGTGGTTGCACCCCCACCGGTCTCGTCGCCACTGGCTCGTGTTTGGCAGTCTTGCCGCGGCAGCGATGCACTCGGTTGCCGCGGAGCGTCGCCGTTGGCGAAGCCAATGAGACTCAGAATGGTGGCCCTCCATTCGTCGACCTTGTCGGCCGTTGCAGGGTAATCCAGGAGCAGTTGCGCTCTCGCCAAAGCTTCACCGGAGTGGTGGGTGGCAGTGGCGAACGGCGCGAGGAGCGGGATATGCTCGGACTTCTAACTATGTTAGAAGGAGCAGTATCCCGTCCGAGCGAACGTGCCTCGCTCGCGCCGGCATGTTGGCATGCATGCTGGTCTTGAGCATCCCGAGATCCTCCCGCTCGATCTCGGTCCAACGAGCGTATGGCATTGTGAATGCCATGACGCTGTCGGTCCCGCTACCGCCGAGACGGGCGCAGGTGCATGTACGGACGCCGAGGTCTGCACAGCCTTGTCCTTGGACTTGGCAGCACCGTGAGCTCCCCCGTCGCCGTCCATTCTTCCGCCGGCGTCTACCCCACCACCTGTTTGCTCCGGTGGCGGTGGGTTCGACGCGGACGGGGCTTCTGCCACCGAAGCCTTCTTCTTCGGTGGCATGTTGACGAAGATGATGAAGATCTAGCTCGCGTGGACGCCGGATCAGGTTCACACAACCTCGACGCCCCCTACCTGGCGCGCCAAAGATGTCGGGGCAGGCTGATCTGGCCCACGAACACCTATGGGGCGGCGGACCGAGCCCCTTTCGTTCAAGGGGGAGCGGAGGTCGCATTTAATAGCAGATCGAGGCGAAGCACGCGAGAGGTTTACCCAGCCGAGCTCTCCGGAGAGATAATACTCCTACTGCTGCATGTCTAGGTGTATTATGCGTTCTTGCTCAGAGCGCTCGAATGCTACAAAGATGATGAGCTGCTAATCTAGATCGAGCGTGGAGGGAATCGATCGACCCCCTTTTTTCTACGTTGCGCATGGGCCTCCTTTTATATGCTCAAAGGGGCTCCGACAGGTGGCAACGTAGATGGGGGTACAAATGGAAAAATAGTGGTTGGTACACCTACTTGTACAAAGGTATTATGTTGTAATATACCTAACCCCGACGGTAGGGGACAAAGGCATTAAATGCCCGTCTAGTCACCCTAATAAAGGCAAACAGGGACCGTTGGGCGCCACCGCTCGCCACGATGGCAAACTTGTCGTGGCCGCTTGCCACCTCGCACCGCTGGCTGCACAGCCTCTCGCCACGCTACCGAAAGGTCCTGTGGCGACACGTTAGTGGATGTGCTGGAGCGAGGTACAGAGAGAGAGATGGTCTGCGGCAAGCGCCTTTGCCGCGTTGTTATCTTGTCGCGCCCGAAGCTTGTCGCTCATCGGGCCTTCCCGCAAGCTCCTCTTGCCGGGCCTTGTCTTGTAAGTGCTCAGGGTGGCCTTCCGGCAAGCTCCTCTTGCCGGGGCCTTGTCTCCTATGTGCCTTGGGTGGCCTTCCCGGCAAGCTCCTCTTGCCGGGGTCTTGTCTCCCTGGCTTGAATACTTTGTTCTTGAATGGCTCCAAAGGAACCACGGAGGACCTTGGCGGTCACCCGGTAAGCCTTGCCGCGGAGGGCTGCAACTGCCCGTGCACAAGTTCGGGATACTAGGGTACCCCTACTCTAGTACACCGACACCACCTTCACATGGCCCGCGGAGACGATCTGCACGCCATCAACTATCTTCCCCTTAAGCTCAAAGGACCAGCCCAAGATCGGCTAAACAGCCTGCCAAAGAAATTCCATTGGCAATTTGGAAAACTCGGAAGACGCATTCCTCGACAACTTCCGTGGCACATACGCATACCACCGACGCCGGCGATGACTTGAGCCACATTACTCAACAGCCCGGAGAGTCAGCCAGGAAATTCTGGACTCCGCCCTAACTAAAAAGAACCAAATAGTCGATTGTCCGGACGCCAACCCCCGGCGGCTTTTTAAGCATAATATCCGTGGACGAGTGGCTCGCTCGACACCTCGCCAGCAAAAACCCAAGTCCATGGCAGCTCTCACAACACTAATGACCGGCTTTTGCGCGGGCGAGGATGCTTGGTTGGCTCACAAAGAAGCACTACGCCACATTCGCAATTCGGATGGTCGCGATAATAACGGCAAGCCACGGCGTAATGTATATAAGAGACGGAACAACGGCGACAAAGATCAAGACACGGCAGCCAATGCTCGATTCAGCGGATCCAAGCCCGGTCAGCGGAAGAAGCCGTTCAAAAGAAATAATCGAGGACCGTTCGGACCGTGACATCGAGCGCTCGTGCCAAATTCATGGCACCCCGGACAAGCCAGCCAACCACACCAATAGAGATTGCTGGGTATTCAAACAGGCCGACAAGATAAACACCGAAGACAAGGACAAGGGGCTGCACAGCAACGATGACGAGGAGCCCCGACGTCCAAACACGGGGGGACAGAAGAAATTCCCCCCCAGGTGAAAACGGTCAACATGATCTACGCCATGCACATCCCCAAGCGGGAAAGAAAGCGGGAACTAAGGGGCATCTATGCGATGGATCCAGTCGCCCCCAAATTCAACCCATGGTCAGCTTGTCCGATCACCTTTGATCGTAGGGATCACCCTACTAGCATCCATCACGGCGGCTCGGCCGCATTGGTCCTAGACCAAATCATTGACGGATTCCACCTCACGCGCGTCCTTATGGACGGTGGCAGCAGCCTGAACCTGCTTTTATCGTGACACAAGGCGCCAAAATGGGCATTGACCCTTCAAGGATCAAGCCCACTAAAACCACCTTTAAAGGTGTAATTCTTGAGTAGAGGCCCGCCAGACGGGCTCTATAATGTTGGAAGTGGTCTTCGGATCTCCGGATAACTTCCGCCGAAGAGTTAATCTTCGATATCGTCCCTTTCCGCAGTGGTTACCATGCACTGCTCGGACGAACCGCATTCGCTAGATTCAATGCGGTACCACATTACGCATACCTCAAGCTCAAGATGCCAGGACCACGCGGGGTCATCACTTTCAACGGAAATATGGACCGCTCCCTGCGAACAGAGGAGCATACGGCAGCCCTCGCGCCAGAAGTACAATGCGGCCTACTCCGACAAACCAATCCGGCGACAACTTCGAGCACAGTCAAGCGAGTCCGGAGCGCCCCGCAACAGGATTATCAGGCCCGCCAAGAGCGCGACTAGCAGTCCGACCTCCGCTTAAGCTCCATCAAAGCAGCATTCGTGCCAAGTGCACACAATTACGCACTTAAAATACCATGGGCATAGGCGGAGGCGCATCAACGACTCAGTCAATAGTGCGGGTAACCGCCAAATACTTGCATACCCTTTCCCTCTCACCTTTCAGGACACCGCGTTGGCGCATCATCCTCAAAAGAGCCGAACTGCCGGACTTATAGGGGAGAGACATCCAAGGAGGCAACAGACGTTGTGCACAGAAGGAAATCCCCAGGTGGAATCTATTTAAGATAATTATACCTGCTTTATCTATCTAAACACAGCACCCTGGATAGGACATGTCAAATAGTCCTATTTTATCTCTGCTTAACGCATCCATTGTAAATGTACGCTTAAACGTATTTTTCAATGAGAGATTATATATAGCGTCAGCTTATTATTCTTTTTCGAGCATTTTTTCTCTTATAAATGTTTATTCGATATTGCATCCGTACACCTTGGTGCGGCCGGTTTGCCAGGGGCTTCTTATGGCGCCCTGTAATATGGCAAATAAAGTCCGAACACTTTCAACAGTGCGGCACCCTGAACTTATAGCACTATATGCATCAGCTCCGAATCATTTCTTGGGTCTACAGTTGGGATAGCCCGGCTCCCTTGTTTTGGTGTCTTACGTTCCGTTATATAGGCTAAGGTAGCGCAGAGAGAACTACTACGACTGTGTCCCGGTTCTTCCGGACGAGCACCTTAGTAGAGAAAGCCGAAAACTGACCGACATGATGTGGTGAGAGCTGGTCGATGTTTGAGAGGTTTTAAAATCCTTAAAGATTTTCCGCTTTAGGCGATAAATCAGCTTCGTCCGATCTAGGCGTGTATAGCGCCCCGATTCGGCCTTCCGGATTCTAGGGGCTTCGCCGAAATTTAAAATTGTAGACTTCTATGGCTAAGTGAAATTTATAAAGCCGCATAGTCCGATTGCCTTGTCCGCTGCGCTGGACACCTCCTTAAGGGACCAAACATTTGGATAAAGAGTGTCCGGGTTATCCACGAACACCCTGGTACTAGTTACATGGGGGCGGAAGCCGATGACTGGCCTACTTTCAGAATTTGATAAACAGCCGCAGAGAAAGTAATATTTTAAATAACAAAAGCGCTACTTAGCGCAAGTAACTTCGTCTTTATACTACAAACATGACAGAAGTGAACTCATTCAAAAATGGCGTCCTTGGTACACTCATCGGCGACGAGACGAGCACCCTTCATCACGCCATCATAGTACATCTCAGGATGGCAATGCGCCTTGCCCTCCGGCGGCCCGTCCTTGACCAGCTTCTCCGCATCCAGCTTGCCCCAATGCACCTTGACGCGGGCAAAGGCTCGGCGGGCACCTTCGATGCAAACGGATCGATTGATCACTTCAAGCCGCAGGCAGGCATCCACCATCCGCTTGATCAGGCCAAAGTAGCTGCTGGGCAGGAGCTCACCAGGCCACATCCTGACTATGAAGTCCTTCATAGCCAGTTCGGCCGCCCTGTGGAGTTCGATCAACTGCTTCAGTTGGTCGCTCAGAGGCATCGGATGATCAGCCCCAGCATACTGGGACCAGAACAGCTTCTCCGTTGAGCTCCACTCCTGGGCAGGGTAGAACTCTGCAGCGTCTGAGACACTGCGTGGCAGATCTGCAAATGCCCCTGGAGAGCTCCGTATTCGAGTAAGTAAAAGAAACGCCTCCTCCACATGTTTGCTTTGCATAAAGAATTTCTTACCCGCTGCTATATTTTTGGCCTCCTGGATCTCCTGTTGTGCTTTCTCGGCTTCGGCCTGGGCATCTTTCAAACTTACAAGGGCCTTCGCAAGCTCAATCTCCTTCATCTTCAGATTATGCTCCATGGACTCGCACTTATTGCCGAGGTCCTGGAGCTCTTGCTGTACCTCGCCCACTCTAGCACTTTGCTTTTCGCGCTCCTTGCATTCCAAGGCTGCTTTGTCTTCGGCCTCGGATAGCGCTTTCGTCAGGGATGCCACTTCGGCGGTGGCCCCTGTTACACAGTCACGACGCTTTGGCGTTAGACTGGCAAATTTTGCCTATCTTTAAATACACACGAGCGGAGAATTACTCACCTTTGCTCTCTTCGAGCTGCATCTTCGTGAGGTCGAGCTCTCCCTGCGCCTGCTCCAGGTGTCGCTTTAGTTCGGCAACCTCGGCTGTACGGGCAGTAGCGGCAAGCAGCACAGCCTTCTTAGTCACATAAACACTTATTAGACTCCTGTGGATTATAATTGACCCTCCGTTTGGCTTTTCTTTCCGAACACCAAATAGAGTATCAGGGGCTACTACCTATCGGGTGGTAATCTCACATATTTTTTACTTACCTCGAAGCCCGTCAGGAGGCTTGTGCAGGCTTCGGTTAGTCCGCTTTTGGCGTATAGAACCTTTTGAATCACCGCACTCATAAGAGTACGGTGCTCTTCCTCTGTGGAAGCGCCTCGAAGCACTTCCACCAGACTATCCGGCGCTGTTGACGTGATGGAAGTCCTCGGCACGGGCAGCTCGCCCTCCCTAACAAGGGGCTGCCCGCCTAAGTCCGGAACCGTCGAAGGTTCCGGAGCAGTGTTCGGTCGAGAGTCCGCCTAGTTGCGGCTCTCATCGACGCGATCTTGAACCCCGCATGTCCGACATTTGGAATTCCGCCTTGGGGCGTCTCCAGGGTCACCTCCCCCTTCTCAGGGAACCTTCGGGACAACACCTCCGTGTCATCAGCAGGATGAGGAGTGGTGGCCGTTGGGAGCGAGTTCATCTCTGAAGCGCTCAGAGATCCATCCGAGGACGACACCTCCGGATGAGCCCGGGCCGGACTGCATATATGTTCGGCGTTATTAAACAACTATGAAATAAAATTACGGTAGAGTGCGGACACTTACGATCGCGCCAGGGGCTTTCCGCTGGGCAACCACCCTTCCTTGCATTGAGCGGCCGTGGTGGAGTAGTCCGGAAGGGACGTCTTTCCCTCCTTGGGCGTCCCAGCCTGCCCTTACGGGGCGGCCTTCCTCTTTTTCTCCTCCCCAGTGTGGGGAGGTAGAGTTTCTTCTTGCTTCCCCCCGCCTCCGCGGGAGGAATCTGTTTCGTCGTCATCGGACGACGTGGGTATGACGGCCTTGAGTCGAGGGCCTCTCCCGGCCCCAAGGCCCGTCTCCTCAGGCCTCTCATCCTTTACGGATGGGGCGGCTTCTTCTTCTTCTTCCTCCTCTTCGGGGGAGGAGTGCGCCTCGTCGTCTTCGGACAAGGCTTCCGGCACAACTTTACGCCGGAGACCCTTCCTGGTCCCCGGGGCCTTCATTTCGGCCTTCTTCTCCGGTGCCTTGTAGGGCGCCGGGATCAGCATCTCTGTCAAGAGAGCATCAGCTGGATCTTCTGGAAACGGAGCCGGACAGTCAATCTGCTCCGCTGTCTCCACATAGTCCTGATCGAATATACACAACTACTTAAGACTCCCCCATGAATGTATTAAGAAAAGCCGAATCCGGTGGTAGTCCTAAACCTTACCGGACGTGGGTGGCGCGCCGCATGAAGTCCGCGGTCCTCGGATGTGGGAGGAGGAACTTCGGAGGCCTTAAACAACTCCCTCCACGCGTCTTTGTGCTTCATGCCATAGAGCCTCTGAAGCGTCTGGTGTTCGGCCAGGACGAACTCCCATAGATTGAATGCCCACCTTTGGCACGGCAGGATCCGGCGAACGAGCATGACCTGGATCACGTTGACAAGCTTGATGTTCTTGTCCTTCATGCTCTTGATGCAGGTTTGGAGTCCAGTCAGCTCTGTAGGTTTGCCCCAAGTCAGGCCCTTCCTTTCCCAGGAGGTGAGCCGCATGGGGCTCGGATCGAACTTCGGGGGCCGCCCGATTGGCGCCGCGTGGCTCGGTGATGTAGAACCACCCCGATTGCCACCCTTTTACGGTCTCCGCGAAGGAGCTGTCTAGCCAGGTGACATTAGGCATCTTGCCCACCATGACCCTTCCGCACTCTGCTTGCTGGCCGCGTATAATCTTCGGCTTCACGCAGAAGATTTACAGCCACAGGCCGAAGTGAGGCCGAATGCGGAGGAAAGCCTCGCATACGACGATGAATGCCGAGATGTTGAGTACGAAATTCGGGGCTAGATCATGGAAATCTAGCCCGTAGAAGAACATGAGCCCGCGGACGAAGGGGTGAAGTGGAAACCCCAGTCCATGGACCAAGTGGGCGACGAACACGACCCTCTCGTGGGGTCCCGGGGTTGGGATGACCTGCCCAACTTCCGGTAGCCGGTGCGCTATGTCTGCGACCAAGTATCCGGCCGCCCGAAGATTTGCTATATGCTTCTCCTTGACGGTGGAAGCCACCCACTTGCCTCCTGCTCCGGACATGTTTAGCTGTGCGGAGAAGACTTGGGCTTGGGCGCTTGAGCTAGAGGGGGCAAGAATGGGCAAAGGAGGAAGAAGGCTGGGTAAAAATGGGGAAATCTTATCCCCTTATAGAGGCGACGAAAGCGGTGCGCCTCCCCACTTGCCCGTTGGGAATCGCTTGCTTCCCAAACGCCATGATTAATGATGTGGTGGGATTACTCGTACCCGTATTGATGATAATCCCGTAATAAGGGGACACGATCTCTGCTTTGACAAGACGTGTCGAGGAAACCTCCTCGCAATATGCGCTATGGCCGGTTGTGGGAAAAACGGTTCGAATAATGACCCGACCGTGATGACACGTCGCGTTGCCTAAAAAGTTGTTAGCAGATTGCATTTGTGAGATACCATTCTCTCTACGGTGGCACGTGAAGATCATTTTGTGGATCCGGACACGGTTCAAGTGTTCGATAATTACCTTGGAGTATTCGGAGGAGGAACACGCCCTGCAATGCCGAAGATAAAACTGCGCGCCGGACTCATCGTCATTGAAGCCTGGTTCAGGGGCTACTGAGGGAGTCCTGGATTAGGGGGTATCCGGACAGCCGGACTATATACATCGTCCAAACTATTGAAGCATGAAGATACAAGACTCAAGACTTCGGCCCGTGTCCGGATGGGACTTTCCTTGGCGTGGAAGGCAAGCTTGGCGATCCGGATATTATATTTCCTTCCTTGTAACTGACTCCATGTAAACCCTAGCCCTCTCCGGTGCTTATATAAACCGGAGGGGTTTGTCCTTAGAAGGCCGATCACAATTTCTATCATACCATCATAGGCTAGCTCTTAGGGTTTAGCCTCTACGATCTCGTGGTAGATCTACTCTTGTACTACCCATATCATCAATATTAATCAAGCAGGAAGTAGGGTTTTACCTCCATCGAGAGGGACCGAACCTGGGTAAACATCTGTGTCCCCTGTTTCCTGTTACCATCGGCCTTGACGCACAGATCGGGACCCCCTACCCGAGATCCGCCGGTTTTGACACCGACAGCGGGCGGCGAGGAACGCGGCCCGGCGGGATGCCAATGCTTCCTTACCAGTTACTGTGCGCTGCGGTGCCATGGACGACGCCTGGAGAGAGATCTAGGACGGAGGGGCCGGGCAGACGTACAATGCGGTGGTATTCAAGAGCTCAACGAGAAACGACAACAGAAATTTGGCTTCCCTTACAATTTTGCTCGTTCATTATCACACATGGTTCATCTCCGTCGCTTCCGCAAATAGTGTGCGCTGAGCCTATTGTGTGTTGCGTTATGATTGGCTGGAACCCCAGCCACGCGAATCGCGTGTGCACCGTAGGATGCGCCGTGATCGAATGGCAATCCATGTCTCTCACATCACACCCATGCACCTATAGCTAGATTGGATCTATATGCGCTAAATGCCTAGAAAATGCACATAATCCCTTAAATATGGTAAGTGAGCCTGGAAAAAAATGCCAAATTTGAACACGAAGAAAATTTGCAGGGTGTATGTTCGTCATAGAAAAAACTCCAGGGCAAAGAACGAACAAAATTTGGATTCCCCTTCAATCTTGGTGATTTCCCTCTCAAAAGCATGGAACTTCCTCGGTGATGGTTTGATTTATGAAGGGCGTGCATGACGACATAAGCCATACATTCTCAAATTTTTACTAGGGCATGGCAAAGTCATACCATGGCACACCATGCTAGGCGTCATGTTTTTCAAGCATTTATTTCATTTTTTCTATAGTCGAAAACCCAATAAACAAACGTTTGTGGTTGACTATTGCCACACATTTCATCGAAATATCTGTCCCTTCCTTGTAAAAGGCATGAGAATTTACTAAATGCCACGAGCATGGTTTTCCAGACCGTTCTTGTGCACCCTTTCATGCACCGATTGTTTGAACTTGAATTATGCGCATTAATGCCTAGGAAATGCACATAATCCCCTAAATATGGCAAATGAACCCGGAAAAGTGCCAAATTTGAACACGGTGATTTGCAGGTTGTATGTTCATCGTAGAAAAAAACTAGTGGACAAAGGAAATTCGGATCCCCCTTCAATCTCGGTGATTTAACCCTCGAAACCATGAAACTTCCTCGGTGATGGTTCAATTTATGAAAGGCGTGCATGACGACATTTTTACCAGGGAACTGTGAGGCCATACCATGGCACTATACCAGGCGTCATGTTTTCCAAGCATGTATTTCATTTTTGTATAGTTGTTAGTAAACGACGCGTTATGGTTGACTATTGCCACACATTTCCTTGAAATATCTGCCCATTCCTTGTCAAAGGCATGAGGATGTACTAAATAACACGAGCATGGTTTTCCAGACCGTTCTTGTGCACTTTTTCATGCACCAATTGTTTGAATTTGAATTATGTGCATAATTAATGCCTAGAAAATGCACATAATCCCCTAAATATGGTAAATGAGTTTGGAAAAATGTCAAATTTGAACACCTTGCATTTGAGGGGTATGTTGATCGTTCGAAAAAAAACTATATGACAAACTAGGATAGAAATTTGAATTCCCCTTCAATCTTGGTGAGTTCCCTCTCGAAAGCATTGAACTTCCTCGGTGATGGTTCGATTTATGAAGGGCGTGGATGACGACATAAGCCAAACATTCTCAAATTTTTACCAGGGCATGGTGAGGTCATACCATGGCACACCATGCCAGGCATCATGTTTTTCAAGCATTTATTTAATTTTTTCTATAATTGAAAACCCAATAAACAAACATTTGTGGTTGACTATTGCCACACATTTCATCGAAATATCTGTCCATTCCTTGTAAAAGGCATGACAATTTACTGAATGGCACGTGCATGGTTTTCCAGGCCGTTCTTGTGCACCTTTTCAAGCACCAATTGTTTGAATTTGAATTATGTGCATTAATGCCTACAAAATGCACATAATCCCCTAAATATTGTAAATGAACCCGGAAAAGTGTCAAATTTGAACACGGTGATTAGCAAGGTTTATGTTCATCATAGAAAAAAACTCATGGATGAAGGACAGAGGAAATTTGAATTCCCATTCAATCTCGGTGATTTACTATCGCACACGATTCATCTTCGTCGCCTCTGCGAACCGTGTGTGTTCACTCACACATGCAAAAGGAAAAATAAAACCCTCGCCCACTTCGTCCCCACTCACTCGCCGCGGATTCCTCTGCAACTCTTCACCCTAAGCTCGACGGCTGTTGGCGGGGGGCGTAGGTCGTGCTCCAAACGACACGGGATTTCGCCCCTGTCGCTTTCCGCCGACTATCTGCACCGACATTCTAGACTCTAGTCGACTGGGGTTTTCTGCGGGATTGGGCCGGGGATTTTTCTCATGAAGAAGGTAATCAACTTAGCGAAATATTCACTCATCTCTTATCGCAGTCCGTCCGTCGCTGTTAATCAACCCACGGAAATTGCCATGGAATCATTTTTGTTCTAGCTGATTCGTGGGTATTCATTCATGTGTCCACAGTGCGAGCACAAATCAGGCAACTGTGGTCGTGGCCAGTCGAAAATGAAGTTCTAACTCACCATTCCGGATGACTTCACAGAGCGCTCGATATGTTCAATCTCAACCTACCACGGTCAACATGGCCTAAATTTGTGAACATATACCGGCTGTTGCTACATTATCCAAATATTTGCATCAAATCTTTGTCACATTATCAATTTTTAATTCTATATTTTTGTACTTTGCTTTCATCTATATATTGATCTATTCTATCAGATACTCCCATATTTGCATCTTGCTCTGTTATTTCAATATATCTAACTTGTGATCTTAATTTTCATTTCAAGAAGTACAACCCTTCCTTTGCAAGAACAGGAGTAGAAGGAAATCTTGGGCTTTACTTTGTTGATGACTCCCAGGATGTCATATTGACAATGCAACATGGATTTACAATGACGGTTAGCGCAAAACTTGATAAAGATGGTCACTCCTATTTTAATGCGGACCTTTGGAGAAAAATGTCTAAGTGTTATGAACTGAAGGTTGGCAATAAAATTCTAGTGCGTGCACCACATCCTAGTCTAATTAACATGGATGTTTACTTCCCCAACGTCATCAGCCGATCAAAGTCTGATCGAGGTTAGTGTCCTTTCAACTTTCTCCATGATGTCATATTACTTAGCAAAATCGGGGTATTTGTTCTGACAAATTGATCACTATTTAAGCAACCAATTGTGATTTCATATTATGAATCCGTTCCTAGGCAGTAACAAATTCTATTTACCAATTTGTGCGCCTACATATTCTTCTGCTATGTTCTGAATAAATAATACCTTTCCACCTTCTAAGCAGGATATGTTGGATGCATAGTGAACGATCTGTATGTTACTAAGCGTACGAAATTTCACTGGAAGGACTTGAAGCATGTCATAAACTTTGTTGATAATCTGATAGAGATAGCACAACATATGAACGCTGGATTCTTGATGGGATTAATTAGACCTATGGTGCACACACTGAACAAGACCAATTGTGTGCACAAAATGCTGGTAAAAAGTCTTACTTTAATGTTGATGCTCATAAACTATGTATATCTTCAACGATATGTTACAATTGGTTTTTATTCTACATGTCAACAGAAATTGCCCCCTATAGCAATTCCTGGATCGATTTCCCAACGTGGTCGAATTACACTTGTGCCTGCTAATAACGCCAAAGTGATTGCAAGGTACTGCATTTCTCGCGGAAATGGAACCATTCAAATTAACAAGTTCTTGCTTCTCGTGGCAATGCATCCATATTGGAAAATTGGAGACACTATTCTACTCATGCTCTACCAAGGCACAGGAGGGCTCTTCCTTTTCATTGACAAGATGTCGAGTCGCCGTGATCAAGCTGGTTCCAGTGGATAGTTGTGGTTGTTGGCCCTCAACCTTGCAAAATGTGCTAGCTGTTACTGTATAGGTTAAGTATGTACATATGGACCATATGGTTGTTGGCCCTTAGCCTCTTAAAATGTGATACTTGTTACTATGTTAAGTATGAAGATATGGTCCATATGGTTGTCAAAACCGTGTTACGAAGATCCTCCTTTTGTCGAAAAGTGTAACCACTATATATATGTTACTCAAATGCTGTTACCCAAGTTCATAAATTTTCGTGGAAAGTATTACTATCGTACACAACTCATTGAGTTTAAGCGTGTGCCCAATGTCTAGAAGGCATTTGCATATTAACTGTCCATATTGCATATTCACACACATGTTAACATAAGGAAACGTATGTGTAGCATACTAATCATCGCACACGAGTACTCGCAGACGCATTGTGTGCGATACTCCTAGCCACCGCAAGCAACTAGTTTGCATTTTTTGAAGTTTTTTGTACACACAGAATCGCACACGAAGTAACTGTATTGACCGTTTGTGTTGTAATTTCTCATTGCAAACAGTTCATCCGAGTCGGTTGTTTGCCACGTACCACACACATCTTGTTTACACGACTCGTTTGTGTTCTTTTGGCTAATTGCAAACAGTTCATCCATGTGAACTGTATGCCGCATATCACACACATCGTGTTAAGTTGAACCGTTTCTATTGTGTTCCCTAATGGAAAACAGTTCGTCCGAGTGAACCGTAGGCCGTATATCGCACACACATTGATATGGCTGCCCGTTTCTGTTGTTCTACCTCATCGCAAACAGTTCGAATGGATTAACCGTGTGTCCTGCATCACACACACATTGATATGGCTGCCCGTTGCTGTTGTTCTGCCTCATAGCAAACAGTTGGAATCGATTAACCGTGTGCCCTGCATCGCACACGCAACTAAAATCTGAACCATGTTTGATGGCTTCGCCAACGCAAATGTTTTGCACCTTTTTTGACGGTTTTTTTACACCACCGTTTGCGATTATTGCATCACACGAAGTTTTGGCAAAGGGTCTCTGATCGTAGTGTCGCGTTAGCAGTATCCTGCAGTAGTGCCCCTTGTGTCGAATCAATAAATTTGGATTGAATACTCTACCCTTGAAAATTGTTGCGACCCCCTATACTTGTGGGTTATCAAGACCTTTTTCTAGCGCCGTTGCCGGGGAGCATAGCTCTATTCTTTGAGTCACTTGGGATTTATATCTATTGATCACTATGAGGAATTTGAAATATACTAGAACCAAGATTTTTCCCTCTACTGCGAGGGGAGGTAAGGAACTGCCATCTAGGTTTGCACTTGATTCACCTTCTGTTTTGAGTAAGCTTGCGACAACTACACCTGCTATTGATTCTGATATGTTGCATGTTATTGATGATGATGCTTCTACTATGAATGATGCTTATGATGCTACTAGTTTTCTTGATAAAACTGTGCCACTGGGGAATTACTTGATGAACATCTTGCTAGAGTTAGAACTATTGATTATGCTGAAGATGATGATATTTCTGAAACTGATAAAATTATTGAAACTGAAAACTTTGAAAACACCTGATACGACTAGCTCTCCTAGATCTGAAATTCCTGTTATGCCTGAGGGTTATGTTATGAATGGAGAGGTAGCTAGGGACTTTCTTGCTTGTAAGCATAAATATGATCTTAAGAAATTATTATGCAAGTGGAAAGAGAAGTCTTTGAATGCTAGAATGCAATATGATTCTAAGTTTGCTACTTCGCCTATCTTTGTTACTAATAAGGATTATGAATTCTCTGTCGATCCTGAGTTAATTACTTTGGTTGAATATGATCCTTTCCATGGTCATGAATCTGAAACTGTTGTGGCACATCTTACTAAATTGAATGATATAGCCACCCTATTTTCTCATGAAGAAAAAAATCGCTATTACAATATTCTTAAGCTGTTTCCTTTCTCCTTAAAGGCTGATGCTAAGTTATGGTTTAATTCTCTTGCTCCTAGTTGTGTGCATAGTCCCCAGGATATGATTTACTACTCCTCTGAAAAATATTTCCCTGCTCACAAGAAACATGCTACTTTAAAGGAAATATTGAACTTTGTGCAAACTGAAGAAGAGAGTCTCCCACAAGCTTGGGGGAGGCTTCTCCAATTACTTAATGCTTTGCCTGATCATCCTCTCAAGAAAAATGAAATACTTAATATATTTTATAATGGACTAACCGATGCTTCTAGGGACCACCTAAATAGTTGTGCTAGTTGTGTTTTCAGGGGATGAACTGTTGAGCAAGCTGAATTGCTATTGAATAATATATTGAATAATGATAATGATTTGACACTTCCTGAACCAACTACGAAGAAAAGAGATATTCTATTTCTCAGTCCTGAAGATATGCAAGAGGCAAAGAAATCTATGAAAGAAAAAGGTACTAAAGCTGAAGATGTTAAGAATTTACCGCCTATTGAATAAATACATGGTCTTGATAACCAGACAAAGCTAGTAGAGGTAAATTCTCTCTATAGATTTGATGAAGGTGATATTCCTCATAATAAGTCTGCCAGTCAATGCTTGGATGAGTTTGATAATTTGATTGTTCAATAAGAAAATTTCAATGCTTGTGTTAGTAGACAATTGAAACGTAATGCTTACATGCTTGACTTCTTGGGTGATTACATGAGTAGAAGTGTTAGTGATCTTAAGATTATTAGTAAGCATGCTTCCATGGTGAAAACTCAAGTAGAACAAGTACTTAAGGCACAAGATGATTTGCTCAATGAGTTGAATAGTAAGAATAATGATAATGCTGTTAGGGTTATGACTAGAGGTGGTAAGATGACCCAGGAACCTTTGTATCCTGAGGGCCATCCTAAGAGAATTGAGCAAGATTCTCAGAGAACTAATATTAATGCACCTAGTCCTCGTAGTAATAAAAAGAAAAGGAAAACTGATAGGACTTTGCATGCTTCTAGTGAACATGTTATAGACCCACCTGAGAATCCCAATGATATTTCTTTTTCTGATGTTGAGACACAACCTGGTAATGAGCATGAACCTAGTGCTAATGTTAATGATGATGTTCATGTTGATGCTCAACCTAGTAATGATAATGATGTGGAGGTAGAACCTGTTGTTGATCTTGATAACCCACAATCTAAGAATCAACGTTATGATAAGAGGGAGTTCATTGCTAGGAAACATGGTAAAGAAAGAGAACCATGGGTTCAGAAACCCATGCCCTTTCCTCCTAAACCATCTAAGAAAAAGGATGATGAGGATTTTGAGCGCTTTGTTGAAATGCTTAGACCTGTCTTTTTACGCATGTGTTTGACAGATATTCTAAAAATGTCTCCTTATGCTAAGTATATGAAGGATGACGTTACAAATAAAAGAAAGATACCAAAAGCTGAAATTTCTACCATGCTTGCTAATTACACTTTTAAGGGTGGAATAAAACAGAAACTAGGAGACCCAGGAATACCAACTATGACATGCTCCATTAAAAGAAACTATGTTAAAACTGCTTTATGTGATTTGGGAGCCGGTGTTAGTGTTATGCCTTTCTCTTTATATCGTAGACTTGAATTGAATAAGTTGACACCTACTGAAATCTCTTTGCAAATGGCTGATAAATCAATTGCTATACCCATCGGTATTTGTGAGGATGTGCTGTTATGATTGCAAGCGTTACTATCTTAACGGACTTTGTTATTCTTGATGTTCACGAGGACGATAGTATGTCGATCATCCTTGGTAGACCCTTTTGAATACTACAGGGGCTGTTATTGATTACAATAAGGGCAATGTCACTTTTCATGTTAATGGTAATGAGCATACGGTACACTTCCCCAAGAAACAACCTCAAGTGAATAGCATCAATTCTATTGGAAAATTTTCAACTATTGCTATTGGAGGTTTTGAATTCCCTCTTCCTACTGTCAAAAGAAATATAATACTCTTATCGTTGGGGACATGCATATCCCCATTGAGGTAACCTAGTACTATTTGAAAATTGTCCATTTTCATGTCATTCGGAAGAGGTTTGTTAATAAGACTCGATCAACCTTGTTAATGGATTCCTTTTGATGGGCATGAGATGGATGAATTTAGAAAGCACAACTTTCTGTACCTACTTTTTACTTTCTGTTATTTTGAATAAATAAAGCAAAAATAGTATTATTCGTCTGTTTTCTGATTTATCCATGCAATAAAAAATGTCCCAAAAATAAAAGTTATCCAAATGCCCTGAAAATTTAGTATGATTTTTTATAGAATATTTAAGAAGTTTTGGCACTCAGAACACACCAGGGGGCTGCACCAGTGGACTACAAGGGTGGAGGGCGCGCCCTACCCCCTGGGCGCGCCCCCCGCCTTATGGGTCCCATGTGGGCCCCCCTCACTTATTCCAGCACCCATCTACTTCGTCTTCCTCTAGAAAAAACACCCTCTTTCTCAAACCCGTGTTATAGCTATCTTGCTGCCATTTTCGATCTCCTTGTGCAAAGCTCCATTTGCAAAACTATTTTGGGGGATTGTTCTTCGGTATGTGACTCCTCCAATGGTCCCATTAGTTTTTTCTAGTGCTTTATGTATTGCAATTTTTTTCTGCTCTGGTGACCCTGTTCTTGAGCTTGCATGTCAAATTTATATGGTCCAAAGTAGTTTTGATGCATGATATAGCCTCTAGACACTTGTACGAGTAGTTGTTATCAATCTTGTTGAGTTTGGTTCAATTTTATTTTGAGTCGCTAAAAATTTCAAAAAAAATTCAGAGAAAATAAATGATGAAGAGATGGTTGAGAGGCTCTTCAAGCCGGGGTTGAAAGGAAAATGAAAATGAAGAGAAGAAGAAGCCCAGGTACAACCTTCCTCACACCAGGAGGTTCGGCTGTGTGAATGGCCAAGTGATGCATTCTTGAGGGCGGCCGGAATTTATGAGGATTACTATTATTTGGCTGAGAATGCAGGCATCACCGACTTCCTCCATGATAAGTGTGATCATTATCTCCTACTCACTAATAACTTCATTCAAAATTTTCACTTTCATGATAGGAAATCACCACCCACAGTAGTGTTTTATTTATATGATGAGCATAAGGAGATGACACTTTATGATTTTTGCGAT
The DNA here is from genome assembly GCA_021605145.1 of Aegilops bicornis. Classification (NCBI taxonomy): domain Eukaryota; kingdom Viridiplantae; phylum Streptophyta; class Magnoliopsida; order Poales; family Poaceae; genus Aegilops; species Aegilops bicornis. Next base: position 393,693,645 of record CM038673.1, on the reverse strand, counting down.
GTTTGAAAATTACCTTGTGAGGGCAGTGATACGTCTCCAACGTATCTATAATTTTTGATTGCTCCATGCTATATTATCTACTTTTTTGGGCAATATTGGGCTTTATTATACACTTTTATATTATTTTTGGGACTAACCTATTAACCGGAGGCCCAACCCAGATTTGTTGTTTTATGCCTATTTTAGTGTTTTGAAGAAAGGGAATATGAAACGGAGTCAAAACGGAACGAAATCAACTGGAGAAGTTATTTTTGGAAGGAAAGCCACCGGATAGACTTGGACTCCACGTCAAGAGATACGGGAGGTGCTCACGAGGGTGGGGGCGCGCCCCCCCCTTAGGGCGCGCCCCCTGCCTCGTGGGGCCCATATAGCTCCTCCGACGTACCCCCTACACCATATATACCTACGTACCCTAAAACTTCTAGAACAGAGATTAGATCGGGAGTTCCGCCGCCGCAAGCCTCTGTAGCCACCAAAAGTCAATCGAGACCCTGTTCCGGCATCCTGCCGGAGGGAGGAACCCTCATCGGTGGCCATCTTCATCATCCTGGCGCTCTCCATGACGAGGAGGGAGTAGTTCACCCTCGGGGATGAGGGTATGTACCAGTAGCTCTGTGTTTGATCTCTCTCTCTCTCTCTCTCTCGTGTTCTTGATTTGGCACGATCTTGATGTATCGCGAGCTTTGCTATTATAGTTGGACCTTATGTTTCTTCTCCCCCTCTTCTCTCTTTTAATGGATTGAGTTTCCCCTTTGAAGTTATCTTATCGGATTGAGTCTTTAAAGATTTGAGAACACTTGATGTATGTCTTGCGTGGGATAACCGTGGTGATAATGGGTTATTCTATTGATCCACTTGATGTATGTTTTGGCGATCAACTTGCGGGTTTCGTGACATTGGGAACCTATGCATAGGGGTTGGCATACGTTTTCGTCATGATTCTCCGGTAGAAACTTTGGGCACTCTTTGAGGTTTTATGTGTTGGTTTGAGTAGATGAATTGAGATTGTGTGGTGCATATCGTATAATCATGCCCACGGATACTTGAGGTGACATTGGAGTATCTAGGTGACATTAGGGTTTTGGTTGATTTGTGTCTTAAGGTGTTATTCTTAGTACGAACTCTAGGGCTGTTTGTGACACTTATAGGAATAGCCCAATGGATTGATTGGAAAGAATAACTTTGAGGTGGTTTCGTACCCTACCATAATCTCTTCGTTTGTTCTCCGCTATTAGTTAATTTGGATGACTCTGTTGCATGTTGAGGGATAGTTATGTGATCCAATTATGTTATTATTGTTGAGAGAACTTGCACTAGTCAAAGTATGAACCCTAGGCCTTGTTTCCTATCATTGCAATACCGTTTACGCTCACTTTTATCGCTTGCTACCTTGCTGTTTTTATATTTTCAGTTTACAAAAACCTATATCTGCCATCCATATTGCACTTGTATCACCATCTCTTCGCCAAACTAGTGCACCTATACAATTTACCATTGTATTGGGTGTGTTGGGGACACAAGAGACTCTTTGTTATTTGGTTGCAGGGTTGCTTGAGATAGACCATCTTCATCCCTCGCCTCCCTACGGATTGATAAACCTTAGGTCATCCACTTGAGGGAAATTTGCTCTTGTCCTACAAACCTGTGCACTTGCAGGCCCAACAACGTCTACAAGAAGAAGGTTGTGTAGTAGACATCGAGCAGCGTCAGTGAACCACGTCCTAGAGATGTGGAAGATTTTATTGATGAAGTTACTGTAGGGGAAGAGAGAGGAGTGTCGGAAGCGAGAGTGGCTAGTTTGCATTTTCCTGTTTTACGCTATTACTCTTTATTTGCTTGGAGATGTTTAATTGGTCATGGGGAGAGTGGAGGCCGTAGTGGCCCTGACCTTGCTATTTTGCACCACGCTTTAATTCGTGATAGAACTTTTAGTTTGGGCGCTATTGTTGCCCCACGGTGGAGTTTAAACCGTTCGAGGGGTCCTAGATCGGGAGTTCTGCCGCCGCAAGCCTCTGTAGCCACCGAAAACCAATCTAGACCCGTTCCGGCACCCTGCCGGAGGGGGGAATCCCTCACCAGTGGCCATATTCATCATCCCAATGCTCTCCATGACGAGGAGGGAGTAGTTCACCCTCGGGGCTGAGGGTATGTACCAGTAGCTATGTGTTTGATCTCTCTCTCTCTCTCATGTTCTTGAGGTGGTACGGTCTTGATGTATCGCGAGCTTTGCTATTACAGTTGGATCTTATGATGTTTCTCCCCCTCTACTCTCTTGTAATGGATTGAGTTTTCCCTTTGAAGTTATCTTATCGGATTGAGTCTTTAAGAATTTGAGAACACTTGATGTATGTCTTGCATGTGCTTATCTGTGGTGACAATGGGATATCACGTGATCTACTTGATGTATGTTTTGGTGATCAACTTGCGGGTTCCATAACATTGTGAACTTATGCATAGGGGTTGGCACACGTTTTCGTCTAGACTCTCCGGTACAAACTTTGGGGCACTCTTTGAAGTTCTTTGTGTTGGTTGAATAGATGAATCTGAGATTGTGTGATGCATATCGTATAATCATACCAGCGGATACTTGAGGTGACATTAGAGTATATAGGTGACATTAGGGTTTTGGTTGATTTGTGTCTGAAGGTGTTATTCTAGTACGAACTCTATGATAGATCGAATGGAAAGAATAGCTTCATGTTATTTTACTATGGATTCTTGAATAGATCGATTAGAAAGGATAACTTTGAGGTGGTTTCGTACCCTACAATAATCTCTTCGTTTGTTCTCCGCTATTAATGACTTTGGAGTGAGTCTTTGTTGCATGTTGAGGGATAGTTATATGATCTAATTATGTTACTATTGTTGAGAGAACTTGCACTAGTGAAAGTATGAACCCTAGGCCTTGTTTCCTAGCATTGGAATATCGTTTGTGTTCACTTTTATCATTAGTTACCTTGCTGTTTTTATATTTTCATATTACAAATACCCATATCTATCATCCATATTGCACGTGTATCACTATCTCTTCGTCGAACTAGTGCACCTATACAATTTACCATTGTATTGGGTGTGTTGGGGACACAAGAGACTCTTTGTTATTTGGTTGCAGGGTTGTTTGAGAGAGACCATCTTCAACCTACGCCTCCCACGGATTGATAAACCTTAGGTCATCAAATTGAGGGAAATTTGCTACTGTCCTACAAACATGTGCACTTGCAGGCCCAACAACGTCTACAAGAAGAAGGTTGTGTAGTAGACATCAAGCTCTTTTCTGGTGCCGTTGCCGGGGAGGCTAGCTAAGTGAAGGTATATCTTTAGATCTTGCAATCCAGTCTTTTTGTTTCTTGTTTTAGCACTAGTTAGTTTATAAAAGAAAACTACAAAAAAATGGAATTGAGTTTGTCTCATACGCTTCATCTTTTTAATATATTTCGTGAGTATGATGGAAAGGAAAATTGTGCCAAAGTGTTAGAAGAAGAAATCTTTAAAATATTTGGCACTAAATCTTTGAATGATGAGCATGATTTCAATGTTTTTAGTATGAATTCCTTGAATATCCATGAAGCTAATGATATGCAAAGCCACAAGCTTGGGGAAGCTATGTTTGATGAAGATGATATTTTAGCCTCTCAAGTTTTGATATGCAAAGTTGTTATGATGATAGCATGCCTTTTACCTATGATGATTATATTTATGAAAGTGGGTTTGGAAGAGTGTAAACTTTAGCAAGTAGTGATCCCACTATTTTGGAGGATGTTGAATCTTATAATATTTATGAAAGTGGATTTGGAGAGGTCATGACTTTATTTAGTGATGTATCCACTATTTCGGAAGAGGTTTCAATCGATTATGATGAGGACGAAGTTGCTACTTATGATGATTATTGTGATAGAACTTATGGTATAAAGAGTAGTGATGATTATATTTATAAAACTTGTCATGATTATGATTACCCTTCCTCTGAACATTACTCTTTTAATGTGGAAACAATTTATAGTATTCAAGTCTCTTATGATACTCCCACTATTCCGAATGAAAAGAATTTTGCTTATGTGGAGAGTAGTAAATATTTTATGCAAGTAGATCATGAAAAGAATGCTTTAGGTGCTGGTTATATTGTTGAATTAATTAATGATTCTACTGAAAATTATTATGAGGGAGGAATATATGCTTGTAGGAATTGCAATAATATCAAGTTTCCTCTCTATGTGCTTAAAGTTTTGAAGTTATGCTTGTTTTACCTTCCTATGCAAGTTGATTATTGTTCCCATAAGTTGTTTGCTCACAAAATCCCTATGCATAGGAAGTGGGTTAGATTTAAATTTGCTAGTCATATTCTTCATGATGCTCTCTTTATGTTTCAATTCTTATCTTTTATGTGAGCATCATTGAAATCATAATGCCTAGCTAGGGGCGTTAAACGATAGCGCTTGTTGGGAGGCAACCCAATTTTATTTTAGTTTCTTGCTTTTTGGTTCTGTTTAGGAATAAATAATCCATCTAGATTCTGTTTAGATGTTGTTTTATGTTTTAATTAGTGTTTGTGCCAAGTAGAACCTTTGGGAAGACTTGGGTGAAGTCTTTATGATCATGCTGTAAAAAACAGAAACTTTAGCGCTCACGAGATTAGCTAGAACTTTTTACTGGAGAGTGATATTTAGTTGATTCTTCTTGAAGATGATTACTAGACAAATTCCTCAGGTCCACCAATTTATTTTAGAATTGTTTGAGTTCCAGAAGGTTGCGTTAGTTACAGATTACTACAGACTGTTCTGTTTTTGACAGATTCTGTTTTTCGTGTGTTGTTCGCTTATTTTGATGAATCTATGGCTAGTAAAATAGTTTATAAACCATAGAGAAGTTGGAATACATTAGGTTTAACACCAATATGAATAAAGAATGAGTTCATTACAGTACCATGAAGTGGTGTTTTGTTTTCTTTCGCTAACGGAGCTCACGAGTTTTCTGTTAAGTTTTGTGTTGTGAAGTTTTCAAGTTTTGGGTAAAGATTCGATGGACTATGGAATAAGGAGTGGCAAGAGCCTAAGATTGGGGATTCCCAAGGCACCCCAAGGTAATATTCAAGGATAACCAAGCGTCTAAGCTTGGGTTTGCCCCGGAAGGCATCCCCTCTTTCGTCTTCGTTCATCGGTAACTTTACTTGGAGCTATATTTTTATTCACCACATGATATGTGTTTTGCTTGGAGCTTCATTTTATTTTCTTTAGCTTTGCTTGCTGTTTGAATAAAATAACAATATCTGAAATTATTAAATGGGAGAGTCTTCACATAGTTGCATAATTATTCGACTACTCATTGATCGTCACTTATATCTTTTGGAGTAGTTTGTCATTTGCTCTAGTGCTTCACTTATATCCTTTAGAGCACGGTGGTAGTTTTATTTTGAAGAAATATATGAACTCTAATGCTTCACTTAGATTATTTTGAGAGTCTTAAATAGCATGGTAGTTTGCTTAAATAATCTTAATATGCTAAGCATAAAAGATATGTAAGAATTATTATGAGTGTGTTGAATACTAAGAAAAGTTTGATGCTTGATAATTGTTTTGAGATATGAAGATGGTGATATTAGAGTCATGCTAGTTGAGTAGTTGTGAATTTGAGAAATACTTGTGTTAAGGTTTGTGATTCCCGTAGCATGCATGTATGGTCAACCGTTATGTGATGAAGTCAGAGCATGATTTATTTTTTGATTGTCTTCCTTATGAGTGGCGGTCGGGGACGAGCGATGGTCTTTTCCTATCAATCTACCCCCCTAGGAGCATGCGCGTAATACTTTGCTTTAATAACATCTAAGATTTTTGCAATAAGCATATGAGTTCTTTATGACTAATGTTGAGTCCATGGATTATACGCATTTTTCCCATCCTTCCACCATTGCTAGCCTCTCTAATACCGCGCACTTTTCGCCGGTATCATACACCCACCATATACCTTCCTCAAAGCAGCCACCATACCTACCTATCTTGGCACTTCCATAGCCATTCCGAGATATATTGCCATGCAACTTTCCACCGTTCCGTTTATTATGACACGCTCCATCATTGTCTTATTGCTAGCATGATCATGTAGTTGACATCGTATTTGTGGCAAAGCCACCGTTCATAATTCTTTTATACATGTCACTCTTGATTCATTGCATATCCCGGTACACCGCCAGAGGCATTCATATAGAGTCATATTTTGTTCTAAGTATCGAGTTGTAATTGTTGAGTTGTAAGAAAAATAAAAGTGTGATGATCATCATTTTTAGAGCATTGTCCCAAGTGAGGAAAGGATGATGGAGACTATGATTCCCCTATAAGTCGGGATGAGACTCCGGAAAAAAAATAAAAAAAAGAGAAAAAAAAGAGGCCATAAAAAAAGAGAAAAGGCCCAAATAAAAAAATGAGAGAAAAAGAGAGAAGGGACAATGTTACTATCCTTTTACCACACTTGTGCTTCAAAGTAGCACCATGATCTTCATGATATAGAGTCTCTCATTTTGTCACTTTCATATAGTAGTGGGATTTTTTCATTATAAGAACTTGGCTTGTATATTCCAATGATGGGCTTCCTCAAAATTGCCCAAGGTCTTCGTGAGCAAGCGAGTTGGATGCACACCCACTTAGTTTCTTTTGTTGAGCTTTCATATACTTATAGCTCTAGTGCATCCGTTGCATGGCAATCCCTACACACTCACGTTGATATCTATTGATGGGCATCTCCATAGCCCGTTGATACGCCTAGTTGATGTGAGACTATCTTCTCCTTTTTGTCTTCTCCACAACCACCATTCTATTCCACATATAGTGCTATGTCCATGGCTCACGCTCATGTATTGCGTGAAGATTGAAAAAGTTTGAGAATGCCAAAAGTATGAAACAATTGCTTGGCTTTTCATCGGGGTTGTGCATGATTTAAATACTTTATGTGGTGAAGATAGAGCATATCCAGACTATATGATTTTGTAGGGATAACTTTCTTTGGCCATGTTATTTTGAGAAGACATGATTGCTTTGTTAGTATGCTTGAAGTATTATTGTTCTCGTGTCAATATAAACTTTTGTCTTGAATCTTTCGAATCTGAATATTCATACCACAATTAAGAAGATTTGCATCGAAATTATGCCAAGTAGCACTCCGCATCAAAAATTCTTTTTTATCATTTACCTACTCGAGGACGAGCAGGAATTAAGCTTGGGGATGCTTGATACGTCTCCAACGTATCTATAATTTTTGATTGATCCATGCTATACTATCTACTTTTTTGGGCAATATTGGGCTTTATTATCCACTTTTATATTATTTTTGGGACTAACCTATTAACCGGAGGCCCATCCCAGATTTGCTGTTTTATGCCTATTTCAGTGTTTCGAAGAAAAGGAAAATCAAACAGAGTCAAAACGGAACGAAATCAACTGGAGAAGTTATTTTTGGAAGGAAAGTCACCGGATAGACTTGGACTCCACGTCAGGAGATATGGGAGGTGCTCATGAGGGTGGGGGCGCCCCCGCCTTAGGGCGCGCCCCCCTGCCTCGTGGGGCCCCCGTAGCTCCTCCGACGTACCCCCCGCACCCATATATACCTACGTACCCTAAAACTTCCAGAACAGAGATTAGATCGGGAGTTCCGCTGCCGCAAGCCTCTATAGCCACCAAAAGTAAATCGGGACCCTGTTCCGGCATCCTGCCGGAGGGGGGAACCCTCACTGGTGGCCATCTTCATCATCCCGGCGCTCTCCATGACGAGGAGGGAGTAGTTCACCCTCGGGGCTGAGGGTATGTACCAGTAGCTATGTGTTTGATCTCTCTCTCTCTCTCTCTCTCTCTCTCGTGTTCTCGATTTGGCACGATCTTGATGTATCGCGAGCTTTGCTATTATAGTTGTATCTTTTGTTTCTTATCCCCCTCTTCTCTCTTGTAATGGATTGAGTTTCCCCTTTGAAGTTATCTTATCGGATTGAGTCTTTAAAGATTTGAGAACACTTGATGTATGTCTTGCGTGGGATAACCGTGGTGACAATGGGTTATTCTATTAATCCACTTGATGTATGTTTTGGTGATCAACTTGCGGGTTTCGTGACATTGGGAACCTATGGTAAAGAAAGAGAACCATGGGTTCAGAAACCCATGCCCTTTCCTCCTAAACCATCCAAGAAAAAGGATGATGAGGATTTTGAGCGCTTTGTTGAAATGCTTAGACCTGTCTTTTTACGCATGTGTTTGACAGATATTCTAAAAATGTCTCCTTATGCTAAGTATATGAAGGATGACGTTACAAATAAAAGAAAGATACCGGAAGCTGAAATTTCTACCATGCTTGCTAATTACACTTTTAAGGGTGGAATAACAAAGAAACTAGGAGACCCAAGAATACCAACTATGCCATGCTCCATTAAAAGAAACTATGTTAAAACTGCTTTATGTGATTTGGGAGCCGGTGTTAGTGTTATGCCTTTCTCTTTATATCGTAGACTTGAATTGAATAAGTTGACACCTACTGAAATCTCTTTGCAAATGGCTGATAAATCAATTGCTATACCCATCGGTATTTGTGAGGATGTGCCTGTTATGATTGCAAACGTTACTATCTTAACGGACTTTGTTATTCTTGATGTTCCTGAGGACGATAGTATGTCGATCATCCTTGGTAGACCCTTTTTGAATACTACAGGGGCTGTTATTGATTACAATAAGGGCAATGTCACTTTTCATGTTAATGGTAATGAGCATACGGTACACTTCCCCAAGAAACAACCTCAAGTGAATAGCATCAATTCTATTGGAAAATTTTCAACTATTGCTATTGGAGGTTTTGAATTCCCTCTTCCTACTGTCAAAAAGAAATATAATACTCTTATCGTTGGGGACATGCATATCCCCATTGAGGTAACCTAGTACTATTTGAAAATTGTCCATTTTCATGTCATTCGGAAGAGGTTTGTTAATAAGACTCGATCAACCTTGTTAATGGATTCCTTTTGATGGGCATGAGATGGATGAATTTAGAAAGCACAAATTTCTGTACCTACTTTTATTTTCTGTTATTTTGAATAAATAAAGCAAAAATAGTATTATTCGTCTGTTTTCTGATTTATCCATGCAATAAAAAATGTCCCAAAAATAAACGTTATCCAAATGCCCTGAAAATTTAGTATGATTTTTTATAGAATATTTAAGAAGTTTTGGCACTCAGAACACACCAGGGGGCTGCACCAGTGGACTACAAGGGTGGAGGGCGCGCCCTACCCCCTGGGCGCGCCCCCCGCCTTATGGGTCCCATGTGGGCCCCCCTCACTTATTCCAGCACCCATCTACTTCGTCTTCCTCTAGAAAAAACACCCTCTTTCTCAAACCCGTGTTATAGCTATCTTGCTGCCATTTTCGATCTCCTTGTGCAAAGCTCCATTTGCAAAACTATTTTGGGGGATTGTTCTTCGGTATGTGACTCCTCCAATGGTCCCATTAGTTTTTTCTAGTGCTTTATGTATTGCAATTTTTTTCTGCTCTGGTGACCCTGTTCTTGAGCTTGCATGTCAAATTTATATGGTCCAAAGTAGTTTTGATGCATGATATAGCCTCTAGACACTTGTACGAGTAGTTGCTATCAATCTTGTTGAGTTTGGTTCAATTTTATTTTGAGTCGCTAAAAATTTCAAAAAAAATTCAGAGAAAATAAATGATGAAGAGATGGTTGAGAGGCTCTTCAAGCCGGGGTTGAAAGGAAAATGAAAATGAAGAGAAGAAGAAGCCCAGGTACAACCTTCCTCACACCAGGAGGTTAATTTGGGTGAATGGCCAAGTGATGCATTCTTGAGGGCGGCCGGAATTTATGAGGATTACTATTATTTGGCTGAGAATGCAGGCATCACCGACTTCCTCCATGATAAGTGTGATCATTATCTCCTACTCACTAATACCTTCGTTCAAAATTTTCACTTTCATGCTAGGAAATCACCACCCACAGTAGTGTTTTATTTATATGATGAGCATAAGGAGATGACACTTTATGATTTTTGCGATGTTTGAAAATTACCTTGTGAGGGCAGTGATACGTCTCCAACGTATCTATAATTTTTGATTGCTCCATGCTATATTATCTACTTTTTGGGCAATATTGGGCTTTATTATACACTTTTATATTATTTTTGGGACTAACCTATTAACCGGAGGCCCAGCCCAGATTTGCTGTTTTATGCCTATTTAAGTGTTTCGAAGAAAGGGAATATCAAACGGAGTCAAAACGGAATGAAATCAACTGGAGAAGTTATTTTTGGAAGGAAAGTCACCGGATAGACTTGGACTCCACGTCAGGAGATACGGGAGGTGCTCACGAGGGTGGGGGGCGCGCCCCCCCTTAGGGCGCGCCCCCTGCCTCGTGGGGCCCATGTAGCTCCTCCGACATACCCCCTACACCATATATACCTACGTACCCTAAAACTTCTAGAACAGAGATTAGATCAGGAGTTCCGCCGCCGCAAGCCTCTGTAGCCACCAAAAGTCAATCGAGACCCTGTTCCGGCATCCTGCCGGAGGGGGGAACCCTCATCGGTGGCCATCTTCATCATCCTGGCGCTCTCCATGACGAGGAGGGAGTAGTTCACCCTGGGGGCTGAGGGTATGTACCAGTAGCTATGTGTTTGATCTCTCTCTCTCTCTCATGTTCTTGATTTGGCACGATCTTGATGTATCGCGAGCTTTGCTATTATAGTTGGACCTTATGTTTCTTCTCCCCCTCTTCTCTCTTTTAATGGATTGAGTTTCCCCTTTGAAGTTATCTTATCGGATTAAGTCTTTAAAGATTTGAGAACACACGATGTATGTCTTGCGTGGGATAACCGTGGTGACAATGGGTTATTCTATTGATCCACTTGATGTATGTTTTGGTGATCAACTTGCGGGTTTCGTGACATTGGGAACCTATGCATAGGGGTTGGCATACGTTTTCGTCATGATTCTCCGGTAGAAACTTTGGGCACTCTTTGAGGTTCTATGTGTTGGTTTGAGTAGATGAATTGAGATTGTGTGATGCATATCGTATAATCATGCCCATGGATACTTGAGGTGAACATTGGAGTATCTAGGTGACATTAGGGTTTTGGTTGATTTGTGTCTTAAGGTGTTATTCTAGTACGAACTCTAGGGCTGTTTGTGACACTTATAGGAATAGCCCAATGGATTGATTGGAAAGAATAACTTTGAGGTGGTTTCGTACCCTACCATAATCTCTTCGTTTGTTCTCCGCTATTAGTTACTTTGGATGACTCTTTGTTGCATGTTGAGGGATAGTTATGTGATCCAATTATGTTATTATTGTTGAGAGAACTTGCACTAGTCAAAGTATGAACCCTAGGCCTTGTTTCCTATCATTGCAATACCGTTTACGCTCACTTTTATCGCTTGCTAACTTGCTGTTTTTATATTTTCAGTTTACAAAAACCTATATCTACCATCCATATTGCACTTGTATCACCATATCTTCGCCGAACTAGTGCACCTATACAATTTACCATTGTATTGGATGTGTTGGGGACACAAGAGACTCTTTGTTATTTGGTTGCAGGGTTGCTTGAGAGAGACCTTCTTCATCCTACGCCTCCTACGGATTGATAAACCTTAGGTCATCCACTTGAGGGAAATTTGCTACTGTCCTACAAACCTGTGCACTTGCAGGCCCAACAACGTCTACAAGAAGAAGGTTGTGTAGTAGACATCAGGCAGCGTCAGTGAACCACGTCCTAGAGATGTGGAAGATTTTATTGATGAAGTTACTGTAGGGGAAGAGAGAGGAGTGTCGGAAGCGAGAGTGGCTAGTTTGCATTTTCCTGTTTTACGCTATTACTCTTTATTTGCTGGGAGATGTTTAATTGGTCATGGGGAGAGTGGAGGCCGTAGTGGCCCTGACCTCGCTATTTTGCACCACACTTTAATTCGTGATAGAACTTTTAGTTTGGGCGCTATTGTTGCTCCACGGTGGAGTTTAAACCGTTCGAGGGGTCCTATCTTTGGAGGTATCTATGCCTCCCGCCTTGCTAGATGCTTCGAGATACCCATTAGGCACGATGAGGAAGAGGAGATGCTGCTACCCACTAGATACTTAGACTATACCAGTATGGTAGCACATGATTTTATTAGTGATGATAAGGACAAGAGACTCATATATAACCTGGTATTCTGCCAAAAGACAATTTTCGATAAGTAAGAGTGTCGAACCTAACAAGGAGCAGAAGGAAATGACAAGTGGTTTTCAGCAAGGTAATGTCTGCAAGTGCTGAAATTGTAAGTAATAGAGTAGTTTGATAGCAAGATAATTTGGAACGAGCAAGTAACGATAGTAGTAACAAAAGTGCAGCAAGGTAGCCCAATCCTTTTGAGGCAAAGGACAGGTCAAAACGGTCTCTTATGATAAGCAAAGCATTCTTGAGGGTGCACGGGATTTTCATCTAGTCACTTTCATCATGTTGGTTTAATTCGTGTTCGGTACTTTGATAATTAGATATGTGGGTGGACCGGTGCTTAGGTGTTGTTCTTACTTGAACAAAGTCCCTACTTATGACTAACCCTCCTGCAAGCATCCGCAACTACGAGAAAAGTATTAAGAATAAATTCTAACCATAGCATTAAACTTTTGGATCCAATCGGTCCCTTACGGAATAGCGCATAAACTGGGGTTTAAGCTTCTGTCACTCTCGCAACCCATCACCTAATTGTTACTCCACAATGCATTCCCTTAGGCCCAAATATGGTGAAGTGTCATGTAGTCAACGTTCACATGACACCACTAAGGGAATCACAACATACATACTATCAAAATATCGAACACATATCAAGTTCACATGATTACTTGCAACATGATTTCTCCCATGACCTCAAGAACAAAAGTAACTACTCACAAGTGATAATAATGCTCAAGATCATAGGGGTATTAAATAGCATATTGGATCTAAATATAATATTCCACCAAATAAACCATATAGCAATCAACTACAAGATGTAATCAACACTACTAGTCACCCACAAGCACCAATCTGTAGTTCCGGTAACAAGATTGAACACAAGAGATGAACTAGGGTTGGAGATTGCCCTCCCCAAGATGGGAGAGTTTTTGGTGATGATGATGGCGATGACTTCCCCCTCCGGGAGGGAAGTTCCCCCGGCGGAATCGCTCCGCCGGAGGGCAAAAGTGCTCCTGCCCAAGTTCCGCCTCGAGACGGCGGCGCTCCGTCCCGAAAGTCTTCTTCTTATTTTTTTTCTAGGTCAAAACAACCTATATACCAGAAGATGGGCACTTGGGAGGTGGGCACAGGTGAGCACAACCAACCAGGGCGCGCCAGGGCTCCCTGGCGCGCCCATGTGGGTTCTGCCCACCTAGTGGTCCCCTCTTGTAATTATTTGCTCCAATATTCCTCAAATATTCCCTAAAAAAATCTCCGTGAAGTTTAATCTTGTTTGGAGTTGTGCAGAATTGGTGGTCTAACGTAGCTTTCCCAAGTCCAGATTTCCAGCTGCTGGAATTCTCCCTCTTTGTTTATACCTTGCATATTATGAGAGAAAAGGCATTAGAATTACTTCAAAGAGCATTATTATGGATAAAAACATCATAAATAATAGTAAGAAAACATGATGCAAATGGACGTATCAACTCCCCCAAGCTTAGACCTCGCTTGTCCTCAAGTGAAAATCAAAATCGAAAAACATGTCCACATGCTTGGAGAGAGAGGTGTCGATAAAAACAGAATACGGACATAGAAGCATCATGTAGATTATTATAACAGCAACAAGATTAAGCATAAAACTTTTATTATAGAACTTTTATCATAAACTTCTATCATATACTTGTCATGAATAAGTGACAATTCACCACACAAATGAAGTATAAAGCAAAAACTATATTAAAACCAACAAACTATGTTCTCAGTCAACTTTGCAACTACAATTCATCATGTTTTCAGGAAGGGTCACGTATCAGAGCCTTTAGGCAAGTCCACACTCAACCATCATATAGTCTTCTATGATTGCTAACACTCACCTCGTACACACGAGCAAAACGTTTCAACCGGACACATAGAAAGATAGGGGCTTATAGTTACGCCTCCCAACATGTTCACCTCAAGGGTGATGTCAACAATAATAACTCATGCTATCTATATTCAATTGGCCATATGTGCCTAGCTCTTTCCTCACCACATGATGCTTGCCAAAGGAGAAAAATAAAAATGGATAGAAGGAAAACTTTAACTCTTTGCATAAAAGTAAATACATAAAAGTAAAATATAGGCCCTTCGTAGAGGGAAGGAGAGGTTGCCATGCGCTTATTTGTTTGTATGCTCAACCCCGTAGCGCAAAAGAACGTCACGCTGCATTGCCCCTTGTGATAGCGACCTTTATTATGCAGTCTGTCTCTTTTATTCTTCACCATCACAAGTTCGTGCAATGCTCAATTTTCTCTTACACTAAATGATCTCACACTTTTAGAAGCAATTTTTGTTGCCTTTTTGCACCGATGACAACTTACTTGAGGGATCTTGCTCAATCCCTAGGTAGGTATGGTGGACACTTGAAAATAAGATTTGGGTTTAAGGGTTTTTGGATGCACAAGTAGTATCTCTACTTAGTGTGGAATTTTTGGCTAGCAAAGATAGGGGGAAAGCACCACATTTTAAAGGATCCATGACAATATGACTTCTATGTGAATATAAATAAACATAAACCATTAAGTTGTATTCCTTGTACAACGTCAACAATTTTGGCATATAATATTTTGAAGAGGCCCACAATCACAAAATATTTCTAGGATAGTATATTTATATGTGAATCTTCTCTTCCCTTATTAATTCTTTCATGAGTTGCATCATTGACTAATGCTATGTTTGTCAATCTCTAATAAAATTTTCTACTTATACTTTTCCTTATGTGGTATCATCACCTACCATAGGATTAGTATATGATCTTTTCTTCATTTATTTACTTTCTTTTATTTATTTCCTTTCTCTTTTTTCTTTCTTATTTCTTTTCTTTTATTTCCAACATGGAAGTAAACAAAGCAAAAACTCAACTAAACATTATTATATAACTTGCGCACTATTGCAAGGGTAGATTACTAAGCAAACTCTCAAAGAAGAAAGGATCGAACTAAACTTTTATTGATCTAAAGCAAAAGATCGAACTAAAATAAATGAAGGCAAAAAGATACTGAGATTATACGATACCGGGGCACCTCCCCCAAGCTTGGCGGAAACCAAGGGGAGTGCCCATACCCGATACTCAGCTTTCTTTTGGTGGTGATGAAGTAGTATTCTACAATATAATTAACCATGAGTAGATCCTTCAAACCTTGAATCTCCCGAAGGGCTTAATTAATTCACTGTTTTTCTTCACCTCAGCCATTATGTCTTTATTCTCCGGGCCCCATGGTTTTGTTCTTGCACCGTTCTCTCTTGGTCGAGATATGTCCCAATTGGACGGTATGTGCCTACGAGGAGTATTCTCGAACCCATAATTGTGAATCAAATTGCAAAAATTGTTACTATGTAACCTGTGTACAGGCCTCCTCGGAGGGAGTTCTTCCTGCAGTTCTAGGCTCGCTTGATTGTTTGAAGATCCCATGGCTTGACGAGGATTAGGGTGAGTAGAGATGCCGGCTAGTGTACCCCTCTCGGAGGCCGGAGAGTGAACCCCAAACGGACTTTCCTCTTCTTCCTCCATAGCAACCTCTTTAGCTTCATCCCTCCTTAGGTCTTCCTGAACCAACCTTATGTCTCCTTCTCCATTGTTGAGGGGTGAGGAAGACATGATGTTGGTCTAGCTGAATCTGTCAGAAAACAGCAAGAAAAGAGAACACAAGATTTCTCCGTGATACGACGATCAACAGGTTTGGGAAGTATATATAGATTTTTTATCTTGGGGGATGAGTAAAATATAGAAAAATGGAGTCCGGAAGGTGTCACAGGTGGGCACAACCCACCTGGGCGCGCCAGGCTTGCCTGGCGCGCCCTGGTGTCTTGTGCCCACCAGGGTGCGCTTCTCGGAAGTTTCTTTATTTCCAAAATTTCTAAATATTCCAAAACTGATAAAAAATATGTTTGCGGATTTTTTGGAGTCCGTTTACTTACAGTATCACGTGCCTCCTTATTTTCACGATTCTGGAGTGTTCCGGAAGGACTCTTTTATGTGTTCTTCCGGTGTCAAAGTTTGGATAATATTACTTTCAACATTAATGGGCGTACCTGAGATATAATGTTTTTTTCGTTGCCCATTGACAACCTTCGGGTTAGTACCGTCGGAATTATTTATTTTGATGGCTCCAGACTGATAAACCTCCTCGATAACATAGGGGCCTTCCCATTTTGAGAGGAGTTTTCCTGCAAAGAATCCGAAAGGAGAGTTGTACAAAAGAACATATTCTCTGACTTTAAACTCACGCTTTTGGATTCTTTTGTCATGCCATCTTTTAACTTTTTCTTTGAATAATTTTGCATTTTCATAAGCTTGGGATTCTCCGTTCATCTAAAGAGCTAATATCAAATAACCTCTTTTCACCAGCAAGTTTGAAATCATAATTGAGCTCTCTGATGGCCCAATATGCTTTATGTTCTAACTCAAGAAGCAAATGACAAGCTTTTCCATAAACGATTTTATATGGAGACATACCCATAGGATTTTTATATGTTGTTCTATAAGCCAAAAGTGCATCATCTAATTTCTTAGACCAATTCTTCTGGACCTATTGACACTCTTATGCAAAATTAATTTTATTTCTCTATTGCTAAGTTCAACTTTACCACTAGACTGAGGATGATAAGGTGATGTAATTCTATGGTTAACATCATACTTGGAAAACATTTTACGGAAAGCACCATGAATAAATTGTGAACCACAATCTGTCATTAAATACCTAGGGACTCCAAACCTTGGGAAAATAACTTCCTTAAGCATTTTAATAGAGGTGTTGTGATCAACACTACTGGTTGGAATAGATTCTACCCATTTAGTAACATAATCAACAGCAACCAAAATATGTGTATACCCACTAGAGGAAGGAAAACGTCCCATGTAATAAAATCCCCAAACATCAAATGGTTCGAAAGCAAGTGAATAATTCATAGGAATTTCTTGACGCTAACCGATATTACCTATTCTTTGACATTCATCACAAGATAAGACGAACTTATGGGCATCCTTGAAGACAGTAGGCCAATAAAATACAGATTGCAATACCTTGTGAGTAGTTCTATCTCCAGCATGATGCCCTCCATAAGCTTCGGAGTGACATTTCCGTAGGATTTGTCCCTGTTCATGCTCAGGTACACAACATCTAATAATACCATCTACTCCTTCTTTATAAAGATATGGGTCATCCAAAAGTAATATTATAAATCATAGAAGAATTTTTTATTTTGTCGGTATGTAAAGCTAGGTGGTAAATATTTAGCAACAATGTAATTAGCATAATCAGCATACCAA
This sequence comes from Aegilops bicornis, assembly GCA_021605145.1. NCBI lineage: Eukaryota > Viridiplantae > Streptophyta > Magnoliopsida > Poales > Poaceae > Aegilops > Aegilops bicornis. The sequence continues at coordinate 393,676,177 of CM038673.1, read as the reverse complement.
GGAGTATTATGAGCAACATTATTGCAGCTAACTGCTCATCAGGAAAACTATCATCAATAGGTAGAGGTTCATCAGGCACATTTTCAAGCCTAGATAAATTATCAGCTACTGGGTTCTCAGCTCCTTTTCTATCAATGATATGTAAATCAAATTCTTGTAACAAGAGAACCCATCGAATAAGTCTAGGTTTAGCATCTTTCTTTTCCATAAGATATTTAATAGAAGCATGGTCTGTGTGAACAGTTACTTCGGAATCAACAATATAAGGTCCAAAATTATCACAAGCAAACACCACTGCTAAGAATTCTTTTTTAATAGTAGCATAGTATCGTTGAGTAATGTCTAGAGTTTTACTAGCATAATGAATAACATTCAGTTTCTTATCAACTCTTTGTCCTAGAACATCACCAACAGCATAATCACTAACATCACACACAATTTTAGAAGGCAAGTTCCAATCAGGTGGTTGAACAATAGGTGCAGAAATTAAGGCTTTCTTGTGTGTTTCAAAGGCTTCTAAACAATCATCATAAAAACAAAAGGAATATCCTTTTGCAAAAGATTTGTAAGAGGTCTAGAAATTTTAGAGAAGTCTTTAATAATCTCCTATAGAAACCAGCATGACCTAAGAAAATACGAATACTTTTTATATCTTCAGGACATGGCATTTTCTCAATTACATCAACCTTAGCTTGGTCCACTTCAATACCTCTTTCAGAAATTTTATGACCCAAGACAATGCCTTCATTAACCATAAAGTGGCACTTCTCCCAATTCAAGACAAGATTTGTTTGTTCACATCTCTGCAAAACTCGATCAAGATTGCTTAAACAATCATAAAAAGACTTCTCATAAACATCGAAATCATCCATGAAAACCTCAACAATCTTTTCACAGAAGTCAGAGAATATAGCAGTCATACATCTTTGGAAGGTAGTAGGTGTGTCACATAAACCGAAAGTCATACGTCTGTAAGCATAAGTTCCAAAGGGACAAGTAAAAGTGGTATTTTCTTGATCAGGTTGAGAAACAGGTATTTGTGAAAAACCAGAATATCCGTCAAGGAAGCAAAATTGTGTGTGCTTAGATAATCTTTCAAGCATTTGATCAATAAAAGGCAGAGGGTAATGATCTTTTATAGTTACTTTGTTTAATTTTCTAAAATCAATTACCATTCTATAACCTGTAACAATTCTTTGTGGAATAACTTCATTCTTATCATTAGGAACAACAGTTATACCTCCTTTCTTAGGGACACAATGAACAGGAATTACCCATCTACTATCAGCTATATGATAGATTATACCTGCTTCCAGAAGTTTTAAGATTTCCATTCTTACCACTTCCTTCATTTTTGGATTTAACTGACGTTGGTGATCAACAACGGGTATAGCATCAGTTTCCAAATTAATTTTGTGCTGACATAGAGTGGGATTAATGCAATTTAAATCATCAAGAGTATATGCAATAGCAGCCCAATGCTTCCTTAGAACTTTCAATAATCTTTCTTCTTCATGTTCTAAAAGGTTAGCACTAATAATAATAGGATATATCTTCTTTTCATCAAGAGAAGCATATTTCAAAGTGTGTGGCAATTGTTTTAATTCAAACATAGGATCATCCTTAGGTGGAGGAGGACCTCCTAGAGTTTCAATAGGAAAATTGTGTTTAAGCAGAGGACGTTGTTCAAAGAAAATTTTATCTATTTCATTTCTTTCATGCATATGAAAATTATGTTCATGGTCTAGCAAATATTGTTATAAAGGATCAGTAGGTGGTACAACAATAGAAGCAAGACCAATTAATTCATCCTTACTAGGCAATTATTTTTCATGAAGCTTTATACTAAACTTGGAAAAATTAAAATCATGAGACTCATCACCAAAACTAACACCGATAGTTTGTTTCTCACAATCTATCTTAGCATTAACGATGTTCAAGAAACGTCTACCAAAGATAATGGGACAAAAATCATCTTGTGGGGAACCAAGAACAAGAAAATCAGTAGGGTATTTTATTTTCCCACACTAGACTTCAACATCTCTAACAATCCCAATTGGTGAAATAGTGTCTCTATTAGCAAGTATAATAGTAACATCTATGTCTTCTATCTCTGCGGGTGCTATGTCATTCATAATTTTTTGATATAAGGTGTAAGGAATAGCACTCACACTAGCACCTATGTCACATAAACCATGATAACAGTGATCTCCTATTTTAACTGAGAAGACAGGCATGCCAACAACAGGTCAATGTTTATCCTTTTTGTCAGGTTTGGCGATTCTTGCAGCTTCTTCATAGAAGTAAATAACATGCCCATCCGTATCTTCTTCGAAGAGATCCTTAACCATAGCAATGCTAGGTTCTACTTTAATTTGTTCATCAGGTTTAGTTGTTCTAATATAGCTTTTGTTGAAAACAGTTGAAAATATAGCATGTTCCTTTATCCTAACAGGCAAAGGTGGTTTTTCAAAATAAGTACTTGATCTTCTTCCTCGTGGGGGCGCGTTAGCGCACCCACTAGGTGTAACCCCTGAGATTTGGGCCGACTGTTGAGCAGTTTGGCCGGATCTTCCAGCAACTACTTTTCTTTGGTGTTGATGCTTTTTCTTCATTTCCGTCTTGGCAGAGGCCACCGCAGATCTGCGGAAGAGCCTGGGCGAGGCTGAGACCATGCTCTGTGCCAAGGAGGAGCGCAGCTAGGCGGCCAAGGAGTGCGACCGCCTAGCCAAGGAGCTGGCGGATCAGACGGAGCGGCACAAGACGGAGATCCAGAAGCTGAAGGACAGCGAAGCCATCCTCCAGGCCAAGTTCGAAACTCATCATTCGAACCGGGCCGAGAAGGAGAAGGCCCAGTTCGACGGCTACGGCGAGATCGAGGATATGATCGATGGTGAGTTATTTTTTCCTTTCCTTCAGCCGCCGACTGCTGTATGACCCGACTTCTGGCTTTAGACTTCTTGTTTCTTCTGGCGGAAAGTTCTTTCCTGGTCAAGCCGTTGCCGTCAGCCACGCCATCGAGGCACACCGCGACGAGCAAAGAAGGGCTGGTGTAGAAATCGCTCCTAACGCGCCTCGGACCCTCAGCAAGCAGCTTCTCACCGTCCAGGCGCGCCTGCAGCCGGCTCATCGGATGCTCCACCGCCTGCAGCGCGCCGGGGCTCAGGTGCTGACCGCCCTCTGGCCGGATGCCCAGATCCCACGCACCCCCAGTCGGACTGCCATTGGATGGAGGTAGCAGTCGGCCGCTTCGACGCTTGGAAGGGCGCCGTGGCTCGGGCCGGCGCTCGGAGGGCCTTGGAGTTCGCCAAGGCATGGTACCTGGCCTGGACCTGGCCTAGCTGGCCACCTTCCGGCAGGAGGCTACACCGGAGCTGGCGGGAGAAAGCCGCGAGCTTAGTCAACACGCGGCGGCGATCGCCGAATATGACGACACCACCGTGTTCATCCCTGAGCTGAACGAGGAGGGCGCTGAAGTGCCACCCAACTGGTTCGGGCTGAACCCGGAGTATGGGGAGGACTCAGCGGAGGAGATTGCCTCCAGCGATGAGGGTGAGGACGAAGAAGATGAGGACAGCGAAGATGGCGCACCGGACGATGGAGCAGACGGCCGGCCTCAGCCCGACCAAGTCTCAACCAACGAGTCGCGTATCAGTGAACCGACTGCTACTGGTACCGACCAGGCCGAGACCAACCAGTCAGCCGTTCCACCACCCGGTGCCTCAGCCTCCGCAAACCCATCAGTTCCGGTTGTGCTCCTCTGGCCTAGGCGTCCAACTTATCTTTCTTTCCTGTTCTTGTAATCTTATGAACAAGTATGTCAAATTCACGCAATTCCACCCGCTGGGGGTGTATTCAAACTCTGTTGAATGTTGGCCGAGGGCCTTATGTAAATTAATTTATTCGCACAAGTCTGTGCTTTGTCGGGTTCCACTTTTGCCTTGCTCTTCTGTTCTGTGTTGGCTTTTTCCTTTTTCGTCTTCCTCTGGCTGCCGCCCTGCTAGCCGGACAGCCACTCTGCGGTCTGTGGCTGGGTCAGGGACTTAGCAGTTTTTTCGGATAGACAAGTACTTTGGCCGCTTAGAACGTAGCAAGTCAAATAAGAAGCCAGCCGGCCGGCTACTCAGCAGCCGGACGGTAAGGCGAGGAGCCGGCTTGGCCTATACTGGCGCATTTTTCCTTAGTCATTTTTCATGTGGACACCGTTTCCTACCTTTGGCTCTTGCTAGTCGGACAGCCGCTCTGCGAGCTGCTGTAAGGCAAGAGAGGGCTTTAGATGTCGGCACACTACTTGTCTGACTGCAGGTACCGTTAGCATAGACAAGGCGGCGAGCCCCCGAGCCGACTGGTCGGACCCGGTGCCAGGCGGAGGAATGAAAATAATACATTCACAGGCATAATCTTATCATATAGATAAAAAAGGGTAGCCCCCGAGTGCTCCTCGAGGGACCTGATGTCTTAGCTTCTTAATACAAAAGGTAGCATGGTACATACTGCATTAACTATAAAATCTTCGGAGGAGATTTGCATTCCATGGGCGCTCTGTTTCCTTGCCGGAATCGTCCCTCTTCCGTGCCGTGGGCTTCTGGCGTCGACGAGATAGTAGGAGTCGTTGCCCAAAGCTTTGTTGATGATGAAGGGCCCTTCCCAAGGGGCCGAGAGCTTGTGTTGGCCGGTTGTTCGCTGGATCAGTCGGAGCACAAGGTCTCTGAGGGAGTCCCGGACTAGGGGGTGTCCGGATAGCCAGACTATCGTCACGGCCGGACTCCAAGACTATGAAGATACAAGATTGAAGACTTCGTCCCGTGTCCGGATGGGACTTTCCTTGGCGTGGAAGGCAAGCTTGGCGTCTGGATATGTAGATCTCCTACCATTGTAACCGACTCTGTAACCCTAACCTATCCGATGTCTATATAAACCGGAGGGTTTTAGTGCAGAGACGAACAACAATCATACCATAGGCTAGCTTCTAGGGTTTAGCCTCCTTGATCTCGTAGTAGATCTACTCTTGTACTACCCATATCATCAATATTAATCAAGCAGGAGTAGGGTATTACCTCCATCGAGAGGGCCCGAACCTGGGTAAAAACATCGTGTCCCTTGCCTCCTGTTACCATCGGCCTAGACGCACAGTTCGGGACCCCCTACCCCAGATCCGCCGGTTTTGACACCGACATTGGTGCTTTCATTGAGAGTTCCTCTGTGTCGTCACCGATAGGCCCGATGGCTCCTTCGATCATCAACAACGACGCGGTCCAGGGTGAAACTTTTCTCCCCGGACAGATCTTTGTATTCGGCGACTTTGCACTGCGGGCCAATTCGCTTGGCCATCTGGAGCAGATCGAAAGCTACGCCTCGCCATCAGGTCAGATTTGGAAGTTTGAACTATACGGTCGATATCGCGGAGACTTGATCTTCGACGGATTCGAGCCGCACTAAGCGCCGCCAGACTGTCTCGATGGGCATGATCTAGCTCTCGGCCGAGCAGTGCCTCGAGGCCGCACCGGCATCCGCTCGACCCTTAATCCGGGCGGATTCCCGATCGAGGGCGAGTGGTTGGACACCGCCTCGGGGCTACAATCTCTGGCGATTGAGCGAACTCCATCCCTGTCGCTGCGAAGACCTCGACTCAGGTGCGGACTCCTCTCCGGACTCCGAACCCTCCGCGCCCTTGCCAATCGTTATTGGGCGCCCGTTATGGAGTTCACGGCCATGGACATCTTTCAGCACTCGCCCTTTGGCGACATTCTGAATTCGCTAAAGTCTCTCTCTTTATCCGGAGAGCCCTGGCCGGACTGCGGACAGGAAGGTTGGGATACGGACGACGAAATTCAACGCCCACCCACCACCCACTTTGTAGCCACTGTCGATGATTTAACCGACATGCTCGACTTCGACTCAAGACGTCGACGGTATGGACGGCGCCGGAGAGGACCAAGACCCAGCGCCTACGAGGGCCTTTGGAAGGCCACCTCGTCATATGACATATACATGGTGGACATCCCAAAAGATGGGAACGGCGATGGAACAATGGAGGATGACCCTCCAAGAAACAGCAGAAGCGCCGTTACGGCGTCCGGGCGCCGCTCTAAATCCCGCCACAATAAAAGCGGTGATTCCGCGGGACATAATAACACCGGACGGTGCGAAGAGAACCCCCTCCAAAGCAGGACTCAGCGGGAGGAGGGAGAAGCAAGTCCGCACGACAGCGGTCTTGGCAGAAAAGAGAGGTCGAGGGCGATAATTATGCGCCTCCTTGAAGATGAGGCAAGCCTCGACGACGCATTTAATTTGTCATGCACGAGGATCCCGCGCCGAGCAGAGGCGTTTCAAGCGCGGGCTTATAGCCACGGCAAGCAGCCTCAAGAAAAAGCAGCAATGACTTAGAGCTGACCGGGATACGCTAGGCGGCGGATGGACGAAGTCCTTGCAGCCGAAGAGTATGAACTCGAACGCCCCTCCAAAAGCTACCCCAAACGCAGGCCGTTGCCTCGATCAGAGGAGGAAGCACCCAAGTCACCAGCGCACGACATGGCAGACCGACCACCACATGGCCGCGACAGAGAAGCCTCTCGGCCCTCCGCTCAAGCCACACCCCGACGCCACTCAAAAAGTAGCAAGGCACAGGAAAACGTGCCGGACTTGCGAGATATATTGGAGGATAAGGCAAAACATACAAGATCGATCTACGGATCGCGTGGACGCCCAACGACGCGGGATGATTACCGTCGCGCCGGATACAACAAACCTGGTCGGGCGAACACGATGAGACAAAGCTCATATGAGCTACGTCGTGATATATCCCAATACTGAGGCGCCAAGACACCCACTATGCTTCACGGATGAAGTAATGGATCATCAAATCTCGAGGGCTTCAAACCCGTAAACATCGAATCATACGATGGTACCACAGATCCTGCGGTCTAGATCGAGGACTATCTCCTCCATATCCACATGGCCCGTGGTGATGATCTACATGCCATCAAATACCTCCCACTCAAGCTTAAAGGACCAGCTCGGCATTTGCTCAACAGCTTGCCAGCAGAATCAATTGGTTGTTGGGAGGACACGGAAGCCGCATTCCTCGATAACTTCGGTGCACATATGTGCGACCACCAGACGCCGATGACCTTAGCCACATAATCCGGCAGCGGAAGAATCGGCGGAACAATTACGGACACGGTTCCTAACAAAGAAAAAATCAAATCGTTGACTGTCCGGATCACAGAGGCCCTTGCAGCCTTCAAACATAACATCCGTGACGAGTGGCTTGCGGCACCTAGGACAGGAAAAGCCAAAATCCATGGCAGCCCTCACAACACTCATGACCCGCTTGTGTGCAGGAGAGGACAGCTGGCTAGCTCGAAGCAACAACTTGGCCAAACATCATGATAGGTCGGATACCAAGGACAGCAATGGCAGGTCGCGTCGCAACAAGAACAAATGCCGCGTGCTTGGCGATAATCTGAAGATCTGGCCGTCAATGCGGATCAGAGGCTCTAAACCCGGTCAGCGGAAGAAGCCATTCAAAAGAAATACCTAGGGCCCGTCCAATTTGGACCGAATACTCGATCGCTTGTGCCAGATACATGGCACCCCCAAAAAACCAGCCAATCACACCAACAGGGATTGTTGGGTGTTCAAGTAGGCAGGCAAGTTAAGTGCCGAACTCAATGACAAGGGGCTGCATAGTGATGACGAGGAAGAGCCCCGGCCGCCGAACAATAGAGGACATAAGGGTTTTCCTACACAAGTGCGGACGGTGAACATGATATACGCAACCCACATACCCAAAAGGGAGCGGAAGCGTGCACTAAGGGACGTATATGCGATGGAGCCAATCGCCCCGAAGTTCAACCCATGGTCTTCCTACCCGATCACCTTCGATCGAAGGGACCACCCCACTAGCATCCGTCACGGCGGCTTCGCCGCATTGGTTCTTGACCCAATTATTGACGGATTTCACCTCACCAGAGTCCTCGATGGACGGCGGTAGCAACCTGAACCTGCTTTATCGGGATCTGATGTGCAAAATGGGCATAGACCCCTCAAGGATTAAACCTACAAAGGCGACCTTTAAAGGCGTCATACCGAGTGTAGAGGCCAGTTATGCGGGCTCAGTTACACTCGAAGTGGTCTTCGGATCCCGGATAACTTCCGAAGCGAAGAGTTAATCTTCGACATCGTCCCATTCCGCAGCGGCTATCATACCGCCGGACGAACCGCATTGCAAAGTTCAATGTGGTGCCGCACTACGCATACCTCAAGCTCAAGATGCCAGGCCCTCGAGGAGTAATCACGGTCAATGGAAACACCGAGCGCTCTCTCCGAGCGGAGGAGCACACGGCGTTCCCTACATGGCGGAGGTACAAAGCAGCCTCTCATAGCAATTCTCGAGTCCGGTCACTAAGCGTCCGGATCATCAGCGTGCGGAGTAACCTACAACAAGACCGCCTGGCACGATTCAAGCACGCGTAGCAATCCGGCCCCAACCCCCGCCCTCGCGAAATCGCGAAGCTAGTATTACGCATACATAACTACGCTCTGGAGATACCATGGGCACATGGGGAGGGGCAAGACCACAACACGCCAGGAATGCGGCTCGACCGCACCAGGGGCTCCCAATTGTGTCATTCTTTTTCTTTTTTCCTTTTTTCTTCCTTTTTTCTTACTTTCAGGACCCAGTCTTTGCGAAGTCCTGTCCGGCACTTGAATCGCCGAACTCACGATGCAACAGCCAGGGAAGCGGAAAGCCACGTCGAATGTTCAGGTGGTCTCTATTACGAGCATTATACCTGTTTTACATACCATCCCGCAGCTTACCCACGGAGGGGACATGTTAGATAGTCCCATCCCTTGCTTATAGCACTATTTGTATCGTTACGCTTTCATTGCAGTACCTTTTTGAATAAACAATACATAGCTTTTGCTTATGATTGCACTACTTGCTTTATCTATACATATTTTCATTTCATGACATGTTGCAACCGTACACTTTAGTGCGGCCAATACACCAGAGGGCTTAAGTATCCCAAAATTATGGTGTGATAAGTCCGAACACTTTCACAAGTGCGGCACCCCGAACTTATAGCATTATATGAATCGGCTCCGAATCATGTCTTGGGTCAATAGTTGGGTTTGCCCGGCTCCCGTGTTTTGGTACCTTACGTTCCGTTATATCGGCTAAGGTAGCACCGGGAGAACCACTGCGATTGTGCCCAGTTGAGCTGGGTCGAGCACCTCAGTGGAAAGCTAAAACTGACCGTCATGATAGGGCGAGACGGTCGCTGTTCGAGAGGTTTTTCGGGTCCCTAAAGACTTATGCCGCTTAGAGCGAGGAACCGAATTGTCGGCCAAGGCGTGGATAGCGCCCGAACTCGGTCTTAGAATACTAGGGGCTTCGCCGAAATTTAAAATTATAGAATTCTATGGCTAAGTCAGAGTGTTCAAGCATTATAAGTCCGGTTGCCTTATTCGTTGTGTTGAGCACCTCCCTAGATGGACCCAAGAATGGGAACAAGAGTGCTCAAGTTTATCCCGAACACCCCACACTTTCGTGGCATGGGGGTGAAGCCAACGACTTGCCATCTCTCAAATTTGATAAACGGCCGCCTGAAGGTAATATTTTAAATTAATAAGCGTTGCTTAGCGCATATGAACAAGTTTTCAGCGTCTGGGATAACAAATACAAGTTTATTCAAAAATTACATCTTTGGAGCACTCATCCGCTATTCGGCGGGCACCCTTCAGAGGCCCTCATAGTACATTTCGGGCGGCGATGCTCATGGCCCTTCGGGTCTGGTCCGTCATAAGCCTCTCCGCATCCAGCTTGCCCCAGTGCACTTTAGCACGAGCAAGGGCCCGACGGACACCTTCAATGCAGACGGAGCGCTTGATGACTTCAAGCCGCGGACAGGCATCCACCAGCCGCTGCACCAAGCCGAAGTAGCTCCCGGGCATGGCCTCCAATGGCCATAGCCGCGCTATAAGGCCCTTCATGGCCTGTTCGGTGACCTTATGGAGCTCGACCAGCTGCTTCAGTCGCTCAGGGCTGCAATAGAATGTTCGGCCTCGATATCGAGACCAGAACACCTTTTCCATCGAGCTCCCCTCCTTGGCGCGGTAGAATGCGGCAGCATCGCATACACTACAGGAAAATCTGCGAATGCTCCTGGAGAGCTCCGAATCCGGGTAAGTAATAGGTAATTCACTTTCACATGCTTGCTTTGCATAAAGAATGCCTTACCCGCCGCTATCTTCTTTAAAGAATCAATTTCTTGGAGGGCTTTTTGGGCCTCGGCCTTAGCAGCTTTGGCACTCTCAAGAGCCGAGGCGAGCTCGGACTCTCGAGTCTTCGAGTCACGCTCCAAACTCTCGTGTTTTTCCACGAGAGCTTGGAGCTCTTGCCGTACCTTGGCCAGCCGCGCCTCCCCCTTCTCTTGCTCGGTGTGTTCCAGCCGCCTTGTTTTCGACCCACGGACACCGCTTCCTTCTGTGGTCGCCACCTCGTTCGTGGCCCCTACAAAGACTCCAAGTTATTCCTGTTATTTTTGCGACCAAAACCTTTCCTATAAGGTATTTCTTTAATAAGGTATTACTTACCTTCCTTGTCCTCGAGCTGCTTCTTGGCTTGTCCGAGCTCGTTCTCGGACCGCTCGAGGTTCTGCTTCAATGCATTGACCTCCGCAGTCAGTGCGGCAGAGGTCAGCAGCATAGCCTGCATTCCCATATTGACATACTTATGTTAGACTCCTGCGTATATATTTTTAGATCCTTAGTCCGACTTTTCTTTCCGAACACCGAACTAAGCATCAGGGGCTACTGTCTATGCGGTAATATTTTTACATATTCTAAACTTACCTCAAAGCCTGTTAGAAGGCTGGTACAGGCCAGTCGGTCCGCTCTTGGCGGATCTGAACTGACCGGATCACCGCACTCATCAATGTGCGGTGCTCCTCCTCGATGGAAGCGCTTGTTAAGCGCCTCAAGAGTTATCTGGTGCCTCGGTTGGACGGAGGACACCGGCATCTTACCCTTCTTGGCGAAGGATCCGCTGGCGGACTTGAACCGTGATGGTTCCGGCATGGAGTCCGGACGTGGGTCGGGCTTAGAACCCCTGGGGGTCTTGCCCCCCGCGCGCCTGGAGTCCGGGAGGTTGCCTTGTGGCACCTCCTGCGCCACCTCCTCTTGACCAAGCCCCTCTTGGGGCCCCACCGCGGCGTCATCCGCAGCGTGAGGCGAGGAGGCGGTCGGAAGCGAGGTACTCTCCATTTCCGACGAGCCTAGGGACCCGCTCGATGAATCGGCGAACTCGCCCTTGGGCGGGCTGCACGGTTGTTCGACATTAGAGAACACTCTGCAATAATAAAAAGCCATGGGTATCCGGACACTTACGATCTCGCCAGGGGCTTGGCCCTTGTAGGCCAATCCTCCTCGTCGTCGTCAACGTTGGTGGAGAAGTCCGAAGGAAGGGTTCTTCCCTTCTTGGACCCTCCGGCCTCCCCAGTGGGGGCGACCTTCCTTTTCTTGTCCTCCCCCGCTGGGGGAGGAGCTTATTCTTCTTCCTCCTCGTCTTCGGGAGAAGATTCTGCTTCAGAACCGACAAAGACTGGCGTCGGAGCTCCTTGAGTTCCGTGGCCTCCTTCTTGGCCTTCTTCTCCGGCACCACATGGGGTGCCGAGCCAAAGAGCCCCTGGCTAATCAGGCGTCCTCTGGATCTTCCGCAAGGGAGCCGGACAGTTAATCTGTCCGGACGTCTTGATGAGTCCCGCCGAAGATTAGGGAGTTTTAGATCCGCCTAGAGTCAATCTATGAAAAAGAGTCCCGTAAAGGGTAAAATAACTTACCGCCGGGCTTGACGCCATGAGCTGTATCCGTGATCTTTGTTAGCGGATGCTGGGGCTTTGGCGCCCTTGAACAGCACCTTCCAGGCGTCTTCGTATGTAGTGTCGAAGAGCCGGCTCAAGGTTCGGTGATGTGCCGGATCGAACTCCCACAAATTGAAGGCCCATTGTTGGCAGGGGAGAATCTGGCGGATGAGCATCACCTGGATTACGTCGACAAGCCTGAGATTCTTGTCCATCAGGTTTCGGACGCATGTTTGGAGTCCGGATAGCTCTTCCGAATTCCCCCACGTCAGGCTTGTCTCTTTCCATGACGAGATCCATGTGGGGAAGCCAGATCTAAATTCGGGGGCCGCCACCCATTCGTGGTCGCGTGGCTCGGTGATGTAGAACCGCCCCGATTTCCACCCCTTTATTGTCTCCACGAAGGCGCCCTCGAGCCATGGGACTTTGGCCATCTTGCCAACCATGGCGCCTCCGCACTCCGCTTGATGGCTGCCCACTACCTTCGGCCGGATGTTGAAGATCTTCAGCCATAAGACGAAGTGGGGCTGGATGCAGAGGAAGGCCTCGCACACGATGATAAACGCCGAGATGTTGAGGATGAAATTCGGGGCCAGGTCGTGGAAGTCCAGGCCGTAGTAGAGCATGAGCCCCCGGACAAATGGGTGAAGTGGAAAACCTAGTCCACGGAGGAAGTGGGGGAGAAACACCACCCTCTCATGGGGCCCGGGCGTTGGAATGAGCTGCCCCGCATCGGGCAGCCTGTGTCTTGATGTCGCTGGACAAGTATCCGGCTTCTCAGGTCTTGTGATGTGCCCTCCGTGGCGGGAGGAGGCCATCCACCTGCCTCCCGCTCGACATGGTTGGAGAAGGTTGAGGTGGGATGTGCGGACTTGGGCGCTGGAGCTCGAAAGTCTTGTGAAATGGAGAATCAAAGGAGGAAGAAGGCGTAGGTGAAAAGGTGGATCCTTATCCCCTTATATGGACGGTCGGAGCTATGCGTCCCCCACCAGCCTGGTAAAACTCGCTTATCTCCCAAGCACCATAATCAATGGCGCGGATGGGTTACCAACATCCGTATTGATGAGAATCCCGGAATAAGGGGGCATGATCTATGCTTTGATAAGATGTGCCAAGGAAACCGCCTCGCTAGACGGGCTAAGGTGGAACGGTAAAAAACGATTCATATAAAGGCCTGGCCGTGGTGTGATGTCACGCCGCGGAATACGTCAGCAGATCTGTGCAAAAATTATTCTCTCTACGGTGTTATGTGGAACTTGTTTTGCAGAGCCGGACACTATCCTGGTGTTCAAAACCTTCTATGAAGAATTCAGAGGAGGAACTCGCCTCGCAATGCCGAAGACAATCAACACGCCGGACTCATCGTCATTGAAGCCTGGTTCAGGGGCTCTTGAGGAGTCCGGACTAGGGGTGTCCGGATAGCCGGACTATCGTCACGGCCGGACTCCAAGACTATGAAGATACAAGATTGAAGACTTCGTCCGTGTCCGGATGGAACTTTCCTTGGCGTGGGCGGCAAGCTTGGCGATACGGATATGTAGATCTCCTACCATTGTAACCGACTGTGTGTAACCCTAACCTATCCGGTGTCTATATAAACCGGAGGGTTTTAGTCCAGAGACGAACAACAATCATACCATAGGCTAGCTTCTAGGGTTTAGCCTCCTTGATCTCGTGGTAGATCTACTCTTGTACTACCCATATCATCAATATTAATCAAGCAGGAGTAGGGTATTACCTCCATCGAGAGGGCCCGAACCTGGGTAAAAACATCGTGTCCCTTGCCTCATGTTACCATCCGCCTAGACGCACAGTTCGGGACCCCCTACCCAAGATCCGCCGGTTTTGACACCGACAGTCACCCTCTCGGAAGGATCGAGGCCTGACCTTTCGACTATGATAGCGGCGCAGGCCCTGCTGGTAGATGGCGGACCGGCTGAGTGCTAACAGCCGGCTCTCTTCCAGCAGGTCGACGCCGTCTTCTCGTGCCTCCTTCGCTTCCGCCTCCGTGTATATGGTGACGCGAGGTGAGTCAAACTCTATGTCAGTGGGGATGACAGCCTCGGCCCCGTACACGAGGAAGAAGGGAGTGAAGCCGGTTGATTTCTTTGGCGTGGTCCGGAGACTCCAGAGGACGGCCGGCAGCTCGTCGATCCAGCAGCCGGTCGAACGCTCCACCGGCTCGATCAGTCGGGGCTTGATGCCGGACAAGATGAGGCCATTTGCTCGCTCGACTTGGCCATTTGACCGCAGATGGGTAATGGATGCTAACTCCAATCGCATGCCCTGCATCGCGCAGAAACAGGCCAAGGCTCCTTTGGCAAAGTTTGTGCCATTGTCGGTGATGATGTTGTGCGGTACACCGTATCGAACGGTGATATCTGGGATGAATGTCACAGCAGTCGGACCATTCAGCTTCTTGATTGGCTTCGCTTCAATCCACTTGGTGAATTTGTCCACAGTGACCAGTAGATGGGTCATGCCGCCGCGTGCTGTCTTGAATGGGCCCACCATGTCCAGCCCCCAGACGGCAAATGGCCAAGTGAGGGGGATGGTATTGAGTGCAGAAGCTGGCAGATGTTGCTTGGAGCCGAATTTTTGGTACCCTTTGCACTTCTTGACTAAGTCCTTAGCGTCATCCAAAGGAGTCGGCCAGAAGAATCCATGGCGGAAAGCCTTGGTGACAAGGGATCTGGAGGCCGCGTGGTGGCCGCATTCGCCTTGATGTATGTCTTTGAGGATTGCCTTGCCTTTCTCTGGTTCAACACAGCGCTGGAAGACGCCAGTCACGCTGCACCTAACAAGCTCTTTGTTTACTATCGTTTATGCGGCTGCCCTGCGTTGCACCTGTCGGGCCAAGATCTCGTCGACTGGTAGCTCTCCACTCACCAGGAAGTTAAGGATGGGTTACGCCCATGATGGTGCTTCGACCACGGTCATCGGCCACTGGAACCAGGGTGATTGGGTTGGGAGGCAGCGGGTAGGATTCGGCTGCCGCTTGCTGCATCATTGAAGTCCCTGTGTCGACTGCTGCAGCCCCCGCTCTGGGTTCTGAAGTCCTCAGGCTGGGTGTGACTGCTGCAGTCCCCGAGCTGCCTGCCGATGTCCCCGGACCGAATGCTACAACCCCTGGGCCAGGTTCTGAAGTCCCCGGGCCGGCGCAACTGCTGCAGTCCCCGAGCCGCCTGCCGAAGTCCCCGGCCGGCTGCTGCAGCCCCCGAGTCGGATCCGACTTTCTGGGAGCAGCCATCATGAAGATGGACTCTGATCCCGGCGAAAGCTTGATAGACGGCTTGCGAAGGCACTGGAGGGAAATGCCGGCTGGTATCGCTTGGTGGGTGGAGCCGATCCGTGCCAGGGTATTAGCTTGCTCGTTGTCGGCCCGTGGCACGTGAAGGAACTCACACCCGTCAAAATATCCGCTGATCTATTGGACGAGTAAACGGTAGCTCGCCATGTTTGCATCCTTGGCGTCCCAGTCGCCTGACGACTACTGGACCACTAAGTCCGAGTCGCCGTAGCACAGAATCCGGCGGATGCCAATCTCTTTGGCAAGTCGAAGTCCGTGTACGAGCGCCTCGTACTCGGTCAGATTGTTGGAGGCGACAAAGTGAATTTGCAATGTGTATCTGAGCTTGTCGCCTTTGGGAGAGGTGAGGACGATGCCGGCTCCCAAGCCGGAGCGCATCTTCGAGCCATCAAAGTGCATCTGCCAATGGGTACAATCCGGTGCTGGCGGTAGGTACTGGGTCTCAGCCCAATCGACGAGGAAGTCGGTCAGCCCTTGGGACTTGATGGCGGTGCGAGGTTGGTAGAAGATGTTGTAGGGAGCCAGCTCGATGGCCCACTTGGCCACCCGGCCTAAAGCATCTCTGTTGCCGATGATCTCAGCAAGCGGGGTGGTGCAGACAACTGTGATGGAGTGCTCTTGAAAGTACTGCTTGAGCTTCTTCGCGGTAAAGTACATGCCATAACACATCTTCTGGTAGTGGGGGTAATTCTGCTTGGAGACTGACAACACCTCACTCAAGTAGTACACAGGCCTCTAGACTGGATGTGCCCTGCCGTCTTCTGGGCGCTCTACCACAATGACAGTGCTGACCACCCAGCTGGTGGCGGTGATGTAGAGGAACATGGGCTCCTTAGCAGCCGGAGCCGCCAGGACAAACGTCGTAGTTAGCATTTTCTTGAGCTGGAGGAAGGCCTCGTCCACCTTGTCGTTCCATTCGAAGTGAGTGGTTTTCTTCATGAGCTGGTACTGGGGAAGAGTCGTCTCGCCCAGCCGACTGATGAAGCGGCTAATGGATGCCAAGCACCCGGTGAACTTTTGGACGTCTCGTAGTCGGGTGGGTCTCTCCATCCGCTCAATGGCCTTGATCTTCACAAGGTTGCATTCGATGTCTCGTTCTGAAACAAGGAAGCCAAGGAGCTGGCCGGCTGGGACTCCAAAGACACACTTCTCTGGGTTGAGCTTGATTTGAAAACGACGCAGATTATCAAAAGTCTCCTTGAGATCTTCCAGGAGGGTGTCGCGCTTCTCCATCTTCACCACAATATCGTCTACGTAGACGTGGGCATTTCTACTGAGTTGCTTGAGGAGGCACTTCTGCATGCAACGCTGGAACGTGGCACCAACGTTTCTCAAGCCGAATGTCATGGTCAGGTAGCAGAATGCTCCGAATGGTGTGATGAAGGTGGTCTTCAGCCGATCGGCCAGGTTCATCTTGATCTGGTGGTAACCAGAGTAGGCATCCAAAAAACTCAACAGCTCGCATCCGGCTGTGGAGCCAATTACTTGGTCTATCCGGGGTAGAGCAAACGGATCTTTGGGGCAGGCTTTGTTGAGGCTGGTGTAATCAATACACCTGCGCCACTTGTTGTTCTTCTTCAGTACCAGGACTGGGTTGGCAAGCCACTCTGGAAAGAACACTTCCATGATAAAGCTGGCTGCCAGAAGCCGGGCGATCTCTTCACCAAAATTCTTCTCTTCTCTTCTGACAGGCGGCGAAGGGGTTGCTTGACTGGTTTTGCATATCATCTGACATGTCTAGCTTGTGCTCGGCGAAATCTGTCGGAACACCCGACATGTCTTTGGGAGACCATGCGAAGATGTCTTGATTCTCACGGAGTAAATCGACAAGCTCGCTTTCCTATTTGCTGTCAAGGTTGGCCCCCATGACAGCGCGCCTCTCCGGGTGGTCGGGGTCCAAGGGGATCTTCTTTGTTTCTTTGGCTGGCTGGAAGGAGCGCTGGGCTTCCAACTCCTTGGGGTCTGGTGACAGGTCCGGCTGCTTTCTGGCCATTGCCACAACCCGGTCAAGGAGCCGCTTCTCAGCAGCGATCACAAGGGACTCAGCCAGCCGACTGCTGGCAGCACAGCACAGGTGGCCAACTTATGGTAGTCGTCGGCAATGGTGATAATGCCTTGGTACCCGGCATCTTCATCATGGGGTAGGCGTAGTGTGGCACCTCCATGAACTTGGCCAGGGCAGGCCGTCCAAGGAGCACATGGTAGGGGCTCTCTGGGTCAACCACTTCGAACTAGATTGGCTCTCGGCAGAAGTGATCCTTGTCTCCAAAGAGGACGTCTATCTTGATCGTGCCAATTGGTGAGCAGGAAAGGCCAGGTACAATGCCATGGAAGACAGTCCGACTGGGATGGAGTTGCTTCTCTTTGATGCACAGCTTCTCCATGGTGTCGCGGTAGAGGATGTTGATGCTGCTACCGCCGTCTATCAGGAATCGGGAGAAGCGAGCAACTCGTCTCTCTGTTGAAAAGGTGGCATCCAGCACCAGGGCATACGAACCCGGGGAAGGCATCACCTCTGTGTGGTCTGCACGGCTCCAGCTGATGGGCCTCTCGGACCAATGCATGAACTCTGGGACTTCAGAAGCGACGACATTCACCTCACGGTGCTGCGGATGCCGGCTGTGCCTGTCGTCGGCCACACTGGCGAAGACGACGTAGGCTACATGTTCTTCGGGGAATTTGTCTTGGATGGCGGCGGCCGGGCGGGCCGCCGACTGTTGAGGAGGCGGAGCCGGCGGGCCAGCAGGCTGAGGCGGCTGTCCTTCGCCCTTGGCAATGCGGACGAGCCAGTGGCACTTCTGGGTTGTGTGGTTGGACGGCTTCACACCACTATGGAACTTGCAGGGAGCATCGAGGGTTTGCTCATAGGAGAAGGCGGGCAACCAAGCAGGTTTGCCGCCCTTCTGACGCTTGGGGCCAGGCTGACCCTCCGGCTGCTAGTCTTCAACTGTTGCCACCTGCCGGCTGGTGGGAGCCGGCTGCGGGGCCTTGCGCTTGTTGTCGTTCTGCCGCTGGCGCGACTGTTGTCACCAGCCGGCGTCTGAGGAGCCGGAGGGAGCACCTTTCCAGACACGTCCACTCGGAGCTCCGACTTTATGGAGGAGTCGGCAGTGGCGTACTTGTCTGCTATGATCAACAGCTCCTCGAGTGTGGCTGGCTCGTCGCAGAGGAGTCGGTGCTTGAGTAGGGTGCCCTCTCGACACCTGATAGTGAGGTACTCTATGGCGTGCACCTCGTGCACCCCTTCGAAGGAGTTGCACAGTTCCGCCCACCGCGTCAAGTAGTCGCGGGTGGACTCGTCGAGCCTTGGGCGCTGCTTGAGCTGGCGAGGCTTGGGCGGCCGCTTGTAAATCTTGGTGAAGTTGCAGATGAAGACTTGGTGAAGTCCAACCGATTGCTGACGCTTATACGGCTTGAGGCTGTTCAGCCATGTCTGCACCGTGCCACGAGCATGAGCGGAGCGCGCCGAAACAGCGCTTGTTGTCGTTGCTATCGCATTGCGGTGGAGTAGTCAACCAGCCAATCTTCCGGCTTCACGGAGCCGTTGTACTTGGGAGTGTCTCGTGGGAGTGAGAACCCTTTGGGGAAGGGCTCGTCGCGAATGCGGGGGCCGAAGCAAGCTGGGTCAATTGCATCTTCTTCTTCTATCGTCAGGGATCGAGCCAGGCGGTCGATCCGGTGGCGGGCGTCATTCTCTCCGACTCCTTCATGGCGGCCTAGCCGGTCTCCGACAGTCAGGTGCTCAACAGGCGGAGGGGAGGCGCGCCTCTCCCTGCGTGGGGGAGGTGGACGATCGCCCCGTTGCTCGACTGCTCAAGGGCGGCCGTCTTGGTCGTGCTCAATGGTGATGCGTGTGTGGCTACGGCTAGCAGCTGGCTCTTGGTCTCTTCGGTCTCAGACGCCGCCCGTCGGTGTTCGGGAGGTCGCGCCGTGTTCTCGGCGAGGGGGAAGGTTCTCGGCCTGTAGGCCGGGTTCTACCACGTGGCGGCCGACTTCTTGCTGCACGGCGGCCGCGTCGAGGAGCTGTTGGACGCGCTTCGTCTTGCAACGATGCTCGTCGCCCTCCAGGTGGTCCAGCTTGTCAGTTGCCGCCTGCGCGACGCGTAAGTTCTTGATGGGCGTGGCATAGACTAGGCGGTCGGCCCCCAGCATGCTAGTGATGGCCGTACCGTGTTGTCGGACCGTTCCCATGCTGTCGGATGTGGGGTTCCGGCAAACCCTTAAGGTTCGAACACTGGGGTGTGTGCAAAGTCTTTCCCTCCTACCGATCTACGTCCTAGCTCGCTAAGATCTCGCGGACGAACTCGGATTTAACTCACAACACAAAACACACGAGATTTATCTTGGTTTGGGCCACCGTTGTGGTGTAATACCCTACTCCGGTGTGGTGGTGGTGGATTGCCTCTTGGGCTGATGATGAAACGATACAAAGGAAGAAACGACCTCCACGAGGTTGAGGTGTTCTTGTGGCTAGGGTTGGCTCTCGATCAGATTGGATCAAGCTAAGATGAGATGCCTCTACTGTGGTGGCTAGCTCTACTTATAAAGGCCCTGGTCCTATTCCCAAATATTGAGCGGGAAGGGAGCCAACAACAGCGGGCAAATTTGAAGGGGGCGGCTAGTACAAGCTATCCTGGCAAAATCGGTCTTTGCCTGCGAAAAGCTCTGGTGGTGACGCCGTCTTGGGCTCCACGATGACCTCTGTCTTGCCGTCCTCCTGGTCTTGGTCTCGTTGCACCAATATGGCAACCTTTGCCTGATGACTCGGTACTCCTCGCCTGCGCTGGCTTCCTTAGCACCAAAGAGGAAACAAGGACACTGCGCACGCTGGCGCCCGCCTGGTGTCGATCGTCATGGCTCACGTCACAAGAGCCTCGTGAGGTTTGCCCCGCCTTGATTTCTCCGCTCCTCGTGAGCCTGCCTAACTAGGCCACTCCTGAGGAGGTCTTGTGTCGTCCGCCTCGCGAGGGTCTTGGATGCTTTGTTGATGAAGATGGGCTGTACGGCCTGCTGGCTTAGCCACGCCATGGGCCGCAGGCAGGAAAGTCTAGGGACCCCCGTTTCCAGAACGCCGACAGTAGCCCCCGAGCCCAAGGTGCACTCGGGCTTGGCTTCGCGGCGAAGCCAAGGGTCAAGTACGGAGCACCACGGGCCCCAAAAGCCTGCGGCCTCGATTGAAGCGTGGCGGTTGATTGGACGTGGGCGCCTCCGCTTCCCCACGCTGCCTCGGCAACTGCTCGAGTTGACAAGTCCCTGCGACATGCAAGGAAAACCATCATTACCTGCGATCGTGGGAACCGCCGGTTGGCCTTCTCTTGCTATAAATGGGGAGGGGGCGGAGCCCCCGTCGCCCATCTCTTGGTTGCTTGCTTGCTCCTTCCTTCTTGCTCCACTGCTAACAACAATGGTGCCTATTAGAAGGTTCACCGCTGAAGAGAAACGGAAGGCCCCCGCGATGATCCAGGGCCACTTCCGCCGAAGAAGATGTCGGTCCATCACCGTGATGAAGCGGCGATGCAGGTGGTGACGAGGCCTTGGTGCGAGCTGCCTCCTCCAGGGTATCCGCTACCCTTGTATGCCCGAGCCGAGGGATTAGGTGGACGGAGCGACGAACGACGCCACCCGCGCCGCGCTCGTGGTCGCCGCGCCATGACGACACACGCTGTCGCCCCTGGAATCCACGCCGCGGACTCCTCGCACGAGCTTGTGTTGTGGGCGCTGATGCCTCCAAGCTCTTGGATCTGCTTCCCGTGGTTCTTCTCCGACGTGATGCCGCCGAGGGGGCCTCTCGAGCTCTGGTTGCCGCACGCCGACTGCAGCGCTCCGGCGACCGGAGCAGAGATCGAAGCGGTCCCCACCGGCAAGATCTTCATGACTCGCGGCTGGGGCGAGATCGCGTGGGTCTGCCGTGCGAGAGGCGCCCTCGCGGTCCACTTGAGTACGACGGCGCCTCCACACTCTTCTTCAAGGTCTTCGATGCGGAGGGCCGCCACCTAGAATGCAGCTCTGGAGAGGAGCGTCAGGCTGACGCGCGTTTTGCTCGTGGCTACTCCAGCAGCAGCAGCCCTTGGGAGTCCAGCAGCTCTCCTGAGCTCTACGAGACTCCGGAGATGAGCGACGACAACTACGTGCCCCCGATCTCTCGCCGCGCTCGGAGCAGAGCTGCAGCGTCCGGCCGTCGCCGCTGCTGATCTGGATGGGGTTGGCGTCGGCCTCCCGTGGCCCACTGTTGATGATGGCGTTCGCTACGGGAGGGTGTAGATAGGATCCCCCTTAATTTTAGCTTTTGTTCCCTGCGAAGAATCATGAAGAACCCCGTGGGGGCATGTAAGGGTCTGTAATGTCTTTTGCGCTTATCTTCTCTGTTATGGAAATTTGGTGAACGCATGTCCCGTTAAGGCTTGGTCCACCCTTTCTTTCCTTCCGATAGCTTTTTGCTCTATGCTGACAGGTCCCGGTCCCCAGGCGGGCTGCAGCCGTCGCTGGTATGCCAGGTCACGTGCCGTGGTCAAGGCTAGGAGGTGTGTGGCCCGAGGTCCAGTAAGAGCCCCTGAGGCGCGATGCTCAGGAGGTCCCCCTTAGCGCTCAAGCAGCCATGGTAAGGCAAGAAAGGGAGTTGACGTGGCCACAACGGGGTTGCGGCAGGGCGAGGGTAACCATTAGGCCCAAACATTTAGCCGATCCGGGAGTGGGACTTATCTTGTTGACTCTGTGGCGATTCCTGATGGTGTGCTAGGCCTGCGCACCAACTTGTGCGACATAGCTAGGCTGGCCCGTACGAGTTTCCCTCCTCCTGTGCTCTCCTTAGTGCTCTACATCCTCAGGTCCCGGCCCTCGAGCGAGCTCAGCCGCCGCTGGTATGCCAGGTCGCGATGTCGTGGTCAAGGCCGGGGTCGGCTGGAGAGCCATGAAGACTCTGGTCGCGATGCTTAAGAGCCCCCCCCTTTAACGCGCAAGCGAATTGCATGAGAGAAAAGGAGACTCGCGGTGCCGCCTGCTATCTTCCCCATGGAATCCCTGTGAACAGGCACAAGAAGAAACACGGTTTGCCATTATAGCTGCCAACCTGCCGCTGGTTGGTCTGGATGAAGTGAAGGCACTGAGGGCCTGGTGAGGTGACGTGCGTGGGGCGTGCCGCGAGCCAGAGCTCGGCCGCTCAGATTTGTCGACGTGGCAGGGCCGGACCCATGCACCAGCACCGTGCCTGTGAGGAGGCCCCGTGGGAGGCGATGATCGAGAAGGCGTTAGCCGTAGGAAGGTCAAGCAAGGAAGGCAAATCAGCTTGAGTAAATGCAGGAAGATACATGCCACTAGGTCCGGTCCGAGCGGCTTAGGGATAATGCAGCCCGAGGGGCGCCCCCAGCAAGGCAAGCTAAAGACATAAGCAAAAGGGGTACATGCCACAGGGACGGACCCATGCGGCTTGGGAATAATGCAGCCCGAGGGGCACTCCCAGCTAAACGAGCTTGGAAAGTGTCACCTAGTTCTGTAGACGAAGTAGAGTTGATGCAGCTGAAGGCGTGCGTCGAAGAAGTGGCTCCTCACGAACCACCAGGGCCCTGAGCCTTGGGAGGCTCTGGGGGCTCGGGAGGTTCCCTGAAGACTGTCTCCATCTCTTTCAGGACGGCGTGGTACCTGGCCTCCTGAGTCGCCAGGACACACCGCATGTTGCGCTAACAGGCTGTCGCTGTCGGTGTAAAAACCGGCGGATCTCGGGTAGGGGGTCCCGAACTGTGTGTCTAAGGCGGATGGTAACAGGAGGCAGGGGACATGATGTTTACCCAGGTTCGGGCCCTCTCGATGGAGGTAATACCCTACTTCCTGCTTGATTGATCTTGATGATATGAGTATTACAAGAGTTGATCTACCACGAGATCGTAGAGGCTAAACCCTAGAAGCTAGCCTATCGTATGATTGTTGTTGTCCTACGGACTAAACCCTCCGGTTTATATAGACACCGGAGGGGGCTAGGGTTACAATGGGAGGAGATCTTTATATCCGTATCGCCAAACTTGCCTTCCACGCCAAGTAGAGTCCCATCCGGACACGAGACGAAGTCTTCAATCTTGTATCTTCATAGTCCAACAGTCCGTCCAAAGGATATAGGCCGGCTGTCCGGATACCCCCTAATCCAGGACTCCCTCATTAGCCCCTAAACCAGGCTTCAATGACGATGAGTCCGGCACGCAGATTGTCTTCGGCATTGCAAGGCGGGTTCCTCCACTGAATACTCCATAGAAGATCTTGAACACAAGGATAGTGTCTGACTCTGCAAAACAAGTTCGACATACCATCGTAGAGAGAATAATATCTCCACAAATCTGATCTGTTGACGCATTTGATAGTTCGACGTTACACCAATGCCTGGTTATTTCGGATCGTATTTCACAATCAGCCCCCCACACATATTGCGGGATGATTTGACCCGGCACGTCTTTGTCAAAGCAGAGATTGTGTCCTCTCACCACGGGATTCTCATCAGTACGGGTGTGGGTAACCCAAGCGTGCCATTAATTACGGCGTTCTTGGGGAACAAGAGGCTTTACCAGGTAAGTGGGGAGGCGCATCGCCTCTTTCGCCCTTATAAAAGGACAAGGATTTACTCTTCTTACCCATGCCTTCTTCCCGATTTCTTTCTTTCAGCTCGAGCTTCAGCGCCCAAGCGCTCCTCTTCTCTGACCACAAAAAGTCCCCCGAAAAATTTTCGGATCCGGAGCGAGAGGCAAATGGATGGCCTCTATTGTCCGAGAGAAGGATGTCAAAAAGCTCCGGAAGGCTAGGTATCTGGCCAAGAAAATCAGCCACCGTATCCCAACGGCAGGACAGATCGCCCCTGCTCCGGAACCTCACGAGAGGGTTGTATTCCTCCCTCACTTTGTCCACGGGCTAGGGTTTCCCCTCCACCCAATCGTTCAGGGCATCATGTATTATTATGGGGTTGATCTTCACGATTTGTCCCCTAATTCCCTCCTCAACATCTCGACATTCATTGTCGTGTGCGAGGCCTTTCTCCGAATTTCACTGCACTTCGGTTTATGGTTGAAGATTTTTAACGTGAAGCCCAAGGTGGCGGGCGGTGAACACGCCGAGTGCAGAGGAGCCATGGTGAGCAAGATGCCCAACGTCATATGGCTAACGGGAACCTTTAATGATTTTGTCAAGGAGTGGCAACAGCAGTGGTTTTATATTACCAAGCCGCGCGGCACAGAATGGGCCGCTTCTCCCAAGTTCTGATCCAGTGCTCCCCCGCGGCTTACATCCTGGCTTAAGAAGGGCCTGGACTGGTCCTCTTTCGACGAACTGTTGGTGCTCCAGACGCGCGTTGGAGATATGGGAGACAAGAACATTGGGCTTGTCAATGTGGTCCAGGTGATGTTGATTCGCCGGATCCTGCCTTGTCAGCACCGGACTTGCAATTTGTGGGAATTCGATCTGGCCCAGCACCAAACCTTATAGGAGCTTTTCGGCTCCTCGCACAAGGACATCTGGAAGGTGCTTTTTAAGTCCAGCAAATCATGGCCGGACTCCACCGAGGACCGTGGGTACCAACTGTCCCGACCGGCAAGCTCGGTGAGTTATCAAATTTTTCTACCCGCGCAACCCAAAGGAAACACTTAACGTGTCTTGCACCATTCTCCCAGGGCTGGACGAAGAAAGCGGAGAGGATCCATTGTCCAGCCCTGCTGCCTGAAGAGCCGACCATCCCACTTCTGACGAAGATGTTGGTCCCGGCACCATACAAGGTGCCGAAGAAGACTTCCATGAAAGAGACCAAAAAGACCCGGGACGGCCTTCGTCGCCATGGCACTTCGGACACAATACCCGAAGTCTCCAATGCCCATTCCGCCTCCGAGGATGACGAGAAGGAGGAGGAAGATGAATCCCCTGCAGGGGGAAGAAAGAAGAGGATGGCTTCCGTACACTTGGAAGCCGAGCTGCCCAAAAGGGGAAAGGTTCTTCTTCCGGAGGAGTCCACTGCCGCCACCGACGGCGGCCCGACATGGGATCCCAAGGCACAGCCCCTGGTGAACTCATAAGTATATAAAACCTGAGTGCGTTTTAGGCGACCGGACTTATCATGGCTTAGTATTTGAACCCACGCCACATTTTTTTGTAGTCCGGCGAGGTCCTGTGCCAAACAGTCCTCATCGGAAGACTTGCTGAGCTTGAACGCTACGAAGAGCGGGACGCCCCCAAAGGCCCCTTCCTCCAAACAGGTGCATAACACCGAGGCTTCATCCCAGAAGGACTTTGGCCCAGGAGGAAAGGAAAAACCCGTGAAGGCGGCGCCTGGAGGTCAAACCTCAGGTGCCGGACTCATGGGGGAAAAATTCCCGTGGGGGCTGACGGCGGGAACGATATCGAGTTCGGCTCCCAGCCTGATGGGATTCCAGAGGCCTATACGGCTCCAGGATCAAGCAGGCAGCCTCCTTTGACTGGAGGGAGAGTGCTTGTTCCACCGGCGACGTCTGACTATCCAGAAGTGTCGGATGCTTTGTTAACGGCGTTGAAAGATGCCTCCATCATTGATGAACACCGTGCCCTTATGGGTGCGGTGATTGAGGAAATTCAGTCTGCTGAGAGCGGACTGAATGAAGCCTGTATCAGCCTTATAAAAGGTTTTGAGGTATGTTTTATGAGTTTACGAAGAGTGTCATAGTATAGGTAGTAGCCCCTGATACACTGTTCGGTGAAAGAGAGAACCGAACAGAGGATCGAGTTTATGATCACAGGAAGACTCATTGAATGACAGTTAGTTCTCTTCTGTTCTGAGAAGATGTCTGCAACAGCTGCTGCCTCCCATAATGCAGAAGTCTCCGGACTGAATCAAAGTCTGAAGTGGGCCAAGGAAGAACTTGGCCAGATAACAATGCAATTGAGGGAGAAACAGGGTATGCGCATGTCTTGTTCGTGTCTACTATGAGTGACTTTCAGTATAAACTGAGCGTTATGACATTGCGCTAGGAATTGTGACCGAAGTCAAAGCCCTCAAGAAGGCTGTGGCCCAAGCCGAGAAAAAGGCGGCTACAGAGCAGGCTCTTCGTGAGAAACACGAGGCCAGGGTTATTAAAGCTGAACAGGAGCTACAAGAGGCCGTTGAGAAATGTGAGTCCTTGGAGCAGAGTTTAATGGTGAAGGAGTCCGAACTCACCAAGGCTCGCCAGGCCACGAGCGATGTCCAGGGGAAAACCCGAAGCGCCCTGCAGGAGATCCAAGAGGCGAGAAAGATCGTGGCTGGTAAGGTGTGTCCCCGTAGAATAAGTATTTGGAGGGGGGGGCTTATGTTTCTAATTTTGAATGCGGATTTCTCAGGGGTATTTGTCGAGCTACCTCGCAGCATATCAGATGCCGCTCAATTATACCGAGCCAAAGAAAGGAATACTGCGAATAAGCTCTTCTGGTCGCAGTATTTGGCACCGAATTATCCGCTGCCTTTTGCCGATCAACTGAAACAACCAATCGAACTACAGAAGGCGGCGGAACTAGCCATGAAGGATTTAATTATCCGGTTGTGGCCTGCTGAGCCGATCCCAACTAGCTACTTCGGGCTCGTGAAGCGTCTTGTGGGCGCCTGTCCTCGACTTGACGTCATCAAGCGGTCGGTCTATATAGAGGGTGCACGAATGGCCTTCGCCCGCGCAAAGGTGCACTGGGGGAAGATGGACGCTGAAAAGTTGATGACCGAAGGACCGCCGGAGGGGAAGGAGCACCGCAAGCCCGAGTTATATTATGAGAATGTCTTGAAAGGATCTTACCTTTCCGCATAGTTATGCACCAAGGACTTTATATTTCCATGAGTGCAAATCATGTTGTCCTTTGCAAATCAGTTACCGCCTGTTATATGAAAGTTTACCCTGTGCGGCCGTTTTATATGTTAAATCTGAGAGTTGGCCAGTCGTCGGCTTTTGCCCCACGTATGAAGTACGGGGGTGTTCGGGATAAACCTAAGCACTCTTTGTCCCAGTTTTGGGTCCTCCAAAGGAGGTGCTCAGCACAACGAACCAGGCAATCGGACTATAGGGCTTTATCACACTCACTTAGCCATAGGAGCTTTAGTATGGTCGGCGTAGCCCCTGGTGTTCGGAAGACCGTACTAGGGGCTCTATAAGCGCCTGATCGGAGAAAGAACCGATCCGTCGCATGCTACATTGGTTATGGCATTGTGCGGAAGAAATCCTTAAAGATTTTGCAACCTCTCGAACAGCTGACCAGCTCTCGCCTTATCATGACAGTCAGTTTTAGCTTTCTCTACTGAGGTGTTCGTCCGGAAGAACCGGGACACAATCGCAGTAGTTCTCCCAGTGCTACCTTAGCCGATATAGCGGAACATAAGGTACCAAAACATGGGAGCCGGGCAAACCCAACTATTGACCCAAGACATGATTCGGAGCTGATGCATATAATGCTATAAGTTTGGGGTGCCGAACTTCCATGAAGGTGTTCGGACTTTACTGCCGTATTATGGGAAAAACGTGGCCCCTGGCATATTTTAAGGCGTATCGCTATTTGCAGATGCCACTTTAACAGAACAGTATCAATAAGAAATAATCAGCAGAGAAGCGTCATATAAATCCTCGTGTTGTATTTAGGTGGTACGTCTATGCGTATAGGTACAAGTAATGTGATATATAAAAGAAAGGACTATGAACGCGGAACCTGCAGAAACCGGGTGGAAGAGGCTGAGTGCGGATCCGTAGTATAACCGGATGGTCATTGTGGGGAATGTCATAGGATTCCCTTACGCGTTCAAGCTTCCTTCGTATAGTCCATCCTGGTCGGCGCAAAGGTGAACCTGCAAGGGAAATGTAAGAAATATTTATGTGCTGCAAGGCGGTTAAGCCGCCGAGTGCGGCCTATCCAGGCCTTCGCCGGAGTGTTTAGTTTAGCCCTATACGGGCCAGGCTATCCTTCCATGAAGTAGGTAGAAGTCCCTTGACGGTATCCGTAGGCCCGGATGTCTGCTCGAGGTTTGGCTGCAAGGTGCTGCTCGTTGTCTCTGCTGCTGAGGCAATGGTGTATATGCTGGCACCGAGGGAAAGTTCGGCCTTGCCATCAACCGTTATGACGCCGTGTGGACCGGGCATCTTGAGCTTACGGTAGGCATAATGTGGCACCGCGTTGAATCGAGCGAATGCGGTTCGTCCGAGCAGTGCTTGATAATCACTGCGGAAAGGGACGATTTCAAAGTTTAACTCTTCAATACGGTGATTTTCTGGTGAACCAAAGACTACCTCAACGGTAATGGAGCATGTACAGCGAGCCTCCTCACCGGGTATAATGCCTCTGAAAGTGGCTTTAGTGGGTTTGATCGCCGAATGATCGATGCCCATCTTGCGCACTGTGTCTTGGTAAAGCAGATTTAAACTGCTACCGCCATCCATAAGGACTCGAGTGAGGTGGAAACCGTATATTATTGGGTCCAGGACTAGTGCGGCTGGATTGCCCTGATTGGCATTGACCGGACGATCCGTGCGGTTGAAGGTGACTGGCCCCAGTTTATATTGTGGGACGACAAGTTCCATTGAGTCACCATCCCTAAGGATGGATATCTGGTCCGAGTTGGTAATTTGGGTGGTATGTACCACGTTCACTGATTGAATATGCGGGGGAAATTTATTTTTCCCTCCTGTGTTCGGTGGTCTGGGCTCTTTGTCACTATCGTCACTTTGAGACCCCCCCCCCTTTGTCTCTTGCGCCTGCCCTGCCGGCTTGTTTGAAGACCCAGCATTCTCTGTTGGTATGGGTGGGTGGCGTTTCTGGGGTGCCATGAATTTGGCATTGGTGATCGAGTATGTGGTCCAGACTGGACGGACCCGGATTTTTATTTTTGGGTGGCCCATTCCGCTGACCGGGACTTTGAGCCCCTGAACCCGGCATTAACTGTCGTGTTTTCGGCATTTTCACCATATTTGCGGCGCTTGTGTTTATTGCGTCATGTTTTGCCATTGCTATCCCTGGCTTCTGATGTGCCAGGTTTGCTTGCTGTATTGGTACTACGAGCCAACCAGCTATCTTCGCCCGCACAAAAGCGGGTCATAAGTGTCGTGAGGGCTGCCATGGATTTCGGCTTCTCTTGGCCAAGGTGCCGGGCGAGCAATTCGCCATGGATACTGTGTTTAAATGCCGCTAAGGCCTCTGCATCCGGACAGTCTACTATTTGGTTCTTCTTGGTTAGGAACCGGGTCCAGAATTTCCTGGCCGATTCTCCTGGCTGCTGGGTTATATGACTTAAATCATCAGCATCCGGTGGTCGCACATAAGTGCCCTGGAAGTTGTCAAGGAATGCATCTTCCAAATCTTCCCAACTGTCGACGAAGTCTGCTGGCAAGCTATTCAGCCAATGCCGAGCTGGTCCTTTGAGTTTTAGTGGGAGGTACTTGATGGCGTGTAGGTCATCACCACGGGCCATGTGGATGTGGAGGAGGAAATCCACAATCCATACCGCGGGGTCTGTTGTGCCATCGTATGGTTTGATATTTACGGGTTTAAAACCCTCTGGGAATTCGTGATCCATAACTTCATTAGTGAAGCATAGGGGGTGTGCGGCGCCTCTGTGCCGGGCTATATCCCGACGCAGTTCATATGAATCTTGTCTGCCGTGTTTGGCTCGGCCGGATTTACATTTAGTGTATCTGGCGTGACGATCATCGTCGCGTGTAGGCGCGCGCCCTCGTGATCCGTAGATCGATCTTGCGTGTTTTGCCTTGTCTTCCAATACATCTCGCAGGTCTCGTGTGTTGCCCCGTGCCTTGGTATTTTTGTTTGAATGGCGGTGGGGTGCAGGCTGACTTTCAGGCTGGAATGCTTCTCTATCTCGGCCACGAGGTGGCCGATCAGCCACATCGTACGCTGGTGATGTAGGTTTCACTGCTTGCTCCTCAAGTCGGGGTAGCAACCTGCGCTTTGGGTAACCCTTTGAAGGGCGTTCGAGTTCATATTCCTCGGCCACAAGGACTTCAGTCCATCTGTCTGCTAGCAAATCCTAATCAGCTCGAAGCTGTTGTTGCTTTTTCTTCAGGCTATTTGTTGTGGCTATAAGCTGGCGCATAAATTCTTCATTGTCGAGGCTCACTTCGTCTTCGGAGAGAGGCATGTAATTGTCATCCTCCGCTTCTCCCTCTGCCGCTCGCTTAGGAGGGCTGGCTTGTTCATCCTCGGCTCTAGATCGTCTGGGGATTGTCATCATCCTCGGCACCGTCCGAGAATCTGTTATCTCCATGCGGTATCACCGCTTTCTGTGGCAAGACTTAGAGCGGCGCGCCACGACGCCGGCGCTTGGGTTGCTTCTTGGAGGGGTCATCCTCCGCTGTCTTGTCGCCATTGCCTTCTCTGGGTGTATCCACCATATATATATATATTTATATATTTATATTTATATATTTATATTTATATATTTATATATATATATATATATATCATATGATGAGGTGGCGGTCCAGTGCCCCGTGGGCAGTGGTTCCTGTTCGTCTCCTTCATCGTTGTCCATACCATCGATGTCTTCGGAGTCAAAGTCGAGCATGTCGGTTAAATCATCGACAGTGGCTACTAAGTGGGTGGTGGGTGGGGAGTGAATTTCTCCGTCATCCGCATCCCATTCTAGCCAGACATAGTTCGGCCAAGGTTCTCCTGACAGGGAGAGAGACCTTAACGAGTTCAGTACATCGCCGAAGGGCGAGTGCTAAAAGATATCCGCGGAGGTGAACTCCATGACCGGCGCCCAATCGGATTCGATAGGTATGTGCACAGGCGGTTCAGAGTCCGTGGCTGGAGACGAGTCCAGTGGTTCGGTGTCATGGCTCTCGTGAAGGGTAAGGTCAGTGTTCGACTCTATCGCCGCTGAGAGTTCGGCCTCCAAGGCGGGGTCTATCCGCCCGTCCTCGGATGGCGCAATCTGCTCCGGATTGAAGGCCAGAGTAGTTGCTGGTGTGATTTCCCGAACACTGTCCGACGGCAGAGCTATATCATGCCCGTCGTGATCGTGCGGCACACCTGGCATGGGTCCGGCGGATCTCGGGTAGGGGGTCCGAGTCCGTCGAAGATCAAGTCTCCGTGGATATCATCAGTGTAATTCAAGTTTTCAAACCTGACCTGGTGGCCAGGGGCGTAGTTCTCGATCTGCTCCAGATGGCCAAACGAGTTGGCCCGCAGTGCGAAGCCGCCGAATACGAAGATCTGTCCGGGGAGGAAGACCTCACCCTGGACCGTATCGTTGCCGATGATCGAAGGGGCCATCAAGCCTTACGGCGACGGCATAGTGGAACTCTCAATGAAAGCACCAATGTCGGTGTCAAAACCGGCGGATCTCGGGTAGGGGGTCCCGAACTGTGCGTCTAAGGCAGATGGTAACAGGAGGCAGGGGACACGATGTTTACCCATGTTCGAGCCCTCTCGATGGAGGTAATATCCTACTTCCTGCTTGATTGATCTTGATGATATGAGTATTACAAGAGTTGATCTACCACGAGATTGTAGAGGCTAAACCCTAGAAGCTAGCCTATGGTATGATTGTTGTTGTCCTCTGAGACTAAACCCTCCGGTTTATATAGACACCGAGAGGGGCTAGGGTTACAGGTAGTCGGTTACAATGGGAGGAGATCTTTATATCCGTATCGCCAAGCTTGCCTTCCACGCCAAGGAGAGTCCCATCCGGACACGAGAAGAAGTCTTCAATCTTGTATCTTCATAGTCCAACAGTCCAGCCAAAGGATATAGTCCGGCTGTCCGGATACCCCCTAATCCAGGACTCCCTTAGTCGCCACGCTCGGCAAGCCGAAGGGCATGCGAACATAGCTGTGTGGTGGGCTCTCGCAACGTCCCACACGCGAAGGCCAGAAACGCTCCTGAGATGCGGCCCTGTTGAGCCCTGGGACGTCGATGCATACACGCAGCCCAGCATCCCCGCCTGGATGGGGAGTTGTGCCTCGTGATTGGCCGTCGCCGCGCATGGCTCTTGCGTCTTGCAGTTCCTGAGTGGTCTTGGTGATGAACTCC
Source organism: Aegilops bicornis (assembly GCA_021605145.1). Taxonomy (NCBI): domain Eukaryota; kingdom Viridiplantae; phylum Streptophyta; class Magnoliopsida; order Poales; family Poaceae; genus Aegilops; species Aegilops bicornis. Next base: position 393,644,008 of record CM038673.1, on the reverse strand, counting down.
TGAGTGCTGGGCACTCCTTGCCCTGTGTTCTCCTGAGGGAAACGTGTCGCGAAGCACGCCACCAAGTGGTGCCCAAGCACCTCCCTCGTGAGTTTGGCAAGGTTTGAGGCTCTCCAGAAGAGAGCCCACGAGCCCTGCCCGAGGAGGGTGCCGGGCGCGCCTTCCTATGCGATGGAAGGAGGCCCCCCTGGGATGGACGCTGATCCTGATTAGGCCCCAGCCGCAACGCCATCCTCCTGAGGTCCAGCACGGCACAGCTGCTTCTTCTTAGGGATGGCCTCGGGAGGGCCCTCAATTCTGCTGTCGGGGTCGTTGATTGTTGCTGCTTGGAAGGCACGCTCAAGGGAGCACACCGCATCTCTCTCTTCACATGGGACCGTGATGATTCCTCCGCTCCCTGACATCTTGAGGACATTGTAGTCGTGATGGGTCACTGCCATGAACTTGGCCAGGTCCGGATACCCAAGGATGGCGTTGTACGGCAGGCGGATGTGCGCGACGTCGAAGTCGATGAGCTCGGTGCGGTAGTTCTTGCGCTCTCCGAAGGTGACAGGCAGGCGGACCTGCCCTATCGGTGTGGTGGAACCGTCGGTCACCCCTGAGAAAGGCTTTGTAGGCTGGAGCTGCTCATATGGCACTTGGAGGTTGTCGAACGTGTCGACAGACAGGACGTTGAGCCCTGCGCCGCCGTCGATGAGGGTCTTGGTAACCTGCACATTGCTGATGACTGGGGAGCATAGCATCAGGAGGGCGCCAGCGGTGGCCGCGCACTTGAGCTGATCTGCCAAGTTGAAAGTGATGGCGCATTGAGACCACTTGAGCGGGCGCATGGCCTCGAGCTTGGGGAGAACCGCGTTCACTTCGCGAGCGAACTGTTTGAAGATGCGCTGAGAGGCTAGGGCCTGGGCGCCGCCCAAGATGCAGGCGATTGCACGCGGCTCCTGGAAGCCCCCAGCCCCCTCGTCCTGATGGTGGTCGTCGTTCCTTCTTGGTGGCGGCAGCGGGGGAAGACCGGCGTTGCCTTGGGGGCGATCCTCACGAGGCTGGTCCCTCCAGGCCCCCTCGCGAGGATGGTCCTGCCAGCGGTCCTCACGAGGCCTGTCGCACCACTCCTGGCGCGGGCCACGGTCGTCCCAGCGTCCGCCTCCACGTCCTCCTCCACGGCCGTAGCCCCGGTCACTACGCTCGGGGCATCGACCGAAGCATCCTTCTCGTATGGCTCTAAGCTCTTGACAGTCACTGGTGTTGTGGGTGTTCAAGTTGTGGAAGGCGCAGAATGGTCGGCTGTTCTTGGATAACTCGGGTTGATCTCTGCCCTGCTTGGTGTCGGGCTCCGCTGCTAGCACTGCTGCTTCCTTGCGCTTCACGTCCTTCGCCTTGGCCTTCTTCTCCTCAGTGCCCGTGGCTGGCAGCTCGAGGAGAGAGAGGCGCCCCTCCTCAGCTCTTGCGCACTTGGTCGCCAGGTTGAACAGCTCCTGAGATGTGCAAAGCTCCTCGTGGATAGCGAGCTCTTCTTCATCTTGACGTCACGGATGCCGTCGGAGAACGCAGAGATGATGGCCTCGTCCGTGACCTTGGGGATCTTGAGGCGAGTGTTGGTGAAACGCTGGATGTACTTCTGGGGAGTCTCTCCTGGTTGTTGCTTGATGCGGCGCAGGTCACCCCGCGGCCGGCGGGCGGTCGCGAGTGCCCTGGAAGTTGGCGACGAAGCGGTCACGCATCTTGTCCCAGGAGGAGATCGTCTGCTGCAGTTCGAGGAGCCGTGAGCGGGCTCCATCCTTGAGAGCCATGGGAAACCAGTTCGCCATGACTTTCTCGTTGTTGTTGGCGCTTGATGCTCAGCTCATAGAGCTGCAGGGAACTCAGCGGGGTCGGCGGTGCCGTCCAGCGAGGAGGCGGATCCGCTTGAACTTGCTCGGCGGCGACGCCACGCAGCTTCGGGGGTTGAAGGCGCGGCAGCCGGCCATGGTTGCTGGGGCCCGCTTCGGAGGTGGAGCTTGGTCTTGATGAGGTCCGTGCTGTGCCGCTGCAGGCGGTGCACGGTCTTGACGAGGTGGCGCGAGAAGCGCGGGTGCAGCTTCTCGCGGCCGAGGGGTTTCTTGGCAGCTTCTCTCTTCACGCGCGGGCACCGGGCATGGCGGATCACGTCGCGGGGCCGCGCGCCTTGGTGCCAAGGCACCGTCTTGGGGCAGAGGTGATGGAGGCGCGCCATGAGCCTCGTCGCCCGTGGCTGGCGGAGGGTGAGGCAGAGAGAGGGACGGCGTCGGGGAGCCCCCTATGGCGCGGACGAGCTCGGCGACGCGGTCGAGCCACTCCTCGTAGACGTCGTCAACCGGGTGGTAGCGCAAGAGTTCGTTTGCGGCAAGGAGTGCGGCCCGCGCCTCCAAGGGAGCGCGGCGAGCGTGAGACGAAGAACCGGCCGGGGTCAGCGACGGAGTGGCGGTGCGGCCGTCCTGCCGTACCGATGGATGCAGCGAGGATGCTTGCTGCTCGTTCCCCGCCGGGCCGGTGGCAGCGTTGGCGGCGGGAGACGGAGAACGACGAGGTGGCCCGCCGACGGAAGCCGTCTGCGCAACGCAGGCGCTGAGGGCAGCCCTACGCTTAGCTCGAGAACGGCGAGCGTCCGCCATGGAGACGACGGAGCGACGGAGGGACAATTGATGGAAGGGAAGCTACGGCGCACCCCTACCTGGCGCGCCAAATGTCGGATGTGGGGTTCCGGCAAACCCTTAAGGTTCGAACATTGGGCTGCGCGCGAAGTCTTTCCCTCCTACCGATCTACGCCCTAGCTCGCTAAGATCTCGCGAACGAACTCGGCGAACTCACAACACAGAAAGACACGAGATTTATACTGGTCCGGGCCACCGTTGTGGTGTAATACCCTACTCCAGTGTGGTGGTGGTGGATTGCCTCTTGGGCTGATGATGAACAGTACAAAGGGAAGAATAACCTCCTGAGGTTGAGGTGTTCTTGTGGCTAGGGTTGGCTCCCGATCAGATTGCATCAAGCTAAGATGAGATGCCTCTATTGTGGTGACTAGCTCTACTTATATAGGCCCTGGTCCTCTTCCCAAATATTGAGCGGGAAGGGAGCCAACAACGGCGGGCAAATTTGAAGGGGGACAGCTAGTACAAGCTATCCTGACAAAAGCGGTCTTCGCCTGCGAAAAGCTCTGGTGGTGACGCCGTCTTGGGCTCCACGATGACCTCCGTCTTGCCGTCCTCCTGGTCTTGGTCTCGTTGCACCGATATGGCAACCTTTGCCTGATGCCTCGGTACTCCTCGCCTGCGCTGGCTTCCTTAGCACCAAAGAGGAAACAAGGACTCTGCGCGCGTTGGGGCCCGCCTGGTGTCGATCGTCATGGCTCACGTCACACGAGCCTCGTGAGGTTTGCCCCGCCTTAATTTCTCCGCTCCTCGTGAGCCTGCCTAAATAGGCCACTCCTAAGGAGGTCTTGCGTCATCCGCCTCGCGACGCTTGGCCCCTCGCGAGGGTCTTGGATGCTTTGTTGATGAAGATGGGTTGTACAGCCTGCTGGCTTAGCTACGCCATGGGCCGCAGGCAGGCAAGTCTGGGGACCCCCGTTCCCAGAACGCCGACACAAGCGGCTGGTCTCTCCACCAGCCGTCGTGCCGCAGACGGCGCGGTCGATTTCGCGCTGGTAGGCTTCGGTGAGGCGTCTCATGGTTGCCAGCTTGCTGGCGCTTTCGAGGAGTGCAACACGGCACACTTCTAGCATTTCGCCGTTTGCACCAGGGGCTAAGGGTGTGGACCGGTCCCGCATTGCCGCCTGCAACGGGTCCTGGTTGGCCCCATCGGCGGCTTCGTCGTGGCTGATGACCAGCACCTCCGTGAGGGTGCTTGATACGTCTCCAACGTATTTATAATTTTTGATTGTTCCTTGTTGTTATGTTATCAATCTTGGATGTTTTACAATCATTTTTAGTCAATTTATATCATTTTTTGGTACTAACCTATTGACACAGTGCCAACTGCCAGTTGCTGTTTTTTCCATGTTTTTTACATCGCAGAAAATCAATATCAAATGGAGTCCAAATGCCCCGAAACTTTACAGAGAAGTTTTATGGTCCAGAAGGAACACAGCGGGCCCTGGCTGAGCTTGGGGGTGCCCCGAGGGAGGCACAACCCACTAGGGCGCGCCAGGAGGCCCAGGCGCGCCCTGGTGGGTTGTGCCCACCTCGGGTGCCCCCGGACTGCCTCTTTGATCTATAAATACCCCAATATTCCAGAAACCCTAGGGGAGTTGACGAAATATTCATCCAGCCACCGCAGAGTCTAGAAGAACCAGATCCAATCTAGACACCCTCTCGGATGGGATTCACCACCTCCATTGGTGCCTCTCCGATGATGCGTGAGTAGTTCTTTATAGACCTTCTGGTCCGTAATTAGTAGCTAGATGGCTTTCTCTCTCTCGCTGGATTCTCGATACAATGGTCTCTTGGAGATCCATATGATGTAACTCTTTTGTGACATGTTTGTTGGGATCGATGAACTTTGAGTTTATGATCAGATTTATCTTTTTATATCCATGAAAGTTATTTGAGTTTCTTTGATCTCTTATATGCATGATTGCTTGTAACCTTGTATTTTTCTCAGATATTTGGGGTTTTGTTTGGACAACTTGATCTATTTATCTTGCAATGGGAAGAGGTGCCCGGTAGTCGGTTCGATCTTACGGTGCTTGATCCCAGTGACAGAAAGGGAAACGACACGTATGTATCGTTGCTACTAAGGATAAAACAATGGGGTCTATCTCTACATAGATAGACCTTGTCTACATCATGTCATCGTTCTTATTGCATTACTCTGTTTCTCCATGAACTTAATACACTAGATGCATGCTGGATAGTGGTCGACGTGTGGAGTAATAGTAGTAGATGCAGGCAGGAGTCGGTCTACTAATCTTGGACGTGATGCCTATATAATGATCATTGCCTGGATATTGTCATGTATATTTGAAGTTCTATCAATTGCACAACAGTAATTTGTTTACCCACCGTTTGCTATTTTTCTCGAGAGAAGTCACTAGTGAAACCTACAGCCCCCGGATCTTCTTTCACATATTTGCCTTTGCGATCTACTTTTTCCTTGCATTTATTTTCAGATCTATTAAACCAAAAATACAAAAATACTTTGCTGCACTTTATTTTATTTGCGATCTATTTATTTAATCTATTACAACTTTCTCCCGTCCACGCACCGTTTCTGGCGCCGTTACCTGAAAGGGATTGACAACCCCTTTAACACGTCGGGTTGCGAGTGGTTGTTATTTGTGTGCAGGGGCTGTTTACGTTGTGTTTCTTGGTTCTCCTACTAGTTTGATAACCTTGGTTTCATATCTGAGGGAAATACCTACCACCGTTGTGCTGCATCATCCCTTCCTCTTTGGGAAAATACCGACGTAGCTTCAAGCGACATCAAAAGGAATTTCTGGCGCCGTTGCCGGGGAGGATCTTCAACATATACCAGGTTCCTAATCACAAATCTCATCTCCTCGCAATTTACATTATTTGCCATTTGCCTCTCGTTTTCCTCTCCCCCCACTTCACAAAATTTTCCTTTTTATTCGCCTCTCTTTTCCTTCGCCGTTCTCTTGCTCTCTAGTCTCGATGGCTAGCGTCCCTACTCCTCCTTTGTCACCAGATTTTGAAGTTCTTTACTTCAAGCAAAGACAAGGAGAAAATTTGAAAGATGCCTGGTATAGGCTTATGGAATCTTATCATATTTCCAATTTAAAGGGGGCGCTAAAGTTTTGCCTCGTAACTTTTACATAGGATTGGCTTTGCATCACAAACAAATTCTTGATTTTGCCGCTAAAGGAAATTTCATTGAACTTGATGCCAATGCTGCCTATGAAATCTTAGAGGGAATTTGGGGAATTCCACCTCAAATGAAGAGGTTTCCTTTTACTCCAAGGGAGCTCAAATGTTGGGCAAACTTGGTGATTTACAAAAACATATGGGTTAAATACAGAAATATAATGAACCCCTCAAACACCTCAATGGTAGTATCAATCGCATGAATACCCGGATTACTCTTTGCAATAAGCGATTGGATATTTTGGATCTTAAGATGGTTTCTTTCCCGGAGAATCCAGGGAAGTGGAAAGAGCCTCCCAGGTTTGAGAAAACCCTTACAAAAATTGCCAAAACTTTGGAAGACAAAACTTAGATCCTTGCTTTATGCCTAGCTAAGGGAGTAAAACTATAGCGCTTGTCGGGAGGCAACCCAATAAATAAATTTTATTTTTGCTTTTTTGCTTTCTGTTCTTGATTGTTAGCACAATTATGCTACTTTTAGGATTGTGTTTTTTGTGTTTTATTTAGTGTTTGTGCCAAGTAGAACCGATAGGATCTTCTTGGGTGATAGTTGTTTGATCTTGCTGAAAAAGACAGAAACTTTGTGCTCACGAAAATAATTCTCATTTTTTATCAGAAAGTTCTTTTTTCCCTAGTTCTTTTTGCAGAAGATTAATATACAAATTACTCAGGTCGTCCTATTTTTTCAGAATTTTTGGAGTTCCAGAAGTTTTCATTTAAGTCAGATTGCTACAGACTGTTATGTTTTGACAGATTCTGTTTTCTTTGTGTTGTGTGCTTATTTTGATGGCTCTATGGTTTTCTTTGATGAGTTCTTGCCATAGAAAAGTTGGAATACAGTAGATATAATACAGAAACAAAATATGACTTGGTTTGATACCGTACTTATAGTAGTGGCTTACTTTCTTACACTAACGGATCTCACGGAGGTTTTGTTGAGTTTTGTGTGATTGAAGTTTTCAAGTTTTGGGTTATCTTATGATGGATGAAGGAAGGATAGAAGAGCCTAAGCTTGGGGATGCCCCGGCATCCCAAGCTATTATCCAAAAATGACCAACCAACTAAGCTTGGGGATGCCCCCGATTGGCATCCCCTCTTTCTTCCAACAACTATCGGTACTTTACTTGAAACTATATTTTTATTCGTCACATGATATGTGTTTTGCTTGGAGCGTCTTGTATGATATGAGTATTTTCTTGTTTTATTTTGTGTTTTAAGTCATCAATTCTTGCTGGACACACCTATTTGAGAGAGCCAAAATTATGTCATGACTTGTTAGAATTTCTGTCTATGCTTCACTTAATTTTTTTATGAGCAATGGACTTGCTCTAGTGCTTCACTTATATCTTTTTGAGCACGGTGTGCTTTATTATTTTTGAAGAAATTCTCTCTTGCTTCACTTAGATTTATTTGAGAGTTAGTAAAATTTTCAAGAAATTCTCTCTTGCTTCACTTAAATTATTTTGAGAGAAAGAAAAAGAGTTATGCTCATGATCTTCACTTATATTTGTTTGAGCTTATGAAAAGCAACAGATGAAAATTAGTCCCAAAGTGATAGATATCCAAGAAGGATATAATAAAAACTTTCAAGAAGATCATTGGAAGAAATAAACTTGATTCTTAGTAATAGTTTTGAGATATGATCATGTGATATGTGGGTTATGTTGGTGAGTAATTATGCTATTGGTGTTAAGGTTTGTGATTCCCTATGCAACTACGAAAGTCAATAGTCATGCAATGAAATTATATCCTACTTGTGGTGCATTATTCGGTGTTATTTATGCTTAATGCTTGCTTATGAGATTATTGGTCGCTTCCCAATCTTTTGCTAGCCTTCATTTTGCACTAACTATGACCTCTACTTGTGCATCCAAAAACCCATAAACCAGTTTTGCCACATGAGTCCACTATATCTACCTATATGCGGTATTATTTTTCCGTTCTAAGCAAATTTGTATGTGCCATCTCTAATTTTCAAAATAAACTTCTCTTTTTTGTGTTTGTTTCGTCATGGAGCGGTGAAGGGTGGCTAATATTTTCCATGCTAGATGTGTTATTCTCAAGATGAGTGTTTATTCACTTGTCATTGCACGAGAGTAAGGCAAAGGTATTAGGGATGCCCAGTCCTGAAATGCAAAAAAATTGAATATACTTTATGTTGTCAAATAATAAATTCCTTGGAAAGTGTTGGTATGGAGGGCACCCGTGGATATGGTTAGCCATGGAAAGTGAAAGTATGGTGGAAAAAGGAATAAACTTTGTGCTACAGACTTGAGCCTCATACTCACCGCTCTCACCAGTGACAAAAGTTATAACCTTGGAGCAATTGTTGCATGCAGGTTGCAACACAACCCCGGTAGTGGATATTTTATGGTGGAATTTATGCCACACGTTTAGCAAGAGAGCTGAGTGTTTCACCTTGGCCTTATGACCCCATCCTACCCAGGCAGTACTTGGACTTTGACGCTATAAAGCATCATAAGATCCTTAGTGGTGAAGCCCATAATTTTACTAACAACCTGTTGTTTAATAAAAGATCCATTGTGGATACCTTTTTGCCTACGCCTTCTCTCTTTGATGTTCACAGCAAGGGAAGATATTATATTCTTGAGAGTGAGGCCCGAGCACATAATGCAACGGTTGTGGCTGCACGGCGGGCTGAGGCGTCTGCACCAAGAGCCTCCGTGAGCTATCACTCCAACCACTATGCAAGCTACGGATGGTGATTACCAAGTTAGGCCAAAAGCCTAAGCTTGGAGCTTCGGGGAGTACATATTTCCACCGACATTATATTCATGTTCACACATTTCATTCCAGTTGTCGATGTCCACACTTTTCCATTGTATTATCCATGCTAGATTTATTTTCTCGCCTTCTTCTTGTATGTTTGAAAAACTTTGAGAAAATACAAAAATATTTCCTGCTTCTTTTCGGTTTTTCTTCCTAGTTTAAATAATTGTAGTATTAAAAACAAAACCCAAAAAGATTTCCTTGTTCTTCTTTTTCTTGTTGGGAGCTTTCCCATGTAAATAGTTTTTCTCATTTTTGTTTTTCCCTTCTATTTGCTTGTTCAAGAAAACCCAAAAACTCCAAATATATTTCAGTGTGTTTCTCTAAACTTCTTTTCCTTTTTACTGAGTCATATCAAGGAGAAGACCACGATGAAAATGTTGAGTGGCTCTCATATGCATTATTGTTGATCTAATTAACGAAGAGCCCATACTACTTTGTCTTCTCCTTTTGAATAAAATGTCCGCAGACTCCAACTTAGTCCACCGCACTCTTGCACTATTATTATTTTCATATCATTCAATCGTGCAAGTGAAAGGCAATAATGACAATATTTGATGAACTGGCTTTGGCAGAGAGAAACAGGTATGAACTCAACTTGTTCTATTTTTGTAAATATGTTTAACCTAGTATCCATGATTTTGCCTATTATGATCAAACATGTTTGCAATGACAATTAGAGATTATAGTTTCTCATGCCATGCTTAAGTAGCTAGGAGTGGATAATGATTTATCTTGGATGTCAACATTGCGTTAAAATGATTGTGATGTAGTATGATGATATGGTATCCTCCTCTGAATGTTCGAGTGGCTTGACTTGGCACATGTTCATGTATGTAGTTGATTCAAAACCAACGTAGCCTCTATGATATTTATGTTCATGGTGTTCATTTCCTACTCATGCTAGTATCCAATGTTACTTATGCATAATGCATGTTCATGACCGTTTTCGCTCTCTAGTCGGCAACTTCTCAACCTATTTGCTAGCCTTCGTCTGTACTAAGCGAAATTACTGCTTGTTCATTGAAATCCTGAAACCCAAGTTATTCTAGATGAGTCCACCATATCTACCTATATGCGGTATTACCCTGCCGTTCTAAGTAAATTTGCATATGCCACCTCTAAAAACTTCAAATAAATTTCCTTTTTGTGTGCCTGGATTGTTCATAGAACGAAAGGAGGTAGTCAGTATCTTCCATGCTAAGTGGGTTATTCTCATGATGAGTGTTTATTCACTCGTCCTTGCATGAGAGGGGCGTTAATAGGGATTCCCAGTTCTGAATTCAAATTGCAAATAATTAAACAAAACTCCCACATGACTGTTGTTGGTATGGACAGTACCTGTTGTTTCGGACAAGCCGTGGAGTGTGATTGTTGGTGGAGGGGGAGTAAACCTTTAATTTTATCGCTTGGGAACCGCCACTAATGTGTTTAGCATGGAAGATACAGATAACTAATGGTCGTGAAGTAAACAAGAAGGGTGCATTTCTCAAAAATTCATTTACCTCTGTTTTAAAAACTTGAGCTCTGGCACCGTTGCAAATCACTGCTTCGCTCTGCGAAGGGACTATCTATTTACTTTTATGTTGTGTCATCTTCTTCTCAAACAAGCTCCAGAACCTCAGAGCACTGTTGTCATCCTCATGCATTGTGTGTAGCTAATGTTGGGTGCATCATGACTAGATCTTTTCTACCATGAATTACAATGTTTAGTCATTGCTTGAACTTTGGAGGTGCTCTGCATTTATGTTTTCCGGTCTTAGAAAGGGCTAGCCAGATACCACTATTGTCATATTATATCATGGTTGTTTTGAAAAAGTGTTGTCATTTGAGATATCTTATTATTGCTCGCTAGTTGATTATGTCATTGATATGAGTTAATATAATTTTTAGGAGTTATTGTCAACATGGCTAGTTATAATCTTGGCTGATAACCTAGGTGCTACTTAAGCTTATTTATGTAAACAAGAGCAAAAGAGTTCGTAAAAGTTTTTCTTTTTCACTTTCAGTTTATCAACTAAATTGCTTAAGGACAAACAAAGATTTAAGCTTGGTGGAGTTGATACGTCTCCGTCCTATCTACTTTTCCTCTTGTTTTGGACTCTAATTTGCATCATTTGAATGAAACTAACCCGGACTGACACTGTTTTCAGCAAAACTACCATGGTGTTGTTTTTCTGCAGAAATAAAGTTCTCGGATTGGAACAAAACTTCGCAAGGAATTTTTATATAATAAAAGATAATTTGTGGAGCCAAGAACTACCGGAGGGAGGGGCGCCTAGATGGACACAACCCACCAGGGCGCGCCCCCCTCCAGGCGCACCCAGGTGGGTTTTCCCCACCTGATGGTCCCGCAGGCCTCAACCCTGATACTATAAAATCACATTTTCGGAGAAAATAATCAGGGAGGAAGAATTATCATGTTTCACGAGACAGAGCCGCCACCACCTCCTGTTCTTCATCGGGAGGTCAGATATGGAGTCCATTTGGGGCTCCGGAGAGGGGGATCTTCGATCTTCATCATCACCAACCCTTCTCCATCGCCAATTCCATGATGCTCCCCACCGGGAGTGAGTAATTCCTTCGTAGGCTCGCTAGTCAGTGAGGAGTTGGATGAGATTCATCATGTAATCGAGTTAGTTTTGTTAGGGCTTGATCCCTACTATCCATTATGTTCAGCTTGTCACTTTGGGCCTGGGTGACATGATTTCAGATCTGAACCATTTATTTTATCACCATTATATCTATGTTATAGATCCGATCTTGTAAGTTATAGTCACCAACTACGTGTTATAATCCGGCAAACCCGGAGTCACAGAAGTCGGGACACTTCCCGGTGATGACCGTAGTTTGAGGAGTTCATGTATTCACCGTGTGTTAATGCTTTGTTCTGGTTCTCTATTAAAAGGAGACCTTAATATCCCTAAGTTTCCAATAGGACCCACTGTCACGAGAGAGTAGGACAAAAAATGTTGCAAGTTCTTTCCATAAGCACGTATGAATATTTACGGAATACATACCTACATTATATTTATGAACTAGAGCTAGTGCTGTATCGCCCTAGGTTATGACTGTTATATGATGAATATCATCCAACGAATTCACCGATCCAATGTCTACGAATTTCTCTTATATTGTTCCTGCTAAGTTACTACTGCTACTATTACTCTTGCACTTGCTACAAAATCATTGCTATCACTCTTACTGTTACTATTGTTGTTGCTACTACTATCAAAACTATCATACTACTTTGCTACTGATCACTTTGCTGCAGATAATTAATCTCCAGGTGTGGTTGAATTGACAACTCAGATGCTAATACTTGCAAATATTCTACGACTCCCCTTGTGTCGAATCAATAAATTTGGGTTGAATACCCTACCCTTGAAAACTGTTGCGATCCCCTATACTTGTGGGTTATCAATGTATCTCCGAAGGTGTCTATTGAGTTGGTGTGAATCGAGATTGGGATTTGTCACTCCGTATGATGGAGAGGTATCTCTGGGCCCTCTCGGTAATACATCATCACAAGAAGCTTGCAAGCAAAGTGACTAAGAAGTTAGTTACGAGTGTTGGGGAACGTTGCAGAAAATAAAAAAAATTCTACGCTTCACCAAGATCAATCTATGGAGTCATCTAGCAACGAGAAAGGGGAGTGCATCTACATACCCTTGTAGATCGTGAGCGGAAGCGTTCAAGAGAACGGGGTTGAGGGAGTCGTACTCGTCATGATCCAAATCACCGGAGATCCTAGCACCGAACGAACAGCACCTCCGCGTTCAACACACGTACGATTGGGGAAGACGTCTCCTCCTTCTTGATCCAGCAAGGGGGAGGGAGAGGTTGATGGAGATCCAGCAGCACAACGGCGTGGTGGTGGAAGTAGCAGTGATCTCAGCAGGGCTTCGCCAAGCTCAGCGAGAGGGAGAGGTGGTACGGAGGGAGAGGGAGGCACCAGGAGCAGGGGTGCTCAGCCCTCCCTCCCCCCTCTTTATATAGGGGCCCTGGGGGCGCCGGCCCCCTAGAGATTGGATCTCAACGGGGGGCGGCGGCCAAGGGGGTGGCTTGCCCCTGGGTTGTGGGCGCCCCACCCCTAGGGTTTCCAACCCTAAGCGCAGGGGAGGCCAAGGGGTGCACCAGCCCACCAGGCTGGTTCCTTCCCCACTTCAGCCCATGGGGCCCTCCCGGATAGGTGGCCCCACCGGTGGACCCAGGGACCCTTCCGGTGGTCCCGGTACAATACCGGTGACCCCCAAAACTTTCCCGATGGCCGAAACTGGACTTCCTATATATAATTCTTCACCTCCAGACCATTCTGGAACTCCTTGTGACGTCTGGGATCTCATCTGGGACTCCGAACAACTTTCGAGTTACCGCATACTAATATCTCTACAACTCTAGCGTCACCGAACCTTAAGTGTGTAGACCCTACGGGTTCGGGAGACACGCAGACATGACCGAGACGACTCTCCGGCCAATAACCAACAGCAGGATCTGGATACCCATGTTGGCTCCCACGTGTTCCACGATGATCTCATCGAATGAATTACGATGTCGAGGATTCAAGTAATCCCGTATACAATTCCCTTTGTCAATCGGTATGTTACTTGCCCGAGATTCGATCATCGGTATCCCAATTCCTCGTTCAATCTCGTTACCGGCAAGTCACTTTACTCATACCGTAATGCATGATCACGTGACCAAACATTTGGTCACATTGAGCTCATTATGATGATGGATTACCGAGTGGGCCCAGAGATACTTCTCCGTCATACGGAGTGACAAATCCCAGTCTCGATCCGTGTCAACCCAACAGACACTTTTGGAGATACCTATAGTATACCTTTATAGACACCCAGTTACGTTGTGACGTTTGGTACACCCAAAGCACTCTTACGGTATCCGGCAGTTACACGATCTCATGGTCTAAGAAAATGATACTTGACATTGTAAAAGCTCTAGCAAACGAACTACACGATCTTGTGGTATGCTTAGGATTGGGTCTTGTCCATCATATCATTCTCCCAATGATGTGGTCCCGTTATCAACGGCATCCAATGTCCATGGCCAGGAAACCATGAGCATCTATTGATTAACGAGCTAGTCAACTAGAGGCTCACTAGGGACATGTTGTGGTCTATGTATTCACACATGTATTACGATTTCCGAATAACACAATTATAGCATGAATAATAGACAATTATCATGAACGAGGAAATATAATAATAACCATTTTATTATTGCCTCTAGGGCATATTTCCAATAGTCTCCCACTTGCACTAGAGTCAATAATCTAGTTACATTGTGATGAATCGAACACCCATAGAGTTCTGGTGTTGATCATGTTTTGCTTGCGGAAGAGGTTTAGTCAACGGATCTGCGACATTCAGATCCGTATGCACTTTGCAAATATCTATGTCTCCATCTTGAACATTTTCACGAATATAGTTCAAGCGACGCTTGATGTGCCTGGTCTTCTTGTGAAACATGGGCTCCTTGGCAAGGGCAATAGCTCCAGTGTTGCCACAGAAGAGAGTGATTGGCCCCGACGCATTGGGTATGACTCCTAGGTCGGTGATGAACTCCTTCATCCAGATTGCTTCATGCGCTGCCTCCGAGGCTGCCATGTACTCCGCTTCACATGTAGATCTCGCTTGACGCTTTGCTTGCAACTGCACTACCATCGCCCCACCATTCAAAATATACACGTATCCGGTTTGTGACTTAGAGTCATCCAGATCTGTGTCGAAGCTAGCGTCGACGTAACCCTTTACGACGAGCTCTTCGCCACCTCCATATACGAGAAACATATCTTTAGTCCTTTACAGGTACTTCAGGATATTCTTGACCGCTGTCCAGTGTTCCATGCCAGGATTACTTTGGTACCTTCCTACCAAACTTACGGCAAGGTTTACATCAGGTCTGGTACACAACATGGCATACATGATAGACCCTATGGCCGAAGCATAGAGGACGATACTCATCTTTTCTCTATCTTCTGCCGTGGTCGGACATTGAGCCGAGCTCAATTTCACACCTTGCAACACAGGCAAGAACCCCTCCTTGGACTGATCCATATTGAACTTCTTCAATATCTTATCAAGGTATGTGCTTTGTGAAAGACCTATGAGGCGTCTCGATCTATCTCTATAGATCTTGATGCCTAATATGTAAGCAGCTTCTCCAAGGTCCTTCATTGAAAACATTTATTCAAGTAGGCCTTAATGCTGTCCAAAAGTTCTATATCATTTCCCATCAAAAGTATGTCATCCACATATAATATGAGAAATGCTACAGAGCTGCCACTCACTTTCTTGTAAACGCAGGCTTCTCCATAAGTCTGCATAAACCCAAACGCTTTGATCATTTCATTAAAGCGAATGTTCCAACTCCGAGATGCTTGCACCAGCCCATAGATGGAGCGCTGGAGCTTGCATACCTTGTTAGCATTCTTAGGATCGACAAAACCTTCCGGCTGCATCATATACAATTCTTTCTTAAGAAAGCCGTTAAGGAATGCCGTTTTGACGTCCATTTGCCATATCTCATAATCACAGTATGCGGCAATTGCTAATATGATTCGGACGGACTTCAGCTTCGCTACGGGAGAGAAAGTCTCATCGTAGTCAACCCCTTGTGTTGGGGAACGTAGTAATTTCAAAAATTTCCTACGCACACGCAAGATCCTGGTGATGTATAGCAACGAGAGGGAGAGTGTTTTCCACGTACCCTCGTAGACCGTAAGCGGAAGCGTTATGACAACGCGGTTGATGTAGTCGTACGTCTTCACGATCCGACCGATCCAAGTACCGAACGTACGTCACCTCCGAGTTCAGCACATGTTCAGCTCGATGACGATCCCCGGACTCCGATCCAGCAAAGTGTCGGGGATGAGTTCCGTCAGCACGACCGCGTGGTGACGATCTTGATGTTTTACCGTTGCAGGGCTTCGCCTAAGCACCGCTACAAATATTATCGAGGTGGACTATGGTGGAGGGGGGCACCGCACACGGCTAAGGAACGATCACGAAGATCAACTTGTGTGTCTCGAGGTGCCCCCCTGCCCCCGTATATAAAGGAGCAAGGAAGGAGGAGGCCGGCCCTAGGAGGGGGCGCACCAAGTGTGGAGTCCTACTAGGACTCCCTAGTCCTAGTAGGATTCCACCTCCCATATGGAATAGGAAAAGAGGAAGGGAAAAGGAGAAGGAAGGAAGGAAGGGGGCGCCCCCCTTCCCTAGTCCAATTCGGACCAGACCAAGGGGAGGGGTGCGGCCACTCTTGAGGCCCTTTTCCTTCTTTCCCGTATGGCCCAATAAGGCCCAATACGTATTCCCGTAACTCTCCGGTACTCCGAAAAATACCCGAATCACTCGGAACCTTTCCGATGTCCGAATATAGTCGTCCAATATATCGATCTTTACGTCTCGACCATTTCGAGACACCTCGTCATGTCCCTGATCTCATCCGGGACTCCGAACTCCTTCGGTACATCAAAAATCATAAACTTATAATAAAACTGTCATCGAAACCTTAAGCGTGCGGACCCTACGGGTTCGAGAACTATGTAGACATGACCGAAACACGTTTCCGGTCAATAACCAATAGCGGAACCTAGATGCTCATATTGGCTCCTACATATTCTACGAAGATCTTTATCGGTCAAACCGCATAATAACATAAGTTGTTCCCTTTATCATCGGTATGTTACTTGCCCGAGATTCGATCGTCGGTATCTCAATACCTAGTTCAATCTCGTTACCGGCAAGTCTCTTTACTCGTTCCATAATACATCATCTCACAACTAACTCATTAGTTGCAATGCTTGCAAGGCTTAAATGATGTGCATTACCGAGAGGGCCAGAGATACCTCTCCGACAATCGGAGTGACAAATCCTAATCTCGAAATCGCCAACCCAACATGTACCTTTGCGGACACCTGTAGAGCTCCTTTATAATCACCCAGTTTCGTTGTGACGTTTGGTAGCACACAAAGTGTTCCTCCGGTAAACGGGAGTTGCATAATATCATAGTCATAGGAACATGTATAAGTCATGAAGAAAGCAATAGCAACATACTATACTATCAGGTGCTAAGCTAACGGAATGGGTCAAGTAAATCAAATCATTCTCCTAATGATGTGATCCGGTTAATCAAATGACAACTCTTTGTCCATGGCTAGGAAACATAACCATCTTTGATTAATGAGCTAGTCAAGTAGAGGCATACTAGTGACACTCAGTTTGTCTATGTATTCACACATGTATCATGTTTCCGGTTAATACAATTCTAGCATGAATAATAAACATTTATCATGAAATAAGGAAATATATAATAACTTTATTAATGCCTCTAGGGCATATTTCTTTTGTCTCCCACTTGCACTAGAGTCAATAATCTAGTTCACATCGCCACGTGATTTAACACCAATATTCATATCTGTATATGATTAACACCCATAGTTCACATCATCATGTGACCAACACCCAAAGGGTTTACTAGAGTCAATAATCTAGTTCACATCACTATGTGATTAACACCCAAAGAGTACTAAGGTGTGATCATGTTTTTGCTCGTGAGAGAAGCTTAGTCAACGGGTTACATCATATTTAGAGCCGTATGTATTTTACAAATATTCTATGTCTATAATGCTCTCGCACGGAGCTACTATAGCTAATTGCTCCCACTTTCAATATGTATCCAGATTGAGACTTATAGTCATCCGGATCGGTGTAAAAGCTTACCTTGTTGTAACTCTTTACGACGGGCTCTTTTATCACCTCCATAATCAAGAAATATTTCCTTAGTCCTCACTAAGGATATTCTTGACCGCTGTCCAAAGGATCTACTATTAGATCAAAATTGTATTCCTTTGCCAAACTCGAGCAAGGTATACAATAGGTGCAGTTCACTGACATAGCATACTTTATAGAACCTATGACTGAGGCATAGGGAATGACTTTTCATTCTCTCTCTATTTTCTGCCTTGGTCGGGCTTTGTGTCTTACTCAATTTCACACCTTGTAACACTTGCAAGAAACTCTTTCTTTGACTGTTCCATTTTGAACTACTTCAAAATCTTGTCAAGGTATGTACTCATTGAAAAACTTATCAAGCGTCTTGATCTATCTCTATAGATCTTGATGCTCAATATGTAAGCAACTTCACCGAGGTCCTTCTTTGAAAAACTCCTTTCAAATACTCCTTTATGCTTTGCAGAATAATTCTACATTATTTCCGATCAACAATATGTCATTCACATATACTTATCGAAATGTTGTAGTGCTCCCACTCACTTTCTTGTAAATCTGAGGCTTCTCCAAAAGTTCAGATAAAACCATATGCTTTGATCAACTCATCAAGCATATATTCCAACTCCGAGATGCTTGCACCAGTCCATAGATGGATCGCTGGATCTTGCACATTTTGTTAGCACCTTTAGGATTGACAAAACCTTCTGGTTGCATCATATACAACTCTTCTTTAATAAATCCATTAAGGAATGTAGTTTTGACATCCATTTGCCAAATTTCATAAATGTGGCAATTGCTAACATGATTCAGACAGACTTTTAAGCATCGATACGAATGAGAAAATCTCATTGTATTCAACACTTGAACTTTGTCAAAAACCTTTTTCGACAAGTCTAGCTTTGTAGATAGTAACACTACTATCAGCGTGCGTCTTCCTCTTGAAGATCCATTTATTTTCCATGGCTTGCCGATCATCGGGCAAGTCAATCAAAGTTCACACTTTGTTCTCATACATGGATTCCATCTCAGATTTCATGGCCTTAAGCCATTTCGCGGAATCTGGGCTCATCATCGCTTCCTCATAGTTCGTAGGTTTGCCATGGTCAAGTAACGTGATCTCCAGAATAGGATTACGGTACCACTCTGGTGCGGATCTTACTCTATTTGACCTACGAGGTTCGGTAGTAACTTGATTTGAAGTTACATGATCATCATCATTAGCTTCCTCACTAATTGGTATAGGAATCACAGGAACAGATTTCTGTGATGAACTACTTTCCAATAAGGGAGTAGGTACTATTACCTCATCAAGTTCTACTTTCCTCCCACTCACTTCTTTCGAGAGAAACTCCTTCTCTAGAAAGGATCCGAATTTAGCAACAAAAATCTTGCCCTCAGATCTGTGATAGAAGGTGTACCCAATAGTCTCTTTTGGGTATCCTATGGAGACACATTTCTCCGATTTGGGTTCGAGCTTATCTGGTTGAAGTTTCTTCACATAAGCATCGCAGCCCCAAACTTTAAGAAACGACAGCTTAGGTTTACTGCTAAACCATAGTTCATACGATGTCGTCTCAAACGGATTTAGATGGTGCCCTATTAAACATGAATGTAGCTGTCTCTAATGCATAACCCCAAAACGTTATAGGTAAATCAGTAAGAGACATCATTGATCGCACCATATCAAATAAAGTGTGGTTTATGACGTTCGGACACACCGTTACTCTGTGGTGTTCCAGGTGGCATGAGTTTGTGAAACTATTCCACATTATTTTAACTGAAGGCCAAACTCGTAATTGAAATATTCATCACCACAATCAGACCGCAGAAACTTTATTTTCTTATTACGATGACTTTCCACTTCACTCTGAAATTCTTTGAACCTTTCAACTATTTCAGACTTATGTTTCATCAAGTAGATATACCCCTATCTCCTCAAATCATCTGTGAAGGTCAGAAAATAACGATATCCGTCACGAGCCTTAATACTCATTGGTCTGCATACATTAGTATGTCTTATTTCCAACAAGTCAGTAGCTCGTTCCCTTGTTCTGGAGAACGGAGTTTTAGTCATCTTGCCCAAAAGGCACGGTTCGCAAGCATCAAATGATTCATAACCAAGTGATTCCGAAAATCCATCTTTTATGGAGTTTCTTCATGCGCTTTACACCGATATGACCCAATTGGCAGTGCCACAAATATGTTGCACAATCATTATTAACTTTGCATCTTTGGCATCAATATTATGAATATGTGTATTACTACGATCGAGATCCAACAAACTATTTTCATTGGGTGTATGACCATTGAAGGTTTTATTCATGTAAATGTAACAACAATTATTCTCTGACTTTAAATGAATAACTGTTTTGCAATAAACATGATCAAATCATATTCATGCTCAACGCAAACACCAAATAACATTTATTTAGTTTTAACACTAATCCTGAAAGTATAGGGAGTGTGCGATGATGATCATATCAATCTTGGAACTACTTCCAACACTCAACGTCACTTCCCCTTCAACTAGTCTCTGTTCATTCTGTAACTCCTGTTTCGAGTTACTAATCTTAGCAACCGAACAAGTATCAAATACTCAGGGGCTACTATAAACACTAGTAAGGCACACATCAATAACATGTATATCAAATACACTCTTGTTCACTTTGCCATCCTTCTTATCCACCAAATATTCAGGGCATTTCTGCTTTCAGTGACCATTTCCTTTGCAGTGTAAGCACTCAGTTTCAGGCTTTGGTCCAGCTTTGGTCTTCTTCACGGGAGTGACAACTTGTTTGCCATTCTACTTGAAGTTTCCCTTTCTTTCCCTTTGCCCTTTTCTTGAAACTAGTGGTCTTATCAATCATCAACACTTGATGCTCTTTCTTGATTTCTACCTTCGTCGATTTCAACATCACGAAGAGCTCGGGAATCTTTTTTGTCATCCCTTGCATACTATAGTTCATCACGAAGTTCTAGTAACTTAGTGATGGTGACTAGAGAATTCTGTCAATCACTATCTTATCTGGAAGATTAACTCCCACTTGATTCAAGCGATTGAAGTACCCAGACAATTTGAGCACATGCTCACTAGTTGAGCGATTCTCCTCCATCTTTTAGCTATAGAACTTGTTGGAGACTTCATATCTCTCAACTCGGGTATTTGCTTGAAATATTAACTTCAACTTCTGGAACATCTCATATGGTCCATGACGTTCAAAACGTCTTTGAAGTCCCGATTCTAAGCCGTTAAGTATGGTGCACTAAACTATCAAGTAGTCATCATATTGAGCTAGCAAAACGTTCATAACGTCTGCATCTGCTCCTGCAATAGGTCTGTCACCTAGCGGTGCATCAAGGACATAATCCTTCTGTGCAGCAATGAGAATAAACCTCAGATCACGGATCCAATCCGCATCATTGCTACTAACATTTTTCAACATAATTTTTCTCTAGGAACATATCAAAATAAACATATGAAAGTAACAACACGAGCTATTGATCTACAACATAATTTGCAAAATACTACCAGGACTAAGTTCATGATAAATTTAAGTTCAATTAATCATATTACTTAAGAACTCCCAATTAGACAGACATCTCTCTAGTCATCTAAGTGATCACGTGATCCAAATCAACTAAACCATAACCGATCATCACGTGAGATGGAGTAGTTTTCAATGGTGAACATCACTATGTTGATCATATCTACTATATGATTCACGCTCGACCTTCGGTCTCCGTGTTCGAGGCCATATCTGCATATGCTAGGCTCGTCAAGTTTAACCTGAGTATTCGCGTGTGCAAAACTGGCTTGCACCCGTTGTAGATGGACGAGAGCTTATCACACCCGATCATCACGTGGTGTCTGCAGGCACGGCGAACTTTGGCAGCGGTGCATACTCGGGAGAACACTTCTTGATAATTAGTGAGAGATCATCTTAAAATGCTACCGTCAATCAAAGCAAGATAAGATGCATAAAGGATAAACATCACATGCAATCAATATAAGTGATATGATATGGCCATCATCATCTTGTGCTTGTGATCTCCATCTCGAGCACCGTCATGATCACCATCGTCACCGCGCGACACCTTGATCTCCATTGTAGCATCGTTGTCGTCTCGCCAACTATTGCTTCTACGACTATCACTACCGCTTAGTGATAAAGTAAAGCAATTCTGAGGCGTTGCATTTCATACAATAAAGCGACAACCATATGGCTCCTGCCAGTTGCCGATAACTTCGGTTACAAAACATGATCATCTCATACAATAAAATATAGCATCACGTCTTGACCATATCACATCACAACATGCCCTGAAAAACAAGTTAGACGTCCTCTACTTTGTTGTTGCAAGTTTTACGTGCCTGCTACGGGCTTAGCAAGAATCGTTCTTACCTACGCATCAAAACCACAACGATAGTTCGTCAAGTTAGTGTTGTTTTAAGCTTCGCAAGGACCGGGCGTAGCCACACTCGGTTCAACTAAAGTTGGAGAAACTGACACCCGCCAGCCACCTGTGTGCAAAGCACGTCGGTAGAACCAGTCTCGCGTAAGCGTCTGGCGTAATGTCAGTCCGGACGCTTCATCCAACAATACCGCCCGAACCAAAGTATGACATCTTTGGTAAGCAGTATGACTTGTATCGTCCACAACTCACTTGTGTTCTACTCGTGCATATAACATCTACGCATAAAACCAGGCTCGGATGCCACTATTGGGGAACGTAGTAATTTCAAAAAAATTCTACGCACACGCAAGATCATGGTGATGTATAGCAACGAGAGGGAAGAGTGTTGTCCACGTACCCTCGTAGACCGTAAGCGGAAGCGTTAAGACAACGCGGTTGATGTAGTCGTACGTCTTCACGATCCGACCGATCCAAGTACCGAACATACGGCACCTCCGAGTTCAGCACACGTTCAGCTCGATGACGATCCCCGAACTCCGATCCAGCAAAGTGTAGGGTATGAGTTCCGTCAGCAAGTCGGCATGGTGACGATCTTGATGTTCTACCGTCGCAGGGCTTCGCCTAAGCACCGCTACAATATTATCGAGGTGGACTATGGTGGAGGGGGGCACCGCACACGGCTAAGGAACGATCACGAAGATCAACTTGTGTGTCTCGAGGTGCCCCCTGCCCCCGTATATAAAGGAGCAAGGGAGGAGGAGGCCGGCCCTAGGAGGGGGCGCGCCAAGTGTGGGGTCCTACTAGGACTCCCTAGTCCTAGTAGGATTCCACCTCCCATATGGAATAGGAAAAGAGGAAGGGAAAAGGAGAAGGAAGGAAGGGCGCGCCCCCCTTCCCTAGTCCAATTCGGACCAGACCAAGGGGAGGGGTGCGGCCACTCTTGAGGCCCTTTTCCTTCTTTCCCGTATGGCCCAATAAGGCCCAATACGTATTCCCGTAACTCTCTGGTACTCCGAAAAATACCCGAATCACTCGGAACCTTTTCGATGTCCGAATATAGTCGTCCAATATATCGATCTTTACGTCTCGACCATTTTGAGACTCACCGTCATGTCCCTGATCTCATCCGGGACTCCGAACTCCTTCGGTACATCAAAACTCATAAACTTATAATAAAACTGTCATCGAAACCTTAAGCGTGCGGACCCTACGGGTTCGAGAACTATGTAGACATGACCGAAACACGTTTCCGGTCAATAACCAATAGCGGAACCTGGATGCCCATATTGGCTCCTACATATTCTATGAAGATCTTTGTCGGTCAAACCGCATAATAACATACGTTGTTCCCTTTGTCATCGGTATGTTACTTGCCCGAGATTCGATCGTCGGTATCTCAATAACTAGTTCAATCTCGTTACCGGCAAGTCTCTTTACTCGTTCCGTAATACATCATCTCACAACTAACTCATTAGTTGCAATGCTTGCAAGGCTTAAATGATGTGCATTACCGAGAGGGCCCAGAGATACCTCTCCGACAATCGGAGTGACAAATCCTAATCTCGAAATATGCCAACCCAACATGTACCTTTGGAGACACCTGTAGAGCTCCTTTATAATCACCCAGTTACGTTGTGATGTTTGGTAGCACACAAAGTGCTCCTCCGATAAACGGGAGTTGCATAATCTCAGAGTCATAGGAACATGTATAAGTCATGAAGAAAGCAATAGCAACATACTATACGATCAAGTGCTAAGCTAACGGAATGGGTCAAGTCAATCACATCATTCTCCTAATGATGTGATCCCATTAATCAAATGACAACTCTTTGTCCATGGCTAGGAAACATAACCATCTTTGATTAATGAGCTAGTCAAGTAGAGGCATACTAGTGACACTCAGTTTGTCTATGTATTCACACATGTATCATGTTTCCGGTTAATACAATTCTAGCATGAATAATAAACATTTATCATGAAATAAGGAAATATATAATAACCTTATTATTGCCTCTAGGGCATATTTCCTTCACCTTGAACTTGTCGATAACCCTTAGGGACAAGTCGAGCTTTATAGATGGTAACATTACGATCCGCGTCCGTCTTCTTCTTAAAGATCCATTTGTTTTCTATCGCTCGCCTATCATCGGGCAAGTCTGTAAAAGTCCATACTTTGTTTTCATACATGGATCCTATCTCGAATTGCATGGCTTCAAGCCATTTGTTGGACTCTGGGCCCGCCATTTCTTCTTCATAGTTCGAAGGTTCACCGTTGTCTAACAACATGATTTCCAGGACAGGGTTGCGATACCACTCTGGTGTGGAACGTGTCCTCGTGGACCTACTAAGTTCAGTAGTAACTTGATCCTAAGTACCTTGATCATCATCATCAGCTTCCTCTCTAGTCAATGCAGGCACCACTGGAACATAATCCTGAGCTGCGCTACTTTCCGGTTCAAGAGGTAGTACTTCATCAAGTTCCACTTTCCTCCCACTTACTTCTTTCGAGAGAAACTCTTTCCAGAAAGGACCCGTTCTTGGCAACAAAGATCTTGCCTTCGGATCTGAGGTAGAAGGTATACCCAATGGTTTCCTTAGGGTATCCTATGAAGACGCATTTTTCCGACTTGGGTTCGAGCTTTTCAGGTTGGAGTTTCTTGACATAAGCATCGCATCCCCAAACTTTTAAAAACGACAGCTTAGGTTTCTTCCCAAACCATAATTCATACGGTGTCGTCTCAACGGATTTAGACGGTGCCCTATTTAAAGTGAACGTAGCTGTCTCTAGAGCGTATCCCCAAAATGATAGCGGTAAATCGGTGAGTGACATCATAGATCGCACCATATCCAATAGAGTGCGACACGACGTTCGAGACACACCGTTCTGTTGAGGTGTTCAAGGCAGCGTGAGTTGTGAAACGATTCCACATTTCCTTAAGTGCGTACCAAATTGCGTGACTTAAATATTCTCCCCATGATCTGATCGTAAGAACTTTATCTTTTCGGTCACGTTGATTCTCCACCTCATTCTGAAATTCCTTGAACTTTTCAAAGGTCTCAGGACTTGTGTTTCATCAAGTAGACATACCCATATCTACTCAAGTCATCGGTGAGAGTGAGAACATAACGATAGCCTCCATGAGCCTCAACACTCATTGGACCGCACACATCAAGATGTATGATTTCCAATAAGTTGGTTGCTCGCTCCATTGTTCCGAGAACGGAGTCTTGGTCATTTGCCCATGAGGCATGGTTCGCATGTGTCAAATGATTCATAATCGAGACTCTAAAAGTCCATCAGCATGGAGCTTCTTCATGCGCTTGACACCAATATGACCAAGGCGGCAAAGTGCCACAAGTATGTGGGACTATCGTTATCAACCTTACATCTTTTGGTATTCACACTATGAATATGTGTAACATCACGCTCGAGATTCATTAAGAATAAACCATTGCCAGCTGGGCATGACCATAAAACATATCTCTCATATAAATAGAACAACCATTATTCTCGGATTTAAATGAGTAGACATCTCGTATTAAACGAGATCCAGATACAATGTTCATGCTCAAAGCTGGCACTAAATAACAATTATTGAGGTTTAAAACTAATCCCGTAGGTAAATGTAGAGGTAGCGTCGGGCGGCGATCACATCGACCTTGGAACCATTCCCGAGACGCGCCGTCACCTCGCCCTTCGCCAGTCTCCGCTTATTCCGCAGCTCCC
Organism: Aegilops bicornis; assembly: GCA_021605145.1. Lineage (NCBI taxonomy): Eukaryota > Viridiplantae > Streptophyta > Magnoliopsida > Poales > Poaceae > Aegilops > Aegilops bicornis. The sequence continues at coordinate 393,618,485 of CM038673.1, read as the reverse complement.
GCTTTGAGTTACAAATATGAGCAACCGCACCGGTATCAAATACCTGTGAGCTACTACAGTCTTCGGTAAGGTACACATCAATTATATGTATATCACATATACCTTTAGTGTTGCCGGCCTTCTTGTCCGCTAAGTATTTGGGGCAGTTCTGCTTCGAGTGTCCCTTTCCCTTGCAATAAAAGCACTCAGTCTCAGGCTTGGGTCCATTCTTTGGCTTCTTCCTGGCAACTGGTTTACCTGGTGCGGCAACTCCCTTGTTGTCCTTCTTGAAATTCTTCTTACCCTTGCCTTTCTTGAAACTAGTGTTTTTATTGACCATCAACACTTGATGCTCCTTTTTGATTTCTACCTCCGCTGATTTCAGCATTGAAAATACTTCAGGAATAGTTTTCACCATCCCACGCATATTGTAGTTCATCACAAAGCTCTTGTAGCTAGGTGGGAGCGTTGAAGGATTCTGTCAATGACCGCCTCGTCCGGAGGTTAATGTCCAGCTGGGACAAGCGGTTATGCAACCCAGACATTTTGAGTATGTGCTCCTTGTGAACTATTTTCCTCCATCTTACAATTGTAGAACTTGCCGGGACTTCATATCTCTCGACCGGGCATGAGCTTGGAAAACCATTTTCAGCTCTTGAACATCTCATATGCTCCATGTTGCTCAAAACGCTTTTGGAGCCCGGTTCCTAAGCTGTAAAGCATGCCGCCCGAACGAGGGAGTAATCATCAAGACGCGTGACTGCCAAGCGTTCATAACGTCTTGGTTCTCTCGGGATGGGTGCTTCACCTAAGCGGTCCTTCTAGGACATATGCTTTCTTGGCAGCTATGAGGATGATCCTCAGGTTCCGAACCCAGTCCGAATAGTTGATGCCATCATCTTTCAGCTTGGTTTTCTCTAGGAACGCGTTGAAGTTGAGGTTGACATGAGCGTTGGCCATTTGATCTACAAGACATTTTGCAAAGGTTTTTAGACTAAGTTCATGATAATTAAGTTCATTTAATCAAATTATTTAATGAACTCCCACTCAGATTAGACATCCCTCTAGTCATCTAAGTGATACATGATCCGACTCAACTAGACCATGTCCGATCATCACGTGAGACAGACTAGTCATCATCGGTGAACATCTCCAAGTTGATCGTATCTTACATATGACTCATGTTCGACCTTTCGGTCTCTTGTGTTCCAAGGCCATGTCTATACATGCTAGGCTAGTCAAGTCAACCTAAGTGTTTTGCATGTGTAAATCTGTCTTACACCCGTTGTATGTGAACGTTAGAATCTATCACACCCGATCATCACGTGGTGCTTCGAAACAACGAAATTTCGCAACGGAGCACAGTTAGGGGGAACACTTTCTTGAAATTATTATAAGGGATCATCTTATTTACTACCGTCGTACTAAGCAAATAAGAAGCAAAACATGATAAACATCACATGCAATCAAATAGTGACATGATATGGCCAATATCATTTTGCTCCTTTGATCTCCATCTTCGGGGTGCCATGATCATCTTCGTCACCGGCATGATACCATGATCTCCATCATCATGATCTCCATCATCGTGTCTTCATGAAGTTGTCACGCCAACGATTACTTCTACTTATATGGCTAACGCGTTTAGCAATAAAGTAAAGTAATTTACATGGCGTTATTCAATGACACGCAGGTCATACAAAAATTAAAGACAACTCCTATGGCTCCTGCCGGTTGTCATACTCATCGACATGCACGTCGTGATTCCTATTACAAGAACATGAGCAATCTCATAAATCACATATATATCATTCATCACATCCTTTTGGCCATATCACATCACAAGGCATATGCTGCAAAAACAAGTTAGACGTCCTCTAATTGTTGTTGCATATTTTACGTGGCTGCAATAGGGTTCTAGCAAGAACGTTTCTTACCTATGCCAAAACCACAACGTGATATGCCAATTTCTATTTACCCTTCATAAGGACCCTTTTCATCGAATCCGATCCGACTAAAGTGGGAGAGACACACACCCGCTAGCCACCTTATGCAACTAGTGCATGTCAGTTGGTGGAACTCGGCTCACGAAGCGTCACGTAAGGTCGGTCCGGGCCGCTTCATCCCACGATGCCGCCGAATCAAGATAAGACTAGTAACGGCAAGTAAATTGACGAAATCGACGCCCACAACAACTTGTGTTCTAATCGTGCATAGAAACTACGCATAGACCTAGCTCATGATGCCACTGTCTGGGAACGTTGCAGAAAATAATTTTTTTTCTACGCTTCACCAAGATCAATCTATGGAGTCATCTAGCAACGAGAGAGGGGAATGCATCTACATACCCTTGTAGATCGTGAGCGGAAGCGTTCAAGAGAACGGGGTTGAGGGAGTCGTACTCGTCGTGATCCAAATCACCGCAGATCCTAGCGCCGAACGGACGGCACCTCCACGTTCAACACACGTACGGTTGGGGAAGACGTCTCCTCCTTCTTGATCCAGCAAGGGGGAGGGAGAGGTTGATGGAGATCCAAAGAAGACAACGTGGCGTGGTGGTGGAAGTAGCGGTGATCTCGGCAGGGCTTCGCCAAGCTCAGCGAGAGGGAGAGGTGGTACGGAGGGAGAGGGAGGCACCAGGAGAAGGGGTGCGCAGCCCTCCCTCCCCCCTTATATTGGGGCCCTGGGGGGCGCTGGCCCCCTAGAGATTGGATCTCAAGGGGGGCGGCCAAGGGGGTGGCTTGCCCCCCAAGCCAAGTGGGGCGCCCCCCACCCCTAGGGTTTCCAACCCTAGGCGTAGAGGGAGGCCCAAGGGGGGCGCACTAGCCCACCAAGGGCTGGTTCCCTTCCCCACTTCAGCCCATGGGGCCCTCCGGGATAGGTGGCCCCACCTAGTGGACCCCCGGGACCCTTCCGGTGGTTCCGGTACAATACCGGTGACCCCTGAAACTTTCCCGATGGCCGAAACTGGACTTCCTATATATAAATCTTTACCTCCGGACCATTCCAGAACTCCTCGTGACGTCCGGGATCTCATCCAGGACTCGAACATCTTTCGGTTACCGTGATACTAATATCTCTACAACCCTAGCGCCACCGAAACTTATGTGTAGACCCTACGGGTTCGGGAGACACGCAGACATGACGGAGACGACTCTCCGCCAATAACCAACAATGGGATCTGGATACCCATGTTGGCTCCCACGTGTTCCATGATGATCTCATCGAATGAACCACGATGTCGAGGATTCAAGTAATCCCGTATACAATTCCCTTTGTCAATCGGTACGTTACTTGCCCGAGGTTCGATCGTCGGTATCCCAATACCACGTTCAATCTCGTTCTGCAAGTCACTTTACTCGCATCTGTAATGTTCGATCCCATGACCAAACACTTGGTCACATTGAGCTCATTATGATGATGCATTACCGAGTGGGCCCAGAGATACCTCTCCGTCATACGGAGTGACAAATCCCAGTCTCGATCCGTGTCAACCCAATAGACACTTTCGGAGATACCTATAGTATACCTTTATAGCCACCCAGTTACGTTGTGACGTTTGGTACACCCAAAGCACTCTTACGGTATCTGGGAGTTACACGATCTCATGGTCTAAGGAAATGATACTTGACATTAGAAAAGCTCTAGCAAACGAACTACACGATCTTGTGCTATGCTTAGGATTGGGTCTTGTCCATCATATCATTCTCCCAATGATGTGATCCCGTTATCAATGGCATCCAATGTCCATGGTTAGGAAACCATGACCATCTATTGATAAACGAGCTAGTCAACTAGAGGCTCACTAGGGACATGTTGTGGTCTATGTATTCACACATGTATTACGATTTCCGGATAACACAATTATAGCATGAATAATAGACAATTATCATGAACGAGGAAATATAATAATAACCATTTTATTATTGCCTCTAGTGCATATTTCCAACAATGAGATGATGTATTATGGGACAAGTAAAGAGACTTGCTGGTAACGAGATTGAACTAGGTATGGAGATACCGACGATCAAATCTCGGTCAAATAACATACCGACAGACAAAGGGAACTATGTATGTTGGCATAAAGGTTCGACCGATAATGATCTTTGTAGAATATGTAGGAACCAATATGGGCATCCAGGTCCCGTTGTTGGTTATTTACCGGAGAAGCGTCTCGGTCATGTCTACATCATTCTTGAACCCATAGGGTCTGCACGCTTATCTTTCATTGATGATATAGTATTATATGAGTTATGTATGTTGGTGACCAAATGTTGTTCGGAGTCTCGGATGAGATCACACACATGATGAGGAGCTCCGAAATGGTCCGGAGGTAAAGATTGATATATAGGATGATTTGGTTGGGCCAAGTGTCGGATTACGGGTTCCGGCAAAACCCTTGAGGTTTGAACTCTGGGGTGCGTACAAAGATCTCTCTCCCCCTAGCTCACGCTCTCACCACGATCTCAAACCCTAGCTCGCCGAACCCGAGGGACAAGGGACACAAGAGTTTATACTGGTTCGGGCCACCGATGTGATGTAATACCCTACTCCAGTGTGGTGTGCTGGATTGCCTTGTAGGCTGGGATGAACAAGTACAAGGGAAGAACTACCTCCTGAGGAGAGGTGTTCTTGAGCTCGGTGAGCTTGTGTGTGTGTGGATGGAATGGATCTAATCCAAGATGAGTTGCTTTCTACGATGGTGGCTAGTCCTATTTATAGAGGCTTGGGTCCTCTCCCCAAATATTAGGCGGGAAGGGATCGCACAACAACCACTTTGAAGCGGTACAACTAGTACAAGCTATCCTGACAAAAGGTGGTCTTCGCCTGCCAAAGGCTCTGGTGGTTACACCATCATGGGCTCCGTGATGACCTCCATACTGCCGTCCTGCTGGTCTTGGTCTCGTTGCACCGATATGGAAACCTTTGCCTGACGCCTGGGGACTCCTCGCCTGCGCATGCTCCTTTAGCACCAAAGAGGAAACCTGTACTCTGCGCGCGCTTGCGCTCGCCTGGCACTTACCTGGCCTTGGTCGTCATGGCTCACGTCACAGGAACGTCACATGGTGCCCCTCGCCTTGATATCTCTGCTCCTTGCGAGCCAGCCTAGCGAGGCTGCCCCTGAGGAGGTCTTGTGTCGCCCGCCTCGTGAGGCTTGGCCCCTCGCGAGGGTCTTCAGTGCTTGCTGGTGAAGATGGGCCGTACCAGGCCGCTAGTGGAGCCACGTCGCGGGCCGCAAGCAGGCAAGTCTGGGGATCCCTGTTCCCAGAACGCCGACAGTAGCCCCCGGGCCCAAGGCGCGCTCGGACTTGGCTTCGGAGCGAAGCCAAGGGGCAAGTGTGAAGCGCCGCAGACCCCAACCGCCTGCGGCCTTGATTGACGCGTGGCGACTGACGAGACGTGGGCATCTCTGCTTCCCCATGCTGCCTCGGCAACTGCCCGACTTGACGAGTCCCTGGTGCATGCAAAAAAGCCATCATTACTTGCGATCGTGGAGGCCGGCGGTTGGCCTCCTCCTGCTATAAATGGGGAGGGGCGAAGCCCCCGTTGCCATCTCTTCCTCTGTTCCGCTTGCTTCTTCTTCCTTGCTTCACTGCTAGCAGCTGCACCCATGGCGCCGATACGGAGATTCTCTGCCACCGAGAAGGGAAAAGCCTCCGCGAAGAGCCGGGGCCACTCTTGCCGAAGAAGAGGCCGGCCCGCTGCGGCGGCGTCGTCGTGAGTCCGGAGGTGACGAGGCCTTGGCATGAGCGGCCTCCCCCCGGATATCCACTTCCTTTGTACGCCCAGGCAGAGGGCTCCGGAGGAGGAGGCGGCAATCGACGCCGACCGTGTCGTGGCCATGGCGGCCGCGCCACGGTGGCGCGCGCCACTGCCCCAGGAAGCCACGCCGAGTGCTCCTCACGTGAACTGGTGGTGTGGGCGGTGATGCCACCGCGCTCTTGGATTCACTTCCCGCAGTTCTTCTATGCCGAGATGCCGCCAAGGGGTCCCCTCGAGCTGTGGCTGCAGCACGCTGAGTGTGATGCCCCGGGAAAGACGGGGGCGAAGGTTGAGCTCGTCTCCCCGGGCAAGATCTTCATGACCCGCGGATGGGGTGAGGTCGCCCGGGTTTGCCGTGCGGAGGGCGCCCTCGCCATCCACTTTGAATACGACGGCGCCTCCATGATGTTCTTCAAGGTCTTCGACGAGGAAGGCCGCTGCCTCGAGTGCTGCCCTAGAGGGGGTCGTCGGGACGACACAGCGGCAGGAGCCGGGCCTCCTGTTGGCCTCGACAGCAGTTCCTCCGGCAGCACCGAAGGCACTTGGGAGTCCAGCGAGTCTCCCGAGCCCTATGAGACTCCGGAGACGAGCAATGACAGCTACGTGCCCCCGAGCTCTCGCCGTGCCCGGAGCATAGCAGCAGCAGCGTCCGCCCCCCGTCGACGCTGATTTGGATGGGGTAGGTGTCGGCCTCCTGTGGCCCACTATTGATTATGGCGTTAGTGACGATGCCCGTATTTATAACTTCCGATAGTCTTTTCCTTTTGTTCCCTGCGAGGAATTAAGATGGACCCCACGGGGGTGTGTAAAGAATCTGTAGCGCCTTTTGTGTTAATATCATCCTCATTATAAAAGCTTATGTTTGTACATCTTGCTCCAGCTCGGTCCCCCCTTTCCATCCCTGCGGCAGCCCGGCGCTCTACGCTGACAGGCCCTAGTCCTCAGGCAGGCTTCAGCCGTCGCTGGTATGCCAGGTCGCGATGCCGTGGTCAAGGTCAGGAGGTGAGCGGCCCGAGGTCCGGTAAGAGCCCCTGAGGCGCGATGCTCAGGAGGTCCCCTTAGCATGCAAGCGACTCTCGGAAGGTAGGAAAGGTAAGTGGCGTCGCCGTAGCAAGGCTGCATGATCTAGGAATCCTGTGTCTCAGCGCCGGGCCGGCTTGAATGCGTGACTTATCTTTGGCGATCCTGGGTCGAGTCCCCGTGCCGCGCCTGGCTCGTGCATCGGTGGTGGTACTACTGGGTCAGGCTCGCGTTAGATACTTCCTCATCTCATGCCCTCCAGAGTGCTCTACATTCTCGGGTCCCGACCCTCGAGCAAGGCTCAACCGCCGCTGGTATGCCAGGTCACGATGCCGTGGTCAAGGCCAGGGGTGAGGGCTGGAGAGTCAGTAAGAGCTTCTGAGGCGCGATGCTCAGGAGCCCCCCTTTCACGCGTAAGCGGATGGCACGAGAGAAGGAACGAGCCGACGGGGCCACTAGTAGTCAGTTCTCCAGAGATTCCTACGAGTTAGTTGTAGAGGGAATATAGCTCGTGATCGCGTTGGTTACCTAGCTGTTGATTGTTCCACGAGAAGGCGAAGGCACTGAGGATCTGATGAGGTGACGTGCACGGAGCGGGCCGTGAGCCAGAGCTCGATCTCTCAGGTTTATCAGCGTCGCAGGGACGGACCCGAGCACAAGCATTGTGCCGATATGTGGAGCTCTCACCACGGGGTAAACAGGAGATCGGTTAGCAACGTGGGATGGCGTGAGATGTAATCAAACAAGTGATAGCCGTAGGGAAACCATGCAGGGAGATAAGCTAGTTCGGATATATGCAAGAACGATACATGCCACTGGGACGGACCCGAGCGGCCTGGGGATAATGCAGCCCGAGGGGCGCCCCCGACTGATTAAGCTAAATATGCAAAAGGATACACGTCACGGGGGCAGACCCGTGCGACTTGGGAATAACGCTGCCCTAGGGGCGCCCCCAACTGAATGAACTAGAAAGGGTCACCTGATACCGTTGTCGAAGGAGTGTAGAGGTAGCTGAAGGTGCGCGCTGAAGAGGTCGCTCCTCACGAGCCACCAAGGCCCTGAGCCTCAGGAGGCTCTGGGGCTCGGGCGGTTCCTTGAGGACCGTCGCCATCTCCGCCCGGACTGCGTGGTGTCTGGCCTCCTGAGCCACTAGGATGCTTCGTAGATGACGCTGGTGGGTGATAGCCGTGTTTGGCAGGCCAAACGGCATGCTAACATAGCTGTGAGGTGGGCCATCGCACCGGCCAATGCGCGAAGGCCAGAAGCGCTCCTGAGATGCGGCCCTGTTGAGCCCTGGAATGTCGACGCAGACGCGCAGCCCGCCGTCCTCGCCAGGATGGGGAGCTGCGCCGGGTGGTGGGCGGCGGTCGCCGCGTATGTTCCTTGCCTCTTGAAGCTCCTGGGTCGCCTTGACGATGAACTCCTGAGCACTGGACGCTCCTCGCCCAGTGCCCTCCTGAGGGAGACGTGCTGCGAAGCACGCCTCCACATGGTGCCCGAGTGCCTCCCTCGTGATGTTGGCCAGGTCTGAGGCCCTCTAGAAGAGAGCCCCGAGCCCTGCCCGAGGAGGGCGTCGGGCGCGCCTTCCTATGCAAGGGAGGGAGGCACCCCAGCTGTGAGCGTGGTCCCTGAGGTGGTGCCACTAGAGACGCCATTCTCCTGAGGCCCTGGATGGAGTAACTGCTTCTTCTTCTTGGGGACGGCCTCAGGAGGGTACATGGTGCCTTCGTTGTCGGGGTCTTCGACTGCCGCGGCATGGAAGGCGCGCTCCAGGGAGCACACCGCATCTCTTTCTTCGCAGGGGACCATGATGACTCTGCCGCTTCCTGGCATTTTGAGGACATTGTAGCCGTGGTGGGTTACCACCATGAACTTGTCCAATGCTGGATACCCAAAGATGGTGTTGTACGACAGACGGATGTGGGCGACGTCGAAGTCAATGAGCTTGGTACGGTAGTTGTTGCGCTGGCCGAAGGTGGCAAGGAGGCGGACCTGCCCTATGGGGGTGGTGGAGCCGTCAGTCACTCCTGAGAAAGGCTTGGTAGGTTGTAGTTGATCGTATGGTACTTGGAGGCTTTCGAATGTCTTGACGGACAGGACATTGAGCCCTGTGCCACCGTCGATGAGGGTCTTGGTGACTTGGACATTGCTGATGACGGGTGAGCAAAGCATCGGGAGGGCGCCGGTAGTAGACGTGCACTTGAGCTGGTCCGACGAGCTGAAGGTGATGGCGCACTTGGACCACCTGAGCGGGCGCGTGGCCTCAAGCCTGGGAAGGGCCGCGTTCACCTCGCGAGCAAACTGCTTGAAGATGCACTGGGAAGCTGGGGCCTGAGCGCCGCCCAAGATCCAAGCGATAGCGCGCGGCTCCTGGAAGCCCCCAGCCCCCTCGTCCTGATGGTGGTCGTCATTCCTTCTTGGTGGTGGCGGCAGCGGAGGGAGGCCAGGATTGCCCTGAGGATGGTCCTCACGAGGCTGGTCCCTTCAGGTGCACTCACGAGGCTAGTCCTGCCAGTGGTCCTCGCGAGGCCGGTCGCGCCACTCCTGGCGGGGGCCGCGGTTGTCCCAGCGTCCTCCACTTCATCCTCCTCCTCGGCCGTAGCCTCGGTCATTGCGCTCGGGGCATCGACCGAAGCATCCATCTCGAATGGCCCTGAGCTCTTGGCAGTCATTGATGTTGTGGTTGTGTACATTGTGGAAGGCGTAGAACAACGACTACTCTTGGACGACTCGGGGTGGTCCCGGCCACGCTTCGTGTCTGGCTCCGCCATGAGCACGGCTACCCCCTTGCGCTTCACGTCCTTAGCCTTGGCTTTCTTCTCTTCTAGGTCGGCGGCAGGGAGTTCGAGGAGGGAGGGGCGCCCCTCCTCAGCTCTCGCACACTTGGTCGCCATTTTGAACATCTCCAGTGCCGTGCATAGCTCCTCGTGGATAGAGAGCTCCTCCTTCATCTTGACGTCGTGGACACCATCAGAGAATGTTGAAATGATGGCCTCGTCCGTCACCTTGGGGTTCTTGAGGCGAACATTGTTGAAGCGCTGGATGTACTTCTGCAGGGTCTCTCCTGGCTGCTGCTTGATGCGGTGTTAGGTCACCCGCGGCTGGCGGGCGGCTGCGAGTGCCCTGGAAGTTGGCGATGAAGCGGTCGCGCATCTCACCCCAGGAGGAGATCGACCCCGGGGGCAGATTTAGGAGCCACGAGCGAGCACCATCTTTGAGAGCCATGGGAAACCAGTTCGCCATGACTTTCTCGTCGCTGTTGGCCGCCTCGATGCTTAGCTCGTAGAGCTGCAAGAACTCCACAGGGTCGGGGGTGCCGTCGTAGCGCAGGAGGTAGGTCTGGCTTGAAATTACCTGGCCAAACGATGCTACGCAGCTCCGGAGTGAAGGCACGACAACCTGGTGTGGCCACCAGGGCCCTCTAACGGGGCGGAGCTTGGTCTTGATGCCCGCGCACTGCTGCCGCCGGCGGCACGCGATCTTGGCGTGGTGGCGCCGGGAGTGCAGGAGCGTCTTCTCGCGGTCGGGGAACTTCTTGGCAGCTTCCTTCTTCACGCGCGGGCGCCCGGCGCGGCAGGTCGCGCCGAGGGGCCGCGCGTTTTGGCGCCAGGGCGGCGCCTTGGTGCGGAGGTAGCGGAGGCGCTCCGTGAGCTACATTGCCCATAGCTGGAGGAGGGCAAGGCAGCGAGAGGGACGGTGCGGGGGAGCCCCCAGCGGCGCTGACGAGCTCAGCGATGCGTTCCAGCCAGTCCTTGTAGAGGTCGTTGACCGGGCAGTAGCGCAGGAGCTCGCGTGCCATGAGCAGCGCGGCCTGCGCGTCTGCGGGCGCGCGACGAGCGTGGGACGATGAGCCAGCCAGAGTCAGCAACGAGGTAGCGGTGCGGCCGTCCCGCCGCACAGAGGGGTCCAGCGAAGATGCTTGCTGCCCATTTCCCGCTGGGCCGGTGGCGGTGTTGGCGGCGGGTGACGGAGAACGACGGGGAGGCCCGCCAACAGGGGTTGTCTGAGCGACACGGGCGGCTAGATCGGCCCGGCACTCGGCACGAGCTCAACGCGCATCTGCCATGGATGTGGTGGATCGGTGGAGCGTGGATCGATGGAAGGAAAGCTTCAGTGCACCCCTACCTGGCGCACCAAATGTCGGATTACAGGTTCCGACATAACCCTTGAGGTTCGAATTCTAGGGTGCGCATGAAGATATCTCACCCCCTAGCTCACGCTCTCACCATGATCTCAAAGCCTAGCTCGACGAACCCGAGGGACAAGGGACACAAGAGTTTATACTCGTTCGGGCCACCGATGTGGTGTAATACCCTACTCTAGTGTGGTGTGGTGGATTGCCTTGTAGGCTGGGATGAACAAGTACAAGGGAAGAACTACCTCCTAAGGAGAGGTGTTCTTGAGCTCGGTGAGCTTGTGTGTGTGGATGGAATGGATCTAATCCAAGATGATTTGCCTTCTATGATGGTGGCTAGTCCTATTTATAGAGGCCTGGGTCCTCTCCCCAAATATTAGGCGGGAAGGGATCTCACAACAGCCAATTTGAAGGGGGACAGCTAGTACAAGCTATCCTGACAAAAGGTGGTCTTCGCCTGCCAAAGGCTCTGGTGGTGATGTCGTCTTGGGATCCGTGATGACCTCCATCCTGCCGTCCTGCTGGTCTTGGTCTCGTTGCACCGATATAGAAACCTTTGCCTGATGCCTCGGGACTCCTCGCCTACGCCTGCTCCTTTAGCACCAAAGAGGAAACCAGTACTCTGCGCCTGCTAGCGCCCGCCTGGCCTTGGTCGTCATGGCTCACGTCACGGGAACCTGTGCCCCTCGCCTTGATCTCTCTGCTCCTCGTGAGCCAGCCTAGCGAGGCTGCCCCTGAGGAGGTCTTGTGTCACCCGCCTTGCGAGGGTCTTGAGTGCTTGCTGGTGAAGATGGGTCGTACCAGGCCGCTAGTGGAGCCACGCCGCGGGCCGCGGGCAGGCAAGTCTGGGGACCCCCGTTCCCAGAACACCGACTCCAAGAGGTAAGGCCCACGAGGCTTTAAAACAATGCACAAAGGGGTTTTCTCAGAGGGGCAGGGACTAGACTCCAAGGTTCCTGGTGTCTACCCCCTGGGCCAGATGTTGTAGTCTGTGGCATTTATGTAAACACCAGGAACCGTGGCGTTTGGCCCTTGAGTCAAAGAAGGACTCTTCTTTGCGTTCCAAAACGACTTTGGGGAGGCCCTCTCCCCATGTAATGACCCCAGGGCTCAACACATAAATAGAGGAGCAGGGATATCCCCTAGAACACAAGTTTTTGAGCCTCCTCTAGTTGGTCCTAGTTGACTAATTAGAGCTAGCCCTAGCTACCTCTAATCCTCATAATTAGAAGCCCAATTTGGTTCTAATCTCCTCCCTCTAGTTCACCACCACCGTCACCACGCCGTCGTGCTGCCAGAACTCATCAACTACTTCGCCCCTCTTGCTGGATCAAGAAGGCGATGACGTCATCGAGCTGAACGTGTGCTGAACACGGAGGTGTCGTACGTTCGGTACTTGATCGAGACGGATCGTGAAGGTGTACGACTACATCAACCGCGTTGATAAACGCTTCCTTTTAGCGATCTACAAGGGTATGTATATGCTCTCCCCCTGTCGTAGTTATGCATCTCCATGGATAGATCTTGCATGAGCGTAGAATTTTTTGTTTTCCATGCAACGTTTCCCAACACCTCCCTCTCCCCCACTATATATAGGAGGCAAGGCGGAGGGCTGGGGTGCAGCCCTAGCCCCTCCTCCAAGGAGGGGGCATGGACCTAGGGAGGCTCCCTTCCTCCCCAAGGAACCTTAGGGCCCCTTAGGACTCTTCCTCCTCCCCTCTTGGCGCATGGGCCTCTTGGGGCTGGTGCCCCTGGCCCATATAGTCCAAGGCGCACCCCCTACAGCCCATGTGGGCGCCAGGGGTAAGTGGACCCCCGGACCCCTTTCGGCACAACCGGTACAATGTCGGTAATGCCCGAAACTTTTTTGGCGACCAAAATGTGACTTCCCATATATAAATCTTTACCCCCCGGACCATTGTAGAGCTCCTCATGACGTCCGGGATGTCATCCGGAACTCCGAACAACATTCGGTTACCAATGCACATATCCCAATACTACTCTAGCGCCATCAAACGTTAAGCGTGTAGACCCTATGGGTTCGAGAATCATGTAGACATGACTGGACATCTCTCCAGTCAATAACAAATAGTGGGACCTATGTGCCCATGCAGACATGACTGAAGATCATTATCAGTTGAACCATGATGTCAAGGATTTAGTTAATCCCGTATGTAATTCCTGTTGTCTAGCGATATGTTACTTGCCCGAGATTCGATCGTCGGTATCTCCATACCTAGTGCAATTTCGTTGCTGGCAAGTATCTTTATTCGTTCCGTAATACAAGATCCCGTGACTAACTCATTAGCCACATTGCTTGCAAGCTCTTAATGATGTTGTATTACTGAGAGGGCCCGAACATATCTCTCCGTCATACGGAGTGAAAAATTCCAGTCTCGATCCATGCCAACCCAATGACACCTTCAGAGATATCTGTAGAGCAACTTTATGATCACCCAGTTATGAAGTAATGTCTGATAGCACATAAGGCATTCCTCCGGTATCCAGGAGTTGCATGATCTCATGGTCTTAGGAATAGATACTTGACATGAAGAAAGTTGTAGCAAAAACTAAAGTGATACGATCATATGTTAAGCTTACTGTTGGGTTTTGTCAAATGACAACCCATGTCCATGGTTAGGAAACCTTAACCATCTTTGATAAATGAGCTAGTCTAGTAGAGGATTACTAGGGACATGGTGTAGTTTATGTATTCACACATGTATTTAAGTTTTTGATCAGTACAATTCTAGCATAAATAATAAACATTTACCATGAACGGGAAATATGATAATAACCATTCTATTATTGCCTCTAGGGCATATTTCCAACAGATTAGATGAACTAGACCAACTTCTAATTAGTCAACTAGGACCAACTAGAACTATGGCTAGATGAACTAGAGGAGGCTCCCAAACTTGTGTGTAGAAAGGGCCAACACCTCATGTATATATAGGTTAGATAGGAGAGGGGCTGCCAAGAGGAGAGGAGGACTCCCCTCCCCTTGCACTGGCCAAGGGGTGAAGGAGGAGTCCTCCCCCTACTAGGATTCGGCATGCGCTAAAGGAAATGAGGGACACCTCCCCACTTGGGCCCTTGTGGCCCAAGTTGCCTTCCTCCTCATGGCCTTTTAAGGCCTATTGATATTTAAATTAATATAAAAGCTTTCTAATAATTACTAGACCCTTTTATATACAACTTAACATCACCAGAAATATTTTCCACCTATATATTAATTATTGACACTACCCGGTATTGCCCGATAAACTCTGAAACCCTTCCGGTGACCCCGAAACGCTTCCGATTCCTCTCAAAACTATTTTGAACATTAATGAAACAATTACACAAATAAATCCTTGATACTCTCATCCTACTAACAGTTAGAAAATCGTGATTACCTTAATCTTGTGACCCCGTAGGTTCGGTAAATCATAGACATGAACGAAACACCTTCGTTCAATGACCGATATCGAAACCGTGGACGTCCATATCGATCCTTATGATTACAGGAATGCATTCCAGTGAGCCTTTGGTTATCATGTGATGTTCCCTTTGCTTCACGATATTTACAATACTCGGGGTGCATCGGTATCCTCCTGAGTCATGCACATGCTCACTATACCGTTGATCCCGTTACCGGTATTATTCTTCTTTCTCGTTGAAATGTTCCGGTATCCCCATGACATAGTCACCTATGTCTAGCCAGACGATGATGGATGCCATAACAATGAGAGAGCCCTAAGAATATCTCTTCATCATCGGAGGAGCAAATCCCACTCTCGAGCTATCCAGTCACTTGTCAAACTTTCCGATGAACCCATAAGTTGTCGTTATGATCACCTAGTTACAGATGATGTTTGAGCAACCCGAAAGCCCAATGTACAGTAAGGAAGTGACAAAGATACTCTTAGTGTTCGAGGAACTAAAACACATGCTAACACTCTGTGTTATAAGAATTGATTCCAGACGATATTATCTCATTGTATAACAAACTAGATTGGGTCGATTCAATACGATCATTATTCTAACGTCATACTCCCATTGTTGTTTCAGGTCTATCATTACACTTCACAATATCCTGAGATCCGGAAAACATGATCACCAACAACACTTGAGCCAGTCTTAGAGGCAAGACAGGGAACCGATATTTTACCGTTTATCATCTCACACGTGCATATGAGTTTCTCACTGAATCGCATATTCTAGAATAATAGCAGTTATAACATGAAATATAAACTCTTAATTATGAAAATGGAGATATATTAATACAATATTATTGCCTCTATGGCATATCTCCAACACTGGCGTAGCTCTTTTTGCAGAAAAGTGAACTGGTCTACAAAATAATTTCTCGCCATCAAGCACCACTGGTCCTTTCTCAATGTTGGATGGTTTTTTGTAATTTTATTTTACTTGATTTATCTCTCATTTGGTTGTTCATTAGTGAATCTGTTTGATCATTCACCTCATGCATTTCTATCTGTGTTGAAATCGTGTTCTGTTTTGTGTGTCTCTCATTGTGCTTAAGATAGTGTGTTTATTTGTTCGTCAGATATTCATGTACAACTACTTAGTTGTTCTTCTATCGCTAGCTCTGATGATATCTCGCAGTAGTTCCTATTTTTTCATCTACTCTTTTTTGTCAGTGGTTGATCTTCCAATTGTACTACTTTTGGTAGTTTTATTCAGTTGTGCATTCTTGAGAGAATTGAAGTTTTGAAGGAAATATTAAATCTCCCATTCACCCCCTTGAGTCGATATACTCCGAGCCTAAAACATGGATACCCGACCATCATGGGTAGGGTATGGGTTCATTATTTTACCCATGGATAGTACCCAAACCCTATCCAAGTAGTCATGGGTAGAGCATGGGCATGATTATGTGTCCATGGGTATGCCCCTAAACCCAACCAACCGATCCTATAGGCGGGTTACATGTGTTATAAACCTAAGCTATTGAGTATCTGTATATAAGCTGTGAAGAACTAGACATCCATACTGTAGTCCACTTCCATCCTCTACTCTCACTCCTCTAGTAGTATCCCACCCTCATCCTCCTCACCATCACCATTTCCTCAACCCTATTAGCTTATTGATGAAACCAATGGTCCTAACAACTATGTCACCACCCTTAAATGATGTGTTGATATGCCCGATGGGTACCCGTAGCCCGTAGGGCATGGACATGGATTTATGCTCGATGGCTAGGTATGTGTATGCTTTTTAAGTCCATGAGAAACATGGACATGAGATGGGATTATTGTACCCACACCATACCTTTCCCACTGCTATCCTTAGTAGTGCTTCAGTGCGTCCGCCTTTTGCTGCAATCCTAGTTTCAATTCTGGCGAGCGTGCAACTAGATCTCGAGGTGGATGGCCATGACGATGCTTGGAGGGAGGCCATCGAAGGTAGAGCCACAGCTCATTGTGCCGAGGCCCGCAGAGCCCTTGCCGACAGAGACGAGTTGGAGGAGATCTCAGCAAATGGGGTACACGAGGAGTGTGTGAGGGTGACTGAGGAGACCGGTGCTGCAGCAACATGCAAATAACAATTGACGAGAGCACGACATGGGCAACATTATGTATTTCACACACATGTGTTCGGCAAATCGACCTAGAAAAATGTCATCGCAAGCGCCGTCGTGATGGAATAGCACCAAAATAATTTTGAAACACACCTTGATAACTTTTGTATGAACAACATGATAATTTATGCACTGTAGACCTGATAACCTACGTGTAACATTGTGATAACTTTTGACCTGTGGAAAAGAAGTTGAAGAACCATACCCCCAGTAATTTATGTGTGAATATTATGATTATTTACACATCACAGACCCGATAACTTAAGTACAACATTATGGTAACTTTCATTAGGAAAAAGTTGTAGAAACATACCCCAATAAATTCTTTGTAAAAAGCGAGATAATTTACGCATTGCACAGTTGATAATTTACGTACCCCAGGCCTATTAACATTGGAACAGAAAAATCGTCCTAATCTTGAAGGTTTCCTCGTGGCGAATTTAATGAGAAAACTATTTTAAATCAGACCGATGATTTGAGCTACAACACATTTTGATTTTTCAAAATAGGAAAATCTAGCACAATATAACATTAACTTTTGTCCTCCACTCCATGCATGCATGTGCGTGTGGGAGGACTAGATGAGGTGTTTATAGTTATCCCTAAAAAGTAAAGTTCTCCCATTAAGTTTCTATTATGCTGATGTTCATTGGCAGAGCATGGCAAATAAAAAAAATCATGGGAACTTATGCTGTCACGAAGATGATAAATTTCTTCAGCAAGCACGACAAATCCTTGCAAAAAAGGCAGAACTAAGCGGATTTGTCATCCTTGAGAAAGAAATTAGCCATCCTCCACTAACATAAATTGTCATATGAAACTTTAAACTTGCCACGCTCTCCTGGCGAACGTTTGCTTGTTATCTTTAGCTGATAAGAGCATCTCCAGCCGTGCCCCCATAAAGGCCTTTCCAGGCGATTTTTTCGCGCCGGCGCCGAAAAATCGGCCCAGTCGCGCCCCAGGAGCCCGATTTTCGCCGCCTGGGCCAAAATTAGCACCGGCGGACCCATGCCGAACCCGGAGCGCTGGGGGTGCTCGGGGACGCCGGGGCGAGCGGTTTTGGCGCGAAAGAGCCGCGGGCCCGGCGCGTCAGCGACACCGAGCATCGTCTTCCCCCAACGCCTCGGTTTCCCGCGGGGAATCAATGGCAAGGCTGCTGCCGGTTAGCCTTACCATTGTTTCCTCACGGGCGGCGCGTCACGGGGCGGCGCGCCGACGTCTCCCCTCCCTCGCACACGTACACACGGGCGCGGCGCGGCTATATAAGCCGGTGGCCTCCCTCGCCTCTGGCCACATCAACCCTAGCCGCCGAGCTCTACCTCTTCCGGGAGCCGCCGTCGAGACCTCCCCTCTCCCGAGCCCTCCCTCTCCCGTGCGCCGCCGTCGAGCCCTCCCTCTCCCGATGGCCGAGCGCTTCCCCGGAGATGAGGCCTCCTCGTCGGCTCCTCCTCGCTTCGTCAAGCCCAAGACAGAGCCGGGGCTCGCGCCGGTGAAGACGGAGTCGGGCCTCCCCGCTGTGAAGACGGAGCACGGTGACGACGTCGAGCTCGACGACGACGCGGCCCTAGAATGGGTGCGCGCGGACTCCCTGAAGATGGCGAGGGAGCGCCAGTGCGCCGCCCTGCGGCGCTTCGCGTAGCGCCGCCGGGGCCGCGACGAAGGAGGAGTCGTCGTCATCGAGGACAGCGACGACGACGGCGCGCCGCCGCCATCAGTCTGCGTTGGCGACGCCGGCCAGGGGTCCACCAGGGACGGCCGTGTCAAGGAAGAGAAGCCCGACGACGACGACGACGGCGACTACTCCGCGTTTAGCCAGTCTCTTTTTTAATTAGATATATTATGTAATAAAAATCCACGACTATTATGTAATATATGCCAAACTTCGCCGAACTTTGCCAAAAATTGCTATATATTTGCCTTTTTTGAACGCTACCGGATCGGGTTTCACGGCCGGACCAACTTGTTCCGGGCCGATTTTCTGGCTCAAACGGCGATTTTAAAGGCTTCCTGCAGAACAACGGAGATGCTCTAACATTGGAAGAGAACACCCGGGTGACAATTTTTGTGATGAAAACATCCCGGTGCACTGTTTCTATGAATAAGACGCACCAACCAAACCCAGGTCTGGCTGCTTAGATGTAACGAGTGATGGCACATCGAAATATTTTCAGCCTTGTAGACAGCACGTCAACTTCATACAATTCCGTGTCACAGACAACATTGACAAAGTCAAACAGATATTCGGAGAGAAATGGAAGTTGAATTTGACTTTGTGATATTTGATCGAGCAATTGACGTCACAACAAAGTAAGACGAATAACTAGAAAAAATTCAAATTACTACAAACAAGCTAAAGCAAAGTCCCACCAGCTAAAACAAAGTAGTATGAAAATGAAAAAATCCACCAAAATTCGATCAGAGAGGCAGAGAAGGGCCCAAACCAAGTGGTTAGGAGTCCCATGCTACCAAATAAACAGAGCAGTATTTCCTACCAGACATGAACAACCAGCCGGACAAAGGTGTCATGTTCAAATTTTCCCTTTTCTCTCGATGCTGTATGATCATACACCATCGCAAAGGCAATCCAGAGACGAGCTCCATTATTGATTAGATAGATAAATGGAGTTCTGGCCTGTTTCTGTTGTCCACTATCGATTAGCAAGAATGTTAGCTCGATCCTTCCTCAAGTCTGTCACATTCTTTGTCGCCAATATGTCTCCAGTCCCAACCAAGGGGAGTACTTAACTTCCGCTTGTAACATCAAATTAAGCCGTGAACATTCGATTGAGAAATCAAATCGCAATGGAGGGCGATCAGCTGAGTAGCCCCTTGGCCGGTCACCACCACAGCATCGACATTGACATCGCGGCGGAGGCGAAATCAGCGGACGCCGTCGACGGCGAGGCCGGGCGGAAGTGGCTGCGCAAGCTCACTTCGGCGACGGTGAACAAGGCCGTGATGAAGGACCTCATCGCGCGGACGCCCATGCTGTGGTACCTCGCCGAGCGCTCGGGCACCATCCTCCGCCCGCGCACCCGCCGCGCCGCGGGCGCCGAGGCGCTCCACGCGGTGCGCGCCGTGGCCATCGGCCCGTTCCACCGCGGCGACTGGGGCCTCCCCTTCCCCGACGACGCCAAGCTCCCGTTCATGCGGTACCTGCAGGAGCAGTGCGGGCTCGACGTCGACGCCTACGTGGCGGCGCTGTCGGCCGAGCGCGACCGCCTCCGCGACGAGTTCGCCGACGACGACGCGGACGCTGGGGCGGCCAAGGCGCTGCTGGACGACGAGGAGAAGTTCCTGCAGATGCTGCTCCTGGACAGCTGCTTCGTCCTCGTCGTGAGCATGATGCTCAGCAAGGCCGGCGTCGGCGAGGACGCCGACAGCGCGGCGCGGGCGGCGTCCATCAACAGGGAGTACTTCATTCTCCACATGGCCGTGGCGCAGCACGCCGAGCAGATCAAGCTCGACATGCTGGTGCTCGAGAACCAGGTCCCCTTCGCCGCCGTCAAGCTGCTCGTCGCCTCCTGCTGTAGACTGAAGCTCCGCCACTCCGTCGAGGAGGTGGTGATCGGCTGCTTCGATGACATCTGCCCGAAGCGGGCGTGCCTCGCCCGCGACGCCGCGGGCGCAGAGTTCCATCACGTCCTGCACCTCTTCCACTGGTCCCGCGTGCCGGCTAACAAATACTGCATCCTCTCGACGCCACTGAAGCTCCTCAAGATCAAGAAGGAGTCGGAGCGGCTGTTCCCCTGCTCCGTGGAGCTGCGGCACTCGGCGGTGTGGTTCCGGCAGGCGGCGGCGTCGACCTGCCAAGGCGACCTGGACATGTCGTTCTGGAGCCGGCCGGCGAGCCCCGTGGCGGTGATGAGCATCCCGTGCTTCCACGTCCACGAGTACAGCGCGGCGGTGCTCTACAACATGCTGGCCTTCGAGATGCGCTTCCACTGGGCGCACGGCGCCTGCGTGACGACGCACGTGGCGCGGATGGAGGGACTCGTGCGGTGCCCGCAGGACGCGACGTTTCTGCGCCGGCGAGGTGTCCTTTCCGCCACGCGGCTGACGGACATGGAGCTCGTCTACTTCTTCCGGGAGCTCGGGGCGCAGACAGTCGGCGCGAGGCTGCCGGATGAGTTCGGCGAGATGGTCGACGCGGTGGCGAGCCACCGGAGGCGGCGGGTGAGCTGGTGGTGCGGCGGGTTCGTGCTGCACTTCTTCCCGTCGCCGTGGGTGGCCGTCTCGCTTCTCGCGGCGGCCGCAATTTTCGTCGTGCCGTCCATGCTGCAGACGGTATATACCATGCTCGGCTATATCAAAAGTACCTAGTTCGGGTGAGCATCTACAGCCCAAACTTGCCACGCCGGCGGACACGCCCGGTCAATCACGCCTCAAATATTTGGTTGTTACAACCGGATATTTCAAATTAGAAACCTCAAATTCATATTATTACACGCAATGTAAGCCGGTCTTTAAGCGGAGCTCGTCCAGCTTTGCCGTGCCACGTCCGGCGGCCGGGTGTGCTCCCTAGAGTGTTGGTCCGGTCACCGGCAAGATAGAGTAAGGCATGAGACACGAACCGGCTCATGGGACTCAAGGCGCCGCCGTCTTCCATGCCCTACTCTTTCTTGTCGGAGCTCGTAACCCGGACGGTGCTGGTGGATGTCAGATCGATGATGGATCCGTCTTGGGACGAGCCGACGGCATCCACCACGACACGTTTCCGGAGCCCTGAGTGGTGCGCCATATAGGGCGTCGGAGAATGCGACTCCGCCTTGTCAACGTCCACCGCCGCGAGGGCTGCCGATGCCTCACGCGCCCACTGCCTCGCAACACGGGCACGCCGCGCCATATTTGCGTCGGACGACACCCATGGTGCGTCCATGGTCAGCACGCCAATGGAGGGGTTGTGCGTCCGCCACTGTGGTCGGACGCCAGACGGAGCGCACCGCCTCCAATGAGGCAGCGATGGTACACCTAGCGCTCGATCCATGCGCCATTTGGGCGGGCGCAATGGATTTTTGACAGAAGGAGTCCGAGCGCTGCCTCACACATGCCTCCTCCTCGGGGCCTCGTGGGATGAGTGACGGTGACATGTACCTAGGGTAGGGTCATAGGCCTGACCTACGACGCCCTACCCAAGGACATTGCCCTGGAGTCGAGGACGTTCAAAGTGCAACAGAAGACACCGACTGAAATCACCTTGGAGTGTAATCCACTAGACCAGCTATCCCACTCGGTTACCCCAATTCCACTCGACCAAGACAGAGTCACTCGACCATACGAAGAATCACTCGGAGTACAGAAGATCTAAAGCCACCCCGGGATGGCAACGGTCAGGCGTTCACTCCGTAGTCTTAAAGATCATTATAGTCATTTATTGCTAGCGTAACCAGTAACGCCGGTGCCTTAACGTACATTGAACCCTGTGTACTGAGGGCTGGAGGGGTCTGGCACACTCTATATAAGCCACCCCTTCCTCTGGCACAAGGGTTCGCACTCCCTGTAACTTTCACGCATAATCCAGTCGACTAGCCTCTAGGCACCGAGACGTAGGGTTGTTACTTCCTCCAAGAAGGGCCTGAACTCGTAAACCTTGCGTGCACAACCTCGCCGTAGCTAGGGCCTTGCCTCCTCCTACGTACCCCCTATTCTTACTTCAGACTTGCTCCCACTACAGTTGGCTCCCACCGTGGGGCCGGCGTCTTAGCGACTTCCGGTGAGGTTGCAGTTTTTCCGATCTTCATCAACATGGTTCCCGGCGGTGGTTTGGCTTTGGGCTGCGAGATCCGTCTCGATGCGCTCGTTTTCGTTGCCGACGACTCCGCCTGGCTCCAAGAGGCCCCCCTCGACGTCGAAGCCCTTCCTATCTGTGGGGCAGCGCACTTCCGCGCGAGTGCTTGCGATATTCTCCTGCAGCAGTCGTCGACCCAGTATCGGTCGGCACCCGCGTCATCCACTCTCCCTGCTGTACGCCACCGCAAGCGATCCGGTCGGTCGCGGCTTCAGCGGTGGGTGAAGCATGCGGTGGCTCGACAGACGGCCACCCCTCAAGTCGCGGCAATCGAGCCTGACGAATCACTCTACGGATCATTTGATCTGTCGACTGGTTCCGCTGACACTCTGTCCGAGTGCGGAAGCAGCGATCCCGCGGCAGAAGTCCTTATGGTTGACACCCGTCGCAGCCCGCCTGGATTCCTTCGCAACGGCGGCGATGGAGATGGCCCGTCGTACATTCATGATGAGTATGAACCCCAAGCCCTCACTTCAGAGCAGAGAGAAGAGTTGCATCGCCGCAACATGGAGGCATTCCAGACCCCCATCATGTGGGAAACCTCTGAGGCTCGGGCCTTGGAGGCGGCGCGCCTGGCCACCTTGGCCGAACGCGCTCGCTGGAGAATCTTCAACATTCACTCGACGAACGCGCCCGCCGACAGATCCCCGAATCCAGTCGACAATTGTTTTCGCCTGAACCTCAGGTATACCGTACTCCGGTCCAGAATCTTGCACGTATAGTAGAATCAATTCAGTCGTCTCGTTCGGAGGCTGGTAGAGGTTCAGATTCGAGCGCTGCTCCGAGCGGCAGGTGAACAAAACTCAGCTGTTTGCCAGTCGCGCAATAGGATCCATAGCAGGTATGTGGTTGCAGACACAGTTCAGTCGGCACACAGTCCAAGATCGCCTCCACGGCGTGACGATCGTGGGCACCGCCAGGATCAGTACCTGGATCGGGGTCACGGACAGTATGATCATCGGTACGCCCGTGATGACCACCGTCGAGTGCCTACGCCCCCTCCGAGGGGCTGATCGTACGCACCCCGGCAGTATGATGGCAAGCGCCTGTATGGTGATGAGCGAAGAGCTCCAGTCGACCCAAGAGAACCTGGGTTTAATGTGAGATCCCTTCTCGTACAAGGTTTGGTTGACAGGGGTCAGGCGCACAGAGAAGGACAAGACAGGAACCATCCGAGTGGAAGCAGAGTTCAGGTTTCTGGGCCTGAATGTTTTAGTAGAGCCATCCGAGCCGTTGAGATTCCTCCCAACTTCAGGTTGGCGACAGGCGTGAGCAAGTTCACCGGTGAGTCGAAGCCTGACACTTGGCTAGAAGATTAATGAGTGGCAGTGCAGATTGGTGGAGGCAATGATGATGTAGCCATGAAGCACCTCCCCCTGATGCTCGAGGGTTCAGCTAGAGCTTGGTTGAATCAGTTGGCTCCTGGCAGTATTTTCAGTTGGGAAGAATTGGCCCGAGTGTTTATCAAAACATTCGAGGGCACCTGCAAGCGTCCTGCTGCGCTGACTGAGTTGTAACATTGCGTTCAAAAGAAGAACGAGACTTTGAGAGACTTCATCCAGAGATGGACTACTCTTCATCATATTGTAGAAAATGTGTCTGAACATCAGGCAGTTTGCGCCTTCAAAGAGGGCGTTCGGTACAGAGAGTTCAACCTGAAGTTCGGTCGGTCAGGAGACATGTCCCTGGCTCGAATGATGGAAATAGCCACTCGGTACGCTAACGGCGAAGAAGAAGACTGACTCCGCAGTGGCAAGAATAAACCAGTTGCCCAAGACACCGGAGGAGGAAATTCCAGTCGGAAGCAGAAGCGTAAGGCTGAACCTGCAGGTCCTGCTGAGGCCGCAGTTTTGAATCAAGGAAAGTTCAAGGGAAAGCCTAAAGGGCCATGGATCCCAAAAAAAAGTGAAAGATCAGTCGAGAAATGATGTTCTTGATTTGCCGTGTCACATACACACCAAAAAAGATGAAGAGGGTAACTTGATTATGTCCAAGCATACCACTCGATAGTGTTGACTCCTGATTCAGAGTTTACGAGAGGGTCAGCCCAGTGAGAAGGAGAAAGAATCTGATAAGGAAGAAGATAGAGGAAGATGATGGTTATCCCAATGTCAATGCTACTTTGGTGATTTTTGCTGACATCGAGAGCAAAAGTCGACTGAATGTTATCAATAGAGATGTAAACATGGTTGCTCCCGCAACTACGATGTATTTGAAGTGGTCAAAAACTCCCATTACATTCGACCAGTCCAATCACCTAGCGCACGTTGCTACCCCCGAGCGGCAAGAGTTGGCGGTCGACCTAGTCGTTGGGGGCACCCGACTGACCATGGTTCTGATGGATGGTGGCAGTGGATTGAACATTCTGTATGCTGAGACCCTCCGAGGGATGGGCATTCCGATGTCCAAGCTCAGTGAGAGCAACATGCGATTCCACGGAGTCATCCCAGGAAAGAAAGCAGATTCACTCGGTTAGATCAGTCTTGATGTGGTTTTCGGTGATTCAAAGAATTACCGCAAGGAAAAGTTGACGTTTGAGGTGGGGGATTTCCACAGTGCTTACCATGCTATTCTGGGTAGGCCCGCATATGCTCGTTTCATGTCTTGACCGTGTTACGTATACCTCAAGTTGAAGATGCTTGGTCCTAGAGGCATGATCACAGTCACGGGAAATCGGCAAAGAGCGGAAGAGTGCCTTCAGAAGGGCTCAAAGATTGCCGATGAACAAATGGCAGCAGTAGAGATGGAAGAATACAACAAGAATGCAGATCCGAGTGAGTTGTTGCGAGCTAAGAAGCCTGCTTCAGAGTCCGCATTTCAGTCGTCTGGTGAGACAAAGCCTGTTCATATTCATCCAACTGATCCCAATGCTGCTCCGACCCACATCTCAACAACACTCGACAGCAAATAGGAAGAAGTGCTCATCTAGTTCCTCCGTGAGAACTGGGACATCTTCGCATGGAAACCATCTGACATGTCGGGTGTACCCAGGGGACTGGCTGAGCACTGTTTGCGCGTCGACCCAAAGGCAAAACCTGTCAAGGAACATCTCCGTCGGTCTGATGTGGATAAGAGGAAGGAAATTGGTGAAGAGGTGGCTCGGCTTCTAGCGGCTAAGTTCATCCGAGAGGTATTCCACTCCGAGTGGCTCGCCAATGTCGTCATGGTCCCCAAGAAATATGATTGACTTCGCATGTGTATCGATTTCAAGCACATCAATCGGGCCTTCCCGAAAGATCACTTCCCTCTCCCCTGCATCGACCAGATTGTCGACTCAACCGCGGGATGTGAGCGTTTATCCTTTCTGCATGCATATTCTGGGTACCGTCAGATCCGACTGTATGTACCCGATGAGATAAAAACAGCCTTCATCATCCCATTCGGGTGCTTTTGTTATGTTACCATGCCTTTTGGCCTGAAGAATGCTGGAGCCACATTCATGTGCATGATTCAGAAATGCCTGCTCACTCAAATCAGTCGGAACGTGGAAGCATACATGAATGATATTGTAGTCAAGTCACGTAAAGGTTCCGACCTGGTGACTGACCTCGCTGAAACATTCGCCAACTTAAGAAGATATGATATTAAGCTTAATACGTCAAAGTGCACATTCGGAGTTCCAGACGGAAAGTTACTCGGTTTTCTCGTTTCAGAACAAGGGATCGATGCAAACCCAGAAAAGGTTGGAGCAATTCTCCGAATGAAACGCCATGTGCGTGTGCATGACATTCAGAAGCTTACTGGTTGTTTGGCTGCATTGAGCCGATTCATTTCTCGTCTCGGTGAAAAGGCATTACCTCTTTACCGACTGATGAAGAAGTCTGATAAGTTCGAGTGGACTCTGGAAGCCGAAGCAGCGTTTGTAGAGCTCAAAGCCCTACTTTCCAACTGGTCGGTGCTTGCTGCCCCAATCAGCAAAGAGCCTCTACTACTTTATATCGCAGCCACTGGACAAGTTGTCAGCACAGTGCTCACAATCGAGTGAGAGGAAGAAGGCAAAGCCTATAAAGTTCAGCGCCAAGTATACTATATCTCTGAAGTCTTGACTCCGTCCAAGCAAAGGTATCCGCATTACCAGAAGCTTGTTTATGGTATTTATATGACCATGAAGAAAGTTGCACATTACTTCGCAGACCACTCAGTTTCAGTCGTCAGCGATGCTCCACTGTCAGAAAGCTTGAACAATCGAGATGCAACCGGTTGAGTGGCCAAGTGGGCGATTGAACTCCTCCCTTTGGATATCAAGTTCGAAACAAAAAAGGCGATCAAGTCTCAGGCAATAGCAGATTTCCTAGCCGAGTGGATTGAACAGCAGCAACCGACTCAGGTTCACTCGGAACATTGGACTGTGTTCTTTGATGGGTCCAAAATGTTGAATGGTTCTAGTGCTGGTGTGGTCCTGGTGTCCCCAAGGGGCGACAAGCTCAGCTATGTCCTCCAGATTCACTTCGATTCTTCAAACAATGAAGCTGAGTATGAGGCACTCCTATATGGGTTGTGTCTGGCCATCTCACTCAGCGTCTGTCGCCTGATGATCTACGGTGACTCAGACTTGGTAGTCAATCAGGTGATGAAGGAATGAGATATCAGGAGCCCAGCTATGACTGGTTATTGCAATGCAGTGAGAAAGATAGAGAAGAAGTTTGAGGGGTTAGAGCTCCACCACATACCCCGAATCAAGAATCAAGCAGCCGATGATCTGGCGAAGATAGGTTCCACTCGGAAACCTATTCCCGAGTAATGTGTTTTTGGAGCATCTCCGATGAGGACATCTCTTCTGCCGTTAAACCCGCCTCGACTCCATCAGTTCCATCGGGACCTATGACTAGAGCCCATATGAGACAGATAAATGGCCAGGTACTATCGCTCATTTATATATATATATGATTTAACTGACGAGAATATGATATTACGCTTATGTTCCGATTTACTTGTACTCAGAAACGAAGGTGTTGAAGATCTGACGAGAGAAAGTAATATGAAGCTAGGAGATGGAAAATGTTGCATGTTGACTACACCAGCAGGAGCACTATTGCATGCAAGAACCAATCAAACCATCTATGCTCCATGCTACGTCCTTCCTCCGTTCCTAAATAATTGTCTTTCTAGAGATTTCAACAAGTGATTACATACGAAGCAAAATGAGTGAATCTACACTCTAAAACATGTCTACATACATCCGTATGTTGTAGTCCATTTGAGGTGGCTAGAAAGACAATTATTTAAGAACGGAGGGAGTACATGCAAAAGGAGAGAAGGAGGAAGCCACGTACACACAATCCCACCTCATCAAATAAAGAAAGAAACAATACAATATTCTATCTACATGTGGGCCGGCCTGATGATGATTATTATTTCCTTCAAATCGTAGCCGTGCTGGACACGTCAACGCGCAGCTCCCAGGCGGCGGCCGTACGGACTTCATAAATAGTCAGCGTTCATATAGGTTTAGACTCGGGTTTTATTGTATTGTTTAGCCATTGCTACAATTCGCATCTATAAGATATGTAGGACTACCGCCTTGTCAGATCCACAGTGGAACCCCAACTTTTCATCTAGTTCGTGTGCTTAGTTTATTATCCGCAATTTCAGTTGCAATTCACCTTTATTCTTGCTGGTTCTTCGGTTGCTTGCAGGAACCCGAACCTCGTTGTTCAGGTTGATCGTGCCTACGGCAAGGTCAATAACCATCGGAGATTGATTTAGCGATTGTCGAGGTGTATCGTCGGGTACGGTATAGCCGGATCGTCAAGGTCAAAATCTACCAAATCGTTAATTATCCCCACTCTTATCAATAGATCGGACCGCCGTCACATCACGTGGTATCAGTTTTTTGGTTCATCGGTGAGAGATTTACAGTTTTCGTAGTTTAGTTTATTTTTAACCCACAAAAAAGCCCAAAAAATTTAGATTAGTTCATCCATTACACCTACCTTTTTAGCCTTTAACAGTTTTTGCATTTAGTATTTACGTAGTTGAATTTTTGGTTGCATACATCCTAGAACTAGTGCTGGTTTAGATTAGTTTGAGAGAAAATTTGTCTACTAGATCTAACCTTGTTTTTGTCCACCATATTTTCCGCCACAACTTTCGTTAAGAAAAATAATCAAAGCAAGTTTGCATCGGATTGTTTCTAGTTTTGCCTATCCTTGCGTGCAATCCGAGGTCGCGTCTGTTTACAAAAAGTCATTTGTTGTCCGCTGTTTTCTGCGCGTACACACACAGCGGTCTAATCTCGCGCAGTCGCCCAGACATCAGCCAGCGGGCGTCTGTCCATCCGCGTGCTATACACACACACGCAAGTCATCAGACAGCTGCTCCTCTCTTGTGTCTGCCTCCACGCGCAATACACCACACATCCAGTGTACCAATATTTGTCACCTTGCGTCGTTGTTAGCTTTTGCATGCAGCTCAATTAGCACAAGTTACAACACTGGCATTTAATTTCTCTTAGCCTCATCTTGGTGTACGTAATTTCTGCTAGTAACTGGCTTGAAAAAAAAGGAAAAAAAAGTGAAGCAAAAGAAAAAAAGGAAAAAAAAGACAAAAAAAAAAGAAGGAAAAAAGGGTTGCAACATTCAGGCCGGCTAGCACTCTTGGTGCAATCTCTTTTGACGTTCAGAATTGTTCCTCTGCTATACACGTGATACTTGCTGGACATTTTCTTTTGTCGCTCTTGGTCGCCATACGCTACGTTTACACCTCACTTATATCTAGCTATTTAGAGCTATTATATTTTTATTGGTTTCCACTCCCTTGATTCAGTATCTAGGCTTAGATTGTTTTATCTCTTACTAGTCGACTGCCAACACTAGTTAGGAATTTGAGCAATTATTCAGCTTGCATTATTTTTTGCTTAATTATGCCATATATTGTGAGTTGAGGAAACCTTCACCAAGCTCCACTTCTTGTATTGTATCTTGTTCGGTCCCTTGGTAATCGCTATATCAATCTTTTGATCACTTTTGACATCGCCAACGGCCGACAACCACTGCAGCATGGTAAGAACTGGTAAGAGCTTGGTAATTGCTCGAGAGTTGAGAGACATTCTCCACCGCCTCACTGTAGTTACTGTAGGAGCAATATACTTGTGATTTTGTTCTTGTTTCATCCTAACCATGGCAGGTGAATACACCGAGCATGTGCATGCATACATACACCGAGCAGTTCACATCGTTCGAGGGCGCACTTGATAAGCGTCTCAAGTCGATGAGGATAGCAATGAGATGTTCACTCAAACACTTGCATCTATTATGAAATGTCTCGATGCCCAGGATGCCCGTCTGGGTGCCGCATCCACTGTCGCTCCGCGTCTTCCAGCCACCAATACAGGTCTACAACGAGCTTGTCGGGTGCCCCCAGGGGACCCAAGGCACCCTCTTTCATACACCGATGCCGTCGACCAGCCCCGTCCTCGCAACGCCAACTCGATAGCCGGTGACATCCAAGATGACAACTATGATGGTGATTCCGAGGATCCTGATGCAGTTAATGATAACAATGATCGTGATCATGGTCGCCTACGCAATAATCAACAAGGTATGGGACGATAGCAGCGTCCTCAGGTATGTGGCCATGACGACTCTTTGGGTAAAATTAAATTTATCATGCCTCCTTTTGATGGGAAATATGATCCGGATGTTTATCTTGACTGGGAATTATTAGTTGATAATTTGCTTGCCATGATTTTCCCGATGATAAAAGAGTCAGGGCTGCAAATAGTGAGTTTAGTGATTTTGCTTCTGTTTGGTGGAGAGAACATTGTCATAAACATCCTAATAATATTCCTGCCACTTGGGAAGCTTTGAAATTAGTAATGCGTCACCGTTTTGTTCCTAGATATTATGAACGTGACTTGCTAAATAAACTACAACGCTTGAACCAAGGATCTAAATCTGTTGAAGACTATTATCAAGAATTGCAAATGGGCATGTTACGTTGTGGTTTAGTTGAGACTGAGGAAGCCTCTATGGCTAGGTTCTTGGGTGGATTGAATAGAGAAATTTATGACATACTTGCTTATAAGGATTATCATTCAATAACCCGTTTATTCCATCTTGCTATACATGCTGAACCTGAAGTGCAGGGTGGTTCGAGAATGCGTCCTAATTTTTCTGCAGGTCGTACTTCCACATGTGCGCCACACACCCCTGCTGCCCCGTCCACTCGCACCTCTACAACAGCACTCGCAACCTCTCGACCGGGGCCTTCTTCATCAACTTCAACATCACACATTTCGGCACCACTGAAAAGTACTACACAAATTCCAACAAAAAGTTCATCGTCATCGTCCACTTCCTCCAAGAGAACAAAGGATACCCAGTGCCACACTTGTAAGGGATTTGGCCATGTCATGAAGGAGTGTCCTAATAAGTGTGTATTGATCATTCGTGAAGACGGCGAGTACGACTCCGCTAGTGATTTTGATGAAGACACATATGCCTTGCTTGCTGCACATGAAGATGATGACACAAGACCAGAGCAAGAGGAAGAACATGTGACCGCCGCCGACGCCGATAAGTACATGAGTCTTAGATCACATCGTGTACTTAGTGCTCAGATTGTCAAAGCAAAGAAGGATCAACGTCGCAACCTCTTCCACATCAAAGGACTCGTCAAGGAGCCTTCCATTCACATAAACATTGATGGAGGGAGTTGTAACAATTTAGCAAGCATTGACATGGTGGAGAAGCTCTCCCTACCTTCCCGATAACATCCACAACCTTACTACATTCAATGGTTTAATGATGGTGGAAAAGTAAAGGTAACACGCATGGTGAGAGTTCCTTTTTCTTTAGGTTCATACCATGATACTATTGATTGCGATATTGTGCCTATGCAAGCTTGTTCTATGTTACTAGGAAGGCCATGGCAGTATGATAAACAATGTTTACATGATGGTAGAACTAATCAGTACACTCTCACACATAAATGAAAGAAAATCATTCTACACCCTATGTCTCCTGAGCAAATTTAAAAGGATGATCTTGCTAGGGCTAGTAGAAACACAAATATTGGGCGTACTAAATCTGAAAATCAGAAAGTTTTTGATGAGTTAGAACAATTTAATAAGATGCACAAATCTGATCCTAGCACATCTAAAGAAATTAAATTGAAAGGTGCTTCTTTCTTAGCTACACGTGCTGAAATTTTTGAGTTAGATGCTCAAACTGATGAATGTTATGCCCTTATATGCAAAAAAGTTTTGTTTTCATTTGAGGATATGCCTCCTTATTTGCCTCCTGTTGTCGCTAACCTTTTGCAGGAGTATCATGATGTTTTCCCAAAGGAAATACCATCGGGGCTGCCACCTATGAGAGGAATTGAACATCAAATTGACTTGATACCTGGCGCCTCATTACCCAACCGTGCACCGTACCGGACTAATCCCGAGGAGACCAAGGAGATTCAACGACAAGTTCAAGAACTACTCGACAAAGGTTATATTCGTGAATCACTTAGTCCATGTGTTGTACCAATTTTACTTGTTCCTAAAAAAGACGGTACTTCGCGTATGTGTGTTGATTGTAGAGCCATCAATAATATTACAATTCGATATCGTCATCCTATTCCTAGATTAGATGACATGCTTGATGAACTCAGTGGCTCAGTTGTGTTTTCTAAAGTGGACTTGCGTAGTGGCTATCATCAAATTCGTATGAAACTAGGTGATGAATGGAAAACTGCTTTCAAAACTAAATTTGGTTTATATGAGTGGTTAGTTATGCCTTTTGGATTGACTAATGCACCTAGTACTTTCATGAGACTAATGAATGAAGTTTTGCGACCTTTGATTGGACGATTTGTGGTAGTATACTTCGATGATATTCTGATTTATAGTAAGTCACTAGAGGAACACTTAGACCATTTGCGTGCTGTTTTTTCTGCTCTACGTGATGCACGTTTATTTGGTAATATCGAGAAGTGCACTTTTTGCACGGATCGAGTCGCTTTTCTTGGCTATGTTGTGACAGCGCAGGGAATTGAAGTTGATAAAGCCAAGGTTGAAGCGATCCAGAGTTGGCCGACCCCTAACTCGGTCACACATGTACGTAGTTTTCTCAGACTTGTTGGATTCTACCAGCGGTTCGTGAAGGATTTTAGCACCATCGCAACACCGCTCAGTGAACTCAAAGAAAAAATGTGCCATTTGTTTGGAGCGACGCACAAGAGGAAGCCTTCACTATTCTTAATGATAAGCTTACACACGCCCCTTTGCTGCAATTACCTGATTTCAATAGATGTTTGAATTAGAATGTGATGCTAGCGGCATTGGTTTAGGTGGTGTTCTATTGCAAGAAGGCAAACCAGTAGCATACTTTAGTGAAAAACTCAGTGGGCCTAGTCTGAATTATTCAACATATGATAAAGAACTTTATGCACTAGTTCGGACTTTGGAGACATGGCAACATTATTTATGGCCTAAGGAGTTAGTTATACATTCTGATCATGAATCACTCAAGCATATTAGAAGTCAAAGCAAACTGAACCATAGACATGCAAAATGGGTTGAATTTACTGAATCTTTTCCTTATGTTATTAAGCACAAGAAAGGGAAGGAGAATGTTATTGCCGATGCATTATCTAGACACTATACCATGTTATCACAACTTGACTTCAAAATTTTTGGACCTGAAACTATAAAAGAGCAATACGCTCAATTGCAGAGAGGGTAGAACTTGGAACAAGTTCGTCATTAATGACGGATTTGTTTTTCTTGCTAATAAGCTACGCATCCCAAATAGCTCTGTTCGTCTTCTATTGTTACAGGAGGTGCATGTCGGAGGACTTATGGGACATTTCGGCGTCAAGAAGACAGAAGACATCCTTGCTGGTCATTTCTCCTGGCCAAAAATGAGAAGGGATGTGGAGAGATATGTTGCACGCTGCACGACATGCCAAAAAG
Source organism: Aegilops bicornis (assembly GCA_021605145.1). NCBI lineage: Eukaryota > Viridiplantae > Streptophyta > Magnoliopsida > Poales > Poaceae > Aegilops > Aegilops bicornis. Next base: position 393,585,307 of record CM038673.1, on the reverse strand, counting down.
CTAAGTCACAATTGAACCCACATGGTTTATATATGCCTCTTCCTGTTCCTAGCACTCCTTGGGAAGATATATCTATGGACTTTGTATTAGGACTGCCTAGAACACGACGGCGGAGGGATAGTATATTTGTTGTTGTCGATCGATTATCTAAGATGGCACATTTTATACCTTGTCATAAAAGTGACGATGCTACTCACATTGCAGATTTGTTCTTTAAAAAAGTAGTTCGTTTACATGGGGTGCCAAATACAATTGTTTTTGATCGTGACACAAAATTTCTTAGCCACTTTTGGAGGGTGTTGTGGACACAATTGGGGACTAAGATTTTATTTAGTACTACATGTCATCCTCAAACAGATGGTCAAATTGAAGTGGTTAATCGAACATTGTCTACTATGCTTAGGGCAGTTTTGAAAAAGAACTTAAAAATGTGGGAAGAATGTTTACCTCATGTAGAGTTTGCTTATAATCGTTCAGTTCATTCTACTACAGAGTTATGCCCTTTTGAGATTGTTTATGGATTTATACCTCGTGCGCCTATTGATTTATTACATATTCCATCTTCGGAGAAGATAAACCTTGATGCTAAAGAACGTGCTGAGATAGTATTGAAAATGCATTAGATGACTAAGAAAAATATTGAACGCATGAATGCCAAGTATAAACTTGCTGGTAGTCAGGGTAGGAAAAGTATTTTGTTTGAACCAGGTGATTTAGTATGGTTACATTTGCGAAAAGACCGCTTCCCTTATTTAAGAAAGTCAAAGTTAATGCCTCATGCAGATGGACCTTTTAAAGTGCTTGAAAAAATTAACGAGAATGCATATAAGCTTGATTTGCCTGCAGAATTTCGGGTTAGTCCCACCTTTAACGTTGCAGATATAAAGCCTTATTTGGGTGAGGATGATGAGATATCGTCGAGGACGACTTTGGTTCAAGAAGGGGGGATGATGAGGACATCTCTTCTGCCGTTAAACCCGCCGCGACTCCTTCATCAGTTCCGTCGGGACCTATGACTAGAGCCCGTATGAGACAGATAAATGGCCAGGTACTATCGCTCATTTATACATATGATTTAGTTGACGAGAATATGATATTACGCTCATGTTCCAATTTACTTGTACTCAGAAACAAAGGTGTTGAAGATCTGACGAGAGAAAGTAATATGAAGCCAGGAGATGGAAAATGTTGCATGTTGACTACACTAGTAGGAGCCCTCCACGTACACACAAGCCCACCTCATCAAATAAAGAAGGAAACCATACAATATTCTATCTACATGTGGGCCGGCCTGATGATGATGACTATTTCCTTCAAATCGTAGCAGTGCTCGACACGTCAACACGCAGCTCCTAGGCGGCGGCCGTACGGACTTAATTAATAATTAGCGTTCATCTAGGTTTAGACTCGGGTTTTATTGTATTGTCTAGCCATCGCTACAATTTGCATCTATGAGACGTGTAGGACTACCGCCTTGTCAGATCCTCAGTGGAACCCCAACTTTTCATCTAGTTCGTGTGCTCAATTTATTATCCGCAATTTCAGTTGCAATTCACCTTTGTTCTTGCCGGTTCTTGATTTGCTTGCGGTGAACTTCGAACCTCGTTGTTCAGGTTGATCGTGCCTACGACAAGGTCAATAACCATCGGAGATTGATTTAGCGATTGTCGAGGCGTATCGTCGGGTACGGTATAGCCGGATCATGAAGGTCAAAATCCACCAAATCGATAATTATCCCCACTCTTATCGAAAGATCAGGCCGCCGTCACATCAATCTCCAGACCCCGTTAGTTCAAGAAGATCCTTTTACTGAGGAGCCCCCACAACCGATAAGTTCAACCAATCCGACTGAGATTGAAGTCCCAGCTGTAGTCGATTTGATCATGGAGGTTTTAGTGATCACTCCTGACTGGACGGTGCCATATATTGCATATCTACTCAGGCAGGAACTTCCAAAGGATGAAGATGAGGCCCGCCAGATTGTCCGCAGGTCCAAAGCCTTCATAGTGATAGGTGGGCGACTTTTCAAGGAAAGTGTTACCGGAGTCGCTCAGTGTTGCACCTCTTCAGAGGAAGGTCGACTGATCTTAAATGAGATTCACTTGGGAACCTATGGTCACCATGCGTCCTCTCGGACCATCGTGGTCGAAGCATACCGAGCGGGATTCTACTGGCCGCGAGCAAATAAGATGGCTAAAGATATGGTCGACAAGTGTGAGGGCTGCCAGTTTTATTCAAACATGTCTCACAAGCCTGCGTCTGCCTTGAAGACTATTCCACTCGTCTGGCCGTTTGCAGTTTGGGGGTTGGACATGGTTGGACCTTTCAAGACTGGCCGAAGCAGCTTCACTCATTTACTCGTGGCAGTCGACAAGTTTACCAAGTGGATCGAAGCGAAGCCTATCAAGAATCTCGACTCAAGCACTGGCATTAGTTTCGTTAGAGAACTGATATTCCGATATGGAGTCCCTCACAGTATTATCACAGATAATGGCTCCAACTTTGATTCTGATGAGTTCAGAGCATTCTGCGCTTCCCAAGGCACTTGGGTCAACTACGCATCCGTTGCACACCCACAGTCGAATGGACAGGCTGAGAGGGTGAATGGCTTGATCCTACAAATGTTGAAACCCCATTCGATGCGTGACCTCAAGCATGCAGCTGGAGCTTGGGTGACTAAGTTGTCATCCATTTTATGGGGATTGAGAACAACCCTCAATCAGTCGACTGATCGAACCCCATTCTTAATGGTGTATGGTGTTGAAGCTGTGCTTCCGAGTGATTTGCTGCACAACGCCCCCCCCCCCCGAGTGGAAATCTTCTCAGAAGCTGAAGCTGAACAGGCACGCCAGGATGCATTTGATCTCCTAGAGGAAGAACGAGAGATGGCTCTAATCCGGTCGACCATCTATCAACAGGACTTGCATCGATTCCATGCCCGAAACGTCAGAGGTCGAGCATTTCAGGAAGGAGACCTTGTACTCTTAGTGCACCAGAAACGGCCTCACAAGCTTGCTCCGACCTGGGAAGGACTGAGGGAGTCCTGGATTAGGGGGTGTCTGGATGGCCGGACTATGACCTTTGGCCGGACTCCTGGACTATGAAGATACAAGATTGAAGACTTCGTGTCGTGTCCGGATGGGACTTTCCTTGGCGTGGAAGGCAAGCTTGGCGATACGGATATGTGGATCTCCTTCCATTGTAACCGACTCTGGGTAACCCTAACCCTCTCCGGTGTCTATATAAACCGGAGGGTTTTAATCCATAGGACGAACAACAATCATACCATAGGCTATCTTCTAGGGTTTAGCCTCTCTGATCTCGTGGTAGATCTACTCTTGTACTACCCATATCATCAATATTAATCAAGCAGGAGTAGGGTTTTACCTCCATCGAGAGGGCCCGAACCTGGGTAAAAACATCGTGTCACTTGTCTCCTGTTACCATCCGTCTAGACGCATGCAGTTCGGGACCCCTACTCGAGATCCGTCGGTTTTGACACCGACATTGGTGCTTTCATTGAGAGTTCCTCCGTGGTCGCCATCTTTAGGCCCGATGTCTCCTTCGATCATCAACAACGACGCGGTCCGGGTGAGACTTTTCTCCCAGCATGATGTTCAGATTCGGTGGCTTTGCTGCGGGCCAATTAAGCAGCCATCTGGAGCAGATTGAAAACTACGCCCCTGGCCATCAGGTCAGATTTGGAAGTTTGAACTACACGACCGACGTCCGTGGAGACTTGATCTTCGACGGGTTCGAGCCACAGCCAAGCGCGCCGCACTGTTACAATGGGCACGATCTAGCTCTATCGAACAGTGTCCTGGAGGCCGCACCAGTGCCCGCTCCGACCCTTAGCTCGGAGCCGACTGCGCCAATCAAGGATGGGTGGCTGGACACCGCCTCGGGGGCTGCAATCTCTACGGCGATCGAGCCGAACACCATACCCGTCCTTTGCGACGCTCGTGACTCCAAGGTGCCGGACTCCTTTCCGGACTCGGAACCTTCCGCGCCCCTGCCAATCGAATCCGATTGGGCGCCGATCATGGGGTTCACCGCCACGGACATCTTTCAGCACTCGCCCTTTGGCGACATTCTGAATTCACTAAAGTATCTCTCTTTATCAGGTGAGCCCTGGCCGGACTATGGTCGGCAAGGTTGGGATGCAGACGACGAAGAAATTCAAAGCCCACCCACCACCCACTTCATAGCCACTGTCGATGATTTAACCGACATGCTCGACTTAGACTCCGAAGACATCGACTGTATGGACGACGATGCAGGAAACGAACAAGAACCAGCGCCTACAGGGCACTGGAAGGCCACCTCGTAATATGACATATACATGGTGGACACCCCAAAAGAAGGGAACGGCGACGGAACAACGGAGGATGACCCCTCCAAGAAACAGCCTAAGCGCCGGCGTCGGCACACCGCTCTAAATCCCGCCACAGCAAAAGCGGCGATTCCGGCACCGGAGACAATAACACGGGACAAGGTCAAGACAACCCTCCGTAAAGATTCAGCATAGGAGGATGGAGAAGCCAGCCCTCATGAAAGAGCGGCAGACAGAGAGGTACATGATGATAATTACATGCCTCCCTTCGAAGACGAGGCAAGCCTCGACGACGATGAATTTGTCGTGCCTGAGGATCCCATCGAATGAGAGCGTTTCAAACGCAGGCTCATGGCCACGGTGAGCAGCCTCAAGAAAAACAGCAACAGCTTAGAGCTGACCAAGACTTGCTAGCCGACAGATGGACTGATGTCCTTGCGGCCGAAGAGTACGAACTTGAACGCCCCTCCAAGAGCTACCCAAAACGCAGGCCCCTACCTCGATTAGAGGAGGAAGCACCTAGACCTACGTCACCAACACATGATACGGCCGACCGGCCACCTCATGGCCGTGAAAGAGAGGCCTCTCGGCCCTCCACTCAAGCCGCACCCCGGCGCCGCTCAAAGAATACCAAGGCACGGGGAAACGTGCCAGACCTACGAGATATATTGGAGGACAGGGCAAGGCAAACAAGATCGATCTATGGATCGCGTGGGCGCCCCACGGCATGTGACGATAACCATCATGCCGGATATAGTAAATCCGGCCGGGCCGAACACAGCGGACAAAGCTCATTTGAGCTACGTCGTGATATAGCCCAATCTGAGGCGCCAAGACACCCACTATGCTTCACAGATGAAGTAATGGATCATCAAATCCCCGAGGGTTTCAAACCCGTAAACATCGAATCATACAATGGCACAACAGACCCTGCGGTATGGATCGAGGACTATCTCCTTCATATCCACATGGCCCGCAGTGATGATCTACACGCCATCAAATGCCTCCCACTCAAGCTTAAAGGACCAGCTCGGCATTGGCTTAACAGCTTGCCAGCAGAATCAATTGGTTGTTGGGAGGACCTGGAAGCCGCATTCCTCGACAACTTCCAGGGCACCTACGTGCGACCACCAGACGCCGATGACCTAAGCCACATAATCCAGCAGCCAGAGGAATCGGCCAGACAATTCTGGACATGGTTCCTAACAAAGAAAAATCAAATAGTCGACTGTCCGGACGCAGAGGCCCTTGCAGCCTTCAAGCATAACATCCGTGATGAGTGGCTTGCCCAGCACCTAGGACAGGAAAAGCTGAAATCCATGGCAGCCCTCACGACACTCATGACCCGCTTTTGCGCGGGAGAAGACAGCTGGCTAGCTCGTAGTAACAACATGACCAAGATCCCTGGTAATTCGGATACCAAGGACAACATGGGCAGGTCGCGTCGCAACAAGCAAAAGCGCCGCATTAACGGCAACAATGCTGAGGATACGACAGTTAATGCCGGATTCAGAGGCTCTAAACCCGGTCAGCGGAAAAAGCCATTCAAAAGAAATACTCCGGGCCCGTCCAATTTGGACCGAATACTCGATCGCCGTGCGGATACACGGCACCCCGAAAAACCAGCCAACCACACCAACAGGGATTGTTGGGTGTTCAAGCAGGCAGGCAAGTTAAACGCCGAAAATAATGACAAGGGGCTGCATAGCGATGACGAGGAGGAGCCCTGGCCGCCGAACAATAGGGGCAGAAGGGTTTCCCCCCACAAGTGCGGACAGTGAACATGATGTACGCAACCCACATACCCAAAAGGGAGCGGAAGCGTGCACTCAGGGACGTATATGAGTTGGAGCCAGTCGCCCCAAAGTTCAACCCATGGTCCTCCTGCCCGATCACTTTTGATCAAGGGACCACCCACTAGCATCCGCCATGGCGGATTCGCCGCATTGGTTTTAGACCCAATCATTGACGGATTTCACCTCACTAGAGTCCTTATGGACGGCGACAGCAGCCTGAACCTGCTTTATCAGGATACAGTGCGAAAAATGGGCATCGATCCCTCAATGATTAAACCCACAAAGACGACCTTTAAAGGCATCATACCAGGTGTAGAGGCCAACTGTACAGGCTCAGTTACACTTGAGGTGGTCTTCGGATCCCCGGATAATTTCGAAGCGAGGAGTTAATCTTCGACATAGTCTCGTTCCGCAGTGGCTATCATGCACTGCTCGGACGAACCGCATTTGCAAAGTTCAATGCGGTGCCGCACTACGCATACCTCAAGCTCAAGATGCCAGGCCCTCGAGGAGTCATTACGGTCAATGGAAACACCGAACGCTCTCTCTGGACGGAGGAGCATACGACGGCCCTCGCGGCAGAAGTACAAAGCAGCATGTCAAGTCAATTCTCCAGTCCGGCCATTAAACGTCCGGACACCGTCAAGCGCGCCAGGAGTTACCTACAACAAGACCGCCTGGCACGTTCCGAGCACGCGTAGCAATGCGGCCCTAACCCCAGCCCTCGCGAAATTGCGAAACCAGTGCTGCGCGTACATAACTACACTCTGGAAATACCATGGGCATAGGGGGAGGGGCACGACCACAGCACGCCCAAAATACGGCTCAACCGCACAAGGGGCTCCCGATTTTGTCATTCTTTTTTCTTTTTTTTTTCCTTTTTCTTCTTTCTTCCTTTCAGGACTACACTTTCCGGAAGGCCTGTCCGACAGCATAATCCCGAACACACAGTGCAACAGCCAGGGAGGCAGAAAGCTACGTCGAGTGTCCAGGTGGTCTCTGTAACTAGCAGTATACTTGTTTCACATATAATCCCGCAGCTCGTCCCTGGAGAGGGGACATGTTAAATAGTCCCATCTCTTGCTTATCGCACTATTTGTATCGTTCTGCTCTTACCGCAGACTTTTCGAATAAACAATGCATAGCTTTTGTCTATTATTGCATTACCTTTTTATATATAAAAATATGTTCAGTTATGACATTATGCAACCGTACACTTTGGTACAGCCAAATACACCAGGGGCTTACGCACCCCAGAATATGGTGTGAGAAGTCCGAACACTCTCATGTGCGGCACCCCGAACTTATAGCATTATATGCATCGGCTCCGAATCATGTCTTGGGTCAATAGTTGGGTTTGCCCGGCTCCCATGTTTTGGTACCTTACATTCCGTTATATCGGCTAAGGTAGCACTGGGAGAACCACTGCGATTGTGCCCCGGTTGAGCCGGACTGAGCACCTCAGTGGAGAAAGCTAAAATTGACCATCATGATAGGGCGAGAGCTGGTCGCTGTTCGAGAGGTTTTCGAGTCCCTAAAGACTTATGCCGCTTAGAGCGAGGAGTCGGCTTCGTCTGCCTAGGCGTGGATAGCGCCCCGAACTCGGTCTTCCGAATACTAGGGGCTTCGCCGAAAATTTAAAATTATAGAATTCTATGGCTAAGTGAGAGTGTTCAAGCATTATAGTCCGATTGCCTTGTTCGTTGTGTTGAGCGCCTCCCTCAAAGGACCCAATAATGGGAAAAAGAGCGCTCAAGTTTATCCTGAACACCCCAAAGACTTTCATGGCATGGGGGCAGAAGCCGACGACTCGCCATCTCTCAATTTTGATAAACGGCCGCACATAAGGTAATATTTTAAATTCAAAAGCGTTGCTTAGCGCATATGAAACCAGTTTTCAGCTTACAGGATTACAAATGAGAGTTTACTCAAAAATTACATCTTTGGAGCACTCATCCGCGATACGGCGGGCACCCTTCAGGACGCCCTCATAATACATCTCGGGCTTGCGATGATCCTTGCCCGGCGGTGGTCCGTCCGTCACAAGCTTCTCAGCGTCCATCTTGCCCAAGTGCACTTTAGCACGGGCAAGGGCCCTACGGGCACCTTCGATGCATACAGAGCGCTTGATGACTTCAAGCCTTGGACAGGCATCCACCAGCCGCCTTACCAGCCCGAAGTAGCTTCCAGGCATGGCTTCCCCGGGCCACAGCCGGACTGCGAGACCCTTCATGGCCTGTTCGGCCACCTTATGGAGCTTGACCAGCTGCTTCAGCTGGTCGCTCAAGGGCACCGGGTGTCCGGCCTCAGCATACTGAGACCAGAACACCTTCTCCGTCGAGCTCCCCTCCTCGGCTCGGTAGAATGCGGCAGCATCAGACACACTGCGGGGCAGATCTGCGAATGCTCCTGGAGAGCTCCGGACTCGGGTAAGTAACAAGTAATTCACTTTCGCGTGCTTGCTTTGCATAAAGAATGCCTTACCCGCCGCTATCTTCTTCATCACCTCAATTTCCTAGAGGGCTTTTTGGGCTTCGGCCTTGGCAGATTTGGCGCTCTCAAGCGCCTAGGCGAGCTCGGACTCTCGGGTCTACGAGTCACGCTCCAAACTCTCGTGTTTTTCCACGAGAGTCTGGAGCTCTTGCTGCACCGCCGCCACCCGCGCCTCCTGCTTCTCTCGCTCGGTGCGCTCCATGGCCGCATTGTTTTCGGCCTTGGACAACGCTTCCTTCAGGGTCGCCACCTCGTTCATGGTCCCTGCATACCCATTTTTATCCTGTCATTTTTTTTTGCAACCACATCTTTTTTTTCATATACTTACATAAGGTATTACTTACCTTCCTTGTCCTCGAGCTGCTTCTTGGCAAGGCCGAGCTCGTCCTCAGACCGCTCGAGGCTCTGCTTCAATACATTGACCTCCACCGTCAGTGCGGCAGAGGTCAGCAGCACAACCTGCATTCCCATATTGACACACTTATGTTAGACTCCTGCATATATCTTTTTGATCCTCAGTTCGGCTTTTCTTTCCGAACACCAAACTGAGCATCAGGGGCTACTGTCTATGCGGTAATATTTTTACATATCTTAAATACGTACCTAAAAGCCTGTTAGGAGGCTGGCACATGCTTCGGTCAGCCCGCTCTTGGCGGACTGAACCTTCTGGATCACCGCACTCATAATAGTGTGGTGCTCCTCGTCGATGGAGGCGCCGTTAAGCACCTCCAGCAGATTATCCGGTGCCTCCGGTTGGACGGAGGTCACCGACGTTGTAGGCTTGCCCTTCTTAGTAGGGGGCCGCCTGCCGGATGCCGGAACCATTGAAGGTTCCGGTGCGGTGTCCGGCCTAGGGCCGGACTTAGAACCCTTAGGGGTTTTATCCCCTTTTCGCCTGGAGTTCGGGAGGTCGCCTTGCGGCGCCTCCAGGACCACCTCCTCCTGGCTTGGCCCCTTTTGGGACGCCACCTCGGCATCATCTGCGGCGCGAGGAGAGGAGGCGGTCGGAAGTGAAGTGCTGTTCACATCCGACGAACCCAGGGAACCGCTCGACGAAGCGTCGAGCCCGGCCTTGGGCGGACTGCATGATTATACCCGACGTTAGAAGGTACTGTGCAACAAAGGAACGCCATGAGTTATTCTGGTATCCGGAGACTTACGATTTCGCCAGGGGCTTGGCCCTGGGTGGCCACTCTTCTTCGCCGTAGTCGGTGTTGGTGGAGTAGTCCGGAGGGAGGGTCCTTCCCTTCTTAGACCCTCCGGCCTCCCCAGTTGGGGCGGCCTTCCTTTTCTTCTCTTCCCCCCGCTGGGGGAGAGGCCTCTCTTTCCTCCTCCTCGTCTCCACGGGAGGAGTCCGCCTCAGAGTCATCGGACGATGAGTCCGACACCACCTGGTGCCGGGAACTCCTTCGAGTTCCCGTGGCCTTCTTCTTGGCCTTCTTCTCCGGCACCACGTAAGGTGCCGGAACCAGCAGCCCCGTCAAGCGGGCATCCGCTGGGTCTTCTGGCAAGGGAGCCGGACAGTCAATCTGCCCAGACGTCCTCTGCCAATCCTGTCAAAGGTAAGGGAGTTTAGATCCCGCATAGAGTCAAACTATGAAACGAGTGTCCCGTAAAGGGCAAAATAATTTACCACGTTGGCTTGATCTTGCGCGGCTGAATCCGCGATCCTCGATAGCGGATGCGGGAGCCTCGGCGCCCTTGAACAGCACCTTCCAGGCATCTTCGTACGTAGTGTCGAAGAGCCTGCTCAAGGTTTGGTGCTGTGCCGGATCAAACTCCCACAAGCTGAAAGCTCGTTGTTGGCACGGGAGGATCCGGCGGATGAGCATGACCTGGACTACATTGACAAGTTTGAGCTTCTTGCTCACCAGGTTTTGGACGCAGGTTTGGAGTCCGGACAGCTCCTCCGAATTACCCCACGACAAGCCCGTCTCTTTCCAGGAGGTGAGCCTTGTAGGAAAGCCAGATCGGAATTCGGGGGCCGCTGCCCATTCAGGGTCACGCGGCTCGGTGATGTAGAACCACCCCGATTGCCACCCCTTTATGGTCTCCATGAAGGAGCCCACGAGCCATGTAACGTTGGGCATCTTGACCACCATGGCGCCTCCGCACTCCGCTTGTTGGCCGCCCACTACCTTCGGCTTGACACTAAACGTCTTCAACCATAAACTGAAGTGGGGCTGGATGCAGAGGAAGGCCTCGCACACGTCGATAAACATCGAGATATTGAGGATGAAGTTTGGGGCCAGATCGTGGAAATCCAGGCCGTAGTAGAACATGAGTCCCCGGACAAATGGGCGAAGTGGGAAACCTAGTCCGCGGAGGAAGTGGGTGAGAAACACCACCCTCTCATGGGGCCTGGGGGTGGGGATGAGCTGCCCCTTGTCGGGAAGCCGGTGCGCGATGTCATTAGACAAGTATCCGGCCTTCCTCAACTTCTTGATGTGTCCCTCCGTGACGGAGGAAACCATCCACTTGCCTCCCGCTCTGGACATGGCTGGAGAAGGTTGAGGTGAGATGTGCGGACTTGGGCGCTGGATCTCGAGTGCGCGAAAATGGATAAGCAAAGGAGGAAGAAGGCGTAGGTGGAAAAGGTGGATCCTTATCCCCGTATATGGGAGGACGAAACTATGCGCCCCCACCCGCCTAGTAAACCTCGCTTATCTCCCAAGCGTCGTAAATTAATGGCACGGTTGGGTTACCCATGTCCGTATTGATGAGAATCCCGGAATAAGGGGACACGACCTCTGCTTTAACAAGACGTGCTAAGGAAACCGCCTCGCTAAGTGCGCTGAGGTGGGACAGTAAAAATGATTCGAATAAAGGCTTGGCCGTGGTGTGATGACATGCTGCGAAATACGTCAGCAGATTAGATTTGTGTGAATATTGTTCTCTCTACGGTGGTATGTGGAAATTATTTTGCAGAGCCGGACACTATCCTTGTGTTCAAAATCTTCTATGAAGTATTCGGAGGAGGAACCCGCCTTGCAATGCCGAAGACAAACTGCACGCCGGACTCGTCGTCATTGAAGCCTGGTTCAGGGGCTACTGAGGGAGTCCTGGATTAGGGGGTGTCCGGATGGCCGGACTATGACCTTTGGCCGGACTCCTGGACTATGAATATACAAGATTGAAGACTTCGTCCCATGTCCGGATGGGACTTCCCTTGGCGTGGAGGGCAAGCTTGGCGATACGGATATGTAGATCTCCTTCAATTGTAACCGACTCTGTGTAACCCTAACCCTCTCCGGTGTCTATATAAACCGGAGGGTTTTAGTCCATAGGACGAACAACAATCATACCATAGGCTAGCTTCTAGGGTTTAGCCTCTACGATCTCGTGGTAGATCTACTCTTGTACTACCCATATCATCAATATTAATCAAGCAAGAGTAGGGTTTTACCTCCATCGAGAGGGCCCGAACCTGGGTAAAAAACATCGTGTCCCTTGTCTCCTGTTACCATCCGCCTAGACGCACAGTTCGGGACCCCCTACCCGAGATCCGCCGGTTTTGACACCGACAAGGACCCTTCATCATCATCAAGGTGCTCCACAACGGGGCATATCATCTTTACAATGTAGCCAAGAAAGAAGACGAGCCACGCTCGTGGAATGCGGATCTGCTTTGCTGTTTTTATACCTAAACACTTGGATCGACGAGTTGTAATAAGAATCCTTCAGTTTGCTTATCAAAGGCATGATTTTAGCAGTATCTTAATGATTGTTTTCACATTAGCATGTGTGTTCGAATCCCCCAGTGGGTGGCTTAGCTGCGAACCCGATTCACCTAAGTTTAAAAAATACTCCGAGTGAAGAGCAACCCTCTCACTCGGGGGCTTAGCCGCGAACCCGATTCGCCTAAGTTACAAAAACACTCCAAGTGAAGAGCAACCCTCTCACTCGGGGGCTTAGCCGTGACCCTGTACCCGCCTAAGTTTCAAAAATACTCCGAGTGAAGAGCAACCCTCTCACTCTAGGGCTTAGCCGTGAACCCGATTCGCCTAAGTTACAGAAACACTCTGAGTGAAGAGCAACCCTCTCACTCGGGGGCTTAGCCGTGACCCTGTACTCGCCTAAGTTTCAAAAATACTCCGAGTGAAGAGCAACCCTCTCACTCTGGGGCTTAGCCGCGACCCTGTACTCGCCTAAGTTTCAAAAATACTCCAAGTGAAGAGCAACCCTCTCACTCGGGGGCTTAGCCTCGAACCCGATTCGCCTAAGTTACAAAAACACTCCGAGTGAAGAGCAACCCTCTCACTCGGGGGCTTAGCCGCGACCTTGTACTCGCCTAAGTTTCAAAAATACTCCGAGTGAAGAGCAACCCTCTCACTCGGGCTTAGCCGCGAACCCGCTTCGCCTAAGTTACAAAAACACTCCGAGTGAAGAGCGTCCCTCTCACTCGGGGGCTTAGCCGCGACCCTGTACTTGCCTAAGTTACAAAAACACTCCGAGTGAAGAGAAACGCTCTCACTTGGGGGCTTAGCCGCGAACCCGCCTCGCCTAAGTTACAAAAACACTTCGAGTGAACAGAAACCCTCTCACTCGGTGGCTTAGCCGTGACCCTGTACTCGCCTAAGTTATAAAAACACTCCGAGTGCCCTCTCACTTGGGGGCTTAGCCACGAACCCGCCTTGCCTAAGTTATAAAAACACTCCGAGTGAAGAGCAACCCTCTCACTCGGGGGCTTACCGCGACCCTGTACTCGCCTAAGTTATAAAAACACTCTGAGTGGAGAGTAAACCTCTCACACCGAGGCTTAGCCGCGACCCTGTACTCGCCTAAGTTATAAAAACACTCCGAGTGGAGAGCAACCCTCTCACTCGGGAACTTAGCTGTGACCCAGTACTCGCCTAAGTATCGGAAACATTCCGAGTGAAGAACGACCCTCTCACTTGGACGCTTGGCCGCACACTCTGAGTTGCGCCACAAGTACAATGTATGGTTGCACTCTGAGCTGCGCTACAAGTACAACGTCTTGTTGCGCACTGAGCTGCACCACAAGTACAACGTCTACCCCGAGTGGAGAGCAACCCTCCCACTCGAAGACCTAGTTGCGATCCTAGATTTGCCAAAGTAAAAAAATCTGAAGACAATATGGATAAAGCAACTACGTTTGAGCAAACATATTCAAGTTCAGATGAATCCATCAAGGATCCGGACCACCAGCAGAAGTACTCGAGCATCAAGCCCGAAATATTTTAACGGTTACAAAATCACTCGGCATTCTGAGGCAAATTAGTTATTAAGTTTTTCACTCAGCATGAGAAGGGCTTGCTGGCTCGACGAACATGTCCAAGTCAATGCCGTCTGCAATGCGAGTGGCTGCATCGATGAAGGTCTCCATGAAGGATTGGAATTGCAGCTTCTTAGTGTTGGCAACCTTAAGAGCCGCCAGCTTCTCTTCTTTGACTTCCTTGCAATGGACACGAACCAGAGGCAGAGCCACATCGGCAGCACATCGAGCTGATGACTTCTTCCACGCTTGCACTCGGTCAAGGACGACATTGAGTCGAGTCATAAGTGACTCAAGATCATTCTGGAACATTTCACCTAGCCAGAGCTCCTTGTCGATCCACGACAGCGCCACCTTCAGTCGAACAAGGTAGTCCAAGACATTGGCAAGGCGAGATTCCAGTCGCAGCATGTTCATTACAGCTTCGTCCTTAACAGGGGAATTGATGGGGTTCAGACTTGTCTCAATCTGCCCGGTCTCTTCCTCGAAGTTCTGACCAAATTCTGCACGCATGGAAAGGTGTTGATAGCAAATAACATAGTGGAAAAGTTCTCTGCAATCAGCCGAGTAAAGAAAAGTACCTTCAAGCATGAGGAACATCTTCTTAGCAAGACTTCCCAGATAAATTTCCAGTTCGTCTCCCTTCCGAGTGAGAAGATCGACTATGTCTGCCAAAGCCACTTTCTCCTCCTTCAGCTGCACGACTTCTTTCTTCGCCTCATCAATAGTGGTTTTCAGTTTGGTGTTCTCTTCTTCTAACTTACCGACTGAAGCCAGCTTCTTGTCGGCAAGTTCTGTCTTCTCCCGCATCGTCTTCTATGCCGCTGCAAGGTCAAGATCCTTCTGCTCCAAAGCCTGCTTCATTTTTGTCTGATTTTGGGTTCCGGCAAAACCCTTGAGGTTCGAACACTAGGGTGTGCACGAAGATCTCTGTCTCCCTAGCTTGCTCTCGCAACGATCGCAAGGCCTAGCTCGAGGAACCCGAAGAACGAGAGACACGAGGTTTATACTGGTTTGGGTCACCGATGTGGTGTAATACCCTACTCCAGTGTGGTGTGGTGGATTGCCTCTTGGGCTGAGGATGAACTAGTACAATTGGAAGAACAGTCTCCTGAGGAGAGGTGCTCTTGTGCTTGGTAAGTTTGTGTGGATGGGGATGATCTGAATGATCCCTCCTTGCTAGGATGGTGGCTAGCCCTATTTATAGAGGCCCTGGTCCTCTCCCCAAATATTGAGCGGGAAGGGATCCCACAACGGCCAAATTCAAAGGGAGACAACTAGTACAAGTTATCCTGACTAAAGGTGGTCTTCGTCGGTGACGCCGTCTTGGGCTCCACGGTGACCTTCGTCCTGCCGTCCTGCTGGTCTTGGTCTCGTTGCACCGATATGGAAAGCTTTGCCTGATGCCTCGGGACTCCTCGCCTGTGCTTGCCTCTTTAACACCAAAGAGGAAACAAGGACACTGTGCGTGTTGGCGCCCGCCTGGCCTTAGTCGTCACGGCTTGCATCACAGGAACCTCGCGAGGTACCCCTTGCCTTGATCTCTCTGCCCCTCGCGAGCCAGCCTGGTGAGGCCGCCCCCGAGGAGGTCTTGTGTCGTCCGCCTTGAGAGGCTTGGCCCCTCGCGAGGGTCTTGAGTGTTTGCTGGTGAAGATGGGCCGTACATGGCCGCTAGTAGAGCCACGCCGTGGGCCACAGGCAGGCAAGTCTGGGGACCCCCATTCCCAGGATGACGACAGTAGCCCCCGGGCCCAAGGCGCGCTCCAACTTGGCTTCAAGGCAAAGCCAAAGGGCAAGTGAGGAGCGCCCCGGGCCCCAACAGCCCGCGACCTTGCTTGATGCGTGGCGATTGATTGGACGTGGGCGTCTCCGCTTCCCCACGCTGCCTCGGCAACTGCCCGTCTAACAAAAGACTGGCGAGGGCAACGCTTGCCTTCATTGATTTCCTTTGTCTTGCTCTAGATCTCCTTTCTCGCTCCTTGCTTCCGAAATCTCCAGATCTGCTTCAATTCCCTTCCGAGCCAGCGACCAATGGCGCCCCGAAAGGTCAAGGCCGCTTTGCCGCCCGCCTGGTATGAGCCGGCCCTGGACGCGCCCAATGTCTCAGAGAAGAACCTCGCCGCCACGCGTCTTCTGACGGCAGTGGAGAACAAAGAGAGGGGGGAGACCGAGCTCCGGGCTGGCTCCGCCGAGCCGGAGGCTTCGAGAAGCACCTTCTACCCCTTCTTCATGAGTAGCGTCATTGCGGGGCTGGTTTCCCCCTTCTCCGACTTCTTCTACGCCATCCTCGGCCATTACAGGCTGCAGGCCCTTCATCTTCATCCCAACTCTGTTCTTCTCCTGTCGATCTTCGCCTTCTACTGCAAGGCGTACGTCAGGGTGATGTCGTCCGTGGCTCTGCTGCGCCACTTCTTCTTCCTCCAGATCAATGACGGCCACACCTCAGGGTGCGCCAACTTCGTTGCAGCCGGTAAGGCCAACACGATCTCGAAGGCCGGAAAGAAGGCCGAGGGCTTCAGGAGCAAGTGGGTCATGATGGATGCCAAGTGCGTTCACCCATGGTTGACGCTGCCGACGGAGATGCCCCAGTCCGACGAATGGTGGCTCTGCGCAAAGCTTACCGACGATCGGGCGAAGCCAGTGCTGGAGAAGATGACCGCCGACCTGAAGCAGGGCAACGCAAAGGTGGCGAAGCTGACAGGGGCCATGCTCCTAAGGGAATTCCTGACACTGCGAGTGGCTCCGCTCCAGGCGCGCTCACGCCCCTTGTGGATGCTTGGGGGCGAAAAGATAAGCTTCGCTTGAGCCCGGAGGCCTTGTATGAAGAAGAGCTAGCTGTGGCTCTCCGTCTCCTGGCCGGGGATGACCAGGAGTATCCATCGAGTGCATTCGTTCCCTTGTTCCTTTGCAAGGGCGGGGCGCAGGTCGCGGCCACAATGCCCACCTTTGACGAGTGCGGGCTAGTGCCACAGTCGCCCCCTGGGGTCCTGATGGCGACGGTGCCGGTGGTCGTGTCTTCTGGCGATTCCCGTGGGGAGGGGGAAGAGGAGGAGGACGAAGAGCGCGACTCGAAGGCGACCCCCGAGGGGATGGGGGATACCTCCCCCTTGCGCAAGGCCGACATCCTCTGCACCCTGCCTGATGACGATGACGAGGCTGAAGTCCCCCCGGAGAGAGAGAGAGAGAGAGAGAGGAGCCGCCCGTGGCTG
The DNA here is from genome assembly GCA_021605145.1 of Aegilops bicornis. NCBI lineage: Eukaryota > Viridiplantae > Streptophyta > Magnoliopsida > Poales > Poaceae > Aegilops > Aegilops bicornis. The sequence continues at coordinate 393,568,240 of CM038673.1, read as the reverse complement.
GGGGCTCCTCGAGGTCCAAGGCCAGCCCTCGGAGGAAGCCATTGGCCGAGGTTCCGACGAGGGGCAGGTCAGCACTGATCTCCTGAGATGACGCTCCTGCTCCAACACCGCCTGGAGCTGCTTCTAGCCCATCTGCTGCTCCTTCTTCGGCTCCTGGAGTCCGCTTGCCCGCGCCTCAGGCTGCAAGGCTCTCAGGCTTCAAGCTTAAGAAGCAGAGGGACTAAACCGTGGTGGACCAGTAAGTGTTCTTGTCCTGCCTTGTTCTTGCTTCTGCTGCTCATCCTTGACGCTTCTCCATTGTGCAATTAGGCCGATGCCCGCGGCGAAGAAGAGGAAGGAGGAAGAGGTGGTACTTCTCGGGACCAGATCGCCTATAGCGGCTGCACCCCTCTCCATGGATAAGGGCAGTGACGGCGCTCGTGTTTCTCCGGCCCGGTCATCCTCGCGAGGCTTGGGGGAGCATCTTTGGGAGGAGTCAGCCCCCGTGGCCCCGCTGGCTACGGAGGTGCCAACGTCCGGCTCGGCTGCTGAGGTCCCCAAAGATCAGGAGCCCTCAGCCTCCCAGGCCATCGTGACGATGCTGCCTCCTCCTCCTCCTGCCGCACCGCTGACACCGGATCCTTCTGCCTCCTCTGACGTCCTGGAGCATGCTCTTTCTGTGATGACCCTGCTATGAGAAGATCTTCAGGGTGCCTACCCCTGCCTAGTAGCCGGGCGCTTGGAGCTGGTCTCTGGCCGGCTTCACTCAAACGTGTCTGTTCGGGCGGTGCTGAGCCAGGCGGCAGCAACCTCCGAGAAGGACAAGCAGGCCGTCGCCCAAGCCATGGCTACCCGCGAGGCGGCGCTGAAGGATGCCGGGGCCACCCAGGATCACTGCCAGTTGCTGGAGGCAGAGCTGGAGACAATGCGCAATGAGCGCGCAGCCGAGGCACGGGGCCACAAGGCGGAGGAGGAGAAGATGAAGGTCCGAGAGGACGCCATCAGGGGTCACGACACCGAGCTGGAGCAGTTGGGGAAGGCGCAGGCCACAGAGCGCAACCGGCTGGAGAAGCTGAAGCAGAAGATGGAAGCGGAGAAAGCCGAGCTTGACGCCAAGGCGAAGGTCCTGGCCGAGGACCACGCGGCCATCAAGCTCCTCGAGGAGATGTCTCTCAAGGCGCTGCGGTCACTCTATGAGCAGGGCTTGGAGGAGCCGCTGGCTACCAATGACGAGGGCCCCGCCCAGCTGCTTCCTTATCTGGTCGAGGCGCTTGAGGAAGTCGTGAGCGGTAACGGCCCCTTGGCAGAGGTGGAAGCCCACATTCTTTCCTCAGCCGCGCTGACGCGTGTCTTCAGCCACCTCCATCTTTGCGATCCTGCCGCCCACCTTGACGAGCTGCTGGAGCCCGTAGACGCCGAGCACTGCGCAGCTGCTGCCGAAGCCGTGAAGGGTCAGGTGGAAGCCTTGCTGGAGAAGTTCCGCGCCTTCGATCCCGCGTCCTCGACTGGCGGTGCTGCTGATCCTGCAACTCCGGTGAGTGGTGTAGGTGAGGGCAACGCCGTTGAAGAAGAAGCATCCCTTGCGGGCGACGACGACAGCATTCGGGGATGACGAGATGACTTGCTGGCGGCTCCTTTCCTGTTTAATTTCTGCAAAATGCACCATGCCTCGTGGAGGCGTTTAGACTTGCGTTTGGTATCGGGAGAACAATATGTCTTGTAATATTTGCTTGAGGTTTTGCAATTTTGATACGTCTCCAACGTATCTATAATTTTGATTGTTCCATGCTATTATATTATCCATCTAGGATGTGCTATTTTGTATGATTTTTGGGACTAACCTATTAACCTAGAGCCCAGTGCTAGTTTCTTTTTTTCCTTGTTTTTGAGCATCGCAGAAAAGGAAAACCAAACGGAGTCCAATTGACCTGAAACTTCACGAAACTTATTTTTGGACCAGAAGAAGGCCATGGAGTAAAAGAGTTGGGCCAGAAGAGTCTCAGGCTGCCCACGAGGGTGGGGGGCGTGCCCACCCCCTGGTCGCGCCTCCCTACCTCGTGGACAGCCCGGAGACCCCCCTGACTTGTTCTCGATGCCAAAACCTCTTATATATACAGAAACCCACAGAACATAATCTAGATCGGGAGTTCCGCCGCCGCAAGCCTTTGTAGCCACCGAAAACCAATCTAGACCCGTTCCGGCACCCTGCCGGAGGGGGGAATCCCTCACCGCTGGCCATATTCATCATCCCAATGCTCTCCATGACGAGGAGGGAGTAGTTCACCCTCGGGGCTGAGGGTATGTACCAGTAGCTATGTGTTTGATCTCTCTCTCTCTCTCGCATTCTTGAGGTGGTACGGTCTTGATGTATCGCGAGCTTTGCTATTACAGTTGGATCTTATGATGTTTCTCCCCCTCTACTCTCTTGTAATGGATTGAGTTTTCCCATTGAAGTTATCTTATCGGATTGAGTCTTTAAGGACTTGAGAACACTTGATGTATGTCTTGCATGTGCTTATCTGTGGTCACAATGGGATATCACGTGATCTACTTGGTGTATGTTTTGGTGATCAACTTGCGGGTTCCATAACATTGTGAACTTATGCATAGGGGTTGGCACACGTTTTCGTCTAGACTCTCCGGTAGAAACTTTGGGCCACTCTTTGAAGTTCTTTGTGTTGGTTGAATAGATGAATCTGAGATTGTGTGATGCATATCATATAATCATACCCATGGATACTTGAGGTGACATTGGAGTATCTAGGTGACATTAGGGTTTTGGTTGATTTGTGTCTTAAGGTGTTATTCTAGTACGAACTCTATGATAGATCGAACGGAAAGAATAGCTTCGTGTTATTTTACTACGGACTCTTGAATAGATCGATCGAGAAGGATAATCGACGGAGTCTGGACTAGGGGTGTCCGGATAGCCGAACTATCATCACGGCGGACTCCAAGACTATGAAGATACAAGATTGAAGACTTCGTCCCGTGTCCGGATGGGACTTTCCTTGGCGTGGAAGGCAAGCTTGGAGATACGGATATGTAGATCTCCTACCATTGTAACCGACTGTGTAACCCTAACCTATTCGGTTGTCTATATAAACCGGAGGGTTTTAGTCCGTAGGATCGAACAACAATCATACCATAGGCTAGCTTCTAGGGTTTAGCCTCCTTGATCTAGTGGTAGATCTACTCTTGTACTACCCATATCATCAATATTAATCAAGCGTGAGTAGGGTATTACCTCCATCGAGAGGGCCCGAACCTGGGTAAAACATCGTGTCCCTTGTCTCCTGTTACCATCCGCCTAGACGCACAGTTCGGGACCCCTACCCGAGATCCGCCGGTTTTGACACCGACATTGGTGCTTTCATTGAGAGTTCCTCTGTGTCGTCACCGATAGGCCTGATGGCTCCTTCGATCATCAACAACGACGCGGTCCAGGGCGAGACTTTTCTCCCCGGATAGATCTTCGTATTCGGCGGCTGTGCCTTGTGGGCCAATTAAGCAGCCATCCGGAGCAGATCGAAAGCTACGCCCACAGCCATCAGGTCAGATTTGGAAGCTTGAACTATACGGCCGATGTCCGCGGAGACTTGATCTTCGACGGATTCGAGCCGCAGCCAAGCGTGCCGCACTGTCTCGATGGGCATGATCTAGCTCTGCAGCCGAACAGTGCCCTGGAGGCCGCACCAGCATCCGCTCCGACCCTTAACCCGGAGCCGGATTCCCCGATCGAGGACGAGTGGTTGGACACCGCCTCGGGGGCTACAATCTCTATGGCAATTGAGCCGAACTCCATCCCTGTCCTTTGCGAAGACCTTGACTCATGGGTGCCGGACTCCTCTCCGGACTTCGAACCCTCCGCGCCCCTACCAATCGAATCCGATTGGGCGCCGGTCATGGAGTTCACTGCCGCGGACATCTTTCAGCACTCGCCCTTTGGCGACATCCTGAATTCACTAAAGTCTCTCTCTTTATCCGGAGAGCCCTGGCCGGACTATGGACAGGAAGGTTGGGATACAGAAACTCAACGCCCACCCACCACCCACTTTATAGCCACTGTCGATGATTTAACTGACATGCTCGATTTCGACTCCGAAGACATCGACGGTATGGACGACGATGCCGGAGACGACCAAGACCCAGCGCCGACGGGGCACTGGAAGGCCACCTCGTCATATGACATATACATGGTGGACATCCCAAAAGATGGGAACGGCGATGGAACAACGGAGGATGACCCTCCAAGAAGCAACCAAGCGCCCGGCGTCGTGGCGCCGCTCTAAATCCCGCCACAATAAAAATGGTGATTCCGGCATGGGAGATAATAACACCGGGACGGTGCGAAGACAACCCCTCCAGCAGGACTCGGCAGGAGGAGGGAGAAGCAAGTCCGCTCGGCGGTCGGCAGAAAGAGAGGTCGAGGGCGATAATTATGCGCCTCCTCCGAAGATGAGGCAAGCCTCGACGCAATTTAATTTGTCGTGCTCGAGGATCCCGCCAACAGGAGCGCTTTCAAACGCAGGCTTATAGCCACGGCAAGCAGCCTCAAGAAAAGCAGCAACAGCTTAGAGCTGACCAAGACCTCGCTAGCCGACGGATGGACTCAAGTCCTTGCAGCCGAAGAGTATGAACTCAACGCCTCCAAAAGCTACCCCAAACGCAGGCCGTTGCCTCGATCAGAGGAGGAAGCACCCAAGTCACCGGTAAGACGACATGGCAGACCGGCCACCCCGTGGCAGCTGACAGACAAGCCTCTCGGCCCTCCGCTCAAGCCACACCCCGCGCCGCTCAAAAAGTACCAAGGCACGGGAAAACGCTACCGGACTTGCGAGATATATTGGAGGATAAGGAAAAACATACAAGATCGATCTCACGGATCGCGTGGGCACCCAACGACGCGGGATGATTACCGTCGCGCGGATACAAAGAAACCCGCCGAGGCGAACCACGATGAGACAAAGCTCATATGAGCTACGCCGTGATATAGCCCAATATCAGAGGCGCCAAGACACCCACTATGCTTCAGAGATGAAGTAATGGATCATCAAATCCTCGAGGGCTTCAAACCCGTAAACATCGAATCATACGATGGTACCACATATCCTGCGGTCTGGATCAAGGACTATCTCCTCCATACCCACATGGCCCGCGGTGATGATCTACACGCCATCAAATACCTCCCACTCAAGCTTAAAGGACCAGCTCGGCATTGGCTCAACAGCTTGCTAGCAGAATCAATTGGTTGTTGGGAGGACCTGGAAGCCGCATTCCTTGATAACTTCCAGGGCACATATGTGCGACCACCAGACGCCGATGACCTTAGCCACATAATTCAACAGCCAGAAGAATCGGCCAGACAATTTTGGACACGGTTCCTAACAAAGAAAAATCAAATCGTTGACTGTCCGGATGCAGAGGCCCTTGCAGCCTTCGAACACAACATCCGCGACGAGTGGCTTGCCCGGCACCTAGGACAGGAAAAGCCAAAATCCATGGCAGCCCTCACAACACTCATGACCCGCTTTTGTGCGGGAGAGTACAGCTAGCTTGCTCGAAGCAACAACTTGACCAAACACCCTGATAGTTCGGATACCAAGGACAGCAATGGCAGGTCGCGTCGCAACAAGAACAAGCGCCGCATTAACGGTGATAATGCTGAAGATACGGCCGTCAATGCCGGATTCAGAGGCTCTAAACCCGGTCGATGGAAGAAGCCATTCAAAAGAAATACCCAGGCCGTCCAACTTGGACCGAATACTCGATCGCTTGTGCGGATACATGGCACCCGAAAACTCAGCCAATCACACCAACAGGGATTGTTGGGTGTTCAAGCAAGCGAGCAAGTTAAGTGCGAACTCAATGACAAGGGGCTGCATAGAGATGACGAGGAAGAGCACCGGCCGCCGAACAATAGAGGACAGAAGGGTTTTCCCACACAAGTGCGGACGGTGAACATGATATACGCAACCCATATACCCAAAAGGGAGCGGAAGCGTGCACTAAGGGACGTATATGCGATGGAGCCGGTCGCCTCAAGTTCAACCCATGGTCTTCCTGCCCGATCACCTTCGATCGAAGGACCACCCCACTAGCATCTGTCACGGCGGTTTTCGCCGCATTGGTTCTTGACCCACCATCGACGGATTTCACCTCACCGTAGTCCCGATGGACGGCGGTAGCAGCCTGAACCTGCTTTATCGGGATACTGATGCGCCAAAATGGGCATAGAGCCCTCAAGAATTAAACCTACAAAGACGACCTTTAAAGGCGTCATACCGGTGTAGAGGCCAATTGTACGGGCTCGATTACACTCAAAAGTGGTCTTCGGATCCCGGATAACTTCCGGCGAAGAGTTAATCTTCGACATAGTCCCGTTCATGATGGCTATCATACCTTTGCTCGGACGAACCGCATTTGCAAAGTTCAATGCGGTGCCGCACTACGCATACCTCAAGCTCAAGATGCCATGCCCTCGAGGAGTAATCACGGTCAATGGAAACACCGAACGCTCTCTCCGAACGGAGGAGCACACGACAGCCCTCGCGGCGGAGGTACAAAGCAGCCTCTCACAACAATTCTCGAGTCCGGCCACTAAGCGTCCAGACAACATCCCAAGCGGCGCCGGAGTAACCTACAACAAGACCGCTGGCATGATTCAAGCATCGCAGCGTAGCAATCCGCCCCAACCCCAGCCCTTGCGAAATTGCGAAGCGATTACTACGCGTACATAACTACGCCTGGAGATACCATGGGCATAAAGGGAGGGCATGACCACGGCACGCGGAATGCGGCTCAACCGCACCGGGGGCTCCCGATTGTGTCATTCTTTTCTTTCTTCCTTTTCTTCCTTTTCTTACTTTCAGGACTCCGTCTTCCGAAGTCCTGTCCGGCACTAGAATCGCTGAACTCCGCGATGCAACAGCGGGGAAGCGAAAGCCACGCGTCGAGTGTTCAGGTGCTCTCTATTACGAGCATTATACCTGTTTTACATACCATCCCGCAGCTTACCCACGGAGGGGACATGTTAGATAGTCCCATCCCTTGCTTATCGCACTATTTGTATCTTTCTGCTTTCATTGCAGTACCTTTTTGAATAAACAATACATAGCATTTGCCTATTATTGCACTCCTTTCTTTATCTATATATATGTTCATTTCATGACATTACGCACCCGTACACTTTGGTACGGCCAATACACCAGGGGCTTAAGCACCCCAAAATTATGGTGTGATAAGTCCGAACACTTTCACAAGTGCGGCACCCCGAACTTATAGCATTATATGAATCGGCTCCGAATCATGTCTTGGGTCAATAGTTGGGTTTGCCCGGCTCCCGTGTTTTGGTACCTTACGTTCCATTATATCGGCTAAGGTAGCACCGAGAGAACCATCGCGATTGTGCCCAGTTGAGCTGGGTCGAGCACCTCAGTGGAGAAAGCTAAAACTGACCGTCATGATAGGGCGAGAGCCGGTCGCTGTTCGAGAGGTTTTTTCGGGTCCCTAAAGACTTATGCCCCTTAGAGCGAGTGAGGGAGTTCCGGACTAGGGGGTGTCCGGATAGCCGAACTATCATCATCGGCCGGACTCCAAGACTATGAAGATACAAGATTGAAGACTTCGTCCCGTGTCCGGATGGGACTTTCCTTGGCGTGGAAGGCAAGCTTGGCGTCTGGATATGTAGATCTCCTACCATTGTAACCGACTCAGGTAACCCTAACCCTATCCGGTGTCTATATAAACCGGAGGGTTTTAGTCCGTGGGGCTAACACCAATCATACCATAGCCTAGCTTCTAGGGTTTAGCCTCTTTGATCTCGTGGTAGATCTACTCTTGTAACACACATCATCAATATTAATCAAGCAGGGACGTAGGGTTTTACCTCCATCAAGAGGGCCCGAACACAGGTAAAACATCGTGTCCCTTGTCTCCTGTTACCATCCGCCCTAGGCCTTGCAGATTCGGGACCCCCCTACCGAGATCCGCCGGTTTTGACACCGACATTGGTGCTTTCATTGAGAGTTCCTGCGTGTCATCACCGATAGGCTCGATGGCTCCTTTGATCATCAACAACGACGCGGTCGGGTGAGACTTTTCTCCCGGACAGATCTTCGTGTTCGGGCGGCTTTTGCTTTGTGGGCCAATTCGCTTGGCCATCTGGAGCAGATCGAAAGCTACGCCCCTGGCCGTCAGGTCAGATTCGAAAGTTTAAACTATACGGACGATATCCGCGGAGACTTGATCTTCGACGGATTCAAGCCGCAGCCAAGCGTGCCGCACTGTCTCTATGGGCATGATCTAGCTCTGCAGCCGAACAGTGCCCTGGAGGCCGCACCTGCATCCGCTCCGACCCTTAATCCGGAGCCGGATTCCCCGATCAAGGACGAGTGGTTGGACACCGCCTCGGGGTCTTTAATCTATACGGCGATCGAGCCAAACTCCATCCCTATCCTTTGCGAAGACCTCGACTCCAGGGTGCTGGACTCCTCTCCGGACTCCGAACCCTCCACGCCCTTGCCAATCGAATCCGATTGGGCGCCCGTCATGGAGTTATTGCGCGGACATCTTTCAAAGACTCGCCCTTTGGTGACATCCTGAATTCACTAAAGTCTCTCTCTTTATCAGGAGAGCCCTGGCCGGATTACGGACAGGAAGGTTGGGATGTGGACGACGAAGAAATTCAACGCCCACCCACCACCCACTTGGTAGCCGCTGTCGACGATCTAACCAACATGCTAGACTACGACTCTGAAGACATCGACGGTATGGACGACGATACGGAGATTTACCAAGACCCAGCGCCTCTGAGGCAATCGAAAGCCACCTCGTCATACGACATATATATGGTGGACATCCCAAAAGATGGGAACGGCGATGGAACAACGGAGGATTGCCCCTCCAAGAAGCAGCCCAAGCGCCGGTGTCAGCGGCGCCGCTCTAAATCCCGCCACAGCAAGAATGAAGATTCCGGCACCGGAGATAACAATACACCGGACAAAGGTCAAGACAATCCACTCCAAAGCAAGATCCAGCAGGGAAGATGGAGACGTCAGCCCTCATGAGAGAGCGGCAGAAGAAGAGGTAGAGGATTATATGCCTCCCTCCGGAGACGAAGCAAGCCTCGACGACGATGAATTTGTCATGCCTGAGAATCCCGTCGAACAAGAGCGTTTTAGACGCAGGCTTATGGCCACGGTGAACATCCTAAAGAAAAAGCAGCAACAACTTAGAGCTGATCAGGATACGCTGGCGGCGGATGGACGAAGTCCTCGCGGCGAAGAGCATGAGCTCGAACGCCCCTCAAAAGCTACCCTAAACGCAAGCTGCTCCCCGATTAGAGGAGGAGGCTTACGCACCCGCATCACCAGGAGAAAATACGGCTGACCGACCACCCGTGGTCGCGACAGAGAGGCCTCTAGGCCCTTCACTAGAACCGCACCCGGCATCGCTCAAAAAGCACACGGCCAAAGGGGAAACGCCCGGACTGCGAGATATATTGGAGGACAAGGCAAGACAATCAAGATCGATCTATGGATCGGCGTGGGCGCCTACGATGCGTGATGACAACCGTCGCGCGGACACGATAAGTTCGGCCGGGCGAACAAAACAAACCAAGCTCTTTTGAGCTCCGTGCGTGATATCGCCCGATGCAGGCGCCGCACACCCACTATGCTTCACAGACGAAGTAATGGATCATCAAATCCCCGAAGGGTTTAAACCCGTCAATATTGAATCCTATGATGGCACAACAGACCCCACGGTTTGGATCGAAGACTATCTCCTTCACATCCACATGGCCCGCGGTGACGATCTTCACGCCATCAAATACCTCCACCTCAAGCTTAAAGGACCAGCCCGACAATGGCTCAAGAGCTTACCAGCAGAGTCAATTGGGAGCTGGGAGGACCTGGAAGCCGCATTCCTTGATAACTTCCAGGGCACTTATGTGCGACCACCAGACGCTGATGACCTAAGCCACATAATTCAACATGACGAATCGGCCAGACAATTCTGGACACGGTTCTTAACCAAGAAAAACCAAATAGTCGACTGTCCGGATGCGGAGGCCCTCGCGGCCTTCAAGCATAACATCCGTGACGAGTGGCTTGCCCGGCACCTAGGACAGGAAAAGCCGAAATCCATGGCAGCCCTCACATCACTCATGACCCGCTTCTGCGCGGGTGAGGACAACAGCTAGCACGCAACAACAACCTCGGCAAAAATTCAGCAGTCCGGACTTCAAGGACCGAAATGGCAGGCAGCGTCGTAACAAAAACAAAGGCCGCATTAATTGGCGACAATATTGAGGATCTGACGGTCAATGCCGGATTCAGAGGCTCTAAACCCGGTCAGTGAAAAAGCCATTCAAAAGAACTACTCCGGGTCCGTCTAATTTGGACCGAATACTTTCGACCGCTTGTGCGGATACACGGCACTTCGAAAAGCCAGTTAACCACACCAACGAGGACTGTTGGGTATTCAAGAGCAGGCAAGTTAATTGCCGAAAACAATGACAAGGGGCTACATAGCGATGACGAGGACGAGACCCAACCGCCGAACAATAGAGGACAGAAGGGTTTCCCCCCACAGGTGCGGACGGTGAACATGATATACGCAACACACATACCCAAAAGGGAGGCCAGGCGTGCACTCCGGGATGTCTACGCGATGGAGCGGTTGCCACGAAGTTCAATCCATGGTCCTCCTTCCCGATCACTTTTGACGAAGGGCCACCCCACCAGCATCCGCCACGGCGGATTCGCCAGACCGGTCTTAGACCCAATCGTCGATGGATTTCACCTAACCGTAGTCCCGATGGACGGCGGCAAAGAGCCCGAACCTGCTTTACCAGGATACGGCGTTAAAATGGGCATAGACCCTCAAGGATTAAACCTACCAAAACGACCTTTAAAGGCGTCATACCAGGTGTAGAAGTCAATTGTATAGGCTCAATTACACCGGAAGTGGTCTTGGATCCCGGATAACTTCCGGCGAGGAGTTAATCTTCGACATAGTCCCGTTCGAAGCAGCTATCATGCCTTGCTCGGACGCATCGCGTTTGCAAAGTTCAACGCGGTGCCGCACTCACGCATACCTCAAGCTCAAGATGCCAGGCCCTCGAGGAGTCATTACGGTCAACGGAAACATCGAGCGTTCTCTCCGCACGGAGGAACATACAGCGGCTCTCGCGGCAGAAGTGCAATGCAGCCTCTTAAGGCAATTCTCGAGTCCGGCCGTTAAGCGGCCGGACATAGCTAAGCGCGCCCGGAGTAACTTACAACAAGACCACCTGGCACGTTCAGAGCACGCGTAGCAGTGCGGCCCCAAACCAAGCCCCTGCGAAGCGTCAAGCAGGTCCTTGGCGTACACCATTACGCTCACGAAGATACCATGGGCATGGGGAGAGGGGCACGACCACGATAAACCTGCATCATGCGGCTCAACCACACCAGGGGCTCTCACGTGTGTCGTTCATTTTCTTTTTTCTTTTTACCTTTTACTTTTTACCCACAGGACTCCGTTTGTCACAAGCCCTATCCGGCGGACACTGCCGAACTCACGATGCAACAGCCAGGGAAGGATAAAGGCTACAACGAATATACAGGTGGTCCCCATTACGAGCATTTTCATACACCAATCTACAGCCTACCCCTAGAGGGGGACATGTTTAACAGTCTCATACCTTGCTTATCGCACTATTTGTATCGTTCTGCATTCGTAGCAGCACTTATTGAATAAAACAATGCAACACCTTTTTGTTTATAATTGCATTTCTTTTTTCATACATATGTTCATTGACGACATGTTGCATCCGTACACTTTGGTACGGCTAATATACACCAGGGGCTTATGTTTCCCGCGTTATGGTGTGATGAGTCGAACACTTTCACAAGTGCGGCACCCGAACTTATAGCACTATATGCATCGGCTCGAATCATGTCTTGGGTCAATAGTTGGGTTTGCCCGGCTCCGTGTTTTGGTACCTTACGTTCCGTTATATCGGCTAAGGTAGCACTGGAGAACCACTGCGATTCCGCCCGATTCGGCTGGGTTAACGCCTCGATGGAGAAAGCTAAAAGCCCGGACCGTCATGATGAGGCGAGAGACCGTCGCTGTTCGAGAGGTTTTTGCGTAGTCCTTAAAGACTTATGCCGCTTAGAGCGAGGAGCCGGATCTTGTCCGGCCAAGGCGTGAATAGCGCCCCAAATTGACCTTAGAAGACTAGGGGCTTTGCGAAATTTAAAATTATAGAATTCTATGGCTAAGTGAGAGTGTTCAAGCATTATAAGTCCGGTTACCTTGTTCGCTGTGTTGAGCGCCTCCCTAGATGGACCCAAAAATGGGAACAAGAGCGCTCAAGTTTATCCCGAACACCCCAGCACTCGTGGCATGGGGGCTGAAGCCGACGACTTGCCATCTCTCATATTTGATAAACAGCCGCACAGAAGGTAATATTTTAAATTAACAAGCGTTGCTTAGCGCATATGAACTAAGTTTTCAACGCGGGATAACAAAATGCGAGTCTACTCAAATATTACATCTTTGGAGCACTCACCGCAATAGTCCGGCGCCCTTCAAAGACACTCTTATAATACATCTCGGGCGTGCGATGCTCCTTGCCCTCTGGTGGCGGGTCCGTCCACGAGCTTACAGGCATCCATCTTGCCCCAAAGGCACCTTCTTGCTGGGCAAGGCCCGACGGCACCCTCGATACAAGCGGAATGCTTGATAACTTCAACCCACGGGCACGCATCCACCGGCCGCCGCAGGGGCGAAGTAGCTCCTGTGCATGGCCTCCTTAGGCCACAACCGAACTATGAGGGCCCTTCATGGCCTGTTCGGCCGCCTTGTGGAGCTTCGACCAGCTGCTTGGTGGTCGCTAAAAGCACCGGATGTCCGGCCTCAGTATACTGAGACCAGAAGACCTTCTTCGTCGAGCTCCCCTCCTCGGCCCGGTAGAATGCGGCGGCATCGGACACGCTGCGAGGAAGATCTGCGAACGCCCCTGGAGAGCTTCGAATTCGGGTAAGCAATAGGTAATTAACACTCACATGCTTACTCGCATGAAAAATGCCTTAAGCGCTTCTATTTTCTTCACCGCCTCAATCTCCTGGAGGGCGTTGTAGGCTTCGGCCTTAGCGGCTTTGGCACTCTCAAGAGCCGTTGCAAGCTCAGACTCTCGAGTCTTCGAGTCACGCTCCAAGTTCTCATGTTTTTTCACGAGATCATGGAGCTCTTGTCTGTACCTCTGCCACCGCACCTCCTGCTTCTCTCGCTCGGTGCGCTCATGGCCGACATTCACGTTCGGCCGCTGCCACCGCCTCTTTAGGGTCGCCACCTCGTTAGTGGCCCCTACAATACCCACGTTATCCCTGTCATTTTTCTTGCAACCAAATCCTTTTCTCAGAAGGTACAATTTTCATAAGGTATTACTCACCTTCTTTTTCCTCGAGCTGCTTCTTGGCATGGCCGAGCTCGTTCTCGGACCGCTTGAGGTTTTCCTTCAAAGTATTGACCTCTGCAGTCAGTGTGGCGGAGGTCAGCAGCACAGCCTGCAATCCCATATTGACATATTTATTATGACTCCTGCGTTTATCTTTCTAAAGATCCTCAGTCCGGCTTTTCTTTCCGAACACCGAACCGAGCATCAGGGGCTACTGTCTATGCGGTACCATTTTACATATATTGAAATTCTTACCTCGAAGCCTGTTAGAAGGCTATCTGAGCCGGTCAGCCCGCTCTTGGCGAGCTGAACCTTCTGAATCACCGCACTCATAACAGTACGGTGTTCCTATTCAATGGAGGCGCTGTTGAGCGCCTCCAGCAAATTATCCGGCACCTCCGGTTGAACGGAGGCAGCCGGCGTCACGGTCTTGCCCTTCTTACGAGGGGTCGCCCGCCGGACTCTGGAGCCACTGTGGCCTCCGGGGCTGAGTCCGGTGCATAGTCCGGGAGGGTGTCCTGTGACACCTCTGGGGCCTCCTCCTCCGGGTGGGTCCTTTTCTGGGATCCCACCTCGGTGTCGTCCGCGGCACGGGGGGTAGAGGCAGTCGGAAGGGAATCCATATCCGACACACCCAAGGACCCTTTCGGCAAGCAGGAAGATCATCCTTGGGCGGACTGCAGGGTTGTATGCGGCATTAGAAAAGACATTATGTGGCGAAAATGAAAAACCACGAAGTTATTCGGGTGTCCGGATACTTACGATCTCGCCTGGGCTTGGCCCTTGGAGGCGATCCTGCGCAAATCCTTTGGCGTTGGCGGAGTAGTCCGGGGAAGAGTTTTCCTTCTTGGACCCTTGGCCTCCCTTGTTGGGGAGGCCTTCCTTTCTTTCCTCCCCTGCTGGGAGAGGCTTTCCTTCTCCTCCTCGCCTTGGTGGGAGGAGTAAACCAGATTCATCATCCGATAGCACCTGAAAATGGGAGCTCTTCCGAGTCCCGTGGCCGTCTTCTTGGCCTTCTTCTCCCAAGACCACTTGGGGTGCCGGAGCCAGCAACCCGATTAGGCAGGCGTCCGCTGGGTCCTCCGGCAATGGAGCTGGACAGATAATCCGTTCGGCCTTCGCCACCATTCTGTCAAAAGGTAAAGGGAGTTTAGATCCCGCATAGAGCCAAACTATGGAAAACAAGTGGTGAAATCACTTACCTCGTCAGCTGGACGCTGCGAGTGGAATCCGCGATCTTTGGTAGAGGATGCGGGAGCTTCGGCGCCCTTGAACAGCACCTTCCAGACATCTTCGTACGTAGTGTCGAAGAGCCCGCTCAGGGTCTGGTGTTGCGCCGGATCAAACTCCCACATATTGAAGCCCCATCGCTGGCACAGGAGAATCCGGTGGATGAGCATGACCTGGACTACGTTGACGAGCTTGAGCTTCTTGTCCACTAGCCTCTGGATACAGGCTTGGAGTCCGGTCAGCTCCTCTGAATTCCCCCAAATCCGGTCGCTCTCTTTCCAGGAGGTGAGCCGTGTGGGGATGCCAGATTTGAATTCGGGGGCCGCTGCCCAATCAGGGTCACGCGGCTCGATGATGTAGAACCACCCCGATTGCCACCCCTTGATGGTTTCCACGAAAGTGCCCTCCAGCCACATAACGTGGGACATCCTGCCCACCATGGCGCCTCTGCACTCCGCTTGGCTGCCCTTCACAACCTTCGCTTGACATCAAGGTCTTGAGCCTAAGCCGAAGTGGGGCTGGATGCGAGAGGAAGGCCTCGCACATGACGATAAACACCGAGATATTGAGGATGAAATTCGGGGCGGATCATGGAAATCTAGGCCGTAGTAGAACATGAGCCCCCGGACAAAGGGATGAAGCGGGAAGCCCAGTCCACGGAGGAAATGGGGAAGAAATACTACCCTCTAATGGGGCCTAGGGTTGGGGACGAGCTCTCCCTCGTCGAGGAGCCGATGCGCCATGCTGCTGGACAAATATCCGGCGCCGCGCAGCTTCTGGATCTGCCCCTCCGTGACAGAGGAGGCCATCCACTTGCCTCCCGCTCCGGACATAGTTGGAGAAGGTTGAGGTGAGAAGTGCGGACTTGGGCGCTGGAGCTCGAGTTCACGGAGATGGATAAGCCAAGGAGGAAGAAGGCGCAGGTAAAAGGGTTGGATCTTTATCCCCTTATATGGGCGGACAGAAACATGTTTCCCCACCAGCCTGGTAAAACTCGCTTATCCCTCAAGCGTCACAATCAATGGCGCGGTTGGGTTACCCACGTCCGTATTAATGGGAATCCCGGAATAAGGGGAACACGATCTCTGCTTCGACAAGACGTGCCAAAGGAAACCGCTTCGCTAAACGCGCTGAGGTGGAACAATAAAAACAATTTGAGTGAAGGCTTGGTAGTGGTGCGACGTCACGCCACAAAATACATCAGCAGATTGATCTTGTGTAATATTATTCTCTCTACGGTGGTATGTGGAATTTATTTTGCGAGCGGACACTATCCTGGTGTTCACAATCTTTTATAAATTATTCGGAGGAGGAACCCGCCTTGCAATGTCGAAGACAACATGCGCGCTGGACTCGTCGTCATTGAAGCCTGGTTCAGGGGCTACTGAGGGAGTTCTGGACTAGGGGGTGTCCGGATAGCCGAATTATCATCATCGGCCGGACTCCAAGACTATGAAGATACAAGATTGAAGACTTCGTCCCGTGTCCGGATGGGACTTTCCTTGGCGTGGAAGGCAAGCTTGGCGATACGGATATGTAGATCTCCTACCATTGTAACCGACTACATGTAACCCTAACCCTATCCGGTGTCTATATAAACCGGAGGGTTTTAGTCCGTGGGGCGAACAACAATCATACCATAGGCTAGCTTCTAGGGTTTAGCCTCTTTGATCTCGTGGTAGATCTACTCTTGTAACACACATCATCAATATTAATCAAGCAGGACGTAGGGTTTTACCTCCATCAAGAGAGCCCGAACCTGGGTAAAACATCGTGTCCCTTGTCTCCTGTTACCACACGCCTAGACGCACAGTTCGGGACCCCCTACCCGAGATCCGCCGGTTTTGACACCGACAGCGAGGAACCGGAATTGTCCGGCCAAGGCGTGGATAGCGCCCCGAACTCGGTCTTCCGAATACTAGGGGCTTCGCCGAAATTTAAAATTATAGAATTCTATGGCTAAGTGAGAGTGTTCAAGCATTATAAGTCCGGTTGCCTTGTTATTTGTGTTGAGCGCCTCCCTAGATGGACCCAAGAATGGGAACAAGAGTGCTCAAGGTTATCCCGAACACCCAGCACTCATGGCATGGGGGCTGAAGCCAACGACTTGCCATCTCTGAAATTTGATAAACGGCCGCCTGAAGGTAATATTTTAAATTAACAAGCGTTGCTTAGCGCATATGAACAAGTTTTCAGCGTCTGGGATAACAAATGCGAGTCTATTCAAAAATTACATCTTCGAGCACTCATCCGGTATTGGCGGGCACCCTTCAGAGGCCCTCATAGTACATTTCGGGCGTCGCGATGCTCCTTGCCCTTAGGTGGCTCGTCCGTCACAAGCTTCTCCGCGTCCAGCTTGCCCAGTGCACTTTAGCACGGGCAAGGGCCAACGGACACCTTCAATGCAGACGGAGCGCTTGATGACTTCAATTCGTGGACATGCGTCCACCAGCCGCTGCACTAAGCCAAAGTAGCTCCCAGGCATGGCTTCCAATGGCCACAGCCGCACTATAAGGCCCTTCATGGCCTGTTCGGCGACCTTGTGGAGCTCGACCAGCTGCTTCACTGGTCGCTCAGGGCACCGAATGTCCGGCCTCGATATCGAGAACAGAACACCTTTTCCGTTGAGCTCCCTCCTTGGCGCGCGGTAGAATGTGGCAGCATCAGACACACTACGGGGCAAATCTGCGAATGCTCCTGGAGAGCTCCGAATCCGGGTAAGTAATAGGTAATTCACTTTCACATGCTTGCTTTGCATAAAGAATGCCTTACCCGCCTCGATCTTCTTTATTGCCTCAATCTCCTGGAGGGCTTTTTGGGCCTCGACCTTAGCAGCTTTGGCACTCTCAAGAGCCGAAGCAAGCTCGGACTCTCGGGTCTTCGAGTCACGCTCCAAACTCTCGTGTTTTTCCACGAGAGCCTGGAGCTCTTGCCGCACCTCCGCCAGCTGCGCCTCCCCCTTCTCTCGCTCGGTGCGCTCCGCAGCCGCTTTGTTTTCGGCCACGGTCACCGCCTCCTTCAGGGTCGCCACCTCGTTCATGGACCCTGCAGTACCCATGTTACTCCTGTTATTTTTTGCAACCGAAACTTTTCTATAAGGTATTTCTTTCATAAGGTATTACTTACCTTCCTTGTCCTCGAGCTGCTTCTTGGCAAGGCCGAGCTCGTTCTCGGACCGCTCGAGGCTTTGCTTCAATGCATCAACCTCCGCAGTCAATGCGGCAGAGGTCAGCAGCGTAGCCTGCATTCCCATATTGACATACTTATGTTAGACTCCTGCGTACATCTTTTTAGATCCTTAGTCCGGCTTTTCTTTCCGAACACCGAACTAAGCATCGAGGCTCTCTGTCTATGCGGTAATATTTTTACATATTCTAAACTTACCTCAAAGCCTGTTAGAAGGTTGGTACAGGCTTGGTCGGCTGCTCTTGGCGGACTGAACTGTCCGGATCACCGCACTCATAACAGTGCGGTGCTCCTCCTCAATGGAAGCGCTGTTAAGCGCCTCCAGTAAGCTATCCGGTGCCTCCGGTTGGACGGAGGACACCGGCGTCTTACCCTTCTTGCGAAGGGACCGCTTGCCGGACTCCGGAACCGCTGAAGGTTCCGACATGGAGTCCGGACGAGGGTCGGGCTTAGAGCCCCTGGGGGTCTCGCCCCCCACACGCCTGGAGTCTGGGATGTTGCCTTGCGGCGCCTCGTGCGCCACCTCCTCTTGACCAAGCCCCCCTTGGGGCCCCACCGCGGTGTCGTCCGTGGCGTGAGGTGAGGAGGCGGTCGGAAGTGAAGTACTCTCCATTTCCGACGAACTCAGGGACCCGCTCGACGAAGCAGCAAACTCGCCCTTGGGTGGGCTGCATGATTGTTCGGCATTAGAGAACACTATGCAATGATAAAAAAGCCATGGGTATCCGGACACTTTCGATCTCGCCAAGGGCTTGGCCCTTGTTGGCCAATCCTCCTCATTATTATGGACGTTGGTGGAGACGTCCGGAGGAAGGGTTCTTCCCTTCTTGGACCCTCCGGCCTCCCCAGTTGGGGCGGCCTTCCTTTTCCTCTCCTCCCCCGCTGGGGGAGAGGCTTCTTTTTCTTCCTCCTCGTCCTCAGGAGAAGATTCTGCTTCAGAATCTGACAACACCAGGCGTCGGGAGCTCCTTCGAGTTCCCGTTGCCTCCTTCTTGGCCTTCTTCTCCGGCACCACATGAGGTACCGGAGCCAGCAGCCCCGTCAATCGGGCGTCCGCTGGGTCTTCTGGCAAAGGAGCCGGACAGCTAACCTGTCCGGACGTCTTCAGCCAGTCCTGTTAAAGGTAAGGGTGTTTTAGATCCCATATAGAGTCAATCTATGAAAAAAGAGTCTCGTAAGGGGTACAATAACTTACCTCGCTGGCTTGACGCTGCGAGCTGAATCCGCGATCTTCGGTAGCGGATGTGGGAGCCTCGACGCCCTTGAACAACACCTTCCAGGCATCTTCGTACGTAGTGTCAAAGAGCCTTTTTAGAGTTGAGTGCTGTGCCGGATCGAACTCCCACAATTTGAAGGCCCGTTGCTGGCATGGGAGAATCCGGCGGATGAGCATCACTTGGATTACGTTGACAAGCCTGGGATTCTTGTCCACCAGGTTTCAGACGCATGTTTGGAGTCCGGATAGCTCGTCCGAATTCCCCCATGTCAGGCCCGTCTCTTTCCATGACGAGAGCCGTGTAGGGAAGCCAGATCTGAATTCGGGGGCCGCCACCCATTTGGGGTCGCATGGCTCGGTGATGTAGAACCACCCCGATTGCCACCCCTTTATTGTCTCCACAAAGGAGCCCTCGAGCCATAGGACTTTGGCCATCTTGCCAACCATGGCGCCTCCGCACTCCGCTTGACGGCCGCCCACAACCTTCGGCCTGACATTGAAGGTCTTTAGCCATAGGACGAAGTGGGGCTGGATGCAGAGGAAGGCCTCGCACACGAGATAAACGCCGAGATGTTGAGGATGAAATTCGGGGCCAGATCATGGAAGTCCAGGCCGTAGTAGAACATGAGCCCCCGGACAAATGGGTGAAGTGGAAAACCTAGTCCGCGGAGGAAGTGGGGGAGAAACACCACCCTCTCATGGGGCCTGGGGGTTGGAATGAGCTGCCCCGCGTCGGGCAGCCTATGCACGATATCGCTGGACAAATATCCGGCCTCCCGCAGTCTTGTGATGTGCCCCTCCGTGATGGAGCAGGCCATCCACCTGCCTCCCGCTCCTAACATGGTTGGAGAAGGTTGAGGTGGGATGTGCGGACTTGGGCGCTGGAGCTCTTGAAGGAAATGGATGAGCAAAGGAGGAAGAAGGCGTGGGTGAAAAGGTGGATCCTTATCCCCTTATATGGACGAAGTTATGCGTCCCCCACCAGCCTGGTAAAACTCGCTTATCTCCCAAGCACCGTAATCAATGGCGCGGATGGGTTACCCACGTCCATATTGATGAGAATCCTGGAATAAGGGGGCATGATCTATGCTTTGATAAGACTGCCAAGGAAACCGCCTCGCTAAACGCGCTAAGGTGGAACGGTAAAAAACGATTCATATAAAGGCCTGGCCGTGGTGTGATGTCACGCCGCGGAATACGTCAGCAGATCTGTGCAAAAGTTATTCTCTCTACGGTGGTATGTGGAACTTGTTTTGCAGAGCCGGACACTATCGTTGTGTTCAAAACCTTCTATGAAGTATTTGGAGGAGGAACCCGCCTTGCATTGCCGAAGACAATATGCGCGCCGGACTCGTCGTCATTGAAGCCTGGTTCGGGGGCTACTGAGGGAGTCCTGGACTAGGGGGTGTCCGGATAGCCGAACTATCATCACGGCCGGACTCCAAGACTATGAAGATACAAGATTGAAGACTTCGTCCCGTGTCCGGATGGGACTTTCCTTGGCGTGGAAGGCAAGCTTGGCGATATGAATATGTAGATCTCCTACCATTGTAACCAACTCTGTGTAACCCTAACCTATCCGGTGTCTATATAAACCGGAGGGTTTTAGTCCGTAGGACGAACAACAATCATACCATAGGCTAGCTTCTAGGGTTTAGCCTCCTTGATCTCGTGGTAGATCTACTCTTGTATTACCCATATCATCAATATTAATCAAGCAGGAGTAGGGTATTACCTCCATCGAGAGGGCCCAAACCTGGGTAAAAACATCGTGTCCCTTGTCTCCTGTTACCATCCGCCTAGACGCACAGTTCGGGACCCCCTACCCGAGATCCGCCAGTTTTGACACCGACAATAACTTTGAGGTGGTTTCGTACCCTACAATAATCTCTTCGTTTGTTCTCCGCTATTACTGACTTTGGAGTGAGTCTTTGTTGCATGTTGAGGGATATTTATATGATCTAATTATGTTACTATTGTTGAGAGAACTTGCACTAGTGAAAGTATGAACCCTAGGCCTTGTTTCCTAGCATTGCAATACCGTTTGTGTTCACTTTTATCATTAGTTACCTTGCTGTTCTTATATTTTCATATTACAAATACCCATATCTATCATCCATATTGCACGTGTATCACTATCTCTTCGTCGAACTAGTGCACCTATACAATTTACCATTGTATTGGGTGTGTTGGGGACACAAGAGACTCTTTGTTATTTGGTTGCAGGGTTGTTTGAGAGAGACCATCTTCAACCTACGCCTCCCACGGATTGATAAACCTTAGGTCATCCACTTGAGGGAAATTTGCTACTGTCCTACAAACCTCTACACTTGGAGGCCCAACAACGTCTACAAGAAGAAGGTTGTGTAGTAGACATCAGATTTCCTTCCCATTTGCTTTACGTTCTACGTCGGCAGGGCCCGACCCCGCGCATACCTCAGCAGCCGTTGGGTCGTCCGGATCACCAGGACGAGACCAAGGGGTGAGGGGCTACGTGGCCAGTTAGGCTCCCGAGTCGCAATGCTCAGGAGTCCCCCTTGACACGCAAACAACTTACGGAAAGGAAATGCAGGAATAGGTCTAGTGTTCTACGTCGGCAGGGCTCGACCCTGCGCATACCTCAACCGCCGTTGGGTCATCCAGATCACCAGGACGAGACCAAGGGGCAAGGGGCTACGTGGCTAGTTAGGCTCCTGAGTCGCGATGCTCAGGAGTCTCCCTTCATGATCAAACGACCTTCATACCTTTTCCCTCGCCGAGGCTTCGCTCGGGAGGGTGCGCGACGACCAGGCCCGAGGGACCTGGCGGGGTGGCGTACGCTTGGGCGTGACCTGAGCGTAGCCCCTGTTCCCAGCCCCCTCACGCGACTCTCCCGAGGGGAGGTGTTGCGATGAGGATAGACACTGAGCTCAAGGGCTCCCTGAGGTTGATATGGCCATGGGGCCACCCTCATTTGTTTATCACTAGTGCGGAGCATAGCGCTTCCGCACTTGCACGGGCATAACCGCTCCTCGGCCGTGTCGACTGCCAGCGCGGAGCATGGTGCTTCCACTGGTGCGTGGGTGAGGGCTCCCTCTGAGTGGAGCCCCCCGGGGCGTGTACAACCCTGCCCTGACATGTGGCTTGCACGGCAGGGCTAGACGAGGTGTGTCTGGGCACTAGTGAGCCAGCGCGGGACTCACGAGGCCCTACCTCAAGGCGGGTTGCACCTGGTCTTGGTTCTTGTTGATTGCGGTAGTCCTGCGAGATGGTTAGGCAACCTGCGCCGAATGAATCTCCTGGGTTATCGCATGAGAAGGCCAAGCACCAACGACCCCAGGAGGTGACGTGAACGGGACCGGCCCGCCAGACAGAGCTCAGCCATTGGATTTATCGACGCTGCAGGGATGGGCCCGAGCATAGACGCCGTGCCTAGCCTTCTTATGCGAAGGATCCTGAAGAAAGACGATCGGCGCGCGGCTCTCGTGGTGGGTGACAATCAAGCAGGTGATAACCATAGATAGATTATGCATGGAAAGCGAACTAGTTTAGGTAAATGCAAGAACGAGACATGCCACTGGGTCAGACCCGAGCAGCCTGGGGATGATGCAGCCCGAGGGGCGCCCCCAGCAGAGTAAGCTAAAGACGCAAAAGGATACATGCCGCAGGGACGGGCCCATGCGGCCTGGGAACGATGTAGTTCGGGGGGGGGGGCGCTCCCAGCGAAATAAACTTGGAAAATGTCACCTCGTTGTGCTTTCGAAGGGATGTTGGGGTAGCCGAAGATGCATGGCGAAGGGGTCGCTCCTCACGAGCCACTAGGGCCCTGAGCCTCGGGAGGCTCTAGGGGTCCAGGCGGTTCCTTGAGGACTGTCTCCATCTCCGCCAGGACCGCGTGATGCCTGGCCTCCTAGGTCACCAGGACGCTCTGCAGGTTGCGCTGGTAGGTGGCTGCCATGCTCGGCAGGCCTAATGGCATGCGAACATAGATGTGAGGTGGGCCCTCGCAACATCCCACACGCGAAGGCCAGAAGCGCTCCTGAGATGCGGCCCTGTTGAACCCTGGGATGTCGATGCAGACGCGCAGCCCGCCATCCTCGCCTGGATGGGGAGCCGCACCAGGTGAGCGGCGATCGCCGCGCATGGCCCTTGCATCCTACAGCTCCTGAGTTGTCTTGGTGATGAACTCCTGAGCGCCGGGCGCTCCTCGCCCGGTGTCTTCCTGAGGGAAACGTCCCGCAAAGCACGCCTCCACGTGGTGCCCGAGCGCCTCCCTCGTGATGTGGGCTAGGTCTAAGGCCCTCCAGAAGAGAGTCCCCGAGCCTTGCCCAAGGAGGGCACCGGGCGCGCCTTCCTATGTGAGGGAGGGAGGCGCCCCAGGCGCGGACGCTGATCCTAATGTGGCACCGTTAGAGGCGCCGCTCCCCTGAGGCCCTGTGCGGAGTAGTTGCTTCTTCTTCTTGGGGATGGCCTCAGGAGGGTACTGCCCACCATTGTTGTCGGGGTCTTCGATTGATGCGGCTTGGAAGGCACGCTCGAGGGAGCACACCACATCTCTTTCTTCGCAGGGGATTGTGATGATCCTGCCGCTTCCTGGCATCTTGAGGACGTTGTAGCTGTGGTTGGTCACTGCCATTAACTTGGATAGGGCCGGATACCCGAGGATGGCATTGTACGGCAGACGGATGTGAGCGACATCCAAGTCGATGAGCTCGGTGCAGTAGTTGCCTCGCTGTCCGAAGGTGACAGGGAGGCGGATCTGCCCTATCGGGGTGGTGGAGCCGCCGGTCACTCCTGAGAAGGGCTTGGTGGGCTGAAGCTAATCGTATGGCACTTGAAGGCTATCGAATGTCTCAACGGACAGGACATTGAGCCTTGCGCCGCCGTCAATGAGGGTCTTGGTGACTTGTACGTTGCTGATGACGGGTGAGCAGAGCATCGGGAGGGTGTCAGCAGTGGCCGTGCACTTGAGCTGGTCCGCCGAGCTGAAAGTGATGGCGCACTTGGACCACCTGAGCGGGCGCATAGCCTCGAGCCTGGGAAGGGCTGCGTTCACCTCGCGAGCAAACTGCTTGAAGATACGCTGAGAGGCTGGGGCCTGAGCTCCGCCCAAGATGCAGGCGATAGCACGCGGTTCCTGGAAGCCCCAACCCCCTCGTCCTGATGGTGGTCGTCGTTCCTTCTTGGTGGTGGCAGCAGCGGAGGAAGACCAGCGTTACCCTGAGGGTGGTCCTCGCGAGGAGCGTCCCTCCAGGCGCCCTCATTAGGCTGGTCCTGCTAGCGGTCCTTGCGAGGTCGGTCGCGTCACTCGTGGCGGGGGCCACGATCGTCCCAGCGTCCTCCGCCTCATCCTCCTCCTCGGCTGTAGCCCCGGTCGTTGCGCTCAAGCGTCGACTGAATCGCCAAGGCGCAGAACGACCGACTGCTTTTGGGCCACTCGGGATGGTCCCGGCCGTGCTTCGTATCCGGCTCCACCACGAGCACGGCTACTCCCTTGCACTTCACGTCCTTGGCCTTGGCTTTCTTCTCCTCCGGGTCGGTAGCTGGGAGCTCGAGGAGGGAATGGCGCCCCTCCTCATCTCTTGCGCACTTGGTCGCCAGGTTGAATAGCTCCAAAGCCGTGCACAGCTCCTCGTGGATGGCGAGCTCATACTTCATCTTGACGTCGCGTACGCCATCAGAAAACACCGAAATGATGGTCTCGTCCGTCACCTTGGGGATCTTGAGGCAAACGGTGTTGAAGCGCTGGATGTAGTTTTGCAGGGTCTCCCCTGGCTGCTGCTTGATGCGGCATAGGTCACCCGCGGCCGGAGGGCGGTCGCGAGTGCCCTGGAAGTTGGCGACGAAGCGGTCACGCATCTCGCCCCAGGAGGAGATCGAGCCCGGGGGTAGGTTTAGGAGCCACGAGCGAGCATCATCCTTAAGAGCCATAGGGAACCCGTTCGCCATGACTTTTTCGTCGCTGTTGGCCGCCTCGATGCTCAGCTCGTAGAGCTGCAAGAACTCCGCGGGGTCGGGGGTGCCGTCATAGCAAGGAGGCAGGTCCAGCTTGAACTTGCCCGGCCAGGCGACGCTACACAGCTCATGAGTGAAAGCGCGGTAGCCTGCCATGGCCATCAGGGCCCTTTGCTGATGTGGAGCCTGCCCTTGATGCCTGCGCACGG
Source organism: Aegilops bicornis (assembly GCA_021605145.1). NCBI lineage: Eukaryota > Viridiplantae > Streptophyta > Magnoliopsida > Poales > Poaceae > Aegilops > Aegilops bicornis. Next base: position 393,543,036 of record CM038673.1, on the reverse strand, counting down.
CCACTGCAGGCGACACGCGGTCTTGTCGCGGTGGCGCTGGGAGCGCGGGAGCAATCTCTCGCGACCGGGAACTTCTTGGCAGCTTCCTTATTCTCGTGCGGGCGCCCGACGCGGTGGGTCACGCCGGGGGGCCGCGCGCCTTGGCGCCAGAGCGTCGTCTTGGTGCAGAGGTGGTGGAGGCGCTCCGTGAGCCACGTCACCCGCAGCTGGCGGAGGGCGAGGCAGCAAGAGGGAGGGCGTGGGGGAGCCCCCAGCAGCGCTCACGAGCTCGGCGATGCGGTCCAACCAGTCCTCGTAGAGGTTGTCGACGGGGCGGTAGTGCAGGAGCTCACGCGCCATGAGCAGCACGGCCTGCACGTCTGTAGGAGCGCGACGAGCGTGAGACGGCGAGCCAGCTGGGGTCAGCGACGGAGTGGCGGTGCGGCCATCCTGCCGCACGGAGGGGTGGAGCTATGAAGCTTGCTGCTCGTTCCCGGCCGGGCAGGTGGCGGCGTTGGCGGCGGACGACGGGGACACCCGCCGATAGGAGCTGTCTGAGCGACGCGGGCGGCGAGGGCTGCCCGGCGCTCAGCACGGGCTCGACGAGCATCCACCATGGATGCGACGAAGCTATGGGACGTGGATCGACGGAAAGAAGGCTTCGGCGCACCCCTACCCGGCGCGCCAAATGTCGGATTCCGGGTTTTGGCAAAACCCTCGAGGTTCGAACACTAGGGTGCGCACGAAGATCTCTCTCTCCCTAGCTCGCTCTCGCAACGATCGCAAGGCCTAGCTCGACGAACCCAAAGAACGAGAGACACGAGGTTTATACTAGTTAGGGCCACCGATGTGGTGTAATATCCTACTCCAGTGTGGTGTGGTGGATTGCCTCTTGGGCTGAGGATGAACTAGTACAATCGGAAGAACAACCTCCTGAGGAGAGGTGCTCTTGTGCTTGGTAAGCTTGTGCGGCTGGGGATGATCTGAATGATCCCTCCTTGCTAGGATGGTGGCTAGTCCTATTTATAGAGGCCATGGTCCTCTCCCCAAATATTGAGCAGGAAGGGATCCCACAATGGCCAAATTCGAAGGGACACAACTAGTACAGGTTATCCGGACTAAAGGTGGTCTTCGCCTGCCAAAGGCTCTAGTGGTGACGCCGCCTTGGGCTCCACGGTGACCTCCATCCTGCCGTCCTGCTGGTCTTGGTCTCGTTGCACCGATATGGAAAGCTTTGCCTGATGCCTCGGGACTCCTCGCCTGCGCTTGCCTCTTTAGCACCAAAGAGGAAACGAGGACACTGTGCGCGCTGTCGCCCGCCTGGCCTTGGTCATCACGGCGTGCGTCACAGGAACCTTGCGAGGTACCCCTTGCCTTAACCTCTCCACCCTTCGCGGGCCAGCCTGGTGAGGCCACCCCGAGGAGGTCTTGTGTCGTCCGCCTCGCGAGGCTTGGCCCCTCGCGAGGGTCTTGAGTGATTGCTGGTGAAGATGGGCCATACAGGGCCGCTAGTGGAGCCACGCCGTGGGCCGCAGGCAGGCAAGTATGGGGACCCTCGTTCCTAGGACGCCGGCAATTTTGTCTAAAGAAATAACGTTCTTCAGATGAGCTTGGAGTTGACGATTTTCACTACGCACATATGTTCGAGTGGAATCACTCGGTTTAAAGGTTGAAAGGAAAAGATGACAAGGCGAGCAGTCGACTGATTGTTACCTCCCATGGCAGCTGCTTCATCTTTGGCTTTCTTCAAGTTCTCCTTAGCTAACTCCAGGTCGAGATTGAGTTGGGTTTGCCTTTTCTCCAATTCAGCAAATTTGGACCCAAGCTCATAAGATTTCTGCAATCAATCAACAAGACATGTCAGTCGACAGAGACAAGGATCAATCGCTTCTGAGTGATAAGATGCAAGGTCTAATTATTACGACGAAAAAAGTTCTAAGACTACCGTTGAATCAAACATTCAACCGTAGTCTCGGGGACTAACCCAGTGGGTGCACTTGGCGTGCCCCCACTAGTTTGATTAACCACTCGACATGGTCTACCCAGTGCGAGTGGAAGGAGTAAAACAGCAGCAGCAGCAACAACAACAACAACAACAACAACAACAACAACAACAACAACAACAACAACAACAACAACAACAACAACAACAACAACAACAACAACAACAACAACAACAACAACAACAACAACAACAACAACAACAACAACAACAACAACAACAACAACAACAACAACAACAACAACAACAACAACAAAAACAACAACAACAACAACAACAACAACAACAACAACAACAACAACAACAACAACAACAACAACAACAACAACAACAACAACAACAACAACAACAACAACAACAACAACAACAACAACAACAACAACAACAACAACAACAACAACAACAACAACAACAACAACAACAACAACAACAACAACAACACCAAAAATAACAGCAAGAGCAACAACAACAACAACAACAACAACAACAACACCTGTTCTCAAACCACCGCCGACTGCCCAGAGTCGACCGCGGTCTCGAGGACTACAACCAGTGGGTGCACTTAGCATGCCCCCACCGGTTAAGCTCCCACTTGGAAGGATCTGTCGATCGAGTGGAAGTACTACAAACAAACATTTCACAGACCCACGCCGAATCAAACATTCGACGGCGGTCTCGGGGACTACACCCAGTGGGTGCACTCAGCGTGCCCCCACTGGTTCAAAAGTTCACTCAACACGTAGGTCGACTAAAGTGGAAGAGCTACAAAGCAAAAGGGGAAACTCCCAGTGGGTGAACAGATGCAACGTGCAAACTCATGATAGATGCACATAAGGTTTCAAAACACTCATCCACGAACATCTTACGAATAATAAAGCAGCAGTTTTCAAGTAGCATATCCTAACAGAACAAAGATCAAGCTGAAAGCCAGTCGGAAATCAACTTACAATCACACTTACTTGGACGTTGGTTTGAAGGGCAGAGCTAGCACCATAGGCAGCCTTGCTAGTCTCGTACACCACCTTCATTTGGTCCATCATTAGGCCTGCTTGGAGTATGGCTTCCTTAGCAGTGCCTACCTGGTCCTCCGGGACGTGATGAGTAACAAAAAGTGGAGTTGGTGGAACAGACGAGGCAGCCAGAGGAGCTGAAGCCTGGAGTTGCACAATCTGAGAAAGGGCTTGAGCAGTCGACGCCGAAGGTCGATCAGTCGACACAGGATCAACAAAAGAAACAGAAGTCCAAATTCGATCTCCGGGTTGATGAACGACTGGTTCTGGTGCTGAAGTCATGGCAGGCACCTTCTTGCTCAGAGCCCTGCCCCTTCTCCCTGTGTTCTTTTATGGCACTTCTTCATGGTCATCATCATTTGGAAGTTCAATAACATTTGGCGGCGCTACAAAACACTCGACCGTAAGTATTCAGTCAACCGTCAGAACAGTTGGCAAAGTAAGAGCATGACTATGGAGCTGTACTTGCTCGAGAAGTGGCCGCGTCTGCAGTTTCCTCGTCATCTTGATCCTTGTCAATGTCAATTGATGTCCCAGAAGTAGCAGCACTGAAAACTCCAAAATTCACTCGGTCAAGCAAGCAAATGGATCGACAATATTCAAAGGGAAAACAAAGAGAAGAAACAAACACTTACATAGAGGCAACAGGGACGTCCACCTTGATCTTGGGCAGGGCCTTCCGGGGCTTCGATGGGACAACCCTGGGCTGCTTAGCTGCCTTCTCCGATGCTTATGGAGTCAAGGTCCGAGTGCGCTTGGGTACTTGCGTGCTTGATGGAACTGCCTTGCCGTGCCCACCTACAGGATCTTGGGACTGTTTGGAACGACGCTCCAAGCGAGGCGGCAAATCAACCTCCACGCTGCTGCCCGAGTCGTCGCTGTCATCTTCACCATCGGCTCCAGATTCCCAGTCGACGCTTCCGTCTTCGCTCTCCTCTCCCTCCTGGAGTTGTTCCCCGTTTGGCATCAAATACATCTTGGTATAAATCTATGAGGCGCAAGTCGACAAAAATTAGTCAGATTCAAGAGCAATTGCAGATCAAAAGAAGAAAACACTCGGTATTTTGGGGACTGGCCTCTTCCGGCTCATGGTTGGTGTCGATTGGCTGGACCCTCCTGGACCCCCTGGGGTTATCCTTGTTTCCGGTGATACTTCGCAGCCATTGAGCCACTATCTCCTCGGCGACCTCCTCTGGGTGGACCAGAGCGGTGTCTCCAGGGCCCGAGTACATCCACATCGGGTGATCACGGGCTTGGAGAGGCTGGATGCATCGACTGAGAAATACCTCCAATAGATTCATGCCAGTCACACCATCCCGGACCAAGTTAACGACCTGGTCGACTAAAAGTGACACCTCGCCTTTCTCCTCTGGGGTCACGGTCAACGAAGAAGGTTGGCGGTGTCGCTCCATAGTGAAAGGGGGAAGACCAGTCGACTGGCCAGGAGTCGAGACGTCCTTGCAGTAGAACCAGGTCGACTGCCATCCACGGACTGACTCGGGAAGGGTCATGGAAGGAAAAGTACTCCTACCTCTGGTCTGAATCCCTAAACCCCCGCACATCTGAATTACATGCGTCTTTGCATCAGTCGAATTGGCTTTCTTCACCGACTGGGAACGACAAGTGAAGATATGTTTGAACAGGCCCTAGTGTGGTAGGCAACCCAGAAAATTTTCGCACAACAAGATACGTGATGGTGTTTGGGGGGAAATGGTGAATCTGAGCACCGAAAAAGTTCAAGAAACCCTGAAAGAACGGTTGCGGAGGAAGAGAAAGACCTCGATCGACATGAGTGGTGAGGAGGACACGCTCACCCTTGCGCGGCTGGGGCTCAGTTTCCCCCTGCGGCAACCTCCATGATCCAACGACAATCATGCCATCCTCGGCGAGTCTCTCTAAATCTTCCCGCTCGACGGTAGAGCGGATCCAGTCCCCCTGGATCCAACCAGGGAGCAGACCGGACCGCGACGAAGTCCCCCGAGCCATCATCTTGCCTTTCTCCACCATCCTCACCTTCTTCGCGCGCTCCAGGGCCGCCATCTTGTCCTTCCCCATGGCTGTGGAATGCGCACGAACCAAGCGGAGGCGTCGAGAGCAGAGGAAGGTGTGGTGGAGAAGCAGAGAAAGAAGAGATGGAATGAGGCGCACCGTACATCGCATCGGCCTCAACGCCTTTTATGGGCCTGCTTTCGAGTGACTGACCAATGGCCCCCCTGCAATCATGTCATACCCCGCAACAGTCGCTCACCTGATACATGGCGAAAAAGGAGGCGTGAGAATCGAGGCGCCCCTATCTATCCGCTCTGGTTACGGCACCACGCTCCGTCCCGCGTGCTTCTCCAAGAATTCGAATCCCGTGAGATCCGGGAACCACAGAGCAATCAATCGCGCCAAAGATTTCGCGCTATAACCCACTCAAAGATTATCAGTATGATTCACTCGATGACCTCTGAATTGATCAAGGCGACTGAAACAAGGTTGAAGCTTCAGCATAATTTCCAGACTCTGATGAGACGCCTCTGAAGCGCAAAATCAAGTCGGGAGCAACTTGAACCTTACTTCACTCGGATCTCAATTCATTCGGGGGCTAATGACGGTGACATGTACCTAGGGTAGGGTCATAGGTCTGACCTACGAGGCCCTACCCAAGGACATTGCTCTGGAGTCAAGGACGTTCAAAGTGAAACAGAAGACACCGACTGAAATCACCTTGGAGTGCAATCCACTCGACTAGCTATCCCACTCGGAAACCCTAATTCAACTAGACCAAGATAGAGTCACTCGACCATACAAAGAATCACCCGGAGTACAGAAGATCTAAAGCCAACCCAGGATGGCAACGGTCAGGCGTTCACTCCGTAGTCTTAAAGATCATTATAGTCATTTATTGCTACCGTTACCAGTAACGCCCCTGCCTTAACGTACATTGAACCATGTGTAACTGAGGGCTGGAGGGGTCTAGCGCACTCTATATAAGCCACCCCCTCCTCTGGCACAACGGTTCGCACCCCCTGTAACTTTCATGCATAATCCAGTTGACTAGCCTCCGGGCACTGAGACGTAGGGCTGTTACTTCCTCCGAGAAGGGCTTGAACTCGTAAACCTTGCGTGCACAACCTCACCGTAGCTAGGGCCTTGCCTCCTCCTACATACCCCCTATTCTTACTATCAGACTTGCTCCCACAACAATGAGCTCGGGGTCGATGGTTCTGGAGGTGTAGGACTCGGATCCGCTGCCCAACATGCTCTAGAAGGTCGGAGATCACATGGCGGAAGCTTGGGTGGCAGAGCGGAGTTGAGTGAAGTGGCTAGGGTTTGGTCCAGCAAGCGGATGGGAAGGAATATATGTGTGGTCGGGTAGGCCGGCGTGGGCCGAGCCGACATGGCAGACGCACCCGACCCCGCCATATCCGCCCCATATTTGAGTTGTATATGAGGAGTGCCGGTCAGCCCGGGCGTTTGAGGCGAGTTTGAGGCACCCAGCTTTAGATGTTCTTAAAAGATTGGGCGTGGCTATACGTCAGTCAGTTGAAAAAAAGTGTGGGGTCAGTTGATTTTCTTACCGTCAGATGGGAAATCAAGGGCCCGCACCATTCTTCAACCTCCTACACCTTCCTCCGTCCTTTTTTCCTCCTACCGCCAGCTAGCACTAGCCTAATCGCCGGTCCCCACGGCCGGCCACGCTCCTGCGACCGCATCGCCGCCACATCATCCCTTGAACCACCCCCACTACAGGTCTTTCGTCGCCCCCGACCATCCCTCTAGGCCCCCCGCGTCGAGTTTTTTCTCCGGCAAAGCCCCACCACTGCATATCACCGCCCCCACCACCACCCGGACCATTAACCCTAAGATATATAATGGGGCAGCCCTCCAATGAGCACCTTCCTTCTCCTTCCTTCCATCCTACTCACTCAGGCGAACTCTCAAAAATCGACTGATCCCAATTTGATATTCAGTCGACTGTTATTTAGCTAATGTGTAGAAGATTCAGAAATAGCCCCCAAGAGAGCTTTGTTGGTTTAGAATACTAGAATAGGAACTTATTATTTTTCCTTAGTTTTTTAGGAGTCAGATGGAACACCTTTTTGCTTCATTTGAATCTTCCCGGATGCTCTTTTTTCTGGCATTGCTATACGCATGACATGCGTTGGACGATTCGTGCACGATCTCTCCAACCATAAATGGGTTGGACAAAGTGGAGGTTGGCCGCTAGATCGAGCATCATGCAAATGTTTGGGTACCATGTATCCGCTCCTTATTAGTTCCTTTTTATTATCTCCCAAATGCTCATAAGAACCTGATAGTGCAACTAATCCCCGAGTGGTTTTGATAATTAATAACAACATATAAGTCATTGAGCTAATGCTCATTGATAATAGATTTTAGAGAAGATCAATGATTGGCATGGCAAGGACTAGTGATTGTGGACCTCTCAAAATGGTAAGGACAAGAATTGGCAAAACTCCAAGACTGTACATTTTTGTTTAAGTGATCCAAGATCACATTGAGTCCATAGGAAAGCCAATAATAGTAAAAGGGGATGAAGTTTTGACTATGACTCAATTGCTCAAGTGCTTAGTGATATTGTTCCAAAACCGTCAAGCAAATTCTCCACATCACATTTTTCCAAAATCCTAAAGTGTCATCTTGTTCCCACCGAAATTCTCTATCCCGGACTCACTGAGTTGATAACACACTGCCTAAGCCATACCCTAGCATTTTGGTTCTATCGATATGGATGTTGGTCTCACCGAGATGGCGTGACCAAGTTTCTGCGATGAAGTTGCTTCATTTGGAATTACCAAGATGAAACGATTGGAACTACCAAAACGAGGTCCTGCCCTAGCCATTGCACTTCGGTCGCTCCGAGATGTTCTGATTCGGCCCCACCAAAACCTCCAACATTCGAATATTTTACACTAGTTGGTCTCACCGAGGTTTTAGTCCAGTGTCACCGAGTTGGGTCAAAAGCTTGTAATGGTTGGATTTTTTGGTGAAGCCTATATATATCCCTCCACGCCCACTTACTCTCTAGGAGAGCCATCAGAACAGAACACTACTTCCAGTACTCATTTTTTGAGAGAGAACCACCTACTCATGTGTTGAGATCAAGAGATTCCAGTCCTACCATTTGAACCTTGATTCCTAGCCTTCCCCAAGTTGATTTCCATTCAACCCCCTCTCCTACCAAAGCCAAATTTGTGAGTGAGTGTTGGGGAGACTATCATTTGAAGCACAAGAGCAAGAAGTTCATCATCAACAACAACATCTATTACCTTTTGAAGAGTGGTGTCTCCTAGATTGGTTAGGTGTCATTTGGGAGCCTCCAAAAGATTGTGGAGTTGAACCAAGGAGTTCATGAGGGAAAGGAGATCGCCTACATTGTGAAGATTTACCCGAGTGTGACTAGTGCTACGTGGGCGTAAGCCATGATGGAATAGACAAGGTTGCTTCTTCGTGGACCCTTCGTGGGTGGAGCCCTTCATGGACTCGCGCAACCGTTATCCTCCGTGGGTTGAAGTCTCCATCAACGTGGATGTACGATAGCGCCACCTATCGGAACCACGACAAAAATCATCATATCTTCATTGCGTTTGATTTCTCTGATCCCTCCTCTACATTCATATGCAAAGTCTTTACTTTCCGCTGCTCAACTCTTAAATTTGCATGTGTAGGGTGTACTTGACTTGGTAGTATTGCTAAAACTTGCCTACAACTAAAATTAGGAAAATGATAAGTTTTTATTTAGTCAAGTAGTCTAATCACCCTCCTCTAGACATAATTTCGATCCTACAAAGCCTCTACAACCGAACGCCCTATACCCAATCAAAACATTCAGGCCTGCTGTTTGGTCATTGTATGGACCAAAAACTAGCACCCAGCCAGTCTTCCCATAAGCAGCACAAACACCAGGGCTGTCCGGCAATCCCCATATTTAGCCCATATCTGGGCGGCAATCATAGTACCTCTCTGATTCCCATGGAGGAGCACGTCAGTTGTTTGCAAAGTGCAGAGCTACAGTCTTGGCATCCACCGGATGGAACAACATCTGCTGGTAAAGTGTTAAGTCAAAAAGGTTGCAGCTGGATAGTGGCACATGAAACATCTTATACTCGCACATTTCATACACATGCAAGTTATCTTATACATGTTGCGCAATGCAGCCACTAAAAGGTGTTGAATATTTTGTCTTTTGGGTTGCTCCCTCTGAATTCTTTTTGGAAAAAGTGCATTGATAATGAACCTTGGGAAGAATGGTTCGAATGATCTAGTTCTTAGCATTATTGCTCCAATCGCATATAGCAACAACACTTGTTCTTTTGTCGATGTCTGTTAACCCACAAGTATAGGGGATCGCAACAGTTTTCGAGGGTAGAGTATTCAACCCAAATTTATAGATTCGACACAAGGGGAGCCAAAGAATATTTGAAGGTATTAGCAGCTGAGTTGTCAATTCAACCACACCTGGAGATTAATTATCTGTGGCAAAGTGATCAGTAGCAAAGTAGTATGATAGTTTTGATAATAGTAGCAGTAGCAACGGTAATGGTAACAGTGATAGCAGTAATTTTGTAGCAAGTGTAACAGTGATGATAGCAGTAGTAACTTAGCAGAAATAATATAAGATAAATTCGTAGGCATTGGATTGGTGACTTGTTGGATGATATTCATCATGAGACAGTTATAACCTAGGGCGATACGACACTATCTCTAGTTCATCAATATAATGTAGGCATGTATTCCGTAAATAGTCATACGTGCTTATGGAAAGCACTTGCATGACATCTTTTGTCCTACCCTCCCATGGCAGAGGGTCCATATTGCAAACTAAGGGATATTAAGGCCTCCTTTTAATAGAGAACCGGAACAAAGCATTAACACATAGTGAATACATGAACTCTCAAACTACGGTCATCACCGGGAGAAGTCCCGGTTTCTGTCACTCCGGGGTTGCCGGGTCATAACACGTAGTAGGTGACTATAACTTGCAAGATCGGATCTAGAACATGGATATAATGATGATAACATAAATGGTTCAGATCTGAAATCATGGCACACGGGCCCAAAGTGACAAGCATTAAGCTTGGCAAAGTCATAGCAACATCAATCTTAGAACATAGTGGATACTAGGGATCAAGCCCTAACAAAACTAACTCGACTACATGATAAATCTCATCCAACTCCTCACCGACCAGCGAGCCTACGAAGGAATTACTCACTCCCGGTGGGGAGCATCATGGAATTGGCGATGGAGATGGATTGGTGATGATGAAGAACGAAGATCCCCCCTCCGGAGCCCCAAACGGACTGCAAATCTGGCCTCCCGATGAAGAACAAGAGGTGACAGCGGCTCCGTCTCATGGATCGCGATAATTCTTTATCCCTCATTTTTTCTAGAAAAATAGGATTTTATAGCGTCGGTTTCAGGGTCCGAAGGGCTACTAGGTGGGGACAACCCACCTGGGCGCGCCAAGAGAGGGGGGCGCACCCTGGTGGGTTTTGCCCACCCAGGCACCCCTCTCCGGCAGGTCTTGGCTCCACAAATTCTTATTTATTATATAAAAATTCCTCGCAAAGTTCCGTTCCATTTCGAGAACTATTATTTCTGCACAAAAACAACACCATGGTAGTTCTGCTGAAAACAGCGCCAGTCCGGGGTTAGTGTCATTCAAATCATGCAAATTATAGTCCAAAACAAGAGGAAAAGCGTTAGGAAAAGTAGATACGTTGGAGACGTGTCAACTCCCCCAAGCTTAAACATTTTCTTGTCCTCAAGCAATTCAGTTGATAAACTGAAAGTGAAAAAGAAAAACTTTTACGAACTCTTTTCCTCGTGTTTGCATAAATAAGCATAAACAACACCCAGGTGTCCAGCCACATTATAACTAACCATGCCGACAATAACTCTTAAAGATTATAATAATTCATATCAATGACATAATCAGCTAGTGAGCAATAATAAGATATCTCAAACAGCAACACGTTGTCAAAACATCCATGATATAATATGACAATAGTGGTATCTCGCTAGCCCTTTACGAGACCATAAAACATAAATGCAGAGCACCTCCAAAGTTCAAGCAGCGACTAAACATTGTAATTCATGGTAGAAAAGATCCAGTCATGATGCACCCAACATTAGCTACACACAATGCATAAGTCATGACAGTTGTGCTCTCAGGTTCTAGCGCTTGTTTTAGAAGGTGATGACACAACATAAAACTAAATAGATAGTCCCTTCACAGAGGGAAGCAATGATTTGCAGAGGTGCCAGAGCTCAAGTTTTAAAACAGAGGTAAATGATATTTTGAGATATGCACCCTTCTCATTTACTTCACGACTATCAGTTATGAATATGTTCCATGCTAAGCACGCTAGTGGCAGTTCCCAAGCGATATAAGTAAAGGTTTTGACTCCATCGGGAGTTTTTGTTTGATTATTTAAGTGATTAACTCTTTTTCAGTTTGCAGTTTGGGACTGGGCATCCCTGTTACCGCCCTTTCTCATGCGATGGCGAGTGAATAAACACTCAACCTGAGGATAACCCGCTTAGCATGGAAGATACCGACCACCTCCTGTCGTTCCATGAACAATCCAGGCACACAAAAAGGATATTTATTTAGAAGTTTTTTAGAGGTGCACTAGTGCGCGTGGTTCTATATAAACGGTTTTTAACCCCTTTCCGCGGCGGCATTTGGAATTTTCGCCTAGTGAGTGATGGCGATAGGGGGGTCCTTCCCACACGACCCAGAAACCGTCGGGGATAGGGACCCTACAGTACTCCTACTCGTTTCTGCTTGCATTGCCATCACAGTCGGTATTCTGTGGTGCTACGTTTACGATGCGCGGCCCATCACAAACGGTTCACTATTATAGAACGTGTATGATGCGCGACCCAACACAAACAGTTCACTATTAAGAAGATTAGCTAATCGTCGTACGAGTGCCGGACAGGATTACAAAATGTCGAACCGTCGTAACATCGTCGTACACGACAACTATCGCACACGCTATTCTGTGGTGCAACATTTATAATGCATACTTCATCAGAATTAGTTCATGGTTGCAAATCGTGTATGATAAGGCAACTAACACAAAGGTTTAGTTTGCCCGCACCGTTTGTGATATTGTCTGACATCGCACATGTTTTGCAAACGCCAACTGTGTGCATTCTTGCACATATTTCCTCTTTGTGAACCGTCTCGGATTATGGTGCATATCGCAAATGTTTGTGTTTTACCAACCGTGTGTGCCGTAACGGCCTAGAGGGCGTGATTTCACCGTAATTTAATTGCTGCTATTTCAAATTGTACTGGATTTGAATTTGAATTTGAATGTATGCTACAGCTTTCTTCATATCCATCAGGTTCAAACAACCAATGCATTATTCGATTCATAGGTACATATGTTCAAGAATTACATAGGAATCAAATAAAGAATGATGAACCATAGTTGTATACTTGTACTATTAAAGAGGGTAAAGAAAGAGGCGAAATAGATTACGGTTCTTTGAACAAGGTGAAGCGAAATGCCCATATTGTGCCCTCCTCCATGCGAGAAGGCACGCACGACTCTAGTCCAACCCCTTGTGATGGCCGACCACCCATCCTTCACGGTCTTCATGAAAACATCTAGATAATCATCGTGTTCTGGTAGAAATACGTTAACCTTTGCATGCCCACCAATCTTGTAGTTTGAGAGGTAATCTTGAGTAAACTGCTTTTGCAACCACTTCAAAGGAAAAAGATTCAGACATTGTCATCTAACACAACTCATTATGGGTAGTAAAAAGAAGGCTGCAGAGTTCTTACTTACCATCCTGCAGTTTGCTGTTGTCTTGGATAAAGTGTAAACAAATAGTTTAATTTCCATCTTTGGACCCATTTTACTAACAATCTTTATCAGCTTCCTCACTTGATGTTGGTTCATCAATATCTCATTGCCCCATACGTAGAAAGGGTCGAAGCGCGGATCTTTACCAATGACATATGTACCTAAAAGCACCAAGTTAATATTAGAAGCTAAACAGCAATTGCACAATGATGTAGTACAACACTCTTTTATAATACTCCCCCCGTTCCTAAATATTTGTCTTTCTAGCGATTTCAACAAGTGACTACATATGGAGCAAAATTAGTGAATCTACACTCTAAAATATGTCTATATACATCTGTATGTGGTAGCCCATTTGAAATCTTTAAAAAGACAAATATTTAGGAATGGAGGGAGTATCTTATAACATCCAATATACTCACATATTAGATGAATTAACATCTTATATTATGGTCCAGAAGGAGTTTAGTACATTCTTACAAATTATCGGCTGATTAATTGCTGTTGTATCCATGGGTTACAGTTAGTTTGAGCTAGTTCGGGCTCAAATAGCCCTTAAGTGTATCGAAACATGAGGGTTAGTTTGAGCTAGTTGCATCTATAGCCCACCCAAAAAAACTATCCAACCCACAAGGTGCTAATTGGAGCTAGTTCTCCTAGTGCATTTATTGTCAATCTAACCCTGCCATCCAACAACTCTTTGGATGGAGTTAGTTCAGGGTTACTCATGAGCTATAAACTAACTCTAACCTCTAGCTTAGTTGAGTATCCAAACAGGGTTGTGTTGTTGTTGTTGTTGTTGTTGCTGCTGCTGCTCTTCTGCGTATATCTAGACATCATTAGAACATTATTGTAACACTCTCCTTGTTGCTATGTAGCCTAGGATTGCATGTTTAGACATTAAGTACAGTGCATGTTGCTATGTAGCCTCAGATATATTACATATGGTCCTAGTTAACCTAACGATAAATGGGTTGCAGATATATTCAGTTAAAAGTCCTATTCACTGATTAGTCCCTTATTAGCCCCCGGCCTATATAGTACCAGCTACAGATATCCTGAACAGTGAGCAGATATAAGCCATGGGATGAAACTAACCTTGATGGAAAATAGCAGTCGTTCCCAAAATTGTCCTGTGTAGGTACATCGAGAAGCATGTTAAGCACAACAAGCTAAACATCAACCAAAATTATCCATGGCGGACGTAATCTCCAAAACATAGGTCCAGTGTGCAGGTTTAAGCATGCTAGTAAAGCAAAACAAGTGGAAAGGTGTGTTAACTGCAACAGGCCTAACATTTAACAATAAGCAAACATAGTCATTCAAACTGGTATTGTGCCGGTCTAAGTACACTGGTTATTGTTAAATAAAAATGGAAAGGCGTGTTAACTACAAGATGCAGCAACCAAATGTAGTCATTCATAGTGGTATTATTGAAACTGGTACTGATGAAATTGAACTGCACATTTCATACTTGCACATATAGAACATCATGTTGTGAATAACTGGAATAAACAAGGCATACTACGAACAACCAAAGATAGCATTTGAAACTGGACATATGCTAACTACAAACAACCTAACAATCAAAAAACTTTAAAAGAGGCACATGGTAGCTATAACAGGATTAACAGCAAGCAAATATATGCATTCCTATCGGTATGTTAAAAACTGGATTGATGAAATGTACTGCACAGTAAATAATTGCACATATAGAGCATCACATTGTGAACAACTGAAATAAACAAGGCATACTGCAAACAACCAGATATAGCAATTAAAACTGGACATATTCTCACTACACTACAAAAGGGACTTGACCAAACAAATCATGGGTTCCCCCCTGTGAAGAGGCACAGTAAAACAAATCATGGGTTTCCTCACTTGTCACAAATGGGCTCGTCCCTGTGGGAAGAGCATGGACCCTGGATGCGCTCCATGTTGTCGCATATGGGCTCCTTCCCCTTAGAAGAGCACGACTATAGGGTGCCCTCCCTGATGTCGCAGACGGGCGCTTTCCCCTTGGAAGAGCAGATGGGCTCTTTCCCCTTGTAAGAACCGGAGAGGGTGCCCTCCTCGTGGTCGCCGTCGATGAGGTCTGATTTGGAAGCTGTGGATCCTAGGACAGCATCACATAACTTGTCCTTCAGAAATGACAAAAGGGGCTCTATAGTGATGTAGAATGGCAAATTGTTGACAGCGAGCCAGAGGAGATCAGCGGCAGGGCCATGGATGAGATCGACGGCGGTTGAACCCAAGGGGTTGGGGGTGGGCCACTTAACCTGTGGCATAGCCCTCCTTAGGCCATCGTTGTCGATGACCTCGATGTCGTATCCGACAGCCGAGACATGCCCGCATACTCTAGCCCGCTGCTTGAGTGCCTGCCGCCAGTAATGGTCATCAGCTTCCTCGGCGACGTCGGGCGAAGAGACCGCGATACACCTCTTTTTGGCCAGTCGCTCCTTGAGCTCCATGGGAAGTGTATCTGGGCTTAGGCTGCGACGCTCTTGAGTGGGGGATGGGGATGGGGATCTGTGGGAAAGGGGGCAATTGGCAGACGTCATCTAAGAAACTCAGGGTGGCCTAGGTATGGAGATCGGTGGGTAAGCTGCATGGGAAACCGGTAGATGTTGACAATGGAGGCCTTGCGGCGGTGGCGGCGGGGACCTTGCTAGGGTTTCAAGCGAGGGTGGGGGTGTGTGTGTGTGCGCACGCCCGAGGAGGTTTTGGTGTGTGTGTGTGTGGAGGGGGTGGCGGGGGTGTTTGAGGAAATGATGCGGGTACTGAAAATTTTACTACGCGGGAGTCAAACGCGGGAGTGAAATGCTGGGGCTATTGAAAATTTTGATGATAGTGCATCGCACACGGTCCGGAGATAACAACCGTGTGTTATGAACAAGGAGAGGTTATGAAACAGAAAAACCCTCTGAGGCGGGCAGATATTTTCTAGGGTTGTAGGCGGGATTGGGAACAAGAAACATCACACACAGTCCAGAGATAACAACCGTGTGTTATAAAACAGAAAAACCCTCGAGGCGGGTAGATATTTTCTAGGGATGAAGGCGGGATTGGGAACAAGAAACTTCGCACACGGTCTGGAGATAACAACTGTGTGTTATGAAACAGAAAAACCCTCGAGGCGGGCAAATATTTTTTGAGAGGGGGAGCCTCATGGAGCCCAATGTACTGTGCGGATGTGTGCATGATAGGGGAACCGGCGTGGCACACGGTTAGTTTGAGTGAACCCTGTCTGTTGCGTCATCCGACTTCTCTAATGTTCATAAATTTGGCGAAAAATGACGCGGTAGAGGGTAAGAACACAAACACACTTGCATGTGCACCAAATTTATGTATGAAAAGGGTGGTTTGATTTTCAAATACCAAATGTGACGGGGGGGGGATGAACCCCGGGCAGGCAACGGAACCCGGATCTATTTCAAAAACAGCGGGGCCCGCATCGCCTCGCAAACCGGCGTGCGCCAGGCCGGGTCGCTCGACCCGGCAAGGCGCGCAACCCGGCCAAGACCCTCGACTCGGCGAGGAACGCCAACCCGGCCGCAGCGGCTGGCGCAAGGGAACTCGACCCGGCGCAGCCTTGGCTTCCCCAGTAAGCCAACCCACCCGTGGCGTCCACGGCAACCCAGCCACGGGTCAGCTCTTGTCCCATCCAGGCTGTACGATGGGACGAGACCTCAGTCACTGATGACCAAGACTACAGTGCCTCCGCCCATGCCCATGGTCAGCCAGAGCGTGGCAACAGTGCCCCTTACATACCTGCTGACCAGGGCTGGCACGACAACAGTGTTCCCGCCCTTACCGCTGACGATAGCAAGCGGAGGCCTGACGGAGAACACTGTGCACGACTCGACCCAGCCACGCCATGACGATCGACAAGACGACGCACAGTCCCCCTAGGCACGCGGGGCCCGCACCTAGGGGAACCCGGCGAACCACAAGCCCCCAAGCGGGACCCAACCCGGCACCCCGGACATCGACTATACGGGCCCACCAACTCAGCATATTACCATTGTAGCCCTGGGTGGGTTGGTCTTTAAAACCCCCCAGGAGTCCGCGCCAGAGAGAGAGAGAGGCGAGAGAGACAAGATAGACAGACAACGGAAGATATTCAGTAGAGACATAGCGACACCAAGGAGAAGGAGCAGCCGGAGCCTTGGCCAGCCTGCTTCCTCCTCCAAACAGCTCCAGGAGCAACATTGTACTATCAACCATCCAACTAAACTCGGCAGGACTAGGGGTGTTATCTCTCCGGAGAGCCCCGAACCTGGGTATGTCCGGCGTCCCGCGCCCGCGCATATCAACCTCACCTCTGAAGCCCACCAGCGCCCTCGAGCCTCCTCCTCTCTTTAGCCATCCCTTGGCATCTGCCATGCGCCCACCACGACAAAATGCAACTTCGATGTGGCACCTATCTCGCAAAGCGCATGGTATTGCTTTCCCCCACCCCCTCCCCTCGTGTAGGCACGAAGGCAATCCTAAGCTATGAATGCATGCCGCCTCCCCCCCAACCGAGGTTCACCTAGATAGCAAAGTGCAAAGTAGCTAGCAGCCCCACTCCTCCCTCGTGTCGGGACGAAGGGAATCCTAAGCTATGAATGCATGCCCCCCCCCCCAAACCGAGGTTCACCTAGCAAAGTGCGAAGTAGCTAGCTAGCATCCCCCCTCCCTCGTGTCGGCACAAAGGGAATCCTAAGCTATGAATGCATGCCCCCCCAACCGAGGTTCACCGTAGCAAAGTGCGAAGTAGCTAGCAGCTCCCCCTCCCTCGTGTTGGCACGAAGGGAATCCTAAGCTATGAATGCATGCCCCCCCCAACAGAGGTTCACCTAGCAAAGTGTGAAGTAGCTAGCAGCCCCCCTCCCTCGTGTCGGCACGAAGGGAATCCTAAGCTATGAATGCATGCCCCCAACCGAGGTTCGCCCTAGCAAAGTGCGAAGTAGCTAGCAGCCCGCCCCCTCCCTCGTGTTGGCACGAAGGGAATCCTAAGCTATGAATGCATGCCCGCCCCCAACCGAGGTTCGTCACCGAGCAAAGTGCGAAGTAGCTAGCAGCCCCCTCCCACCCTCGTGTCGGCACGAAGGGAATCTTAAGCTATGAATGCATGCCCCCCCAACCGAGGTTCACCTAGCAAAGTGTGAAGTAGCTAGCAGGCCCCCCTCATGTCGCCACGAAGGGAATCGTAAGCAATTAATGCATGCCCCCCCAACCGAGGTTCACCTAGCAAAGTGTGAAGTAGCAACCCCCCCCCCCCACACACTTTCAGTCGGCGGGCCAGAGAGGCATATCTCACCACGATGGATTGTAAAACGGACCAGGAATAATCCACCTTGGTCAAAGTGATGACCGTACATGTGACTCCAGAGATGGGGTAGGTCGCCAATAATCACGCAAGTAGCTAGTCCCCGAAGACAACCACTGCATGTGTGTGGCCCAAACATATGTATGGAGAGGTGTGTTTTTGAGTAACAATGGAACAACTTTGATGTGGCACCGTGATTTGGAACTAGAAATCCCCACACTGAGTGAGGGTTAGGTTGATGATGCATATGTATGTTACACCACACTTCAAGCCAACGACGAGGATTCATGCATGCATGCGTGCATAGTATATGCGCTCAAACTTAAGGTCTGAATCTCACCATGACCTATACTACGATAACACGAACCAAATGAAGAATCCGCCATGGTAACCTATCTTGTTGTTGGTCAAGGTGATCATGGATGTCCACGCAGGCCCACGAATATATAGGCTTGTTGCCGATAACCACGCGAGGGAGTGTACCGTTTGAAGGCATCCACTACATGCATATGTACGGAGGCGATGCGTGCATGCATGTTTGAATACCATTTCACAACATTAATGTGGCGCGTGCTTCATAAATCGTACACTAGCTTCCCACACAGAGCGAGATCAGTTCATGATGTGTCGTTGTACTAGACACTTCGACTCAATGGGAGGGATTCATGCGTACACATGCATGTGTGCATGCTCAAACTGTATCATGCATGTCATCCCAGAGCATGACCTATATATATATATACCGTATTACATTACAAGCAAACATAATAATCCCCTCCTAAGTCAAATTAACCTCTCTTGTTGTCAGGCAAAAAGTAGTGATGGACCAAGCGGGCCCATAGATGGAAAGCATCATTATTGTTGATAGCCACTTAAGTGGGTGCGAGAGGACAACCACCACGGATTTGCATGTGGACCAAACATATATATGTTGAATACCCAAAATGCACAACTTTGATATGCCACATGCCTCAAAATCGTAAACCATGCACCCACACAGAGCGAGGTTCATGAAGCGTACTACATATGATGGTCCCCTCCCCCCTCTTCACCGCAAACTATATGCTCCTGCCGTAATATGTACAACCCAAGAGAATCCTCATTGATGGTGAAATTAATTAACCTCTCCCGATGTAGGTCAAAGTGATGCATGCATGCATCGACGATGGCCTCATGGGCCCACAGATGGAAGCTTCACATGTGAGTGTCCTAGCTAGGATAACCACCACATGCATGCATGTGGCCCAAAGAGGTGTTGTGTGATGTTTGAATAACCAATTTCACAATTTTGATGTGGCACGTGCCTTGGAAATCGAAAGTCCCGACACTGAGTGAGGTGTACTTGTTCACGGACGCGTACGTATAGTATATATGCTAGTCCCCTCTCACCTCTTCGACGCGTACTATATACCACCATAACATAAACAAAAAAGATTCTACCTTGCTAGTCAAATTGACCTCACTGCCGGCTGTTCATCAAAGTGATGGACGACGACCTCGCGGGCCCATAGAAAGCGTCACACGCGAGTATCAAGTGTCGTGTAGGACAACCATCGACTGCATGTGGCCAAAACATGTATGTATGAAAGGGTGGTGTAATGTTTTAAATGACGATTTCACGACTCTGATGTGGCACCGGCCTGCCTAACAAAACGGCCAACCCACACGGTGGCTCACAACTCATAGTGTACTGCGAGCCACCCGCCACCCCCAGACGCACACACACACCGCGAATCCATCGCAACTACGATGCATGTTAAATTAATTATCCCACGGTGAACATATGTTACCAAATGAGGGACGTTTTAATTTCAAAAAAATCACAGAGATCATTAAGACGTTTTAGTACATTAATTGATTGATTATCTATGGGTATCATGTGCAAAAATCAAATTTGAGCTACATGCACACATGACAGTGCACCTAAATGGATTGCAAAAACACATGTGTCTCACTGGGTGCATGTTTACTCCCCGTGCAACAAATTTCAAACATTGAGAATCTTGATTTTTAAATTCTAGTACATCCAAAACTTATTTGAAGTTCATGAAATTTATCGTGTTGTCATATGGACACCAATACAAAGTGCCATTCTACTTTTTTGGGTCAAATTTGAGACCAGTTTTGATGTAATCTTTATCTAATTACAAATGGGAGATTGTTAATAATTGGGAACCAGTATCCCAAACGGATTATTTATTCGAACCATGAGAGTTAGACCAACAATGGATACGTGCCATGCTTCGGTTAAGAAATAAAGCAGCAACATTAATCATCCAAATAGAAAAACAATATACGTGCCGCCCTTTCCGTCTTGCCGGTGACGGTAGCGAGTTAATGAAGACATCTGCGAGCTGTCCGCCCGTGCGGCAAGCGGCAGCGTCTTGCAGTGTGAATTGTACAGAGGCGTCACGAGTAGCTGTGTGAAACTTTGGTAGGCATGCCAGTGATCCGGTCTTGTGAGCTCACCGGGAGGCAAGCCATCGGTTTGACCGTCGCCCGCCTCTCTCCCACAACTCCCACTACTCCATATTAATGGTGCGCCCAAGCGGCCGCACCCCCCATCCTCGCCACACACACACACACAATCCTCTCTCTCTCTCTCCGCTTGCATCCTCGATGCCGCTCCCAGTCCTCAAAGCCGTCAGTGCATGAGGATGCCGCCGAAGCGCCACATCGGAGGGAGTGGCGACGCCGGGGCTGCTAAAGCACCGGAGCACGGCGTGGGGATGGAGACAGAGGTTGTCATCATCGCCGGGGAGTTATTGCTACACCTTGATGTCATCGACGACGTCGAGCTTCTATAGTCGGAGGTGGAGTTCCACACCGACTCTGGCGACGACCCCGGTGACGACTCCGACGACCACTCCGGCGACGACTCCGACGACGACGGACAGCTGGTTAGTCATCTATACCCATTTATGTGTCAAATGTATCATAGGGTTTCTCTGGTTACTCTTGCCTCCCCCTTTTTGGAATAGAAATCCTATGGTTATGTTCTCCCAATCCATGAAATCTGAGTAAGTTTCGTTAGATCCATGTAGTGTATCGATTGTTTGAATGGTATAAGTGATAAGTGATTAGTTGTTTCATCTTTGCAAACGATTTCTGCTAGTAATCCGACTAGGGTTAGTGTTCGTGCTAATAATTCCTAGCCAGGACTTGACAATTGATTTTGAATGACCTACATATGTTTGTGCCATTATTTTCTTCAAGATGGTTACGTACATAGGCATTTGTCTTTGAAAACTTGAACCATAATATTTGGATATGTATAAATAAATAGCCATAAATTCCTAATCCTACTTCACGGCATGTAATCATTGATTTGATGCCAAAATTGTTTTACTATTTGTATAGGTGTTGTCTGACGATGTGGACAGCGAGGATGAAGATGGCCAGATCAGTTACAAGAGGCAAATCCTGAGGGAGCTTTATGCGGGAATGCAAAACAGGCGTATTAGGACCTGGAACGACGGCTATCGATGCCCATTTTGCAACCACAAGCTTCATGACGCGTATCTAAGTGTTCTGGCGCATGCAAGAGGACGGGCCATTGGCTCCTTCAAGCAGAAGTATTCTCGCAGGGTGGCGCACGACGCGTACGCCGAGTACCTGGAGAAGCTTCAGGATTGTGCCGGCATGTGAGATGAGATGTGGGATGGATCGAACTATGTACGCTTGAGTATGATTAATGACGGTTGAACTATGCTTATGTACGTGTACGCCTATTATTTATGTCTGAGTATGTTAAATATTTGGTCAAAATTTGGTAAAACTTACAAAGGGGGACCAATAAACCAGGACGGAGGTAGTACGTCAATCACACACAGTTCCCAAAATTGGAACCGTGTGCAATGACTTTCATTTTTCCTGTTGCGTCAATCACACACCGTTCTCTTTAGCAAACCGTTGCCTCCAAAATTATTTGTGCGACAGAAAACCCTCACCACCCAATTCAAAAAAGAAAAAAGAAAACCCTCACCATCCCCACGTCACAAAAACCCTCACCCTGCCCGCCACCCCCTCCGGTACCCATTCACACCTACAGAAGCTCCTCCGCGTCTATGCCATGGCACCGCCTATCGCGGTGGTAAAACACTTAGCTCGACGCCTGCCGCCACCGCCAGGCTGCTGGCAAAGCCCACCGCATTTCACCACTTCTGCTTGCCGCCGCCTATCACCATCGACTTTCTCGATGCTGCTTTCATGATCGACCAGCTTCTGCTTTCGGTTAGAATCTGCCGTACTGAGGGTTCTTTCTCATGGACGACAAGGTAACTAATTTAATGAGATATTATCTCATCTCTTATCCCAGTTCATCTACCTCCATTAATCACCCGGCGGAAATCGCCGTGAATTCATTTTTTATTTGAGCTGATTTGAGGGTTTTCTTTCATTCATAGAATGTACAACGCGCCGACACATTAGAACTTTACGACCTCCGCTAGAGATTCCATCTCACCGTACCAGATCACTTGAGGACGCGCGCGGTATGTTCGATCTCACCCTAATCGGTTGGCATCGCCTACTTTCCTGAACTAATTCTAAATATTGCTACATTTGGATAAAAGGTGCCACATGCACCATATACGTCAAAGGGGATTTCCCCCCTCTTCTTTCTATACTAGGAAGATGAATGATGTATTGTTCTTTCAGTTACTCTCATATTTCCATGACATCATGTTTACCCTATCTGTTTAATTATAGATTTTTGTCCTTCGATTTCAATTGTTGTACAGTTCTTTAAATTTGGGCCCATATTTTCATGTTACCATATTTTCTTTAACAATCCTACCATTTTCCTGCAACGCATCCCTTGCTATGCAACAGATTATGTAGTGCACAATCTTTCCCTTTACATAGATCAAGACTGCACGGATGTCATACTGCACACAAACCAATGATTTACAATCGTTGCTACTATAAGACTTGATGAACGTGGTGACTCCTATTTTGACACTGACTTTTGGAAAGAAATTTCTAAGTTTTATGTACTGAAAGCTGGCACTAAAATTGCACTGCACATAAAAGGGCCTGGTCATGAGATATATGCTAACTTCCCCAACAAAATCATCCGTACAGACTTTGTTCAAAGAAGTTTTCTTTTCAACTATCTGCATGTTGACTTACCCAGCAATGTCAAATGTGTCGGCGTTCTGGGAACGGGGGTACCCAGACTTGCCTGCGTGCGGCCTGCGGTGTGGCTCAAGGGGTGGCCCAGCAAGGCCCATCTTCATCAGCACAAGCTCAAGACCCTCGCGAGGGGCCAAGCCTCGTGGGGCGGACGACAGGGAGCTTCCACAGGCACGGCCTCGTCAGGCTGGCTCGCGAGGAGGCGGAGAGATCAAGGCGGGTACCTCACGAGGTGCCCATGGCGCAAGCCATGACGACCAAGGGCGCCAGGCGGGCACCAGCCCGCCTTGATGTCCTCCTTTCCTCTTTGGTGCAAAGGGAGAAAGCGCAGCGAGAGCATCAAGCAAAGGCATCCGTTTGATTGCAAGGAGACCAAGACCGCCGTGAACGGCAGGAAGGAAGTCATTGTGGAGCCCAAGCTGGCGTCACCACGGAGCCTTTGTGCGAGGACGAACTTATTCAGGATGAGTGTACTAGATGTTCCCCTTCAAAATGGCCAATTGTTGGCGCCCTTCCCGCTCAATACTTGGGAAGAGGCCCAGGGCCTTTGCCTATAAATAGGACTAGCCACCCACAGGGTAGAGGCAGCTTGATCCGGCAGCAAGAAATCAATCAGAGAGAGAGAGAGAGGAGCGACTGAACTCCCCCTAGCAGTTCATCGCTTTTGACCAGAAACAGGACCCTCATGAGGCTGTTCTTCCTTGTATTGTTCATCATCAGCCCAAGAGGCAATCCACCACACCACAAACTAGAGTAGGGTATTACACCACAATGGTGGCCCGAACTAGTATAAACCCTGTGTCTCTTGTGTTGTTCTTTTTATTTTAGATCCTAGCGAGGCGGCGAGGTGCAGGTAGGTAGAGGGCGACATCTCCGCGCGCACCCCAGTGTTCGAACCTAGAGGGTCTGCCGGAACCCGAAATCCAACATTTGGCATGCCAGGTAGGGGTGCGCCGGAATTCGTCTTCCGCCGCCCTGTTCTTCGCCGACCATCGCATCCATGTCAGACACTCGTTGGGCCCGCGCCGAGCGCCGAGCCGCTCATGCTTCCCGCGTCGCCCAGACGGCCCTAGTCGGCGGTCGCCCCTACCGATCCCCGTCGCCTGCCATCAACGCCGCCACCGGCCCGGCGGGGAACGAGCAGCAAGCATCGTCCCAGCATCCGTCCGT
Organism: Aegilops bicornis; assembly: GCA_021605145.1. Taxonomy (NCBI): domain Eukaryota; kingdom Viridiplantae; phylum Streptophyta; class Magnoliopsida; order Poales; family Poaceae; genus Aegilops; species Aegilops bicornis. Next base: position 393,518,588 of record CM038673.1, on the reverse strand, counting down.
GAGGCGAGACGGCTGCACCGCCACTCCCTCACTCGCCCCAGCTGGTTCTTCGTCTCGTGCGCTCCGCGCGCCCATGGAGGCTCGAGCTGCGCTCATCGTGGCAAACGAGCTCCAGCGCTACCGCCCTGTCGACGACGTCTATGAAGAGTGGCTTGACCGCGTCGCCGAGCTCGTCCGCGCCGCAGGGGGCTCCCTCGCACCGTCCTTCTCGCTGCACCACGCCCCGCCCTGCGCGGGCGATGAACTTCGGGCGCCTCGGCCGCCTCCCCCTCAAGAAGGCGCCACAGCCCCAAAGGCGCGTGGCCTGGCGGAACCCGCTCCATCCGGCGCCAGCGCAGCAAGAGCAGAGCTGCCAAGAGGTCCCTCGCCCCCAAGAAGCTGCCCGAGTGCTCCCTACACCGGCTCGTCACGACCACGCTCCTGCTCCAGCACGCCAAGACCCCGCGCTGCTCCCAGCTGCAGCGCATGGGGACCCGCAAGACCAGGCTCTTCGTCACCAAAGGCCTCCCGTGGCCACAGTAGGCTGCCGCGCCTTCACCACCGAGCTGCGCAGCGTCGCGTGGCCCGGCAAGTTCAAGCCAGACCTGCCTCCTCGCTACGACGGCACGGCCGACCCTGCGGAGTTCCTCTAGCTTTACGAGCTGGGCATCGAAGCCACCAACGGGGACGAGAAGGTCATGGCGAACTAGTTTCCCATGGCACTCAAGGTCGGAGCCCGCACTGCTCTGAACACAGCTCTGCACGATCTCCTCCTGGGACGAGATGCGCACCCGCTTCATCGCCAACTTCCAAGGTACTCACGACCAGCCTCCTGCCGTGAGCGACATGCGCTGCATCAAGCAGCAACCAGGGGAGACCCTGGAGAAGTACATCCAGCGCTTCAACAACGCACGCTTCAAGATTCCCAAGGTGACCGAGGAGGCCATCATTTCAGCCTTCTCCGACGGTGTGCGTGACGTCAAGATGAAGGAGGAGCTGGCGATGCATGAAGATCTATGCACTTCCTTGGAGCTGTTCAACTTGGCGACCAAGTGCGCCAGGGCTGAGGAAGGGCGCCTTTCCCTCCTCGAGCTGCCAGCCGCAGACGCAGAAGAGAAGAAATCCAAGGCCAAGGACGTGAAGCGCAAGGGGGCTGCCGTGCTCGCGGCAGAACCAGACACCAAGTGGGGTAGAGATTAGCCCGAGTCTTCCAAGGGCAGCCGTTACTGTGTGTACCACGACCTCCACACCCACAACACCAACGAATGTCAAGAGCTCCGGGCCATGCGAGAAGGGAGGATCGGCCGACGCCCCGACCACAATGATCGAGGCTACGACGGAGGAGGAGGAAGAAACGCAGGACGCTGGGAAGACCGTGGCCCTCGCGAGGAGTGGCGCGACCGACCTCGCGAGGATCGCTGGAGGGATCAGCCTCGCGAGGATCATCCGCAAGGGAACGCAGGCCTCCCTCCTCTGCCACCGCAGCCAAGGAGAAGTGAGGACCATCATCAGGACGAGGGGGCTGGGGGCTTCTAGGAGCCGTGCGCGATCGCTTGCATCCTGGGCGGAGCTCAAGCCCCAACCTCCCAACGCATCTTCAAGCAGTTCGCTCGCGAAGTGAATGCAGTCCTCCCCAAGCTCGAAGCCACGCGCCCTCTTAGGTGGTCAGCGTGCGCCATCATGTTCAGCTCAGCGGATCAGCTCAAGTCTTGGCCACAGCGGAGTCCTCCCGATGCTTTGTTCCCCAATCATCGACAGCGTGCAAGTCACCAGACCCTCATCGGCGGTGGAGCAGGGCTCAGCGTCCTGTCCGTAGAGACATTCAACAATCTCCAAGTGCCTTACAATCAGCTTCAGCCAACCAAGCCTTTCTCTGGAGTCACTGATGGCTCCACAGTTCCGATTGGGCAGGTCCGCCTCCCTGTCACCTTCGGGGCGCGCGACAACTACCACACCGAGCTCATCGACTTCGATGTCGCCCACATTCGCCTGCCATACAATGCCATCCTCGGGTACCCAGCTCTGGCCAAGTTCATGGCCGTGACTCATCACGGCTACAGTGTCCTCAAGATGCCAGGAAGCGGCGGAGTCATCACGGTGCCTTGTGAAGAAAGAGACGCGGTGTGCTCCCTGGAGCGAGCTTTTCAAGCCGCATCACTTGAAGACCCAGATCGCAGGAGCGCGAGGCTCCCTGAGACCGCTCCCAAGAAGAAGAAGACATCGCCAGGCCCGACCCTTCAGGAGGCAGGCCCCTCAGGGTCCGCGCCTGCTCAGGGGGCACCTCCTTCTGTCGCATAGGAAGGCGCGCCCGGCGCCCTCCTCATGAGGTGGGCCACCGACCTTTGCTAAGGTCACGAGGGAGGCACTTGGGCACCACTTGGAGGCGTGCTTCAAAGCACGTTTCCCTCAGGAAGGAGCAAGGCAAGGAGGGCCAAACCCTCAGGAATTAGTCAGTCAGATCACGCAGGAGTTGCAGGAGTCAAGAGTCATGAGTGGCAGCCGCCGCTTACCCGCCGTAGCTCCCCATCCAGGCGAGGATGGTGGGCTGCGCGTCTGCATCGACATCGAGGCTCAACCGAGCCGCCTCTCGAGGCGCTTGGCCCTCACGCGCGGGGCGCTGTGAAGGTTCACCCCACAACTACGTTCGCATGCCCTGCGGCGTGCCGAACGCGACCGCCACGTACCAGCGCCTCATGGGGAGCATCCTGGAGGCTCAAGAGTCCAGGAATTCCGCAGTCCTGGCAGAGATGGAGATGGTCCGCGAGGAGCCACCAGGGCCTCCGGAGCCTCCCGAGGCTCCTGGGCCTGGGGGCTCGTGAAGATCGGCTCCCGTAGCCCACGACGTCCGATACTTAAACATTCCTTCGTCTTCAACGTCATCAGGTGACATCCTTCAAGTTTCATTTCTAGCTGGGAGCGCCCCCCAGGGCTGCATTATTCCTGTCAGGACCCCGATTCCAAGTCACATCGATCTAGCCGGTAACACCTCATATCACTTTGCGGCCTCACGCACGGTATTCCCACGGGTGTCGCCTTACCATGGCCCGGGACCATTTGCGCCTTTTGGCTCACGTATATGATAGTGTCGCTAGCATCCATATGATAGAGAACCCGGGTCGACATGGCTAGTCGTGAACCCAAAGCAGCACTAACCCATGGGGACATGCATACATGAATCACATCGAGCATGTCGGTCAGCAGCGTGTGAATCCGGGCTGTAGTAATGGGCTATGAGGACTCGGGAACCCGGGCTGTAGCAGGCTAGGCAGGACTCCGGATGTCATCGCGTGACATTTCCCCGAAGGGACAGACACATGAACAAAGTGAAACACATGCCGGCCAGTCAAGTGCCCTGAGCAGTAGTGCTAGGCTAGCAGGACTCCGGTGAACCGGGCTGTAGCGGACTACTATGGCTCAAGGAAGCACTAGACTACATTTCCCCATAAGAGAGGCTGCTAAGTATAAACAACTAGATTGTCGGATCCCACACATACCAAGCATTACAAACATACACACAATATGCTCGATATGTGTAAATACAACATGGCATCACAACATAACTCTACGACTCAAGTATTTATTCATTAGGCTCCGAGGAGCGAGATATTACAAACATGGGTTTCATGACCCAACATTCAGAGCATACAAGTCAAAGCACAAGCGGAAGCTTAACATGTCTGAGTACATACATCTACAAATGAAAAAGGCTGAGAAGCCCGACTATCTACCAGATCCTGCTGAGGCACAAGATCGTAGCTGAGGTAACAAGCTAAACGTCGAAGTCCACACGGAACTAGTAGCGAGACTGACGTCTCTGCAAAAACATAAAATAGGCAAACGTGAGTACAAATGTACTCAGCAAGACTTACATCAGAACTAACTACATATGCATCGGTATCAACAAAGGGGGTGGTGGAGTTTAACTACAGCAAGCCAACTTTGACTCGGTGGCTATCCTACACTACGACTGTAATTAACTCTTTTGAGGTGGCGCACACGAGTCCACATATTCACCATATCAATACACCACTATGGATCCGCTCCCGTCTTTCTACGAGAACACCATCCTTAGCACTCACGCCTATCTTGCGCATTTTAGAGTATCCACTTTCACTTGTCTGTGAACTGTACAGGCAACCCAGAAGTCCTTTACCGCGGACACGGCTATTCGAATAGATGATGTTAACCCTACAGGGGTGTACTTCTTCACACACGCTCTCGCCACTTACCGCCATGTACATGTCATGTATCTCGGCAACCTTCAAGCGGAAGCTTTGGCAAGGAGTCGGCCATGACCTGACTAACCACACAAGTCTCTAGTCCAGGGTTTATCGCCTATTCGGGTTCCATCCGCAAGGAGATCCGGCCGGGTGTCGCTCACGGCCCCAAACAATGTGTGCAGGGTTCCCAAGCCCACCTCGACGGTGGTTCTACGCTTGGTACACCATGCCACGGTGCCTAGTCTGTCCCAAGCCCACCTGCATCGGGTGCCACTTGGTAGACTACTAACACTACCTACAAACACGAAACTAGTTGCAACTCCTAGACAGAGATCAAGTTGATTAATAAGCCGAGAGGGGCCGAGTTACCGGAACCCAATGTGTGGTAGTAACTGTTCATGGATCACAAACACAGAACTCAGTTCCTGAGGATGGCTGCAATGAGACAGCCCACGATGTACTCCTACATGGCCTCTCACTGCTACCTTTACCAAATCGTGTTCACACACTTAGCTCTCAACAGTAGGACATGTTCACACACCTCCGATTCATCCCTGATGAATCAGACCTGACTCAACTCTATGCAGTAGCAGGCATGAAAAACAAGCATGAATGAGTATGCACATTAGGGCTCAAACAACTCCTACTCATGCTAGTGGGTTTCATCTATTTACTGTGGCAATGACAGGTCATGCAGAGGAAAGGGATTCAACTACCGCAGCATGTAACAGTTGAATCGTTGTTGTCCTAATGCAGTAAAAGAGAGCAGGAGCGAGAGAGTGGGATTGTATCAGAATGAACAAGGGGGTTTTGCTTGCCTAGCACTTCTGAAGATAATATAGTTCTTCATCGCTGTCATCGAACTCATCGTCAGTACGTCGTCTACTGAGAGGGGACAAACACCAGCAAACAAGGAAGAACACAATCAATGCAATGCAACAATTATGATGCATGATTGTGACATGGCAATATGAATGGGTTTTGGGCTAATGCAAGCTAGAACAGAAATACATGAGTCCATTTGAACCAAAGATTCAAATGCAAACCCATTTTAAGAGGTCATATTAGTGCATTAACTTGTTTCACCTAAACAGAAAGGTTAAGGTGTTCTAACATGCATGAGTCCAGTACAGATGGATAGATTGCATTTTTCTGATAATTTTTCATATATAATTTATTTCATTTGGAGTTACAGTTGATTTTATATGATTTTTAGAAGTTTTGCTAATTTCCTGGATTATATTAAATCCAGAAAATGACTTCTTCGTCGACTGATGTCGATGTGACGTCGGCAGGTCAATCGACCCGGGTCCAGTCAAACCTGACCAGTGGGGTCCATCGTCGATGACCCGATGTTGTTTAGTGACACTGACAAGTGGGGCCGGGTCAACGGACACGTCAGCATGGTCAACTCTGACTGGTGGGTCCAGCATTATAAAACTAATCTAAACAGAAAGTAAACACATAGTTAATTAGGCGCGGGGCCCAGCTGTCAGTGTCACAAGAGGGGTTAGTTAGTGGGTCATTAGCCACTAATGATGCCCACGTCGGCGGCTAACGCCGGTGGTACACAGACGCGGCGGCGTCGCTCGTCCCGGCGATTTCGGCGACAAGAAGAGGCGGGGTTGGGCTCGTTGGAACGCCCGCGAGGCGGCGCGTCCAACGAAGGTGGTGGCAGGTGCTGGGGTGGCCGGTGTTCGCAGGAATGTTGCTCGCGGCGGTGGCCGGAGTTCGGGCACCTGCGGTTTGGCGTTGTGGTGCGCGGGAGGGGGAGCTGGTGTTTGTGTTGGGCTCCTGCGGGCTTTCTGAGCACGGTGAGGCGCTCCGTTGTGAGCGTGCGCGGCTATGGCCACGACTATGCCATGGCCGGTGGCGAGAAGCTTTCGGCCGCGATGGGAAATGGAGCTAGGGGACAGGAACGGAGGGGCGAGCACAGGAGAAGCAGCAGGGGCTCACAGCGGATCCATCCAAGGCGGAGGCGAGGCCGGGGGAGCGTCGGAGGCAGTGCAGGGTCGCCGGAGATCTGGGCGGCCAAAGGTTGAAGACGATGACTTGGACGGTGAAGCAGGGCCTCCGGCGTTGTGTAGCTCGGTGGAGAAGGTCGAGGAAAATGCAGCGGAGCTTCTGGACTGCTCGAGGGGACGAGGAAGAGGCGATGGCCGCGGTGGTGTTCGTCGGCGGCGGCAATAGTGCTCGGTGGTTGCGTGCGAGAGAGCCAAAGGAGGAGAGGAGCTCGGGGAGAGAGTGAGAGGGCCAGGGGGTGCGTGGTCATCTCCGTGGCGCTGGAAGGGCCTCGAGGGCGTGAGGCAGGCAGGGAGGAGGCCACGACGATCGCGCGTGTGTCGACACGCCTCTGCCTACTGGCAGAGGTGGAAGAAGACCAAGGCGCCCCTGGTGGGCTGGGTCGATTCTGCTGGGCCACCAGGTAAGTGGGCCTCAGGTAAGCGCCAGGTAAGTGGACCAGGTTGGTTCTTTCTCTCTCTTTTCTATTTTGTTTCAGTTTTCTATTTTATTCCTGTGTTATGAATTAGTAAAAATACTAATTCATTTGATAAAATCCTGGAAATAATTATGGGTGCTTTCTGAATTATTCCAGTGACCCTTAACAATTTCCAACATTTTTGGAGCATGTGAAATATATATAGCATTTAAATAGCTCCAATTCAAATATGTTTGAATTAATTCAAAGTCCAAATATGTCCTGCAAAAATGTGAACCATTTTTGATAGATGCTTCCACCTTGATCCGAAAATGATGAACATTTTTAAAGGGCATTTTGAAATCATTGAAAAATATTTTGGTTGAACCTATTTGAATTCCTTTTGATGCTAGGGTTTGAACATCCCCATTTCAAATTTCCAAGAAAATTAAACATGATGCAAGCAAGATGCAAACACTAGGCAGCACCGGAAGCTAGGGATGTGACAACTCACCCCCACTAAACAAAAATTTCGTCCCGAGATTCAAGACGTGAGGTAAGAAGGCAAAGGGACACAAGCTAATTCAATCTTCACGATCGAGGTTGCACTTCAAAGAACGTTGACTCGGTCACCATCATTGTTTCGATGTATTGCCCCAAGAACTCCAACTAACATGACAATGAGAGGGAAAGGAAAACTCTAGAGGGATCGATCTTATCGGAGGTCGAACAACTCATGATCAACTCACAGAGTGGGACATTAAAACATCTCTCGAGCTGAGACACAAAGCATTCGTCCAGAGGGATGGAGTGAAACACATGACAAAGGTTCACTAGGTAGGCAATAATTCCACACCTAAGAAGGTGGTGAACGGTTGTCAACGTAGCGAGGAGTTGAGTTGCCATGATAGCATAACGGGGCCTCTTAGAGGAGGTGACTCATAGGATCATCCCTTAAGTGGCAAAAAGAATTACCTTTGATCCATAGATCATTGAAACTCTTCATACCAGGCTAAGGCAAAAAAGGAAGGCACATTCCAATTGATACCGAGGATATAACCTAGTGAGTGAGTGTGCTCTCAAGAACTTGAGCATTTCCATAGTCATCAAGGTTTTACCAACATCCGTGTCGAGGATCCTGGCAACGCATCTTACTACCATGATGAATAGCGATGGATGATGTGGATACAAAGGAAGATAACACCTTATCAGACTTCACCTTGGCGGGGCCAAGAAAAACAAAATCTGGATGATCGACCGAGAGACATTTAGCACTCCGCTTCTAATGTTCTCCATGATGTGCTAGCGTATCCCATTCATTGAAATGGTTTGGTAACTAGACCATCAAGTAAAAGGTCGGACTTCGGGAGCACAAGAATCCATAAGGAACAATTATTGGAGTAAATCCTACGAAATCCTTATGGGGAGGTGACCAAATGGCTTAATCAGGATGCTACAATAACAGTGCTTCCAGCTAGGTGCGTCCACCTCACTGGAACCCATATCATAGCTCTTGGAAGAAGTTCCAACCATCACATCTGCCTGAGATTCAGATCTGGTTGGTAACAGGATATTTCAGACATCATGTCTGGAAAAGGAATTTTGCAACACAAATCGACAAGACGATGTTGCGAGATTCTCAAGAAATGAACTACAATAGCAAGCTCCAAAACATGAGCTGGTTCTGCTACACACATGTGAACACGCTGTCCTAGACAAGCATGACCACATAGTAGTCTTACAATAAAACACTACCGAGTTCAGATGGGGAACCATCATTGGGGATATCGAAGTCCTTGTATAAGCCTGGGTCTTAGGAAGGAACTTATTTTCCTTGAACAAATCAATCAGTGGCTTGGTGTGCTAGGAACACATACAGAGTGGAGGTAATTAATCTACCAAACCATAGAGTAGTTCGCACGAATGCATGACTGACTTGGAATGATTCCAAAGGAAGCAAAAACAAGCTCCCTCGAATTCACGGCGGCAACTTGCATTGATTGCACGTGAACTTAGAGGAAGTCGCTACTTTCATCCAAACATATGCTTCATGAACGGAATACGAAGGCACTGTTTACAAAGTTTCCAACACTAATGATGTTCAACATGAGTCATGGGGGAGACAAAATGCTGCTGATGGGCTCAACAGAAACTCATCAGAATTTCCATATCACTGGACTTCCACCATCATGTGAACACGGTGATAGCATTGGTCAGACCAAAAGACGTAATGGTGTATGCTCGAGGGATCACCCACGAGTAAGACACCATTACGAACATCGTTGGTTCTGATTTGACTTGATCATAGCCCATACTCAAGTCAAAGTTTTGACAAGGCAATAGATCCAACAACTGATCACGAGGACCAATTGGTGAAGATATCATCTTTCTTCAACACACACACACACAAAGATATCCCTTTGGAAGTGAACTAAGTTAGACAAGCTTTTATCTCCCAACTCTCCAAGTTGTTGTTTGGCTTAACTAACTAGCTCAGGGGTATCCAACACAGATTCTTGGAGAAAAGTGGTTTATTGGAAAACCAACTTGATCACGAGCTCAACATAATAGACAGGGGACAACCTGGTAATACTTCTGAGAAGATATTCGGAAAATCACGAACCACCGGTATGTTACTAAGCTCGAGAACAACCTTGATTTTCAGGGCAAGATGATATGAACAATAAGCAAGGGATTGAATAATCCTAACTCATTGATCGAAGAGTGCACCAGAAATAAGGACTAGGTAGCACAGTCTATCTTAGAATGATGATTCAATAACCAACACGCTAAGGGTGAAACTATTGTCCATTTACTACTAAGCAACATGGTTGCTAGAAGTATTAATTTCACACATCACGATTCACCTGTCGGCATTCCGGTTACATCAACACGGGACCGAGGAATGAATAATGATAGCGAGAAGTATCACTACGTCAAGAATTCATAAGGGAAGGTGCAATTCTCATGACGTTCCTAACATAAAGTGGGTAATACTTCAGGGTAGAACAGAACAAAAGCTGAATTGGCATTTTGATCTGCGGAATACAACTACTTTGACCACTCCAAGAAATGGATGAGGTCTTTGGAGTTTGTTTCTCCTAGTCATTCCAGAATAGAATGGCTTGACGGACCACAAGAATAATAGGCATCGATGAACGGATGCACGCATACTCTTGATTATCAATTGATAGATGGAGGTCAGAAAACAACTAAAGAGAACAACTCAAAGGAACATATAATTTTCTGAGTTGTGGATGCATAGATTAGTATGTCGAGCAAAGCTCAATATGGTTCTTCCGGATAACCCATGCAGAAAAGGAAGGACTGGCAGAGTCACAATATGAATGGAGTACTCCTCAAGAGCACTCTGGTTGTGATCTTTTGGTTCCACGAGGAACTTCTGCAATAAGTAGTTCATGGTATTTGGAAGAAGGATATACCACGGACCTCAAGGACTATCATAAAAATTACTAATAACCTAAAGGTACGAGCAACACTATCAACATGAAGTAAGTAGAGTGAATCTTGGGTCAAGAACCCAGGAGTAGAATACCTACTACTAAATGGCATCACGGGATGCTTTCGAGAATGACGGTCAGAATCATCACACCGGGAACACAAAACATGGCTAGATTACTAGGTGACTCCCTAAAACACCTAGGGTCATAATAATAGCTCTAACATATATGTCGAGGCAATTGAGTACCTCGACTGATTGGTTAGTGTGCTTATTCTGACCAAAAGGACATCGTGAACGGAAAGAAAGGATTTGCAATGCATCAGACTATTTAGAGACCTGGGATGACTCGAACAGCATAACGGCTGTAAATGCTCAAAAAGATTTGAGACATCCTGCAAAAACAGTGGCATAACCTCTCAACATCATAATATCAAGGTTCTGAGATTAACTAAGAACACACGGAAGTTGTAGAAACCGAATTGGGGCTTAAATCCATCAATCCTATAAGTCTCTATCATAGTAACATGTCATCCTGGTAGATAGATGAGAATGCCTACTTCTTAATCCCCGTAGAAGAGAAGAGGTTGACTCAGATTAGAAGGCCATGAGATATAAGGAGTAAAAAGAGCCTTACGTTCCCTTCAACAATCAATTCCTTTATATAACTAAAGCATTTCTAGACTCAACTTCGACCAGTTTGGCTTGGTAATCCTACAGGTAGTCAGGCTCTGATACCAAAGCTGTCAGGACCCCGATTCCAAGTCACATCGATCTCGCCGGTAACACCTCATATCACTTTGCGGCCTCACGCACGGTATTCCCGGGTGTCGCCTTACCATGGCCCGGGACCGTTTGCGCCTTTTGGCTTACGTATATGATAGTGTCGCTAGCATCCATATGACAGAGAACCCGGGCCGACATGGCTAGTCATGAACCCAAAGCGGCACTAACCCATGGGGACAGGCATACATCAATCACATCGAGCATGTCAGTCAGCCGCGTGTGAATCCGGGCTGTACCACTGGGCTAACAGGACTCCGGGAACCCGGGCTGTAGCAGGCTAGGCAGGACTCCGGATGTCATCGCGTGACATTTCCCCGAAGGGACAGACCCAGGAACGAAATGAAACACATGACGGCCAGTCAAGTGTCCTAAGCAGTAGTGCTAGGCTAGCAGGACTCGAGTGAACCGGGTTGTAGCGGACTTTTATGGCTCAAGGAAGCACTAGACTACATTTCCCCATAAGAGAGGCTGCCAAGGATAAACAACTAGATTGTCGGATCCCACACATACCAAGCATTACAAACATACACACAATATGCTCGATATGTGTAAATACAACATGGCATCACAACATAACGCTACGACTCAAGTATTTATTCATTAGGCTCCGAGGAGCGAGATATTACAAACATGGGTCTCATGACCAAACATTCAGAGCATACAAGTCAAAGCACAAGCAGAAGCTTAACATGTCTGAGTACAGACATCTACAAATGCAAAAGGCTGAGAAGCCTGACTATCTACCAGATCCTGCCGAGGCACAAGATCGTAGCTGAGGTAACAAGCTCAACGTCGAAGTCCATGCGGAACTAATAGCGAGACTGACGTCTCTCTGCAAAAACATAAAATAGGCAAACGTGAGTACAAATGTACTCAGCAAGACTTACATCAGAACTAACTACATATGCATCGGTATCAACAAAGCGGGTGGTGGAGTTTAACTGCAGCAAGCCAGCTTTGACTCGGTGGCTATCCTACACTACGACTGTAATTAACTCTTTTGAGGTGGCGCTGCGAGTCCACATATTCACCATATCAATACACCACTATGGATCCGCTCCCGTCTTCCTACGAGAACGCTATCCATAGCACTCACGCTTATCTTGCGCATTTTAGAGTATCCACTTTCACTTGTCTATGAACTGTACAGGCAACCCAGAAGTCCTTTACCGCGGACACGGCTATTCGAATAGATGATGTTAAACCTGCAGGGGTCTACTTCTTCACACACGCTCTCGCCACTTACCGCCATGTACCCATCATGTATCTCGGCAACCTTCAAGCGGAAGCCTGGCGAGGGAGTCGGCCACGACCTGACTAACCACACAAGTCTCTAGTCCAGGTTTATCGCCTATTCGGGTTCCATCCGCAAGGAGATCCGGCCGGGGTGTCGCTCATGGCCCCAAACGATGTGTGCAGGGTTCCCAAGCCCACCTCGATGGGTGGTTCTATGCTTGGTACACCATGCCACGGTGCCTAGTCTGTCCCAAGCCCACCTGTACCGGGTGCCACTTGGTAGACTACTAACACTACCTACAAACACCAGAAACTAGTTGCAACTCCTGGGCAGAGATCAAGTTGATTAATAAGCCGAGAGGGGCCGAGTTACCGGAACCCAATGTGTGGTAGTAGCTGTTCATGGATCACAAACACAGAACTCAGTTCCTGAGGACGGCTGCAATGAGACAACCCACCATGTACTCCTACATGGCCTCTCACCGCTACCTTTACCAAATCGTGTTCACACACTTAGCTCTCAACAGTAGGACATGTTCACAAACCTCCAATTCATCCCTGATGAATCAGACCTGACTCAACTCTATGCAGTAGCAGGCATGAAAAACAAGCATGAATGAGTAGGCACATCAGGGCTCAAACAACTCCTACTCATGCTAGTGGGTTTCATCTATTTACTGTGGCAATGACAGGTCATGCAGAGGAAAGGGGTTCAACTACCGCAGCATGTAACAGTTGAATCGTTGTTGTCCTAATGCAGTAAAAGAGAGCAGGAGTGAGAGAGTGGGATTGTATCGGAATGAACAAGGGGGTTTTGCTTGCCTGGCACTTCTGAAGATAATATAGTTCTTCATCGGTGTCATCGAACTCATCGTCGGTACGTCGTCTACTGAGAGGGGACACACACCGGCAAACAAGGAAGAACACAATCAATGCAATGCAACAATTATGATGCATGATTGTGACATGGCAATATGAATGGGTTTTGGGCTAATGCAAGCTAGAACAGAAAGACATGAGTCCATTTGAACCAAAGATTCAAATGCAAACCCATTTTAAGAGGTCATATTAGTGCATTAAATTGTTTCACCCAAACAGCAATTTTAAAATGTTCTAACAATCATGAAACCATTATGGATGGATAGATTGCATTTTTCTGATAATTTTTCATATATAATTTATTTCATTTGGAGTTACGGTTGATTTTATATGATTTTTAGAAGTTTTGCTAATTTCCTGGAATTTCCTGGATTATATTAAATCCAGAAAATGACTTACTGCGTCAGCCTGACGTCAGTGTGACGTCAGCAGGTCAACTGACCCGGGTCCAGGTCAAACCTGACCAGTGGGGTCCACTGGTCAGTGACCCAGTGTTGTTTAGTGACACTGACAAGTGGGGCCGAGTCAACGGACACGTCAGCACGGTCAACTCTGACTAGTGGGTCCAGCATTATAAAACTAATCTAAACAGAAAGTAAACACAGAGTTAATTAGGCGTGGGGCCCAGCCGTCGGTGTCACAAGAGGGGTTAGTTAGTGGGTCATTAGCCACTAATGATGCCCACGTCGGCGGCTAACCGCCGGTGGTACACAGCCGCGGTGGCGTCGCTCGTCCTGGCGATTCCGGCGACGAGAAGAGACGGGGTTGGGCTCGTTGGAACGCCCGCGAGGCGGCGCATCCAACGATGGTGGTGGCAGGTGCTGGGGTGGCCGGTGTTCGCCGGAATGGAGCTCGCGACGGTGGCCGGAGTTCGGGCACCTGCGGTTTGCCGTTGTGGTGCGCGGGAGGGGGAGCTGGTGTGTGTGTTGGGCTCCTGGGGGCTTTCTGAGCACGGTCAGGCGCTCCGTTGTGAGCGTGCACGGCTATGGCCACGGCTACGCCATGGCCGGTGGCGAGAAGCTTTCGGCCGCGATGGGAAATGGAGCTAGGGGCCGGAGCGGAGGGCGAGCACATGAGAAGCAGCAGGGGCTCACAGCGGATCCATCCGAGGCGGAGGCGAGGCCGGGGGAGCGTCAGAGGCAGCGCAGGGTCATCGGAGATCTGGGCGGCCGAAGGTTGAAGACGACGACTTGGACGGTGAAGCAGGGCCTCCAGCGTCGTGTAGCTCGATGGAGAAGGTCGAGGAAAATGCAGCGGAGCTTCTGGACTGCTCGAGGGGACGAGGAAGAGGCGATGGCCGCGGTGGTGTTCGTCGGCGGCGGCAATAGTGCTCGGTGGTTGCGTGCGAGAGAGCCAGAGGAGGAAAGGAGCTCGGGGAGAGAGTGAGAGGGCCTGGGGGGGGTAAGTGGCCGTCTCCGTGGCGCTGGAAGGGCCTCGAGGGCGTGAGGCAGGCAGGGAGGAAGCCACGGCGATCGCACGTGTGTCGACACGCCTCTGCCTACTGGCAGAGGTGGAAGAAGACCAAGGCGCCCCTGGTGGGCTGGAGTGGGTCGATTCTGGGCCACCAGGTAAGTGGGCCTCGTGTAAGCGCCAGGTAAGTGGACCAGGTTGGTTCTTTATCTCTCTTTTCTATTTGGTTTCAGTTTTCTATTTTATTCCTGTGTTATGAATTAGTAAAAATACTAATTCATTTCATAAAATCCTGGAAATAATTATGGGTGCTTTCTGAATTATTCCAGTGACCCTTAACAATTTCCAGCATTTTTGGAGCATGTGAAATATATATAGCATTTAAATAGCTCCAATTCAGATATGTTTGAATTAATTCAAAGTCCAATATGTCCTGCAAAAATGTGAACCATTTTTGGTAGATGCTTCCACCTTGATCCAGAAATGATGAACATTTTTAAAGGGCATTTTGAAATCATTGAAAAATATTTTGGTTGAACCTATTTGAATTCCTTTTGATGCTAGGGTTTGAACATCCCCATTTCAAATTTCCAAGAAAATTAAACATGATGCAAGCAAGATGCAAACACTAGGCAGCACCGGAAGCTAGGGATGTGACAATTCCCAGGCCGCGTGGGTCCGTCCCTGCGGCGTGTATCCCCTTTTACTCCATGTTCCTAGCTTACCTTGTTGGGGGCGCCCCTCGGGCTGCATCATCCCCAAGTCGCTCGGGCCAGACCCAGCGGCATGTACCCCTCTTGCGTTTATTTCGGGTCATGCGTTCGACCCATCATGATTGTTATTTGATGCCTGTCCACGGCACCCCTTCTTCCTTCATGTCGGCCGCTTGCACGTTAAAGTGGGGTACTTGAGCATCGCGACTCATGGGCTCCTACTGTCTCGCCAGCCCTCACCCTCTGGTCTTGTCCACGGCATCGTGACCTGGCATATCAGCGACGACTGAGACCCACTCGAGGGCCAGGACCCGAGGACGTAGAGTGTCGGCATCTAACCAAATTTGCAGGAACACATCACAAGTTAAGGCCCAGTGCCAGGCGCAACCCGCCTTGAGGTAGGGCCCCGTGAGTCCCGCGCTGGCTCACGGGTGCCCAGATACACCTCGTCAGGCCCTACCGTGCCCGGCCACGTGTCGTATGGGCTGTACCTGCGCCCGAGGCTCCTCCCGGAGGGGAGCCCCCTCCCACGCACTAGTGGAAGCACCATGCTCCGCGCTGGTAGATGACACTGCCGAGGAGCGGCTATGCCCGTACACATACGGAAGCGCTATGCTCCGCGCTGGTGATAAAGAACTGAGGGTGGACCACGGCCGCATCAACCTCAGGGAGCCCAGAGCTCAGTGTATGGCCTCATCGCAATGCCTCCCCTCGGGAGTGCAGCGAGGGGCTGAGCACGGGCTACGCACAGGTCATGCCCAGACGCCGCCACCCAGCCAGCCCCTCGGGCCTGGTTCGTCGACGTCCCTCCCGAGCGGAGCCAAGGTCTGAAGGCCATTTGAGCGTCAAGGGGACTCATGAGCATCGCGACTCAGAGCCTAACTGGTCATGTAGCCCCTCACTCCTTAGTTACGAAAGGCTAACGGCCGGTTGAGGTATCGCGGGGCCGGGCTCTGCGGGCGTAGAATGGTAGATTCACCCACACATCTCACCTCCCTACTTGTTGTTCGTGTGCCAAGGGGGACTCCTGAGCATCGCGACTCAGGAGCCTAACTTGTCACGTAGCCCCTCACTCCTTGGTCCCGTCCTGGTTTCCGGTCGGGGCTAACAGCGGCTGAGGTATCTTGTGAGGCAGGCTCTGCCAGCGTAGAACATAAGCAAGTAGGAAGGAAGAGCGCAAATCTCAAGGAATTCAAAAGCAAATATTACAGTCCATAAGTGTTATCACAACACCAAACACAAAGTTTTAACGCCTCCCCAAGGCATGATGCATGTTGCAGGAGCTGAAAGCAGAACATGAGCCACAACGGAGTTACTTGTTGGCGGCAGAGCTGCGCGGAGCGGGTTCGCCTCGTGAATCCTCAAGACCGGCAGCGCCTCGCTTGGCTTAGTCTTTGAAGGCCGGAACCCGACATGAGCCTCCGCCACGACCCTTCACGGCCTCGGCAGCGGCAGTAACAAGCTCGCCGCTCGTGGCTCAGCAGTGTCGAGGTCGGCGTCGGGATGCGAAGGTAGGCGTGGGTAAGGACCAGCGTCGGTATCGCGAAAAGACAAGACACGCGCCTCGACCTCAGCCGTAGGGCCAAGGCCAAGGGTGACATCTTCAAGAGCGCGGATCAGGAAGGGAAGCAGCTTGGCGGGGCCGTCCTCGGTGCCGGCCAGCGGGCTTTCCAGGCGGCTGTCGTAAAGCGACCTCAGCAATGTGCGAGCCTTCACCTCCATCTCCGTGAAGGCCTCGCGGTCCTCGGCAAGAACCCGCGCCTTGCCGTCCAGCTCGACCTTCTTCGCCTCGAACTCCTGCTCCAGCGCACCCAGGCGGTCACGGTGCCTGTTAAGCTTGGCGTCCCGGTCCTTGACGGCCGCCTCGCGAGCCTTCATGTCTTCCTCCTTCTCTTGGCGAATGCGGGCCTCCTTGGCAAGCTGGCCCCGCAGGCCCTGCAGCTCGCTTTCCAGCGCCTTGCAGCGAGCTCGGACATCGGCCACCTCTCCCAAGGCGGCGTCGTGAGCAGCCTTCGCCACAAGGACGGCCTGCTTCTCCTCGTCGCAAGCCGTCGAGGCCTGAACCAGCGCCGCTCGAATCGAAGCGTCAGAGCGAATCCAGCCAGAAGCCAGCTCCAAGCGCCCGACCACCAAGCGAGGGTCGGCGCCCAGAAGATCTTGCCACAGCCGGTCCAGTTCAGCAGCAGCACGATCCAGGACAGTGGGAGGAGTCGGAGAGACGTCAGTTGGTGGAGTAGGAGGAGAGGACGGCAGCATAACCACAGTATCCTGAGGCGGAACCTGCTGCGCCCCAACAGCTGTGGCGGGGGCATCCGGCAAGGATACCTCAGGAGTCGCTTGGGCCATGGGGGCTGAGCTCACCCCAGCCAGCTCCGCCAGGCCTCGCGAGGATGACCGGGTAGGAGAGGCCCGTGTCTTGCCGTCGCCTTCCTTCGCGGGCAGAGGCGCTGCCCCAGACGGAGCCTCAGGAGCCCCTTTCAGCTTCTTCGCCGCAGGCACCAGCCTAGCCAAGAAATACATACATCAAGCCTCGGCGGCAAAACAAGGAGTAAAACAAGAATCAAGCACTTACTAGTCATCGCTCGCAAGCTTGAGCAACCTCCGGCCATACTTGAAGCCCGAGAGCCGGCTGCAGGGATCAGCCTCGAGAGGCCCGGGAGTAGGAGGCGCGTCTGCGGATCGCCTCGGAGCCGGGGCAGACCCGCAGGGGACCAGCCCAGTCCTGTCCTTTTTCGGGATCGAGGGCAAGCTCTCGCCGCCCCGCTCATCGCCATCCTTGTCGTCGTCACTCGGCAAGAGGCGGAGAGCGCAGGACCTGCGCCGAGGGAGGGGCGCTCTCGACTCCCCGTCGGTCGCCTCGGAGTCAGGCCCCGCTTCCCACTCCTCTTCTTCCTCCTCTTCGCTGGAATCACTGAAGGACACGTTCACCGTCGCTAGGGCCGCCGGGTCCTCGGGAACCTCCGCGGGCACGGGCCCGTCCCCATTGAAGACGGGCATGGATTACACTGCCTGCTCCCAATCATCTCGAAGGAACAGGGGCACAGGAGCGCCTTCCAGCCTCGCCACGTCTCCCCCGACCAAAGATTTGAGGACCGCGGCCAGATCTTCGTCAGCCAAAACCGCGGGGCTCGGGCGGGGCCTCCACAACGGAAGCGAAATCGACGGCGGCGGGCCACCGATGCTCCAGAACTCCCTCGGGAAGCGACGCGGTCGCTTTGCCTCCGCCATGTTGCTCGGCCACAGATCCGCGTCCATCTTCTCCAGCACCGGCTTCACGCGGGGATCCACGAGTTCCGTGCGAGACCAATCATCGGAGGTCGTGCGGTGCTCCGTGGGTAGAATCAGCCGAGGATGGATGCGCCCAGCATCTACCATGACCCACTTGCTCCTGAAGCCCTCAATCCTCTTCCCGGGCTTCGAGATGGCGTTGGAGCTGCCATACGCGACAAAGCTCGCGCACGTGGAGATGGGACCGCGAGAGGTCCGGAGGGAGAAGTAGTGGCGCAGAAAGGCCACTGAGGGCTGCACCCCGACGTGAGCCTCACAATAGTAGGCGAAGATCGCCAGAAAAAGAACAGAGTTGGGGTGGAGGTGCAGAGCCTGTAGTTTGTAATGGCGGAGGACAGAGA
Source organism: Aegilops bicornis (assembly GCA_021605145.1). Taxonomy (NCBI): domain Eukaryota; kingdom Viridiplantae; phylum Streptophyta; class Magnoliopsida; order Poales; family Poaceae; genus Aegilops; species Aegilops bicornis. Next base: position 393,499,857 of record CM038673.1, on the reverse strand, counting down.
AGAAGAACTCAGAGAAGGGAGGCACCAGACCGGCAGCAATGGCGCTCACGAAGAACAGATAGAAGGTGCTTCCTTGGCCCTCGGAAAGGGCGGAGCCAGCCTTGAACACCTCTGCCCCGTCGATGCCCTGCGCCGCCACCATCCGGTGCACCCGGGCAAGGCCCTCCTCCGACACATTCGGCGAGTCCAAGGCGGCTGAGTACCAAGCTCGGCCGAGTCTGGCGAGGCGCCATGTCTTGCTAAGGCACGCGGTCGAAGTAGATCTGGAGATTTCAGAGGCAGGAAGGAAAGGCGCAAGAAACGGGATCTGAGCAATGACCGGAGGAAGCAAGGGAAGCAAGGCCTAGACAGATGCCGCTCTTTTGTCGATTCGCCTTGATTGCTAAAGGCGCCCACGTCCAATCAACCGCCACGCTGGCGCCCAAACCCTTGAGCTGTTAGGGCCAGCATGGCCGCACTTGCCCCTTCGCTTCTCTGCTCAGCCAGGTCCAGGCGTGCCTTGGGCCCGGGGGCTACTGTCGGTGTTCTGGGAACGGGGATACCCAGACTTGCCTGCCTGCAGCCTACGGCATGGCTCAAGGGGTGGCCCAGCAAGGCCCATCTTCATCAGCACAAGCTCAAGACCCTCGCGAGGGGCCAAGCCTCGCGGGGCGGACGACAGGGAGCTTCCTCAGGCACGACCTCGTCAGGCTGGCTCGCGAGGAGGCGGAGAGATCAAGGCGGGGTACCTCACGAGGTGCCCATGACGCAAGCCATGACGACCAAGGGCGCCAGCCCGCGCAGTGTCCTCCTTTCCTCTTTGGTGCAAAGGGAGCAAGCGCAGGCGAGAGCATCAAGCAAAGGCATCCGTTTGATTACCTTGAGAGACCAAGACCGTCGCAACGGCAGGAAGGAAGTCATTGTGGAGCCCAAGCTGGCGTCACCACCATAGCCTTTGATAGGCGAGGACCAACTTTAGTCAGGATAAGTGTACTAGATGTTCCCCTTCAAAATAGCCAATTGTTGGCGCCCTTCCCGCTCAATACTTGGGAAGAGGCCTAGGGCCTTTGCCTATAAATAGGACTAGCCACCCACAGGGTAGAGGCAGCTTGATCCGGCATCAAGAAATCAATCAGAGAGAGAGAGGAGCAACTGAACTCCCCCTAGAAGTTCATCGCACCAGCCAAGAACAGACCCTCGCGAGGCTGTTCTTCCTTGTATTGTTCATCATCAGCCCAAGAGGCAATCCACCACACCACAAACTAGAGTAGGGTATTACACCACAATGGTGGCCCGAACTAGTATAAACCATGTGTCTCTTGTGTTGTTCTTTTCATAGTTTAGATCCTAGCGAGGCGGCGAGGTGCAGGTAGGTAGAGGGCGAGATCTCTGCACGCACCCCAGTGTTCGAACCTAGAGGGTCTGCCGGAACCCGAAATCCAACAAAATGAGTTGTGTAGTATTTAAGCAACCAATTGTTATTCCCTTTTCTTACTATATTCCTACCTAATAACTTCTAGTTACGAATACACTTTTTGATTGCCCTGTTTTAACTAAATATTCCCTGTACTCCCATTCCTATCAGAAAGCACCGTTGACAAGGAGACTAAGGAGGTGGAGAACGGGGCTGCCAACAAGCGGAGGCAGGGAGAGATAGAACAACAAGCGACTCCATCAGGCCTAGACTTCATCAACAGCCTCCCCGATGATATGTTGACAGTCATCATCTCCCTCCTCCCAATCAAATATGGGGCGCGAACAACCGTCCTTTCTCGATGGTGGCGCCCCCCTATGGAACTCCAGCCCTCTCGACCTCATCGACACACATGGCTATCGCAAAAGCTCGGATGCGTTCTCCAAGATCCTCGTCAGTCACCTTGGCCCAACGAGAGGCCTTAGAGTGGGCAAGTTCCATTCCAACGGCAGGGACCAAGCCAAGCTTGACGACTGGTTCCGATCCCCCGCCCTAGATCAGCTCGAGGAGCTCACTTTTGATGATGGGCATATGCGGTCACTGCCAACATCCGCACTCGTCCTCGCGCCCACGCTGCGCGTCGCCAAGTTCAGGAATTTCCATCCCCCCCTTAATGACGCGCCCGCTCTTATTGTACCATGACTGAAGCACCTCGATCTTGTCGCCGTCTTCCTCCCAAACGGTGAAATGGAGCGCCTGCTCTGTGGATGTATTGCACTCGAGTACCTTCGTCTTCATGCGACCAATGGGTGGAGTACCTTCCACATCACTTCCATGACTCTCCGGACTATTTATGTGTGTTGCTAGTGCGGCAGGAAGACATCACAAGATGTGTACCACGAAATGGTCATTGAGGACACACCTGCACTTGAGAGATTAATTGTAGTTGATCAAGAAGGTCCAACAAGAATCAATGTCATATCTGCACCGAAATTGACAGTGGTGGGCTACTCGTCTGACAAATACACCGAAGTTGTTATTGGACCCACACACGTTCAGGTACAACAACCGCCTTCTACCTCTCCTTCTACAAATTAACATTATTTCTAATTTTGAAGATGTTTGTTCGTCAGTCATTCAGAAAATGATTCCGACAAGCTTGACTCCGAAACTGCAAAAAGTGAAGGTCTTGGCACTAGAATCTATCGGCCCCAACCTGGAGCAAGTTGTCAGTTTCCTGAGATGCTTTCCGTGCCTGGAGAAGTTATATATCAAGGTGATGTTCCTTTCCTGTTAAATGTTAACCATAAGGGAGTTCAATTTGTGACACCTTTTTTCAAGTTTACAATGACAATGTACTACGATTTCTGAAGGATTCTTTTGGAGGATTTCAGTACATACATGTTCCACCCCCCATATTGGTTGCTTGATCCATATGGTTACAATCAATAAGCATTTCTCCTTTGGATTCATCTGTACTAGTTTTCTTAGGGAACTTTTCATCCACTCCAATCTCTTGTGAAGAAGGCTACATTTTTCTAAAATGTAATCAAATGCCCATGTTAATCATGTCACATCAAAGATGGCATCTTAGTGCATTTTACAAATCCTGCAAACCAAATAGGCTTGTAGTAATGTTCAAAACTGCATGTAGGCACTAACACGTTTTCTTCCTTTGCAGATAAGATTAGGCCCAGTGGTGGATAATGTGATACAATATAACAATCACGTAGAATGCCTAGATCTGCATCTCTCAGAAATTACTTTGAACTCCTACCGAGGGACCTTACCAGAAATTATATTCGCCAGGTTCTTTGTTCTTAGAGCAAGGGTGCTGAAGGAAATGAGGTTTGCGCTACATTTATTTCACAAACATGAATGGTTTGTCGATCAGTGCCGGCGCCTGCGGCAAAATGTAATAGGCTCCAAAAATGCTGAATTTCATTTTGGAACTTCAGATGACAGAGTAATCGGAAGTCATCGTGTCAACCCCATACATGACTTCTCAATGGCTGACCCCTTTGCAAAAATTCTGAGGTATCGAAACCAGACTTAGAAGTGGTAATATTAATTTGAACCTCTCTGATATCCATGTTCAGTCGATCAGCGCAAGCGTTTGCAGACTTAGAAGTGGTAATATTAGTTTGAATCTCTCTGATATCCATGTTCAGCAGATCAGCACGAGTGTTTGCAGCCGATGAGCTAAATTTCATTTCTTATATCAGTTTCAACCTTGTAATTGATACGTCTCCAACGTATCTATAATCTTTTTATTGTTCCATGCTATTATATTATCTGTTTTGGATGTTTAATGGGCTTCAATATGCTCTTTTACATTATTTTTGGGACTAACCTATTAACCGAAGGCCTAGTGCCAGTTTCTGTTTTTTTTGCCTATTTTAGAGTTTTGTAGAAAAGGAATACCAAACAGAGTCCAAATGGAATGAAACCTTCGCGATGATCTTTCTTGGACCAAAAGCAAACCAGAAGACTTGGAGGTGAAGTCGGAGACGTAACGAGGCAGCCACGAGGTAGGAGGGCGCGCCCAGGGGAGTAGGCGCGCCACCACCCTCTTGGGCCCCTTGTAGCTCCACCGACGTACTTCTTTCGCCTATATATACGCTTATACCCTAGAAACATCAGGGGGAGCCATGAAACCACTTTTCCACAGCCGCAACCTTTTGTACCCGTGAGATCCCATCTTTGGGCCTTTTCCGGCAATCTGCCGGAGGGGGAATCGATCATGGAGGGCTTCTACATGAACACCATAGCCTCTCCGATGAAGCGTGAGTAGTTTACCACAGACCTTCGGGTCTATAGTTATTAGCTAGATGGCTTCTTCTCTCTCTTTGATTCTCAATACAAAGTTCTCCTCGATGTTCTTGGAGATCTATTCGATGTAATACTCTATTGCGGTGTGTTTGCCGAGATCCGATGAATTTTGGATTTATGAACTTGATTATCTATGAATATTATTTGGTTCTTCTATGAATTCTTATATGCATGATTTGATATCTTTGCAAGTCTCTTCGAATTATTGGTTTAGTTTGGCCTACTAGATTGATCTTTCTTGCAATGCGAGATGTCTTAGCTTTGGGTTCAATCTTGCGATGTCCTTTACCAGTGACAGTAGGGGCAGCAAGGCACGTATTGTATTGTCGCCATCGAGGATAAAAATATGGGTTTTATATCATATTTCTTGAGTTTATCCCTCTATATCGTGTCATCTTGCTTAATGCGTTACTCTGTTCCTATGAACTTAATACTCTAGATGCATGTCGGATAGCGGTCGATGTGTGGAGTAATAGTAGTAGATGCAGAATCGTCTCGGTCTACTTGACACAGACGTGATGCCTATATTCATGATCATAGCCTTAGATATCTTCATAACTATGCGCTTTTCTATCAATTGCTCGGCAGTAATTTGTTCACCCACCGCAATGCATGCCATCTTGAGAGAAGCCACTAGTGAAACCTATGGCCCCCGCGTCTCTTTCTTATTATATTGCATCTCTTTCATTTACATCGCATCTCGTTTACTATTTTGCAATCTTTACTTTCCAATCTATACAACAAAATACCAAAAATATTTACTTTAATATCTTTATCAGATCTCACTTTTGCGAGTAACCGTGAAGGGATTGACAACCCCTTTATTGCGTTGGTTGCAAGGTTCATGATTGTTTGTGCAGGTACTAGGTGACTTGTGCATTGTCTCCTACTGGATTGATACCTTGGTTCTCAAAAACTGAGGGAAATACTTATGCTACTTTGCTGCATCACCATTTCCTCTTCAAGGGAAAACCAACGCATGCTCAAGAGGTAGCAAGAAGGATTTCTGGCGCTGTTGCCGGGGAGATCTACGCCAAGTCAAGACATACCAAGTACCCATCATAAACTCTTCTCGTTTACTTTATTTGCTATTCGCCTCTCGTTTTCCTCTCCCCCACTTCACAAAATTTGCCCTTTTCTTCCGTCCTTCTTCCCTTCGATCTTGTGTTACCATGTGTCTTATTTTTGCTTGCGTCTTTGCTTGCTAAAAGTTTATGGATCCTCATCCACTGGCTAATATCTTTAAGAGATCCAATTATGATGAACCTATTGCTAGTGAGTTGAGTGCACTAGGTTATCTTTATGAAGTTTTGCTTGAAATTCATGAATCTAAAAATTGTGATGAAGAAATCTATGAAGTGGTTCATGATAGCTCCTTGAATAAAAAGCATGATTGAAATAGTTTTACTATTAACTCTATTTGTGACAAATGTGCTAATAACATGCAAAACCCTAAGCTTGGGGATGCTAGTTTTGCTATGTCCACTACTTGTTGCAATGATCAAGATTGGGGTGATTCTTCTTATAATCTTGAAAATTTATTTAGGCCCCATGATGAATATGAGATTGATATTAATGTTTGCAATAATATTGAAAGTGGGTTTGGAAGAGTGTCAACTTTAGATCCCACATATTTGGAGGATGTTCAATCTTATGAAATTTTTGATAAATGTGGGTTTGGAGAGGTCACGACTTTATTTTATGATAATCCCACTATTTTGAAAGAGTGTCAACTTTGCATGCATGAGGATCATGAAGAGAAAATTTTATGTGATAGTTATATTGTTGAATTTGATTATGATCTCAAATGTAATTATTATGAGAGAGGGAAATATGGTTGTAGAAATTTTCATGTTACTAAATTACCACTCGTTATGTTGAGATTGCTAATGTTTATTTCTTCTTCCTTGCATATGCTAGATCTTGCTTGTCTTGCTAATTTGTTTTCCTATAAAATGCCTATGCATAGAAAGTATGTTAGACTTAGATGTGATTTTCATATGCTACATAAAGCTCTCTTCGTGTTTCAATTGCTATCTTTTATGTGAGCATCATTGAATTTATCAATGCGTAGCTAGGGGCATTAAACAATAGCACTTGTTGGGAGCCAACCCAATTTTATTTTTGTTCTTTGCTTTTTTCCCCAGTTTAGTAATAAATAATTCATCATGCTAATGTTATGATTATGTATTTTATGTTTTAAGTCGTGTTTGTGCCATGTAAAGCCTTTAGGATCTTCTTGGATGATAGTTGTTTGATCTTGCTGTAAAAAACAGAAACTTTGCGCTCATGAAAATAATTTCAATAAATCACATAAAAGAGATTTTTCCCTGATTCTTTTTGAAGTAGATTAATATACAAATTACCCTTGTCATCCTAATTTGGTAGAATTTTTAGAGTTCCAGAATTATTCGAACATTACAGATTGCTACAGACTGTCCTGTTTTTGACAGATTCTGTTTTTCGTGTGTTGCACTGGTGGAAAAACAGGCTTCCGTCCAGCCCCATAAGTCGCGAAGCTGTAGGAACCGCGACTAATGGGACCTTTAATCATGATTACGGAGGTGAACGCGACCAAAGGCCTAAACCCGAGGCGCTCGGTGGCGGTGGCGCCGCGTGAGGTCTTTAGTCGCGTTTGCCGGGACAACCGCGACTAAAGGCCTTCGAACTGCTTAGTCACGGTTTGCCGTGCCAACCGCAACTAAAGCCCTCCCTATATATACCCATCCAGCATTCAAAATTAAAATAAAGCACAAAAGAAATAAAACAATACAAATTAAGCAGAAAACAATACAAATTAAAAAGAAAACAATACAAATTAAGCAGAAAACAGGTTTGGGGGGCTAAAACCCTAAACCTGGCCTTTAATCGCGGTTGGCCGAACCAACCGCGACTAAAAAATGGTGAGCATAAAAACCGCCAAAAACCCTTTAGTCGCGGTTGGGCAGGCGACCCGCGACTAAAGGGTACCTTTAATCATGGGTCTCGTCGCCAACCGCGACTAAAGAAGCGTGAGGCATAAAAAACCCGCCAAAAACCCTTTAGTCGCGGGTCTCGTCGCCAACCGCGACTAAAGGGGGGGTTTAAATACAAGGCTCCGATTCTCGTCTTCTCCGATTCCGATTCTCGCCTGTTCGTCTACTGCGCGCCCTCGGCGCCCGCCCGTCGCCCTCGCCCTCGGCCGCCCGCCGTCGCCCTCGCCCTCGGCGCCGCCGCCGTCGCCCTCGCCTACAGCAGCGCCCGCCCGGCAACCTCGGTACTGCCGCCTCGCTCGCCCGCCCTCAACGCCGCCGACCGGCCTCCCTCGCCCACCAGCGCGCCGCCTCGCTTCGCCCGCCCTCGGCGCAACCTGGTAGTGCATCCGGCCAAGGCCACCTCCGGCTACTTCACATGCGCGGCGCTCTCCAACGCCTCGACCCATTCTTGGGCTCACGCTTGGCTGACGCCCATGACGCATCACCCTTCCTTGGCTTCTCCGGCGTGCCTTGGCCCGGCAAGCGGCGGCGTGCCCGTGGTGGAGGCCGGCAATGGATAAGTGGCGGTGATGGCGGCAATGGATAAGTGGCGATGGTGGCGGGGTTTTCTATAAAAATAAAACATTATCTCATCGAAACTCCTTCAAAATTAAAATAAAGCACAAAAGAAATAAAACAATACAAATTAAGCAGAAAACAGGTTTAGGGGGCTAAAACCCTAAACCTGTGGCGGCTACTAATCGCGGTTGGCGGAAGAACCGCGACTAAAGGTCCTCCGCCGACGGCACTTTGGCGCCCGTGGACGGGCCGTTAGTCGCAGTTCTTAAGCAGCCGCGACTAAAGGTGGGGGGCATTAGTCGCGCTTATTTGGTCGCGGTTGCCCAACCGCGACTAATGGCAGTTGCGAACCGCGACCAAAGGCCTTTTTTCCACCAGTGTTGGTTGCTTATTTTGATGATTCTATGAGTAGTATCGGGGGGTATGAACCATAGAGAAGTTGGAATACAGTAGGTTTAAAACAAATATAAATAAAAAATGAGTTCATTATAGTACCTTAAAGTGGTGGCTTCTTTTCTTATACTAACGGAGCTCGTGAGATTTTCTGTTGAGTTTTGTGTTGTGAAGTTTTCAAGTTTTTGGGTAAAGATTTGATGGATTTTGGAATAAGAAGTGGCAAGAGCCTAAGCTTGGGGATGCCCAAGGCACCCCAAGGTAAAATTCAAGGACAACCAAAATCCTAAGCTTGGGGATGCCCCATAAGGCATCCCCTCTTTCTTCTTCGTCTATCGGTAACTTTACTTGAGGCTATATTTTTATTCATCACATGATATGTGTTTTGCTTGGAGCGTCTTGTATGATTTAAGTCTTTGCTTTCTAGTTTACCACAGTCATCCTTTCTGTACACACCTTTTGGGAGAGACACGCATGAATCGGAATTTATTGGAATACTTTATGTGCTTCACTTATATCTTTTGAGCTATACAATTTTTCTCTAGTGCTTCACTTATATCTTTTTAGAGCACGGTGGTGGTTTTACTTTATATAAATTATTGATCTCTCATGCTTCACTTATACTATTTTTAGAGTCTTTTAGAACAGGATGGTAATTTGCTTTGGCTATAAAATTAGTCCTAATATGATGGGCATCCAAGATGGGTATAATAAAAACTTTCATATAAAGTGCATTGAATACTATGAGAAGTTTGATTCCTTATGATTGTTTTGAGATATGAAGATGGTGATATTAGAGTCATGCTAGTTGAGTAGTTCTGAATTTGAGAAATACTTGTGTTGAGGTTTGCAAGTCCCGTAGCATGCACGTATGGTAACCATTGTGTAACAAATTTGAAGCATGAGGTATTTCTTTGATTGTCTTCCTTATGAGTGGCGGTCGGGGACGAGCGATGGTCTTTTCCTACCAATCTATCCCCTAGGAGCATCTTGGCGTAGTTCTTGGTTTTGATGAATTGTAGATTTTTGCAATAAGTATGTGAGTTCTTTATGACTAATGTTGAGTCCATGGATTATACGCACTGTCACCCTTCCACCGTTGCTAGCCTCTCTAGTACCGCGCAACTTTCGCCGGTACCAAAAACCTACCATTTACCTTCCTCAAAACAGCCACCAAACCTACCTATTATGGCATTTCCATAGCCATTTCGAGATATATTGCCATGCAACTTTCCATCGTTCCGTTTATTATGACACGCTCCATCATTGTCATATTGCCTTGCATGATCATGTAGTTGACATCGTATTTGTGGCAAAGCCACCGTTCATAATTTTTTCAAACATGTCACTCTTGATTCTTTGCACATCCTGGTACACCGCCGGAGGCACGTATATAGAGTCTGTTCTAAGTATTGAGTTGTAAATAAATAGAATTGTGATGATCATCATTATTAGAGCATTGTCCCGTGTGAGGAAATAATAAAAAAAGAGGCCAAAGAAGCCCATGAAAAAAAGGAGGCCAAAGAAGCCCAACAAAAAAAGGAGAGAAAAAGAGAGAAGGGACAATGTGTTGGGGAACGTTGCAGAAAATTAAAATTTTTCCTACGGTTTCACCAATATCCATCTACGAGTTCATCTAAGCAACGAGTCATGGGAGAGAGATTGCATCTACATACCACTTGTAGATCGCGTGCGGAAGCGTTCACTAGAACGTGGATGATGGAGTCGTACTCGCCGTGATCCAAATCACCGATGACCGAGTGCCGAACGGACGGCACCTCCGCGTTCAACACACGTACGCAGCGGATGACGCCTCCTCCTTCTTGATCCAGCAAGGGGGACGGAGAGGTTGAAGAAGATGGCTCCAGCAGAAAGACAACGGGCGTGGTGGTGGTGGGCAGTGATATTCGGCGAGGGCCGCCAAGCTCATGGCGGAGGAGGAAGAGGTGTAGCGAGGGAGGCGCGGAACTTCAGTGCGGCTGCCCCTCCCCTCCCTTTATATAGGCCCCGAGCGCCGGCCTGGGGATCCCATCTCCCAAAGTGCGGCTGACCAAGGGGTGGAGTGCCCCAAGGAAAGTGGGCCCCCACCCTAGGGGTTTCAACCCTAGGCGCGGGGAGTGGGCCAAGAAGCGCACCAGCCCACTATGGGCTGGTTCCTCCCCACTTCAGCCCATGGGGCCCTCCGGATGGGTGGCCCCACTCGGTGGACCTCGGGACCCTTCCGGTGGTCCCGGTACAATACGGGTGACCAAAACTTTCCCGATGGCGAAATACTACTTCCTATATATAATTCTTTACCTACGGACCATTCCGAAACTCCTCGTGACGTCCGGGATCTCATCCGGGACTCGAACAACATTCGGTATACTGCATACTCATATTCATACAACCCTAAGCGTCACCGAACCTTAAGTGTGTAGACCCTACGGGTTCGGGAGACACGTGAACATGACCGAGGCGGCTCTCGGGCAATAACCAACAATGGGATCTGGATACCCATGTTGGCTCCCACATGCTCCTCGATGATCTCATCGGATGAACCACGATGTCGAGGATTCAAACAATCCCGTATACAATTCCCTTTGTCAATCGGTATGTTACTTGCGAGATTCGATCGTCGGTATCCCAATACCTCGTTCAATCTGTTACCGGCAAGTCACTTTACTCGCATACCGTAATGCATGATCCGTGACCGGACACTTGGTCACTTTGAGCTCATTATGATGATGCACTACCGAGTGGGCCCAGTGATACCTCTCCGTCATGCGGAGTGACAAATCAGTCTCGATCCGTGTCAACCCAATGCAGACACTTTCGGAGATACACGTAGTCCACCTTTATAGTCACCCGGTTAGGTTGTGACGTTTGATACACCAAAGCACTCTTACGGTATCCGGGAGTTACATGATCTCATGGTCTAAGGAAGAGATACTTGACATTGGAAAAGCTCTAGCAAAGCGAACTACACGATCTTGTGCTATGCTTAGGATTGGGTCTTGTCCATCACATCATTCTCCTAATGATGTGATCCCGTTATCATTGACATCCAATGTCCATAGTCAGGAAAACATGACTATCTGTTGATCAACGAGCTAGTCAACTAGAGGCCCACTGGGGACATAATGTGGTCTATTTATTCACACGTGTATTATGATTTCCAGATAATACAATTATAGCATGAATAAAAGACAATTATCATGAACAAGGAAATATAATAATAATCCTTTTATTATTGCCTCTAGGGCATATTTCCAACAGTCTCCCACTTGCACTAGAGTCAATAATCTAGTTACATTGTGATGAATCGAACACCCATAGAGTTCTGGTGTAGATCATGTTTTGCTCGCGAAAGAGGTTTAGTCAACGGATCTGCGACATTCAGATCCGTATGCACTTTGCAAATTTCTATGTCTCCATCTTGAACATTTTCACGGATGGAATTGAAGCGACGCTTGATGTGCCTGGTCTTCTTGTGCAAACTGGGCTCCTTGGCAAGTGCAATAGCTCGGTGTTGTCACGGAAGAGTTTGATCGGCCCGACGCATTGGGTATGACTCAAGGTCGGTGATGAATTCCTTCACCCAAATTGCTTCATGCGCTGCCTCCGAGGCTGCCATGTACTCCGCTTCACATGTAGATCCCGCCACGACGCTTCTGCTTGCAGCTGCACCAGCTTCTTGCTCCACCATTCAACATATACACGTATCCGGTTTGTGACTTAGAGTCATCCAGATCTGTGTCGAAGCTAAGCGTCGGCGTAACCCTTCTGACGAGCTCTTCGTCACCTCCATAAGCGAGAAACATGTCCTTTGTCCTTTTCGGTACTTCAGGATATTCTTGATCGCTGTCCGGTGTTCCTTGCGGGATTACTTTGGTACCTTCCTACCAAACTTACGGCAAGGTTTACATCAGGTGCAGTACACAGCATGGCATACATAATAGATCCTATGGCTGAGGCATTGGGGATGACTATCATCTCTTATTTATCTTTTGCCTTGGTCGGGCATTGATATGAGCTCAATCTCACACCTTGCTTCACAGGCAAGAACCCTTTCTTGGTCTGATCCATTTTGAACTTCTTCAAAATCTTATCAAGGTATGTGCTTTGTGAAACACCTATGAGGCGTCTCGATCTATCTCTATAGATCTTGATGCCTAATATATAAGCAGCTTCTCCAAGGTCCTTCATTGAAAAAACTTTTATTCAAGTAGGCCTTAATGCTGTCCAAGAGTTCTATATCATTTCCCATCAAAAGTATGTCATCTACATATAATATGAGAAATGCTATGAGCTCCCACTCACTTTCTTGTAAATGCAGGCTTCTCCATAAGTCTGCATAAACCCAAACGCTTTGATCATCTCATCAAAACGAATGTTCCAACTCGAGATGCTTGCACCAGCCCATAAATGGATTCTCGGAGCTTGCATACTTTGTTAGCATTCTTAGGATAGACAAAATCTTCCATTTGCATCATATACAACTCTTCCTTAAGATAACCGTTAAGGAACGCTGTTTTGCGTCCATCCGCCATATCTCATAATCATAGTATGCGGCAATTGCTAACATGATTGAGACGGACTTAAGCTTCGCCACGGAGAGAAAGTCTCATCATAGTCAATCCCTTGAACTTGCCGATAACCCTCGGCGACAAGTCAAGCTTTATAGATGGTGACATTACCATCCGCGTCCGTCTTCTTCTTAAAGATCCATTTGTTTTCTATCGCCGATCATCGGGCAAGTCTGTCAAAGTCCATACTTTGTTTTCATACATGGATCCTATCTCGGATTGCATGGCTTCAAGCCATTTGTTGGAATCTGGGCCGCCATCGCTTCTTCATAGTTCTAAGGTTCACGGTGTCTAACAACATGATTTCCGGGACAGGGTTGCCGTACCACTGCAGTGCGGAGCGTGTCCTAGTGGACCTCTGAAGTTCAAGAGCAACTTGATCCGAAGTACCTTGATCATCATCATTAATTTCCTCTCCGGTAGGTGTAGGTACCACGGGAACATTTTCACGAGCTGCACTACTTTCGGTTCAAGAGGTAGTACTTCATCGAGTTCTACTTTCCTCCCACTTACTCCTTTCGAGAGAAACTCTTTTTCCGAGAAAGGATCCGTTCTTGGCAACAAAGATCTTGCCTTCGGATCTAAGGTAGAAGGTATACCCAATGGTTTCCTTAGGGTATCCTATGAAGACGCATTTTTCCGATTTGGGTTCGAGCTTTCAGGTTGAAGTTTCTTGACATAAGCATCGCATCCCCAAACTTTTAGAAACGACAGCTTAGGTTTCTTCCCAAACCATAATTCATACGGTGTCGTTTCAACGGATTTAGACGGTGCCCTATTTAAAGTGAACGTAGCTGTCTCTAGAGTGTATCCCCAAAATGATAGCGGTAAATCTGTAAGAGACATCATAGATCGCACCATATCCAATAGAGTGCGATTACAACGTTCGGACACACCGTTACGTTGAGGTGTTCCAGGCGGCGTGAGTTGTGAAACGATTCCACATTTCCTCAAGTGTGTACCAAATTCGTGACTTAAATATTCTCCTCCACGATGTGATCGTAAGAACTTTATTTTTCGGTCACGTTGATTCTCTACCTCATTCTGAAGTTCCTTGAACTTTTCAAAGGTCTCAGACTTGTGTTTCATCAAGTAGACATACCCATATCTACTTAAGTCGTCTGTGAGAGTGAGAACATAACGATATCCTCCGCGAGCCTCAACGCTCATTGGACCGCACACATCGGTATGTATGATTTCCAATAAGTTGGTTGCTCGCTCCATTGTTCCGGAGAGCGGAGTCTTGGTCATTTTGCCCATAAGGCATGGTTCGCATGTGTCAAATGATTCATAATCGAGAGACTCTAAAAGTCCATCAGAATGGAGCTTCTTCATGTGCTTGACACCAATGTGACCAAGGCGGCGATTACCACAAGTATGTGGGACTATCGTTATCAACTTTACATCTTTTGGTATTCACACTATGAGTATGTGTAATATTACGTTCGAGATTCATTAAGAATAAACCATTGACCATCGGAGCATGACCATAAAACATATCTCTCATATAAATAGAACAACCATTATTCTCGGATTTAAATGAGTAGCCATCTCGCATTAAACGAGATCCTGATATAATGTTCATGCTCAAACTTGGCACCAAATAACAATTATTGAGGTTTAAAACTAATCCCGTAGGTAAATGTAGAGGCAGCGTGCCGACGGTGATCACATCGACCTTGGAACCATTCCCGACGCGCATCGTCACCTCGTCCTTCGCTAGTCTCCGTTTATTCCGCAGCTCCTGCTGTGAGTTACAAATATGAGCGACGGCACCGATATCAAATACCCAGGAGTTACTACGAGTATTGGTAAGGTACACATCAATTACATGTATATCAAATATACCTTTAGTGTTGCCGGCCTTCTTGTCCGCTAAGTATTTGGGGCAGTTCCACTTCCAGTGGCCCTTCCCTTTGCAATAAAAGCACTCTGTCTCAGGTTTGGGTCCATTCTTTGACTTCTTCCCGGCAACTTGCTTGCAGGCGCGGCAACCTCCTTGCCGTCCTTCTTGAAGTTCTTCTTGCCCTTGCCCTTCTTGAACTTAGTGGTTTTATTGACCATCAACACTTGATGTTCTTTCTTGATTTCAACCTCTGCTGACTTCAGACATTGAGAATACTTGGGAATGGTCTTCACCATCCCCGCATATTGTAGTTCATCACAAAGCTCTTGTAGCTTGGTGGGAGCGATGAAGGATTCTGTCAATGACCGCCTCGTCCGAGAGGTTTATGTCCAGTGGGACGGTGGTTGTGCAACCCAGACATTTTGAGTATGTGCTCCTTGTGAACTGTTTTCCTCCATCTTGCAACTATAGAACTTGTCGGAGACTTCATATCTCTCGACCTGGGCATGAGCTTGGAAAACTAGTTTCAGCTCCTCGAACATCTCATATGCTCCGTGTTGCTCAAAAGCGCTTTTGGAGCCCGGTTCTAAGCTATAAAGCATGCCGCACTGAGCGAGGGAGTAATCATCAAGACGAGACTGCCAAGCATTCATAATGTCTTGGTTCTGCTGGGACAGGTGCATCACTGGCGGTCCTTCTAGGACATATTGTTTCTGGCAGCTATGAGGATGATCCTCGGGTTAGGATCCAGTCCGTATAGTTGCTGCCATCATCTTTCGACTTGGTTTTCTCTAGGAGCAGCGTTGAAGTTCATGTTGACATGAGCGTTGGCCATTTGATCTACAATACATATTTGCAAAGGTTTTAGACTAAGTTCATGATAATTAAGTTCATCTAATCAAAATTATTTTAATGAACTCCCACTCAGACTAGACATCCCTCTAGTCATCTAAGTGTTACACGATCCGAGTCGACTAGTCATCATCGGTGAACATCTCCATGTTGATCGTATCTTCCATACGACTCGTGTTCGACCCTTCGGTCTCCGTGTTCCGAGGCCATGTCTGTACATGCTAGGCTCGTCAAGTTAACCCTAAGTGTTTTGCATGTGTAAAACTGTCTTACACCCGTTGTATGTGAACGTAAGGATCTATCACACCCGATCATCACGTGGTGCTTCGAAACGGCGAACTTTAGCAACGGTGCACAGTTAGGGGAGAACACCTCTTGATATTGTTATAAGGGATCATCTTATTTACTACCGTCGTTCTAAGTAAACAAGATGCATAAACATAATAAACATCACATGCAATTATCTGATAGTGACATGATATGGCCAATATCATATAGCTCCATTGATCTCCATCTTCGGGGCTCCATGATCATCTTGTCACCGGCATGACACAATGATCTCCATCATCGTGTCTTTATGAAGTTGTCACGCCAACGACTACTTCTACTTCTATGGCTAACGCGTTTAGCAATAAAGTAAAGTAATTTACATGGTGTTCTTCAATGACACATGAGGTCATACAAAAATAAAGACAACTCCTATGGCTCCTGCCGGTTGTCATACTCATCGACATGCAAGTCATGATTCCTATTACAAGAACATGATCTCATACATCACAATATGTCATTCATCATTCATCACAACTTCTGGCCATATCACATCACATGACAAGTGCTGCAAAAACAAGTTAGACGTCCTCTAATTGTTGTTGCATCTTTTACGTGGCTGCAATTGGGTTCTAACAAGAACCTTACCTACGAATAACCACAACGTGATTTTTTCAACTTCTATTTACCCTTCATAAGGACCCTTTTCATCGAATCCGCTCCAACTAAAGTGGGAGAGACAGACACCCGCCAGCCACCTTATGCAACTAGTGCATGTCGATCGGTGGAACCGGTCTCACGTAAGCGTCACGTGTAAGGTTGGTCCGGGCGCTTCATCCCACAATACCGCTGAAGCAAGATAAGACTAGTAGCGGCAAGCAAGTTGACAAGATCTCGCCCACAACAAAATTGTGTTCTACTCATGCAATAGAGAACTATGTATAGACCTAGCTCATGATGCCCTTTGTTGGGGAGCGTTGCAGAAAATTAAAATTTTTCCTACGGTTTCACCAAGATCCATCTATGAGTTCATCTAAACAACGAGTCATGGGAGAGATTGCATCTACATACCACTTGTATATCGCGTGCGGAAGCGTTCACTAGAGCGTGGATGATGGAGTCGTACTCGCCGTGATCCAAATCACCGATGACCGAGTGCCGAGCAGACGGCACCTCCGCGTTCAACACACGTGCGGAGGCGGATGGCGTCTCCTCCTTCTTGATCCAGCAAGGGGAAGGAGAGGTTGAAGAAGATGGCTCCAGCAGCGGCCTGTGGCGTGGTGGTGGTGGAGCAGCGATATTCGGCGAGCCGCCAAGCTTCGTGGACGGAGGAGGAAGAGGTGTAGCAGGGGGAGGCGCGGAACTTCAGTGCGGCTGCCCCTCCCCTCCCTTTATATAGGCCCCAGGGGCGCCGCCCTGGGGATCCCATCTCCCAAGGGGCGCCCGCCAAGGGGTGGAGTGCCCAAGGCAAGTGGGCGCCCCCCACCCTAGGGTTTCAACCCTAGGCGCAGGGGGTGAGCCAAGGGGGCGCACCAGCCCACTATGGGATGGTTCCCCTCCCCACTTCAGCCCATGGGGCCCTCCGGGATGGGTGGACCCCCGGGACCCTTCCGGTGGTCCCCGTACAATACCGGGTGACCCCGAAACTTTCCCGATGGCCGAAATACCACTTCCTATATATAATTCTTTACCTCCGGACCATTCCGAAACTCCTCGTGACATCCGGGATCTCATCCGGGACTCCGAACAACATTCGGTATACTGCATACTCATATTCATACAACCCTAAGCGTCCACCGAAACTTAAGTGTGTAGACCCTACGGGTTCGGAGACACGTAGACATGACCGAGGCGGCTCTCGGGCAATAACCAACAGCCGGGATCTGGATACCCATGTTGGCTCCCACATGCTCCTCGATGATCTCATCGGATGAACCACGATGTCGAGGATTCAAACAATCCGTATACAATTCCCTTTGTCAATCGGTATGTTACTTGCCGAGATTCGATCGTCGGTATCCCAATACCTCGTTCAATCTCGATTACGGCAAGTCACTTTACTTGTACCGTAATGCATGATCCGTGACGGACACTTGGTCACTTTGAGCTCATTATGATGATGCACTATCGAGTGGGCCCGGTGATACCTCTCCGTCATACGGAGTGACAAATCCAGTCTCGATCCGTGTCAACCCAATGTACACTTTCGGAGATACCTGTAGTGCACCTTTATAGTCACCCGATTCACGTTGTGACGTTTGATACACCCAAAGCACTCTTACGGTATCCGGGAGTTACCGCGATCTCATGGTCTAAGGAAGAGATACTTGACATTGGAAAAGCTCTAGCAAAACGAACTACACGATCTTGTGCTATGCTTAGGATTGGGTCTTGTCCATCACATCATTCTCCTAATGATGTGATCCCGTTATCATTGACATCCAGTGTCCATAGCCAGGAAAACATGACTATCTGTTGATCAACGAGCTAGTCAACTAGAGGCTCACTAGGGACATAATGTGGTCTATTTATTCACACGTGTATTATGATTTCCGGATAATACAATTATAGCATGAATAAAAGACAATTATCATGAACAAGGAAATATAATAATAATCCTTTTATTATTGCCTCTAGGGCATATTTCCAACACAATGCTACTATCCTTTTTCCAGACTTGTGCTTCAAAAGTAGCACCATGATCTTCATGATAGAGAGTCTCTTATTTTGTCACTTTCATACACTAGTGGGAAATTTTCATTATAGAACTTGGCTTGTATATTCCAACGATGGGCTACCTCAAATGCCCTAGGTCTTCGTGAGCAATCAAGTTGGATGCACACCCACTTAGTTTCTTTTGTTGAGCTTTCATATATTTGTAGCTCTAGTGCATCCATTGCATGGCAATCCCTACTCACTCACATTGATATCTATTGATGGGCATCTCCATAGCCCATGGATACTCTAGTTGATGTGAGACCATCTTCCTCCTTTTTGTCTTCTCCACAACCACCACTCTATTCCACCTATACTGTTATGTCCATGGCCCACGCTCATGTATTGCGTGAAAGTTGAAAAAGTTTGAGAATACTAAAGTATGAAACAATTGCTTGGCTTGTCATCGGGGTTGTGCATGAATTGGATATTTTGTGTGACGAAGATGGAGCATAACCAAACTATATGATTTTGTAGGGATAAACTTTCTTTGGCCATGTTATTTTGAGTAGACATAATTACTTTGTTAGTGTGCTTGAAGTATTATTATTTTTATGTCAATATTAAACTTTTGTCTTGAATCTTTCGGATCTGAACATTCATGCCACAATAAAGAAATTACATTGATAATTATGTTAGGTAGCATTCCACATCAAAAATTCTGTTTTTATCATTTATCTACTCGAGGACGAGCAGGAATTAAGCTTGGGGATGCTTGATACATCACCAACGTATCTATAATTTTTGATTGTTCCATGCTATTATATTATCTGTTTTGGATGTTTAATGGGCTTTAATATGCTTTTTTATATTATTTTTGGGACTAACCTATTAACCGAAGGCCCAGTGTCAGTTTTGTTTTTTTGCCTATTTTAGAGTTCTGCAGAAAAGGAATACCAAACGGAGTCCAAATGGAATGAAACCTTCACGATGATCTTTCTTGGACCGAAAGGAAACCAGAAGACTTGGAGATGAAGTCAGAGATGTAACGAGGCAGCCACGAGGCAGGAGGGCGCGCCCAGGGGGTAGGCGCGCCCCCACCCTCGTGGTCCTCTCATAGCTCCACCGATGTACTTCTTTCGCCTATATATACTCTTATACCCTAGAAACATCAGGGGGAGCCACGAGGGTGGGGGGCGCCCTACCCTCAGCGCCGCCTGTCTCGTGGGCGGGCGAGCCAGGATTTGAGTATAGAAGTAGGCGTATATTGATCGAATCTCGTTGATAATTACTAGTTGCTTCTACTAAAATTGTTGATCGTTGGGGGGGGGGGCAGGCCCCTGCTCGTCCCCCTGGCTCCGCCCCTGCTCGTGGGCCCCCTGGCAGGCCTCCGGTGCTCATCTTTGGCTATATGAAGTCTTTCGCCCTGGAAAAAATTAGAAGGAAGCTTTCAGGACGAAACACCGCCGCCACGAGGCGGAACGTTGGCGGAACCAATCAAGGGCTCCGGCGGAGCTGTTCTGCCATGGAAACATACCTACGGGAGGAGGAAATCATCACCATCATCATCACCATCGATCCTCTCATCGGGACGGGGTCAATCTCCATCAACATCTTCACCAGCACCATCTCATCTCAAACCCTAGTTCATCTCTTGTATCCAATCTTTGTCTCAAAACCTCAGATTGCACTACAAAAAAAAGACACATCCATGATATTTTGGGCTCAACGAATTTTTTTTGTCATACATATGACACTTCTTTGACAATAATTGTGACAAAACCCGGTATCATCATAGATGTGGTGGGCTCCTACTTCTATGACAAAAAATCATGACAGAAAATGGGCTTTTCGTCATGGGCGGGCCGGAGACGCAGCTGCATGACATTCTTTGGGCCGTCCATGATGGAAAAAATCGTGGTAGAAGCGAGGGCGAGGAAAATTTTGGGGAGTTCAGATTACGGTGGGAGGTCGGGGCGGCCGATGCGTTCTCTCGTACACGCGTCTGGCGTGTGTGCGGCGTTGGCTCTAATGAACCCGGCGAGGCGTTGGGCTCTAAGCGAACCGGCGATTACATGCGCAAGCTACGCGTTCTTGAACCCAGTGATCGATCGATGGCATTAACTAAACCCGATCGAGCGATTCGCCGCTCTGCTGCTAAGCGAAGCCAATCGATGGGATGAGCGGTGGCGTTGCGGGGGGTTGGATGAGCGGTGAGGGTGGTGTTGCCTCGGGATGAACAGGACCACGTGGTGTGGTGGAGGGCTGGATGAGCGATGAAGCGGTGGAGGGTGCCCGTGGAGGGTGGATGAACAGGACCCGTGGTGTGGAGGGCTGGATGAATAGTAGGCGGTGGAGGGGTGCCCATGGAGGGTGGATGAACAGGACCCGTGGTGTGGAGGGCTGGATGAACAGTGAGCGGTGGAGGGGTGCCCGTGGAGGGTGGATGAACAGGACCCCGTGGTGTGGAGGGCTGGATGAGCAGTAGATGGTGGAGGGTGGTTGAACAGGGACCTCGTGGTGTGGAGGCTGGATGAGCAGTGGAAGCGGTGGAGGGGTGCCCGTGGAGGGGTGGTTGAACAGGACCCCGTGGTGTGGAGGGCTGGATGAACAGTAGATGGTGGAGGGGTGCCCGTGGAGGGTTGGTTGAACAGGACCCCGTGGTGTGGAGGGCTGGATGAACAGTAGACCATGGAAGGGTGGTTGAACAGTAGCCGGTGGAGTAGCGCGCGGTGGAGGCTGGATGAACAAGAGCCCGTGGAGGCTGGATGAACAGGAGCCCGTGGAGGCTGGAGGAGGTCGACGGTGGAGATGAACAGTATCCCGTGGAGTCCCGTTTTGCGGTACGCCACACCCCTCCCGTTGAACAGGACCCCCGTTTCGACCGTAACGCTCCAGCACAAGTCCGTTTCTTCCGTTTTGCAGTACGCCACACCCCTCCACCCCCGTTTCGATCGTAGGAGGTCCGTTTCCTCCGTTTTGCCGTACGACACACCCCTCCCGATCAACAGGACCCCCATTTCGACCGTAGGAGGTCCGTTTCCTCCGTTTTGCGGTACGCCAGACCCCTCCCGATGAACAGGATCCCGTTTCGAACGTGGCCGGTCGAACACAAGGCCGTTTCCTCCGTTCTGCGGTACGCCAGGCCTCGTTTCCATCGCCTGTTCCGTCCAAGCCCTCCCAATGAGCACGACGCGTTCTGTTGCCTCCCCATGAACACGACGACGACGTTGTTTCTCCGTTCCGACCCAACCATGTACACGAGCCCTCGACGTATGTATGCGCGAGTAGGCGTTCGAGACCCCGCCCGTATGTACACATACGTGGCCGTATTTTCTTTCTTGCACCACGACCGGCTGCGTGCGTTTACATGCTACGTGCGGCGCCTCTACTACGACACGTGCGGCGCCTCTACATCGACCGGTATATATATGCGTACCGTTCGCGACCATAATGACAACACTACGTGCGCTTGACCAGGTGGGTCCCGACCGGGCACTTCTTTGCGTGCGAAGATGTAGCTGGTGGGTCCCGGCGGTCGAGGCGAATCGTTTTTGTTGCCGGACGCACTTCCTTGCGTGCGAAGGTGTAGCTGGTGGGTCCCAGCGATCGGGAAACGTTTTTCGTGAAATACGGTGGCCCGTCCGGTGGGTCCCCATTGTCGGTGGAGGAATAATTATTTTGCACGTAATAAGGAGGCACTTCCTTGCTGCGGCCATGGACCCAGCTGTCAGCCTCTCCACATACAGTCCACGTCCGATGGAAGTCGTTCCTTGACCACGTTGACCACGCTGCGCTAAGAGCACCAGGGCGGTGGACGACGGCGAGGCCTAGGAAGGGGATGACGGGGAGCCGGGGAAGACGCGGTGGAAGCCAGCGGAGAGGAGTATGAGGGTTCTTGGTTCGGCTGTGGTGTGAGGCTGCCGTCGCCGCTTGAGGCCTGGCCAGTGGTGGGAATAGTAGAGGCGGTGAGGCCTCATGGCAGACCTGACCCGGCCACGGAGGCGGGAGCATGCGGCACGACCGGCGCTGCTTTGGGCAGCTGGAGCAAGAAGACCAGAGGTTGAAGAAGCACTACGGCCGTTGGATGGACATCGTATGGCCACTGGAGCTAGAATCGTTCATATTGACTAAAGTTGACAAAGGCCCTCGTCCCAGTCAACTTAGTAGGCCCACAAGTCAGCCTGCCACCATGGTGGGTCCCAGCTTGGCTGGGGAGTATTCTTATTTTTGTGCTTATTATGGAGGCACTTCTGGTGGGTCCGAGTGAATGGGGGAACGTTTTTTCCGTGAATACGCTTGGCCCGTCCGGTGGGTCCGGCGGTCGAGGGGAAACGTTTTTTTCACCAAATAAGGTGGCCCGTCCGGTGGGTCCCTGCTGTAAGGTGGAGGAATAATTATTTTGCGCATAATAAGGAGGCACTTCCTTGCGGCCTCCTGGACCCAGCTGTCAGCCTCTCCACATACAGTACTCTTCCGATGGAAGTCGGTCGTTGACCATGTTGACCACACCACACCGAGAGCACCGGGGCGGTGGTCTGGACGACGGCGAGGCCTAGGAAGGGGACTACGCGGAGCCGGGGAAGACGCAGCAGTGGAAGCCCGAGCGGAGAGGAGTACGAGGGTTCACTGGTTCGGCTGTGGTGTGAGGCTGTCGTCGCCGCAGAATAACAGGGGGTGTGGGTGAGTGGAGGGATGGCCTGGCCAGTGGTGGGAGTATTATGGGGGCGGTGAGGCCTCTGCGGCAGCACAGCCGGCCACGGGAGGCAGGAGCATGCGGCACGACCGGCGCTGCTTTGGGCGGCTGGACCAAGAAGACTAGAGGTTGAAGAAGCACTACGGTCTTTCGATGGACATCGTACGGTCACTGAAGCTAGAAACGTTTATTATTGACTAAGTTGACAAAGCCCTTGGTACGCTCCAACTTAGTAGGCCCACAGGTCAGCCTCCGAAATGGTGCGCCCCAGATGTCAGGGGGAGGAATCATTTTTTGGGCGACCGAAGCTAAGAATATCTAAGATTGAAGAAGAAGCATGACTGGATAGACATCCAACGGCCACTGCTGCTAGAACCATGTGTTGACAATAATAAGTTGGCAAAGCCTTGCATACGCGTCAACTTATTTTTTTTAGGGGACGCATCACTTAGTAGGCCCACAAGTGTGTGGCAGAGAACTTATAGCCCATTTGCGTTTTGTAAGAATGTACAGCCCATTTTGGAATTCTAATGGAATTTACAACAGCCCATTTACAGTTTGTTAAAAGTACAGCCCATTTTCTAGCTAGGACAATGATTAATAATTTCAACCAACCGTTGAAAACAGAATTCAATAAAATTTCCCACATTTTAATGGGCTCAAAATATTTTTATCCGAAATTTCTAGTCGATTAAATGTAAATTTGTATTACGTAAAAATCCAACGAAACATTGCGCGCGCAACAATGAAAATTTAAGATTTTCAGAATCCATAAATAATATTTTATAAACTAATTTCGTGTTTGGTGCATTTTTTTATAGTTGCTGCCCAATTTTTATATTTACATCCCATTTATTATTTTTTAAAGCCCATTTTCCTGTTAAGCCTAATGCATCCCTCCTAGGAAAGATTTGCAGCCCAGCAGGGCGGAGAATAACAAGTTGACCTTACCTGGGTATTCCTCAAAAAGACATATAGCTGGGTTAGCCATTTTCATCTTGAAAAAATTAGTATTTGGGCTGGATATCGCTTTGGGCTAGGCAGACCCACACCCGCCTAGTTAATACCCTGCTCTCCTCTGAACAACAATGAAATCATTGCCAATAAAAACTATGTAGTGCTCACGCCTCAAAAACACAAATACTGCTCGAGCTGCTTCGTCCCAGCTGTCGGCTGCACCTTGTGCAATTCTCTCGTTTATATTGACTACATAGGTTGACAATGGTGTGGGACCGTGATGTCAGGAAACCAGGAGAAAGCAAAAAAATATAGTTGTACATAATAAGGAGGCACTTGCGTACGTACGGCTATGGCCCTAGTGGGTCCCTAGTGTCATCCAGTCAAAATAAAGTCATCTCCTGAATCCTCATTTTCATTGACGATGTTAACAATGCTCGGTGCGACGGCGAGCGCAACAACTCGAAGGACAACGGAGAGGGCCTCGTGGGCCCTACGGATGGTCTGATACAGCGCTCACTGCTCATTCAGGAAGCCAGGATCATTGGACACCTATGAGCACCTTCGAGAAACTGAGACGGCATGAAACGGTAAGGCCGCGCTTGGGAGCTCTGGTTTATTTCAAACCTGTATTAACATACAAGTGTAATTTACTTGTCATAAAAAACAACACATAAAATACAGGCGTAATGAAACCGAGGTCCCGAGGTCTGTAAGTAAAACCGGCGGGTTATGCTTGTAATTTGAGAGACCAGTGTATATTTTACGAGCACTCCTATATGGACGACATTACAAGACGATACATGCATGACTTGCGTATCATGCCATCCATGGGCAAGGCTGAAACAGCAGCTAACGGCTGGATTAGCAATCGTCCGAGTGTCGTTCATCGTTTTTATCGTGTGTCAAGTACTTCCGATATTTTACTAGTTGAAATCGACCAACCAAGCGCCTTTGCCAGAGACCATCTGCTTTAATTTACAAGCGTCAGTTTTACAAGCAGTTTTGGTTGGAAAACGACGATCCAATCACAGCCTAATATCATGAGTTGGTCGGAAGATCATATGGTTTCACGTCTAACCTACCCGACTTGTCGTATAGGCTATGAATGAAACATCAGACGATGAACTTCTTAAGCACAGAAACAACATAAGAGTATGATCTTCTTAACAAGCAAATCAACGGCATTAGATCGACATGCAAAACAATACGAAGCATTATTCTCGGGAGGCACGGTGAACAGCTCGTGATGCCGCATGCCACAACATTCCAAGCTCAAATTTGCAATCAAACACAAGGCACGGCATTACATAGACAATATTCGAACAAACTCTTAACACAGGAATATCTCAAAGAGTAACTATTTACTTCTAAACCGAACACGTAAATAGGAAAAAACACTCGATCTTGCTCACGGCAAACGTGCCACTCAAAAATATCAAATGCATGTCTTACGGCTAACATCAATGCGCAAATTTTGACAAGGTTTTCCAATTCCAATATATTAAACTAACGTCTTCTTGCTAACCTCAATGATTAAACTTTGACAAGCTTTTCCCATTCAAAATATGTAATGCCTATGATCGTGGAGTCCTGTCGCTTCTTGCTAACATCAATGATTAAACTTTGACAAGATTTTCCCATTCAAAATATGTAATGCCTATGATCGTGGAGTCCTGTCGCTTCTTGTACTTGTTTGGGCACTTCTTGCCCAGGGCACTCCACGTGTTGTTAAACTGCCAATGGTCTCTGCAGACTAGTCATGTTACCGGTGTCTAATATTTATGGCACCGGTACATGTAATGGAGGGATTCGTTGCCAAACTAAGAAAAGGTGAAATTGGCACCTCTTTTGGCCTACATAGTGAAAGGCCTAATACTACGTAAAGCTTCTCGGTCATTCCTACGTAATGTAAGCGCAAACAATGACCGCTTCTTTACGCAAAGTGGAGCGACCAAGCTGGAACCGATAATGCAGCAGTTTGCCTTGGACACATTGGCTCCTTTTGTGCAGTTGAACTAAAATCGAAGTCGGAATAAAACCGAGCTTTAATTTTGATATCCTGTAAGCAACAAAAGGTATAAGGGAAACAATTCTTGAGAAATAACGGTTGATGACTTGTACTCCCAGAAGAAAAACATCTACTGATCTACCTTATATTAATGGGAAACAAAGCAAGAGAGTAGCAATTCTCAATCAGTGTGATTCATTCATATTAACTGAGACGTTATCTTAACAATGCCTTGTTTCAAGATGTATAAAGAATGAAAAAGCAGAAAAGTATCATTCCTAAAACAATGCGACTGATTCATTTTAACAGAGACATTATCTTAACAATACCTTGGTTAAACATGTAGAAAGAACTAGAAAGCATGATAGTACCATTTGTAAAACACTGTAAGTGAATGGCGATATATAATAACAGAGACATTATCTGAACAATACATTTCTTAAACATGTACTCTGGCCGATCCCTAACAGAAATGGTACTCCTGCCGATCCCTAACAAATGTTTGTAGTTTTGAACTAAGATTCAGTAGTTAATTCTGAGGAAGGTCGGTACTGACCATTCAAGACCAAGATTTGAAACAACTCGTGAGGAAGATCTCAAAGAGATCTCAACACATATATGGAAATCCGGTCTCATTTTGTGCAGTTCCACCAAAATTAAGCGAAGCAAAGTGTCGCAATAGCAACAAGTTGAAAGATATCCCTGTTTTAACAGAGGCAAAACTGGAATCAATTACTGGCCAATAAAGGAGGATGAAACATGCGGCCACAAAAATGGTAATCCCGCCAATCCCTAACAAGTGCTGTAGTTTTGAACTAAGATTCAGTAGTTAATTAATTCTGAGAGTGGTATTGCTTAATTTTACCAAATGACATTAGATTAACGAAAAGCATAAACAGTTCGAGGGTAGAGTGGGCGCAACAACGATGTGCTTCCATCTACATATAAAGGGGGTGTGAGAGTTTGTTGTAACAAAGCAACAAGCATCATGTGCAGGTTGGTTCCATTTTTTTCACTACTTAATGGGAAAAGACAGCAATACAATAGCTTCAATTCAACATTTATTTAAAACAATACCAATACAAGTAGCACAACATCTCAAAGCACGCTGCACAATCATGTGGATGAAGGCCTGTACTGACCTTTCATGAGACCGACAATGATAAAATACGAATCTGCCAACACGAATATGAAATCCAATCTCGTTTTGTGCAGTTGCACTGAAATCAAGCAAAGTGTTTAGCGTGGCGAAAGCAAAATGTCATAATAGCAACAAGTTGAATAGATATCCCTGTACAAACAGAGGCAAAAAGGAATCAATTCTTGGCTAATAAAGGAGGATGAAACATGCGGCCACAAAAATGGTAATCCCGCCAATCCCTAACAAGTGTTGCAGTTTTGAAATAAGATTCGGTAGCTAATTACGAGAGTGGCATCAATTCTTGGCTTATAAAGGGGTGATGCTGAATTTGTTGTAACAAAGCAACAAGCATCATGTGCAGGGTTGGTCCCATTTTTTCACTACTTAATGGGAAAAGACAGCAATACAATAGCTTCAATTCATCATTTATTTAAAACAGTACCAATACAAGTAGCACAGCATCTCAAAACACACTGCACGATCATGTGGATGAAGGCAAGTACCAACCTGTCATGACGCACACAAGATCACGTATGAATCTACCAACACGAATAGGAAATCCAATCTCGTTTTGCGCAGTTGCACTGAAATCAAGCAAAGTGTTTCACGTAGCGAAGCAAAATGTCACAATAGCAACAAGTTGAATAGATATCCCTGTATAAACAGAGGCAAAAAGGAATCAATTACTGGCTAATAAAGGAGGATGAAACATGCGGCCACAAAAATGGTAATCCCGCCAAGCCCTAACAAGTGTTGCAGTTTTGAAATAAGATTCAGTAGTTAATTACGAGTGGCATCAATTCTTGGCTTATAAAGGGGTGATGCTGAATTTGTTGTAACAAAGCAACAAGCATCATGTGCAGGTTGGTCCCATTTTTGTTCACTACTTAATGGGAAAAGACAGCAATACAATAGCTTCAATTCATCATTTATTTAAAACAGTACCAACACAAGTAGCACAACATCTCAAAGCACCTTTGCACAATCATGTGGATGAAGGCCTGTCTTGACCTTTCATGGGGCGACCAACATAAAATCTGAATCTACCAACACGAATAGGAAATCCAATCAAGTTTTGTGCGGTTACTGCTGAAATCAAGCAAAGTTGTCGGTGTGACATTTAAGTTTTCTATAGCAACAAGTTGAATAGATATCCCTGTTTTAAGAGGCAAAAAACAAAAAACAATTACTGGCCAATAAAGGAGGATGAAACATCCGGCCACAAAAAGAAGCATCTACCTTATCTTTATGGAAAACAAAGTATAGGACAGTAGCATTTCTAAAACGGTTGCATTGATTCATATTAGTAGAGAAATTCTTTTAAAACTGATCAGTAGTTAATTCTGAGATTAACAACAGCAAAATAGCTGCATGGGACATGCCAGCACCATGTGCGTCCACACGTATAAATGGGTGATGCAGAGTATGTAGCCAAGCAACATATATGCGCTGGTCCCATATTTGTTCTCTTTGAACCTTCTTCCTATGTGAGGGCAGCAAATCTAGTCGTGCACAAACTACCCGACCCCCCAGTTTCTTTCCCTTTTCAACAAAGAGATCGGTTCCTTACAGATGTGTGTACTGGGTTACCCCCTTTTTCCCTTTTCGACCTACAAAGCGGCTGGATAGCCAGTCTATACTACTTTCCACCCCTCCTTTCCTCATTGAACCACGTCCTAGCTTCTTGCTCCAGCCAACCGCACCCTTCTTTCCTCTTTGAACCAAGACCTAGATTCGACTACAGATCGAAAAAGATCCACATGCAGCTAGAGCAACGACGGTTTCAAGGAAACTTATACCTTAGGGTCGTCGGGACGTGGCAAGGCGTGCGGCGGGAGGCTGGATCTGCCCACACTACATACATTAGCGAGGAAGAAGGGGTCGGTGGCCCTCCCGCACAGGCGCTGGGTGAAAGATAATAGCGCAGCTGGCACTGGATTGCCTCCCTCGCCGAAGGCGATAGAGTGAATGCTACACCTCCTCCCCTTCCCAGTGCGACGGGATACGGACGCCTCCTTCACAAGCTGTGGGGGGGGGGAGAGAGAGACAAGAGGCCAACACAGTCTTGTTGAGAGGGTGGGAGATTGTGAATATACCAAACCCTAGCAAATGAGCGCTGAGCCTCCAGCGTGCAACATATATGTAGTGCGACGAGCGTGTGGAGAGTGCAAACCCTAGCGAACAAGCGCTGAGGCTCCCGCTTATATATATACTACTGTAATGCGGATTTGAGCTCCGGTGCCTTCACTGCTTTTGCTTTTGGCTGTATGATAGTTGAGCCAGCCACATTTTGGGCCCACCTGTCGTAAATCCAAAGGCAGGTGCACTAAGTCAATGAAGCTGCGTCCATATAGTACTCTCGTGTATACGACTAAAATATAGTGGAGTGGTTTTCTTATTCTCTCCATAACAATCGTTTTAAATTGTGTAAGTACGAAACGAAACTCTGTATTTAATGTACAATGAAGAAAACTAGTACTACTTCCGATGAACTAACGATCCACACCCACGCGTCACAGTCGCACTTCACATCCTTCACGTGTGGTACACTACCCTCCCTTAAGTGAACAACCACACATGCGCCAAATTATTGGAAGCGTGTGAGAGTGTGTACAAATAAAGAAATTTAATTTCAATTATCGGAAAGGTTTGAGAGTATTACAAAGTTTGACTTGATCAAATCTAATATGTGGAGTAAATAAAAATGGAGGGCTACTACGTCCATCCGGGTTTTTAGTCCACACCATTTTTTAAATCAAAGTTAATAGCTGTACAAATAAAATTATAGGGGAGCTGGAGACAAAGTTGTGAGATGGCTTAGAAATCAATACAAAACTTATGCTTTTAGTACCAACGTCGATCCTTCTTGGAGGAAACATTTAGTTCATAGCCAATTGTGTGATAAAATTGCACCAACGTGAAAGACGACTGCGTCTCCAACGCAACCAAGGTGAACTGACGAAGGATATCATCTTTGTGTGTAACAAGCAAAGAGCACTGATGGA
This sequence comes from Aegilops bicornis, assembly GCA_021605145.1. Classification (NCBI taxonomy): domain Eukaryota; kingdom Viridiplantae; phylum Streptophyta; class Magnoliopsida; order Poales; family Poaceae; genus Aegilops; species Aegilops bicornis. The sequence continues at coordinate 393,469,708 of CM038673.1, read as the reverse complement.
AGAGAACTTGTTTTTCGTCAAAAATCGATTAGCTTCACCAGCCGACGCAACCATGAGGCGCAACCATGAGCATCGATAGGTCATCGTGGTGATGCATCATCCATTTGGCATCAAGTTTGGGTGAGGCACCTAAGAAGTTCGACAAATCCTCACTATGGTCTGTTTCTTCTCAGTAATCAAGCTCGAGGAAGGAAGAACCACGTGGCAGAGGAAAGTAAGGCGGAACAACAATGGCCATCCAATTTTGTGCAGTTCCACTAAAATTGAGGAAGACATGCCCGGGTATGGAGACACGCATCGCTGTTTCCAAAAATATAAAAAGGGTTATAGCGACATCCCAATTGTCAATAAGAATTAATGAAAAGTACACCAACAAGCGAAGCATCATAATTACCTTGATGGGAACTAATCCAGGATACCGAGAAAAAAGCATTTCTTCATTTAACGGTGATAGTACTACCACCATATGGACAATGACCGCACAACCACCATGTACTTTTTGTCGAAACAACATGTATACCTCCACCGAGGCATAAATCAAGACAAATTTTTGAGTGGCATTTCCTCTATAATAGTACTAGTAGGTGATGTTGGACCAGCCGACGAACCCTAGCTACTATGCATGGGGAGCTGGGGAGTAGTCGCATAGAAGAAAACCCGCACTTGGCGACACAGGGAGCTGGACCAGTACAAGAAGTTATACCTCAGGTGGGCGAGATGTCGCTTAGGCGGGCAGGCGGGATCTGCCAACACGACGACAGCGAACAAGGGCGCGGAGGATCTTCGTCCATGCCAGCGCCGGCTCCAAGAGGATGGTGCGCATCGGCTTCCTCCGTCGCCGACGGCGACAATGTCAACGCTGCACCTCCTCACCTCCCGCAGCGGACGGGATTCGGCCGGATCTGTGACCACCGGTGAGGAGAGAGACAGAGTGGACATTGTCATCTTGTTTTGATATGGAGAGGGTGAGGGAGCGAGACGCGAGAAACTCTATCAAACAAGAGGCTATAATGGAGTAAAAAAAATCTCTCCATAGCAGTGGTTTTAAATAGAATACGCGCGGTCCCGGAAAAAAGAAACGAAAACTGGCGGACAATTTTTTAAGGGTCTGTCTAGGACACATCTAGATGTGACATAGTTATGTCACATATAAGTTGATGTCCACTCTGTTTGTGGTCTTTTCCTAGTTTTTTTTGTTTCTTGTTGCTGCATTATATACTTGTGGGAGCTTAGACGTGATATCCTTAAATAACATCTAGATGTGAATTAGACAAACTGATTTTCTAATGTACCAAGAAAGAAAACTCGATCAAAAACACGCCCCTGCTTCCAGGTCGCGAGAGTCGTCGCGCGCACACACATAGACATAGACATGTTCCATGTTTACGTAAAATTCCATTTCCATCTCCATCTCCAATCATATTTGTCCAACTGGCACATTATTTACGTTGTTAATTATATACGCAGCAATATTAACGTACAACATCTCTTGTTTGCGCACGTCTGGACCGCTGCCACGGCCGGTCCTGACCAACCCGAACCCTCTTCATCACCCGTGTGTGCTTCCCGCCCGAAACGGTAAGTGCCGCATTCATGCCCGGCCAGAGCGGACGCGACCTCTCACTGGCGCCGGCATTGAAGCGGCGCGCCGGCCGAGAGCGTCGCCCGCGCCGCTTCCGGGTGCACGCGGCTGCTCCGCGTTCAAAGGTCGCAATAGCCGGCTACAACATGCATGTAAAAAGTTCTTGGGAGTCCGTGCTACAGCTAGCTGTCCTCCCCCAACTCGTCAATCTCTTCCAGTAGTGCTAGTACTCCATGGCGCGATCTATCGACAAGCAAGCGGGAAATTTATGGTATACTACTCGGTTTGCGGTGAGTGGCATGCCGAGCGACCATGTGGGGTCGAGCCGTGGAGGAGGGTGAGACACGAACACGACAGACGTGATTTAAATGTTGGTTTTGCTCGATGGCGCGATCCAACGAAACGAAAGCGTTGAGTTTCTCTCCGTTTCCATTTTCTCCGGAAGCGGAAACTTTTCCACTCCATTTTCATTCCTATTCCAAGGTTGCCCCGTTACAACATTCCATCAAATACAAAGGAAAACTAACACGCATGCTGATGCATCTCAATGATTCACAGATCATAGCCAATATTTACTTCACTACTAAAGAAAAAAGTTGTGAGAGCGTGTACGATAGAAAAACTACTGATGGGGTCACTACGACTTAAACCCTAAACCCTAAACATGATTTAATTTACTGGCCAGGTTGAACCTGTCGAAGGAAAGACGGCTGGCACCCTCGGATCATACGATGCTTTTGTGTTGTTCCACTAAAATCGACCTGAGCATCCCTGATGGCAAAGATATTGAAGAAGTGTGATTAGAATAATTGTACTGGCACTAGTTGATGAGACATAAACTCATCACAAGTAGAAGCCGGTAGAAGTAGAGAAAGATCGACATGGAGATGGAGCTACGGCAGTGGAGCAAGCCGGCTCCAAAAGGAAGATGGACTACCTGGGATGTCGGGCTGTAGCTAGAAGGGCGGATGGGATGCGGCATCGGCCCATACCGCGGTGAACCATGATTGGGACGCACCGACTGTGGGTTTTCTCCCTCGCCGATGTCGATCAAGGCGTCACGCAGAGAACATTGTTCCCTTCCCAGTGCGGGATCAGGCCCGTCGTTCTATGCTTGTGAAGAGAGCAACCTAAGCAAGCAGGCTTGTAGCTTAGGCTCATGCTAGTGTATATATAGTGGTTTTCTTTTTCTCTCCATACCAAGCATTTTATATTGCGTACGTGTCATTCAAGAGTGAAATGATGGTTGCTTCTTCCGACTAACTTACTGTGTGATTTGACTGCTCCTTAGTGGCCCCTACACGTACTACCCCTACGTGTATGCAACATTCACACGTACACATGGACGCAAAAACGCGTGCGACGCCCTAATGCATGCATGTCTGAGCACACGACGGAACACACACGGTCACGCTTAGGTGCTCGACCTACACGTGCATGCACACTCATACTCAGTTAGGGTGAGCTAGTGACCGTATGAACACCGGAAAAAATATATATATTGAGCGCAATGAGCGTATTATGAAGTCCACTGGCCGTATTTTTACAAATATATAGTGACAGACAATGTATTTATCTCGTTTGAAATTAAGCCATATTAACCGGAGAGGAGGCAGCATGGACTAGCATTACTTTGTTGTGTCCCGTCAACTTGCCGAACGAGGAGAAGGTTGCAGAACGGGAGAAGCTTGCGTGCGGTGGCTCGCAGGACAAGGAGAAACTTTTGAACAATGCAAGATCTCCCTCGCTCATGCGGTGGACGTGCAACAGTTAATTCGGTGTCAGATTGCCAGAAGCATACACTATACTACTAGTGCTATTATTGTTTGACTTCCCGAACAGCCAAGCGCAAAGTTTACTAGTACAACTACTATAGTCCATAAAGGTACGTACTATACTAGTACTAGGAACCGGATGGAGGAGCGTCTGCACTCTTATTATAATTTTAAAATGTGATAAAGCAATCTTCAACACATTTGGTTCTCTTCGAGGGTTCTCGCATGTGATAATGGAAGTTGATTGCATGGAACACTCGCCACAATTCTCACTTAATTCTGGCTCATATCCTGTTACAAATAGTAGCGCTTAGTAATATTTCCTCTTTTTTTGTTATTCAGCATGTAAACAGGTCAGCAAACCTTGAGGCGCATCTTCGTGCGAACCGTGCTTGCTGCACTTTGAATGTGGCCGAGAGCTGGCTTGATGAAACACCTCGATTCCTAGTGACCAGTGTCTTGGCTGATCGTCCTAACAATGCTTATATATGAATAAAGCTCTCTCATTTACCTGCAAAAAAGATTAAGCCATATTAACCGGAAAGGAGGGAGTATGGACTAGCACTACTTTTTGGTGTGTCCCGTCAACTCGCAGAACGAGGAGAAGCTTGGAGGACAGGTGAAGCTCGCTTATGCCTTTTGACTAATGCAACCTACCCTCGGTGGACATGCATCAGTCCATTCGGTGTCAGATTGTCAGAGGCATACACTGTAGTACCCAACATGCAGAGTACCATCATTGTTCGACTTCACGAAGGGGCGAAGAGCCAAGCGCAGTAGTACGCGTACTTGGTTTTGCACCTTCATACTACTCCACCCTCCGCCACAGTTTACAGGGCGCACTTCATTATGATGCATTTCTCTCAATGTATTTCCACCACCAGAGAGACTTTAGACGCGTTTGGTTTAATGCTCAATTAATTAGGGTGTGGTAACTGCAATCAAGTCCACAATTTTCTCTCCATGTACTGTACTACTACAGAGTGCATGCATGTGTGTACCCGGGGTGGAAGCACCGCATGCATGTGTGTACGCATTATTCCCTCTAGTAATAGACGCCGTGCTATAACTACCAATGCTATTTTTCAGGCCGATCGCTAGTCGCCTTGGTCCCATGGATCTTTTTTCTTTTTTCTGAAGCGTATTTGTATAAACAAAGGACGGATGGAGTAGTATGAGCAGATTCAAAGAAGAGCGTATTGATGGTTGCTTCTTGAGCAACTTACAAAGGGGAAAGGTGGGGCTTATGATTTGACTGCTCATTACTCACTGTTAATGCGGCGCAACGACCGGGTTGAGTCTCCTATGCGGTTGTGCACTACCCCCTCGGTTCTTAAATATACTCCGGAGTATTTGTCTTTCTAGAGATTTCAATGAGTGACTACTCAAATATTTGTCTTTTTAGAGATTTCAAATGGACTGGCACATACGGATGTATATAGACATATTTTAGAGTGTAGATTCACTCATTTTGCTCCGTATGTAGTCACTTGTTGAAATCTCTGTTAAGACGAATATAATATTTAGGAATGGAGGGAGTACACATACAAAGAAAAATGAGTGGATCTACACTCTAAAATATGCCCGTTTGAAATTTGTAAAAAGACAAATATTTAGGAACGAAGGAGTATAATTTTGTGCATGGCACATGGACCCGCATGATGAAGAGGCTTCTGGAAATGCTATCAAGCTTCCATCATTTGTTTACATAATTGACGTACTATACAAATAATTTTCCAGCGACATGAAATTTTACAATGGTGTGAGCTTTCATCTTTTGTTTCGCGTGTCTTGCCATCGATGCTCTTTCGAAAACAATAAAAAACTAACTTCCTTGCTAATGCATGTCAATTATTAGCAGATCAGAGCTAATAATTACATCACAACTGAAGGCAAAGTTGTGAGAAGGTGTTAAATTAAAATTGATCCATGCTTTCATTGGCAGCAACGTCCCCCCAGCTCTGTCTAAATCAACAAGGCATGTTGGAAAAAAAGTAGCTGTCTGGAGCATGCAACATTCGGATCATTTTGTGCAGTTCCACTAAAATATAGCTGAGCGTCCCTGTTCCAAAGATATCAAGTGTGATTACAATAATAGAGGACTGCTGATGAAACAATAAACACACAAATAGAAGCCAGTCACCTTTGCAGTCTCTCTTAAGACTAACTAGTTGGAGAAGATTAGGCTCGGAGTTGGATGAGGAGGATAGAGCAAAACCAATCTCCCTTTGTGCAGTCGCACTGAAATGTAGAGACGTTGCCCATGTGACATTTTAGTACAACTGCACAAAACGCTCTTAAGAAAAAAGTGATTTGTGCAGTTCACCAAAAGGTCGCAATAGTAACAAGGTGAAATGGATAGCCCTGTTTGGAAAAAAGAGGTAGAAAGGAAACAATTACTGGCCAATAACAGTTGATGACACATGCAAACGACAAAAAAGAAGCATATTCCTTGTCCTAAGGGAAGATAACAACACGGTTATGTTTGTCTAAAACGGTGTGAGGACGAGAATGCAATATGGAAAATACACCGGACGAGCTACGTTTTGGGCAAAGAACTATGGAAGATCCACATGCAGCGACGTGGGAAAACGGGCAGTGGAGCAAGGCCGGAGGGGATACTTGGAGGTCGTCGGGATGTAACTAGGTGAGCAGCGGTGGGCGGAATCTGCGAGCAGGTGGCATAGGCCCTGCCGCGCCGGAGCTTGGTCAGAGAGAACGACGTGTACCGCAGATCGGGACGTGCTGCCTCGGCGCCGTCGAACGGAGAAACGATGCACTTCCTCCCTTTCCCCCGGCGGACGGGATGCGGCCGGATCAGTGACCAACGGTGAGAGAGAGAGAGGCCACCGCACTCCCTTTCCCCCGGCGGACGGGATGCGACCGGATCAGTGACCAATGGTGAGAGAGAGAGGCCACCGGAGCCTTGTGTGAGATACTCTGAAGAGCGGACTACCTTTTCCTCCATAAAATCGCTTTTATATTCTGTATACGTGCCATTGAGCGCTATAACTTTATTTAAATATAACGCGGCAACGCGTCAAGTCGAACTTCGTTTCGTGCACGCGTGGTACACGACCTCCCTAGGTAAACAACCGCTACAGGCGTTCATATTAGCACGTGGGCTGCCATTTCGTAAAGAAATGAGATCTACCGTGTACCCGCGCAGGTGTGGCTGGGCACGAAGCGTGAGTACGTGCACGGTGCACCTATTCTCTTCTTGTATACATACACCACCTACGTGGGGTTGTGTGAGAGAGATACAAACCTAGAGAGATATAGTTTGTGGGTTCTTGAGAGTTTTTTTTGTGGGGGGGGGGGGGTCAATCAAAAAATTTAACATATGTAATGTGTGTGAAATAGAGACCTGGATATAACATATATATAGAGGGGGCGATCCACGAGAAGAGAGTGGAGGTATCATCGGCTTGAGGTGTCCATAGAATCGAAGAGAGGGATGATGCGTGTGTGTGTGTGCCCGCACGATCGATAAAGAGTGCCATCGAATTTGTGTGTGCCCACGTCAAAGATATAGAGTGGCTGGCCTACTGGAACGTGAGAGGGGACATGTGCAGTTTGTCTCTGTGGCATGGATACCTACCTGCAGCGCTCGACTATCGGTGTGGTGGGGGAAGAGGGAGGCCCAATTAACTATAGAGGTACAATGGCTGGTATATGTGTGGAGGAGGAGAGAGGCCTACCTCATGTATTAAGGAGATCGATCTGCCTCATGTATTAAGGGAGATCAATCGGCATCCATGCATATGTGCAGGAGATGAATAAGGTTGGGAGAGAGACAGAGCTAGAGTGTTGGAGGGGGTGGTAGTGGAGTTGCTTCTAACAAATGGTGGGATAGGCTTGCTAGACAAATGGAGGGCACACCCGCAATATCAATAAGAGAGGAGATGGCTGCTTGTTGTCTGTGCACGTGCTTGTGAACGACGGGTCAGGAGGCATGCACGAATGATGAGGGGGGACGATGTGGTTGTGGTAAGCAGACGTAACTACATAGGAAGATCAATCGCCCTTTGTTAGAGAAAGGAGAGACATAACTTGTGAGGTACGTCGATCGATGGGGGGTAGTTAAAGTCGATCTTGGTATATGTTGGGAGATTGAGCGGTATACATGCATGTGTGTGTTAGAAGCAAATGAGGCACGAGGAGAAGGATAGAGAGAGAGGGATGCATGTAGGAGGTGGTACGAGAGGCATACTATATCGAGGGGGAGGAGTGTGCGAGTACGAGAACGATGAAAAGAGTGGTGGGAGTGAGGCATGGACAGTGACAAGAGAAGAGGGGAAGCTTGTGTTTGTGCTAGGCACACCTGGCTAGAGAGGCATATCGATCGATGTGTGCCATAAAGAAGGAGCTGGGAGCCTACACACACCGTGGGTGAACGATCTAAAGTGAAAAGACGAATTCTGTGATGGAGCTAGAGAATGCTGAGGGAGGGTGAGAGGGATGCGGGCGTGTGCATGCACAAGACAAAGTTAGCGCTAGCTAGAAAGATAAGAGGGTTGTGTGGGTGTAAAATACGAATAGAGATCATATTTACTTCATTATAAAAAGCGAATTCGGATATTTGAAGAATTTATCATAGTGTTTCGAACCGACGGTTGTGTGAATATATATAACGGTGATACACATGGTGTGGTTATGAACATGGTATACTACATTTAATATATTTTATCTCTACTCTTATAAAAAACAGAGTTGTTGATGATGGTGTGCCCGCCATCCTGCATTATAGGCCGTCTGATTCATATCTGGCGGATAGCAAGGAAACTATGATGGTTGAAGTTGGCAACACTCATGATTGTAGATTCTTATTGAAATAGAGAAACGAATTCAAATTTAGTTCGAATTGCAGCGGTAGTATAGACATTTGGAATGCACTAAAATGTTGGTATGAGTAGGTTACATGCATTATACAGCAAGCGAAAAAATTTAATCGGACATAACATGGATTCATACTCCCTGCTTCCATCTATATAGGGCGTAATGAGATTTTTAAGACCGCCTTTGACTATTGACAAGATTAATAGTACATGACATGCACAATGTGAAAATTATATCATTGAAAGAACCTTTCATGCATTTAATTTAACGGTGTGCTTTGTGTAAGTTGCATGTCATATATCATTGCTCTAATATTTGGTCAAAATTAGCATCGAAAAATACATTAGGCCCTATATAGATGGAAGGAGGGAGTAGCTTTGAATAGCATTTGTATAGTAAAACGGGGCAAGACTCTCTCTTTGTGTGGTGTGAATACTTTTATTTTTTTGTTTTCTTTTTTGTTGAGGGAAGTGCGAATTGATTTGGTACGTACAAGTACAATATTACTACACGTTAGGCTTGTCCCTAAAATTCAACCCGCGTCTTGTTATATCCTGAAAATTTAGATATCGTGCTCCCAAAACTGGCGCCTTCACAACCCGTGCCTTGCTATCCCGAAATTACAACGCGCGCGAAAACTCCCTCCAGCTGCCAAATCCCGACACGCGAAATCCCCCTTCTAACCCTGAGCCAAAAGGGCCGCTAGTTCAAATTGGTGGGGGGTACTTTTGTAACACACCCTACATTTTGGACAAGCGCGTTCCTAAGTCATGCTTCACCCCCTCCCATCGCCCCCTTTTCGCCAATTGAAATTCCAGGCTTCCATAACCTCTCCGCTCCAGCCGCGAAACCCCACCCTCCTCCGTCCGTAGGGCTGCAAGAAAAGCTCGAGGCTCGTAAGCCACTCGAGATCAACTCGTTTTTTGGCTCGACTCGAGCTCGAATCGAAAATAAATGAACCGAGTTTGAACACTTTATGTAGCTCGACGGAGAAACGAGCCGATCTTGAGCCAATATTGGCTCGCTCGGTTTTAGCTCGATAGCTCGACATAATACCATTATGTTCAATGATTATGCCATATATTAAATGAAAATAAGATAATTTGTTACAATGTATGATGTCCATGATTTTTCTCCATTTTATTAACTAGCAAACATGGTAGCTTAATTAAGTGTAGAGAAGATTTAGGTCTAATTATGGTACGTGATCGGCTATGTGTTAAATATCCTATTGCTTTTGGCAATATTTCCAAGCATATGACCTTCTTTTTCTCTTTTTTCGTCCATGAAGACCACCTTCTATTTCTAGTTCGCCCAAGAAACAAAGATGTGCTCGGAGCTCTCCCGAGCACGACGAGACTGACGTACAAAGTTGTGTCGTGTCCTTATCTAGTATGAATAATCATCATAGATTTATAATTTTTACCATTTTATTTAGCTCGAAACTAGCCGCGAAACCCCACCCTCCTCCGTCCGCCACATCACCGCTGCCTAGCTGGAGCCTCTACCCCGACGACATCGTCCACCGCAACAGCTCGACGTCCCTCGTCCACCTCCCCGGATGAGGATCCTCGTCCATTTCGCCATCTCGTCGGTTCAGCCGCCCCGTCCTCCAACTCTAAGGAGCTGCTCCAATGATCGCCTCGTCTATCGCGGCTGCTCCATCCCCACAGCGCCGCCTTAACCTGCTCCACCGGAACCGCAGCATCCTCACCGACTCCTCGGACGAAGCCGAGGCCTACTCGGCGCCACCAAAGAGGTTGTACACTCATCGCATCGCACCTTCTCCTTAACTCAACCTCCCGGCGCCGACGGTGCTCCATCCCGCACCCCCATGGAGCGGCTACCTTGAAGCCGGCGCTGCGGGCCACATCACCACGGCGGCTCTCCCCTAGTGTGAGGCCCCTTCGACGGCGGCGTCCATACCAGCCGGATCTGCTGCTGCTGCTCCGGCTCTCGCTTGATCGCTCGCTTGCCCAGCTGCTGCTGCTGCTCTCCCCCTCGCTCGTGCTGCTGCTCTGCTCCGATTAAGCCACACTTCAGTCGACTAAATCGACTCTTGGGTCAGTCGATTTTCAGGGGTTGGGGGGCTCGCCGGAGTTAAGGAAGAACCACCAAGAATGGGACGGGCTCACGGAGAGGTACCCCACTATCTATCTTAGGGTTCAGGGTGGGGGTGGGCCTAGAGGGCTGTCCTAGCGAGTTGTTTCGGGGCGGCGAGGCGGCGCTGGGGGTGCAGGTTGAAGATGAACTGCAGGCCCTCCCTAAACTACATGTCAAGTGCCTCTCTACTACCGCTATGCGTTTCGGCCGACAAGAGCATTCAGATTCCTGATGAAATTTCAATTTCGACAGTTAAGTTCAGAGGCAACAGTTTTTACCTCATCTATTGTAGTCAGGTGGTTTTTGGTGATGTTAATTTTACATCCATTTTACATCATCTATTGGAGATGCTATTAGAATCCCACTTGAGATTGATGATGTACATCTTGTCTTGCTTCATCCTTGACGTCTTACGGCTCACCGGAGCTGCTCCAACAGCGACGTAATCCATCCATCACAACAAAGGTTGCCTCGACGCCGCTCTCTGATTCCTCGAGATCTTCCTCCACACCTCCGACAGCCACCTCTGCCTCAATCGCTTCAAATGACCAAGCCAATGATGCTTTGAGGTCGACACGGCCACTGACAAAGAAGTTGTACACTTGTTGCATCACTTATTACTATACATTCACGTCGATCCATTAGGGCTATTTTGGTTCAACGGAAAAACATCGATCCACTGGTTGTTACCATCACTCTAAATTTTTGCATGCTCTCCTTACATAATCTCACCATATTTTTTCGTATGCATGTCAGATATTGTACACAGTCATGCTGAACATCTAGAGAAAAAGAGAAGAGTTTTGCGCGGCAATACAATGTCATGCAGACATCGCTCCATGGTGGGTTCAATGGTAAACCCTCCCCACCCCTCTCCAGATTGTAATCCAGAGGAAGATATCTGTTCTGAGGCGGATTCGGACGCCGCTGACCACTCCTATTTACTCCCCAAGGTGTTTACTCTACCTTGGCATGATGATGTTAGTCATATCATGCATATGTTGCCTTGCAGTGCCTACTTTTGACATCATATATGTCATCTGCTTAGTTTAGACATGTTCCGTAATAACACCTGTTTAGTTTCTATATCATATATGGGAAGTATGCAGTCTCATGTCTTTTAGCCAACCATAATATATGTGAAATGTGCAATGCCATCATGTTTAACCAGGCATCATATATTTGAATGATATCTTGCCCATCCTTTTCTTCATTACATTTCCATTTGTCGACAATGTTTGTACATTAAACTACTCTTCCTGTGAATCAGCCATTTGGGTGGGAGATGGAAAAATCTGGAGTGAAAACAAGGCCTTGAGCGAGCAGTGCTACACTGTCAAGGCAGATCTCTTGTTTGGTCCCAATAGCTCCTCGAGATGGATTCAGAGACAGATGACCAGTCCTATTCCCCCACCGAGGTGTATGCTCTAACTTGGCACGGTTGTCTTGCTCATATCATGCATACGGTGTCTTGCATTGCATAGTTTAGACATCATATACACAATATTCAACACCATGTTCTTAGTTCGGACATCATTTGAATGCCCTCTGTTTAGCATATAAATCACATATGTGAATTAAATGATGCGATCCTGATTACTTAGATAACATGTAGGTGAATTATGTCATGCGATCCTGTTTAGTTATTCATCATATCTTTGAATTATGTTATGCTATCCAGTTCAGATAGACATCATATATGTGAAATTATGTCATGCTATCCGTTTTAGTTAAACAATATACATGTCAACTATTTCATGTCCTCTTTTTTCCACACTATCTATTGCATCTGTCTCTCATACAATGTCTGTACATTCAACTACGTTTCCTGTTTATCAGCCATTTGAATTGGAGCGGGTGATGCCAGTATCTAGTGGAATAAAACCACGGTCTTCAAATAAAATAGTGCTACCTCTTGGTGGAGATAGCACCCTGGTTGTACATGCACAAGAACCAGCCCTACCACACATAACCCAAACTCTCGCTGATTGTACCCCTACTACGATGGACAGAGAACCAGCTTCACCCAATCTAACCCCAACCCCAGCCGATAGTAACCTAGTTCCTGTTGACACATCACAATCTCCACCACAGAGCTCCCAAACAAGAGCAGTTAGTAAGGCAGCTCCAGTGCCCAAAGGGCAAGTACTATCACCGCGAACCCCAACTCCACCAGTTAGTATGCCTATTCCTGTGGAGGAAGCACAACCAGCTAGTCGTAGTTTAGCATCTATCGCATTTGATGTTGTTAAATAGTATGCGTATCTTCCCATCTTGGAAATATTATCGAAGATGAAGGAAAATGCCAGTTGCGTGTGTTTGTCCAGGAGTTATGTGTAAGTAATGTTATTCATGGCAATTACTTTGCTTCGTCCCATACATCCTACCTCCATGATGGTTATAATACAGCAAATTTTCCCATTTTTCTCTATAGAGAAGGACCGATTTGGAAACTTGGGATGAGGTAACCTGTGCTAATACCTCTGCCATATTCAAGAATGCTTGGTGGCAGTATCAAAATTACCTGAAGAAAACGTACTTCACCGGCAAAGAAACTCATCAAATTCCCTTACGTTCTCCTGAGACACATTTACTAGACGATGGCTGGGGACGCCTTGTTCTGTACTGGTCCCGAACCAAGAATGTAGTAAGGTCTATGAGCTCATTTTCTATTTTTAAGTATTATATTCTTGCGTCTTACTGTACTCTGTTCATGTAGAACAAGTGCCTAAACCTGAAGAACAACTGTTCTAATTTATGATTCCATTGCTACCATAGGACATAGATATATGTTTGTTTGATGCTTTTATTATGTACTAGTACTTGGCAATAGAAGACTTGGTAGTTTAATCCTGTCCACCTTACTAATGAACTTGCTCACCGAAATGAGTTTCATATACTAGTACATGCTAAACTTGTTATGTGTCTGCTTGTTTCTTCTTTTAGAATGCTGACAGAATATTGGGGAAGAGTGCCTTATTAAGCAATGGTAAAGGAAGTAATGCAAATAAAGTTCAGGATAGTGACACATCCTGTCTTGGTTTAGTGTTGGAGTTACTGGCCACTACCGCTTGCACAAGCTATTCAAACTCACTGTCTGAATCAGTTCGGTTTCTTGAGTCTCAACTAGAAGCTGAAAGACATCGATCAGCTGTGTTGCAACAAGAAGCGGAAGGACTGCAGAAGACCCTGGAGCATTCAAATGCATACTTTCTGGTGCAACAGCAAGCGTTGGAGGATTTTAGCGCCAAACAGGACAAAGCTAATCAGCTTGCTAAGCTTATTGCCAGCATGGTGGATACCCAGGATAACGTTTCTTGAGCTCTTCTGAAGTTGTTTCAGTTATTCTCTTGTTTTGCTGCCGCGTTTATTTGCACTGGTGGCCAATTTTGATGGCCGGTGTATATGATATGCTGCTTTGTTCCCTATATTTGCACTGGTGGTGAACTTTGATGCCCAGTGGATGTAATATGTGTAATAGCCGTGATAGCCTAGCGTTAGTTGCTTGCTTATTTATTTCCTTGTTGTCTTGCTTATTTGTTTGCTTGTAGTCATTGCAGTTCTTTTTCCGCGGTTAACTAGTGGCTGCGATAACCTATTTTTTAAAACTAGGCCACAATAACCATGGGCTAATATTTACTGTAGTGACACTGGGCCTCCTACGGGTCGTAGAAATAGTGGGCCTTCTACGGGTCAGAGAAAGCGATAGGCCTTCTACGGGTCAGAAACAATGTGCCTTCTACGGGCCGTATCATCAATGGGCCTTATACGGGCCGTATGATTGATTGGCCAAACATGGGCCAATAACAGGCTGCATTATGGCTGTAAACGGGCTAGAGTTGGAATCATCCATTCATGGGCCGACCGTAACGGGACATCGTTAATACGCCGTATTTGATGACGCTATGAAAACGGCCCAACGTATTAACGGACCACAAACGGGCCGACTGTAACCACGGGCTAAATTTGGCCCACAAGCGTAAAAACGACAAGAACGGGCCGTAAGTAAACGAATCGCTGGAAATGAGCCCAAGAATAAATGGGCTCGATAAGGCCGAAAGATAACATGGGCTGAAACGCCCAACGGAATAACGGGCGATTAATGGGTATAAAGTGATACATCGTTCATTACGGGCCGCTTTCACCACGGGCCGTTAATGGGTGTAAAGTGATACCTTTGTTCATTACGGGCCAGTTTCACCACGGGCCGTTAATAGGCCAAGAGTTACATAGGGCCTCATATGGGCCGAAGACGTCATGGGCCATACATTGGCCGGCGAAAACGGGCCGGAATCATATTGGATGGCCCAGATGACGCTACTGGGCCTAATTCGGATAGGGCGTAACGGGCCTTGGGTTAGCGGGCTGTAAATGGGCTATATGCGAACAAGCCGTTAACAGGCTTTCCATGGGCCGGCCCGCCACCTTTTGACCAAGTCAAACGGGCCGGCCTTTTCACAGGAATGGGCCTCTGTTGGGCCGTGCCACATGTCGACGTATCATAGGCGCCTATCTGACCCACTGATGAGCTGACACGTGTTTCGTCCGGCCAATAAGAATTTTACACGTGGAAATTCCCCATTGGTCGGGGTTGTTAACGGGTTATCGGATCCAAAACCCGACCCGATAGCTTAACGACGTTCCGTTACGGTGGATGCCACGTGTCGGTCACCCTTGACGAAAGCACTTCTGTGACGCGCGATTTATCTTCATGGAAGTGGACACTTCCGTGATGATAATTTTGGTAATGTCATGGAACACTTCTACGACAGCACATGTATGACTATCTTGATTCTGTCATAAATTTGTCATGGATGTACATGCATGACAAAAAACGCGACCTACTGTGACAAACACGTATCATCAAGGAAGTGTATTTTTTTTGTAGTGTTGGTACCTATGGGTTGCTAGTAGTGTTGATTACTCCTTGTAGTTGATGCTAGTTGGTTTATTTAGTGGAAGATCATATGTTCAGATACTTTATGCATATTAATACCCCTCTGATTATGAACATGAATACGATTTGTGAGTAGTTACGTTTGTTCCTGAGGACATGGGAGAAGTCTTGCTATAAGTAGTCATGTGAATTTGGTATTCGTTCGATATTTTGATGAGATGTATGTTGTCTTTCCTCTTGTTGTGTTATGTGAACGTCGACTACATGACACTTCACCATTATTTGGGCCTAGAGGAAGGCATTGGGAAGTAATAAGTAGATGATGGGTTGCTAGAGTGACAAAATCTTAAACCCTAGTTTATGCGTTGCTTCGTAAGGGGCTGATTTGGATCCATATGTTTCATGCTATGGTTAGGTTTACTTTAATACTTCTTTTGTAGTTGCAGATGCTTGCAATAGAGGTTAATCATAAGTGGGATGCTTGTCCAAGGAAGGGCAGTACCCAAGCACCGGTCCACCCACATAATAAAATTATCAAAGTAACGGACGCGAATCATATGAGCGTGATGAAAACTAGCTTGACAATAACTCCCATGTGTCCTCGGGGAGCATTTTCTCTATATAAGAGTTTGTCCAGGCTTGTCCTTTGCTACAAAAAGGATTGGGACATCTTGCTGCACCTTGTTTACTCTCATTACTTGTTACCCATTACAAATTACCTTATCACAAAACTATCTGTTACCGATAATATCAGTGCTTGTAGAGAATACCTTACTGAAAACCGCTTGTCATTTCCTTCTGCTCCTCTTTGGGTTCGACACTCTTACTTATCGAAAGGACTACGATAGATCCCCTATACTTGTGGGTCATCAGCCTGGCACTCGGCCTGGATGCAGAAACTCGACAAAGCTCACGTAGTGTATGCGACCAAGGAGGCGTACACGAGCTACGACATGTACATGTGGATCGTTGACATGGGGAAGTGCCTCCTTCCCTAAAACGGCCAGGGATCCAGCCAGAAGCAGAGAAATGGCAAGCATCGTTGCAACAATAAGTAGATGATTAGATCCTCGTTTCTCCTACTTTAGTATGCATGTAAATGCTTACTTTGGTGTGTGGAAATATTATGTGTGTAGTCACTTGTGTAATTGTATGCTTAATTTGGTCATGCAATGCTGTCTTTTTAAGTATATATGCTGATGCTCTATAGGCAGAGCGTAGATGTTGTGTGGACAAAGAAAATCACATCGCACACGGACTAAACAATGGAACCCGTCGGTGATGTTTTCATCAATCACTCACAATTGTATACCAGCAATTGTTTGCTCACAACACACATGGGTTGTTAGCGATGTCGTCTATGTTGTTATCGGTCTTCGCACGCTTCCGATTCTGACATATGTTTGTCGCGTATCACACACATCTTGTTAAGTTGAACCGTTTCTGTTCTCATGTCTCAACGCAAACAATTCATCCGAGTGAACCGCATGCCGTATATCACACACACCTTGATCTGGCTGACCATTTCTTTTGTGTTTCCTAATCACAAACATTCCATCCAAGTGAACCGTATGCTGTATATCGCACACACCTTCATCTGGCTACCCGTTTCTTTTGTTCATCCTCATCGAAAACAGTTAATTGAGCTGAAATGTATGCCTTGCATCGCACATGCAACTAAAATCTGAACCGTGTTTGATGCATCCTCCATCGCAAATGGTTTGCACCTTTTTGACAGTTTTTTACACCATCGTTTGCGATTATGGCATCGCACGCAGTTTCGTCGAAGGGTCTCTGATCGTAGTGTCGCATTAGCAGCATCCTGCAGTAGTGGTGGCACATGCAAATTTACGTAGGACGGCAGGGTAATACCGCATATAGGTATGTATGGTGGACTCATCTGGAATAACTTTGGGTTGAAGGTTTTTGATGTACAAGCAGAATTCCCACTTAGTACAGGCGAAGGCTAGCAATTAGATTGAGAAGCGGCCAGCTAGAGAGCAACAACGGTCATAAACATGCATTATGCATATGTAACATTGGACACTAGCATGAGTAGGATATGAACACCATGAATATAAATATCATAGAGGCTATGTTGGTTTTGACTCAACTACATGCATGAACATGTGCCAAGTCAAGCCACTCTAACATTCAGAGGAGGATACCATACCATCATACTACATCACAATCATTTTAACGCAATGTTGATATCCAAGATAAATCATTATCCACTCCCAGCTACTTATGCATGGCATGAGAAACTATAATCTCTAATTGTCATTGAAAACATGTTTAATCATAATGGGCTGAATCATGGATACTAGGTTGAACATATTTACACAAACAGAACTAGTCGAGTTCATACAAGTTTCTCTCTGCCACGGCCAGTTCATTGAATGTCGTCATTATTGCCTTTCACTTGCACGACCGAACGATATGAAAATAATAATAGTGCAAGAGCGTCGTGGACTAAGCTAGAATCTGCAAACATTTTATTCAACGGGAGAAGACAAGGTAAAATCTGCTCTTTATTAGATGAACAGTTATTCATATGAGAGCCACTCAACATTTTCATCATGATCTTCTCCTTCGTACAACTCGAATAAAAAGAAAAGAAATTCAAAGAAACACACTGAAATATTTTTGGAGTTTTTTGTTTTCTTGAACAAGCAAATAAAAGGGAAAAGCAAAAATGAGAAAAACTATTTACACGGGAAAAAGCTCCCAACAAGCAAAAGTAGAACAAGGAAATCTTTTTGGGTTTTTGTTTTTAATAATACTACTAAGCATGCATAGAAAGTAAATTAGCTACAACTATTTTTTTATTTGTTTTTCTAAAGTTTTTCAAACACACAAGAAGAAAGCAAGAAAATAAATCTAAGCATGGATGATACAATGAAAAAGTGTGAACACCGACAAATGAAGTAAATGAACATGAATGTAAAGTCGGTGGAAACATGTACTCCCCCAAGCTTAGGCTTTTGGCCTAACTTGGTAGTCGATCAGTAGCCTGGATAGTAGTAGGGGTACTGAGGAGCGGGCATCCACTCATCCCACTGTTGAGGCTCCTCCTCTACCTCTACAGCAGCCTGAGCGTTCCGGTAGGTGATGATGTCCAAAGGCATGATCTTATATCCACCCCTGGCAACAGAATCAAACAAAGCAGGATCAGGCAACGGAATAATATCACGAGTTTCAATGCTAAAAACCAGGTTATAAGGAAAGGGATGTCAAGGTAATCTTTTGCAATAAAATGGTGGTGTTCCATGGCTGCGCGGTCTAGGTAAACCTTGGTCAGAGGGTAATCACGATGGTGTATCTCAACATTAAAGTGAGATGCCAAACGAGTAGCAAAAATCCCACCATGTATTTTACCCTTGGACTTATTAATGTGGAGGCGACGAGCCACAATAGCTCCCAAGCTATAAGTGTTGTCACGCTCTAGTGCATGACGTAAAACAGCAAGGTCTGGCGAACTGAGTGCACCCATCTTCTCTCTAGCAAGCAAGCATTTTGCAATGAAAAGAGCAAAGTAATGAACAACAGGAAAATGCAAGCCAGCGGAAGTGATAGCTGACACCCCTCTCTCATGTCCCATTGTCAAGGTGCGATAAAAGGTCTCAAACTCCGCCGTCCTAGGCTCGGCTAAGCTCCCATCAGAAGGGATCATGCATATGTTACAAAATTCAGTAAGTGGTATATGATGGTTTTCAGCATATAAATCAAAACTCACTTCAGGAGGATTATTCCTAGGAAGGAAAGTAAAATTTTGAACAAAGATGTTTGTCAGGATTTCATGTTGTTCACACTCATCTGCGTTTAAGTCGGTGAGGCCGGCATTAGCAGCATATTGTGTGAACTCCTGAAGGATTCCAGCCTCTTCCAGGAACGGGGTGTGCGGCCATTCACACGGCCATACTTCCGCCAACCTCCAAGGATGGAGATCATTATCAGATGACTCCCCAATAACACCCTTTGAGTTCTTCTTAGAGCCAAACTTCCTAAAGATATTCATGGTTTTCCTATGAACAAAATTCTGAAATTTATTAGCCCACAAAATTTTCTCAAAAACTTCACAAAAATGATACCAACTACTCATAGGGATACATAGAGGCCATAGCAAGCATCCAAACTACTTAGAACTCTAAGAATTCAACATGCAAGCTCATCTACTGTAGCACCAAGAGTAGCTAATTATTCAAAATATAAACCACTAAAACAAAAACTAATTGGACAAACGGTGGAGTCACATACCAAGCAACAATCCCCCGAAACAGTTTCAGAAATGGAGCTTCAAGCAAAGAGATAAAAATCCGCGGGTTTGAGAGCAAGAACACGGGAGAGAGAGCAATGGAGATTTTTTTTCTGCAGGTAAGTGATGATGTGGGGTGAAGGGATAAGTGAGGGGGCCCACGTGGGGACCATAACCCACCAGGGCGCGCCTGGGGGTCCTGGCGCGCCACCTCCCTCTGATATTATTTGCACCAGAAATTCAGAAATATTCAGAAAAAATTGTATTAAATATTCAGGGCATTCTGAGAACTTTTATTTTTGGATCATTTTTTATTGCACGAGAAATTCAGAAAACAGACAAAACATGGCATTTTATTTTATTTAACTAATAAAAACAAAAAACAAAGAGCAAGGACAGAAGGTAGTGCTTACTGAATTCATCAACTTCATACCGTTCAAAAATGATCTGTTAATAAGGTTGATCATGTCTCATTAACAACCACTTACGATTAGCATGAAACCGAAGAACTTTCATAAATCACTAAGTTACCTCAATGGGGATATGGATATGTCCCCAACAATAAGCATTTCATATTTATTTTTGACAGTAGGTAGAGGTATTTGAAAGCTTCCAATAGTGATTGTCGGAGAATTTTCGATAACATTAATACCATTCACTTGGAATTGTTTCTTCGGAAATTGCACCATATGCTCATTACCATTGATATGAAAAGTGACCTTGCTTTTGTTGCAATCAATAACAGCCCCTGCAGTATTCAAGAAGGGTCTACCAAGGATAATCAACATGTTGTCGTCCTCGGGCATCTCAAGTATAACAAAGTCAGTCAAAATAGTAACATTAGCAACAACAACGAGCACATCCTCACAAATACCGATAGGTATGGCAGTTAATTTGTCAGCCATTTGCAAAGATATTCTAGTAGGTGTGAATTTATTCAAATCAAGCCTTTTATATAAAGAGAAAGGCATAACACTAACACCACCTCCTAAATCACATAAAGCAGTTTTCACATAATTCTTTTTGATGGAGCAAGGTATAGTTGGTATTCCCGGATCTCCATGTTTTTTAGGTACTCCATTCTTAAAAGTATAATTAGCAAGCATAGTGGAGATTTCAGCTTCCGGTAATTTTCTGTTATTTGTGATGATGTCCTTCATATACTTTGCATAAGGAGGCATTTTCAAGATATCAGTCAAGCGAGTGCGCAAAAAGACTGGCCTCAACATATCAGCAAAGCATTCAAATTCTTCATCATCTTTCTTTTTAGTTGACTTGGGGTGGAAAAGGCATTGGTTTTTGAACCCACGATTCTCCTTCTTTATCGTGTTTTCTAGCAATGAAGTCTCTTTTATCATACCTTTTATTCTTAGGTTATGGGTTATCAAGATCAACATGTGGTTCTATCTCTACATCATTGTCTGGTTCTTTTTCATTTGGTTGAGTCTCTTCATGAACTTCATCATTATCTTTTTCATTATCACTAGGTGAATGTTCATTACCTGATTGAGTTTCAGCATTAGAGATAGAAGCTTCATTGTCATTGTTAGGAGGTTTTTCTATTTCAGGTTCACTAGAAGTATGCAAAGTCCTGTCATTTTTCTTCTTCTTTTTCTTTCTAGAAGGACTAGCTAGGTGCATCAATGTTAACTCTTTGTGAATCTTGTTCAATTCTTTTAGGGTGTCCCTCGGGATAAAGTGGTTCCTGAGTCATTTTACCTCCTCTAGTTGCAACTCTTACAGCAAAGTCATGCATACTATTATTCATTTCATCAAGCAATTCTCTTTGAGATTTAGCAACTTGTTCTAACTGGGTTTGAACCATAGAAGCATGCTTTCCAACACCTCTAACATCATTTGATATTCTAGTTAACAAGTCACTCAAGTGAGCAATCATATCAGAATTGTATTTCAATTGTTTCATAACATTTGCATTGAAGTGATCTTGTTTTCTAATATAATTTTCAAACTCGTAAAGGCATTGACTAGGGTGCATATTGTGAGGATTGTCATTACCATTGAACTTCATTAAAGAATTTACCTCTACCACCTTAGGCAGTGGTTGTGTATTAAGCCCGTGTATTTATTCAATAGGAGGTAAATTTTTAACATCCTCAGCTTTAATACCATTTTCCTTCATAGATTTATTTGCCTCTTGCATATCTTCAGGACTGAGATATAATATACCCCTCTTCTTCGGAGTGGGTTTAGGCGGTGGTTCAGGAAGAGTCCAATCATCATAATTTTTCAATATATTATTCAATAATTCTTCAGCTTGTCCAATAGTTCGTTCCCTAAAAACACAACCAGCACAACTATCTAGGAAGTCCCTAGAAGCATCGGTTAGTCCATTATAGAAGATATCAAGTATTTCATTTTTATTTAGAGGATGATCAGGCAAAGCATTAAGTAACTGGCAAAAAGCCTCACTCAAGCTTGTGAGAGACTCTCTTCTTTAATTTGAACAAAGTTAAATATTTCCTGTAAGGCAGCTTGTTTCTTATGAGCAGGAAAATACTTTTCAGAGAAGTAATAAATCATATCCTGGGGACTACGCACACAACGAGGAGCAAGAGTATTGTACCAAGCTTTAGCATCACCCTTTAATGAGAAAGGAAATAATTTGAGAATAAAGTAATAACGAGTTTTCTCATCATGAGTAAAAAGGGTGGCTATATCATTCAACTTAGTAAGATGGGCCACGGCAGTTTCAGTTTCATAACCATGGAAAGGATCAGATTCAACTAGAGTTATCAACTCTGGGTTGACAGAGAATTCATACGCCTTATCATCAATAAATATAGGTGATGTAGCAAACTTAGGATCACATTTCATTCTAGCATTCAGAGATTTTTCTTTATCTTGCATAATATTTCTCTAGATCATTTATATCTCTGCAAGCAAGAACATCTCTAGTTGTCTCCTCATTCATAACATAACCTCCTGGTACCTTAAGCAAATCATATCTAGGAGGGCTAGTTCTAGCAGGTGTTTCAGGAGATTCAGTTTCAAGTTCATCATCAGATTCAAAAACATCATGTTGTATTACTCTAGCAATTTGTTTATCAAGAAAGTCACCAAGTGGCACATCATCATTATCAAGCAAGGTAATAGCATCATCATAAGCATCATTCATTGTAGAAGTAGAATCATCAATAACTTGCGACATATCAGAACTAATAGCATGTGGTGTTGTTGCAAGTTTACTTATAGCAGAAGGTGAATCTAAAGCAGAAGTGGATGGCAGTTTCTTACCTCCCCTCGTACTAGAGGGAAATACCGTGGTCTTAGCATCCTTCAGATTCTTCATAGTGATAGATTGATAATAATCCCAAGTGACTCAACAAATATAGCTATGTTCCCCAGCAACGGCGCGAGAAAAAGGTCTTGATAACCCACAAGTATAGGGGATCGCAACAGTTTTCGAGGGTAGAGTATTCAACCCAAATTTATAGATTCGACACAAGGGGAACCAAAGAATATTTGAAGGTATTAGCAGCTGAGTTGTAAATTCAACCTCACCTGGAGATTAATTATCTGCAGCAAAGTGATCAGTAGCAAAGTAGTATTATAGTTTTGATAATAGTAGCAGTAGCAATGGTAACGATAACAGTGATAGCGGCAATTTTGTAGCAAGTGTAACAGTGATGATAGCAGTAGTAATTTAGCAGAAACAATATAAGATAAATTCATAGGCATTGGATCGGTGACTTGTTGGATGATATTCATCATGAGACAGGTATAACCTAGGGCGATACGGCACTAGCTCCAGTTCGTCAATATAATGTAGGCATGTATTCCGTAAATAGTCATACATGTTTATGGAAAGAACTTGCATGACATCTTTTGTCCTACTCTCCCATGGCAGCGTGATCCATATTGGAAACTAAGGGATATTAAGGCCTCCTTTTAATAGAGAACTGGAACAAAGCATTAACACATAGTGAATACATGAACTCCTCATACTACGGTCATCACCGGGAGAAGTCCCGATTTCTGTCACTCCGGGGTTGCCGGATCATAACACGTAGTAGGTGACTATAACTTGCAAGATAGGATCTAGAACATGAATATAATGATGATAATACAAACTGTTCAGATCTGAAATCATGGCACCCGGGCCCAAAGTGACAAGCATTAAGCATGGCAACGTCATAGCAACATCAATCTTAGAACATAGTGGATACTAGGGATCAAGCCCTAACAAAACTAACTCGATTACATGATGAATCTCATCCAAATCCTCACCGACCAGCGAGCCTACGAAGGAATTACTCACTCCCGATGGGGAGGATCATGGAATTGGCGATGGAGAAGGGTTGGTGATGATGAAGAACGAAGATCCCCCTCTCCGGAGCCCTAAATGGACTCCAGATCTGGCCTCCTGATGAAGAACAGGAGGTGACGGTGGCTCCGTCTCGTGGATCACGATAATTCTTTCTCCATCATTTTTCCTGGAAAAATAGGATTTTATAGCGTCTGTTTCAGGGTCTGCAGGGCCACCAGGTGGGGAGGGGGGCCTGGTGGGTTGTGCCCAACCAGGTGCCCCTCTCCGGCAGGTCTTGGCTCCAGAAATTCTTATTCATTATATAAAAATTCCTCGCAAAGTTCATTCCATTCCGAGAACTTTTATTTCTATACAAAAACAACACCATGGTAGTTCTGCTGAAAACAGCGTCAGTTCGGAGTTAGTTCCATTCAAATCATGCAAATTAGAGTCCAAAACAAGAGGAAAAACGTTAGGAAAAGTAGATACGTTGGAGACGTATCAATGTCCTATTTTTCCTGCTTGAGTTCAGTTACAAGCTCATGTGAATGTTTTCATGGGGGGAAAGTACAAGGTGGTTGTTAAATTGCTAGCGCATTCCATTGGGCAGCTTCTTATTGGCAGAGTTCACAAGTGCGGAATGCAATTCATTGTAGTGGTGAGCATGGAGTTCAAGTGTAACGGTTGCATAGGCTTTGGCATCCATTGGTAGGAGGTATCGTTATTCTAATTGAATTGGAATTACTTATCAGAGCTAATTCAGAGTCTATTCATCTTACTGGGATTCTTTTGGAGCTGATTCTATCTTGGGTCTCTGCTAATCATATCAGTACCTCGGCCAATTGTATTGACCAGGGGCAGTTCGGGAATCCTAGTGTTGGCATGGAAATTACTGGAATTTTTGGTTATCAACACCTTATGTCAACTAATTCTTTTAGCCTGTGGTTGGACTACTTGGAAGTTTGCTCTGTTCCAGTGTATTTGATTCTGGAAGCTCATAGGTATGCGGGAACATGCATTGAGCCCAGTACACCTGATGTGTATCAAGATGAACATCAACCATATAAGCTTATATCTCCATTTCATTAGCTGGACATCTACAAACTACAACTTGATGTCTATAACAGTTGGTCTATCTTACTTCATCTCCATCCATATTTTTCGCTCATTTATGCTATGGATTTGTTGGGTTCTGACCTGGGCATCGACCAGCGGATCATGTCTTGGGATACGGGAGGGCTTGCATTGTTGCTAATACTGGAAGTGACTCGCTGAGCAGCCCTTCAAGGTGGGAGAGGTTGTGCTTGCCTTCTCACCATGCCACCCTCTAATCAACATCCATCAGAGATCATATGGAGAGGGTAATTTGCAAAGGAGCATGGACCATGTCTGGCTCCATCAACCAGTTCCTCGACGCCTCTTAGGATGGAGTGATGTCGGGCCTCCAAGTGTAGAGTTTTGTAGGACATCAGCAAATTTCCCACAAGTGGATGACCTAAGGTTTATCAATCCGTGGGAGGCATAGGATGAAGATGGTCTCTCTCAAACAACCCTCCAACCAAATAACAAAGAGTCTCTTGTGTCCCCAACACACCAAATTCAATGGTAAATTGTATAGGTGCACCAGTTCGGCGAAGAGATGCTGATACAAGTGTAGTAATGATAGTAGATATTGATTTCTGTAATAGGAACAATAAAAAATAGCAAGGTAGAGAGTAGCAAAAGTGAGCACAAACGGTATTGCAATGCTTGAAATTGAGGCCTAGGGTCCGTACTTTTGCTAGTGCAATCTCTCAACAATGCTAATATAATTGGATCATATAACCATCCCTCAACGTGCGATGAAGAATCACTCCAAAGTTCTTATCTGGCGGAGAACATAAGAAGAAATTGTTTGTAGGGTACGAAACCACTTCAAAGTTATCCTTTCCGATCGATCTATCCAAGAGTTTGTACTAAAATAACACCAAGTTATCCTTTCCGATCGATCTATCTAAGAGTTCGTACTAAAATAACACCATATATGATACACATCAACCAATTCTAATGTCACCTAGATACTCCAATGTCACCACGAGTATCCGTGAGTTGATTATATGATATGCATCACACAATTTCAGATTCATAATACTCAAACCAACACAAAGAACCTCAAAGAGTGCCCCAAGATTTCTACCGGAGAAACAAAGACGAGAACATGCATCAACCCCTATGCATAGATTACCCCAATGTCACCTAGGAATCCGTGAGTTGATTGCCAAAACACACATCAAGTGAATCAATATGATACCCCATTGTCACCACGGTATTCATAGCAAGACATACATCAAGTGTTCTCAAATCCATAAAAGTATTCAATCCGATAACAACGAGATCTCAAAGGGAAAACTCAATTCGTTACAATAAGATAGAGAGGGGAAAACACCATATTATCCAACTATATTAACAAAGTTCGCGATACATCAAGATCGTGCCAAATCAAGAACACGAGAGAGAGAGAGAGAGAGAGAGATTAAACACATAGCTACTGGTACAAACCCTCACCCCCGAGGGTGGACTACTCCCTCCTCATCATGTTGGCCGCCGAGATAATGAAGATGGCCACCGATGATGATTTCCCCCTCTGGTAGGGTGCCGAAACAGGGTCTAGATTGGTTTTTCATGGCTAAAGAGGCTTGTGGTGGTGGAACTTCTGATCTAGGGTTATTTGTGGGGGTTTATGTATTTATAGGATTTTTTGGCGTCGGTTTCATTCGAAGATGGGCTTTGAGGGCCCCACCACCCACCAGCACACGGGCAAGGCCCTGGGCGCACCCTGGTGGGTGGTGGCCACCTCCTTCACCTTCTGGTCCCCTCACGAAGCTTCTAGTGCCTCTTTTATTCAAAAAAATCGTCAAAAAGTTTCAGCTCATTTGGAGAACTTTCATTTCTGCACAAAAAAAACAACACCACGGTAGTTCTGCTAAAAACAACGTCAGTTCGGGTTAGTTCCATTCAAATCATACCAAAACCATATAAAATTGTTGTAAACATGGCATGAATACTTCCTAAATTATAGATACGTTGGAGACGTATCATGGAGTCGCCATCGGCCACAACTACTACAACCTCGTCATTCAAGTCAAACTCGGCTTCAACTACACACACGATTTCAAGCTAGTCAAGGAACACTTGGAGCAATGGGATCTAGTTGGGTCTCGGTGGCGTTGACTTGGGGTCAAGCCAAATTTAAAGGAGGGGGATGTTAGGCGCCCTTCCTAACCTTTACTCATACATGTACATGGTCTGGCTTCTTGGGCCTACCCCGCTCGTGACCCATCGCTGCAACTGCAAGTACACGAGAGAAGGCTACGAACAGAGGCACCCACTGGATCACAGCTTCGACACGATGGCTCCCTTCTCCTACCTCTGATCCTATTAGTTTTGATCTTCCCGATCCCAAAATTATGTAGCTCCATCGCTGTTTTTAGTCAAAGAGATCATGGAGAGACAACTGGTACCTTACATCAAATCATATCACAATTTTCCCATGGGTTAATTGATTTCAGTTCCATCCTGTTAATTGCACATACACTCATACAATTCCTCTCACGGCAATGACTCCTGATGAACACATCTGGTAAGCAATCCAAACTATTCAAAATAAAATAAAATAGTGACTGCCTCTAGAATTGCCCCCTCCATCGACACTGCTTCCACCTACAACAGATCTCGGTCTCTTGACGCATCTGTGTGGTTGCTTGATGTGGCAACTCTCAAGTGTTACGATGAATTTTGGGACGGAGGGGTGTTTTCAGCTTTCGCCTGCATTAGGTCTCAATCTCTTGATGCATCCCTGTTATTGTCGTCGATGTGGTTGCCTGATGTGGCAACTACATCGGCCGCGAGAGGTCCCAACCATTGCAAAGATGGGCGATGGATGAGGACGGATGAGGATGGGGTGGAAGGTCATCGACTGGAACGATGGGAGAAGGTGGTCGGAGAGGTAGGGTTTTGCGTGTTGTCGGCCAGATATCAACATCTCTGACAAGCGAAGCATCGAGTTAACACAAGTGACCGAAGTAGGGTTCTCGTTGATCGCACTGGTGTGAAAGCCAGGTAGGCAAACGACTGGTCAGCCGACACGAATGCAATGAAGATAGGAAATTGTCCCATTCAGTCATGTCCGCTCTACCTGGTATAAATGCGGCACAAAGAGCGAGTGTAAGTGGCATGAGAGGGGTTTTTAGATGGGTTCGACTTGTTGGAGTCCGATGTGGAGGATGACCAAACTTCCCCAAACCTCCATCGGTTTTGTTCCGGTATGTATGTTGATGAGACATCTGGAGCTGTCCGATCGAACATTTGAGGGTGATTTGGTGATACACGTTTGGAGGGCAATATGGACTTTTTGGCACGAGACCTTTATGGGCGATTTGGTTCGCGTTGATGCGAGATCAGTCGCCTAACATGTGGTGCACATTAATAATTCGGGCAGGTCGGTCGTAAAGGCCGTCGCCGCACGTGAGCTACTAACCTGGCATTGCTCGCGTCATGTATTGTAGTAGGAGTACTCCGGTACGTGTCCGTGCTAACAAATTTCTTAAAGCATTTCCACTCTGATTTATGGGGACCATTTCGTAGAATGTCACCAGGTGGTGCTAGTTATATGCTGACTATTATTGATGATTATTCAAGAAAATTTTGGCCTTATTTCTTGAAGCATAAATATGAAGCATTCTCATTTTTTAAGGAGTGGAAGATTATGATTGAAAGGCAGACTGAAAAGAAGGTAAAAATACTTTGGACTCATAATGGTATGGAATTCTATTCTAAGCAATTTAAGAATTATTGCAAGTCTGAAGGCATTGTCAGACATTACACTATTCCTTATACTCCTCAACAAAACGGTGTTGCTGAGCATATGAACAAGACCATTATTTCTAGAGCCCGTTGCATGTTGTCCAATGCAGGTTTGTGTCGGTGTACTAGAGTAGGGGTACCCTAGTATCCCGAACTTGTGCACGGGCAGTAGCAGCCCTCCGCGGCAAGGCTTACCGAGTGACCGCCAAGGTCCTCCATGGTTCCCTTGGAGCCATTCAAGAACAAAGTATTCAAGCCAAGGAGACAAGGCCCGGCAAGAGGAGCTTGCCGGAAGGCCACCCAAGGCACCTAGAAACAAGGCCCGGCAAGAGGAGCTTGCCGGAAGGCCCGATGAGCGACAAGCTTCCGGACGCGACAAGACAACAATCATGCAAAGGCGCTTGTCGCGGCAGACCACCACTCTGTACTGCGCTCCAAAGATATCCACTAAAGTGTCGCTCAGGACCTTTCGGTGGCAGCGTGGCAAGAGGCCGCGGCGACCAGCCGGAGCGCCGTGGCGGCGGCCGACAAGTTTGCCATCGTGGCGAAGCAGTATGCGCCCCGACGGTCCCTGTTTGCACCGTTAGGGCGACGTAGATGGGCATTTAATGCCTTTGTCCCCGCCGCCGTGGTTAGGTATGATACATCAGACATTGTACAAGTAGTTGTACCAACCACTCCTTTTCCACTTTTACCCTTGTCTACGTTGCCACCTGTCGGAGACCCCTTTAGCATATAAAAGGAGGCCCATGCGCAACGTAGAGGGGGCTTCAGGAGGTTTGAAGCCAGACACGCTCGGTCTCGTTAGCAGCTTGTGTGTACTGTAGCACTCAAGCGCTCCCGAGCAAGAACTCAACACACAGACATGCAACAGTAGGAGTGTTATCTCTCCGGAGAGCTCCGAAGCTGGGTAAACCGCTCGTGTGCTTCGCCTCAATCTGCTCTTCGTGTGACCTCCGCCCCCCGCCGAACCAAAAGGGGCTCGGTCCGCCGGCCCCATAGGTGTTCGTGGGCCAGATCAGCCTCCCCGACATCTTTGGCGCGCCAGGTAGGGGGCGTCGAGTTTGTGTGAACCTGATCCGGCTCCCACACGAGCTACATCTTCATCATCTTCATCGACATGCCACCGAAGAAGAAGGCTTCGGCGGCAGATGTCCCGTCCGCGTCGAACCCACCACCACCGGAGCAAACGGGTGGTGGGGTAGACGCCGGCGGAAGAATGGACGCCGACGGGAGCCCACGGTGGTGCCAAGTCCAAGGACAAGGCTGCGCAGACCTCGGTGTCAGATACATGCACCGCGCCTGCCTCAGAGGCGCGGGACCGACAGCGTCATGGTATTCACAACGCCATACGCCGTTGGACCAAGATCGAGCTGGTGGATCTCGGGATGCTCAAGACCAGCATGCACGCCAACATGCCGGGCGCTGAAGCGAGGCATCGGTCGCCTCGGACGGGATATCGCTTCCTTCTAACATAGTTAGGATTCCGAGCATATCCCGCTCCTCGCGCCGTTCGCCACTCCCACCCACCACTCTAGAAGAAGCTTTGGCGAGAGCTCAACTGCTCCTGGATTACCCTCCAACAGCCGACAAGGTCGATGAATGGAGGGCCACCATTCAGAGTCTCATCGGCTTTGCCAACGGCGATGCTCCGCGGCAGCCGAGTGCATCGCTTCCGTGGCAAGACTGCAAGGCACGAGCCGGTGGCGACGAAACTGGTGGGGGTGCAACCACCATGCACTCTCCGCCCCGAAGGCCAAGATCGCCGACTCGCCGGATCCACCTCGACAGCGACTCCACCGCATCATCGGATCCACAAGCTCGTCGCGATCAGCGCCAAGTTCTTCGCGAACGACGGCAAGAAGACGCTCGAACTCGCATCGAGCACCGAAGAGAAGTGCGGTGTCAATCCGACCAGCGCGCTGGGCCCTCTGTCGACATGCATGCGCCAGGGGAACCAGGCGACTTGCCGTACGCGGTAGGTTGCCCTGCGTTCACTCGTGAGCTGCGGCAAGTCCAAAGGGCCCAAAGAAGAAGAATTTCAAGCCAGATGTACCAGAGAAGTACGATGGCAAGACGCATCCGTCCGAGTTCCTCAGCATCTACACCATCGCGGTGCAAGCTGCCGGGGGGCGAGGCGACAAGATCCTGGCCAACTACCCCGCTGGTGCTCAAGCCCAATGTCAGATCCTGGCTCATGCACTTGCCGGACAACTCCATATCCTCTTGGGCAGATCTATGCCATCAGTTTGTCGGCGCTTTACAGTGCCACAAGCCCCATGGCCAAGAAAGCGACCTTCATCTCGCCGCCCAGAGGGAAGGAGAGCCCCCGCAAGTACATTCAGAGATTCACCACAGACAAAGACAACATCCCGTATGTCCACCCCGCTGTAATCGTATGTTCCATCAGAACGTGTGGAATCGTAGGATGCGGGAGGAGATGGCGATGTGCAAGATCAGAGACGTCAGTGAGCTATATGCCCTGGCCGACAAGTGTGCACGTGCTGAGGAAGGGAGGAGACTCCCCGGAGAGAATACTGATGTAGGAGGATCTGATAGTGAGGAGACCGCCCCGGCAAAGAAAAACTGGCGGCGGAACAACAGGAAGAAGAAAGGCAAAGATGTGCTAGTTGTTGAGCAGTCCGGCAACGGAGGTGGCGCCAAGAAAGCCAAAGCTGGTAGCTCCGGCAAGGAGGTTGCCGCCGCACCAACCGCCAGCTGTGGTGGTCGCCGACAAGCGTGACGGCTCCAACAGACACTATCGCAAGATCCACCGCACCAAGGGCCATGACCTCCGTGAGCTGCAAAAAGGTCGAGCAGCTTGTCGAGCAGCAGAAGGCTGAATACGAACGACGCGACAAGGAGAAGGCCCAGGAAGGTGCTGGAGGAGCTAGCAAGAAACGTCCCGGCCAAGGAGGACGCCGCGGCAAGGCCAAGCAGCGGCAAGGAGACAGACCTCCCCGCGGCCGCGACAAGGATGAAGACGACGACGACGATGAAGACATGGATGATGACGAGGCCGATGAGCAGGAGTTCCAGAAAGCCACAGAGGTCCTATGCGTTGACGGCGGTGCTTCTCTGCATACTTCACACCGCCAGCTCAAGCAGTGGATGCGGGAAGTCAATGCGCGTAACCATCCATCGAGTCACGCAAGCCTCGAAATGGTCCAAAGACGCCTATCATCTTTGATATTGAGGACCACCGATCGCAGAATCGTTGCTCGGTGCTTGCCGATGTTGGTTTCACCAACTATCCGCAACCTCAAGGTCACTAAGATGCTAGTTGACGGCGGGCCGCTTGAACCTGATCTCCTCCGCGGTGCTCGAAACTCCAGATCCTCGATGGCGAGCTCGAAGAGACCGTACATTCCAAGGAATTAATCCGGGAAGGAGCAAGTCAAGGGAAAGATCATGTTGCCGGTGATATTTGGCAGCGAAGTTGAACTTCAGGATCGAGAGGGTCACTTTTGACGTTCTTGACTTTCCATTGCCTTACAATGGGATACTTGGCCGCCAAAGACTCGCCAAATTCATGGCAGCCTCTCACTATGCATACAACATGTCAAGATGCCAGCCCGATAAGTGTCATCTCTGTCCTGGCGACAAGAAGGATGCTCTTATCTCATACCGACAAGATCTACCGGGAAGCAAAGAAGCAGCAGACAGTAAGCGACTTGTCACCGAAGCTCCCGGGCCAAGAAGAAGACCAAGTCCGGCAAGAGCTCGATGCCCACTCCGCAAGCGCACCTCTTCGGAGTGCTCCGCCACCGTCGAGGACGCACCATCGAGCTCCACCGCAAGTGTAAGAAGACGATGGCAGCTCCACCAGAGACCAAGAAGGTGTTCGCCAAGGAGGACGGCACCGGGCGGTACCTTCACCATCGCTGCCACTCTCGACCCTAAATAGGAAGGCGCGCTCGTTGCTTTCCTGCGGCTTAACGTCGACGTGTTTGCGTGGCAATCGCCCCGACATCCCGGTGTTCCTGTGAAAGTAATTGAGCACCATCTTGCCGCTTGTCCTCATGCGCGCGCCCGTCAAGCGTAAAGTGAGGAAGCTGCAAAGGAGCGCCAAGAGTTCATCGCAGAAGAAATCAAGAAATTGGAAGCAGCGGGCCTTGTCGAGGAGTGCTCCATCCTATGTGGTTGGCCAATCCTGTAGTTGTATCAAGAAGGCAAACGGGAAATGGAGGCTTTGTATCGACTTTACCGATGTCAATAAAGTTTGTCCCAAAGACCCATTTCCCTTGCCGCGCATCGACCAGATTGTTGACTCCACGGCCGGATGTGATATGCTTTCATTTCTGGATGCATACTCAGGATATCATCAGATCTTCATGGTAGAAGAGGATGAGGAGAAGACCGCATTCATCACCCCATGTGGCACATACTTTGCTTCGCATTTGATGCCTTCGGATTAAAGAATGCTGGTTCAACATTTGCAAGAGTAGTCCGTTATGCTTTTGAGCCGCAAATGCATGTAAATGTGGAAGCCTACATGGATGACATAGTGGTCAAAAGCAAGGACAAGGCGACTCTGATTCAAGATTTAGATGAAACCTTTGCAAATCTGCGCAAAATCAACCTCAAGCTCAACCCTGAGAAGTGTGTGTTTGGAGTCCCTTCCGGCAAGCTTCTCGGGTTTTTCGTGTCTTAGCGGGGCATTGAAGCCAATCCCGACAAGATCAAGGCCATTGAGCAGATTGAAGCACCAAAGCGCATCAAGGATGTACGAAGACTTGCCGGTTTATGTAGCTGCTCTCGGCAGGTTTATCTCTAGATCTGTTGAAGCGCTTCCGCCATTTTTCAAAATTTTGAAAAAGGCAGGTCCGATGAATTGGACTCCGGAAGCGGAGGCTGCGCTGCAGGACTTGAAGAGATACCTATCCTCCACTCCAACACTTGTCGCACTTAAGCCACAAGAGAAGTTGCTGCTATACATAGCGGCAACCAATCAAGTGGTTAGTGTTGCGTTAGTAGCGGAGAGGGAGGCAGATGATGATCTAGCAACCATGGCGGATGCATCCAGCGACAAACAGGGGGCTTCATCGGCAAGCTCTGGTCCCGACAAGGACGGATCTACGCAGACGCATGAAAAGATGCAGAAAAGGATGGTGCAACGCCCAGTTTACTTTGTCAGTTCCCTTCTACAGGGGGCTAGGTCAAGGTACTCTGGTGTGCAGAAATTGCTTTTCGGCCTCCTCATGGCCTCGAGAAAGCTGTGCCATTACTTCCAGGCACATGAGATCACAGTCGCCACTGCTTTTCCGCCAAGAGGATATCGCAAAATCCAGAGGCAACAGGCAGGATTGTCGAGTGGGCACTTTGGAACTGTCAAGCTTTGGCCTCAAGTTTGAGAGCACTTCAACTATCCAAAGCAGAGCATTGGCGGAGTTCATAGCAGAATGGACGCCAACACAAGATGAAGAAATTCCAGAAACGAGCATCCCCGTCAAGGAAGCAAGCAAAGAGTGGTTGATGTACTTTGATGGTGCCTTCTCGCTGCAAGGCGCCGGTGCGTGCGTGCTACTTGTTGCACCCACCGGAGAGCACCTCAAGTACGTAGTCCAGATGCACTTTCCCAAGGAGCAAGCAACAAACAATACTGCAGAGTATGAAGGTTTGCTTGCCGGACTCAGGATCGCGACAGACCTTGGGATCAACAAGCTCATTGTCAGGGGTGACTCACAGCTTGTCATCCGCCAAGTGAACAAGAGTTATCGAGTCCGTTGATGGAAGCTTATGTTGATGAAGTGAGAAATCTAGAAGAGCACTTTGACGGCCTACGATGGATATATATATTCCAAGAGCTCGTAACAACATTGCCGATGGTTCGTCAAGCGCGCTGCACTTAAGTTACTGTGGAACCAGGGATCTTTGTGCTCAAGCTGACTCAACCGTCTGTAACACCATCAACCGGACAGAGCAAGAAGAGGAAGTTGATTTACGGTGACTATTTTCCGCAGAGCTCCCGAGGCCGCTGCCAAGAAGGTCCCCAAGATCAACACCAACACAGCCGAGGAGCGATCTGCTCCGACAAGCCCTAGGGTTTGTTTCGTTGAAGCTGCACGCCCCGATAAGTTTTGCTCCGGCAAGCTTGCCGGGGAACGTCAAGCTCCGGCTGAGCCGCAGGTTCTTGCCATCGAAGCTGATGTTCCCGCAGCAGCAGATGTGCCTTTTGTCCTTGTTGTCGAGCCGCAAGCTCCAGCATGGGCGCAGCAGATTGTCCATTTCCTTGAGACGGAGAACTTCCCAAGAGCAAGAAGAAGCGGAAAGAGTAGCCCGGCAGTCAAGTATGTACCAGTTTGTCGACAACACACTGCATGTAAGAAGACTCAACGGTGTGAAATTGAAGTGTATTCACCGGAAGAAGGACAAAAGCTGTTGGCGAGAGATACATGGAGGCATATGTGGTCACCACATTGGCGCCAGAGCACTTGCCGCAAAAGCGCTCCTAAGCAAGGTTTCTTTTGGCCGACAGCCCTCCGTGATGCAACCGCACAAGTAACCAAGTGTGAAGCGTGCTGGCCCATTCCAAGCAGATACACCAGCTAGCTCAAGCTCTCCAGACGATCCCTTTATCCCGGCCATTTTCGTCTGGGGTTTCGACATCCTCGGCCCCTTTCCCGAGCCGTCGGGGTTTGAGTACTTGTAATGCTGTAATCGACAAGTTCACAAAGTGGCCGGAAGTGGAAGCAGTGAGGAAGGTGACAACATAGTCAGCAGTCAAGTTCTTTAGGTCGATTGTTTGCCGTTTCGGAATCTCTAACAGGATCATCACCGACAATGGCACGCAATTCACGAGCCGCACCTTCATGCAATACGTCCAAGATCTTGGCGCCAAGGTCTGCTTCGCTTCTGTTGCTCATCCGAGAAGCAACGGTCAAGCGGAGAGGGCGAATCGTCAAGTGCTGCTGGCTCAAGACCAGAACTTTCGACAGGCTGCACAAGTGCGGAAAGAACTGAATTGAGGAGCTGCCGGTGGTTCTTTGGTCGATCAGGACGACGCCAAATCGAGTCACTAGCCAGACACCTTTCGCTCTAGTCTATGGAGCAGAGGCAATTCTCCCCACGGAACTCGTATACGGATCACCTCGAGTGCTCGCTTATGATGAGCTTGAGCAAGAGCAGTATGCATAAGATGACGCGCTCCTCCTTGAGGAGGGTCGCCTTCAACTGTCAGACGAGCTGCTCGATATCAGCAAGCTTTGCGCCGCTACCATAGCCGCAGTTAATGCCGAAGTCTCGAGGAAGGCGACCTTGTTCTTCGGCGCTCAGTCCGCCAAGAATTCCAACAAGTTGACGCTGAAGTGGGAAGGCCCTTACCGGGTGAAACGAGTCACTAGGCCTGGCGCTTGTCCGCTTTGAGACCGAAGATGGCATTCCGTGAGCAACT
Organism: Aegilops bicornis; assembly: GCA_021605145.1. Classification (NCBI taxonomy): domain Eukaryota; kingdom Viridiplantae; phylum Streptophyta; class Magnoliopsida; order Poales; family Poaceae; genus Aegilops; species Aegilops bicornis. The sequence continues at coordinate 393,433,755 of CM038673.1, read as the reverse complement.
CCTGGAATATTGAGCATCTTCGTAAGTTTTACTCAGTAAAGGCGGTTGCCGGAACCTGTTCCGGCAACCACCTTTTGTACAAGTCTTGCCGATGTTGCATGTAATCCTTTGTACAAAGCCGGGCGCAGACCCTGTGCATAAGTAAAGCTAGCATGCTTCGCACATCTTGTCAATTTCATGCTTTCTACTTCTATTTTGCATGCGTTATCTGACACTTTGTGCAGCACCTACCCCCGGTAAGCAATAACGAGCCATAAGGCTCCATATCTTTATTTTCTCTTCTTTCTTTCTCAACGAAGGAAGGTTCCTCGCCCACAAGTTTGCCGGGGGTAAAGGAGAAGATAATGGTGTGGACCAAGCGTCGCTCAAGGAAGTCTAGCCTCTAGCCTTACCGGGAAGCAAACGACAGAAAAGCTAAGTTGCTAAAGTTTGAGCAATCAGTTTTAAAAATTTTAAGTTATCTTCCTCGAACGACCATACTTTGTATGGAAAACCTGTGTGCGGAGGAACCAACTCGTAGCTAGTTGCGTCCTTACTTTGTTTCGAGTCCGCTCAACAACTTAAGTGAGCTACGACTAGTTGCGACAAGGTTGCTTGTCGGAAGCGGCACCGCCAGCAGGCTGCTGACGTCCCAGATTAGCCATGGCCAGTGCTCATACGACAAGTTCCCTAAAAGCGAGGGGCAAAACATACAAAGGAAGGAACCAAGTAAAGGAAATAACATAGCAATTGCTACCCGAAATAGAGTTATGTTACAAGATAGCTTGTCGCAGCTCTAATAGATTGTTCACATAACATGACCAGCAGCGGCAAGAAAAAGAGAAAGCGGGCGGCCTAATCTACGCGATCGCCCTCAACCCTCTTGATCCCGCTCACCCTGTCCACGATGGAGTGCGACAAGGGTCTTGAGCGCCTCCACATCAGCATCCGGCGGCAAGGATTTGAGGACGTTGGTGAGGTTGAGGCCTGGATTGCGAAGGCCACCTTCATCAAGACCTTTTGAAGAGCTCCTCACAGATCCGGGCGCGACTCCTCGGCCAGCTGCTTTGGGACTTCTTCCCGAGTCGCTGGAGGGCCGCCACCACGCCTCTTGAAGAACAAGCTGAGCTTGGCGCTGGGTTGGAGGTGCTCGTCGGAGGAATATCCAAGATCCACCATCCCCAGCTCCGCCAGCTCTCTGTCGATGGCTGCAGCAACATCCACGAGACCCTCTGTCCAGTGCTCCACATTCTCCCTCAAGGCATTCTCGGGCGGTAGCAAAGCACTTCGCCAGCGCCTCGTCGGCCTTGATCTTCTCCTTCAAGGCCACCTCCTGCTCCTCGGAGCCGCCCAAATACCGAGTCAAGGTGGTCAGCTTCAAATCAAGATCTGCGTTGGAGTCCTTGGCGGCACTGAGCTCCTTGCTCCTCTCGGCGAGACGGCCCTGCAGCTCGGCAAGAGTGGAGGCGTCCTTCTCGCGCTCATGCTTGAGTGCAGCAAGCTCCCCGCCGCTCTCCTTGAGATTGGCCTCCAGCTGCATCACCTTCGCCTCCAGCTCCTTCTTGGCGGCCTCGGCAGCTGCGGGCATCCTTTGCTTCCTTGAGAGCCCCACCAAATGTTTGCTTGCGCTGCTAGATCCTCCTCATGGCTGTCAAGACTAACCTTCCTCTCGCGCCAACTCGCCTTCCTATGCAGATAGCTTCGGGCGGCAAGTCATTGTTGTTCTCGGCCTTCAGCCTTCTCGAGGAGGAAGGCTTTGCGCCTCGGCGAAGTTGCTCCCGCCTCCTCTCGCCAGTGGACCGGCGAGCTTCCTGGTTGAGGCCCCGAGCTCCTCCGCATGCTTCGATGTCTTCTCCGCCTTCGCGACAAGCGCTTCCGGGATTCCAGCTTGGCTTGTCGGGCGGTAGAGCGACAGCAGCTTCCGCAGCAATGCTCCTCCTCGACTTCGCCGCTGCCGCTTTCGGCAAAGGCCGACCAGCGTCGATCCAGCGGAGGCGAGCAGCTCTTCATCAAAGTTTCTCCTTCGCCGGGCGCCTGAGCTCGACGCCCATGGGAGCTTGATGAAGACGCCATCGCTGCCTTCAAATAGGCGCCAGGCTGGGGCTCTTGAACTGGCAGCTGCGGCAAGGCGGAGGGATCAGCCATTGGCGTAGCGCCTGGCGCTCTTGCGGCCTCAGGGCCGTCAGTGCGATCGCCGGACCCCTCGCCAGCTTCTGTGGCGGCAGCTTTGGCGGCTTCTTCACCGGCGGGCTCGTCAGCGCCAGCTTCTTCTTCGATGGTAGCGACGTCGTCAATGTTGCCGCGCGCGTCCTCCTCGCCAGCGGCCTCGGTCTCCATTGGCTCTGTGGTGAATGGTTCTGACGACCGGAAAATGAAGAAAAGTCAAGCGAATATTCAAAAAGAAGATCAGAAGAAAAAGAACACAAGGAAAGTTTTCAAGCAAGAGGATTACCCGTGCTGTCCCTTGCCGGAGAGTTGTCCCTTGCCGGAGAACTGCCCCTTACCGGAGAAGTCTCCCTTGCCGGAGAACGCTCCCTTGCCGGGGAGTCCTCCCTTGGCGATGTAGTCGAAGCAGATGGCATGTCAGGAGCGGCTTCAGGGCACTCCTGGTAAGGCTGCTCTCCTCCTACACAAATCAGCAGTCAGATATCAGCAAAGAAAGGGCACCCATGCACGCCTAACAGCAGGAAGTAAACCATATACTTACGCTGGGGCTGCTTTGAGGAAGAGTTGCCGTCCGCAAGGTGGTCTCGGATGCGCCTCATTGTCGCGGTGGGTTCGTCCTCGACGACAATCACCGGGTCTTGGCTCTCTTCGACGCTCTGGGCCGGCGTCACGAAAAGAAGTGGGTTCAGAGTGAAGCAAATCAGATACAAGACAAAGCAACAAGCCGAAGAACTACAAATGCTGCAAAGAATCTTACTCTTCTTCTTCCTCGTCGGAGCTGAGCGCGGAGAGATCAAATTCTGGCTCGCCTCCAAGACGACGAGGCGGAGGAGTAGTTTCCCTTGGCCGCTTCGCGGGAGCAGAAGAGGTGGTCTGCGAGGCCACGCTCTAGTTGCCGCAGCGGCGTGAGGTGCTCCTGCTGCAACAAAGGCTTGCCGCGGTGGAGCTGCACACGCCACGCTGCGGGCTGTTGGGTCTGCCGCCGCTTCGCCACGCCTCCGGCCTTGCGAAGACGCCTTCTTGGTGGAGCTGGGGCTCCGCCATGCAAGCTGTTTGAAGGTGGGGAGGAGGCGCCCTAGGCGGGCTCGCTCGCCTCAGCTTCGGGCTCGGCAAGCTCCTCCTCGCCGGCAAACTCCCTTCGTTCGACAAGGCTTGCCGCCTCTGCTGCCTCTTCCTCCTCCACGGTGAATCCGAACTTCGCCATGGGCGGCGGCGCCGCTGCCTCTTCCACTGGTGGCGCGCTCCATCTCATCATCGGTGGTGTCATGGTGAGGCCCCTCTGCTCATCGGGCGGACCGCACTTCTACCAGTTGTCAAAGAACACTCGCGACGACGTCATCTCGCAGGCTCTTGCCAAAGTTGGAAGCGATTCCATGCGAGTCGCACAATGGCATCATTGCACCTAATGCGGTCAAGCGAGGAATTGTTGCAGCTGAACGACGCCTCGGCAACCTAAACATTTCTGGATGATCAGGATCGGGCTTGAACAGCTCCAAGAGCATCGCGTCAAGTTCCAAGACGGTGAAGTTGAAGTTGAGGCCTGGGCGCAGCCTCATCATATCTACCGCATTCTGAAACTCCCAAGAGGGTCTCCTCCTCTCCTGCAAGGGGGCGATGCAGCGGCGAAGAAAGTCTGCGCCAATGGTGCCTACAGTAAGCCCGGCAAGCCTAAGGCGCAGGATCCGGGTGACGGCAATCTTCAGTCTAGCGTCTTCCGGTGCCACGTTGCTCCAATCGCTGTCACAAGACTATTGGGGTTTGGCGCTGGCGGTAAATGGCTGCGGTTCTCCTCGACAATCCAAAGACCAATCTTCCCTCCACTCCTCCCACTTGTCATGCGGAGCTCTCCTCCAGATAAGCTTCCTTCTTGCCAATCCTTGAGATCTAAGCGATTCCGCCGCAAGAGGCTCTCTCTCTCAACTCGGGGCATAAAGAAGTGGCGGAAGAGGGCTACGTCTGGATGGATTCCGACAAAGTTTTCGCAGAGATGTGCGAAAACTGCCATGGTCAGAACAGCATTGGGGGTGAAATCAAGGAGGCGGAACCCGTAGGTGTTCATGATGTCACAGAAAAATTCAGAGAAAGGCGGGCAGAGCCCGCAGTAGAAGAAGAGTGCGAAGAAGGGATATCCGTTCGAGCTAGTTCCGAAGCAAAGAATGGAAGTACCTTCAGGCGCTGGATGCACTCGCCTCCGTCGACCGTAAGAGGTAGTAGTTCTCCTCAGCCTCGCGGCGTAGCTGGGGAAAGATTGCCCGCTCCTTTCGCAGCGCCGCTTGCCGCTGCGCCTCGGCCGACTTCACGGCCTTCCCCTTGTCGGCTTTCGGAGCCATGGCGGAGGCGGTGGAGGAGATCGGCGGCGTTAGTGATGCTGGTGGCGATGGGGGGCGGAGCGCTGCTCTCTCTCTTCAGCCTTGGGAAGAAGGGGGGAGCAGCAGAGGTTTTTCGAGATTGGACAGCAACTGGCGAGATGGGCGGACTGCCCTGCTTCTCGCTTATAAAGAGGGAGGGGCGGACGCCCGCTTTTTCCGAATAAAGAAACCACCCACGATCTCGCCCCACGATCCGTCACACGACGCCAAGATTCGACGCTGCGCTGCTCGTGGACGGCGTGGTGGGTCCGGGAAGTTACGGCGTAACCCAGGCCGCGTGCCGTGCCTGCTTTTGGGCCTGGCCCAACAACGCCGGCACTGCAGTGTGGCCCAGTTCGGGCTCTGCCGGTGTACTAGAGTAGGGTACCCTAGTATCCCGAACTTGTGCACGGGCAGTAGCAGCCCTCCGCGGCATGGCTTACCGAGTGACCGCCAAGGTCCTCCGTGGTTCCCTTGGAGCCATTCAAGAACAAAGTATTCAAGCCAAGGAGACAAGGCCCCGGCAAGAGGAGCTTGCCGAAGGCCACCCAAGGCACCTAGGAAACAAGGCCACGGCAAGAGGAGCTTGCCGAAGGCCCGTGAGCGACAAGCTTCCAGACGCGACAAGACAACAACCGCGCAAGGCGCTTGTCAAGGCAGACCACCACTGCACTGCGCCCAAAGATATCCACTAACGTGTCGCCTACAGGACCTTTCCAGCGCCAAGCGTGGCAAGAGGTCAGGCCAGCCGGAGCGCTGGTGCAGCGGCGCCGACAAGTTTGCCATCGTGGCGAAGCGGTGGCGCCCCCGACGGTCCTCGCTTTGCACCGTTAGGGCGACGAGACGGGCATTTAATGCCTTTGTCCCCTGCCGCCGTGGTTAGGTATGATACATCAGACATCGCATAAGTAGCTGTACCAACCACTCCTTTTCCACTTTTACCCTTGTCTACGTTGCCACCTGTCGGAGACCCCTTTAGCATATAAAAGGAGGCACATGCGCAACGTAGAGGTGGTTCAGGAGGTTCGAAGCCAGACACGCTCGGTCTCGTTAGCAGCTTGTGTGTACTGTAGCACTCAAGCGCTCCCGAGCAAGAACTCAATACACAGACATGCAGTAGTAGGAGTGTTATCTCTCAAGAGCTCTGGTTGGGTAAACCGCTCGTGTGCTTCGCCTCGATCTGCTCTTCGTGTGACCTCCGCCCCCCGCCGAACCGAAAGGGGCTCGGTCCGCCGGCCCCATAGGTGTTCGTGGGCCAGATCAGCCTCCCCGACAGTTTGCATATGCATTTTTGGGCTGAGGCCGCTTCCACTGCTTATTAGCTCACTAACCGTTCACCATCTATTGCTCTTAATAAGAAAACTCCATTTGATGTATGGTCTGGTTCACCTGCTGATTATTCACAGTTGAGAGTTTTTGGTTGCACTGCTTATGCTCATGTTGATAATGGAAAGTTGGAGGCTAGGGTTGTTAAGTGCATCTTTCATGGTTATAAATCTGGTATTAAATATAAGTTGTGGAATCCTAAAACTCAGAAGGTTGTTATTATCAGAAATGTTATCTTTAATGGATCTACTATGTTACATGATGTTTCATCTATTAATGTTCCTGTTGAGAGTGAACAACAACCTATTGTTTAGCAGCCTACTGTTCAGGTGGAGCATGTTATTGATTCGAGTGATACAGCTGATAAGGAAAATGTTGATGCACATGATGAACCCGTCGTTGATGATGAACATGTCACTTCAAATCAGCCTATTGTTCCACCCAGTTGGAATCTCGCACATGCCAGAGTTAGGCGGGGTATTAATAAACCTGACAGGTTAACTGAAGAGTGCAATATTGTTTCTTTTGCTTTATCTGTTGCAAAACAAATTGAAGGTAATGTTGAGCCCTCTTCATATTCTGAGGCTATTATTTCTGGCAATCGTAATAGGTGGATGAGCGATATGCATGATGAGATGGAATCACTTGAAAAGAATGGCACTTGGGATTTAGTAAAATTACCTAGAGAGAATAAACCTATTTGTTGCAAGTGGGTTTTCAAGAGGAAAGAAGGTGTTTCTCCTAATGACGAGACAAGATATAAAGCAAGGTTAGTTGCTAAAGTTACAGCCAGATTCCAGGTATTGACTATAACAAAGTCTTTTCTCCTATTGTGAAGCATAGCTCGATTCGCACTTTACTCAGTATTGTTGCCATGCATGAATTTGAGCTTGAACAATTGGATGTTAAAACTGCATTCTTACATGGAGAATTACAAGAGGATATTTATATGGAACAACCTGAAGGTTTTGTTATTCCTAGAAAAGAAAAGCTTGTTCTATAAGTTAAAGAAATCTCTCTATGGATTGAAGAAATCCCCTAGACAGTGGTACAAGAGATTTGACACCTTTATGCTCTCTCAAGGTTTCAAAAGGTCTAATTATGATAGTTGTGTTTATTTGAAAATTGCCAATCACTTGTACATGTCGGGCCTAAACAAACGGTTTTTAACCCCTTTCCGCGATGGCATTTGGAATCGTCGCCAAGTGAGTGTGGGCGATAGGGGGATCCTTCCCACATGACCCAGAAACCATCGGGGATATGCCCTCCTGGCACACACGTTCGGTGAAATGAGGTCATGTGCGACCGACGAGCACTCAAATACGGAAATACGTATAGTAGAGCTAAAAAATACAATTATACGGCAAAATTGTTTCCGGTCGCAAGTACATCCCACACAGTCAGTCCCCGCTAAACATTTCCGTTCGTATGTACATCCCACACACTCGCTCCAAGGAAAACGTTTCCCTTCACAGGTACATCACACACAATTTTTCCCGTTAAATTGTTTGTGTTATTGAATGTATCACACAGGTCCGTAGAAGAAAATGTGTGGCAAAGGCTGTCCATCACACATAGTTTTTATGTGGTAAACATTTGCGCAAGGTGGCCTAATGCAAACAGTTTTCAAGAGAAATCGTGTGTCATTGTTCATTGATCCAACACAGTTTATTCCTTAGAAATCGTGGCGCTGTTCGAGGTCATCGCCCACGGTATTTTTTCAACAACTGTTTGCAATAGCAAAACCCAATTAGTAGGCTAATTCGCCATTAGCAGGCTAATTATCCGATTATTCATAATCCATTTATTAATCTAATTAACATTTCATATTAAGCACACAATATCATTTCCATATTAAGGAAGCAGAATTTCATAATTGAAATACATCAGAGTACAACATGATATAGCGTCAGCACTCAGCTACCCCATTACACAACTACAGCTGCAGCAAGTTCCACATGCAACATGTAGAACCTTTCGAAATTAGCATCATAGACGGTATATAGACAGATGCATCTCATCTGGAAAACTGCTGAAGCGGAAGGCGAATATTGAGCCTTCATTCATGTTGAAGGTCTCTGCAACTTTAGGCCAGCTCGTGGATGATCGACCGTCCGCCCTTCGTCCCTCTTCAGAACACTTCAATATTGAACCGTGGGTGTTGTATGAAAACCTTCCTCGCCTCGGACCATAGAGGTGGTTTGAGAGGTAATCGTCGATGAACTGCTTTGGAAAGGCCTGAAAACAAGGATGTGCATAAATATCTTCTATATTGGAAACGGGCAAAGGAATAAAAAAGGCAAGGTATAATAGCTAGTACCATCTTGTAGTGTAATCGATGTTTTCTTTTATTGTGCGCATAAAGATCTTGTTGTTTTTGTCACTAATTTCTTTATCCTAACAATCTTTCTGAGTTTCTTGATTTGATTGATATTCATGGACAACTCATTTCCCCATATGCAAAAAGGGTCGAACAGTGGGTCAAAACCTCTGACAGACGACCTACATGTGCAAGACCAAATTACTAATAACCAAAATATTAGAATGGTTCCTGCAATTGCACAATAATGTGCTATTAGAGAATGGACCATGCACGTGCTAACCTCGATTGTAAACCTCAGTGCTTCCCATTGTTTCCCTGCAACACATATAAGGTAGTTAGTCATGAGGTTAAGTAAGGGTTCGCATGCTATCAGTAAAATATGTTGATGAAAAATAAGCACATTGCAGATTCATCAAATTAATTCAAGCCAAACAGAAAACCCATTTACCCAAACCAAGCATGATTAAGAACTAGGAAATATAGCACTTTTATATGTTTCTCATGTATTAAGTGCAGCCAAATTCGATTTAGTCCTCACATGCACAACAATACAAAATTCTACCCACGACAATTGGACATCACATTGCAGAATTGAACCAAGCAGTTAACTAAACACCACAACAAATGAACCAAACATTAACTGAGCACCACATTGCAAAATATAACATACTCCTAATAGAAGATTAGACAATTAACCAAACAGTTAACTACAACCAATTGTAGCAATTGTATTTGTTTCTCATGTATTTACTATAGCCAAATTCAATTTATTCCTCACATGGTATATAATAACAGAATGCACCCACAATTTTGTAAAGATAAATTAGATTTATTTCTCACATGGAAGACAATACAAAATTGCAGCCTAAAGAATTGAACATCAAATTTGCAGAATCGAACCAAACAGTTAACTAAAGACGACAACTAATTAACAAAATAGTTAATAAGTGAGCAACACACTGCGCGACATATAGAACATATACACTAGAGCAACAGATTGCATGGTAAGATTAGATAGCACAATTCACTAGAATTTGTGAAGGAAGGGCAGGAGCAGCACACGCAACGGTAAACCGAGCATGCTTAACCGGCGTAGCTAGCAAATGGCAAGTTGCTCCTCCAAGATCTGGGGGTCGGCACGATTGGCAGCCATCACGACCTCATCCGCGTGTGCGGCCGCGATTTGCTTCTCCGCTGCCAAATGCTCCTTGAGATCCTGGCTATACTGCATGCACCATGGCTTAGGGCGGCGCTTATTTGGTGGAGGGGTCGGTGATTTGGGTGGAAGGTGTCGTGCTCGCGCCGAAGGTCGGGGCATGTGGGATGTGGAAGGAGGAGGAGGATAGGGTCGGGTGTGGATTACCTACCTGGATAGACGAGTCCGAGCAGCGTAAAGGATGGTTGCCGACAAGGAGGTGGCGCTGCAAGCAAGGAGTGAAGGTTTCAACTTGGAAAGGAAGGTGGAAAGAGGGGAAATGTGGCTTTGGGTAAGGGGGAGGGGGCGGGCAGGTAGATATTTCCGCGGAAGCCGAAAATTTGGAATCGCTTCAGCCAAAAAACTGGCGTGCAAAGTGTCATCAGACACCGTCGCTTATTCAGAACTGTGTACGATATGTGGAAATCACAAATGATTCAAATAGCTTAACTTGTGTGTGATGAGTATGAACGTCAAAAGTTTTGGTTTGAATTTCCATGGTTACAGTGGTCATCCACGTCATTGCATAATTTGGGTACACAAAGGAGACTACCTCACAACCACACTTCTTAATCGAGCAAGTTCAGGAATTAAACAGAGCTAGCTGACCTAAACATTACTCTAACAAATTAAAGATTGATGCTCTTAATTAAACAAAACAAAGAGTACTACTACGGCTGGTGCTCGTCGATTTCCGCCGCCTCCTCCATGTCCAACTCGCGCCCGATGGTCTCCTGGGGAAGGGGCTCCATGGCATCCATCGCGGCATACTTGGCAAGCATCTCGCCATCCGCGTCCGCCATCTCTTTGGAAAAGGCCGCCACGAGCTGGGCATTGGCGGACGCGATCTCGGCTTAGACGGGCTTCGTCGTCGCAAGGTATGCAGCGGAGGAACGGACAGCTGCTCGAACGCTCTCGGCGATTGCCAGCTCCTTGGCCGTGGATTGCCAACAGTTGTCAGAGAAGCTTCGTTCGATTTGTGACCGCCAGGAGCTGGGCGTGGGCGGCCTCGACATGGTCGTGGGCGGCCTCCATCAGGGCTAAGGACGCTGCTGCAGAACGGATACCGGTCATGTCGCTCTCGCCGATTGCTATCCCTCACACCGAGAAGCAATGGCCGTTTGGGCTGCCTTTGCCGCCCAGTCGTAGATTGCGGCCGCGCTCATGCACCTTGTTAGCACGCGCATGGCAGCTGCTACTGCACTCTCACCGGAGTGGGCCACCGAAGTTGCCCTCACGACGCGGGTCCACGTGCCCATCTTTCACCAGCGACGATTGAACAGTGAAATGATATTTGGGGAGTGAGCTAGTGTGCTTGAGACGCTAGGTCTGGACTCTAGCCGACACACCTTCTCGCTCAAGCCATAGGCGTACTATACACCGACGGTGCTCCAGGATATTTTGTGCTACATTGCACACGGTTGCTGATAATAAATTGTGTGCGATCTACTAGATTTTTCATCTTGATTTGAATTACAAAATGGGGTCACAGCGGCAATGGACGGGGTTTGAATTGCTAGACCTTTTATCTGGTGTGAACATGCAACTATACGTGTGTCGTAAAAGAATTGGAGTTATTCAGGGTTCGTTTGAACATTTTATACATTAAATTGGTTTTCTAGCTGCACAATTCAAAATTAATCTACATGCACATGCTCCAGTGCATATAAATTGGTTGAAAAATCAAATTTGTGTCCTTGGGTGCATGCTTAGGTCCCATGCAAGAAATGGTAATGAATTTCAAACACTGTGGCATCGTTGATTGCCGCAAAACATTGAGATGCCTCGCTTTTTAAATGCTAGTAAATCCAAAACTCGTCTTAAATTCATGAAACTTGGCGTGTTATCATGGAGCGGCATCAACAAGCCGTGGTAAATATTTTGTCCCATTCGGGGCAGGTTTGGGTATATGCTTCTCACAAACCAGAGCTTCTCACAACAAGCATGATGGTTTTGGTAGGGAACGCCCCACCTTTGGGGACCTAAACGTATCCATTGCCTCTTATTGCTTTCAAATTTTTTCTCGTGTCAACATAGAACAACAGGAGTGTCGTGTGAATTTTGTGATTTTTCGGGTTCTGCTTTGGACATTTTTATGCATTAACTGATTTTTCAATGCATTTATGTGCATAATTCAAATTTGAACTACATGCACATGCTCCAATGCATATAAATTGGTTGAAAAATCAAATCTGTGTCCTTGTGTGCATGCTTAGGTCCCATGCAAGAAATGTGAATGAATTTCAAACACTGTGGCACCGCTGATTGCCGGGTAAAAACATTGAGATGCCTCGTTTTTCAATTCTAGTAAATCCAGAACTCGTCTGAAATTCATGAAACTTGGCATGCTATCATGGACCGGCATCAACATGCCGTGGTAAAATTTTTGTCCCATTTGGGGCAGGTTTGGGTATATGCTTCTCATAAACCGGAGCTTGTCACAGCAAGCATGATGGTTTTCAGTAGGGAACGTCCCACCTCTGGGGACGAAACGATATCCATTGCCTCTTATTGCTTTCATTTTTTTTTTCTCGTGTTAATATAGAACAACAAGAGTGTTGTGTGAATTGTTGTGATTTTTCGGGGTTTGTTTGGACATTTTTATGCATTAACAGAGTTTTCAATGCATTTATGTGCATAATTCAAATTTGAACTACATGCACATGCTCGAGTGCATATAAATTGGTTGAAAAATCAAATCTGTGTGCTTGGGTGCATGCTTAGGTCCCATGCAAGAAATGGGAATGAATTTCAAACACCAGGGCATCGTTGATTGCCGGCAAAACATTGAGATGCCTCATTTTTAAATTCTAGTAAATCAAAAACTCGTCTAAAATTCATGAAACTTGGCATGCTATCATGGAGCGGCATCGACATGCCGTGGTAAAAAAATTGTCCCATTTGGGGGAGGTTTGGGTATATGCTTCTCACAAACCAGAGCTTCTCACAACAAGCATGATGGTTTTCGGTAGGGAACGTGCCACCTCTAGGGACGAAATGATATCCATTGCCTCTTAAAACTTTCAAATTTTTTCGCGTGTCAACATAGAACCACAGGAGTGTTTGTGAATTTTTGTGCTTTTTCGGGGTCCGTTTGGACATTTTTATGCATTAACTGTTTTTTCAATGCATTTATGTGCATAATTCAAATTTGAACTACATGCACATGCTCCAGTGCATATAAATTGGTTGAAAAATCAAATATGTGTCCTTGGGTGCATGCTTAGGTCCCATGCAAGAAATGGGAATGAATTTCAAACACCAGGGCACCGTTCATTGCCGGCAAAACATTTAGATGCCTCATTTTTAAATTCTAGTAAATCCAGATCTCGTCTGAAATTCATGAAACTTGGCATGCTATCATGGAGGGGCGTCAACATGTCGTGGTAAGTTTTTGTACCATTTGGAGCAGGTTTGGGTATATGCTTCTCATAAACCGAAGCTTCTCACAACAAGCATGATGGTTTTTGGTAGGGAACGTCCCACCTCTGGGGACGAATCGATATATCCATTGCCTCTTATTGCTTTCAATCTTTTTTTCTCGTGTCAACATAGAACAACAGGAGGGTTGTGTGAATTATTGTGATTTTTCGGGGTTTGTTTGGACATTTTTATGCATTAACAGAGTTTTCAATGCATTTATGTGCATAATTCAAATTTGAACTACATGCACATGCTCGAGTGCATATAAATTGGTTGAAAAATCAAATATGTGTCCTTGGGTGCATGCTTAGGTCCCATGCAAGAAATGTGAATGAATTTCAAACACCAGGGCACCGTTGTGTCGGGGAGGCTGATCGTACCCACAGACACCTATGGGGCCGGCGGAACAGGCCCCTTGTGGTTCGGAGGGGGGCGGAGATCGCACGAAGAGCGGATCGAGGCGAGGCACACGAGCAGTTTACCCAGCTTCGGAGCTCTCCGGAGAGATAAAACTCCTACTGCTACTTGTTTGATCTATTCTGTTCTTGCCAGGGAGAAATGCGAGCTACAAAACCTAGCGTGAGTGTCTCTGGTCTCTGGTGAGTCGAATGAACCGAACTAACCGAACCCCCTCTATATATAGCAGCAACTTCTCTTGTGGCTTAGGTGCGACAAGTGTTGGAGTGGAGGACAGGTATCTCTTCAAGTCCTGCAGCGTAGCCTCCGGTTCGGGAGTCCATTTCATTGGACCTGCCTTTTTCAAAATCTTGAAAAATGGCAGTATGGCGCCAGCAGACCTAGAAATAAACTCCGCTGAGAGCAGCTACACGCAACCGCAAGTCTTCGTACATCCTTGACGCGCTTTGGTGCTTCAATCTGCTCAATGGCCTTGATCTTGTCGGGATTAGCTTCAATCCCTCGTTGAGACACGAAGAACCCGAGAAGCTTGCCGGAAGGGACTCCAAACACGCACTTCTCGGGGTTGAGCTTAAGGTTGATCTTGTGCAGATTTGCAAAGGTCTCGTCCAAATCTTGAACCAGAGTTGCTTTGTCCTTGCTTTTGACCACTATGTCATCCATGTAGGCTTCTACATTTCTGTGCATTTGCGGCTCAAAAGCGTCATGGACTACCCTTGCAAATGTCGGGGTGGCTGATCGTACCCACGAACTAAAGATGTCGGGGTGGCTGATCGTACCCACGAACACCTATGGGGCCGGCGGACCAGGCCCCTTTGTGGTTCGGAGGGGGGCGGAGATCGCACGAAGAGCGGATTGAGACGAGGCACATGAGCAGTTTACCCAGCTTCGGAGCTCTCCAGAGATAAAACCTCCTCGCTGCTTGTTTGATGTATTGTGTTCTTGCTAGGAGCGATGCGAGCTACAAAACCTAGCGTGAGCGTATCTGGTCTCTAGTGAGTCGAATGAACCGAACCTCGAACCTCCTCTATGTTGCGCATGGGCCTCCTTTTATATGCTCAAGGGGTCTCCGACAGGTGGCAACATAGATGAGGGTACAAATGTAAAAACAGGAGTTGGTACACCTACTTGAACAGTGTATAGTGCAAAATACCTAACTCTGACGGCAAGGGACAAAAGCAATAAATGCCCGTCATTGTCGCCCAAACAGTGTAACAGAGACCGTCAGGTGTGCCTCCGCTCGCCACGATGGCGAGCCTGTCAGCGCCGCTTATCGCTGCTCTCCGTTGGCTGCACGGCCGCTCGACACGCGCGCATGGAACGGTCCCATGGCGACACGTCGCTGGGTGAGCTGGAGCGGAGACGGAGAGAAGTTGCATGCCGCGGCAAGCGCCTTGCCGCGGCCGAATCCTTGTCGCGCCCGAGCCTTCCCGGCAAGCTTTTCTTGCCGGGCCTTTGTCTTCGTGATGTTCGAGGTGGCCTTCCCGACAAGCTCCTCTTGTCGGGGCCTTATCTTCTCAATCAAATACTTTGTTCTTGAATGGCTCCAAAGGAGCCACGGAGGATATTGGCGGTGTGAGGCAAACCTTGCCGCTGGTGCTGCAATCGTCTGCGGCACGAGTACGGGATACTAGGGTACCCCTACTCTAGTACACCGACAGGAGCCCCCGGGCCTGGGCCGTACACGGTGCCGAGCGCTTGTCGGGCCAGGCCCAGAACTGTGCACGAACACGTGCGGCCTCGACCACGCCACAAACCGCCCCGGACCCACCACGATCCCCACTAACGGCACGCACCGGACGTGGGCGCCGCAGAGATCGTGGGCGCGGTTGTGGGGGGTTCTTTATTGATATAAGCGGAACGTCCGCCCCCTCCTCCCCTTTATAAGCGGAGGAAACAGAGGCAGGCCAACCACCCCTGCCATTGCTGTCTTGTCAAGAAACCACCTCCTCTCCCCTCTTCTTCTCCGGTGCGAAGAGAGCAGCGCCCCGCCCCCCCCCCCCCTTTTGCCGCAAGCACACTCACCGCCGTTGACCTCCTCCGCCCCCCTCGCCATGGCTCCGAAGGCCGATAAGGAGAAGGGCGTCAAGTCGGCCGAGGCGCAGTGGCTCATGGGCGCCGCGTAAGGAGCGAGCCATCTTCCCCGCAGCTCGGCGCCACGGGAGCTGCGGACGCCTTCTACCTTTTCTCGTCGACGGAGACTCAGGCGCATCCGCGCACGAGGGTGCTCCCCGCCTCCGCCGCTGATTTGGCCCCAACAGGGTACCCTTTCTTCGCCCTTTTCTTCTATTGCGGTCTTTGCCCGCCATTTCCCGAGTTCTTTTGCGACATTATGAACACCTTTAGCCTCCGCCTCCTTGATTTCACCCCCGACACCATCTTGACCATGGCAGTTTTCGCGCATTTGTGCGAAAACTTTGTCGGAGTCCACCCGAACGTGGCACTCTTCCGCCATTTCTTTGTTCCCCGCGTCGAGAGAGGAGAGCCACTGGTCAAGGGATAGCACGGGTCTCTAGGATCGGCAAGAAAGAGGCCTACCTAGAGGGGGAGTTCCGGAACAAGTGGGAGGAGTGGAGGGCCAACTGGTGCTGGGTCGTAGAGGAGAACCCACAGCCCTTCACCGCCGTGCGCCAAACCCCAATAGTGCGCGGCAGGGATTGGAGTAACTTGGCGCCGGAGGATGCGAAGCTGAAGATAGCTGTGACCCGAATTCTGCGCCTCAGGCTTGCCGGGTTGACAGTAGGAGCAGTTGGCGCAGACTTCATTCGCCGCGATCGCTTCCCTTGCAGGAAAGGAGGAGGCCCGCTTGGGAGTTCCAAAATGCGGCGGACATCATGCGAGGTCGCGCTCGGCCTGAATTGGAACTTCACCGTCATGGAGCTGGATTCGATACTTCTCGAGCTGTTCAAGAACGACCCGACCACCCCGAGTGGTTTAGGTTGCCGCGGGGTCGCCCCTTTGTGCAATAACTCGGCGCCGACCGCATCCGGCGCTTATGATGCCACTGCGGCGACTCCCACGGAATCGCCCCAACATGGCAGGAGCCCCCGACGAGATCGTGCAGCAATTCTTTGATGACTTAGAAGAAGTTCCGATCCGCTACCGACGCAGCGTAAGAGGCTCACCCGCGACACCACCGACCAGGAGATGGCGAGGATCGCCACCAGGGTGGAGGAGGCGGCAGCAGCCGCTGTCGCTGGAGCCTTCGGGTTCACCGTGGAGGAGGCGGACGCGGCGAAGGCGGCAAGCTCTGCCGAGCGAGGGGAGGTCGCCGGCGAGGACGAGCTTGTCGAGCACAAGGCCGGGACGAGTGGACCCGCCGAGGGCGCTTCTTCCCCACCGCCAAGCGACTTGCCGCCCGTGAGCCCCGGCTCCACCGAAGAGGCGTCTCCGCAGAGTTGGAGACGAGCCGGGCGGCAGATCGCCCACAGCAGCAGCGCTGGCCGACGCGCTTCCACCGCGGCAAGCGAGGTTGCCGCAGGAGCGCCTCACACTGCAGCGACAACCGGGGCGGAATCTTCTGAGGCCACCGCCGACGCCTCCGCCAAGCGGCCAAGAGAGCCCACTCCCCCGCCTCATCGCACCGGAGGCGGGCCGGAGTTTGACTTCTCCGCCTCAGCTCCGAGGAGGAAGGCTAACAAGAAGCTTCTCCAGATTGTGCTTGAATTTCTTCAATTTTATTGCTTCATCTTGAATCTGATTTGCTTCTTGCTCGACTCTTTCCTTTTCAGGACGCTGGCCCAGAGAGCGGCGAAGAGGGCCAAGATCCCGACGGTCGTCGTTGAGGACAATTCTGCCGTGGTGACGGGGGACGTGTCCGAGACTCCCTTGCCGGACCCGGCAACCCTTCCTCCGAGCAGCCCCCAGCACAGCCCCCAGAGTAAGTGTGCAGTTTTCTTCTTACTATTAGGTGTGCAGGGGTGCTCCTTCTTTGTTGATATCTGACTGTGTGCTTGTGTAGGAGCAGAGCAGCCTCATCAGGAGGGCTCGGAAGCCGCCTATGAGATCCTGCCTCACGCCACCACGCCCGCCAAGGGAGAACTCCCGGCAAGGGAGCACCTCCGACAAGGGAGGCCACCCGCAAGGGAGGCCACTCCGGCAAGGGAGGCTACCCCGGCAAGGGACGGCGCCAGTGACCCTCCAGCGGTCGAGGTCATAGCTGCGGATCCCGTTGCAGGTAACTCCCTTACACGAAATTTTCCCTTGGGCTTGCTTTCTTTCGTTTCTCTTTTTTTGAATATCTGCTTGACTGCTCTTTCTTCGTCTGACGCAGACACGATGGAGGTCGAGGCCGCCGGCGAGGAGGAAACGCGCGGCAATACCGACGAGGCCGCCGTCGAAGAAGAAGAGGTCGTCGTCGTGGAGGAAGAGGCCGTCGCCGACGAGCCTCATGGCGAGGAGGCCATCGAGGCTGCCGACGCAGAGGCCGGGCGAGGGATCGGGCGATCATCGACGGCCCCGAGGCCGCAGGGAGCTGCAAGCGCTTACACCGACAGCCGATTTCTCCCGCCATTGCCGCGGCTATGCTCCGAGGAGCCCCAGCCCGGTGCCTACCAAGGCCGCGGCGCTTTCATCAAGTTCCCCGGGAGCCAAGCTCAGGCGCCGTCGAGGGAGAAACCTTCGACGGCGAAGCTACTCGCCCGCTGGGTTGACGCTGGTGGATGCGCCAAGCAGCAGCGGGCGAAGTTCGAGGAGGAGCAGCATCAAGAAGCTGTTGTCGCTTACCGCGCTGGGCAGTGCCAAGTTAGAGACCCGGGAAGCCCTTGTCGCGAGGGCGGGAGCGATATGGAGAAGCGCCGAGGAGCTCCGAGCGCCAACAAAGAAGCCCCTCCGCGACGGGCGGAAGCGTGGGGCAACTTCGCAGAAGAGCGCACGGCCTTCATCCTTGAGAAGGCCGCTGGCCGATGAGGAGCGCGCTGGCTGCCGAGAAGCTTGCCGCTGCAGAAAGCGAGTTGGCGCAGCTGAAGGTCAACCCGACAGCCACGAAGAGGACCTTTGCCGCCGAGGAGTCACTTGGCGGGCGCCAGAAGCGGCGACGCCGCCGCAGCCAGCCGAGGCCGCCAAGGAAGAGCTAAAGGCGAAGGTGGCAGCTGGAGGCCACCCTCAAGAAGAGCGGCGAAGAGCTTGCCGTGCTTTGCGCCGAAGCGCGAGAAGGACGCCTACACTGGGTGAGCTGCAGAGTCGTCTCGGCCGATAGAGGCAAGGAGCCTCGATGCGTCGCCAAGGATTCAAAGGCGGGTCCGAGCTGAAGCCGACCACCGACACGCAGACGTTGGATGGCGCCAGAGAGCGGGAGGTGGGCTTGTTGGAGGCGATCAAGGCCAAGGAGGAGCTGCTGGTGAATGCTGCCTCCGTCCAGAACACCTTGAGGGAGAGCGTGGAGAACTGGACCGAAGGTCTTGTGGACACCGCCGCCGACAACCACAACGAGCTGATGGAGCTGGGGATGGCGGACCTTGCGTACTCCTCCGACGAGCATCTCCAACCCAGCGCCAAGCTAAGCTTATTCTTCAAAGGCGTGGCGAGGAATCACGCCAGGTTTGTGCAGGGGCCCTCGAGAAGGTGTTGATGAAGGTGGCCTTCCGCAACCCGGGCCTCAACCTTAACGGCGTCCTCAGATCCTTGCCGTCCGACGCCAACGTGGAGGAGTTTCAAAGCCCTTGTCGCACCCATTGTGGACAAGGTGAACAAGATCAAGAGGATCGGCGACCGCGTAGACTAGGCCGCCAACCTTATCTTTCCTTGTCGCTGCTGATCATGTTTAGAACACTTTGTTAGATTAGCGACAAGTTATTTTGTAATATACTCTATCTTAGGCGATCGATCAATGCAACGTTATTTCCTCTACTTGATTCCTTCCTTTGTACGTTTCTGCCTTACGCATTTAGGGGACTTGTCGGTGTGGGCACTTTTGCCTTGAAGCGGCCGAGTGTGAACGTCGGCGACCCTCTTTGGCAGTGCCGCCCGACAAAGCAACCTTGTCGCGACTAGCCGCAGCCCACTTAAGTTGTTGAGCGGACTCAAAACAAAGTAAGGGCGCGACTAGCCGGCGAGTTGGTTCCTCTACGCACAGGTTTTCCATACAAAGTACTATCGTTCGAGGAAGATAACTTAAAAATTTAAAAATTGATTGCTCAAACTTTGGCAACTTAGCTTTACATCTCTTGCGTCCCGATGAGGTGAAACTTCCTCGAGCGGTGCTCGGTCCATAGTATTATCTCCTGCTTCCCCCTGGTTAACTTGTGCGCGAGGGAGCCCTTCTTTCTTTGAGAAAAGAAAAAGAAGAGGAAATAATGTTACGGAGCCCAGCGGCTCGATTCTACTTACCGGGTATGGTTGCTGCACAAAGTGTTAGCCAAAACATGCAATAAAATGATGAAAGCATGAATTTGACAAGTTGTGCGCAACACATGAGCTTTACTGATGCACGGGGTCTGCGCTTCCGGCTTTGTACAAAGGATTACATGCAACATGGCAAGACTTGTACAAAGGTGGTTGCCGGAACGGGTTCCGACAACCGCGCCCTATGGGTAAAACTTACGAAGATGCTCAATGTTCCGTGGAGTTGCTCATCGGAATGCCATCTTCGGTCTCAAGGCGGATGACGCCAGGCCTAGTGACCTGCTTTCACCCGATAAGGGCCTTCCCACTTCAAGGCGTCAACTTGTTTGAATTCTTGGCGGACTGAACGCTACCAAGAACAAGGTCGCCTTCCTCGAGACTTCTCGGCACTAACCTGCGGCTATGGTAGTGATGCACGAGCTTGGTCGGTAGCGAGCAGCTCGCACAGCACCTGAAGACGATCCTCCTCAAGGAGCAGCGTCATCTTGTCGCAGCTGCTCTTGCTCAAGCTCATCATAAGCGAGCACTCGAGGCGATCCGTATACGAAGTTCCGTGGGGAGAAGCGCCTCTGCTCCATAGACTAGAGCAAAGGGTGTCCGGCGGTGGCTTCGATTTGGCGTCGTCATTCCGACGAATTAAAGAACCACCGGCAGCTCCTCGATCCAGCTTTCTTATGCGACTTGTGCAGCCCGCCGAAAGTTCGGTCTTGAGCCAGCACTTCAGCATTTTCCTCTCTCGCTTGACCGTTGCTTCTCGGTGAGCAACGAAGCAAAAGCAGACCTTTGGCGCCAAGGTCTTGGACGCATCGCATGAAGGTGCGACTCGTGAATTGTGTGTCTTGTTGTCGGTGATGATCGGTTGGGGATTCCAAAGCGGCAAACAATTGACCAAGAACTTGATCGCCGATCGTGCCGCCACCTTCCTCATCGCTTCCACTTCCGCCACTTTGTGAACTTGTCGATGGCGACGTACAAGTACTCAAAGCCCCGACAGCTTCGGGGAAGGGGCCGAGATGTCGAGCCCCTAGACCGAAAATGGCCAGGATAAAGGGATCGTCTGGAGAGCTTGAGCCGGCTGGTGTATCTGCTTGGAATGGAATCGCACGCTTCACACTTGGTTACTTGTGCAGTTGCATCACGGAGGCTGTCGGCGGAAAGAAACCTTGCCGGAAAGCTTTGCTTAGGCAAGTGCTCTTGCACCAATGTGGTGACCACATATGCCTCCATGTATCTCCCGCCAACAGCTTCGGCCCATCTTCCCCGGAATACACTTCAATTTCACACCGTTGAGTCTTCTTACATGCAGTATCTTTGTCGACAAACTGGTACATACTTGACTGTCGGGCTACTCTTTCCGCTTCTTCTCGCTCTTCGGGAAGTTCTCCTGTCTGAAGGAAACGGACAATCTGCTGCGCCCATGCTGGAGCTTGCGGCTAGACAACAAGGACTAAAGGCACATCTGCTGTTGCGGGAACATCAGCTTCCACGGCAAGGACCTGCGGCTCTGCCGGAGCTTGATGCTCCCCGACAAGCTTGCCGGAGCAAGATTTGTCGGGAGCGCCCGCTTCAACGTAAACAAACTGGGTGCAGCCGAGCAGACTGCTCCTCAAAGACTGCTGGTGTTGATCTTGGGGACCTTTGCAGCGACGGCTTCGGGAAGCTCACGGAAAGTAGTCACCAGAGGCCAACTTCCTCTTCTTGCTTTGTCCAAATGATGGTGTTACGGTTGCATCGAGTCGGCTTGAGCACGAAAATCCTCGGTTCCATTGTGTAACTTGCGCAGCGCACTTTGACAAAGCCGTCGGCAATATCATTCGAGCTCTTGGAACATGTTCCATTTGCAGGCCGTCAAAGTGCTCTTCTAGTTTCCTCACTTCATCAACGTAGGCTTCCATCAACGGACTCTGGTAATCTTTGTTGACTTGGCGGACGACGAGTTGCGAGTCACCCCTGACAATAAGCTTCTTGATCCCAAGGTCCACGGCGATCTCGAGACCGCAAGCAAACCTTCATACTCTGCGAAGTATTGTTTGTCGCTTGCTCCTTGGGAAAGTGCATCCGGACTACGCATTTGAGGTGCTCTCCGTGGGTGCGATAAGCAAGACGCCAAAGACCGGGCGCCTTTGCAGCGAGAAGGCACCATCGAAGTACATCACCCACTCTTGCTTGCTTCTTTGACGGGAATGCTCATCTCCGTAATCTCTTCATCCGGTGTTGGCGTCCATTCCGCTATGAATTCTGCCAACGCCTCGCTTTGGATAGTTGATGTGCTTTCAAACTTAAGACCAAAGCTTGACAATTCCAAAGGCCCACTCGGCGATCCCGCCTGCCGCTTCGGATTCTGCAGTATCCTCTTCACGGAAAGCGAGTGACAAATGTGATCTCATGTG
This sequence comes from Aegilops bicornis, assembly GCA_021605145.1. Taxonomy (NCBI): domain Eukaryota; kingdom Viridiplantae; phylum Streptophyta; class Magnoliopsida; order Poales; family Poaceae; genus Aegilops; species Aegilops bicornis. Next base: position 393,411,846 of record CM038673.1, on the reverse strand, counting down.
CTTGGAAGTAATGGCGCAGCTTTCTCGAGGCCATGAGGAGGCCGAAAGCAATTCTGCACGCCAGAGTACCTCGATCTAGCCCCTCGCAGGAGGGAACTAACAAAGTAGATCAAGGCCGCACCATCCTTTTCTCAGATCTGGTCATGTGTCTCGCTGATTCATCCTTGTCGGGACCAGAGCTTGTCGGCGAAGCCTCGCTTGTCGCTGGATGTGCTTGCCGTGGTTCTTTGGCTCGTCATCCGCCTTCCTCTCCGCTACTAACGCAGCACTAACCACTTGATTGGTTGCCGCTATATATAGCAGCAACTTCTCTTGTGGCTTAGAGTGCGACAAGTGTTGGAGTGGAGGATGTATCTCTTTAAGTCCTGCAGCGCAGCCTCCGCTTCGGAGTCTATTTATCGGACCTGCCTTTTTCAAAATTTTGAAAACGGCGGCGCTGCTCAGCAGACCTAGAAATAAACTCGCTGAGAGCAGCCACGAACCGCAAGTCTTCGTACATCCTTGACGCGCTTTGGTGCTTCAATCTGCTCAATGGCCTTGATCTTGTCGGGATTAGCTTCAATCCCTCAATCGAGATTGAAGAACCCGAGAAGCTTGCGGAAGGGACTCCAAACACGCACTTCTCGGGGTTGAGCTTGAGGTTGATTTTGCGCAGATTTGCAAAGGTCTCGCCCAAATCTTGAACCAGAGTTGCCTTGTCCTTGCTTTTGACCACTATGTCATCCATGTAGGCTTCTACATTTACGTGCATTTGCGGCTCAAAAGCGTCCATGGACTACCCTTGCAAATGTTGAACCAGCATTCTTCAAACCGAAAGGCATCCGTATGAAAACAAAGATGTGCCACATGGTGTGATGAACAGCGGTCTTCTCCTCATCTTCTTCAGCCATGAAGATCTGATGGTATCTCGAGTATGCATCAAGAAATGAAAGCAAATCACATCCAGCCGTGGAGTCAACAATCTGGTCAATGCGCCGCAAGGGAAATGGATCCTTGGGACAAGCTTTATTAACATCCGTGAAGTCAATACAAAGTCTCCATTTTCCATTTGCTTTGGCGCATTACTGTGATTGGCCAACCACGAGGGATGGAGCACTCCTCGACAAGGCCCGCTGCTTCCGGTTTCTTGATCTCTTACGCTATGAATTCTTGGCGCCCACCGCTTGCTTCGACTTTTTTGCTTGACGGGCCGCAAGATGAGGACAAATGGCCAGCGGTGCTCAATCACTTTCCTGGGAACATCGGGGATGTCGACGGTTGCCATGCAAACACGCCGACATTCGCCATGAGGAAAGCAACAGCGCCGCTTTCCTATTTAGGGTCGAGAGGCACCGATGGTGAAGGTACCACCGGTGCCCTCCTTGGCGGGCACCTTCTTGGTCTTGGCCGAAGCCACCATCTTCTTGCACTTGCCGGTGGAGCTCGATGGTGCGTCCTCGACGGTAGCGCAGCACTCGAAGAGGTGCGCTTGCGGAGTGAGCATCGAGCCCTTGCCGGACTTGGACTTGGTCTTCTTCCCCGGAGATTCAGCGGCAAGTGTTGGGCGGTCCGCGGGCCATGCATCCCGGTAGATCTTGTCGGCACAGATAAGGGCATCCTTCTTGTCGCCGTGGATGAGATGACGCTTATCGGGCCTGGCATCTTCAGTAGGTTGTAAGCGTAGTGAGAGGCTGCCATGAACTTGGCGAGTGCTGGACGGCCAAGTATCCCATTGTAAGGCAATGGGAAATCCGCAACATCGAATGTAACCCTCTCAGTCCTGAAGTTCAGCTCGCTGCCGAATGTGACCGGCAACGTAATCTTCCCCTTCAGCTTGCTCCTTCCCGGATTGATTCCTTGGAAGGTACCGGTCTCTTCGAGCTCGCTGTCAGGGATTTGAAGCTTACGGAGCACCGCGAGGAGATCAGATTCAAGCCGCCCCGCCGTCAACTAACATTTTGTGACCTTGAGGTTGCGGATGGTTGGTGAGACCAACATCGGCAAGCACTCGACCGCGATCACTTTCGGTCGGGTGGTCCTCAATATCAAAAATGATAGGCGGCCGGACCACTTGAGAGGCTTGCGTGACTACGGATGGTTCCGCTGCATTGACCTCCCGCATCCATTGCTTGAGTTGGCGGTGGGAGGTATGCAGGGAAGCACCTCCGTCAACGCAGAGAACCTCTGTGGCTTTCTGAAACTCCTGCTCATCGGCGTCATCGTCTTCCATATCGTCGTCCTCGTCATCATTTTCATCCTTGTCGCGGCCGCGGGGAGGTCGATCTCCTTGCCGCTGCTTGGCTTTGCCACGGCGTCCTCCGGCCGGACGCTTTCTTGCTTGCTCCCCGGCACCTTCTGGGCCTTCTCCTTGTCGCGCCGCTCGTACTCAGCTCTGCTGTTCGACGAGCTGCTCGACCTTCTTGCAACTCACGGAGATCGTGGCCCTTAGTGCGGTGGATCTTGTAATCTTGCTTGCCGGAGTTGTCCTCGCTTGTCGGCGGCCGCCACCGACCGGTGGTTGGCGTCGCCGCAACCTCCTTGCCGGAGCCACCAGCCTTGGCGTTCTTGTCGCCACCTCCATTGCCCGGACTGCTCATTGCTAGCACTTCTCCGGCTTTCTTCTTCCATTTCCTCGCTTGGCCCTTCTTTGCCGGGCGGTGTCCTCACCGTCGAGATCCCGCTTACGCATTCTCTCCTGAGTCTCCTCCTTCCTCGGCCTGCACACTTGTCGGCCAAGGCGTACAGCTCACCGACGTCCTTGACTTTTGCATTATCGCCATCTCCTCCCTCATCCTGCGGTTCCGCACATTACGATGAAATGCGGCGATCATCGCGGCCGGGGTGGACGTCACAGGATGTTGTAGTGCACACGGCTGAATCTCTCGGATGAACTTGCGCAGGACTCTCCTTCCTTCTGGCGAGCAAGTGAAGGTCACTCTCTTAGCCATGAGGTTTGTGGCCACCGTGAAGGCGCCAACAAACTGATGGCACAGATCTGCCCAAGAGGATATGGAGCTGTCCGGCAAGTGCATGAGCCAAGATCTCGACGTTGGGCTTGAGCACGAGCGGGGAAGTAGTTGGCGAGGATCTTGTCGTCCCGTCCCCGCAGCTCGCACCGCGATGGTGTAGATGCTTTGAGGAACTCCGATGGGTGCGTCCAGCCATCATACTTTTTCCGCACGTCGGCTTGAAGTTTTTCCGTCTGGGCCTTTGGACTTGCCGCAGCTCACGAGTGAACGCGGGGCAACCTACCGCGTCTGACGCAAGTCGCGCTGGCTCCTCCGGGCGCTGCATGTCGACGAAGGCCCGGTAGCGCTTGTCGGATGACGTCACGCTTCTCTTTGGCGCTCGATGCGAAGTTCGGCGTCCTCTTGTTGTCGCTCATGAAGAACTTGGCGCTGATCGCGGCGAGCTTCATGGATCCGGACGACGCAGTGGAGTCATTGTCGAGGTGGATCCGGTGAGTAGGCGATCTTGGCCTTCTTGGCGGAGAAGTGCACGGTGGTTGCACCTCCGATCTCGTCGCCACCGGCTCGTGCCTTGTCGTCTCGCCGCGGCAATGATGGCGTTGGTTGTCATGAGCGTCGCCGTTGGCAAAGCCGATGAGGCTCTGGATAGTGGCCCTCCACTCGTCGACCTTGTCGGCCATTGGAGGGTATTCGAGGAGCAGCTGAGCTCTCGCCAGAGCTTCTGCTGGAGTAGTGGGTGGCATTGGAGAACGGTGCGAGGAGCCGGACACGCTCGGACTTCTAACTATGTTAGAAGGAGCAGCACCCCGTCCGGGCGACCGTATCTCACTCGTGCAAGATGTTGGCGCCGCATGCTGGTCTTGAGGGTCTCGATCCAACGAGCGTATGGCGTTGTGAACGCCCGTGGCGTTGTTGGTCCCGCGTCTCCTGAGATGGGCGCGGGGATGTCGCGACGCCGAGGTTTGCGGTGCCTTGTCCTTGGACTTGGCAACGTCGCGAGCACCGTCGGCGCCCGTCCCTCCGCCAGCGTCTACCCCACCACCCGTTTGCTGCGGTGAGGGTGGAATGCAGCGCGGACGGCTTCTGCTGCCGAAGCCTTCTTCTTCGGTGGCATGTTGAGGAAGATGTTGATGACGCTGCTCGTGTGAACGCGGATCAGATTCACACGGCCTCGACGCCCCTACCGGGCGCGCCAAAGATGTCGGGAGGCTGATCGTACCACGGACACCTATGGGGCGGCGGAACAGGCCCCTTGTGGTTCGGAGGGGGGCGAGATCGCACGAAGAGCGGATCGAGGCAAGGCACACGCAGTAGTTTACCCAGCGGAGCTCTCCGAGAGATAAAACTCCTACTGCTGCTTGTTTGATCTATTACTGTTCTTGCCGAGGAGCAATGCGAGCTACAAAACCTAAGCGTGAGTGTCTCCGGTCTCTGGTGAGTTGAATGAACCGAACTAACCGAACCCCTCTACATTGCGCATGGGCCTCCTTTTATATGCTCAGGGTCTCAAGGTGTGGCAACATAGATGAGGGTACAAATGTAAAAACAGGAGTTGGTACACCTACTTGAACAGTATGCAAGGTAAAAATACCTAACTCTGACGGCAAGGAACAAAAGCAATAAATGCCCGTCATTGTCGCCCAAACAGTGTAACAGAGACCGTCAGGTGCGCCTCCACTCGCCACGATGGCGAGCATGTCAGCGCCGCTTATCGCTGCTCTCCGTTGGCTGCACGGCCGCTCGACACGCGCGCATGGAACGGTCCCATGGCGACACGTCGCTGGGTGAGCTGGAGCGGAGACGGAGAGAAGTTGCATGCCGCGGCAAGCGCCTTTGCAGCGGCGAATCCTGTCGCGCCCGGAGACTTGTCGCGCTCGAGCCTTCCCGCAAGCTTTTCTTGCCGGGCCCCTGTCTTCCGTATGCCCGAGGTGGCCTTCCGACAAGCTCCTCTTGTCGGGGCCTTATCTTCTCAATCAAATACTTTGTTCTTGAATGGCTCCAAAGGAGCCACGGAGGATATTGGCGGTGATTTAGGCAAACCTTGCTGAGGTGTCAAGAATCGTCTGCAGGTATCTAGCACGGGATACTAGGGTACCCCTACTCTAGTACACCGACACGTTGATTGCCGGCAAAACATTGAGATGCCTCGTTTTTAAATTCTAGTAAATCAAAAACTCGTCTGAAATTCATGAAACTTGGCATGCTATCATTGAGCGGCATCAACATGCCATGGTAAAAATTTTGTCCCATTTGGGGCAGGTTTGGGTATATGCTTCTCACAAACAAGAGCTTCTCACAACAAGCATGATGGTTTTCGGTGGGGAACGTGCCACCTCTAGGGACAAAACGATATCCATTGCCTCTTAAAACTTTCAAAAAAAATTCTCGTGTCAACATAGAACAACAGGAGTGTTGTATGAATTTTCATGATTTTTCGGGGTATGTTTGGACATTTTTATGCATTAACAGAGTTTCCAATGCATTTATGTGCATATTTCAAATTTGAACTACATGCACATGCTCGAGTGCATATAAATTGGTTGAAAAATCAAATATGTGTCCTTGGGTGCATGCTTAGGTCCCATGCAAGAAATGGGAATGAATTTCAAACACCAGGGCACCGTTGATTGCTAGCAAAACATTGAGATGCCTCGTTTTTCAATTCTAGTAAATCCAGAACTCATCTGAAATTCATGAAACTTGGCATGCTATCATGGACCGGTATCAACATGCCATTTGGGGCAGGTTTGGGTATGTGCTTCTCATAAACCGGAGCTTGTCACAACAAGCATGATGGTTTTCTGTAGGGAACGTCCCACCTCTCGGGACGAAACGATATCCATTGCCTCTTATTGCTTTGAAATTTTTTTCTCATGTCAACATAGAACAACAGGAGTGTTGTGTGAATTTTTGTGCTTTTTCGGGGTTTGTTTGGACATTTTTATGCATTAACTGATTTTTCAATGCATTTATGTGCATAATTCAAATTCGAACTACATGCACATGCTCCAGTGCATATAGATTGGTTGAAAAATCAAATCTGTGTCCTTCGGTGCATGCTTAGGTCCCATGCAAGAAATGGGAATGAATTTCAAACACCAGGGCACCGTTGATTGCCGGAAAAACATTGAGATGCCTCGTTTTTAAATTCTAGTAAATCAAAAACTCGTCTGAAATTCATGAAACTTGGCATGCTATCACGGAACGGCATCAAAATGCCGTGGTAAAAAACTTGTCCCATTTGGGGCAAGTTTGGGTATATGCTTCTCACAAACCGGAGCTTCTCACAACAAGCATTATGGTTTTTGTGAGGAACGTACCACCTCTAGGGACGAAATGATATCCATTGCCTCTTAAAACTTTCAAAAAAATTCCCGTTTGAACATAGAACAACAGGAGTGTTGTGTGAATTTTGTGCTTTTTCGGGTTCGCTTTGTTCATTTTTATGCATTAACTGATTTTTCAATGCATTTATGTGCATAATTCAAATTTGAACTACATGCACATGCTCCAAAGGCATATAGATTGGTTGAAAAAATCAAATATGTGTCCTTGGGTGCATGCTTAGGTCCCATGCAAGAAATGGGAATGAATTTCAAACACTGGGCACCGTTGATTGCCGGCAAAACATTGAGATGCCTCGCTTTTAAATTCTAGTAAATCAAAAACTAAATGCGAAATTCATGAAACTTGGCATGCTATCACGGAACGGCATCAAAATGCCGTGGTAAAAAACTTGTCCCATTTGGGGCAAGTTTGGGTATATGCTTCTCACAAACCGGAGCTTCTCACAACAAGCATTATGGTTTTCGGTAGGGAACGTGCCACCTCTAGGGACGAAATGATATCCATTGCCTCTTAAAACTTTCAAAAAAAATTCCCGTTTGAACATAGAACAACAGGAGTGTTGTGTGAATTTTTGTGCTTTTTCGGGGTTCATTTGTTCATTTTTATGCATTAACTGATTTTTCAATGCATTTATGTGCATAATTCAAATTTGAACTACATGCACATGCTCCAGTGCATATAAATTGGTTGAAAAATCAAATTTGTGTCATTGGGTGCATGCTTAGGTCCCATGCAAGAAATGGGAATGAATTACAAACACCAGGGCACCGTTGATTGCCGGCAAAACATTGAGATGCCTCGTTTTTAAATTCTAGTAAATCCAGATCTTGTCTGAAATTAATAAAACTTGGCATGCTATCATGGAGGTGCGTCAACATGTTGTGGTAAATTTTTGTTCAATTTGGTGCAGGTTTGGGTATATGCTTCTCATAAACCGGAGCTTCTCACAACAAGCATGATGGTTTTCGGTAGGGATTGTCCCACCTCTGGGGACGAAACGATATCCATTGCCTCTTATTGCTTTTAATTTTTTTTCTCGTGTCAACATAGAACAACAGGAGTGTTCTGTGAATTGTTGTGATTTTTCGGGGTTTGTATGGACATTTTTATGCACTAAAAGCGTTTTCAATGCATTTATGTGCATAATTCAAATTTGAACTACATGCACATGCTCGAGTGCATATAAATTGGTTAAAAAATCAAATCTGTGTCCTTGGGTGCATGCTTAGGTCCCATGCAAGAAATGGGAATGAATTTCAAACACCAGGGCACCGTTGATTGCCGGCAAAACATCGAGATGCCTCGTTTTTAAATTCTAGTAAATCCAGATCTCATCTAAAATTCATGGAACTTGGCATGCTACCATGGAGGGGCATCAACATGTCGTGGTAAATTTTTTGTCCCATTTGGGGCAGGTTTGGGTATATGCTTCTCACAAACCGGAGCTTCTCACAACAAGCATGATGGTTTTCACTAGGGAACGTCCCACCTGTGGGGACGAAACGATATCCATTGCCTCTTATTTCTTTCAAATTTTTTTCTCATGTCAACATAGAACAACAGGAGTGTTGTGTGAATTTTTGTGCTTTTTCGGGGTTTGTTTGGACATTTTTATGCATTAACTTATTTTTCAATGCATTTATGTGCATAATTCAAATTTGAACTACATGCACATGCTCAAGTGCATATAAATTGATTGAAAAATCAAATCTGTGTCCTAGGGTGCATACTTAGGTCCCATGCAAGAAATGGGAATGAATTTCAAACACCAGGGCACCGTTGATTGCTGGCAAAACATTGAGATGCCTCATTTTTCAATTCTAGTAAATCCAGAACTCGTCTGAAGTTCATGAAACTTGGCATGCTATCATTGACCGGCATCAACAAGTCGTGGTAAAAATTTTGTCCCATTTGGGGCAGGTTTGGGTATATGCTTCTCATAAACCAGAGCTTCTCACAACAAGCATGATGGTTTTCGGTAGGGAACGTCCCACCTCTGGGGACGAAACGATATCCATTGCCTCTTATTGCTTTCAAATTTTTTTCTCGTGTTAACATAGAACAACAGGAGTGTTGTGTGAATTGTCGTGATTTTTCGGGCTTTGTTTGGATATTTTTATGCATTAACAGAGTTTTCAATGCATTTATGTGCATAATTCAGATTCGAACTACATGCACATGCTCGAGTGCATATAAATTGGTTAAAAAATCAAATCTGTGTCCTTGGATGCATGCTTAGGTCCCATGCAAGAAAGGCGAATGAATTTCAAACACGAGGGCACCATTGATTGCCGGCAAAACATTGAGATGCCTCGTTTTTAAATTCTAGTAAATCAAAAACTCGTCTGAAATTCATGAAACTTGGCATGCTATCATGGAGCGGCATGAACATGCCGTGTTAAAAAATTTGGCCCATATGTGGCAGGTTTGGGTATATGCTTCTCACAAACCGGAGCTTCTCACAACAAGATGATGGTTATCGGTAGGGAACATGCCACCTCTAGGGACGAAATGATATTCATTGCCTCATAAAACTTCCAATTTTTTTTCTCGTGTCAACATAGAACAACACGAGTGTTGTGTGAATTTTTTTGATTTTTTGGGGGTTGTTTGGAAATTTTTATGCATTAACTGATTTTATGTGCATAATTCAAATTTGAACTACATGCACATGCTCCAGTGCATATAAATCTGTTGAAAAATCAAGTCTGTGTCCTTGGGTGCATGCTTAGGTCCCATGCAAGAAATGGGAATGAATTTCAAACACCAGGGTACCGTTGATTGTCGGCAAAACATTGAGATGCCTCGTTTTTAAATTCTAGTAAATCCAGATCTCGTCTGAAATTCATGAAACTTGGCATGCTATCATGGAGGGGCATCAACATGTCGTGGTAAATTTTTTGTCCCATTTGGGGCAGGTTTGAGTATATGCTTCTCATAAACCGGAGCTTCTCACAACAAGCATGATGGTTTTTAGTAGGGAACGTCCCACCTCTGGGGACGAAATGATATCCATTGCCTCTTATTGCTTTCAATTTTTTTTCTCGTGTCAACATAGAACAACAGGAGTGTTCTGTGAATTGTTGTGATTTTTCAAGGTTTGTTTGGAAATTTTCATGCATTAACTGAGTTTTCAATGCATTTATGTGCATAATTCAAATTTGAACTACATGCACATGCTCCAGTGCATATAAATTGGTTGAAAAATCAAATTCGTGTCCTTGGGTGCATGCTTAGGTCCCATGCAAGAAATGGGAATGAATTTCAAAAACCAGGGCACCGTTGATTGCCGGCAAAACATTGAGATGCCTTGTTTTTAAATTCTAGTAAATCAAAAACTCGTCTAAAATTCATAAAATTTGGCATGCTATCATGGAGCGGTGTCAACATGCCGTGGTAAAAAATTTGTCCCATTTGGGGCAGGTTTGGGTATATGCTTCTCACAAACCGGAGCTTCTCACAACAAGCATGATGGTTTTCAGTAGGGAACGTGCCACCTCTAGGGACGAAGCGATATCGATTGCCTCTTAAAACTTTCAATTTTTTTCTCATGTCAACATAGAACAAAAGGAGTGTTGTGTGAATTTTTGTGCTTTTTCGGGGTTCGTTTGGACATTTTTATGCATTAACTGATTTTTCAATGCATTTATGTGCATAATTCAAATTTGAACTACATCCACATGCTCCAGTGCATATAAATTGGTTGAAAAATCAAATATGTGTCCTTGGGTGCATGCTTAGGTCCCATGCAAGAAATGGGAATGAATTTCAAACACCAGGGCACCGTTGATTGCTGGCAAAACATTGAGATGCGTCGTTTTAAAATTCTTGTAAATCCAGATCTCGTCTGAAATTCATGAAACTTGGCATGCTATCATGGAGGGGCATCAACATGTCGTGGTAAAAATTTTGTCCCATTTGGGGCAGGTTTGGGTATATGCTTCTCAAGAACCGAAGCTTCTCACAACAAGCATGATGGTTTTCGGTAGGGAACGTCCCACCTGTGGGGACAAAATGATATCCATTGCCTCTTATTGATTTCAAATTTTTTTCTCGTGTCAACATAGAACAACAGGAGTGTTGTGTGAATTTTTGTGCTTTTTCAGGGTTAGTTGGGACATTTTATGCATTAACTGATTTTTCAATGCATTTATGTGCATAATTCAAATTTGAACTACATGCACATGCTCCAGTGCATATAATTTGGTTGAGAAATTAAATATGTGTCCTTGGGGTGCATACATAGGCCCCATGCAAGAAAGGGGAATGGATTTCAAACCCAGGGCACTGTTGATTGCTGGCAAAACATTGAGATGCCTCGTTTTTAAATTCTAGTAAATCCAGAACTCGTCTGAAATTCATGAAACTTGGCATGCTATCATGGACCGGCATCAACATGCCGTGGTAAATTTTTGGTCCCATTTGGGGCAGGTTTGGGTATATGCTTCTCATAAACCGGAGCTTCTCACAACAAGCATGATGGTTTTCGATAGGGAACGTACCACCTCTAGGGACAAAACGATATCCATTGCCTCTTATTGCTTTCTATTTTTTTCTCGTATCAACATAGAACAATAGGAGAGTTGTGTGAATTGTTGTGTTTTTTCAGGGTTTGTTTGGACATTTTTATGCATTAACTAAGTTTTCAATGCATTTATGTGCATAATTCAAATATTAACTACATGCACAAGCTCCAGTGCATATAAATTGGTTGAAAAATCAAATATGTGTCCTTGGGTGCATGCTTAGGTCCCACGCAAGAAATGGTGTCGGGGTGGCTGATCGTACCCACGAACACCTATGGGGCCGGCGGACCAGGCCCCTTTGTGGTTCGGATGGGGGCGGAGATCGCACGAAGAGCGGATCGAGACGAGGCACACGAGCAGTTTACCCAGCTTCGGAGCTCTCCGGAGAGATAAAACTCCTACTGCTGCTTGTTTGATGTATTGTGTTCTTGCTAGGGAGCCGGCGAGCTACAAAACCTAGCATGAGCGATCTGGTCTCTAGTGAGTCGAATGAACCAAACCTCGAACCTCCTCTACGCTATGCATGGGCCTCCTTTTATATGCTCAAGGGTCTCCGGCTGTGGCAACATAGGCGAGGGTACAAATGTAAAAACAGGAGTTGGTACACCTACTCCCTAATGGCGATTGTCAGTAAAAATACCTAACTCGACGGCAAGGGACAAAGCAATAAATGCCCGCTGCTGTCGCTTTCAAACAGTAACAGAGACCGTCAGTAAAGCGCCACCGCCGCCGCCACGATGGCAAGCTTGTCGGCGCCGCTTATCGCTGCTCTCCGCTGGCTGCACAGCCTTCCCGACACGCCGCGCATGGAATGGTCCCATGGCGACACGTTCGCTGGATGAGCTGGAGCGGAGATGGAGAGAGGTTGCTTGCCGCGGCAAAGCGCCTTTGCCGCTGACGAATCCTTGTCGCGTCCGGAGGCTTGTCGCGGCCTGAGCCTTCCCGGCAAGCTCCTCTTGCCGGGCCTTGTCTTCTGCATGCCTTGAGTGGCCTTCCGGCAAGCTCCTCTTGCCGGGCCTTGTCTTCTTAATCAAATACTTTGTTCTTGAATGGCTCCAAAGGAGCCACGGAGGATCTTGGCGGTGACGAGGCAAACCTCGCCGTTAGAGAAGTCAGAATCGTCTGCGGCACGAAGTACGGGATACTAGGGTACCCCTACTCTAGTACACCGACAGGAGCCCCGGACTGGGCAGGGCATTACCGAAGCCGAAGCGTTGTCGGGCCAGGCCCAAAAGCAGTGCCACGGTCACACGCGGCCTCGACCACGTTGCAACTCACCCCGACCCATTAATGCACCCCATTTACTAACGGCACGCGACCGTCGTGGGCGCCGTCAAGCGAGAGATCGTGGGCGGTCGTGGGGTTTCTTTTTATTAGGAAAAGTTTAACGTCCGCCCCCTCCCCCTCTTTATAAGCGGAGAAAACAGGGGCAGGCCGTCCACTCCGCCATTGTTGTCTTGTCAAGAAAACCACCGCTGCTCCCCCCTTCTTCTCCGGTGCGAAGAGAGCAGCGCCCTACCCCTCTTCAGCACAAGCGCGCTCACCGCCGTCGGCCTCCTCCGCCGCCCTCGCCATGGCTCCGAAAGCCGACAAGGAGAAGGGCGTCAAGTCGGCCGAGGCGCAGCAGCTCGCGGCGTTGCGCAAGGAGCGGCCATCTTCCTCTCACCGGCGCAAGGGAGCTTCGGGATGTCTTCTATCTCTTTTGGTCGACGGAGACGCGGGAGCATCCGCGCACGAAGGTACTCCCCGACTCCGCTTCTGATTTGGCCCCATCTGGGTAGCCCTTTTTTGCTCCTTTTTCTATTGCGGGCTTTGCCCGCCTTTTTCCGGAAGTTCTTCTGCGATATCATGAACACATATGGCCTCCGCATCCTTGATTTCACCCCCAATGCCGTATTGACCATGGCAGTTTTAGCGCATCTTTGCGAAAACTTTGTCGGAGTCCACCCAAATGTGGCACTCTTCCGCCACTTCTTCGTGTCGAGAGAGGAGAGCCACTTGCCGGAGGGATAGCTTGGGTCTCTGTGGATCGGCAAGAAAGAAGCCTATCCGGAAGGAGAGTTCCGCAACAAGTGGGAGGAGTGGAGAGCAAATTGGTGTTGGGTCAGAGGAGAACCCGCGACTTTCACCGCCAGGCGCCAAACCCCAATAGTGCGCAGCAGAGATTGGAGTAACTTGGCGCCGGAGGATGCGAGGTTGAAGATAGCTGTGACCCGGATTTTGCGCCTCAGGCTTGCCGGATTAACCGTAGGCGCAGACTTCCTTCGCCGCCGCATCGCTCCCTTGCAGGAGAGGAGGAGGCCTGCTTGGGAGTTCCAAAATGCGGCAGACATTATGAGGTTGCGCCCGGGCTCGAACTGGAATTTCACCGCCTTGGAGTTGGATGCGATGTTGCTAGAGCTGTTCAAGAACGACCCCATCACCCCGAGTGGTTTAGGTTGCCGAGGGGGGTCGCCCCATTGTGCAACAACTCGGCGCCGATCGCATCCGCCATGATGCCGCCAGGCGATTCCCATGGGATCGCTCCATCTCGGTAGGAGCCCCCGGACGAGGTCGTCGCAGCAGTTCTTCGACGACTTGGAAGAAGTGCCGATCCGCCCGACGAAAGCGTAAAAGGCTCACTCGCAACACTACCGACGAGGAGAGATGGCGCTGTATTGCTACCGGTGGAGGAGGCGGCAAGAGCCACCGCCACCGGAGCCTTCGGTATACCGTGGAGGAGGCGGACGCCGCGAAGGCGGCAAGCCTTGCCGAGCGAAGGGAGATCGCCAAGCAGGACGAGCTTGTCGAGCCCGAGGCCGGGTCGAGTTGACCCGCCGAGGGTGCTTCTTCTCCACCACCCAGCGTCTTGCCGCCAGCGGAGCCCCCGGTTCCGCCGAAGAGGTGTCTCCGCAAGGCCGGAGACGAGTCGGGCGGCAGATCGGCTTTACAAAGAAGCGCCATGACGCAACAGCATCACCGCTGCAAGAGATGTTGCCGCTGGAGCGCCTCACACTGCCATGCATAACCGGGCGAGGTCTTCTCGTGCCACGGCCGACGATCCGCTAAGCGGCCAAGAGAGCCCACTCTCCCTCGCCGTGACCGGAGGCGCAGCTGAGTTTGACTTCTCCGCGCCAGCTCCGAGGAGGAAGGCTAAGAGTAAGCTCTTGAGATTGTGCTTGTATTTCTTCAATTTTATTGCTTCATCTTGAATCTGATTTGTTTCATTCGGACTCTTTCCTGTTCAGTGACGCCGGCCCAGAGCGTCGAAGAGGGCCAAGATCCCGACGGTCGCTGTTGAGGACGCATTCTCCCTGCGGCAATAGGGGACGGTCTGAGACCCCTTGCTGTCAGCGGCAACCCTTCCTCAGAGAGCAGCCCCCAAAGACAGCCCCAATGTAAGTGTGTAGTTTTCTCCTTACTATTAGGTGTGCAGGGGTGCCCCTTCTTCGCTGATACCTGACTGTTTTCTTGTGTAGGAGCAGAGCAGCCTCATCAGGAGGGCTCGGAAGCCGCCCCTGAAATCCTGCCTGCTGCCACTACGCCACCAAGGGAGGAATCTCGGCAAGGAGCGCCCTCCCACAAGGAGGCCACTCCCGAAGGGGAGGCTACTGCAAGGGACAGGCCGGTGACCCTCCAAAGTGGTCGAGGCCATGGTCATGATCTCTGCAGTGTAATTTCCTTATACGAAAATCTCCCTTGGGCTTGTTTTCTTTTTGTTTCTCTTTTTGAACATTTTTCTTGATTGCTCTTTCTTCTTCGCCTGACGCAGAGCCGATGGAGGTCGAGAAATTTGCGCCGGGCGAGGGAGGAAGGCTTGGCAACACCGACGCAGGCCGCCGCCGTGGAAGAAGAGGTCGTTCTTTGTGGAAGAAGAGGCCGTTGCAAGTAGACGTTGGCGCAGAAGGCCACCGAGGCTGCCGACGCAGAGCCGGGCGAGGGTCGGGCGATCGTGACCGACGGCCCCGAGGCCGCAGGAGCGCCAGCGCCACACCGACAACAGCCCCTCTGGCCCTTGCTGCTGCAGTTCGAGGAGCTCAAGGCCCAGCCCAGCGCCTACAAGGCCGGGCGAGGGTGTCTTCATCAAACTCCCTAGGAACCGAGCTCCATGGCGCTTGGTCGAGGAGAGACCTTCAACGGCGAAGCTACCGCCTCATTGGGCCGACGCTGTGGACGCGCCACAGCAAAGCAACAAGGCGAAGTTCGAGGAGGAGCAATGTCTGAAGGCTCTGTCATCCTATCTGCCCGGCAAGCCAAGTTGGAGTCTCTGGAAGCACTTGTCGCGAGGGCAGGAGCGACATGGAGAAGCGTGCGAAGAGCTCCTGAGCGCCAACCAAGAAACTCTCAATGACGAAAGAAGCGCTGGGGCAACTGCAGAAGAGCGCCTGCCTTCATCCTTGAGAAGGCCGCAATGAGGAGGAGCAGTGGCTGGCTGCCGAGAAGCTCTCCGCGAAGGAAAGCGAAATGGCAAGCGGGAAGGTCAACCGACAGCCAATGGAAGAAGACCTTGCTGCTGAGGAGTCACTTGGCGGGGCGCTTAAGGAAGCGAAGGATGTTGTCGCAGCCGCCGAGGCCGCCAAGGAAGAGTTGAAGGCGAAGGTGGCATAGCTGGAGGCCAGCCTCAAGAAGAGCGGCGAAGAGCTTGCCGCGCTCAAGCATGAGCGTGAGAAGGACGCCTACACTCTTGGCGAGCTGCAGAGTCGTCTCGCTGATAGGGGCAAGGAGCTCGACGCCGCCAAGGATTCCAAGGCGGATCTTGAGCTGAAAGTGACCACCCCGACGCAGACGTTGGACGGCGCCAGAGAGCGGAGGTGGGTTTGTTGAGACGATCAAGGCCAAGGAGGAGCTGCTAGCTAATGCTGCCTCCACCAGAGCACCTTGAGGGAGAGCGGAGCACCGGATCGAAGGTCTTGTGGACACCGGGCCGCCGACATCCACAACGAGTCGATGGAGCCGGGATGGCGGACCTTGCATACTCCTCCGACGCAGCATCTCCAACCCAGTAGCCAAACTCAGCTTTATTCTTCAAAGGCGTAGGACGGGTCTCCAGCGACCGGAAGAGGTCCCAAAGCAGCCGGCCGAGGAATCACGCCAAATCTGCAGGCAGAGCCCTCGAGAAGATGTTGATAAAGGTGGCCTTCCGCAATCCGGGCCTCAACCTTAACGGCGCCCTCGTATCCTGCCGCCAGATGCCAACGTGGAGGAGTTTCAAAGCCCTTGTCGCACCCATTGTGGACAAGGTGAACAAGATCAAAAGCGGATTGATGGCGATCAAGAGACTAGGTCGCTAATTTTATCTTTCCCTTGTCAGTCAGCCGATCATGTTTAGAACACTTTGTTAGATCAGCGACAAGTTATTTTGAAATATACTCTATCTTAGGCGATCAATGCAACGTTAATTCCTCTACTTGATGTTTCCTTCTTTTGGTTTTGGTTGCTGTCGTGTTGTTATGCCTGTCGGAAGCATTTTGACAGTTATGCGCCCATAGCTTCTTGATGCGAAGTGCAGCGCCCGGCTTTGTAAGATTACATGCAACTGGCGGCAAGACTTGTACAAAAGGTGGTTGCGGGCGTTCCGGCCGCTATAGGTAAAACTTACGAAGATGCTCAATGTTCGAGTTGCTCACGGGATGCCATCTTCGGTCTCAAAGCGGACGCCGGGCCTAGTGACTCGTTTCACCCGATAAGGGCCTTCCCACTTTAGCGTCAACTTGTTTTCAAAATTTGATCTACATTGCACATGCTCTAGTGCATATAAATTGGTTGAAAAAAACAAAATATAATTTCAAACACCGAGCCACCGTTGATTGTCGGCAAAACATTGAGATGCCTCGCTTTTAAATTCCGCTATCATGGAGCGGCATCAACATGCCGTGGTAAATTTGTCCCATTTGGGGTAGGTTTGGGTCGATTTGGCGTCGTGCTTCTCACAAACCCGAGCTTCTCACAACATGCATGATGGTTTCTGAGGAACTTCCCACTTCTGGGCGAAAGCGATATCGCGTCTTGCATGATCTTATTGCTTTCAAAAATTTCTCGTGTCAACTAGATCAACAGGAGTCTTGTGTGAATTTTTGTTATTCTTCGGGTTCGTTTGGACATTTTATGCATTAGCGAGTTTTAAATTCCGGCCACTTTGTGAATTTCAAACACCGAGCACGCATTGATTGGCAAAACATTGAGATGCCTCGTTTTTAAATTATAGTAAATCAAAAACTCTGAAATTCATGAAACTTCACTTGGTTGCTATCATGGAGCGGCATCAACATGCCGTGGTAAAAATTTGTCCCATTTGGGGTAGGTTTGGGTATATGCTTCTCACAAACCGACTTCTCACAACAAGCATGATGGTTTTCGGTAACGTCCCACCTCTAGGAACAACGATATCCATTGCCTCTTATTGCTTTCAATTTTTTTCTCGTGTCAACTAGATCAACAGGAGTCTTGTGTGAATTTTGTTATTCTTGAGGTTCGTTTGGACATCCAAGTGCTCTCGCCAATGTGGTGACCACATATTCAAATTTGAACTACATGAACATGCTCCAGTGCATATAAATTGGTTGAAAATCAAATTTGTGTCCTTGGTTGCTTCTTAGGTCCCATTTCATTTCAAACACCAGAGCACCGTTGATTCAAAACATTGAGATGCCTCGATTTTAAATTCTAGTAAATCAAAACTCATCGAAATACATGAAACTTGGCATTCTATCATGGACCGGCATCAAAATGCCGTGGTAAAATTTTATCCCATTTGGGGCAGGATTTGGGTATATGCTTCTCATAAACCGGAGCTTCTCACAACAAGCATGATGGTTTTCCGTGAGGAACATCCACCTTTGGGGGACGAAACGAATTTCCATTTTCCTCTTATTGCTTTCAATTTTTTTTCTCGTCAACAAAGAATAACGAGTGTTGTGTGAATTGTTGTGATTTTTTTGAGGTTCGTTTGGACATTTATATGCATTAACTGAGTTTTCAATGCATTCCGCTTCTTCTGCATATGCTCCAAAGGCATATAAATTGGTTAAAAATCAAATTCTGTGTCCTTGGGTGCATGCTTAGGTCCCATGCAAGAATGGAATGAATTTCAAACACAGGAACCCTTGATTGCCAAAAATGATTGAAATGCCTCGTTTTTAAATTCTTGTAAATCAAAACTCATCGAAATTCATGAAACTTGGCATGCTATCATGGAGCAGCATCAACATGTCGTGGTAAAATTTGTCCAATTTGGGGCAGGTTTGGGTATGATGATGGTTTTCCGTGAGGGAACGTCCCACCTTTGGGGACGAAACAATATCGGACCAAAGCTTATTGCTTTCAATTTTTTCTCGTGTCAACAAAGAATAACAAGAGTGTTGTGTGAATTGTTGTGATTTTTCGGGTTCGTTTGGACATTTTTATGCATTAACTGAGTATTCAATGCATTTTCCTCTTCTTGCTTTGTCCTTGATGGTGTTACGGTTGAACTACATGCACATGCTCCTAGTGCATATAAATTGGCTAAAAATCAAATCTTTGTCCTTGGGTGCACGAGCTCTTGGAACATCCCATGCAAGAATGGGAATGAATTTCAAACACCAGGGAACCCTTGATTGCGGCAAAACATTGAAATGCCTGCTTTTTAAATTTCTTGTAAATCAAAACTCGTTTAAAATTCAGTTCACTTGGCGGACGACAAGTTGCGAGTCACCCTAACAATAAGCTTTTTGATCCCAAGGTCCACTGCGATCCGAGACCGGCAAGCAAACCTTCATACTCTGCGGTATTGTTTGTTGCTTGCTCCTTGGGAAAATCATGGAGCAGCATCAACATGTCGTGGTAAAAAATTTGTCCATTTGGGGCAGGTTTGGGTATATGCTTCTCATAAACCGAGCTTCTCACAACAAGCATGATGGTTTTCCGTAGGGAACGTACCTCTAGGGACAAAACAATATCCATTGCAAAGTACATCAGCCACTCTTTGCCTCTTAAGACTTTCAATTTTTTCTCGTGTCAACATAGAACAACAAGAGTGTTGTGTGAATTTTGTGCTTTTTCGGGGTTCATTTGGACATTTTAAGCATTAAGAGATTTTTCAATGGTGCTTTCAAACTTGAGACATGCTCTAGTGCATATAAATTGGCTGATCATGCAAGAAATGGGAATGAATTTCAAACACTGTGTCACCGTTGCTTGCCGCAAAACATTGAGATGCCTCGCTTTTAAATTTCTAGTAAATCAAAACTCGTCTAAAATTCATGAATTGTGGCTTAGGTGCGACAAGTGTTGGAGGTATATGCTTCTCATAAACCGGAGCTTCTCACAATCATTGGAGCATGATGGTTTTCGGTGAGGAACGTCCCACCTCTAGGGACAAAACGCGATATCTATTGCCTCTTATTGCTTTGAATTTTTTCTCGTGCGCTTTGGTGCTTCAATCTGCTCAATGGCCTTGATCTTGTCGGGATTAGCTTCAATCAGAACAACATGAGTGTATGTGTGAATTGTTGTGTTTTTTTGGTTTGTTTGGACATTTTATGCATTAAGAGTTTTCAATGCGAAGGGACTCCAAACATGAACTACATGCACATGCTCCAAAGGTGCATATAAAGTCCTTGCTTTTACCACTATGTCATCCATGTAGGCTTCTACATTTCTGCATTTGCGGCTCAAAAGCGTCATGGACTACCCTGCAAGAAATGGGAATGAATTTCAAACACCAGGCACCATTGATTGCCGGCAAAACATTGGATGTATTGTGATGCCTTGTTTCTAAATTCTAGTAAATCAAAACTCGTCTGAAATTCATGAGTGAATAACCTCGAACCTCCTCTACTATCATGGACCGGCATCAACATGTCGTGGTAAAATTTTTGTCCCATTTGGGGCAGGTTTGGGTATATGCTTCTCATAAACCGGAGTTTCTCACAACAAGCATGATGGTTTTGGTAGGGAACATCCACCTCTAGGGACGAAACGAGATCTATTGCCTCTTATTGCTTTGAAGTTTTTTTCTCATCAAAGCGTGTCCTTGGTTGCATGCTTAGGTCCCGTCTTCAAACACTGTGGCACCTTTGATTGCTTGCCGGCAAAACATTGAGATTCCTCGATTTTAAAATCTAGTAAATCAAAAACTCGTCTGAAATTCATGCTTCGGGCCTTGTCTTCTGCATGCCTTGAGTGGCCTTCCCGGCAAGCTCCTCTTGCCGGGCCTTGTCTTCTTAATCAAATACTTTGTTCTTGAATGGCTCCAATATCATGGACCGCATCAACATGTCGTGGTAAAATTTTTGTCCCATTTAGGGCAGGTTTGGGTATATGCTTCTCACAAACCGGAGTTTCTCAAAACAAGCATGATGGTTTTCGGTAGGAACATCCCACCTCTAGGGACTTAACGATATCCATTGGTACCCCTACTCTAGTGCACCGACAAATGGGAATTAATTTCAAACATTGCTTTCAATTTTTCGGGTTTGTTTGCTCGTTTTAAATTCTAAATTTCAAACACCGAGGCACCTTTGATTGCCATAAAACATTGAGATTGCCTCGATTTTAAATTATAGTAAATCAAAACTCGTCTGAAATTCATGAAACTTGGCATGTATCATGGGCGGCATCAACATGTCGTGGTAAAGTTTATCCCATCCCATTTGGGCATGATTGGTTTCACAAACCGGACCTTCTCAAAACAAGCATGATGGTTTTCGTAGGGAACGTCCACCTCTAGGACTTAAACGATATCCATACAAGCATGACAATTTTTTCTCGTGTCAACATAGAACAACAGGAGTGTTGTGTGAATTTTGTGCTTTTTTCGGGGTTCGTTTGGACATTTTTATGCATTAACTGATTTTTCAATGCCATTGCCTCTTAAAACTTTCAAATTTTTTCTCGTGTCAACATAGAACAATAGGAGTGTCAAATTTGTACTACATGCACAGTAAATTTTTTATCCCATTTGGGGCAGGTTTGGGTATATGCTTCTCATAAACCGGAGCTTCTCACAACAAGCATGATGGTTTTCGGTAGGGAACGTCCCACCTCTGAGGACGAAACGATATCCATTCCCTCTTATTGCTTTCAAATTTTTTTCTCATGTCAACATTGAACAACAGGAGTGTGGTGTTAATTTTTTTATCCCAGGACATTTTTATGCATTAACTGATTTTTCAATGCATTTATGTGCATAATTCAAATTTGAACTACATGCACATGCTCAAGTGCATATAAATTGGTTGAAAAATCAAATATGTGTCCTTGGGTGCATGCTTAGGTCCCATGCAAGAAATGGGAATGATGCTTCTCACAAACCGGACCTTCTCACAACAAGCATGATGGTTTTGGTAGGGAACGTCCCACCTAGGGGACGAAACGATATCCAGATGCCTCGTTTTAAATTCTAGGAAATCCAGATCTCGTCAAATTCATGAAACTTGGCATGCTATCATGGAGCGGCGTGTTGTGTGAATTTGTGCTTTTTTCGGGGTTCATTTGGCAACTACATGCACATGCTCCAAAGTGCATATAAATGGGTTGAAAAATCAAATATGTGTCCTTGGTTACATGCTTAGGTCCCATGCAAGAAATGGGAATGAATTTCAAACACGAGCCTTTGTTGATTGCCCGCAAAACATTGATATGCCTTGATTTTTAATTCTAGTAAATCCAAAACTTCGTCTCAAATTCATGAAACTTGGCTTGTTATCATGGAGCGGCATCAACATGCGTGGTAAATTTACAACAAATGTCCCATTTGGGACAGGTTTGGGTATATGCTTCTCCCAACAAGCATTATGGTTTTGGTAGGCAACGTCCCACCTCACGGGGGAC
Organism: Aegilops bicornis; assembly: GCA_021605145.1. Taxonomy (NCBI): domain Eukaryota; kingdom Viridiplantae; phylum Streptophyta; class Magnoliopsida; order Poales; family Poaceae; genus Aegilops; species Aegilops bicornis. The sequence continues at coordinate 393,390,233 of CM038673.1, read as the reverse complement.
GAAACGATATCCATTGCCTATTATTGTTGCCTCTTAAAACTTTGAATTTTTTTTCTTGTGTCAACATAGAACATCAGGAGTGTTGTGGGAATTTTTGGTCTTTTTTGGGGTTCCTTTGGACATTTTTATGAATTAACTGATTTTTCAATGCATTTATGTGCATAATTCAAATTTGAACTACATGCACATGCTCTAGTGCATATAATTTGGTTGAAATTGTTGTTTTCGGTTCGTTTGGACATTTCTATGCATTAACTGTGTTTTCAATGCATGCCTCATTTTTAAATTCTAGTAAACACATGCTCCAGTGCATATAAATTGGTTCAAAAATCAAATATGTGTCCTTGCGTGCATGCTTAGGTCCCATGCAAGAAATGGGAATGAATTTCAAACACCAGGGCACCGTTGATTGCCGGCAAAACATTGAGATGCCTCGATTTTTAATTCTAGTAAATCCAAAATCTCATCAAATTCATGAAACTTGGCATGCTATCATGGACCGCATCAACATGTCATGGTAAAATTTTGTCCCATTTGGGGCAGGTTTGATCATGGAGGGGCATCAACATGTCGTGGTGAATTTTTGTCCCATTTGGGGTAGGTTTGGGTATATGCTTCTCATAACAGAGCTTCTCACAACAAGCATGATGGTTTTTGCTTGGGGAACGACACCTCTAGGGACGAAACGATATCCATCGAGTGTATGTGTGAATTGTTGTGATTTTTCGAGTTTGTTTGGACATTTTTATGCATTAAGCGGAGTTTTCAATGCATTTATGTGCTGCCTCTTATTGCTTTCAATTTTTTCTCGTGTCAACATAGAACAACAGGAGTGTTGTGTGAAATTCAAATTTGAACTACATGCACATGCCCAAAGGTGCATATAAATTGGTTGAAAAATCAAATATGTGTCCTTGGGTGCATGCTCATTTTATGCATAACTGATTTTACAATGCATTTATGTGCATAATTCAAATTTGAACTACATGCACATACTCCAGTGCATATAAATTGGTTGAAAAATCAAATCTGTGTCCTTGGGTGCATGGTTAGGTCCCATGCAAGAAATGGGATTTTCAAACACCGAGGGCACCGTTGATTGCCGGCAAAACATTGAGATGCCTCGTTTTTAAATTCTAGTAAATCAAAACTCATCTGAAATTCATGGATGCCTCTTTTTAAGTTCTAGTAAATCCAGATCTCGTCAAATTCATGAAACTTGGTATGCTATCATGGAGGGGCATATCATGGAGCGGCATCAACATGTCGTGGTAATTTGTCCCATTTGGGGCAGGTTTGGGTATATGCTTCTCATAGGAGCTTCTCACATTTGGGGAAGGTTTGGGTATATGCTTCGATGGTTTATAGTAGGGGCGTACACCTCTAGGGAATGACGATATCCATTGCCCCTTAAAAGTTTCAATTTTTTTCTCGTGTCAACATAGAATAACATGAGTGTTGTGTGAATTTTTGTGCTTTTAGTTGTTTGGACATTCTCGTGTCAGAATTTCAAACACGAGGCACCAGATTGATTACCGCAAAACATTGAGATGCCTCGCTTTTAAATTCTAGTAAATCAAAAACTCGTCTGAAATTTTGATTTTTCGAGGTTTGTTTGGACATTTTTATGCATAAGCTAAGTTTTCAATGCATTTATGTGCATAATTCAAATTTGAACTACAGGCACATGCTCCATTGCATATAAATTGGTTGAAAACTCAAATCTGTGTCCTTGGGTGCATGCTTAGGTACCATGCAAGAAATGGGAATGAATTTCAAACACAAGGGCACCATTGATTGCCGGCAAAACATTGAGATGCCTCATTTTTAAATTCTAGTAAATCAAAAACTCGTCTGAAATTCATGAAACTTGGCATGCTATCATGGAGCGGCATCAACATGCCGTGGTAAAAAAAAATCTCATTTGGGGCATGTTTGGGTTATCATGGACCGGCATCAACATGCCGTGGTAAAAATTTGTCCCACAACAAGCATGATATGCTACTCATAAAGCGGAGCTTCTCGGGAAACGATATCCATTGCCTCTTAAAACTTTGAATTTTTTTCTCGTGCCAACATAGAACAACAGGAGTGTTGTGTGAATTTTTGTGCTTTTTAGGGGGTTCGTTTGGACATTTTTATGCATTAACTGATTTTTCAACGCATTTATGTGCATAATTCAAATTTGAACTACATGCACATGCTCCAGTGCATATAAATTGGTTGAAAAATCAAATCTGTGTCCTTGGGTGCATGCTTAGGTCCCATGCAAGAAATGGGAATGATGGTTTTGGTGAGAGCGTCCCACCTTTGGGGAAAACGATATACATTGCCTCTTATTGTTTTCAAATGATGCCTCGTTTCTAAATTCTAATTTTTGTGATTTTTACGGGGTTCGTTTGACATTTTAAGCATTAGCTGAGTTTTCAATGAAACTTGGCATGCTATCATGGAGCATCAACATGCCGTGGTAAATTTTTATCCCATTTGGGGCAGCTTTGGGTATATGCTTCTCGGAGCTTCTCACAATAAGCGCTTAGGTCCCATGCAAGAAATGGGAATGAATTTCAAACACGAGGGCCGTTGATTGCCGCAAAACATTGAGAAGCCTCGTTTTAAATTCTTAGTAAATCAACTCGTCAAATTCATGACATTGCCTCTTATTGCTTTCAATTTTTTTTCTCGTGTCAATGTAGAACAACAGGAGTGTTGTGTGAATTTTTGTTATTTTTTGGGGTTCGTTTGGACATTTTTATGCATTAACTGAGTTTTCAATGCATTTATGTGCATAATTCAAATTGGAACTACATGCACATGCTCTAGTGCATATAAATTGGTTGAAAAATCAAATGCTTGGCATTCTATCATGGACCGCATCAACACAAGAAATGGGAATGAATGGTTTGGGTTTATTCTTCTCACAAACGAGCTTCTCACAACAAGCATGACGGTTTTAGGTAACGTCCCACCTCTAGGGGCAACGATATCCGCCTCATTTTAAAATCTAGTAAATAAATAACTCGTCTGAAATTCATGAAACTTGGCATGCTATCATGGACCGGCATCAACATGCCGTGGTAAAAATTTTGTGCCATTTGGGGAAGGTTTGGATATATGCTTTTCTCAATAAGCATCATAGAACAACAGAGTGTTGTGTGCATTTTTGTGATTTTTCGTTCGTTTGGACATTTTTAATGCATTAACTGAGTTTTCAATGGACGAAACGATATACATTGCCTCTTATTGCTTAGGTCCCATGCAAGAAATGGGAATGAATCATATAAATTTGTTGAAAAATCAAATCTGTGTCAATGGGTGCATGGATGCCTCATTTTTATGCATTAACGAAGTTTTCAATGCATTTCTGCATAATTCAAATTTGAACTACATGCACATGCTCCATATAAATTGGTTGAAAAATCAAATTTGTGTCCTTGGGTGCATGCTTAGGTCCCATGCAAGAAATGGGAATGAATTTCAAACACCGGTGTCGTTGATTGCGCAAAACATTGAGATGCCTCGTTTTTAAATTCTGATGCCTTGTTTTTAAATTCTAGTAAATCAAAACTCAAATTCATGAAACTTGGCATGCTGCTATCGTGGGCGGCATTAACGTGGTAAATTTTGGTCCCATTTGGGGCAGGTTTTGATTATGCTTCTCATAAACCGGAGCTTCTCATAAGGCATGATGGTTTTGATGAGAACGTCCCACCTCGAGGGAAACGATATCCATCGATTGCCTCTTAAAACATTCAATTTTTTTCGTGTCAACATAGAACAACAGAGTGTTGTGATTGCTTTCAAATTTTTTCTCATGTCAACATTGAACAACGAGTGTCGTGTGAATTATTGTGATTTTTTTTTATGTGCATAATTCAAATTTGAACTACATGCAAATCCTCCAGTGCATATAAATTGGTTGAAAAATCAAATATGTGTCCTTGGGTGCATGCTTAGGTCCCATGCAAGAAATGGGATTGAATTTCAAACACCAGGGCACCGTTGATTGTCGACAAAACATTGATATGCCTCGTTTTTAAATTCTAGTAAATCAAGAACTCGTCTGAAATTCATGACACTTGGCATTCTATCATGGACCGGCATCAACATGCCGTGGTAAATTTTTTGTCCCATTTGGGGCAGGTTTGGGTATAAAATCAAAACTCGTGTGAAATTCATGAAACTTGGCGTGCTATCATGGAGCGGCATCAACAACAAGAGGTTTGGGAATATGCTTCTCACAAAAGCGGAGCTTATCATTGCCTCTTATTGCTTTCAATTTTTTTCTCGTGTCAACATAGAACAACAGTGTGTTAGGTGAATTATTCTGATTTTTGGGGTTCGCTTGGACATTTTTATGCATTAACTGATTTTTCAATGCATTTATGTGCATAATTCAAATTTGAGTTTTGGTAGGGAATGTCCCACCTCACGGGGACGAAACGATATCCATTGCCTCTTATTGCATTCAGTTTTTTCTCTTGGTTGAAAAATCAAATCTGTGTCCTTGGGTGCATCATTAGGTCCCATGTGCACATGCTCCGGTGCATACAAATTTATTGAAAAAACAAATCTGTGTCAATGGGAGATGCCTCCTTTCAAACACCGAGCACCGATTGATTCGCAAAACATTGAGATGCCTCGTTTTTAAATTCTAGTAAATCAAAACTCGTCAAATTCATGAAACTTGGAATGCTATCGTGGGCGGCATCAACATGCCGTGGTAAAATTTTTGTCCCATTTGGGGCAGGTTTGGGTAGATGCTTCTCTAAACCGGAGGTTCTAAACTTGGCATGCTATCATGGAGCGTCAACATGCCGATGGTTTTGGTAGGGGCGTCCCACCTCTAAGACGACGATATCCATGCTTCATTGAACAACAGTGTTGTGTGAATTATTGTGATTTTTTGGAGTTCGTTTGGACATTGCCTCTTATTGTTTTCAAATTTTTTCTCGTGTCAACATAGAACAACAGAGTGTTAAATTGGTTAAAAATCAAATATGTGTCCTTGGGTGCATGCTGCATTTATGTGCATAACTCAAATTTGATATACATGCACATGCTCTAGTGCATATAAATGGTTGAAAAAACAAATGTGTCCTTTGGTGCATGCTTAGGTCCGATTCAAGAATTGGCAATAAGGTGCCATGCAGAAATGGGAATGAATTTCAAACACCGGGGCACCGTTGATTGCCGTGAAACATTGAGATGCCTCGTTTTAAATTCTAGTAAATCGAAAACTTCGTCGAAATTCATGAGTAAAGCTATCATGGAGCGGCATCAACATGTAAATGGTCAAAATTTTGTGCCATGGTAAAAATTTGTCCCATTTGTGGCAGGTTTGGGTATATTCTTCTCAAAAACCGAGTTTCTCACTTTGGGGCTGGTTTGGGTATATGCTTCTCTAAACGCGGAGCTTCGCACAAGCATGATGGTTTTCGGTAGGAACGTCCCACCTCTAGGGACGATCGATATCCATATTGCCTCTTATTGCTTTCAAAAAATTTCTCGTGTCAACATAGAACAATTAGAACAACAGGTGTTGTGTTAATTATTGTGATTTTTCAGGTTCGTTTGGACATTTTTATGCATTAATTGAGCTTTCAATGCATTTATGTGCATAATTCAAATTTGAACTACATGTTGGTTGAAAAATCAAATCTGTGTCCTTGGGTGTCGTGTCCTTGGAATGGGGTCCCCAGACTTGCTCTGCCTGCCCATGGCGTGTCTCCACCGGCCTGACCTGTCGGCCTATCTTCACCAGAAGCACTCAAGACCCTCATGAGGGGCCAAGCCTCACGGCCGGGCGACACAAGACCTCCTCGGAGCGGCCTCACCAGGCTGGCTCACGAGGGCCGGAGAGATCAAGGCAAGGGACACCTCCCGAGGTTCCTGTGACGCAAGCCATGACGAATGGAGCCAGGCGGGCGCCTGCGCGCGCAGTGTCCTCATTTCCTCTTTGGTGCTAAAGGGGCAAGCGCAGGTGAGGAGTCCCGAGGCATCAGGCAAAGGTTTCCATACCGGTGCAACGAGACCAAGACCAGCAGGGGCCCGGCAGGGGCGAAGGTCACTGTGGATCCCAAGGCGGTGTCACCAGTTGAAAAATCAAATTTGTGTCCTTGGTAGCATGCTTAGGTCCCATGCAAGAAATGGGAAAGAATTTCAAACACCAGGGAATTGTTGATTGCCGGCAAAACATTGAGATGCCTCATTTTTAAATTATAGTAAATCCATAACTCGTCTGAAATTCATGAAACTTGGCATTCTATAGAGCCTTTGGCGGGCGAAGACCACCTTTAGTCGGGATAAATTGTTCGGCAGGTTTGGGTATAAGCTACTCATAAACCGGAGCTTCTCACAACAATAGTTGTCTCCCTTCGAATTTGGCCGTTGTTGGCTCCCTTCCCGCTCAATATTCTGGGAGAGGACCAGGGCGTCTATAAATAGGACTAGCCACCATAGTAGGAGGCAACTCATCTAGAAGGGATTCAGATTATCCTCACCCACACAAGTTCACCAAGCATTGCCTCTTATTGCTTTCAAATTTTTTTCTCGTGTCAACATAGAACAACAGGAGTGTTGTGTGAATTTTTATGCTTTTTCAGGGTTAGTATGGACATTTTATGCATTAACTGATTTTTCAATGCATTTATGTGCATAATTCAAATTTGAACTACATGCACATGCTCCACTGCATATAAATTGGTTGAAAAATTAAATCTGTGTCCTTGGGTGCATGCTTAGGTCCCATGCAAGAAATGGGAATGACACCTCACCTCGGAGGCTGTTCTTCCCTTATCTTGTTCATCGTCGTCAGAGGCAATCAGATGCCTCCACCAAATTGGAGTAGGGTATTCCACCACAACGATGGCCCAAACCAGTACAAATCTTGTGTCTCTTGTGTTGCGGGTTCGTTCAGCTAGGCCTTGAGATCGCGGTGAGGCTGAGGGCAAGATTAGGTAGGGGGAGATCTTCGTGTGCACCCCAGTGTTCGAACCTCAAGGGTTTTGCTGGAACCCGAAATCCGACATTTGGCGCGCCCGGTAGGGTCTTGTTGGAGCTCTCCTTCCATCGATCTGCGCTTCTCCACCACGCTTCGCCCCCCATGGCGGCGTCGCACTTCGCTCCGGCGACCGGTGCGATGGCGGCCGAGGCTCGAGCCTTGGCCCCCGCCTTGGCAGGTCGATGGCTGCGCAAGTTCAAGCCGGAGATGCCACAGCCTTCTGGCGCAGGAACCGATGGCTTTCCTGCTGGCGTCCGAGGAGGCCATCCTTGAGGCGGGGGGCGACGCCAAGGTCGGGGCCACCTGGCTGCCCCTGGCCCTCACTCGCGGGTCGTGCGCCTGGCTGCTCAACCTCTTGTCCAATTTGGGTCAGGTTTGGGTATATGCTCCATGGTGGCATCTTGGGAGGAGTTGTGCGCCTCTTTGCTGCGTGCTTCGCGACACCGGCACCACACACGGTCGCGGCCCTCCTCGGCGGCTCGCAGGCACCACCCTCGGACCGCCACACCAAGCCGTTCTTCCACCAGATTGGAGCCACCTCCATGCGGCTGGGGGCTCCCCCGGGTTGGGCGGCGCCCGAGGCCGACCTAACGTTTGACTCGGGAGATCACCCTGTCACCACTGTTGGCTCGGGCATGCTCCCAATGCTCTGCACCCCCACCATATGCAGCGTAGCCGTCACCAAGACCCTTATCGACGGCGGCATCGGCCTCAACATGCTCTCTGTGGAAGCTTTATTGCCTCTTATTGTTTTCACGCACCACTCGGCCGCCGCCCTAGCAAGCCCTTCTTTGAGTCGGCGGCAGCTCTGCCCGATCTCTGGGCAGATCCGCTTTGCCCGTGACCTTCGGCACTCGACAACTACCGCACCGAGCTGATCGACTTCGACGCCGCCGCATCGGCCTCCTGAATATTCTTGGGTACGGCTGGCTCAGTTCATGGCGGCGACCCATCCGCCTTGCATTTATGTGCATAATTCCAATTTGATCTACATGCACATGCTCTAGTGCATATAAATGGTTGAAAAAACAAATGTGTCCTTGGGTGCATGCTTAGGTCCGATGCAAGAATTGGGAATGAATTTCAAACACCAGGGCACCGTTGATTGACGGCAAAACATTGAGATGCCTCGTTTTTACTCATGAAGATGCCACAGGGGCAAGGGCGTCCTCACCGTAAAACTTGGCATTCTACCATGGAGCGGCATCAACATGCCATGGTAAAAAATTGTCCCATTTGGGGAGGCGATACCAAGGAGGCTCTGGTGGCACTCAAGCTTGCCCTCAAGACCGCCGCGACAAGCAACGAGCGGCGTGGACACCTCCGGAGTTAAGGAAGCCGCACCAACCAAGAAGAAGCGGTTGTTCACTCAAGACGGCGGAAACCAAGCAGGTGCGGTTGAGGAGCTATGTATTAACTAAGTTTTCAATGCATTTATGTGCATAATTCAAATTTGAACTACATGCACATGCTCCAGTGCATATAAATTGGTTGAAAAATCAAATCTGTGTCCTTGGGTCCATGCTTAGGTCCCATGCAAGAAATGGGAATGACCAACCTCGACCCGATCAAGAGGAGGCCTTTGGTGAAGTTCTTGCGTGCAAACAAGGAGGTATTCGCACAGGAGCCCGATCAGTGGTAGGGGTCCCACAGATGCCTCGCTTTTAAATTTTAGTCACTTGAAGGTGTGCCCCAATATGCATACTGAAGCGCGGAGGCGCGCGGCGATCCACGAGAAGCAGTCCTTCATCGTCCAAGAAACCCCATAGCTGGAGGCAACAGGTGTCATCCAGCGAGGTCCGATACCACGAATGGTTGGCAAACCCGGTCGTTGTGCCCAAGAAAGGTGGAAAAAGGCGCATGTGTGTCGAAACTTGGCATGCAACAAGGCCTGCCCCAAGATCCATTCCGCTTCCTCTCATCGACCGGATCGTCGACTCCACTACCGACCGCGACTGTTGTGCTTCTGGATGCGTTTTCAGCTACCACCGGATCAAGATGCATTTGGGGCTGGTTTGGGTTTGAGAAGACGGCCTTCGACCTGTCGGGGTATACTGCTACACTTGCATGCCGCGTTGCTGCGCATGAAGCGCGACCTTCCAACGGTGATGCACATCGCCTGGTCGGACTCGAAAGAACGAAGTCTACGTCGGCGACATTGTGGTGAAGTCCCGGAGGCGAGAACCTTAATTCGGGATCTGGAGACCTTCAAAGCCTGCACCGAGTGGACTTCATGAATTAACTGATTTTTCAATGCATTTATGTGCATAATTCAAATTTGAACTACATGCACATCCTCCAGTGCATATAAATTGGTTGAAAAATCAAATATGTGTCCTTGGGTGCATGCTTAGGTCCCATGCAAGAAATGGGAATGAACTTCGTCCCTTCCGGAAGTTCTGGGTTTCCTCGTGTCCAGCAGGGGATCGAGGCCAACCCAGAAGGTCAACAAGACATTGAGAGTTCACCACAGACCCTTAAGGAGATGCGAAGCTTGCGGTCGCGTGACTGCGTTAGGCGCTTCATCTCCAAGGTGGGAGAGCGCCCTACCATTAAACTTGGCATTTTGGCCCATTCGAGTGGATCCGGAGGCCGGCCAAGCGTTTTTTCCCATTTGGGGCAGGTTTGGGTATACCAGCCCTCCGGTGATGGTGGTGCTCCGACCTCTCGAGCCCACGGTGTTGTACCTTGCCGCCACCTTACTCCGCCCTAGCTCTTGTGGTGGTCCGGGAGGAGCAGGTCGAGATCGTCAGCGCCAAGTTGCTCCCAGCCGAGCGGCGCAAGACCCAGAGAGCACCGGGAGGCTGTAGCGTCGACAAAGGACCAGGCTCGACAAGGCAGGCGCACTTGGGCTGCGAAGGCTAGCAAGCGACCAGGCTCTGTGGGCTTAGTCGTCTCGGGAGGTGCTCCAACCTCCGAAGCCGTGAGCCTCGTCGTCTGATCGCCCTTTGTCGATCACCACTGTATTTGGTCAAGCATGGTGTTGTGGGGCCGAGGGCACGGTACCCCATGCCTCGAAGCTCCTGCTCGCTCTTGGTGGCCTCATGTAAGCTGCGACACTACTTAACAAGCCAAGGTCGTCTCGGCCTACCCGTTGGAGAGGGTGCTCAGAGCCCCAACTCACAGGAGAGTCATTGAGTGGAACATCGAGCTGCAGGCATTTTAGTTGAAGTTCAAGACATAACCAGGGGACATCAAGGGAGCCAGCTGTGATTTCGTGGAAGAATGGGACGGATTCCCGGGGCTTGAAGAAGGCGAGGATCGACCCCTCTCGCCGGGAGTGAAGCACCAGAACGGTGGGTTATGTATTTCGATGGCGCCTTTTGGCGCCCGGGCATGGCTGGAGCAGTTTTCATCTCACCCACTCGGGACAAGCTCTACACTACAAAAAGACACATCCGTGACATTTTGGGCGACGATTTTTTGTTACATTGCCTCTTATTGCTTTCAATTTTTTTTCTCGTGTCAACATAGAACAACAGGAGTGTTAGGTGAATTGTTGTGATTTTTTGGGGTTCGTTTGGACATTTTTATGCATTAACTGATTTTTCAATGCATTTATGTGCATAATTCAAATTTGAACTATATTATGACACTTCTATGGCGATAATCGTGACAAAACTGGTTGAAAAATCAAATCTGTCCTTGGGTGCATGCTTAGGTCCCACATCATGGGCGGGCCGTAGATGCGCTTGAAATTCGTGAAACTTGGCATGACGGAAAAATCGTGGTAGAAGTGAGGGCGAGGAAAATATCGGGGTGTTCACCGTTACGGTGGGTGGTCGGGGCCGAGCGATGCATGGAGGTTTGCGTTTCTCTCGTACACGCACGCACGTGGGTGTGAGGCGTTGGGCTCTAACTAAACCCGGCGAGGCGTTCGCCCTCTCGAACCCAGCGATTGCCGCAAGCTACGCGTTCGAACCCGAGATCGATCGATGGCTGTTAACTCAACCCGAAGCGGCGATTCTTCGCTCTTTCGCTGCTAAGCGAAGCCGGCCGATCGCCTCTGGATGAGCGATGGCGTTCTTTGGGGTGTTTGGATGAAACAGTTCCGGTGGGGTGGATGAACAGGACCCGTGGTGTTGCCTCTGGATGAACAGGACCCCGATCGATCGAGCGGTTGGGGCTGGATGAACAGGACCCGTGGCATTGCCTCTTATTGTTTTCAATTTTTTTTCTCGTGTCAACATAGAACCTGGATGAACAGGGGCGACCCGTGGAGGGCTGGACGAACAATAGAGCATTTATGTGCATAATTCAAATTTGATCTACATATGGAGGGCTGGATGAGCGATGGCCCGTGGAGGGTGGTTGAACGAGGCCCATGGAGAGGGCTGGTTGAGCGATGGCCGGTGGAGTAGCGTGCGGTGGCGGCTAGATGAGCGAGAGCCCGTGGATGAGCGATGCAAGTGGAGGCTGGAGGAGGTCGACGGTGGATGAGCGATGGCGTGGAGGTGGAGGGTCGACGGTGGAGATGAACAGTATCCCGTGGAGTCCCGTTTTGTGGTACGCCACACCCCTTCCGATGAACAGGACCCCCTTTTTGACCGTAGCGCTCCAACACAAGTCCGTTTCCTCCGTTTTGCGATACGCCACACCCCTCCCGATCAACAGGACCCCATTTCGACCGTAGGAGGTCCAACACAAGTCCGTTTCCTCCGTTTTTGCGGTGCGCGGACCCCCGATGAGCAGATCCCGTTTGACCGTGGCGGTCGAACACAAGGCGTTCCTCCGTTTTGTGATGCGCCAGCCTCGTTTCCATCGGTTGTTCCGTCCAAGCCCTCCCGATAAACACAACGACACATTCCATTCCAACCCAGCTGGTTGGCTCAAAAACAAATGTGTCCTTGGGTGCATGCTTAGGTCCGATGCAAGAATTGGGAATGTTCTCCATTCGAGACCCAGCCATGTACACGAGCCACGCCATACGTATGCAGTAGGCGTTCGGACCCCACCCGTATGTACGTATGTGGCTGTATTTTCTTTCTTGCACACTGTTCGATGTACGTACATGTACATGCTACGTGCGCGCCTCTACTACGACACGTGCGCGCCTCTACATCGACCAGTATGTACGTACACGTTCGCGACCAGAATGACAACGCTACGTACGCGTCGATCAGGTGGGTCCCGATCGCGCACACTTCCTTGCGAAGATGTAGCTAATGGGTCCCGGTCGAGGCAAATCGTTTTTTCGGACGCACTTCCTTGTGCGAAGATGTAGCTGGTGGGTCCCGGTTAGGGGAAACGCCTTTTTCGCAAAATACGGTGGCCCATCCGATGGGTCCCTATTGTCAGGTGGAGGAATAATTATTTTGCGTGTAATAAGGAGGCACTTCCTTGCTTTGATGGACCCATCTGCCACCTCTCCACGTCTGATCCACGTCCGTGAAGCCGTTCCTTGACCACGTTGACCGCGCCACGACAAGCAGGCGGTGGGCGGCGGCGAGCCTAGGAAGGGGACGACGGAGCCGGGAAGAGGCGATAGTGGATGCGCGTGTAGAGTATGAGGGTTCAACGGTTCACTGTGGTGTGAGGCCGCCCGTTCGCAGAATAACGGTGTGGGTGAGTAGAGGGATGGCACTGGCCAGCGGTGGGAGTAGTAGGGGCGGTGAGGCCTGCGACATCACAGCCGACCACGAGAGGCAGGCGCACGAGGCATGACCTGGTTTGGTGGAGCAAGAAGACCAGAGGTTGAAGAAGCACTCGGCCATTGGATGCACATCATACGGTCCGGAGCTAGAATGAAACTTGGCATGCTATCATGGAGCGGCATCAACATGCCATGGTAAAAATTTGTCCCATTTGGGGCAGGTTTGGGTAGCCCTCCGTCCCGTCAACTTAGTAGGCCCTGAAGTCAGCCTCCCACTATCGGGTCCCAGCTAGCGGGGGTATTCTTAACTTCCTTGCGTGCGAAGATATAGCTTGTGGTCCGGCTGCTGGCCGGATAACGTTTTTTTGAAATATAGCATTGCCTCGATTGCTTTCAAATTTTTTTCTCGTGTCAACATAGAACAACAGGAGTGTTGTGTGGCGTAATAAGGAGGCATTTCCTTGCGTGCGGCCGTGGACCCATCGACCTCTCCATGTACGATCCGCCGGATGCATGTCGTCGTTGACCATGTTGACCGAGCGCCAGAGCACCAGGCGGTGGACGGCAGCGAGGCCTAGGAAGGAAACGACATGGAGCTGTGGAAGACTCGGTTGTTTCCCACTTGGAGGAGTACAACTGTCACGAGGTTTCTCTTGTCGTCTGCCGTCGCCGGAGAATAACAGCAGTGTGGGTGAGTAGAGGGATGGCTAGGCCAGGCGATGGGCGGTGGGCGGTGAGGCTTCTTGGCAATGGCCCGGCAGGGAGGAGGAGCAGTCGGCGGCGCTTGTTTGAGTGGCTGGAGTAGGAAGAGCAGAGATTGAAGAAGCACTGACGTTGGATGGACATCCAACGATCCGCAGTGTCAACCTTTTTTAGGTTATGAATTAATTGAGCTTTCTATGCATTTATGTGCATAATTCAAATTTGAACTACATGCACATGCTCCAGTGCATATAAATTGGTTGAAAAATCAAATTTGTGTCCTTGGTTGCATGCTTAGGTCCCATGCAAGAAATGGGAAAGGCCTCAAATCTGTGGAAAACAAAGATACAACCCATCGATGCCTCGATTTTTAATTCTTAGCATTACAGCCCATATTGTGGCACGGTTAAAAACTTGGCATGCTTGCATATTTATGGTCCGAACTGTTTTTAATCCCTGGGTATTTCTCATTCTTGATAGGCCATTTTCTCGGCCGAATGAAGCTCCAACAAGCACGTCTTGAAATATTTGCGCCCAACAGGCACGACAAAGCGACTTATTGCCTCTTATTGCTTTCAAATTTTTTCTCGTGTCAACATAGAACAACAGGAGTGTTGTGTGAATTGTTCAAATCACAAAAAAACTGGGCTAGCCATTTTCGTAAAGAAAAAAAAAACTCTGGGCTGGTCTGGTAAACATTTCTATGCATTAACTGAGTTTTCAATGCATTTATGTGCATAATTCAAATTTGAACTACATGCACATGCTCCATATAAATTGGTTCAAAATCAAATATGTGTCCTTGTGTGCATGCTTGTAACATGCAAGAAATGGGAATGAATTTCAAACACCTGTGGCACCATTGATTTCGCAAAACATTGGGATGAGGTTGTTTAGGCAGGCTAGAGTGCCCCGCCGCCTAGTTGACACCCCTTGCCTCAAAAACAAGATGAAACTGCATTCTATCATGGACCGCATCAAAATGTCGTGGCGATTCATAAAATGCCCGCAATTTCCGCAAAAATGCCACGCAATTTTTGCAAACTTTGGAAAACGCCACAATTTGCAAACTTTGAAAACGCCACTCCGGACTTTGAAAGTCCCCAAAACAAAAATAATCGGCGAACTCGGGTCCTCGTGTCACCGCTGCTCATTGTGAAATTCTCGCTTATTGACCACGGCACTTGCTTGCGTCTTCGCCATGACCTTGGCGGGTCCTCGCTGTCATCCTCTCCACGCATAATCATCTCCCCGATTGTGTACGCCACAACTTCTGAGTTTTCAATGCATTTATGTGCATAATTCAAATTTGAACTACCATTCCATACGTTCAAAGCGGAAAGTTCAACATTCAGAGCAAAAGTAACAGGTCCGATCCTTGGTTGAACAATCAAATTTGTGTCCTTGGTTGCATCTAGTAGCGTACAAGTACTAACTTACTCTTAGCTAACTAGACGATGCCGGCCGCCATCTGCGATACCGCTAACGCCGGCACGGCGTCCTCCGCCGCCTCGGACTTGCGAGGTGTGACGGTAGCGTTGCTCGTGCGCGTGCCCCTTTCCATGCCGGTGTGGTCCACCGAAGCTTCGCTTCTAAATGGGAAACCCACTTGACGAGCTGGTAGTAAAATCGGTGTCATGACGCGTGCATGCCCGACAACCTCGAGGGCTTTTTCAGCGCCGGCCTCCATGTAGTCGGCCCGATTCTTGGCGCTCGCTCGCGACTTCAGGCGTCGGTCTGCTGCTCCATGTCCCTGCTGGCGGCGCAAATCAGCGATCGCTGCTCCTCCGCCAAGCGATCGTGCTCCTAGTAAATCAAAAACTCGTTTGAAATTCATGAAACTTGGCATGCTGTCATGGAGTGGCATCAACATACCATGGTAAATTTTGTGTTCCATTTAGGGCAGGTTTGGGTCCTCCTCCTCCATCTGCCTTCGTGAAAAACCGAACACTAGTTCCGCGGTGACCGCCTCGGCCTCGCTATCATAGGCAGGCGGGGCATGGCGGACGTGGCGAGAGCGGGGATAAGTGGCGGCGACGTCGGGCCGGTGGGGCTTATGAGGATAGGGCGAAGTTGGGTCACGGTGCCACCGGAGAAGGCTGGGAAATAGTAAATTTTGGGTTTGTTTGGAATTTTGTAGAAATTAACTAAGTTTGCAATGCATTTGTATTATAATTCAAATTTGAACTAGCGCGATGCACATCGCTCAGTGCATATAGCGAGGCATGGCTTAGGGCGACTTGCCGTGGAAAACTAGAGAAACTGAAATTATGATCTGTGTCCGTCCCTTCATCTTTGGGTCGCACGCCGCATGACGTTCAAACAAGTTGGTTGAAAAATCAAATCTGTGTCCATGGGTGCATGCTTAGGTCCGATGCAAGAAATGGGAATGAATTTCAAACACCAGGGCACCGTTGATTGCCGCAAAATGTTGAGATGCCTCGTTTTTAAATTCTAGTAAATCAAAAACTCGTCTGAAATTCATGAAACTTGGCATGCTATCATGGAGCGGCATCAACATGCCGTGGTAAAAAAATTTATCCCATTTGGGGCAGGTTCCGGTATATGCTTCTCACAAACCGGAGCTTCTCACAACAAGCTTGATGGTTTTCAGTAGGGAACGTGCCACCTCTAGGGACGAAACGATATCCATTGCCTCTTAAAACTTTCAATTTTTTCTCGTGTCAACATGGAACAACAGGAGTGTTGTGTGAATTTTTGTGCTTTTTCGGGGTCCGTTTGGATATTTTTATGCATTAACTGATTTTTCAATGCATTTATGTGCATAATTCAAATTTGAACTACATGCACATGCTCCATTGCATATAAATTGGTTGAAAAAAATCAAATCTGTGTCCTTGGGTGCATGCTTAGGTCCCATGCAAGAAATGGGAATGTATTTCAAACACCGGGGCACCGTTGATTGCCGACAAAACAATGAGATGCCTCGTTTTTAAATTATAGTAAATCCAGATCTCGTCTGAAATTTCATGAAATTTGGCATGCTATCATGGAGGGGCATCAACATGTCGTGGTAAATTTTTTGTCCCATTTGGGGCAGGTTTGGGTATATGCTTCTCACAAACCGGAGCTTCTCACAACAAGCATGATGGTTTACAGTAGGGAACGTGCCACCTCTAGGGACGAAACGATATCGATTGCCTCTTAAAACATTCAATTTTTTTTCTCGTGTCAACATAGAACGACATGAGTGTATGTGTGAATTGTTGTGCTTTTTCAGGGTTTGTTTGGACATTTTCATTAATTAACTGATTTTTCAATGCATTTATGTGCATAATTCAAATTTGAACTACTTGAACATCCTCCAGTGCATATAAATTGGTTGAAAACTCAAATCTGTGTCCTTGGGTGCATCCTTAGGTCCCATGCAAGAAATGGGATTGAATTTCAAACACCAGGGCACCGTTGATTGCCGGCAAAACATTGAGATGCCTCGTTTTTAAATTCTAGGAAATCCAGATCTCGTCTGAAATTCATGAAACTTGGCATGCTATCATGGAGGGGCATCAACATGTCGTGGTAAAATTTTTGTCCCATTTGGGGAAGGTTTGGGTATATGCTTCTCATAAACCGGAGCTTCTCACAACAAGCATGATGGTTTTCGGTAGGGAACGTCCCACCTCTTGGGACGAAACCATATCTATTGCCTCTTATTGCTTTCAATTTTTTTTCTCGTGTCAACATAGAACAACATGAGTGTATGTGTGAATTGTTGTGCTTTTTCAGGGTTTGTTTGGACATATTTATGCATTAACTGAGTTTTCAATGCATTTAAGTGCATAATTCAAATTTGAACTACATGCACATGATCGAGTGCATATAAATTGGTTGAAAAATCAAATCTGTGTCCTTGGGTGCTTGCTTAGGTCCCATGCAAGAAATGGGAATGAATTTCAAAAACCAGGGCACCATTGATTGCCGGCAAAACAATGAGATGCCTCGTTTTTAAATTCTAGTAAATCAAAAACTCGTTTGAAATTCATGAAACTTGGCATGCTATCATGGACCGGCATCAACATGTCTTGGTAAAAAATTTGTCCCATTTGGGGCAGGTTTGGGTATATGCTTCTCACAAACCGGAGCTTCTCACAACAAGCATGATGGTTTTAGAGGGAACGTCCCACCTCTGGGGACGAAACGATATCCATTGCCTCTTATTGCTTTCAAATTTTTTTCTCGTGTCAACATAGAACAACAGGAGTGTTGTGTGAATTTTTGTGCTTTTTCGGGGTTCGTTTGGACATTTTTATGCATTAACTGATTTTTCAATGCATTTATGTGCATAATTCAAATTTGAACTACATGCACATGCTCCAGTGCCTATAAATTGGTTGAAAGATCAAATTTGTGTCCTTGGGTGCATGCTTAGGTCCCATGCAAGAAATGGGATTGAATTTCAAACACCAGGGCACCGTTGATTGCCGGCAAAACATTGAGATGCCTCGTTTTTAAATTCTAGGAAATCCAGATCTTGTCTGAAATTCATGAAACTTGGCATGCTATCATGGAGGGGCATCAACATGTCGTGGTAAAAATTTTGTCCCATTTGGGGCAGGTTTGGGTATATGCTTCTCATAAACCAGAGCTTCTCACAACAAGCATGATGGTTTTCGGTGAACGTCCCACCTCTAGGGACGAAACCATATCTATTGCCTCTTATTGCTTTCAAATTTTTTTTCTCGTGTCAACATAGAACAACATGAGTGTATGTGTGAATTGTTGTGCTTTTTCAGGGTTTGTTTGGACATATTTATGCATTAACTGAGTTTTCAATGCATTTAAGTGTATAATTCAAATTTGAACTACATGCACATGCTCCGGTGCATATAAATTGGTTGAAAAATCAAATCTGTGTCCTTGGGTGCATGCTTAGGTCCCATGCAAGAAATGGGAATGAATTTCAAACACCAGGGCACCATTGATTGCCGGCAAAACAATGAGATGCCTCGTTTTTAAATTCTAGTAAATCAAAAACTCGTCTGAAATTCATGAAACTTGGCATGCTATCATGGACCGGCATCAACATGTCTTGGTAAAATTTTTGTCCCATTTGGGGCAGGTTTGGGTATATGCTTCTCACAATCGGAGCTTCTCACAACAAGCATGATGGTTTTCGGTAGGGAACGTTCCACCTCTGGGAACGAAACGATATCCATTGCCGCTTATTGCTTTCAAATTTTTTTCTCGTGTCAACATAGAACAACAGGAGTGTTGTGTGAATTTTTGTGCTTTTTCGGGGTTCGTTTGGACATTTTTATGCATTAACTGATTTTTCAATGCATTTATGTGCATAATTCAAATTTGAACTACATGCACATGCTCCACTGCATATAAATTGGTTGAAAAATTAAATCTGTGTCCTTGGGTGCATGCTTAGGTCCCATGCAAGAAATGGGAATGAATTTCAAACACCGGGGCACCGTTGATTGCCGGCAAAACATTGAGATGCCTCGTTTTTAAATTATAGTAAATCCAGATCTCGTCTGAAATTCATGAAACTTGGAATGCTATCATGGAGGGGCATCAACATGTCGTGGTAAACTTTTTGTCCCATTTGGGGCAGGTTTGGGTATATGCTTCTCACAAACCGGAGCTTCTCACAACAAGCATGATGGTTTACAGTAGGGAACGTGCCACCTCTAGGGACGAAACGATATCGATTGCCTCTTAAAACATCCAATTTTTTTTCTCGTGTCAACATAGAACAACAGGAGTGTTGTGTGAATTTTTGTGCTTTTACGGGGTTTGTTTGGACATTTTCATGAATTAACTGATTTTTCAATGCATTTATGTGCATAATTCAAATTTGAACTACATGCACATCCTCCAGTGCATATAAATTGGTTGAAAAATCAAATCTGTGTCCTTGGGTGCATCCTTAGGTCCCATGCAAGAAATGGGATTGAATTTCAAACACCAGGGCACCGTTGATTGCCGGCAAAACATTGAGATGCCTCGGTTTTAAATTCTAGGAAATCCAGATCTTGTCTGAAATTCATGAAACTTGGCATGCTATCATGGAGGGGCATCAACATGTCATGGTAAAAATTTTGTCCCATTTGGGGAAGGTTTGGGTATATGCTTCTCATAAACCGGAGCTTCTCACAACAAGCATGATGGTTTTCGGTAGGGAACGTCCCACCTCTTGGGAAAAAACCATATCTATTGCCTCTTATTGCTTTCAATTTTTTTTCTCGTGTCAACATAGAACAACATGAGTGTATGTGTGAATTGTTGTGCTTTTTATGGGTTTGTTTGGACATATTTATGCATTAACTGAGTTTTCAATGCATTTAAGTGCATAATTCAAATTTGAACTACATGCACGTGCTCCAGTGCATATAAATTGGTTGAAAAATCAAATCTGTGTCCTTGGGTGCATGCTTAGGTCCCATGCAAGAAATGGGAATGAATTTCAAACACAAGGGCACCATTGATTGCTGGCAAAACAATGAGATGCCTCTGCTTTTAAATTCTAGTAAATCAAAACTCGTCTGAAATTCATGAAACTTGGCATGCTATCATGGACCGGCATCAACATGTCTTGGTAAATTTGTTTGTCCCATTTGGGCAGGTTTGGGTATATGCTTCTCACAAACCGGAGCTTCTCACAACAAGCATGATGGTTTTCGGTAGGGAACGCCCCACCTCCGGGAGAAACGATATCCATTGCCTCTTATTGCTTTCAAAAAAATTTCTCGTGTCAACATAGAACAACAGGAGTGTTGTGTGAATTTTTGTGCTTTTTCAGGGTTCGTTTGGACATTTTTATGCATTAACTGATTTTTCAATGCATTTATGTGCATAATTCAAATTTGAACTACATGCACATGCTCCAGTGCATATAATTTGGTTGAAAAATCGAATCTGTGTCCTTGGGTGCATACTTAGGTCCCATGCAAGAAATCAGAATGAATTTCAAACAGCAGGGCACTGTTGATTGCTGGCAAAACATTGAGATGCCTCGTTTTTAAATTCTAGTAAATCCAGAACTCGTTTGAAATTCATGAAACTTGGCATGCTATCATGGACCGGCATCAACATGCCGTGGTAAAAATTTGTCCCATTTGGGGCAGGTTTGGGTATATGCTTCTCATAAACCGGAGCTTCTCACAACAACTATGATGGTTTTCAGAGGGAACGTCCCACACAGCAGGGACGTAAACGATATCCATTGCCTCTTATTTCTTTCAACAAAAATTCTCGTGTCAACATAGAACAACAGGAGTGTATGTGTGAATTGTTGTGTTTTTTTAAGGTTTGTTTGGACATTTTTATGCATTAACTGAGTTCCAATGCATTTATGTGCATAATTCAAATTTTAACTACATGCACATGCTCCAGTGCATATAAATTGGTTGAAAAATCAAATCTGTGTCCTTGGGTGCATGCTTAGGTCCCATGCAAGAAATGGGAATGAATTTCAAACACCAGGGCACCATTGATTGCCGGCAAAACAATGAGATGCCTCGTTTTTAAATTCTAGTAAATAAAAAACTCGTCTGAAATTCATGAAACTTGGCATGCTATCATGGACCGGCATCAACATGTCTTGGTCAAATTTTTGTCCCATTTGGGGCAGGTTTGGGTATATGCTTCTCACAAACCGGAGCTTCTCACAACAAGCATGATGGTTTTCGGTAGGGAACGTCCCACCTCTGGGGAGAAACGATATCCATTGCCT
Organism: Aegilops bicornis; assembly: GCA_021605145.1. Taxonomy (NCBI): domain Eukaryota; kingdom Viridiplantae; phylum Streptophyta; class Magnoliopsida; order Poales; family Poaceae; genus Aegilops; species Aegilops bicornis. Next base: position 393,369,230 of record CM038673.1, on the reverse strand, counting down.
CTTATTGCTTTCAAATTTTTTTCTCATGTCAACATAGAACAACAGGAGTGTTGTGTGAATTTTTGTGCTTTTTCGGGGTTCCTTTGGACATTTTTATGCATTAACTGATTTTTCAATGCATTTATGTGCATAATTCAAATTTGAACTACATGCACATGCTCCAGTGCATATAATTTGGTTGAAAAATCGAATCTGTGTCCTTGGGTGCATACTTAGGTCCCATGCAAGAAATCAGAATGAATTTCAAACAGCAGGGCACCGTTGATTGCTGGCAAAACATTGAGATGCCTCGTTTTCAAATTCTAGTAAATCCAGAACTCGTTTGAAATTCATGAAACTTGGCATGCTATCATGGACCGGCATCAACATGCCGTGGTAAAAAATTTGTCCCATTTGGGGCAGGTTTGGGTATATGCTTCTCATAAACCGGAGCTTCTCACAACAACTATGATGGTTTTCTGTAGGGAACGTCCCACCTGTAGGGACGAAACGATATCCATTGCCTCTTATTTCTTTCAAAAATATTTCTCGTGTCAACATAGAACAACAGGAGTGTATGTGTGAATTGTTGTGTTTTTTTAAGGTTTGTTTGGATATTTTTATGCATTAACTGAGTTCCAATGCATTTATGTGCATAATTCAAATTTGAACTACATGCACATGCTCCAGTGCATATAAATAGGTTGAAAAATCAAATCTGTGTCCTTGGGTGCATGCTTAGGTCCCATGCAAGAAATGGGAATGAATTTCAAACACCAGGGCACCATTGATTGCCGGCAAAACAATGAGATGCCTCGTTTTTAAATTCTAGTAAATCAAAAACTCGTCTGAAATTCATGAAACTTGGCATGCTATCATGGACCGGCATCAACATGCCATGGTAAATTTTTTGTCCTATTTGGGGCAGGTTTGGATATATGCTTCTCACAAACTGGAGCTTCTCAAAATAAGCATGATGGTTTTCGGTAGGGAACGTCCCACCTCTAGGGACGAAACGACATCCATTGCCTCTTATTGCTTTCAATTTTTTTTCTCGTGTCAATATCGAACAACAGGAGTGTTGTGTGAATTTTTGTTATTTTTCGGGGTTCGTTTGGACATTGTTATGCATTAACTGAGTTTTCAATGCATTTATGTGCATAATTCATATTTGAACTACATGCACATGCTCCGGTGCATATAAATTGGTTGAAAAATCAAATCTGTGTCCTTGGGTGCATGCTTTGGTCCCATGCAAGAAATGGGAATGAATTTCTAAGACCAGGGCACCGTTGATTGCCGGCAAAACATTGAGATGCCTCGTTTTTAAATTCTAGTAAATCCAAAACTCGTCTGAAATTCATAAAACTTGGAATGCTATCATGGAGGGGCATCAACATGTCGTGGTAAATTTTTTGTCCCATTTGGGGCAGGTTTGGGTATATGCTTCTCACAAACCGGAGCTTCTCACAACAAGCATGATGGTTTACAGTAGGGAACGTGCCACCTCTAGGGACGAAACAATATCGATTGCCTCTTAAAAGATTCAATTTTTTTTCTCGTGTCAACATAGAACAACAGGAGTGGTGTGTGAATTTTTGTGCTTTTACGGGGTTTGTTTGGACATTTTCATGAATTAACTGATTTTCAATGCATTTATGTGCATAATTAAAATTTCAACTACATGCACATCCTCCAGTGCATATAAATTGGTTGAAAACTCAAATCTGTGTCCTTGGGTGCATCCTTAGGTCCCATGCAAGAAATGGGATTGAATTTCAAACACCAGGGCACCGTTGATTGCCGGCAAAACATTGAGATGCCTCGTTTTTAATTCTAGGAAATCGAGATCTCGTCTAAAATTCATGAAACTTGGCATGCTATCATGGAGGGGCATCAACATGTCGTGGTAAAATTTTTGTCCCATTTGGGGCAGGTTTGGGTATATGCTTCTCATAAACCGGAGCTTCTCACAACAAGCATGATGGTTTTCGGTAGGGAACGTCCCACCTCTTGGGACGAAACCATATCTATTGCCTCTTATTGCTTTCAATTTGTTTTCTCGTGTCAACATAGAACAACAGGAGTGTTGTGTGAATTGTTGTGATTTTTTGGGGTTCGTTTCGACATATTTATGCATTAACTGAGTTTTCAATGCATTTATGTGCATAATTCAAATTTGAACTACATTCACATGCTCCAGCGCATATAAATTGGTTGAAAAATCAAATCTGTTTCCTTGGGTGCTTGCTTAGGTCCCATGCAAGAAATGGGAATGAATTTCAAAAACCAGGGCACCATTGATTGCCGGCAAAACATCGAGATGCCTGCTTTTAAATTCTAGTAAATCAAAACTCGTTTGAAATTCATGAAACTTGGCATGCTATCATGGACCGGCATCAACATGTCTTGGTAAAAAATTTGTCCCATTTGGGGCAGGTTTGGGTATATGCTTCTCACAAACCGGAGCTTCTCACAACAAGCATGATGGTTTTCGGTAGGGAACGTCCCACCTCTGGGGATGAAACGATATCCATTGCCTCTTATTGCTTTCAAATTTTTTTCTCGTGTCAACATAGAACAACAGGAGTGTTGTGTGAATTTTTGTGCTTTTTCGGGGTTCGTTTGGACATTTTTATGCATTAACTGATTTTTCAATGCATTTATGTGCATAATTCAAATTTGAACTACATGCACATGCTCCAGTGCCTATAAATTGGTTGAAAGATCAAATTTGTGTCCTTGGGTGCATGCTTAGGTCCCATGCAAGAAATGGGATTGAATTTCAAACACTGTGGCACCGTTGATTGCCGGCAAAACATTGAGATGCCTCTGCTTTTAAATTCTAGGAAATCCAGATCTTGTCTGAAATTCATGAAACTTGGCATGCTATCATGGAGGGGCATCAACATGTCGTGGTAAAATTTTTGTCCCATTTGGGGCAGGTTTGGGTATATGCTTCTCATAAACCAGAGCTTCTCACAACAAGCATGATGGTTTTCGGTAGGGAACGTCCCACCTCTAGGGACGAAACCATATCTATTGCCTCTTATTGCTTTCAAATTTTTTTTCTCGTGTCAACATAGAACAACATGAGTGTATGTGTGAATTGTTGTGCTTTTTCAGGGTTTGTTTGGACATATTTATGCATTAACTGAGTTTTCAATGCATTTAAGTGCATAATTCAAATTTGAACTACATGCACATGCTCCAGTGCATATAAATTGGTTGAAAAATCAAATCTGTGTCCTAGGGTGCATGCTTAGGTCCCATGCAAGAAATGGGAATGAATTTCAAACACTGTGGCACCATTGATTGCGGCAAAACAATGAGATGCCTCGCTTTTTAAATTCTAGTAAATCAAAAACTCGTCTAAAATTCATGAAACTTGGCATGCTATCATGGACCGCATCAACATGTCTTGGTAAAATTTTTGTCCCATTTGGGGCAGGTTTGGGTATATGCTTCTCACAATCGGAGCTTCTCACAACAAGCATGATGGTTTTCGGTGAGGGAACGTTCCACCTCCGAGGAACTAAACGATATCCATTGCCGCTTATTGCTTTCAAATTTTTTCTCGTGTCAACATAGAACAACAGGAGTGTTGTGTGAATTTTTGTGCTTTTTCGGGGTTCGTTTGGACATTTTTATGCATTAACTGATTTTTCAATGCATTTATGTGCATAATTCAAATTTGAACTACATGCACATGCTCCATTGCATATAAATTGGTTGAAAAAATCAAATCTATGTCCTTGGGTGCATGCTTAGGTCCCACGCAAGAAATGGGAATGAATTTCAAACACCGGGGCACCGTTGATTGCCGGCAAAACATTGAGATGCCTCGTTTTTAAATTATAGTAAATCCAGATCTCGTCTGAAATTCATGAAACTTGGAATGCTATCATGGAGGGGCATCAACATGTCGTGGTAAATTTTTTGTCCCATTTGGGGCAGGTTTGGGTATATGCTTCTCACAAACCGGAGCTTCTCACAATAAGCATGATGGTTTTCAGTAGGGAACGTCCCACCTCTAGGGACGAAATGATATCGATTGCCTCTTAAAACATTCAATTTTTTTCTCGTGTCAACATAGAACAACAGGAGTGTTGTGTGAATTTTTGTGCTTTTACGGGGTTCGTTTGGACATTTTTATGCATTAACTGATTTTTCAATGCATTTATGTGCATAATTCAAATTTGAACTACATGCAAATCCTCCAGTGCATATAAATTGGTTGAAAAATCAAATCTGTGTCCTTGGGTGCATCCTTAGGTCCCATGCAAGAAATGGGATTGAATTTCAAACACCAGGGCACCGTTGATTGACGGCAAAACATTGAGATGCCTTGGTTTTAAATTCTAGGAAATCCAGATCTTGTCTGAAATTCATGAAACTTGGCATGCTATCATGGAGGGGCATCAACATGTCATGGTAAAAATTTTGTCCCATTTGGGGAAGGTTTGGGTATATGCTTCTCATAAACCGGAGCTTCTCACAACAAGCATGATGGTTTTCGTGAGGGAACGTCCCACCTCTTGGGAAAAAACCATATCTATTGCCTCTTATTGCTTTCAATTTTTTTTCTCGTGTCAACATAGAACAACATGAGTGTATGTGTGAATTGTTGTGCTTTTTATGGGTTTGTTTGGACATATTTATGCATTAACTGAGTTTTCAATGCATTTAAGTGCATAATTCAAATTTGAACTACATGCACGTGCTCCAGTGCATATAAATTGGTTGAAAAATCAAATCTGTGTCCTTGGGTGCATGCTTAGGTCCCATGCAAGAAATGGGAATGAATTTCAAACACAAGGGCACCATTGATTGCTGGCAAAACAATGAGATGCCTCGTTTTTAAATTCTAGTAAATCAAAAACTCGTCTGAAATTCATGAAACTTGGCATGCTATCATGGACCGGCATCAACATGTCTTGGTAAATTTGTTGTCCCATTTGGGCAGGTTTGGGTATATGCTTCTCACAAACCGGAGCTTCTCACAACAAGCATGATGGTTTTCGGTAGGGAACGTCCCACCTCTGGGGAGAAACGATATCCATTGCCTCTTATTGCTTTCAAAAAAATTTCTCGTGTCAACATAGAACAACAGGAGTGTTGTGTGAATTTTTGTGCTTTTTCAGGGTTCGTTTGGACATTTTTATGCATTAACTGATTTTTCAATGCATTTATGTGCATAATTCAAATTTGAACTACATGCACATGCTCCAGTGCATATAATTTGGTTGAAAAATCGAATATGTGTCCTTGGGTGCATACTTAGGTCCCATGCAAGAAATCAGAATGAATTTGAAACAGCAGGGCACTGTTGATTGCTGGCAAAACATTGAGATGCCTCGTTTTTAAATTCTAGTAAATCCAGAACTCGTTTGAAATTCATGAAACTTGGCATGCTATCATGGACCGGCATCAACATGCCGTGGTAAAAAATTTGTCCCATTTGGGGCAGGTTTGGGTATATGCTTCTCATAAACCGGAGCTTCTCACAACAACTATGATGGTTTTCTGTAGGGAACGTCCCACCTGTAGGGACGAAACGATATCCATTGCCTCTTATTTCTTTCAAAAAAAATTCTCGTGTCAACATAGAACAACAGGAGTGTATGTGTGAATTGTTGCGTTTTTTAAAGGTTTGTTTGGACATTTTTATGCATTAACTGAGTTCCAATGCATTTATGTGCATAATTCAAATTTTAACTACATGCACATGCTCCAATGCATATAAATTGGTTGAAAAATCAAATCTGTGTCCTTGGGTGCATGCTTAGGTCCCATGCAAGAAATGGGAATGAATTTCAAACACTGTGGCACCATTGATTGCTTAAGAAACAATGAGATGCCTCGCTTTTTAAATTCTAGTAAATCAAAAACTCGTTTGAAATTCATGAAACTTGGCATGCTATCATGGACCGGCATCAACATGTCTTGGTAAAATTTTTGTCCCATTTGGGGCAGGTTTGGGTATATGCTTCTCACAAACCGGAGCTTCTCACAACAAGCATGATGGTTTTCGGTAGGGAACGTCCCACCTCTGGGGAGAAACGATATCCATTGCCTCTTATTGCTTTCAAATTTTTTTCTCATGTCAACATAGAACAACAGGAGTGTTGTGTGAATTTTTGTGCTTTTTCGGGGTTCCTTTGGACATTTTTATGCATTAACTGATTTTTCAATGCATTTATGTGCATAATTCAAATTTGAACTACATGCACATGCTCCAGTGCATATCATTTGGTTGAAAAATCGAATCTGTGTCCTTGGGTGCATACTTAGGTCCCATGCAAGAAATCAGAATGAATTTCAAACAGCAGGCACCGTTGATTGTCGGTAAAACATTGAGATGCCTCGCTTTCAAATTCTAGTAAATCGTAACTCGCTTTGAAATTCATGAAACTTGGCATGCTATCATGGACCGGCATCAACATGCCGTGGTAAAAAATTTGTCCCATTTGGGGCAGGTTTGGGTATATGCTTCTCATAAACCGGAGCTTCTCACAACAACTATGATGGTTTTCTGTAGGGAACGTCCCACCTGTAGGGACGAAACGATATCCATTGCCTCTTATTTCTTTCAAAAATATTTCTCGTGTCAACATAGAACAACAGGAGTGTATGTGTGAATTGTTGTGTTTTTTAAGGTTTGTTTGGACATTTTTATGCATTAACTGAGTTCCAATGCATTTATGTGCATAATTCAAATTTGAACTACATGCACATGCTCCAGTGCATATAAATTGGTTGAAAAATCAAATCTGTGTCCTTGGGTGCATGCTTAGGTCCCATGCAAGAAATGGGAATGAATTTCAAACACCAGGGCACCATTGATTGCCGGCAAAACAATGAGATGCCTCGTTTTTAAATTCTAGTAAATCAAAAACTCGTCTGAAATTCATGAAACTTGGCATGCTATCATGGACCGGCATCAACATGCCATGGTAAATTTTTTGTCCTATTTGGGGCAGGTTTGGATATATGCTTCTCACAAACTGGAGCTTCTCAAAATAAGCATGATGGTTTTCGGTGAGGGAACGTCCCACCTCTAGGGACTAAACGACATCCATTGCCTCTTATTGCTTTCAATTTTTTTTTCTCGTGTCAATATCGAACAACAGGAGTGTTGTGTGAATTTTGTTATTTTTCGGGTTCGTTTGGACATTGTTATGCATTAACTGAGTTTTCAATGCATTTATGTGCATAATTCATATTTGAACTACATGCACATGCTCCGGTGCATATAAATTGGTTGAAAAATCAAGTCTGTGTCCTTGGGTGCATGCTTAGGTCCCATGCAAGAAATGGGAATGAATTTTAAGACCAGGGCACCGTTGATTGCCGGCAAAACATTGAGATGCCTCGTTTTTAAATTCTAGTAAATCCAAAACTAAATAAAATTCATAAAACTTGGAATGCTATCATGGAGGGCATCAACATGTCGTGGTAAATTTTTGTCCCATTTGGGGCAGGTTTGGGTATATGCTTCTCACAAACCGGAGCTTCTCACAACAAGCATGATGGTTTATGAGGGAACGTGCCACCTCTAGGGACGAAACAATATCGATTGCCTCTTAAAAGATTCAATTTTTTTTCTCGTGTCAACATAGAACAACAGGAGTGGTGTGTGAATTTTTGTGCTTTTACGGGGTTTGTTTGGACATTTTCATGAATTAACTGATTTTTCAATGCATTTATGTGCATAATTAAAATTTCAACTACATGCACATCCTCCAGTGCATATAAATTGGTTGAAAACTCAAATCTGTGTCCTTGGGTGCATCCTTAGGTCCCATGCAAGAAATGGGATTGAATTTCAAACACCAGGGCACCGTTGATTGCCTAAGAAACATTGAGATGCCTCGTTTTTAATTCTAGGAAATCCAGATCTCGTCTAAAATTCATGAAACTTGGCATGCTATCATGGAGGGGCATCAACATGTCGTGGTAAAATTTTTGTCCCATTTGGGGCAGGTTTGGGTATATGCTTCTCATAAACCGGAGCTTCTCACAACAAGCATGATGGTTTTTGAGGGAACGTCCCACCTCTTGGGACGAAACCATATCTATTGCCTCTTATTGCTTTCAATTTTTTTCTCGTGTCAACATAGAACAACATGAGTGTATGTGTGAATTGTTGTGCTTTTTCAGGGTTTGTTTGGACATATTTATGCATTAACTGAGTTTTCAATGCATTTAAGTGCATAATTCAAATTTGAACTACATGCACATGCTCGAGTGCATATAAATTGGTTGAAAAATCAAATCTGTGTCCGTGGGTGCATGCTTAGGTCCCATGCAAGAAATGGGAATGAATTTCAAACACTGTGGCACCATTGATTGCCGCAAAAACAATGAGATGCCTCGTTTTTAAATTCTAGTAAATCAAAAACTCGTCTGAAATTCATGAAACTTGGCATGCTATCATGGACCGGCATCAACATGTCTTGGTAAAAATTTTGTCCCATTTGGGGCAGGTTTGGGTATATGCTTCTCACAAACCGGAGCTTCTCACAACAAGCATGATGGTTTTCGGTAGGGAACGTCCCACCTCTGGGGACGAAACGATATCCATTGCCTCTTATTACTTTCAAATTTTTTTCTCGTGTCAACATAGAACAATAGGAGTGTTGTGTGAATTTTTGTGCTTTTTCGGGGTTCGATTGGACATTTTTATGCATTAACTGATTTTTCAATGCATTTATGTGCATAATTCAAATTTGAACTACATGCACATGCTCAAGTGCATATAAATTGGTTGAAAAATCAAATTTGTGTTCTTGGGTGCATGCTTAGGTCCCATGCAAGAAATGGGATTGAATTTCAAACACTGTGGCACCGTTGATTGCCGGCAAAACATTGAGATGCCTCGTTTTGAAATTCTAGGAAATCCAGATCTCGTCTGAAATTCATGAAACTTGGCATGCTATCATGGAGGGGCATCAACATGTCGTGGTAAAATTTTTGACCCATTTGGGGCAGGTTTGGGTATGTGCTTCTCATAAACCGGAGCTTCTCACAACAAGCATCATGGTTTTCGGTAGGGAACGTCCCACCTCTAGGGACGAAACCATATCTATTGCCTCTTATTGCTTTCAATTTTTTTTTCTCGTGTCAACATAGAACAACATGAGTGTATGTGTGAATTGTTGTGCTTTTTCAGGGTTTGTTTGGACATATTTATGCATTAACTGAGTTTTCAATGCATTTAAGTGCATAACTCAAATTTGAACTACATGCACATGCTCCAGTGCATATAAATTGGTTGAAAAATCAAATTTGTGTCCTTGGGTGCATGCTTAGGTCCCATGCAAGAAATGGGAATGAATTTCAAACACCGGGGCACCGTTGATTGCCGGCAAAACATTGAGATGCCTCGTTTTTAAATTATAGTAATTCCAGATCTCGTCTGAAATTCATGAAACTTGGAATGCTATCATGGAGGGGCATCAACATGTCGTGGTAATTTTTTTGTCCCATTTGGGGCAGGTTTGGGTATATGCTTCTCACAAACCGGAGCTTCTCACAACAAGCATGATGGTTTACAGTAGGGAACGTGCCACCTCTACGGACGAAACGATATCGATTGCCTCTTAAAACATCCAATTTTTTTCTCGTGTCAACATAGAACAACAGGAGTGTTGTGTGAATTTTTGTGCTTTTACGGGGTTTGTTTGGACATTTTCATGAAATAACTGATTTTTCAATGCATTTATGTGCATAATTAAAATTTGAACTACATGCACATCCTCCAGTGCATATAAATTGGTTGAAAAATCAAATCTGTGTCCTTGGGTGCATCCTTAGGTCCCATGCAAGAAATGGGATTGAATTTCAAACACCAGGGCACCGTTGATTGCCGGCAAAACATTGAGATGCCTCATTTTTAAATTCTAGGAAATCCAGATCTCGTCTGAAATTCATGAAACTTGGCATGCTATCATGGAGGGGCATCAACATGTCGTGGTAAAAATTTTGTCCCATTTGGGGAAGGTTTGGGTATATGCTTCTCATAAACCGGAGCTTCTCACAACAAGCATGATGGTTTTCGGTAGGGAACGTCCCACCTCTTGGGACGAAACCATATCTATTGCCTCTTATTGCTTTCAAATTTTTTTTCTCGTGTCAACATAGAACAACATGAGTGTATGTGTGAATTGTTGTGCTTTTTATGGGTTTGTTTGGACATATTTATGCATTAACTGAGTTTTCAATGCATTTAAGTGCATAATTCAAATTTGAACTACATGCACGTGCTCCAGTGCATATAAATTGGTTGAAAAATCAAATCTGTGTCCTTGGGTGCATGCTTAGGTCCCATGCAAGAAATGGGAATGAATTTCAAACACCAGGGCACCATTGATTGCCGGCAGAACAATGAGATGCCTTGTTTTTAAATTCTAGTAAATCAAAAACTCGTCTGAAATTCATGAAACTTGGCATGCTATCATGGACCGGCATAACATGTCTTGGTAAAAAAATTTGTCCCATTTGGGGCAGATTTGGGTATATGCTTCTCACAAACCGGAACTTCTCACAACAAGCATGATGGTTTTCGGTAGGGAACGTCCCATCTCTGGGGCGAAACGATATCCATTGCCTCTTATTGCTTTCAAATTTTTTTCTCGTGTCAACATAGAACAACAGGAGTGTTGTGTGAATTTTTGTGCTTTTTCGGGGTTCGTTTGGACATTTTTATGCATTAACTAATTTTTCAATGCATTTATGTGCATAATTCAAATTTGAACTACATGCACATGCTCCAGTGCATATAAATTGGTTGAAAAATCAAATCTGTGTCCTTGGGTGCATGCTTAGGTCCCATGCAAGAAATGGGAATGAATTTCAAACACCAGGGCACCAATGATTGCCGGCAAAACAATGAGATGCCTCGTTTTTAAATTCTAGTAAATTAATAACTCGTCTGAAATTCATGAAACTTGGCGTGCTATCATGGACCGGCATCAACATGCCGTGGTAAAAATTTTGTCCCATTTGGGGCAGGTTTGGATATATGCTTCTCACAAACCGGAGCTTCTCAAAATAAGCATGATGGTTTTCGGTAGGGAACGTCCCACCTCTAGGGACGAAACGACATCCATTGCCTCTTATTGCTTTCAATTTTTTTTCTCGTGTCAATATCGAACAACAGGAGTGTTGTGTGAATTTTTGTTATTTTTCGGGGTTCGTTTCGACATTGTTATGCATTAACTGAGTTTTCAATGCATTTATGTGCATAATTCAAATTTGAACTACATGCACATGCTCTGGTGCATATAAATTGGTTGAAAAATCAAATATGTGTCCTTGGGTGCATGCTTAGGTCCCATGCAAGAAATGGGAATGAATTTCTAAGACCAGGGCACCGTTGATTGCCGGCAAAACATTGAGATGCCTCGTTTTTAAATTCTAGTAAATCCAAAACTAAATCTGAAATTCATGAAACTTGGCATGCTATCATGGAGCGGCATCAACATGCCGTGGTAAAAAATTTGTCCCATTTGGGGCTGGTTTGGGTATATGCTTCTCACAAACCGGAGCTTCTCACAACAAGCATGATGGTTTACAGTAGGGAACGTGCCACCTCTTGGGACGAAACGATATCCATTGCCTCTTAAAACGTTCAATTTTTTTTCTCGTGTCAACATAGAACAACAGGAGTGTTGTGTGATTTTTTGTGCTTTTACGGGGTTCGTTTGGACATTTTTATGCATTAATTGATTTTTCAATGCATTTATGTGCATAATTCACATTTGAACTACATGCACATGCTCCACTGCATATAAATTGGTTGAAAAATCAAATCTGTGTCCTTGGGCGCATGCTTAGGTCCCATGCAAGAAATCGGAATGAATTTCAAACAGCAGGGCACCGTTGATTGCTGGCAAAACATTTAGATGCCTTGTTTTGAAATTCTAGTAAATCCAGAACTCGTCTAGAATTCATGAAACTTGGCATTCTATCATGGACCGGCATCAACATGCCGTGGTAAATTTTTTGTCCCATTTGGGGCAGGTTTGGGTATATGCTACTCATAAACCGGAGCTTCTCACAACAAGCATGATGGTTTTCGGTAGGGAACATCCCACCTCTGGGGACGAAACGATATCCATTGCCTCTTATTGCTTTCAATTTGTTTTCTCGTGTCAACATAGAACAACAGGAGTGTTGTGTGAATTGTTGTGATTTTTTGGGGTTCGTTTCGACATTTTTATGCATTAACTAATTTTTCAATGCATTTATGTGCATAATTCAAATTTGAACTACATTCACATGCTCCAGCGCATATAAATTGGTTGAAAAATCAAATCTGTGTCGTTGGGTGCATGCTTAGGTCCCATGCAAGAAATGGGAATGAATTTCAAACACCAGGCCAGCGTTGATTGTCGGCAAAACATTGAGATGCCTCCTAGTAAATCCAGAACATGTCTGAAATTCGTGAAACTTGGCATGCTATCATGGAGCGGCGTCAACATGCCGTGGTAAATTTTTTGTCCAATTTGGGTCAGGTTTGGGTATATGCTTCTCATAAACCGGAGCTTCTCACAACCAGCATGATGGTTTTCAGTAGGGAACGACCCACCTTTGGGGACGAAACGATATCCATTGCCTCTTATTGTTTTCAAATTTTTTTCTCGTGTCAACATAGAACAACAGGAGTGTTGTGTGAATTTTTGTGATTTTTCGGGGTTCGTTTTGACATTTTTAAGCATTAACTGAGTTTTCAATGCATTTATGTGCATAATTCAAATTTGATCTACATGCACATGCTCTAGTGCATATAAATGGTTGAAAAAACAAATGTGTCCTTGGGTGCATGCTTAGGTCCGATGCAAGAATTGGGAATGAATTTCAAACACCAGGGCACCGTTGATTGACGGCAAAACATTGAGATGCCTCGTTTTTACATTCTAGTAAATAAAAAACTCGTCTGAAATTCATGAAACTTGGCATGCTATCATGGAGCGGCATCAACATGCCATGGTAAAAAATTTGTCCCATTTGGGGTAGGTTTGGGTATATGCTTCTCACAAACCAGTGCTTCTCACAACAAGCATGACGGTTTTCAGCAGCGAACGTCCCACTTCTAGGAACGAAACGATATCCATTGCCTCTTATTGCTTTCAAAAAAATTTCTCGTGTCAACTAGATCAACAGGAGTCTTGTGTGAATTTTTGTTATTCTTCGGGGTTCGTTTGGACATTTTTATGCATTAACTGAGTTTTAAATGCATTTATGTGCATAATTCAAACTTGAACTACATGAACATGCTCCAGTGTATATAAATTGGTTGAAAAATCAAATTTGTGTCCTTGGTTGCATGCTTAGGTCCCATGCAAGAAATGGGAATGAATTTCAAACACCAGGGCACTGTTGATTGCCGGCAAAACATTGAGATGCCTCGATTTTAAATTCTAGTAAATCCAAAACACGTCTGAAATACATGAAACTTGGCATGCTATCATGGAACGGCATCAACATGCCGTGGTAAAATTTTTATCCCATTTGTGGCAGGTTTGGGTATATGCTTCTCACAAACCGGAGCTTCTCACAACAAGCATGATGGTTTTCGGTAGGGAACATCCCACCTCTGGGGACGAAACGATATCCATTTCCTCTTATTGCTTTCAATTTTTTTTCTCATGTCAACATAGAACAACTGGAGTGTTGTGCGAATTTTTGTTATTTTTCAGGGTTCGTTTGGACATTTTTATGCATTAACTGAGTTTTCAATGCATTTATGTGCATAATTCAAATTTGAACTACATGTGCATGCTCCAGTGCATATAAATTGGTTGAAAAATCAAATTTGCGTCCTTGGTTGCTTGCGTAGGTCCCATGCAAGAAATGGGAATGAATTTCAAACACCAGGGCACCGTTGATTGCCGGCAAAACATTGAGATGCCTCGTTTTTAAATTCTAGTAAATCGAAAACTCATCTGAAATTCAGGAAACTTGGCATTCTATCATGGACCGGCATCAAAATGCCGTGGTAAAATTTTTTCCCATTTGGGGCAGATTTGGGTATATGCTTCTCATAAACCAGAGCTTCTCACAACAAGCATGATGGTTTTCCGTAGGGAACGTCCCACCTTTGGGGACGAAACAATTTCCATTGCCTCTTATTGCTTTCAATTTTTTTCTCGTGTCAACAAAGAATAACAGGAGTGTTGTGTGAATTGTTGTGATTTTTCGGGGTTCGTTTGGACATTTATATGCATTAACTGAGTATTCAATGCATTTATGTGCATAATTCAAATTTGAACTACATGCATATGCTCCAGTGCATATAAATTGGTTAAAAAATCAAATCTGTGTCCTTGGGTGCATGCTTAGGTCCCATGCAAGAACTGGGAATGAATTTCAAACACCAGGGAACCCTTGATTGCCGGCAAAACATTGAAATGCCTCGTTTTTAAATTCTTGTAAATCCAAAACTCGTTTAAAATTCATGAAACTTGGCATGCTATCATGGAGCAGCATCAACATGTCGTGGTAAAAAATTTGTCCAATTTGGGGCAGGTTTGGGTATATGCTTCTCATAAAACTGGAGCTTCTCACAACAAGCATGATGGTTTTCCGTAGGGAACGTCCCACCTCTAGGGACGAAACAATATCCATTGCCTCTTATTGCTTCCAAATTTTTTTCTCGTGTCAAAATAGAACAACAAGAGTGTTCTGTGAATTTTTGTGATTTTTCGGGGTTCGTTCGGATATTTTTATGCATTAACTGAGTTTTCAATGCATTTATGTGCATAATTCAAATTTGAACTACATGCACATGCTCTAGTGCATATAAATTGGCTGAAAAATCAAATCTTTGTCCTTGGGTGCATGCTTAGGTCCCATGCAAGAAATGGGAATGAATTTCAAACACCAGGTCACCGTTGCTTGCCGGCAAAACATTGAGATGCCTCGTTTTTAATTTCTAGTAAATCAAAAACTCGTCTAAAATTCATGAAACTTGGCATGCTATCATGGAGCGGCATCAACATGTCGTGGTAAAAAATTTGTCCCATTTGGGGCAGGTTTGGGTATATGCTTCTCACAAACCGGAGCTTCTCACAACAAGCATGATGGTTTTCAGTAGGGAACGTGCCACCTCTAGGGACAAAACGATATCCATTGCCTCTTAAGACTTTCAATTTTTTTTCTCGTGTCAACATAGAACAACAAGAGTGTTGTGTGAATTTTCGTGCTTTTTCAGGGTTCATTTGGACATTTTTAAGCATTAAGAGATTTTTCAATGCATTTATGTACATAATTCAAATTTGAACTACATGCACATGCTCCAGTGCGTATAAATTGGTTGAAAAATCAAATCACTGTCCTTGGGTGCATGCTTAGGTCCCATGCAAGAAAGGGGAATGAATTTCAAACACCAGGGCACCGTTGATTGCCGGCAAAACATTGAGATGCCTCTTTTTTAAGTTCTAGTAAATCCAGATCTCGTCTGAAATTCATGAAACTTGGTATGCTATCATGGAGGGGCATCAAAATGTCGTGGTAAATTTTTTGTCCCATTTGGGGAAGGTTTGGGTATATGCTTCTCATAAACCGGAGATTCTCACAACAACCATGATGGTTTTCGGTAGGGAACGTCCCACCTCTAGGGACGAAACGATATCTATTGCGTCTTATTGCTTTGAATTTTTTTTCTCGTGTCAACATAGAACAACATGAGTGTATGTGTGAATTGTTGTGTTTTTTCAGGGTTTGTTTGGACATTTTATGCATTAACTGAGTTTTCAATGCATTTAAGTGTATAATTCAAATTTGAACTACATGCACATGCTCCGGTGCATATAAATTGGTTGAAAAATCAAATCTGTGTCCTTGGGTGCGTGCTTAGGTCCCATGCAAGAAATGGGAATGAATTTCAAACACCAGGGCACCATTGATTGCCGGCAAAACAATGAGATGCCTTGTTTCTAAATTCTAGTAAATCAAAAACTCGTCTGAAATTCATGAAACTTGGCATGCTATCATGGACCGGCATCAACATGTCGTGGTAAAATTTTTGTCCCATTTGGGGCAGGTTTGGATATATGCTTCTCACAAACCGGAGTTTCTCACAGTAAGCATGATCGTTTTCGGTAGGGAACATCCCACCTCTAGGGACGAAACGAGATCCATTGCCTCTTATTGCTTTCAAAGTTTTTTCTCATCACAATATAGAACAAAATGAGTGTTGTGTGAATTTTTGTTATTTTTCGGGGTTCGTTTGGACATTGTTATGCATTAACTGAGTTTTCAATGCATTTATGTGCATAATTCAAATTTGAACTACATGCACATGCTCCAGTGCATATAAATTGGTTGAAAAATCAAATTTGTGTCCTTGGTTGCATGCTTAGGTCCCATGCAAGAAATGGGAATGAATTTCAAACACCAGGGCACCTTTGATTGCCGGCAAAACATTGAGATTCCTCGATTTTAAAATCTAGTAAATCAAAAACTCGTCTGAAATTCATGAAACTTGGCATGCTATCATGGAGCGGCATCAACATGTCGTGGTAAATTTTTTGTCCCATTTAGGGCAGGTTTGGGTATATGCTTCTCACAAACCGGAGCTTCTCAAAACAAGCATGATGGTTTTCGGTAGGGAACGTCCCACCTCTGGGGACTTAACGATATCCATTGCCTCTTATTGCTTTCAATTTTTCGGGGTTTGTTTGGACATTTTTATGCATTAACTAAGTTTTCAATGCATTTATGTGCATAATTCAAATTTGAACTACATGCACATGCTCCACTTCATATAAATTGGTTGAAAAATCAAATCTGTGTCCTTCGGTGCATGCTTAGGTCCGATGCAAGAAATGGGAATAAATTTCAAACACCAGGGCACCGTTGATTGCCGCAAAACATTGAGATGCCTCGTTTTTAAATTATAGTAAATCAAAAACTCGTCTGAAATTCATGAAACTTGGCATGCTATCATGGAGCGGCATCAACATGCCGTCGTAAAAAGTTTATCCCATTTGGGGCAGGTTTGGGTATATGCTTCTCACAAACCGGACCTTCTCACAACAAGCATGATGGTTTTCAGTAGGGAACGTGCCACCTCTAGGGACGAAACGATATCCATTGCCTCTTAAAACTTTCAATTTTTTTCTCGTGTCAACATAGAACAACAGGAGTGTTGTGTGAATTTTTGTGCTTTTTCGGGGTTCGTTTGGACATTTTTATGCATTAACTGATTTTTCAATGCATTTATGTGCATAATTCAAATTTGTACTACATGCACCTGGTAAATTTTTTATCCCATTTGGGGCAGGTTTGGGTATATGCTTCTCATAAACCGGAGCTTCTCACAACAAGCATGATGGTTTTCGGTAGGGAACGTCCCACCTCTGAGGACGAAACGATATCCATTCCCTCTTATTGCTTTCAAATTTTTTTCTCATGTCAACATTGAACAACAGGAGTGTCGTGGTAATTTTTTTATCCCATTTGGGGCAGGTTTGGGTATATGCTTCTCACGAACCGGAGCTTCTCACAACAAGCATGATGGTTTTTGGTAGGGAACGTCCCACCTCTGGGGACGAAACGATATCCATTGCCTCTTATTGCTTTCAAATTTTTTTCTTGTGTCAACATAGAACAACAGGAGTGTTGTGTGAATTTCTGTGCTTTTTCGGGGTTCATTTGGAAAATTTTTATGCATTAACTAATTTTTCAATGCATTTATGTGCATAATTCAAATTTTAACTACATGCACATGCTCCAGTGCATATAAATGGGTTGAAAAATCAAATATGTGTCCTTGGTTACATGCTTAGGTCCCATGCAAGAAATGGGAATGAATTTCAAACACCAGGGCACTGTTGATTGCCGGCAAAACATTGATATGCCTTGATTTTTAATTCTAGTAAATCCAAAACTCGTCTCAAATTCATGAAACTTGGCTTGCTATCATGGAGCGGCATCAACATGCCGTGGTAAATTTTTTGTCCCATTTGGGACAGGTTTGGGTATATGCTTCTCCCAACAAGCATTATGGTTTTCGGTAGGCAACGTCCCACCTCTGGGGACGAAACGATATCCACTGCCTATTATTGCTTTCAAATTTTTTTCTCGTGTCAACATAGACCAACAGGAGTGTTGTTTGAATTGTTGTTTTCGGGGTTCGTTTGGACATTTCTATGCATTAACTGTGTTTTCAATGCATTTATGTGCATAATTCAAATTTGAACTACATGCACATGCTCCAGTGCATATAAATTGGTTCAAAAATCAAATATGTGTCCGTGCGTGCATGCTTCGGTAACATGCAAGAAATGGGAATGAATTTCAAACACCAGGGCACCGTTGATTGCCGGCAAAACATTGAGATGCCTCGTTTTTAAATTCTAGTAAATCCAGATCTCATCTGAAATTCATGAAACTTGGCATGCTATCATGGAGGGGCATCAACATGTCGTGGTGAATTTTTTGTCCCATTTGGGGTAGGTTTGGGTATATGCTTCTCATAAACAGGAGCTTCTCACAACAAGCATGATGGTTTTCGCTTGGGAACGTAACACCTCTAGGGACGAAACGATATCCATTGCCACTTATTGCTTTCAATTTTTTTTCTCGTGTCAACATAGAACAACATGAGTGTATGTGTGAATTGTTGTGATTTTTCAGGGTTTGTTTGGACATTTTTATGCA
Source organism: Aegilops bicornis (assembly GCA_021605145.1). Lineage (NCBI taxonomy): Eukaryota > Viridiplantae > Streptophyta > Magnoliopsida > Poales > Poaceae > Aegilops > Aegilops bicornis. The sequence goes on along the minus strand of CM038673.1, from coordinate 393,350,579 downwards.
TTAACTGAGTTTTCAATGCATTTATGTGCATAATTCAAATTTGAACTACGTGCACATGCCCCAGTGCATATAAATTGGTTGAAAAATCAAATCTGTGTCCTTGGGTGCATGCTTAGGTCCCATGCAAGAAATGGGAATGAATTTCAAACACTGTGGCACCGTTGATTACCGCAAAACATTGAGATGCCTCGTTTTTAAATTCTAGTAAATCAAAAACTCGTCTGAAATTCATGAAACTTGGCATGCTATCATGGAGCGGCATCAACATGTCGTGGTAAAAAATTTGTCCCATTTGGGGCAGGTTTGGGTATATGCTTCTCACAAACCGGAGCTTCTCACAACAAGCATGATGGTTTATAGTAGGGAACGTGCCACCTCTAGGGACGAAACGATATCCATTGCCCCTTAAAAGTTTCAATTTTTTTTCTCGTGTCAACATAGAATAACAGGAGTGTTGTGTGAATTTTTGTGCTTTTACGGGGTTCGTTTGGACATTTTTATGCATTAGCTGATTTTTCAATGCATTTATGTGCATAATTCAAATTTGAACTACATGCACATGCTCCAGTGCATATAAATTGGTTCAAAAATCAAATTTGTGTCCTTGGGTGCATGCTTAGGTCCCATGCAAGAAATGGGAATGAATTTCAAACACGAGGGCACCGTTGATTGCCGGCAAAACATTGAGATGCCTCGTTTTTAAATTCTAGTAAATCCAGAACTCGTCTGAAATTGATGAAACTTGGCATTCTATCATGGACCGGCATCAACATGCCGTGGTAAAAAAAATCCCATTTGGGGCAGGTTTGGGTATATGCTACTCATAAACTGGAGCTTCTCACAACAAGCATGATGGTTTTCGGTAGGGAACGTCCCACCTTTGGGGACGAAACGATATACATTGCCTCTTATTGTTTTCAAATTTTTTTTCTCGTGTCAACATAGAACAACAGGAGTGTTGTGTGAATTTTTGTGATTTTTCGGGGTTCGTTTTGACATTTTTAAGCATTCACTGAGTTTTCAATGCATTTATGTGCGTAATTCAAATTTGAACTACATGCACATGCTCTAGTGCATATAAATGGTTGAAAAAACAATTGTGTCCTTGGGTGCATGCTTAGGTCCGATGCAAGAAATGGGAATGAATTTCAAACACCAGGGCGCCGTTGACTGACGGCAAAACATTGAGAAGCCTCGTTTTTACATTCTTGTAAATCAAAAACTCGTCTGAAATTCATGAAACTTGGCATGCTATCATGGAGCGGCATCAACATGCCGTGGTAAAAAAATTGTCCCATTTGGGGCAGGTTTGGGTTTATTCTTCTCACAAACCAGAGCTTCTCACAACAAGCATGACGGTTTTCGGTAGGTAACGTCCCACCTCTAGGGACGAAACGATATCCATTGCCTCTTATTGCTTTCAAAAAAAATTCTCGTGTCAACATAGAACAACAGGAGTGTTGTGTGCATTTTTGTGATTTTTCGGGGTTCGTTTGGACATTTTTATGCATTAACTGAGTTTTCAATGTATTTATGTGCATAATTCAAATTTGAACTACATGCACATGCTCCAATGCATATAAATTTGTTGAAAAATCAAATCTGTGTCAATGGGTGCATGCTTAGGTCCCATGCAAGAAATGGGAATGAATTTCAAACACTGTATGCCGTTGATTGCTTGAAAACATTCAGATGCCTCGTTTTTAAATTCTAGTAAATCCAAAACTCGTCTGAAATTCATGAAACTTGGCATGCTATCGTGGAGCGGCATTAACATGCCGTGGTAAATTTTTTATCCCATTTGGGGCAGGTTTGGGTATATGCTTCTCATAAACCGGAGCTTCTCACAACAAGCATGATGGTTTTCGGTAGGGAACGTCCCACCTCTGAGGACGAAACGATATCCATTCCCTCTTATTGCTTTCAAATTTTTTTCTCATGTCAACATTGAACAACAGGAGTGTCGTGTGAATTATTGTGATTTTTCAGGGTTCGTTTGGACATTTTTATGCATTAACTGATTTTTCAATGCATTTATGTGCATAATTCAAATTTGAACTACATGCACATGTTCCAGTGCATATAAATTGGTTGAAAAATCAAATTTGTGTCCTTGGTTGCATGCTTAGGTCCCATGCAAGAAATGGGAATGAATTTCAAACACCAGGGCACCGTTGATTGCTGGCAAAACATTGAGATGCCTCGATTTTAAATTCTAGTAAATCAAAACTCGTGTGAAATTCATGAAACTTGGCGTGCTATCATGGAGCGGCATCAACATGCCATGGTAAATTTTTTGTCCCATTTGGGGCAGGTTTGGGAATATGCTTCTCACAAAACGGAGCTTATCACGACAAGCATGATGGTTTTTGGTAGGGAATGTCCCACCTCTGGGGACGAAACGATATCCATTGCCTCTTATTGCATTCAGTTTTTTTTCTCGTGTCAACATAGAACAACAGGAGTGTTGTGTGATTTTTTGTGATTTTTTGGAGTTTGTTTGGACATTTTTATGCATTAACTGAGTTTTAAATGCATTTATGTGCATAATTCAAATTTGAACTACATGCACATGCTCCAGTGCATACAAATTTATTGAAAAAACAAATCTGTGTCAATGGGTGCATGCTTAGGTCCCATGCAAGAAATGGGAATGAATTTCAAACACCAGGGCACCGTTGATTGCCGGCAAAACATTGAGATGCCTCGTTTTTAAATTCTAGTAAATCCAAAACTCGTCTGAAATTCATGAAACTTGGAATGCTATCGTGGAGCGGCATCAACATGCCGTGGTAAAATTTTTGTCCCATTTGGGGCAGGTTTGGGTAGATGCTTCTCTAAACCAGAGGTTCTCACAACAAGCATGATGGTTTTCGGTAGGGAACGTCCCACCTCTAAGGACGAAACGATATCCATTCCTTCTTATTGCTTTCAAATTTTTTATCATGTCAACATTGAACAACAGGAGTGTTGTGTGAATTATTGTGATTTTTCAGGGTTCGTTTGGACATTTTTATGCATTAACTGATTTTTCAATGCATTTATGTGCATAATTCAAATTTGAACTACATGCACATGCTCTAGTGCATATAAATTGGTTAAAAAATCAAATATGTGTCCTTGGGTGCATGCTTAGGTGCCATGCACGAAATGGGAATGAATTTCAAACACCAGGGCACCGTTGATTGCCGGCAAAACATTGAGATGCCTCGTTTTTAAATTCTAGTAAATCGAAAACTCGTCTGAAATTCATGAAACTTGTCATGCTATCATGGAGCGGCATCAACATGTCGTGGTCAAAATTTTGTCCCATTTGGGGCTGGTTTGGGTATATGCTTCTCACAAACCGGAGCTTCGCACAAGCATGATGGTTTTCGGTAGGGAACGTCCCACCTCTAGGGACGATACGATATCCATTGCCTCTTGTTGCTTTCAATTTTTTTCTCATGTCAACATAGAACAACAGGGGTGTTGTGTTAATTATTGTGATTTTTCAGGGTTCGTTTGGACATTTGTATGCATTAACTGAGTTTTCAATGCATGTATGTGGATAATTCAAATTTGAACTACATCCACATGCTCCAGTGCATATAAATTGGTTGAAAAATCAAATCTGTGTCCTTGGGTGTCAGTGTCCTTGGAATGGGGGTCCCCAGACTTGCCTGCCTGCGGCCCATGGCGTGTCTCCACCAGCGGCCCTGTACGGCCTATCTTCACCAGGAAGCACTCAAGACCCTCATGAGGGGCCAAGCCTCACGAGGCGGACGACACAAGACCTCCTCGGGAGCGGCCTCACCAGGCTGGCTCACGAGGGCCGGAGAGATCAAGGCAAGGGACACCTCCCGAGGTTCCTGTGACGCAAGCCATGACGAATGGAGCTGTGGAGCGCTGCCAGCAAGTGTCCTCATTTCCTCTTTGGTGCTAAAGGGGCAAGCGCAGGTGAGGAGTCCCGAGGCATCAGGCAAAGGTTTCCATACCGGTGCAACGAGACCAAGACCAGCAGGACGGCAGGACGAAGGTCACTGTGGATCCCAAGACGGTGTCACCACTAGAGCCTTTGGCAGGCGAAGACCACCTTTAGTCAGGATAAATTGTTCTAGTTGTCTCCCTTCGAATTTGGCCGTTGTTGGCTCCCTTCCCGCTCAATATTCTGGGAGAGGACCAGGGCGTCTATAAATAGGACTAGCCACCATAGTAGGAGGCAACTCATCTAGAAGGGATTCAGATTATCCTCACCCACACAAGTTCACCAAGCACAAGAACACCTCACCTCAGGAGGCTGTTCTTCCCCTTGTACTGTTCATCGTCAGCCCAAGAGGCAATCCACCACACCAAATTGGAGTAGGGTATTCCACCACAACGATGGCCCAAACCAGTACAAATCTTGTGTCTCTTGTGTTGCGGGTTCGTTCAGCTAGGCCTTGAGATCGCGGTGAGGCTGAGGGCAAGATTAGGTAGGGGGAGATCTTCGTGTGCACCCCAGTGTTCGAACCTCAAGGGTTTTGCCGGAACCCGAAATCCGACATTTGGCGCGCCAGGTAGGGGTGCGCTGGAGCTCTCCTTCCATCGATCTGCGCTTCTCCACCACCGCGCTTCGCCCCCATGGCAGGCGTCGCACTTCTGGCTCCGACGACCGGTGCCAGTAGCGGGGCCAGGGGGCTCCGAGCCTTGGCCCCCGCCTTACGGCAGGTGCGATGGCTGCGCAAGTTCAAGCCGGAGATGCCACAGCGCTACGGCGGCGCAGCGGAACCGATGGCTTTCCTGCTGGCGTACGAGGAGGCCATCCTTGAGGCTGGGGGCGACGACAAGGTCATGGCCAACTGGCTTCCCATGGCCCTCACTAGCGTGTCGTGCGCCTGGCTGCTCAACCTCCCCGGATCCATGGTGGCATCTTGGGAGGAGTTGTGCGGCCTCTTTGCTGCGTGCTTCGCGACACCGGCACCACACACGGTCGCGGCCCTCCTCGGCGGCTCGCAGGCACCACCCTCGGACCGCCACACCAAGCCGTTCTTCCACCAGATTGGAGCCACCTCCATGCGGCGGGGGGCTCCCCCGGGGTGGGCGGCGCCCGAGGCCGACCTAACGCTTGACTCGGGAGATCACCTGTCACCACTGTTGGCTCGCATGCTCCCAATGCTCTGCACCCCCACCATATGCAGCGTAGCCGTCACCAAGACCCTTATCGACGGCGGCATCGGCCTCAACATGCTCTCTGTGGAAGCTTTTAGCCTTCTTCACGCACCACTCGAGCGGCTTCGCCCTAGCAAGCCCTTCTTTGGAGTCGGCGGCAGCTCTGCCAGTCCTCTGGGGCAGATCCGCCTGCCCGTGACCTTCGGCACTCGCGACAACTACCGCACCGAGCTGATCGACTTCGACATCGCCCGCATCGGCCTCCCATACAACGCCATTCTTGGGTACCCGGCTCTGGCTCAGTTCATGGCGGCGACCCATCCGGCCTACAACCTCATGAAGATGCCTGGGAGCAAGGACGTCCTCACCGTAGTAGGCGATACCAAGGAGGCTCTGGTGGCACTCAAGCTTGCCCTCAAGACCGCCGCGACAGCGCAACCGGGCGACGTGGACACCTCCGGAGTTAAGGAAGCCGCACCAACCAAGAAGAAGCAGTTGTTCACTCAAGACCGGGCGGAAACCAAGCAGGTGCCGGTTGAGGAAGATGGGTCCTTGGGGGCCACCTTCACCATAGGTGCCAACCTCGACCCCGATCAAGAGGAGGCACTGGTGAAGTTCTTGCGTGCAAACAAGGAGGTATTCGCCTGGGAGCCCGATCAGCTGGTAGGGGTCCCACGAAGAGTGATTGAGCACCACTTGAAGGTGTGCCCCAATGTACGCCTGCGGAAGCAGAGGCGCGGCGATCCACGGAGAAGCAGTCCTTCATCGTCCAAGAAACCCGCAGCTGGAGGCAACAGTGTCATCCGCGAGGTCCGATACCACGAATGGTTGGCAAACCCAACAAGCAGCCCAAGAAAGGTGGAAAGGAGCGCATGTGTGTCGACTTCACCAACCTCAACAAGGCCTGCCCCCAAGATCCATTCCCGCTTCCTCTCATCGACCAGATCGTCGACTCCACTACCGACTGCGACCTGTTGTGCTTCCTGGATGCGTTTTCAGGCTACCACCAGATCAAGATGGCGGTAGAAGATGTTGAGAAGACGGCCTTCCTGACCCTGTGCGGGGTATACTGCTACACTTGCATGCCGTTCGGGCTGCGCAACGGGGGCGCGACCTTCCAACGGCTGATGCACATCGCCCTGGGTCAGCAGCTCGAAAGGAACGCTGAAGTCTACGTCGACGACATTGTGGTGAAGTCCCGGGAGGCGAGAACCTTAATTCAGGATCTGGAGACCTTCGAAAGCCTGCACCGAGTGGACTTGTGGCTCAACCTGGAGAAATGCGTGTTTGGTGTCCCTTCCAGCAAGTTGCTGGGTTTCCTCGTGTCCAGCAGGGGGATCGAGGCCAACCCAGAGAAGGTCAAGACAATCAAAGACATGAGTTCACCACAGACCCTTAAGGAGATGCAGAAGCTTGCCGGTCGCGTGACTGCGTTGGGGCGCTTCATCTCCAAGGTGGGAGAGCGCGCCCTACCATTCTTCAAGATGAAGAAGAAGAAGGGCCCATTCGAGTGGATCCCGGAGGCCGGCCAAGCGTTTCAAGACCTCAAGATATACATGACCAGCCCTCCAGTGATGGTGGTGCTCCGACCTCTCGAGCCCCTGGTGTTGTACCTTGCCGCCACCCCTTACTCCGCCAGCGCGGCTCTTGTGGTGGTCCGGGAGGAGCACCGGGTCAGGGATGCGTCGCGCCAAGTTGCTCCCCCAGCCGAGCCGGCGCAAGACCCAGAGAGCACCGGGAGGGCTGTGGCAACGTCAGCAAAGGACCAGGCTCAGCAAGACGGCGCACTTGGGCCTGCGAAGGCCCCAACGAGCGACCAGGCTCTGTGGGCTTAGTCGTCTCGGGAGGTGCTCCAACCTCCGGAAGCCGTGAGCCTCGTCAATGCAGTCGCCCTTGTCGATCACCCTGTGTATTTGGTCAGCATGGTGTTGTGGGACGCGAGGGCACGGTACCCCATGCCTCAGAAGCTCCTGCTCGCGCTCTTGGTGGCCTCATGTAAGCTGCGACACTACTTTCAAGGTCACCCCATCAAGGTCGTCTCGGCCTACCCGTTGGAGAGGGTGCTCAGGAGCCCCAACTCCGCTGGGAGAGTCGCTGAGTGGAACATCGAGCTGCAGGCATTTTAGTTGAAGTTCAGCATAACCAGGGACATCAAGGGAGCCGCGCTCGCTGATTTCGTGGAAGAATGGACGGATTCCCCGGGGCTTGAAGAAGGCGAGGATCGACCCCTCTCGCCGGGGAGTGAAGCACCAGACGGCTGGGTTATGTATTTCGATGGCGCCTTTGCGCGCCAGGGCATGGGGGCTGGAGCAGTTTTCATCTCACCCACTCAGGACAAGCTCTACACTACAAAAAAGACACATCCGTGACATTTTGGGCCGAACGATTTTTTTGTTATACTTATGACACTTCTATGACGATAATCGTGACAAAACCCGGTATCATCATAGATGTGGTGGGCTCCTACTTCAATGAAAAAAAATCATGATAGAAAATGGGCTTTTCATCATGGGCGGGCCAGAGATGCAGTTGCATGACATTCTTTGGGCCATCCATGACGGAAAAAATCGTGGTAGAAGTGAGGGCGAGGAAAATATCGGGGTGTTCACCGTTACGGTGGGTGGTCGGGGCCGAGCGATGCATGGAGGTTTGCGTTTCTCTCGTACACGCACGCACGTGGGTGTGAGGCGTTGGGCTCTAACTAAACCCGAGCGAGGCGTTCGCCTACTGAACCCAAGCGATTGCACTGCAAGCTACGCGTTACTGAACCCGAGAGATCGATCGATGGCTGTTAACTCAACCCGAGCGAGCGATTCCTTCGCTACTGCTGCTAACTGAAGCCAGCCGATGCTGCCTCTGGATGAACAGTGAGCGTTGCTGGGGTGTTTGGATGAACAGTTCCCGGTGGGGTGGATGAACAGGACCCCGTGGTGTTGCCTCTGGATGAACAGGACCCCGATCGATCGAGCCAGTTGGGGCTGGATGAACAGGACCCCGTGGAGGGCTGGATGAACAGGACGACCCCGTGGAGGGCTGGACGAACAATAGATGATGGAGGGCTGGATGAACAGTAGCCCGTGGAGGGGTGGTTGAACAGGAGCCCATGGAGAGGGCTGGTTGAACAGTAGCCGGTGGAGTAGCGTGCGGTGGCGGCTAGATGAACAGGAGCCCGTGGATGAACAGTCGCAAGTGGAGGCTGGAGGAGGTCGACGGTGGATGAACAGTAGCCCGTGGAGGCTGGGGGGGGGGGCCGACGGTGGAGATGAACAGTATCCCGCGGAGTCCCGTTTTGTGGTACGCCACACCCCTTCCGATGAACAGGACCCCCGTTTCGACTGTAGCGCTCCAACACAAGTCCGTTTCCTCCGCTTTTGCGACACGCCACACCCTCCCGATCAACAGGACCCCATTTCGACCGTAGGAGGTCCAACACAAGTCCGCTTCTCCGCTTTTGCGGTACGCTGCACCTCCCGATGAACAGGATCCCGTTGACTGCGGGCTGGCCGAACACAAGGCCGTTTCCTCCGTTTTGTGGTACGCCAGGCCTCGTTTCCATCGGTTGTTCCGTCCAAGCCCTCCCGATAAACACAACGACACATTCCATTCCAACCCAGCTGGTTGGCTCCCCATGAACAAGACACGATGGAGTTTCTCCATTCAGACCCAGCCATGTACACGAGCCCTGGCCATACGTATGCACGAGTAGGCGTTCGGACCCCACCCGTATGTACGTATGTGGCTGTATTTTCTTTCTTGCACACTGTTCGATGTACGTACATGTACATGCTACGTGCGCGCCTCTACTACGACACGTGCGCGCCTCTACATCGACCAGTATGTACGTACACGTTCGCGACCAGAATGACAACGCTACGTACGCTTCGACCAGGTGGGTCCCGACTGTCTGGCACTTCCTTCTGTGCGAAGATGTAGCTAATGGGTCCCAGCAGTCAGGGGCAAATCGTTTTTTTTCGGACGCACTTCCTTGTGTGCGAAGATGTAGCTGGTGGGTCCCAGCAGTTAGGGGGGAAACGCCTTTTTCGCAAAATACGGTGGCCCATCCGATGGGTCCCTATTGTCAGGTGGAGGAATAATTATTTTGCGTGTAATAAGGAGGCACTTCCTTGCTGCGGCCGTGGACCCATCTGCCAGCCTCTCCACGTACAGTCCACGTCCGACGGAAGCCGTTCCTTGACCACGTTGACCACGCCGCGCCGACAGCACCAGGGCGGTGGACGACGGCGAGGCCTAGGAAGGGGACGACGCGGAGCCGGGGAAGAGGCGATAGTGGATGCCCACGTGTAGAGGAGTATGAGGGTTCACTGGTTCACTGTGGTGTGAGGCCGCCGTTGCCGCAGAATAACAGGGGGTGTGGGTGAGTAGAGGGATGGCCTGGCCAGCGGTGGGAGTAGTAGGGGGCGGTGAGGCCTCTGCGACATCACAGCCGGCCACGAGAGGCAGGAGCACGAGGCATGACCGGCGCTGGTTTGGGCGGCTGGAGCAAGAAGACCAGAGGTTGAAGAAGCACTACGGCCATTGGATGCACATCATACGGTCACTGGAGCTAGAATCGTGCATATTGACTAAGTTGACAAAGCCCTCCGTCCCCGTCAACTTAGTAGGCCCACAAGTCAGCCTCCCACTATACTGGGTCCCAGCTAGCAGGGGGAGTATTCTTTTTTTGTGCGTAATAAGGAGGCACTTCCTTGCGTGCGAAGATATAGCTGGTGGGTCCGAGCTGTCAGCGGCGGTAACGTTTTTTTCGTGAAATATAGAGGCCCTTTCGGTGGGTCCCAGATGTCAGGTGGAGGAATCATTATTTTGCGCGTAATAAGGAGGCATTTCCTTGCGTGCGGCCGTGGACCCAGCTGTCAGCCTCTCCATGTACAGTCCACTTCAGATGCATGTCGGTCGTTGACCATGTTGACCAAAGGCGCCGAGAGCACCAGGCGGTGGACGACGGCGAGGCCTAGGAAGGAAACGACATGGAGCTGTGGAAGACTTCGGCGATTGTTTCCCACTTGGAGGAGTACAACTGCACGAGGGTTCTTGGTTCGTCTGCCGTCGCCGGAGAATAACAGCAGGTGTGGGTGAGTAGAGGGATGGCTAGGCCAGCGATGGGCGGACGGTGGGGCGGTGAGGCCTGCGCGGCAGCACAGCCGGCAGCGGGGAGGAGGGAGCAGGCAGTCCCGCTGGCGCTTGTTTGAGTGGCTGGAGTAGGAAGAGCAGAGATTGAAGAAGCACGACGGCCGTTGGATGGACATCCAACAGTCACTGCTTGTGCGTCAACCTTTTTTTAGGAAAGCCTCAAATCTGTGGAAAACAGCATACAACCCATCTGCCATTATTTCTAATAATTTACAGCCCATTTGCTAACTCTTAAGGTTTTTTTGGAGCCCATATTCTTTTTATTAGCATTACAGCCCATATTGTGGCCACGGTTAAAAAATTATACAAAATTTTGCATATTTCGGTGCGGTCCGAACTGTTTTTAATCCCGAAATTTCAAGTCACATTCAAACCGATTTAAAAAATAAATGTATATCAATATAAAATCCAACAAATTGTCCACGCATAAAAATCAATGCAATTTAAAATCTTGAAATGAAAAAAAGAAATTTGAAACTAATTGCCGGTTTGATGTGTTTTAAAAATGTACATCCCATTTCTCATTACTGATAGGCCATTTTCTCGGCCAGCCGAATGAAGCTCTCCTCGTCTTGAAATATTTGCGGCCCAACAGGCCTGACAAAGCGACTTACTTGGCAAATCACAAAAAAACTGGGCTAGCCATTTTCAGAAAGAAAAAAAACTACTGGGCTGGTCTGTGGTAAACATAAAAGATAAGGTTGTTTAGACAGGCTAGAGTGCCCCGCACAGCCTAGTTGACACCCTGCTTCCGTCTCAAAAACAAGTTAGATAAATGCCACTCCAATTATGGCGATTCATAAAAATGCCACTGCAATTTCCAAACTTTGAAAAATGCCACTGCAATTTTTGCAAACTTTGGAAAACGCCACAGCAATTTGCAAACTTTGAAAAACGCCACTCCAGACTTTGAAAAATGACACTTGGAAATGGCATGAAATGGCATTTTGAAAGTTTGAAATTGCAGTGGCATTTCTAAACACCAGATTTGGAGTGGCATTTATCAAATTAACCCAAAACAAAAATAACTGGGCGAACTACTGGGTCCCTGGTGTCAGCTGCTCATTGTGAAATTCTCTCGTTTATTGACTACGTTGACAATGGCATGGGACCCAGATGTCATAAATCCATTAGGAGGAGCCATTTTTTTATTGGCTTGAAATAAGGAGGCACTTGCTTGCGTACTGCCATGACCTTGGCGGGTCCCTGCTGTCATCCTCTCCACATACAATCATCTCCTGATTGTGTACGCGTCAACTTGGTAGGCCCACAAGTCAGCCTCTAAACCCGTGGAGGACAAATACAACCCATTTAAAAAAATAACAGCCCATTCCATACGTTCAAACGGAAAGTTCAACATTCAGAGCAAAGTAACAGGTCCGATCCACATATAGAGTATTGAACTTCCATGTTAACAACCATCATAGCCAAGTTAACTATCTACTCCCACTAATACTCTAGTAGCGTACAAGTACTAACTTACTCTTAGCTAACTAGACGATGCCGGCCGCCATCTGCAGTACACGCTAAACGCCGGCACCGGCGTCCTCCGCCTCGCCTCGGACTTGCCAGAGGTGTGACAGGGCGCGTTGCTCGTGCGCATTGCCCCTTTCCATGCCGGTGTGGTCCACCGAAGCTTCGGCTTCTAAATGGGAAACCCACTTGACGAGCTGGTAGTAAAAATCGGTGTCGCGAACGCGTGCATGCCCGACAACCTCGAGGGCTTTTTCCAGGCGCCGGCCTCCATGTAGTCGGCCCAGTTGCGGGCGCTCTGCTCGCGACTCAGAGCGTCGGTGCGCTGCTGCTCCATGTCCTGCTGGCGGCGCAAATCAGCGATACGCTGCTCCTCCGCCAAGCGATCGTGCTCCAACAAGTCCTCGATCTTCGTATTGCCATCTAAAGACCGATAGAATGCCTCCTCCCTCCATCTGCCTTCTGGTGAAAAACCGAACACTAGTTCCGGCGGTGACCGCCTCCGGCCTCGCCTATCATAGACGGGCGGGGGCATGGCGGACGTGGCGAGAGCGGGGATAAGTGGCGAGCGACGTCGGGCCGGTGGGGGCTTATGAGGATAGGGCGAGTTGGGTCACGGTGCCACCGGAGAAGGCTGGGAAATAGTACTTATAGGCGGAAGGTAGCGCGACGGTCATCAGAATTCAATGCATAAGCAGGCATGGCTTAGGGGCGCCAGCTTGCCGTGGAAAACTAGAGAAACTGAAATTATGACTGTGCCGTCCCGTCCCTTCTGTGCTGGGTCGCACGCCGGCATGACGTTCAAACAAGTGCACTCAAATCATCTCCCTCCTTGTCAATAATGATTCCACGGATTTAAAAGGCCCACAACAACTAAAGCGCATCTTTTTCGCATCAATTAGCTGCCTTAATTACGGCCGGCTGCATGCAGGCACTCAAAATCGCTCGCAGCCAGTACGCAGAGCAGCATGCAACAAGTCGCAGCCGAGGGAATTAGTTGATGAACTTTAGCTGGGAGATAAGGCATTTGCGAACGTTTTTGTTTTCAATTTCTTTATATTCGCATGACATTTTCTTCAGAGCAGCGTGTCAGTTTCTTTAGAGGTAGGCATTTTTATTCAAAAAACTACCACTTCGGATCTTGCATCGCAACTAAAACTGCCAGGAGCGCATTAGTAGGCTAGCTAGTGATCGATCAGTAACTTGTAAACACTGAGCAAACAGAAATAAGGAACTGTTAATGCATCTCAATGATTCACAGATCATATACAAATATGTAGCTCCAAAAGCAAAGATTCACCACTTCGGATCTTGCGTCGCCACTAAAACCAACTAGTACGATTCCCATACATAAGATCAACATGTTAATGCATCTCAATGATTCACAGATCATATAGAAATATGTAGCTCCAAAAGCAAAGATCTAGAAAAACATCTGTTCTTCCTACTAACATGGATGCTTCTCTTGGCCAACATTTAGTACAGACTGAAAGACAAATATGTTTGTGAAGTCTACAATTCCTCTTGCAAACGTAAGTGGTTTCACCAACAGCTAGAACCATGAGAATGAACCACACATGATGGAGGAACATCCACTGCAATATGATTTGGTCTTCTTTCGATCACACGGCGAGACTATTTTCGGAATACAAACTTTAACTTAGGCAAAATGATGCCCATTGTATAATCAGACCAAAGCAATGAAGCACCTAGTGTTGGCCAATAAATAGTATAGTACTACTTTTCTGCAGTCCATGAAGTGACTATCCAATCTTTCCATGTCTATTTTCAAATGGCACTGCATGCAGTGACTATACTATTCTCTTGTGCAGTTCAACCAAAATTGTGGTCACTTTGTGTGTTTGCCAAATAGCAACGGATAGACATGTCTGTCTGCACAAATATCAAGCAGCTAGTAAACATATACCCCACCTTGTATTTTCGGTTTAAACATGTCTCTTCCGCTTAGCATCTGTCATGTTTTGCACTGGACAATTTGGTACAGTCATGTTTTGCCCTGGACAATTTCATACTGAATTGATTTGCTTGTTCAGAGCAGAAATATAGCACCTATTCTTCATCAGACCAAGGATATCCATGTTCCCAGTGATGGAAGAGGTGAAACCGATACAACCGAAATTGAGCATCCAATGATTGAATCTTGTCCTGCACCTCCAATGTAGGTCCACCCTGCCAATTAATTCACATGCAAACCACTAGTATTACTAGTTAATGACAGTACAAAAAGAGTAGCAAGATAGTAGCAAACCATGTACCTTCGTAATGAACAGCTCATAGTGCCACCAATTGGATATAAAGGTTTGGAAGAAAACATGCTCCTAATGTTGAACCAGTTAGACTTTTTGTGCAGTTCCACTAAAATCGAGCATCCCTATTTGCATAGATATTGAAAGTGTGGTTACTATAAAAGTGGCACTAGTTGAAGCATAGACTCACAAATATAAGCATTCCAATTTCTTAATGGGAAAAGGTAGCAAGACTGTTTCTAACCACCTGTTTGAAGGAATAAATAAGGCAACAACGGCTGATGTCAGAAAGGCATATATAGTTCTTTCTGAAAGAATGATCTTCCAATGTGCAGTTCAACTAAAATAAAATGCCATAACCGCCTTGACAATTCAGTGACACTGTACAAAAGGAAATGACTTAACATTACATCATGATGTCAGGTATGTAGTCGACAGGCATTAGAGACAAACATCTGAGACCTCCTCCAATAACATAATGAACATTAATTTTAACAAAGGTGTGACTAGCTTTACCGGGATAATTTGAGTGAACTCCACACCCTCTGTTCCTTAATATAAGACGTTTTTGCGGTTCAATTTAAAGTACCCAAACGTCTAGTATTTAGAAAAATAGGTAGTAGTTTTCTTGAGCACATATTTGGGAAAGCTTGCCACACTTTATTTATGTCCATACGCTAATGCAACACCATTCGAATACTACAAATATACACTAATCCAAAGGCTAGTGCAACAGAGAGTAGTTATTTTATTACAGGGTACAGTACAATGGTTTTACTGAACAGATTTCAATAAACTCTAGCACTAGAAGATTTCTATAAGAATTAACAATATAAAATGTAAAGGTAACACATTTCAACATTGGTATACTAGTTGTGCATGAGCATTAAACCAAATACAAAAGTCCGAAGGTAACTAGCATTGTTAACTAATGACAGTATAAAAAAATTGCAAACCATGAACCTCCAAGGTAAATATCATTTCGAACTCGGGGGGACCTTAAAAATTGATATCCCAATCTTGATAATCGATCAAACATAAAAACTTGATCAAACGAATCAAGAGAACAACCAGAGGAGGAGGTTCCCACTCTTGATCTTTCCTCTTGTCTTCATATTTTTTGTGTAGTTTAACCAAAATAAAATGACATCAGTGCCTTGGCATTTTGGTGACACTGTACAAAAAAATTAGCTCATCTCATGAAAGTGAGGTATGTAATCTATAAGTATTAACAGTGCAAAAATCTGAAGGTAGTAACAAGTTTCATCGTTGGTATACTGGCTGTGCAACAACATTAGAATGCCTTAGCTGAAAAATCAAATCTTTAATACATCCACAATCAACAGCTAACCCTGAAATAATCTAGTGACATTAAATGGCATTGCTTAAATTTATTGGTGGCATTATACTGAGTGCGGCATTAGTTAAATGGGGCATCACTTTGGCAGTAGCATTGCTTGACTTGACAGCTGGCGTTATACTAACAGCAAAAAAGTGATAATAAGAGCTTGGGAGGCCCATTCGAACAGTGGGCGCACCAGTACGATGTACCTCCACGGACGCATAGAGTGGTGAGGGAGGTATGGTTGCCCAGAGCAACAAATATCCAGGTAGCATATGTGGATTACGTCCCATTTTTGTTCTCTTTAGCCACCTTTTTCCTATGTGAGGACAACAAACCGATCGACCTGGTCATTCTCTATTGCGTTTTCATACTTTTCTACCCTTCTTCAACCAAGAGACATGAGACTCGTTCCTTAGCTACTGATTTCCCCCTTTTCAACCTAGATGCGGGTTCGATGCCTATCTCTTGGATAGTACAGTCTCCCTTCCTTTCCTTATTCAACCCAGACATGGATTAGTCTGCATGAAGTAGGGTTTCCTTTAATAGTGCAAATTAAGGTTTTCGTCTGCGTGACTAGCAGAGCAGATGATAGCAAATTGGGAAGATGGTGGAGTGGAAAAAGATCCACAAGGGTATGGTTCAAAAAGAGGTAGCCTGCCTGAGGGTCGGCGGGAAGTGGCTTCGCTCGTGGTCGTCGTCCTCCGCACGCACTACGGAAGCGAGCTTGGGGACGGAGGCCATCCCACGCGGGCGCTAGGTATGAGAGGACGGCCTTGTCGTCAGTGCGTGACCTCGCTCGCCGACGACGGGTGCATCAATGTTGCACGTCCTTTTCTTCCCCGGCGGATCTGTGACCACCGGTGAGGACGGAGAGAGAGGCCGTCTTTTTTAGATCTCGAGAGAGGGTGATAATGTGAGAAGCAAGTGGGCAGCCCTTAACAAGAAAGCTCTGAAGCTCCAGCCTATATATCTTTCTTATACTACTAGTACTAGAGGTGGAGTAGTGGTAGAGTAGTTTATATTTTCTCTACAAACAGTACCAGTTAGTCGTGCTTCAAACTGAACGGCACGCCATTAAAAAAATAAAGTCGAGAAATAATGCGACACTTCGGGCCAATGTGGCCAGATCGCATTTTGCACGAGATATTACACACCATGTTACGTTGACATGTGGTCCCGTTCCAACATGTCAGTGAGACGACGGCGAGTCCTTTTGTACAATTTCCGAAAGGACGTGTAGGCCGGGGCGCCTCTTCATGTACCGTGGCAAACTAGCAACCGTCCATCGACTCTTCGCCTTTCCCTCTCGATTTGGAATTGTTGTCGCACGTTCTTCCTCCCTCCTCCATTTTCCTTCACCCTTCCTTCTGTCATTGTTCGATCGTCTTCTCCATGGAGGGAACAAGACGGAAACGACCCCGTTATTCTTGCCCCGATCTGAAAGATGACGTGGTGGGGGAACTCATTGATCGGTGCGACGTCATCACCTCAGCTAGCATGGCAGGTTCGTTCAAGACCATTCTTGACTTAACTAATAACATCATTACAAGGAACCCAAGGGTCCAGAGCGGTTTGATCTCCCTTATCTTCTTCGCTATAAGCCTGTTCGCATGGGCGCGGATGACGGAGGCCTCACCTTGTGCAAGTTGATGCCGCTTGATAATGATACGTGTGATGTCAAGATGCCATCTCTTAAGGGTAAGGCCTGGGTTGGCGCAAATGGAGATTGGGTTGTTTATATTGGGTACAATTGTGAGTGGGAACTTGTGAATGTGTACACTCGTCAGCGGATTCCACTTCCAAAAATCTCAGAGTGCTCTAAGGTTGAGCACACAGATGATCTACGTACGTTCAAATACGATCATGGTGGCTGTCGTCTATGGAAGATAGCAAATTGTCGAGTTCCCAACCGCTCTTGGAATTACAAGAACTATGAAGTTGTTGCTATCTTCGACAAGTTTGTTGCCGTCGTTACTGATTCCACGGTTCGTCCATGGATATTGTTCAAAAATTAGTTTCTGTACACGGATGATGAGTACTATGATGAAATTGAATACGAGGATCTTGTGTTTGCTTCCACCACTCGTGGCACTATTTTTGCATGGGATCCTCGTAGTTTCGGTACTTTTGTATTCCACCGTAGTTATAAGTGTTTCATCCACATGCATGCAGGTTAGCAAGTTTCCCTTTACTAATTAACCTTCTTCTTGTGTTTCCAAGGTCCTGTGGACATTCCACCACCTATACTTGAAAATTTTAGTAACCAAGGGGGAGATGACGATGGTGATGATCACGATCATGAGGACGAGCAAGACTTATATACTCAGTGGCAGCTGGCAACTAATTCCGTGGATCACCTCTTCTTGTCTGTATACAGTGCACTGAGATTGTTACTACTGAGCGAGCATGTGTTGTCTCCCATGGTCGCCCTCTCCGGACCTATTCCAACAACCGTTGCAGGGTATTCGGGATGGATACTAGTGTGCTAGCGCCAAGACCTTCTCCCTGGTACAGTATTGATAGTCTTGGAGCAAACTCGCTCTTCCTTGGACCAAACTATCCAATGATGGTTAAACGCGATCCAGCTGCTGTTGACACAACGTTACTACCATTTATGAGAAGCAACTGTATCTATACCTAAGACATTGCGGTGGTTCCCTACCCTGCTCCTGATATATGCCGCTTCATCCTGGATGATCAGTCATGCGTTGCTCTCGATATTGACAATAGCTGGCCCTTCCCAGAGCACCTATGGTTCAAAGCAAGCATTTCCGACGCCAAGGATTGGTTGAATTGAAGTTTATTTCATTGCTTGTTATTTGTTGTGTGATGAAAACTTCATTATTTACTAGAATGTTTTGTTGGAAATAACCTATAATCCAACATGTATCATCGTTGTCGTTGTGTGTTGATGACTTGTTGTATGTAATGAATGGTACATTTGCAAATGCGTGTCATAGACTCAATTTATGAATGGTTTTCGAGTCACTTCTTGGAGTGTTAGTACCGTAGTAGTATAGCCAGCATCTGGTTAGTATATGAAGTTGCCACATCACATAGAGCCAACCTAATATTGGAGTATGCTAGTCCTCCACCGGCGCACCGCTTCAAATGGCGGAGGAAGTGAGAGGTCGCGTCACCTTGTGTCCAGATCTGAGATGCCACATGTACCAGATGAATGACTCCAAGTTTGACCACCGTGATGCTAGGTGCGAGCCGAGGAACACTGTTGGAGAGACCCCTCGTAATTTTCCTACATTGGTCGTTTGATTCATAGGATAGAATGCTATAGGAATTTTTTTCCTATGTAATCATGTTTTAATTGGCAAGCTAGCATCCACTCCAACTTTTGTTTCACTTCCTTTGATCCTACGAAGAGAGTACTTGCTCTAAATGATGTGCCGCTGCAAGAGCCGCCTATATTAATGAACCATGCTCTAAAAAGGTGGACCAGCTTTGGCTATAGTAGCACTATACTAGGTTAGTAGGTGACCTTGCGCTTGGCTCTTCTCCTCTTCCGGAAGTCGAACAATAATGATGGTACTACTTCTGTCAATCTGACACCAAATGAATTGCTGCACGTCCACCGCTTGTAAGCAAAAGTTTCTCCTTGTGCTGCGAGCCACCGCGCACACGTTGGCGAGGGAGAAGGCGTAGTAAACAAGCTTCTCGTCGTTCTGCGAGTTGACGGGACACATCAAAGTTACGTATTTATTAGTACTCTCTTCAAAAAGGGCCAACCATGTCCATGGCTACCATCATGTGCTTTGTCATTGAGTACGTGCACTATTCACATGCCATGGAGGAGAAAAAAATATTGCGTAGTACTAGGTGCCATAGAAGTGCACGCTCACTTACGCACTGCATATCTCCATTTTCTTGCATGACACGCCACCTTGATGCTAGATGTCCCGCGTGTCATGGAGGCATATAGTATGATTTGGTAAAATGGAGGCATATAGGTGTCCCGCATGTCGGCAAAAGGATGAACAAAGCTCATGTCTTAAACGAAAGAGTGGAAGAACATAGATTCTCGACGACCAAGAAGGAGCTACAAACCTCGGGGTGGAAAGTCTGCACTCATAATATTTTATATTATTCAGCGATATAAAATCAACCAAATCTCTCCACGTTCCTATACCATTCTATAGTATGAGCATAACTTTGAACGTAAGCCATTGATTCACTCTATTCAATGGTCATAGTTGGAAAATCCAAACAAAACCAAGCATTGGATCAACTGTTTTTTCGAGATCAACTCTTTTAGCACTTAGATTGTTGCCGCCTGCCCACCTAGCCCACCTATATATCCGCTCACGTGTGATGACCACAGGAGCTATCCCCTCATATTGTATGTTAAAAAAATAAAGGTCGATAACTGATGCGGCACCTCGGGCCAACGCGGCCAGCTCGCATTTTGCACGAGAAATTATACACCATGTTTCGTTGACATGTGGTCCCGTTCCAACATGTCAACGAGACGACGGCGAGTCCTTTTGTACAATTTCTGAAGGGACGTGTAGGCCGGGGCGCATCTTCGTGTACCGTGGAAAACTGGCAACCGTGCACCGACTCATCGCCTTTCCCTCTCGATTTGGAACTGCTGTCGCACGCTCTTCCTCCCTCCTCCATTTGCCTTCACCCTTCCTCCTGCCATTGTTCGATCGTCTTCTCCATGGAGGGAACAAGCCGGAAACGACCCCGTTATTCTTGCCCGATCCGAAAGATGACGTGGTGGGGGAACTCATTGATCGGTGCGACGTCATCACCTCAGCTAGCATGGCAGGTTCGTTCAAGATCATTCTCGACTCAACTAATAACATCATTAGAAGGAACCCAAGGGTCCAGGAGCAGTTTGATCTCCCCTATCTTCTTCACCGTGACCCTGCTGATTGGCGTGGGGATGAGGGAAGCCTCGCCTTGTGCAAGTTGATGCTGCTTGATAATGATATGTATGATGTTAAGATGCCATCGCTTGAGGGCAAGGCTTGGGCTGGCGCAAATGGAGATTGGGTTGTTTATATTGGGTACAACTGCGAGTGGGAACTTGTGAATGTGTACACTCGTCACCGGGTTCCAAAAATCTCAGACTGCCCAGAGGTTGAGCACACCGGTATTCTACGCACGTTCAAATACGATCATGGTGATTGTCTTCTATGGAAGATAGCAATTTGTCGAGTTCCCAACCGCTCTTGGCATTACAGGAACTATGGAGTTGTTGCTATCTTCGACAAGCTTGTTGCCATCCTTAGTGGTTTGACTAGATGGATATTGCTCAAAAATCAGTTTCTATACATGGATGTGTACTATGATGCAATTGAATACGAGGGTCTTGTGTTTGCTGCCACCACTGGTGGCACTGTTTTTGCATGGGATCCTCGTAGTTTCGGTACGTTTGTCTTCCACCATAATTATAATTGTTTCATCCACATGCATGCGAGTTAGCAAGTTTCCCTTCTCTACTAATTAACCTTCTTCTTGTGTTTCCAAGGTCCTGTGAACATTCCAGCACCTATACTTGAAAAAAATTATAACCAAGGGGGAGATGATGATGGTGATGATCACGAGCATGAGGACGAGGAGGGCCCATATACTCAGTGGCGCCTGGCAACTTCCGATGGATCACCCCTTCTTGTCTGTATACAACCCACTGCTGATGTTACTACTAAGGAAGTAGGTGTTGTCTCCCATGGTCGCACTCTCCGAGCCTATTCCAACACCCGTTGCATGGTATTCGGGATGGATACTACTGTGCTAACGCCAACACCTTCTCCCTGGTACAGTATTGATAGTCTTGGAGAAAACTCGCTCTTCCTTGGACAAAACTATCCAATGATGGTGAAAGGTGATCCAACTTTTGTTGACACAACGTTACTACCATTTATGAGAAGCAACTATATCTATACGTCGGACATTGTGGTGGTTCCCTACCCTGGTCGTGATATAGTAGGCCGCTTCAGCCTGGATGATCAGTCATGCGTTTGTCTCAAGATTGACTGTAGCTGCCCTTCCCAGGGAATCACTTGTGGTTCAAAGCAAGTGTTTCCAACGCCGAGGATTGGTCGAGTCGAAGTTCATTTCATTGCTTGTTCTTTGTTGTGTGATGAAAACTTTAGTATTTATAATGTATCCTCGTTTTCCTTCTGGGTTGATGACCTGTTGTATGTAATAAAATGATATGCTTGTGATCAACTTACTAAATTTATGAATGGCTTTCGAGTCGCTTCTCTGAGTGGGTGCTGCGATGAGGCAAAAATATATTTTCCGAATACATAATTGTATGTGCATTGCAACAGGTTATCGGATGAGGCCAATCAACAATAGTACACTATTTGTACTAGCTTCACATGTTGCACTATCTCTACGTCTACGTACATAATACAACAAGTTTTAAACTTGAGACCAGCCACCCATCCTCACAAAGAACACTTTTTAACCTAGCACAGACTCCAGGAAATTTGGCCACAGTGTGAGGTGGGCCATATGTTAATGTGTTCGCTGTACGTAACCAACACCTCGAATCGATACTACTACTATAAGTAGTAGGAGTAGTAGGGTGGCATGGGCCAAAACAAGCATTCACGTCCAGGAGTACGGCACACGCCACCAGCATGACTTCCATCTGACACCATATTTCTTGGAGTCCGTGCTACATCAATCTCTTCAACCTCGTCGTTTCTCTAACTCAGCCATCGCGCGGCGGGCGAGGTTGGGTTTTGTCAATAGTCGGTTTCCTCAACTACGGTCCCGCTTGTAAGGCCAACTCCAACACACGACCCCAAACGGACCTCCTTTTTGCCTGGATTCTGTCCGTTTGGGTAGGGCAATGGGGTCGTGTCCGGGCCATTTCTCGGATGTGGTTGCCGTGCGCCGAATGCTAGGACGCATCCCGGCCGCGTACATTTTTCTTTGCAAACACATATCTTTTTTTCACCATGGATTTTTTGGTACATGGAAATACATCACCAAAATTTTGACTAGAAAAGCAAGACCAAAAGAAACAAGAACCACAAGAATACATTTTAGAAGATATCCAACTTCCATAACTTCTCCTGTAAGTTGGATTAGTGCCTTCTCGATGCATTCATTGTTGATCTGTGGAGGGTCGATCTTGCGTGCTTCTTTCTTCTTCGAGTGTAAAGAAGTAGACGTATCTAGAATCTATTCTATCAACAAGTGCACTAGTCTCATCTCTAGCCTCTATGCTAGCTAAAAGTGCTAGAACATCTACTAAATTGTGCTCTATCAATATATCGTTGTACTCTTCTTCCCAATACCAAAACTTGCATCCATTCAACACAATAAAATTTTAATTTAGCACAAATAGTCTAATACGAGAGCACAACCGAATATTTGGTCGAGCTCTTCCTCATTTTGCCGACACGTGGGACATCCAGCATCCAGGTTGTGTCATGCAAGAAAACAGAATGGTAGTTGAAGCCACGTGATGTGCATCTTGGGTTAAATTGTAAATAGAATCTTACTACTCTTGAGTAACTCCAAAAGCGGCCACCGAAGACCTTTATTGGATTTGTTTTTCATCACCAGCACGTCGAGGTGAAAGATGTGCAGGTTCTGCGGGTCCTCTTGTGTTTCCACTGACATGTGGGACCGCATATGAGCAAACAGATGATGGGCTCCGCACGTCTGCTGGCTGGATGAGAAGAGAGATAGAGGAGGGCTGAGCACGGACTCCAGGAAATTTGTTCTATGTAACCAGCACCTTGATATAGTGGGGTGGCATGGGCCATAACTAGCATTCATGTCTAGCAGTACGGCGCACGCCACCTACACGAGTTCCATCCGATACCAACTTTCTTGGAGTCCGTGCTACAGCCATCTCTTCTCCCTCCTGTTTTCTCAGCCATCGCACGGTGGGCGGGGTGGGGGTTTGCTGATAGACGGTTTGCTCAACGGCGGTCCCACTTGTAAGTGAAAATGCAACACAGCACGCATTCCCCCTTGAGTGGCGTGCCGGACCAACCGTGTGGGGGTGTGACGCGAACACGGCAGGCTTTTCCTTTTGAACCTGTAACTTGTAAAATTTGGTTCTGCTCCATGGCGCGACCGGTAGATAGAAATAATGATTTTCCCTAGAGTAATGAGAAGTTTGGTTCTGGCGCGGTTCATGCATGGAGTACGTACGAAAATTATGAAGTTGATGCGGAAGGTAAGATAATTACTAGTAGTACCATATACTACTACATGGATTTGATGGAAAGATAAAGATACATACGAATCCATCAACGGCATCCTCACGCCCTAGTGCACCGGGTCACCAACCGACGTGTGAGGAGCAGCGGCGTTGGCGGCAAGCTCAAAATGCTTCTGAACAATGCCGTTCAAGGATGCCCTGCGGTCCAAGAAGGCCAGCGTCCTATCGTCCTCCTCTTGCATGTAGTAGTCCTTGTGGACGATTTGCGCGTAGACGTGGGTGATTATCTCGATGGTGTCTTGCTACGCCAGGCGCTGCACGGCGAGCGCGACCTCGAGGTGGACATTCTCCGGCGCGACGGCGCGCAATCGCGGGGCCACCAGTGCATCGAAGAGGTTGTCACCATAGAGGCCGTTCAGGGTGGCAGGCATCATAGAGCCTAGGCGCGTGGGCTGGAGGCGTACGTCAAGGTCGTCCGCGAGCTTCTTGACGGTGGTGAACTTGTCGAGGAAGCCGACGAGGACCTCGTCGAACAAGGAGACGAAGCTGTCGTCCAAGTGGCCCCTCGCCCTGGCGGCCTCAGGCACTACCTGGAGACGTTCCTTGGTGCCAGGCCGCAGGCCGGCGTTGTGGACCAACTGGCACAGTCGGCTGGTGCTCGCGCTCATTGCCTCCATGGGTCTAGCTTCTAGTCAACTAATCTTGCGATTGGAGTAATCACTCTTGCCCTTGGGTGCGTAGGTGCGTAGGATTTCGTAGATTGGACTGGCGGGAGCCTTTATATGAGAAGTGCAGACTGCGTTGAATTCACGTGCATGTTGGCCATCTACTCCTCGCCCCTCTACTGCACCTTCCTTTGGCTGTATGACAGGTTGGCCAGCCACCCGTTGGGCCCACGTGTCACACCCAAAGGCAGGTGCAGTAAGTCAATGAAGCTGCATCCCCCTCTGTGCCGGTGCAGTATAGTCATCTCACCGGACCTCTAGTTGGGGCCAAACGGGAGAACTTTGATGTTTACTAGTTTATTGGTCCCCTTTGCATTTTGCGCCAAGTTTTGACCTTTGATTTAACTAATAAAATGTTAGTGCATGTAACAAAAAATGTTGTGTAAGTCACCTTACGAAAACCAAATAATCCCAAAACACTTAGGCACGATACATTAACTCCATCCTCATTTCTTATTTCGTGACATATCAACCAATGAGAGATGTGGGCCGTGCATGCTTTCAATGACTTGAGACTACCAAACATCACATGCAGTGGTTAGTTCATTGCATGTAATCCTATTAAGTAGCAAAAAGACATTAAGTTATCTCGCCGATAGGAATAAAACAATACACCATGTATTTATTTACAGAGGGAGTAGTACATTTTTTGTGACATGCATTACTAGATATTGCTAGTCAAATACTAAATCCAGATGGACGTGGTAGTACTGCTAAATCCAGACGGTGGTGCTAGTACTAGTAGTAGTACTACCAATGTAGTAGCACTGTACTACCCGTTGGTCAAATTTTTATGTGCTGCTCCTCATAGTGAAGTGACAAGACCCTACGCCAGAGATGACACCTGAGTATAGGCGCCGTGTACAGCATACCATAGTCAGCCTCACCGTTTGCAGTCACTATCTTCATGGCTGTAGACCTAGCCTGCTTACAACTAGCCATGTTCGAACATAAGTTCCCGTGCATAGATGCCCGTGCATTGCACGGAACACCAAGATTGGGGGGTGGACGGCGCCGGCAGCGGCCATGGCACCAGATTTTTCCATGGCCTTCTAGATGTGGTGGGGAGGAGATAAGCCTGATTGTGAGAGACAAGGAGTTGTTTGTGAACAGGGAACAGGTGCGGGCATCTTTTTGCAAACTGGAGAAGTTTGGTTTGTATGCGTCAGATCTAGATCCGACGGCTATTGGTGAAAGATGGCAGGCACAACATCATCACCAACTCAGGACATGTTTGATTCGCAGGATTTTGAAAACGCAGGAATAGGACACGACAATATTACAAGTTTCAAACTGATATTACAAATGTTAGGAGTAATGTTGCACCTACGAAGAGGGAATTACTAGGAAGTTTATGTAAGAACTTTCGTAATTTAGGTGGATGCAGCATTATCGTACAAACTAAAATCCACCGCCCTGACAAGTCACTAATGGGCAAATAAGTTTTCGAGTCTCTGGCCACTTGATGTTTCAAAAACAAATTCAGCTTCTGCGGAGACTTTGTCATTTAGGCTTAGACGCTTGCGGTGATCAGCACGCCATTCATTGTTGGGCCAGAGAACGTGAAACGTCATTACCATGAGCACACTTGCCTCCAGAACAAAGAACCTGGCCAATTTAATCTCAGATGTGCTGCCTCGGTAGTCGATCAAATCAATTTCTGTAAGATGGAGATCAAGGCATTCGATGAGATTGTGGTGCAGCACATTTTTCACTTTCGGGTCTTTTTTTATCTGCAAAAGAAGAGAACATATTAGATCAACTGGCTATATAAGATTGTCGCGTCATCAAGAGGTACCAATATCATTTGCTCATACGATAGGGTTGGCTGGCTAGTGATATTTTTTTCACTCTCTCTCTCTCTTTCTCTTTCCTCTCATTTACCTAGGAGTACGCGAAGAGCTTGGACATTTGCTGCCTTCCACTATGTGGCCGATGGCATATTTCGCAAAAGTATGCCACATAATACGCATCGATGTCAAATCAAAAGATTTTGGCACCGCTCTCGCGATGTGAGAGAGCTGGCACCGCTGTGCACACAGACCCACATGTATAAACAAATCAATCAAACCAACTACACCAGCCTCTCACTCTCCCAAACAAGTGTTTTTATTGCCTCAGTCCTCTCTCTCTCTCTTCCACGCAAGTGTTTTTTCATTGCGTGAGTTAATTTGGCACGGGAGCAAAGTAGGTGACCCAGATTGGGGCACCAGGTGAGCAATGGAGGGGCATCAATGCCAAATGCGTCACAAGTGAATTTGGCACGTGTTTTGGCCTACATAGTGGAGGGCCATTATAGCCCACTTTTGTACTACCTCTTATTTAGTATAAAATTTTGACCATAGATTTATGTAAGAAAATGCCAATGCATGTCACTAAAAATTTCACCATTTGAAATTATGTTCAAATACGAATCCAACGATATAGTTCTTAGTGACATGCATTAACATTTTGTCAGTTAAATCTATGGTCAAATTTTGATACTACAAAATAGGAAGAGTAAACCAGGACGGAGGTAGTACTTGCTCTTAGGGTAACCATAGAGTTACCGGAGTTGTCTAAGTTACTTTCCACTATGACTATCCTAGGCTACTATAGTAGTACAACAAAAAATGATGCAGGTGATCACGTGAGAAAAAAATACTAAAAACATTTCTTTCGGTGCAGTGCGTAGATGCAGTTTTGAACACTACACTTGTCATCGTAATTTGGGAAAATTACGAAAAACAAATTGAGCTACGTTGTGATTACCGTTTACTAATAGGAAAGAAGTTTCACCTCGATGAGTAGCTTCTCCGTGCATGGAAAGCATGTAAGGAATCCAACAACTTCATCCAGATTGGGGCCGATAGATTTTATTGCCAAGATCTTCACTGTGCGCATAGACTGGGTGAAGCTTGTGGGAATCATTTTCTAGAAGACGGTCGTAAATACATCAAGAAGAAATTTAAAAATGTGAATTTCAAGAAGACGGAGAAGAAGATGAGTGTTGTACCTGAACGATTACAGATCCAAGAAACAGATCGGAGAATTTGGCAGACGAGTGCACCAACGCTGTCAATTTCGGCACGTCAATGACCCTGATTTTTGTTGGACTTTCTAGATCCGATACAAGCAATCTCTCAAGGAAAGGCGCATTCTCAATGACCATAACGTGGAACAGCTGGAGTGATCTCTTCCCAATTTATGTCTTGTTGCGGGGCCAGCAAGACACATAAATCCATCGGAGATTTTTCGAGGCAACGTGGAGGCTAATGAACCCGCGGATCTGCTCAAGACGAAGGTACTCGAGCGCAGTACAACTGTAGAGCAGGTGCTCTATAGCCTTCTTCGAGATGACAACGTCAAAGAGGTCGAGCTGCTTGAGTTGAGGGAGAAGAAGGGCGGGCGCGACATTAATCTGGGGAAGATAGCGGGAGCTGAAGCTGGCGCAGCGCAGTGTTGGCGTGAGGCGGAGCGCGGACGGTGGCAGAGAGCGACATCGTCCAGCTTCAAAGTTGAGATCCTCGAGCTGATCTAGGGGCGGGGATAAGAACTACTCGTCGAACTTGGGTTGGACCTTGCAGTTAGTACTGAACATGCGGATGTCAAGGCATCTGGCTGGCCCAGGGTGCGACGAAAGGATCTTGGAGACTACGGCCATGCGTTTACAATCCCCGTCGCGGAGGCAACTATCGACAGTGAGGTTGAGGGGGACGCGGCGCCAGAGGGGGCACCACTGACGGGAGAGCAGGGCGGTTCGCACGGCAGATTAGGTGGGGAGGAGGCCGATGATGACGAGCAACATGTCGTCGGGAGGCTGCTGATGATGTCCAGGCTCGCCAGATGCGGTTTTGGCTCGAGCCGCTTCCGCTTGTTGGCTGCCACGCCGTCCATCTCAACCGGCGGCGACGCCGGTGTACACGTGTGTTGGTGTGTGTGTTGTGTGCTGGGTGTGCGCGAGTGCGTCCTTCTGTGCATGCCGCCGCGAAGTGGTGAATTGTGCGTGAGTGCGTCCTTCACGCGGAAGAAGTGTGTCCTCAATGCGCCCACAATTTACCTGCGTGCGGGGTGCTACCCCGAGTGGTTTCAACTTTGTTTACTTCACCGCGTGTCAAATGGGCCTCTAGTTTACTTATTTTCACCCACTGCCACATGGGCCAGCACACGAAGATACAGAACACGAGCTGACAAGCAGCATGTGGACTGGTTGACCGGTCAACTAAACAATATACGGAGCTCTACGCTGACACAGTGAGCGTATAATCCGTCGGTATAGAGTGTTCGAGTGAGAGGGGAGGCCCGTGAGAGATAGCAGAGAGAGAGAGAGAGAGAGAGAGAAAGAGCTACTCCCTCCGTTCGATAATGTAGTTCCAACATTTTTTTAAAAGTCAAACTTTTGAAACTTTGACCAAGTTTATAAAGAAATTACTTATATCTACAATACCAAAGATATATGATGTGAACTTACTACACCTTGTGATGAATCTATTGATCGTTCCGGATGTAAATATTTTTCTCCACTTATACCTGGTCAAACTTTTACGAGGTTTGACGTTTCAAAAAAACCATATGCTTATGGACGTGAGAGACTCCCTAACGAGAGAGAGAGAGTGATATCTAAAGAGTGAGTGAATAAAATGGGTGTGCGTGTGTGAAAGAGACATGGACAACACTCGATAAAAGTCGAGAAAAAACATGTGTGTCTTATGCAAACATATCACACATGCATCTTCGACAACGGAAGCAAGGTGAGGAGATAGTGCGTGGTTGTTTGCAACCGGGAGAGCAAGACCCCTAGCACGTGGCCAAGAGGGGTCTGACAAACAAGGGAGAGAGGTCGAGAGAGACGTACGGAGAAAATGCAGATATGGGGAGGAGAGAGTGTATGTTTGTCATAGAGAGATCCCCTGGAGATCGTGATGGGACTACATGGGTGGAAGATCGAGTGACAAGGTGTGTGCACGATAGAAGATACCCCGAGAGATATCGCGATAGACGTATGGATGGAAGGAGACAATACGTGTGTTCCTGATGGCTAGTGAGAGATAATCATAGTTAGAGGGGAGTGCTTGCGCCTATGATGGAATGAGGGATTATGGTACTTATTAGGGGGTGTGTGTCACACAGAGAGAGAACAAGGGCGGAGAGTGTTGGATGGGTCTATGTGTATAGAGCGAGCGAGACATGTGTATGTGTGAACCAGGGAGATATAAAGTTTGAGAGAGATTGACGAGCCCCGATAAGGCTGAGTGGTGCGTCAGATAGCTGAGAGGGGGAAAGAGATATTCCATCCGCTCGATAATGCAGTGCATGTAAATTTTTTAGAAGTCAAACTTTGGAAACTTTGATCAGGTTTACACAAATGTTATTTATATCTACAATACCAAAGATACATCATACGAAACTACATCTCATAGTGAATCTAATGGTATATGTTTGTCGTTCTAGATGTAATTGTTTTTCTCCACGTACATGGTCAAACTTTGTGATGTTTGACTTTTCAATAAATAAATATGCTATGGACTGAGGAGAGTGCCTAAGTCGAGAGAGATCAAGTGCGTGTGAAGGAGAATGAGTAAGTGTGAAAAAAGAGTATGTGTGTGAAAGAGAAAGTGACAACAAACGATAAAGAGAGAGAGAGTGTGTGTGTTTTCGTTCCTTAGGCGAACATATCACGCATGCATCTCCGAGATAGAAAAGCGAGGCGAGGAGATACACGAAGATAGCTAGTGTGTGATTGTTTGCAACGGAGAGAGACACCCCTATAGCAGATGTCCAATAGAGTTCTGGCCAACAAGGAACAAAGGTTGAGAGGGACACATGCAGAACATGGACGCATGGGGAGGGTGAGAGGGTGTGTTTGTGATAGAGAGATCCCCTCGAGATCGTGAGGGGACTATATGCGTGGGAGATTGAGGGAGGTGCGTGCGCGATAGAAAGATGCCCCGAGACAAATCGAGATAGACCATGCACATGTTTGTGATGGACACTAAGATTAGCTAGTCATATACATATAGGGGGGACTGTGTGTGCCTACAATTGAGTGAGAGACCATCATACTTGGCTAGCTAGGCATGAGATTGTGTGTGTGTGTGCGAGTGAGATGGAGAGAGAACAAGGGAGAGAGATAGAGTTTTAGATGGGCCTATCGAGTGCGAGTGAGATATGAATGTGTATGTGTGACCTAGGTAGATGGAGAGTTTGAGAGAGGGGGGGAAGAGCTCCGAGACGACAGAGTGGTGCGTGAGAGAGTTACGGGCAACGGGCCAAGGAATTTTGTGTGTACAATGAGTGCACCCAAGATTTGTGTGCGAGAGATACCTATAGATGGAGTATATATGCATGCGAACTAGAAAGACCCCCCCCCCACACACACACACAGAGAGAGGGAGAGAGAGAGAGAGAGAGAGAGAGAGAGAGAGAGAGAGAGAGAGAGGGAGAGAGAGAGAGAGAGAGAGAGAGATGTGGAGAGAAAGCGAGAGGGACCAACAAGGTTTGTGTGTTGGATGTGTGCGACGGAATTGAAGATTGTCGGTGAGAGAGAGAGAGAGAGAGAGAGAGAGAGAGCAGGAGTCCGGGAGAGGGGGAGGTCGCGTTTTATGCATCAAAGACTGATATAAACCATGTTTCGATATAAACTTGCATTCAAATATTTAAATTGGAGAACATGGTGTTTGCAATCCACACATGAACGGATATATGCGTATATCAAACAAGTTCATTAATTTGACTTTCAACATGTTCATGGAGTACTATAAATACTTTACAACATGCTACTCGATTGAGGTGTTCAATTTTGGATTTAGTTCACTATTTTGACCTGGTGAACGAGCTATTTCATTGAATTGAGATATTTCATTTTGGGTTTGATTCC
Organism: Aegilops bicornis; assembly: GCA_021605145.1. NCBI lineage: Eukaryota > Viridiplantae > Streptophyta > Magnoliopsida > Poales > Poaceae > Aegilops > Aegilops bicornis. The sequence goes on along the minus strand of CM038673.1, from coordinate 393,319,480 downwards.
CTTTTTTTGAGTGGGTCAACTATTTGTCATATAGTAAATCGCTAGCAACGAGCATGTAAAAACACATTACTCCCTAGCATCATCTCCCCATCTAAAAAAGAAGTGGCAAGCTAATATTTCAAAAATTGATTCGAATCGACATGGTAAGGTAGACGTGGATGCTCGTTCTCCCAAATTTTGAACGAACCATTAAACATCCCCTGCTCGGTGGAATTCGCCCGAGCAAATAAATGGGAGACGCGAAATTACCGTCCTATGTGGGACACGCATCAATTGGCCCGTTGTACATCGAGGGTAGGTTCGTAACTTCATCCAAGCGTGCCTTCTCCTCGGCCGAAATGACATGTGCCAAATAATTCATAAACCATGGTCAGCAAAACACGCTCTCCTCGCCTGAAATAGCTCGCGCCCACTATTTCAAAACACACTCTCCTCTCCCAAAATCGCTCGCGCCCACTATATTTCAAAACACGCCCTCCTCGCCCGAAATTGCTCCCGCCCACTATTTGGGGAGAAGCAAAGTTACTCTACTATCCCCAACCCTCAGTACACAGACCCAAGCCGAGAAGCCTAAAGGCAGGGGGTAGAACTGTAACTCCCCCTCACATTTCAGACAAATGCGTCCGTAAAACATGGTTCCACTCCCCTCCCAATCCCCCCCCCCCCCATTCATACCTCGTGGGCGCCAAATCACCTTCTCCCTGGAAGCTCCCTTCCCCCGAGCCGCGAAACCTCAGCCCCTCCTGCATGGCGCCCCCACCACACCAATTTCACAGCCGCCCTCCTCCCTAATGCCGGAGATGATGTCCATTTGCCGTCATGCACTGGGCCGTGTGCCTCTTACTCCGTGCTGCTAGAGTTGTCTCGGCGATGGCCGCGTGAACCGTACCGGAGCCGATTCACCCCCGCCGTTGTTCACGACGCCGGAGCGGGTCCAACTTCGGATCCGTCCAGAGTCCCGGCGCTGCTTTCCCGTATCCGTCAACCATCGCGACATCGCTGTTTCTGTGCCGCCAGTGGCCGGCGAGGTTACTCGGTAGCTGGACCTGCCTACTTCACCATGCCACCAGATAGGTCGCACCCTCATCTCAAATCACTTTATTTAGGTGTCAGTTGTCTGGATTTTTATTCTGGGCCAATCGATTCCCAATGGGAAGCAACACCCCTCGAGGCGGCAGAGCTCCTAGGCTGTCGGTTGGCTGGTGTCTAACGTAAGGGTGCGGGGTCGCAAGTTTGTCGTGGAAGCATCACTTAGATGGCTATCTTAGAGTTGCGTGGGTCGAAGGTACTACCTCCGCCGGATCTGGATGATGGGGATGTTGGGGAACGTAGTAATTTCAAAAAAATTCCTACGCACACGCAAGATCATGGTGATGCATAGCAATGAGAGGGGAGAGTGTTGTCCACGTACCCTCGTAGATCGAAAGCGCAAGCGTTAGCACAACGCGGTTGATGTAGTCGTACGTCTTCACGATCCGACAGATCAAGTACCGAACGCACGGCACCTCCGAGTTCAGCACACGTTCAGCCCAATGACGTCCCTCGAACACTGATCCAGCCGAGTGTTGAGGGAGAGTTTTGTCAGCACGACGGCATGGTGACGATGTTGATGTTCTACCGACGCAGGGCTTCGCCTAAGCACCGCTACGATATTATCGAGGTGGATTATGGTGGAGGGGGGCACCGCACACGGCTAAGAGATCAATGATCAATTGTTGTGTTTCCAAGGGGTGCCCCCTCCCCGTATATAAAGGAGTGGAGGAGGGGAGGGCTGGCCCTCTCTATGGCGCGCCCTAGGAGGAGTCCTACTCCCACCGGGAGTAGGATTCCCCCCTTCCAAGTAGTAGGAGTAGGAGTCAAGGAAAGGGTGAAGTGATGACAAGGAAGGAGGGGGCGCAGCCCCTCCCCCTAGTCCAATTCGGACTAGGCCTTGGGGGCGCCCAACCTCTCCTCTCTCTTTCCCCTAAAGCCCAATAAGGCCCATATACTCCCCGGCGAATTCCCTTAACTCTCCGATACTTTGAAAAATACCCGAATCACTCGGAACCTTTCCGATGTCCGAATATAGTCGTCCAATATATCGATCTTTATGTCTCGACCATTTCGAGACTCCTCGTCATGTCCTCGATCTCATCCGGAACTCCGAACTACCTTCGGTACATCAAAACTCATAAAATCATAATATAACCGTCATCGAAACTTTAAGTGTGCGGACCCTACGGGTTCGAGAACTATGTAGACATGACCGAGACACGTCTCGGTCAATAACCAATAAGCGGAACCTCGGATGCTCATATTGGCTCCCACATATTCTACGAAGATCTTTATCGGTCGATTGCATAACAACATACATTGTTCCCTTTGTCATCGGTATATTACTTGCCCGAGATTCGATCGTCGGTATCTCAATACCTAGTTCAATCTCGTTATCGGTAAGTCTCTTTACTCGTTCTGTAATACATCATCTCGCAACTACCCATTAGTCACAATGCTTGCAAGGCTTATAGTGATGTGCATTACCGAGAGGGCCCAGAGATACCTCTCCGACAATCGGAGTGACAAATCCTAATCTCGAAATACGCCAACCCAACAAGTACTTTTGGAGACACCTGTAGAGCACCTTTATAATCACCCTATTACGTTGTGACGTTTGGTAGCACACAAAGTGTTCCTCCCAGAAACCGGAGTTGCATAATCTCATAGTCATAGGAACATGTATAAGTCATGAAGAAAGCAATAGCAACATACTAAACGATCAAGTGCTAAGCTAACGGAATGGGTCAAGTCAGTCACATCATTCTCCTAACGATATGACCCTGTTAATCAAATGACAACTCATGTCTATGGCTAGGAAACATAACCATCTTTGATCAACGAGCTAGTCAAGTAGAGGCATACTAGTGACACTCTATTTGTCTATGTACTGACACATGTATTATGTTTCTGGCTAATACAATTCTAGCATGAATAATAAACATTTATCATGAAATAAGGAAATAAATAATAACTTTATTATTGCCGCTAGGGCATATTTCCTTCGGTCTCCCACTTGCACTAGAGTCAATAATCTAGTTCAAATTGCCATGTGATTTAACACCAATAATTCACATCACCATGTGATTAACACCCATAGTTCACATCGTCATGTGACCAACACCCAAAGGGTTTACTAGAGTCAATAATCTAGTTCACATCGCTATGTGATTAACACCCAAAGAGTACTAAGGTGTGATCATGTTTTGCTTGTGAGATAATTTTAGTCAACGGGTCTATCACATTCAGATCCGTAAGTATTTCGCAAATTCTATGTCTACAATGCTCTGCACGGAGCTACTCTAGCTAATAGCTCCTACTTTCAGTATGTATCCAGATTGAGACTTAGAATCATCTGGATCAGTGTCAAAAACTTGCATCGACGTAACCCTTTACGATGAACCTTTTGCCACCTCCATAATCGAGAAACATATCCTTATTCCACTAAGGATAATTTTGACCGCTGTCCAGTGATCTACTCCTAGATCACTATTGTACTCCCTTGCCAAACTCTATGGTAGGGTATACAATAGATCTGGTACACAGCATGGCATACTTTGTAGAACCTATGGCTGAGGCATAGGGAATGACTTTCATTCTCTTTCTATCTTCTGCCGTGGTCGGGCTTTGGGTCTTACTCAATTTCACACCTTGTAACACAGGCAAGAATTCTTTCTTTGACTGTTCCATTTTGAACTACTTCAAAATCTTGTCAAGGTATGCACTCATTGAAAAAACTTATCAAGTGTCTTGATCTATCTCTATAGATCTTGATGCTCAATATGTAAGCAGCTTCACCGAGGTCTTTCTTTGAAAAACTCCTTTTCAAACACTCCTTCATGCTTTGCAAAATAATTCTACATTATTTCCGATCAACAATATGTCATTCACATATACTTATCAGAAATGTTGTAGTGCTCCCACTCACCTTTTTGTAAATACAGGTTTCACCGCAAGTCTGTATAAAACTATATGCTTTTATCAACTCATCAAAGCGTATATTCCAACTCCGAGATGCTTGCACCAGTCCATAGATGGACGCTGGAGCTTGCACATTTTGTTAACACCTTTAGGATCGAAAAAACCATCTGGTTGCATCATATACAACTCTTCTTTAATAACTCCATTAAGGAATGCAGTTTTGTTTATCCATTTGCCAGATTTCATAAAATGCGGCAATTGCTAACATGATTCGGACAGACTTAAGCATGGATACGAGTGAGAAACTCTCATCGTAGTCAACACTTTGAACTTGTCGAAAACCTTTTGCGACAATTCTAGCTTTGTAGATAGTAACACTACTATCAGCGTCCGTCTTCCTCTTGAAGATCCATTTAATCTCAATGGCTCGCCGATCATTTGGGCAAGTCAATCAAGGTCCATACTTTGTTCTCATACATGGATCCCATCTCAGATTTCATGGCCTCAAACCATTTTGCGGAATCTGGGCTCATCATCGCTTCCTCATAGTTCGTAGGTTCGTCATGGTCAAGTAACATGACCTCCAGAATAGGATTACCGTACCACTCTGGTGCGGATCTCACTCTGGTTGACCTACGAGGTTCGGTAGTAGCTTGATCTAAAGTTACATGATCATCATCATTAGCTTCCTCGCTAATTGCTGTAGGAGTCACAGGAACAGATTTCTGTGATGAACTACTTTCCAATAAGGGAGCAGGTACGGTTACCTCATCAAGTTCTACTTTCCTCCCACTCTTTTCGAGAGAAACTCCTTCTCTAGAAAGGATCCATTCTTAGCAACGAATATCTTGCCTTCGGATCTATGATAGAAGGTGTACCCAACAGTAACTTTTGGGTATCCTATGAAGACGCATTTCTCCGATTTGGGTTCAAGCTTATCATGTTGAAAAAATTTCACATAAGCATCGCAACCCCAAACTTTAAGAAACAACAACTTTGGTTTCTTACCAAACCACAGTTCGTAAGGTGTCATCTCATCGGATTTAGATGGTGCCCTTTTTAATGTGAATCCAGCTGTCTCTAATGCATAACCCCAAAACGATAGTGGTAGATTGGTAAGAAACATCATAGATCGCACCATATCTAATAAAGTACGGTTATGACGTCCGGACACACCATTACGTTGTGGTGTTCCGGGTGGCGTGAGTTACGAAACTATTCCGCATTGTTTCAAATGAAGACAAAACTCGTAACTCTAATATTCTCCTCCATGATCAGATCATAGAAACTTTATTTTCTTGTTATGATGATTTTCTACTTCACTCTGAAATTATATGAACTTTTCGAATGTTTCAGACTTTATGTTTCATCAAGTAGATATACCCATATCTGCTCAAATCATCTGTGAAGGTCTGAAAATAACGATACCGCCATGAGCCTCAATATTCATCGGACCACATACGTCAGTATGTATGATTTCCAACAAATCTGTTGCTCGCTCCATTGTTCTGGAGAACGGCGTTTTAGTCATCTTGCCCAAGAGGCATGGTTCGCAAACATCAAGTGATTCGTAATCAAGTGATTCCAAAAGCCCATCAACATGGAGTTTCTTCATGCGCTTTACACCAATATGACCTAAACGGCAGTGCCACAAATAAGTTGCACTGTCATTATTAACTTTGCATCTTTTGGCTTCAATATTATGAATATGTATATCACTACGATCGAGATTCAACAAACCATTCACATTGAGTGTATGACCATTGAAGTTTTTATTCATGTAAACAGAACAACAATTATTCTTTGACTTTAAATGAATAACTGTATTGCAATAAACATGATCAAATCATATTCATGCTTAACGCAAACACCAAATAACATTTATTTAGGTTCAACACTAATCCAGAAAGTATAGGGAGTGTGCGATGATGATCATATCAACCTTGGAACCACTTCCAACAAACATGGTCACTTCACCTTTAACTAGTCTCTGTTCATCCTGCAACTCCCGTTTCGAGTTACTGATCTTAGCAACTGAACTAGTATCAAATACTGAGGGGTTGCTATAAACACTAGTAAAGTACACATCAATAACACGTATATCAAATATACCCTTGTTCACTTTGTATCCTACTTATCCGCCAAAAACTTGGGGTAGTTCCGCTTCCAGTGACCAGTCCCTTTGCAGTAGAAGCACTTAGTCTCAGGCTTAGGTCCAGACTTGGGCTTCTTCACTTGAGCAGCAACTTGCTTGCCATTATACTTGAAGTTCCCTTTCTTCCCCTTTGCCCTTTTCTTGAAACTAGTGATCTTATCAATCATCAACACTTGATGCTCTTTCTTGATTTCTACCTTCGTCGATTTCAGCATCACGAAGAGCTCGGGAATCGTTTTCGTCATCCCTTGCATACTATAGTTCATCACGAAGTTCCAGTAACTTGGTGATGGTGACTAGTGAACTCTGTCAATCACTATCTTATCTGCAAGATTAACTCCCACTTGATTCAAGCGATTGTAGTACCCAGACAATCTGAGCACATGCTCACTGCTTGAGCTATTCTCCTCCATCTTTTAGTTATAGAACTTGTTGGAGACTTCATATCGCTCAACTCGGATATTTGCTTGAAATATTAACTTCAACTCCTGGAACATCTCATATGGTCCATGACGTTCAAAACGTCTTTGAAGTCCCGATTCTAAGCCGTTAAGCATGGTGCACTAAACTATCAAGTAGTCATCATATTGAGCTAGCCAAACGTTCATAACGTCTGCTCCTGCAATAGGTCTGTCACCTAGCGGTGCATCAAGGACATAATTCTTCTGTGCAGCAATGAGGATAATCCTCAGATCACGGATCCAATCCGCATCATTGCTACTAACATCTTTCAACATAGTTTTTCTCTAGGAACATATCAAAATAAACATAGGGAAGCAACAACGCGAGCTATTGATCTACAACATAGATATGCTAATACTACCAGGACTAAGTTCATGATAAATTTAAGTTTAATTAATCATATTACTTAAGAACTCCCACTTAGATAGACATCCCTCTAATCCTCTAAGTGATCACGTGATCCAAATCAACTAAACTATAACCGATCATCATGTGAAATGGAGTAGCTTTCAATGGTGAACATCATTATGTTGATCATATCTACTATATGATTCACACTCGACCTTTCGGTCTCAGTGTTCCGAGGCCATATCTGCATATGCTAGGCTCTTCAAGTTTAACCCAAGTATTATGCGTGTGCAAAACTGGCTTGCACCCGTTGTAGATGGACGTAGAGCTTATCACACCCGATCATCACATGGTGTCTAGGCACGGTGAACTTTGGCAACGATGCATACTCAGGGAGAACACTTTTATCTTGAAATTTAGTGAGAGATCGTCTTATAATGCTACCGTCAATCAAAGCAAGATAAGATGCATAAAAGATAAACATCACATGCAATCAATATAAGTGATATGATATGGCCATCATCATCTTGTGCTTGTGATCTCCATCTCAAGCACCGTCATGATCACCATCGTCACCGCGCGACACCTTGATCTCCATCGTAGCATCGTTGTCGCCTCGCCAATCTTATGCTTCTACGACTATCGCTACCGCTTAGTGATAAAGTAAAGCATTACAGGGCGATTGCATTGCATACAATAAAGCGACAACCATATGGCTCCTACCAGTTGCCGATAACTCGGTTACAAAACATGATCATCTCATACAATAAAATTTCTCATCATGTCTTGACCATATCACATCACAACATGCCCTGCAAAAACAAGTTAGACGTCCTCTACTTTGTTGTTGCAAGTTTTACGTGGCTGCTATGGGGTTAGCAAGAACCGTTCTTACCTACACATCAAAACCACAACGATAGTTTGTCAAGTTGGTGCTGTTTTAACCTTCGCAAGGACCGGGCGTAACCACACTCGGTTCAACTAAAGTTGGAGAAACTGACACCCGCCAGCCACCTGTGTGCAAAGCACGTCGGTAGAACCAGTCTCGCGTAAGCATACGCTTAACGTCGGTCCGGGCTGCTTCATCCAACAATACCGCCGAATGAAAGTATGACATGCTGGTAAGCAGTATGACTTATATCGCCCACAACTCACTTGTGTTCTACTCGTGCATATGACATCTACGCATAAAACCTGGCTCGGATGCCACTGTTGGGGAACATAGTAATTTCAAAAAAATTCCTACGCACACGCAAGATCATGGTGATGCATAGCAACGGGAGGGGAGAATGTTGTCCACGTACCCTCGTAGACCGAAAGCGGAAGCGTTAGCACAATGCGGTTGATGTAGTCGTACGTCTTCACGATCCGACCGATCAAGTACCGAACGCACGGCACCTCCGAGTTCAGCACACGTTCAGCCCGATGACGTCCCTCGAACTCCGATCCAGCCGAGTGTTGAGGGAGAGTTTCGTCAGCACGACGGCATGGTGACGATGTTGATGTTCTACCAACGCAGGGCTTCACCTAAGCACCGCTACGATATTATCGAGGTGGATTATGGTGGAGGGGGGCACCGCACACGGCTAAGAGATCAATGATCAATTGTTGTGTCTCCAAGGGGTGCCCCCCTCCTCGTATATAAAGGAGTGGAGGAGGGGGAGGGCCGGCCCTCTCTATGGCGCGCCCTAGGAGGAGTACTACTCCTACCGGGAGTAGGATTCCCCCCTTCCAAGTAGTAGGAGTAGGAGTCAAGGAAAGGGGGGAGAGAAGAGAAGGGAGTAGGGGGCGCAGCCCCTCCCCCTAGTCCAATTCGTACTAGGCCTTGGGGGGCGCCCAACCTCTCCTCTCTCTTTCCCCTAAAGCCCAATAAGGCCCATATACTCCCCGGCGAATTCCCGTAACTCTCCGGTACTCCGAAAAAATACCCAAATCACTCGGAACCTTTCCGATGTCTGAATATAGTCGTTCAATATATCGATGTTTATGTCTCGACCATTTCGAGACTCCTCGTCATGTCCTCGATCTCATCCGGAACTCCGAACTACCTTCGGTACATCAAAACTCATAAAATCATAATATAACCGTCATCGAAACTTTAAGTGTGCGGACCCTACGGGTTCGAGAACTATGTAGACATGACCGAGACACGTCTCCGGTCAATAACCAATAGCGGAACCTGGATGCTCATATTGGCTCCCACATATTCTACGAAGATCTTTATCGGTCAGACTGCATAACAACATACATTGTTCCCTTTGTCATCGGTATGTTACTTGCCCGAGATTCGATCGTCGGTATCTCAATACCTAGTTCAATCTCGTTATCGGTAAGTCTCTTTACTCGTTCTGTAATACATCATCTCGCAACTACCCATTAGTCACAATGCTTGCAAGGCTTATAGTGATGTGCATTACCGAGAGGGCCCAGAGATACCTCTCCGACAATCGGAGTGACAAATCCTAATCTCAAAATACGCCAACCCAACAAGTACTTTCGGAGACACCTGTAGAGCACCTTTATAATCACCCAGTTATGTTGTGACGTTTGGTAGCACACAAAGTGTTCCTCCGGTAAACGGGAGTTGCATAATCTCATAGTCATTGGAACATGTATAAATCATGAAGAAAGCAATAGCAACATACTAAACGATCAAGTGCTAAGCTAACGGAATGGGTCAAGTCAATCACATCATTCTCCTAATGATGTGACCCTGTTAATCAAATGACAACTCATGTCTATGGCTAGGAAACATACCCATCTTTGATCAACGAGCTAGTGAAGTAGAGGTATACTAGTGACACTCTGTTTGTCTATGTACTCACACATGTATTATGTTTCTGGTTAATACAATTCTAGCATGAATAATAAACATTTATCATGAAATAAGGAAATAAATAATAACTTTATTATTGCCTATAGGGCATATTTCCTTCAGGGGAGTCTTTGTGGATTGGCCCGGGGGCGGCGCAACCACGGCAGTGCGGTGGGGCGAGGAACGGGGTTTTGGCCGGGGCCGGGGACGACGGAGGCAGGCTGCTCTGCCGTTGGTCGCTGGCTCTTCGGGGAAGATTCCTAGCAGTGTCAGCCGAGAGGCACAAGACTGCCATCAAGCCATATTGCGTAGATCGGACAGTACCAAAATAAAATAAAGTCGTGTGACCCCAATTTAGTCTTCAGTCAACAGACGTGTGACCACTCTCGTACCTTGCTGTTGATCTCTTAGTATATTCCTTCAGATCAAAGAGATGTGTCGTTCTTAACATTATGCATTATCTGCATATCCAGCCACACCGTCTTCCGACTCACCGCAGCTGCTCCAACAAGGGAAGCATAGACCAGAAGGGAGCCATAGTCCCCACTCAACAGTTCCCTACATCGAATGCGCGTGCCCGACATGGACAGCCACAACAACTGTAGGGCCATCGACAAGTCAGCACATGATGCTCACTCCTATGGATGGCGGCCAGATAGGTTGTACCCTCATCTTACTTGTGTGCAACATTTATGGATTTGTTATTCATCTAATCATGGAAAATAGATTATCACATTTCACTGTATATTCATGTTGATCTCTTACGGGTCTTGTTCAGGAGTTAACGTTGTTCCATTGTTCAGCTAAGATACTTGTTCTTTAGGTAATGATGTTCCATAGTTATCATACATCAGCCAATGCTATCCCACAGGCTGGTGATTATAGTATTATACCACTTCTAGTATTACCGATGTTGTTCTTTAATACTTTTGTGTGCCATCTAGTTAATCTTGAGTACAAACGATACATATTATGTAGCTTTCATCTGTGTTCTCCCTTTAGTTTTTGAGACCTGTTGCTGCTAGTTAACCCCAGTCCTACTATTTATGTCGTCTCCTACAGGCACTCATTACATAAATCTAACTACTAGTTGTATTCCATGCATGTAGATATAATTGCACACACTGATATATCCACAAGAACCTCACGGAGCAATGTAAAGGCCAATAAACTTGATGTCACTGATACCCAATATGATGGAACATGTAAAGGCAGTTCTTCAGAAGACTTGCAGAAAGATGCTGAACCCTCTTCACCCCACAAGGTCCTTACTCTAACTTGGCCCGTGATATGGGTACAACATGCATATAATGTCCTGGAGTGTATCTACTCTGTTGCAATGCCATGTGCTTAGCATGCTGATCATGCATGTAAATATGCCGTGCCTTCCTGTTTTTCAGTACCTATTCCATTCATGATAACATGTTTTCAAATTCCAGTACTGTCATTCTACTCTATCGCAATGGCATCTGCTTAATTTGGACATCATGCTTCTGAATATCTTATTGTGGCACCCCGGCTCAGAGAAAACCGGAACACCCCGTATTCCAGCCTAAAGATCAAGGAGAAGTCTTCTAGAATACGACACTGCTTAGCATAGAACAAACCAACTTACTATTATTACACGAATATGAATACAAGGTTTCCGATATTACAATGAATAACATCGGCACGACGACACTACGCACATCCTCAGTTTCTCTATGCAAGCAGCAGAACAACTCGAAGCAGCGGAAAAACTAATGGCAGCGAAACAACGACGACGGTGGTGAACTCCACTCCGCAGGGGACTCTGGCTGGAACGCTTATCCTAGCTCGCGAACACAGGAACAACACCAAACAAGCAAGCAATCTAGGCACGACCTGCAAGCTGGCATGACACGCCAGGTCAGTACATTGAATGTACTTGCAAGCTCACAATAACCAGACGCATTCAAGACAAACAACAGTATGGCAATTACAGGTTAATCAGGGATTATCATGAGATCATCAGGATAACATGGCATGAACACTTTGAACATATTATCGCTAGGACAATATATGATCATGGCATGAACATATAAATCTGATGATACTAGCATGAAACATGATGACACTACATGCACCATTTATTCTGTTCGGGTTACCTCGTAACCATCACATGCATCACTTACCAACCTCGGACATCACACGATCATCTCAGGATCAAATCAAGCTTGGTACAAACAATACCGTAGTAATCATTAAATGACCACAAGGAGATTGATTTTTACCAACGATTCTCGCACAACATCACGAATGTACAACAACTCGGCATCCTCGATACCACGGTGATCTTTCCTGCGATCACAACCATGACCAACACTTGGTCTTACACGGTGATCTTTCTGGCGATCACAACCAACTTATCTCATCGTCGAACCAGGGTTGTCATTAATCAAGTTATTATTAATATTGTTGACTCACAGTGGGACCGACTACGAACTGGGCCCTTATCCATGGGCGCAGCTATCGATAGATTGAATATACACTCTGCAGAGGTTAGTACACTGTACCAACACCACGGAACCCATGGCCTCGCATTCCCATTCGGGTGGACCAACGGCGTTTCGACAAAACCGATCTACTGCCATGACACTCTCCCGGCCACTCCGACTCACTCCCCATTGGCCTAGTCTTGGGTGGCCCCGTGTCTACCAAAGACACAACGACCACCGTCGTGGTCCGTCCCAAATAGGGACAAAAGCGCTTAACATCCAACTACGGGCACACAAGGCTATGTCTGCTTACCTGATCAGGGTACGCATGCCCATAACCTTCCCTAGTTGGAGGCACCGGTGAGAGGCACGACAATAGACCCAGTTAGGACCCCCCATAAGGCAAGTGTGGTTGCACTGGTCAGCTCGATTTGGTGGCACCATGACTCAGCCAACAGTTGTTCAAGTTCAGTTTAATCCGGTTAAACTTGAATGCAATATGTTGAGCCATGATAAAATAACATGATGCAATAATGAATAAACATGATATCAACATAAGCACGGGGTGCAACATAACTATCCACCATATCCACAATGAATCATATCCAACTGAGCATAGTATAATGACAAGCATGAATATCACAAGTACAACACTACTCATAGAAACCTAGCATGACCACTAGCATCAACAATAAATATCATGCAAGACATATCTACAATGCTACCATGCAATCATTTAACCAACTGGATGCAATGGAACATGCATAACAACAAGATGCTAGATGACGGCGGTCATGCAATCAAGACCATCACCAACATCAACATGTACTACTAGCAAGCATAAGCATATGAAAGGAATACTAGCACTAGCAGGGCCTGATAACTAGGTGCATAATGATACGTCTCCAACATATCTATAGTTTTTGATTGCTCCATGCGATATTATCTACTGTTTCGGACTATATTGGGCTTTATTTTCCACTTTTATATTATTTTTGGGACTAACCTATTAACCGGAGGCCCAGCCCAGAATTGATGTTTTTTGCCTATTTCAGTGTTTCGAAGAAATGGAATATCAAACGGAGTCCAAACGGAATGAAACCTTCGGGAACGTGATTTTCTCACCGAATATGACCCAGGAGACTTGGACCCTACGCCAAGGAAGCTTCGATGTGGGCACGAGGTAGGGGGGCGCACCCTATACCCCCAGGCACGGCCCCCACCCTCGTGGGCCCACTGAAGCTCCACCGATGTACTTCTTCCACCTATATATACCTACGTACCCCCAAACGAACAGATACGGAGCCAAAAACCTAATTCCACCGCCGCTCTGTATCCACGAGATCCCATCTTGGGGCCTGTTTTGAGCTTCACGAGAGGGCCGTCATCACAGAGGGCTTCTACATCATCATAGCCTCTCCGATGAAGTGTGAGTAGTTTACCTCAGACCTTCGGGTCCATAGTTAGTAGCTAGATGGCTTCTTCTCTCTTTTTGGATCTCAATACAAAGTTCTCCCCCTCTCTTGTGGATATTTATTCGATGTAATCTTCTTCTTTTTGCGGTGTGTTTGTTGAGATCGATGAATTGTGGGTTTATGATCAAGTCTATCTATGAATAATATTTGAATCTTCTCTGAATTCTTTTATGTATGATTGGTTATCTTTGCAAGTCTCTTGAATTATCGCTTTGGTTTGGCCTACTAGATTGGTTTTTCTTGCCATGGGAGAAGTGCTTAGCTTTGGGTTCGATCTTATGTGTCCTTTCCCAAAGGATGTAAGGGCAGCAAGGCACGTATTGTATCATTGCCATCGAGGATAACAAGATGGGGTTTATTTCATATTGCATGAATTTATCTCTCTACATCATGTCATCTTGCTTAAATCGTTACTCTGTTTTTAACTTAATACTCTAGATGCATGCTGGATAGCGGTCGATGAGTGGAGTAATAGTAGTAGATGCATAATCGTTTCAGTCTACTTGTCACGGACGTGATGCCTATATACATGATCATACCTAGATATTCTCATAACTATGCTCAATTCTGTCAATTGCTCAACTGTAATTTGTTCACCCACCGTAGAATACGTATGCTCTTGAGAGAAGCCACTAGTCAAACCTATGCCCCCCGGGTCTATTTTCATCATATCAATCTCCATCACTTTAATCTTGCTTTTCTTTTTTACTTTGCCTTTTACTTTTCACTTTGCATCTCTATACCAAAAATACCAAAAATACTATCTATCAGATCTCACTCTCATAAGTGACCGTGAAGGGATTGACAACCCCTAATCGCGTTGGTTGTGAGTAGCTATCGTTTTGTGCAGGTACGAGGGACTTGAGCGTGGCCTCCTACTGGATTGATACCTTGGTTCTCAAAAACTGAGGGAAATACTTACGCTACTTTGTTGCATCATCCTCTCCTCTTCGGGGAAAACCAACGCAAGATCAAGAGGTAGCAAGAAGAATTTCTGGCGCCGTTGCTGGGGAGTCTATGCAAAAAGTCAACATACCAAGTACCCATCACAATCCCTATCTCTCGCATTACATTAGTTGCCATTTGCCTCTCGTTTTCCTCTCCCCCACTTCACCCTTGCCGTTTTATTCGCCCTCTCTTCCCAACCTCTTTCTCCTTTCTCCATTTGCCTTTTTCTCGCTTTCCTTTTGTTTGCTCGTGTGTTGGATTGCTTGTTTTTCGTGATGGCTCAAGATACTACCAAATTGTGTGACTTCACCAATACCAACAATAATGATTTTCTTAGCACTCCGATTGCTCCTCTTGCCAATACAGAATCTTGTGAAATCAATACTGCTTTGTTGAATCTTGTTATGAAAGATCAATTCGCCGGCCTTCCTAGTGAAGATGCCACTACTCATCTGAATAGCTTCGTTGATTTATGTGATATACAAAAGAAAAAAGATGTCGATAATGATGTCGTTAAATTGAAGCTATTTCCTTTTTCGCTTAGAGATCATGCTAAAGCTTGGTTTTCGTCTTTGCCTGAAAATAGTATTGATTCTTGGAACAAGTGCAAAGATGCTTTTATCTCTAAGTATTTTCCTCCCGCTAAGATCATCTCTCTTAGAAATGATATTATGAATTTTAAGCAACTTGATCATGAACATGTTGCACAAGCTTGGGAGAGAATGAAATTAATGATACGTAATTGCCCTACTCATGGTTTGAATTTGTGAATGATTATCCAAAAAAATTATGCCGGATTGAATTTTGCTTCTAGAAATCTTTTAGATTCGGCCATGGAGGCACTTTTATGGAAATCACTTTAGGAGATGCTACTAAACTCCTAGATAATATTATGGTTAATTATTCTCAATGGCATACTGAAAGATCTTCTAATAAAAAAGTGCATGCGATAGAAGAAATCAATGTTTTGAGTGGAAAGATGGATGAACTTATGAATTTATTTGCTAATAAGAGTGTTTCTTCTGATCCTAATGATATGCCTTTGTCTACTTTGATTGAGAATAACAATGAATCTATGGATGTGAATTTTGTTGGTAGGAATAATTTTGGTAACAACACATATAGAGGGAATTTTAATCCTAGGCCATATCCTAGTAATCCTTCTAATAATTATGGAAATTCCTACAACAACTCTTATGGAAATTATAATAAGATGCCCTCTGAATTTGAGAATAGTGTTAAAGAGTTTATGAATTCACAAAAGAATTTTAATGCTTTGCTTGAAGAAAAATTGCTTAAAGTTGATGATTTGGCTAGGAACATTGATAGAATTTCTCTTGAGGTTGATTCTTTAAAGCTTAGATTTATTCCTCCTAAGCATGATATCAATGAGTCTCTCAAAGCCATGAGAATTTCCATTGATGAGTGCAAGGAAAGAACCGCTAGGACGCGTGCTTCCAAAGATGTCTTTATTAAAGTGTGTTCTTCCAATTCTTATGAAAATTAAGATGAAGATCTAAAAGTTATTGATGTGTCCCCTATCAAATCTTTGTTTTGCAATATGAATCTTGATGAAACTGAATATGATCTTCCTTTACCTAGAAGGCGTTCCAAAAATTCGGAGTATTTAGATCTTTATGATGAAATTGATGAAAGTGGGATTGAAAGAAATAAAACCCTAGATGTTGCTAAACCCACTATATTGGATTTCAAGGAATTTCATTATGAAAGTTGCTCTTTAATTGATTGTATTTCCTTGTTGCAATCCGTGCTAAATTCTCCAAATGCTTATAGTCAAAAGAAAGCCTTTACCGAACATATTGTTGATGCCTTGATGCAATCTTATGAAGAAAAACTTGAGTTGAAAGTTTCTATCCCTATAAAACTCTATGATGAGTGGGAAACAACTATTAAAATTAAAATTAAAGATCATGAGTTTTATTCTTTGTGTGATTTGGGTGCTAGTGTTTCCACTATCCCCAAAACTTTGTGTGATTTGCTAGATTTCCGCGATTTTGATGATTGCTCTCTAAACTTGCATCTTGAGGATTCCACTATTAAGAAACCTATGGGAAGAATTAATGATGTTCTTATTGTTGCAAATAGGAATTATGTGCCCGTAGATTTCATTGTTCTTGATATAGATTGCAATCCTTCTTGCCCTATTATTCTTGGTAGACCTTTCCTTACAACGGTTGGTGCGATTATTGATATGAAGGAAGGGAGTATTAGATTTCAATTTCCATTAAAATAGGGCATGGAACACTTTCCAAGAAAGAAAATAAGATTTCCATATGAAACTATCATGAGAGCCACTTATGGATTGCCTACCAAAGATGGCAATACCTAGATCTATCCTCGCTTTTATGCCTAGCTAGGGGCGTTAAACAATAGCGCTTGTTGGGAGGCAACCCAATTTTATTTTTAGTTTTTTTTGTTTTTATTCTGTTAGGGAATAAATAGCCTATCTACCTTCTGTTTGTATGTGGTTTTGTGTTTAAATTAGTGTTTGTGCCAAGTTAGACCTATTGGATCTTCTTGGATGATAGTTATTTGATCTTGCTGTAATTTCCAGAAACTTTCGTTCAGTGCCAGAATTATTAAAAATCATCAGAACGTGATAAAATACTGATTACAATTGCTTATGATCAATAAACAAATTTTATAGGTCTTATAATTTTGGTAGATATTTTGGAGTTCCAGAAGTTTGCATTAGTTACAGATTACTACAGACTGTTCTGTTTTTGACAGATTCTGTTTTTTCGTGTGTTGTTTGCTTATTTTGATGAATCTATGGTTAGTAAAATAGTTTATAATCCATAGAGAAGTTGGAATACAGTAGGTTTAACACCAATATAAATAAAGAATGAGTTCATTACAGTACCTTGAAGTGGTCTTTTGTTTACGTTCTCTAACGGAGCTCACGAGATTTCTATTGAGTTTTGTGTTGTCAAGTTTTCAAGTTTTGGGTGAATTCTTTTGATGGATTATGGAACAAGGAGTGGCAAGAGCCTAAGCTTGGGGATGCCCATGGCACCCCCAAGATAATCTAAGGACACCAAAAATTCAAAGATTGGGGATGCCCCGGAAGGCATCCCCTCTTTCATCCACTTCCATCGGTAATTTACTTGGAGCTATATTTTTATTCACCAACATGATATGTGTTTTGCTTGGAGTGTCTTGTATTATCTGTGTCTTTGTTTGTCAGTGTGCCACAATCATCCTTGCTGTACACACCTTTTGAGAGAGCCATACATGAATTGGAATTTGATAGAATACTCTATGTGCTTCACTTATATCTTTTGAGCTATGTAGTTTTGCTCTATGTGCTTCACTTATATATTTTGAGCGTTATAATTTTGCTCTATGTGCTTCACTTAGATCTTTTAGAGCACGGTGGTGGATTTGTTTTAAAGAAACTATTGATATCTCATGCTTCACTTAAATTATTTTGAAAGTCTTAATAGCATGGTAAATTGCTTAATAATAATATGCTTGGTATTCAAAATTTGTGATACTTTCTTTTGAGTGCGTTGAATACTAAGAAAATATTGAAGCATGATAATTGTTTTGACATATGGAGGTGATAATATTAGAGTCATGCTAGTTGAGTAGTTGTGAATTTAAATAATACTGGTGTTAAAGTTTGTGATTCCCGTAGCATGCACGTATGGTGAACCGTTATGTGATGAAGTCGGAGCATGCTTTATTTATTGATTGTCTTCCTTATGAGTGGCGGTCAGGGACGAGTGATGGTCTTTTCCTACCAATCTATCCCCCTAGGAGCATGCACGTAATACTTTGCTTTGATAACTTCTAGATTTTTGCAATAAGTATATGAGTTCTTTATGACTAATGTTGAGTCCATGGATTATATGCACTTTTTCCCATCCTTCCATCATTGCTAGCCTCTCTAATATCGCACACTTTTCGGCGGTATCATACACCCACCATATACCTTCCTCAAAACAGCCACCATACCTACCTATCATGGCATTTCCATAGCCATTCCGAGATATATTGCCATGCAACTTTCCACTGTTCCGTTTATTATGATACGCTCCATCATTGTCATATTGCTAGCATGATCATGTAGTTGACATCGTATTGTGGCAAAGCCACCGTTCATAATTCTTTCATACATATCACTCTTGATTCATTGCATATCCCGGTACACCGCTGGAGGCATTCATATAGAGTCATATTTTGTTCTAAGTATCGAGTCGTAATTGTTGAGTTGTAAGAAAAATAAAAGTGTGATGATCATCATTTTCAGAGCATTGTCCCAAGTGAGGAAAGAATGATGGAGACTATGATTCCCCCATAAGTCGGGATGAGACTCCGGACAAAAAAAAGAAAATAAAAGAGGCCATAAAAAAAGAGAAAAGGCCCAAATAAAAAAATGAGAGAAAAAGAGAGAAGGGACAATGTTACTATCCTTTTACCACACTTGTGCTTCAAAGTAGCACCATGATCTTCATGATAGAGAGTCTCTCATTATGTTACTTTCATATACTAGTGGGAATTTTTCATTATAGAACTTGGCTTGTATATTCCAATGATGGGCTTTGTCAAAATTTCCCTAGGTCTTCGTGAGCAAGCGAGTGGGATGCACACCCACTTAGTTTCTTTTGATGAGCTTTCATATACTTATAGCTCTAGTGCATCCGTTCCATGGCAATCCCTACTCACTCACATTGATATCTATTTATGGGCATCTCCATAGCATGTTGATACGCCTAGTTGATGTGAGACTATCTTCCCCTCTTTTTGTCTTCTCCACAACCACCATTCTATCCCACATATAGTGCTATATCCATGGCTCACGCTCATGTATTGCGTGAAGATCGAAAATGTTTTGAAAAAGTTAGAGTATGAAACAATTGCTTGGCTTGTCATCGGGGTTGTGCATGATTTAAATACTTTGTGTGGTGAAGATAGAGCATAGCCAGACTATATGATTTTGTAGGGATAACTTTCTTTGGCGATGTTATTTTGACAAGACATAATTGCTTTGTTAGTATGCTTGAAGTATTATTATTTTTATGTCAATATGAACTTTTGTCTTGAATCTTTTGAATCTGAATATTCATACCACAATTAAGAAGATTTGCATTGAAATTATGCCAAGTAGCACTATGCATCAAAATTCTCTTTTTATCATTTACCTACTCGAGGACGAGCAGGAATTAAGCTTGGGGATACCTGAAACGTCTCCAATGTATCTATAATTTTTGATTGCTCCATGCTATATTATCTACTGTTTTGGACAATATTGGGCTCTATTTTCCACTTTTATATTATTTTTGGGACAAACCTATTAACCGAAGGCCCAGTAATTGCTGTTTTTTTGCCTATTTAAGTGTTTCGAAGAAACGGAATATCAAACGGAGTCCAAATGGAATGAAACCTTCGGGAACGTGATTTTATCACCGAATATGACCCAGGAGACTTGGACCCTACGCCAAGGAAGCTTAGAGGTGGGCACGAGGTAGGGGGCGCGCCCTATACCCCCAGGCGCGCCCCCCACCCTCGTGGGCCCACCAAAGCTCCACCGACGTACTTATTCCTCCTATATATACCTCACGCACTTCAAACGAGCAGATCTGAGCCAAAACCTAATTCCACCGCCACAACTTTCTCAGATCCACGAGATCCCATCTTGGGGCCTGTTAGGAGCTCACGGAGAGGGCCGTCATCACGGAGGGCTTCTACATCATCATAGCCTCTCCGATGAAGTGTGAGTAGTTTACCTCAAACCTTCGGGTCCATAGTTAGTAGCTAGATGGCTTCTTCTCTCTTTTTGGATCTCAATACAAAGTTCTCCCCCTCTCTTGTGGAGATCTATTCGATGTAATCTTCTTGTTTTTGCGGTGTGTTTGTTGAGACCGATGAATTGTGGGTTTATGATCATGTCTACCTACGAATAATATTTGAATCTTCTCTGAATTCTTTTATATATGATTGGTTATCTTTGCAAGTCTCTTTGAATTATCCGTTTGGTTTGGCCTACTAGATTGGTTTTTCTTGCAATGGGAGAAGTGCTTAGCTTTGGGTTCGATCTTGCGGTGTCCTTTCCCAAAGGATGTATAGGGGCAGCAAGGCATGTACTGTATCGTTGCCATCGAGGATAACAAGATGGGGTTTATTTCATATTGCATGAATTTATCTCTCTACATCATGTCATCTTGCTTAAAGCATTACTCTGTTTTTAACTTAATACTCTAGATGCATGCTGGATAGCGGTCGATGAGTGGAGTAATAGTAGTTGATGCAGAATCATTTCGGTCTACTTGTCACGGACGTGATGCCTATATACATGATCATACCTAGATATTCTCATAACTATGCTCAGTTCTGTCAATTGCTCAACAGTAATTTGTTCACCCACCATAGGATACTTATGCTCTTGAGAGAAGCCACTAGTGAAACCTATGGCCCCCGGGTCTATTCTCATCATATCAATCTCCATCACTTTAATCTTGCTTTGCTTTTTACTTTGCCTTTTACTTTTAACTTTGCATCTCTATACAAAAAATACCAAAAATACTATCTATCGATCTCACTCGTAAGTGATCGTGAAGGGATTGACAACCCCTAATCGTGTTGGTTGCGAGTAGCTATCGTTTTGTGCAGTTACGAGGGACTTGAGCGTGGCCTCCTACTGGATTGATACCTTGGTTCTAAAAAACTGACGGAAATACTTACGCTACTTTGCTGCATCATCCTCTCCTCTTCGGGGAAAACAACACAACCTCAAGAGGTAGCACATAACAACATAGTAAGAAAGTAAGCACTAACCCAGAAGCATTACCGAAACCATGATAAACATATTTTAAATATGCCACCATTTAATAAATATTCAAGTTGAAAACCATGGCTACTGCATAACTATCATGCAAGTGGGTATTGTGGCTTGCCTGGGGATGAAGAAGGCACTGGGGAGAAGTGCGGTGAAGCCGCGGAAAGATTTGCCGGAAATAGTTCTCCCTCGGAGGGGCTGTTTACGTGTGTCGGTATACAAAAAGAGGGGTACACTTTTTGTACCCCTATAACTGCACGCATCGGCAGCCTGAGCCAGGCACCACCAAGACCGAGCAAGGCAAGGGAGGTGAGCCAAGGTAAGGCCGAAGCTCGAAAGGAGCAGAACGACGCCAAGACTAAGACCACAAAGAGCAAAGGGGACGAAGCGGACTCCCCCGGCAAGATCCTTGTCGGGAGGCGGTTTTAGCAAACCCGGCAAGACCCTTGCCGTGGCAGCTCGTCCCACACCTACGGAGCGAATCACCCTTGGGTCCACTGCCCCCATGGGGCAAGGATTCGAGACATCCCGTGGTGGCATGCAGATCTTTGTGAAGACATTCAAGATCGATACACACTATAGAAGATGACGACCCTTGGCGGGATCCTAGCCAAGGAGGACCACAAGGCCCCGGCAAGAGCCTTGCCGGGATGACAACAGCGCCACGGCAAGACCCTTGCCGGGCTACAGCAAGGCCCTTGCCAAGAACACCCATAGGGCCACCATCGTGCCCACGCAAATCAAACCTCCACCACCGTTCGCATGCGACTTCCGACCCAACCAGGGCCAAGGTGCACTGTGTGGCGGCAAGCGGATCTTCGTGGAGACCCACCATCGCGCCACCTCAACTGCACGCGCCTACATGGCACCACGGGCATCGCTGGCCGTATGCGCGTGTCGACACGAAAGGGAGCGGCGACAGACGGGACAGGCTCTCTCCGTCCCCCGATAAAGCAAGGACACCTAAGAAAGACGCATTAAAGGCGCCTTGTCATGTAATGCGAAGGATAAACTCAAGATCATCAGAGCCCTTTCCACCTCCCTGTGCCACCGTGGCGACCCCTTTCCCTATAAAAAGAGGCCCAAGGCGACCGGGAGGAGGATTCGCTTTTGGAGCTCCTCGCGTCCCATTGCTAGTTCAAGAACACAGATAAACAAACCACCAAAGCAGGAGTAGGGTTTTACGCATCCTCGCGGCCCGAACCTGGATAAAGAAACAGTGTGCTATCTGTTTGATCCGCTCTTCTAATGACCCCGCGCCCCGCGACCGTAGTAGGGATTCTTGTGATCCCATAGGTGTCATTTCCACCGACATCTTTGGCGCGCCAGGTAGGGGGGCGCGCAGTTGTGAGAATCGACTCTAGCAGTTAGTTCGACGCTTCTTCATCGTCATGGCGCCCAAGAAGAAGATGACGGTGGCAGTTGGCCCGTCGGAAGCCGGACATCCCGTCCCGACGCGGGCGAGCAGCGGACCGGTCGCAGAAAGGACCCGGGGCGCCATTCCAGCAGCCGAAGTTTGGGAGGCGGCGATGTTCGTGTGCCTGGTAACGGGCCGCACGCCGCCAAATCCAAAGACGGAGCCACGCCCTCCGCGGGTGGCACGGGGCCTTCCAAGATCGCTGCCACCCCGCCCGAAGGCGACGCGAGGGCTTCCAAGACTCCCACGCCGGCGCTGACGGCGCGCTCCTCTCGAGCAGCTTGTGCGACGAACGGCGTAATCACGCCGAGGACCCCGGGCGTCGCCGCGGAAAGAGCCCCAAGTGCCACTCCTGGGATTTAGAAGACTTGCACGCTCGCCGAAGCGCTGGTGAAGATGGCATGCGACCGCGGGGTCGTGATAGAGCTCCTTCTGACATGGTCAGAAGTCGGCGCTGCCGCGATCCGTGCAGGTTTCGCCGCCACCAACGCCAGCCGAAGCCTGGCGCTGCGATTGCTCTCGATTTTCCTCCCACTACGGGAAAACTCAACGAATGGAGAGACACTATCCGAAGCCTTGTTGCGGTGGCCAACAAAGACGAACCGAGTCCGATGGAGCCCCCGGGTCGACGCTCCGACGGAGCCCCACGCACCAGTGGCAGGAGAGCCGGCGGCGCCACGACCACGGTGCACTCGCCTCCTCCTCGCCGGGTACTGCGGACGCCAGCCCGTCGCGACATTACGGGCGACGAAATCTCCGTAGCATCGTCCGACCCCGCGGGCCCACTGTGACCAGCGCCAAGTTCTTCGGGAACGAGAACATGAAGACGCTCGAACCACTATCGAGCGCCGGCGTGGAGCGCGCCACCAATCAGACAGCGAAGGTGGCTGCTGTGAGCCACCCGGCACCGGGAGCCTCGGAGGCCTACCTTACGAGGTAGGCTGTCCGCTTTACCCGTGAGTCGTGGCAGTTCGATGGCCCACTCACCACACCTTCAAACCCGACGTGGGCGAAAAGTACAATGCAAGAAGACCCACCGTCCGAAGTTCCTCAAAGATTCTACAACATTGCGATGCAAGCTGCCGGAGCTCGCGACGATAAGGTGCTTGCGAATTACTTTCCGTTGGCTCTTAAACCCAACGCCATGTTATGGTTGATGCACTTTCCGTTAGACTATATTTCCTCCTGGTTGGATTTGTGCCATGAGTTCGTGGGCGCCTTTACTGGAGGCCACCAAGCCCATGGCCAAGCAAGCGACCTGCACGTCATTCCCCAGAAGGGAGGCGAGAGTCTCCGCAAGTATATACAGAGGTTCAGCCGGATACAATACAATATCCCTGATGTTCACCCTGCCGCCATCATCAGCGCGTTCCATCAGAACGTGCGTAACCGCCAGATGCGTGAAGAGCTGGCAATGAACAAGGTAAAAGATGTAGCAGAACACTACGTTCTTGCTGACCGATGTGCCCGAGCTGAAGAGGGAAGGAAGTACCCCGGCGAATATGCCGGCGTGGAAACCGACTCCTCAGATGAGGATATTGCCGCCCCGGCAAAGAAAGGCCGACGCCACAACAGGAAGCGCAAAGGTAAAGCCGTGCTTGCTGTCGAGGGATCTGATGATGCCGGCTCCACCAAGAAGACCAAGGCAGATGACCCATACAAGGAGATTGCCGGATGTGTCGCCTGCCGGACCTTGGCGGCTGCCGAGAAGCCAGGAAACTCCGACAAGCGATACTGCAGGATCCATTGCACCAAAGGCCATGCTCTCCAAGACTGCCGACAGGTTGAGCTCCTCGCTGAGAAGCAGAGGGCTGAGTATGAGAGGCGGGACAAGGAGAAGGGCCCAGACGGTGCTGAGGGGTCCGGCAAGAAGCGTGACGGCCAGGCGGGCCGTCGCGGCAAGGATAAGCAATAGGAGAGGCCCGCCCGGGGCCGTGACAGAAAGCCAGAAGACGCATTTATCACGTAAGAGGATGACGAATCCGGCGACCAAGAGTTTCGTAAAGCTACAGAGGACATGTGAGTCGACGGCCATATCGCAGATACCTCTCACCGCCGGCTTAAACAAAGGCGCGAGAGATTACAGCCGGCAGAGCCGCTGTTTGATGCCCAAAGGCCTCTGAAGTGGTCCAGCACACCTATCATTTTTGACACTGGGGATCACCTTGATCGCACTACTGTGGTCGGGTGCTTGCCGTTGTTGGTTTCACCAACAATATGCAGCCTCAAGGTGATGAAGATGCTAGTCGATGGCGGGGCCGGTCTGAACTTGATCTCGCCTGCCGTGATCGAGAAACTGCAGATTCCTGATGGAGACCTCGAAGAGACGGGCACGTTTCAGGGGGTCAGCCTGGGAAGAAGCCAACCCAAAGGAAAGGTCACGCTGCCCGTGACTTTTGGAAGCGACCTGAACTACAGGATGGAGAGGATCGTGTTTGATGTTGCCAAGATCCCCTTACCCTACAACGGGTTCCTTGGCCGCCCAACGCTGGCTAAGTTCATGGCGGCGTCACACTACGCCTACAACACCCTGAAGATGCCAGGACCTGTGACGATCATCACCATCCCCTCCGATAAGAAAGATGCGCTGATTTGCCCTGACCAACTATACCAAGAAGGGGCCAGCAGCAGCTACCGCCACTAGGGCACTTGCTCCTGCCGCTGGGACCCCGGGAGGGAAGAAGAAGAAGAAGAAGACCGGTGAGACCTCGGACACCCACTCTGGCAAGCGCACCTCTTTGGAGTGTAGCGCTACCGTCGAGGACGGGCCAGAGAGCTCCACCGGCGGAAACAAGAAGCCCAGGGACATACCGCCGGGAACCAAGAAGGTTTCTGTCAATGAGGACGGCACGGGAGGAGCTTTTACCATAAGCTCCAACCTTGACGACAAATAGGAAGACACGCTCGTCACCTTCCTGCGGGCGAATGTCGATGTGTTTGCATGGCAAGCTTCCGAGCATCCCGGTGTTCCTGTGGAGGTGATTGAGCACCACCTTGCTGCCCCGCCTCATGCGCCGCCCGTCAGCGAAGGTCGAAAGCAAGCTTTGGAACGACAAGAGTTCATCACGTAAGAGATCCGGAAACCGGAAGCGGCTGGTTTGGTAAGAGGAGTACTCCATCCAACGTGGTTGGCCAATCCGGTCGTGGTGCGTAAGGCAAATGGGAAGTGGAGGTTGTGTATTGATTACACATATATCAATAAGGCTTGCCCTAAAGACCCTTCCCGCTGCCGCCAAGATCGACCAGATTGTTGACTCCACGGCTGGGTGTGATCTGTTGTCATTCCTCGATGCCTACTCCGGCTACCACCAGATCTTCATGACAAGAGAAGACGAAGAGAAAACATCATTCATCACCCCATGTGGTACGTATTGTTTCATGCGAATGCCTTTCAGGTTGAAGACTGCTGGGTCGACGTTTGCAAGGGCGGTCCAGATTGGTTTTGAACCCCAGCTCCATAGAAATATGGAAGCTTATATGGATGACATAGTGGTAAAAACCAAGGACAGGGCAACCCTCATACCAGATTTCCAAGAAACATTTGCAAACCTGCGCAAGATCAATCTCAAGTCGAACCACGAGAAGGGCGTCTTTGGCGCCCCGTCCGCAAGCTTCTCGGGTTCTTGGTGTCACAACAGGATAGAGGCCAATCCGGACAAAATCAAAGCTATAGAGCAGATTGAAGCACCCAAGCGAATCAAGGATGTGCGTCGGCTTGCTGGTTGCGTCGCCGCCATGGGCAGGTTCATTTCCAAGTCTGCCGAGCACACCCTTCCCTTTTTCAAGATCCTGAAAAAGGCAGGCCCGATGGAGTGGACGCCAGAAGCCGAAGCAGCATTGCAAAGTTTGAAGAAGTAACTATCCTCCGCGCCAATACTAGTTGCGCCTAGGCCACAGGAGCCATTGCAGCTACAACTGGCAGCAACGGACCAGGTGGTCAGTGCCTCCACTAGTGGCGCAGAGAGAGGTTGACGACGAGGTAATGGCAGCGGCAGAGCCCGACACCACCAATGCAGAGACGACACAGCCGGTTGAAGTGCCGCCGAAGAAGAAAATGATGCAGCACCCAGTCTAGTTTGTTAGTTCCCTCCTGCAGGGGGCTAGATCAAGGTACTCCGGCGTGCAGAAACTGCTCTTCGGCCTTCTTATGGCCTCGAGGAAGCTGCATCACTACTTCCGTGCACACGAGATCACTGTCGTTACTCGCTTCCCTCTCAGAACGGATATTGCACAATCCGGATGCAACGGGAAGAATTGTGGAATGGGCAATCGGAGCTGTCCGACTTTGGCCTCAAGTTTGAAAGTACTTCGACGATTCAGAGCCGAGTCCTAGCGGAGTTCATTGCAGAATGGACCGCAACGCCTAACGAAGAGGCCCAAGAGACTGCTCTCCCCGGCAAGGAGGCAAGTTGTGATTGGATCATGTACTTTGATGGAGCTTTCTCCTTACAAGGCGTCGGGGCTGGTGTACTGCTTGTCGCGCCCACCGGAGAGCACCTAAAGTACGTGATCCAGATGCACTTCCCCAGGGAGGCGTCAACAAACAATACATCAGAGTACGAGGGGCTGCTTGCCGTTCTTAGGATCGTGGCGGACCTTGGAATCAAGAAACTCCTCGTCAGGGGAGACTCGCAGCTTGTCGTCAAGCAAGTCAACAAGGATTACCAGAGCCCGTTGATGAAGGCCTACGTCAATGAAGTGAGAAAGCTAGAACAGCATTTCGACGGTATACAGGCTGAACATGTTCCCCGAGCGGAGAACGATATCGCCGATTACCTGTCAAAACGCGCTGCCCTCAAGCTACCTGTGGAACCAGGTACCTTTGTGCTTCAGCTAACTCAGCCATCTGTTGATCGGTCAACATAGCAGAATAAGAGGAGGAAATCAGGGCCCGGCAAGTACTTTCCCGCCGAGCTCCCCGGAGCCGCCAGCAAGGATGTTGCCGGGGATACTGAGCCTGCCATGGGACGACTGGCTCTGGCGGAGCGTCAAGCTTTTGCCGTCGAGACAGCCGCTCCTATAGCGGAGGAAATGCCTTTAGTCCTCGCCGTCGAGCCCTGTGCTCCAACAGGCACAAAGACACCGTCCGATTCCTCCAAACAGGGGAACTTCCTGAGGAGCAGGAAGAAGCGGAAAAGGTAGCATGTCGCTCTACCATGTACCAGTTTGTCGATGACGTCCTCTACAGAAAGAGGCCGAACGGTGTGAAATTGAAGTGTATCCCTCGAGAGGAAGGACTGGAGCTGTTGGCGGAGATACACGGAGGCATATGTGGATCCCACATTGGTTTTAGGGCCCTTGCCGGCAAGGCATTTCGGCAAGGCTTCTTCTGGCCCGCCGCCCTCCAGGATGTGACGACACTAGTCACCAGGTGTGAAGCGTGTCGGCCCATTCAAAGAAGCTTCATCAGCCAGCTCAAGCCCTTCAAACCATTCCTCTCTCCTGCCCTTCTCGGTTTGGGGGCTCGACATATCGGGCCCTTTCCCCCTGTTGTCGAGGGCTTTGAGTACTTGTACGCTGTAATCGACAAGTTCACAAAGTGGCCGGAGGTGGAGGCAGTGAGGAAGGTCACAGCTCGGCCACCGACAAGTTCTTCAAGGGACTAGTGTGCCGCTTTGGCGCATCCAACAGGGTTATCACCGACAATGGCACACAGTTCACAAGCCACACCTTCATGCAATATACTCAAGACCTCGGCAAGAAGAAAGTCTGCTTGGCCTGCTGCTCACCCGCCAAGCAATGGTCAAGCCGAGAGGGCAAATGTCAAGCATCGCGAGGCTTAAGGACCAAGACCTTTGACAGGCTGCCTAGGAGTGGAAGGCGCTGGATTGATGAGTTGCCGGCCGGTTCTTTGGTCGATCAGACGACGCCAAATCGAGCCACCGCCGACACCTTTTGCCCTAGTATCACGGAGCGAAGCAGTTCTCCCCATCGAACTCATATACGGGTCACCTCGAGTGCTCGCTTATGACGAAGCTTGAGCAAGAGCAAGCTGCGCCAAGATGACGCAATGCTCCTTGAGGAAGATCGTCTTCGGGCGGCCGTGAGAGCAAAGACGCTACCAAAGAAGCCTTGCGCGCCGCTACCATAGCCGCAAGGTTCATGCCCAAGCCTTGAGGAAGGCGACCTTGTCCTTCGGCGCATTCAATCGGTCAAGAATTCCAACAAGTTGACGCCAAAATGGGAAGGCCCTTATCGGGTAATACGAGTCACCGTGCCGGTGCAGTCCGCTTGGAGATCAAGATGCTGCGTTCCGTGAGTAACTCTGGAACATTGAGCATCTTCGCAAGTTTTACCTGGTAGGCGCGGCTTGCCGGGCCCCGGCAAGCCACCTTTTGTACAAGCATTGCCGATGATGCATGTAACCCTTTGTGGAAAGCCAGCAGACTCGAGCATAAATAAATGAAGCGTTGGCGCCCTAAGTTATAGCATGCATGCTAGGTCGAGTCTCGTCCTTGGTTAGGGTTGATAGTGCTTAGCGGCGACTAACCCCTAGCCTAGAGGTCGAGTGTGCGTCTCTTTGCCGTTCTTTTGTCTTCTTTGGTTCGTAGGACTCACAGATATCCTTGCCGGATCACTAGAGGATGAAAAAGGAAAGAGGGACCGACCAACATCTGCACCCCGGCAAGCCAGTATTGCCGGGGGCTGCAAGTGCAAAGATTCACCCACGGCAAACAAGAGTTGCCGGGGGCTACAGCTTCAGATAAGTTCTTCATCCCTTATCATGCATTCCCTTATGGACTGAGGTATGTGAAACCTCATTTTTTTCCCAAAACTACCGTGCTCCCTAAAACTCTAGGCCCTGTGGGCTCGTTCCTCGGGGCCAGGTTTGGTGAGTCGCGGCAAAGAAAAGGATAAAACGAGGAGCTGAACCCACCTCATCCTCGCCTCCATGAAGCGTGAGAAAGGTCGAGCAAAGTGGGAAGGCGGGCAGGCTCGTTGCCGGGCAAGGAAATGTTTATCTTAGGGATATCAAGGATTTACTCCTTGTCGTGGGTTCTACCCGCAAACAAATGACCCGGCAAGCATCCCTTTTTCATTAAAAAAATTTCCACTCAGGTACAACCCATGGGGAATGAAAAACATGAATGATGGGATTACAAGTTTTAAATTCAGCTAAGGCCCAAAGGTTTACAAGCTAAAAAGAGATAAGGTGCCCGTAACCCCTTTCTTGTCCCTCTCCTCAGGAGGCAGGTCAAGGAGGCGAAAAGGGCAGAAGGGGCGCCTAGGCGAGCTACGAGTGGCGGAGACACCAAGAGAACATCTCGGTGGCCGTCCAAGGCTGGATGGTGATGGCGACGCCGAAGCAGAGCTTCAAGACGAGGCGGGAGGACGCCAAGACGCTGTCGAAGGCGTCGGTGCTCACAGATCTCGATTTGACGGCCTTGCCGCCCACCCTCTTCCTCTTCCGCAGCCTCCCAACGCCACCGCCCAAGGAGACGACCCGAGAAGTTCAGAAGTCGGCGACACAGATGATGGGGTCGCTGGTGTCAAGACGGAGCGGCGCCCGACACCTAGTCGGACCCGTCATCCTGCCGCCCGCTACCCTCGTCGTCGCTGCCGCTATCCTCCTCGCCACTCCCGCCCGAGGAGGAGTCCTCGCTATCAGAAGAGTTGTCCACGCACCACCTTGCCCGAGTCCCGAAGCACCCGAAGACCTTGACGAAGAGGAGACCGCCCTCCATCAGCTTGAAATGGAGAGTGAGCCCCTCGTCAAGCGGTGGATATGAGCGAATGTCTTCCATCCTCGGCGAAGATACATCACGTGAGGGGCTGGGAAGTCTAAGCGAACTCGCGTACTGCTGATCCAACAGCCCCTCATGTGCAGCCGCAATGACTCCGGCGGATCCAGCTCCATCTCCCGCGCGAATGGAGTCGGGAGACGAAGGAGACGGCGAGGCGGACGGCGCACCCTGATGAAGAACTCGCAAGGATCATCCCCAACATGGCCCTCCATGGGGGGAGGAACTACGGGCGGAGGCGAGACCGGCGCGCCGCCCCGACATCCTCTTCCCCGAGCGCCTCGGCCTCGCAGCCTCGCCCCTCACCCCTTCCTCATGGTGGCTCTGCACCCGCAGTGCGGAAGAAGGAAGGACGCGTTGTCGAGCGGCGACCCTCGCCGTCACCGTTGAAGGGCGAGGATTCCCTCTTCCCATGGCGGATGGAGGGGGGAGTAGAAGCTGAAGGAAGGAGGAGATGGAAGAATACGGGACGCCATTCCGCCCCTTCCGCTCTTTATAAAGGAACGGGGTGGGGGCTCGCCGCCTGGCCACCAATCAAGACGCTGAAGGCGCAGGAATCGGGACCAACTCACGCCAGCACCATGACGGCCCGGTTTCCCGCCTCCACCGCTCGCCACCCCAAGCGCATGAGAACCACGTGGCGGTGTGTGCGGGACCAAAGCGGCGGAGGCGACCACTCCCCACCCCGTGATCGTGGGGAGTGGACACCTTGAAGACCATGCCTAGGCCCCGTTCAGTAAATGGGCCGCGCCTCCACGCCTCCCACCGTTTATGGGGAAGGCGCGAACCGCCCCCTTTACTGCGACGTGACGCATGCGCCGCCGAAGCTCAAATTACGCATGTCGCCCACGTCACACACGCCTCCCACGCCGAGCCACGCTGGAGGCATGGGAAGCGCAATGCGTGAAAAGATTTACCGCGGTAAAACCACCCCGCCCGCTCACAAGATTGCTTTTTGGGCCTAGCCTAACGACGCGATGCGCTTACGTGTGGCCCAGGCCCGGGCTCTGTCGGTGTAGACAAAAAGAGGGGTACACTTTTGTACCCCTATAACTGCAGCACGGCGAGCTGCTGGCACCACCGCATCGAAAGCAAGGCAAGGGAGGTGAGCCAAGGTAAGGCCAAGCTTCGAAGGAGCAGAACGACGCCAAGACCAAGACCACAAAGAGCAAAGGGACGAAGCGGACTCCCGGGCAAGATCCTTGCCGGGAGGCGGTTTTAGCAAACCCGGCAAGACCCTTGCCATGGCAGCTCGTCCCACACCCACGAGCGAATCACCCTTGAGTCCACCGCCCCATGGGGCAAGGATTCAGAGACATCCCGTGGTGACATGCAGATCTTTGTGAAGACATTCAAGATCGATACACACTATAGAAGATGACGACCCTTGGCGGGATCCCACCAAGGAGGACCATAAGGCCCCCAAGAAGAGCCTTGCCGGGATGACAAAGAAGCGCCACGGCAAGACCCTTCCCGGGGCCCCGGCAAGACCCTTGTCGGGGTTACGACCAGGCCCTTGCCAAGAACACCCGGAGGGCCACCATCAGGCCCACGCCAATCAAACCTCCACCATCAGACGCATGTACCGCCAACCCAACGGTTAGGCGAGGCACTGCGTGGCGGCAAGCGGATCTTCGTGGAGACCCACAATCGCGCCACCTCAGCTACCGCCTTTACATGGCACCACGGGCATCGCTGGCGAGGAGCGTGTCGACACGAAATGGAGCGGCGACGGACGGACAGGCTCTCCCCGTTCCCGATAAAGCAAGGACACCTAAGCAAGACGCATTAAAGGCGCCTTGTCATGTAATCTGAAGGATAAACTTCGCATCATCAGACTTTTCCACCTCCTGTGTGCCACCGTATGGCGACCCCTTTCCCTATAAAAGGAGGCCCAAGGCGACTGTGAGGAGGATTCGCTTTTGGAGCTCCTCACGCCCCATTGCTAGTTCAAGAACACAGATAAACAAACCACCAAAGCAGGAGTAGGGTTTTACGCATCCTCGCGGCCCAAACCTGGATAAAGAAATCGTGTGCTATCTGTTTGATCCGCTCTTCCCACGACCCCGCGCCCCGCGACTGTAGTAGGGATTCTTTTGATCCCATAGGTGTCGTTCCCGCTGACAACGTGCAAGGGCAAAAAGGTCATTTACACTGTGTGAAACCATAATGAAAATGATACCAAAAGTTTGGGCTCGACGAAACAAAGACGTGGGCTTTGGAATCACCTTATTTGGAGTTGCGGGCAAAAAGTTATAGCCCGACGAAGTTCAAGAACCAAACTATAAAAAATAACTCTACAAACAGGCCCCTGTGCCGAAAAACAGAAAACGTATTTTAGGAAATACGTCTTCATAATGGAGAAAGCGCTTTTTTAGATAAAGCAGAGGCAGAATACGCTTACTTCACGCGAAAAAGTACTTTCTGAAGTACGCTTCCACTAAAACGCGTGCGGGTCCGGGGCTGGGGTCGCTAATGTGCGGGTCCCACGGGGTAGGGCCCGTCACTTATCCATGCTGGCCGCCCGGGTCAACGCATGCAGGGGCGGGGCCAGGCCTGAGTGGTTGCCTGGTGGGGTCGAGGAAAGGAGGGGGCCCGCCTGGCCTGACTCCTTCTTCCTCCTCGCGCGTGCCCGACGGAGTGGAGCAGGGGCGCGGCTCCGGCAATGAGCGCTAGCGCTTCCGGACACCGTAGGCGGCGCTCTACCTACCCACGTGCTCAGGGCAACGAGGCTGACCCGTTCCAGGATAGAACGGACCTCGAGGAGGGCGGTGTTGAGAGAAGCAAGCACTCCGGCGGAGGGGGCTTCGGGTGGAGATGGGACTCGAGGCCATAGTGGCTCCAGCGAGGGGGAAAGGACCTGGGGATGGTCGCCGGAATGGGGGTGGTCTACTGGTGGTGGTAGGAGTGAGGGAGTGGCTCGGGTTCGCTCCAATTTAGGAAGGCCGAGGCGGCGGCCATGGCGACAGAGGGAGGGTAGGAGAGCTTCTCGAGCTCGGAGAAGAGGTCGGAAAGGCTTGCTGGAGTGGGGTGATGCTGGTGTTGTGCTCGAAGAGCTCAGGGAGGGCCATTTATAGGCGCGGGGCGAGGTGCCGAGCTGTTGTCACCGCGGACGCGTGTGTGCGTGCATGGGCTTGGATGCAACCGACGAGGGAGGCACAAAGGGGAGCTCACGGGGAGGAGGAGGCCAAAGGAGAAGTAGAGGAAGAAGCCGAGCGCCATTAAAGGTCGGTCTGCCACAGTGCGCCCGTGGGCGCTCAGCGGCGAGCGTCGGTGGGCGGCGGTGAAGAAACGGACGGAGGCGGAGAGGGGTCCAGGGGAACAGCGACGACGTGGGCTAGCTTCTGGACACGCTCACGCGCACGAAGGCGACGAGAGGAGGAGGGGGTCCAGCACAAACAGTCACTGGACGCGCCACTTCACATAGAGCGCGTGCACAGGCACGCCATTGTCGCGGTCACCGCGTGCACTGGCATGTAGCGGGGGAGAGGGGTTGCAACTTGTTGTCTAGTGGTAAGTCCTTCCAGGGGAGGTCTCAACTATGGTGGTAGTTCGGTGAAAACTGCTACGGTTAACTGGTAATCACCCTCTGAAGTTTACTGCAGAAAACTTGGTCGTGAAACAGTACTTAACCGAGGTGAGATTAGAGCCAAATGAGTTGTCTAGGGTGATTAGTTTAGTAAGAACTACCATTCTGGGGAGTTTGGCAGGAAATGGACCAAGATTTAATGCACTTTCTTTGCAACTGCATAATCTGGTCTGGAAACTTGATCGGGAAGGTGCACTCACATGGAGTGTCAAATTGAGCTCAAATTGGGCAAGGCAGAGTCATTTGGTCCTATGAAGATGCTCAAAAAGTCTCATACCAATTGGCCAAGCCAAACTGGTACTTGCTTCACAAACATCTCCTTTGGATAGAAACTTGCAAAAATTCTAGAGGAATAATGGCTTCATTAAACATGCACAAAATGGGTGGAGGTAGGTTATATGGATAATAGAAGGCCTAGAAAAATTGGCAGCCATAATGGAGCAAGATAAAATATACTTGCTTCACAAACTAAAATTTTGGACAGAATCAAATAATTGAACATGAGCTCACATGGAGGCATGAAATGAGCTCTACTTTGGTGGAGGGCTATGATATTATGATATGAGGTATCATGCAAAATGGCAACTCATTTGAATATGCCTAGCTTGCACCTCCTTCACAAAGCTTCTTTCTGGATAGAAACTTTGGAAAATCATAATTAAATAATTACTAGGCAAATGAGGTTGAATTTTGGCATGTGGCAATGATATGGACAGGAAAATGTATCCAAGGAGTTTAAGGTCAACTGGGAAAAGTAAAATAGCACTTGCTTCACAATGTGCCATTTAGGGCAGAATAGGAAATGAATTATTTGAGCATGATGATAAACATGACAAACAAAATATTTTTCCATATTTGAGAAATATATGACCCAAACAATTTATGAGAATTATTTGGGAATTTTAGGAGTGATGGAAATAAAGGTTGCTTCACAACCTAGGGCAATTTGAGTTATTCCTTTAATAGAAAAGGAATATTCCCAATAAAAAGAATATTGGGATTTGGGATAGGATGAAAAGGACAGGGTCTAGGGAAGGATTTGGGTATGACAAGCCACTCTGGAAGCAAACAAGAGTTCATCTTCTTCACTTTCCAGACCACAAAGCCACGGAAAAAAGAAAATTCAAGCAAAAACCTCATAAAAACAAAAGAAAAAGAAAGGGCCAAAAATCAGGCTGTCACAAACCTTACCCCCTTAAAGAAATCTCGTCCTCGAGATTTGGTTGCTCAGGGAACAAGTATGAAGATACTGACTTAAGGAAACCGTTTCCAACTCGGGTATCCTTTTTCTTATTTTTGTTCCCACTATTTTTTTATCTGACTGGCCCTGGGGTGGTTTGCTTTAATATACCCATATTCTGATAGATCTTACCTTGCTTGTTCATTCTTATACAGGCTCCAATTTCCTTTTAGATCTGCTGACTTAGCTGACTATGATTGATCCTCACGACTGAAATATATGTCGGTCTCACAAATCCAAGAGTGATTTTTGCTGGCTGTGTCATCCGGTACTGACAATCTTTCATGAAGTGGTGATCAGATTTTTCTAGTGGACACCCAAACTCTAACTCCTTGCATTGGGTTTCCCCACTAGATGCAGGTCCTTCGGGTTCCAAATAGTGAGTTGGGTAATAACCGCTTTCCTGACAGATTCTGGCTTATCGCGGAAGTTTCTGAATCATCTTAACTGGTTCCACTGTCTTGAGTATCGGATCTGTACCAAATATTTGATTGTCGCCTGCATCACTGGTCTTGCTCCTTCATTATTGTTTTCTTGGCCTAGATCCTTGGCTGAAAGAGCTGGGTCATATTGTATCACCATAGGTACTGTCGGTGCAATTTTTCGGCAATTGCAGCTTATCCTCATTTTTTCCGACAGGTACCCCATTAAATGGCAGGTTCAACACCCTCAAGTTCGACCATAGAAAATGATCGTCTCAACCTTTGCAAGAAATCGGCAAATAAATCGGTAGCCACCGTAACGGTCTTTACAACTCAGATCTGGGACATTCTTTGAAATAACTTAACCACGACTCAGACGGCCGAAAAGCAGCTCGTAACATGAGACCGGGTTGATAAGAAGAAGGTGGCAGCTCCCTAAAATAGCCAAAAAGCAGCTATAGGGCTATCACACAAAAAAGAAACTCAACAAATATGCACGAGATGGCCGAAAAGCAGCTCAGAACTCGTGAAAGTCGTTGAAGAGAGAAATAAAAATCGGCATCCACCCCGGATAGCTAAAAACAGCTTAGATCACAGGCGTGGTGCCGTCACGGGAGAAAAAGGGGACAAGGGCTCATTAGGATCATTTTCCAGGTTCACAGGTACTTGTATTGAGCTCATTGATGTCTTCAATCCTCATAATCCTTTGTCACCCTGCGGTGTATACTGGCTTTCTTCTCTTAACCATCCTCACGTGGTTTTCAGATCCTCATCCGAGTGACTTGTAAGATCTTGGTGGTATGCCCACCGCATATATATGAGAATCTGATTCCCAGGACAGACGTGTATTCTGACTGATTCTTGCTTCTGACCAAAATGTTGTGGATGTGATTCTTGGGATTCACTACCATATGCTGTCAATTCACAGCGTACTACCTTGTACCAATGTCTTATTGAGGAAGATTGGATGGCTTGTGCTCGAAACTTTCATCGGGCAGCTTGCTGAAGAAGACTGGTATCGTGCTTCAGAAGCTTACCCCCTTAATAAAGACTTTGCTGGGGAAAGACTCAATACCTCATGCCGGAAGCTTTTCTGATTGCCTACTGAAGAAGGCAGAGTACCTTGTACGGGAAATCATCCATGTATCGTACTGAGGAAGATAGATGAATCTTGCCTTGGAGGCTTCTCGGGTATCTTGCGAGGGAAGATTGGGTTGCTTACACCAGAAGCTTCTTATTGTGATACACGGACCAATTTCCACATATATAACCATCTTAATATTTTTGTTATTGATTTCTTGTATGAAACGGGGTTTTGCAGGACTATCCTCCTTTCTGAGTACATGCCATATTTTTGCTTGCTTCCAGGTACATCAATCATCCTCAACAAAAAATTAAACTTGTATCTGAGCCATACCTTTGATAATATTTTGTCAACCTTGCACACAATTTATCTTCTTGCTGATTTGATCATTTCTGCTATGAGGAGTGCACGTTAATGCAAATTTTATACTGACATTCCATCTAGGATTTCTTTTGTATTCAGACGAGCTATTTCCAATTTCACACAGTCTGCTGACAATTCCATTCTATTTAGCTGAGTTTCCAAATATATGCATTTCTTGCAGACTCTTCGGGTCCGGTGTAGGATGACGAGCAACTTCAATAGGGGGAAAATTTGTAACACCGAAGGCCCAAAGAAGGAAACAAAAGAAACGACTAAAACAAAAGCACACAAGCATACTACTAAATTAATCAAGCAATCATCACATATTACTGCTACTCACACCATAATATGCATGCACACCTAAGCACACAAATTGCGCGGAAACTCTGGTATTACTGTCTAATATGCTGTGGTGGTGTGCACGAAAATTATATCCATGTGTGGAAGGAGTTGGCGTAACCGAAGCTACACCAAGCACTAGTTGAACAGTGGCTGGATCTGGATGGATACACAGGTGAGAACGGACTTGACGATCAAGTAGCGAGACACAAAAGTCACGACCACATCATCATCAAGCGTATGAAAGGGATTCGTACACGTCCAAAGAATATAATGTAGGGTAGCGGTGAAAAAACAAGGCTCGCTGGCATTGCCATTTTCTGATAACCAAGATCAGTAAGGGTTGCCAAAGGGACGAGATGGATGGCATGATTCGGGATAGAAACAAGTCTATCACCGAAATAATATGAGAGGGTGGCGGAAAAATAAACACGATACCTGAGCATAACTCCTGCAAATGGTGTCTGGAACACTTGGGGACCAGGGCATCACTCTGCTGGGACAGAGATAACGCCGAACACCTAAGAGCAGACATGCTAAGAAAGAGGGTGCAGGTGGTGGATCGAAAATGATGCCACCTACACTCACAAGATTAACCGTTAGTGACAAAATAATAATCTATATGGATGCTATGCGACAAACAAATGCAACAATCAAGTGCAACAAACCAACTGGGGTCTATACTACCGCTTTCTAACGTTCGCGCGGGCTAAGGCATCCTATAGCCAGACCTACTCTGATACCAAGCCTGTGGCACCCCGGCTCAGAGAAAACCGGAACGCCCCATATTCCAGCCCAGAGATCGAGGAGAAGTCTTCTGGAATACGGCACTGCTTAGCATAGAACAAACCAGCTTACTATTATTACACGAATATGAATACAAGGTTTCTGATATTACAATGAATAACATCGGCGGGGCGACACTATGCAATCCTCAGTTGCTCTATGCAAGCAGCAGAACAACTCGAAGCAGCGAAAAAACTACTGGCAGCGAAACAACGACGACGGTGGTGAACTCCACTCCGCAGGGACTCTGGCTGGAACGCTTATCCTAGCTCGCGAACACATGAACAACACCAAACAAGCAAGCAATCTAGGCACGACCTGCAAGCTGGCATGACACGCCAGGTCAGTACATTGAATGTACTTGCAAGCTCACAATAACTAGACGCATTCAAGACAAACAATAGTATGGCAATTACAGGTTAAGTAGGGATTATCATGAGATCATCAGGATAACATGGCATGAACAATATGAACATAATATCGCTAGGAAAATATATGATCATGGCATGAACATATAAATCTGATGATACTAGCATGCAACATGATGACACTACATGCACCATTTATTCTGTTCGGGTTACCTCGTAAACATCACATGCATCACTAACCAACCTCGGACATCACACGATCACCTCAGGATCAAATCAAGCTTGGTATAAACAATACCGTAGTAATCATTAAATGACCACAAGGAGCTTGATTTTTACCCACGATTCTCGCACAACATCACAAATGTACAACAACTCGGCATCCTCGATACCACGGTGATCTTTTCGGCGATCACAACCATGAACAACACTTGGTCTTACACGGTGATCTTTCCGGCGATCACAACCAACTTATCTCGTCGTCGAACCGGGGTTGTCATTAATCAAGTTATTATTAATACTGTTGACTCACAGTGGGACCAACTACGAACTGGGCCCTTATCCGTGGGCGCGGCTATTGATAGATTGAATATACACTCTGCAGAGGTTAGTACACTGTACCTAGACCACGGAACCCATGGCCTCGCACTCCCATTCGGGTGGACCAGCGGCGTTCTGAAAAAACCGATCTACTGCCATGACACTCTCCCGGCCACTCCGACTCACTCCCCATTGGGCTAGTCCTAGGTGGCCCCGTGTCTACCAAAGACACAACGACCACCGTCGTGGTCCGTCCCAAACAGGGACAAAAGCGCTTATCATCCAACTAAGGGCACATAAGGTTATGTATGCCTACCTGATCAGGGTACGCATTCCCGTAACCTTCCCTAGTTGGAGGCACCGGTGAGAGGCACGACAATAGACCCAGTTAGGACCCCCCATAAGGCAAGTGTGGTTGCACTGGTCAGCTCGATTTGGTGGCACCGTGACTCAGCCAACAATTGTTCAAGTTCAATTTAATCCGGTTAAACTTGAATGCAATATGCTGAGCCATGATAAAATAACATGATGCAATAATGCATAAACATGATATCAACATAAGCACGGGGTGCAACATAACTATCCACCATATCCACAATGAATCATATCCAACTGAGCATAGTATAATGACGAGCATGAATATCACAAGTAGAACACTACTCATAGAAGCCTAGCATGACCACTAGCATCAACAATAAATATCATGCAAGACATATCAACAATGCTACCATGCAATCATTTAACCAACTGGATGCAATGGAACATGCATAACAACGGTACTCGGGACAGACGGCAGTCATGCACCGAAGACCATCACCAACATCAACATGTACTACTAGCAAGCATAGCCATATGAAAGGAATACTAGCACTAGCAGGGCCTGATAACTAGGTGCATAACAACATAGTAAGAAAGTAAGCGCTAACCCAGAACCATTACCGAAACCATGCTAAACATATTTTAAATAGGCCATCATTTAATAAATATTCAAGTTGAAAACCATGGCTACTGCATGACTATCATGCAAGTGGGTATTGTGGCTTGACTGGGGATAAAGAAGGCACCGGGGAGAAGTGCGGTGAAGCCGCGGAAAGATTTGCCGGAAACCGTTCTCTCTCGTAGGGGATGTTTACGTGCAAGGGAAAAAGGTCATTTTCACACTGTCAAACCATTGTGAAAATGATACCAAAAGTTCTTGCTCGACGAAACAAAGACGTGGGCTTTGGAATCACCTTATTTGGAGTTGCGAACAAAAAGTTATAGCCCGACGAAGTTCAGGGACCAATCTGTAAAAAATAACTCTACAAACAGGCCCCTGTGCTGAAAAACAGAAAACGTATTTTAGGAAATACTTCTTCAGAATGGAGAAAGCGCATTTTTAGATAAAGCAGAGGCGGAATACGCTTACTTCACGTGAAAACATACTTTCTGAAGTACGCTTCCACTTAAATGCGTGCGGGTCCGGGGTTGGGGTCGCTGGCGTGCGGGTCCCATGGGGTGGGGCCCGTCACTTATACACGTTCGTCGCCCGGGTCAACGCATGCAGGGGCGGGGCCGGGCCTGAGTGGCCGCCAGGTGGGGTCGGGGAAAGGAGGGGGCCCGCCTGGCCTGGCTCCTTCTTCCTCCTCGCGCGTGCCCGACGGAGCAGAGCAGGGACGCGGCTCCGGCGACGAGCGCTAGCGCTTCCGGCCACCGTAGGCGGCGCTCTACCTACCCACGTGTTCAGGGCGACGAGGCCGACCCGTTCCAGGACAGAACTGACCTCGAGGAGGGCGGTGTTGAGAGAAGCAAGCACTCCGGAGGAGGGCTTGGTGGAGATGGGACTCGAGGCCATAGTGGCTCTGGCGAGGGGTAAAGGACCTGGGGATGGTCGCCGGAGTGGGGGTGGTCTACTGGTGGTGGTAGGAGCGAGGGGGTGGCTCGGGTTTGCTCCAATTTAGGAGGGCCGAGGCGGCGACCATGGTAACAGAGGGAGGGCAGGAGAGCTTCTCGAGCTCGGAGAAGAGGTCGAGGAGGCTTGCTGGAGTGGGGTGAGGCTCATGTTATGCTCGAAGAGCTCGGGGAGGGTCATTTATAGGCGCGGGGGCGAGGTGCCGAGCTGTCGCCATGGATGCGTGGCGGCCATGGACGCTGCAGCGCTGCATGGGCTCGGAGGCGCATTTACGAGGGAAGCACAGAGGGGAGCTCACGGGGAGGAGGAGGCAAAAGGAGAAGCTGAGGAAGAAGTTGAGCGCAATTAAAGCTCGGTCGGCCATAGTGCGCCTGTGGGCCCTCGGCGGCGAGCATCGATGGGCGTCAGTGAGGAAACAGACGGAGGGGGAGAGGGGTCCAGGGGAACGGCGACGACGCAGGCCAGCTGCTGGACACGCTCACGCGCGCGAAGGCTACGAGAGGAGGAGGGGGTCCAGCACAAACAGTTACTAGACGCGGCCACTACACACAGAGCGCGTGCACAGGCACGCCATTGTCACGGTCACCGCGTGCATTGGCATGTAGCGGGGGAGAGGGACTGGAAGTTGTTGTCTAGTGGTAAGTGCTTCCAGGGGAGGTCTCAACTATGGTGGTAGTTCGGTGAAAACTGGTACGGTTAACTGGTAATCACCCTCTAAAGTTTATTGCAGTAAACTTGGCCGTGACACAGTACCCAACTGAGGTGAGATTAGAGCCAAATGAGTTGTCTGGGGTGATTAGCTTAGTAAGAACTACCATGCTGGGGAGTTTGGCAGGAAATGGACCAAGATTTAATGCACTTTCTTTGCAACTGCATAATCTGGTCAAGAAACTTGATCAGGAAGGTGTACTCACATGGAGTGTCAAACTTTGCTCAAATTGGGCAAGGCAGAGTCATTTGGTCCTATGAAGATGCTCAAAAAGTCTCTTTCGGCGTTCTGGGAATGGGGGTCCCTGGACTTGCTGCTGCGTCATGGCCCATGGCGTATAAGCAAAGAGTCAGACGCCCATCTTCACCAACAAGGCATCCAAGACCTTCACGAGGGTCCAAGCCTCGCGAGGCGGACGACGCAAGACCTCCTCAGGAGTGGCCTAGCCAGGCAGGCTCTCGGGAAGCGGAGATATCAAGGCGGGGCAAACCTTACGAGGCTCTCGTGACGTGAGCCATGACGAACGACGCCAGGAGGGTGCCAGGAGGGCGCCAGTGTGCACAGCGTCCCCATTTCCTCGTTGGTGCTAAGGAGGCAAGCACAGACGAAGAGTACCGAGGCATCAGGTAAAGGTTGCCATATTGGTGCAACAAGACCAAGACCAGGAGGACGGCAAGGCGGAGGTCATCGTGGAGCCCAAGACGGCGTCATCCCAGGGCTTTTCGCAGGCGAAGACCGCTTTTGTCAGGATAGCTTGTACTAGCTGTCCCCCTTCAAATTTGCCCGCCGTTGTTGGCTCTCTTCCCGCTCAACATTTGGGAAGTGGACCAGGGCCTCTATAAATAGGCTTAGCCACCACACTAGTGGTGACAACTCGAACAGATCAAGAAGCCAACACTCCCACAAGAACACCTCGACCTCAGGAGGTTGTTCTTCCCTTGTATTGTTCTTCATCAGCCCAAGAGGCAATCCACCACCACCACACTGGAGTAGGGTATTACACCACAACGGTCGCCCGAACCAGTATAAACCTCGTGTCTCTTTCTGTGTTGTGAGTTTGTCGAGTTCGTCCGCAAGATCTTAGCGAGCTTGAGCGTAGATCGGTAGGAGGGAAAGACTTCACACGCACCCAAGTGTTCGAACCTTTATGGTTTGCCGGAACCCCACATCCGACAGTCTCATACCAATTGGCCAAGCCAAACTGGTACTTGCTTCACAAACATCTCCTCTGGACAGAAACTTGCAAAAATTCTAGAGGAATAATGGCTTCATGAAACATGCCCAAAAAGGGTGGAGGTAGGTTATATGGATAATAGAAGGCCTAGAAAAATTGGCAGCCATAATGGAGTAACATAAAATA
The DNA here is from genome assembly GCA_021605145.1 of Aegilops bicornis. NCBI lineage: Eukaryota > Viridiplantae > Streptophyta > Magnoliopsida > Poales > Poaceae > Aegilops > Aegilops bicornis. Next base: position 393,276,215 of record CM038673.1, on the reverse strand, counting down.
TACTTGCTTCACAAACTGAAATTTTGGACAAAATCAAAGAATTGAAGATGAGCTCACATGGAGGCATGACATGAGCTCTACTTTGGTGGAGGGCTATGATATGATGATATGAGGGATCATGCAAAATGGCAACTCATTTGGATATGTCTAGCTTGCACCTCCTTCATAAAGCTTCTTTCTGGATAGAAACTTTGGTAAATCATAATTAAATAATTACTAGGCAAATGAGGTTGCATTTTGGCATGTGGCAATGATATGGACAGGAAAAGGTGTCCAAGGAGTTTGAGGTCAATTGGGAAAAGGAAAATAGCACTTGCTTCACAATGTGCCATTTAGGGCAGAATAGGAAATGAATTATTTGAGCATGATGATAAACATGAAAAACGAAATATTTTGCCATATTTGAGAAATATATGACCCAAACAATTTATGAAAATTATTTGGGAAATTTAGGACTGATGGAAATAAAGGTTGCTTCACAACCTAGGGCAATTTGAGTTATTCCTTTAATAGAAAAGGAATATTCCCAATAAAAAGAATATTGGGATTTGTGCTAGGATGAAAAGGACAGGGTCTAGGGAAGGATTTGGGTATGACAAGCCACTCTGAAAGCAAAGAAGAGTTCATCTTCTTCACTTTCCAGACCACAAAGCCACGGAAAAAAGAAAACTCAAGCAAAAACCTTAGAAAAACAAAAGAAAAAGAAAGTGCCAAAAATCAGGCTGTCAGACTTATGCATTGTTATTCATCAGTATGTACTTCATCTTTCTACCATACCATGTTTTTCTACATTACATTGAAGTGTTGTTCTAGTGCTCTGTTGCAATGTCATCTTAGTTTCCCAATCATACACGTGTATGTTGCCTTAGTTTTTTCTGTACGTATTCCGCTAGCATACAGTTTTACATTCAACTAGTGTTTTTTTACTATGTTGTCCTATCGTATCCCTAGCTCTTACACCATACTCCCTCCGTCCGGATTACATGTTGCCAAAATGGATAAAAAATGATGTATCTAGAACTGAAATACGACTAGACCCATCCATTTATTTCCGGATGGAGGGAATACATGTCAATATGTCATGCCTTTCTATTCTTCAATACTTATTCCATCTCTCTGTTGTAGCATGTTTTATAATTGAAGCACCATTCTTCTATACAAGGCATGCAAGGGGAAGACGAATATGTTAGAATCTGAAGGGTTACAAACCAGGTCTTTGCAAAAGATCCAAACGCCAGGAGATAATAAACCAACTCCAGTTTTTATAGATACTGCTCCAGCACAGAGAAACCCAACTCCTACTAATAATAAGCAGATTCCAATGGCCAAAGAACGAGTCCGCTCCAGTCGAGCAAAAATATGTCAACTCCATTCTAAGAAGCGTGTGTGTATCCTTGCATCATGAAATTTTATAGCATGCTGATCATATTTTTCTACATGTTTCTTACCCATCGCTCTTTTATAAAATAAGCTTAACAGATAGAAGAATTTCTGACCGGTATCGCTCAGGAGGAAAGATTCTTGCAGGAATTCTCTGTGCTCCAATGCAGATGTAAGTACCTATTGTATATCACTATATTTTTACATCAGCATGTATTTTGTTAATCGGCGTGAATCCAACCTTTATCTGATCTAAATTTAGTTGTAGCAAAATGTATGATTAAAGGCCACAATGTTGTTTTTGTAAGGAAAACTGCCTGGCAGTTTTGCATCCTGAGCTGCATGAGTGTACTATCTCATATCAGTGGGTTTGAATACTTTGGTTCTGCAGTGGGTTTTTAGTGTTTTTTTACTGTGTTGTCCTGTCGTATCCCTAGCTCTTACATCATACTCCCTCCGTCCAGATTACATGTCGCAGAAATGGATAAAACTGGATGTATCTAGAACTGAAATATGCCTAGACCCATCCATTTATTTCCGGATGGAGAGAATACATGTCAATATGTCATGCCTTTCTATTCTTCAGTACCTATTCCATCTTTGTTGTAGCATGTTTTATAATTGAATCACCATTCTTCTATATAAGGCATGCAAGGGGAAGACGGCTATGTTAGAATCTGAAGGGTTACAAACCAGGTCTTTGCAAAAGATCCAAACGCCAGGAGATAATAAACCAGCTCCATTTTTCATAGATACTGCTCCAGCACAAAGAAACCCAACTCCCACTGATAATAAGAAGATTCCAGTGGCCAAAGAACTAGTCCGCTCCAGTCCAGCAAAAGGATGTCAACTCCATTCTAAGAAGCGTGTGCGTATCCTTGCATCATGAAATTTTATAGCATTCTGATGATATTTTCTACATGTTTCTTACCCATCTCTCTTGCTGATGTAAGTACCTGTTGTATATCACTATATTTTTACATCAGCATGTATTTTGTTAATCGGCGTTAATCCAACCTTTATGTGATCTAAAATTAGTTGTAGCAAAATGTTAAAGGCGCAAATGTTGATTTTTGTAAAGAAAATTGCCTGGTAGTTTTGCATACTGAGCTGCATGAGTGTACTATCTCATATCATGCACATTACTGAATTGTAGTGCTGCTCTAGTTGCCCATTCATTCATTGTGTCAATATTGCTTTCATATTACCTTACCTGGTTGATGATAGCTGTGCCATATTGTGTTAATTTGGTGTTGGCTAGTTTCCCAAACGTTCGTTGTGCCAATGTTGATCTCCTATTATCTGACTTGGCCAATGATAGCAATGCTAGTGTCTTAATTTGGTGCAGGCTGCTGAAGATAAGAAGACAAACTCTGAAAACAGCAGGGCAACCCCATTGTTTCTTTTCAATAAATCTAGGCCAGGTAATATGCCAATAACTCATGATTAATCTGTTTGGTTCCCCTCCTAATTTATGTTATGATGCAGTGGTCGAGACACTCTCCACTATCAATAATACAAGCCTGCCAAAATCGCCATCTGAATCTGTTCAGTATCCTCTGTCTCGAATGCAACGGAAAAATGTATGTTTGTGAACCAATTAATGGCTGAAGCAATGATGGAAATGGTGGAGGAATCAGAGGTGCAGAGTCGTGCGACACAACAACTGATCAATGTTTTCAGAGACAGTGTAGCAAAGCAGCAAGAACTTTCCCACATGCTTATGGGCGTCATCCGTGCTGAGGTTGCAGATTGTGACGTTGTAGATCGTTAGGTTCTGTTCATTTATTTGCACTGGCATCAATCTTTGATTGCCCAGTGGATGTAATTTCCTGTAATATATGCTGGATGTGCAACGTTTTTCCCTGTATGTCATACCTTTGCTTGATCGTCTTTGGTCCTGTGCATAATTTGTCGGTGTACTAGAGTAGGGGTACCCTAGTATCCCGAACTTGTGCACGGGCAGTTGCAGCCCTCCGCGGCAAGGCTTACCGGGTGACCGCCAAGGTCCTCCGTGGTTCCTTTGGAGCCATTCAAGAACAAAGTATTCAAGCCAAGGAGACAAGGCCCCCGGCAAGAGGAGCTTGCCGGAAGGCCACCCAAGGCACCCTAGGAGACAAGGCCCGGCAAGAGGAGCTTGTCGGGAGGCCCGTGAGCGACAAGCTTCCGGACGCGACGACAAGACAACAACTGCGGTAAGGCGCTTGCATGCAGACCACCACTCAGACCTGCGCTCCAAAGACATCCACTAACGTGTCGCCTCAGGACCTTTCCAGCAGCGTGGCGAGAGGTCGTGCAGCCAGCGGTGCGAGGTGGCAAGCGACGCAAACATGCAGCCATCGTGGCAAGCGGTGGCGCCCCTGACGGACCCTTTCTGCACTGTTAGGGCGACGTAGACGGGCATTTAATGCCTTTGTCCCCTGCCGTCAGGGTTAGGTATGATACACTGTACACTGTACAAGTAGCTGTACCAACCACTCCTTTTCCACTTTTACCCTTGTCTACGTTGCCACCTGTCGGAGACCCCTTTGAGCATATAAAAGGAAGCCCATGCGCAACGTAGAAGAGGTTCAGAAGGTTCGCCGGACACGCCGGTCTCGTTAGCAGCTTGTGTGTACCGTAGCACCCGCGCTCGAGCAAGAACTCAATACACTCGGACATGCAAGAAGAGGGAGTGGTATCTCTCCGGAGAGCTCCAAGCTGGGTAAACCGCTCGTGTGCTTTGCCTCGATCTGCTCTTCAGGCGACCTCCGCCCGCCGAACCGAAGGGACTCGGTCCGCCGGTCCCATAGGTGTTCGTGGGCCAGATCAGCCTGCCCCGACATCTTTGGCGCGCCAGGTAGGGGGCGTCGAGATTGTGTGAACCTGATCCGGCGTCCACACGAGCTAGTTCTTCATCATCTTCATCGACATGCCACCGAAGAAGAAGGCTTCGGCGGCAGACGCTCCGTCCGCGTCGAATCCACCACCACCGGAGCAAACGGGTGGTGGGGTAGACGCCGGCGGAAGAATGGACGTCGACGGGGGAGCCCACGGTGCTGCCAAGTCCAAGGACAAGGCTACGCAGACCTCGGCGTCCGTACATGAACCGCGCCCGTCTCAGAGGCGCTGGGACCGACTGGCGTCATGGTATTCACAATGCCATACGCTTGTTGGACCAAGACCGAAGCTGGTGGATCTCGAGATGCCCAAGACCAGCATGCACGCCAACATGCCGGGCGCGAAGCAGGCACGGTCACCGGACGGGATATCGCTTCCTTCTAACATAGTTAGAAGTCCGAGCATATCCGCTCCTCGCGCCGCTCGCCATCGCCACCCACCACTCCAGCGAAGCTTTGGCGAGAGCTCAATCGCTCTGGATTACCCTCCAACAGCCGACAAGGTCGAAGAATGGAGGGCCACATTTCAGAGTCTCATCGGCTTTGCCAACGGCGACGCTCCGCGGCAGCCAAGTGCATCGCTGCCGCGGCAGGAGCGCCAAACACGAGCCGGTGGCGACGAAACCGGTGGGGGTGCAACCCCCATGCACTCTCCGCCCCGAAGGTCAAGATCGCCGACTCGCCGGATCCACCTCGACAGCGACTCCACTGCATCATCGGATCCACGAGCTCGTCGCGATCAACGCCAAGTTCTTCACGAACGACAGCAAGAAGACGCTCGAACTCGCATCGAAGCGCCAAGAGAAGCGGCGCGTAAATCCGACAAGCGGCGGCTGGGCCCTCTATCGACATGCATGCGCCAGAGGAACCAGGCGACTTGTCAGACGCGGTAGGTTGCCTGCGTTCACTCGTGAGCTGCGGCAAGTCCATGGCCCAAAGAAGAAGAATTTCAAGCCAGACGTGCAGAGAAGTACGACGGCAAGACGCATCCGTCGGAGTTCCTCAAAGATCTACACCATCGCGGTGCAAGCTGCGGGGCGAGACGACAAGATCTGGCCAACTACTTCCGCCGGTGCTCAAGCCCAACGTCAAATCTTGGCTCATGCACTTGCCGGACAACTCCATATCCTCTTGGCAGATCTATGCCATCGGTTTGTCGGCGCTTTTACAGCGGCCACAAGCCCCATGGCCAAGAAAGCGACCTTCATCTCGCCGCCAGAAGGAAGGAGAACCCCGCGCAAGTACATTCAGAGATTCAGCCGTCTGACAAAGACAACATCGGATGTCCACCTGCCGCGATAATCAGCGCTGCGTTCCATCGAGCGCGCGAAACCGCAGGATGCGGGAGGAGATGGCGATGTGCAAGATCGAGACGCGTAACAGCTATATGCCCCGGCCGACAAGTGTGCACGCGTCTTGAGGAAGGGAGGAGACTCCGGAGAGAATATCAAGCAGGAGGATCGATAGTGAGGAGATCGCCCGGCAAGGAAAAACCAGCGCGGAGCAACAGGGAAGAAGAAAGGCAAAGATGTGCTAGTTGTTGAGCAGTCCAAGAACGGAGGTGGCGCCAAGAAAGCCAAGGCTGGTAGCTCCGGCAAGGAGGTTTCCGCCGGCACCAACTGCGGTTGTGGCGGTCGCCGACAAGCAGACGACTCCAACAACAAGATCTTGCAAGATCCACCGCACCAAGGGCCATGACCTCGAGCTGCAAAAGGTCGAGCAGCTTGTCGAGCAGCAGAAGGCTGAATACGAACGACGCGACAAGGAGAAGGCCCAGGAGGGTGCTGGAGGAGCTAGGAAGAAACGTCCCGGCCGGGGAGGACGCCGCGGCAAGGCCAAGCAGCGGCAAGGAGATAGACCTCCCCGCGGCCGCGACAAGGATGAAGACGACGACGACGACGATGAAGACATGGATGATGACGAGACCGATGAGCAGGAGTTCCAGAAAGCCACAGAGGTCCTGTGCGTTGACGGTGGTGCTTCTCTGCATACCTCACACCGCCAGCTCAAGCAGTGGATGCGGGAGGTCAATGCGGCAGAACCATCCATCGAGTCACGCAAGCCTCTGAAATGGTCCAAAGACGCCTATCATCTTTGATATTGAGGATCACCGATCACAGAATCGCGGTCGGGTGCTTGCCGATGTTGGTTTCACCAACTATCCGCAACCTCAAGGTCATTAGGATGCTAGTTGACCGTGGGGCCGGCTTGAACCTGATCTCCTCCGCGGTGCTCCAGAAACTCCAGATCCCAGATGGCGAGCTCGAAGAGACCGGCACATTCCAAGGAATCAATCCGGAAGGAGCAAGCCAAGGGAAAGATCACGTTCTTTGGTGACATTTGGCAGCGAGGTGAACTTCAGGATCGAGAGGGTCACTTTTGACGTTGTCGACTTTCCATTGCCTTTACAATGGGATACTTGGCCGTCCAAAGACTCGCCAAATTCATGGCAGCCTCTCACTATGCATGCAACATGCTGAAGATGCCAGTCCCGATAAGCGTCACCTCTGTCCCTGGCGACAAGAAGGATGCTCTTATCTGCGCCGACAAGATCTACCGGGAAGCAGCAGCTGCGGCAGATTGCAAGCCACTTGCCGTTGAAGCTCCTGGGGTGAAGAAGAAGACCAAGTCCGGCAAGAGCTCTGATGCCCACTCCGGCAAGCGCACCTCTTCGGAGTGCTGCACTACCGTCGAGGACGCACGATCGAGCTCCACCGGCAAGTGTAAGAAGACGATGGCAGCTCCACCAGAGACCAAGAAGGTGTTCACCAAGGAGGACGGCACTGGCGGTACCTTCACCATCAGTGCCACTCTCGACCCTAAATAGGAAAGCGCGCTCGTTGCTATCCTGCGGTAACGTCGGCGTGTTTGCGTGGCAACCGCCCCGACATCCCCGGTGTTCCTGTGAAAGTAATTGAGCACCATCTTGCCGCTTTGTCCTCATGCGCGGCCCGTCAAGCGTAAAGTCGTGAAGGTGACGGTGGAGCGCCAAGAATTCATCGCAGAAGAAATCAAGAATCTGGAAGCAGCAGGCCTTGTCAGAGGAGTGCTCCATCCTACGTGGTTGGCCAATCCTGTAGTTGTACGAAAGGCTAACGGGAAATGGAGGCTTTGTATCGACTTTACCGATGTCAATAAAGCTTGTCCCAAAGACCTATTTCCCTTGCCGCGCATCAACCAGATTGTTGACTCCACGGCGGATGTGATTTGCTTTCATTTCGGATGCATACTCGAGGATATCATCAGATCTTCATGGCGTAAGAGGATGAGGAGAAGACTGCATTCATCGCTCCATGTGGCACATAATCGCTTTTGTACGGATGCCCTTCGGGTTAAAGAATGCTGGTTCAACATTTGCAAGAGTAGTCCATGACGCTTTTGAGCCGCAAATGCACGTAAATGTGGAAGCCTACATGGATGACATAGTGGTCAAAAGCAAGGACAAGGCGACTCGATTCAAGATTTAGACGAAACCTTTGCAAATCTGCGCAAGATCAACCTCAAGCTCAACCACGAGAAGTGTGTGTTTGGAGTCCCTTCCGCAAACTTCTCGGGTTCTTCGTGTCTCGGTAGCGAATTGAAGCTAACCCCGACAAGATCAAGGCCATTGAGCAGATTGAAGCACCAAAGCGCGTCAAGGATGTCACGAAGACTTGCGGTTGTTATGTAGCTGCTCTCGGCAGGTTTATCTCTAGGTTCTGCTTGAAGGCGCTTCTCGCCATTTTCAAAATTTTGAAAAAGGCAGGTCCGATGAAATGGACTCCGAAGCGGAGGTCGTGCCGCAGAGACTTGAAGAGATACCTGTCCTCCACTCCAACACTTGTCGCACCTAAGCCACAAAGAGAAGTTCTTGCTATATATAGCGGCAACCAATCAAGTGGTTAGTGCTGCGTTAGTAAGCGGAGAGGGAGGCGGATGATGAGCTAGCAACCATGGCAGATGCATCCAGCGACAAGCGTGGGGGCTTCACCGGCAAGCTCTGGTCCCCACAAGGATGGATCTGCTTGAGACGCATGAGAAGATGCAGAAAAGAATGGTGCAGCGCCAGTTTACTTTGTCGGTTCCCTTCCGCAGGGGGCTAGGTCAAGGTACTACGGTGTGCAGAAATTGCTTTTCGGCCTCCTCATGGCCTCGAGAAAGCTGTGCCATTACTTCCGTGCACATGAGATCACGATCGTCCACTTTCGTTTTCATGAAGAGGATACTGCAAAATCCAGAGGCAACAGGCAGGATTGTCGAGTGGGCACTGAACTGTCAAGCTTTGGCCTCAAGTTTGAGAGCACTTCAACTATCCAAAGCAGAGCATTGGAGGAGTTCATAGCAGAATGGACGCCAACACAAGATGATGAAATTCCGTAAACGAGCATCCCGTCAAGGAAGCAAGCAAAGAGTGCACGATGTACTTTGATGGTGCCTTCTCGCTGCAAGGCGCCCGGTCTTGGCGTACTACTTGTTGCACCCACAGGAGAGCACCTCAAGCACGTAGTCCAGATGCACTTTCCCAAGGAGCAAGCAACAAACAATACCGCAGAGTATGAGGGTTTGCTTGCGGTCTCGAGATCTCAGAGACCTTGGGATCAAGAAGCTCATTGTCGTGGGTGACTCACAGCTTGTCATCCGCCAAGTGAACAAGAATTATCGAGTCCGTTGATGGAATCTTATGTTGATGAAGTGAGGAAGCTGGAAGAACACTTTGACGGCCTCAGATGGAATATATTCCAAGAGCTCGTAACGACATTGTCGATGGCTTCATCAAAGTGCGCCAGACTTAAGTTACACGTGGAACCAGGGATTTTGTGCTCAAGTTGACTCAACCGTCTGTAACGCCATCAATCGGACAGAGCAAGAAGAGGAAGTTGATTTCTGGTGACTATCTTCCCAAGCAGAGCTCCCGAAGCCGCCGCCAAGAAGGTCCCCAAGATCAACACCAACTTGATCTTGAGGAGCAGTCTGCTCAGACAAGCCCTAGGGTTTGTTTCGTTGAAGCGGCACGCCCGACAAGTTTTGCTCCGGCAAGCTTGCCGGGAACGATCAGCTCGGCTGAGCCGCAAGTTCTCGCCAGAGAAGCGGATGTTCCTCAGCAGCAGATGTGCCCTTAGTCCTTGTTGTCGAGCCGCAAGCTCCAAAGATGGGCACAAAGAGATTGTCATTTTCCTTCAGACAGGAGAACTTCTCGAAGAGCAAGAAGAAGCGGAAAGAGTAGCCCTGCAGTCAAGTATGTACCAGTTTGTCGACAACACACTGTACAGAAGAAGACTCAACGGTGTGAAATTGAAGTGTATTTACCGGGAAGACGGACAAAAGCTGTTGGCAGAGATACATGGAGGCATATGTGGTCACCACATTGGCGCCAGAGCACTTGCTGGAAAAGCGTTCCAAAGAAGGTTTCTTTTGGCCGACAGCCCTCCAGATGCAAATCGCACAAGTAACCAAGTGTGAAGCGTGCAGTTCCCATTCCAAGCAGATACACCAGCCAGCTCAAGCTCTCCAGACGATCCCTTTATCCCGCCATTTTCGGTCTGGGGATCGACATCCTCGCCCTTTCCCCGATCTGTCGGGGCTTCGAGTACTTATACGCTGTAATCGACAAGTTCACAAAGTGGCCAGAAGTGGAGCCCGTGAGGAAGGTGACAACAGTGTCAAGTTCTTTAGGTCGATTGTTTGCCGTTTCGGAATCCCTAACAGGATCATCACCGACAACGGCACGCAATTCACGAGCCGCACATTCATGCAAGACGTCCAAGATCTTGGCGCCAAGGTTCCGCTTCGCTCGCTTACATTGCTCATCCGAGGAGTAACGGTCAAGCGGAGAGGGCAAATGCTGAAGTGATGTGCGGGCTCAAGACCGTAACTTTCGACGTTGCACAAGTGCGGAAGAAAGCTGGATTGAGGAGTCGCCGGTGGTTCTTTGGTCGATCAGACGACGCCAAATCGAGCCACCGCCGCACACCTTTCGCCTAGTCTATGGAGCGAGGCAGTTCTCCCCACGGAACTCAGATCACGGATCACCTCGAGTGCTTGCTTATGATGAGCTTGAGCAAGAGCAGCTGCGACAAGATGACGCTGCTTCCTTGAGGAGGATCGTCTTTCTTTGTCACGAGCTGCTCGATACCAGCAAAGCTTTGCGCCGCTACCATAGCCGCAAAGTTAATGCCGAAGTCTCAAGAAGGCGACCTTGTTCTTCGCCCGCTCAGTCCGCCAAGAATTCCAACAAATTGACGCCTTGAAGTGGGAAGGCCCTTACCGGGTGAAACGAGTCACTAGGCCCGGCGCTGTCCGCCTTTGAGACCAAGCGATGGCGTTCGGTGAGCAACTCACGGAACATTGGGCATCTTCGTAAGTTTTACTCAGAGGCGCGGTTGCCGGAACCTGTTCCGGCAACCACCTTTTGTACAAGTCTTACCGCTGTTGCATGTAATCCTTTGTACAAAGCCGGGCGCAGACCCCGTGCATAAGTAAAGCTAGCATGCTTCGCACATCTTGTCAATTTCATGCTTTCTACTTCTATTTTGCATGCGTTTTCTGACACTTTGTGCAGCACCTACCCACGGTATGCAATAACGAGCCATAAGGCTCCATATCTTTATTTTCTCTTCTTTCTCTTTCTCAAAGAAAGGAAGGTTCCTCGCCCACAAGTTTGCCGGGGAAAGGAGAAGATAATGGTGTGGACCAAAGCGCCACTCAAGGAAGTCTAGCCTTACCGGGAAGCAAACTACGTAAAAGCTAAGTTGCTAAAGTTCGAGCAATCAGTTTTAAAACTTTTAAGTTATCTTCCTCAAACGACCGTACTTTGTATGGAAAACTGCGGCGCTGAGGAACCAACTCGTAGCTAGTTGCGCCTTACTTTGTTTCGAGTCCGCTCAACAACTTAAGTGAGCTGCGACTAGTTCACGACAAGGTTGCTTGTCGAAGCGGCACCGCCAAAGAAGGTCAGCTGACGCCTCGTGACTCGGCGCTCATGACCAGTGCCTGCGACAAGTTCCCTAAAAGCGTAGGGAAAAAACATACAAAGGAAGGAATCAAGTAAAGGAAATAACATAGCAATCACTACCCGAAATAGTTATATTACAAGATAGCTTGTCGCAGCTCTAATAGATTGTTCTCACAACATGACCAGCAGCGGCAAGAAAAAGAGAAAGCGGGCGGCCTAATCTGCGCGATCGCCCTCAACCCTCTTGATCCCGCTCACCCTGTCCACGATGGGTGCGACAAGGGTCTTGAGCGCCTCCACATCAGCATACGGTGGCAAGGACTTGAGGACGTTGGTGAGGTTGAGGCCTGGATTGCGGAAGGCCACCTTCATCAGTACCTTTTGAAGCGCTCCCGCCGCAGATCCGCGCGACTCCTCGGCCAGCTGCTTTGGGACTTCTTCCCGGAGTCGCTGGAGGGCCGTCACCACGCCCTTGAAGAACAAGCTGAGCTTGGCGCTGGGCTGGAGGTGCTCGTCAGAGGAATATCCAAGATCCATCATCCCCAGCTCTGTCAGCTCCCTGTCGATGGCTGCAGCAACATTCACGAGACCCTCGGTTCAGTGCTCCACATTCTCCCTCAAGGCACTCTAGGCGGCAGCAGCACTCGCCAGCAGCGCTTCGTCGGCCTTGATCTTCTCCTTCAAGGCCACCTCCTGCTCCTCGGGCGCCTGGCCCGGCCAGCTCGAGTCAAGGTGGTCGGCTTCAACTCAAGATCTGCGTTGGAGTCCTTGGCGGCGCTGAGCTCCTTGCTCCTCTCGGCGAGACGGCCCTGCAGCTCGCCAAGAGTGTCGGCGTCCTTCGCGCGCTCGTGCGTGAGTGCAGCAAGCTCCTCGCCGCTCTCCTTGAGAGTGGCCTCTAGCTGCTTCACCTTCGTCTCCAGCTCCTTCTTGGCGGCCTCGGCATTGCTGGCAGCATCCTTTGCTTCCTTGAGAGCCCCGCCAAATGTTTGCTCGCGCATGGCAAGATCCTCCTCATGGCTGTCAAGATAAACCTTCCTCTGCGCCAACTCGCCTTCCTGCGCAGATAGCTTTTCGGCGGCAAGCCGCTGTTGCTCCTCAGCTTCAGCCTTCTCGAGGAGGAAAGCTTTGCGCTCCTCGGCTAGTTGCTCTCGCTCCTCTGCCAAGGCCCGGAGAGCTTCCTGGTTGAGGCCCCGGAGCTCCTCCGCGCTTCTCGATGTCTGCTCCCGCCTTCACGACAAGCGCTTCCCGGGATTCCAGCTTGGCTTGTCGGGCGCGGTAGAGCGACAGCAGCTTCCGCAAGAATCGCTCCTCCTCGGACGCCGCTGCTGCTGTTTGGTGCGTCGACCAGCGTCAGTCCAGCGGAGGCGAGCAGCTCTTCATCAAAAGTTTCTCCTTCGGCCGGCGCCCTAGAGCTCGACGCCCATGGGAGCTTGATGAAGACGCCATCGCCGGCCTTCAAATAGGCGCCGGGCTGGGGCTCCTCGGAGCCTGGCGCTGCAGTAGCGGCGGAGGGATCGGCGGTCGGCGTAGCGCCTGGCGCTCCTGCTGACCTCGTGGTCGTCGGGCGATCGCCGACCCTCGCCCGGCTTTCTGCGGCGGCAGTTTTGGCGGCCTCTTCGCCGGCAGGCTCGTTAGCGCCAGCTCCTTCTTCGATGGCGGCGGCATCGTCAGTATTGCCGCGCGCGTCCTCCTCGCAGGCGACCTCGGTCTCCATTGGCTCTGTGGCGGATGGATGAAAAAAAGTCAAGCGAATATTCAAAGAGAAAATCAGAAGAAGAAGAACACAAGGGAAGTTTTCAAGCAAGAAGGTTACCTGTGCTAGGGTCTGCAGTCATGGCCTCCGCTGCCAAGGGATCGCTGGAGCTGTCCCTTCCCGGAGGGTTGTCCCTTGCCGGAGAACTGCCCCTTGCCGGAGAAGTCTCCCTTGCCGGAGAACGCTCCCTCGCCGGGGAATCCTCCCTTGGCGGTGTAGTCGGCAGAAGGCATGTCAGAGCGGCTTGTGGCACTCTGGCAAGGCTGCTCTGCTGCTACACAAATCAGCAGTCGGATATCAGGCAAAGAAAGGGCACCCATGCACGCCAACAACAAGAAGTAAAACCATATACTTCTGGCTGGGGGCTGCGCTGGGGGCTGCTTTGAGGAAGAGTTGCCGCGTCCGGCAAGGTGGTCTCAGACGCGCCTCCTGCTGTCAGCGGTGGGTTCGCCTCGATGACAACCACCGGGCCTTGGCTCTCTTCGACGCTCTTCGGGCCAGCGTCACGAAAAGGAATGGGTTCAGAGTGAAGCAAATCAGATACAAGACAAAGCAACAAGTCCAAGAACTACAAATGCTGCAAAGAATCTTACTCTTCTTCTTCCTCGTCGGAGCTGAGCGCGGAGAGATCAAATTCTGGCCCGCCTCCAGTACGACGAGGCGGAGGAGTGGTTTCCCTCGGCCGCTTGGCAGGAGCGGAAGCGATGGTCTGCGAGGGCTCCGCTCCAGTTGCCGCAGCGGGGTGAGGCGCTCCAGCAAAGCTTGATGCTTGCCGCGGTGGAAGCGTCGTCTTGGCGCGGCGGACTGTTAGCCCGTCTGCCACGCCTTCGTCTCGGCCTTGCGAAGACGCCTTCTTGGTGGAGCTGGGGCTCCGCTCGCTGCAAGCTGTTTGAAGGTGGGAGGAGGCGCCCTCGTGGCTCCATTGACTCGGCCAGGCTCAAGAAGCTCCTCGCCCGGCAAACTCCTTCGCCGACAAGGCTTGCCGCCTCTGCTGCCTCTGCCTCCTCCACGGTGAATCTGAACTCGCCTGCTGGCAGCTTGCCGCCGCTTCTTCCAACCTGGTGGCGATCGCTGCATCTCATCATCGGTGGTGTCATGGGTGAGGCCCCTCTGCTCATCGGGCGGACCGCATTTCTACCAGATTGTCAAAGAACCGCCGTGACGACGTCATCTCGCAGGCTCTTGCCAAGTTGGGACAATTCCATGCGAAGTCGCGACAACGGCATCATTGCACGGATGCGGTCAAGCGAGGAATTGTTGCAATGACGGAACGACGCCTCGGCAACCTAAACATTTCGGGTGATCGGGATCGGGCTTGAACAGCTCCAAGAGCATCGCATCAAGTTCCAAGACGGTGAAGTTGAAGTTGAGGCCCGGGCGTAGCCTCATGATATCTGTCGCGCTCAAACTCCCAGTGCGGTCTCCTCCTCTCTCGCAAGGGGCGGCGCGGCGGTGAAGAAATTTCGCGCCAACGGTGCCTACAAAGGAGCCCGGCAAGCCCGAGGCGCAGGATCCGGTGACGGCAATCTTCGGTCTAGCGTCTTCCAAAGTGCCACGTTGCTCCAATCGTTGCAGCGACCTTTGTTGGGGGTTTGGCGCTGGGCGGTAAATGGTTGCGGGTTCTCCTCGACAATCCAGCACCAATCTGCCCTCCACTCCTCCCACTTGCTGCGGAGCTCTCCTCCAGATAGGCTTCCTTCTTGCCGATCCTCGAGATCCAAGCGATTCCTCCCAAGGGGCTCCCTCTCTCAACTCGGGGCATAAAGAAGTGGCGTAAAAGGGCTACATTTGGATGGACTCCGACAAAGTTTTCGCAGAGATGTGCGAAAACTGCCATGGTCAGAACATCATTGGGGGTGAAATCAAGGAGGCGGAACCCGTAGGTGTTCATGATGTCCTGAAAAATTAGGAGAAAGGCGGGCAGAGCCCGCAGAGAAGAAGAGCTGAAGAAGGGATATCCGCTCGAGCTAGTTCAAGCAGCAGGCCGGAAGTACCTTCGCGGCGCTGGATGAGCTCGCGTCTCCGGCCGACGAAGAGGTAGTAGTTCTCCCTCGGCCTCGCGCGAGCTGGGGGAAGATTGCTGCTCCTTCCGCAGCCAAGAAGCCGCTGCGCCTCAGCCGACTTCACGGCCTTCCCCTTGTCGACTTTCGGAGCCATGGCGGAGGTGGTGAGGGAGATCGACGGCGTTGGTGATGCTGGTGGCGATGGGGGGCGGAGCGCTGCTCTCTTTTCAGCCTTGGGAAGAAGGGGGAGCAACGGAGGTTTTCTCGAGATTGGACAGCAACTGGCAAGATGGGCGGACTGCCCTGTTTCCCCTGCTTATAAAGAGGGAGGGGGCGGACGTTCCGCTTTTTCGAATAAAGAAACCACCCACGATCTCGCCCACGATCTCTCACACGACGCTGCATTCGACGCGGCTGCTCGTGGAGGGCGTGGTGGGTCCGGGGTGAGTTACGGGCGTGAGCCAGGCCGCGTGCCCGTGCAGCCTGTTTTGGGCCCGGCCCAACAGCCTCGGCACCGTGTGTGGCCCAGCCCGGGGCTCTGCCGGTGTACTAGAGTAGGGGTACCCTAGTATCCCGAACTTGTGCACGGGCAGCTTGCAACCCTCCGCTGCAAAGCTTACGGTGACCGCCAAGGTCCTCCGTGGTTCCTTTGGAGCCATTCAAGAACAAAGTATTCAAGCCAAGGAGACAAGGCCCCGGCAAGAGGAGCTTGCCGGGAAGGCCACCCAAGGCACCTAGGAGACAAGGCCCCGGCAAGAGGAGCTTGCCGGGGAGGCCCGGTTGGCGACAAGCTTCCGGACGCGACAAGACAACAACCGCGGCAAGGCGCGCGTGGCGAGAGGCTGTGCAGCCAGCGGTGCGAGGTGGCAAGCGGCGCAGACATGCAGCCATCGTGGCAAGCGGTGGCGCCCCTGACGGACCCTTTCTGCACTGTTAGGGCGACGTAGACGGGCATTTAATGCCTTTGTCCCCTGCCGTCAGGGTTAGGTATGATACACTGTACACTGTACAAGTAGCTGTACCAACCACTCCTTTTCCACTTTTACCCTTGTCTACGTTGCCACCTGTCGGAGACCCCTTTGAGCATATAAAAGGAGGCCCATGCGCAACGTAGAAGAGGTTCAGAAGGTTCGAAGCCGGACACGCTCGGTCTCGTTAGCAACTTGTGTGTACTGTAGCACTCAACGCTCCCGAGCAATAACTCAATACACTCAGACATGCAGCGGTAGGAGTGTTATCTCTCCGGAGAGCTCCGAAGCTGGGTAAACCGCTTCGTTAGCCGCCTCGACCGCTTCTTCGTCGACCTCCGCTTCGCCGAACCGAAAGGGACTCGGTCTGCCGGTCCCATAGGTGTTCATGGGCCAGATCAGCCTGCCCCGACATCTTTGCTCGTCGTAATGGGCTCAAATTATCTAATTTGGCCTAAAGACATGTACAAACTTTAGTGGGCCCATTAAGTTAATGGGCCGTTACCAGACCAAAAGTTAATGGTCGACCCTCTTAACTCCTAGGTCGTTAACAGGCCGACATCGAAGCGGGCAACAGGTGGGCCCAATTGATTTCACGGGCCATTAACATGCCGTTACTAAGTTCGGGCTACATATGGCCGAACTATACTTGGGCCTTTAGCAGGCCGAAAGAGACAGCGGGCTTGTACTAGATCATGAAGAGCATGGGCCGCTATGAGGCCGAAAGTCAGGTCGTATTGTAAATGGCCCAACTGTGTTGTGGGCCTTTAGCAGGCCGAAAGTGAAACCAGGCTGGTATTGGACCATGAAGGGCATGGGCCGTTAAAAGGCCAAAACTCAGGTCCGACTACAAATGGCCCAACTCATTTATGGTCTGTTAACAGTCGAAGGCACAGGGCGGTATTATTGGCCCAACACTTAAATGGATCGCTAAAAGGCCAAAACTCAGGCCCGACTACAAATGGCCCAACTGATATATCGGCCGTTAACAGGGTGAAAGACACATCGGGACAGAAATTGGCCCAACACTTAAATGGGTCACTAAAATGCCGAAACTCAGGTCCGACTACAAATGGCCCAACTTATTTATGCGCCGTCAACAGGCTGAAAGACACACCGGGCCAGAAATTAGCCCAACATTTAAATGGGTCCCTAAAAGGCTGAAAGATGTACATCGTGAAAATTGGCCCATCCATTGAATGGGCCGTTAACAGGCTGAAATCTCATCGGGCCGATATTGAGCCCAAATATTTAGCGGGCTGTTAACGGGCTCGAACTGACGATGGGCTACAATGGTGTCAAATCTTTAACAGGCCATTGACGGGCTGAATTGGCACATCTCGTATGGGTCATGGGCTTAAATGGACCTGACACAAGTAGGCCTATATGGGCCGGCCTGCTAATTTTTACTAGGCCGGCCTTTTTCACTGAAATGGGCCACTGTTGGGGGCGTGCCACGTGTCGACCTATCATAGGCGCCTCCTGTCCAATGAGTGGATGACATATGTCCCAATGGTGAGGCAACACGTGTTTGCTTTGGCCAATGATGATTTTACACGTGGAGAATCCCCATTGGTTCGGGTTGTTAACGGGTTATCAAATCCAAAACCGGACCTGATAGCTTAACGGCGTTCCGTTACGGGGGATGCCATGTGTCGGTCACCCTTGACGAAAGCACTTCTGTGATGCACGATTTATCGTCATGGAAGTGGACACTTCCATGATGATACTTTTGGTAATGTCATGTAACACTTCTACGACAGCACAGGTATGACTATCTTGATTCTGTCATAAAATCATCATGGATGTACATGCATGACAAAAAGCACGACCTACTGTGACAAACACGTATCATCACGGAAGTGTATTTTTTTGTAGTGCTACTACGCCGTGCAGCTCTGCTTCCAGCAGGGCGAGAAGGTCTCCAACAACATAGCAGAGTACAAAGGCCTCATAGCTCGTCTCAAGGCTGCGGTGGCACTGGGAGTGAAGCGCCTCACCATCAAGGGCGACTCGCAGCTCCTCGTCAACTTCTCAGACAAGGTATATGAGCCGAAGGATGAGCACATGGAGGCGTACCTCGCGGAGGTACGCAAGATGGAGAAGCAGTTCTTGGGCCTGGAATTGCAGCACGTGCCTCGTGGCACGAACAAAGAAGTCGACGACATCGCCAGGAGGGCATCCAAGCGGCTACCCCGAGAGCCTGGCGTCTTTGAGGAGCGGCTCTTCAAGCCATCAGCAACACCACCCCTTTCAAGAACAGCGCTGCCTTGGGAGGAGCTCCCTCAACCACCTGCCTCGGGAGCCCCGGCCTGGGGCCCGACCTCAGGAGCATGCTTACTCTTGGTGCTCGAGCCTCAGGAGGGGTGCTGGACCAAGGAATTCAAGGAATACCTGACGCAAGGGATGCTGCCGTAGAAGGAGGAGGACGCGGAGCGAGTGGCCCAATAGGCCACGACATACTGCATCCAGGACGGTGAGTTATACAGGAAGCGGCCAAATGATGTTTCCCTGTGTTGCATCTCCAGGGAGCAGGGGAAAGAGCTGCTAGCCGACATACACGGCGGGGACTACGGGCACCACTCGTCGTCACGGACCCTCGTCGGCAAGGTGTTTTGCTGCATATTCTACTGGCCTACGGCACTCAATGACGCAACTGAGCTGGTGAAGTCCTGTGAGGCCTGTCAGTTCCACGCCAAGAAGATCCATCAGCCGGCCCAGGGCCTCTAGACCATCCCACTCTCGTGGCCATTCGCGGTCTGGGGGCTGGATATCTTGGGCCCGTTCCCTCGAGTGCCTGGGGGCTACCGCAACCTCTACGTCGCCATCGACAAGTTCACCAAGTGGGCGGAGGTAGAAACCGTACGCACCATCCCGGCCGGCTCCGCGGTCAAGTTCATCAAAGGTCTTGTGAGCCGGTTTGGGGTCCCCAACCGCATCATCACCGATAACGGCTCACAGTTCACTAGCAATCTCTTCAAGACATATTGTGCTAACCTTGGAACGCAGATCTACTACGCTTCGGTGGTGCACCCCCGGAGCAATGGTCAGGACGAATGTGCCAATGCTGAGGTCCTGGGAGGCCTCAAGACCAGGACCTTCAAGAAGAAGCGTGAGGCATGCGGCAGGGGATGGCACGACGAGCTCCAGTCCGTGGTGTGGTCCATCCGCACCACCGCCACCAAGCCAACGGGCGAGACCCCATTCTTCCTCATCTACAGAGCAGAGGCGGTCCTCCCTCACGAGGTCAAGCATCGCTCCGCGCGGGTCCTGGCATTTGATGAGGCGCAGCAGGACGCCATGCGGGGCATGGACCTTGTGCTGGGGGAGGAACGCCGCCGTGAAGCCACGCTACGGGCGGCAAGATATCAGCAGGCGCTGCGACGGTACCACTGTCGCAACATCCGATCCAGGACGCTCGAGGTGGGTGACCTTGTCCTAAGGCGGGTGCTCTATAGGGAAGGGCTGCATAAGCTCTCACCCAGGTGGGAGGGCCCGTTTAGGGTCGCCCACGTCTCCAGGCCTGGCGCCGCGCGCCTGGAGAAGTAGGACGGGGTACCCATCCAAAACGCCTGGAACATCCAGCACCTCCGGAAGTTCTACCCTGAAGAAAGGCCCAACACCTGTGAAGAAGGACTAGTGCCTGTGAAGGTGTCCGCTCATGACACTCTCACATAATAATGAGTGGGCTTGTACACGCCCTGGAGTCTCAGGAGTGCCGCCCTCGGGCCTCTGGAGCTCCCTCCCACGTCCTAGTGGCAGCACTTAGCTCAGCGCTGGTGAGAAGACAAGAAGACTGGGCTAGGTGCCGGACACGGCTTTTCATTTTCTTTCCGTAGTTGGCTTGCCCGTCTTTAATCGAAATTTGCTTTCCGGTGTTCCTTGCCGGTCTTGTTCCATCGTCTTCTGCCCCTGTTTCTACCTTCGGTTCTCTGTTTGACTTGTACTCTCTCACGCGTGTAACGCCCTCGATGCGGCTATATCTCCCACGTGTCGAAGCACGACTTAGAGGCATAACCGCATTGAAAGCAATGTCGCAAGTGAGGTAATCTTCACACAACCCATGTAATACATAAGGGAAAGAGATACATAGTTGGCTTACAATCGCCACTTCACACAATACATAAATAAACATCCATCATCCAGATTACACTCAAGGTCCGACTACGGAACCAAAATAAAAGAAGACTACCCCAAATGCTAGATCCCCGATCGTCCCAACTGGGCTCCACTACTGATCATCGTGAAAAGACACATAGTAACGACCACGTTCCTCGTCCGAACTCCCACTTGAGCTCGGTTGCGTCATCTTGACCGCATCGCCGGCTGCAACTGTTTTGGTAGAATCTGTGAGTCACGGGGACTCAGCAATCTCACACCCGCAAGATCAAGACTATTTAAGCTTATGGGAAGGACATAGTTGTGAGGTGGAGCTGCAGCAAGCGACTAGCATATATGGTGGCTACATTCGCAAAAGAGAGCGAGAAGAGGAGCAAGGCACGCGATGCATTGAAGCTAGTAGCGATCAAGAAGTGATCCTGAACTACTTACGTCAAACATAACTCCAACATCGTGTTCACTTCCCGGACTCCGCCGAGAAGAGACCATCACGGTTACACACGCAGTTGATGTGTTTTAATTAAGGTCAACTTGGGTTTTCTACAACCGGACATTAACAAATTCCCATCTGCCTCATAACCGCAGCACGGCTTTCGAAAGATAATACCTGCAGGGTGTCCCACCTTAGCCCATTATAAGCTCTCACGGTCAACGAAGGATATTCCTTCTACCGGGAAGACCCGATCGATCTCGGAATCCCGGACTACAAGACATTTCGACAAAGCAATAAAACAAGACCAGCAAAAGCCGCCCGATTGTGCCGACAAATCCCGATAGGAGCTGCACATATCTCGTTCTCGTGGCACATCCGGATAAGTCAAGCTACGAGTAAAATCAAGCCTCGAGTTTCCCGTGGTGGCCCATGAAGTTGCTCGGTTCGGGCCAAAGCACTCGAAGGAGCACCGTCCGGGGATTAAAATAAAGATGACCCTCGGGCTCGCGAAAACCCGGGGAAAAAGGCTTAGGTGGCAAATGGTAAAACCAATGTTGGGCCTTCTTTGGAGGAGTCTTATTCAAAGCGAACTGTCAAGGGGGTCCCATAAATCACCAACCGTGTAAGGAACGCGAAATCAAGGAACATAACACGGTATGACGGAAACTAAGGCGGCAAGAGTGGAACAAAACACCGGGCATAAGGCCGAGTCTTCCACCCTTTACCAAGTATATAGATGCATTGATTATAGCAGATATATTGTGATATCCCCAACAAGTAAACATGTTCCAACAAGAAACAACATCTCCATGTTCCAACAAGGTACAAACTTCATCTTCACCTGCAACTAGCAACGCTATAAGAGGGCCGAGCAAAGCGGTAACATAGCCAAACAACGGTTTGCTAGGAAAGGATGGTTAGGGCTTGACATGGCAACATGGGTGGCATGATAAGCAGGTGATAGGCATCGTAGCATAGGCATAGCAAAAGAGCGAGCATCTAGCAAGCAAAGATAGAAGTGATTTCGAGGGTATGGTCATCTTGCCTGCAAGGTTCTCATAGTTGTCGAAAGCTTGATCCTCGTAAGCGTTCTCAACAGGTTCCTCGGTCACGTACTCGTCTCCCGGCTCTACCCAAAGAAAGAACACAAACAATGGAACCACAATAAACCACAGTGCAATGCACAAGCAACATGATGCAATACAAGGCATGATATGCGAGATGTGATAAGCAATGCGTATGCGTGCTCCGGAAGGAAAATGATGAACCATGCATCAACTTGGCAAACCAAGTATGCCGCTGGAAAGGTGAGATGATTTTGGTTGAAATCGATATAAAGATTACCGGAATCGGATGCAGGGTTTGCAAATGACAAGCAAAACAAGAATGGCACAAATCTGCCATAAACAGCATGATGCCACATAGCAAGCAACAAGAAATTAAGCTACTGCACCCACACGTACCAACAAAGCATATGGCAGTGATCTACTCAAGATGCTTGACAAAAGATGAACACTGAGCTACGGCTAAATCGCAACATAACAGGTACAAACAAGCATGGTAAAAGTGCAAAATATATCAGCTTCACAGACTTAGTGAAAATACTGAACATGGCAGAATCAGCATCAGGAAGCAATGTTCAGAGCAAGCAAACGACATGCTACAAGACCTTATAATAGAAAAACAACGCATGGCATGAATCTACTCAAAGCATAGATCAAAAGTCCCTTAGTGACCATGAGCCAAAAAGGATCAGAAGATATGATGGCACCTACGTAAACATGGCAAGTTTCGTTAACAGATTCAGCAAACAGGGCATGACATTGACAGAAATATGAAGGCATCTTCGCGAGCTCGATTCACTCACTACAGAGCATCTCATGATAAACTAAGCATACATCCATCAATAAGACATGACATAGAAGCTATACATGGCAAGAACAACATCATAGCATACACGGATCAACTACAACAACCTTGGCAAAATTGAATAACATGTAAACAATCTGCCAGGAAACATTTTATAGCAAAAGTAGAGCTCGATTGACTCAAGCTATGTCACTCCATAATTGCAAACAAAGGAATGGATGGATAGAGCATAACCATATGTTCAAAACATCCTTATTGAAGTATCTCAAAATATGCATGGATCTCTCTGTAGCATCAAGTTTACATGGCATAAAAATATCAGCAAAACAGGGGCTGAAATCAGCAACATCATGAAGCCTAGTTTGCATGCTTGTGCTAGTCACCACAGAGATCACAAAAATACATGGAATACACCCCTGTAAGGATGGCATGGCATATTACAAAACATATGTAGGACTCAAGTTCATAAGATGCACACATTAATCATGGCAAAAATGACAAACGTGCATGTTCTGTTAAGAAACAGAAACTAACATCACATAGCCCTCTTCCAACAGCATTTAGGGAATCAAGATGAGCTCAAAAGTAAATGATGCAATGGAATGAAACGATCTACTCTTCGAGGCGAACACTCCGGAAAGCTACACACCCAAAACAGAGCTACGGGTGCAAAGATACGACATGATGAAAATGCAACAGAATAATCACAGAATAAAGACTTGGAGGATTTCGGGGCTCGGGGAAAGTCAACCTCCGAAACGGATCTAGATCCGGGGCGCGCGAACCGAGGCGGGGCCGGCGGCGGCTCACCGGAACGGCGCCGGAGGAGGGAGCCGGCGGGGGCGGCGGATCCGGCGGCGACTGGCGCGCGACGGTGAGCGCTGGCCGAGGGCGAGGCGGGGCGACGGGGCGATGGAGGCGCCGGGCGACGGGCGGCGAGGTCCGCCCGCGGCGCGGACGGCCGAGGCGGCGGAGGGCGCGGCAGCGGGCGGCGGCGGCCGGGCGCTACGAGGCGGAGGCGCTGCCTCCAGCGGCGGGCAATTTAACGGGCTAGGGTTTGGGGATCCGGGAAAATTCGGGGGAGGGGGTGTTTTTATAGGTAGAAGGAGCTAGGAAGCTCCAAATGAGGTGTAGTTTTCGCCCACACGATCGTGATCCGACGATGGAGAGCCTGGAAGTGACTTAGATGGGTTATTGGGCTGTTTTGGAGGGGTGTTGGGATGCAACTCAAAAGAGGCCTTTGCGGTTATGCGGTTAACCGTTGGAGTATCAAACGAGCTCCAAATGACCCGAAACTTGACAGGTGGTCTACCGGTGGTGTACCAAGGCCACTTGACAAACCTCGGTCCATTCCGAGAAAGTTTAGTACCCGCTCACGGAAAAATGTAAAAGGGGACGCCGGGGAACATAGGAGTGCGGATTGCAAAAGCAGACAACGGGAAAATGCTCGGATGCATGAGATGAGCACGTATGCAAATGAGATGCACATGATGACATGATATGAAAAGCATGACATGGACAAAATGCAAAAATGAAGAAAAACCCAACCACGGAGGGAATATCATATCACAATGCCGAAAATGGCAAGAGTTGGAGTTACAAATATGGAAAGTTACATCCGGGGTGTTACAACACTCCACCACTACAAGAGGATCTCGTCCCGAGATCTAGGACTGAAAGAACTCCGGATATTCGGAACGGAGGTGATCCTCGCGCTCCCTGGTGGCTTCTCGGTCGGAATGGTGTGACCACTTCACTTTAAGGAATTTGATTGACTTGTTGCGAGTCTTGCGCTCGGTTTCTTCAAGAATAGCAACGGGGTGCTCATGATAAGAGAGATCTTCATGGAGGTCAATTTCTTCAAAGTTGATGGTGCGCCAGAGTCTTGAAGCACTTGCGAAGCTGTGACACAAGAAACACATCGTGCACGTTCGCGAAGTTGGATGGAAGCTCAAGTTGATAGGCGAGATCGCCTCTTTTGCCAATGATCTTGAAAGGACCCACGTATCTAGGGGCAAGCTTCCCTTTGATACCGAGCGGACGAGTGCCTTTCATTGGAGAGACGCGGAGGTAGACATGGTCTCCGATTTCAAAATCCACATCATGGTGCTTGTCATCATAATAGCTCTTCTGGCGCGATTGCGCGGCTTTGAGATTCTCACGAATGACTTTGCACATTTCTTCGGCTTCTGTGATCAAGTCGTTGCCAAGAAGTTGGCGTTCACCTGTCTCGGACCAATTGAGAGGAGTACGACACTTTCTGCCATAGAGGATTTCGAATGGGGCCTTGCCCGAACTCGCTTGAAAGCTGTTGTCGTAGGAGAACTCGGCATATGGAAGACAATCTTCCCACTTCATACCGAAAGAGATGACACAAGCCCTGAGCATGTCTTCAAGGATTTGATTGACTCGCTCGACTTGGCCACTTGTTTGAGGGTGGAAAGCTGTGCTGAAACGAATGTTGGTGCCCATGGCCTTCTGAAAAGAATCCCAAAACATGGAGGTAAAGATGCTGCCACGGTCTGAAGAGATCAATTGTGGAATGCCGTTCAACGAGACAATCCTGGAGGTGTATAGTTCTGCCAACTGAGCTGCTGTGATAGATTCTTTGATAGGAAGAAAATGAGCCACTTTAGTAAGCTTATCAATGACAATGAAGATAGCATCATTTCCACGCTTGGACTTTGGAAATCCAGTCACGAAGTCCATCTCGATATGATCAAACTTCCATTCTGGAATAGCAAGTGGTTGGAGGAGACCAGCTGGTCTTTGGTGTTCTGCTTTCACTCTTCTGCAGACATCACACTCATTCACGAATTGAGAAATTTCTCGCTTCATTCGAGTCCACCAATATGACTGCTTGAGGTCATGGTACATCTTCGTACTTCCAGGATGAATGGATAGAAGGGAATTGTGTGCCTCGTTCATAATGACTTTACGTAAATCACCCTTTGGAACCACAATCCAGTCCTCGAAGAAAAGAGTATCTTTGTCATCAATGTGGAAGCACTTGTATTTGGAAATGCCCTTGTCGATACCACGTTTCACCTTTTTCACCATGGTATCCAGGAGTTGAGCCTCACGAATTTGGTCTTCCAAAGTAGGAGAGACTATGAGGTTGGCAAGAAAGTCTTGAGGAAAAACATGAAGATTCAGCTTGCGTAAAGATTCACAAAGATCCGGTTGGAAGGTATTGAGGATTAAGCTGTTGCAATAAGCATTCCTGCTCAAAGCATCTGCAATGACATTGGCCTTGCTCGAGTATATTCAATACTTGGGTTGTACTCTTGAATCATTTCGACCCATCGAGTTTGCACGAGGTTGAGGTTGGGTTGAGTGAAGATATACTTGAGGCTCTTGTGATCGGTGAATATGTCCACTTTCCTTCCCAACAAGAGATGTCTCCAAGTTATTAATGCATGAACAACTGCCGCCAACTCAAGATCGTGAGTGGGGTAGTTCTTTTCGTTGGGCTTCAATTGACGAGAGGTATAGGCCACAACTTTTTTCTCTTGCATTAACACAACACCGAGACCTTGAAGAGAAGCATCACAGAAAACTTCGAATGGCTTGGATTCATCAGGAGGAGTCAAGACAGGAGCTGTGACGAGTTTCTCTTTGAGAGTGTTGAAAGCAACGTCACACTCAGGAGACCAGACATACTTCACATGCTTCTGGAGGAGGTTGGAAAGAGGCTTTGCAATCTTGGAGAAATTCTCAACGAATCTTCGGCAATAGCTTGCAAGACCAAGAAAATCATGGAGCTGCTTGACATTCTGAGGAGGTTCCCAATTCACAACTGCAGACACCTTCTCAGGATTAACAGCGATGCCCTTGGCGGAGATGATGTGACCAAGGTAAAGAACTTCATCAAGCCAAAATTCACGTTTGGAAAACTTCGCATAGAATTGATGCTCTCTGAGCTTGTCGAGCACCAATCGCAAATGTTTGGCATGATCCTTCTTATTCTTGGAGAAGACCAAAATATCATCGAGATAGACCAAGACAAATTCATTGGTGTAGGGGTTGAAGATGAAGTTCATCATCCGAGAGAATGTTGGAGGAGCATTGACAAGGCGAAAGACATGACGGTATATTCATAAGAACTAAAGCTTGTTACGAATCTGTCTTGGGAATATCTTGTTCACGAATGCGAATTTGATGATAACCCATACGAAGGTCAAGCTTGGAGAACACTTTAGCACCTTTGAGTTGCTCGAAAAGCTCATTGATGTTGGGAAGTGGATACTTGTTCTTGATAGTCTTCTTGTTCAATGGACGGGTAATCGACGCAAAGTCGGTCCGTGCCATCCTTCTTCGGACAAAAGAACACCACAACCCCAAGGAGATGAACTCGGTCCGATCAAACCCAGACGCTCTTGTTCATCGAGCTGCTTCTTCAATTCCTTCAGCTCATTAGGTCCAAGCTTGTATGGACGCTTGCAAACGGGTTCGATGCGGGCTCAAGATCGATAACGAACTCAACTAGCCGGTGAGGAGGCATTCCTGGAAGCTCTTCTGGAAAGGCATCTTGGTACTCACAAACGACTGGAATCTGAGAGATAGCATCCAATTCTCCCTTCTCATTGAGAGAAAAAAACCGAATGGTTTCATCACGAGCGGCATAGATGATCACATCGTCAGAAGAGTGAGTCAATTGAATTTCCCTGGCAGCACAATCAAGCTGAGCTTTGTGCTGAGAAAGCCAGTCCATCCCGAGAATAAGATCAATATCCGAGTCACCAAGGACAAATGGTTTAGAAAGAAATCTATAATCGCCCATCTTGATTGTGGTATCCGGAACCACTAAACTGGAGCTCAACCGTTTACCCGGAGATATGACATCCATGGGTTTACCCAAATGTGAAGAAGTGAATTCATGCTTGGCAAAAAACGGTCTTGACATGAAACAATGCGATGCACCAAAGATCAAATAAAACTTTTGCAGGAATATCATTAATCGGAAGATTACCCATTATCACATCAAGAGATTCCTCCGCTTATGCGCTGCATTCATCATATTCACCTTGGCATGCTTTGGATTATGCTTGACCACTGCATTGCCGGAAGATCTCACAGGAGGAGGAGGCGGAAGGCGCCTTTGGTTGAAGCACTTGTTCGCAGTAGTGACCTTTCTCGACATTTGTTGCAAGTCATCTCTCGAGAGCGGACGGTGATAAGGAGCATTTGACCTTGGAGCTTGAGAATTAGACTTGTTACGATAGCTTTGGTTGGGCAGGTGGGAAGATCCACGACCACCTGAGTTCTTATCTTGATAAGGCCGATGAACGGAGGAGGAGGAAGGTAGAACTTCTGCCGCTTAGCTGCCACTTGAGAGGAAGAAGAAGACTGAACTGCATCCTCGATTCTCTTCTTAGAAGCCTCACATTTGAGCTGGCAGCTTCTTGCTTGAGTGCCATGTTGTAGAATTCATCATACTTTTACGGCTCAAAAAGCACGAGAGCTAAATGCAGATCTTCTCCGAGACCACCTCTGAATTGATAGATCATACTCTTTTCATCGTGGACGCCTTGCTTAGCGAAGCGGCGAGTTTCTGGAACTGGATATTGTATTGATACAGACATGTTGCCTTGCTTGAGATTGCGGAACTCCTCACGCTTGCTCTCAACAACACTTTTCGGAATGTGGTGAGCTCACGAAGTCTCGGCGGAACTCATCCTGTGTAATTACACGACCTCCTCCGGAATCGTTGTATTGTTGGTACCACTCGGCAGCTTGGTCCTTGAGTTGAAACGAAGCAAACTTGACAAAGTCCTCGTGTCCGACATTGCTACATTCAAAATGTTTGCAGATGTCCACAAGCCAATCGTCGGCGTCTGTGGCCTCGGCTACGTAAGTCGAAAGACTTCGCTGATTAGCGAGGAACTGATTGAGGGTAGCAAAGTGCGGCTGGTTGTTGCCTTGACCTTGATTTCCTTGGTTGCCTTGCCCTTGGGTACGTTCTTGCAAGAGTTGCAAAATCATCTGAGCATTGGCATTGGTGGCTGCCATGATAGTTGCCATGCCTCCGGAGGCGGAGGTGGAGGTGGAGGGTTCGACTGACTCCCATCATTGCGATCCGGATTCAGACGCGTTGGCGGAGCCATCCTGAAGAGGGTGACATCCGTTAGCACTTTGATAGATAGATGGACAAGTTGAATCAACGGATAGAAATTGCAACATATAGTCTTCACAAAAAACATTCGAACAAGGATGAACGAATGAATTCCAAAGTTAACATCACACGTCCATTAAGGTGAGAAGCCACTTGATTAAGGGTTGATGAAAAAATAACAAGGTACGCTGGAACAAATAAGTGGTAAGGATTACCCAATCACAAACCAAATATCTACGGGAAGAAATGCTAGGAGCTATTTGAATCCCACCTATAAACTCCGAAACTTTACGGTTATGCAATCTAGTGTTGGGGATACAGGGACACAAAATATATCACCCAAACTAACAATACCTAGATCCAAATTGTATCCATCCGTCAACACATAACCAAGAAACCTTCGAAATCGTGGTACCTCGACCTTGAAAAGCATCCGTTATACGAGTCATGGCAATACTCCCGAGCTCGCCTCGATCTTGGGTTATCGGGGTTATCTCGCCAACAAGCGTACAAAAGAGATTTTCGATGTCGGCAAAGCTTCAGTATTTGAATCGCAACGATAAAATTGTGACGACAACACCTCGGAGCTCAACTCCCGGGACACTGCCACAACCCCTAAATGTCAGGAGGCACCAAGAACAATGTTCTCGTCACAAAACCATCAGAACGATTCCAAGATACCCGTGTGATCCTAAAAATTTTTTTTAGTGAAATTTGAGGAGAGGAGAGTCAAAACTTCTACGTCGGGAGACCTCACCAGAGCGACGAAGGGACTGGGGAGTAAAAAGAATCCTACTCTCCGATATATATAATCCTAAGACTCAAAACATTTTTGTTCTAGACTCAACAACGCCAGCAACAATCAAGGGGCTCCTAAGTCATGGATGGCTCGATTACCAACTTGTAACGCCCTCGATGCGGCTATATCTCCCACGTGTCGAAGCACGACTTAGAGGCATAACCGCATTGAAAGCAATGTCGCAAGTGAGGTAATCTTCACACAACCCATGTAATACATAAGGGAAAGAGATACATAGTTGGCTTACAGTCGCCACTTCACACAATACATAAATAAACATCCATCATCCAGATTACACTCAAGGTATAACTACGGAACCAAAATAAAAGAAGACTACCCCAAATGCTACACAGATCCCCGATCGTCCCAACTGGCTCCACTCATCGATCATCGGGAAAAAGACACATAGTAACGACCACGTTCCTCGTAAAACTCCCACTTGAGCTCGGTTGCGTCATACACTGACCGCATCGTCGGCACTGCAACTGTTTTGGTAGAATCTGTGAGTCACGGGGACTCAAAGCAATCTCACACCCGCGAGATCAAGACTATTTAAGCTTATAGGAAGGACAGAGTTGTGAGGTGGAGCTGCAGCAAGCGACTAGCATATATGGTGGCTACATTACAAAAGAGAGCGAGAAGAGGAGCAAGGCACGGTCGTGAAGCTAGTAGCGATCAAGAAGTGATCCTGAACTACTTACGCCAAACATAACTCCAACATCGTGTTCACTTCCCGGACTCCGCCGAAGAGACCATCACGGTTACACGCTGATTGATGTGTTTTAATTAAGGTCAACTTCGGGTTTTCTACAACCGGACATTAACAAATTCCCATCCGCCTTATAACCGCGGGCACGGCTTTCGAAAAGATAATACCTGCAGGGTGTCCCAACTTAGCCCATTATAAGCTCTCACGGTCAACGAAGGATATTCCTTCTACCGAAGACCCGATCGATCTCGGAATCCCGGACTACAAGACATTTCGACAAAGAATAAAACAAGACCAGCAAAGCCGCCCGATTGTGCCGACAAATCCCGATAGGAGCTGCACATATCTCGTTCTCAGGGCACATTCGGATAAGTCAAGCTACGAGTAAAACCAAGCCTCGAGTTTTCCGTGGTGGCCCCGCAGGCTGCTCGGTTCGGGCCAGCACTCGAAGGAGCACTGGTCCGGGGGGTTAAAATAAAGATGACCCTCGGGCTCGCGAAAACCCGGGGGAAAAAGGCTTAGGTGGCAAATGGTAAAACCAATGTTGGGCCTTGCTGGAGGAGTCTTATTCAAAGCGAACTGTCAAGGGGGTCCCATAAATCACCCAACCGTGTAAGGAACGCGAAATCAAGGAACATAACACCGGTATGACGGAAACTAAGGCGGCAAGAGTGGAACAAAACACTAGGCATAAGGCCGAGTCTTCCACCCTTTACCAAGTATATAGATGCATTAATTATAGCATATATATTGTGATATCCCCAACAAGTAAACATGTTCCAACAAGGAACAACATCTCCATGTTCCAACAAGGTACAAACTTCATCTTCACCTGCAACTAGCAACGCTATAAGAGGAGCTTAGCAAAGCGGTAACATAGCCAAACAACGGTTTGCTAGGAAAGGATGGTTAGGGCTTGACATGGCAACATGGGTGGCATGATAAGCAGGTGACAGGCATCGTAGCATAGGCATAGCAAAAGTGCGAGCATCTAGCAAGCAAAGATAGAAGTGATTTCGAGGGTATGGTCATCTTGCCTGCAAGGTTCTCAGAGTTGTCGAAAGCTTGATCCTCGTAAGCGTTCTCAACAGGTTCCTCGTTCACGACTCGCCTCCGGCTCTACCCAAAGCAAGAACACAAACAATGGAACCACAATAAATCACGGTGCAATGCACAAGCAACATGATGCAATACATGGCATGATTTGCGAGATGTGATAAGCAATGCGTATGCGTGCTCCGGAAGGAAAATGATGAACCATGTATCAACTTGGCAAACCAAGTATGCCGCTGGAAAGGTGAGATGATTTCGGTTGAAATCAATATAAAGATCACCGGAATCGGATGCAGGGTTTGCAAATGACAAGCAAAACAAGAATTGCACAAATCTGCCATAAACAGCATGATACCACATAGCAAGCAACAAGAAATTAATCTACTGCACCCAAACGTACCAACAAAGCATATGGCAGTGTTCTACTCAAGTTGCTTGACAAAACATGAACGCTGAGCTACGGCTAAATCTCACCATAAAAGGTCCAAACAAGCATGTCAAAAGTGCAAAATATATCAGCTTCACAGACTTAGTGAAAATACTGAACATGGCAGAATCAGCATCAGGAAGCAATGTTCAGAGCAAGCAAACAACATGCTACAGGAACTTATAATAGCAAAACAAGGCATGGAATGAATCTACTCAAAGCATAGAACAAAAGTCCCTTAGTGACCATTAGCCAAAAAGGATCAGAAGATATGATGGCACCCATGTAAACATGGCAAGTTTCGTTAACAGATTCAGCAAACAGGGCATGACATTGACAGAAATATGAAGGCATTTTCGCGAGCTCGATGCACTCACTACAGAGCATCTCATGATAAACTAAGCATACATCCATCAAGAAGACATGGCATAGAAGCTATACATGGCAAGAACAATATCATAGCATACACGGATCAACTACAACAACCTTGGCAAAATTGAATAACATGTAAACAATCTGCCAGGAAACATTTTATAGAAAAAGTAGCGCTCGATTTACTCAAGCTATGGCACTTCATAATTGAAAACAAAGGCACGGATGGATAGAGCATAACAATATGTTCAAAACATCCTTACTGAAGTATCTCAAAATATGCATGGATCTCTCTGTATCATCAAGTTTACATGGCATAAAAATATCAGCAAAACAGGGGCTGAAATCAGGAACATCATGAAGCCTAGTTTGCATGCTTGTGCTAGTCACCACAGAGATCACAAAAATACATGGCATACACCCCTGTAAATATGGCATGGCATATTACAAAACACATGTAGGTCTCAAGTTCATAAGATGCACACATTAATCATGGCAAAAATGACAAAAGTGCATGTTCTGTTAAGAAACAGAAACTAACATCACATAGCCCTCTTCCAACAGCATTTAGGGAATCAAGATGAGCTCAAAAGTAAATGATGCAATGTGTTGGAATGATCTACTCTTCGAGGCGAACAATCCGGTATGCTACACGCGCAAAACGGAGCTACGGGTGCAAAGATACGACATGATGAAAATGCAACAAAATAATCACAGAATAAAGACTTGGAGGATTTCGGGGCTCGGGGAAAGTCAACCTCCGAAACGGATCTAGATCCGGGGCGCGCGAACCGAGGCGGGGCCGGCGGCGGCTCGCCGGAACGGCGCCAGAGGAGGGAGCGGGGCGGGCGGATCCGGGCGGCGATCGGGCGCCAAGGCGCTGGCGGGCGGGCGCCTGGGCCGAGGCGGAGGCGGCGACGGGCGGAGGCAGCCGGGCGACGGCGCGAGGTCCGCCCGTGGCGGTGGCGACCGAGGCGACGGAGGGCGCGGCAGCGGGCGGCAGCGGCCGGGAGAGGCGGAGGCGCGGCCTCCAGGCGGCGGGGCGACGAACGGGCTAGGGTTTGGGGATCCGGGAAAATTCGGGGGAGTGGGTGTTTTTATAGGTAGAAGGAGCTAGGAAGCTCCAAATGAGGTGTAGTTTTCGCCCACACGATTGTGATCCGACGACGGAAAGCATGGAAGTGACTTAGATGGGTTATTGGGCTGTTTTGGAGGGGTGTTGGGCTGCAACTCAAAAGAGGCCTTTGCGGTTATGCGGTTAACCGTTGGAGTACCAAACGAGCTCCAAATGACCAGCAACTTGACAGGTGGTCTACCGGTGGTGTACCAAGGCCACTTGACAAACCTCGGTCCATTCCGAGAAAGTTTAGTACCCGCTCACGGAAAAATGTAAAAGGGGACGCCGGGGGACATAGGAGTGCCGGATTGCAAAACGGACAACGGGGAAAATGCTCGGATGCATGAGACGAGCACGTATGCAAATGAGATGCACATGATGACATGATATGAAAAGCATGACATGGACAAAATGCAAAAATGAAGAAAAACCCAACCACGGAGGGAATATCATATCACAATGCCGAAAATGGCAAGAGTTGGAGTTACAAATATGGAAAGTTACATCCGGTGTTATAACACTCCACCACTACAATAGGATCTCGTCCGAGATCTAGGACTGAAAGAACTCCGGATATTCGAACGGAGGTGATCCTCGCGCTCCTGGTGGCTTCTCGGTCGGAATGGTGTGACCACTTCACTTTCGTGAATTTGATTGACTTGTTCTCGAGTCTTGCGCTCGGTTTCTTCAAGAATAGCAACGGGTGCTCATGATAAGAGAGATCTTCTTGGAGGTCAATTTCTTGAAGTTGATGGTGCGCCAGAGTCTTGAAGCACTTGCGAAGCTGTGACACATGAAACACATCGTGCACATTCGCGAAGTTGGACGGAAGCTCAAGTTGATAGGTGAGATCGCCTCTTTTGCCAATGATCTTGAAAGGATCCACGTATCTAGGGGCAAGCTTCCCTTTGATACCGAAGCGACGAGTGCCTTTCATTGGAGAGACGCGGAGGTAGACATGGTCTCCGATTTCAAAAGCCACATCACGGTGCTTGTCATCATAATAGCTCTTCCGCGCGATTGCGGCGGCTTTGAGATTCTCACGAATGACTTTGCACATTTCTTGGCTTCGTGATCAAGTCGTTGCCAAGAAGTTGGCGTTCACCTGTCTCAGACCAATTGAGAGGAGTACGACACTTTCTGCCATAGAGGATTTCGAATGGGGCCTTGCCCGAACTCGCTTGAAAGTTGTTGTTGTAGGAGAACTCGGCATATGGAAGACAATCTTCCCACTTCATACCGAAAGAGACGACACAAGCCCTGAGCATGTCTTCAAGGATTTGATTGACTCGCTCGACTTGGCCACTTGTTTGAGGGTGGAAAGCTGTGCTGAAACGAATGTTGGTGCCCATGGCCTTACGAAAAGAATCCCAAAACTTGGAGGTAAAGATGCTGCCACGGTCTCAAGAGATCAATTGTGGAATGCCGTGCAAGGAGACAATCATGGAGGTGTATAGTTCTCGCCAACCGAGCTCTTGTGATGGATTCTTTGATCGGAAGAAAATGAGCCACTTTAGTAAGCTTGTCAATGACAACGAAGATAGCATCATTTCCACGCTTGGACTTTGGAAATCCAGTCACGAAGTCCATCTCGATATGATCAAACTTCCATTCGGAATAGCAAGAGGTTGGAGGAGACCAAATGGTCTTTGGTGTTCTACTTTCACTCTTCTGCAGACATCACACTCATTCACGAATTGAGCAATTTCTCGCTTCATTCGAGTCCACCAATATGACTGCTTGAGGTCATGGTACATCTTCGTACTTCCAGGATGAATGGATAGAAGGGAATTGTGTGCCTCGTTCATAATCACTTTACGTAGATCACCCTTTGGAACCACAATCCAGTCCTCGAAGAAAAGAGTATCTTTGTCATCAATGTGGAAGCACTTGTATTTGGAAATGCCCTTGTTGAGACCACGTTTCACCTTTTTCACCATGGTATCCAGGAGTTGAGCCTCACGAATTTGGTCTTCCAAAGTAGGAGAGACTATGAGGTTGGCAAGAAAGTCTTGAGGAACAACTTGAAGATTCAGCTTGCGGAAAGCTTCACAAAGATCCGGTTGGAAGGGCTTGAGGATTAAACTGTTGCAATAAGCCTTCCTGCTCAAAGCATCTGCAATGACATTGGCCTTGCTCGAGTATATTCAATACTTGGGTTGTACTCTTGAATCATTTCGACCCATCGAGTTTGCTCGAGGTTGAGGTTGGGTTGAGTGAAGATATACTTGAGGCTCTTGTGATCGGTGAATATGTCCACTTTCCTTCCCAACAAGAGATGTCTCCAAGTTATTAATGCATGGACAACTGCCGCCAACTCAAGATCGTGAGTGGGGTAGTTCTTTTCGTTGGGCTTCAATTGACGAGAGGTATAGGCCACAACTTTTTTCTCTTGCACTAACACAGCACCGAGACCTTGAAGAGAAGCATCATAGAAAACTTCGAATGGCTTGGATTCATCAGGAGGAGTCAAGACATGAGCTGTGACGAGTTTCTCTTTGAGATTGTTGAAAGCAACGTCACACTCAGGAGACCAGACATACTTCACATGCTTCCGGAGGAGGTTGGAAAGAGGCTTTGCAATCTTAGAGAAGTTCTCAACGAATTTTCGGCAATAGCTTGCAAGACCAAGAAAATCATGGAGCTGCTTGACATTCGAGGAGGTTCCCAATTCACAACAGCAGACACCTTCTTGGGATTAACAGCGATGCCCTTGGCGGAGATGATGTGACCAAGGTAAAGAACTTCATCAAGCCAAAATTCACATTTGGAAAACTTCGCATAGAATTGATGCTCTCTGAGCTTGTCAAGCACCAATCGCAAATGTTTGGCATGATCCTTCTTATTCTTGGAGAAGACCAAAATATCATCGAGATAGACCAAGACGAATTCATTGGTGTAGGGGTTGAAGATGAAGTTCATCATCCGAGAGAATGTTGGAGGAGCATTGACAAGGCCGAAAGACATGACGGTATATTCATAAGAACCAAAGCTTGTTACGAATGCTGTCTTGGGAATATCTTGTTCACGAATGCGAATTTGATGATAACCCATACGAAGGTCAAGCTTGGAGAACACTTTAGCACCTTTGAGTTGCTCGAAAAGCTCATTGATGTTGGGAAGTGGATACTTGTTCTTGATAGTCTTCTTGTTCAATGGAATGATGTCGATGCAAAGTCGGTCCGTGCCATCCTTCTTCTGGACAAAAAGAACACCACAACCCCAAGGAGATGAACTTGGTCTGATCAGACCCAGACGCTCTTGTTCATCGAGCTGCTTCTTCAATTCCTTCAGCTCATTAGATCCAAGCTTGTATGGACGCTTGCAAACGGGTTCATGCTGTGCTCAAGATCGATAACGAACTCAATCGGCGGTGAGGAGGCATTCTGGAAGCTCTTCCGGAAATACATCTTGGTACTCACAAACGATGGAATCGAGAGATAGCATCCAATTCGCCCTTCTCATTGAGAGAAAACAACCGAATGGTTTCATCACGAAGCGGCATAAATGATCACATTGTCGGAAGAGTGAGTCAATTGAATTTCCACGGCAGCACAATCAAAATTTGAGCTTTGTGCTGAGAAAGCGATCCATCCCGAGAATAAGATCAATATCCGAGTCACCAAGGACAAATGGTTTAGAAAGAAATCTATAATCGCCCATCTTGATTGTGGTATCTGGAACCACTAAACTGGAGCTCAACCGTTTACCCGGAGAAATGACATCCATGGGTTTACCCAAATGTGAACAAGTGAATTCATGCTTGGCAAAAAACGGTCTTGACATGAAACAATGCGATGCACCAAAGATCAAATAAAACTTTTGCAGGAATATCATTAATCGGAAGATTACCCATTATCACATCAAGAGATTCCTCCGCTTACGCTGCATTCATCATATTCACCTTGGCATGCTTTGGATTATGCTTGACCACTGCATTGCTGGAAGATCTCACATGAGGAGGAGGCGGAAGGCGCCTTTGGTTGAAGCACTTGTTCGCGTAGTGACCTTTCTCCTGACATTTGTTGCAAGTCACCTCTGAGAGCGGACGGTGATAAGGAGCATTTGACCTTGGAGCTTGAGAATTAGACTTGTTACGATAGCTCGGGTTGGGCAGGTGGGAAGATCCACGACCACCGAGTTCTTATCTTGATAAGGCCGACGAACGGAGGAGGAGGAAGGTAGAACCTGCTGCTTAGCTGCCACTTGAGAGGAAGAAGAAGACTGAACTGCATCCCCGATTCTCTTCTTAGAAGCCTCACATTTGAGCTGGCAGCTTCTTGCTTCAAAGGCCATGTTGTAGAATTCATCATACTTTTCTCGCTCAAAAGCACGAGAGCTAAATGCAGATCTTCTCTGAGACCACCTCTCAATTGATAGATCATACTCTTTTCATCGGGGACGTCTTGCTTAGCGAAGCGGCGAGTTCTGGAACTGGATATTGTATTGATACACAGACATGTTGCCTTGCTTGAAATTGCGGAACTCCTCACGCTTTCTCTCAACAACACTTTTGAATGTGGTGAGCTCAAGTCTCGGCGGAACTCATCCTGTAATTACACGACCTCCTCTGGAATCTTTGTATTGTTGGTACCACTCAAAGAGCTTGGTCCTTGAGTTGAAACGAAGCAAACTTGACAAAGTCCTCGTGTCCGACATTGCTACATTCAAAATGTTTGCAGATGTCCACAAGCCAATCGTCGGCGTCTGTGGCCTCGGCTACGTAAGCTGAAAGACTTCGGCTGATTAGCGAGGAACTGATTGAGGGTAGCAAAGTGCGGCTGGTTGTTGCCTTGACCTTGATTTCCTTGGTTGCCTTGCCCTTGGGTACGTTCTTGCAAGAGTTGCAAAATCATCTGAGCATTGGCATTGGTGGCTGCCATGATAGCTTGCCATGCCTCCGGAGGCGGAGGTGGAGGTGGAGGGTTCTGATCGACTCCCATCATTGCGATCCGGATTCAGACGCGTTGGCGGAGCCATCTGAAGAGGGTGCCATCCGTTAGCACTTTGATAGACAGATGGACAAGTTGAATCAACGGATAGAAATTGCAACATATAGTCTTCACAAAAAACATTCGAACAAGGATGAACGAATGAATTCCAAAGTTAACATCACACGTCCATTAAGGTGAGAAGCCACTTGATTAAGGGTTGATGAAAAAAATAACAAGGTACGCCTGGAACAAATAAGTGGTAAGGATTACCCAATCACAAACCAAATATCTGCGGGAAGAAATGCTAGGAGCTACTTGAATCCCACCTATAAACTCCGAAACTTTACGGTTATGCAATGCGGTGTAGGGGATACAGGGGACACAAAATATATCACCCAAACTAACAATACCTAGATCCATTTGTATCCATCCGTCAACACATAACCAAGAAACCTTCGGAAATCGTGGTACCTCGACCTTGAAAAGCATCCGTTATACGAGTCATGGCAATACTCCCGAGCTCGCCCCAGTACTGGGTTATCGGGGTTATCTCGCCAACAACTGTACAAAAGAGATTTTCGATGTCGGCAAAGCTCAGGTATTCCAGAACTGCAACGATAAAATTGTGATGACAACACCTCGGAGCTCAACTCCCCGGGACACTGCCACAACCCCTAAATGTCAGGAGGCACCAAGAACAATGTTCTCGTCACAAAACCATCGGAACGATTCCAAGATACCCGCGTGATCCTAACAAAAAAAATTTAGTGAAATTTGAGGAGAGGAGAGTCAAAACTTCTACGTCAGGAGACCTCACCAGAGCGCCGAAGGGACTGAGGAGTAAAAAGAATCCTACTCTCCGGTATATATAATCCTAAGACTCAAAACATTTTTGTTCTAGACTCAACAACGCCGACAAACAATCAAGCGGGGGCTCTAAGTCGGGGATGGCTCTGATTACCAACTTGTAACGCCCTCGATGCGGCTATATCTCCCACGTGTCGAAGCACGACTTAGAGGCATAACCGCATTGAAAGCAATGTTGCAAGTGAGGTAATCTTCACACAACCCATGTATTACATAAAGGAAAGAGATACATAGTTGGCTTACAGTCGCCACTTCACACAATACATAAATAAACATCCATCATCCAGATTACACTCAAGGTCCGACTACGGAACAAAAATAAAAGAAGACTACCCCAAATGCTACGGATCCCCGATCGTCCCCAACTGGGCTCCACTCATCGATCATCGTGAAAAGACACATAGTAACGACCACGTTCCTCGTCGAACTCCCACTTGAGTCGGTTCGCCATCTAGACCGCATCGCCGGCACTGCAACTGTTTTGGTAGAATCTGTGAGTCACGGGGACTCAGCAATCTCACTCCGCGAGATCAAGACTATTTAAACTTATAGGAAGGACAGAGTTGTGAGGTGGAGCTGCGACAGCGACTAGCATATATGGTGGCTACATTCGCAAAAGAGAGGCGAGAAGAGGAGCAAGGCACGGTCGTGAAGCTAGTAGCGATCAAGAAGTGATCCTGAACTACTTACGTCAAACATAACTCCAACACCGTGTTCACTTCCGGACTCACGA
The DNA here is from genome assembly GCA_021605145.1 of Aegilops bicornis. NCBI lineage: Eukaryota > Viridiplantae > Streptophyta > Magnoliopsida > Poales > Poaceae > Aegilops > Aegilops bicornis. The sequence continues at coordinate 393,236,754 of CM038673.1, read as the reverse complement.
GAAGAGACCATCACGGTTACACACGCAGATTGATGTGTTTTAATTAAGGTCAACTTCGGGTTTTCTACAACCGGACATTAACAAATTCCCATCCGCCTCATAACCGCGGGCACGGCTTTCGAAAGATAATACCTGCAGGGTGTCCCAACTTAGCCCATTATAAGCTCTCACGGTCAACGAAGGATATTCCTTCTACCGAAGACCCGATCGATCTCGGAATCCGGACTACAAGACATTTCGACAGACAATAAACAGGACCAGCAAAAGCCGCCCGATTGTGCCGACAAATCCCGATAGGAGCTGCACATATCTCGTTCTCGTGGCACATCCGGATAAGTCAAGCTACGAGTAAAACCAAGCCTCGAAGTTTCCCGTGGTGGCCTGCAGTTGCTCGGTTCGGGCCAAGACTCGAAGGAGCACCGGTCCGGGGGTTAAAATAAAGATGACCCTCGGGCTCGCGAAAACCGGGGAAAAAAGGCTTAGGTGGCAAATGGTAAAACCAATGTTGGGCCTTCTTTGGAGGAGTCTTATTCAAAGCGAACTGTTAAGGGGGTCCCATAAATCACCCAACCGTAAGGAACGCGAAATCAAGGAACATAACACCGGTATGACGGAAACTAAGGCGGCAAGAGTGGAACAAAACACCAGGCATAAGGCCGAGTCTTCCACCCTTTACCAAGTATATAGATGCATTAATTATAGCAGATATATTGTGATATCCCCAACAAGTAAACATGTTCCAACAAGGAACAACATCTCCATGTTCCAACAAGGTACAAACTACATCTTCACCTACAACTAGCAACGCTATAAGAGGGGCTGAGCAAAGCGGTAACATAGCCAAACAACGGTTTGCTAGGAAAGGATGGTTAGGGCTTGACATGGCAACATGGGTGGCATGATAAGCAGGTGATAGGCATCGTAGCATAGGCATAGCAAAAGAGCGAGCATCTAGCAAGCAAAGATAGAAGTGATTTCGAGGGTATGGTCATCTTGCCTGCAAGGTTCTCAGAGTTGTCGAAAGCTTGATCCTCGTAAGCGTTCTCAACAGGTTCCTCGTTCACGTACTCGTCTCCCGGCTCTACCCAAATCAAGAACACAAACAATGGAACCACAATAAATCACGGTGCAATGCACAAGCAACATGATGCAATACATGGCATGATATGCGAGATGTGATAAGCAATGCGTATGCGTGCTCCGGAAGGAAAATGATGAACCATGTATCAACTTGGCAAACCAAGTATGCCGCTGGAAAGGTGAGATGATTTCGGTTGAAATCGATATAAAGATCACCGGAATCGGATGCAGGGTTTGCAAATGACAAGCAAAACAAGAATGGCACAAATCTGCCATAAACAGCATGATGCCACATAGCAAGCAACAAGAAATTAAGCTACTGCACCCAAACGTACCAACAAAGTATATGGCAGTGATCTACTCAAGATGCTTGACAAAAGATGAACACTGAGCTATGGCTAAATCGCACCATAACAGGTCCAAACAAGCATGGAAAAAGTGCAAAATATATCAGCTTCACAGACACTGAAAATACTGAACATGGCAGAATCAGCATCAGGAAGCAATGTTCAGAGCAAGCAAACAACATGCTACAGGAACTTATAATAGAAAAACAAGGCTTGGCATGAATCTACTCAAACAATAGAACAAAAGTCCCTTACTGACCATGAGCCAAAAAGGACCATAAGATATGATAGCACCCACGTAAACATGGAAAGTTTCGTTAACAGATTCAGCAAACAGGGCATGACATTGACAGAAATATGAAGGCATCTTCGCGAGCTCGATGCACTCACTACAGAGCATCTGATGATAAAATAAGCATACATCCATCAAGAAGACATGTCATAGAAGCTATAAATGGCAAGAACAACATCATAGCATACACGGATCAACTACAACAACCTTGGCAAAATTGAATAACATGTAAACAATCTGCCAGGAAACATTTTATAGCAAAAGTAGAGCTCGATTGACTCAAGCTATGGCACTCTATAATTGCAAAAAAAGGCATGGATGGATAGAGCATAACCATATATTCAAAACATCCTTACTGAAGTATCTCAAAATATGCATGGATCTCTCTGTAGCATTAAGTTTACATGGCATAAAAATATCAGCAAAACAGGGGCTGAAATCAGCAACATCATGAAGCCTAGTTTGTATGCTTGTGCTAGTCACCACAGAGATCACAAAAATACATGGCATACACCCCTGTAAGGATGGCATGGCATATTACAAAACACATGTAGGACTCAAGTTCATAAGATGCACACATTAATCATGGCAAAAATGACAGAAGTGCATGTTTTGTTAACAAACAGAAACTAACATCACATATCCCTCTTCCAACAGCATTTAGAGCATCAAGATGAGCTCTAAAGTAAATGATGCAATGGAATGAAATGATCTACTCTTAGAGGCGAACATTCGGTATGCTGCACGCCCAAAACGGAGCTACGGGTGCAAAGATACGACATGATGAAAATGCAACAAAATAATCACAGAATAAAGACTTGGAGGATTTTGGGGCTCGGGGTAAGTCAACCTCCGAAACGGATCTAGATCCGGGGCGCGCGAACCGAGGCGGGACCGGCGGCGGCTCGCCGGAACGGCGCCGGAGGAGGAGCCGGGCGGCGGATCCGGCGGCGATCGGGCGCGGCGCTGGGCGGGCGGGCGCCAAGGGCCGAGGCGGGCGGAGGCGGCGACGGGCGACGGGCGAGGTCCGCCCCGGCGGGCGGCCGGGCGCCCGAGGCGGAGACAGCCTCAAAGCGGCGGGGCGATTTAACGGGCTAGGGTTTGGGGATCCGGGAAAATTCGGGGAAGGGGGTGTTTTTATAGGTAGAAGGAGCTAGGAAGCTCCAAATGAGGTGTAGTTTTCGCCCACACGATCGTGATCCGACGACGGAGAGCATGGAAGTGAGTTAGATGGGTTATTGGGCTGTTTTGGAGGGGTGTTGGGCTGCAACTCAAAAGAGGCCTTTGTGGTTATGCGGTTAACCGTTGGAGTATCAAACGAGCTCCAAATGACCCGAAACTTGACAGGTGGTCTACCGGTGATGTACCAATGCCACTTGACAAACCTCGGTCCATTCCGAGAAAGTTTAGTACCCGCCCACGGAAAAATGTAAAAGGGGACGCCGGGGGACATAGGAGTGCCGGATTGCAAAACGGACAACGGGGAAATGCTCGGATGCATGAGACGAGCACGTATGCAAATGAGATGCACATGATGACATGATATGAAAAGCATGACATGGACAAAATGCAAAAATGAAGAAAAACCCAACCACGGAGGGAATATCATATCACAATGCCGAAAATGGCAAGAGTTGGAGTTACAAATATGGAAAGTTACATCCGGGGTGTTACAACGCGTCCCTCGTGAGGGGGCTGGACAGGTGCCCTCGTGAGCTACTTGTCTGGTTTCGCGATGCACTCTCGTTCGAGCCGCAAGCTGGCGCTCCTCTCTCAATCTGTGCCCCTTAGGTACCACGATGCGAGGCGCTGGGTCATGGCCAGCGGTGCCTGCGACCAGGGCTCGGGATCTCCTAACAAATTTTTACAATTCCTAGACGCCTCGCCAGGTACTGAGAAATGCGCGCCTCATGAGGCGGAAACTACTTCAAGCACGTCAAGCTAAGTTATTCCTACATGCCTGTATAAAACATTAATATTGCGACGCGACATAGGAACAATAAACATAGCATAACAACTTGGAAATCATAGTTTTGCTGCACGCCCCTGCGGGGCCCCATACTTGTATATCTCTTAATGCAGGAAGAAAAGGAAGAACAAAACAAAAGCGGTGCATGCCCCTGCGGCAGCTCGCGAGAATGGACCCATGGCGCTCTCATGGGCTTAGCCGGGCCCTTCTTGGCGAGCCTTCCCCTTCTCCGCGGCCGAGAACCTCTTCGCAGGCGCCATGGGGGTCGCTGCTAGTAATGAGGCGAGGAAGGAGAAGCGAGCAGGAAGAGATGAGCAACGGGGGCTCCGCCCTCCCCCCTCCTCATTTATAGCAGGAGAAGGCCAACCGGCGATTCCCACGATCACAGGTAATGATGATATTTCTCTGCATGAAGCAGGGACTCGTCAAGTCGGGTAGTTGTCGAGGCAGCATTGGGAAGCGGAGACGCCCACACCCAATCAATCGCCACGCGTCGACCAAGGCCGCAGGCTATTGGGGCCCACGGCACTCCGCACTTGCCCTTTGGCCTCGCCTCGAAGCCAAGTCCGAGCGCGCCTTGGGCCCGGGGGCTACTGTCGGCGTCCTGGGAACGGGGGTCCCCAGACTTGCCTGCCTACGGCCCAGGGCGTGGCTCCACCAGCGGCCCTGTACGGCCCATCTTCACCAGCAAACACTCAAGACCCTCGCGAGGGACCAAGCCTCGCGAGGCGGACGACACAAGACCTCCTCAGGAGCGGCCTCACCAGGTGATACGTCTCCAACGTATCTATAATTTTTGATTGCTTCATGCTATATTATATTCTGTTTTGGATGATTAATGGGCTTTGTTATACACTTTTATATTAATTTTGGGACTAACGTATTAACCGGAGGCCCAGCCCAAATTGTTGTCTTTTTTCCTATTTCAGAGTTCGCAGAAAAAGAATATCAAACGGAGTCCAAATGGAATGAAACCTTCTGGAACGTGATTTTCGGAACAAACGTGATCCAGAGGACTTGCAGTCTACGTCAAGAAATCAACAAGGAGAGCACGAGGCAGGGGCGCGCTTACCCCCTGGGCGCGCCCTTCACCCTCGTGGGGCCCATGTTGCTCCACCGACGTACTTCTTCCTCCTATATATACCTACGTACCCCCAAACTAACAGAGGCATCCATGAAAACCTAATTCCACCACCACAACCTTCTGTACCCGTGAGATCCCATCTTGGGGCCTTTTCCGGCGTCCTGCCGGAGGGGGCATTGATCATGGAGGGCTTCTACATCAACACCATAGCCTCTCCGATGATGTGTGAGTAGTTTACCTCAGACCTTGGGGTCCATAGTTATTAGCTAGATGGCTTCTTCTCTCTTTGGATCTCAATACAAAGTTCTCCATGATTCTCGTGGAGATCTATTCGATGTAATCTTCTTTTGCGGTGTGTTTGTTGAGACCGATGAATTGTGGGTTTATGATCAAGTTTATCTATGAACAATATTTGAATATTCTCCGAATTCTTTTATGTATGATTGGTTATCTTTGCAAGTCTCTTCGAATTATCAGTTTAGTTTGTCCTACTAGATTGATCTTTCTTGCAATGGGAGAAGTGCTTAGCTTTGGGTTCAATCTTGTGGTGTCCTTTCCCAGTGACAGCAGGGGCAGCAAGGCACGTATTGTATTGTTGCCATCGAGGATAACAAGATGTTTTTTATCATATTGCCTTATCCCTCTACATCATGTCATCTTACTTAAAGCATTACTCTGTTCTTTTGAACTTAATACTCTAGGTGCATGATGGATAGCGATCGATGTGTGGAGTAATAGTAGCAGGCAGGAGTCGGTCTACTTGTCACGGACGTGATGCCTATATACATGATCATACCTAGATATTCTCATAACTATGCTCAATTCTATCAATTGCTCAACAGTAATTTGTTCACCCACCGTAATACTTATGCTCTTGAGAGAAGCCACTAGTGAAACCTATGGCCCCCGGGTCTATTTCCCATCATATTAATCTTCCAACACTTAGCTATTTTTATTGCCTTTTATTTTACTTTGCATCTTTATTATAAAAATACCGAAAATATTATCTTATCATATCTATCAGATCTCACTTTCCTAAGTGACCGTGAAGTGATTGACAACCCCTTTATTGCGTTGGTTGCGAGGTTTTTATTTGTTTGTGTAGGTGCGAGGGACTTGAGCGTGGCCTCCTCTTTGGATTGATACCTTGGTTCTGAAAAACTGAGGTAAATACTTACGCTACTTTGTTGCATCACCCTTTCCTCTTCAAGGGAAAACCAACGCAGTGCTCAAGAGGTAGCAAGAAGGATTTCTGGCGCCGCTACTGGGAGGCTCACACCAAGTCAAGTCAAGATTTGATTTCCCGTCAACGAGCCATTTCTGGTGCCGCTGCCGGGGAGTCTACACAAAAGTCAACATACCAAGTACCCATCACAAACTCTTATCTCCCGCATTACATTATTTGCCATTTGCCTCTCGTTTTCCTCTCCACCACTTCACCCTTGCCGTTTTATTTGCCCTCGCCTTTCCGTTCGCCTCTTTCTTGCTCGCTGCTTGCTTGCTCGTGTGTTGGATTGCTTGCTTGTCACGATGGCTCAAGATAATACTAAATTGTGTGACTTTACCAATACCAACAACAATGATTTTCTTAGCACTCCGATTGCTCCCCTTACCGATACTGAATCTTGTGAAATTAATGCTGCTTTGTTGAATCTTGTCATGAAAGATCAATTTGCTGGCCTTCGTAGTGAAGATGTCGCTACCCATCTAAATAGCTTCGTTGATTTGTGTGATATGCAAAAGAAGAAAGATGTGGATAATGATATTGTTAAATTGAAGCTATTTCCTTTTTCGCTTAGAGATCGTGCTAAAACTTGGTTGTCGTCTTTGCCTAAAAACAATATTGATTCTTGGAATAAGTTCAAAGATGCTTTTATCTCTAAGTATTTTCCTCCCGCTAAGATCATCTCTCTTAGAAACGATATTATGAATTTTAAGCAACTTGATCATGAACATGTTGCACAAGCTTGGGAGAGGATGAAATTAATGATACGTAATTGCCCTACACATGGTTTAAATCTTTGGATGATTATACAAAAAATTTATGCCGGATTGAATTTTCTTCTAGAAATCTTTTAGATTCGGTTGCGGGAGGCACTTTTATGGAAATCACTTTAGGAGAAGCTACTAAACTCCTAGATAATATTATGGTTAATTATTCTCAATGGCACACTGAAAGATCTACTAGTAAAGAGGTGCACGCGATAGAAGAAATTAATGTTTGAGTTGAAACATGGATGAACTTATGAAATTATTTGCTAATAAAAGTGTTTCTTCTGATCCTAATGATATGCCTTTGTCTACTTTGATTGAAAATAATAATGAATCTATGGATGTGAATTTTGTCGGTAGGAATAATTTTGGTAACAACGCGTATAGAGGAAACTTTAATCCTAGGCCGTATCCTAGTAATCCCTCTAATAATTATTGTAATTCCTACAACAATTCTTATGGAAATTTTAATAAGATGCCCTCTGAATTTGAGAATAGTGTTAAAGAATTTATGAATTCGCAAAAGAATTTCAATGCTTTGCTTGAAGAAAAGTTGCCTAAGATTGATGAATTGGCTAGGAACGTTGATAGAATTTCTCTTGATGTTGATTCCTTGAAACTTAGATCTATCCCACCTAAGCATTATATCAATGAGTCTCTCAAAGCCACGATAATTTCCATTGATGAGTGCAAAGAAAGAATCGCTAGGATGCGTGCTAAGAAAGATTGCTTTGTGAAGGCGTGTTCTTCTAATTTTTTTGAGAATAAAGATGAAGATCTAAAAGTTATTGATGTGTCCCCTATTAAATCTTTGTTTTCCAATATGAATCTTGATAATTATGGGACTGAATATGAGCCACCTTTACCTAGAAGGCGTCTCAAAAATTCGGAGTTTTTAGATCTTGATGCAAAAATTGGTAAAAGTGGGATTGAAGAGATCAAAACTCTAGATATTAATGAACCCACTATTTTGGATTTCAAGGAATTTAATTATGATAATTGCTCTTTGATAGATTGTATTTCCTTGTTGCGATCCGTGCTAAATTCTCCACATGCTTATAGTCAACATAAAGCTTTTACTAAACATATCGTTGATGCTTTGATGCAATCTTATGAAGAAAAACTTGAGTTGGAAGTTTCTATCCCAAGAAAACTTTATGATGAGTGGGAACCTACTATTAAAATTAAAATTAAAGATCATGAATGCTATGATTTGGGTGCTAGTGTTTCCACGATTCCAAAAACTTTGCGTGATTTGCTAGGTTTACGTGAATTTGATGATTGTTCTTTGAACTTGCACCTTGTGGATTCTACAATTAAGAAACCTATGGGAAGAATTAATGATGTTCTTGTTGTTGCAAATAGGAACTATGTGCCCGTAGATTTTATTGTTCTTGACATAGATTGCAATCCTTCATGTCCTATTATTCTTGGTAGACCTTTCATTAGAATGATTCGTGCAATTATTGATATGAAGGAAGGAAATATTAGATTCCAATTTCCGTTAAATAAAGGCATGGAGCACTTTCCTAGAAAGAAAATTAAACTACCATATGAATCTATTATGAGAGCCACTTATGGATTGCCTACCAAAGATGGCAATACCTAGATCTATCCTTGCTTTTATGCCTAGCTAGGGGCGTTAAACGATAGCGTTTGTTGGGAGGAAACCCAATTTTATTTTTTGTTAGCCTCTGGTTAGATTTTTTTTATGTTTTAATTAGTGTTTGTGCCAAGTTAAACCTATAGGATCTTCTTGGATGATAGTTATTTGATCTTGCTGGAAATTCCAGAAACTTTATGTTCACGAAAACAATTATTACAAATCACAAGAACGCGATAAAATATTGATTCCAATTACGGAAGATCAATAAACAAATTTTCTAGGTCTTCCTATTTTGGTAGATTTTTTGGAGTTCCAGAAGTTTGCGTTAATTACAGATTACTACAGACTGTTCTGTTTTTGACAGATTCTGTTTTTCATTTATTGTTTGCTTATTTTGATGAATCTATGGCTAGTAAAATAGTTTATAAACCATAGAGAAGTTGGAATACAGTAGGTGTAACACCAATATAAATAAATAATGAGTTCATTACAGTACCTTGAAGTGGTGTTTTGTTTTCTTTCGCTAACGGAGCTCACGAGATTTTCAATTAAGTTTTGTGTTGTGAAGTTTTCAAGTTTTGGGTAAAAGATTTGATGGATTATGGAACAAGGACTGTCAAGACCCTAAGATTGGGGATTCCCATGGCACCCCTTGATAATCTAAGGACACCAAAAAGCCAAAACTTGGGGATGCCCCGGAAGGTATCCCCTCTTTCGTCTACTTCCATCGGTAACTTTACTTGGAGCTATATTTTTATTCACCACATGATATGTGTTTTGCTTGGAGCGTCCTATATGATTTGAGTCTTTGCTTTTTAGTTTACCACAATCATCTTTGCTGTACACACCTTTTGAGTGAGACACACATGATTCATAATTTATTAGAATACTATATGCGCTTCGCTTATATCTTTTGAGCTATATAGTTTTTTTCTCTAGTCCTTCACTTATATATTTTAGAGCACGGCGGTGGTTTTGTTTTATAGAAACTATTATTCTCTCATGCTTCACTTATATTATTTTGAGAGTATTAAACAACATGGTAATTTTCTTAAATTGGGAAATTAATCCTAATATGCTAAGTATTCAAGACTAGTAAAAACTTTCTTATGAGTGTGTTGAATACTAAGAGAAGTTTGATGCTTGATGATTGTTTTGAGATATGGAGGTAGTGATATTAAAGTTGTGCTAGTTGAGTAGTTGTGAAATTGAGAAATACTTGTGTTGAAGTTTGCAAGTCCCGTAGCATGTACGTATGGTAAACGTTATGTAACCAATTTGAAACATGAGGTGTCCTTTGATTGTCTTCCTTATGAGTGGCGGTCGGGGACGAGCGATGGTCTTTTCCTACCAATCTATCCCCCTAGGAGCATGCACGTAGTGCTTGGTTTTTGATGACTTTTAGATTTTTTGCAATAAGTATGTGAGTTCTTTATGACTAATGTTGAGTCCATGGATTATACGCACTCTTACCCTTCCATCATTGCTAGTCTCTTCGGTACCGTGCATTGCCCTTTCTCACATTCACAGTTGGTGCAAACTTCGCCGGTGCATCCAAACCCCGTGATATGATACGCTCTGTCACACATAAACCTCCTAATATCTTCCTCAAAACAGCCACCATACCTACCTATTATGGCATTTCCATAGCCATTCTGAGATATATTGCCATGCAACTTTCCACCGTTCCATTTATCATGACACATTCATCATTGTCATATTGCTTTGCATGATCATGTAGTTGACATCGTATTTGTGGCAAAGCCACCGTTCATAATTTTTCGTACATGTCACTCTTGATTCATTGCCTATCGATATCACGGAGGCATTCATATAGAGTCATACTTTGTTCTAGTATCGAGTTGTAATCATTGAGTTGTAAATAAATAGAAGTGTGATGATCATCATTCATAGAGCATTGTCCCAATAAAAAAGAGAAAGGCCAAATAAAAAAGGGAGGCCCAAAAAAAGAGAGAAAATAAAAAGGGATAATGCTACTATCATTTCTTTTCCACAGTTGTTCTTCAAAGTAGCACCATGATTTTCATGATAGAGAGTATCTTGTTTTGTCACTTTCATTTACTAGTGGGAAATTTTCATTATAGAACTTGGCTTGTATATTCCAACAATGGGCTTCCTCAAATGCCCTAGGTCTTCGTGAGCAAGAAAGTTGGATGCACACCCACTTAGTTTCTTTTGTTGAGCTTTCATGCATTTATAGCTCTAGTGCATCTGTTGCATGGCAATCCCTACTCCTTGCATTAACATCAATCGACGGGCATCTCCATATCCCGTTGATTAGCCGCGTTGATGTGAGACTTTCTCCTTTTTTGTCTTTCATATAGCGAGTCTCATAAGTTGTCTTTTTCATACTAGTGGGAATTTTTCATTATAGAACTTGACTTGTATATTCCTACGATGGGCTTCCTCAAATGCCCTAGGTCTTCGTGAGCAAGCAAGTTGGATGCACACCCACTAGTTTTCTTTTGTTCAGCATTTATTTATAGATCTAGTGCATCTGTTGCATGGCAATCCCTACTCCTCATGTTGACATCAATTGATGGGCATCTCCATAGCCCGTTGATTATCCTCATCAATGTGAGACTTTCTCCTTTTTTGTCTTCTCACACAATCCCCATCATCATATTCTATTCCACCCATAGTGCTATATCCATGGCTCACGCTCATGTATTGCGTGAAGGTTGAAAAAGTTTGAGATTACTAAAGTATGAAACAATTGCTTGGCTTGTCATCAGGGTTATGCATGATGAGAGCATTCTTGTGTGACGAAAATGGAGCATGACTAAACTATATGATTTTGTAGGGATGAACTTTCTTTGGCCATGTTATTTTGAGAAGACATAATTGCTTAGTTAGTTTTCTTGAAGTATTATTGCTTTTATGTCAATATTAAACTTTTATCTTGAATCTTTCGGATCTGAATATTCATACCACAATTAAGAGGGTTACATTAAAAAATTATGCCAAGTAGCATTCCGCATCAAAATTTCTGTTTTTATCATTTACCTACTCGAGGACGAACATGAATTAAGCTTGGGGATGCTTGATACGTATCCAACGTATCTATAATTTTTTATTGCTTCATGCTATATTATATTCTGTTTTGGATGATTAATGGGCTTTGTTATACACTTTTATATTATTTTTGGGACTAACCTATTAACTGGAGGCCCAGCCCAAATTGCTGTTTTTTTTGCCTATTTCCGAGTTTCGCAGAAAAAGAATATCAAACGGAGTCCAAACGGAATGAAACATTCGGGGCCGTGATTTTTGGAACGAACATGATCCAGGAGACTTGGACCCTATGTAAGAGAATCTTCCAGGAGGCCACGAGGTAAGGGGTGCGCCCACCCCCCAGGGCGCGCCCTCCACCCTCGTGGGCCCCATGTTGCTCCACCGACGCACTTCTTCCTCCTATATATACCTACGTACCCCCAAACCAATAGAGGCATCCACGAAAACCTAATTCCACCGCCGCAACCTTCTGTACCTGTGAGATCCCATCTTGGGGCCTTTTAAAGCATCACGAGGAGGGCATTGATCACGGAGGGCTTCTACATCAACACCATAGCCTCTCCGATGATGTGTGAGTAGTTTACCTCAGACCTTCGGGTCCATAGTTATTAGCTAGATGGCTTCTTCTCTCTCTCTTTGGATCTCAATACAAAGTTCTCCATGATTCTCGTGGAGATCTATTCGATGTAATCTTCTTTTGCGGTGTGTTTATTGAGACCGATGAATTGTGGGTTTATGATCAAGTTTATCTATGAACAATATTTGAATCTTCTCTGAATTCTTTTACGTATGATTGGTTATCTTTGCAAGTCTCTTCGAATTATCAGTTTGGTTTGGCCTACTAGATTGATCTTTCTTGCAATTGGGAGAAGTGCTTAGCTTTGGGTTCAATCTTGTGGTGTCCTTTCCCAGTGATAGCAGGGGCAGCAAGGCACGTATTGTATTGTTGCCATCGAGGATAACAAGATGGGGTTTTATCATATTGCATGAGTTTATCCCTCTACATCATGTCATCTTACTTAAAGCATTACTCTATTCTTTTGAATTTAATACTCTAGATGCATGCTGGATAGCGGTCAATGTGTGGAGTAATAGTAGTAGATGCAGGCAGGAGTCGATCTACTTGTCACGGATGTGATGCCTATATACATGATCATACCTAGATATTCTCATAACTATGCTCAATTCTATCAATTGCTCAACAGTAATTTGTTCACCAACCGTAATACTTATGCTCTTGAGAGAAGCCACTAGTGAAACCTATGGCCCCCGGGTCTATTTTCCATCATATTAATCTTCCAACACTTAGATATTTTTATTGCCTTTTATTTTACTTTGCATCTTTTTTATAAAAATACCAAAAATATTATCTTATCATATCTATCAGATCTCACTTTCGTAAGTGACCGTGAAGGGATTGACAACCCCTTTATTGCATTGGTTGTGAGGTTTTTATTTTTTTGTGTAGGTGCGAGGGACTTGAGCGTGGCCTCCTACTGGATTGATACCTTGGTTATCAAAAACTGAGGGAAATACTTACGCTACTTTACTGCATCACCCTTTCCTCTTCAAGGGAAAACCAACGCAGTGCTCAAGAGGTAGCACCAGGCTGGCTCACGAGGAGCGGAGAGATCAAGGCAAGGGACACCTCGCGAGGTTCCAGTGACACAAGCCGTGATGACTGGAGCCAGGCAGGCGCCAGCGCGCGCAGTGTCCTCGTTTCCTCTTTGGTGCCAAAGGGGCAAGCGCAGGCGAGGAGTCCCGAGGCATCAAGCAAAGGTTTCCATATCGGTGCAACGAGACCAAGACCAGCAGGACGGCGGGCAAAAAGGTCAACATGGAGCCCAAGACGGCGTCACCACCAGAGCCTTTGGCAGGCGAAGACCGCCTTTAGTAAGGATAACTTGTACTAGTTGTCTCCCTTCAAATTTGGCCGTTGTTGGCTCCCTTCCCGCCTAATATTTGGGGAGAGGACCAGGGCCTCTATAAATAGGACTAGCCACCACAGTAGGAGGCAACTCATCTAGAAGGGATTCAGATCATCCTCACCCACACAAGTTCACCAAGCACAAGAACACCTCACCTCAGGAGGCTATTCTTCCCCTTGTACTATTCATCCTCATCCCAAGAGGCAATCCACCACACCACACTAGAGTAGGGTATTACACCACAATGGTGGCTCGAACCAGTATAAATCTCGTGTCTCTTGTATTGCGGGTTCGTTGAACTAGGCCTTGAGATCACGGTGAGGCTTAGGACATGATTAGGTAGGAGGAGATCTTCATGTGCACTCAATTGTACGGACCTCAAGGGTTTTGCCGGAACCCGAAATCCGACATTGGGTGCATGCTTAGGTCCCATGCAAGAAATGGGAATGAATTTCAAACACCAGGGCACCGTTGATTGTCGGCAAAACATTGAGATGCCTCGTTTTTAAATTCTAGTAAATCGTCTGAAATTCATGAAACTTGGCATGCTATCATGGAGCGGCATCAACATGTCGTCGTAAAAAATTTGTCCCATTTGGGGAAGGTCTGGGTATATGCTTCTCACAAACCGGAGCTTCTCACAAGAAGCATGATGGTTTTCGGTAAGGAACGTCCCACCTCTGGGGACGAAACGATATCCATTGCCTCTTATTGCTTTCAAAAACTCTTCTCGTGTCAACATAGAACAACAGGAGTGTTGTGTGAATTTTTGTGATTTTTCGGAGTTCGTTTGGATATTTTATGCATTAACTGAGTTTTCAATACATTTATGTGCATAATTCAAATTTGAACTACATGCACATGCTCCAGTGCATATAAATTGGTTGAAAAATCAAATTTGTGTCTGTGGTTGCATGCTTAGGTCCCATGCAAGAAATGGGAATGAATTTCAAACACCAAGGCACCGTTGATTGCCGGCAAAACATTGAGATGCCTCGTTTTTAAATTCTAGTAAATCCAAAACTCGTCTGAAATTCATGAAACTTGACATGCTATCATGGAGCGGCATCAACATACCGTGGTAAATTTTTTGTCCCATTTGGGGCAGGTTTGGGTATATGCTTTTCACAAAACGGAGCTTCTCACAACAAGCATGATGGTTTTCGGTAGGGAACGTCCCACCTCTGGGGACGAAAGGATATCCATTGCCTCTTATTGCTTTCAATTTTGTTTCTCGTGTCAACATAGAACAACAGGAGTGTTGTGTAAATTTTTGTTATTTTTCAGGGTTCGTTTGGACATTTTTATGCATTAACTGAGTTTAAAATGCATTTATGTGCATAATTCAAATTTGAACTACATGCACGTGCTCCAGTGCATATAAATTGGTTGAAAAATCAAATATGTATCCTTGGGTGCATGCTTAGGTCCCATGCAAGAAATGGGAATGAATTTCAAACACCAGGGCACCGTTTTTTGCCGGCACAACATTGTGATGCCTCATTTTTAAATTCTAGTAAATCCAAAACTCGTCTGAAATTCATGAAACTTGGCATGCTATCATGAAGCGGCATCAACATCCATGGTAAATTTTTGTCCCATTTGGGGCAAGTTTGGGTATATGCTTCTCACAAACCGGAGCTTCTCACAACAAGCATGATCGTTTTCGGTAGGGAACTTCCCATCTCTGGGGACGAAACGATATCCATTGCATCTTATTGCTTTCATTTTTTTCTCGTGTCAACATAGAACTACAACAATGTTGTGTGAATTTTTCTAATTTTTCGGGGTTTGTTTGGACATTTTTATCCATTAACTGAGTTTTCAATGCATTTATGTGCATAATTCAAATTTGAACTAGATGCACATGCTCGAGTGCATATAAATTGGTTGAAAAATCAAATATGTGTCCTTGGGTGCATGCTTAGGTCCCATGCAAGAAATGAGAATGAATTTCAAACACCAGGGCACCGTTGATCGTCGGCAAAACATTGAGATGCCTCGTTTTTAAATTCTAGTAAATCCAAAACTCGTCTGAAATTCATGAAACTTGGCATGCTATCATGGAGCGGCATCAACATGCAGTGGTAATTTTTTTTGTCCCATTTGGGGTAGATTTGGGTATATGCTTCTCACAAAGAGGAGCTTCTCACAATAAGCATGATGGTTTTTGGTAGGGAACGACCCACCTCTAGGGATGAAATGATATCCATTGCCTCTTATTGCTTTCAAATTTTTTTTCTCGTGTCAACATATAACAACAGGAGTGTTGTGTGAATTTTCGTGATTTTTCGGGGGTCGTTTGGACATTTTTATGCATTAGCTGAGTTTTCGATGCATTTATGTGCATAATTGAAATTTGAACTACATGCACATGCTCCAGTGCATATAAATTGGTTGAAAAATCAAATTTATGTCCTTGGTTGCATGCTTAGGTCCCATGCAATAAATGGGAATGAAGTTCAAACACCAGGGCACCGTTGATTGCCGGCAAAACATTGAGATGCCTCATTTTTTAATTCTAGTAAATCCAAAACTCGTCTGAAATTCATGAAACTTGGCATGTTATCATGGAGTGGTACCAACATGCCGTGGTAAATTTTTTGTCTCATTTGGGGAACGTTTGGGTATATGCTTCTCACAAACCGGAGCTTCTCACAACAAGCATGATGGTTTTCGGTAGGGAACGTCCCACCTTTGGGGAAGAAACGATATCCATTGCCTCCTATTGCTTTCAATTTTTTTTCTCGTGTCAACATAGAACAATAGGAGTGTTGTGTTAATTTTTGTGATTTTTCGGGGTTCGTTTCGACATTTTTATGCATTAACTGAGTTTTCAATGCATTTATGTGCATAATTCAAATTTGAACTACAAGCACATGCTACAGTGCATATAAATTGGTTGAAAATCAAATATGTGTCCTTGGGTGCATGCTTAGGTCCCATGCAAGAAATGGGAATGAATTTCAAACACGAGGGCACCGTTGATTGGCGGCAAAACATTGAGATGCCTCGTTTTTAAATTCTAGTAAATCCAAAGCTCGTTTGAAATTCATGAAACTTGGCATGCTATCATGGAGCTGCATCAACATGTCATGGTAAATTTTTTGTACCATTTGGGGCAGGTTTGGGTATATGCTTCTCACAAACGGAGCTTCTCACAACAAGCATGATGGTTTTCGGTAGGGAACGTTCCACCTCTGGGGACGAAACGATATCCATTGCCTCTTATTGCTTTAATTTTTTTTATCGTGTCAACATAGAACAACAGGAGTGTTGTGTGAATTTTTGTGATTTTTTGGGGTTCATTTGGACATTTTTATGCATTAACAGAATTTTCAATGCATTTATGTGCATAATTCAAATTTGAACTACATGCACATGCTCCAATGCATATAATTGGTCGAAAAATCAAATATGTGTCCTTGGGTGCATGCTTAGGTCCCATGCAAGAAATGGGAATGAATTTCAAACACCAGGGCACCGTTTATCGTCGGCAAAACATTGAGATGCCTCATTTTTAAATTCTAGTAAATCCAAAACTCGTCTAAAGTTCATGAAACTTGGCATGCTATCATGGAGCGGCATCAACATGCCTTCGTAAAAATGTTGTCCCATTTGGGGCAGTTTGGGTATATGCTTCTCACAAACCGGAGCTTCTCACAACAAGCATCATGGTTTTCGGTAGGGAACGTCCCACCTCTGGGGACGAAACGATATCCATTGCCTCTTATTGCTATAATTTTTTTTCTCGTGTCCACATAGAACAACAGGAGTGTTGTGTGAATTTTTGTGATTTCTTGGGGTTCGTTTAGACATTTTTATGCATTAACTGAGTTTTCAATGCATTTATGTGCATAATTCAAATTTGAACTACATGCACATGCTCCAGTGCATATAATTGGTTGAAAAATTAATTCGGGTCCTTGGGTGCATGCTTAGGTCCCATGCAAGAAATGGGAATGAATTTCAAACACGAGGGCACCGTTGATTGCCGCAAAACATTGAGATGCCTCGTTTTTAAATTCTAGTAAATCCAAAACTCGTCTGAAATTCATGAAAACTGACATGCTATCATGGAGCGGCATCAACATGTCGTGGTAAATTTTTTGTCCCTTTTGGGGCAGGTTTGGGTATATGCTTCTCACAAACCGAAGCTTCTCACAACAGGCATTATGGTTTTCGGTAGGGAACGTCCCACCTTTGGGGACGAAACGATATCGATTGCCTCCTATTGCTTTCAATTTTTTTTTCTCGGGTCAACATAGAACAATAGGAGTGTTGTGTGAATTTTTGTGATTTTTCGGGGTTCGTTTGGACATTTTTATGCATTAACTGAGTTTTCAATGCATTTATGTGAATAATTCAAATTTGAACTACATGCACAAGCTCTAGTGCATATAAATTGGTTGAAAAATCAAATATGTGTCCTTGGGTGCATGCTTAGGTCCAATGCAAGAAATAGGAATGCATTTCAAACACTAGGGAACCGTTGATTGCCAGCAAAACATTGAGATGCCTCGATTTTAAATTCTATTAAATCCAAAACTCGTCTGAAATTCATGAAACTTGGCATGCTATCATGGAGCGGCATCAACATGTCGTGGTAAATTTTTTGTCCCATTTGGGGCAGGTTTGGGTATATGTTTCTCACAAACCGGACCTTCTCACAACAAGCATGATTTTCGGTAGGGAATGTCCCACCTTTGGGGACGAAATGATATCCATTGCCTCTTATTGCTCTCAAAAAAATTTCTCTTGTCAACATAGAACAACGTGAGTGTTGTGTGAATTTTTGTGATTTTTCAGGGTTTGTTTGCACATTTTTCTGCATTAACTAAGTTTTCAATGCATTTATGTGCATAATTCAAATTTGAACTACATGCACATGCTCCAGTGCATATAAATTGGTTGAAAAATCAAATATGTGTCCTTGGGTGCATGCTTAGGTCCCATGCAAGAAATGGGAATGAACTTCAAACACCAGCACACCGTTGATCGTCGGTAAAACATTGAGTTGCCTCGTTTTTAAATTCTAGTAAATCCAAAACTCGTCTGATATTCATGAAACTTGGCATGGTATCATGGAGCAGCATCAACATGTCGTGGTAAAATTTTTGTACCATTTGGAGTAGGTTTGGGTATATGCTTCTCACAACAAGCATGATCATTTTCGGTAGGGAACGTCCCACCTCTGGGGACGAAACAATATCCATTGCCTCTTATTGCTTTCATTTTTTTTCTTGTGTCAACATAGAACAACATGAGTGTTGTGTGAATTTTTGTGATTTTTCGGGGTTTGTTTGGACATTTTTATGCATTAACTGAGTTTGCAATGCATTTATGTGCATAATTCAAATTTCAACTACATGCACATGCTCCAGTGCATATAAATTGGTTGAAAAATAAAATATGTGTCCTTGGGTGCATGCTTAGGTCCCATGCAAGAAATGGGAATGAATTTCAAATACCAGGGCACCGTTTATTGCCGGCACAAAATTGAGATGCCTTGATTTTAAATTCTACTATATCCAAAACTCGTCTGAAATTCATGAAACTTGTCTTGTTATCATGTAGCGGCATCAACATGTCGTGGTAAAATTTTAGTCCCATTTGGGGCATGTTTGGGTATATACTTCTGACAAACCGGAGCTTCTCACAACAAGCATGATGGTTTTCGGTAGGGAACGTCCCACCTCTCGGGACGAAACGATATCCATTGCCTCTTAGTGCTTTCATTTTTTTCTCGTGTCAACATAAAATGACGGGAGTGTTGTGTGAATTTTTGTGATTTTTCGGGGTTCTTTTGGACATTTTTATGCATTAACTGAGTTCTCAATGCATTTATGTGCATAATTCAAGTTTGAACTACATGCACATGCTCTAGTGCATATAAATTGGTTGAAAAATAAAATATGTGTCCTCGGGTGCATGCTTAGGTCCCATGCAAGAAATGGGAATGAATTTCGAAGACCAGGGCACCGTTGATCGTCGGCAAAACATTGAGCTCCCTCGTTTTTAAATTCTAGTACATCCAAAGCTCGTCTGAAATTCATGAAACTTGGCATGCTGTGATGGAGTGGCATCAACATGTCGTGGTAAAATTTTTTTCCCATTTGGGGCAGGTTTGGGAATATGCTTCTCACAAACCGGAGCTTCTCACGACAAGCATGACGGTTTTCGGTAGGGAATGTCCCACCTCTGGGGAAGGAACGATATCCATTGCCTCTTATTGCTTTCAAATTGTTTTCTCGTTTCAACATAGAACAACAGGAGTGTTGTGTGAATTTTTGTGATTTTTCGGGGTTCGTTTGGATATTTGTATGCATTAACTGACTTTTCAATGCATTTATGTGCATAATTAAAATTTGAACTAGATGCACATGCTCCAGTGCATATAAATTGTTTGAAAAATCAAATATGTTTCCTTGGGCGCATGCTTAGGTCCCATGCAAGAAACGGGAATGAATTTCAAACACCGGGGCACCGTTGATTGCCGGCAGAACAATGAGATGCCTCGTTTTTAAATTCTAGTAAATCCGAAACTCGTCTGAAATTCATGAAACTTGGCATGCTATCATGGAGCAGCATCAACATGTCGTGGTGAAATTTTTGTCCCATTTGGGGCAGGTTTGGATATATGCTTCTCACAAACCGGAGCTTCTCACAACAAGCATGATGGTTTTCGGTAGGGAACGTCCCACCTCTGGGGACGAAACGGTATCCATTGCCTCTTATTGCTTTTAATTTTTTTTTCTCGTGTCAACATAGAACAACGGGAGTGTTGTGTGAATTTTTGTGGGTTCGTTTAGAAATTTTTATGCATTAACTAAGTTCTTAATGCATTTATGTGCATAATTCAAATTTGAACTACATGCACATGCTCCAGTGCATATAATATGGTAGAAACATCAAATATGTGTCCTTGGGTGCATGCTTAGGTCCCATGCAAGAAATGGGAATGAATTTCAAACTCCGGGGCACCGTTGATTGCCGGCAAAACATTGAGATGCCTCGTTTTTAAATTCTAGTAAATCAAAAACTCGTCTGAAATTCATGAAACTTGGCATGCTATCATGGAGCAGCATCAACATGCCGTTGTAAAGTTTTTGTCCCATTTGGGGCAGGTTTGGGTATATGCTTCTCTCAAACCGAAGCTTCTCACAACAAGCATGATGGTTTTCGGTAGGGAACGTCCCACCTGTGGGGACGAAATGATATCCATTGCCTCTTATTGCTTTCAAAATTTTTTCTCGTGTCAACATAGAACAACAGGAGTGTTGTGTGAATTTTTGTGATTTTCCGGGGTTCGTTTGGACATTTTTATGCTTTAACTGAGTTTTGAATGCATTTATGTGCATAATTCAAATTTGAAATAAATGAACATGCTCCAGTGCATATAAATTGGTTGAAAAATCAAATATGTGTCCTTGGGTGCATGCTTAGGTCCCATGCAAGAAATGGGAATGAATTTCAAACACCAGGGCACCGATGATCACCGGCAAAACATTGAGATGCCTCGTTTTTAAATTCTAGTAAATCCAAAACTCATCTGAAATTCCATAAACTTAGCATGCTATCATGGAGCGGCATAACATGCCGTGGTAAATTTTTTGTCCCATTTGGAGCAGGTTTGGGTATATGCTTCTCACAAACCGGAGCTTCTCACAACAAGCATGATGGTTTTCGGTAGGGAACGTCCCACCTCTGGGGACGAAACGATATCCATTGCATCTTATTGCTTTCAAAAAAATTAGCTCATGTCAACATAGAACAACATGAGTATCGTGTGAAATTTTGTGATTTTTCGGGGTTCGTTTGGACATTTTATGCATTAACTGAGTTTTCAATGCATTTATGTGCATAATTCAATTTTGAACTACATACACAGGCTCTAGTGCATATAAATTGGTTGAAAAATCAAATATGTGTCCTTGGGTGCATGCTTAGGTCCCATGCAAGAAATGGGAATGGATTTCAAACACCAGGGCACCATTGATTGCCGGCAAAACATTCAGATGCCTCGTTTTTTCATTCTAGTAAATCCAAAACTCGTCCGAAATTCATGAAACTTGGCATGCTATCATGGAGCGGCATCAATAGGCCATGGTAAAAGTTTTGTCCCATTTGGGGCAGGTTTGGGTATATGCTTCTCACAAACCGGAGCTTCTCACAACAAGCACGGTGGTTTTCGGTAGGGAACATCCCACCTCTATGGACGAAACGATATCCATTGCCTCTTATTGCTTTAATTTTTTTTTCTCGTGTCAACATAGAATAAGACGAGTGTTGTGTGAACTTTTGTGATTTTTCAAAGTTTGTTTGGACATTTTTATGCATTAACTGAGTTTTCAATGCATTTATGTGCATAATTAAAATTTGAACTACATGCACATGCTCCATTGCATATAAATTGGTTGAAAAAACAAATATGTGTCCTTGGGTGCATGCTTAGGTCCCATGCAAATAATGGGAATGAATTTCAAACACGAGGGCACCGTTGATCGCCGGCAAAACATTGAGATGCCTCGTTTTTAAATTCTAGTAAATCCAAAACTCGTCTGAAATTCATGAAACTTGGTATGCTATCATGGAGCGGCATCAACATACCGTGGTAAATTTTTTGTCCCATTTGGGGCAGGTTTGGGTATATGCTTCTCACAAACCGGAGCTTCACACAACAAGCATGATGGTTTTCGGTAGGGAACGTCCCACCTCTGGGGATGAAACGATATCCATTGCCTCTTATTGCTTTCAATTTTTTTTTCTCCTGTCAACATAGAACAAAAGGAGTATTGTGTGAATTTTTCTGATTTTTCAGGGTTCGTTTGGACATTTTTATGCATTAACAGAGTTTTCAATGCATTTATGTGCATAATTCAACTTTGATTCGTTTGGACATTTTTATGCATTAACAGAGTTTTCAATGCATTTATGTGCATAATTCAACTTTGATAAACGTGAACATGCTTTAGTGCATACAAATTGGTTGAAAAATCAAATCTGTGTCCTTGGGTGCATGCTTAGGTCCCATGCAAGAAATGGGAATGAATTTGAAACACCAGGTCACCGTTGATTGCCGGCAAAACATTGAGATGCCTCGTTTTTAAATTCTAGCAAATCCAAAACTCGTCTGAAATTCATTACCTTCTCACAAACTGGAGCTTCTCACAACAAGCATGATGGTTTGCGGTCGGGAACATCCTACCTCTGGAGACAAAACGGTATCCATTGCCTCTTATTGCCTCCATTTTTTTCTCGTGTAAACATAGAACAACGGGAGTGTTGTGTGAATTTTTGTGAATTTTTGGTGTTCGTTTCGACATTTTTATGCATTAACTGAGTTTTCAATGCATTTATGTGCATAATTCAAATTTGAACTACATGGACATGCTCCAGTGCATATAAATTGGTTGAAAAATCAAATATGTGTCCCTCGGTGCATGCTTAGGTCCCATGCAAGAAATGGGAATGAATTTCAAATACCAGGGCACCCTTGATCGTCGGTAAAATATTGAGATGCCTCGTTTTTAAATTCTAGTAAATACAAAACTCATCTGAAATTCGTAAAACTTCGGATGCTATCATGGAGTGGCATCAACATGCCGTGGTAAAATTTTTGTCCCATTTGGGGCATGTTTGGGTATATGCTTCTCACAAACAGGAGCTTCCCACAACAAGCATGATGGTTTTCGGTAGGGAACGTCCCACCTCAGGGGACGAAACGATATCCATTGCCTCCTATTGCTTTCAATTTTTTTCTCGTGTCAACATAGAACAACAGGAGTGTTGTGTGCATTTTTGGGATTTTTCGGGGTTCGTTTGGACATTTTATGCATTAACTGAGTTTTCAATGCATTTATGTGCATAATTCAAATTTGAACTACATGCACATGCTCCAAAGTGCATATAAATTGGTTGAAAAATCAAATATGTGTCCTTCGGTGCATGCTTAGGTCCCATCCAACAAATGGGAATGAATTTCAAACACCAGGGCACCGTTGATCGTCGGTAAAACATTGAGATGCCTCGTTTTTAAATTCTAGTAAATCCAAAACTCATCCGAAATTCATGAAACTTGGCATGCTATCATGGAGCGGCATCAATATGTCGTGGTAATTTTTTTGTCACATTTGGGGTAGGTTTGGGTATATGCTTCTCACAAACTTGAGCTCTCACAACAAGCATGATGGTTTTCGGTAGGGAACGTTCCACCTCTGGGGACGAAACGATATCCATTGCCTCTTATTGCTTCCAAAAGTTTCTCGTGTCAATATAAAACAACGGGAGTGTTCTGTGAATTTTTTTGATTTTTCGGGGTTCGTTGGACATTTTTATGCATGAACTGAGTTTTCAATGCATTTATGTGCATAATTTAAATTTGAACTACATGCATATGCTCTACTGCATATAAATTGGTTGAAAAATCAAATATGTGTCCCTGGGTGCATGCTTAGGTCCCATGCAAGAAAGGGAATGAATTTCAAACACCAGGGCACCGTTTATTGCCGCCACAACATTGAGATGCCTTGTTTTTAAATTCTAGTAAATTCAAAACTCGTCTATAATTCATGAAACTTGGCATGTTATCATGGAGCGGCATCAACATACCGTGGTAAATTTTTTGTCCCATTTGGGGCAGGTTTGGGTATATGTTTCTAACAAACCAGAGCTTCTCACAACAAGCATGATGGTTTTCCGTAGGGAATGTCCCACCTCTGGGGACGAAACAATATCCATTGATTCTTATTGCTTTCATTTTTTCCTCATGTCAACATAGAACAACAGGAGTGTTGTGTTATTTTTTGTGATTTTTTGGGGTTCGTTTGGACATTTTTATGCATTAACTGAGTTTTCAATGGATTTATGTGCATAATTGAAATTTGAACTACATGCACATGCTTGAGTGCATATAAATTGGTTGAAAAATCAAATATGTGTCCTTGGGTGCATGCTTAGGTCCCATGCAAGAAACGGGAATGAATTTCAAACACGAGGGCACCGTTGATTGCCGGCACAACATTGAGATGCCTCGATTTCAAGTTCTAGTAAATCCAAAACTCGTGTGATATTCATGAAACTTGGCATGGTATCATGGAGCAGCATCAACAAGCCGTGGTAAAAATTTTGTCCAATTTGGGGCAGGTTTGGGTATGTGCTTCTCACAAACCGGAGCTTCTCACAACAAGCACAATGGTTTTCGGTAGGGAACGTCCCACCTCTGGGGACGAAACGATATCCATTGCTTCTTATTGCTTTAAAAAATTCTCGTGTCAACGTAGAACAACGGGAGTGTTGTGTGAATTTTTGTGATTTTTTGGGGTTCGTTTGGACATTTTTATGCATTAACTGAGTTTTTAATGCATTTATGTGCATAATTCAAATATGAACTACATGCACATGCTCCAGTGCATATAATATGGTTGAAAAATCAAATCTGTGTCCTTGGGTGCATGCTTAGGTCCCATGCAAGAAATGGGAATGAATTTCAAACACCAGGGCACCGTTGATTGCCGGCAAAACATTGAGATGCCTCCTTTTAAATTCTTGTAAATCAAAAACTCGTCTGAAATTCATGAAACTTAGCATGCTATCATGGAGCGGCATCAACATGCCGTGGTATAATTTTTGTCCCATTTGGGGCAGGTTTTGGAATATGCTTCTCACAAACCGGAGCTTCTCACAACAAGCATGATGGTTTTCGGTAGGGAACGT
This sequence comes from Aegilops bicornis, assembly GCA_021605145.1. NCBI lineage: Eukaryota > Viridiplantae > Streptophyta > Magnoliopsida > Poales > Poaceae > Aegilops > Aegilops bicornis. Next base: position 393,211,705 of record CM038673.1, on the reverse strand, counting down.
CCCACCTCTACGGACGAAACGACATCCATTTCCTCTTATTGATTTCAATTTTTTTTCGTGTCAACATACAGCAACAGGAGTGTTGTTTGAATTTTTGTTATTTTTTGGAGTCCGTTTGGAAATTTTTATGCATTAAGTGAGTTTTCAATGCATTTATATGCGTAATTCAAATTTGAACTACATGCACATGCTCCAGTGCATATAAATTGGTTGAAAAATCAAATATGTGTCCTTGGGTGCATGCTTAGGTCCCACGCAAGAAATGGGAATGAATTTCAAACACCAGGGCATCGTTGATCACCGGCAAAACATTGAGATGCCTCATTTTTAAATTCTAGTAAATACAAAACTCGTCTGAAATTCGTAAAACTTGGCATGCTATCATGGAGTGGCATCAACATGTCGTGGCAAAAATTTTGTCCCATTTGGGGCAGGTTTGGGTATATGCTTCTCACAAACAGGAGCTTCTCACAACAAGCATGATGGTTTTCGGTAGGGAACGTCCCACCTCTTGGGACGAAACGATATCCATTGCCTCCTATTGCTTTCAATTTTGTTTCTCGTGTCAATATAGAACAACAGGAGTGTTGTGTGAATTTTTGTGATTTTTCGGGGTTCGTTTGGATATTTTTATGCATTAACTGAGTTTTCAATGCATTTATGTGCATAATTCAAATTTGAACTACATGCACATGCTCCAATGCATATAAATTGGTTGAAAAATCAAATATGTGTCCTTCGGTGCATGCTTAGGTCCCATCCAAGAAATGGGAATGAATTTCAAACACCAGGGCACCGTTGATCGTCGGTAAAACATTGAGATGCCTCGTTTTTAAATTCTAGTAAATCCAAAACTAAATGCGAAATTCATGAAACTTGGCATGTTATCATGGAGCGGCATCAACATGCCGTGGTAAATTTTTTGTCCCATTTGGGGCAGGTTTGGGTATATGCTTCACAACCGGAGCTTCTCACAACAAGCATGATGGTTTTCGGTAGGGAACGTCCCACCTCTGGGGACGAAACGATATCCATTGCCTCTTATTGCTTCCAAAAAAATTTCTCGTGTCAACATAGAACAACAGGAGTGTTGTGGGAATTTTTGTGATTTTTCGGGGTTCGTTTGGACATTTTTATGCATGAATTGAGTTTTCAATGCATTTATGTGCATAATTCAAATTTGAACTACATGCATATGCTCTAGTGCATATAAATTGGTTAAAAAATCAAATATGTGTCCCTGGGTGCATGCTTAGGTCCCATGCAAGAAATGGGAATGAATTTCAAACACCAGGACACCGTTTATTGCCGGCACAACATTGAGATGCCTCGTTTTTAAATTCTAGTAAATTCAAAACTTGTCTGAAATTCATTAAACTTGGCATGTTATCATGGAGCGGCATCAACATACCTTGGTAAAAATTTTGTCCCATTTGGGGCAGGTTTGGGTATATGTTTCTAACAAACGAGAGTTTCTCACAACAAGCATGATGGTTTTCCGTAGGGAATGTCCCACCTCTGTGGACGAAACAATATCCATTGATTCTTATTGCTTTCATTTTTTTCCTCATGTCAACATAGAACAACAGGAGTGTTGTGTTAATTTTTGTGATTTTTCGGGGTTCGTTTGGACATTTTTATGCATTAACTGAGTTTTCAATGGATTTATATGCATAATTGAAATTTGAACTACATTCACATGCTTGAGTGCATATAAATTGGTTGAAAAATCAAATATATGTCCTTGGGTGCATGCTTAGGTCCCATGCAAGAAACGGGAATGAATTTCAAACACGAGGGCACCGTTGATTGCCGGCACAACATTGAGATGCCTCGTTTTCAAGTTCTAGTAAATCCAAAACTCGTGTGATATTCATGAAACTTGGCATGGTATCATGGAGATGCATCAACAAGCCATGGTAAAATTTTTGTCCAATTTGGGGCAGGTTTGGGTATGTGCTTCTCACAAACCGGAGCTTCTCACAACAAGCATGATGGTTTTCGGTAGGGAACGTCCCACCTCTGAGGACGAAACAATATCCATTGCTTCTCATTGCTTGAAAAAAAATTCGTGTCAACGTAGAACAACGGGAGTGTTGTGTGAATTTTTGTGATTTTTTGGGGTTCGTTTGGACATTTTTATGCATTAACTGAGTTTTTAATGCATTTATGTGCATAATTCAAATTTGAACTACATGGAGATGCTCCAGTGCATATAAATTGGTTGAAAAACCAAATATGTGTCCTTGGGTGCATGCTTAGGTCCCATGCAAGAAATGGGAATGAATTTCAAACACCAGGGCATCGTTGATCGCCTGCAATACATTGAGATACCTCATTTTTAAATTCTAGTAAATACAAAACTCGTCTGAAATTCGTAAAACTTGGGATGCTATCATGGAGTGGCATCAACATGTCGTGGTAAAATTTTTGTCCCATTTGGGGCAGGTTTGGGTATATGCTTCTCACAGACAGGAGCTTCCCACAACAAGCATGATGGTTTTCGGTAGGGAACGTCCCACCTCTGGGGACGAAACGATATCCATTGCCTCCTATTGCTTTCAATTTTTTTTTCTCGTATCAACATAGAACAACAGGAGTGTTGTGTGCATTTTTGTGATTTTTTGGGGTTCGTTTGGACATTTTTTATGCATTAACTTAGTTTTCAATGCATTTATGTGCATAATTCAAATTTGAACTACATGCACATGCTCCAGTGCATATAAATTGGTTGAAAAATCAAATATGTGTCCTTCGGTGCATGCTTAGGTCCCATCCAACAAATGGGAATGAATTTCAAACACGAGGGCACCTGTAACATCCCAAAATTTCAAAAATTTGGAATGTTATATTAGATAATTAACTATGCTTGTTGTCTGATTGATGGTTTGATTGATTGAGTGAAACTGAGTGGAATTTGAAAACTTTTGAAAGTTGAATGAGAGGGAATGAAATGACTTTCCCAAACTTTCCCCTTTGCCTTTTGGATCCCAATGAATTCAAGTTCATTCCAACACCAAACCACGGAGAGAAGATGACATGACTTCTTCCATTTTGAAATGAATAGGGTTTTGGAAAAAGATTTGAATTTCATTTGGGAATATTTCAAATTCAAAGCTTTATGCAACTCAATGATTTTCATGAGGGAAGATAAAATGACTTCTTCAATTATATGAAATATGAGTTGGAAGTTAAATGGAATCAAATTGAAAGTCATTTGAAAGTGCCTTGAAACCCTCTTTCAAATTTGAGTTTTCATATTTGAATTCAAACTTGGCAAGTGGGAATCATTTCAAAAACTATGCCCGATGAATACTTGATCAAAAGTATGAGAGGAGTAAACATGACACTCAAAAATATCAGAGGAAAACCTTGCCAAGAGTTTTGGATTCAAACTTGAGATTTATTTGAATTTGAAAAAAATGGATTTTTATAAAGTTTGGATTTTGCCTTTGGAAAAATGTTCAAATGATAGGGAATATTCCCCTGATCATTTTGGTATGTATATATACCCTATATAAAATACTTATAGATTCTGTTTTATTTCTGTTTTTGTTTTATTAAAAAAATAAATTCAAAAAAAAATAGAAAACCCCTCAGCGCCAAATGCCACCACTGCCTGGCGCCAGGCCCACTGGCCACCTGGGCCGACCGAGCCGCCCAGCTCTCCTCACCCTCCCCTGCGTCGAATCCCTTCGCCGGCCACCCGCCTTCGCCTCGCCTCTCTCTCTCTCTCATCGACCCACGGGCCCGCCCATCTTCTTCCCCGCCCCACGTCTCTCCGTCGCCATGGATCGCCGGATCTCAAGGATCCGGGATTCCGATCGCCCGATCGCCCAGCCGTCCCGAGGCCACCGCTATAAAGCCGACCCCTCCGCACCCCATTCCCCGAGACCTCGCGGACCCCTCGCCCTCCCGTTCGTGCTCACCAGAGACCCGAGCTCCCTCCGCCAAAGTCGCCGCCGTCGACGCCCTAGGCCACCCCGACCACCCCCGACCCCACCAGAAGCCTCACCGAGCTCCCCCGCACCCGCACGGCGACTCCCCGGACCTCCCCGACGCTCGGAACCCTCGACGCACTCTCACCGCCGCCGCCGCCGTCGCCGGACTCCGGTAAGTCGCCGGAGAAACTCCCCCCCGGTCCGATCTCTAATCTAGGGCTAGGATTAGACCCCGAAGGGGTAGGTTTTTATTTAGAAAACCGGCCCGGTTCTTTTGGTTTAGTATTAGTTAGGTTTATTTATTTTTTTGCCCGGTTCGTTTTAGTTTAACCCTAGGCCCATTTAGACTATTTGACGCACAGGGCACCGTTTAGGCCCATCAGGCCTTTTTCTTTTATTTTGATTTTCTGTTTTAGCAGAATAGTTTCTGTTTTGAAAAATTGATATCTTTTATTCTGTTTATTATTTTTAGATGATTCTTTTTTTGTTGGTTTGCAAATTTTCTGTAGTTTCTGTAGAATATATATTTAGCTATGTTAAAAATTAATTAAAATTGCTTTAATTTAGTTTTAGTCAGAATAGTAAATCTGCTATAACTTGAGTTAGAAAAATTATTTTTGGATGATTCTTTTGTCCCAACTTTATTTTGACATTGCCAAACCATAGAAATTAATTTGGGTATTTTAGGATTAATAAATAATTAGTTTTAAGCAGAATCTTGTTAATCCTAATTAATTAGCTAGCTACTGTTTTCCTATTAATTTAATTAGTAAATAAATTTATTTTTAACATGTGATTGATTATTCTAGGATAGTTTATGTCACTTTATAGGATGAACTTTTATTTATAATAAATAAAAGTTTTATTTTATTTTCCTTAATAGAAATTGAATTAGGCCTAATAGGAGTTTCATATTAGATTTTAAATTAATTCTTTTTGCTCCTAGTTGCTTAATGCATCCTTTTCTCGTTAAGTTAACATAAAACCATGATTAGGTTATGTTAGAAATTTTTTGTTATATAAATCTATTCTTGTTGTTATTTGAAGTAGGAAAACTTTGAGTTGTTTTTCTTTAAGTTTTCCCTTTGGGTTTTGCTTTGTTGGTTTTGGTGTGTTACTTTGTTATGTTATTGTGTTAAGTGATGTTATGCTATGTGCTTATTATAGTTATTGTTTGCCTCGGTAGAGTTTCCGGAGTGCGAAGAATGCTACTACGAAACCCTAGTTTTCGAAGATCGTCAACCAGGCAAGTTCACTTTGACCATGCTTTCATACCTATGTTTTATTGCATTTAGTGGCATCTTTGCAACCACCCCTCAAGAGTGATATTGAAATTCTTGTAGTTGAGTAGTATGCATGAGGTAGGAAGCCATCACCCTGTTACCAAGCCCGGACGATATTTTATTTTAATGCTACGCTATAGTAGACGGGGTTTGGTATGAGTGCACGAGTGGTGTGATGAAGGAGGATTCTACGTCAATGACGACAACTCCATGATGGAATCTGCAAGGACTGCATCTTCAAGACCTCAAGACTTCAAGACTCGAGACAGAATTCAATACACACTCTTGGGTGAAGGACGGTTGACGGGCACCTGGAGAACCCAATGGTTGGCCGGGATGCATGGAGAAGCGCCATGACATCTTGCGGAAAGCTTCACCCAGACTCAAAGAGGCGGAAGAATACTTCATGCCGGAAGCTTACCCGTGCAACCGCAAGTCATTATGGGCTCGCTTGGTTGACCTTAGTGGTGACTCTGGCTGGGACGGTACTAGCAGATGTAGAACTACGGTAGGATGGGATGAGTACGGACGGTGGTCGAGGAACTCTTGAAGACCATGTTTCGGTCATCTTGTTCTCAAACACCACGAAGTGCGAGAACGCAAAGAGAGGGATCGAATCTTGCGGGTAAAGTGTACAAACCTCTGCAGAGGGTTATAACCTAATCGATTAGCCGTGTCCCGATTACGGACAATTTGAGCCTCTGGACTTGGATCTATCTCGGAACTCTCAACACCGGATTGATAACTTAATTGTGGGCAACTTATGATGATTTTGGGCTATGAGACATCGGTTGGCGGAACCATGTCATGACAGGAAACTCCATAGTACAGACTTCATTCTATTCTTTTGATGTAGGTAAAATAAAATTAGCTTTTATGCAAACAAAACTCAGATCTGAGCCACAAAGCCAAATTGCATATAGTATAGTTTTACCATCTGTTTTCTCATGTTGTGATCTTGCCGGTACATTCAATGTCTTGACCTACACGGCTGCAACGTATCATGTTGCAGATATTTCCTCGACAGTAAGAGTTACGATACAGGGTTACGGTCTACACTCAACCTGCCGATGGCGTTGATGGGACTCCACACCCGTTTGATTGTTTCCATTGAGTATTATGAGGTATATATCAGTTTTAAATTATTTATACATGTGATTGCACTTTGATATATACATTGATGTATCAGGTGCCAAAGATACCGATCCGTGGATGGCATAAGAATACGTAGGCTTGACCGTCTGAGGTCGGGTCGCTTCGTAAATGGTATCGAGCACATGTTGACTGAGGACGTGACCCTAGAAACCGGAAAAGCCCTTAGGACAGGATATCTCAAAACTTTATTTACAAAAAGACTCTTACTTCTCATCTTTTCTGAATTTATCAAATAGATCCTCTCACCTCAAATAGTTAGAATATACCCTTATCCTTTGATCACCCGGAGGATCAATCAAGACGCTCAAGAAGGATTTGATATCGGAGAACTGATGACCCCTTGAGTAAAGAGGATTTCACCATGTATTAGAAGCTACAACAGTTGAAGACTCCGAAGATTTGAAGTTCCTGAAGAAATATTTGACCTTTAGAAGACCAAACCCCTGTTACACACTTACGTTAGATGCGACGATGTGTGAACTGTCATTTGTGTGATGTTTTCCGACAGCCACAAAGTAAAACTTGTTTCTTCAAAAACTATTGTTTGTATTGTGTGTATATCCCTCCCCACCTCTCTCTCATCTCACCCTAAAACCCTTGAACCCCATAGATGATGAATGAAGTTGGACTGATATTCTCTGGACCGAAGACTCAGCTGGAGGCAGAGCTATGGATGCAGAACATGGAGAATCACTTCGGGAACAATTTGGTTTCAAGGAAGTATGAGGTCCAATACGCTCTTCAGTACTTTACAGAAAGTGCTGCAACCTGTTGGAGTATGCATCAATCCATAAAAGGTTTTAACTGATCAAGATCTTGTGAGGTATTCATGAAGAGACTGTTGAGTTCAAGTCTTATCCGGATGATCAATGATACAACAAGAAGTAAAGCTTGTGCCTGCATGATTTATGGAGAAATAGGACACACCGGAGGAACACAAAGATGGATGCCCTCATTGTGAGGAGAAACACCCAGCTGAGGAATGGCCAACTAGCCAGGTGACTTGCTTCCTGTGTGAAGGAACCACCCACTACCCGGTGCAGTGTCACATTTACTCCATGGTGCAACAAACTATTCCGAAGCAGGAAGATGGAATGAAAGAAGCCCCGAGACATGTCGGAAGTCATTTGTTTTTGCTGCAAGGAGGCAGGACATTATGCTATTAAATGTCCCGACAAGATGAAAGCTGAAGTTAAGTAGTTGGAATTTTGATATGGATAATAAGAGTAGTAGAAAGCAATTTCATTTTCATAAGCTCAATGAGTTGAGTTATGTAATAGATTACCCTGAGATTGTAATAGTTCATGACTCAATAAAGTTGAAATGTCACATGCTGAAAAGCTTTAAGGAGTTGTCATATTTTATCTTGGAAATTAATATTCTTGATGAACATGGAAGAAGGTGAGTTGTGATGCATAAACAGGAAATTGGAAATTGAGTTTGAAGTTTTGTTTGGATGATATGAATGTGTGCCCCGGAGATAAGTACCTTACTCGAGCATCATTTCTGTTTCACAAACTGCAGATGACGACACTTTATGAGTCTTTCCTTAAAGGTCTGAAACGATCATGACCACGACAAGTGATCATGATTACCGAAGATCTGAAGGACATGATGAAGCATATTCACCTTGAAGGAGATGCAGTCTACAAAGGCTACCCCTTCATGCAAAAGGGAGTGGAACTTTGGTATGTGGAGGTACACCTCCACCGTTTGAAAGGAGTTTGCCCAAAGAGGATGGGGCATTACTTTTTCATCTCACGTGTGCCACAAGCAACTTTCTTCGATGTTGTTCGTGAAACAGCCATGGAAGCCATACGCCAGATCGGAGAAATACTTGAAGCAAGACTCCGTTATACTCAGGAATACCTAAGCGAAGTACATGCAGAGATGATGTTGATGAAGCTCAAGACCACCATGATGAAAAAGAAGATTGAAAATTTCAAGGCTCATGTCGCACAATTCCAGTGGGACTGAAGAATCCTCGAGGAGGATAAATAAATAAAGTTGGAAGTAATGTCTGACCATACCAAACCATGTGGGTGGCAGCATTTGTAACAAGTACTTTTTGGAATTTGGATTCTGAAAATGGTTAAGGATGTAATGAAAGATTGATATGAGATTAATGAGATTTTATGGATAAACTTGTGCACTTCTTTTGGTCATAGTACTCTATAAAGCCACAGGATCAATGAAGAAAGAAAGCGTGTTATTCATGACGGCCATAGAAGGAAATTTGGACAAAATAAGTTGGAGTTTTGTTTTGATATGATGGTATGAAGAAACAGAGTACTCTTGGATTTAAGGAGGTGTAACAAGAGAGTTACTCCAAGGATGAGTTAAAGCTGCACTAGTGTTGAAGTGGGCCATAACCCACAGGCCCAGATTTTGAGAAGGAACCGTTGTAACCTCGATAAAGGAATAAATTTGGAAGAATCGGTGATCCAATCAGCATAAGTTTCAGAGGAGGTCACGCAAAAACACGAGAGTGGTGAAATAACGATAGATGTTTGTTCAAATTGCGAAACCATGGATTTACTCGAAACCAGTTCGAGAACAAGAGAAATTTCGGCAATGCTTGTGAGTATGCCCAAGTGTTAGAATACGTGATTCGATATTTACGTATGTGGTAATGATTCAAATGCACGGGATGGATTGGCCCCATACCAAGACTTCTATCATGAACTATCATATGTTGATGGAAAATCGAGAGCCTCGAAAACCTTAGAAGAGTGTCGACACGATAAGCCATAAAACCATAGAATGGTAGTATGATGGAACCCTTTACAGCAACCGTTGCCAATCGTAGGATATACGGTGAAGTTCAACAGACCCGTTTTCTGCAGGAGAAAACCATAAATTGTAGACCACCATGAGTGTTTCGATAGTTGTTTAGAATGGACACAGACCCATCGACTAAGAAGATCCAAAGGTTTCGGATTTAACTTCAACTTTGACGAACCGACCCAAGATTACGAGGAAAACTCTATACTTGGCGTAAGAGCCTTAATGAAGGAGCTATTGTAAGATATGTGAAGGGACATACATTTTCAGCCCTCGGAGGAAGTATCTGAGTTTATTGGAACCATAACCTTGTTTTTAAGTGTGGTAGCACCCCTGACCTTTCTGACCAAAACTTTTGCTAGAAGACCACAACCCCTAACCCTTTCTTGCTAGCCTCTTCGAATCTCGAGGACGAGATTCATTCTAAGTGTGGTAGGTTTGTAACATCCCAAAATTTCAAAATTTTGGAATGTTATATTAGATAATTAACTATGCTTGTTGTCTGATTGATGGTTTGATTGATTGAGTGAAACTGAGTGGAATTTGAAAACTTTTGAAAGTTGAATGAGAGGGAATGAAATGACTTTCCCAAACTTTCCTTTGCCTTTTGGATCCCAATGAATTCAAGTTCATTCCAACACCAAACCCTAGAGAGAAGATGACATGACTTCTTCCATTTTGAAATGAATAGGGTTTTGGAAAAAGATTTGAATTTCATTTGGGAATATTTCAAATTCAAAGCTTTATGCAACTCAATGATTTTCGTGAGGGAAGATAAAATGACTTCTTCAATTATATGAAATATGAGTTGGAAGTTAAATGGAATCAAATTGAAAGTCATTTGAAAGTGCCTTGAAACCCTCTTTCAAATTTGAGTTTTCATATTTGAATTCAAACTTGGCAAGTGGGAATCATTTTGAAAACTATGCCTGATGAATACTTGATCAAAAGTATGAGAGGAGTAAACATGACACTCCAAAAATATCAGAGGAAAACCTTGCCAAGAGTTTTGGATTCAAACTTGAGATTTATTTGAATTTGAAAAAAATGGATTTTTATAAAGTTTGGATTTTGCCTTTGGAAAAATGTTCAAATGATAGGGAATATTCCCCTGATCATTTTGGTATATATATACCCTATATAAAATATTTATAGATTCTGTTTTATTTCTGTTTTGTTTTATTAAAAAAATAAATTCAAAAAAAATAGAAACCCCAGCGCCTTGAACCCCAGCCCGGCCAGCGCCCAGCCACCTGACTGGCCCGACCAGTGGCCCCACCCAGGCCAGCGCGACCGAGCCGGCCCAGCTCTCCTCACCTCCCGCGCCCGAATCCCTTGGCGCGGCCACCCTTCGCCTCGCCTCTCTCTCTCTCTGACCCATGGGGCCCGCCCCATCTTCTTCCCCCGGCCCACGTCTCGCCGGCGCCGCCGCGGATCGCAGGATCCCGAAGGATCCGGGATTCCGATCGCCCGATCGCCCAAGCCGTCCCGAGGCCACAGCTATAAAGCCGACCCCTCCGCACCCCATCCCCGAGACCTCGCGGACCTCGCCCTCCGTTCGTGCTCACCGGAGACCCGAGCTCCCTCCGCCCCCAAAGTCGCCGCCGACGACGCCCAAGGCCACTGACCACCGACCCCACTGAAGCCTCACCGAGCTCCCCGCACCCGCACGGCGACTCCCCGGACCTCCCCGACGCTCGGAACCCTCGACGCACTCTCACCGCCGCCGCCGTCGCCGGACTCCGGTAAGTCGCCGGAGAAACTCCCCCCCGTCCGATCTCTAATCTAGGGCTAGGATTAGACCCCGAAGGGGTAGGTTTTTATTTAGAAAACCGGCCCGGTTCTTTTGGTTTAGTATTAGTTAGGTTTATTTTTTTTGCCGGTTCGTTTTAGTTTAACCCTAGGCCCATTTAGACTATTTGGCCTTACAGTATAACCGCTTTAAACCCATCAGGCCTTTTTCTTTTATTTTGATTTTCTGTTTTAGCGAGAATAGTTTCGCTTTTGAAAAATTGATATCTTTTATTCTGTTTATTATTTTTAGATGATTCTTTTTTGTTGGTTTGCAAATTTTCTGTAATTTCTGTAGAATATATATTTAGCTATGTTAAAAATTAATTAAAATTGCTTTAATTTAGTTTTAGTCAGAATAGTAAATCTGCTATAACTTGAGTTAGAAAAATTATTTTTGGATGATTCTTTTTGTCCCAACTTGGGTATTTTAGGATTAATAAATAATTAGTTTTAAGCAGAATCTTGTTAATCCTAATTAATTAGCTAGCTACTGTTTTCCTATTAATTTAATTAGTAAATAAATTTATTTTTAACATGTGATTGATTATTCTAGGATAGTTTACGTCACTTTATAGGATGAACTTTTATTTATAATAAATAAAAGTTTTATTTTATTTTCCTTAATAGAAATTGAATTAGGCCTAATAGGAGTTTCATATTAGATTTTAAATTAATTCTTTTTGCTCCTAGTTGCTTAATGCATCCTTTTACATTAAGTTAACCTAAAACCATGATTAGGTTATGTTAGAAAATTTTTGTTATATAAATCTATTCTTGTTGTTATTTGAAGTAGGAAAACTTTGAGTTGTTTTTCTTTAAGTTTTCCCTTTGGGTTTTGCTTTGTTGGTTTTGGTGTGTTACTTTGTTATGTTATTGTGTTAAGTGATGTTATGCTATGTGCTTATTATAGTTATTGTTTGCCTCGGTAGAGTTTAGAGTGCGAAGATTGCTACTCTGAAACCCTAGTTTTCAAGATCGTCAACTGTGCAAGTTCACTTTCACCATGCTTTCATACCTATGTTTTATTGCATTTAGTGGCATCTTTGCAACCACCCCTCAAGAGTGATATTGAAATTCTTGTAGTTGAGTAGTATGCATGAGGTAGGAAGCCATCACCACATTACCAAGCCTGTGACGATATTTTATTTTAATGCTACGCTATAGTAGACGGGGTTTGGTATGAGTGCACGAGTGGTGTGAAGAAGGAGGATTCTACGTCAATGACGACAACTCCATGATGGAATCTGCAAGGACTGCATCTTCAAGACCTCAAGACTTCAAGACTCGAGGCAGAATTCAATACACACTACTGGGTGAAGGGCGGTTGACGGGCACCTGGAGAACCCAGTGGTTGGCGGGATGCATGGAGAAAGCGCCATGACATCTTGCGGAAAGCTTCACCCAGACTCAAAGAGACGGAAGAATACTTCATGCCGGAAGCTTACCTGCAACCGCAAGTCATTATGGGCTCTGGCTTGGTTGACCTTAGTGGTGACTCTGGCTGGGACGGTACTAGCAGATGTAGAACTACGGTAGGATGGGATGAGTACGGACGGTGGTCGAGGAACTCTTGAGGAAGACCATGTTTCGGTCATCTTGTTCTCAAACACCACGAAGTGCGAGAACGCAAAGAGAGGGATCGAATCTTGCGGGTAAAGTGTACAAACCTCTGCAGAGGGTTATAACCTAATCGATTAGCCGTGTCCCGATTACGGACAATTTGAGCCTACGGACTTGGATCTATCTCGGAACTCTCAACACCGGATTGATAACTTAATTGTGGGCAACTTATGATGATTTTGGGCTATGAGACATCGGTTGGCGGAACCATGTCATGACAGGAAACTCCATAGTACAGACTTCATTCTATTCTTTTGATGTAGGTAAAATAAAATCAGCTTTTATGCAAACAAAACTCGAATCTGAGCCACAAAGCCAAATTGCATATAGTATAGTTTTACCATCTGTTTTCTCATGTTGTGATCTTGCCGGTACATTCAATGTACTGACCTACACGGCTGCAATGTATCATGTTGCAGATATTTCCTCGACAGTAAGAGTTACGATATTGTGGTTACGGACTACACTCAACCTGCAGATGGCGTTGATGGGACTCCAAACCCGTTTGATTGTTTACGCTGAGTATTATGAGGTATATATCAGTTTTAATTTATTTATGCATGTGATTGCACTTTGATATATACATTGATGTCTTGTGTGCCAAAGATATCTTGATCCAGGATGGCACAAGAATACGCAGGCTTGACCGTCTGAGGTCGGGTCGCTTCAGCACCATTGATCGTCGGTAAAACATTGAGATGCCTTGTTTTTAAATTCTAGTAAATCCAAAACTCATCCGAAATTCATGAAACTTGGCATGCTATCATGGAGCGGCATCAACATGTCGTGGTAAAATTTTTGTCCCATTTGGGGCAGGTTTGGGTATATGCTTCTCACAAACAGGAGCTTCCCACAACAAGCATGATGGTTTTCGGTAGGGAACGTCCCACCTCAGGGGACGAAACGATATCCATTGCCTCCTATTGCTTTCAATTTTTTTTCTCGTGTCAACATAGAACAACAGGAGTGTTGTGTGCATTTTTGGGATTTTTCGGGGTTCGTTTGGACATTTTTATGCATTAACTGAGTTTTCAATGCATTTATGTGCATAATTCAAATTTGAACTACATGCACATGCTCCAGTGCATATAAATTGGTTGAAAAATCAAATATGTGTCCTTCGGTGCATGCTTAGGTCCCATCCAACAAATGGGAATGAATTTCAAACACCAGGGCACCGTTGATCGTCGGTAAAACATTGAGATGCCCCGTTTTTAAATTCTAGTAAATCCAAATCTCATCCGAAATTCATGAAACTTGGCATGCTATCATGGAGCGGCATCAACATGTCGTGGTAAAATTTTTATCCCATTTCGGGCAGGTTTGGGTATATGCTTCTCACAAACAGGAGCTTCCCACAACAAGCATGATGGTTTTCGGTAGGGAACGTCCCACCTCTGGGGACGAAACGATATCCATTGCCTCCTATTGCTTTCAATTTTTTTTCTCGTGTCAACATAGAACAACAGGAGTGTTGTGTGCATTTTTGTGATTTTTCGGGGTTCGTTTGGACATTTTTATGCATTAACTAAGTTTTCAATGCATTTATGTTCATAATTCAAATTTGAACTACATGCACATGCTCCAGTGCATATAAATTGGTTGAAAAATCAAATATGTGTCCTTGGGTGCATGCTTAGGTCCCATGCAATAAATGGGAATGAATTTCAAACACGAGGGCACCGTTGATTGCCGGCAACACATTGAGATGCCTCGTTTTTAAATTCTAGTAAATCCAAAGCTCATCTAAAATTCATGAAACTTGGCATGCTATCATGGAGCGGCATCAACATGCCGTGGTAAAAAATTTGTCCCATTTGGGGCAGGTTTGGGTATATGCTTCTCACAAACCGGAGCTTCTCACAACAAGCATGATGGTTTTCGGTAGGGAACGTCCCACCTCTGGGGGACGAAACGATATCCATTGCCTCTTATTGCTTTCAATTTTTTTTCTCGTGTCAACATAGAACAACAGCAGTGTTGTGTGATTTTTTGTGATTTTTCGGGGTTCGTTTGGACATTTTTATGCATTAACTATGTTTTCAATGCATTTATGTGCATAATTCAAATTTGAACTACATGCACATGCTCCAGTGCATATAAATTGGTTGAAAAATCAAAGATGTGTCCTTGGGTGCATGCCTAGGTCCCATGCAATAAATGGGAATGAATTTCAAACACCAGGGCACCGTTGATTGCCGGCAAAACTTTGAGATGCCTCGTTTTTAAATTCTAGTAAATCCAAAACTCGTCTGAAATTCATGAAAGTTGGCATGCTATCATGGGGCGGCATCAACATGTCGTGGTAAAATTGTTGTCCCATTTGGGGCAGGTTTGGGTATATGCTTCTCACAAACCGGAGCTTCTCGCAACAAGCACGATGGTTTTCGGTAGGGAACGTCCCACCTCTGGGGACGAAACGATATCCATTGCATCTTATTGCTTTCAAAAAAAATTCTCGTGTCAACATAGAACAACATGAGTGTTGTGTGAATGTTTGTGATTTTTCGGGGTTCGTTTGGACATTTTTATGCATTAACTGAGTTTTCAATGCATTTATGTGCATAATTCAAATTTGAACTACATGCATATGCTCCAGTGCATATAAATTGGTTGAAAAATCAAATATGTGTCCTTGAGTGCATGCTTAGGTCCCTTGCAAGAAATGGGAATGAATTTCAAACACCAGGGCACCGTTGATCGCCGGAAAAGCATTGAGATGCCTCATTTTTAAATTCTAGTAAATCCAAAACTCGTCTGAAATTCGTAAAACTTGGCATGCTATCATGGAGTGGCATCAACATGTCGTGGTAAATTTTTTGTCCCATTTGGGGCAGGTTTGGGTATATGCTTCTCACAAACCGGAGCTTCTCACAACAAGCATGATGGTTTTCGGTAGGGAACGTCCCACCTCTGGGGACAAAACGATATCCATTGCCTCCTATTGCTTTCAACTTTTTTTCTCGCGTCAACATAGAACAACAGGCGTGTTGTGTGATTTTTGGTGATTTTTCGGGGTTCGTTTGGACATTTTTAAGCATTAACTGAGTTTTCAATGCATTTCTGTGCATAATTCAAATTTGAACTACATGCACATGCTCCAGTGCATATAAATTTGTTGAAAAATCAAATATGTGTCCTTGAGTGCATGCTTAGGTCCCATGCACGAAATGGGAATGAATTTTAAACACCAGGGCACCGTTGATTGACGGCAAAACATTGAGATGCGTCGTTTTTAAATTCTAGTAAATGCAAAACTCGTCTAAAATTCGTGAAACTTGGCATGCTATCATGGAGCGGCATCAACATGCCGTGGTAAAAATTTTGTCCCATTGGGGGCAGGTTTGGGTATATGCTTGTCACAAACCGGAGCTTCTCACAACAAGCATGATAGTTTTCGGTAGGGAACGCCCCACCTCTGGGGACGGAACGATATCCATTGCATCTTATTGCTTTCAAAATTTTTTCTCGTGTCAACATAGGACAACAGGAGTGTTGTGTGAATTTTTTGTGATTTTTTGGGGTTCGTTTGGACAATTTTATGCATTAACTGAGTTTTCAATGCATTTATGTGCATAATTCAAATTTGAACTACATGCACAGGATCCATTGCATATAAATTGGTTGAAAAATCAAATATGTGTCCTTGGGTTCATGCATAGGTCCCATGGAAGAAATGGGAATGAATTTCAAACACCGGGGCACCGTTGATTGCCGGCAAAACATTGAGATGCCTCTTTTCTAAATTCTAGTAAATCCAAAACTCGTCTGAAATTCGTAAAACTTGGCATGCTATCATGGAGCGGCATCAACATGACGTGGTAAAAACTTTGTCCCATTTGGGGCAGGTTTGGGTATGTGCTTCTCACAACAAGCATGATGGTTTTCGGTAGGGAACGTCCCACCTCTGGAGACGAAACGATATCCATTGCCTCCTATTGCTTTCAATTTTTTTTTCTCGTGTCAACATAGAACAACAGGAGTGTTGTGTGAATTTTTGTGAATTTTCGGGCTTCGTTTCGACATTTTTATGCATTAACTGAGTTTTCAATGCATTTATGTGCATAATTCAAATTTGAACTACATGCACATGCTCCAGTGCATATAATTTGCTTGAAAAATTAAATATGTGTCCTTGGGTGCATGCTTAGGTCCCATGCAAGAAATGGGAATGAATTTCAAACTCGAGGGTACCGTTGATTGCCGGCAAAACATTGAGATGCCTCGTTTTAAAATTCTAGTAAATCCAAAGCTCGTCCGAAATTCATGAAACTTGGCATGCTATCATGGAGCGGCATCAACATGCCGTGGTAAAATTTTTGTCCCATTTGGGGCAGGTTTGGGTATATGCTTCTAACAAACCGGAGCTTCTCACAACAAGCATGATGGTTTTCGGTAGGGAACGTCCCACCTCTGGGGACGAAACGATATCCATTGCATCTTATTGCTTTCAAATTTTTTTCTTGTGTCAACATAGAACAGCAGGAGTGTTGGGTGAATTTTTTGGGGTTCGTTTGGAAAGTTTTATGCATAAACTGAGTTTTCAATGCATTTATGTGCATAATTCAAATTTGAACTACATGCACATGCTCCAGTGCATATAAATTGGTTGAAAAATCAAATATGTGTCCTTGAGTGCATGCTTAGGTCCCATGCAAGAAATGAGAATGAATCTCAAACATGAGGGCACCGTTGATTGCCGGCAAAACATTGAGATGCCTCATTTTTAAATTCTAGTAAATACAAGACTCGTCTGAAATTCATGAAACTTGGCATGCTATCATGGAGCGTCATCAACATGTCGTGGTAAAATTTTGTCCCATTTGGGGCAGGTTTGGGTATATGCTTCTCACAAACCGGAGCTTCTCACAACAAGCATGATGGTTTTTGGTAGGGAACGTCCCACCTGTGGGGACGAAACGATATCCATCTTATAACTTTCAATTTTTTTTCTCGTGTCAACATAGAACAACAGGAGTGTTGTATGAATTTTTGTAATTTTTTGGGGTTCCTTTGGACATTTTTAAGCATTAACTAAGTTTTTAATGAATTTATGTGCATAATTCAAATTTGAACTACATGCACATGCTCCAGTGCATAAAATATGGTTGAAAAATCAAGTCTGTGTCCTTGGGTGCATGCTTAGGTCCCATGCAAGAAATGGGAATGAATTTCAAACACCAGGGCACCGTTGATCGTCGGTAAAACATTGAGTTGCCTCATTTTTAAATTCTAGTAAATCCAAAACTCGTTTGAAATTCATGAAACTTGGCATGCTATCATGGAGCGGCATCAACATGCCGTGGTAAACTTTTTCTCCCATTTGGGGCAGGTTTGGGTATATGCTTCTCACAAACCGGAGCTTCTCACAACAAGCATGATGGTTTTCGGTAGGGAACGTCCCACCTCTGGGGACGAAACTATATCCATTGCATCTTATTGCTTTCAGTTTTTTTTCTCGTGTCAACATAGAACAACAGGAGTGTTGTGTGAATTTTTTGTGATTTTTGGGGTTCGTTTGGACATTTTTATGCATTAACTAAGTTTTCAATGCATTTATGTGCATGATTCAAATTTGAACTACATGCACATGCTCCGGTCTTGATATAAATTGGTTGAAAAAACAAATTTGTGTCCGTGGTTGCATGCTTAGGTCCCATGCAAGAAATGGGAATGAATTTCAAACACCACGTCACCGTTGATTGCTGGCAAAACATTCAGATGCCTCGTTTTCAAATTCTAGTAAATCCAAAACTCCTCTGGAATTCATGAAACTTGACATGCTATCATGGAGCGGCATCAACATGCCGTGGTAAAAATTTTATCCCATTTGGGGCAGGTTTGGTTATATGCTTCTCACAAACCGGAGCTTCTCACAACAAGCATGATGGTTTTTGGTAGGGAACGTCGCACCTGTGGGGACGAAACGATATCCATCTTATAACTTTAAATTTTTTTTTCTCGTGTCAACATAGAACAACAGGAGTGTTGTATGAATTTTTGTAATTTTTTTGGGTTCCTTTGGACATTTTTAAGCATTAACTAAGTTTTTAATGAATTTATGTGCATAATTCAAATTTGAACTACATGCACATGCTCCAGTGCATAAAATATGGTTGAAAAATCAAGTCTGTGTCCTTGGGTGCATGCTTAGGTCCCATGCAAGAAATGGGAATGAATTTCAAACACTAGGGCACCGTTGATCGTCGGTAAAACATTGAGTTGCCTAATTTTTAAATTCTAGTAAATCCAAAACTCGTTTGAAATTCATGAAACTTGGCATGCTATCATGGAGCGGCATCAACATGCCGTGGTAAACTTTTTGTCCCATTTGGGGCAGGTTTGGGTATATGCTTCTCACAAACCGGAGCTTCTCACAACAAGCATGATGGTTTTCGGTAGGGAACGTCCCACCTCTGGGGACGAAACTATATCCATTGCATCTTATTGCTTTCAAATTTTTTCTCGTGTCAACATAGAACAACAGGAGTGTTGTGTGAATTTTTTGTGATTTTTGGGGTTCGTTTGGACATTTTTATGCATTAACTAAGTTTTCAATGCATTTATGTGCATGATTCAAATTTGAACTACATGCACATGCTCCAGTGCATATAAATTGGTTGAAAAAACAAATTTGTGTCCGTGGTTGCATGCTTAGGTCCCATGCAAGAAATGGGAATGAATTTCAAACACCACGGCACCGTTGATTGCTGGCAAAACATTCAGATGCCTCGTTTTCAAATTCTAGTAAATCCAAAACTCGTCTGGAATTCATGAAACTTGACATGCTATCATGGAGCGGCATCAACATGCCGTGGTAAAATTTTTGTCCCATTTGGGGCAGGTTTGGGTATATGCTTCTCACAAACCGGAGCTTCTCACAACAAGCATGATGGTTTTTGGTAGGGAACGTCCCACCTGTGGGGACGAAACGATATCCATCTAATAACTTTCAATTTTTTTTCTCGTGTCAACATAGAACAACAGGAGTGTTGTATGAATTTTTGTAATTTTTTGGGGTTCCTTTGGACATTTTTAAGCATTAACTAAATTTTTAATGAATTTATGTGCATAATTCAAATTTGAACTACATGCACATGCTCCAGTGCATAAAATATGGTTGAAAAATAAAGTCTGTGTCCTTGGGTGCATGCTTAGGTCCCATGCAGGAAATGGGAATGAATTTCAAACACCAGGGCACCGTTGATCGTCGGTAAAACATTGAGTTGCCTAATTTTTAAATTCTAGTAAATCCAAAACTCGTTTGAAATTCATGAAACTTGGCATGCTATCATGGAGCGGCATCAACATGCCGTGGTAAACTTTTGTCCCATTTGGGGCAGGTTTGGGTATATGCTTCTCACAAACCGGAGCTTCTCACAACAAGCATGATGGTTTTCGGTAGGGAACGTCCCACCTCTGGGGACGAAACTATATCCATTGCATCTTATTGCTTTCAATTTTTTTTCTCGTGTCAACATAGAACTACAGGAGTGTTGTGTGAATTTTTTGTGATTTTTGGGGTTCGTTTGGACATTTTTATGCATTAACTAAGTTTTCAATGCATTTATGTGCATGATTCAAATTTGAACTACATGCACATGCTCCAGTGCATATAAATTGGTTGAAAAAACAAATTTGTGTCCGTGGTTGCATGCTTAGGTCCCATGCAAGAAATGGGAATGAATTTCAAACACCACGGCACCGTTGATTCTTTGGCAAAACATTGGATACCTCGTTTTCAAATTCTAGTAAATCCAAAACTCGTCTGGAATTCATGAAACTTGACATGCTATCATGGAGCGGCATCAACATGCCGTGGTAAAATTTTTGTCCCATTTGGGGCAGGTTTGGGTATATGCTTCTCACAAACCGGAGCTTCTCACAACAAGCATGATGGTTTTTGGTAGGAACGTCCCCAATGTGGGGACGAAACGATATCCATCTTATAACTTTAAATTTTTTTTTCTCGTGTCAACATAGAACAACAGGAGTGTTGTATGAATTTTTGTAATTTTTTGGGGTTCCTTTGGACATTTTTAAGCATTAACTAAGTTTTTAATGAATTTATGTGCATAATTCAAATTTGAACTACATGCACATGATCCAGTGCATAAAATATGGTTGAAAAATCAAGTCTGTGTCCTTGGGTGCATGCTTAGGTCCCATGCAAGAAATGGGAATGAATTTCAAACACCAGGCACCGTTGATCGTCGGTAAAACATTGAGTTGCCTAATTTTTAAATTCTAGTAAATCCAAAACTCGTTTGAAATTCATGAAACTTGGCATGCTATCATGGAGCGGCATCAACATGCCGTGGTAAACTTTTTGTCCCATTTGGGGCAGGTTTGGGTATATGCTTCTCACAAACCGGAGCTTCTCACAACAAGCATGATGGTTTTCGGTAGGGAACGTCCTACCTCTGGGGACGAAACTATATCCATTGCATCTTATAGCTTTCAATTTTTTTTCTCGTGTCAACATAGAACAACAAGAGTGTTGTGTGAATTTTTTGTGATTTTTGGGGTTCGATTGGACATTTTTATGCATTAACTAAGTTTTCAATGCATTTTTGTGCATGATTCAAATTTGAACTACATGCACATGCTCCAGTACATATAAATTGGTTGAAAAAACAAATTTGTGTCCGTGGTTGCATGCTTAGGTCCCATGCAAGAAATGGGAATGAATTTCAAACACCACGTCACCGTTGATTGCTGGCTAAACATTCAGATGCCTCGTTTTCAAATTCTGGTAAATCCAAAACTCGTATGGAATTCATGAAACTTGACATGCTATCATGGAGCGGCATCAACATGCCGTGGTAAAATTTTTGTCCCATTTGGGGCAGGTTTGGGTATATGCTTCTCACAAACCGGAGCTTCTCACAACAAGCATGATGGTTTTCGGTAGGGTACGTCCCACCTCTAGGGACGAAACGATATCCATTGCCTCTTATTGCTTTCAAATTTTTTTCTCGTGTCAACATTGAACAACACGAGTGTTGTGTGAATTTTTGTGATTTTTCGGGGGTCGTTTGGACATTTTTATGCATTAACTGAGTTTTCAATGCATTTATGTGCATAATTCAAATTTGAACTACATGCACATGCTTGAGTGCATATAAATTGGTTGAAAAATTAAATATGTGTCCTTGGGCGCATGCTTAGGTCCCATGCAAGAACCGGAATGAATTTCAAACACCAGGGCACCGTTGATTACTGGCAAAACATTGAGATGCCTCGGTTTTAAATTCTAGTAAATCCAAAATTCGTCTGAAATTCGTGAAACTTCGCATGCTATCATGGAGCGGCATCAACAAGCCGTGGTAAATTTTTTGTCCCATTTGGGGCAGGTTTGGATATATGCTTCTCACAAACCGGAGCTTCTCACAACAAGCATGATGGTTTTCGGTAGGGAACATCCCACCTCTGGGGACGAAACGATATCCATTGCCTCTCATTGCTTTCAAATTTTTTTCTCAAGTCAACATAGAACAGCAGGAGTGTTGTGAGAATTTTTGTGATTTTTCGGGGTTCGTTTGGACATTTTTATGCATTAACTGAGTTTTCAATGCATTTATGTGCATAATTCAAATTTGAACTACATGCACATGCTCCAGTGCATATAAACTGGTTGAACAATCGAATATGTGTCCTTGAGTGCATGCTTAGGTCCCATGCAAGAAATGGGAATGAATTTCAAACACCACGACACCGTTGATTGCCGGCAAAACATTGAGATACCTCGTTTTCAAATTCTAGTAAATCCAAAACTCGTCTGGAATTCATGAAACTTGACATGCTATCATGGAGCGGCATCAACATGCCGCGGTGAAATTTTTGTCCCATTTGGGGCAGGTTTGGGTATATGCTTCTCACAAACCGGAGCTTCTCATAACAAGCATGATGGTTTTCGGTAGGGTACGTCCCACCTCTAGGGACGAAACGATATCCATTGCCTCTTATTGCTTTCAAATTGTTTTCTCGTGTCAACATAGAACAACACGAGTGTTGTGTGATTTTTTGTGATTTTTCGGGGTTCGTTTGGACATTTTTATGCATTAACTGAGTTTTCAATGCATTTATGTGCATAATTCAAATTTGAACTACATGCACATGCTTGAGTGCATATAAATTGGTTGAAAAATTAAATACGTGTCCTTGGGCGCATGCTTAGGTCCCATGCAAGAACCAGGAATGAATTTCAAACACCAGGGCACCGTTGATTACTGGCAAAACATTGAGATGCCTCGGTTTTAAATTCTAGTAAATCCAAAACTCGTCAGAAATTCGTGAAACTTGGCATGCTATCATGGAGGGGCATCAACAAGTCGTGGTAAATTTTTTGTCCCATTTGGGGCAGGTTTGGATATATGCTTCTCACAAACCGGAGCTTCTCACAACAAGCATGATGGTTTTCGGTAGGGAACGTCCCACCTCTGGGGACGAAACGATATCCATTGCCTCTTATTGCTTTCAATTTTTTTTTCTCGTGTCAACATAGAACAGCATGAGTGTTGTGTGAATTTTTGTGATTTTTCGGGGTTCGTTTGGACATTTTTATGCATGAACTGAGTTTTCAATGCATTTATGTGCATAATTCAAATTTGAACTACATGCACATGCTCCAGTGCATATAAACTGGTTGAACAATCAAATATGTGTCCTTGAGTGCATGCTTAGGTCCCATGCAAGAAATGGGAATGAATTTCAAACACGAGGGCACCGTTGATTGCCGGCAAAACATTGAGATGCCTCGTTTTTAAATTCTAGTAAATCCAAAACTCGTCTGAAATTCGTGAAACTTGGCATGCTATCATGGAGGGGCATCAACATGCCGTGGTAAAATTTTTATCCCATTTGGGGCATGTTTGGGTATACGCTTCTCACAAACCGGAGCTTCTCACAACAAGCATAATGGTTTTCTATTACACCTCTTCTAGATCTTTTCGATCTTTTCAGATTTCTATTACAAAAAGGGGGAGGCAGGAGTAACCAGAGAAACCCTATGATCTATTTGACACATAAATAGGTATAGATGACTAACCAGATGTCCGTCATCATCGGAGTCGTCGCCGGAGTGGTCGTCGGTTTCGGTGTGGAACTCTACCTCCGGCTATGGAAGCTCGATGCCGTCGACGATGTCAGGGTGCAGCGATAACTCGTCGGCAGTGACGGCAACCTCTGTCTCCATCTCCACGCCGTGCTCCAGTGCTTTAGCAGCCCCGACGTCGCCACTCCCTCTGATGGGGCGCTTTGGCGGCATCCTCATACACTAACGGCTTTGAGGACTAAGAGCGGCGTCGAGGATGCAAGCGGAGAGAGAGGATTGTGTGTGTGTGGAGAGGATGGGGGGTGCGGCCGCTCAGGAGCACCATTAATATGGAGTAGTGGGAGTTATGGGAGAGAGGCGGGTGGCGGGCAAACCGATGGCTCACCTCCCGGTGAGCCTGCGCACCGGACTGCTATCATGCCTACCAAAGTTTCACACAGCTACTCGCACGCCTCCCGATGACACTGTGCAGTGAGCACGCCTCCGTCAATTCACACACCTGCACGCACGCTCCCCGTCTGCCTGTGCGGCGGACTGCTTGCATGCGTCCCGTCAACTCACGCCTGCTTGCACAGCACACGGGTCGCATGGGAGCATGTATATTGTTTTTCTATTTGGATGAATAATGTTGCCGCTTTATTGCTTAACTGAAGCATGGTACGTATCCATTGTTGGTCTAACGCTCACGGTTCGAATAAATAATCCGTTCAGGATATTGGTTCCCAATTATTAATAACCTCCCATCTGTAATTAGATAAAGCTTACATCAAAACTGGTCTCAAATTTGACAAAAAAAGTATAATGCCACTTTGTATTGGTGTCCATATGACAACACGATAAGTTTCATGAACTTCAAATAAGTTTTGGATGTACTAGAATTTAAAAACCAAGATTCTCAATGTTTGAAATTTGTTGCACGGGGAGTAAACATGCACCTAGTGAGACACATATGTTTTTGCAATCCATTTGGGTGTACTGTCACGTGTGCATGTAGCTCAGATTTGATTTTTGCACATTATACGCGTAGAAAATAAATCAATCAATGTACTAAAATGTCTTAATGATCTCTATGATTTTTTTTAAATTAAAAACTTCCCTCCTTTGGTAACATATATGTTCACCGCGGGATAATTAATTTAACATGCATCGTAGTTCCGGTGGATTCGTGGTGTGTGTGTGGGTGTGTGCGCCTGGGGGTGGCGGGTGTCTTGCAGTACACTTCGAGTTGTGAGCCAGCGTGTGGGTTGGCCGTTTTGTTAGGCAGGACGGTGCCACATCAGAGTCGTGAAATCGTTATTTAAAACATTACACAACCCTTTCATACATACATGATTTGGCCACATGCAGTCGACGGTTGTCCTACACGACACTCGATACTCGCGTGTAATGCTTTCTTTGGGCCCGCGATGTCGTCGTCCATCACTTTGACGAACAGCTGGCAGTGAGGTTAATTTGACCAGCAAGGTAGAATCTTTTTTGTTTGTGTTATGGTGGTATATAGTACGAGTCGAAGAGGTGGGAGGGGACTAGCATATATACTATATGTACGCGTCCATGAACAAGTACACCTCACTCAGTGTCGGGACTTTTTGGTTTCCGAGGCACGTGCCACATCAAAATTGTGAAGTTGGCTATTCAAACATCACACAACACCTTTTTGGGCCACATGCATATCCTAGTTAGGACACTCACGTGTGACGCTTCCATTCGTGGGCCCACGAGGCCATCGTCGATGCATGCATGCATCACTTTGACCTACATCGGGAGAGGTTAATTAATTTCACCATCTATGAGGATTCTTTTGGGTTGTACATATATTACGACAGGAGCATATAGTATGCGGTGAAGAGGGGGAAGGGGACCGTCATATGTAGTACGCTTGATGAACCTCGCTCTGTGTGGGTGCATGGTTTACGGTTTTTGAGGCATGTGGCACATCAAAGTTGTGCATTTTGGGTATTCAACATATATGTTTGGTCCACATGCAAAGCGGTGGTGGTTGTCCTCTCGCACCCACTTAAGCGGTTACCAGCAATATCGATGCTTTCCATCTGTGGGCCCGCCTGGTCCATCACTACTTTTTGCCTGATAACAAGAGAGGTTAATTTGACTTAGGAGGGGATTATTATTTTGCTCTGGGATGACATGCATGATACAGTTTGAGCACACACACATGCATGTCGCTTGAATCCCTCCCATCGAGTCAAGTGGCTAGTACAACGACACATCATGAACCGATCTCGCTCTGTGTGGGGAGCTAGTGTATGATTTTTGACGCACGCGCCACATCAATGTTGTGTATTCAAACATGCATGCACGCATCACCTCCATACATAGGCATGTAGTGGTTGCCTTCGAACAGTACACTCCCTCGTGTGGTTATCAGCGACAAGCCTATATATTCGTGGGCCCACATGGACATCCATGATCACCTTGACCAACAAGAAGATAGGTTACCATGGCGGATTCTTCATTTGGTTCGTGTTATCGTAGTATAGCTCATGGTGAGATTCAGACCTTAAGTTTGAGCGCATATACTATGCACATATGCATGCATGAATCCCTGTCGTTGGCTTGAAGTGTGGTGTAACATCACTACAAAAAAAAGACACATCCGTGACATTTTGGGCCGAACGGAAATTTTTTCTGTCATACTTATGACACTTCTACGATGATAATTGTGACAAAACCTGGTATCATCATAGATGTGGTGGGGTCCTACTTCTATGACAAAAAATCATGACAGAAAATGGGATTTTCGTCCTGGGCGGGCCAGAGACGCAGCTGCATGACATTCTTTGGGCCGTCCATGATGGAAAAAACCATGGTAGAAGCGAGGGCGAGGAAAATATCGGGGAGTTCCCGGTTACGGTGGGTGGTCGGGGGCCGAGTGATGCGCGTTTCTCTCGTATGTACTCGCGTGTATGCGAGGCGTTGGGCTCTAACTGAACCCGAGCAAGGCGTTGGGCTCTAACTGAACCCGAGCGATTGCACTGTAGGCTACGCGTTACTGAACCCGAGCGATCGATCGATCCCTTGCTGTTAACTGAACCCGAGTGATTCCTTCGCTATTGCTGCTAACTGAAGCCGATTGAACACTGCCGCCTCCTTCCCTTGATGAACAGTGAGCATTGTTGAGGGGGTTTGGATGAATAGTTCCTGGTGGGGATTGGACGAACAGGACCCCGTGGTAGTAGAGGCCGTTGCCGCTGGATGAATAGTAACCCGATCGATCGAGCCGGTGGATGACAGAACCCCGTGGAGGGCTGGATGAACAGGACCCCGTGGAGGGCTGGTTGAACAGTAGCCATTGGAGGGCTGGTTGAACAGTAGTCGGTGGAGGGCTGGATGAATAGCAGCCCATGGAGGGGTGGTTGAACAGGACCCCGTGGAGAGGGTGGTTGAACAGTAGCCGGTGGAGGAGCGCGCGGTGGAGGCTGGATGAACAGGGGCCCGTGGATGAACAGTCGCAGGTGGAGGCTGGAGGAGGTCTACAGTGGATGAACAGTAGCCTATGGAGGCTGGAGGAGGTTGATGGTGGAGATGAACAGTATCCCGTGGAGTCTCGTTTTGCGGTACGCCACACCCCTCCCGATGAACAGGACCCCCGTTTTGACCGTAGCGCTCCAATACAAGTCTGTTTCCTCTGTTTTGCGGTACGCCACACCCCTCCCGATCAACAGGACCCTATTTCCTCCGTTTTGCGGTACGCCAGACCCCTTCTGATGAACATGATCTCGTTTCGACCGTGGCCGGTCGAACACAAGGCTGTTTCCTCCGTTCTGCGGTACGCCAGGCCTCGTTTCCATTGGTTGTTCCGTCAAAGCCGGTTGGCTCCCGATGAACACGACGACGCATTCTGTTCCGACCCAGCCGGTTGCCTCCCCATGAACACGACGACGGCCTAGCTTCTCCGTTTCGACCCAGCCATGTACATGAGCCCTGGCCGTACGTATGCGCGAGTAGGCGTTCGAGACCCCGCCCATTTGTACGTACATGGCCGTATTTTCTTTCTTGCACCCTGGCCGCTGTACGTACGTGTACATGCTACGTGCATTCCTCTACTACGACACATGCGCGCCTCTACATCGACCAGTATGTACGTACATGTTCGCAACCAGAATGACAACGCTACGTACGCTTCGACGAGGTGGGTCCCGACTGTCAGGCACTTCCTTCCGTGCGAAGATGTAGCTGGTGGGTCCCAACAGTCAGGGGGAAACATTTTTTCGCAAAATACGGTGGCCCGTCCGGTGGGTCCCTGCTGTCAGGTGGAGGAATCATTATTTTCCGCGTAATAAGGAGGCACTTCCTTGTTGCAACCGTGGACCCAGCTGTCAGCCTCTCCACGTACAGTACTCTTCCGATGGAAGTCGTTCCTTGACCACGCTGCGCCGAGAGCACCAGGGCGATGGACGACGACGAGGCCAAGATAGGGGACGACGCGGAGCCGGGGAAGACGCGGCAGTGGTTGCCCACGCGGAGAGGAGTACGAGGGTTCACTGGTTCGGCTGCGGTGTGAGGCTGCCATCACCGCAGAATAACAGGGGGATGTGGGTGAGTAGAGGGATGGCCAGGCCAACGGTGGGAGTAGTAGGGGGCGGTGAGACCTCCGCGGCATCACAGCCGTCCACGGGAGGTAGGAGCACGCGGCACAACCGGCGCTGGATTAGGCGGCTGGAGCAAGAAGACCAGAGGTTGAAGAAGCATTAGGGCCGTTGGATGGACATTGTACGGTCACTGGAGCTAGAATCGTTCATATTGACTAAGTTGACAAAGCCCTCCGTCCCCATCAACTTAGTAGGCCCACAAGTCAGCCTCCCACTATGGTGGGTCCCAGCTAGCAGGGGGTATTCATTTTTTGTGCGTAATAAGGAGGAACTTCCTTGCGTGCGAACATATAGCTGGTGGGTCCGACCTGTTAGCGGGGGGAACATTTTTTTCGCGGAATACAGAGGCCCTTCCAGTGGATCCCAGCTGTCAGGTGGAGGAATCATTATTTTGCGCGGAATAAGGAGGCATTTCCTTGCGTGCGGCCATGGACCCAGCTGTCAGCCTCTCCACGCACAGTCTACTTCTGGTGGATGTCGTTCTATGACCATGTTGACCACTCTGCGTCAAGCGCATCCAAGGTGGTGGACGACGACGAGGCCCCGAACAGCAATGAGCTGGAGATGGGAAGACGTGGGAGTAGAGTCGCAGACGAAGAGGTGTACGAGGGTTAACTGGTTCTGGTGTGGTGTGGTTCAGCAGTCGGTGGAGAAGAACAGGAGGTGTGGAGGGGTGGAGGGATGGCCTGGCCAACGGTGGGGTAGCGCTTCACAGCGAAGCGTGCTAAGCAGAGCTGCTAGCAGCAGGAGGCGGGAGTAGGTGGTCCCGGCGGCGCTGGAGGAAGAAGACGAGAGATTGAAGATGGATGCCGGTCATTGGATGTAAATCCAATGGCTAACAATGTCAGAATCATTTGTTGACCAAGTTGACAACGACTTGCGTTGGCTTCGACCTATTGGCCCACATTTCAGCCTCCAAAAACGTGGCACATATTCAACCCATTTTTTCAGAATTTATAGTCAATTTGATCTCTTTTTTAGAATTACAGTCCATTTGCTGGGCTGGGTGAACAAATAATGTAGCGTCCATGCGGCTCATTTATTTTTTCCAAAAAATTACAGGCTATTTGCACTTTCTCGATATACACGATTTTGCTGGGCTGATTCTAATTATAATGTTTGGTTGGGCGCAGCAATGTTATCAAAACATAAACAGGGGCTGAGCATTTTGTTATAAATATATTTAAATAATAGGTGATTTATTATTACATTGGTCCTTAAATCTTACCAAGCTTTTGTACACAATCACAGGATTTTCGTTACCAAAAAAATCCAGGATTTTATTGTTCAGAAATTATTTTTATAAGTTAATAAGATGTGGGATATTGTTTTCTTACATATGTAAGTATATGTTAAATATATGATGACAATAACAATAATATATAATAACATATAAATAATTTAAATATATATAATATAGTTAGAAGGGAAACATAAGTTGGACGAGGCATTCCTATTCTTATATAGAAAAATAGAACAGACCTCTGCGTTTTCTTCAAAAAATACATAAATTGGGTTGCCGATGCTTCAGGAAAAATAAAACCTCGGATGGGAAGTCCATAGGCCGGTCAATACATGATGGCCCCCAAAAAAATACAAACCGGCATGTCGTGGGCTGCGCATGTTAAAAAAGAAAGCCTAGACGGGGCAGCCCAAAACCCAGCATATACTTGATGCCCAAGTGATAATAAATGATACCTGCCAGCTCCCCGGCTTCGTTGTGAATTTATCTCCTATAGTAACTACGTTGAAGCACCTAAAAATGTAACTATGTTGACAAACCCGTGGGCCCCAACGTCAGTATAGCATTAGGAGGAAGTATTTTTTCGATGAGGCACTTGCTTGCGTACGGCCATAGACCTGGTGGGTCCCGACTGTCCGCCTCTCCACGTACAGTCCTCTCCAGATTCCTTTCGTTTGTTCTGCATGTTCACAACGGCAGGCAGCGGTGCCGCGGCGAGCGCACAAAGGTGCAGGAGGAGATCGAACCACCTGAGGCAGTGCCCTATTTGTAACGAAAGTACTGAACTAGCCCAGTGGCCAAGTGACACTACCCGACAAGCGACAGCTCTTCTTCCTGGGTTCGGTTCCACCTGATGCAGGGAAAATATCTCCAAATTTTTTGCCTCTGCCATTATTGACATGTGGGTCCCCATTGTCATCTACGCACACCACGTCCAACACTTGCCAAAACTTCGTCCCTCGTTTTCTCTGTTTTTCGCACACTTGACATTGTGTGGGCATTTTGAAAATATCATACCTTTTTGACTATGCATCATATGAAGATCTGCTATGCATGAATGTTGATCAGCATGATGTTAACTTGCTGGTATTTCCATTCGACCATGAATAAAACTTCCAACATGATGTTAACCCTATTTGAAAAGGCCGTGTTAATATAAACGCTCTGCCTCTGAAAGTTGCAGTTTCTTATCTGAAACTGAACTTGCAGTTTCTTATCTGAAGCTGAAACTTGCAGTTTCTTCTCTAAGAATCACATTGTTGCAATTTTATACTCCTATGAAACTACATTTTCTTGAAGTGCTAAAAATAGATCTCTAGAATTCATAAAATACTTCATATGCTCAATACTGCAAATCCGAAATTCAAAAGACATTCAAATCTGAAAGTACTCTCAAAATACACAACACAAAACACAATTCACAACCTGCAAATACTGACAACCCTAAGCTCCTCCTGACAATTCACAACCTGCCCGACTATTAGGATGGGGGCAGTCCCCTCCTATTCCTCGGCGGGCAGCCGCCCGTGAGACGATGTGAACGGCGAGGAGAGGATGGCGGGGAAGCGTCGCCGGGCCAACTGCTTTTCTCCTCTTGCAGTTGGGTTCAGTCTACGAAGACTCCATCGGCTCGCTCTGGCACGACACCCTCACAAACGGCACCCTATAGATGCTCGATCCTTCAATCTCCGGTGGATGCTCCATCTGGGATCGATACTCCCACCACCGCTCCCTCACGATCGGATTCGGTGAATCTATTGTCTCCATGGCCCAGAGGAGCAGCTCTATGTACTCTCGCGCGACTCCCTTCGGGAGTATCGCCGCCTTTTCGCTCTGTTGCAGATATTTGGCCATGGATGTCACCGTCGCCGCTAGTTGGTCCTTGTTGTCAAACCAAGACTGTATCTCCAACATCCTAGCTAGCTTCACAGGGTCGCCATCTGCGATCCTCTCGTATCGGTTGTACTCCTCGATCGATCTACTTCTCCACCGCACCTTCACTCGCCGGCGGTGGTTTTTGAATGGAAGAGGAGAGGAGCAGCGCTGGTTTTGGATTAGAACGGGAGAGGAGCGACACTGGTTTTGGATTGGAACAGGAGAGGGGGGCGGTGCTTTTGAAATGGAAGAGGAGAGGAGCAACGCGGGATTTAGATTGGAACAGGAGAGGAGCGGCGGTGGTTTAAGAGGAGAGGAGCGGCACTGGTCTTGGAAGTATTTTTTTGTTTTGCGTATTTTGGGTCAAAGTTTGACCATGTCTTTGTGTTGACAAGCAAAATGTGGATGCATGACACCAAAAATTGTATCGTTTGGTTCGTATCTGAATGTACTTTCAAATTTTATTATTTTTGCAACGTATAACATATATTTTATTTGTGAAAATCATGGTCAATTATGACCCAGAATAAAAGGGAGACTAGTTAATGTGGGGTCGCTTTCTTAATTGAAGGGTAAATTTAATTTTGATTTTGATCCAGTCACAACACGTCGGCCCTCTCGTCCAATCCTAAATCGCTTCCGCGCGCTCCTCTCCCTCTTCTCCATTGCAAAACCACCTCCTCTCCTCTCCATCATCTCCATTCCAAAACCACTGCCTCGCCTCTCCCTCTTCTCCATTGCAAAACCACCTCCTCTCTCCTCGGACGAGGATCCCCTGATGTATCCCATCCTGCCATTGAAACATTGACACATGGGTCCCACCAAGCGCGGGGCCCACCTGTCAGCGACCGAAAGGCAGGGAAACCTCTCCTCTCCATCATCTCCATTCCAAAACCATCATCTCGCCTCTCCCTCTTCTCCATTGCGAAACCACCCCCTCTCCTCTCCATCATATCCATTCCAAAACCACCATCTCGCCTCTCCCTCTTCTCTATTGCAAGACCACCGTCTCTCCTCCCATCTTCCAAAGCTAGCACCAGACCACTCAAAGGACATCTATGGAGAGGATGCAAGGCCAGTCAGGCAGATCGCCCGGCGACTGTGCAAAGTTAGCTGAGTTGAAGGAGATCCTTACTTGGTTTGACAATGAGTGGGAGATTTCGAGGACGGTGAGGGCCATGTGGCAATGTATGCGAAAGAGCGAGACGGCGGCGATGAGGGTGGCGATGTACTCCTCGGCGGCAGTCACGCCATAGTACTTCGAGTTCATCGAGTATCTCCTCTGGGCGATGGAGCAGACAGATTCGCCCGAGGTGAAAGTCAGGCGGAGGTGGTGGGCGTACAGGTCGAAGGTCGAGCACCCAGAGGATAAAGAATCGATCGAGTACGGTGTGCCGTTCGTGAGGGTGCAGAGCCAGCCGGAGCCACATGAGTATTTGTTCTACCACCGCAAGAGGAGGCCGGATGGCGCGACGTCGCTTCCTCGCCGTTCTCCACGGTTCCCTCGACGCTCGCCTCGTTTCAACGGCGTCGTTAGGGTTTAAGGTAAGCTTCGCACTAACCTAATCTTGCATATGCTCATGCTTAGAATCAGTGTGACAGCTAATAAAAATCATGCTTACAAGCAGTCTCTGAGTACTACGCCAATCACCCTAAAATAGCTCTGGACCGTTGGGTCAAAGTTGTGACACTGTGTACAAATAAAGAAAAATAGATTGGTGCTTCTTTCAGAAAGAGTACTCCCTAGAAAACTGCCAATATAAGCTACTAGTATTTTTTTAAGTCTAAGCTACTAGTATTTGGTTAGAGGATTTACTGCCGAGAAAGATCCGTCCACAGTGAGCGCCACACATGCCACTGGTGGTGGTGGATGCCAATGCTTAGATGGAGCAGGGTTGGTGTCGGTAATTTTTACTTGGCACCTCGCACTCTGCATATATGCCGGTTCCATCCGTACATTTGTGCAGTTCCACCAAAATGCAGCTGAATAACCCTGTTTGCACAGATAATGAAAAAACGTGATTACATTATAGTGGCACCAGTTGATGAAACATGCAGTAATAAACAAAAGAAAATATTGCGATAGTATCATAGTATGCCATGCTCCAAGGGCGAGATGGGCCCTGCGACGCCTCATACGGTACGCCTCATACTGGAAATCGAGTAATCGACCCAAGTATCCCCGATACACCTTCTGCTAGTGATGAGCATCAGTGTACAACGGTAGTACAAGGAGGGGCCTTGAGACATTCCAATCTCTAGTTTTGTGCAGATTAACTAAAATTAACCACCCCAGTTTGCAAAAACGCTTAAACATTAACTATAGGACTAGTTGATGAAACATATACTAACAAAGAGAAGCACTTTCTTTATCTACATTGGAAATGAAATGATAGAGAGGACACTCGCTCTATTTTAACTGTATTATTACTTCATTTTACCAGTGGCACTAGGGTCGAGCAGGTGGCAAACGAGGTGTACCATGCGTCACAAGGATGGAGGCCGGGGGTGCTTAGACTGGGATGCTGAAGCTGGCTCTATCTTCCCCCTGATGTTTATGTGGTAGCATTTGTGTTGTAATCCAAACTTGGTCGAGCTGGAGCTACGTCCCCCTACCTGCCTAGCTTATGTGGCGAACTTGTCTCCTACTAGTACTTAGTCCGGTCTAGTAGTAGTTGCATAACTGCAAATTTACACTGAGATGTTGTCGAATAATGGTTCTTTATGGTAGGGTTTCTTTAATGAAATCCGAGGAAACCCCCTCTTTCGATATATAAAAGAATATGTGGCACTAGCGGTGCCAAAACATTGCCTCAAATTAATAGTGCCACTAGATTAAGGTGCAAAATAATAACATTACTGCTTTATCATGGCAGTGCCAAAATATTAGCACAAGAGCAGACTCAACATGGAGGATCTTTGGAAAACGGTCAGACCAAAAATCCACATACCTAGTGATGGGAACCATATCTGCAGTCAACGCCATCGAAGAAGGGATGACACCAGTCACCAACATGGATGATTCAATTCATGGGACCTTTCGGTGAAATTCACCTAAAATGAAGCAATGTCCCATGAGCTAGCAGCTTCTTCTTCATTTTTTAAGAAAAGGGCTTCAGCCCCAGTTCCATTT
This sequence comes from Aegilops bicornis, assembly GCA_021605145.1. Classification (NCBI taxonomy): domain Eukaryota; kingdom Viridiplantae; phylum Streptophyta; class Magnoliopsida; order Poales; family Poaceae; genus Aegilops; species Aegilops bicornis. The sequence continues at coordinate 393,177,211 of CM038673.1, read as the reverse complement.
CCATCAGAAAACGAAACCCACAGAGCTTCATCTTCATTAGTTGCAATAAAATTTAGCAACATCAAGGTTGGTTGTGAAGCTCCTGGAATGTTCAACTATAATTTTGATAACATTTGTGCAGTTCAACTAAGATCAAGCGTGAAATGTATGTCTCTGTTTGCACAAAAAAAGTGGAAAGGAGGGTGAGAAACAAGTGATGAAACATACATCAAATGAAAAGAAGCATGTTCCTTATCTGAACGGCAATCCTACAAGGACAATAGAAATTTCTAAAGTAGCAGCATTGCTAGATATTAGTGTGGGCATTAGGATTAACTATGACAACCGTTAAATATGACATTACTTTAATGGTGCCATTGCTTCATTTTACCAGCAACATTACATTAACAACTGCTACAGAGTCGGTATTTGGGCACAGGAGAGTAGGCGGACCAGGACAGTTGCATTTCTAACAAAAAGAAGCAACTTATCTTAATGGGAAATTTAGAAGGACATGAAAAAAAGTGCCATTGATTCATACTACTGGAGGCATTACATTGAAAACAACATTGGTTTAACGTGTCCTTACTTTTTAACAAAGGCGATCGCTACATTTTACCATTGGCATTACATAAGAGTGGCTCGGGGCAACAAATATCAGAACAGGATATCTTTCCTTTTTCAACCAATAGATCGGGTTTATATTGAGTTTGTACTGTGTTTCCCTTTATTTCCCTATTAGACCAACAGACCAGTTGGATAGCCAGCCTCTGCTACTTTTCGCCCCATTATTTCCTCTTTCGACCAAGTCCTAGATTCAGGTAACAGATCTTCCCCCACCCCCACCCCCTTTCTTCCTTGTTTGAACCAAGTAGTACTAGATTCGAGTGCATGAACTACTTTTACCTCTTAATAGTCAAAATTTAGGTGGATTTCGAACAGCCGATTGATCCTATCTACGAGGGGGCCTGGGAAATAGTAAAAGATACAAATGCAGCGATGTCAGGATCTCGGGAAGTAGAGCAAGGCCGGTTTCGAAGGGAGTTATACCTGAGGGTCGCTGGGATGTCGATAGGTGGGCGGCGGAAGGCCGGATCTGCCCACACTACGAGAGTGAGGAAGAAGGGGTCGGAGGCCCTCCCTAGCTAGCGGTGCTTGGGAGAGAACGGCAAGGCACGCTGATCGGGACGAGCTGGCAGTGGGTAAGAGCCGTCACCGAGGATGATCGCATGAATGTTGCACCTTCTCACCTTCCCCGGCAGAGAGGATCCGGCTGGATCTGTGACCAGTGGCGAGCAGAGAGAGAGTGTGTGGCCATCACTGTCGTGTTTAGATCTGGAGAGGACGAGACAGTGTGAAGAGAGCAACACTAGCAAGCAAGCGCGGAGTCTCCTGCCTATATAGTGGAGTACTAGTTTTCTTTTGTCTACCGGAGCCGGCTTGACCTCGTCAATGACTGTCGAGAAGTTTTCATGCACGTGCCCCGGAGGCGCGGTTGTCGTCATTTTGATCTGAAGCACCGGATTATAACATATAACACGAAAAAATTCCACATGACAAGAAACCATAACCTCACTGCCCAAAGGAGACAACATGTGTGTGCAAACGCAATATGACCCGCGTTCCATTCGAAAAGCGGCGTGCCAGACCGACCGACCGTCTGGGGTGCCACGCGAACGCGACAGGTGTGATGTATACTCCGTACATGTGTACTGCCATTTTCTTGAGGCTTTGCTCCATGGTGCAATCCATGGATACAATATTAGTATATTGTACTATTTAAAAGTCGAGGATGGGGCTTTTCCCGCGCGGTAGGCGGGGCAGTTCCGCCATTTCGGTTCGACAGAGACGCGAGAAGATGAGGGAGTAGGCTGCTGCAAATGTAGGGTTGTGTGATTTGACAGCGAGTTACTGCTGGACAGGTGGAGCCCCATGATTTGACTTGCCATTTTATCATTTTAACTGTGGCTGAGGGAGTCCTGGATTAGGGGGTGTCCGGATGGCCGGACTATAGCCTTTGGCCGGACTCCTGGACTTTGAAGATACAAGATTGAAGACTTCGTCCCGTGTCCGGATGGGACTTTCCTTGGCGTGGAAGGCAAGCTTGGCGATACGGATATGTAGATCTCCTACCATTGTAACCGACTACGTGTAACCATAACCCTCTTCGGTGCCTATATAAACCGGAGGGTTTTAGTCCGTGGGACGAACAACAATCATACCATAGGCTAGCTTCTAGTGTTTAGCCTCTACGATCTCGTGGCAGATCTACTCTTGTACTACCCATATCATCAATATTAATCAAGCAGGAGTAGGGTTTTACCTCCATCGAGAGGGCCCGAACACAGGTAAAAACATCATGTCCCTTGTCTCCTGTTACCATCCGCCTAGGCATACAGTTCCGGACCCCCTACCCGAGATCCGCCGGTTTGACACCGACATTGGCGCCACGACCGGCGTGAGTCTCCGATTCCTAACCACCTCCATGGTATCTGGTGCCTCTCCCAATGCTCCACCATGTAGAGGCTGGCTCTTGCATGAGAGCCCACTCCTCCACTTTTTCCTTGCCTCTTTCCTCCACATATGCAAAAATGCCATGTAAGCGGGCTTATAGCCCACTATTGTACTTACTCGTACAGGTGCTAAGCCTGCCACCTAGGCATAAAGTCTGATGTGGCAAGTTAATTACTCCCTCCGTCTAGGTCTGCAAGTCATTTTCCGAAAACCAAATAATCCCAAAACACTTAGGCGCGATGCATACATCGTTTCCTGTTTCTTGACATATCAACCAATAAGAGATGTGGGGTGTGCATGCTTTTAATGACTTGAGACTACCATTTCATTGGAAGAGGTCACTCCTTGGCAAATGCAATAAATACTACGAAGAAAGAGATAGAGAGAAGTAAAAAATACTCTTATAGCCAACCTTATAGCTAACCTTGTTGTATAAGTGATGACTATGTATGACATGCCAACATCAGGTAGCCTAACGCACCGTGTTAAATCTCTAAGGGTGCTACCGCATGAGCGAGGCGACGGTCGTGGTAGGCGCGACCATGATACTGGCTGCTGGCAGCCCTTGGATCTGAGATCGAATGGTCGCATGCTAAGTTGCTGAAAAATTGCAGAATAACCCTCCAGGGTAGGATATTCACCCATAGGTCTAGAATCATGCCATGCAACCGTTCGATCTCAGATCCAAGGGCTCTCGGAAGCCCGTATCATGGGAGAATGGAAAGCTTCATATCACCTGTAATTTTCCCGACGCTTGACATGACATCGAAAGCCATTATTGGGCGTCGAGTAGACATGACATCTAATTGGGCCCCGTAGTACTGTGCATGAATCCATTTATCCACCAGGCAAGCCACTACCCTGCCGTTCACATGCCCCACTCAGCATTTTTACAAAAACCACTGGCAGTTCTCGCTCCTACTCGCCCCCGGACGTCCTTTAACATTACGGCAGTTCACTCCTAGTCGTCTCGTCCTTTCACATTACAGCAGTTCCACTAATCCTAACCCTCCTCCCAAATCCATGGCATCCCAAATCTCCATGATCGGCAGTGAGTACATGGTTAGAACCATCACCGGCGATGAGTTCGACGTCATCTACACCCGTTCTTCCGCGACGGTGAAAGGATGCCTTGCTCGCTTCAGACGCATGTCCGAAGACTCAAATGATGAGTGGGCCGCTGGGCTAGATGTTGAGTACACCACAGTCTTGGGAAGCGAGAAGAATCTAAAGGAGGTAGAGAAGAAGAAGCCCGCCATGATCCAGGTTTGTGTGCATGACTTATGCTTGGTCTACCACATATGCCATGCCGACGTTGAGTGCAAGGACATTAAGAAGTTCCTCAAGGGCGGCCGAGTCAAATTCGTTACTGTAGACTTTAGGAACGACAAGGAAATCCTGGGTCGGATAGGCCTCGTTGTAGGCAACCCCTTCGACCTCCAGAACGAAGGGCTTGATCATCCTTCAATGCTGACCCTGGCAGGAGCCATGGTTCATCCTTCGCACGGTACACTGAAGAAACCTCCGTTCAAGTTTCATCATGCATGGGAGTGGAATGTACTAGATATAGACCACATCCACTACGCTGCAATGGATGGCTACCTTTGTTTCAACATCTACAAGGGTTGGATGAAGAGCAAGATCCAAGTGTGTGGTTCAAGCAAAGAAGTATCACCGAAGAGGAAGAGGGACAAGGACGAAGTCGAGCACGTGGACGAGTCCGAGTAAGGTGGCAGTGTCGTTGCTCATGGTGGTTCTAATGCAGTGTCTACCAGATTAGTTGCTTAGCTTAATTTCAGGTGTGCTTAGTTTTATTTGAGGGGTGTGTTGTGCTGAGCCCCGAGCAGAACTATGTTATGTTCCTTATCGTTACTTTAACTCTTTCAGTACGTACATACTAGTATTTCTTACAGTTCATCTTTTAGTTGGTATAGTACTACTACTCATTTCTTCACATTATATATGTACAATATACATGGCCAACATCATATAGCCAGCAATTTAGTTGTCAAAATAATTCAGGGTGCTTAGTTTTATTTGAGGGGTGTGTTGTGCTAGACACCATTATTGTGAGTCAAACCTCTTTGGCCATTTTATAATGACATAAATACCGATGGACCAACATGCCAGCTCTCCCTCTATCTCAGTACAGTAAAATAAAGTGTGGGGCCTACTTGATCCCAACAGCGTTCTTATTTTCCTGTAAAATTATTCGCTTGGTTAGTCCTGACAAGCGGGGCCACACTTATCATTGTGAGAATCGGCTTATTTTTGTTATATAACATGGTCAACGGGTTTGACGTGAAAATAACAATGTCTAATGGCCTTTTTGAGCAAACATCTAACTTAACGATGGCATTTTTGAGATATCTAATTGCATTTTTGAGCACGCATCTCACGGATCGATGGCATTTTTGAGTAGTTGTAACTTATAATGGCGAAACTGAGTAGTGATACACAACTAGTGGCATAAATAATAAGAACCCAAGAATTAAATAGGTATGCTAATTTCTTTAATATAATTTAGCACCCCATTTAAGCATGTACTAGCTTTTTTAATAGTACTATATGCATAATTTGGCGACGAGCGCTCTCTATAGTACCACCTTTTTTCTTTAATTTCATCTTGTTAGTTTTGCTCCATGGCGCAATCCATCGATACTACTATTGTACAAAAGTATACATTTTTTAAAAGGCTAGAGGGCGGGGCAGTCTAGCTTGGTCGGTTTGAAGAGAGGCGAGGGCCTTTGTGATTTGACGGCTCATTACTGCTGGAAGGCGGGGCCTTGTGATTTGACTGCTTGTATAAATGTGCCGACAACCTGAGGAGGAGCAAAGAACCGTGCGGTATACTCAAGTTTTCCACTGGATTAATACGACGGAGGAGCACGAATGCCGCCAGCCTAGTGCCATATGGCGATAAAAAATGATATAATTTGCTAGTCATCTCATTGTTAGAATTGTTCTATTCATGCCTCGAAGAGAATGTGACGCGTGCGGCGAAACACCTGAAGCAAAAGAAGAAACACATGAGCAAAAGAAGAAAGAATATTATCACCCAAAAAAAGAAGGAAGATGCACACACAAGTCTGGGGCGTTGCTCTCTACTACATGAAGGGTTGCTGGGCGCGGAGTCGTAACTGCTTCTTCATCGCCTCCACGACCTCCATCTCCTTGCGCGTCTCCTCCGCCATCTTCTTCATTCTGTCCATGACGCGGGATTTCTCGACGCGAGCGTTCATCATCTGTTCTATGGTTGTATTACGTACCTTGACAGCAGCCGGGTGCTCGATGCGGAGTTTCGCCAACTCCTCCTTCTGTTCCATGATGAGGGCATGCAGCATCTTCATCGAGGAACTACTATTCTCATGAAGCTTCTTCCAGCCGGTGTTCTCCTCCTTCAGCAGGTCAAGCTCGTGGCAGAGCTTCGCCTTGTCCTCCTGAAGTTGCAGGATTTTAATGGTTGCCTTCTTCTCCGAGGCAATGCTCTTCTTCAGCAGCATCACCAAGTCGGCGGTCAACTCCCCCTGCTCATTAAGCTCAGTGGGCATGTCGTCGAGGCTCTCCTTCAATAGCTCCACCAAGCCGTGGATGAACTCCTTCTGCTTATTGAGGTGCTTATTGAGCTGATCGGGCATGCCGTCGAGGGATAACAACTACATCGCCGCCAGCTCGGCATGTTCACCTCCACGGCTAGGGCGCTCCTGGGAGCCATCGCCTGCCCATGAGAGATCTTTCAAGGTCTCTGCGTGGCGGCGAGCCCTCTCTTTTTTTCCGCAGCCTTGGTTGTCGCTCCCTTGTTAGGATTAGTTCTCGACCTACAGCTCTGCATACCAGCCATGGCAAGGACGGACGAAGAAGAAGGACTTATGAGGAGGAAGGTAGAGTAATTTTTGGTTAGGTAGTTCCCCTTTTTATAACCGAAGTACTAGCACTAGTACTAAAACCTGCATGGTGGGAACACATTCAGGTTTGGTACGTACTAGTAGGTGTGAGCAGGCTTGCACTTAATTGTAGCACTAGTACTTTGGAATGTGATGGGAACAAGGTAAAGATTAATTGATGGTTTTGGTTTGAGGCCGAAAGCGGCTCCCGATGAGTTTAGTGGAACATAAATTTCAAGTACTCCCTCCATCTTTGTTTACAAGGCTTGCACGTGTATCTAGGTCGTCAATGTAACTTATATAAAATAAATTGTTTAACATAAAAAATATATCATTAAAAAATAATTTTGAAGTTTGTAATGATATATTTTTCGTAATGTATGCCGCTTATTAAGTTGGTCAAATTAACGACCTAGGTACACATGCAAGACTTGTAAACTGCTCAAATGCGGTCGCACAAGTCAGTGATGTAACTGGTCGTACATGTCAGACCAAGCCGATGTGTGTCCCTTCGATGAGACACGGGTCCGACCGACAGTCTGTTGGTGCGACCGACCGTAAAGTATTAGGCGATGGGGACTTCTGGTTGTGGCTTCGGTTGATTGTCACAACCAAGCATTCTAAAACTAGTGATAAATCACTTACCATCTTTTTCCAAACGACCAAGTATTTTCACAGGAATACAATACATGTAGATGGAGTGATTGTCAAGGTTGCAAGCCCGACATGGCGTTGCAAGTTCACTGCAGCGACAACCGACTAGGTCCTTTGCATCATTGGCGAGGAAGGAGGGCAGCTTACGTCTCCTATGATGCATGCCCGGTGGCGCCGCCGCCTGGTCCCGGATTTGGCTTCTCCTACCGCCCATTTGAGCAGTTGCCTTTGGCTGCTCATGCCATTGCGCAGGCATGCGCGTTCTTTCCTCCGCAGTCGACTCCGTGAATATGATCTCTGCCATTAGCCCTAGCTCGAAATCAACGCGACACTGCCAGATGCTGACATCCCTCAGCATCTCTCCCCTGAGATCGACTTGCGCCTCTGCCTTGTGATGCGCCAGGCGCAACTCCTTGGAACTTCTCTTCAATCGATGCGACGCTTCCTCGATCTGATTTGCCCCTGCTACCCACCACCTGAAATGCAGCCCTGGCATGTCCTCCGGCGCCACCGATCTGTGATTCCAGAGCAATGGATCCCCTCTAAAACACATGTGGGTTTCGCTCAAAGGCGGCAGTGATGCGGGCCGCAGCGAGAGGGCGGCCCGTGGGATCCTGGGATCTAAGGGATTATCCATGGCGGGATCCGGTGGAGGCGAGCCTAGGCGCTGGGAGAGCCCTACGAGATTAAGATAAAGATAGTACTACTCCACTCCATCCATATTTAAATACAAAAGCCACCAACAGTAGCCTTGGCAAAAATTGATCATGCTGCCTGCGTCCTGGTTTATTGGCCCCCTTTTTTTGTGCCACTTTTTATGACATGCATAAATATTATTGTTACTTACAAATATGGTCAAAAGTTGGCACAGAATACGAAGGAGACCAATGGAAGTACTAGCAACCCATGATTTAACTACTGCATCTTGGCCTTGATGGAGTAGTAATGTCTTTCTTCTGTCCTCACGTCCACTCAATTTGCATGCGCTTTGTATTAATTGACCATCAATGAAGTGAAGGACTTTACACGCGTCAAATTATCACATGGGGTGGATCTTACATTACAAAAATCGTCCCCGTGTACCCGGCGTGTGCGTGCGAGGAATGAGTGCGTGTGTGGCGTGCGTGCACATCTTAACCGTGCATGTACCGCCATGTGGCTCGAGAGGACGAGTACATTCTTACGGAACAAGCAAAGACGTCACTGTGATCAATCCACACAAGGAGGTCGCGACAACAACTCCACATGTGCCACGTGGCTTCATGAACTGTAAGAGAGACACTGTGTAGCATTCCATTGGAATCCTAATTTACGTGTTTTGCACATACTCGAACTACTAGTAAGGTACACGTGCATTGCACGCATCAGATTTGGCAACCAAATTATAAATAAATACCACACTATAGCATGTAAGCTCTGAGTCATATATGCCTGATGTAGACCTTCGTTTAATTCTTATAGTTCACCTCATTCAAAATAAATAAGTTTTTATAAAAAAAGCTAGGGCCTCTTTGATCTGTAGGATTTCCAAAACGCAGGAATAGGAAAAACATGGGATTAGAGTGGAGTGTCATCTTGAATTCTACAGGATTGTACGAGTGTTTGATTGTGCATAGAAAAAACACAGGATTCTTTCAAAGAGGTTTGAGTGGATGGGATGTTTCCTATGAAATCTAGTGCAAATGAATCCTATGAAAAAAAATCCTATGGTTTACAATCCTACGAATCAAACAACCAAGATATTAAAAATTCCTAAGGATTAGAATCCTCCAAAATTCCTTTGAGAATCCTTTGAATCAAAGAAGCCCTAATCTATTTTATGATTCGTGGAATTGTGCATTGTAAAGCATAAATTAAAAACAAATAATGGCAATTCAACTAGAAAAAAAGTTTGGGCAGTTATGATACAGAAGATTCTAGAACAAAGGAGAAGCACTTGTGTTTTGAGGTTTGTGCATTATGCTTAAATTCAACCATGGATTCTGCTAGATTGTACATGTGGCAAAATCCGGCGGGGGGCTAGTAGATGGTACAAGGGGCCAAGTGGAGGGAGACTATGAAGGAGTGCACAAGTGCGAGATCGATATTTAAAGAGAGGGGGCGAGAATGTGCGTCGTTGTGCGCAGTGGCGGAGCCATGAAAAATAAATAAGCTAGGGGGCCAAGCATTGCTAATACTTTATGAGGAGGGCCAATTCATCAACTTAAACCATTTTACCAGCAATTGTCTAATGATCACATTCATATTAGCCTCGATATATAGTGATGTTAGGGTGGGGCGGGGCCCTTGCTGCCCCCTGTCTTCGCCACTGTGCGCGCGTCTGAGAGATGAAGCGGAAGGCATGGATGATGAGAGGGGGACATTGGATATGTAATTAATGTGTGTGTATTAGCTACGTGATCCTATATAAAGAGGTATAGATTGATCGATGTGGACGTGGGAAAGAGGGTGAGACCTCACTAGATATATAGATTGATCGGTTTGTGTGGGAAACTATGAAAGACCTAGCTATATATACACACGCATAGAGGAACATCGATCGTTGCGCATGCACGTGAAAGATAAAGAATGCCCGATATGATGGAGAGGGGGAGGTGTGTGTGTGTGTGTGTGTGTGTGCATGCATGGGAGACCGACCGGAAGATTGCATGTGTGCAATGGATAATTCCGACTGGTACTGTGTGTGCATGCATGCACGGGATAAAGTTAGTGGTACAATTATAAAAGAGAAGACGACTGTGTGGGTGTAAAAGATTAGGTGAGGTCATAATCAATGTAAAGTTGAATTCAAATATTTGAATAAGAGATCATGATGTTTGAAACCCATGCATGCATGAATATAACTGAGATATGTGCAGTGTGGTTTGGAAATGAGCATGTTGTACTGTATACACATTGAACAAGGTCAGAGTGATTTGAATTTGAGATATCGATGGCAGACATCGTTTGGCCACATTGCATTCGTGCATGGACACACTATTCTAATTGGAGATGATAGGTGGCTTTCGCATCACATATCTATATCTATACCCCTATATATATTATATTTTATATTTTATATATAGTGTGCGGATAACTTTAACTTTGAAAGATGGTCGTTGGATGAGGCCAATGCGATGGTGCAGAGATGGCAAATTTGAGCACTACTGGACGTTGGATATCATCTAGATTCCACCAAATTTTGCCACATGTACAATCTAGAAGACTCCATGGTTGAACTTAAGCATAATGCACAAACCTCAAAACACAAGCACTTCTTCTTTGTTCTAGAATCTTCCCTATCAGAATTGCCCAAATGTTTTTCGACATGATTTGCCATTATTTGTTTTTACTTTATGCCTTACAACACACAATTCCATGAATCTCAAAATAGATTATCTTTCTTATAAAAACTAGATGATTTTGAATGAAATGAACTATAAGAATTAAACGAACATCTACATCATGCATATATGACTCAAAGGTTACATGCTATAATGTGGTATTTATTCATAATTTGGTTGCCAAATCTCATACGTGCAATGCACGTGTACCTTACTAGTCTAAATCGTGTTTGTGTGTGTGTTGTGCTTGTTAAACACATTGTACATAGTATATCATACATGGTTTAGATTCTGAACATCTAGCTAGAGCATACATGTACTATGATTTGAATTCAACATAAAATGGATACATATATTTGAATTTGAGATCGTATGTACATGTAGTTAAATATTATATAGGAATTTACTTCTCCTATATTCATGTCTTGTGTTGTGAAGATAATATTTAGATGGTTGTATAACTAACCCGAGAATAATCCCATTCAAACAAGGAAAATGTACTCAAATTTAGTCCATATGCTAGACAACACACATTCTTTCTTTATTGTTGAGGGAAGTGCAAATTGTTTTGGTACTGTACACGTTATGTTTGTTGTCCCAATTTTTTTAGTTTTTTTTGTTGTATTTGAATGCATTTCTAGTAATATAGTAAAACGGGACATGGCTATCTTTAGTGATGAGGTGTGAATTGTCTTTTTTTGTACACGTTAAGCTTGTTCTCTCGAAATTTCAAGCCGCGCCTTGTTATGCCAAAATTTCAAGCTAGCGTCTCTGTCTATCGTCTTCTTGAAACTCCGCCTCTTCAACCCGCCTTGTTTTCCCAAAATATTTAAGATGTATCTTTGTCTCGTTGTGCTCGACAACTCCCTCCATCTCAACCCGCCTTGCTATTCCAAAATTACAACACGGCGAAAACTCTCACCTCTTGTGAAATCCCGACACGTGAAATGCCCGTGATACCCCTGAACCGAAAGAACCGCCTAGCTCAAATCGGTGGGGGTACTTTCATAACTTACCCCACATTTCGGACAAGCGCGTCCCTAAGCCATGGTTCCCCACTCCCATCCCATCCGCACACCCATTCATACACCGAGGCCATGAAAACTCGCGAAGCCCCACACCCTCCTCCGCCTGCCACCCAGCCGAAGCCACTTCCCCGACGACGTCATCCACAGAAACACCTCGACGTCCCTCATCCACCGTACCGGATGAGGATCCACCATCGATCTCGTCATCCCGCTGGTTCAGCCACCTCATCCTCCACCTCCAAGGAGCTGCCCCGACGTTCCCCTCGTCTTTCGCGCCACCTTCATTCCCACAACGCCGTCTTCACCTGCACCACCGGAAGAGCATCATCATCACCGTCTCCTTGGATGAAGCTGAGGCCTAATAGGCGCCACCAAAGAGGTGATACGTCTCCAACGTATCTATAATTTTTGATTGCTCCATGCTACATTATCTACTGTTTTGGACTATATTGGGATTTATTTTCCACTTTTATATTATTTTTGGGACTAACCTAGTAACCGGAGGCCCAGCCTGTAATTGTTGTTTTTGCCTATTTTAGTGTTTGAAGAAAGCAGAATATCAAACGGAGTCCAAGCGGAATGAAACCTTGGGGAACGTGATTTTCTCACCGAACGTGATCTAGGAGACTTGGACCCTACTCCAAGGAACAAAGAGGCGGTCACGAGGGTGGGGCGCCCCCACAGGCGCGCCCCACCTCGTGAGGCCCCTGTTGCTCCAAGCGTACTCCTTCCTCCTATATATACCTCATTACCCGACAGATCAAATGCGGAGCCAAAACCTAATTCCACCGCGCAACTTTACGTATCCACGAGATCCCATCTTGGAGCCTGTTAGGAGCTCATGGAGAGGGCCGTCATCACGGAGGGCTTCTACATCATCATAGCCTCTCCGATGAAGTGTGAGTAGTTTACCTCAGACCTTCGGGTCCATAGTTAGTAGCTAGATGGCTTCTTCTCTCTTTTTGGATCTCAATACAATGTTCTCCCCCTCTCTTGTGGAGATCTATTTGATGTAACCTTCTTTTTGCGGTGTGTTTGTTGAGACCGATGAATTGTGGGTTTATGATCCAGCTTATCTATGAATAATATTTGAATCTTCTCTAAATTCTTTTATGTATGATTGAGTTATCTTTGCAAGTCTCTTTGAATTATCCATTTGGTTTGGCCAACTAGATTGGTAGTTCTTGCAATGGGAGAAGTGCTTAGCTTTGGGTTCAATCTTGCGGTGTCCTTACCCGGTGACAGAAAGGGTTGCAAGGCACGTATTGTATTGTTGCCATCGAGGATAACAAGATGGGGTTTTTATCATATTGCATGAATTTATCCCTCTACATAATGTCATCTTGCTTAAGGCGTTACTCTGTTTTTAACTTAATACTCTAGATGCATCTTTGGATAGCGGTCGATGAGTGGAGTAATAGTAGTAGATGCAGAATCGTTTCGGTTTACTTGTCTCGAACGTGATGCCTACATACATGATCATACCTAGATATACTCATAACTATGCTCAATTCTATCAATTGCTCAACAGTAATTTGTTCACCCACCGTAGAATACTTATGCTCTTGAGAGAAGCCACTAGTGAAACCTATGGCCCCCAGATCTATTTTCATCATATCAATCTCCATCACTTTAATACTTGCTTTGTTTTTACTTTGCTTTTTACTTTTCACTTTGCATCTCTATATAAAAAATAACAAAAAAATTATTTATCATCTCTATCAGATCTCACCCTCGTAAGTGACTGTGAAGGGATTGACAACCCCTAATCGCGTTGGTTGCGAGTAGCTATTGTTTTGTGCAGGTACGAGGGACTTGTGCGTAGCCTCCTACTGGATTGATACCTTGGTTCTCAAGAACTGAGGGAAATACTTATGCTACTTTGTTGCATCATCCTCTCCTCTTCGGGGAAATCCAACGCAGTGCTCAAGAGGTAGCAAGAAGAATTTCTGGCGCCGTTGCCGGGGAGGTCTGTGCAAAAATCAACATACCAAGTACCCATCACAATCCCTATCTCTCGCATTACATTATTTGCCATTTGCCTCTCGTTTTCCTCTCCCCCACTTCACCCTTGACGTTTTATTCGCCCTCTCTTTTTCGTTCGCCTTCTTCCCATATGTATCTTTGTTTGTGTTTCCTTGTGCCTTCTATATGCTTGCATCTTCGCTTGCTGAAAATCTATTGATATGGATCCACTTAAAGTGTTCTATTTGGATCATCTTGATCCTTATCTTTCGTCTTTGAAACCCCAACTAGCCTAGTTGATGGGAAATCTTTAGATGAGCATGCTCATTTTGTGCGTCATCGTTTATGCGAAAAAGGGAAGCTCTTATGGTATCATATAAATAGTTTGCTATGCTATGCTTTGAATCTTTGTGAAATGTGTGATTTTACTTGTTGCTCTAAGAACCCTAAAAAACACCTTCCCTACCTATGTGAGTTCAATGATAATGAAATCTTGTCTTCTTATGCAAAGGCTGTTTATAGTTACTATGATATCGAACAAATTGAAGAATTTTTCATTTTTAAGGGTGCTCATGAAGTTGCTTCTTTGATCGAAAAGTATGATTTTACTCTCAACAAATCTGAAAATTCCGTCATACTTAAATATTGCAATGAAAACCTTGCTCATAATGTCTATGTCCAAGAATTTATTGAAAGAATGACCGTTGCTTTGGAAGAAAATAATGATATGCATGAATCTATAGATAATGATGATTCCGATGATTTGGTTGAAATATCCCTTGATGAACATGATGCTTGCTATTCTTGTGGCCATGATGCCAATATTTATGAAGATGAATTTGCTATAGTTCCTTATGTTAAACGTGAGATTGTTGCTATTACACCCATACTTGATAGTTCCTTCGATGAAAAGCATGACCGCAATGATTTTACTATAAATTCTCTTGACGTCAATTGTGCTAATAATATGCAAAACCCTAAGCTTGGGGATGCTAGTTTTGCTATGTCTACTACTTGTTGCAATAATCATGATTGGGGTGATTCTTCTTATGATCTTGAAAATTTATTTAATCCCCATGATGAATATGAGATTGATAATATTGTTTGCAATAATATTAAAAGTGGGTTTGGAGAGGTCATGACTTTAGTTAATGTTAATCCCACTATTTTGGAAGAGTGTCAACTTTGCATGCATGTGGATCGTGTTGAAAATATTTTATGTGATAGCTATTTTGTTGAATTTGCTTATGATCCCACATGTAATTATTATGAGAGAGGAAAATATGGTCATAGAAATTTTCATGATAATAAATTACCTCTCGTTATGTTGACATTGCTATTGTTTCTTTCCGCCTCCTTGCATATGCTAGTTTTTGCTTACCTTGATAATTTGTTTGCCTATAAGATGCCTATGCATAGGAAGTATGTTAGACTTAGATGTGTTTATCACGTGTTTTAGGATGCTCTCTTTGTGCTTCAATTCTTGTCTTTCTTGTGAGCATCATTGAAATATCAATGCCTAGCTAGGGCGTTAAGCGATAAGCGCTTGTTGGGAGGCAACCCAATTTTATTTTTAGTTTTTTTGTTTTTGCTTCTGTTTAGGAATAAATAATCAATCTAGCCTCTGTTTAGACGTGGTTTTATGTTTTAATTAGTGTTTGTGCCAAGTTAGACCTATTGGATCTTCTTGGATGATAGTTATTTGATCTTGCTGTAATTTCCAGAAACTTTGCGCTCAGTGCCTGAATTATTAAAAATCACCAGAACGTGATAAAATACTGATTCCAATTGCTTCTGATCAATAAACAAATTGTATAGGTCTTCCAATTCTGCTAGATATTTTGGAGTTCCAGAAGTTTGCGTTAGTTACAGATTACTACAGACTGTTCTGTTTTTGACAGATTCTGTTTTTCGTGTGTTGTTTGCTTATTTTGATGAATCTATGGCTAGTAAAATAGTTTATAATCCATAGAGAAGTTGGAATACAGTAGGTTTAACACCAATATAAATAAAGAATTAGTTCATTATAGTACCTTAAAGTAGTCTTTTGTTTTCTTTCTCTAGCAGAGCTCACGAGATTTATATTGAGTTTTGTGTTGTGAAGTTTTCAAGTTTTGGGTGAATTCTTTTGATGGATTATGGAACAAGGAGTGTCAAGAGCCTAAGCTTGGGGATGCCCATTTCACCCCAAGATAATCCAAGGACACCAAAAGTCAAAGCTTGGGGATGCCCGGAAGGCATCCCTCTTTAAATCTACTTCCATCGGTAATTTTACTTGGAGCTATATTTTTATTCGCCACATGATATGTGTTTTGCTTGGAGCGTCTTGTATTATTTGCATCTTTGCTTGTTAGTTTACCAAAATCATCCTTGCTGTACACATCTTTTGAGAGAGCCATATATAGATTGGAATTTGATAGAATACGTTACGTGCTTCACTTATATCTTTTGAGCTTGATAGTTTTGCTCATAGTGCTTCACTTATATATTTTGAGCGTGATAATTTTTGCTCTAGTGCTTCACTTAGATCTTTTAAGAGCACGGTGGTGGATTTGTTTTAAAGAAACTATTGATCTCTCATGCTTCACTTAGATTATTTTGAGAGTCGTTAATAGCATGGTAATTCACTTAAAATTAATATACTTGGTATTCAAGATATGTGAAACTTTCTTTTGAGTCGTTGAATACTAAGAAAAGTTGGATACTTGATAATTGTTTTGAGATGTGGAGGTAGTGATATTAAAGTCATGCTAGTTGGGTGATTATGAATTTAAATAATGCTTGTGTTGAAGTTAGCAAATCCCGTAGCATGCACGTATGGTTAAAGTTGTGTAACAAATTTGAAACATGAAGTGTACTGGCTTGTGCATCCTTATGAGTGGCGGTCGGGGACGAGCGATGGTCTTTTCCTACCAATATATCCCCCTAGGAGCATGCGCGTAGTACTTGATTTTTGATGACTTCTAAATTTTTGCAATAAGTATATGAGTTCTTTTGACTAATGTTGAGTCCATGGATAATACGCACTTTTACATTTCCTCCTTTGCTAGCCTCTTCGGTACCGTGCATTGCCCTTACTCACCTTGAGAGTTGGTGCAAACTTCGCCGGTGCATCCAAACCCCGTGATACGATACGCTCTATCACACATAAACCTCCTTATATCTTCCTCAAAACAGCCACCATACCTACCTATTATGGCATTTCCATAGCCATTCTGAGATATATTGCCATGCAACTTTCCACCGTTCCGTTCATCATCATCATGACATACTTTAGTTTTGTCGTATTGCCATTGCATGATCATGTAGTTGACATCGTATTTGTGGCAAAGCCACCATGCATTATTTTTCATACATGTCACTCTTGATTCATTGCACCATCCCGGTACACCACCGGAGGCATTCATATAGAGTCATATCTTGTTCTAGTTTCGAGTTGTAATCCTATTTTTGTAATCAATAGAAGTGTGATGATCATAATTATTAGAGCATTTCCCAAAAAAAAGAGAAAGGCCAAAAATAAAAAAAGAAAGGCCCAAAAAAAGAAAATAAATAAAAAGGGCAATGTTACTATCTCTTTTTCCAGACTTGTGCTTCAAAGTAGCACCTTGTTCTTCATGTAGTGAAGTCTCATATATTGTGCTTCAAAGTAGCACCTTGTTCTTCATGTAGTGAGTCTCATAAGTTGTGCTTCAAAGTAGCACCATGTCTTTCATATAGCGAGTCTCATAAGTTGTCTTTTTCATACTAGTGGGAATTTTTCATTATAGAACTTGACTTGTATATTCCTACGATGGGCTTCCTCAAATGCCCTAGGTCTTCGTGAGCAAGCAAGTTGGATGCACACCCACTAGTTTTCTTTTGTTCAGCATTTATTTATAGCTCTAGTGCATCTGTTGCATGGCAATCCCTACTCCTCATGTTGACATGAATTGATGGGCATCTCCATAGCCCGTTGATTATCCTCATCAATGTGAGACTTTCTCCTTTTTTGTCTTCTCACACAATCCCCATCATCATATTCTATTCCACCCATAGTGCTATATCCATGGCTCACGCTCATGTATTGCGTGAAGATTGAAAAAGTTTGAGATTATTTTAAGTATGAAACAATTGCTTGGCTTGTCATCGGGGGTATAGAAGTTGGGAACATCTTTGTGTGACGAAAATGAAGCATAGCCTAACTATATGATTTTGTAGGGATGAACTTTCTTTTGCCATGCTATTTTGAGAAGACATAATTGCTTAGTTAGTATGCTTGAAGTATTATTATTTTTATGTCAATATGAACTTTTGTCTTGAATCTTTCGGATCTGAATATTCATACCACAATTAAGAAGATTTACATTGAAACTATGCCAAAGTATCCTCCGCATCAAAAATTCTCTTTTTATCATTTACCTACTCGAGGACGAAAGGGAATTAAGCTTGGGGATGCTGATAAGTCTCCAACGTATCTATAATTTTTATTGCTCCATGCTACTTTATCTACTGTTTTGGACTATATTGGGCTTTATTTTCCACTTTTATATTATTTTTGGGACTAACCTATTAAGGAGGCCCAGCCCAGAATTGCTGTTTTTTGCCTATTACGGTGTTTGAAGAAGCAGAATATCAAACGGAGTCCAAACGGAATGAAACCTTCGGGAACGTGATTTTCTCACCGAACGTGATCCAGGAGACTTGGACCCTACTCCAAGGAACAAAAGAGGCGGTCACGAGGGTGGGGGGCGCCCCCTAGGCGCGCCCCCTGCCTCGTGGGCCCCCCTGTTGCTCCACCGACGTACTCCTTCCTCCTATATATACCTATGTACCCTCGACAGATCAAATACGGAGCCAAAAACCTGTAACATCCCAAATTCCCTATTTGGAATGTTTTACAATTATAGCTAAGCATCTATGCATTCTGTTTGAATTTGAGTGGCATTTGAAGTTTCAGAAGTTTTTGGAGTTGTTGGAATTTGAATTCAAATTTTGGCTTGGAAATCATTTCAAAAACTATGCCTGATAAATACTTGAGAAAAAGTATGAGAGGAGTAAACATGACACTCCAAAAATATCAGAGGAAAAACATTGCCAAAAGGTTTGAATTCAAATTTGAGTTTTATTTGAATTTTGAAAAAAATAAATTTTTATAAAGTTTGGGTTTTGCCCCTGGAAAAATGTTCAAATGATAGGGAATATTCCCCTGATCATTTTGATATATATATGTCCTATATAAAATATTTATATTTATATATTTTTCTCTCTCTCTAAAAATTCAAAAAAAATGGAAAAGGAAAGCCCGGCGCCATAACCCACTTGACCGGCACCCAGGCCCGAGCCCTGGCAGTAGCGGCCCGGCCAGCGCCGAGCCGCCGGCAATGACCGAGCCCCCAGCGCCGAACCACCTCCGCGGTCGCCCGACCGACGCCTCTCCCCTCACCCGTGACACCGGGCCCCCACCTCCCTCTTCCCTCGCCCGCCCGCCCGCCGCCAGCCGCCGGATTCATGAGATCCGGGATCCCCGAGATCCCTCGCCGCGTGCCCCTCGTCCAAGTCGAGGCCCCCGCCTATTTATACCCCCCTCGACCCTGTTTTCTCCTTCGCCCCCTCGCCTAACCCCTCCCTCTCGCCGCACACGCTCGCCGAAGCAACCGAGCTGCCGCCGCCGCCATTAGCTCCGTTCCGACCCACCCCGGCCACCCCGAGCTCACCTGACCCCACCCCCGAGCTCACCTCGTCGCGCGCGCCACGGAGATCCCGCCGACGTCCCCGACCACCGAACGCCCGGCGCCATCGCCCGAAACCGCCGTCGCCCGTCGACCCGTCGATAAGTCGGGACCTCCCGCCGTTGGATCTAGGTGTACGATGTAGATTAGATCCCCCCGAAGGGGTAGGTTTATTTCAACTAAACCGGTTAGTTCCAGTTTTAGTTAGGGTTTAGTTGGACCGGCCGACTCGGTTTAAAACCATGTGCGCTATTTAGTTATATTACTCCGAAGCGTTCTATAGGCCCTTTAGCCCGTTTTTCGTTTTAGTTTTATTTTTCGTTTTCTGTTTTAACAGAATAGTTTCATTTTGTAAAATTCATATCTTTTAATCTACTTAATTTTTTAAGTGATTCTTTTTGTTGGTTTGCAAATTTCTTATAGTTTCTGTAGAAAATATAATTAGCTATGTTAAAATTATTTAGAATTGCTTTATTTCAGATTTAGACAGAATAGTAAATCTGCTATAAAGTGAGTTAGGAAAATTATTTTTAGTGATTCTTTTTGTCACAACTTTGTTTTGACATTGCCTAACCGTAGGAATTTATTTGGGCATTTTAGGATTAATAAAAAATAGTTTTAATCAGAATCATGTTATTCTTAATTAATTAACTAGCTACTTGTTTTCCTATTGTTTTAGTTAGCAAATAAATTTATTTTTCATATGTGATAGATTATTCTAGGTTAGTTTCTGTCACTTTAGAGCATGAACTTTTATTTATAATAAATAAAACTTTTATTTTATTTTTCCTACTAGAATTTGCTTTAGGCCTAATAGGAGTATTATAATAGATTTTAAAGTGATTCTTTTTGCTCCTAGTTGCTTGATGAATCCTTTTACATTAGGTAGCATAAGCCCATGCTTAGGTTCTGTTAAGAAATTTTTTGTTATGTAAAACTATTTTTAGTTGTTGCTTGAAGTAGGAAAACTTTGATTTGGTTTTTCTTTGAGTTTCCTTTGGGTTTTGATTCGTTTGTTTTGTGTGTTTCATATTACTATGCTGTTATGTAAGTGATCATATGTTGTATGCTTATTGTGGTTATTGTTTGCCTCGGTAGAATTTCCGGAGTGCGAAGCTTGCTACCACGAGTCCCTAGCTTACGAAGATCGTCAGCAAGGCAAGTCATTGATCATGGTTTCTTTACAATACCTATGATTTTTATTGCGTTAGAATTTCCTCCCCACCATGCATGCAGTAGGTAAAATTTTGAAGTTATGTTCTTGAGTAGTATCATGAGGTAGGATGAACCAATTCCCCTTGTTACCATGACCCGAGACGAAGTAGTTTATTTTTGCTATGCTCGTAGACGGGGTTGGTTGACTGAATTCATAAGGGAGATGTGAGAGTCTTAAAAATGATGACAACCCCAGGACTTCAAGATCAAGATGGACTACGAAATTCACTACCGGGTGGAGGACGGTTGACGGGCACCCTGGAGAATCCAGTGGTTGGCCGGGATGCATGGAGAAGTGCCATGACATCTTGCGGAAAGCTTCACCCAGCCACGAAGAGACGGATGGATACCCCATTGACCGGAAGCTTACCTGTGCAGCCGCAAGCCATTATGGGCTCACGGCAGTCGACCCTAGGTGTGACTCTGGCGGACGGTGCTACGAGATGTAGAAGAGCGGTAGGATTGGATGGGCACGGCGGTGGCCAGGAGGAACTCTTCGGAAGACCCTGTTTCATCTGGTCCGTCTTCAAACACTCTGAAGTGCGAAGACTTAAAAGGAGGGAATGATTCTTGCGGGTAAAGTCATAAACCTCTGCGGAGAAAAGATCTAATCGATTAGCCGTGTCCCGATTCACGGACAATTTGAGCCTCTGGGACTTGGAAGTATTTGGAAATCTCAACACTGAAATTAATAATTTAATTGAGGGGTTATGACTTAATAATTTGGGAATGAGACATTGGTTGGCGGAACCATCTCGATAACTACCAACAATTTTGTAGTATTTGCAAGCAAGTCCACTGTAGTAGGGAAAAACTGGCTTTTCGCAAAATGATGAAACTTAGAGCCCCACAGCCAAATTGCATATAGTAATAGTAATATTTTATTGTTCTCTCTTCATGACTTGCCGGCATATTCAAAATGCTGACCTACACTACCGCAACGTCTTATGTTGCGAGAGGATTATTCGATCAGGAGTGAGGCTACGATCCGTGCTTGGCGATTGCCCTTTGGAGTCGGATGGACTCGCTATTCTTCTACGCTTCGCAGCTTTACTTAGTTTATTTCTCATGAGTTGGCCTTGGCGAATTTATTCTATTGTAATAAAGACTCGATATGAGAATCGTGTAATAAATTCAGGTGTGATTGAACTTTGATTATTTCATCAATGTACTTGTGAGTGCCGGCATGATCTTGGGATGGTACAGAACCACGGAGACTTGACCGATTTTGGGTCGAGGCGCTTCTGAGATGGTATTCAGAGCACACGCTGTTGTAGGGCGTAACCCCTAGGATCGGAAAGCCATAGGAAGAGACTATTTATTTTATGTCCTTATCATTCCGTAATTCTCCCTGTTCATTTCGACTTCTCTCCGATTTTCAACATTTTAGATGGCCTTTGAGTTCACCCGGTTTGCTACCGGAGTTTTGCGGCCAGATGAGGCGATGCCCTTGGCGGAAGCTGGTCCAGATCGTGAAGAAGCTGAAGATTGCTCTGCCCTCGATCACCGGAAGCCAACCAATGCACTTCCGGCGGATACCCGCTATAGGATCGAGGTGCACATTCCAGGAGAACCTTCGGAGGACATCTGAGCCTATTGACTTTGAGTTTACCGACTTCAACTGGATCCTCGGAAGAGACATGGCGATTTATCGTGCACTTGGACATCTCCGAGAAGAGTACAGGGCCGAGCTCGATCCATCAAACCTCGCCATGGTTTCTCGCAGAGCAAGGAATGGAGATATCATCCGTATCGTAGAGGACGACTCCATTCTCTCATATGTCCAAGACTTGGAGTGTCTCCTCAGGAAACGGGAGATCCGGACTTCGCCGTAGCGAAGGTACACAGGAGGCTGTTGTTCCGTGAACTGAACTGGAGGAGAAGGCACACGCGGACTTCCTTGACCATGAAGAAGAAATCAAGGACTTCATGGAGAGAGTCGACGACACGAAAATGAAGGTTGCAGCGTTAGAGGAAAAAGATGGACTTGGGAGAGGACCTTTTTCCGGGTGGAGATGACGGACCTCTCGTGAGCAATGATCAGGATTATGAAGGGAGTTCCACCGGAGAAAGCCGCAAGAGGAGGCGCCGCATCGGAAGGACGCCACACCGGAGGACATCGCACGGAAGGGCGCAAGGATTATTGATGAAGACATTTAGCCGACCACCATGTTATTTTATTTTCCGTCGATCAGTTAGGCCGTTATTTTCGATTAGTCGTGAGATATTTTGTAATCGAGATTGAACCATGTTTGAGATGATTGAATAAATGATTGGTGTGATTATGATTGTGCATTCATATGGGTAGTGATATTTTCTCATTAGACCCTTGTTCTATTCTAATTTTCTCATCCACTCCAAAACACGGATGCCTCAGGGCGTGACCCGGTTTCAACTTCCCGCGGAACTCACCCGGTGATTCAGCAGCAGAATGCCCTCATGCAGATGCTCATCAGTAACGAACAACAACAACAACAATCCACCGCCACCACCCCTGTTGACAACTTGACTCGGTTCCTAAGGCTTAATCCGCGGTGTTCTCTAGCAGACCTTGAGCCGATTGTGGCCGATGATTGGCTCCGCAAGGTCGGAAGGGAGTTAGTCACCGTTGGATGCACCGATGCAGAAGGTGCGCTTTGCCGCACATCAACTTGATGGACCTGCAGCTTCTTGGTGGGAGAACTACACCGCCACTTATCTCATCGGCACCATCACGTGGGATCAGTTCGGCAGGGCTTCCGCACCGCTCATGTTTCATTTGGAGCCATGAGTGCGAAGAAGCGTGAGTTCCGCAACTTACGCCCGAGGAACCGTCTTGTGGGGCGATGCGTGGATGTGTTCAGCAAGTTAGCTCGCTATGCCCCGGATGATGTGGCCACAGATGCCGCAAAGCAAGAGAAGTTTCTCGAGGGACTCAATGACGAGCTGGGTATGCAGCTTATGGTGGCTACCTTCACCAACTACCAGGAGCTGGTAGACAAGGCCACCATACTTGAAGGCAAGCAGCAGCAGATTGATAGCGGCAAGCGGAAGTACAGCCAGGGGAAGTACAATTCTGGAGCTCAGCAGAAGCCCCGTTATGCCCCATACTCAGGAGGGCATACCCATCACAACCATGGAGGTCATAACCATGGAGGAAATGGGAACAACCGCAACCAGGACAACAAGTCAGGCAATGGCAATGGAAACGGCAATGGCAACCAGCATCGTCCTGCCCCGGCTCAGAAAGATCTGAGTCACATCACTGTTTCAAGTGCCGAAAACAGGGCACTATGCCACCGACTGCCCGGAGGCCAAGCGGAGGAATGGAAGCGGCAATGGAAGCTTCGTGAAGAAGCCCAACCCTTTCCCTCGTGCTCGGGTGAACCACATTGGCGTGGAAGGCGTCTATGATCAACCGGAATCGTGGTTGGTAAGTTTTATTGAATTCACGTTCAGTATTGGTACTCTTTGATTACGGTGCAACACATTCATTCATATCAAGGGTAGTTGTGGAAAAATGCGGGTTGCCCACTAAAACCCTTAGAAGCCCCCTTGGCGTCGATTCGCGGGAGGAGAAATGATGGCGAGTTTAGGCTGTCATGCAACCCTCAACATCGGGAACCATAAATTTCCCTTGCAGACCTCATAGTGTTGGAAACCCGGACCTTGGATGTAATCCTAGGCATGGATTGGTTGGAAGTTTGAAGGAAACATAGGCTGTGCCCGCAAGTCGATTCTGCTCACCACCCAGGGCGTAAGAGGATCAAGTATGTATCCGAGGCATAGCCGGATGAACAATCGGTGAATTCCCTCACGGGAGTTGTTCAGGAGGAAGTGCCGATGGTGCAAGATTTTCCGATGTGTTTCCGGAGGAATTACCAGAATGCCACCGGACAGAGACATTGAATTTCTGATTGAGTTATTGCGGCACAGCCCCAATATCCAAGAGACCCTATCGGATGCCACCGAGCGATCTGAAGGAGATCAAGAATCAAATTAATGAGCTATTGGAGAAAGGATATATTCGCCAAGCTCATCACCTTGGGGAGCCCCAGTTCTTTTGGTAGAGAAGAAGGATGGAAGCACGAGAATGGTTGTGGATTATCGTTCGTTGAGCAGCGTGACCATCAAGAACAAGTACCCTCGCCAATGATTAATGACATGTTTGATCAGCTAGTTGGAGCCAAGGTATTCTCCAAGATCGATCTTGATCGAGGTATCATCGATTGAAGATCCGTGAAAAGGATATACCCAAAACAGCATTCACCACCAGGTATGGTTTATATGAGTATACCGTCATGTCATTTGGATTGACTAATGCCCCTGCATACTTCATGAATTTGATGAACAAGGTATTTATGGAATATCTGGACAAGTTTGTCGTGGTGTTCATCGATGATATACTGATTTTCTCCAAGAGCGAGGAAGAGCATAAGGAACATTTGCGTCTAGTTATGGAGAAACTCCGAGAAGGCTGTCAGTTGTATGCCAAGTTCAGCAAATGTGAATTTTGGTTGAAGGAAGTCGGATTCCTCGGACATGTTATTTCGGGAGAAGGAATAGCGATTGACCCCACCAAGGTTGTATCGGTCACCGATTGGCGATCACCCACCTCGATCAAGGAGATCCGCAGATTTTCTCGGACTCGCAGGATATTATCGGAGGTTTATTGAGAACTTCTCGAAGATTGCCAAGCCCATGACTGAACTGTTGAAGAAGGACGCCAAGTACATTTGGACCGAGGATTGTGAAGCCGGTTTCGAGAATTGAAGAAAGCGTTTGGTTCTGACCCGATCTTGATTTTGCGGACATACACAAGGATTACGGGTATATTGTGGCGCTTCTCGTCAAGGACTCGGAGGAGTACTCATGCGGGAAGGAAAGGTTGTAGCTTATACCTCCAGACAGCTACGACCACACGAGATGAATTATGCCACACATGATTTGGAGTTAGCGGCCGTAGTGCATGCACTCAAGACTGGAGACATTTCCTCATCGGAAACCGTTGTGATGTTTACAGATCACAAGAGCTTGAAGTATATTTTCACGCAGAAGAGTTGAACCTCGAGGCGGAGGAGATGGCTAGAGTTAATAAAGGACTATGACATGAGACTGCATTATCACCCGGGGAAAGCTAATGTTGTAGCAGATGCTTTGAGCCGTAAGAGTTATGTGAATACTCTTATAGCGGGAGGATTACCCGAGGAGTTAGTCGAAGGCCTCGAGAGATCTCCGTGGAGATAGTTCCGAGAGGATATGTTGCAGCCACAGAGTTCAGTCCACTTTGGCCGACAGAATTCGTGAAGCCCGGAAGTCGGACAAGGAAATTGATGAGATAAAGAAAAGGATGAATGAAGGAAAAGCTAAAGGGTTTCGTAAGGATGAATACGGAGCTATATGGTGCGAGGATCGTATTCATGTACCCAATGATCCCGAACTCGGAAGCTAATTCTTGGGAGGCTCATGATTCACCGTACTCGATTCACCCGGTAACACCAAGATGTACACGGATTTGAAGGAAAGTTTACGGTGGATAGGTATGAAGAAGGATATTGCCGAGTGCGTAGCGATGTCACGATGTTTGTCAGCGAGTAAAGGCAGAACATCGAAGCCAGCAGGGTTACTTCAACCTTTGCCGATTCCCCGAGTGGAAATGGGAAAAACTTGGAATGGACTTTATCACAGGATTACCCAGGACCCGTTCAGGTTATGATTCCATCTGGGTAGTGGTTGATCGATTGACCAAGGTAGCTCATTTCATTCCCGTGAAGACTACATATACCAGGCTAAGTTAGCCAAGATATACATGACCAGGATCGTATGTCTGCATGGAGTTCCGAGGAGTATCGTGTCAGATAGAGGAACACAATTGACCTCAAAGTTTTGGAATCAGTTGCATAAAACTTTGGGTACGAGGCTGGAGTTCAGTACAGCTTTTCATCCACAGACAGATGGACAGACCGAGAGAGTCAACCAGATTCTGGAGGACATGTTGAGAGCTTGTGCGCTAGACTATGGGTCTAGCTGGGATGATAATTTGCCATACGCGGAGTTCTCATACAACAACAGTTATCAGACCAGTGCGAAGATGGCCCCTTCAAGCTTTATACGGAAGGAGGTGCGAGAACACCATTGTTGTGGGATGGTGTTGGAGATCGAAAACTTTTCGGTCCCGATCTTATCAGAGATTCGAAGAGAAAGTCAAGCTGATTCGAGATAGACTCAAGGTAGCTTCGATCGAGGCAGAAAAGTTATGCCGAAGCGAACGCATAAGGAAGTAACTTACGAAGCGGGAGACCGGGCATATCTTCGTGTGTCCCCACTTCGTGGAATCAAGAGGTTCGGTGTTAAAGGAAAGTTAGCACCCCGATTCATTGGTCCCTACAAAATCCTAGAACGTCGTGAAGAAGTTGCTTACAAGTTGGAATTACCGGAAGGATTGTCCGGAGTTCATGATGTCTTCCATGTTTCTCAGCTGAAGAAATGCAATGCCGAGATGGCCGATATTCCGTTGAGAGACACAGTGCCCCTAGAGGCCATACAGCTCGACAGTGATCTGACCTATGAGGAGAAACCCGTCCGAATTCTCGAGACTGCGAATAGAGTCACCCGCAGCAAGATCATCAAGTTTTGCAAGGTGCTGTGGAGTCATCATTCCGAGGAGGAAGCCACCTGGGAGCGAGAAGAAGACCTCCACCTAGACCACCCGCACCTATTTGCTAGCCAACCCGAATCTCGAGGGCTAGATTCATCTTAAGGTGGGTAGGTTTGTAACATCCCAAATTCCCTATTTCGAATGTTTTACAATTATAGCTAAGCATCTATGCATTCTGTTTGAATTTGAGTGGCATTTGAAGTTTCAGAAGTTTTTGGAGTTGTTGGAATTTGAATTCAAATTTTGGCAGTGGAAATCATTTCAAAAACTATGCTGATAAATACTTGAGAAAAAAGTATGAGAGGAGTAAACATGACACTCCAAAAATATCAGAGGAAAAACATTGCCAAAAGGTTTGAATTCAAATTTGAGTTTTATTTGAATTTTGAAAAAATAAATTTTTATAAAGTTTGGGTTTTGCTCACGGAAAAATGTTCAAATGATAGGAATATTCCTGATCATTTTGATATATATATGTCCTATATAAAATATTTATATTTATATATTTTCTCTCTCTCTAAAAATTCAAAAAATGGAAAAGGAAAGCCGGGCGCCGAATAACCCGGCCCGGCACCAGTGACCCGAGCCGGCGGCGCAGCCACGGTAGCGGCCACCAGCCAGCTGCCCGGCCGACGGCCGACCGAGCCCCAGCGCGAACCACCTCCGCCAGTCGCCCGGCCTGACCGCCTCTCCCCTCACCCGTGACACCCGGGCCCCACCTCCCTCTTCCTCGCCAAGGCCACCCGCCCAGCGGCTTCGCCGGATCTCATGAGATCCGGGATCCCGAGATCCTCGCCGCATTGCCCCTCGTCAAGTCGAGGCCCCGCCTATTTATACCCCCTCGACCCGTTTTCTCCTTCGCCCCTCGCCTAACCCCTCCCTCTCGCAAGACACGCTCATGGAACAACCGAGCCGCCGCCCGCCGCCATTAGCTCCGTTCCGACCCACCCAGCCACCCCGAGCTCACCTCGACCCCACCCCGAGCTCACCTCGTCGGCCCGCGCCGCGGAGATCCCCGCCGACGTCCCCGACCACCGAGCCGCCGCCCGTCTCCGCCTCGAAACCGCCGTCGCCGTCGACCCGTCGATGAAGTCGCGGACCCTCCCGCCGTTGGATCTAGGTGTGCGGTGTAGATTAGATCCCCGAAGGGTAGGTTTATTTCAACTAAACCGGTTAGTTCGGTTTTAGTTAGGGTTTAGTTGGACCGGCCGACTCGGTTTAAAACCATGTGCGCTATTTAGTTATATTACGCCGAAGCGTTATATAGGCCCATTAGCCCGTTTTTCGTTTTAGTTTTATTTTTTCGTTTTCTGTTTTAACAGAATAGTTTCAGTTTTGTAAAATTCATATCTTTTAATCTACTTACTTTTTTTAAGTGATTCTTTTTTTGTTGGTTTGCAAATTTCTTATAGTTTCTGTAGAAAATATAATTAGCTATGTTAAAATTATTTAGAATTGATTTATTTCAGATTTAGACAGAATAGTAAATCTGCTATAAAGTGAGTTAGGAAAATTATTTTTTAGTGATTCTTTTTGTCACAACTTTGTTTTGACATTGCCTAACCGTAGGAATTTATTTGGGCATTTTAGGATTAATAAAAAATAGTTTTAATCAGAATCATGTTATTCTTAATTAATTAACTAGCTACTGTTTTCCTATTGTTTTAGTTAGCAAATAAATTTATTTTTCATATGTGATAGATTATTCTAGGTTAGTTTCTGTCACTTTAGAGCATGAACTTTTATTTATAATAAATAAAACTTTTATTTTATTTTTCCTACTAGAATTTGCTTTAGGCCTAATAGGAGTATTATAATAGATTTTAAAGTGATTCTTTTTGCTCCTAGTTACTTGATGAATCCTTTTCTGTTAGGTAGCATAAGCCCATGCTTAGGTTCTGTTAAGAAAATTTTTGTTATGTAAAACTATTTTTAGTTGTTGCTTGAAGTAGGAAAACTTTGATTTGGTTTTTCTTTGAGTTTCCTTTGGGTTTTGATTCGTTTGTTTTGTGTGTTTCATATTACTATGCTGTTATGTAAGTGATCATATGTTGTATGCTTATTGTGGTTATTGTTTGCCTCGGTAGAATTTCCGGAGTGCAAAGCTTGCTACCACGAGTCCCTAGCTTACGAAGATCGTCAGCAAGGCAAGTCATTGATCATGTTTTCCTTACAATACCTATGATTTTTATTGCATTAGAATTTCCTCCCCACCATGCATGCAGTAGGTGAAATTTTGAAGTTATGTTCTTGAGTAGTATCATGAGGTAGGATGAACCAATTCCCTTGTTACCATGACCGGGACGAAGTAGTTTATTTTGCTATGCTCGTGAAGCGGGGTTGGTTGACTGAATTCATAAGGGAGATGTGAGAGTCTTAAAGATGATGACAACCCCAGGACTTCAAGATCAAGATGGACTTGAAATTCACTCTTTGGGTGGAGGACGGTTGACGGGCACCTGGAGAATCCGGTGGTTGGCGGGATGCATGGAGAAGTGCCATGACATCTTGCGGAAAGCTTCACCCAGCCACGAAGAGGCGGATGGATACCCCATTGACCGGAAGCTTACCTATGCAGCCGCAAGCCATTATGGGCTCTGGCTTGAGTCGACCCTAGGTGTGACTACGGCGGACGGTGCTACGAGATGTAGAAGAACGGTAGGATTGGATGGGCACCGGCGATGTGGCCCGGAAGGAACTCTTCGGAAGACCTGTTTACGTTCGTCCGTCTTCAAACACTCAAGTGCGAAGACTTAAAAGGAGGGAGCGATTCTTGCGGGTAAAGTCGCAAACCTCTGCAGAGAAAAGATCTAATCGATTAGCCGTGTCCCCGATTCACGGACAATTTGAGCCTCTGGGACTTGGAAGTATTCGGAAATCTCAACACTGAAATTAATAATTTAATTGAGGGGTTATGACTTAATAATTTGGGAATGAGACATTGGTTGGCGGAACCATCTCGATAACTACCAACAATTTTGTAGTATTTGCAAGCAACTCCACTGTAGTAGGGAAAAACTGGCTTTTCACAAAATGATGAAACTTAGAGCCCCACAGCCAAATTGCATATAGTAATAGTAATATTTTATTGTTCTCTCTTCATGACTTGCCAGCATATTCAAAATGCTGACCTACACGGCTGCAACGTCTTATGTTGCAGAGGATTATTCTGATCGGGGAGTGAGGCTACGATCCGCGCTTAGCGATTGCCCTTTGGAGTCGGATGGACTCGCTATTCTTCTACGCTTCCGCATCTTTACTTAGTTTATTTCTCATGAGTTGGCCTTGACGAATTTATTCTATTGTAATAAAGACTCGATATGAGAATCGTGTAATAAATTCAGGTGTGATTGAACTTTGATTATTTCATCAATGTACTGTGAGTGCCAGCATGATCTTGGGATGGTACAGACACAGAGACTTGACCGATTTTGGGTCAGGGCGCTACAAAACCTAATTCCACCGCCGCAACTTTCTGTATCCACGAGATCCCATCTTGGGGCCTGTTCCGGAGCTCCGCCGGAAAGGGTCGTCATCACGGAGGGCTTCTACATCATCATAGCCTCTCTGATGAAGTGTGAGTAGTTTACCTCAGACCTTCGGGTCCATAGTTAGTAGCTAGATGGCTTCTTCTCTCTTTTTGGATCTCAATACAATGTTCTCCCCCTCTCTAGTGGAGATCTATTCGATGTAATCTTGTTTTTGCGGTGTGTTTGTTGAGACCGATGAATTGTCGGTTTATGATCCAGCTTATCTATGAATAATATTTGAATCTTCTCTGAATTCTTTTATGTATGATTGATTTATATTTGCAAGTCTCTTCGAATTATCCGTTTGGTTTGGCCAACTAGATTGAGTGAAACCTATGGCCCCCGGGTCTATTTTCATCATATCAATCTCCATCACTTTAATACTTGCTTTGTTTTTACTTTGCTTTTTACTTTTCACTTTGCATCTCTATACCAAAAATACAAAAAATATTATTTATCATCTCTATCAGATCTCACCCTCGTAAGTGACCGTGAAGGGATTGACAACCCCTAATCGCGTTGGTTGCCAGTAGCTACCGTTTTGTGCAGGTACGAGGGACTTGTGTGTAGCCTCCTACTGGATTGATACCTTGGTTCTCAAGAACTGAGGGAAATACTTATGCTACTTTGCTGCATCATCCTTCCTCTTCGGGGAAATCCAACGCAGTGCTCAAGAGGTAGCAAGAGGTTGTACACTAATCGCCACATTTTCTTCTTGATTCGATCTCACGGTGCTGCCGGCGCTCGGTCCCGAGCCGACACGGCACGGCTCCATCCACGGCAGCGTCGCCGGCCACTTCCTCCACGGCGTCACTCCCTCGGCGGCGACATCCACATCAGTAGGAGTTGTTGCTGCTTTAGCTCTCGCTCGTGTTGCTACTCTGCTCTTGCTCTCGGTCTGCTGCTTGGTTTACTCTTGCTATTGCTATTGCTCGCGCAGCTGCTCTCGCTCTTGCTCTTGCTTGTGATGTTGCTCCGATTTAGGTACACTTCAGTCGTAGCAGGGAGGGGGGCTCGCCGGAGAGGTACCCCAGTATCTATCTTAGGGTTCAGGATGGGGGCGTTGGTCGCCGGCGGTGGTGGGGCGGTGGTGTGGGGATCGCCGGAGAAAAAGCTCGGCACGGGGGGCCTAGAGGGATGGCAGGCGGTGGGAGTGGTTTCAGGCGAGGCGGCGCCGCCTTGACATGGCGAGCGGCTGTTTGGCCGGTGGTGGCTGGCGACTCAAGGTAGCCTCACCTGATGCTGCTACACGACCAGCTGCCCTGGCTCTCGCACGCGCTGCTGCTACTGCTTT
The DNA here is from genome assembly GCA_021605145.1 of Aegilops bicornis. Taxonomy (NCBI): domain Eukaryota; kingdom Viridiplantae; phylum Streptophyta; class Magnoliopsida; order Poales; family Poaceae; genus Aegilops; species Aegilops bicornis. The sequence goes on along the minus strand of CM038673.1, from coordinate 393,145,477 downwards.
CTTGCTACTAGTGCATTCAGTTTCGACAGTAAAATTCAGTTTCGACAGAAAAATTCAGTTTTGACATTTAAGTTCAGTTTCGACAATTAAATTCAGTTTCGACAGTTGCTACCTCTTGAGCATGCGTTAGTTTTTCCCTTGAAGAGGAAAGGGTGATGCAGCAAAGTAGCGTAAGTATTTCCCTCAGTCTTTGGAGAACCAAGGTATCAATCCAGTAGGAGACCACACGCAAGTCCCTCGTACCTACACAAACAAATAAGAACCTTGCAACCAACGTGATAAAGGGGTTGTCAATCCCTTCACGACCACTTGCAAAAGTGAGATCTGATAGAGATGATAAGATAATATTTTGGTATTTTTAGGATAAAGATTAAAAGTAAAGATTGCAAAATAAACGGCGACAGAAATAGCTAGTTGACAGGAGATTAATATGATGGAAAATAGACCCGGGGGCCATAGGTTTCACCAGTGGCTTCTCTCAGGATAGCATAAGTATTACGGTGGGTGAACAAATTACTGTTGAGCAATTGATAGAAAAGTGCATAATTATGAGAATATCTAGGCATGATCATGTATATAGGCATCACGTCCGTGACAAGTAGACCGACTCCTGCCTGCATCTACTACTATTACTCCACACATCGACCGCTATCCAGCATGCCTCTAGAGTATTAAGTTCATAAGAACAGAGTAACGCATTAGGTAAGATGACATGATGTAGAGGGATAAACTCAAGCAATATGATATAAACCCCATCTTTTTATCCTCGATGGCAACAATACAATACGTGTCGTTTCCCTTTCTATCACTAGGATCAAGCAACGCAAGAATGAACCCAAAGCTAAGCACTTCTCCCATTGCAAGAAAGATTAATCTAGTAGGCCAAACCAAAGTGATAATTTTTTTTAACAGAAAGACTATAAGGGAACCCTGAGGGAGTCCTGGATTAGGGGGTGTCCAGATAGCCGAACTATCACTGTTGGCCAGACTCCTGGACTATGAAGATACAAGATTGAAGACTTCGTCCCATGTCCGGATGGGACTTTCCTTGGCGTGGAAGGCAAGCTTGGCGTCTGGATATGTAGATCTCCTACCATTGTAACCGACTCTGTGTAACCCTAACCTTATCCGGTGTCTATGTAAACCGGAGGGTTTTAGTCCGTAGGGCGAACAACAATCATACCACAGGCTAGCTTCTAGGGTTTAGCCTCTCTGATCTCGTGGTAGATCCACTCTTGTACTACCCATATCATCAAAATTAATCAAGCAGGAGTAGGGTATTACCTCCATTGAGAGGGCACGAACACAGGTAAAAACATCGTGTCCCTTGTCTCCTGTTACCATCCGCCTAGACGGACAGTTCGGGACCCCCTACCCGAGATCCGCCGGTTTTGACACCGACATTGGTGCTTTCATTGAGAGTTCCTCTGTGCCGTCGCTATCAGGAAGGATGCCTCATCCCGTCTTTAAAGACGGCACCGTTGCTAAAGGAGCTTTGGCCACCGGCCAAACTCTTCGGCGAGGCGATTTTCTTATGACCGCCTGTTCGGCCGCCGCGCCGACGATGACTTTTCGGGTCATCGAAAGCAATCTTCAGTTAACTCGGAACTCGCCGAGCAGTTAGATCCGATGGAGCTCTCTTCCTTGAACGAGCTCTTGGATCGCATCGCCGCCACAGGAGTCGCTTCTGACTACGATCGATTGGGCCTAAAACCCGATCCGAGAGAGATCAACTCTCCCCAGGCTACCCACCATGTTGCTGTGGTAGAGGAACAATACGGCGACTCTTCTCCTACCTTAAAGACTAGCTATGTCCGGATTCCTGACCCCTCCATGCCGGATTCTCTTGGAGGGGAGGACACCACTCAAGCCCTGAACTTAAAGTTAGGCAGCGGGCTAGATTGATTGGACAACCTCCAAGAACCCAAGCTTCCAAGTTCGGAAACTTCTTGGCCCATGAATCTTAGATCGGACGGGGTTCGGAATTTAATTCCACCCGCCCACCCAAACATAAGCGATATATCCCAAATCCGGCAAGAGCCTGGTGAAACAGTACATCCTTACTGGGCCAGATTCCTCCTGGTTATGGACAGGATAAAGGATTGCCGCAAGGAGGACGCAATCTCATTCTTCTGCAATAATTGCACGGACAAGGGAATCCTGAACGCCATAAGTCGTCGTGAAATTACACGCTTCGCTGACTTGGCGTCCATAGTACGGAAGTACTGCGCGATGGAGAGCGCCTGGAAAACCGAAATCAAATTTTGGGATAATCCGGCCCCGAATACGACCCTAGTCCAAAATAAAAGGGTGCATCATCACTGAGCACTGGGTTACATACCAAAAAGCAAAACCCCCAAAGGGCATGGAACCGTCTTTGGAGGGATGGCTCAATGGACCTGCAAAATTCATAGCACAGAGGGCGCCACTCCAACTCATAGCCTTAGAGCATGTTGGATACTACGGCAGGTGGCCAAAAGTGGCGAAGAGCTCTTAGCTCCAGAGCACCAGCCCAGCAATACCAGTACGGTATTAACAGTCTTCAGCCTTGCCGAAGTCTACCAGATATCAACAATAAATCCATGGAGTGACATGGCTATTACCTTTAACGCCAGTGACGAACCTAAATTCCGAACAGCCCGAGCACCAGCCGCATTGGTCCTCAGTCCAATAGTGGACGACTTTCGCCTTACCAAGGTATTCATGGACGGTGGCAGCGGATTAAACCTCATCTACAAGGAAACCCTTCGAAAAATGGAAATAGACTGGAGCTGCATTGAGCAAAGCAGCACAACCTTTAGAGGAATAATCCCGATCGGGAAGCATCTTTGTCTGAGGAAAGATCACACTGGATGTGGTGTTCGGCACGTCGGACAATTATAGGTCCGAGGAGGTCACATTCCAAGTGGCCCCGTTCTGCAGCGGATCCACGCTCTATTAGGGCGAGAGGGATTCACAATTTTTCAAGCTATACCCCATTACGGGTACATGAAGCTCAAAATGCCCGGACCCAACGAAATTATCACTCTCGCTAGTGACCCGGACACAGCGCTCCACGCCGAAAATAAAACAGCCGCACTTGCCCTTGAGGCACTATCCGAAGCCCTAGCGGCAGAGGAACTCACTGCGCTACGCTCCACGGTGAACAGGGACGATGTGATACTCGATAAGAGATCCAAGTCCACCTCTTTTAACCGTGAGCATTTAAATAGTCAAATTCCAGGTCCATCCAACGGACCCTACCAAAACGGACTCCATCGGGGCACAATTAAACCACGATGTGGACGCCGACCTCTGAGAATTCCCTCTGTGAAAATTGGGACATTTTGCTCGGCACCCTTCGAGACATGCCAGAATCCCACGCCCGTGGCCGAGCACAGCCTAAATATCCTAAAAGGATTCAAGCCAGTCAAACAAGCTCTTCGGCGTTTCTCCGAACCCAAGAGACGGGCCATGGGAGAGGAGCTAGCCAAACTATTGGAGGCCGGATTCATCAGAGACATTAAACATCCGGACTGGCTAGCAAACCTGGTAATGGTACCAAAGAAGGACAAATCCTGGCGCCTATGTGTCGATTTTAAGGACCTTAACAAGGATTGCCCAAAGGATCCTTCCCCTCCCCGCATCGATCAAATTATCGATGCTACCGCAGGACACAATTCATTGTGTTTCCTCGATGCATACTCCGGCTACCACCAAATTAAGATGGCAGAGCCAGACCAAGCCGCAACGGCATTCATCACTCCATACGGCCCATTCTGCTCAAAAACGCCGGCGCAACATACCAGCGCATGATTCAGACATGTCTGGCAAACCAGATCGGCAAAACAGTGGAGGCATACGTAGACGATGTGGTCGTCAAATCCAAGCATGTTGAAACCCTAGTCGACGACTTGAGGCTCACATTCGATAACCTCCGAACATATGACATCAAGCTCAACCCGGAAAAATGCATTTTCGGCATCACCGGCCAAAGCTCTTGGGCTTCATTGTATCCGTAGAGGAATTGAAGCAAACCCAGCCAAGATCCGAGCTCTGTCACAATTGGATATCCCCAAAGACCTCAAACAAATACAAAAATTGATGGATGCGTGGCGGCTCTAAGCCGCTTTATCTCCGCTTAGGAGAAAAGGCATTACCCTTTTATCGCCTCCTCCCACAAGACCGAACACTTCGAGTGGGCCGGATGCATACGGCCGGACTCGAAGAAATCAAAGCCATATTGGCAAAAAATCCGGTCTGGCCGCCCAACATGGGCGAACCAATGCTATTATACATCGCAGCAACCCATCAAGTTGTAAGCGGTGCTCGTTGTTGAACGAGAAACGACGGACACAAGTTCCCCTCCAAAAACAGTTTACTACGTGTACACTGTCCTAACTCCATGCAAGTCACGGTACCCGCATTATCAAAAGATAGCATACGCGGTGTTCATGGCATCCCGGAAGCTGCGACACTACTTTCAAGAGTGTTCGATAACAGTAGCCTCCGAAGTACCTCTTAATGACATTATAAACAACCGCGACGCAACGGGCCGGATTGCTAAATGGGCCATTGAGCTCCTCCCATTCGACATAACCTACAAGCCACGACGAGCTATTAAGTCGCAAGTTTTGGCTGACTTTGTCACCGAATGGACTGAAGCCGAACTCCCTAAAGAGTACGGCGCATATTCCAACTGGATCATGCACTTCGACGGCTCCAAAATGTTGGTCGGCCTGGGGCTGGCGTCGTTCTGACGTCCCCAACCGGAGATACAGTCCAATACGTGCTTCAAATAATGTACATGGACTCCAACAACACAGCCGAATACGAGGCCCTTCTACATGGTCTCCGGATGGCAGTCTCCATGGGCATTCAACGCCTAGAGGTGTGAGGATTCGAACCTCGCGATATCCCAAATAAGTGGGGACTTTGATGCCAAGGATCCGAAAATGGCAGCTTATCGCAATGCCGAGTCCTAAAAATGTCATTTCGGTTTGAGGGGCTCAAATTTCACCATATAGCCCGGGATAACAACCAGCAATGGACGTGTTACGCATTGGCAAAGCGCGATGCCGTCCCCCCCAACATCTTCCTAGAGAGGCTCTTCAATCCATCCGTATTATGGGAGGAGAGTCCAAAATAACAACCCGGACCCAACCACACCGCCCCACACCAAACATTCCGACATAGTTGGTGGTTCCGCCAACGAAATAACACCGCCAGCCCACGCAATAATGGCAGTCATTGCCCGTGGGATGTAATCCATTCCTAGCCTACCTAACTAGGCAGGAACTTCCCGAGGACCAAAACGAGGCCCGCTGCATAGTGCGGCGGTCTAAAGCCTATAAGGTCCATGAGGGAGAGCTTTATAAGAAAAGCACAACCGGAGTCCTTCAAAGGTGTATCTCCGAAGAGGAAGGGCAGAATCTCCTGGCTGAAATTCATGCCGGACTCGGTGGGCACCATGCCGCAGCCCGGGCCCTTGTAGGCAAGGCCTTCCGTACATGATTTTATTGGCCGACAGCCCGGGCAGATGCTCAGGACTTAGTCCAACGATGCGTCGGTTGCCAGCTCTTTGCTAATCAAAGCCACATGCCACCCACCGCCCTCAAAACTATACCCATCACCGCCCTTCGCGGTGCAGGGGCTTGACATGGTTGGACCCCTTAAAGGAGGAACCCACACGTAAAAATACCTATTGGTCATGGTGGATAAATTCACCAAATGGATAGAGGCCAAGCACAGAAGACGGCGAATCCGGACCGATGATAGACTTTATATCGGGTAGTACACCGTTACGGCGTCCCCATAGCATCATCACCGATAAGGGCACGAACTTCACGGCCGACGAGGTCAAACTCGGTGCAAAAACATGGGCATCAAGCTCGACCACGCTCAGTCTATCACCCCCAAACTAACGGTCAAGTTGAGCGAAAGCAGACGATCTAATCATGAGCGGCATTAAACCCAGACTAGTGCGGTCCTCAAGGAATCTAACACGACCGGGTAGAGGAGCTCGACTCCGACTGGGGCTGCAGACCACGCCGAATCGCACTACCGGATTCACACCATTTTTTATGGTATATGGTGCAGAGGCAGTTTTGCCCTGCGACATAATTCATGACTCACCTCGCGTGCGCATGTACGAAGAAAGAGAAGCCGAGCTCGATCGGCAGGACAGTTTGGACGCCTTGGAGGAGGAGCGCGATGTGGCAAAAGCTCGTTCCGCATTCTATCAACAGCAGGCTCGAAGATATCAAAGCAGGGAAGTACGGGCCAAAGCTTACAATGTTGGCGAACTAGTTCTACGCCTGTCGGACAAGAAAAAGGACAAACTCAAGCCCAAATGGGAGGGTCCCTTCATCATCGACCAAGTCCCGACCACGGAGCGTACTGCTTCTGTAAACGATCGGATAACCGACTCGAGCCGAACCCATGGTACGCAGCCCGTCTCTGAAGATTCTACGCCTAGCGCCGGATTTCGAGTTCGTCTCCTTCCTCCGTATATATTTTATACTTTAAGCTGTCTTTTATTTCTCTCCTTCTCCCTCCTTTTTCTGAAGCCGTTAAAGGCTCGTTTGCGCATTGTTCGCACACACTTGACGCGCCATCCGCGCTCATTATACCTGGGGGCTTCTTTAACAGAAGCTTATTTATACGGGCTTTATGCCCAACACATGTGTCACACTTCCGCATGTACCTTTTATTCACCATTATATGCATCGATATGACTTAAGTTTTGGCCAAGCTGGGTTGTTCGGCTCCTGTGCTTACCCCTACGTTCCCGATTGTTCGGCTAGGTGGTAAAGGGAGCACCTCTGCGATTGTTACCGCCGGGTCAGCCGGACGTGTAGCTCGGACTGGGTGAAGCTGAAAGCTAGCGTTCTTAAGGGAATATTCGGTCGGTGAACTAAAAGACGATTTTTTATTTTTCATTTATCTGCCCCCAGATGCTTTTCTACTTTTTTCACAGTCCGGACATGCACTTTAGGGCATGCCTCCCAGGGAAAGGAACCCCTAACGGAACTATTCTCCCTGGAAGATGTTTCTTACTAACCATGTTATATAACATAACTAGTTGGGCACTTGTCTGATAAAGCACTCATGACCCCTACGCTTTGGTCTCCACGCATGCCCGGTTTTTACATAACCGTGAGGGTATTCGGACACACTCGGACTATTGGGTCCCGAGGTTGAAGCGAAAAGGTCCGCTTCGACAAACGATCTACAATCCGCTAGAAGGCATTTTACATGTCATTTTAAGTTACATAGTCAAATTGACTTATTGTATTCCTCTTCAATGCCATCTAATAGGCTGTCTAGTTTACGCCTTCTTTGGGAATACTTTGCGGCCAACTCTACTTGGCCGTACACTAAGCTCACAGGGATCTCCTTCCCGTCGGGCCCCACAGGTCCGACCTCGGCCATGTGGTTTGGGTCCGCCTTCGTGTACCGCGTCTTCACCATGGCCCAGGCCTCCCTGGCGCCTTGACGACAGGCCGATATCTTCCATAGTCGGAAGCGCCGCCGTGCTCCCTGAAGCTTCTCTGCAAGCTCTCCAAGGCCTTCGGGCAGGGAGATAGATGGCCACAAGGCCTGTGCGACGCCTCTCATCACCTGCCAAACTCGTTCGTGCAGTTGCAATAGCTCGGGAAGAAGGTCACCCGTAGAACCGGGCATTTCCTCTGCAGGATGACCCGTGAGCATACCTACAGACATAACTCTGTTAGTTGACTTCCTCGCCGAACTCTTTTTCAAAGTTCGCTCAAGCACTTACTATAAATGCCGCGACGAAGTCGCCGATTCTCCTTCACGGAGTCGCACCGGGCACGAACATCCTTTAGTTCCTCACCCAGCTGGGTGTTGGCATCCTGGAGATTATTTTTCTCTTGCCTCACCCTTGTAAGCACATTCTCGCCGGCCTTCAACCGGCGCAAGAGTTGTTGCTTGTCCGGATCTAGTCCGACGCCATCTGCAATATTATTGTCAGATTTACACACACGCCGCACTTCACAAACTACTTATCTTTTGAAGCATATATTACTAGAGGGGGTCTCTGTGGCTCCCCTCAGAAGCGGCTAGTGCTTGACCTCAAGTTGGGCCTTGCATTCTTCAAGCTCTGGGATAGTCGGGTATTCTTTTTTGTAAGATCATGCATAACAAATGATCCTTAAATCAGTTATTCTAACTATTTTAAGTCTCGGTGGCTACTGGCATATATAACCGTCAAATTTCCTCACCCGTATGTCCTTTACATACTGCCCCGTGGCTCTGGCTAGACCATCTTGAGCGGCACGGAGGTGCGCATCTCCCGAATTGAAGACATTCAATGCTTCTTGGGAGAAACATACGTCACGAAGAACTGTCCGGCGACGCCTGTGATTCATGGCGCTCTCCACCTCGGAGTTGGTGGCGGACAATCTGTTGGCATCCTCTGTCGGAGGAACGTCCGATGCACGCCTCGTGCTCGCCTCCGCTTCTGGACCCGGCTTTGGAGCCTGGCTGGCGGAGGCTCGATTGGCAACCTCTCCGGACACAGTCCGGCGAGCGCTCTTTTTCCTGAAAAGGGCACCAGCATTAGTACACCTTCCAGGAACCAATCCTGGGAATATGGTGACGCGCCATACTGTTGCGGCGGCGTTTCGATCCGGACCGCACTTCTTTTTAGCCCGCGGGGCCGAGCTGCCCCTTTTTGGCTAGCCGCCGCGGGCTCGGCCTCCTGCCTCGAAGGCACCCCCTGCGAAACACCATTGATATACGGTGATAAAAAATAAGCACGGATGGGTCCTTATCAGAGTATTGGGACCTCGGTCTCAGTTACGTGTGAGGCTGGAAGTATTCCGGGGTGATCGGCCGTAATGGCAACCAGGGCATTATCGATGCTCAGTTGGTGAAATACCCCATCAATCAGCTCCACCAATATGTCCGGATCCTCTTGGGAGGCCAGATCGAGGAGCCGTTCTGGATCCTCGGGTTGTGGAGGCAGGCTGTTTATGTCCTTTATGGCCTGGCGCAGTTCCTGCGTCAAAATCACAAAATGGGATACCTAACCATGTGAATACGGATCAGATGTGCAGAAAAGAAACGTCCGCTTACCCAGCTTCGAGGGTTGTTCATAGAAAATCCGTTCAATGGACTGACGCGGAGAAAATCTTCCTCTTCTCCCTTGTACAGCACGGACAAGATCTTCACTAGATCGGCGACCGGTCCCGGCCCTTTACGGCCATGACGGGTGGCATCGTCCTCCCCATTGAAATCCCACATGGGGTGGCCCCTATACTGGAGCGGCTGCACCCCCCGCATAATACATGTGGCCATGACACCGATCATGGTCAGTCCGGAATGAGCTAACAATCTTATTCGGCTCATCAGGTATAGGACGTCCCTGTCGTCTTCCCTCTGGGAGCTCCTCGGGCGCCAACTCAGGCGTTTCTTCAAAGGAGCATTGCTGAACTCCGGGAGACCGATCCGAACAGGATCCGGCAGTGGGACGTCTTCTATATAAAACCATTCCGAAGGCCAGTCTTTGGACGCCTTCTTTGGGGTTCCGGATAGATATCCGGTCCCGGCGATGCGCCATAGCTCGGCTCTGCCCACTTGATATATTGACCCCTCATGAGAACGGGGTACAAGGTAGAATAATCTCTTCCACAGCGCAAAATGAGCCTCCTCGCCCAAGAACAGTTCGCAAAGGGCCACGAAGCCCGCGATGTGCAAAATGGAGGCAGGCGTAAGGTGGTGCAACTGGAGGCCGTAGAACTCCAAGAGCCCCCGGAGAAACGGATGAATTGGAAATCCGAGTCCTCTTACTAGATAATAGACAAAGCATACCCGCTCTCCTTTGGAGGGATCGGGGACACTCTCCGTTTGCTTTCCGCACTTATAGGTGGCTAGTCCGGCTCGAACCGGAACCATGAAGGCCGGGAAGAAATCCCTTGGTTTGGAGTGTCACTAGCTCGCTATGCGGACTGAGCATCTCTCCAATTTCGAGGCTGAGGGCTGGGAGCCTTGAAGGAGGAGCCGCGTCGACTGTCCATGATGGAATGGATTTTTGTCAGAGGCCCTCCGATGAAAGCTCGCGGAGGGGGAATGGTGTGACTCGGATCTAGATCCTCGTCCCTTTTATAGGCGGCTCATTTGCGCAGCTAGGGGGGTAAGTGTAAAAATACCCTGGCTTTTCGCATTCATTCAAACACATGGAAGATGGCCGTTATTGGGCGTGGAAGCCAAGGAGCACATCATTTATCAGAAGCCGGACACTATTCGACAAGTATATGGAATTTGGAGAAGAACCCGCCATAATGTCGAAGACAATCTACGCGCCGGACTCATCGCCATTGAAGCCTGGTTCGGGGCTCTTGAGGAGTCTGGATTAGGGGTGTCCGGATAGCGAACTATCACCGTTGGCGGACTCTGGACTATGAAGATACAAGATTGAAGACTTCGTCCCGTGTCCGGATGGGACTTTCCTTGGCGTGGAAGGCAAGCTTGGCGATACGGATATGTAGATCTCCTACCATTGTAACCGACTCAGGTAACCCTAACCCTATCCGGTGTCTATATAAACCGGAGGGTTTTAGTCCGTAGGACGAACAACAATCATACCATAGGCTGGCTTCTAGGGTTTAGCCTCTCTGATCTCGTGGTAGATCCACTCTTGTACTACCCATATCATCAATATTAATCAAGCAGGAGTAGGGTATTACCTCCATTGAGAGGGCCCGAACCTGGGTAAAAACATCATGTCCCTTGTCTCCTGTTACCATCCGCCTAGACGCACAGTTCGGGACCACCTACCTTAGATCCGCCGGTTTTGACACCGACAAACCCCCTACAATATAATTGGTGCAACAAACCCAAATTGCAAGTACCATGCCTTGAACCTGGGTGGGTGGAAAGGCATCAGCCCCTTCCCACCACTAGGCTATGCCTTAGTCTGCACTAATTCAAAGAGACTTGCAAAGATAACCAATCATACATAAAAGAATTCAGAGAAGATTCAAATATTGTTCATAGATAATCTTGATCATAAACCCACAATTCATCGGATCTCGACAAACACACCGCAAAAAGAGTTACATTGAATAGATCTCCAAGAAGATAGAGGAGAACTTTGTATTGAGATCCAAAGAGAGAGAAGAAGCCATCTAGCTAATAACTATGGACCCGAAGGTCTGTGGTAAACTACTCACACATCATCGGAGAGGCTATGGTGTTGATGTAGAAGCCCTCCGTGATCGATGCCCCCTCCGGTGGAGCGCCGGAAAAGGCCCCAAGATGGGATCTCGTGGGTACAGAAGGTTGCGGCGGTGGAATAGGGTTTCATGGTGCTCCTGGATGGTTTCGGGGTACGTAGGTATATATAGGAGGAAGAAGTAGGTCAGTGTAGCCAGGAGGGGCCCACGAGGGTGGGGGCGCGCCCAGGGGGGCAGGCGCGCCTCCCTGCCTCGTGGCCACCTCGATGATTTCTTGACGTCCACTCCAAGTCCTGTGGACCACGTTTGTTCCAAAAATAACTCTCCCGAAGGTTTCATTCCGTTTGGACTCCGTTTGATATCCCTTTTGTGCGAAACACTAAAATAGGCAAAAAAACAGCAATTTGCACTGGGCCTTGGGTTAATAGGTTAGTCCCAAAAATAATATAAAAGTGTATAATAAATCCCATTAAACATCCAAAACAGAATACATAATAACATGGAACAATAAAAAATTATAGGTACGTTGGAGACGTATCAAGCATCCCCAAGCTTAATTCCTGCTCGTCCTCGAGTAGGTAAATGATAAAAACAGAATTTTTGATGTGGAATGCTCTCTAGCATATTCTTCAATCTAATTTTCTTTATTGTGGCATGAATGTTCAGATCCGAACGATTCGAGATAAAAGTTTAATGTTGACATAAGAATAATAATACTTCAAGCATGCTAACAAAGCAATTATGTCTTATCAAAATAGCATAGCCAAAGAAAGCTTATCCCTACAAAATCATATAGATTGGCCATGCTTCATTTTCGTCAGACAAAATGCTCTCATCGTGCACAACCCCGATGACAAGACAAGCAATTGTTTCATACTTAGCCTTTTCAAACTCTTTCAGCTTTTACGCAATATATTAGCGCGAGCCATGGACATAGCACTATGGGTGGAATAGAATATAATGATTGAGGTTGTGTGAGAAGACAAAAAAGGAGAAATTCTCACATTGACGCGGTTAATCAACGGGCTATGGGGATGCCCACTGATTGATGTCAATGCAAGGAGTAGGGATTGCCATGCAACGGATGCACTAGAGCTATAAATATATGAAAGCTCAACAAAAGAAACTAAGTGGGTGTGCATCCAACTTGCTTGCCCACGAAGACCTAGGGCATTTGAGGAAGCCCATCATTGGAATATACAAGCCAAGTTCTATAATGTAAAATTCCCACTAGTATATGAAAGTGACAAAATAAGAGACTCTCTATCATGAAGATCATGGTGCTACTTTTAAGCACAAGTGTTTACAAAGGATAGTACCATTGTCCCTTCTCTCTTTTTCTCTTATTTTTCTCTTTTTTTGGGCCTTCTCTTTTTTTTGGCCTCCTTTATTTCGTCTGGAGTCTCATCCCGACTTATGTGGGAATCATAGTCTCCATCATCCTTTCCTCACATGGGACAATGCTCTAATGATGATCATCACACTTTTATTTACTTACAACTCAAGAATTACAACTCGATACTTAGAACAAAATATGACTCTATGTGAATGCCTCCGGCGGTGTACCGGAATATGCAATGAATCAAGAGTGACATGTATGAAAAATTAAGCATGGTGGATTTTCCACAAATACGATGTCAACTACATGATCATGCAAGGCAATATGACAATGATCATGCGTGTCATAATAAACGGAACAGTGGAAAGTTGCATGACAATATATCTCGGAATGGCTATGGAAATGCCATAGTAGGTAGGTATGGCGGTTGTTTTGAGGAAGAAATAAGGAGGCTTATGTGTGATAGAGCGTATCATATCACGCGGTTTGGATGCACCAGCAAAGTTTGCACCAACTCTCGAGGTGAGAAAGGGCAATGCACATTACCGAAGAGGCTAGCAATAACGTAAGGGTGAGAGTGCGTATAATCCATGGACTCAACATTAGTCATAAAGAACTCACATACTTATTGCAAAAATCTACAAGTCATCAAAACCAAGCACTACGCGCATCCTCCTAGGGGGATAGATTGGTAGGAAAAGACCATCGCTCGTCCCCGACCGCCACTCATAAGGAAAGCAATCAAAGAACACCTCAAGCTTCCAATTTGTCACACAAAGTTTACCATACGTGCATCCTACGAGACATGCAAACTTCAACACAAGTATATCTCGATTTCATAATTACTCAACTAGCACACCTCTAATATTACCACATTTATATCTCAAAACAACTATCAAGTATCAAACTTCTCTTAGTATTCAATGCACTTTAAAGTTTTTATCTTGGATGCCTATCATATTAGGACTAATTTTATAACCAAAGCAAATTACCATGCTGTTCTAAAGGACTCTCAAAATAATATAAGTGAAGCATGAGAGAGCAATTATTTCTATAAAATAAAACCACCGCTGTCGTGGTTTTGTCGCGGCAGATGTCCTAGTGAAAGGACTTAGTCGTGGAGCCATTGCAACGGGTTAGCTTAAAGGGGTTAAAGCGGACAAAGGACCCTGAGAGTTTATACTGGTTCGGCCCCTTGTGGTGAAGGTAAAGGCCTAATCCAGTTGTTGTGGAATTGCTAGGGTTTCGATGACCAGGGATCGAATCCGCTAAGCCTGGCTCTCGAGTTGTTGTTTGTTGTCCCTAAACCGCCGTTGGGTCGTCCCTTTATATACATAGGTTGACACCCGTCGGTTTACAGAATCCCGAGGCCGGCTCATAAACATGTCCGGCTCGGTTTCTACTCTTTCCTATCTTACAACAGAGGTTTACATATCAATGGCGGTTTATGTCTAAAGGCCTTTATCCGCCCCTAGGCCCTGGGCCTTCGTAAAGCGCCACACTCCTTGTCTTCATGGGCTTCAAATATAAATAACAAATTATGGGGATAACCCGGCTTCTCCTGGCTGGTTTATACCCAGAAGTAATATCCCCAACATTAGGCCCCAGATTGATTTGAACCTGTTCCTGTCAATCTTCAACACTTAGGAAAATTCCTCCTTCGGCACCTTCGCGTAAATCTTATAAACTGCCATGACGTCATCTTACAGAATCATAATAAACCGCCATGACGTCACCTGTTATTAAAAATGGTACATATCTCACCTTCATTAATGAGCCTCCGACAATCGAGGCGACAGCTTTGTCACATATCCAACCTTTGGGCTCCTCGATTTCCGTGCTTGTTACTTATCCCTTCGCCTTATAAATAAGACCAGGGGGTCCTTCTCAGTTTTTTCCCATGCCTCTTTGCTTCTTCTTCCTTCTTGCGCCGACCTGGCCCTCACGTGTGACCGCCGTTGTCAAGCTCCGCCTTCGTCCTCAACTTTGGCCGCTGCATCAACCTAAACGTACCAGAAAAAGGCGGCGCTCCTCCGTAGTTCCATCAGCATCGGTAAGTTTCCCTTTTCTTTGTCCTAAATCCACCATTAGGGTTTCGGTGTTCCTCAAAGCTTGACGCTGTTCTTTGTCGGATTACGGGTTCGGGCAGACCCTTAAGGTTCGAACTCTGGGGTGCGCGCGGAGATCCAACCCTCCACCATCTCGTACCTCGCCGAATCGCAAGAACCTAAACTACTACTAGCAAGAACAACACAAGAGACGCTTAAGATTTATACTAGTTCGGGCCACCGTTGTGGTGTAATACCCTACTCTTGTTTGTGGTGTGGTGGATTGCCTCTGGGGCTGATGAAGAACAGTACAGGGAAGAACAGCCTCGCGAGGGCTGTTCTTGGTGGGTGTGATGAACTGCTAAGTGGTGTCCCGTCGCTCTAGCTTGAGGATTGGGTCTCTATCTCTCTCTCTGGATTCCGAATGGCGGATCCTTCGTCCGGGGGGAGATCTCCTCTCTCCTATGGTGGCTAGCTCTACTTATATAGACGAAGGCCCTGGGCCTCTTCCCAAATATTGAGCGGGAAGGGCGCCAACAATTGGCCATTTTGAAGGGGAACAGCGGGTACACTTATCCTCGACTAAAGTTGGTCCTCGCCGCCAAAGGCTCTGGTGATAGCCTGCTTGGGCTCCACGATGACTGCATTCCAGCCGTTGGGGCTGGTCTTGGTCTTGTTGCACCAAAACGGATGCCTTTGCTTGATGCCCTTGCCTGCGCTTGCTCCCTTTGCACCAAAGAGGAAAGGAGGACATTGCTGGCCGGCGCCCGACCCAGTGCCCTTGGTCGTCATGGCTTACGTCATGGGCACCTCGCGAGGTACCCTGCCTTGAACTCTCCGCCTCCTCATGAGCCAGCCTGACGAGGCCGTGCCTGAGGAAGCTCCCTTGTCGTCCGCCCCGCGAGGCTTGGCCCCTCGCGAGGGTCTTGAGCTTGTGTTGATGAAGATGGGCTGTCCTGGGCCTCCTTTGAGCCACGCCGCAGGCCGCAGGCAGGCAAGTCTGGGGACCCCCGTTCCCAGAACACCGACATTCTTCCCTGTTCTTCTTCATAGCGTAAATGACAACCTCAGATCTGTTATTTTCTTACACAGTTGCAGTTATAATCCCCCTTTTCATCCTTAGATCATCTTCTTTGTGTGGAAAAAACGCATCTGGATCTGATAAACTCCTTAAGCACCTGTATTTTAGGTATGAATATATTTTGATTTACTGACACGCTGCAGATCTGAAATCACCATATCAATCTGTGAAACTTGTTTTTCCCTCACTTAGACATTTTAGATATGTACCTTCCATACCAGTGTAGGCGGTTTAACTTTTTCGAAAATGATAATCTGGCAGGTACCATTAGTCCCCTCTTAAACTGCCGATTCATTTATCTTTGTACCTCCTCCAATGTGAGACTCCGGTTTAACAATGTGTATATGCCTTTGTTTCTGCTTCTGATCTTGCGTCGCTTTATGCTTGCCCGTCCTAAATCTTAAATCGGCATTTATCTTTTTCCAGCTTTTCATTGCAATGGCCAAATAATTTTATGCTTGTAACTGGGTCCCTTCCCATGTTATGGAAGAGCAACTAGAGGGTTGTGTCGCAACTGGCGCTTTAGCAAAGAAAGATGTTATCCACTGGAGGGTCCCTGGTCCAGAAAATCCTCCCGAACCCAAAAATGGAGTAGTCGTGTTTACTGACCACCTGGGTCGAGGTTTTAGCCCTCCCGGATCAATTTTTTTTTGAGATGTACTTGCTAGCTTCCAACTCCATCCTCAGGACATCGGACCAAACTCTGTGTCCAATGTTTGCAATTTCCAAGTATTTTGCGAGGCTTATCTTCAAGAGGAGCCCACAGTTGAATTGTTTAGGGATTTCTTCTATTTAAACCGTCATACAGAGTTTACAGACGGACCCAACACTGAACTTGGCGGAATGGCTATTCAAAAGAGGAAAGACGTCAGTTTCCCTCACGCCAAGCTTCACAGACACCCCAAGGACTGGAATCAGACTTGGTTTTATTGTCGAGATACGTCTCCAACTGATGAAAATCCTTTGCCGGGTTATCGTCCTCATCGGCTTAGCAACACACATTCCTTTCCTCAGAGGCTGACTGCAAAAGAACGGTCCAACTACGCACCGCAACTCTCAAAGCTCAGAGCCTTCATGGCGAACGGTTTAACATGCATCGACTTTGTTCGCTGCTGGATATCCTGGAGCATTCTGCCCTTACGCCGGCGCCCCGCTTTAATGTGTGAGTACACATGGAGTTTGAAAGATCCTCAATGACATATTGATATTCAGCTAACAGAGGCTAAAGTTACTGAGGCTGTCAAGAAGATATTGAATGAACCGGAGACTGCTTGCAGCAAGACAGGGCTAAGTCCTTTCTGCGCTTCTGATAAGCCGCCAGCTGTAAGAATCCTATAACCTTTTGTTTTAGCTTAATCCTTTTAAATATTCTCTCAAAATTTTGTCCATCTTTAACCGGGCGATGATCCGTTCTGGAAGAAGAAGCCACAGGATAAACCAGCCAAGGCACCTCGCCCCAAGACCAAGGTTACTAAAAAACCTGCCAAGAAGAAAACCGCCAAGTCCCCTGAGCCAAATGCTGATGATGATCTGGATAATCCGGATTCAGAGGTAGAACTTGACTCTCTTGGTTCATTTTTCATACACCTCATTGACAATGACTATTATCAGGATGACGCTGAAGGCAGCCATGCTGATGATGTAGAGGTAACTATCCTTTCCTCCGATTTAGATCCTCTGCCAACACAGAAAATCCGTCAAGCAAACCGGAAAGTAAGATTTTCTCACCCCCTAGCTCACTTGGACCCACACTTTCTTTTGAAGAAGCAGCAGCACGACGCTCGCTGCACAACCCGGCACATCGGCCAGGTAGTTACCTCCGCCGGTTTACCGAATACTCCAATCCGGAAACGCTGATCAGAGGTCTCTTATATTCCTGCTACTTCGTGCCCCAAGGCAGGTTGTTTCCGACAGCCTCTTAATCCGTCTGATTCTAATTACCAGGGAACCCCTCATTCATCCTCTGGCGAGTCAATGGCCACACAACTTCCACCCCTAAAGACGGTTCCTGGGTGAGTTATGTTTTAATTTTATCCTTGATATATTATACTTGTCCGATGTATTGACCTTTATGCTTGTTCTCTTCAGTGCTAAACCTAGACCCAACAAGAAGGCCTGGTTAAATAAACCGGCTGACGACAATATAGCTGTTGAACCGGAAAAAACTCCAGATCCAGAAGGAACAAATACTGACGCCATGCTTGATGACTCGCCACCACAAGATCATGACTTTTTTGTTGAACAAGTAGAAGTTGATACAATGGGCCATGCTGATAAACCGACAAGCCCGACTTGAACTGATGATAAACCGGCAAGTCCAGCTAAGGCTGCCGATAAACCATCAACTCCAGTGAAGGCTGCTGATGACAAAGAAGATGACATTATGATTACTGGCTTCGGCCACACCACTCCTGGCAATCAAGTTGCTTTATCGAAGCATAGTGCCAAGGACGAGCTTTCTGCTATGAGCAAAGGCAAATGGAACACATATTTGTCAAGCTATGCCCATCTCAACGCCCAAGACATCCATTCTGGTTTTTTAAACCGTCTGTACACAAGCCGCGACTTTGAAGCCGGTTTAGTGAATTTGATAAAGGAGCGATATGAGGTAACGGCATAACTGTTTCTCTCTTATGTCCAATTCCAAATATCAACTCCAGTAGCCCCCAAGTGCCGGTTTATGATATCAATCTAAACCGGGACTTTGTAATATCTCAATTTTTCATGCTTAGCCTCCAAGGGCCGGGTTACCTTTTTAAGATGAACCGTACTTTAGAATTGTAATATTGTAACTTCCGCCGGTGTAGTCCCCAAGGGCCGGTTTAACTTACGAAGATGAACCGGGATTGTAGAATAATAACCTTGTCACTTTCGCATGTGTAGCCCCCAAGGGCCGATTTATCTTTTCAAGCCAAACCGGGACTTTAGAGGAATACCCATAATGGTACTTGGATCAAACATACATTAGCCCCCAAGTGCCAAGAATAATACTTGTATTGTGCTTGGGACTTGTAAAAATTTGTGATAACGAGCAAATAGGCATTAGCCCCCAAGTATCAAGTGTATAACTTGTTATGTGCTTGGTACTTCAAATATGTGTTGTCAACTCATAATATGTCTTTCTCTTATAAGCTGAACTGAGCAAAAAGGAAGCCCAAACCGCTGATCTTCAAGAGAACATCAAGTCCCATCAAGCAGAAACCTCCAAAGCCAAGAATGAGCTGACCAGTGCCTTAGCAGCCATGGAAAAGCTAAAGGAAAATTTCCAGAAGGAACGGGCGGATTGGGATACAGAGAAATCCTATTTGCAGAAAAGGGCTGAGGATGCAGAGGCAGCCCTTAGACCGGTGACAGAAGAACTGAACGGTTTGAAGCGGCAGATAAATGCTATGACCAGTGCTGTATTTGGTAAGTATCCTCGCTTTAAGTTTTCAACATATCATCCCATATATTGTCGGTTTACTCATGTTCGCAATGATGCAGGAACTCGCATTACCCATCTGGGTGATGACATGCGGAAGAAATTGAAGGCTGCCTATACTCTGATAGAACAATTATATACTGGCGTGCAACGGATCATCTGCACTGCTTCTCACAACAAGCCACCCCCAACCTTAATCAAGGAAACCTTAGAGCGGTTGTCAATGCTGCCTGCCTGGGTTGAAGAGTTAAAAATATCGGCTGCAAGGGCAGGTGCTCTGACCGCGCTAACATGGGCTAAAGCATGGGTGCCTGATCTTGATCCGGCGGATGTGGGTAAAGGATATCCAAGCTTAAAGGAAGACAGATCAGATTTTGACAATGATGCCCTCCGAGCCATAACCAGGGAGATGCGTCCACTGGCTTGCCAATTGGCTGAAGAAGCTGACCTTTCATATTATCAGGCGAGTTATGACATCAACAACAAACGAGTTGCTGCACCAACTCCTGAGGCTCAAAATCTTATCCCGCCAATCCGTAAGCACACCTATGCCCCTGACGTTGAACCATCCACACTTATCAGCGATGAAGCTGTATTCCAAGCCCTAACTGGGATCGATCGGGCAACCATTGACTTCCAGCCACTGGGTAGAGAGGAGGAGGATGAACCGGCGCAAGGTGATCCACAGCCGTTAAGTCAGCCTGGTGATGAGTCATGATCCGGAGGCCGGTTTAGCCTTCCGCATACTGCAACACTTGCTGAAAAACAATTATCCTTTTGGGCATTAAAGTGCCTTGTAATAGGCTAGTTCAAACACTTGGTCTGCTATGCCATCGTGCATATTTATTTTGCCTGACACTGTTATTCCTCCATGCTTAGGATATATTATGTTCATAATCCACATCGGTTTACTCAAGTTGTTCCTGCATACAAGAAGAAGAAAGTGTCCTGGCAGTTTACCACCGGACGGGTCACGATGCCCAAATATATAGCCAATGTTTGTTTATAACCAAGGCTGTATGTGAAAATAATCAAATATGAAATAGATGATACCTGTGACATTGAATCACATCGTTGGTTGGCCAACTTTATTGTAGTAAGGGTGACAACCCCAATCTTGAGTAGTGATAAATACTTCCATATTGTGCCGGTTTATGATAAAACCGTACTGGGTAGTGATAAACACCGGATTATCCATATATAATACTGGCGACTTATAGTCGAAACTAGACCGGGTTAATAAACACCGGATTAAAACTGATCATGTACTGACAACTTTGTAGCTAAAAGCCAAGCCGGGTCAATAAACGTCGGTTTATCAAAAAAAAATCTCATCCAAGGAAGAAGAACTTGGCAAATAAAAGCACAAATGGAACATGCGAGGCTTTTCACGGGCTGCCAGGCCCCAAATCGAGGCTTTTCATGGGCTGCCAGGCCATTGAGTTAAACCATTTTACAAAGCCTTTTATGATGGACCTCAATCATTAACCAATTGTCGTTTTAACTTTGACAAGTTCAGGGTCTATGAGATTGACTTGTCAAACATTCGGCGGGTCATACCAGGTTTACCTGGACGGAGTGGCTTACTTAAAAAAAGGTAGGATAACCTGGGGTTTTAGGTGCGTACACCTGGCTTCCAAGCCTGGCTTGATAGCCTATTACAAGTGTAGACTCTTTGTTCGTTGCGAAGCAACGAGCCTTTGAGCTGTCCTCAGTGGGTGCCTATGTTTGATTTGTGCTTTTGCAACACTCTCTTTGGCCCCTAAATAATAGTGGCCTTACGCCGATCAAGAGGTGTAGCTTTGGTTCGATCTCGACCAAGCCCCCAAGTGATTTCGCTGGTGGCCTTACGCCTATCAAGAGGTGTAGCTATGGTTCGAATACGACCCAGCCCCCAAGTGATTTTTATATATGGCTTTATAAGATGGATCAATGGGTAAACCAGACTCCGCTTTATAAACAGATGCCCCCAAGCAACCACACATGATGTAAGAAAAACAACAGATGCCCCTCTTTAGCTAGGGCTCTGGTTTATTATAATATATACATTGTCATAACTATGTACATAAGCAGAGCCTGTGGCTCAAGTATAGTAAGGCCGAAGATGAGCGATATTCCACGACCGGTGGGTCTCCTCCTCCAATTTACGTGAGTCTTTGTGCTCTCGAACATCTATACGGTAGTATGACCCATTGTGCAAATTCTTGCTGACCACAAAGGGCCCTTCCCAAGGTGGGGATAACTTGTGCATATCAGTCTGATCCTGGATGAGTCGGAGCACCAGATCGCCTTCTTGAAAAGTTCTGGTTCTAACCCGGCGGCTGTGATAACGACGTAGATCTTACTGATAAATCACTGAACGGGCTGCTGCAATGTTACGCTCCTCATCCAACATGTCAAGTGCTTCCTGTCGTGCCTTCTCATTGTCAGCTTCGACATAAGCCGCCACACGAGGCGAGTCATGACGGATGTCACTAGGGAGAACCGCCTCTGCCCCGTAAACCATGAAAAAGGCGTGTAACCCATAGATCCATTGGGCGTGGTATTGATGCTCCATAACACATAAGGTAACTCCTCTACCCAACAACCCGGCGTCCGTTGCAAAGGAACCATGAGCTGGGGTTTGATGCCTCTCGAGATCTCTTGATTGGCTCTCTCCAATTGACCATTAGATTGGGGGTGAGCCACTGATGATACGTCAAGCCGAATGTGCTCACGTTGACAAAATTCTTTCATAGCACCCTTGGACAGATTAGTGCCATTATCAGTTATGATGATGTGTGGAAAACCAAACCGGAAATCACCTTCTTGATGAATTGAACCGCCGTAGCTGCATCACACTTGTTGACTGGCTCTGCCTCCACCCACTTAGTGAACTTATCAACCGCCACCTGAAGGTGGGTCTTCTTATCCTTAGATCTCTTAAAGGGCCCAACCATATCCAGCCCCCAAGTCGCAAACGACCAAGTTATTGGAATCATTCTCAACTCTTGACCCGGTACATGAGTGCGCCGTGAGAATTTTTGACAGCCATCACACTTTTTTACCAAGTCCTCAACATCGGCATGAGCCGTTAGCCAATAGAAACCATGACGAAAAGCCTTGGCTACTAGAGACTTTGAACCGGCGTGGTGACCACAATCTCCTTCATGGATCTCACGCAGAATCTCACGGCCTTCTTCAGGAGACACGCAATGCTGAAACGCCCCTGTCACTATGCAATGATGTAACTCACCATTGATAATAGTCATGGACTTGGACCGCCGGATTATCTGCCTGGCCAAAGTTTCATCCTCCGGTAACTCGCCCTGGTTCATATACGCCAAATATGGGACCGTCCAATCTGGGATGACATGAAGAGCCGCCACCAGCTGAGCCTCCGGATCAGGAACAGCCAAATCCTCCTCTGTAGGTAGCTTGACCGACGGGTTATGTGAAACATCCAGGAAAACATTGGGTGGAACCGGTTTACGTTGGGAACCCAAACAGCTTAAAGAGTCCGCCGCTTCGTTCTTTCGCCGGTCCACATGGTCAACCTGATAACCTTTGAAGTGTCCGGCAACGATATCCACCTCTCGACGATGTGCTGCCATGAGCGGGTCCTTGGAATCCCAAGTACCAGACACCTGTTGAGCCACCAGGTCCGAGTCACCAAAGCACTTAACCCGGCTTAAATTCATCTCCTTAGCCATCCGAAGACCGTGGAGTAAAGCCTCATATTCAGCTGCATTGTTAGTGCAAGGGAAAATTAAACGGAGAACATAACAAAACTTATCACCTCGTGGGGAAGTTAACACGACTCCAGCCCCCGAGCCCTCCAATTGCCTGGACCCATCGAAATGAATAGTCCAATAAGAATGATCCGGCTTCTCTTCTAGCGCCTGCAACTCTGTCCAGTCATTGATGAAACCCACAAGTGCCTGAGATTTGATT
The DNA here is from genome assembly GCA_021605145.1 of Aegilops bicornis. NCBI lineage: Eukaryota > Viridiplantae > Streptophyta > Magnoliopsida > Poales > Poaceae > Aegilops > Aegilops bicornis. The sequence continues at coordinate 393,122,475 of CM038673.1, read as the reverse complement.
GCCGTCCGGGGCATATATTTTAACCCATGAGGTCCAAGCTCAATGGCCCACTTAGCAACCCGGCCAGTTGCTTCCCTGTTCTAGATTATATCCCCCAAAGGAGTAGAACTGACCATAGTGATGGGATGACCCTGAAAATATTGCTTAAGCTTCCGGCTCGCCAGGAAAACTCCATACACCAGCTTCTGCCAATGTGGGTACCTTTGTTTGGACTCAATAAGTACCTCACTGATATAATAAACCGGCCGTTGAACCAGATACTCCTTTCCGGCCTCCTTGCGCTCCAGCGCGATAGCCACGCTAATAGCTCGGGCATTAGCAGCCACATATAACAACAAGGATTCTTTATCCACATGAGCATCAAGGACAGGCGGTTCGGCTAGATGCCGCTTTAGATCCTCAAACGCTTTATTGGCGGCGTCACTCCAGACGAAGTCATCCATCTTCTTCAGCATCTGATATAAAGGGATGGCCTTCTCCCAAAGGCGACTGATAAACCGGCTTAAGGCTGCAATCCGGCCTGTCAATCGTTGAACATCATTGACACACTTCAGTTTAGCCAGTGAAGTAATAGCCTTGATCTTCTCCGGATTAGCTTCAATGCCCCAGTTAGACACCAGAAAACCCAAGAGCTTGCCCGCTGGTACACCAAAAACACACACTTGGCCGGATTAAGCATCATCTTATAAACCCGAAGGTTATCAAAAGTCTCCTTCAAGTCATCTATCAATGTCTCCTCCTTTCTGGATTTCACCACAATATCATCCACATAGGCATGAACATTGCGGCCGATCTAATTATGAAGACAATTCTGCACACAACGCTGATAAGTCGCCTGGGCACTCTTGAGCCCAAAAGGCATAGATACATAGTAGAAGGCTCCAAAGGGAGTTATAAAAGTTGTCTTCTCCTGGTCCTTAACTGACATTTTGATCTGATGGTAACCAGAGTATGCATCTAGAAAACTCAACCGCTCACAACCCGCCCTAGCATCAATGATTTGATCAATACAGGGGAGGGCAAAAGGATCCCCTGGACAAGCCTTGTTCAAATCTGTGTAGTCCACACACATGTGCTAGGTGCCGTTCTTCTTAAGTACTAGCACTGGATTAGCCAACCACTCAGGATGAAAAACTTCAATGATAAACCCAGCCGCCAAGAGTGTGCTCAGCGAGTTCCCTCTTTCTTCATTGAAGCGGCAGAGGAATTGCTTGACGGGATTAAAGTTGGGATCAATATTAAGAGTGTGCTCAGCGAGTTCCCTCGGTACACCTGGCATGTCAGAAGGTTTCCATGCAAAGATGTCCCGGTTCTCATGATGAACTCGATGAGCGCGCTTTCCTATTTTGGATCCAAGTTAGCGCTGATGCTAAACTGCTGAGATGAATCGCCAGGAACAAAATCAACCAGCTTAGTCTCATCAGCCGATTTAAACTTCAAGGCCGGATCATGCTCTGTAGTTGGCTTCTTCAAAGAAGTCATATCCGCCGGATCAACATTGTCTTTGTAGAACTTCAACTCCTCTGTCGCACAAACTGACTCAGCATAGGCTGCATCACCTTCTTCACATTCCAAAGCGATCTTATGGCTCCCATGTACTGTGATGGTCCCTTCGTGACCCGTCATCTTGAGCTGCAGATAAACATAACAGGGCCTTGCCATGAACTTGGCATAAGCCGGCCGTCCGAACAGGGCATGATATGGGCTATTGATCTTCACCACTTCAAAAGTCAATATTTCTGATCTTGAATCATGCTCATCTCCAAAAGCAACCTCCAGAGCTATCTTACCAACTGGATACGCCGATTTACCAGGCACCACACCATGAAAAACGGTGTTTGACGGTTTAAGATTTTTATCTGTTAACCCCATGCGACGGAAGGTTTCATAATAAAGGATATTGATACTACTCCCTCCATCCATGAGTACTTTGGTGAACTTATACCCTCCAACCTGAGGTGCCACCACCAATGCCAGATGACCCAGATTATCAACCCGGGGTGGATGATCCTCTCGACTCCACACAATGGGCTGCTCGGACCAGCGCAAGTAACGGGGCACCAACGGTTCAACGGAGTTTACTGCCCTTTTATGAAGCTTCTAATCGCGCTTGCATAGGCTCGTGGTGAAGACATGGTAATACCCACTGTTCAACTGCTTCGGGTTGCTCTGGTAACCCGACTGCTGCTGTTGCTGCGGATTCCCCTGATGATTATAACCACCCTGGTTGCCCTGATTGCTTTGGTTGCCATGTACGCTTTGATTACCGTGAAATCCTGAACCGGAACTGCCTCCACCATAACTCGGCCCATGAGATCCGGGGCCTGAACCGCCGGACGGTCCATGATCATACCGAAAAAAAATCAGAATTTTTGATCCCGCATAATATAACAATCCTTCCAGAGGTGCGTGGCCGGCTTATCCGCGACCCGTGCTTTGGGCAAGGCTGGTTTAACAGGTGAGATAGGCGCTCAGGATTGGGACCTGATCCTCTACCACCCGGGGGCGGTTTACCTTTACGACGCTGTCCATTATCTTGCGCGTTGGTATTAGCCACAAAATCTAAACTGTTATCCGCTTTACGTTTACCGCTCTTTCCGTTTGATATCCCTTTTGGGCGAAACACTGAAATAGGCAAAAAAACAGTAATTTGCACTGGGCCTTGGGTTAATAGGTTAGTCCCAAAAATAATATAAAAGTGTATAATAAAGCCCATTAAACATCCAAAACAGAATATATATAATAGCATGGAACAATCAAAAATTATAGATACGTTGGAGACGTATCAAGCATCCCCAAGCTTAATTCATGCTCGTCCTCGAGTAGGTAAATGATAAAAACAAATTTTTTGATGTGAATGCTCTCTAGCATATTCTTCAATCTAATTTTCTTTATTGTGGCATGAATGTTCAGATCCGAAAGATTCAAGATAAAGGTTTAATGTTGACATAAGAATAATACTACTTCAAGCATGCTAACAAAGCAATTATGTCTTATCAAAATAACATAGCCAAAGAAAGCTTATCCCTACAAAATCATATAGTTTGGCCATGCTTCATTTTCGTCACACAAAATGCTCTCATCATGCACAACCCCGATGACAGGCCAAGCAATTGTTTCATACTTACCCTTTTCAAACTCTTTCAACTTTTACGCAATATAAGAGCGCGAGCCATGGACATAGCACTATGGGTGGAATAGAATATAATGATTGAGGTTGTGTGAGAAGACAAAAAAGGAGAAAGTCTCACGTTGACGTGGTTAATCAACGGGCTATGGAGATGCCCATCGATTGATGTCAATGCAAGGAGTAGGGATTGCCATGCAACGGATGCACTAGAGCTATAAATATATGAAAGCTCAACAAAAGAAACTAAGTGGGTGTGCATCCAACTTGCTTGCTCCACGAAGACCTAGGGCATTTGAGGAAGCCCATCATTGGAATATACAAGCCAAGTTCTATAATGTAAAATTCCCACTAGTATATGAAAGTGACAAAATAAGAGACTCTCTATCATGAAGATCATGGTGCTACTTTGAAGCACAAGTGTGGAAAAAGGATAGTAACATTATCCCTTCTCTCTTTTTCTCTTATTTTTTCTCTTTTTTGGGGCCTTCTCTTTTTTTTGGCCTCCTTTTTTTCGTCCGGAGTCTCATCCTGACTTATGGGGGAATCATAGTCTCCATCATCCTTTCCTCACATGGGACAATGCTCTAATGATGATCATCACACTTTTATATACTTACAACTCAAGAATTACAACTCGATACTTAGAACAAAATATGACTATGTGAATGCCTCCGGCGGTGTACCGGGATATGCAATGACTCAAGAGTGACATGTATGAAAAATTAAGCATGGTGGCTTTGCCACAAATACGATGTCAACTACATGATCATGCAAGGCAATATGACAATGATGATGCATCTCATAATAAACGGAACGGTGGAAAGTTGCATGGCAATATATCTCGGAATGGCTATGGAAATGCCATAATAGGTAGGTATGGTGGCTGTTTTGAAGAAGAAATAAGGAGGCTTATGTGTGATAGAGCATATCATATCACGGGGTTTGGATGCACCGGTGAAGTTTGCACCAACTCTCGAGGTGAAAAAGGGCAATGCACGGTACTGAAGAGGCTAGCAATGATGGAAGGGTGAGAGTGTGTATAATCCATGGACTCAACATTAGTCATAAAGAACTCACATACTTATTGCAAAAATCTACAAGTCATCAAAAACAAGCACTACGCGCATCCTCCTAGGGGGATAGATTGGTAGGAAAAGACCACCGCTCATCCCCTACCGCCACTCATAAGGAAAGCAATCAAAGAACACCTCATGCTTCAAATTTTCCACACAACGTTTACCATACGTGCATGCTACGGGACTTGCAAACTTCAACACAAGTATTTCTCAATTTCATAATTACTCAACTAGCACACCACTAATATTACCACCTTTATATCTCAAAACAACTATCAAGTATCAAACTTCTCTTAGTATTCAATGCACTTTAAAGCTTTAATCTTGGATGCCTATCATACTAGGACTAATTTTATAACCGAAGCAAATTATCATGCTGTTCTCAAGGACTCTCAAAATAATATAAGTGAAGCATGAGAGATCAATTATTTCTATAAAGTAAAACCACCGTTGTTGTGGTTTTGTCACGACAGATGTCCTAGTGAAAGGACTTAGTCGTGGAGCCATCGCGACGGCTTAGCTTAAAGGGGTTAAAGCGGACAAAGGATGCAGAGAGTTTATATTGGTCGGCCCCTTGTGGTGAAGGTAAAGGCCTAATCCAGTTGTTGTGGAATTGCTAGGGTTTCGATGACCAGGGAGCGAATCCGCTAAGCCTGGCTCTCGAGTTGTTGTTTGTTGTCCCTAAACCGCTGCCGGGTCGTCACTTTATATACATAGGTTGACGCCCGTCGGTTTACAGAATCCCGAGGCCGGCTCATAAACGTGTCTGACTCGGTTTCTACTCTTTCCTATCTTACAACACAAGTTTACATATCAATGGCGGTTTATGTCTAAAGGTCTTAATCCACCCCTGGGCCCTGGGCCTTTGTAAAGCGCCACACTCCTTATCTTCATGGGCTTCAAATATAAATAACTCATTATGGGTATAACCCGGCTTCCCCTGGCCTATGTATACCCAGTAGTAATATCCCCAACATTAGGCCCCAGATTGATTTGAACCTGTTCATGTCAATCTTCAACACTTAGGAAAATTCCTCCTTCAGCACCTTCGCGTAAATCTTGTAAACCACCATGACGTCATCTTCCAGAATCATGATAAACCGCCATGACGTCACCTGTTATTAAAAATGGTACATATATCACCTTCATTAATGAGCCTCCGACAATTGAGGCGATAGCTCTGTCACATATCCAACCTTTGGGCTCCTCGATTTTCGCGCTTGTTACTTATCCCTTCGCCTTATAAATAAGACCAGGCGGTCCTTTTCATTTTTTTCCCGTGCCTCTTTGCTTCTTCTTCCTTCTTGCGTCGACCTGACCCTCACGCGCGGCCGCCGTCATCAAGCTCCGCCTTCATCCTCAATTCTGGCCGCTGCATCAACCTGAACGTACCAGAAAAAGGCGGCGCTCCTCCGTAGTTCCATCAGCATCGGTAAGTTTCCCTTTTCTTTGTCCTAAAATCCACCATTAGGGTTTCGGTGTTCCTCAAAGCTTGAAGCTGTTCTTCCCTATTCTTCTTCATAGCGTAAATAACGACCTCAGATCTGTTATTTTCTTACACAGTTGCAGTTATAATCCCCTTTTTCATCCTTAGATCATCTGCTTTGTGTGGAAAAAACTCATCTGGATCTGATAAACTGCTTAAGCACCTGTATTTTAGGTCTGAATATATTTTGACTTACTGATACGCTGCAGATCTGAAATCACCATATCAATCTGTGAAACTTGTTTTTCCCTCACTTAGACATTTTAGATCTGTACCTTCCATACTAGTGTAGAAGGTTTAACTTTTTAGAAAATGATAATCCGGCAGGTACCATTAGTCCCCTCTTAAACTGCCGATTCAATGTCACACTCCGGTTTAACAATGTGTATATGCCTTTCTTTCTGCTTCTGATCTTGCGTCGCTTTATGCTTGCCCGTCCTAAATCTTAAACCGACATTTATATTTTTCTACCTTTTCCTTGCAATGGCCAAATAATTTTATGCTTGTAATTGGGTCCCTTCCCGGGTTACGGAAGAGCAACTAGAGGGTTGTGTCACAACTGGCACTTTAGCAAAGAAAGATGTTATCCACTGGAGGGTCCCTGGTCCAGAAAATCCTCCTGAACCCAAAAATGGAGAAGTAGTCGTGTTTACTGACCACCTGGGTCGAGGTTTTAGCCCTCCCGGATAAAAAAATTTCGAGATGTACTTGCTAGCTTCCAATTCCATCCTCAGGACATCGTACCAAACTCTATGTCCAATGTTTGCAATTTCCAAGTATTTTGCGAGGCTTATCTTCAAGAGGAGCCCGCAGTTGAACTGTTTAGGGATTTCTTCTATTTAAACCGTCGTACATAGTTTACAGACGGGCCCAACACTGAACTTGGCGGAATGGCTATTCAAAAGAGGAAAGACGTCAGTTTCCCTCGCTCCGAGCTTCACAGTCACCCCAAGGACTGGAATCATACTTGGTTTTATTGTCGAGATACGTCTCCAACTGATGAAAATCCTCTGCCGGGTTATCGTCCTCATCGGCTTAGCAACACACATCCCTTTCCTCAGAGGCTGACTGCAAAAGAACGGTCTGACTATGCACCCCAACTCTCAAAGCTCAGAGCCTTCATGGCGAACGGTTTAACAGTTGTCGACTTTGTTCGCTGCTGGATATCCTGGAGCATTCTGCCCTTAAGCCAGCGCCCCGGTTTAATGTGTGAGTATAGAGGGAGTTTGAAAGATCCTCAACGACATATTGATATTCGGCTAACAGAGGCTCAAGTTACTGAGGCTGTCAAGAAGAAATTGAATGAACCGGAGACTGCTTGCAGCAAGACAGGGCTAAGTCCTTTCTGCGCTTCTAATAAACCGCCAGCTGTAAGAATCCTATAACTTTTTGTTTTAGCTTAATCCTTTTAAATATTCTCTCAAAATTTTGTCCATCTTTAACAGGGCGATGATCCGTTCTGGAAGAAGAAGCCACGGGATAAACCGGCCAAGACACCTCGCCCCAAGACCAAGGTTACTAAAAAACCTACCAAGAAGAAAACCGCCGACTCTAAGAATCTCGTGGGCACTAAAGTTTCTGTTTTTTACAGCAAGATCAAAAAGACTTCACCCAAGTCTTCCCAAAGGTTCTACTTGGCAAAAACACTAATTGAAACATAAACCACATCTAACGAGAGGCTAGATCAAAGATTTTTTACTAAACAGAACCAAAAAGTAAGAAACTAAAATAAAATTGGGTTCCCTCCCAACAAGCGTTATCGTTTAACGCCCCTAGCTAGGCATAAAGGCAAGGATAGATCTAGGTGTTGCCATCTTTGGTGTTGGGAAAGAAAAGAGAAAATCTATTATCTATAGCATTTATCTTTCTATTTTGAGAAAGCACGTGGACATTAATGGTGGAAGAAAGATTAAGCATGCTACGAAAATTTGCATCTAAGCTAGCCTTCATCTCTTTGATAATTTCATTTTGGTAAAATCACAAAAGAGAGGTGGATTAAACTTTATCACTCATGGGGTGCCCAAATATAGTTTTCATCTTTTCATAGGTATCTATGGGATCCCCTTCAAGGAAACCCTCTTCAATAATAGAATCTAAAACTTGCTTGAACGAAGCGGGCAACTCAACATAAAGGCTTTTTAGGTATAACTCAATTTGATATTGGGGCACATAGCTAGCTCGGATCCTTAAAAGCCTATCCCAAGCATCTTTCAAAGACTCATCAAGTAAATAACGAAAAATTCCGGGATTATATTCATCAAAATTATTCAAACCCTCATCGATAATCCCGGTAGATCTTTCCATAGCATCATTATTTATGAGCTTAGAGAGGACAGAGGGACTATCCAAAGTTTTAAAACCCTGGAGAGAGCTTTTAGCCCTTTTTATTCGGCCATGGCACAAGAAAAACAACGGGAAAGAGGCGAACGGAAAGAGATGGCAAATAGAATGGCAAGGGTGAAGTGGGGGAGAGGAAAACGAGAGGCAGATGGCAAATAATGTAATGCGAGGGATAAGAGTTTGTGATGGGTACTTTGTATGTCTTGACTTGTGCGTAGACTCCCCAGCAACGGTGCCAAAATCCTTCTTGCTACCTCTTGAGAATGCGTTGGTTTTTCCCTTGAAGAGGAAAGGGTGATGCAGCAAAGTAGCGTAAGTATTTCCCTCAGTTTTTGAGAACCAAGGTATCAATCCAGTAGGAGGCCACACACAAGTCCCTCGTACCTACACAAACAAATAAGAACCTTGCAACCAACGCGATAAAGGGGTTGTCAATCCCTTCACAGCCACTTGCAAAAGTGAGATCTGATAGAGATGATAAGATGATATTTTTGGTATTTTTAGGATAAAGATTGAAAGTAAAGATTGCAAAATAAATGGTGACAGAAATAGCTAGTTGACAGGAGATTAATATGATGGAAAATAGACCCAGGGGTCATAGATTTCACTAGTGGCTTCTCTCAAGATAGCATAAGTATTACGGTGGGTGAACAAATTATTGTCGAGCAATTGATAGAAAAGTGCATAATTATGAGAATATCTAGGCATGATCATGTATATAGGCATAATGTCCGTGACAAGTAGACCGACTCGCCTTTGCATCTACTACTATTACTCCACACATCGATTGCTATCCAGGCATGCATCTAGAGTATTAAGTTCATAAGAACAGAGTAACGCATTAGGTAAGATGACATGATGTAGAGGGATAAACTCAAGCAATATGATATAAACGCCATCTTTTTATCCTCGATGGCAACAATACAATATGTGTCATTTCCTTTACATCCTTTGGGATCGAGCAGCATAAGATTGAACCCAAAGCTAAGCACTTCTCCCATTGCAAGAAAGATCAATCTAGTAGGCCAAACCAAACTGGTAATTCGAAGAGACTTGCAAAGATAACCAATCATACATAAAAGAATTCAGAGAAGATTCAAATATTGTTCATAGATAATCTTGATCATATACCCACAATTCATCGGATCTCGACAAAACACACCGCAAAAAGAGTTACATCAAATAGATCTCCAAGAAGATCAAGGAGAACTTTGTATTGAGATCCAAAGAGATAGAAGAAGCCATCTAGCTAATAACTATGGACCCGAAGGTCTGTGGTAAACTACTCACACATCATCGGAGAGGTTATGGGTGTTGATGTAGAAACCCTCCATGATCGATGCCCCCTCTGGCGGAGCGCCGGAAAAGGCCCCAAGATGGGATCTCACGGGTACAGAAGGTTGCAACGGTGGAAGTAGGGTTTCGTGGTGCTCCTGGATGGTTTCGGGGTACATAGGTATATATAGGAGGAAGAAGTAGGTCGGTGGAGCCACGAGGGGCCCATGAGGGCGGGTGGCGCGCCTCCTTGCCTCGTGGCCTCCTTTATTATTTCTTGACGTCCACTCCAAGTCCTCTGGATCACGTTTGTTCCAAAAATAACTCTCCCGAAGGTTTCATTCTGTTTGGACTCCGTTTGATATCCCTTTTGTGCAAAACACTGAAATAGGCAAAAAAATAGCAATTCGCACTGGGCCTTGGGTTAATAGGTTAGTCCCAAAAATAATATATAAGTGTATAATAAAGCCCATTAAATATCCAAAACAGAATATATAATAGCATGGAACAATAAAAAATTATAGATATGTTGGAGACGTATCAACAGTTAAGTTCAGAGATGAGCGGCTGATGTATTTTACATCTAGCACTTTGTGGTTATGTATTTTACGTCATCTATTGGAGATGCTATTATAATTCCACTCAGGTTAACGTTGTCCCTCTTGTCTTGCTTCAGCCTCGGTGTCGTACAACTCACCGGAGCTGCTCCAACGATGAAACCCTCCATCAGAGCGGAGCAGTACCCCGGGCTCCATCTCCAGACGCCTAAGATCTTCTTCCCCTCCTCCGATAGCCAAGTCAGCCGGAGCATCCTCATCGACCAACCCAATCACGCTGAGATCGACATGGCTTCGCCAAAGAGGTTGTACACTTGTGGTTTGACTTAATCTCACCATGCTTCTTTGCATCCTGTGATCTTCCAATTCTTGTGAATCAAACACCAGTTAGCGAGAAATCCTGTGTTTTTTAATTCTATGTTTTGCACGTGCATTACTATCCAATTCCTGTCTATTTCCTATCCCTGCATTGTTAGAATCCTCAAATTCAAACAAGCCCTTACACAATTACTTCTGTTACAAATATGTGTCAAAGAAAACCTTGTGTGGTTTTTCCTGCTCCTGCTATGCTGTGTTCCACCCCAGCTCAGCTGCTCCAACGATGGAAGGGGTCACCATAGCAGGGATCTGCTCTCTAGACTGTCTTTCACCGCCTCAGATCTTCTTCCCCGCCGCCGGCAGCCACGACAACTGCATTACCATCATCAACTGAGCAGATGACCTTGAGGACTACACGGGTCCGCAAGAGAGGTCGCACTCTTCCGTGGTTCCGCTACGTTATGCATTGCTTAATATGATGACATGCTACTTTATCGTCATGTTCACCTATTAGACTCGAGTCAGGTCCAAACTAATCTTTGAAACTTGAGTTTTTAAATGGTTGTGGGGTACATGTTGGGGCAGCAATCAGTACTATCTGTCTACTATCTGGTTAATCTCGGGTGTCTACTATGAGTTTCATGTTGGGTGCAAACAAAAATTAAAGGAGCCATTATCTGTGTTTTTTAACTAAAGCTATTATCTGCCTGCCATCATTGGTTTTGGGTCTATCCACAGTTTGCTACCATCACTCTGGATTTTTGCATGCACTCCTTACATAATCTCACTATGTTTTATTCCTATGCATGTCAGTATTGTACACAATGGATCTGAACATGTAGAGCAAAAGAGACGAGCCTTGCGTGGCAATAAAATTTCATGCAGACATCGCTCCATGGTGGGTGCAAAGGCAGCCCCCCTCCACCCATTTCGGATCATAATCAAGAGGAAGATAACTGCTCGAGGGGATTCGGAAGGAAGACCACTCCTATTTACCCCCTGAGGTCTTTGCTCTAACTTGGCATGCTGATGTTGGTAATATCATGCATATGGTGCCTTGCATTGCTTACTGTATACATCAAATATGCCATCTGCTTAGTTTAGACATGCTTTGTGTCAATGCCATCTGTTTAGTTTCTTTATCATATATGTGAATCATGCAATGCCATCTTGTTTAGCCAGGCATCATATATGTGAATTTTGCAATGCGACCCTGGTTAGCCAGTCAACTTATATGTGAATTATATCATGCCATAATTTTTTTATTACGTGTTAAATTTGTCAACAATTTTAGTACATTCAATTACTCTTCCTGTGCATCAGCCATTCGGCATGGTCATGGAAAAATCTGAAGTGGAAACAAGGTCCTTAGAGCAGACAATGCTATCTGACGAAGCGCATGTCTTCTTTGGTTACGGATAGCTCCTTAGAGGAGGATTCGAGACAGATTACCGGTCCTATTCCCCCAAGGTGCATGCTCTAACTTGGCAGGGTTATGTTGCTCATATCGTGTGTATGGTATCTTGCATTGCTATGTAATTTGCTTAGTTTAGACATGCTTTGTGTGAATGCCACCTGTTTAGTGTCTAATTACCATATATTTGAATTATGTGATGCCATCTTGTTGCAAGACATTATATATGTGAATTATGCAATGCTATCTTGTTGCAAGGCATTATATATGTGAATTATGCAATGCCATGCTGTTTAGCCAAGCGTCATATATTTGAATTATATCATGTTGTCCTTTTTTGTATTTTTTGTTGCATTTGTCGACAATGTTTGTATATTCAACTACTCTTCCTGTGCATCAGCCATTTGAATTGGTGATGGTGAAATATGGAGTGAAAACAAGGTCTTCAAAGCAGACAATGCTACCTGCTGAAGCAGATATCTTGCTGGTTACAGATAGCTCTTCAGAGGAGTATTCAGAGGCAGATGACCAGTCCTATTATCGCCCTGAGGTGTATGCTCAAATTTGGCAGGGTTATATTACTCATATCATGCATATGTTGTATTGCAATGCTTAGTTTTTACATCATATACACAATATTGAATGCCATCTCCTTAGTTGACACATCGTATATGCGATTGCCCTTTGCTCACTTGCTTAGTATATAAACCATATATTTGAATTATATCATGCCAAGATGCTTACATAGACAGCATGTATCTGAATTATGGCATGCCAACCCATTTTCTAAAGACATAATATAGTTATATCATCTCATTCTGTTTACATAGTCATCATATTTTGAATTATGTCATTCTATCCACGAACTATATCATGCCATCATGTTTCCATCGACGACATGTTTGTGATTTATGGCATGCCAACCACTTTAATAGACACATCGTATAGTTATATCATGTGATCCTGTTTACATAGTCATCATATTTTTAAGTATGTCATTCTATCATGTTTAGTTACCATCATACATGTGAAATTGTGTCATGCTATCCTGTTTAATAGCCATCATATATGTGAAATTATGTCCTGCTATTCTGTTCGGTTAGACAACATAAATGTGAATTATTTCATGCCCTGTTTTCTTCCCTACTATCCATTGCACCTATCTCTTATAATGTTTGTACATTCGATTACTTTTCTTGTTTATCAGCCATTTCAATTGGAGGGGGTGATGGCAGTATCTGTGGGAGTAAAAACATGGTCTTCAGAAAAGATCGTGCTACCTGTTGATGCAGATAGAACCATGGTTGTACTTTCCCAAGAACCAGCCCCACCACACATAACCCAGACTCATGCAGATTGTACCCCTACCCAGATGGACAGAGAATGAGCTACACCCCTTCTAACCCCAACCGCAGCAGATAGTAACCCAGTTCCAGTTGACACAGCACCGTCTCCACCACAGAGCACCCGAACACCAGCAGTTAGTAAGGCAACTGCAGTGCCCAAAGCACAAGACCACCACTTCGAACCCCAAGTCAACGCTTAAAGCAAAAGAAGAATTGTTCTCTGGTCAGGTTCCGTAGCTATGGTTCATACTACTTTGCTCTTACATCACGGTATTTACTCATACCAACTAATTTCAAATTTGAAGGATGCAATTGAAACTCCAATGGCGCAACGGGTATGTTTTAAACCTGTTTGCTGTTGTAACTTGCTCTATGTTGATTTCAGTTTCAATTGAATAAACAGTTATGTTCTCGTGCCATGCACATTACAAGTGTTGTTATTGCTGTGTAGTTTCCCACACTTATATTCTATCTATGTTGCTTTGTCTTAAATAGATATGATTCAAATTGTATCTATCTTGATTTGGCAACATAAACTAGAATGACATAGACCATACAGTGACCATACTACATAGATATATGTTTGTTTCATGTTGTTACCATGTCCACCTTACTACTGAACTGGTTTACCAAAATGAGTTTCATATACTACATTGTAAACTTGTGATGTGTTAGTTTGTTTCTCTTTTGGAACGCGGATAATATATTGGAGAAGAGTACCCCGTTATACAATGGTAAAGGAAGTAATGCAGATAAGGTTCAAGATAGTGAGACATCCTTGTTGGTCTCCAAGAAAGCTGATAAAAACTATATTGAAGACACTAAGACAACCCCAAAGTCATGTCTTGATGTAGTGTTAGTTCTTGGCTACTCTGCTGGCACCAGCTCTTGAACTCCTTTGCTGAATCAGTTCGGCTTCTTGAGTCTCAACTTCAAGTTGAAAGACATCGATCAGATGTTATGCGACAGGAAGCCAAAGGACTGAGGAAGTCCCTGCAGAATTCAGATGCATACGTACTGGTGCAACAGCAAGTGCTAGAGGATTTAAGAGCCAAGAGAAAGTTAATAAGCTTGCTAAGAATCTTTCCAGCATTATGGGTACCCAGGATATTGTTTCTTGAGATCTTCTGAAGTGGTTTCAGTTCTGGACTTGTTTTGCTACGGCGTTTATTTGCACTGGCCGCCAACTTTGACAACCAGTGTATATGATATCTTTGCTTTGTTCCCTATATTTGCACTGGTGGCGAACTTTGATGCCCAGTGGATGTAATATGTGTAATAGCCGTGATAGCCTAGCGTAAGTTGCTTGGTTATTTATTTCCTTGTTGTCCTGTTTATTTGTTTGCTTGTAGTCAGTGCAGTTCTTTTTCCGCGGTTTGCTAGTGGCCGCAATAAACTATTTTTTAAAACTAGGCCACAAGAACCATGGGCTACATATTTACTGTAGTTACCATGGGCCTCGTACGGGCTGTAGAAACAATGGGCCTTCTAAGGGGCGTAGAAACAATGGGCCTTCTACATGTCGTATGATGGATAGGCCAAACATGGGCCAATAACAGACCACATTATGGGCCGTAAACGGGCTAGATTTGGAATCGTCCGTTCATGGGCCGACAATAATGGGCCATCGTTAACCGGACGTATTTGATGACGCTATGAAAATGGCCCAACGGATTAACAGGCTGCAAATGGGCCGATTGTAACCGCGGGCTGAATTTGGCCCGCAAGCAAAACAGGCCAATAACAGGCCGTAAGTAATCGAATGCTAGAAATGAGCCCGAGAATAAATGGGCCCTGAGAAGGTCGAATGGGTATAAAGGGGTTGGAAACGGCCCAATGGAATAATGGGTCTTTAATGGGTATAAAGGGGTACACTGTTCATTGTGGGCCAGATTCACCACGGGCCGTTAATAGGCCAAGAGTTACAAATGGCCTCGTATGGGCCAAAAGACATCATGGGCCATACATGGGCCGGAAGTTACAACGGGCTGGAATCATATTGGATGGCCCAGATGAAGCTACTGGGCTTAATTCCGATAGGCCGTAACGGGCCGTGAGTTAGCGGGTCGTAAATGGGCTATATACAAACAGGCCGTTAGCAGGCTTTCCGTGGGCCGGTCCGTTACCTTTTGACCAAGTCAAACTTGCCGGCCTTTTCACCGGAATGGGCCTCTGTTGGACCATGCCACGTGTCGACGTATCATAAGTGCCTCATGTCCAATGAATGGATGACATCTGTCCCAACGGTGAGCCAACACGTGTTTCCTCCGGCCAATGAGAATTTTACACGTGGAAAATCTTCATTGGTCTGGGCTGTTAGCGGATTATTGGATCCAAAACCGGACCCGATAGCTTAACGGTGACCTGTTACGGTGGATGCCACGTGTCGGTCACCCTTGACAAAAGCACTTCCATGACGCGTGATTTATCGTCATGGAAGTGGACACTTCCGTGATGATAATCTTGGTAATCTCATGGAACACTTCTACGACAGCACAGGTATGACTATCTTGTTTCTATCATAAAATTGTCATGGATGTACATACATGACAGAAAACGTGACCTATTGTGACAAACACGTATCATCATGGAAGTGTCTTTTTTTGTAGTGCATACATATGCATCGTCAACCTAACCCTCACTCAGTGTGGGGATTTCTAGTTCGAAATCACGGTGCCACATCAAAGTTGTTCCATTGTTACTCAAAAACACACCTCTCTATACATATGTTTGGGGCCACACGCATGCAGTGGTTGTCTTCGGGGACTAGCTACTTGCGTGATTATTGGCGAGCTAGCCCATCTCTGGGGTCGCATGGACGGCCATCACTTTGACCAACAACAAGAGAGAGGTTGTACGACCAAGGTGGATTATTCTTGGTTCGTTTTATGATCCATCTTGGTGAGATATGCCTCTCTGGCCCGCCGACTAAAAGTGTGTGTGTGGGGGGGGTTGCTACTTCGCACTTTGCTAGATGAACCTCGGTTGGGGGGCATGCATTCATAGCTTAGGATTCCCTTCGTGACGACACGAGGGGGCTGCTAGCTACTTCGCACTTTGCTAGGTGAACCTCGGTTGGGGGGAGGGGGCATGCATTCATAGCTTAGGATTCCCTTCATGCCGACGCGAGGGCTGCCACTTCACCGCACTTTGCTAGGTGAACCTCGGTTTGGTGGCATGCATTCATAGCTTAGGTTTCCCTTCGTGCCGACACGAGGGAGGGGGCTGCTAGCTACTTCGCACTTTGCTAGGTGAACCTCGGTTGGGGGGGCATGCATTCATAGATTAGGATTCCCTTTGTGCCGACACAAGGGAGGGGGGCTGCTAGCTATTTTGTACTTTACTAGGGTGAACCTCGGTTGGGGGCATGCATTCATAGCTTAGGATTCCCTTCGTGCCGACACGAGGGAGGGGGGCTGCTAGCTACTTCGCACTTTGCTAGGGTGAACCTCGGTTGGGGGGCATGCATTCATAGCTTAGGATTCCCTTCGTGCCGACACGAGGGAGGGGGCTGCTAGCTACTTCGCACTTTGCTAGGTGAATGAACCTCGGTTGGGGGGCATGCATTCATAGCTTAGGATTCCCTTCGTGCCGACACGAGGGAGGAGGGGGGCTGCTAGCTACTTCACACTTTGCTAGGTGAACCTCGGTTAGGGGGGAGGGGCATGCATTCATAGCATAGGATTCCATTCGTGCCGACACGAGGGGGGTGGGGGCAAGCAATACCGTGTGCTTTGTGAGAGAGGTGCCACATCAAAGTTGCATTGGGTATTTGAAAATCAAACCACCCTTTTGATACATAAATTTGGTCCACATGCAAGTGTATTCGTGTTCTGACCCTCTCCCACGTCATTTTTTGCCAAATTTATGAACATTAGACAAGTCGGATGACGAAACAGATACGGCTCACTCAAACTAACCGTGTGCCACGCCGGTGCCCCTGTCACGCACACATCCACACAGTACATTGGGCTCCACGAGGCTCCCCCTCTCAAAAATATCTGCCCGTCTCGAGGGCTTTTCTGTTTCATAACACACGGTTGTTATCTCCGGACCGTGTGCAATGTTTCTTGTTCCCAATCCTGCCTGCATCCCTAGAAAATATCTACCCGCCTCAAGGGTTTTTCTGTTTCATAACACACGGTTGTTATCTCCGGACCATGTGCGATGTTTCTTGTTCCAAATCCCGCCTGCATCCCTAGAAAATATCTGCCCGCCTCGAGGGTTGATGACCCACAAGTATAGGGGATCTATCGTAGTCCTTTCGATAAGTAAGAGTGTCAAACCCAACAAGGAGCAGAAGGAAATGATAAGCGATTTTCAGCAAACTATTCTCTGCAAGCACTAAAATTATTGGTAACAGATAGTTTTGTGATAAGGTAATTTGTAATGGGTAACAAGTAATGAAAAGTAAATAAAGTGCAGCAAGGTGGCCCAATCCTTTTTGTAGCAAAGTACAAGCCTGGACAAACTCTTATATAGAGAAAATCGCTCCCGAGGACACATGGGAAATATCGTCAACCTAGTTTTCATCACGCTCATATGATTCTCGTTCGTTACTTTGATAATTTGGTATGTGGGTGGACTGGTGCTTGGGTGCTGCCCTTACTTGTACAAGCATCCCACTTATGATTAACTCCTATTGCAAGCATCCGCAACTACAAAAGAAGTATTAAGGTAAACCTAACCATAGGATGAAACATATGGATCCAAATCAGCCCCTTACGAAGCAACTCATAAACTAGAGTTTAAGCTTATGTCACTCTAGCAACCCATCATCTACTTATTACTTCCCAATGCCTTCCTCTAGGCCCAAATAATGGTGAAGTTTCATGTAGTCGACGTTCACATAACACCACTAGAGGAAAGACAACATACATCTCATCAAAATATCGAATCTAATACCAAATTCACATGACTACTAATAGCAAGACTTCTCCCATGTCCTCAGGAACAAACGTAACTACTCACAAATCATATTCAAGTTCATAATCAGAGGGGTATTAATATGCATAATGGATCTAAACATATGATCTTCCACCAAGTAAACCAACTAGCATCAACTACAAGGAGTAATCAACACTACTAGCAACCCACAGGTACCAATCTGAGGCTTTGGGACAAAGATTGGATACAAGAGATGAACTAGGGTTTGAGATGAGATGGTGCTAGTGAAGATGTTGATGAAGATTGGCCCCCTCCCGATGAGAGGATCATTGGTGATGACGATGGCGATGATTTCCCCCTCCCGGAGAGAAGTTTCCCGGCGAACAGCTCACGGGAGCCCTAGATTGGTTCCATGCCAAGGTTCCTCGTGGCGGCGGAGTTTCTTCGAAAGCTTGCTTATGATTTTTCAGGGTAAAGACCTCATATAGCAGAAGATGGACACGAGAGGCTGCCGAAGGGCCCACGAGGCAGGGGGCGCGCCCCCACCCTCGTGGCCAGGGTGTGGGCCCCCTCTGGTATTTTCTTCGCTCGGTATTTTTTATTATTTCCAAAAATGACTTCCGTGGACTTTCATGACTTTTGGAGTTGTGCAGAATAGGTCTCTGATATTTGCTCCTTTTCCAGCCCAGAATTCTAGCTGCCGGCATTCTCCCTCTTCGTGTAAACCTTGTAAAATAAGAGAGAAAAGGCATAAGTATTGTGACATAATGTGTAACAACAGCCCATAAAGCAATAAATATCGATATAAAAACATGATGCAAAATGGACGTATCAACTCCCCCAAGCTTAGACCTCGCTTGTCCTCAAGCGGAAGCCGATAACGCTAAATATGTCCACATGTTTAGAGGTAGAGGTGTCGATAAAATAAAATACGGACATGAGGGCATCATGCTCATTCTTTTAACAACAACATATTTGAATATTGTCATATGATTTCTTATGCTCAAGTAATAATCTATTCACAACGTCAAGCATGAATCAGAAACCTCATTGAGAACCAACAAACTATAATCTCAGTCATTCAAGCAATTGCAATTTATCATAACATCGAAAAGAGTCAACATAAGAGCTTTTCAGCAAGTCCACATACTCAACTATCATTTAGTCTTCCACAATTGTTAACACTCACGCAATACTTATGATTATGGAGTTTTAATCGGACACAGAGAAAGATAGGGGCTTATAGTTTCGCCTCCCAACCTTTTACCTCAAGGGTAATGTCAACAATAATAGTTCATGCTAACTTACATCCAATTGGATATATATATCAGGATCTTTCCAACACAAGGTGCTTGCCAAAGGATAAAATATAAAAAGGAAAGGTGAAGATCACCATGACTCTTCCATAAGGTAAAAGTAAAAAATAGGCCCTTCGCAGAGGGAAGCAGAGGTTGTCATGCGCTTTCATGGTTGGATGCACTAAATCTTAATGCAAAAGAACGTCACTTTATATTGCCACTTGTGATATGGACCTTTATTATGCAGTCTGTCACTTTTATTTCTTCCACATCACAAGATCGTATAAAGCTTATTTTATCCACACTAATAAATCATACATATTTAGAGAGCAATTTTTATTGCATGCACCAATGACAACTTACTTGAAGGATCTTACTCAATCCATAGGTAAATACGGTGTACTCTCATGGCAAAACTGGGTTTAAGGGTATTCGGAAGCATAGGTAGTATCTCTACTTGGTGCAAGGAACTTGGCTAGCATGAGGGGGAAAGGCAAGCTCAACATGTTGGATGATCCATGACAATATACTTTATTTTGGATATAAGAAAACATAACCCATTACGTTGTCTTCCTTGTCCAACATCAACTCTTTAGCATGTCGTACTTTAATGAGTGCTCACAATCATAACAAATGTCCAAGATAGTATATTTATATGTGAAAACCTCTCTTTCTTTATTACTTCCTATTAGTTGCAACGATGACCAAAACTATGTTTGTCAACTCTCAATAACTTTTAATCATCATACTCTTTGTATGTGAAGTCATTACTCTCCATAAGATCATTATGATCTCTTTATTTCTTTTTGTTCTTTCTTTTTCTTTATTCACTCAAGATCCTAGCAAGATAATCAAGCCCTTGACTCAACACTAATCTTTATTATATATAGCTCATGGACTCAATTACATAGAAGGATCATAAAGCAAAACTCAAAACTAAATCATACTAAAACTTTATTCTACTAGATCAAGATATTACTAAAAGGATCGAACTAAGAAAAAAATTAAAGATAGGAGTGTGATGGTGATACGATACCGGGGCACCTCCCCCAAGCTTGGCAGTTGCCAAGGGGAGTGCCCATACCCATGTGATTATGTCTCTATCTTCGGGGGTGGTGATGATGGAGTTAATTGTGCCTTCAGCTTTTTCATATTGTATTTGAGAAGAGCAATTTCCTCCTTTAAATCATCAACTTCCGTTTCTAGCTTCAAGATCTTGTCACATAAATCTTCCTTGCTTTTTTGCCGAAAACGAGAAGGAATAAATCGGTTGTTAGACAGTTTTGCCCTCTTAGGAAGACTAGACTTCTTGAACTTCACGTGCATATCCCCATGTTGAGGTAGAGGGACATCCTCCTCCTCCAAACTTGAATTATTGATCCTCATCAAATGAGCATCCTCCTCATCATACGTAGTTCGACCACAAGGAGATAGATCCCCATAGGTCTTTGGGTCAGCAACGAGATGTGAGACGTAGCTCTTTCCGTCGGAATCCTGAGATGACATCTTGCTCCAAACCTGCTACAGAAACAGCTCGAAACAAAAACAGAGGATAATTGCGTGATACGGTGGTCAAAACCTTCGGTAGATTATATAATGAATTTTTACCGACCAAATGAAGTATATTGCAAGAAAACAGAGTACGGAGAGCGCACGGGGTGCCCATGAGGCAGGGGGCGCGCCCAGGGGGGTAGGGCGCGCCTTCCACCCTCGTGGAAGCCTCGTGTCCTTCCCGGACTGCTTCTTATTTTCCTATTTTCTTAAATATTCCAAAACGGAGAAAAATTGCCATTAGAACTGTTTTGGAGTCGATGTACTTATCGTACCACATACCTATTCCTTTTCGGAGTCTGAAACGTTCTGGAAAGTGTCCCTTAGGTATTCCTCCGGGGTTACGATTTCAATAATATTACTTTCAACATTTATGGGATTACCTGAGATATAATGTTTGATTCTTTGACCGTTCACCACCTTCGGATTTGTGCCTTCGAAGTTGTTGATTTTTATGGCACCGGAATGGTAGACCTCCTCGATAACATAAGGACCTTCCCATTTAGAGAGAAGCTTTCCTGCAAAAAATCTTAAGCGATAGTTGTATAACAATACATAATCACCTACATTAAACTCACGCTTTTGTATCCTTTTGTCATGCCATCTTTTGACTTTTTCTTTAAACAGTTTGGCATTCTCGTAGGCCTGGGTTCTCCATTCATCAAGTGAGCTAATGTCAAATAACCTCTTCTCGTCGGCAAGTTTGAAATCATAATTGAGCTCTTTGATGGCCCAATATGCCTTATGTTCTAATTCAAGAGGTAAGTGACATGCTTTTCCATAAACCATTTTATACGGAGACATACCCATAGGATTTTTATATGCAGTTCTATAGGCCCATAATGCATCATCAAGTTTCTTGGACCAATTCTTTCTAGACCTATTAATAGTATTTTGCAAAATTAATTTGAGCTCCCTATTGCTCAATTCTACTTGACCACTGGACTGTGGGTGATAAGGAGATGCAATTCTATGATTAACATCATACTTAGCAAGCATTTTACGGAAAGCACCATGAATAAAATGTGAACCACCATCAGTCATTAAATATCTAGGGACTCCAAACCTCGGAAAAATAACTTCTTTAAGCATCTTAATAGAGGTTTTATGATCAGCACTACTAGTTGGAATAGGTTCTACCAACTTAGTAACGTAATCAACAGCAACTAAAATATGTGTATACCCATTAGAGGAAGGAAAGGGTCCCCATATAATCAAAGCCCCAAACATCAAATGGTTCAATAACAAGTGAATAATTCATAGGCATTTCTTGACGTCCACTAATATTACCAATTATTTGACATTCATCACAAGATAAGACAAACTTACGGGCATCTTTGAATAGAGTAGGCCAATAAAAACCGGATTGCAATACCTTATGTGCAGTTCTATCTCCGGCGTGGTGTCTGATACATCTCTGTCGTATCTACTTTTCCAAACACTTTTTCCCTTGTTTTGGACTCTAACTTGTATGATTTGAATGGAACTAACTTGACCATTTGTTTTCAAAGAGAATTGCCATGGTGTTGTTTTATGTGCAGAAAACAAATATTCTCGGAATGACCTGAAACTCCACGGAACATCTTAGAAAAAATAATAAAAAATCCTTGCCAAAGATGAAGACCAGGGGGCCCACACCCTGTCCACGAGGGTGGGGGCGCCCCCCCCCCCTCTAGGGTGCGCCCCCTACCTCGTAGGCCCCCTAGATGCCCTCCGACGCCAATTCCAACTCTATATATCTGCTTTCGGAGAGAAAAAAATCAGGGAGAAGAAATCATCGCGTTTTACGATACGGAGCCGCCGCCAAGCCCTAAAAACTCTCGGGAGGGCTGATCTGGAGTCCGTTCGGGGCTCCGGAAAGGGGGATTCATCGTCGTCGTCATCAACCATCCTCCATCACCAATTTCATGATGCTCACCACCGTGCGTGAGTAATTCCATCGTAGGCTTGTTGCACGGTGATGGGTTGGATGAGATTTATCATGTAATCGAGTTAGTTTTGTTAGGGTTTGATCCCTAGTATCCACTATGTTACGAGATTGATGTTGCTATGACTTTGCTATGCTTAATGCTTGTCACTAGGGCCCGAGTGCCATGATTTCAGATCTGAACCTATTATGTTTTTCATGAATATATGTGAGTACTTGATCCTATCTTGCAAGTCTATAGTCACCTACGATGTGTTATGATCCGCAACCTCAAGTGACAATAATCGGGACCACTCCCGGTGATGACCATAGTTTGAGGAGTTCATGTATTCACTATGTGCTAATGCTTTGTTCCGGTTCTCTATTTAAAGGAGGCCTTAATATCCCTTAGTTTCCAATAGGACCCCGCTGCCACGGGAGGGTAGGACAAAAGATGTCATGCAAGTTCTTTTCATAAGCACGTATGACTATATACGGAATACATGCCTACATTACATTGATGAATTGGAGCTAGTTACATGTCACCCTATGTTATGATTGTTACATGATGAACCGCATCCGGCATAATTATCCATCAACGATCCGGTGCCTCTGAGTTTTCCATATCTTGGTTTACGCTTATTTACTTTCCGTTGCTCTTGTTACAATCACTACAAAATACCAAAAACATTACCTTTCTTTGTCTTTACTTTTGTTGTCGTTACCACCACTATCATATTACTTTGCTACTAAACACTTTGCTGCGGATACTAAGTTTCCGGTGTGGTTGAATTGACAACTCAGCTGCTAATACTTGAGAATATTCTTTGGCTCCCCTTGTGTCGAATCAATAAATTTGGGTTGAATACTCTACCCTCGAAAGCATTGCGATCCCCTATACTTGTGGGTTATCAAGACTAATTTACGGGCGCCATTGCCGGGAGCATAGCTCTATTCTTTGAGTCACTTGGGATTTATATCTGCTGGACACCATGAAGAACTTGAAAGACGCTAAGACAACAATTTATCCCTCAACTACGAGGGGAGGTAAGGAACTGCCATCTAGCTCGCACTTGATTCACCTTACGTTATGAGTAAGCTAGCGACACCTAAACCTGCTTACGCTATTCGTTCCGATATGTCGCATGTTATTGAAGATGCCATACGCTATGCATGATACTTATGATGAAACTGCTTCTATGCCTGATACTACTGTGCCCCTTAGTGAATTTCTTGATGAACAAATTGCTAGGGCTAGAGAAAGAGAAATCATTGAATCTGAATACGATGATGATAGTGATTGAGGGAGTTCCAGACTAGGGGGTGTCCGGATAGCCGAACTATCATCATCGGCCGGACTCCAAGACTATGAAGATACAAGATTGAAGACTTCGTCCCGTGTCCGGATGGGACTTTCCTTGGCGTGGAAGGCAAGCTTGGCGATACGGATGTGTAGATCTCCTACCATTTTAACCGACTCTGTGTAACCCTAACCCTTTCCGGTGTCTATATAAACCGGAGGGTTTTAGTCCGTAGGACGAACAACAATCATACCATAGGCTAGCTTCTAGGGTTTAGCCTCTTGGATCTCGTGGTAGATCCACTCTTGTAACACACATCATCAATATTAATCTAGCAGGACGTAGGGTTTTACCTCCATCAAGAGGGCCCGAACACAGGTAAAACATCGTGTCCCTTGTCTCCTGTTACCATCCGCCTAGACACACAGATTCGGGACCCCTACCCGAGATCCGCGGTTTTGACACCGACATTGGTGCTTTCATTGAGAGTTCCTCCGTATGCGTCACCGATAGGCTCGATGGCTCCTTTGATCATCAACAACGACGCGGTCCGGTGAGACTTTTCTCCCGGACAGATCTTCGTGTTGGCGGCTTTTGCTGCGGGCCAATTAGCTTGGCCATCCGGAGCAGATCGAAAGCTACGCCTCGCCATCAGTCAGATTCGGAAGTTTAAACTATATGGTCGATATCCGCGGAGACTTGATCTTCGACGGATTCGAGCCGCAATAGCGCGCCGCCTTTGTCTCGATGGGCATGATCTAGCTCTGCAGCCAAACAGTGCCCTGGAGGCCGCACCTGCATCCGCTCCGACCCTTAATCCGGAGCCAGATTCCCCGATCAAGGACGAGTGGTTGGACACCGCCCGAGGGGCTTCAATCTCTACGGCGATCAAGCCGGACTCCATCCCTGTCCTTTGCGAAGACCTTGGCTCCAGGAAGTCGGACTCCTCTCCGGACTCCGAACCCTCCGCGCCCTTGCCAATCGAATCCGATTGGGCGCACGTTATGGAGTTCACGGCCGCGGACATCTTTCAGCACTCGCCCTTTGGCGACATCCTGAATTCGCTAAAGTCTCTCTCTTTATCCGGAGAGCCCTGGCCGGATTACGGTCAGGAAGGTTGGGATGCGGACGACGAAGAAATTCAACGCCCACCCACCACCCACTTGGTAGCCGCTATCGACGATCTAACCGACATGCTAGACTACGGCTCCGAAGACATCGATGGTATGGACGACGATGTCGGAGACGACCAAGACCCAACGCCTACAGGGCACTGGAAGGCCACCTCGTCATACGACATATATATGGTGTACATCCCAAAAGATGGGAACGGCGATGGAACAACGGAGGATGACCCCTCCAAGAAGTAGCCCAAGCGCCGGCGTCAGCGGCGCCGCTCTAAATCCCGCCACAGCAAGAATGAAGATTCCGGCACCGGAGATAACAATACACCGGACGGTCAAGACAATCTACTCCAGCAAGATCCAAAGACAGGAAGATGGAGACGCCCGACCCTCACGAGAGCGGCGAAGAAGAGGTAGAGGATTATATGCCTCCCTCAGGAGACGCAAGCAAGCCTCGACAACGATGAATTAAATGCGTGCACGAGAATCCCGTCGAACAAGAGCGTTTTAGACGCGGGCTTATAGCCCGCGGCGAACAGCCTAAAGAAAAAGCGACAACGACTTAGAGCTGATCGGATCTGCTAGCCGACGGATGGGTGAAGTCCTCGCGGCGAAGAGCATGAGCTCGAACGCCCCTCAAAAGCTACCCTAAACGCAAGCTGCTCCCCGATTAGAGGAGGAGGCTTACGAACCCGCATCACCAGGGAGACAATCACGGTGACCGACCACCGCTGGTCGCGACAGAGAGGCCTCTAGGCCCTTCACTAGAACCGTACCCAAAGATCGCTCGTAAAGCACACAGCCAAAGGGGAACGCCCGGACTGCGAGATATATTGGAGGACAAGGCAAGACAATCAAGATCGATCTATGGATCGTGTGGGCATACGATACGTGACCACAACCGTCGCGCGGACACGATAAGTCCGGCGGGCGAACAAAACAGACCAAGCTCTTTTGAGCTCCGTCGTGATATCGCCCGACAGAGGCGCCAGACACCCACTATGCTTCACAGGGCGAAGTAATGGATCATCAAATCCCGAAGGGTTTAAACCCGTCAATATTGAATCCTATGATGGCACAACAGACCCCGCGGTTTGGATCAAAGATTATCTCCTTCACATCTACATGGCCCGGTGGCGATCTTCACGCCATCAAATACCTCCCCTCAAGCTTAAAGGACCAGCCCGGCATTGGCTCAACAGCTTGCCGCCAGAGTCAATCGGAGCTGGGAGGACCCGAAGCCGCATTCCTCGATAACTTCCAGGTGGCACTTATGTGCGACCACCGACTGGCGATGACCTAAGCCACATAATTCAGCGGCCAGACGAATCGGCGGAACAATTACGGACACGGTTCTTAACCAAGAAAAACCAAATAGTCGACTGTCCGGATGCGGAGGGCCTCGCGGCCTTCAAGCATAACATCCGTGACGAGTGGCTTGCCCGGCACCTAGGACAGGAAAAGCCGAAATCCATGGCAGCCCTCACATCAATCATGACCCGCTTCTGCGCGGGTGAGGACAGCTGGCTAGCACGCAGCAACAACCTCAGCAAAAAATTTGGCAGTCCGGATTTCAAGGACCAAAATGGCAGGCCGCGTTGTAACAAAAACAAACGCTGCATTAACGGCAACAATATTGAGGATACGATAGTCAATGCCGGATTCAGAGGCTCTAAACCCGGTCGGCGGAAAAAAGCCATTCAAAAGAACTACTCCAGGTCCGTCCAATTTGGACCGAATACTCGACCGCTTGTGCCAGATACACGGCACCCCCGAAAAACCAGCTAACCACACCAACAGGGACTGTTGGGTATTCAAGCAGGCAGGCAAGTTAAATGCCGAAAACAATGACAAGGGGCTGCATAGCGATGACGAGGACGAGACCCAACCGCCGAACAATAAAGGACAGAATGGTTTCCCCCCACAGGTGTGGACGGTGAACATGATATACGCAACGCACATACCCAAAAGGGAGCAGAAGCGTGCACTCCGGGATGTCTACGCGATGGAGCCAGTTGCCCCGAAGTTCAATCCATGGTCCTCCTGCCCGATCACTTTTGACCGAAGGGACCACCCCACCTGCATCCGCCACGGCGGATTCGCGCCAGACCGGTCTTAGACCCAATCGTTGATGGATTTCACCTAACGTAGTCCCGGTGGACGGCGGCAAGAAATGAACCTGCTTTACCAGGATACAGTGCGCAAAATGGGCATAGACCCCTCAAGGATTAAACCTAGTCCCGTTCGGCTCAATTACAGGTGTAGAAGCCAATTGTACAGGCTCAATTACACTGGAAGTGGTCTTCGGATCCCCGGATAACTTCCAAAGCGAGGAGTTAATCTTCGACATAGTCCCATTCCGCATCGGCTATCATGCCTTGCTCAGACGTACCGTGTTTGCAAAGTTCAACGCGGTGCCGCACTACGCATACCTCAAGCTCAAGATGCCAGGCCCTCGGGGAGTCATTACGGTCAATGGAAATCGAACGTTCTCTCCGCACGGAGGAACATACGCGGCTCTCGCGGCGAAGTGCAATGCAGCCCCTTAAGGCAATTCTCGAGTCCGCCGTTAAGCGGCCGGACAACTAAGCGCCGCCGAGTAACTTACAACAAGACCACAGCACGTTCGAGCACGCAGCGAAAGGCGGCCCCAACCCCAACCCTGCGAAACGTCAAAGCAGGTCCTTCGCGTACACCATTACGCTCTGAAGATACCATGGGCATGGGGAGAGGGCACGACCATGATAAACCCAGATGCGGCTCAACCACACGGGGGCTCTCACGTGTGTCGTTCCTTTTTCTTTTCTTTTTACCTTTTCCCTTTTACCCACAGGACTCCGTTTGTCGAAGCCACCTTGCGGCGGACACTGCCGAACTCACGATGCAACAGCCAGGGAAGGATAAAGGCTACAACAAATATACAGGTGGTCTCCATTATGAGCATTTTCATACACCAATCTGCATCCTACCCCTGGAGGGGGACATGTTTAACAGTCTCATACCTTGCTTATCGCACTATTTGTATCGTTCTGCATTCGTGGCAGCACTTATTGAATAAAACAATGCAGCACCTTTTTGTTTATAATCGCATTTCTTTTTCATACATATGTTCATTCACGACATGTTGCATCCGTACACTTTGGTACGGCTAATATACACCAGGGGCTTATGTTTCCCGCGTTATGTTGTGATGAGTCCGAACACTTTCACAAGTGCGGCACCCCGAACTTATAGCACTATATGCATTGGCTCCGAATCATGTCTTGGGTCAATAGTTGGGTTTGCCCGGCTCCCGTGTTTTGGTACCTTACGTTCTGTTATGTCGGCTAAGGTAGCACCGGGAGAACCACTGCGATTCCGCCCCAGTTCGGTTGGGTTAACGCCTCACTGGAGAAAGCTAAAACTGACCATCATGATGAGGCGAGAGACCGGTCGCTGTTCGAGAGGTTTTTTGCGAGTCCTTAAAGACTTATGCCGCTTAGAGCGAGGAGCCGGATACTGTCCGGCCAAGGCGTGGATAGCGCCCCAAATTGACCTTCCGTAGACTAGGGGCTTCGCGAAATTTAAAATTATAGAATTCTATGGCTAAGTGAGAGTGTTCAAGCATTATAAGTCTGGTTGCCTTGTTACATTTGTGTTGAGCGCCTCCTAGATGGACCCAAAAATGGGAACAAGAGCGCTCAAGTTTATCGAACACCCCAAAGACTCGTGGCATTGAAATTTGAAGCCGACGACTTGCCATCTCTCGATTTGATAAACAACCGCCTGAAGGTAATATTTTAAATTAACAAAGTGTTGCTTAAGCGCATATGAACTAAGTTTTTAAGCGCGCAGGATAACAAAATGCGAGTCTACTCAAATATTACATCTTTGGAGCACTCACCCGCAATAGTCTACGCCCTTGACACACTCTTATAATACATCTCGGGCGATGCGATGCTCCTTGCCCTCACGGTGGCGGGTCCGTCACGAGTCAGGCATCCATCTTGCCCCGGTGCACCTTTGCGCGGGCAAGGCCCGACGGCACCCTCGATACAAGCGGAATGCTTGATAACTTCAACCCACGGGCACGCATCCACCAGCCGCCGCACCAGTCAAGTAGCTCCTGTGCATGGCCTCCTTAGGCCACAGCCGAACTATGAGGCCCTTCATGGCCTGTTCGGCCGCCTTGTGGAGCTCGACCGGCTGCTTGACTGGTCGCTAAGAAAACTGGATGTCCGGCCTCAAGACATCGAGACGGAAGACCTTCTCCGTCGAGATCCCCTCCACGGACCGTTAGAATGCTGCAGCATCGGACACGCTGCGAGAAAGATCTGCGAACGCATACAGAGAGCTCCGGTCGGGTAAGCAACAGGTAATTAACACTCACATGCTTACTCTGCATGAAAAATGCCTTACCCGCTGCTATTTTCTTCACCGCCTCAATCTCCTGGAGGGCCTTGTAGGCTTCGGCCTTAGCGGCTTTGGCACTCTCAAGAGCCATTGCAAGCTCAGACTCTCGAGTCTTTGAGTCACGCTCCAAGTTCTCATGTTTTTTCACGAGATCCTGGAGCTCTTGCCGTACCTCCGCCACCCGCGACTCCTGCTTCTCTCGCTCGGTGCGCTCCGCGGCCGCATTACGTTCGGCCGCGGCCACCGCCTCTTTCAGGGTCGCCACCTCGTTAGTGGCCCCTACAATACCCACCGTTATCCTTGTCATTTTTCTTGCAACCAAATACTTTTCTGTAAGGTACAATTTTCATAAGGTATTACTCACCTTATTTTTCCTCGAGCTGCTTCTTGGCATGACCGAGCTCGTTCTCGGACCGCTCGAGGTTCTTCTTCAAATTATTGACCTCCGCAGTCAGTGCGGCGGAGGTTAGCAGCACAGCCTGCAATCCCATATTGACATATTTTTTATGACTCCTGCGTTTATCTTTGTAAGGATCCTCAGTCCGGCTTTTCTTTCCGAACACCGAACCGAGCATCAGGGGCTACTGTCTATGCGGTACCATTTTACATATATTGAAATTTCTTACCTCAAAGCCTATTAGAAGACTGGTACAGGCTTCGGTCAGCCCGCTCTTGGCGGACTAAACTGTCCGGATCACCGCACTCATAATAGTGCGGTGCTCCTCCTCGATGGAGGCGCCGTTGAGCGCCTCCAGTAAGCTATCCGGTGCCTCCGGTTGGACGAAGCACACCGGTGTCTTACCCTTCATGCGAAGGATCGTTTGCGGACTCGGAACCACTGAAGGTTCCGGCATGGAGTCCGGACAAGGGTCGACCTTAGAGCCCACAGGGGTATTGCCCCCCACGCGCCTGGAGTCCAGGGGGTTGCCTTGTGGCACCTCCTGCGCCACCTCCTCGGGACCAAGCCCCCTTTGGGGCCCCGCCGCGGCGTTGTCCGCAGCATGAGGCGAGGAGGCGGTCGGAAGTGAAGTACTCTCCATTTCCGACGAGCCCAGGGACCCGCTCGATGAATCGGCGAACTCGCCTTGGGGCGGGCTGCACGATTGTTCGACATTAGAGAACACTGCAATAATAAAACGCCATGGGTATCCGGACACTTACGATCTTGCCAGGGGCTTGGCCCTTGTAGGCCAATCCCCCTCGTCGTCGTCGACGTTGGTGGAGAAGTCCGGAGGAAGGGTTCTTCCCTTCTTGGACCCTCCGGCCTCCCGGTTGGGGCGGCCTTCCTTGTCCTCTCCTCCCCCGCTAGGGGAGAAGCTTCTTCTTCTTCCTCCTCGTCTTCAGGAGAAGATTCTGCTTCAGAATCCGACAGCACCTCGCGTCGGGAGCTCCTTCAAGTTCCCGTGGCCTCCTTTTTGGCCTTCTTCTCCGGCACCACATGGGGTGCCGGAGCAAGCAGCCCCGTCAATCGGGCGTCCGCTGGGTCTTCTGGCAAAGGAGCCGGACAGTTTATCTGTCCGGACGTCTTCAACTAGACCTGTCGAAGAATAGGGAGTTTTTAGATCCCACGTAGAGTCAATCTATGAAAAAAGAGTCCCGAAAAAGGTAAAATAACTTACCTCGCCGGCTTGACGCCGCGAGCTGTATCCGCGATCTTTGTTAGCGGATGCGGGGCTTCAGCGTATGAACGGCACCTTCCGTGCATCTTCAGACGTGGTATCAAAGAGCCGGCTCAAGGTTCGGTGATGTGCCGGATCAAACTCCCACAAATTGAAGTCCCATTGTTGGCATGGGAGAATCCGGCGGATGAGCATCACCTGGATTACGTCGACAAGCCTGCGATTCTTGTCCACCAGGTTCCGGACGCATGTTTGGAGTCCGGATAGCTCATCCGAATCCACCCACTTCAGGCCCGACTCTTTCCATGACGAGAGCCGTGTGCGGAATCCAGATCTGAATTCGGGGGCCGCCCATTCAGTGGTCGCGTGGCTCGGTGATGTAGAACCACCCGATTGCCACCCCTTTATTGTCTCCACAAAGGAGCCCTCGAGCCATAGGACTTTGGCCATCTTGCCGACCATGGCGCCTCCGCTTTCTGCTTGGCTGCCCTTCACAACCTTCGGCTTGACACTTTGAAGGTCTTGAGCCACAAGCGAAGTGGGGCTGGATGCGAAGGAAGGCCTCGCACCTGACGATAAACGCCGAGACGTTGAGGACGAAATTGAGGCTGGGTCGTGGAAGTCCAGGCCGTAGTAGAACATGAGCCCCGGACAAATGGTTGAAGTGGAAAACCTAGTCCGCGGAAGAAGTGGGGAGAAATACCACCCTCTCATGGGGACTGGGTTGGAATGAGCTGCCCAGCGTCAGCAGGCGGCTTTGTCTGTGATATCGCCGGACAAGTATCCGGCCTCCTGCAGTCTTGTGATGTGCCCCTCCATGACGGAGGAGGCCATCCACTTGCCTCCCGCTCCGGACATAGTTGGAGAAGGTTGAGGTGAGAAGTGAGGACTTGGGCGCTGGAGGTCGAGTTCGCGGAGATGGATAAGCCAAGGAGGAAGAAGGCGCAGGTAAAAGGGTTGGATCTTTATGCCCTTATATGGGCGGACAGAAACATGTGTCCCCACCGGCCTGGTAAAACTCGCTTATCCCTCAAGCGTCACAATCAATGGCTGTTGGGTTACCCACGTCCGTATTGATGGGAATCCCGGAATAAGGCGAACACGATCTCCGCTTCGACAAGGCGTGCCATGGAAACCGCCGCTTAAACGCTACCGAGGTGGAACAATAAAAACAATTTGAGTGAAGGCTTGGTAGTGGTGCGACGTCACGCCACAAAATACGTCGGCAAATTGATCTTGTGTAATATTATTCTCTCTACGGTGGTATGTGGAATTTATTTTTGCAGAGCCGGACACTATCCTGGTGTTCACAATCTTCTATAAATTATTCGAAGGAGGAACCCGCCTTGCAATGCCGAAGACAACATGCGCGCCGGACTCGTCGTCATTGAAGCTTTGGTTCGGGGAGCTCTTGAGGGAGTTACGGACTAGGGGGTGTCCGGATAGCGAACTATCATCATCGGCGGACTCCAAGACTATGAAGATACAAGATTGAAGACTTCGTCCCGTGTCCGGATGGGACTTTCCTTGGCGTGGAAGGCAAGCTTGGCGATACGGATGTGTAGATCTCCTACCATTGTAACCGACTCTGTGTAACCCTAACCCTATTCGGTGTCTATATAAACCGAAGGGTTTTAGTCCGTGAGACGAACAACAATCATACCATAGGCTAGCTTCTAGGGTTTAGCCTCTTTGATCTCGTGGTAGATCCACTCTTGTAACACACATCATCAATATTAATCTAGCAGGACGTAGGGTTTTACCTCCATCAAGAGGGCCCGAACCTGGGTAAAACATCATGTCCCTTGTCTCCTGTTACCATCCGCCTAGACGCACAGTTCGGGACCCCCTACCCGAGATCCGCCGGTTTTGACACCGACAGTGATGATGAAAATATGCATGTTATTCCTGAGGGTTATGTTTTTTATAAAGAATCTTCTTTAGCTATTTTAGCTTGCAAGGATAGATATGAGCTCAAGAGGTTATTAGTTAAATGGAACAAAGAATCACTTAGAGATAAAATGAAACCCGACCCTGCTTTTGCTACTTCGCCTATCTGTGCTCCTGATAAGGATTATGAATTCTCTGTTGATCCTGATATAATTACTTTGGTTGAATCTGATCCTTTCTATGGCTATGAATCTGAAACTGTTGTGGCACATCTTAGAGATAAAATGATATAGCCGCCCTGTTCACTAATGATGAGAGATCGCGTTACTTTTATATACTCAAAATATTTCCGTTCTCGTTAAAGGGTGATGCTAAGATATGGTTTAATTCTCTTGATCCTGGTTGTGTGCGTAGTCCCCAGGATATGATTTATTACTTCTCTGCTAAATATTTCCCTGCTCATAAGAAACAAGCTGCTTTGACGGAAATATACAACTTCGTGCAAATTAAAGAAGAGAGTCTCCCACAAGCTTGGGGGAGGCTTCTCAAGTTACTTAATGCTTTGCTGATCATCCTCTTAAGAAACCTGAAATACTTGATATCTTTTATAATGGACTAACCGATGCTTCCAGAGATTACGGATAGTTGTGCTGGTTCTCTTTTAGGGAAAGAACACGGATGAAGCTGAAATTCTATTGAATAATATGTTGACAAATGAAAATAATTAGGCACCTCCCGAGCCAGCTCCTGCTCCACCATCGAGCCTATTCCTAAACCAACTCCGAAGAAGAGAGGTGTTCTATTCCTCAGTCCCGAAGATATGCACGAGGCAAACAAATCTATGAAAGAAAAAGGTATTAAAGCTGAAGATGTTAAGAATTTACCTCCGATTGAAGAAATACATGGTCTTAATCTACCGCCTGTCGAAGAAACATATGATCTAAATTCTTTATTTACTGAAGAACCTCCTGATCCGGATATCCCGACACAGGTAGTAAAGGTAAATTCTCTATATAGATTTGATGAAGGTGATATCCCTCACTATAAGTCTGCTAGGCAATGCTTCGATGAGTTTGATAATTTTATTGTCAAACAGGAAAATTTCAATGCTTATTTTGGTAGACAATTGAAATATGATTAACTGATTAAATACTTAGGTGATTATATGGCTATTATTAAAGGTGAACTTAAACTTGTTAGCAAACATGCTTCTATGGTTACCACTCAAGTAGAACAAGTACTTAAAGCTCAAAAAGAAGTGCTTGATGAAATGAGTAGTAAGAAAAATGATTATGCTGTTAGAGTGGCTACTAGAACTGGTAGAATGACTCAGGAACCTTTGTATCCTGAAGGCCACCCTAAGAGAATCGAGCAAGATTCTCAAAGAAATAATATTGATGTTCCTAGTTCTTTTAAAAGGAATAAAAAGAAAAATGATAGAACTGTGCAAACTTCTAGTGAACCTATTGCTGAACCACCTGATAATCCAAATGATATATCAATGTCTGATGCTGAAACACAATCTGGTAATGAACATGAACCTAGTGAAAATGTTAATGATGATGTTCATGATAATGCTCAACCTAGTAATGATAATGATGTAGAAATTGAACCTGTTGTTGATCTTGATAACCCACAATCAAAGAATCAACGTTATGATAAAAGAGACTTTGTTGCTAGAAAACATGGTAAAGGAAGGGAACCTTGGGTTCAGAAACCCATGCCTTTCCCTCCGAAACCATCCAAGAAAAAGGATGATGAGGATTTTGAGCGCTTTGCTGAAATGATTAGACCTATCTTTTATGTATGCGATTAACTGATGTGCTCAAAACAAATCCTTATGCTA
Organism: Aegilops bicornis; assembly: GCA_021605145.1. Lineage (NCBI taxonomy): Eukaryota > Viridiplantae > Streptophyta > Magnoliopsida > Poales > Poaceae > Aegilops > Aegilops bicornis. Next base: position 393,087,719 of record CM038673.1, on the reverse strand, counting down.
AATATATGAAGGATATCGTTACTAATAAAAGAAAGATACCGGAAGCTGAAATTTCCACAATGCTTGCTAATTATACTTTTAAGGGTGGAATACCATAGAAACTTGGAGACCCCGGAGTACCTACTATACCTTGCTCCATTAAAAGAAATTATATTAAAACTGCTTTATGTGATCTTGGAGCCGGTGTTAGTGTTATGCCTCTCTCTTTATATCGTAGACTTGACTTTAATAAGCTGACACCCACTAAAATATCTTTGCAAATGGCTGATAAATCAACTGCAATACCTCTCGGGATTTGTGAGGATGTGCCTGTTGTGGTTGCAAACGTTACTATTTTAACGGACTTTGTTATTCTTGATATTCCCGAGGATGATAGTATGTCTATTATTCTTGGAAGACCTTTTCTTAATATTGCAGGGGCTGTTATTGATTGCAACAAAGGCAATGTCACTTTTCATGTTAATGAGCATACGGTACACTTTCCGAGGAAACAACCTCAAGTTCATAGTATCAACTCCATTGGAAAGATTCCATCGATTATATTTGGAGGTTTTGAATTTCCTATTCCTACTGTCAAAAAAGAAATATGATATACTTATTATAGGGGATGTGCATATCCCCGTTGAGGTAACTTAGTGTTATTCGAAATTTCTCCGGTTTCATGATTATCAGAATGAGTTTGTTAACAAGACTTGATCAACCTTGTTAGTGGATTCTTTTTTATGAGCATGAGATGGATGAAACTAGAAGCACAACCTTCTGTACCCTCTCTATATTTTCTGTTAATTAGTAGAAATAAAGTAAAAATAGTATTTTTCTGTCTGTTTCCTGGCTTATCCATGCAATATAAAAATATCCCGAAAATAAAAGTCCTCAGAATGCCATGCCAATTTAATATGATTTTTTTGGAATATTTGAGGATTTACTGTGCAAAAATTACCGCGGGAGGAGCTGCCACCTGGCCATGAGGGTGGTGGGCGCGCCCCCTGCCTCGTGGGCCCATGGTGGCCCTCCTCCACTTATCCCAGCACCCATCTTCTTCCTCTGTCTCACACAAACCCGAAAAACTAACTCAAGCACGAGTTCCAGCCACATTTGTTGTGATTTTCGATCTCCTTGCTCAAAGCACCTCTCGCAAAACTGCTTGGGGAGATTGTTCCTTGGTATGTGACTCCTCCATTGGTCCAATTAGTTTTTGTTCTAGTGCTTTATTCTTTGCAAATTTGTGCTGCATAGGTGACCATGTTCTTGAGCTTGCATGTCAAATTTATATGGTTCCAAGTAGTTCTAATGCTTGATATATGCTCTAGGCACTTGTAGGAGTAGTTGCTATCAGTTTTATTGAAGTTGGTTCACTTTTGTTTGAAGTTAATAAAATTTTCAGAATTTTTTTAGAGAAAGACAATATGCTTAGGAAGATGTTCCAAGGTGGTTCTTCTAAGAAGCAAGGACCCAGGATTGCTATGCGCGATGCCGACGAGGATCCACCAAGAGACGCTCCAGTACGGCCTTGTGAATGGCCGTCGGAAAATTTTATGGACCGTGTGGGAATTAAAGAAGAATTCAAAGCATATTTGCGCAATGCCGGTCTTGAGGATTTTGAGGCTAACAAATGCCCCCAGTATCATGATCTCACAAGCTCATTTCTGAGGAGGTTTGAGTATTCATCTTCGCGTAATTCTCCTTCAGTCATGTTTGATCTTTATGACAAATCTTATACCATGGACCTAGAGGATTTCACTCTTGCTTGCAAACTTCCATCATGGGGTAGTATTAGGGATCCCCCTAAATCTGAAATTAGAAACTTTCTTGCTAGTATAATTGTAGGGGAATCCAGAGATATAACGCAGGCTACCATAGGGAGCATTCACTTTCCTGCTATACATTATTTTGCTCTCTTCATCGGTAGATGCATAAATGCTAAGGATGAAGCATGTCACATGTGTGTCCCTGACCTAATCATTCTCATGAGTGATGTGTTAAGAGACCAATCTTATCATATGGGAGCCATTGTATCTCGTAGGTTGCATCCTAATAGACATAATGGATATTTCTTTGGAGGAATTTATGCAACCCGCTTAGCTAATTTTCTTGAGATAGACATTCATGAGGGTGATACAGAGTTGCCTCCTGCCTTTTTAGATTATAACTCTATGGCTCCGCACCAGTTTGTCGAGAGGCCTGAATCACCTCTCTTATATCATTTAATTTTTAACAAATGGCACGTTGTCCGTATTACTCTCCCTGCTCCTGCCTTCTTTGATGCTCAGGCAAAACGAAAATACACTATCACCAGAGAGGAGGCAGATGAGTACGAGAGGAGAGCGGAGGCAGCCCGGCTCCATGCTGCAGCTCAGCATGCGATAACTGCTGCACATCATTATGATCCCAACTATTCTTCATCGCAGTACGACCCCAGCTACACCTACGGGTATCCGCCAGGCTATCCCTGGCAATAGACCAACTTAGGCCAAAAGCCTAAGCTTGGGGGAGTACGTATTTCTCACCGACATTACATTTATGTTCACACACACTCATTGCTAGATGTCGGTGCTCATACTCTTTCACTGTAATATCCATGCTAGTTTATTTTCTTTTTCCTGCTTTCTTCTTGTGTGTTTGTTAAACCTTAAGAAAAAAATTAGTAGTAGTTTATTTTTCTGCTGTAGTAGTAATAATTAAAAAAAAGGAAAACCCAAAAATATTTCCCGTTCTTCTTTTGCTTGTTGGGAGCTTTCCCATGTAAATAGTTTTTCTTTTCTTTTCTTTTCTTTGGGGGTCAGTAGGAGAAGACCATGATTAAATTGTTGAAGTGGCTCTTATATGCATTATTGTTGATTTAACCCAGAGCCCATATTGCCTTGTCTTCTCCTGTTTATTGAATGCTCGCAGATTCCAGCTTAGTCCAATGCACGTGCACTCTTATTATTATTCACACTGTTCGATCGTGCAAGTGAAAGGCAATTATGATGATATATGATAGGCTGACTAAGATGAGAAAAGCTGGTATGAACTCGACCTCTTTTGTTTTTGTAAATATGATGAGTCCCTCGTTCTTGATTCAGCTTATTATGAATAAACATGTTTGCAATGACAATTAGAGATCATAGTTGCTTGTGCCATGCTTGATTAGCTATGAGTTATAATGATTTACCTTGCGTGCCAACATGCTATTGAGATGATTATGATGTGGTATGATGGGGTGGTATCCTCCTTTGAATGATTTAAGTGACTTGACTTGGCACATGTTCACACATGTAATTGAAACAAATCAACATAGCCTTCACGATATTTATGTTCATGGTGGATTATATCCTACTCATACTTGCATCCAATGTTTATTAATTTTAATGCATATACATGGTTGTTGTCGCTCTCTAGTTGGCCGCTTCCCAGTCTTTTGCTAGCCTTCACTTGTACTAAGCGGGAATACTGCTTGTGCATCCAATCCCTTAAACCCCAAAGTTATTCCTGATGAGTCCACTATACCTTCCTATATGCGGTATCTACCTGCCGTTCCAAGTAAATTTGTATGTGCCAAACTCTAAACCTTCAAATAAACATTTTGTTTTGTATGCTCGAATAGCTCATGTATCAACCAAGGATGTCATTATCTTCCGTGTTAGGCGGGTTATTCTCAAGAGGAGTGGACTCCGCTCCTAACTCATGAGAAAATGGTTGGTCACCAGGATGCCCAGCCCCATGCTTTATGCAAACTAAATCAAAAATTAATTGCAAACAAAACTCCCCCTGAGACCTGATGTATGTTGGAGACACTCGTTGTTTCGAGCAAGTCATGGATTGATGCTTGTTGGTGGAGGGGGATTATAAACTTTACCATTCTGTTTGGGAACCTCCTATAATGCGTTTAGAATGGAAGATATCGCCATCTCTTAGTTGTTACGTTGACAATGAAAGTATACCGCTCAAAATGCAATTTATCTCTATTTCAAAACCGAGCTCTGGCACCTCTACAAATCCCTGCTTCCCTCTGCGAAGGGCCTATCCATTTACTTTTATGTTGAGTCATCACCCTCTTATTAAAAAGCACTAATGGAGAGCACATCATCATTTGCATTCATCACTATTAATCTGTGTTGGGTATGACTATGATTGGATCTCTTTTACCATGAATTACAATGTCTAGTCAGTCCTTGATCTTTAAAGCTGCTCTGCATTTATGTTTTGCGGTCTCAGAAAGGGCTAGCGAGATACCATCTTGTTATATCATATTATGATTGTTTTGAGAAAGTGTTGTCATCCGAGATTTATTATTATGGCTTGCTAGTTGATTGTGCTATTGATATGAGTAATTATGAGACCTGAGAATTATTGCAAATGTGGTTAGTTATGATATATGCTGAAAACTTGAATGCTGGCTTGACATAGTTACAACAACAAGAGCAAACAGAGTTTGTAAAAGTTTTTCTTTCTTTCTTTCGGTTTGTCAATCGAATCGCTTGAGGACAAGCAAGGGTTTAAGCTTGGGGAGTTGATACGTCTCCGTCGTATCTACTTTTCCAAAAACTTTGCCCTTGTTTTCGACTCTAACTTGTATGATTTGAATGGAACTAACCCTGATCTTTGTTTTCGTGAGAATTGCCATGGTGTCATTTTATGTGCAGAAAACAAATATTCTCGGAATGACCTGAAACTCCACGGAACATCTTAGAAAAAATAATAAAAAATCCTCGCCAAAGATGAAGACCAGGGGGCCCACACCCTGTCCACGAGGGTGGGGGCGCGCCTCCCTACCTTGTGGGCCCCCTGGATGCCCTCCGACGCCAACTCCAACTCTATATATCTGCTTTCGGAGAGAGAAAAATCAGGGAGAAGAAATCATCGCGTTTTACGATATGGAGCCGCCGCCAAGCCCTAAAACCTCTCGAGAGGGCTGATCTGGAGTCCGTTCGGGGCTCCGGAAAGGGGGATTCGTCGCCGTCGTCATCATCTACCATCCTCCATCACCAATTTCATGATGCTCACCGCCGTGTGTGAGTAATTCCATCGTAGGCTTGCTAGACGGTGATGGGTTGGATGAGATTTATCATGTAATCGAGTTAGTTTTGTTAGGGTTTGATCCCTAGTATCCACTATGTTCTGAGATTGATGTTGCTATGACTTTGCTATGCTTAATGCTTGTCACTAGGGCCCGAGTGCCATGATTTCAGATCTGAGCCTATTATGTTTTTCATGAATATATATGAGTTCTTGATCCTATCTTGAAACTCTATAGTCACCTACTATGTGTTATGATCCGGCAACCCCGAAGTGACAATAATCGGGACCACTCCCGGTGATGACCATAGTTTGAGGAGTTCATGTATTCACTATGTGATAATGCTTTGTTCCGGTTCTCTATTAAAAGGAGGCCTTAATATCCCTTAGTTTCTAATAGGACCCCGCTGCCACGGGAGGGTAGGACAAAAGATGTCATGCAAGTTCTTTTCATAAGCACGTATGACTATATACGGAATACATGCCTACATTATATTGATGAATTGGAGCTAGTTTTGTGTCACCCTATGTTATGATTGTTACATGATGAACCGCATCCGGCATAATTATCCATCACTGATCCGGTGCCTACGAGTTTTCCATATACTGGTTTACGCTTATTTACTTTCCCGTTGCTACTGTTACAATCACTACAAAATACCAAAAACATTACTTTTGTTGTCTTTACTTTTGTTGCCGTTACCACCACTATCATATTACTTTGCTACTAAACACTTTGCTGCAGATACTAAGTTTCGTGTGTGGTTGAATTGACAACTCAGCTGCTAATACTTGAGAATATTCTTTGGCTCCCCTTGTGTCGAATCAATAAATTTGGGTTGAATACTCTACCCTCGAAAGCTGTTGTGGTCCCCTATACTTGTGGGTTATCAGTGTCCTCCATAAGCTTCGGAGTGACACTTGCGTAGGATCTATTCCTGTTCATGCTCAGGTATACAACGTCTAATAACACCATCTACTCCTTCTTTATAAAGATGTGGATCATCCCAGAAGTAGTGTCTTAAATCATAGAAAAACTTTTCTTTTGCTGGTATGTGAAACTAGGTGGTATAAATTTAGCAACAATGTAATTAGCACAATCAGCATACCATGGTGTCGGGGAGGCTGATCGTACCCACGGACACCTATGGGGCCGGCGGAGCAGGCCCCTTTGTGGTTCGGAGGGGGGCGGAGATCGCACGAAGAGCGGATCGAGGCGAGGCACACGAGCAGTTTACCCAGCTTCGGAGCTCTCCGGAGAGATAAAACTCCTACTGCTACTTGTTTGATCTATTGTGTTCTTGCTAGGGAGCAATGCAGGCTACAAAACCTAGCGTGAGTGTCTCTGGCCTCGAGTGGGTCGAATGAACCGAACGAGCCGAACCTCTCTCCTCCCCTCTACGTTGCGCACGGGCCTCCTTTTATATGCTCAAGGGGTCTCCGACAGGTGGCAACGTAGGCAAGGGTAAAAATGGAAAAGGAGTGGTTGGTACAGCTACTTGTACAGTGTATCATACCTAACCACGGCGGCAGGGGACAAAGGCATTAAATGCCCGCTCACGCCGCCTCTAACGGTGAGCAGGGGACCGTCGGGGACGCCACCGCTTGCCACACGATGACAATCTTGTCGGCCGCTTGCCACCTCAAGACCGCTGGCTGCACAGACCTCTCGCCACGCGCTACCGGAAAGGTCCTGAGGCGACACGTTAGTGGATGTGCCGGAGCGCAGTGAGTGGTGGTGCCGCTGCAAGCGCCTTTGCCGCGGTTGTTGTCTTGTTGCGTCCGGAAGCTTGTCGCTCACCGGGCCTTCCCGGCAAGCTCCTCTTGCCGGGGCCTTGTCTCCTAGGTGCCTTGGGTGGCCTTCCCGGCAAGCTCCTCTTGCCGGGGCCTTGTCTCCCTGGCTTGAATACTTTGTTCTTAAATGGCTCCAAAGGAACCACGGAGGACCTTGGTGGTCACCCGGCAAGCCTTGCCGCGGAGGGCTGCAACTGCCCGTGCACAAGTTCGGGATACTAGGGTACCCCTACTCTAGTACACCGATAGAGCCCCGGCCTGGGCCACACACGATGCCGAGCGCTGTTGGGCTGGCCCAAAACAGGCACGGCAAAGGCGCAGCCCCAAACAGTAAGTATATGGTTTACTTCCCGTTAGGGCGTGCATGGGTGCCCTTTCTTTGCCGATATCCGATCGCTGATTTGTGTAGGAGCAGAGCAGCCTTACCAGAGTGCCACAAGCCGCTCGACATGCCTTCTGCTCGACTACACCGCCAAGGGAGGATTCCCCGGCAAGGGAGCGTTCACCGAAGGGAGACTTCTCCGGCAAGGGCAGTTCTCCGGCAAGGACAAGACCGATCCCTCGGCGGAGACCATGACTGCAGACCCTAGCATGTAATCCTCTTGCGTTCTTCTTCTTCCGATTTTCTTTTGAATATTTGCTTGACTTTTCTTCATTTTTTTCGTCGCCGATCCATCATACAGAGCCAATGGAGACCGAGGTCGCCGGCGAGGAGGACGCGCGACAATATCGACGACGCCACGCCATCGGAGAAGAAGTCAAGGCCGACGAACCCGGCCGCGAAGAGGCCGCCAAAGCTGCCGCCGCAGGTGGGCGAGGGTCCAGCGATCGTGACCGACGGCCTCGAGGTCCGCAGAGCGCCAGGCGCTACGCCGACCGCCGATCCCTCGGCAGCTGCGACAGCATCCTTTGCTTCCTTGAGAGCCCCCGGCGGTCGACGTACATTAGGCCGCCCGCTTCCTCTTTTTCTTGTCGCCGCTGGTCATGTTATGAGAACAATCTATTAGAGCTGCGACAAGCTATCTTGTAATATAGCTCTATTTCGGGTAGCAATTGCTATGTTATTTCCTTTACTTGATTTCTTCCTTTGTATGTTTTGCCCTCGCTTTTAGGGAACTTGTCGGCGCAGGCACACAGCGCATGGCCGAGTCTTGAGACGTCAGCAGCCTGCTGGCGGTGCTGCTACCGACAAGAAACCTTGTCGCAACTAGTCGCAGCTCACTTAAGTTGTTGAGCGGACTCGAAACAAAATAAGGGCGCATCGCAGCTCACTTAAGTTGTTGAGCGGACTCGAAACAAAATAAGGGCGCATCGCAGCTCACTTAAGTTGTTGAGCCTACTCGAAACAAAATAAGGGCGCAACTAGCTACGAGTTGGTTCCTCCGCGCACAGGTTTTCCATACAAAGTACGGTCGTTCGAGGAAGATAACTTAAAATTTTTAAAGCTGATTGCTCAAACTTTAGCACCTTAGCTTTTACATTGTTTGCTTCCCGGTAAGGCTAGACTTCCTTGAGCGACGCTTGGTCCACACCATTATCTTCTCCTTTCCCGCCGGCAAACTTGTGGGCGAGGGAACCTTCCTTTCTTTGAGAAAGAGAAAGAAGAGAAAATAAAGATATGGAGCCTTATGGCTCGCTATTGCTTACCGAGGGTAGGTGCTGCACAAAGTGTCAGATAACGCATGCAAAATAGAAGTAGAAAGCATGAAATTGACAAGATGTGTGAAGCACGCCAGCTGCACGGGGTCTGCGCCCGGCTTTGTACAAAGGATTACATGCAACATCGGCAAGACTTGTACAAAAGGTGGTTGCCGGAACAGGTTCCAAGAACCGCGCTTCACGGGTAAAACTTACGAAGATGCTCAATGTTCCAGAGTTGCTCACGGAATGCCATCTTCGGTCTCAAGGTGACAGCGCCGGAGCCTAGTGACTCGTTTCACCCTGTAAGGGCCTTCCCACTTCGGCATCAACTTGTTGGAATTCTTGGCGGACTGAACGCTACCGAAGAACAAGGTCGCCTTCCTCGAGACTTCGCATTAACTTTGCGGCTATGGTAGTGGCGCAAAGCTTGTCGGGTATCGAGCAGCTCGTCTGATAGCTCGAAGACGATCCTCCTCAAGGAAGCAAGGCGTCATCTTGTCGCGAATCGCTCTTGCTCAAGCTCATCATAAGCGAGCACTCGAGGTGATCCGTATACGAGTTTCATGGGGAGAACTGCCTCTGCTCCATAGACTAGAGCGAAAGGTGTCTGGCCAGTGACTCGATTTGGCGTCGTCCTAATCGACCAAAGAACCACCGGCACATCTGCTGCTGCGGGAACATCTTCTTCCACGGCGAGAATCTGCGGCTCAGCCGGAGCTTGACGTTCCCCGGCAAGTTTGCCGGAGCAAAACTTGTCGGGAGCATCTGCTTCAACGGAACAAACCCTAGGGCTTGCCGGAGCAGACTGCTCCTCAGCACTTGCCGGTGGAGCTCGATGGTGCATCCTCGACGGTAGCGCAGCACTCCGAAGAGGTGCGCTTGCCGGTGTGGGCATCAGAGCTCTTGCCGGACTTGGAGCGTCTCCTTCAACGGAACAAACCCTAGGGCTTGCCGGAGCAGACTGCTCCTCAGCACTTGCCGGTGGAGCTCGATGGTGCGTCCTCGACGGTAGCGCAGCACTCCGAAGAGGTGCGCTTGCGGATTGGGCATCAGAGCTCTACGGACTTGGAGCGCTCGCTTCAACGAAACAAACCCTAGGGCTTGCCTGAGCAGACTGCTCCTCAGCACTTGCCGGTGGAGCTCGATGGTGCATCCTCGACGGTAGCGCAGCACTCCGAAAAGGTGCGCTTACCGGAATGGGCATCAGAGCTCTTGCCGGACTTGGTCTTCTTCTTCACCGCCGGTTTTTCTTTGCCGGGGCGGTCTCCTCACTATCAGATCCTCCTGCTTCAGTATTCTCTCCGGAGTTCTCCTCTTCCTCAAGACGCACACTTGTCGGCCAAGGCGTACAGCTCACTGACGTCCTTGACTTTGCACATCGCCATCTCCTCCCTCATCCTGCGGTTCCGCACATTCTGATGAAATGCGCTGATCACTGCGGCAGGGTGGACGTCTGGGATGTTGTAGTGCACACGGCTGAATCTCTTAATGAACTTGCGCAGGGACTCTCCTTCCTTCTGGGCGAGCAAGTGAAGGTCACTCTCTTGGCCATGAGGCTTGTGGCCACCTGTGAAGGCGCCAACAAACTGATGGCACAGATCTGCCCAAGAGGATATGGAGCTGTCCGGCAAGTGCATGAGCCAAGATCTGACGTTGGGCTTGAGCACGAGCGGGAAGTAGTTGGCGAGGATCTTGTCGTCCCATCCCCCCGCAGCCTGCACCGCGATGGTGTAGATGCTAAGGAACTCCGACGGATGCCTCCCCGCCATCATACTTCTCGTACGTCGGCTTGAAGTTTTACGCTGGGCCCGCTGGACTTGCCGCAGCTCACGAGTGAACGCAGGGCAACCTACCGCGTCTGACGGCAAGTCGCCTGGCTCCTCCGGCGCGTGCATGTCAACAGAAGGCCCAGCGCTTGTCGAATCCGACGCCGCGGCTTCTCTTCGGCGCTCGATGCGAGTTCGAAAGCGCCTCTTGTTGTCGCCATGAAGAACTTGGCGCTGATCGCGGGCGAAGCTCGCGGATCCAACGACGCAGCGGGAGTCGCCGAGGTGGATCCGGTGAGTCGGCGATCTTGGCCTTCGTGGGCGGAGAATGCATGGTGGTTGCACCTCGACAGTCTGCCGCCACCGGCTCGTGCCTTGTCGCCACGCCGCGGCAATGATGGCGTTGATTGCCGCGGGCGTCGCCGCTGGCAAAGCCGATGAGGCTCGATAGTGGCCCTCCACTCGTCGACCTTGTCGGCCGTTGGAGGGTAGTCGAGGAGCGGCTGAGCTCGCCAGAGCTTCGCCGAGTAGTGGGCGGCATTGGAGAACAAAGGCGAGGAAGCAGACCGCTTGGACTTCTAACTACGTTAGAAGGAGCGGCACCCCGTCCGGGCGACCGTATCTCACTCGTGCCAGCATGTTGGCGCGCATGCTGGTCTTGAGGGTCTCGATCCAACGAACGTATGGCGTTGTGAACGCCATGACGTTGCTGGTCCCGCGTCTCCTGAGATGGGCGCGGGGGATGCGCAGACGCCGAGGTTTGCGGTGCCTTGTCCTTGGACTTGGCAACGTCGCGAGCACCTTCGTCGGCGCCCGTTCCTCCGCCAGCGTCTGCCCCACCACCCGTTTGCTGCGGTGAGGGTGGGTACGACGCGAACGGCTCTGCTGCCGCCGAAGCCTTCTTCTTCGGTGGCATGTTGAGGAAGATGTTGATGACGCTGCTCGTGTGGACGCCGGATCGGATTCACATGGCCTCGACGCCCCCTACCTGGCGCGCCAAAGATGTCGGGGAGGCTGGTCGTACCCACGGACACCTATGGGGCCGGCGGAGCAGGCCCCTTTGTGGTTCGGAGGGGGGCGGAGATCGCACGAAGAGCGGATCGAGGCGAGGCACGAGCAGTTTACCCAGCTTTGGAGCTCTCGGAGAGATAAAACTCCTACTGCTGCTTGTTTGATCTATTGTGTTCTTGCTAGGGAGCAATGCAGGCTACAAAACCTAGCGTGAGTGTCTCTGGCCTCGAGTGGGTCGAATGAACCGAACGAGCCGAACCTCTCTCCTCCCCTCTACGTTGCGCACGGGCCTCCTTTTATATGCTCAAGGGGTCTCCGACAGTGGCAACGTAGGCAAGGGTAAAAATGGAAAAGGAGTGGTTGGTACAGCTACTTATGCGGTGTATCATACCTAACCACGACGGCAGGGGACAAAGGCATTAAATTCCCGTCACGCCGCCCTAACGGTGCGAGCGAGGACCGTCGGGGACGCCACCGCTTGCCACGATGACAATCTTGTCGGTTGCTTGCCACCTCAAGACCACTGGCTGCACTGACCTCTTCGCCACGTGCGCTGGAAAGGTCCAGGCGACACGTTAGTGGATGTCTTTGGGCCTTGAGTCTGAAGTGGTGATACGCGTGACAAGCGCCTTTGCCGCGGTTGTTGTCTTGTTGCGTCCGGAAGCTTGTCGCTCACGGGCCTTCCCGGCAAGCTCCTCTTGCCGGGGCCTTGTCTCCTAGGTGCCTTGGGTGGCCTTCCGGCAAGCTCCTCTTGCCGGGCCTTGTCTCCTGGCTTGAATATTTTGTTCTTGAATGGCTCCAAAGGAACCACGGAGGACCTTGGTGGTCACCCGGCAAGCCTTGCCGCGGAGGGCTGCAACTGCCCGTGCACAAGTTCGGGATACTAGGGTACCCCTACTCTAGTACACCGACACATGGAGTAGTATGAGAAGCATTTATGACAGCTAATTGTACATCAGTAAAGCTATCATCAATAGGTAGTGGGTCATCAACAACATTCTCTAACCTAGACAAGTTATGCATAGCAGGGGTTCTCAGCTCCCTTTCTATCAATAATATGCAAATCAAATTCTTGTAGCAAGAGAACCCATCTAATAAGTCTAGGTTTAGCATCTTTCTTTTCCATAAGATATTTAATAGCAGCATGATCAGTGCGAATAGTTACTTTAGAATCAATAATACAAGGTCTGAACTTATCACAAGCAAATACAGCTGCTAAGAATTCTTTTTCGGTAGTAGCATAATTTCTGTGGGCATTGTCTAAAGTTTTACTAGCATATTGAATGACATTTAATTTCTTATCAACTCTTTGTCCTAGAACAGCTCCTACAGCATAATCACTAGCATCACACATAATTTCAAAACGTAAATTCCAATCAGGTGGCTGAACAATAGGTGCAGAAATCAATGTTTTCTTAAGTAATTCAAATGCTTCTACACAATCATCATCAAAGACAAAAGGTATATCTTTTTGTAATAGATTAGTCAGAGGCCGAGAAATTTTTGAGAAGTCCTTAATGAACCTCCTATAAAAACCGGCATGACCAAGGAAACTTCTTATACCTTTGATGTCCTTGGGACACGACATCTTTTCAATAGCATCAACTTCAGCTTTATCAACTTCAATACCTCTTTCAGAAATTTTATGCCCCAAGACTATACCTTCATTAACCATAAAGTGGCATTTCTCCCAATTCAAGACAAGGTTAGTTTCTTCACATCTGTGCAAAACTCGATCAAGGTTGCTCAAGCAGTCATCAAAAGAGGATCCATAGACGGAAAAATCGTCCATGAAAACCTCACAAATCTTTTCATAAAAATCTGAGAATATAGCCATCATGCATCTTTGAAAGGTAGTAGGTGCATTACATAAACCAAAAGGCATACTTATATAAGCAAAAGTACCGAAAGGGCAAGTAAAAGTGGTCTTTGCTTGATCATCGGTGACAGTGTATTTGAGAGAAACGGAGTAACCATCTAGAAAGCAGAAATGTGTATGTTTGGGTAATCTTTCTAGCATTTGATCAATGAAAGGCAAAGGGTAATGATCTTTTTAGTAGCTTTATTTAATTTGCGGAAATCAATTACCATCCTATAACCTGTAATAATTCTTTGCGGAATCAATTCATCTTTATCATTAGGAACGACAGTAATACCTCCCTTCTTAGGGACATAATAAACAGGACTTACCCACTGACTATCAGCAACTGGATAAATTATACTTGCTTCAAGGAGCTTTAATATTTCCTTTCTTACCACTTCTTTCATCTTAGGATTTAGCCGTCGTTGATGATCAATAACTTGTTTGGCGTCTTTCTCCAAATTTATGTTGTGTTGACATAGAGTGGGACTAATGCCCTTAAGATCATCAAGCGTATATCCAATAGCAGCACAGTGCTTCTTCAGAGTTTTCAATAATTTCTCTTGTTCATGCTCTGAATGGTTAGCACTGATAATAACATGATATATCTTCTTTTCATCAAGATAAGCATATTTAAGAGTATCAGGCAATGGTTTAAGTTCGAACACGGGATCACTCTTGGGTGGAGGAGGATCCCCCAGGATTTCAACAGGCAAGTTGTGTTTCAGAATAGGTCCCTGTTTAAAGAATACTTCATCTATTTCCCTTCTTTCATTCATGAACATATCATTTTCATGGTCTAGCAAATATTGTTCTAAAGGATCACTAGGGGGCATGGCAATAGAAGCAAGACCAATAATTTCATCTTTATTAAGAAATTCTTCCTCACGGGGTTGTCTACTAAATTTAGCAAAATTAAACTCACGAGACATATCACCCAGACCAATAGTAACAGTATCCTTTTCGCAGTCTATCCTAGCATTAACAGTGTTCAAGAAGGGTCTACCAAATATAATGGGACAAAAGCTATCTTGTGGGGAACCAAGAACAGGAAAATCAGCAGGATATTTAACCTTCCCACACAAGACTTCAACATCTCTAACAATCCCAATCGGTGAAATAGTATCTCTATTGGCAAGCTTAATGGTAACATCGATATCTTCTATCTCAACAAGTGCAATATCATGCAGAATTTGTTCGTATAAAGAATGAGGTATTGCACTAGCACTAGCACCCATATCACATAAGCCATGATAACAATGATCTCCTATTTTCACAGAAATAACAGGCATGCCTACCACAGGTCTATGTTTATCTTTAGCACCAGGTTTAGCAATTCTAGCAGTCTCATCACAGAAGTAAATAACATGCCCATCGATATTATCAGCCAAGAGATCTTTAACCATAGCAATATTAGGTTCAACTTTAACTTGCTCAAGGGGTTTGTGTGTCCTAGTATTACTTTTGTTGACTACAGTTGAATCTTTAGCATGATCCTTTATTCTAACAGGGAAAGGTGGTTTCTCAACATAAGCAGTAGGAACAATAGGATCATTATAAGTGATAGTCTTTTCTTCAACTTTAATAGGTGCAACTTTTACTTCTGTGGGAGGATTTTATTTAAACCACTTCTCCTTAGGGAGATCAACATGAGTAGCAAAGGATTCACAGAAAGAAGCTACTATCTCAGAGTCAAGTCCATATTTAGTGCTAAATTCACGGAAAGCATCGGTATCCATAAAAGATTTAACACAATCAAACTTAGGTGTTATACCTGACTCTTTACCTTCGTCGAGATCCCAATCTTCAGAGTTGCGTTTAATTCTTTCCAATAAATCCCATTTGAATTCAATAGTCTTCATCATAAAAGAGCCAGTACAAGAAGTATCGAGCACGGAGCGATTATTGAGAGAGAGCCGAGCATAATTTTTTTGAATAATCATTTCTCTTGAGAGCTCATGATTGGGGCATGAATATAACATTGACTTAAGCCTCCCCCAAGCTTGAGCGATGCTTTCTCCTTCGCGAGGCCAAAAATTATACATATAATTACGATCACGATGAACAAGATGCATAGGGTAAAACTTCTGATGAAATTCCAATTTCAATCTTTTATAGTCCCATGATCCCATATCATCACATAGCCTATACCATGTAAATGCCTCTCCCTTCAAAGATAAAGGGAAGACCTTCTTCTTGATAACATCATCGGGCATACCTGCAGGCTTAAATAATCCACAAACTTCATCGACATAGATTAGGTGTAAATCGGGATGCAATGTTCCATCTCCTGCAAAAGGATTAGCTAGCAGTTTCTCTATCATACCCGAAGGAATTTCAAAGTAAACATTTTCAGTAGGTTCAGTAGGTTGAGGGGTAACTCTTTGCTCTACTGGTCGGGCTGAAGATACCCCGAACAAGCCCCTCAGAGGATCACTTTCCATAGTAACAAGTGACAGTAAATTTTAGCACACTATATAATTTTTCCTTACCAAATTCCACCTACCAAAGGCGCTTCACTCCCCGGCAACGGCGCCAGAAAAGACCCTTGATGACCAACAAGTATAGGGGATCTATCGTAGTCCTTGCGATAAGTAAGAGTGTCGAACCCAACGAGGAGCAGAAGGAAATGATAAGCAGTTTTCAGCAAGGTATTCTCTGCAAGCACTGAAATTATCGGTAATAGATAGTTTTGTGATAAGGTAATTTGTAACGGGTAACAAGTAATGAAAAGTAAATAAAGTGCAGCAAGGTGGCCCAATCCTTTTTGTAGCAAAGGACAAGCCTGGACAAACTCTTATATAGAGAAAAACGCTCCCGAGGACACAGGGGAATTATCGTCAAGCTAGTTTTCATCACGCTCATATGATTCTCGTTCGTTACTTTGATAATTTGGTATGTGGGTGGACCGATGCTTGGGTGCTGCCCTTACTTGGACAAGCATCCCACTTATGACTAACTCCTATTGCAAGCATCCGCAACTACAAAAGAAGTATTAAGGTAAACCTAACCATAGCATGAAACATATGGATCCAAATCAGCCCCTTATGAAGCAACTCATAAACTAGGGTTTAAGCTTCTATCACTCTAGCAACCCATCATCTACTTATTACTTCCCAATGCCTTCCTCTAGGCCCAAATAATGGTGAAGTGTCATGTAGTCGGTGTTCACATAACACCACTAGAGGAAAGACAACATACATCTCATCAAAATATCGAACGAATACCAAATTCACATGACTACTAATAGCAAGACTTCTCCCATGTCCTCGGGAACAAACGTAACTACTCGCAAATCATATTTATGTTCATAATCGGAGGGTTATTAATATGCATAATGGATCTGAACATATGATCTTCCACCAAGTAAACCAACTAGCATCAACTACAAGGAGTAATCAACACTACTAGCAACCCACACATACCAATCTGAGGCTTTGGGACAAAGATTGGATACAAGAGATGAACTAGGGTTTGAGATGAGATGGTGCTGGTGAAGATGTTGATGAAGATTGGCCCCCTCCCGATGAGAGGATCGTTGGTGATGACTGATATGTCTCCAACGTATCTATAATTTTTTATTGTTCCATGCTATTATATTATCTGTTTTGGATGTTTATGGGCTTTATTAAACACTTTTATATTATTTTTGGGACTAACCTATTAACCCAGAGCCCAGTGCCAGTTTTTCCCCTTGTTTAAGTATTTTGTAGAAAAAGAATATCAAACGGAGTCCAAACGGAATGAGACCTTCGGGAGAGTTATTTTTGGAACGGAAGCAATCGAGGAGACTTGGAGTACACGTCAGGGAATCAACAAGGAGAGCGAGAGGCAGGGGCGCGCCTGCCCCCTGGGCGCGCCCTCCACCCTCGTGGGCCCCTCATGGCTCCCCTGGCCGACTTCTTTCGCCTATATATACCCATATACCCTGAAACCATCGGGGAGCAGAATAGATCGGGAGTTCCACCGCCGCAAGCCTGTGTAGCCACGAATAACCAATCGGGATCCTGTTTGTAACATCCCAAAATTCTAAATTTTGGAATGTTATATTAAATAAATAACTATGCTTGTTGTCTGAGTGTTGGTTTGGTGAATGAGTGGCCCAGTGAAATTTGAAATTTTTGAAAGTTGAATGAGAGGGAATGAAATGACTTTCCCAAAACTTTCTCCTTTGCCTTTTGGATCCCAATTGAACTCAAGTTCATTGCAACACCAAAAACCTAGAAGTGAAGATGACATGACTTCTTCCATTTTGAAATAAATAGGGTTTTGGAAAAAGAATTGAATTTCATTTGGGAAGTTTTCAAATTCAAAGCTTTATGCAACTCAATGATTTTCATGAGGGAAGATAAAATGACTTCTTCAATTATATGAAATAGGAGTTGGAAGTTATAATGAATCAAGTTGAAAATCATTTGAAGGTGCTTTGGAACCCTCTTTCAAATTTTGAGTTTTGAATTTGAATTTCAAACTTTGGCATGTGGGAAACATTTCAAAAACTATGCACGATAAATACTTGATCAAAAGTATGAGAGGAGCAAACATGACACTCCAAAAATATCAGAGGAAAACAATGCCAAAAGTTTTGAATTCAAACTTGAGATTTATTTGAATTTGAAAAAAATGAATTTTTATAAAGTTTGGATTTTGCCTTTGGAAAAAATGTTCAAATGATAGGGAATATTCCCCTGATCATTTTGGTATATATATGTCCTATATAAAATATTTATAGATATTGTTTTATTTCTGTTTTTGTTTTATTTAAAAAAATAATAATAATAAAGAAAAAACCCTTCGGGCGCCAGCCAGGCCACCCAGGCCCAGCCAGCGCCACCTCACCCCTCCGCACTCACTTTGTGACCAGCCCGGCCCACCAGGCAGCCCAACCGAGCGAGCCCGGCCCCCGACCGGCCTCGCCCTCGAAAACCCTCCGTCTCGGCCACCCGACCCCCTCGCCCCTCTCTCTCTCCCGCTGACTCGTGGGACCCGCCCCGTCTCCTTCCCCCCTCGCCCACGCGCGACCTCATGGGAGATCCACCGGATCGAAGGATCCGGATCCCGATCGCCTCCGATGCCCTTCCCGAGCGAGCCCGACCCAGTGGCTATAAAGGCCGAGCCCCACCCCATTCCCCTTGCCCCTCGCTGAACCTCCTCCTCCTCCTCACGCTTTCATGGAGCCGAACCTCCTGGCCGCCATTTTCGCCGCCGTCCGCCCTACACCCTCCCGAGCTCGCCTGACTCCACCAGACGCCTCCCGAGCTCGTCTGCACTCCGCCTGCCACTTGCCCTCCCGACGACCGGAGCCACACTCGGCACTGCCCGCCGCCGCTGGCCGAGCGCCGGTGAGTCACCGGAGACCTCCCCGTCCGATCCCCAATCTATGGTGTAGATTAGACCTCAGAAGAAATCTGGCGTTTAATAAACCGCCTTGTTCGACCGGTTTAGTCCGATTAGTTTTAAGTTAGGGTTTTATTTTTTAGCCGGCCCGACTCGTTTAACCCTAGCCCGTTTAGTTTATATTACGCTCAGTGCGTAGTTTAGGCCCATTAGGCCCTTTTTATTTAAATTCGTTTTCTGTTTTAACAGAATAGTTCCTGTTTTGAAAAATTCATATCTTTTATTCTGTTTAATATTTTTTGATGATTCTTTTTTTGTTGGATTGCAAATTTTGTGTAGTTTCTGTAGAATATATATTTAGCTATGTTAAAATTAATTAAAAATGCTTTAATTTAGTTTTAGTCAGAATAGTAAATCTGCTATAACTTTAGTTAGAAAAATTATTTTGCATGATTCTTTTTGTCACCACTTTATTTTGACAGTGCCAAACCCTAGAAATTAATTTGGGTATTTTAGGATTAATAAATAATTAGTTTTAGACAGAATCCTATTAATCCTAATTAATTAACTAGTTCCTGTTTTCCTAATTAATTAATTAGTAAATTAATTTATTTTTAACTTGTGATTAGTTATTCTAGGTTAGTTTCTGTCATTCTAGTAGATGAACTTTTATTTAGAATTAATAAAAGTTTAACTGAATTTTCTTAATAGAAATTGGATTAGGCCTAAAATGAGTTTTATAATAGCTTTTAAATTAATTCTTTTTGCTCCTAGTTGCTTAGTGAAACCTTTTCTGTTAAGTTAACCTAAAACCATGATTAGGTTATATTAAGAAATTTTTATTATATAAAACTATTTTTGTTATTGTTTGAAGTAGGGAAAACTTTGAGTGGCCTTTATTTGAGTTTTTCTTTTGGATTTGAGTTTTGGTTGTTTGTTGTGTTATGTTACTTTCGTTATGTTGTGTTATGTGATCCTATTGCTATGTGCTTATTATAGTTATTGTTTGCCTCGGTAGAATTTCCTGAGTGCGAGGATTTCTACTCTGAAACCCTAGTTTTTTCGAAGATCGTCAACCGAGCAAGTTCACTTTGACCATGCTTTTTCTTACCTATGTTTTATTGCATTTAGTGGCACCATTGCAACCACCCCTCAAGAGTGTTATTGAAATCCTTGTAGTTGAGTAGTATGCATGAGGTAGGAACCCATCACCCTGTTACCAAGCCCGGACGTTATTTCTTTTAATGCTACGCTATAGTAGACGGGTTTGGTATGAGTGCACGGAGTGGTGTGAGAATGGAGGATTCTCGTCAATGGCGACAACTCCATGATGGAATCTGCAAGGACTGCATCTTCAAGACCTCAAGACTTCAAGACTCGAGGCAGGATTGCAATACACACTCTTTGGGTGAAGGACGGTTGACGGGCAGCCTGGAGAAACCAGTGGTTGGCGGGATGCATGGAGAAGCGCCATGACATCTCGCGGAAAGCTTCACCCAGACTCAAAGAGACGGAAGAATACTTCATGACCGGAAGCTTACTGTGCAACCGCAAGTCATTATGGGCTCTGGCTTGGTTGACCTTAGTGGTGACTCTGGCTGGGGCCGGTACTAGCAGATGTAGAAGGACGGTAGGATTGGATGGGTACGGACGGTGGTCGAGGAACTCTTTGGAAGACCATGTTTCGGTCATCTTGTTCTCAAACACCACGAAGTGCGAGAACGTAAAGAGAGGGATCGAATCTTGCGGGTAAAGTGTACAAACCTCTGCAGAGGGTTAAAACCTAATCGATTAGCCGTGTCCCCGATTCACGGACAATTTGAGCATCTGGACTTGGATCTATTTCGGAACTCTCAACACCGGATTGATAACTTAATTGTGGGCAACATATGATGAATTTTGGGTTATGAGACATCGGTTGGCGGAACCATGTCATGATAGAAAACTCCTTAGTACAGACTTCATTCTATTCCTTTGATGTAGGTAAAATAAAATCAGCTTTTACGCAAACAAAACTCGAATCTGAGCCATAAAGCCATATTGCATATAGTATAGTTTTATCATCTGTTTTCTCATATTGTGATCTTGCGGTACATTCAATGTCTTGACCTACCACGGCTGCAACGTATCATGTTGCGAGATATTTTCTTCAAGCGAGTAAGATTACAGTGCAGAGTTACGGTCTACACTCAACTGCCGATGGCGTTGATGGGACTCCACACCCGTTTGATTGTTTCACGAGTATTATGAGGTATATATCAGTTTCGTTATTTATGCATGTGATTGCACTTTGATATATACATTGATGTACTGTAGGTGCCAAAGATATCTTGATCCGTGGATGGCATAAGAATACGTAGGCTTGACCGTCTGAGGTCGGGTCGCCATGAGAGATGGTATCGAGCACATGTTGGTATGGAGGACGTGACCCTAGAAACCGGAAAGCCTTAGGACAGGATATCTCAAAAACTTTAATTACAAAAAGACTCTTACTTCTCATCTTTTCTGAATTTATCAAATAGACCCTCTCACCTCAAATAGTTAGAATATACCCCTTATCCTTTGATCACCCGGAGGATCAACTGAAGACGCTCCAAGAAGGATTTGATATCGGAGAACTGATGACCCCTAGAGTAAAGAGGATTTCACCATGTATTAGAAGCTACAACAGTTGAAGACTCCGAAGATTTGAAGTTCCTGAAGAAATATTTGACCTTTAGAAGACCAAACCCCTGTTATACACCTACGTTAGATGCGATGAATTTGTGAGCGGTCATTTGTTTGATGTTTTCCGACAGCCACAAAGTAAAAACTTGTTTCTTCAAAAACTATTGTTTGTATTGTGTGTATACCCCTCCCCACCTCTCTCTCATCTCACCTTAAAACCCTTGAACCCCATAGATGATGAATGAAGTTGGACTGATGTTCTCTGGATCAAGACTTCGGTAGGAGGCAGAGCTATGGATGCAGAACATGGAGAATCACTTCGGGAACAATTTGGTTTCAAGGAAGTATGAGGTCCAATACGCTGTTCAAGATTTCTTTACGTAAAGTGCTGCAACCTGGTGGAGAATGCATCAATCCATACAAGGATTTATAGGAGCAAGAACTTGGGAGGAATTCAAGAAGACCCTGATGAGATCACGTCTTATCCGGAAGCACACCAAGAAGAAAACCTTGTGCCTGCAAGATTTGCGGAGAAATAGGACACACCCAGGAGGAACACAAAGATGGATGCCCTCCTTGTGAGGAAAATCACTCACGAAGAATGCCCGATTAGGCGGAGTTACTTGTTTCTGTGTGAAGGAAATACACACTACCCCGCTCAATGTCGATTTACCCCAAGGTACAAGAAGTTATGAAGCAGCGTAAAAGAAGCCCGCAGGAAAGATTTAGAAGAACTTGTGATGAAGGAAGTTATTGAAGACCACGATGGTGAAGGCCTAAACAGATTTTTCGCACAAGCACGCTATTCATGTGGAGAAGAAGGACATTTTCAGAGTATTGCATGAAGGAAAGCCAAGAGTATCTCGGAGACTTCCGGCAATGAAGTGAACTTTGACCCTCGTGAAATAGAAGCTCACGATCATTACGGAGAAATCCGGAAGAGAAGACGAAGGCATCTTGAACAACCCAATTTCTGCAGAGAAGGACACGAGACATATCACTTGTTACAGGTGCAAGGATTTAGGTCATTACGCTAGTAAATGTCGGAAGAAGAAGCCAAGAGCCCAAAGAGTAGACACCATCTCCAAGAAGCCCAAAGACTTATCGAAAGTTATTTGTTTTCGCTGCAAGGAAGCAGGACATTATGCTACCAAATGTCCCGACAAGATGAAAGTTTGGAGCTGAGTAGTTGGAACTTTGATATTGGTAGTAAGAAGCAATTTCATTTTTATGAGTTCGATGAGTTGAGTTATGTAATGGGTGCTCGAGAGATTGTAATGAATGCATGAATCAATAAAGTTAAGGTGTGATGATTTCATATGTTGAATTTTATGAGTTGTTACTCCATGAACAAAGAGTTTTGACCATTTTCGAGGATATGAGAAAAATATGGTCTATGGAAGAATTTGTGCATTTAAGGGTGGTAGTACCACTGTGAGGACACTTGACCCATGGAAATGATAATGATATTCCACGGAGTGAAGTTTGGACAAAATAAGTTGGAGTTTTGTTTTGATATGATGGTATGAAGAAAGCAGTACTCTTTGGATTTAAGGAGGTGTAACATGAGAGTTACTCCAAGGATGAGCTAAAGCTACACTAGTGTTGAAGTGGGCCATGACCCACAGGCCCAAGAATTGATAAGGATCAAGTACCCTTTGGAGAAAGAAATTTTGGGAAGGCTGCGATTTGATCGTGAGACGTTTCATAGGAGATTACGTAAAAACCTAAGAGTTGTGAAGAGCGATAGATGTTTTGTTCAGCTTGCGAGAATCAATGGATTTACTCGAACCCGGTTAAATCAACAAAAGAAATTCTGCAATGCTTGTGAGTATGCCCAAGTGTTAGAATACGTGATTCACTTTGTTTCATTATGTGGTAATGATTCAAATGCAGGATGGATTGGCCCCATACGAAGACTTCTATCATGAACTATCATATGTTGATGGAAAATCAGAGAGCCTCGAAAACCTTAGAAGAGTGTCGACACGATAAGCCATAAAACCATAGAATGGTAGTACGATGGAACCCTTTACAGCAACCGTTGCCAATCGTAGGATATACGGTGAAGTTCGACCAGACCCGTTTTCTGCAGGAGAAAACCATAAATTGTAGACCACCATGAGTGTTTCGATAGTTGTTTAGAATGGACACCGACCCATCAGCTAAGAAGATCCAGTCTCGGACGAACTTCAACTTTGACGAACCGACCCAAGATTCTGAGGAAAACTCTATACTTCTGGCAGAAGAGCCTTAATGAAGGAGCTATTGTAAGATATGTGAAGGGACATACATTTTCAGCCCTCCGGAGGAAGTATGTCGAGTTTATTGGAACCATGACCTTGTTTTTAAGTGTGGTAGCACCCTGTCCTTCGACCAAGACATTTGCTAGAAGACCCCAACCCCTAACCTTTTCTTGCTAGCCTCTCCGAATCTCGAGGACGAGATTCATTTTAAATAATGGTAGGTTTGTAACATCCCAAAATTCTAAATTTTGGAATGTTATATTAAATAAATAACTATGCTTGTTGTGCGATTGTTGGTTTGGTGAATGAGTGAAACTGAGTGAAATTTGAAAACTTTTGAAAGTTGAATGAGAGGGAATGAAATGACTTTCCCAAAACTTTCTCCTTTGCCTTTTGGATCCCAATTGAACTCAAGTTCATTGCAACACCAAAACCTAGAGTGAAGATGACATGACTTCTTCCATTTTGAAATGAATAGGGTTTTGGAAAAAGAATTGAATTTCATTTGGGAAGTTTTCAAATTCAAAGCTTTATGCAACTCAATGATTTTCATGAGGGAAGATAAAATGACTTCTTCAATTATATGAAATAGGAGTTGGAAGTTATAATGAATCAAGTTGAAAATCATTTGAAGGTGCTTTGGAACCCTCTTTCAAATTTTGAGTTTTGAATTTGAATTTCAAACTTTGGCATGTGGGAAACATTTCAAAAACTATGCACGATAAATACTTGATCAAAAGTATGAGAGGAGCAAACATGACACTCCAAAAATATCGAGGAAAACAATGCCAAAAGTTTTGAATTCAAACTTGAGATTTATTTGAATTTGAAAAATGAATTTTTATAAAGTTTGGATTTTGCCTTTGGAAAAATGTTCAAATGATAGGAATATTCCCTGATCATTTTGGTATATATATGTCCTATATAAAATATTTATAGATATTGTTTTATTTCTGTTTTGTTTTATTTAAAAAATAATAATAATAAAGAAAAAAACCCTTGAAGGCCACCCGAACCACCTGTGCCCAGCCAGGCGCCACCTCACCCCTCCACTCACTTTGGCCCACTAAGCCCGGCCCACCAGGGCCAGCCCAACCGAGCGAGCCAGCCCAGCCCCCGACCGGCCTCGCCCCTCGCCCGAAAACCCTCCGTCTCGGCCACCCGACCCCCTCGCCCCTCTCTCTCTCCCGCTGACTCGTGGGACCCGCCCCGTCTCCTTCCCCCCTCGCCCACGCCGCGACCTCGCCGGAGATCCACCGGATCCCGAAGGATCCGGGATCCCGATCGCCTCCGATGCCCTTCCGGAGCGAGCCCGACCCCAGGGCTATAAAGGCCGAGCCCCCCGCACCCCATTCCCCCCCTTGCCCCCTCGCCGGAACCCCTCCTCCCTCCTCACGCGCTCATGAGCCGAACCTCCCTTGCCGCCATTTTCGCCGCCGCCCTACACCCTCCCGAGCTCGCCTGACTCCACCAGACGCCTACGAGCTCGTCTCAAGACCGCCAGCCACTCCGCTGCCCTCCCCGACGACCGAGCCGTCGGCACACTCGCCACCGCCGCCGCCGCCGCCGACGAGCGCCGGTGAGTCACCGGAGACCTCCCCCGCCGTCCGATCCCCAATCTATGGTGTAGATTAGACCCCCGAAGGGGTACGCGTTTTTAATAAAAAACCGCCCGGTTCGACCGGTTTAGTCCGGTTAGGTTTTAAGTTAGGGGTTTATATTTTTAGCCGGCCCGACTCGTTTAACCCTAGCCCGTTTAGTTTATATTACGCTCGGTCGTAGTTTAGGCCATTAGGCCCTTTTTATTTAAATTCGTTTTCTGTTTTAACAGAATAGTTCCTGTTTTGAAAAATTCATATCTTTTATTCTGTTTAATATTTTTGATGATTCTTTTTTTTTGTTGGATTGCAAATTTTGTGTAGTTTCTGTAGAATATATATTTAGCTATGTTAAAATTAATTAAAAATGCTTTAATTTAGTTTTAGTCAGAATAGTAAATCTGCTATAACTTTAGTTAGAAAAATTATTTTTGCATGATTCTTTTTGTCACCACTTTATTTTGACAGTGCCAAACCCTAGAAATTAATTTGGGTATTTTAGGATTAATAAATAATTAGTTTTAGACAGAATCCTATTAATCCTAATTAATTAACTAGTTCCTGTTTTCCTAATTAATTAATTAGTAAATTAATTTATTTTTAACTTGTGATTAGTTATTCTAGGTTAGTTTCTGTCATTCTAGTAGATGAACTTTTATTTAGAATTAATAAAAGTTTAAATTATTTTCTTAATAGAAATTGGATTAGGCCTAAAATGAGTTTTATAATAGCTTTTAAATTAATTCTTTTGCTCCTAGTTGCTTAGTGAAACCTTTTCTGTTAAGTTAACCTAAAACCATGATTAGGTTATATTAAGAAATTTTATTATATAAAACTATTTTTGTTATTGTTTGAAGTAGGGAAAACTTTGAGTGGCCTTTATTTGAGTTTTTCTTTTGGATTTGAGTTTTGGTTGTTTGTTGTGTTATGTTACTTTCGTTATGTTGTGTTATGTGATCCTATTGCTATGTGCTTATTATAGTTATTGTTTGCCTCGGTAGAATTTCCGGAGTGCGAGGATTGCTACTACGAAACCCTAGTTTTTTTCGAAGATCGTCAACCAGGCAAGTTCACTTTGACCATGCTTTTTCTTACCTATGTTTTATTGCATTTAGTGGCACCATTGCAACCACCCCTCAGTAGTGTTATTGAAATCCTTGTAGTTGAGTAGTATGCATGAGGTAGGAACCCATCACCCTGTTACCAAGCCCGGGACGTTATTTCTTTTAATGCTACGCTATAGTAGACGGGGTTTGGTATGAGTGCAGGAGTGGTGTGAGAATGGAGGATTCTCGTCAATGGCGACAACTCCATGATGGAATCTGCAAGGACTGCATCTTCAAGACCTCAAGACTTCAAGACTCGAGACAGATTGCAATACACACTCTTTGGGTGAAGGACGGTTGTGGGCAGCCTGGAGAAACCGGTGGTTGGCGGGATGCATGGAGAAGCGCCATGACATCTCGCGGAAAGCTTCACCCAGACTCAAAGAGACGGAAGAATACTTCATGACCGGAAGCTTACATGCAACCGCAAGTCATTATGGGCTCTGGCTTGGTTGACCTTAGTGGTGACTCTGGCTGGGACGGTACTAGCAGATGTAGAAGGACGGTAGGATTGGATGGAGTACCGGACGGTGGTCGGAGGAACTCTTTGGAAGACCATGTTTGGTCATCTTGTTCTCAAACACCACGAAGTGCGAGAACATAAAGAGAGGGATCGAATCTTGCGGGTAAAGTGTACAAACCTCTGCAGAGGGTTAAAACCTAATCGATTAGCCGTGTCCCGATTCTGGACAATTTGAGCATCTGGACTTGGATCTATTTGAACTCTCAACACCGGATTGATAACTTAATTGTGGGCAACATATGATGAATTTTGGGTTATGAGACATCGGTTGGCGGAACCATGTCATGATAGAAAACTCCTTAGTACAGACTTCATTCTATTCCTTTGATGTAGGTAAAATAAAATCAGCTTTTACATAAACAAAACTCAGATCTGAGCCATAAAGCCATATTGCATATAGTATAGTTTTATCATCTGTTTTCTCATATTGTGATCTTGCGGTACATTCAATGTCTTGACCTACGGCTGCAACGTATCATGTTGCAGATATTTTCTTCCGACGAGTAAGATTACAGTGCAGTTACGGTCTACACTCAACCTTGCCGATGGCGTTGATGGGACTCCACACCCGTTTGATTGTTTCCGCTGAGTATTATGAGGTATATATCAGTTTACGTTATTTATGCATGTGATTGCACTTTGATATATACATTGATGTCTGTGTGTGCCGACATCTTGATCCAGGGATGGCACAAGAACACGGAAGGCTTGACCGTCACGAGGTCGGTCGCTACACTTGTTCCGGCACCTGAGGGGAATCACTCACCGGTGGCCATCTTCATCATCCCGGCGCTCTCCATGACGAGGAGGGAGTAGTTCACCCTTGGGGCTGAGGGTATGTACCAGTAGCTATTTGTTTGATCTCTCTCTCGTGTTCTTGAAGTGATACGATCTTGATGTATCGCGAGCTTTGCTATTATAGTTGGATCTTATGATGTTTCTCCCCCTCTATTCTCTTGTAATGGATTGAGTTTTCCCTTTGAAGTTATCTTATCGGATTGAGTCTTTAAGGATTTGAGAACACTTGATGTATGTCTTGCATGGGATACCCATGGTAACAATGGGGTATTCTATTGATCCACTTGATGTATGTTTTGGTGATCAACTTGCGGGTTCCATACATGGCGACCCGACCTCGGATGGTCAACTCTACGTATACATGTCATCCTCGGATCGGTAATCTTGACACACACGATTACTCGAAGGATTTATAACAGAGTAGCAATCACACACTTATTACATCGAAGGTCTCAAAGAGAACTTATTACAATAATATGGTTGAAGGCCATCTATTGCGATAACATATGAAGTCTTGGAATATAAATTGAGTCCATCATCTCCATCGGATTAACTGAGCTGCACGGCAACGACCTCCACTCCTTACTCCTCGTATGAAAAGTCTGCAACATAATACGTTGCAGCCCGAGAACAATTGACACATGGAATATGCTGCAATGTAACACATAGAGTAATGAAAGAATAAACTATACTACATGCATATATGGCTGGTGGAAAGCTCTATGGTTACAGTTTTTGCGAAAAGCCAATTTTCCCTACATCAAAGGAATAAATTTAATTTAACTATCATGGTGGTTGAAACATCATTGAGAAGGTGTAACCCCAACTCAATGATCCCAATTAAAGTGATTAACAACCCAGCAAAATTAGTTAAGAGTGATGAGATACATGTGAATACTCAAGTACTAGATACTCGAATCGTCCATAACCGGGGACACGGCTAACCATGATTAGTTTGTACACTCTGCAGAGGTTTGCGCACTTTTCGCCACAAGACTCGATCGCCTCCGTTGGTTTCTCGCCTTGCATGGTGTTTGAGAGGCGGATGACCGAGACACGATCTTTCGAAACATTAACTCTCTACTCGGATAGATCATACCAAACCTATAAAACCCACTACCTGTGACCTACCTCTTGAGAGCTTCACGTAACTTACTCAACTATGCTAGAGCCCATAATAGCTTGTGGCTGCACACGGAAGTCTCTAGCATGAATAATCTCAGTTCCCTTTGAGCCTGGTGGCGGTCCATAGGAAGATCACACGGTACCCAGGATTTCCAAGAAAAGCAGACAACCTTTGGGTTCCCCAAGTGCCTCAATCCACCCAGATGTGTATTTAAGTTGCCACCTTAAAGTAAACCATTAATTTACAATCTCACATCTGTCATGAATATCTCTCAAACCCAAACCACGTCTACGAGCATAGCATGGCAATATAAGCATAACGTAGAAGTAACTCCCAAGGGTTTGATAGTAACAGGGCAATAGGTTCCTACCTCATCATCTACTTCCCAACCAACAATTTAATGACAGCCTAATCATGCAATGTTGGAGGGTTGAGCTAATGCATAAAAACTAGGTATGAAAAGATATGATCAAGTGTTACTTGCCTTGCTGACGATCCGTGAATCCTAGAGACTCGTAGTAACACGCTTCGCACTCCGGGAATTCTATCGCAAGCAAACAATACATACATAAGTAAACAAGCAAAGATGCACAAACGAAACTTCAACTGAAGAGGTTGACGGAGAGTTCAACTTAAGAACTCCGGTTTGCAAAAGAATCAAACCAAAGCGAAACAACGAAACTCAAGCGGCGAGAAAAACAAGGTCCGTATACTAATCTGAACTAGGGTCAAATTTTACAGAGATAAAAACTGGTTTAAGTTGATTATTCGGAAAGAGGGTGACGAGATGAAACGCCAGGCGCATGAATCGCCTGAATCCGATAAACGAGCGAAAAGATAAACAGGTTTGAAAATTGGATCAGAAATCGCGATCAGAATAACCGCGGAATAAATCTGATCAAAGAAAAGCGGCGAACTGCTAAACGAATGAACGTTCGTTAACAGAACCTAAATAGTGAACGCGTTCGTTAGAATGAACGGATGAGCGGACGTTCGCTAAATAAATAAACCGACGAAATAAACCGATCTATATAAAAAAACGATCTAGGGTTTTATAAAAAAAACCGAAGGGTTTTCTAAAAAAACAAACCGGCGGGTGGGCGTCCGGAGCGGGCGCTCGGCGGCTCGAGGGTGGGGCGGGGGCGGCGAGGCGGCGAGGCGAGAGGCGGCGGCAGCGGGTCGGAGACTCGGGCGGCTCGGGCTCCGGCTCCGTGAGTTCAATGGCGGAGGGCTCGGGTGGTGGCGGTGGTGTGGTGGCGGCGGGCGGCATATATAGGTGGGCGGGCGGGCGGCCTTGGGAAGGGCGCCGGGGTGGAGTCCGGCTCGGACTCGCCCTCGGCGTCTGCACAGAGACGGCGGCGTGAGGGGAGGCGGCGGCATGAAGGGCTGGCTGCCTGGGCCTTCGCCCGATCGGGGTCCATTTTTAAACATTCATGAAACAAAAATTCCTAGAAAAATAAATAAAAATCTAAAAATTCCAAGACAAGTTTTCTCCGTCTAAATAAAATATTTAGAACTAGATGAACTTTTCTTGGCCCCTAAAATGCAACTTTTTAAAGCGTGCAAATTTTTCTACGGCAAATAAAATTCCAAATAAAATCAAATAAAATCCCAAAATTGATTTTAACATTTTTCCTTCGTTATTTCAATTATTTTGGAGAAGTCATATTATCTCCCCTCATTTTTTTTTAAATTGAAATAATTTTTCCGGAGAGAAAATTAATTAAAATCCAATATCCTCGTCTTTCATTATTTGATAAAATTCAAATATGAAAATTGAAAAATCCCCAACTCTCTCCGAGGGTCCTTGAGTTGCTTAGGATTTTCGAGGATGGTAAACGAAAATGCAAATAAATATGATATGCATGGATGACCTATGTATAACATGCCAAATTGAAAATTTGGGATGTTACAAACTTACCCCCCTTAAGATGAATCTCGCCCTCGAGATTCGGGTTGGCTAGAAAATAGGTGCGGATGGTCCTTGCGAATATCCTCTTCTCACTCCCAGGTGGCTTCTTCCTCGGTGTGGTGGCTCCACTGAACTTTGCAAAACTTGATCACCTTCTTTGCGAGTGACTCGGCTATCGAAATCCAAAATCTTTCTGGCTTCTCCTCATAAGTCAAATTATTATCCAATTGTATCGCCTCCAGAGCACCTTTGTATCCTTTAGCGGTATGTCGGCCATCTCAGCGTGGCACTTATTCAGTTGTGATACGTGAAACACGTCATGCACTCTGACAGTCCTTGAGTAACTCCGACTTGTAGGCAACTTCTCCCATCCGTTCCAAAATACAGTGCGGTCCTACAAATCTTGGGGCTAACTTTCCCTTTACTCCAAAACGTTTCACTCCCCTCAGGGGTGATACTCGCAGATATACTCTGTCTCCAATTTCATAGGTTACTTCCTTGCATTTAGAATCTGCGTAACTCTTCTGTCTAGACTGAGCAATCTTTAGTCTGTCTCTGATCAGTTCAACCTTCTCCTCAGATCTTCAACTGATGGTATCCTGATCGTAGATCAATCTTAGAAAACACCTTAGCTCCTTGCAACTGATCAAACAGATCATTAATCATCGGTAAGGGATACTTGTTCTTTATCGTTACTTCATTGAGCTTCGGTAATCAACAACCATCCTTAGGGATTTATCCTTCTTCTCCACCAAAATCTTGAGGCTCCCCAAGGTGATGAATTTCTCTGAATGTAACCTTTCTCCAATAGCTCCTTGATCGCTTCTTAATTTCCTCCGGATCATTTGCGGGCATCGATAGGGTCTCTTTGAGATTGGCCTGTACACTGGTATTAGTTACATCGAACTTCGATGTCTCGATCCGGTGGCATGCCCAGTAACTCTTAGGAAAAACATCTGGATAATCCTTCACTCTGGTGTACTTCTTCTTGTACAACTCCGTGAGGGTATTCACTTGACTCCTCCTAGGCACATGCCTAGATACATACTTAATCCTTTTTCCCTCTGGGGTGGTAAGATAAATTGACTTGCTAGCACAGTCGATACTTCCTCCAAACTTCGACATCCAATCCATACCTAATATCACATCCAATCCTTGCGACTCCAAGATAATTAGGTCAGACGGAAAAACATGTGTGCCAATGATTAGGGTATCTGGGTGCACCATCTCGCTAGCCATATACTCTGCTCAAAGTAGCTTACTAAAAGAGGGGTTCTAAGGGTGCAGGTTGGTAACTTAAACTTATCCACAAATCCCTTGATATGTATGAATGCGATGCACCAAAGATCGAAAAGAACAATAGCGGTAAATGGTGAACCAAAAACTTACCTATTACCGCATCCCATTGCTCTTCAACTTCCTCCATGTTAACGTGGTTCACTTGTCCTTTGGTGAATGGATTGGGCTTCTTCCAGCGCTCCCATTTCCGTTTCCATTCTTTCCTTGAGGCGGTCGTTGGCATAGTGCCTGTCTTCCCGCACTTAAAGCAAATAACTTGGCTCAGTCTCTCTTAGCGGGTGTAGCTGGGTTAGAGCAATTACGATTATTGTTGGCTGCATTTCCATTCCCATTCTTCGCACCATTATCGTTCCTCCTCCCGTATGGTTATGTCCTCCATGGTTATGAACTAGTCCTCCGAGTTCGCGGTTAGGCGAGGTTTACGGTGAGCTCTGAGTTATACTTCCCTTGTCCATACTTCCTCTTACGACTCTCAATTTCTTGCTGCTTTCCTTCAATCATTAGGGCCTTA
The DNA here is from genome assembly GCA_021605145.1 of Aegilops bicornis. Taxonomy (NCBI): domain Eukaryota; kingdom Viridiplantae; phylum Streptophyta; class Magnoliopsida; order Poales; family Poaceae; genus Aegilops; species Aegilops bicornis. The sequence goes on along the minus strand of CM038673.1, from coordinate 393,055,525 downwards.
TCTACCAACTCCTGGTAGTTGTTGAAAGTTGCCACCATCATTGCATACTCATCTCATCATTCAGCCCTTTCATAAACTTCTCTTGCTTGGCGGCATCCGTGGCCACATCATCGGGGCATAGCATGATAACTTGCTAAACTCATCCACGTCTCGGGCCACGATGCGGTTCCCTGGCGTAAGTTGCGGAACTCACGCTTCTTTATCTGCATGGCTCCGGTTGAAACATGGGCCGCGAAAAGCTTGTTGAACCGGTCCCAAGTGACATTGGCTATAGGAAAAGTAGCCGTATAATTCTCCCACCATGCGGCATTTGGTCCATCCAATTGATGTGCGGCAAAGCGCACTCTTTCGACATCCGTGCATCCTGCGGTGGTTAACTCCTTCAATCTGGCGTAACCGGTCATATCGCAACTATTGGCTCGGTGCTCTTTGGAAAACACCGGCGGTTGTAACCTCGTAAAACGGGCTAGATTGTCCACCGGTGGCGGGTTGTTGTTGTTGTTGTTGTTGTTGTTGGCATTGCCACAGTTACGAACTAGCAATTGCATCAAGGCATTCTTTGTTGGATCAACCGAGTGAGCTCGGTGAGAAAGCAAAACTGGGGTCACGTCTCGGTGGCATCTGAGGGTTTAGAGGGGAGAGATTAGAAATAGAAAGAGGTCTAGTGAGAAAACACTACCCATATGCACATGAGGCAAAACACACATTCATTAAATCAAGCAAGCAAGGGCATACAAAATGGTCTAGGACTATCGCATAAGTGCTCACTACTACTAGTTACATGGGGGAAAATACTACTAATATTTGGTGGTCATCTAGAAATTTTGATCGGTGGAAGACTCCATGATGTCTGCTCCAGCTTCGTCTTCATAGTCATCATCACTCGGATCTGAGTCGGTGTCGTCGATGATGATGTAGTTGTCTGGAAAAGCGGGGTCTTCTTCCTCTTCTTGCTCTTCTTCCTTGGGTGCTGGTCCTCCCATGAAAACTCCAATCTTCTTGACTAGGTCGTCGTTCTTCTCCAGTAGTATCTTGATTTCTTCCTCATATCCATCACGTGTAGACTTGAGTTCTTCCTCCAATTCGCTGATCTTAGTTTTCGCCTTCTTCAAATCCAGCATGTCTGCGCACATCTGGTTCTCATGACGTCGAATGTCTTTGGTTTAGCTCACGGATGTAAGCTGCAATGGATCTATCCTTCTTGGTGCTAATTACTTCCCATTGCTCGTCTCGGCGCCCACATATTTGGTATATGGTGTCTTTAAGCTCCTTGTTGTAGACTTCTCCGATCGTCCCATGGTAATGTGAGCTGCCATACTCTTTCCCAAACTCCATGTTGGTGCGTTGAAAACACATACTATGGGCTCCGTGCTTGGCATAAGCGTCCTTCCAGGAACTAGAGCTTGAATCTTCCGGCATTCTTCTTACGGCAAGGTGGCGTTATGCGTCCGGTGAAGCTTGGTATTCCAATATTCAGGTACCTAGTGACTTCCTTCAAGTGGCGTCCAAAGGTGTGTCTTCATCGGTTGGGCAAACTTGTACTTCATCTCCGTCATCCTAAAGAGTGGAAAATGGAGAGAGGTCGAAATGAGTAGAGAGGAGTGACCTATGGTTTTATCTTAGTGGTCGTGTCCTACACTCGGTGTGCTCGATACCATCTTGTAGCGACCCGACCTCGAGATGGTCAAGTCTCTACGTGTACATGTCATCCTGGATCGGTAATCTTGACACACACAGTACTCGAAGGATTTATAACAGAGTAGCAATCACACACTTATTACATCGAAGGTCTCAAAAGAGAACTTATTACAATAATATGGTGAAGGCCATCTAATGCGATAACAATGGAAGGCTTGGAAGATAAAGTGAGTCCATCAACTCCAACGGCATAAGCGAAGCTGCAGCAGCGACCTAAAATCCTTACTCCTAAATGCGAAAAGTCTGCAACATAATACGTTGCAGCCCGAGAATGGGTCAGCACATGGAATATGTTGGCAATGTAACACATAGAGTAATGAAAGAATAAACTATACTACATGCATATATGGCTGGTGGAAAGCTCTATGGTTATAGTTTTTGCGAAAAGCCAATTTTTTCCTACATCAAAGGAATAAATTTAATTTAACTATCATGGTGGTTGAAACATCATTGAGAAGGTGTAACCCCAACTCAATGATCCCAATTAAAGTGATTAACAACCCAGCAAAATTAGTTAAGAGTGATGAGATACATGTGAATACTCAAGTACTAGATACTCGAGAATGCGTCCATAACCGGGGACATGGCTAACCATGATTAGTTTGTACACTCTGCAGAGGTTTTGCACTTTTCCCCACAAAACTCGATCGCCTCCGTTGGTTTCTCGCCTGCATGGTGTTTGAGAGGCGGATGACCGAGACACGATCTTCGTAAACATTAACTCTCTACTCAGGATAGATCATACCAAACCTATAAAACCCACTACCATCTGACCTACCTCTTATATAGATTCACGTAACTTACTCATCTATTCTAGAGCCCATAATAGCTTGTGGCTGCACACGGAAGTTTCTAGCATGAATAATCTCAGTTCCCTTTGAGCCTGGGTGGCGGTCCATAGGAAGATCACACGGGTACCCCAGGATTTCCAAGAAAACATACAACACTGGGTTCCCCAAGTGCCTCAATCCACCCAGATGTGTATTTAAGTTGCCACCTTAAAGTAAACCATTAATTTACAATCTCACATCTATCATGAATATCTCTCAAACCCAAACCACGTCTACGAGCATAGCATGGCAATATAAGCATAACGTAGAAGTAACTCCCAAGGGTTTGATAGTAACAGGGCAATAGGTTCCTACCTCATCATCTACTTCCCAACCCACAATTTAATGACATCCTAATCATGCAATGTTGGAGGGTTGAGCTAATGCATAAAAACTGGGTATGAAAAGATATGATCAAGTGTTACTTGCCTTGCTGACGATCCGTGAATCCTAGAGACTCGTAGTAACACGCTTGGCACTCCGTGAATTCTATCGCAAGCAAACAATACATACATAAGTAAACAAGCAAAGATGCACAAACGAAACTTCAACTGAAGAGGTTGACCGGAGAGTTCAACTTAAGAACTCCGGTTTGCAAAAAGAATCAAACCAAATGAAACAACGAAACTCAAACAGCGAGAAAAACAAGGTCCGTTTACTAATCTGAACTAGGGTCAAATTTTACAGAGATAAAAACTGGTTTAAGTTGATTATTTGGAAAGAGGGTTTCGAGATGAAACTCCAGGCGCTTGAATCACCTGATTCCGATAAACGAGCGAAAAGATAAACAGGTTTGAAAATTGGATCAGAAATCACGATCAGAATAACCATGGAATAAATCTGATAAAAGAAAAGCGACGAACTGCTAAACGAACGAACGTTCGTTAACAGAACCTAAATAGTGAACGCGTTCGTTAGAACGAACGGATGAGCGGACGTTCGCTAAATAAATAAACCGACGAAATAAACCGATCTATATAAAAAACGATCCGGGGTTTTATAAGAAACCCGAAGGGTTTTCTAAAAAAACAAACCGGCGGCGGGGTCGGGCACCTCCGGGCGGGCGGCTCCGCGGGCTGGGTGGGGCGGGGTCGGCGAGGCGGCGGGCAGAGGCGGGCGGCGGCGGCTCGGCGAGAGGGGCGGCGACGGCGCGGATCGGGCTCCGGGCGGGGCTCGGGCTCCGGACTCCGTGGGTTCGGGCGGCGGGCTCGGTGGTGGCGGGTGATGTGATGTGGTGGCGGCGTGGCGGCATATATAGGTGGGCGGGGCGGGCGGCTTGGGAAGGGGCGCCTGGGGTGGAGTCCTGCTCGGACTCGCCCTCGGCGTTACAGCGCAGTGTGAGGAGGGGCACATGGCGGCCCAGGCTGGCTGGGCTCGGCCCAGTCTTGGGCCAGTCGGGTCCATTTTTTAAACATTCGAAAGAAAAATTCCTAGAAAAATAAATAAAAGTCTAAAAATTCCAAAACAAGTTTTCTCCGTCTAAATAAAATATTTAGAACTAGATGAACTTTTCTTGGCCCCTAAAATGCAACTTTTAAAGCGTGCAAATTTTTCTAGGGCAAATAAAATTCCAAATAAAATCCCAAAAATGATTTTAACATTTTTCCTCTGTTATTTCAATTATTTTGGAGAAGTCATATTATCTCCCCTCATTTTTTAAATTGAAATAATTTTTCCGGAGAGAAAATTAATTAAAATCCAATATCCTCGTCTTTCATTATTTGATAAAATTCAAATATGAAAATTGAAAAATCCCCAACTCTCTCCGAGGGTCCTTGAGTTGCTTAGGATTTTCGAGGATGGTAAACGAAAATGCAAATAAATATGATATGCATGGATGACCTATGTATAATATGCCAAATTGAAAATTTGGGATGTTACACACCCATGAACCTATGCATAGGGGTTGGCACACGTTTTCGTCTTGATTCTCCGGTAGAAACTTTGGGGCACTCTTTGAAGTACTTTGTGTTGGTTGAATAGATGAATCTGAGATTGTGTGATGCATATCGTATAATCATACCCGCGGATTCTTGAGGTGACATTGGAGTATCTAGGTGACATTAGGGTTTTGTTTGATTTGTGTCTTAAGGTGTTATTCTAGTATGAACTCTATGATAGATTGAACAGAAAGAATAGCTACGTGTTATTTTACTACGGACTCTTGAATAGATCGATCAGAAAGAATAACTTTGAGGTAGTTTCGTACCCTACCATAATCTCTTCGTTTGTTCTCCGCTATTAGTGACTTTGGAGTGACTCTTTGTTGCATGTTGAGGGATAGTTATATGATCCAATTATGTTATTATTGTTGAGAGAACTTGCACTAGTGAAAGTATGAACCCTAGGCCTTGTTTTAACGCATTGCAATACCGTTTACGCTCACTTTTATTATTAGTTACCTTGCTAGTTTTATATTTTCATATTACAAAAACATATATCTACCATCCATATTGCACTTGTATCACCATCTCTTCGCCGAACTAGTGCACCTATAGAATTTACCATTGTATTGGGTGTGTTGGGGACACAAGAGACTCTTTGTTATTTGGTTGCAGGGTTGCTTGAGAGAGACCATCTTCATCCTACGCCTCCCACGGATTGATAGACCTTAGGTCATCCATTTGAGGGAAATTTGCTCTGTCCTACAAACCTCTGCACTTGGAGGCCCAACAACGTCTACAAGAAGAAGGTTGCGTAGTAGACATCAAGCTCTTTTCTGGCGCCGTTGCCGGGGAGGTGAGTGCTTGATGGTTTATCTTTAGATCTTGCAATCGAATATTTTAGTTTCTTGTTTTATCACTAGTTTAGTCTATAAAAGAAAACTGCAAAAAATGGAATTGAGTTTGTCTCATACGCTTCATCTTTTTAATATCTTTCATGAGTATGATGGAAAGGAAAATTGTGCCAAGAAGAAAAATGCATTAAAATGTTTGGCACTAAATCTTTGAATGATGAGCATGATTGCAATGTTGTTAGTATGAACTCCTTGAATATCTATGGTACTAATGATGATTGCACTAGTCATGATGAAAATATCTCTTATAAGCATGTCGATTTTTGTGGAGTGCATAGAGTTTGCAAATACATACCAAAAAGGGAAGATAGATTTTGTAAGAGGCACAAGTACTTAGAAACTAAATGGTTGCAAGAGAGGCTAAATGTTAGTGTTGAAAATTTAAAATATCTTAGCCATACTTGTGAACTTTGCAATGAACATGGTCATTTAAATATCAAATGAAAATTGTTTCATGATCGAATCATGTCCAAAAATTGTGATGACTTGATTTCCCTTGCACATAATAATGAACTTAGTTTGCTTATGGGTTATGAAGAGATGAAACGTATAACTAACTATCTTCCAGTATTTGCCTGTGATAAACTTCTTGATTTTGATCTAGAGGAAATTTATATGTACTGTGCAGTGAATTGCATTGAAAATCCTTACATTGCCAATTACATAAAGAAAATAAAGCAAATAGAAGATGAAGAGAACACTAATGAAAGGGAAGAGACTTCCCAATATCCTCATATTATTTCTTATGATGAATCAGGTAACGAGGAGGAGCTTTCTATTCAACCAATCTCATCAATAAGGAGCTCAAAAAAGAGGGATAAACCCGCACATGATGTGAAGAAGAAAAATAAAAAATGGAGAAGCAAAGGTAAAAGGGTATCCCTCCCAAATGATGTTGCTCCTACTACTCATTGTGATGATGATAATTGCTATACTATTGGTGCTATCCATACTATTAATAATGAGAGTGATTATGCTTATGATATGAAAAGGCCCAAGCTTGGGGATGCTATGTTTGATGAGGATGACACATTTGAGAATATATTTGCTGCAATTAATGTTTGTCCCAAGCTTGGGGATGCTACGTTTAATGAAAGTGGGTTTGGATAGCATGCCTCCTACTTATGATGATTATATTGATGAAAGTGGGTTTGGAAGAGTGTCAACTTTAGGAAGTAATGATCCCACTATTTTGGAGGATGTTGAATCCTATTGTGATAATTATGAAAGTGGATTTGGAGAGGTCATGACTTTATTTAGTGATGAATCCACTATTTCGGAAGAGGCTTCAATTGATTATGATGAGAACAAAGTTGCTACCTATGACGATTATTGTGATGATACTTATGCTATAAAAAGTAGTGATGATTATATTTATAAAACTTGTCATGATTATGGTTACCCTTTTTCTGAAAATATTACTCTTTTAATATGCAAACAATTTATAGTATTCGAGTTTCTTATGATACTCCCACTATTCCGAATGAGAAGAATTTTGCTTGCGTGGAGAGTAGTAAATTTTTTATGCTTGTAGATCATGAAAAGAATGCTTTAGGTGTTGGTCATATTGTTGAATTCATTCATGATGCTACTGAAAGTATTATGAGAGAGAAATGTATGCTTGTAGGAATTGCAATAATATCAAGTTTCCTCTCTATGTGCTTAAAATCTTGAAGTTATGCTTGTTTTACCTTCCTATGCAAGTTGATTCTTGTTCCCATAAGTTGTTTGCTCACAAAATCCCTATGCATAGGAAGTGGGTTAGACTTAAATGTGCTAGTCATATTCTTCATGATGCTCTCTTTATGTTTCAATTCTTATCTTTTATAGGAGCATCATTGAAATCATCATGCCTAGCTAGGGGCGTTAAACTATAGCGCTTGCTGGGAGGCAACCCAATTTTATTTTAGTTTCTTGCTTTTTGGTTCTGTTTAGGAATAAAAATACATCTAGCTTATGTTTAGATGTGGTTTTGTGTTTTAATTAGTATTTGTGCCAAGTAGAACCTTTGGGAAGACTTGGGTGAAGTCTTTATGATCATGCTGTAAAAAACAGAAACTTTAGCAATCACGAGATTAGATAAAACTTTTTACTAGAGAGTGATATTTAGTTGATTCTTTTTGCAGATGATTACTAGACAAATTCATCAGGTCCACCAATTTATTTTAGAATTTTTTGAGTTACAGAAGTATTCGAATGATACAGATTACTACAGATTGTTCTGTTTTTGACAGATTCTGTTTTCTATGTGATGTTTGCTTATTTTGATGAATATATGAGTAGTATCGGAGGGTATGAACCATAGAGAAGTTGGAATACAGTAGATATTACACCAATATGAATTTATAATGAGTTCACAACAGTACCTAAGTGGTGGTTTTATTTTCTTATACTAGCAGAGCTTCTGAGTTTTTACATTGAGTTTTGTGTTGTGAAGTTTTCGAGTTTTGGGTAAAGATTTGATGGACTATGGAATAAGGAGTGGCAAGAGCCTAAGCTTGGGGATGCCCAAGGCACCCCAAGGTAAATCCAAGGACACCAAAAAGCCAAAGCTTGGGGATGCCCCGGAAGGCATCCCCTCTTTCGTCCTCATCCATCGGTAAATTTACTTGGAGCTATATTTTTATTCACCACATGATATGTGTTTTGCTTGGAGCGTCATTTTATTTTTCTTGGTTGTGCTTGCTGTTTGAATAAAATTCCAAGATATGAAACTCTTAAATGTTATAGAGTCTTCACATAGTTACATAATTATTCGGCTACTCATTGATCTTCATTTATATCTTTCGGAGTAGTTTGTTGTGTGCTCTAGTGCTTCACTTATATCTTTTAGAGCACGACAGTGGATTTATTTTGAAGAAATATGTGAACTCTCATGCTTCACTTATATTATTTTGAGAGTCTTAAACAGCATGGTAATTTTCTTTAATTGTGAAATTAATCTTCCATATTGAGTTCATTAAATATCATGAGAAGTTAGATACTTGATAAGTGTTTTGAGATATAAAGGTGGTAATATTAGAGTGTGCTAGTTAAGTAATTGTGAAATTGAGAAATACTTATGTTAAAGTTGGCAAGTCCCATAGCATGCATGTATGGTAAAAGTTGTGTAACAATTTTGACACATAGGTGTTCTTTTATTGCTTTCCTTATGAGTGGCGGTCGAGGACGAGCGATGGTCTTTTCCTACCAATCTATCCCTCTAGGGGCATGCGTAGTAGTACTTTGCTTAGAGGGCTAATAAACTTTTGCAATAAGTATATGAGTTCTTTATGACTAATGTGAGTCCATGGATTATACGCACTCTCAACCTTCCACAATTTTCTAGCCTCTACGGTACCGCGCATTGCCCTTTCTCACCTTGAGAGTTGGTGCAAACTTCGTCGGTGCATCCAAACCCCGTGATATGATACGCTCTATCACACATAAGCCTCCTTGTATCTTCCTCAAAACAGCCACCATACCTACCTATCATGGCATTTCCATAGCCATTCCGAGATATATTTCCATGCAACTTACCACCGTTCCGTTTATTATGACACGCTCCATCATTGTCATATTGCTTTGCATGATCATGTAGTTGACATTGTATTTGTAGCAAAGCTACCATTCATAATTCTTTCATACATGTCACTCATGAGTCATTGCACATCCCGGTACACCACCGGAGGCATTCATATAGAGTCATATTTTGTTCTAAGAATCGAGTTGTAATTCATGAGTTGTAAGTAAATAAAAGTGTGATGATCATCATTATTAGAGCATTGTCCGAGTGAGGAAAGGATGATGGAGAATATGATTCCTCCACAAGTCGGGATGAGACTCCGGACTAAAAAAAAAGAGGCCATAAAAAAGGAAAAAAAAGAGAGAAAAGGCCCAAATAAAAAATGAGAGAAAAAGAGAGAAGGGGCAATGCTACTATCCTTTTACAACACTTGTGCTTCAAAGTAGCACCATGATCTTCATGATAGAGAGTCTCCTATGTTGTCACTTTCATATACTAGTGGGAATCCTTCATTATAGAACTTGGATTGTATATTCCAATGATGGGCTTCCTCAAAATTCCCTAGGTCTTCGTGAGCAAGCAAGTTGGATGCACACCCACTTAGTTTCTTTTGTTGAGCTTTCACATATTTATAGCTCTAGTGCATCCGTTGCATGGCAATCCCTACTCCTCTCATTGACATCAATCGATGGGCATCTCATAGCCTATTTATTAGATGCATCAATGTGAGACTTTCTACCTTTTTTTCTTCTCTCATAACCCCCATCATTATACTTTACTCCACCTATAGTGCTATATCTATGGCTTGCGCTCATGTATTGCGTAAGAGTTGAATAGGCTGAAGCGCGTTAAAAGTATGAACCAAATGCTCGGCTTGTCATTGGGGTTAAGCATGATGAGAACGTTTGTGTGACAATATTGAAACATGGCCTAACCATATGATTTTGTAGGGATAAGCTTTCTTTGGCTATGTTATTTTGATAAGACATAATTGCTTGGTTAGCATGTTTGAAGTATTATTGTTTTTATGTCAACATTAAACTTTTATCTTGAATCTTTCGGATCTAAATATTCATGCCACAATAAAAAGAAGTACATTGAAAATTATGCCAGGTAGCATTCCACATCAAAATTTCTGTTTTTATCATTTACCTACTCGAGGACAAGCAGGAATTAAGCTTGGGGATGCTGATATGTCTCCAACGTATCTATAATTTTTGATTGTTCCATGCTATTATATTATCTGTTTTGGATGTTTATGGGCTTTGTTAAACACTTTTAATTTTGGGGACTAACTTATTAACCCAGATCCCAGTGTCAGTTTCTGTTTTTTTTCTTGTTTCAGTGTTTCGTAGAAAAAGAATATCAAACGGAGTCCAAACGGAATGAAACCTTCGGGAGAGTTATTTTTGGAACGGAAGCAATTCAGGAGACTTGGAGTACACGTCAGGGAATCAACAAGGAGAGCACGAGGCAGGGGGTGTGCCTGCCCCCCTAGGCGCACCCTCCACCCTCGTGGGCCCCTCGTGGCTCCCCTGGCCGACTTCTTTCGCCTATATATATACCCATATACCCTGAAACCATCGGGGAGCAGAATAGATCGGGAGTTCCGCCGCCGCAAGCCTCTATAGCCACGAAAAACCAATCGGGACCCTGTTCCGGCACCCTGCCGGAGGGGGAATCCCTCACCGGTGGCCATCTTCATCATCACGGCGCTGTCCATGACAAGGAGGGAGTAGTTCACCCTCGGGGCTGAGGGTATGTACCAGTAGCTATGTGTTTGATCTCTCTCTCGTGTTCTTGAGGTGATACGATCTTGATGTATTGCGAGCTTTGCTATTGTAGTTGGATCTTATGATGTTTCTCCCCCTCTACTCTCTTGTAATGGATTGAGTTTTCCCTTTGAAGTTATCTTATCGGATTGAGTCTTTAAGGATTTGAGAACACTTGATGTATGTCTTGCGCGGGATACCCGTGGTGACAATGGGGTATTCTATTGATCCACTTGATGTATGTTTTGGTGATCAACTTGCGGGTTCCACCCATGAACCTATGCATAGGGGTTGGCACACGTTTCATCTTGACTCTCCGGTAGAAACTTTGGGGAACTCTTTGAAGTACTTTGTGTTGGTTGAATAGATGAATGCGAGATTGTGTGATGCATATCGTATAATCATACCCACGCATACTTGAGGTGACATTGGAGTATCTAGGTGACATTAGGGTTTTGGTTGATTTGTGTCTTAAGGTGTTATTCTAGTACGAACTCTATGATAGATTGAACGGAAAGAATAGCTATGTGTTATTTTACTAGGACTCTTGAATAGATCGATCAGAAAGAATAACTTTGAGGTGGTTTCCTACCCTACCATAATCTCTCCGTTTGTTCTCTGCTATTAGTGACATTGGGGTGACTCTTTGTTGCATGTTGAGGGATAGTTATATGATCCAATTATGTTATTATTGTTGAGAGCACTTGCACTCGTGAAAGTATGAACCCTAGGCCTTGTTTCAATGCATTGCAATACCGTTTACGCTCACTTTTATTATTAGTTACATTGCTTTTTTTATTTTTTCAGATTACAAAAACCTATATCTACCATCCATATTGCACTTGTATCACCATATCTTCGCCGAACTAGTGCACCTATACAATTTACCATTGTATTGGGTGTGTTGGGGACACAAGACACTCTTTGTTATTTGGTTGCAGGGTTGCTTGAGAGAGACCATCTTCATCCTAGGCCTCCCACGGATTGATAAACCTTAGGTCATCCACTTGAGGGAAATTTGCTACTGTACAAACCTCTGCACTTGGAGGCCCAACAACGTCTACAAGAAGAAGGTTGCGTAGTAGACATCAATGACGATGGCGATGATTTCCCCCTCCCGGAGGGAAGTTTCCCCGGCAGAACAGCTCCGCCGGAGCCCTAGATTGGTTCCGCCAAGGTTCTGCCTCGTGGCGGCAGAGTTTCTTCCCGAAAGCTTGCTTATGATTTTTTTCAGGGTAAAAGACCTCATATAGCAGAAGATGGACACTGGAGGCCTGCCGGGGGGCCCACGAGCTGTGGGCGCCAGGGGTAGGCGCGCCCCACCCTCGTGGCAGGATGTGGGCCCCTCTCGGTATTTTCTTCGCTCAGAATTTTTATTATTTCCAAAAATGACTTCCGTTGAGTTTCAGGACTTTTGGAGTTGTGCAGAATAGGTCTCTAATATTTGCTCCTTTTCCAGCTCAGAACTCCAGCTGCCGGCATTCTCCCTCTTTGTGTAAACCTTGTAAAATAAGAGAGAAAAGGCATAAGTATTGTGACATAACGTGTAACAACAGCCCATAATGCAATAAATATTGATATAAAAGCATGATGCAAAATGGACGTATCAAGGGTTTTTCTGTTTCATAACACACGGTTGTTATCTCCGGACTGTGTGCGATGCACTATCATCAAAATTTTCAATAGCCCGGCATTTCACTCCCGCGTTTGACTCCCGCATAGTAAAAATTTTAGTACCCGCGTCATTTCCTCAAACACCCCGCGCCCCCCTCCACACACACACCCACACACCAAAACCTCCTCGGGCGTGCGCGCGCACACACACACCCCCTCCCTCGCTCGAAACCCTAGCAAGGTCCCCACCATCGTTGCCGCCACACCGCTGCAAGGCCTCCATTGTCAACATCTGCCGGTTTGCCCGTGCAGCATACCCAATTATCTCCATACCCAGGCCGCCCTGAGTTTCTTAGATGAGGCCTACCAAATGCCCCTTTTCCACGGATCCCCATCCCCCACTCTAGAGCGTCGTAGCCTAAGCCCGTCTACGCTTCCCGTGGAGCTCGAGGAGTGACTGGCCCAAAAGAGGTGTATAGCGGTTGATACGTCTCCAACGTATCTATAATTTTTTATTGCTTCATACTATATTATATTCTGTTTTGGATGATTAATGGGCTTTGTTATACACTTTTATATTATTTTTGGGACTAACCTATTAACCGGAGACCCAGCCCAAATTGTTGTTTTTTTCCTATTTCAGAGTTTCATAGAAAAAGAATATCAAACGGAGTCCAAACGGAATGAAACCTTCGGGAACGTGATTTTCGGAACAAACGTGATCCAGAGGACTTGGAGTCTACGTCAAGAAATCAACCAGGAGAGCACGAGGCAGGGGGTGCGCCTACCCCCTGGGCGCGCCCTCCACCCTCGTGGGGCCCACGTTGCTCCACCGACGTACTTCTTCCTCCTATATATACCTACGTACCCCCAAACCAATGAAGAATCCAAGAAAACCTAATTCCACCGCCGCAACCTTACATTCGTGAGATCCCATCTTGGGGCCTTTTTCCAAGCATCCCCACGAGGGGGGCATTGATCACGGAGGGCTTCTACATCAACACCATAGCCTCTCCGGTGATGTGTGAGTAGTTTACCTCAGACCTTCGGGTCCATAGTTATTAGCTAGATGGCTTCTTCTCTCTCTTTGGATCTCAATACAAAGTTCTCCACGATTCTCGTGGAGATCTATTCGATGTAATCTTCTTTTGCAGTGTGTTTGTTGCGATCGATGAATTGTGGGTTTATGATCAAGTTTATCTATGGACAATATTTGAATCTTCTCTGAATTCTTTTATGTATGATTGGTTATCTTTGCAAGTCTCTTCGAATTATCAGTTTGGTTTGGCCTACTAGATTGATCTTTATTGCAATGGGAGAAGTGCTTAGCTTTGGGTTCAATCTTGTGGTGTCCTTTCCCAAAGGATGTTAGGGCGATAAGGCACGTATTGTATTGTTGCCACCGAGGATAACAAGATGGGGTTTATATCATATTGCATGAGTTTATCCCTCTACATCATGTCATCTTACTTAAAGCATTACTCTGTTCTTTTGAACTTAATACTCTAGAGGCATGCTTGATAGCGGTCGATGTGTGGAGTAATAGTAGTAGATGCAGGCAGGAGTCGGTCTACTTGTCACGGACGTGATGCCTATATACATGACCATACCTAGATATTCTCATAACTATGCTCAATTCTATCAATTGCTCAACAGTAATTTGTTCACCCACCGTAATACTTATGCTCTTGAGAGAAACCACTAGTGAAACCTATGGCCCCCGGGTCTATTTTCCATCATATTAATCTTCCAACACTTAGCTATTTTTATTGCCTTTTATTTTACTTGCATCTTTATTATAAAAATACCAAAAATATTATCTTATCGTATCTATCAGATCTCACTTTCGTAAGTGACCGTGAATGGATTGACAACCCTTTTATTGCGTTGGTTGCGAGGTTTTTATTTGTTTGTGTAGGTGTGAGGGACTTGAGCTTGACCTCCTACTGGATTGATACCTTGGTTCTCCAAAACTGAGGGAAATACTTACGCTACTTTACTGCATCACCCTTTCCTCTTCATGGGAAAACCAACGCAATGCTCAAGAGGTAGCAAGAAGGATTTCTGGCGTCGTTGCCGGGGAGGCTCACACCAAGTCAAGTCAAGATTTGATTTCTCGTCAACGAGCCATTTCTGGCGCTGTTGCCGGGGAGTCTACGCAAAAGTCAACATACCAAGTACCCATCACAAAATCTTATCCCTCGCATTACATTATTTGCCATTTGCCTCTCGTTTTCCTCTCCCCCACTTCACCTTTGCCGTTTTATTCGCCCTCTTTTCCGTTCGCCTTCTTCCCATATGTCTTTTTGTTTCCACGTGCCTTCTTTTTGCTTGCATCTTTGCTTGCTAAGAGTTTATGGATCCACTTAAAGTGTTCTACTTGGACCATCTTCGATCCTTATGCGCTCGTGCTAAAACCCCAACTAGCCTAGTTGATGGGAAATCTTTAGATGAGCATGCTCATTTTGTGCGTCACCGTTTGTCTGAAAAAGGGATACTCTTATGGAATCAAATAAACAGATTGTTGTGTTATGCTTCGAATCTTTGTGAAATTTGTGATTTTACTTGTTGCTCTAAACCCTAAAAAACACCTTCCCTGCCTATGTGAGTTTAATGAAAATGAAATCTTACCTTCTTATGCAAAGGGTGTTTATAGTTACTATGATATCGAACAAATTGAAGAATTTGTTGCTTTTAAGGGTACTTATGAAGTTGCTTATTTGATTGAAAAGTATGATATTACTCTCTACGAATCTGAAAATTTTGACATACTTAAATATTGCTATGAAAACTATGCTCATAATGTCTACGTCAAAGAATTTATTGAGAGGATGACTGTTACTTTGGAAGAAAATAATAATATGCATGAATCTATAGATAATGATGATTCCGATGATTTGATTGAAATATCCCTTGATGAACATGATGCTTGCTATTCTTGTGGCCATGATGCCAATATTTATGAAGATGAATTTGCTATAGTTCCTTATGTTAAACATGAGATCGTTGTTATTGCACCCATACTTGGTAGTTCCTTCGATGAAAAGCATGATTACAATGATTTTACTATAAGTTCTTTTGATGTAAATTGTGCTAATAATATTCAAAACCCTAAGCTTCGGGATGCTAGTTTTGCTATGACTACTACTTGTTGCAATGATCATGATTGGGGTGATTCTTCTTATGATCTTGAAAATTTATTTAAGCCCCATGATGAATGTAAGATTGATAATAATGTTTGCAATAATATTGAAAGTGGGCTTGGAAGAGTGTCAACTTTAGACCCCACATATTTGGAGAATGTTCAATCTTATGGTATTTTTGATAAAAGTGGGTTTGGAGAGGTCATGACTTTAGTTAATGTTAATCCCACTATTTTGGAAGAGTGTCAACTTTGCATACATGTGGATCGTGTTGAAAATATTTTATGTGATAGCTATTTTGTTGAATTTTCTTATGATCCCACATGTAATTATGAGAGAGGAAAATATGGTTGTAGAAATCTTCATGATAATAAATTACCTCTCGTTATGTTGAGATTGCTATTGTTTCTTTCCGCTTCCTTGCATATGCTAGTTTTTGCTTGTTATGATAATTGGTTTGCTTATAAGATGCCTATGCATAGGAAGTATGTTAGACTTAGATGTGTTTGTCATGTGTTTCATGATTCTCTCTTTGCGCTTCAATTCTTGTCGTTCATGTGAGCATCGTTAGAATTATCAAGGCCTAGCTAGGGGCATTAAACGATAGCGCTTGTTGGGAGGCAACCCAATTTTATTTTAATTTTTTTCTTTTTGCTTATGTTTAGAAATAAAACTTTGATCTAGCCTCTGGTTAGATTTTTTTATGTTTTAATAAGTGTTTGTGCCAAGTTAAACCTATAGGATCTTCTTGGATGATAGTTATTTGATCTTGCTGAAAATTCCATAAACTTTCTGTTCACGAAAAAATTATTAAAAATCACCAGAATGTTATAAAATATTGATTCCAATTGCATAAGATCAATAAACAAATTTTCTAGGTCGTCCTATTTTGGTAGATTTTTTGGAGTTCCAGAAGTTTGCGTTAGTTACAGATTACTACAGACTGTTCTGTTTTTGACAGATTCTGTTTTTCGTGTGTTGTTTTCTTATTTTGATGAATCTATGTCTAGTAAAATAGTTTATAAACTATGGATAAGCTGGAATACAGTAGGTTTAACACCAATATAAATAAATAATTAGTTCATTACAGTACCTTGAAGTGGTGTTTTGTTTTCTTTCGCTAACGGAGCTCACGAGATTTTTTGTTAAGTTTTGTGTTGGGAAGTTTTCAAGTTTTTGGTAAAAGATTTGATAGATTATGGAACAAGGAGTGGCAAGAGCCTAAGCTTCGGGATGACCATGGCACCCCCAAGATAATCTAAGGACACCAAAAATCCAAAGCTTGGGGATGCCCCGGAAGGCATCCCTCTTTAAATCTACTTCCATCGGTAACTTTACTTGGAGCTATATTTTTATTCACCACATGATATGTGTTTTGCTTGGAGCGTCTTGTATGATTTGAGTCTTTGCTTTTTTAGTTTACCACAATCATCTTTGTTGTACACGCCTTTTGATAGAGACACACATGATTCGGAATTTATTAGAATACTCTATGCGCTTCGCTTATATCTTTTGAGCTATATAGTTTTTGCTCTAGTGCTTCACTTATATATTTTAGAGCACGGCGGTGGTTTTGTTTTATAGAAACTATTATTCTCTCATGCTTCACTTATATTATTTTGAGAGTCTTAAACAGCATGGTAATTTTCTTAAATTGGGAAATTAATCCTAATATGCTAAGTATTCAAGACTAGTAAAAACTTTCTTATGAGTGTCTTTGAATACTAAGAGAAGTTTGATGCTTGATGATTGTTTTGAGATATGGAGGTAGTGATATTAAAGTTGTGCTAGTTGTAGTTGTGAAATTGAGAAATACTTGTGTTGAAGTTTGCAAGTCCCGTAGCATGCACGTATGGTAAACGTTATGTAACAAATTTGAAACGTGAGGTGTTCTTTGATTGTCTTCCTTATGAGTGGCGGTCGGGGACGAGCGATGGTCTTTTCCTACCAATCTATCCCCTAGGAGCATGCTGGCGTAGTGCTTGGTTTTTGATGACTTGTAGATTTTTGCAATAAGTATGTGAGTTCTTTATGACTAATGTTGAGTCCATGGATTATACGCACTCTTACCCTTCCATCATTGCTAGCCTCTTCGGTACCGTGCATTGCCCTTTCTCATATTGAAAGTTGGTGCGAACTTCGCCGGTGCATCCAAACCCCGTGATATGATACGCTCTGTCACACATACACCTCCTTATATCTTCCTCAAAACAGCCACCATACCTACCTATTATGGCATTTCCATAGCCATTCCGAGATATATTGCCATGCAACTTTCCATCGTTCCGTTTATCATGACACATTCATCATTGTTATATTGCTTTGCATGATCATGTAGTTGACATCGTATTTGTGGCAAAGCCACCATTCATAATTTTTCATACATGTCACTCTTGATTCATTGCCTATCCCGTATATCACGGAGGCATTCATATAGAGTCATACTTTGTTCTAGTATCAAGTTGTAATCATTGAGTTGTAAATAAATAGAAGTGTGATGATCATCATTCATAGAGCATTGTCCCAAGAAAAAAAGAGAAATGCCAAATAAAAAAGGGAGGCGCAAAAAAAAGAGAAAATAAAAATAGGACAATGCAACTATCCTTTTTTCCACACTTGTGCTTCAAAGTAGCACCATGATTTTCATGATAGAGAGTCTCTTGTTTTGTCACTTTCATATACTAGTGGGAATTTTTCATTATAGAACTTGGCTTTTATATTCCAACGATGGGCTTCCTCAAATGCCCTAGGTCTTCGCGAGCAAGCAAGTTGGATGCACACCCTCTTAGTTTCTTTTGTTGAGCTTTCATGCATTTATAGCTCTAGTGCATCTCTTGCATGGCAATCCCTACTCCTTGCATTAACATCAATCGATGGGCATCTCCATAGCCCATTGATTAAACGCGTTGATGTGAGACTTTCTCCTTTTTTTGTCTTCTCCACATAACCCCCATCATTATATTCTATTCCACCCATAGTGTTATATCCATGGCTCAAGCTCATGTATTGCGTGAAGGTTGAAAAAGTTTGAGATTACTAAAGTATGAAACAATTGCTTGGCTTGTCATCGGGGTTGTGCATGATGAGATCATTCCTGTGTGACGAAAATGGAGCATGACTAAACTATATGATTTTGTAGGGATGAACTTTCTTTGGCCATGTTATTTTGAGAAGACATAATTGCTTAGTTAGTATGCTTGAAGTATTATTGCTTTTATGTCAATATTAAAATTTTATCTTGAATCTTTTGGATCTGAATATTCATATACGCTTAAGAGGGTTACATTAAAAAATTATGCCAAGTAGCATTCCGCATCAAAAATTCTGTTTTTATCATTTACCTACTCGAGGACGAGCAGGAATTAAGCTTGGGGATGCTTGATACGTATCCAACATATCTATAATTTTTTATTGCTTCATGCTATATTATATTCGATTTTGGATGATTAATGGGCTTTGTTAGACACTTTTATATTATTTTTGAGACTAACCTATTAACCGGAGGCCCAGCCCAAATTGTTATTTTTTGCCTATTTCAGAGTTTTGCAGAAAAAGAATATCAAACGGAGTCCAAACGGAATGAAACCTTCGGGAACGTGATTTTCGAAACAAATGTGATCCAGAGGACTTGGAGTCTACGTCAAGAAATCAACCAGGAGAGCACGAGGCAGGGGGGCGCGCCTACCCCCTGGGCGCACCCTCCACCCTCGTGGGGCCCATGTTGCTCCACCGGCGTACTTCTTCCTCCTATATATACCTACATACCCCCAAACCAACAGAAGCATCCACAAAAACCTAATTCCACCGCCGCAACCTTCTGTACCCGTGAGATCCCATCTTGGGGCCTTTTCCGGCGTCCCGTCGGAGGGGGCATTGATCACGGAGGGCTTCTACATCAACACCATAGCCTCTCCGATGATGTGTGAGTAGTTTACCTCAGACCTTCGGGTCCATAGTTATTAGCTAGATGGCTTCTTCTCTCTCTTTGGATCTCAATACAAAGTTCTCCATGATTCTCGTGGAGAACTATTCGATGTAATCTTCTTTTGTGGTGTGCTTGTTGAGACCGGTGAATTGTGGGTTTATGATCAAGTTTATCTATGAACAATATTTGAATCTTATCTGAATACTTTTATGTATGATTGGTTATCTTTGCAAGTCTCTTCGTATTATCAGTTTGGTTTGGCCTACTAGATTGATCTTTCTTGCAATGGTAGAAGTGCTTAGCTTTGGGTTCAATCTTGCGGTGTCCTTTCCCAAAGGATGTGAGGGGCAGCAAGGCACGTATTGTATTGTTGCCATCGAGGATAACAAGATGGGGTTTATATCATATTGCATGAGTTTATCCCTCTGCATCATGTCATCTTACTTAAAGCATTACTCTGTTCTTTTGAACTTAATACTCTAGATGCATGCTGGATAGCGGTCGATGTGTGGAGTAATAGTAGTAGATGCAGGCGAGAGTCGGTCTACTTGTCACAGACATGATGCCTATATACATGATCATACCTAGATATTCTCATAACTATGCTCAATTCTATCAATTGCTCAACAGTAATTTGTTCACCCACCGTAATACTTATGCTCTTGGGAGAAGCCACTAGTGAAACCTATGGCCCCCGGGTCTATTTTCCATCATATTAATCTTCCAACACTTAGCTATTTTTATTGCCTTTTATTTTACTTTGCATCTTTATTATAAAAATACCAAAAATAATATCTTATCATATCTATCAGATCTCACTTTCGTAAGTGATCGTGAAGGGATTGACAACCCCTTTATTGCGTTGGTTGCAAGGTTTTTATTTGTTTGTGTAGGTGCGAGGGACTTGAGCGTGGCCTCCTCTTGGATTGATACCTTGGTTCTCAAAAGCGAGGGAAATACTTACGCTACTTTACTGCATCACCCTTTCCTCTTCAAGGGAAAACCAACGCAGTGCTCAAGAGGTAGCAGCGGTCTCTTCGCCCGACGTCACCGAGGAAGCTGACGACCATTACTGGCGGCAGGCACTCAAGCAGCATGCTAGAGTATGCGGGCATGTCTCGGCTGCCGGCTACGACATTGAGGTCATCGACAGCGACAGCCCGAGGAGGGCTATGTCATAGGTTAAGTGGCCCACCCCCAACCCCTCGGGTTCAATCGCCGTCGATCTTATCCATTGCCCCGCCCCTGATATCCTCTGGCTCGCTGGCAACAATTTTGCATTCTACATCGCCATCGAGCCCCTTTTGTCATTTCTGAAGGACACGTTCTGCAACACTGGCTTGGGATCCACAGCTTCCAAGTCAGACCTCATCGATGGCGACCACGAGGAGGGCACCCTCTCTGGCTCTTCCAAGGGGAAAGAGCCCATTTGCTCTTCCAAGGGGAAAGCGCCCGTGTGCGACATCAGGGAGGGCACCCTATAGCCGTGCTCTTCCGAGGGGAAGGAGCCCATCTGCGACAACATGGAGCGCATCCAGGGTCCGTGCTCTTCCCACAGGAACAAGCCCATCTGTGACAAGTGAGGAAACCCATGATTTGTTTTGCCGTGCCTCTTCACAGGGGGAACCCATGATTTGTTTTGTCGAGTCCCTTTTGTAGTGTAGTGAGAATATGTCCAGTTTTAATTGCTATATCCGGCTGTTTGTAGTAGGCCTTGTTTATTTCAGTTGTTCACAACGTGATGCTATATATGTGCAATTATTTACAATGCAGTACATTTCATCAATCCAGTTTTAAACATACCGATAGGAATGCATATATTTGCTTGCTGTTAAGCCTGTTATAGCTAGCATATGCCTCTTTTCAAGTTTTTTTTATTGTTCGGTTGTTTGTAGTTAGCGTATGTCCAGTTTCAAATGCTATATTTGGTTGTTCGTAGTATGCCTTGTTTATTCCAGTTATTCACAACGTGATGTTCTATATGTGCAAGTATGCACTGTGCAGTTCAATTTCATCGCATGCAGTTTCAACAATACCACTACGAATGACTACATTTGGTTGTTGCATCTTGTAGTTAACACGCCTTTTCATTTTTATTTAACAATAACCAGTGTACTTAGACCGATACAATACCAGTTTGAATGACCATGTTTGCTTGTTGTTAAATGTTAGGCCTGTTGTAGTTAGCACACCTTTCCACTTGTTTTGCTTTACTAGCGTGCTTAAACCTGCACACTGAAGCTATCTTTTGGAGATTATTTTGTCTGCCATGGATAATTTTGGTTGATGTTTAGCCTGTTGTGCTTAACATGCTTCTCGATGTACCTACACAGGACAATTTTGGGAACGACTACTATTTTCCATCGAGGTTAGTTTTATCCCATGGCTTATACCTGCTCACTGTTCAGGATATCGATAGCTGGTACCATATAGGTCGGCGGCTGATAAGGGACTAATCGGTGAATAGGACTTTTAACTGAATATATCTGCAACCCATTTATCGTTAGGTTAACTAGGGCCATATGTAAGATATCTGAGGCTACATAGCAACATGCACTGTACTTAATGTCTAAATATGCAATCCTAGGCTACATAGCAATAAGGAAGAGTGTTACATTAATGTTCTAATGATGTCTAGATATACATAGAAGAGCAGCAGCAACAACAACAACAACAACAACAACAACAACACAGCCGTGTTCGGATACTCAACTTAGCTAGAGGTTAGAGTTAGTTTCTAGCTCATGACTAACCCTGAACTAACTCCATCCAAAGAGTTGTTTGGATGGCAGGGTTAGATTGACAATAAATGCACTGGGAGAACTAGCTCCAATTAGCACCTCTTGGGTTGGATTGTTTTTTTGGATGGGTTATAGATGCAACTAGCTCAAACTAGCCCTCGTGTTTAGATATAATTTAGGGCTATTTGAGCCCAAACTAGCTCAAACTAACTATAACCCATGGATACAACAACAATTAATCAATCGATAATTTGTAAGAATGCACTAAAATCCTTCCGGCCCATAATATAAGATGTTAATTCATCTAATATGTGAGTATATTGGATGTTATAAGATACTCCCTCCGTTCCTAAATATTTGTCTTTTTAGAGATTTCAAATGGACCACCACATACATATGTATATAGACATATTATAAAAGAGTGTTGTACTACATCATTGTGCAATTGCTGTTTAGCTTCTAATATTAACTTGGTGCTTTTAGGTACATATGTCATTGGTAAAGATCTGCGCTTCGACCCTTTCTGCGTATGGGGCAATGAGATATCAATGAACCTGCATCAAGTGAGGAAGCTGATAAAGATTGTTAGTAAAATGGGACCAAAGATGGCAACTAAACTATTTGTTTACACTTTATCCAAGACAACACGAACTGCAGGATGATAAGTAAGAACTCTGCAGCCTTCTTTTTACTGCCCATAATGAGTTGTGTTAGATGACAATGTCTGAATCTTTTTCCTTTGCAGTGGTTGCCAAAGCAGTTTACTCAAGATTACCTCTCAAACTACATGATTGGTGGGCATGCAAAGGTTAAAGTATTTCTACCAGAACACGATGATATCTAGATGTTTTCATGAACCGTGAAGGATGGGCGGTCGGCCATCACAAGGGGTTGGACTAGAATCGTGTGTGCCTTCTACATGGAGGAGGGCACAATATGGGCATTCCGCTTCACCTTATTCAGCAACCAGAATATATTTCGCCTCTTTCGTTCCCGTCTTTAATAGTACAAGTATACAACTGTGGTTCATCATTCTTTATTTGGTTCTTATGTAATTCTTGAACATATGTACCTATGAATTGAATAATGCATTGGTTGTTTGAACCTGATGGATATGAATAAAGCTATAGCATACATTCAAATTCAAATCCGGTACAATTTGAAAAAGCAGCAATTAAATTATGGTGAAATTACACTCTCCAGGTTGTTACGGCACACACGGTTGGTAAAACACAAATGTTTGCGATATGCATCACAATCCGAGACGGTTCACAGAGAGGAAACATGTGCAAGCATGCACACAGTTGTCGTTTGCAAAGCGTATGCAATGTCAGACAATATCACAAACGGTGCGGGCAAACTAAACGTTTGTGTTAGTTGCCTTATCGTACACGATTCGCAACCATGAACTGTTTCTGATGAAGTAGGCATCGTAAATGTTGCACCACAGTATAGCGTGTGCGATAGTTGTCGTGTACGACGATGTTACGACGGTCCGACGCTTCGTAATCCTGTCCGACACTTCGTAATCCTGTCTGACACTCGTATGACGATTAGCTAATCTTCTTAACAGTGAACCGTTTGCGATGGGCCGCGCATCATACACGTTCTATAATAGTGAACCGTTTGTGACGGGCCGCACATTGTAAACGTAGCACCACAGAATACCGACTGCGATGGCAATGCGAGAAAAAACTAGTAGGAGTATTGTAGGGGCCCTATCCCCGACGGTTTTTGGGTCGTGTGGGAAGGACCCCTCTATCGCCCACACTCACTTGGCGACGGTTCCAAATTCCGTCGCGAAAAGGGGTTAAAAACCGTTTGTATAGCACCGACGTGCACCAGTGTATGAGTTTGGTCTTCATTTGAAACAATGTGGAATAGTTTCGCAACTCACGCCACCTGGAACACCACAGCGTTACGGTGTGTCCGAACGTCGTAACCGTACTTTATTAGATGTGGTGCGATCTATGATATCTCTTACTGATTTACCGCTATTGTTTCTGGGTTATGCTTTAGAGACGGCTGCATTCACGTTAAATAGGGTACCATCTAAATCCGTTGAGACGACACCATGTGAAATGTGGTTTGGCAAGAAACCTAAACTGTCGTTTCTTAAAGTTTGGGGCTGCGATGCTTATGTGAAAAAGCTTCAACCAGATAAGCTCGAACCCAAATCGGAGAAATGTGTCTTCATAGGATACCCAAAGAAGACTATTGGGTACACCTTCTATAACAGATCCGAAGGCAAGATATTCGTTGCTAAGAATGTATCCTTTCTAGAGGAGTTTCTCTCAAAAGAAGTGAGTGGAAGGAAAGTAGAACTTGATGAGATAATTGTACCTTCTCCCGAATTGGAAAGTAGTTCATCACAGAAATCAGTTTCGGTGACTCCTACACCAATTAGTGAGGAAGCTAATGATGATGATCATGAAACTTCAGATCAAGTTACTACCGAACCTCATAGGTCAACCATTTTACAATCCGCACTAGAGTCGTACGGTAATCCTGTTCTGGAGGTCATGTTACTTGACCATGACGAACCTACGAACTATGAGGAAGTGATGATGAGCCCAGATTCCGCGAAATGGCTTGAGGCCATGAAATCTGAGATGGGATCCATGTATGAGAACAAAGTGTTGACTTTAGACTTGCCCGATGATCGGCAAACCATAGAGAATAAATGGATCTTCAAGAAGAAGACTGACGCTGATGAAAATGTTACTGTCTACAAAGCTCGACTTGTTGCGAAAGGTTTTCGACAAGTTCAAGGAGTTGACTACGATGAGACCTTCTCACCCGTAGTGATGCTTAAGTCTGTCTGAATCATGTTAGCAATTGCCGCATTTTATGATTATGAAATTTGGCAAATGGATGTCAAAACTGCATTCCTTAATGGATATCTTAAAGAAGAGTTGTATATGATGCTAACAAAGTGTGCAAGCTCCAGCGATCCATTTATGGACTGGTGCAAGCCTCTTGGAGTTGGAATATACGCTTTGATAGTGTGATCAAAGCATATGGTTTTATACAGACTTTTGGAGAAGCCTGTATTTACAAGAAAGTGAGTGGGAGCTCTGTAGCATTTCTAATATTATATGTAGATGACATATTGTTGATTGGAAATAATACATAATCTCTGAATAGCATAAAAGGATACTTGAATAAGAATTTTTCAATGAAAGACCTCGGTGAAGCTGCTTATATATTGGGCATCAAGATCTATAGGGATAGATCAAGACGCTTAATTGGACTTTCACAAAGCACATACCTTGATAAAGTTTTGAAGAAGTTCAAAATGGATCACCAAAGAAAGGGTTCTTGCTCGTGTTACAAGGTGTGAAATTGAGTCGACTCAATGCCCGACCATTGCGTAAGATAGAGAGAAAATGAAAGTCATTCCCTATGCCTTAGCCATAGGTTCTATCATGTATGCAATGCTGTGTACCAGACCTGATGTGTGCCTTGCTATAAGTTTAGCAGGGAGGTACCAAAGTAATCCAGGAGTGGATCATTGGACAATGGTCAAGAACATCCTGAAATACCTGAAAATGACTAAGGATATGTTTCTCGTTTATGGAGGTGACAAAGACCTTGTCGTAAATGGTTACGTCGATGCAAGCTTTGACACTGATCCGGATGACTCTAAGTCACAAACCGGATACGTATTTATATTGAATGGTGGAGCTGTCAGTTGGTGCAGTTCCAAGCAGAGCGTCGTGGCGGGATCTACGTGTGAAGCGGAGTACATAGCTGCTTCAGAAGCAGCAAATGAAAGAGTCTAGATGAAGGAGTTCATATCCGATCTAGGTGTAACACCTAGTGCATCGGGTCCAATGAAAATCTTTTGTGACAATACTGGAGTAATTGCCTTAGCGAAGGAATCCAGATTTAACAGGAGAACCAAACACATCAATAGACGCCCCAATTCCATCCGCGATCAAGTCAAGGAGGGAGACATAGAGATTTGCAAAATACATACAGATCTGAATATTGCAGACCCGTTGACTAAGACTCTTCCACGAGCAAAACATGATCAGCACCAAGACTCCATGGGTGTTAGAATCATTACTATGTAATCCAGATTATTGACTCTAGTGCAAGTGGGAGACTGAAGGAAATATGCCCTAGAGACAATAATAAAATTGTTATTTGTATTTACTTATATCATGATAAATGTTTATTATTCATGCTAGAATTGTATTAACCGGAAACTTAGTACATGTGTGAATACATAGACAAACAGAGTGTCGCTAGTATGCCTCTACTTGACTAGCTCGTTAATCAGAGGTGGTTAAGTTTCCTGACCATAGACATGTGTAGTCATTTGATGAACGGGATCACATCATTAGAGAATGATGTGATGGACAAGACCCATCCGTTAGCTTAGCATTATGATCGTTTAGTTTTATTGCTATTGCTTTCTTCATGACTTATACATATTCCTCTGACTATGAGATTATGCAACTCCCGAATACCGGAGGAACACTTTGTGTGCTATCAAACGTCACAACGTAACTGGGTGATTATAAAGATGCTCTACATGTGTCTCCGAAGGTGTTTGTTGAGTTGGCATAGATCAAGATTAGGATTTGTCACTCCGTGTATCGGAGAGGTATCTCTGGGCTTTCTCGGTAATGCACATCACTATAAGCCCTGCAAGCAATGTGACTAATGAGTTAGTTACGGGATGATGCATTACGGAACGAGTAAAGAGACTTGCCGATAACGAGATTGAACTAGGTATGATGATACCGACGATTGAATCTCGGGCAAGTAACATACCGATGACAAAGGGAATGATATATGTTGTTATGCGGTTTGACCGATAAAGATCTCCGTAGAATATGTAGGAGCCAATATGAGCATCCAGGTTCCGCTATTGGTTATTGACCGGAGATGTATATCGGTCATGTCTACATAGTTCTCGAACCCATAGGGTCTGCACGCTTAACATTCGATGACGATTTGTATTATGAGTTATGTGTTTTGGTGACCGAAGTTTGTTTGGAGTCCCGGATGAGATCACGGACATGAAGAGGAGTCTCGAAATGGTCGAGAGGTAAAGATTGATATATTGGAAGGTTATATACAGACACCGGAATGGTTCCGAAGAAGATCGGGGATTTTTTGGAGTAGCGGGAGGCTATCGGACCCCCCCGGGAAAGTTAATAGGCCTATTAGGCCTTAGTGGAGGAGAGGAGGCAGGCCACGGGAGGAGGCGCGCGCCCCCCTTGCCCCAATCCGAATTGAACAAGGAGAGGGGGCGTGGCCCCCCTCTTTCCTTCTCCCTCTCTCTCCCTTCCCCTTTCCCCCTCTCCGTTGGAAGGAAGGGCAGGGGCGAATCCTACTAGGAACGGAGTCCTAGTAGGACTCCCCCCATGGCGCGCCCCCTTGGGCCGGCCTCCTCCTCCCCCTCCTTTATATACGTGGGCAGGGGGCACCCCAAAGACACAATAGTTGTTTCTTAGCCGTGTGCGGTGCCCCCTCCTGTCACGACCGGTTTTTCAATAAAAATATTTATTGAACAACCGACCTATGAATTCCAATATGAGGAAAAATCCTCCATATCGGTAGACAAAACTTTGATACAAGGAGCCAGTAGCATTACAATATTACAGGGGTCGGATCAAGATGCCCAACCAATTATTACAACATGCCAATAATTATACATGATGGCGAGATATGGCACAAAGGTGTGGGTGGAAATACTCATCGACTCGAAGCACGCGGTTGGTGGAATAACACAACGGAGTGGTTAATAAATCTATCAAGATCGGGCGGCTCATCGAAAGCGCCGAGGTGAGGCTCGATGAATTTATTTGGGTAGCGGAAGCGGATATATCACAATGACTAATCCCGGTCGCGACGAGACTGGCTGGGATTCCTCTAGGCGCCGGACTCGCTATCGAACTCTTCATCCATGAGATCGCCTTTCACAAGATCTCGCCAAATCAACAAGCCGGTGAGTACTATGAAAGTACTCGCAAGACAGTTCGGACAAAAGATATAACAAATGAATGCATGAATGCGACATGGCTAATCTTAACAATGCTCAATTAAAACAGTATAGCAAAATAATTAAGAAGGGAATCGGCGGTAGTCCGCTCAAAAACCCAAAGAAGACAAACTCAAAACCGATCGGGTGTCTGAAGCGACGCCTTGAAGGGTGAATAAATAAGCAAAACATTGCCACAGTAGGGCGTCTGAGCGACACCTCATAAAGGGTTAATATTGAAATAAAAATGCAGGCGTGCCGCAGTCGGACGTTTGAGCGACATCACCGAAAGGGCTTATAATGAAAGTAATAACAACGCCGCAGTCGGACGTCTGAGCGACATCACAGAAAGGGCTTATAATGAAAGTAATAACAATGCCGCAGTCGGACGTCTGAGCGACATCACAAAAAGGGCTTATAATAAAAATAGATAACACAATGTCATAGTCGGACGTCTGAGCGACATCGCAGAAAGGGCTCATAATGAATTTAAATAACAACAATGCCGCAGTCGGATGTCTGAGCGACATCGCAGAAAGGGCTTATAATACATTATTCGTAACTGACAAGATTTACTGCTCACGGAAAATATTCATCACAAGACAATAAGCGGGTTAGTCCATTCATAGGAAAATAAACATTTGATACTCAAATGGTTCCCAGGAATTCCTGTCGTCGAGACTGACACTCGACAAGATGAGATGAACATGGTACTTGGATATGAATAAGATGAATTCAAGAATATTGACTCTGCAGAGTTTGTACCAAAATTGTCCACAGCCAACGGATTTCCGTAGTCACGAAGGACTAGTTCCGTTTACGGTATTTCAGAGGAAACACAACTAGCTAGTACACACCCATCATACCTCACGTTGCCAGGAATCACCCAGGACAACGTTTAAGAAAAACTTTGAGACGGGGAGATCACAATCTCGAATAGCATGGGATCAAATTTATTTACGCAGCTCTAAGGGTGCCCTCTCGGTCCCAACCGGAAACACCCATGCCCCGACCGGATGAAAGGCTTTAATCCAGGGCCATGGAACCTTCATCCCGCCTCTCGATTTGGTGTGTACCAGGAAGTGGTTTGCAACCTACTAAGCCGTATCCCTTGCGGGAAACAGGTGGTAGTACGGAAGGGAAGACGGACGGGAATCTGACCGATTTAGGTTGACATTGGGTCAACGATATGGCATAAGCCTGGCATGCTACAACAATGCCATCTTACCCATACTCATGCCAACTCATGGCCATGCAACAAGTTTCCAACAACTCATGGATTTACCGAGCTCATTTGCCACGATGCTCACGAGATAAACTATCATCGAAATGCTCGTGAACGTGCCATGATACAAAATAATGCAAACATGCTCAGACACTCATCATATCAAAAGTTCAAACTTTGCTTGTCTGGTTCGGAGTAGTCGGGTCTAGCTCGTGAAGTTCATGTTCCGTCACCTCCTTCGGTATCTATGGTACACAAAAATACACGCTTAACGTAAATACCGTGGGGTACAGGAAGTTGATCCAAATATTTTCAAATAAATATGAAAAAACTATACAAAAATTTGAAGAGGACAGAAAAAGAATCACTCAAAAATTCCTTCGTTAAAAAGTTATAAGGGTTTTAACCCAATGACCCATCTGTAATGAAACGTAAAACTTCCGTGGGGTTTTGCGTAAAAATCCAGAAAACGGTTCAGAGTGGAAGCGTATTTGCCAAAGCACGCTTTCGATAACGAATCAAAAAAAAAGAGAGGCTGACGGGCGGGTCCCACCCGTCAGGTTTGAAATTTCAAACGAGGGAGTCGGGGCTCGTCGGCGCCCGAGAGCCGCGGTGGTCGCCGGCGGCGATCCACGGCGAGGCAGGGAGATCGGAGAGTACCTCCATGTTCAGGGCGCCATTCCGCGTCTGTGGGAGGTGGTGGTGGTCGCCGGCGAGTACCACGTCGGCGGCGACGCTTGCTCCGGCGGACGGCGATTCGGGTGGTCGTGGACCTCATCGGAGAGAGCTGCGGAGGTGGAATTGAGGAGGGGGTTAGCCTCGCGATAGCATGAGAAGTTATCTGACGAGGTTAGGGTGCCGGAGATGACCTCACCGAAGTGAATCACGGTGGAGGCCGAGGCGGAACAAAGTGGCCGGAGTTGGGGAAGGAGAGCTCCTCGTGGCCCTTCCAGGGACTTGGCGAGGTCTGGAGAGGTAGAGGAGGTGTGCGGGGGCGAGAGCAAGCTCGGGGTGCTATATATAGCCGCCCCGAGGCGGTTGCCGAAAACGGGGTTCTCCGGCGAGGTGATTACGGCGGCGTTGTGGTTGCACGGGAGGGTTCAGAGGCTGAGCGTCGTCGTGGGTGTTCCCTGGTTCCGTTTAGGTGCTAACCGCGTCGGGATTTGGTTGCTTAGGAGGAGCTCGACGGAACGGGGCGGCGCGGGCCCGTCGGCGGGAGGGAGCACGCGCTGTGCGTGCCGCGCCATGGCGACGGTGCTGCATGCGTCTTGTTGGCGAGGAAATGGCCACGCGGAGCCACCAGGGGGTTTGGGCGGCGCCGAACGGCGTTATGCCGCCGTTCTGCTCCCTGTCGGCCGCTACGGTGGCTCGGCCGCCGCAAGACACGCCGGCGCAGGCGGGCCAGGGTGCCATCGACGCCAGGAACGCGCCAAGCACGCGTGTGAGGCTCCGGACAAGTGAGCTAGGCCATGAGCAACGTGCCAAGTGCACTGTGAGCATGTGACTGAATTTTACGGCGAAGATCGACCTTTGAAACTACGAACTTAATCGAAGATGAATGTAAGCAAGGTGCATGCAAGGTGTTCGACATAATGATCTAGGCATGTAGGGATTTTTCCTTGAGCTGGTTTTTGGTGGAGGGGCCTCTCATTGCATCTAGAGGCTGCCT
This sequence comes from Aegilops bicornis, assembly GCA_021605145.1. NCBI lineage: Eukaryota > Viridiplantae > Streptophyta > Magnoliopsida > Poales > Poaceae > Aegilops > Aegilops bicornis. Next base: position 393,024,608 of record CM038673.1, on the reverse strand, counting down.
GAATATTTGTGGAATTTTTGGAGTAGTGTAGATATGAATTTCACCAAATTTGGCAAATCTGGTCCAAACTTGCTGAGACTATAATTTGAAATTTTTGAACAGAAGAGGAGTGGATCTTGATAGTTCTAGGTTGTGGGTACCAAGGACTATCCAAGGGAGTTGGTTTGAGGTCAAAATTCAAATGCATTAAGGTACTTGCTTTGCAAATTACCTATGCTCAAAATAATAGACAGAAAAGATTTGGGAGATAATTAAATGAAATAAAAATTCAGAAGAGGGTTGAACTAGTAGAGATAGAATGTTTGGATTGCCCAAAGTGGAAGGAGATATATTTGGGAAGATTTTACCATGTGGTGCATGGCCAAATCATGAATGATTTCAAATATGGGAGAGGATGAAAAACTCCTAGAGTTTCTTTTTGAAAGAAAAATAAACTTCAAAGATTTTTCTTGAATTCTTGAGAAGAGGGCAATCAGAGGAAAAATTTAAAAACCAAACACCAGAGTTGAAGGAGATGCAAAAGTAAAATATTTGCCAGAGGGAAAAAGCTTTTGATAGAGATTTTTGGAAGGGTTTTGGAGACCTCCAACAAAATTTTGAAGAAAACCAAAGGAAATTTTTTGGAGTGTCACAACACCTACCCCCTTAGGAAAAATCTCGTCCCCGAGATTCCAGTTGATCCTCAAATAATTGTGGGTGCTCCGCCCGAAGGAAATCCTCTCTTTCCCAAGTGGCTTCACTCTCGGTGTGGTTGCTCCACTGAACTTTGAAGAACTTGATGGTTTTCTGTCGGGTTCTCCTTTCTGACTCTTCCAAGATTTTTATCGGATGCTCTCGATACGTAAGGTCTGGTTGCACGTCAATGTTTTTATGGGGTACTTGTTTCTCTGGGTTGCTTATGCACTTCCTCAATTGGGAGACGTGGAAAACGTCGTGGATGTCGGATAATTCTTCGGGTAAGTCTAGCTGGTAGGCCACCGTGCCTCTTCGTGCTATTATGCAGAAAGATCCGATGCATCTTGGTGCTAGCTTCCCTTTAATCTTGAATCGGTGCAGGCCTCTCATGGGGGATACTCGTAGGTACACAAATTCACCGGGTTCAAAATGGACTCCACGATGCTTCTGATCGTAATAACTCTTTTGTCGACTTTGGCCTCGGCCCCGAGTCGGGCCTTAATTACCTTGACTTTATCTTGACCTCTTTGAGTGTGTCCGGGTCAAGATATGACTGCCTCCTGCTTCCGACCAATTTAGCGGGTACGACATCTTCGTCCGTCTGAGCTTCAAATGGTGCCATTTGCAGTCGGATCGATAGCTGTTGTTATATGCGAATTCTGCATATGGTAAGCTCTCCTCCCAACTGGTCCCATAGGTGAGGACACATTCTCTCAGCATATCTTCTAGAATCTGGTTTACTCGCTCAGTTTGCCCATCTGTCTAGGGGTGGTATGCGGTACTGAATGCCAGCTGAGTTCCCAGAGCTTGTTGTAAGTGATCCCAAAACCGGGAGACGAATTGAGTGCCTCTGTCCGAGATTATTTTCTTTGGGACTCCATGTAAGCAAACGATACGGGAGATGTACAACCTAGCAAGCTTCTGAGTGGTGTGTGTTGTCTTCACGGGGATGAAGTGTGCTACTTTAGTCAGTCTATCAGTGATGACCCATATGGCATCACGTCCGTGTCGTGACCGAGGTAGTCCAACAATAAAATCCATTCCAATCTCGTCCCATTTCCACTCGGGTATCTTATTTGGTTGCAATAGCCCGGCGGTTTCTGGTGCTCGGCCTTGATGCGTTGACAAGAGTCACAAGATGCAATAAACGTGGCTATGTCTCTTTTATACCATGCCACCAAAATGTTTCCTCAAGATCTTTGTACATTTTTGTTCCTCCAGGATGGATTGAATATGGAACGGTGTGGCCTTCACCAAGATTTGTTGTTTAAGGTCATGGATATTTGGTACACAAAGCCTATTCCCTGCATTCACAATATTCCTTGATCATCAATAATGAATTCGAGGCCTTGCCCAACTTCATCTTCCGCTTTATGCCTTCAATCTTTGGGGTGTCCACGTTGAGCCTCTTTAACCTTATCTATCGGGGTAGGCTGTAATTCTAAGTTTGACACACCGCCTTGGTGACCACCATCGATTGAGCTTTGAATTCCTGCTGAATTCAGTGTCTTAAGTCCGGCATGCCGTCGTTGTCCTGACTGGGTTCCACTCGAGCATCTGCTACAACATTTGCTTTGCTCGGGTGGTAGTGGATCCCAACATCATAATCCTTTACTAATTCCAACCAAGCGTCGCTGCCAGTAAATTTAGTTACGTTGTGTGAAAATATACTTGAGGCTTTTGTGGTCCGTGTATATTTCACAACAATTACCAAGTAAAAAGTGTCTCCATTCCTTGAGTGCATGAATCACCGCTGCTAATTCCGTGTCATGTGTAGGATAATTTTCCTCATGTTTGCGAAGTTATGCGGAAACATATGCGACAACCTTGCCTTCTTGCATCAATACGCACCCGAGGCCCTTTCGAGATGCGTCACAAAATACCTCAAAATTTTTGTGTATATCGGCATAATTAGCACCGGTGTTTGCCGCTTCCTCTTGAGTTCTTGGAAAATTTTCTCGCAAGCTTCCGTCCATTCAAACTTCTGTCTTTCTTGAGTAGTTGCGTCATTGGCTTTGCTATGGTGGAGAATCCTTCAATAAATCTTCGGTAGTATCCTGCCATACCCAAGAAACTTCAGACATCCGTCACACTGGCCGGTGGCTTCCACCAAGTATGGCCTTGACCTTTTCGGGTCCACGACGATACCTTCTTGAGTCAAGATGCGTGGCCTGTGAAACCCATTTGCCTTTAGCCAAAATTCACACTTGCTGAATTTAGCGCATAATTGATGTTTCTGAGTTCCCTAGTACAATTCGGAGATGTTCAGGTGCTCTTCCGGTGTGTTTTGGAGTATACCAGAATATCATCGATAAATACCACAACAAACTTATCCATAAACTTCATGAATACTTTGTTCATGAGGTGAACAAAATATGCGGGGCGCTTTGTAAGTCCGGAATGGCATTACGGTGAACTCGCATAATCCGTATCCGGAGGTGAAAGCGGTCTTGGGAATATCCTCGGTTCGCACTTTCGGTTGGTGGTATCCCGACATCAAATCAATCTTTGAGAAAACCTTGGCTCGAAGCGAGTTGATCGAATAAATCATTTATTCGTGGCATCGGATATTTGTTCTTGATCGTGACCATGTTCGAGCTCGATAGTCTATGCACAATCTTAGCGTTCCATCCTTCTTTTGGCAAACAAAATTGGTGAACCTCAAGGTGAGGAACTGGCTCGTATGTACCCTTTTTTCCAACAATTCCTTTATTTGCTTCTTCAATTCTACCAATTCGGATGGTGCCATTCTGTATGGTTTCTTGTATATGGGAGCGGTTCCGGGTGCTAGCTCAATGCTGAATTCTATCTCTCGATCTGGTGGCATGCCTGGTAGTTCTTCGGGGAATACATCTGGAAATTCACACACTACTGGAACTTTGCTCAATTCAGAAATATCTACCTTGTTCAATCTCGGTTGCCGGGATATTTTTCTTTCCTTGGCTGAAACCTTTATGGTCTTCCCGTGGTGATGGGTGAGAATTACGGTCCTGTTGAAGCAGTCAATAAAACCTTTGTTGGTGGTTAACCAATCCATCCCTAAGATGACATCCAGTCCTTTGTTTTCCAATACGATAAGATTTGCGTGAAACTGCAACCCTTCAAACTCGATAACCACACCACGGCAATAATTTCGTAACTTGCTTAATTCCAGGGGACTTGACGATCATAGATTTTCCCAAGGGAAGCATCGAAAAATTATTTTGCAAAGCAAAACTTTTCGAAACGAACGAGTGAGAAGCTCTAGAATCAAACAAAACCATGGCAGGTATTGTTTGACAGGAAACGTATTGAGTACGATATCTGGGGCATTTTGTGCTTCCTCTTTGGTCACGTGGTTCAGATGACCCTTCCTGTGGTTGTTATTTGGGTTGAAATTGTTGCGCTTTGGTGCTGAATTATTGCCTCTGTTGTTCGGCTTTGGGGCCGAGTTCCTTGGCTTGGGGCACTGCTTGGCATAGTGCCCTTCTTCTCCACAAGCGTAACAGGTAACGCCTGGGCGGTATGTGAACTCCTTGTCCCTTGCGTGGAAATTCTTGATTGGGCGCGAGACGCTTGTCGTGGGTTTGGGTGTCCAGTTTTTACGAACATCTGTCTTCTTGTGGTGGTTGCGGGTGTGTTTAGATCGGTCCCTCTTCCGCTTATGGAAATCTTCTAAGTTGCGCTCTCTCATTTTCCAAGGTAATGGCCTTATCCACCAGCCGCCTTAAAATCTAGAAATGTGTGTACGACCAATTGACATTTAAGCCGGGTGTCGGACCGCCTAGGAATTTCTCCATCTTTTGTTTTCTGACATGCGTTCCTCGTTGGCATAGCGAGACAGCAGGGTAAACTGACTGTTGTATTCTGACACTGTCATTGTTCTTTGCTTGAGGTCATCAAATTCTCTCTTTTTGATCTTCATAAGACTCTTAGGAATATGTGCCCCACGAAAACCTTCTTTAAATTCCTCCCATGATATATTATTTTCGTTGGGGTGCATGTGTAGGAAATTTTCCCACCATGATGCGGTTGCTCCAGTGAGATAGTGCGGAGCATAAAGCACTTTCTCAAGGTCTGAACACTGGGCGATAATTAATTTTCTCTCCATGTCTCAAGCCAGTCCTCGGCTTCCAGAGGTTTGTCGGTGTGAGAAAATGTTTGGGGACGTCTTACGTAGCTCAGATAATTTGGATTGTCTTTACATCGTCTGCATGGTGATTTCCCATATTGATGACTTGGTTCAGTATTTCCTGATGTTGCTGCTGACTTTGTTCATAAAGACGGCACATTTGGGAAAGTGCCGCTTTCAATCCTGTTGACTTGTCTCGCCTCGTGTGAAATTGTTGCCTGGGTTGTGCCATAATTTTCCTCTGACGGAGTTGGCATGGAAGCTGGCCCAAGGACGAGACATAGTTTACTCGGGGATATATTTTGAAACATTCATAAGAAAAGAAATTGAGCCAAGAAAAATCAATAAATTCAAGAGGATGCAAAAAGTTGCAAATGCTCCAAGAGTTTTCAAGAGAAAATAAGTTTATACGGAGAAGGACTGTCCATTACATATCTTACATAAGCAGTAATTATACAATACATCACTCAGGATATGCGTACATAAATCCTGACATGTTATTTAGTCTAGTGCACTCCTCCAGATCCTACATGATGCGCAAACAAACTACTTCTTACAGCCTATTTACATATAAACGTATCGTACAAGTCGGTACATCGCATGGCAGTTAAGCGTACTTAGTCGGAGATGGTAAGGATTTCCCTTGGCCTGCCAAGGGTGAGGCGTAGAGAGGCTGGGGACTCAACCTCCTCTTCGGAGATAGGTTCCAGACGAGAGGTGTTGCGCGGAGTTGGTGGAGCAGGTGCCCTGTGTGGGACAACTCGAATCTGAGCGGGCACGAGGGGTGGTGCAGAACGAACCGGAGTAGGCGCAATGACATGGTTGAACTCCTCCATGGTAGGCGGTGACGAGTAGTGGTGCGAGCAGTAGGAAGCGAACGATCTTGATGTGAGACGAAAGTCGATGGCGGTGCGGCGCGCAGAGCTCCCTCTGTTGGCGGCATGACCATGGACCGAGTCCATGCGGCAGCTACAAAGTCGCCCACCGGGTTGTCAAGGCTGCCTCCAAAGCCCGGAGATACTCGATGAGCATCTCAAAACCTTCGTCCCGCTCTCCTCTGGGGCAAGAGAACGCGTAGTGGCAGGTGTATGACACGTGACATGGCAGGTAGCGGTAGCGACGAGTCTTCATTGAAGGAAGGATATCCCTGAGACGGGCTATCGCCTCACGGGCTGCCATCTGTAGTGCGTGCTTCTCTATGGGCATGGCTCTCCCCACGAACCGGTAACGCTCAACTCGTCCTCTCTTGAATTCCACCGCGACTTGATGCATGGTTAGACGGTCATTGACCTTGTCTTTGAGAGAGAGAGAGAAGAGGCTGGCGCACATCCGCCCCATCGTGACCTGGACGATGAAGGAGAGAAGCCTGACGAACCCATCGGGCATGTTGGCGAACATCTGCGACTCGCAGTCGTTGCTGGCCATCTACAAAAGTAGGCAAAATTCCTGAGTAGTCAAATCATAAATTTACGCTGACTGTCAGAAATTGACTACATTTGTGAAAATAATAAATAGCTCTATTATGCTAATAACCGATTAGCGATCGCACCTAATGGCTTCCTACAGTCAGCCTGGCTCTGGTACCAAGCTTGTCACGACCGGTTTTTCAATAAAAATATTTATTGCACAACCGACCTATGAATTCCAATATGAGGAAAAATCCTCCATATCGGTAGACAAAACTTTGATACAAGGAGCCGTAGCATTACAATATTACGAAATTGGATGAAGATGCCCAACCAATTATTACAACATGCCAATAATTATACATGATGGCAGATATGGCACAAAGGTGTGTGGTGGAAATACTACTGACTCGAAGCACGCGCGGTTGGTGGAATAACACAACGGAGTGGTTAATAAATCTACTGCACTGGCGGCTCATCGAGCGTTTGAGGTGAGGCTTGATGAATTTATTTGGGTAGCGGAAGCGGATATATCACAATGACTAATCCCGGGGTCGCACGAGACTGACTGGGATTCCTCTAGGCGTCGGACTCGCTATCGAACTCTTCATCCATGAGATCGCCTTCGTCAACATCTGGCCAAATCAACAAGCCAGGTGAGTACTAAGAAAGTACTCGCAAGACAGTTCGGACAAAAGATATAACAAATGAATGCATGAATGCGACATGGTTAATCTTAACAATGCTCAATTAAAACAGTATAGCAAAATAATTAAGAAGGGAATCGGCGGTAGTCCGCTCGAAAACCCAAAGAAGACAAACTCAAAACTGATCGAATTATGCAGGCGGCGCCTCGAAGGGTGAATAAATAAGCAAAACATTGCCACAGTCGGGCGTCTGAGCGACACCTCATAAAGGGCTTATATTGAAATAAAAATGCAGGCGTGTCGTAGTCGGACGTCTGAGCGACATCACAAAAAGGGCTTACAATGAAAGTAATAACAATGCCGCAGTCGGACGTCTGAGCGACATCAAAGAAAGGGCTTATAATGAAAGTAATAACAATGCCGCAGTCGGACGTCTGAGCGACATCACAAAAAGGGCTTATAATAAAAATAGATAACAACAATGCCGCAGTCGGACGTCTGAGCGACATCGCAGAAAGGGCTCATAATTAATTTAAATAACAACAATGCCGCAGTCGGATGTCTGAGCGACATCGCAGAAAGGGCTTATAATACATTATTCGTAACTGACAAGATTTACTGCTCACGGAAAATATTCATCACAAGACAATAAGCGGGTTAGTCCATTCACAGGAAAATAAACATTTGATACTCAAATGGTTCCGAAATTCTGTAAAGACCGACACTCGACAAGATGAGATGAACATGGTACTTGGATACGAATAAGATGAATTCAAGAATTTTGACTCTGCAGAGTTTGTACCAAAATTGTCCACAGCCAACGGATTTCCGTAGTCACGAAGGACTAGTTCCGTTTACGGTATTTCGGAGGAAACACAACTAGCTAGTACACACCCATCATACCTCACGTTGCCAGGAATCACCCTAGACAACGTTTAAGAAAAACTTTGAGACGGGGAGATCACAATCTCGAATAGCATGGGATCAAATTTATTTACGCGCTCTCTAAGGGGTGCCCCCCTCTCGGTCCCAACCGGAAACACCCATGCCCCCTGACCGGATGAAAGGCTTTAATCCAGGGCCATGGAACCTTCATCCCGACCTCTCGATTTGATGTGTACCAGGAAGTGGTTTGCAACCTACTAAGCCGTATCCCTTGCGGGAAACAGGTGGTAGTACGGAAGGGAAGACGGACGGGAATCTGACCAATTTAGGTTGACATTGGGTCAACGATATGGCATAACCCTGGCATGCTACAACACTGCCATCTTACCCATACTCATGCCAACTCATGGCCATGAAACAAGTTTCCAACAACTCATGGATTTACCGAGCTCATTTGCCACGATGCTCACGAGATAAACTATCATCGAAATGCTCGTGAACATGCCATGATACAAAAATAATGCAAACATGCTCAGACACTCATCATATCAAAAGTTCAAACTTTGCTTGCCTGGTTCGGAGTAGTCGGGGTCTAGCTTGGCGAAGTTCGCGGTTCCGTCACCTCCTTCGGTATCTACGGTACACAAAAATACACGCTAACGTAAATACCGTGGGGTACAGGAAGTTGATCCAAATATTTTTCAAATAAATATGAAAAAACTAGACAAAAATTTGAAGAGGACAGAAAAGAATCACTCAAAAATTCCTTTCTCATTAAAAAGTTATAAGGGTTTTAACCCAAGGACCCATCTGTAATGAAACGAAAACTTCCGTGGGGTTTTGCGAAAAATCCAGAAAAGCGGTTCAGTGGAAGCGTATTTGCCAAAGTACGCTTTTAGTAAACGATTCAAAAAAAAAAACAAAGAGAGGTGTGGCGGGTCCCACCCGTCGAGTTTGAAAATTCAAACGAGGGAGTCGGGCTCGCTTGGCGCCGAGAGTCATGATGGTCGCCGGGCGCGATCCATGGCGAGGCGAGGAGATCGGAGAGTACCTCTGTGTTCACGGCGCCATTCCGCATCTGTGGGAGGTGGTGGTGGTCGCCAACAGTACCACGCCGTCGTGGCGACGCTTGCTCCGGCGGACGGCGATTCGGGTGGTCGTGGACCTCGTTGGAGAGAGCTGCGGAGGTGGAATTGAGGAGAGGGTTAGCCTCGCGATAGCATGAGAAGTTATCTGGCGAGGTTAGGGTGCCGGAGATAACCTCACCAGAGTGAATCACGGTGGAGGCCGAGGCGGAACGAAGTGGCCGGAGTCGGGGAAGGAGAGCTCCTCGTGGCCCTTCCAGGGACTTGGCGAGGTCTGGAGAGGTAGAGGAGGTGTCTTGGGCGAGAGCAAGCTCGGGGTGCTATATATAGCCGCCCGTGATTCTTAGAAACGGGTTTCTCCGGCGAGGTGATCACGGCGGCGCTGTGGTTGCACGGGAGGGTTCAGAGGCTGAGCGTCGTCGTGGGTGTTCCCTGGTTCCGTTTAGGTGCTAACCGCGTCGGGATTTGGTTGCTTAGGAGGAGCTCGACGTAACGGGGCGGCGCGGGCCCGTCGGCGGCAGGGAGCATGTTCTGTGCGTGCCGCGCCACGACGACGGTGCTGCATGCGTGCGCTGGCGAGGAAATGGCCACGCGGAGCCACCAGGGGGTTTGGGCGGCGCCGAACGATGTTATGCCGCCGTTCTGCTCCCTGTCGGCCGCTACGGTGGCTCGGCCGCCAAGAAGACACGCCAGCAGCGGGCCAGTGCCACCGACGCCAGAGCAGCGCCAAGCACGCAGCGTGTGAGGCTCCGGACAAGCGAGCTAGGCCGTGAGCAACGTGCCAAGTGCTTTGTGAGCATGTGACTGAATTTTCTGACGAAGATCGACCTTTGAAACTACGAACTTAGCGAAGATGAGCGAAGCAGTGCATGCAAGGTGTTCGACAGAATGATCTAGGCATGTAGGGATTTTTCCTTGAGCTGGTTTTGGTGGAGGGCCTCTCATTGCATCTAGAGGCTGCTGAATATTTGTGGAATTTTTGGAGTAGTGTAGATATGAATTTCACCAAATTTGGCAAATCTGGTCCAAACTTCTTGAGACTATAATTTGAAATTTTTGAGCAGAAGAGGAGTGGATCTTGATAGTTCTAGGTTGTGGGTACCAAGGACTATCCAAGGGAGTTGGTTTGAGGTCAAAATTCAAATGCATTAAGGTACTTGCTTTGCAAATTACCTATGCTCAAAATAATAGACAGAAAAGATTTGGGAGATAATTAAATGAAATAAAAATTCAGAAGAGGGTTGAACTAGTAGAGACAGAATGTTTGGATTGCCCAAAGTGGAAGAAGATATATTTGGGAAGATTTTACCATGTGGCGCATGGCCAAATCATGAATGATTTCAAATATGGGAGAGGATGAAAAACTCCTAGAGTTTCTTTTTAAAGAAAAATAAACTTCAAAGATTTTTCTTGAATTCTTGAGAAGAGGGCAATCAGAGGAAAAATTTAAAAACCAAACACCATAGTTGAAGGAGATGCAAAAGTAAAATATTTGCCAGAGGGAAAAAGCTTTGGATAGAGATTTTTGGAAGGGTTTTGGAGACCTCCAACAAAATTTTGAAGAAAACCAAAGAAATTTTTTTGGAGTGTCACACCTTCATAGTTTACCACCTCGGTCATATTGTTGTAGTGCTTAGGCGAAGCCCTGCGCGGATCACATCACCAACACCGTCGCCACGCCGTCGTGCTGACGGAACTCTCCATCGACCCTCTACTGGATCAAGAGCTCGAGGGACGTCATCGTGCTGAATGTGTGCTGAACATGGAGGTGCCGTACGTTCGGTACTTGGATCGGTTGGATCGTGAAGACGTTCGACTACATCAACCGCGTTACTAAACGCTTCTGCTTTCGGTCTACGAGGGTACATGGACACACTCTCCCGTCTCGTTGCTATGCTTCTCCTATATAGATCTTGCGTGATTGTAAGAATTTATTTGAATTACTACGTTCCCCAACAATTTTCATCTTTCGCTTGCATCAGGTCCAATCTCTTGATGCATCCATGCTATTTCGTCGACGTGGTTGCCTGATGTAGCAACTCCATCGGTCGCGAGAGGTCCCGACCATTGCGACGACGGGCGATGGATGAGGACGGATGATGATCAGGTAGAAGGTCAGGGACTTGAACGATGGGAGAAGGTGGCCAGAGAGGTGGGGTTTTGCGTGTTGACGGCCAGATTTCAATAGTCCGGACAAGCGAAGCATCGAGTTAACGCAAGCGACTGGAGTAGGGTTCTCGTTCATCGCACCGGTGTGAAAGCCGGGAAGGCGGACGACCAGTCAACCGACACGAATGCAATGCAGATAGGAAGCCATCCCATCCGGTTAAATGCGGCACAAAGAGTGAGTGTAAGTGACAGGAGAGGGGCTTTTGTATGAGTTTGGCGTGTTGGTGTCCGATGTGGCGGATGGTCGAACTCCCCCAAACCTCCCTCGGTTTTGTTCCGGTTTGTAGGATCAGACATCTGGAGCTGTGGAGACAAATATGGTGAGCTGTCCCATCGAACATTTGAGGGTGATTCGGTAATACACGTTTGGAGGGCAATATGGACTTTATGGCACAAGACATTTGTGGGCGATTTGGTCCGCGTTGCTGCGAGATCAGTCGGCTGACGTGTGGTGCACATTAATAATTCGGGCAGGTTGGTCGTAAAGGCCGTCGCCGCACGTGAGCTACTGACCTGGCTTTGCTCGCGTCGTGTACCGTAGTACTCCGGTACGTGTCCGCGCGAACAAATTTCTCGAAGCATTTCCACTCCCGCTGAGCCCGCCTCTCACGCCACGTCGCACAACACAGACAACAAGCACACGCGTTCCCCCACCTCGATACCCACGAGCCCACCCGCGGCCCACCTCGGCATTTCCTTTCTCGCCGTTGCTTTCCTTGCTTTCCTCCACAAGGCCGGCCGGCGAAGCAAAGCCAAGCGCCATCCATTCCTTCCAGAAGAAAAGCCACTGCAAGCTTTGGCAGCACCGACGAGCGGGCGCAGATCCGGAGGCGACGCCCCCCGCTTCTCGGTTCGTCGCAGGTGAGCCTCCCGCCCCGCCCTCCTCTCGGTTCATCGTTGGTTCGACCTCGACCGAGGAGCTGCCCCCTTCGCGACGCGGTTGTCGGTCGAATCCTCTCCGAGCGATTCGTCCCCGCATAGTCTCTCTCGGCTGGAGTGGAGTGGAGTGGAGTGGAGATCTCTCCTTCCGGAATCGTCTAGGGTTCTTCCTTCTCCGCGTGCGATCCAGCCGCAGCTCGCCTGGATTTGGGATCAGCGCGAAATTACTGTTGGTTCGTTGGTTGGTTGGTTGGTCTCTCCGTGTTCTGCCATGAACAAGGTGTAGCAGTTTACACGTGTTCCCGGAGATTTCCGTGCTCAGATCATGCCGTTTTCTGGGGAGGGAGGTATCCTTACTGTCGTAAATGAACCACCTACTAAATCGGATCGCATTGAATTGATTCATGTTCTGCTTTGCACTGCCACCGTGTGAGATCCCACGCAGACATAATTACAGGTTCAGTTATAACTTTATAACTTTATACCTCTCTAACGAGCAATGACCCTATCAAATGCTTATTTTCACCAAGTGTAATTTCAGAAGGTTTATCTGTTTACACCTTGTTCCTAGTTGACATCATCCGCACTTTCTTCTCAATAAGAATGACACGCTTCCAGGCGTTTTCGAGGGAAAAAAACATGCAAATACTTCTGCCACAATCGCATTCTAATTGGCATTTCCTGTGGTAGCCACGAAAGGATTCTGTTGCACTTTGTGCAAATCAGAGCCCATCGTTTTACTTATGGAAACAATAGTTTCACCAATTTTAATGATTGCTTCTTCAACAATCTTTTTTGTTGATATATGATCCATTTGCATGACGAACGAGTACCTCCCTTCCACATCGTTTTGGTCAACATGGTTGCTTTCCTTTGAAGCAAACTAAAAACTTCCAAGTCTGTTTTGACTTGTTCTTCTATCTTATGTTGCTTCTGCAAGTCACATTGTGACGTTTATGTGTTCCCTCTGTAGGAATATGCAACTACAAAACAAAATCTACAAGGAACTATTGTAGTTTTTTGGCAGATAAATGTTAGCTGATCATTTGATTGTAGAATCGTTATCAAGTAATATCGATCGTGGACTTCAGTAATGTTATTAATGAACTTGCTGAAGGCATGATAACTAAAATAACTACTTGGATTTTAAAATTGTCAATAACTGATTTTTTGGCAGGATAAATGTCATAATGTATTAATATTGCTGTTAGACTTCAGTTATACCATTAAGAGACTGATGAAGGTTGAGAAACAAAAGAAGTACTCATAATTCAAAATTATTATTTCATCTTGGCTTGTTTACATTGTATTCGACATGCACTATGGTGTGGATCTGATCCATGAGCCAAGGAACTGTAGATGCTCTGGATGGTTATTTTGGTAGCTTATAGTATCTACCGATTCTCAACAGATCGGTAACAACTAACAGTTAACAGTTGCTTAATTTTGATAGTAGGAAGGAAGGACAATTTTCTTGTTTTTAAAATATTACCATTGTTCACTAGTTTCCTTCTGTTCTGATGCATAACATTGACTATGGTGATACTTCTGTATGTGATCATTTTCTGGTGTTGCATTCACCCCTTCATATTCTTTGCTTCTGTGTGAGGCAGCTATGCATATACCGTCAAGTGTATGAAAGCTATTACTTCACTGGAAGCATACTAACATGCTTCATTAATATGTTTGCAATTCTGTAGTGAAATTTTTTAAGTGCTAGTCAATGGTTCAGATATAGCATATGATCATGGCAACAATTACCGGCGAGAATCCAAACATGTCCATTTTACAAAGATTGACCACAAGCGATTTGCCACTGGTGAAAGAATATGGTCTGCCTGGAGTTATTGGTGCTCTTTTACTGGCTATAGTTATCCCTATCATGCTTTCTTCCATGTTTAGCAAAAAGGTGAAAAAGAGAGCAGTGCAAGTTGATGTTGGTGGTGAAGCAGGCCTTGCCATGCGAAACAGTAGATTTTCCTCTTTAATTCAAGTTCCATGGGAGGGTGCCACCACAATGGCAGCTCTGTTTGAGATGGCTAGCAAAAAGTACACTCAGCACCGGTGTCTTGGCACAAGAAAACTGATTAGTAGTGAATTCATAGAAGCTGCTGATGGAAGGAAGTTTGAGAAACTGCACCTTGGTGAATATCAATGGAATTCCTATGCAGAGGCATTTAAACGTGCATGTAACTTTGCTTCTGGTCTCATCAAGATGGGGCACCAGCTAGATAGTCGTGCTGCTATCTTTTCTGATACTAGAGCCGAGTGGATCATTGCTGCTCAGGTATAATATTATGTCTGGAACATTGCCCCTGTACATTTCATAGGACTTACAGAGCTGTATGCAAATACTAATATTTTATTTTGCTAGGGATGCTTTCGACAAAATTTAACTGTTGTAACAATTTATGCATCTCTCGGCGAGGATGCACTGGTGCATTCACTAAACGAGGTACATTGATCTGGTTCCTTTTTCCTGAAGTATATGTAGTCTGCACTATATTTCATCCGCTAGGGAGCCAATCCAATTCCCACTATTTATGTTGCTTTACTTTCAGATTAGTAGATCTAGGTATATCCATTGATGAAGTATGAGCATACCGCCACATCTAGTATACCTAAATAGTTGATCCCCACTTAACTCCATTTCTCAATATGAACTGTCCAACTCACCATGCCCCCATGCATGGAAAAAGACCCACCCCTAACATGCACCATGCATGCTACTCATATTCAATAAATATTCACAACTATACAATAATAAAATACAGTAACTTATATGTATTCTCATGTTAATCTAAATACTAATATTTCATGCAACGAAATGTCATTGATAATTGCAACCAATTCCCTCAGCAACACGCTGGGTATCATCTCTAGTACCTTAACAGCTTAAACTTTTAGCTGAACGGGATTGTTGGACGGAACTGTACTTGGATGCCCATATCAACTGGGCTACCTTATGCCTGCTTAATCATCCTCACAAATTGACACAATCTTGATGGTTTACCTTGCTTTAACATTAGTAGTTTCACTATATCTGGTCCTGCCTCGGGAAACTCTGTTCCAATATATCTGTCATTGAGGGAATCACGAGTGTATATTGTAGTGTTTCAACTTTGTACCCCTACTTAATTGCTTCTGGAATTGCTGATTGGTTGTAGGATGCTATTTAAAGTTACTTTTTACGAATTTCCTCTTAGATTTGGTGCTTCCTTGGTCTGTGCCCATGGTGAAACATATACAAAGGGAGTACTCATGTTTTTCCTGATTAACTTACTAATTTATTGATGTGATCCAAGATATAGGTTTTTACCAATTACAAGTGCAAACTTTTAATAAAGGACCATCTAACTGGTGCTCCTACATCTGATATATTTTGTTATGTCGAACTTCAGACACAGGTTTCCACTCTGATTTGTGATTCGAAACAACTTAAGAAGCTGCCTGCAGTCAGCTCAAAGTTGCATAGTCTTAAGCATGTTATCTACATTGAGGATGAACCTGTTGAGGCTGACACACTTAATCAACTGAAACACTTGACAACATTATCTTTTAATGCGGTTGAGGAGTTGGGCAAAACATCAGATGCAGATGCGAGACTACCAACAAGCACTGATACTGCAGTTATTATGTATACAAGTGGAAGTACCGGTCTCCCCAAGGTACACTTCTGCTTGAAGATATTTTTCTTTCTTGTGTATTCGTTTTCCATTAGCATGAAAATAAAAGGTAAATTGTTGGTGTGCTATAAAATGATAATCCTAATAGAAAAGGTTAGATATTCTCAGGGAATTATGGTTTTGAACTGTTATCCCCATTTTTAAAAACACATTCATAACTGTGATTATTCACAGTTATTTCCATTTGCTCCACACAGGACAAAACAAAAGCTAATGTTTCCTACAAAATGATTCATTTTCCTGTTGTATAGTTTCTCTTTGGTAAGAAAAATCTGATTATTGGTGTTCTATTATGTGTATCCGTGTTTCCCCAGTCCACAGTCACTCAATTACTCGCAGACATCAGAAGATTTACTGATTAGTAAATTCATACATCATACAACTAGTTATGCTAGCTCAATAATATGAAATAATCAATTAAATTTGAGTGAAAAGAAAAATGAAATAGAAGGTTCAGTTTGTCCCTTCTGAATGTCAGAGGTTCAAATGAGCCAATAGAAAGTTGAGAGAGAAAATACTGTATTAACTGTGAAGTTTGCAGTGTTCTATTTATTTAGTTTGCTAGCCTGTTGTTATGATTTCTGAATGCATGAGTCCACTACTGAATACTCCATGTTACAACTGGTGGAGGTCTGCTGCCTATGCATGCTAACATTGTTAATGTTGAATATTTTTTCTACTCTGCTCTTGTATTTTCCTCAATTAAATTTGGTGGTTTCCTTTGACATAGGGTGTGATGATTACGCATGGCAACATGGTGGCCACAATTGCAGCAGTGAGGACAATCATTCCAAACCTTGGCACAAGCGATGTTTATCTGGCATACCTTCCGCTGGCTCATGTTTTTGAACTAGCGGCAGAGGTAATATTTTGGCATTCAGAAACATCATTTATAAGAATTACTATGAATATCTCCAGTGACATGGTGCTGTTATGTTGTGCAGTCTGTCATGTTAGCTTCTGGTGTTGCTATTGGATACGGCTCAGCTTTGACAATGACTGATGCATCAAATAAGATAAAGAAGGGGACAAAAGGAGATGTTTCTGTACTGAAACCTACTCTAATGATTTCAGTTCCTGCAATTCTGGATCGCATAAGAGATGCAGTGTTTAAGAAGGTTGAAGTTTCTTTTCTGGACTGTCATTTCATGTGCTGCTATCTTATACAATCCATTTTGGCTATTTGCACGGGAAAAACTGTACTTACCCCCACCAAATTTGGTGCCTGGCAAACTTAAAGCTCTCAACTGTAAAACTGAACATCTGACCCTCCTGGCCTTCAGAACTGGTGCACCTAAGTGTCCAAGGCAGTTTTACCATGGTGATTTTGCCATTTTGGTAATGGTTTTCCACACATGCAGCCTCAAATATGGATTTTTTTTCCTAGATTGACACATGGCTCGGAGCCCACATGTCGTACAGCATTTCAATCTTCCTCTTCCCTTCTCTTTCCCATATCTTTCTCTACATGCAACTAGATATACAGCAGCCACGTTGGGAATACCGACACACAAAACTGTCTTGAAGAGTCACATGCATCAGTTTTGAGAGTTCTATGGTCGGAGCTATTATTATCCTTGCATTTTTTGATGAAAGTAATTTGACATTTACTTAGATGCCGTGTCTTCTCTAAATTCTTCAGCTCTACATTTTTCTTTTCAGGTTGCTGAGAAGGGTGGCATAACCAAAAAGCTATTTGACGTTGCATATAAACGAAATCTTGGAGCAATCGAAGGGAGTTGGACTGGATCTTGGGCGCCAGAGAGGTTTATATGGAATAGCATTATATTCAAACCAATACGTGCGATGCTTGGAGGGCATATAAGATTTATTCTTTGTGGTGGCGCACCTCTATCAAGTGAAACACAAAGATTCATAAATATATGTCTGGGGTAATCTTGTCCTATCGCTTATCTTCACTTTACCATATTATTTGGTTAAGTTCAATCATGACTTAAGGAATAAAACGGTTGTCACTCATATAGCATGATAGCTTATTTTGCTTGTTGAACAAAAAATACATCTGAAGGTTCTCTTAAGATAATACTCATACAGAGTTTATTTTGGGCTAGTTTTTGCTCATGGCAGCTTTGAACTCAGTCCTTTGCTCTCCTAGTCGGCCCTGAGGGTGCTTGGAGTATGAATTAGCAAGCTTAGCTTATTTTCACATGATTTTAGACGTTCATTAGTTGAAATCACCACTGTAAGTAGGATAAGATGATCCTTAATTTTACAAAATTTGTTTTATCTTGAATAGATTGTCAATTGAAAGGTTAAAAGCTAAAGTACATTAATCAGACAACATTTTAGGATTGAAGTATCCTTCCATTCTTTAAGGCTGACAAACATTTTTGTATAGTGTGAGATGCTATATTTGTCATGTGCTTATGCATTGCTTATTTGGCACTGCAGTGTCCCAGTTGGTCAAGGCTATGGATTGACCGAGACTTGTGCTGGAGCAGCTTTCTCTGAATGGGATGACACAAGTGTGGGTCGTGTTGGTCCACCCCTCCCTTGTTGCTATGTCAAGGTTTGTGTTTTCCACAGATAAACATTCAGCGGCCCTGGTGTGTTTTTGAATACTACTTGGCAATACAGCTAACATTCATGCAATGAAATGATAACTGAATGCTCTGAATCACTGATACATGCAAAACCTGTTTATTCGTATCGGATAGCGTATCTGGTACAGATATGCGCGGGATAGGTATCCGTGAAGTGTTGGAATGTTCATCTTACTATTATTTCTTCAGATACATCATGGATAACTATCTGGTGTATATTCATATCGGTTTGCATATATCAGTGTTTCAGAGCTCGTATCATCTATACAGAAAATAAACGGAAGATACAGAGGAAAGATCCCCGTAATACAACTCAAATGCCCACCTAACTCATCTTATCCTTTATCCTAATAGCACCAGGCTGGCACCTTTCGTTCCCTGCTGCCTCAGTCCCTAATGCAGGCAACCCCTCCAGCCAACTCTACACCGGTTGTTGACAAAAGTGGTGGCGTGGTGAAACCATGATTCACAACCATGCATTTCGTTCCATTAGCATGAGCTCATTACATACAAGAGAGTAGGACATGGCCTTATGGGGCCAGATCCACGTATGCCATGTCATACTATATACATATGCTTAAAAAGAATTACACACTCCGGCTGTACATAAGATGTCGATTTGTGACCTTTTCACTCTCTGGCTTTTCCTTCCATCCTGTGATGTTCTCCTTTTGTTTGTATTAAGATGTCTTGGTAGAGCGTTGAGGCACCCCAAAATTTATGAAAGTACTGGTAAAATTTCCTTGATGCAAGTAATACTATTACATGTGAACCTGCAACATGCCAGAATAAAATGACTGCACAGTTACAAAAGAACAAGATCTAAACACTTTAAATTGCAATACAATTCATTCAGCTCTTTTTATGTTACTGCTTGGTTACAATTGATCATTTTCTTGCATGAAATCTTGCAGGTTCACATGTTATAGCATGCACTGTAATGAATTTTGTGATAATATTTTGGAAACTTAAACTTCCAAGAATATATTGTCCACTCTAACCTCTTTTATCAAATGGTTGCAGCTTATTTCATGGGAAGAAGGTGGTTATAGAATTTCTGATTCTCCAATGCCCCGTGGAGAGGTTGTCATTGGTGGCCACAGTATAACAAAAGGTTATTTCAACAATGAAGCAAAAACAAATGAGGTGTATAAGGTGATTATCTCCACATCTGTAGTCACTGAATGTATTTATATGTTTTCACTACATGATTGTGCCATATGTCACTTAGGTGGATGAGAGGGGAATACGCTGGTTTTACACTGGAGATATTGGCCAGTTCCATCCTGATGGATGCGTTGAGATCATCGACAGGAAAAAAGACATAGTAAAACTTCAACATGGAGAATATGTATCTCTTGGCAAGGTTTGTTTATAAAACTGGGCCCTGTTATGAGCATAGTTTAAAAAGGCACGTCTAGGTGCACGCTTAAGCATGCCTAGGCTCTAGGCGACAGCAAAACGCCTAGCGCTTAAGTGTGCGCTTTGGTCAGAAAAGCCAAGGCGGTGGCAAAATGCACAATTAACGCCCATGGCTTTTCTTAAACCTTTGGTTATGAGCATTCTGTTTGCTGTGTAATTAACTCTATCTCTCTCTCCAGGTTGAATCAGCTCTACAGACAAGCAATTATGTGGACAACATCATGGTCTATGCTGATCCATTTCATAGTTACTGTGTTGCACTGGTCGTACCACCACACCAGGCCTTGGAGAAGTGGGCTCAAAATTCAGGGATAAGCTACAAAGACATTGAGGAGCTCTGTCACAATGATCAAGCAATTAAGGAGGTCCAGCAATCTCTATCAAAGGTTTGATCTGATCGCAAATGGAGTGCTTACCACATTCGTTCAGTTCTTACTTAATTACAGCACGTACAACACTCGTATACAGATATAGTTCTCCAGTTTATTGAAAATTATGTAGCCTGCACTTGGTGTGTCGCCTCATGTTGTAGCGGTTATATGGTAGTTCTTTCTGGAGCAGGACTTCATGAGCAGTTAAATATAATAAACAAAATCCTGTACTGGATGTCTGCATTCCTCCCATGTGTGACTTTAAATGTCGACCTGACCTACTTGGAATCTGCAAGTGTATCTAATAGGAGTACAGCCTGCCAGACCTGTCTTTGGTACCTCTCAACGCTTCTATACTGGTTAGACTAAGATGGAAGCATTGGAAACTTACCTGATCTTGCCTATAGTATTCAATCAATCTATTTTGGGATTGATTCTTAAAAGAACTATTTTGGATAATACTCCCTCCGTCCCAAAACTCTGTACTAAAGTTAGTACTCCCTCCGTCCCATAATGTAAGACGCTTTTCGACACTAGTATAGTGTCAAAAAACGTCTTACATTATGAGACGGAGGGAGTACAAAGTTGTGCTAAGGTCAAGACACTTATTTTGGGACGGAGGGAGTATGTAACTTGGTTGTGAGGAACACCTTCTATTCTTTGATGAAGCCCACTGCCAGAGTATCCACGATGCTCTTCACCACTTCGTGAAGTTTGAGATGAGATATATGAGCTAGAGTTTTGAAACTCATGTTCTTCAGTCATGCCGCCAGTCCGCCATTGAGGTCATTGCTGAGTGTACTATGGTACCGCTAAGATCTAGTGGTGCGCCTCGCAGATCTAGAGTAGTCAGCCGTATTCATTCCCTTGATCAATCCTCCAACTTCCCCGTTCTCCTGTTGTGTTTGTTTTTATCGGGCCAATGCCTACTTTCCTCTTCCTCTTGCTTTGCGAGCCTCTTGCTGCTTCATGCTATGTCAAGCATGGAATGGGAAGGGTACAAAGTATATGATGAATGTCGTCTCATGAGAACACAAAATAAATAATGAATATTGTTGAAATCTTTCGGTGTGTATTGTTTCCTGTTTTGCTCTTTTTGTGAGGGCATATTAGGTGCGGACTGAAGTTTTGCAGACTTGCAGCAAATTAGGTGCAAAACTCTTTTAACTTTTGTGGTTGAAAAGAAGATATTGCATTGTCCTAAGCTATGTTCCATATTCTTGTTCATGATAATATCAAGTATCTTCATCGGAGATGCGGATTCACAATTCATCTGCTTTGTTTGCATCTCTTGGTTGCTATCTAACGCAGTGTGTGTTCCAATTGTGCAGGCCGCGAAAGCAGCGAGGCTCGAGAAGTTTGAAATACCAGCTAAGATCATTTTGCTGCCTGAACCTTGGACCCCGGAGTCTGGGCTCGTGACCGCTGCTCTTAAGCTGAAGAGGGAGCAGCTGAAGGCCAAATTTAAAGATGATCTGAACAAACTCTACCAGTAGTGACCCGCCATTCATGGAACTCTCCGATTAACGTGTTATGAATAATTTGTATTTGTTTGCTAATCTGGAAAGCTCTTAGTGAGACAGCTACACACAGTTCTTCAGCTTGTAGTCGCTTGTAGTATCCCTTTATCGTACTGGGTCAGGATAAAGGTGTTACAAATTGTGGAACGAGGAAATGTTGTTTCTTTGATACTAGCTGTATAATCGCTGCTGTAATAAATGGGAAGAAATATAGGGACCTGTGGGTTTAACGACGTTGGCCTGTGACCTGGGCCACCGAGGCCGACCCAGCCCTCGAGGGGCTGTTTGTGCAGTCTCCTGCGGCGCTCCTGCCTCCCCCTGTGTCGCCCCCTTGTGTACCTGTGACTGCGCGCCGCAAGACGCTGGCGGGTGTGGCCATCAGCTCAAAGGGAGGTCTCTCCCTGAGGCGCACGTCTGCCCGTCGCCCAACCAAGGTGCCTGCGGCAAGGCAAGCTGAGGCATGTATCTGTCGCAGACTGGGGATCATAGAAGATGGAGAGGATATAACTGAGAAGGCAATTGATCAATTTGCGGCCAAGTTCAAAAACCAGCTGCCTGTTGATGTCATCGGAGCCATGCGTGCTTTCTTCAGGCTGGATGATGCCCAGTACAACGCTGCTGAGGATGGGCTGCTCCAGCATGGGGGCGAGGAGGCTCTGGACCACGATGAAGGCGCTGCAACAGCTCCTGTTGCATGATGGACTCCTGTGTCGCTTTAGACTATGTATTCCATGTTTAGCTTCCTCCCAAGGGTTTATTTTGGCAGTTGCATCTGCCTTTGCTGTATGCCTCGCCCAGTTAGTTGTTTATTTAGCCAGAATAGTCGTCCAACTATATGGGCTCTTAGCCATGTACCAGGGAACTACCAGTTTAATCATGTTAGAACAACCCATCAATGTTCTTAGTTGGAATGTTCGGGGCCTCAACTGCCCGGATCGTCGCGCCACTGTCAGTAAAACTGTTGCGTCATCGTCCTGCCAGATTGTGTGTTTGCAAGAAACCAAACTTGACGCCGTCGACAATTTCACAGCTCTGCTCCTTGGGGGCAACCGTCTGCGTGGCCATGCTCAGAAGCCAGCCGATGGCACCCGTGGTGGGATCCTCCTGCTGTGGGACGACCATCGTGTGTCTATCTCGGATGTCGTGATCACTCCCTTTTGTCTATCTGCCATGGTGCACTGCATTGGGTCCAATGTTAAGTTCAAAATTACCTCCGTCTACGGACTTACGTCGTCAACGCTCAAATATGCTTTCTTTGCTGAGCTCCTCTCCCAGAAGCCTCCCTCCGGAGACCTATGGCTTGCCCTTGGAGACTTCAACCAAATCTACCGTGCTCGTGACAAGAACAAGCGCAACGTCAACACTAGCCGCATCAGCCGTTTCCGGACAACTCTCTAGGCTTGTGAGCTCAAGGAGATCCACCTTCAGAACCGGCGCTTCACGTGAAGCAACAAGAGGCAGAACCCCACTTTATGCAAGCTGGATTCTTTCTTCTGCAACGCGGAGTGGGATGTCTAGTTCGGCACCCACATCCTTCATGCTCTGTCCTCCTCGTTATCCGACCATTGCCCCCTACTGCTCGCGGATGCAGTCGGGCCGATCAGGCCGAAGACCTTCCGATTCGAGAACTTTTGGGCCTCCCTCCCGGGATTCAATGAAATTGTCTCGGGGGCTTGGGAGGAGCATTCGGAGCACTCTGAGCCTTTCCAGGTGCTGCACCACAAGCTAAAAAAACAAGCGTCTGCCTCAGTGCTTGGAGCCGCAGACTGCTCTCCAACGCCAAGGTTCATCACCATGCCAACCTTTGGGTTATTCTCCACCTTGACATTGCTCAGGAGAGTAGGCCCTTATCCCAGGATCAATGTGACCTCAGGAAGCGGCTCAAAAGGAGGGTCATGAGTTTGGTTGTTCTTGCAAGGGCGCGAAAAAAGCAATGTGCTAGGCTTGCTAACCTCAAGGAGGGGGATGCGAATACCAAGTTTTTCCATCGTCGTGTCAATGCGAGGCGTCGCAAGAACCACATCCACCGGCTCAAACACAACCAAGGGTGGGTCACCGACCATGACCACAAAGCGCAAATTATTCACTCGCACTTCTCCGATGTCATGGGCAGAGATAAAGCGAGGGACTATGATTTTAACTGGGATGAGCTTGACTTGGGCTCTCATGACCTCTCGGCCGGGGAGCCCATCTCGGTGGAGGAGGTCCAGGAGGCGATCAATCAAATGCCAAGTGACAAAGCGCCCGGACCTGATGGGTTCACGGGGCTTTTCTTCAAGAAATGTTGGGACACCATCAAGGATGATGTCATGAAAGCCATCTCTCTCTTCAGCAACCTCCAAACCGCAAATCTACAATGGCTAAACTCCGCTAATGTTGTTCTTCTCCCGAAGAAGGAGGGAGCCGAGGGCATCCTGGACTACCGCCCCATCAGCCTCATCCACGCGGTAGCCAAGATCATTGCGAAAGTTCTGGCCACCCGGCTTGCTAGCCATATGCACTCCCTTGTCTCCCATGCCCAGAGCGCCTTCATCAAGACGAGGAGCATCCACGACAACTTCATGTATGTCAGAAATTTCACACGCCGGCTTCACAAGCGCAAGACGCCCGCGCTTCTCTTTAAGCTATCCGTAAGGCTTTCGACTCGGTGAGGTGGGAGTACCTGCTGGACCTCCTTCAGAAACGAGGATTCCCTAGCATCTTTCGGAATTGGATCGCCGCCCTGCTATGCTCCTCCTCCAGCATCCTGCTGAATGGGGTTCTTTGGTGAGCCAATCGTCCATGGTTGTGGCCTTCGGCAAGGCAACCCCCTGTCTCCGCTTCTCTTCGTCCTCGCGATCGGCCCTCTCCAGAAGCTGCTGGAGGTCGCCACTCGGAAAGGGCTATTGCACAAAATCTATGGCCGAGGTGTGGCGCTGCGCACCTCCCTCTACGCCGATGATGTTGTTGTCTTCTTGGCCCCAATCAAAAGCGACGTCGACAACCTCTCCAACATCTTGCGTCTATTTGGGAACGTCACTGGTCTGTGCACCAACTTCCTGAAGAGTTCGGGCGTCCCAATCCGATGCGAGAACATCAATCTGCCGCACGTCACCCAAAGCTTACCTGTTGTGGCTGCTTCCTTCCCCATCAAATACTTGGGCCTGCCCTTATCTGTTTGGCAACTCAAAACAGTGGACTTCCAGTTCCTCTTGGACAAGGCGGCGGCAAAGCTAGGCGGCTGGGACGGCCAAAATATTACAGCCATTGGGAGGGCGGCCTTGGTCAAGTCCGTGCTCTCCTCCTTGGCGGTCTACTTCATCACCCCACTCATTGTGCCGACGGGCACTCTACGGAAGCTCACAAAGCTTCAGAGGGCCTTCCTTTGGGCAGGATAGGATAAGACAACCGGTGCAAAATGCAAGGTGAACTGGGATATCGTGTGTAGGCCTTCCGAGTTTGGCGGCCTTGGCGTACTCAACACGGAAAAATTTGCGAGGGCACTAAGGCTGCGTTGGCTTTGGTTTGAGTGGAAGGAGCCATCCAAGATGTGGGTCGGTTTGGCGAACCCGTGCGACGACAAGGACTATGATCTTTTTTACGCCTTCTCCACCATCACTGTTGGCAATGGAGCCCGCACACCTTTTTGGGATGCTCCTTGGGTGCATGGGAGAAAGCCCAAAGACAGTGCTCCACTCATTTATGGTGCCGCCACAAGGAAGAATTGGAAAATTAGAGAGACTCTATTGGACAATGCGTGGATATCCAAAATAAAGCTGTCACACAATTTCTCGATTCACCATTTCAGCCAATTCCTCCTGCTTTGGTCTAGCATTCAGGGCTTCCAACTGCAACACGACGCGGAGGATGAGATTGTGTGGAAGCATACTGACAGTGGACTATACACCGCGGCTTTGTTGGAAATATGCCCTAGAGGCAATAATAAAAGGATTATTATTATATTTCCTTGTTCATGATAATTGTCTTTTATTCATGCTATAATTGTATTATCCGGAAATCGTAATACACGTGTTAATACATAGAACACAATACGTCCCTAGTAAGCCTCTAGTTGACTAGCTCATTGGTCAACAGATAGTCATGGTTTCCTGACTATGGACATTAGATGTCGTTGACAACGGGATCACATCATTAGGAGAATGATGTGATGGACAAGACCCAGTCCTAAGCATAGCACAAGATCGTGTAGTTCGTTTTCCTAGAGCTTTTACAATGTCAACTATCTTTTCCTTAGACCATGAGATCGTGTAACTCCCGGATACTGTAGGAGTGCTTTGGGTATACCAAACGTCACAACGTAACTGGGTGACTATAAAGGTGCACTACAGGTATCTCCGAAAGTGTACATTGGGTTGACACGGATCGGGATGGGATTTGTCACTCCGTATTACGGAGAGGTATCACCGGGCCCACTCGGTAGTGCATCATCATAATAAGCTCAAAGTGACCAAGTGTCCGGTCACGGGATCATGCATTACTGATGCGAGTAAAGTGACTTGCCGGTAACAAGATTGAACGAGGTATTGGGATACCGAGGATCGAATCTCGGGCAAGTAACATACCGTCTGACAAAGGGAATAGTATACGGGGTTGCTTGAATCCTCGACATCGTGGTTCATCCGATGAGATCATCGAGGAGTATGTGGGAGCCAACATGGGTATCCAGATCCCGCTGTTGGTTATTGACTGGAGAGTCATCTCGGTCATGTACGCATGTCTCGAACCCGTAGGGTCTACACACTTAAGGTTCGGTGACGCTAGGGTTATTAGGAAGACTTGTATGTGATTACCGAATGTTGTTCGAGTCCGGATGAGATCCCGGACGTCACGAGGAGTTCCGGAATGGTCCGGAGGTGAAGATTTATATATGGGAAGTTGTCATCTGACACCGGAAAGTTTGAGGGCATATCGGTATTGTACCGGGGCCACGGAGAGGTTCCAGGGTCCACCGGGAGGCCACCCCTCTCGGAGGGCCTCATGGGCCACAAGGGGAAGGAGACCAGCCCCCTGGAGGGCTGGGCGCCCCCCCTTGGGCCCATGCGCCTAGGGTTGGGGGGGGGGAACCCTAGTGGGGGCGCCCCCCTTTGCTTGGGGGGCAAGCCCCCCTCCTTGGCCGCCCCCCCTCTAGATGAGATCTAGAGGGGGCCGGGCCCCCCTTGCCCCTTCCCCTATAAATAGAGGGGTGAGGGGAGGGCTGCAACACACATCCAAGGCGCAGCCCCTCCCCTCCCCAACACCTCTCCTCCTCCGTTGAGTGCTTGGCGAAGCCACAGCCGAATCTTGCCTCTCCATCATCATCACGCCGTCGTCTGCTGCTGGAGCCTTCTTCCTCAACCTCTCCTTCCCCTTGCTGGATCAAGAAGGAGGAGACGCCGTCCGTTAAAATGCGTGTGTTGAACGCAGAGGTGTTGTCCGTTCGGCACTTGGTCATCGGTGATTTGAATCACGGCGATGCGACTCCATCATCACCGTTCCTTGAACGCTTCCGCACGCGATCTACAAGTGGTATGTAGATGCAATCTCTCTCCCATGACTCGTTGCCTAGATGAACTCATAGATGGATCTTGGTGAAACCGTAGGAATTTTTTTTAATTTTCTGCAACGTTCACCAACAGTGGCATCATGAGCTAGGTCTATGCGTAGTTCTCTATTGCACGAGTAGAACACAATTTTGTTGTGGGCGTAGATCTTGTCAACTTGCTTGCCGCTACTAGTCTTTTCTTGCTTCAGCGGTATTGTGGGATGAAGCGGCCCGAACCGACCTTACACGTACGCTTACGTGAGAGAGGTTCCACCGACTGACATGCACTAGTTGCATAAGGTGGCTAGCGGGTGTCTGTCTCTCCTACTTTAGTTGGAGCGGATTAGATGAAAAGGGTCCTTATGAAGGGTAAATAGAAGTTGACAAAATCACGTTGTGGTTATTCGTAGGTAAGAAAAGCGTTCTTGCTAGAACCCAATTGCAGCCACGTAAAAGATGCAACAACAATTAGAGGACGTCTAACTTGTTTTTGCAGCAATTGTCTTGTGATGTGATATGGCCAGAAGTTGTGATAAATGATGAATGATATATTGTGATGTATGAGATCATGTTCTTGTAATAGGAATCACGACTTGCATGTCGATGAGTATGACAACGGCAGGAGCCATAGGAGTTGTCTTATTTTGTATGACCTGCGTGTCATTGAAGAACACCATGTAAATTACTTTACTTTATTGCTAAACGCGTTAGCCATAGAAGTAGAAGTAGTCGTTGGCGTGACAACTTCATGAAGACACGATGATGGAGATCATGATGATGGAGATCATGGTGTCATGCCGGTGACGAAGATGATCATGGAGCCCCGAAGATGGAGATTGAAGGAGCTATATGATATTGGCCATATCATGTCACTACTTTATATAATTGCATGTGATGTTTATTATGTTTATGCATCTTGTTTACTTAGAACGACGGTAGTAAATAAGATGATCCCTTATAATAATTTCAAGAAAGTGTTCCCCCCTAACTGTCCACCGTTGCTAAAGTTTGTCGTTTCGAAGCACCACGTGATGATCGGGTGTGATAGATCCTTACGTTCACATACAACGGGTGTAAGACAGTTTTACACATGCAAAAACACTTAGGGTTAACTTGAAGAGCCTAGCATGTACAGACATGGCCTCGGAACACAAGAGACCGAAAGGTCGAACATGAGTCGTATGGAAGATACGATCAACATGGAGATGTTCACCGATGATGACTAGTCCGTCTCACGTGATGATCAGACACGGCCTAGTCGACTCGGATCGTGTAACACTTAGATGACTAGAGGGATGTCAATCTGAGTGGGAGTTCATTAAATATTTAATTATCATGAACTTAGTCTAAAGTCTTTGCAAAATATGTCTTGTAGATCAAATGGCCAACGCTCATGTCAACATGAACTTCAACGCGTTCCTAGAGAAAACCAAACTGAAAGATGATGGCAGCAACTATTCGGACTGGGTCCTAACACGAGGATCATCCTCATAGCAGCCAAGAAACAATATGTCCTAGAAGCACCGCTAGGTGAAGCACCCATCGAAGAACCAAGACATTATGAATGCTTGGCAGTCTCGTCTTGATGATTACTCCCTCGCTCGGTGTGGCATGCTTTACTGACTTAGAACCGGGGCTCCAAAAGCGTTTTGAGCAACACAGCATATGAGATGTTCGAGGAGCTGAAAATGGTTTTCCAAGCTCATGCCCGAGTCGAAAGATATGAAGTCTCCGACAAGTTCTATAGTTGAAAGATGGAGGAAAACAGTTCTGTCAGTGAGCACATACT
The DNA here is from genome assembly GCA_021605145.1 of Aegilops bicornis. Classification (NCBI taxonomy): domain Eukaryota; kingdom Viridiplantae; phylum Streptophyta; class Magnoliopsida; order Poales; family Poaceae; genus Aegilops; species Aegilops bicornis. The sequence continues at coordinate 392,995,878 of CM038673.1, read as the reverse complement.
CAAAATGTCTGGGTTGCACAACCGCCTGTCCCAGCTGGACATTAACCTCCCGGACGAGGCGGTCATTGACAGAATCCTTGATCGCTCCCACCAAGCTACAAGAGCTTTGTGATGAACTACAATATGTGGGGATGGTGAAGACCATTCCTGAAGTATTCTCAATCTTTGAAGTCGTGAGAGGTTGAAATCAAGAAAGAACATCAAGTTTTGATGGTCAATAAAACCACTAAGTTCAAGAAGGGCAAGGGTAAGAAGAACTTCAAGAAGGACGGTAAGGATGTTGCCGCGCCCGGTAAGCAAGTTGCCGGAAGAAGTCAAAGAATGGACCCAAGCACGAGACAGTGCTTTTATTGCAAAGGGAAGGGCCATCGAAGCGGAACTGCCCCAAATACTTAGCGGACAAGAAGGCCGGCAACACTAAAGGTATATTTGATATACATGTAATTGATGTGTACCTTACCAATACTCGTAGTAACTCCCGGGTATTTGATACCGTGCCGTTGCTCATATTTGTAACTCACGCAGGAGCTGCGGAATAAATGGAGACTGGCGAAGGACGAGGTGACGATCTTGGCGTCGGGGAATGGTTCCAAGGTCGATGTGATCGCCGTCGACGCTACCTCTACATTTACCTACGGGATTAGTTTTAAACCTCAATAATTGTTATTTAGTGCCAAGTTTGAGCATGAACATTGTATCGGGATCTCGTTTAATGCGAGATGGCTACTCATTTAAATCCGAGAATAATGGTTGTTCTATTTATATGAGAGATATGTTTTATGGTCATGCTCCGATGGTCAATGGTTTATTCTTAATGAATCTCGAACGTAATATTACACATATTCATAGTGTGAATACCAAAAGATGTAAAGTTGATAACGATAGTCCCATATACTTGTGGCACTGTCGCCTTGGTCACATTGGTGTCAAGCGCATGAAGAAGCTCCATGCCAATGGACTTTTAGAGTCTCTCGATTATGAATCATTTGACACATGCGAACCATGCCTCATGGGCAAAATGACCAAGACTCCGTTCTCCGGAACAATGGAGCGAGCAACCAACTTATTGGAAATCATACATACCGATGTGTGTGGTCCAATGAGCGTTGAGGCTCACGGAGGATATCGTTATGTTCTCACTCTCACTGATGACTTGAGTAGATATGGGTATGTCTACTTGCTGAAACACAAGTCTGAGACCTTTGAAAAGTTCAAGGAATTTCAGAATGAGGTAGAGAATCAACATGACCGAAAGATAAAATTCTTACGATCGGATCGTGGAGGAGAATATTTAATTCACGAATTTGGTACACACTTAAGAAAATGTGGAATCGTTTCACAACTCACGCCGCTGGAACACCTCGGTACAGAACGGTGTGTCTCGAACGTCGTGTCGCACTCTATTGGATATGGTGCGATCTATGATGTCTCTTACCGATTTACCGCTATCATTTTGGGGATACGCTCTAGAGACAGCTACATTCACTTTAAATAGGGCACCGTCTAAATCCGTTGAGACGACACCATATGAATTATGGTTTGGGAAGAAACCTAAGCTGTCGTTTCTAAAAGTTTGGGGATGCGATGCTTATGTCAAGAAGCTACAACCTGAAAAGCTCGAACCCAAGTCGGAAAAATGCGTCTTCATAGGATACCTAAGGAAACCATTGGGTACACCTTCTACCTTAGATCCGAAGGCAAGATCTTTGTTGCCAAGAACAGATCCTTTCTTGAAAAAGAGTTTCTCTCGAAAGGAGTAAGTGGGAGGAAAGTAGAACTCGATGAAGTACTACCTCTTGAACCGGAAAGTAGTGCAACTCAGGAAAATGTTTCTGTGGTGCCTACACTGACTGGAGAGGAAATTAATGATGATGATCAAGGTACTTCGGATCAAGTTGCTCTTGAACTCAGAGGTCCACAAGGACACGTTCCACACAGTGGTATGGCAACCCTGTCCTAGAAATCATGTTGTTGGACAAGGTGAACCTTGAACTATGAAGAAGCGATGGCGGGCCCAGATTCCAACAAATGGCTTGAAGCCATGCAATCCGAGATAGGATCCATGTGTGAAAACAAAGTATGGACTTTGACAGACTTGCCCGATGATCGGCGAGCGATAGAAAACAAATGGATCTTTAAGAAGAAGACGGACGCGGATGGTAATGTTATCATCTATAAAGCTCGACTTGTCGCTAAAGGTTATCGGCAAGTTCAAGGGATAGACTACGATGAGACTTTCTCTCCCGTAGCGAAGCTGAAGTCCGTCCGAATCATGTTAGCGATTGCCGCATACTATGATTATGAGATATGGCAAATGGACGTCAAAACGACATTCCTTAACGGCTATCTTAAGGAAGAAGCGTATATGATGCAGCCGGAAGGTTTTGTCGACCCTAAAAATGCTAACAAGGTGTGCAAGCTCCAGCGATCCATTTATGGGCTGGTGCAAGCATCTCGGAGGTGGAACATTCGCTTTGATGAGATGATCAAAGCGTTTGGGTTTTTGCAGACTTATGGAGAAGCCTGCGTTTACAAGAAAGTGAGTGGGAGCTCTGTAGCATTTCTCATATTATATGTAGATGACATACTTTTGATGGGAAATGATATAGAACTCTTGGACAACATTAAGGCCTACTTGAATAAAAGTTTTTCAATGAAGGACCTTGGAGAAGCTGCTTACATATTAGGCATCAAGATCTATAGGGATAGATCGAGACGCCTCATAGGTCTTTCACAAAGCACATACCTTGATAAGATTTTGAAGAAGTTCAAAATGGATCAGTCCAAGAAAGGGTTCTTGCCTGTGTTGCAAGGTGTGAGATTGAGCTCGGCTCAATGCCCGACCACGGCAAAAGATAAAGAAGAGATGAGTGTCATCCCCTATGCTTCAGCCATAGGATCTATTATGTATGCCATGTTGTACTGCATCGGATGTAAACCTTGCCGTAAGTTTGGTAGGTAGGTACCAAAGTAATCCCGCAAGGAACACCGGACAGCGGTCAAGAACATCTGAAGTACACGAAAGGACGAAGGACATGTTTCTCGTTTATGGAGGTGACGAAGAGCTCGTCAGAAGGGTTACGTCGACGCTTAGCTTCGACACAGATCTGCATGACTCTAAGTCACAAACCGGATACATGTATATGTTGAATGGTGGAGCGATGGTAGTGCGGTACCAAGCGAAGCGTCGTGGCGGGATCTACATGTGAAGCGGAGTACATGGCAGCCTCGGAGGCAGCGCATGAAGCAATTTGGGTGAAGGAGTTCATCACTGACCTAGGAGTCATACCCAATGCGTCAGGGCCGATCAAACTCTTCTGTGACAACACTGGAGCTATTGCCCTTGCCAAGGAGCCCAGTTTTCACAAGAAGACCAGGCACATCAAGCGTCGTTTCAACTCCATCCGTGAAAATGTTCAAGATGGAGACATAGATATTTTCAAAGTACATACGGATCTGAATGTCGCAGATCCGTTGACTAAACCTCTTTCATGAAAGCAAAACATGATCAACACCAGAACTCTATGGGTGTTCGATTCATCACAATGTAACTAGATTATTGACTCTAGTGCAAGTGGGAGACTGTTGGAAATATGCCCTAGAGGCAATAATAAAAGGATTATTATTATATTTCCTTGTTCATGATAATTGTCTTTTATTCATGCTATAATTGTATTATCCGGAAATCGTAATACACGTGTGAATACATAGAACACAATACGTCCCTAGTAAGCCTCTAGTTGACTAGCTCGTTGGTCAACATATAGTCATGGTTTCACGACTATGGACATTAGATGTCGTTGACAACGGGATCACATCATTAGGAGAATGATGTGATGGACAAGACCCAATCCTAAGCATAGCACAAGATCGTGTAGTTCGTTTTGCTAGAGCTTTTCCAATGTCAAGTATCTTTTCCTTAGACCATTAGATCGTGTAACTCCCGGATACCGTAGGAGTGCTTTGGGTATACCAAACATCACAACGTAACTGGGTGACTATAAAGGTGCACTACAGGTATCTCCGAAAGTGTCTGTTGGGTTGACACGGATCGAGACTGGGATTTGTCACTCCGTACTACGGAGAGGTATCACTGGGCCCACTCGGTAGTGTATCATCATAATGAGCTCAAAGTGACCAAGTGTCTGGTCACGGGATCATGCATTACGGTACGAGTAAAGTGACTTGCCGGTAACGAGATTGAAGGAGGTATTGGGATACCGACGATCGAATCTCGGACAAGTAACATACCGTCTGACAAAGGGAATAGTATACGGGGTTGCTTGAATCCTCGACATCGTGGTTCATCCGATGAGATCATCGAGGAGTATGTGGGAGCCACCATGGGTATCCAGATCCCGCTGTTGGTTATTGACCGCAGAGTCATCTCGGTCATGTCTGCATGTCTCCGAACCCGTAGGGTCTACACATAAGGTTCGGTGACGCTTAGGGTTATTAGGAAGACTTGTATGTGATTACGAATGTTGTTCGAGTCCGGATGAGATCCCGGACGTCACGAGGAGTTCCGGAATGGTCCGGAGGTGAAGATTTATATATGGGAAGTTGTCATACGGACACCGGAAAGTTTCAGGGGCATATCGGTATTGTACCGGGGCCACCGGAGAGGTTCCGGGGGTCCACCGGGAGGGGCCACCCCTCTCGGAGGGCCTCATGGGCCACAAGGGGCAGGGAACCAGCCTGGAGGGCTGGCGCCCCTTGGGCCCATGCGCCTAGGTTTGGGGGTAAACCCTAGTGGGGGCGCCCCCCTTTGCTTGGGGGGCAAGCCCCCCTCCCTGGCCGCCCCCCCCACTAGATGAGATCTAGAGGGGGCCGGGCCCCCCGTGCCCCGTCCCCGATAAATATAGGGGTGAGGGGAGGGCTGCAACACACAACCCAGGCGCAGCCCTCCCTCCCCAACACCTATCCTCCTCCGTTGAGTGCTTGGCGAAGCCTCGCCGAGTATCTTGCCTCTCCACCATCATCACGCCCGTCGTCTGCTTCTGGAGCCTTCTTCCTCAACCTCTCCTTCCCCTTGCTAGATCAAGAAGGAGGAGACGCCGTCCGTTCTGCACGTGTGTTGAACGCGGAGGTGTTGTCCGTTCGGCACTTGGTCATCGGTGATTTGAATCACGGCGAGTACGACTCCATCATCACCGTTCCCTTGAACGCTTCCGCACTCGATCTACACGTGGTATGTAGATGCAATCTCTCTCCCATGACTCGTTGCTTAGATGAACTCATAGATGGATCTTGGTGAAACCGTAGGAAAGTTTTTAATTTTCTGCAACATTCACCAACAGGCTTCTGCCTACAAGGCGCAATTTCATGGCATGATGCGCTCGCCTCTGGAGCATGTTATTTGGAAAGTTTGGGCCCCTCCCAAAGTGAAGTTCTTCGCTTGGTTGGCCGCCCAAAATAGAGTGTGGACCGCTGACCGATTGACCAAATGTGGATGGCCAAACTGTGGCCTTTGCCCCCACTGTAGGCGTCAGCAGGAAACAGTGGATCACCTTCTCTTCCGATGTCGGTTCACCATCCGGGTATGGAACATGATCAAGGGGTGGCTGCAGATTGAAAGCATTGATACTGCAAGTCGGGCGGCACTTTGAATCCGCCAAGGAGTGGTGGATCGGGCTCTCCGACTACTCCGTCCCCAACAGGAAGGTGGTGGCCTCCCTCACATTGCTCACCTCTTGGGCCATCTGGAACGAACGTAATGCGAGGGTGTTCCGCCACAAAAGTGCCCCGCCATTTGTAATTCTAGCACTCATCAAAGAGGAGGCGGCACTTTGGGTCGCTGCCGGTGCTAAGAAGTTGAGTTCAATCATGTCGGGAGAGTAGTCCCTTTGTAAGGCGGTGTTGTAATCCCTCAAACTCTTTCTTCTCTCTTAATTAATATATGAGGCAAATATTTTGCCTCCTTTCAAAAAAAAACAAACGTGGCGGTTTCTCTGTTTACAAATGTCCCACATCTGGCACCCACCACAGTACGTGTTCGGCCTGACGGCTCAAAATTTTCCTGTCATGTGTTCCATGTAAGCCTAGTTTGTTTTTTGGGAGAAGCCAAGTTTTTGTTGAATGCCTTAGTATCTAATGCTGACATAGTCAACTTCAGCGCTGGTTGAGGCTAGTGTTGAGTAAAAAGGTTTGATTTGATCAAAGTTGTGGATCATTTTTGGACACTTTAAAAGAGGGTCTATTTTGCTTATTCTCGCCACCGTCGAAGTCAGAGCCAAGTTGCTTGAGCATGGACTTGCAGGTCGCGGAGCACTGAGATAGGATTAGAGCATGTCTAGTAGAATCCTCAAACCCTTAAAGCAGTTTTAAGGGTTGAGAAGTGCCAGTTTTTGGCACTTTTAAGGGTTGAAAAACAGGGGCAAAGACTAGAACCCTCAAATCCAACCCTTAAAGTAGTTTAAGGGTTGGGTTTGAGGGTTTTTAAGGGTTGGGTTTGAGGGTTCTAGTCTTTGCCTCAACTCCAACCTTTAAAACTGTCATTTCACATATCACACATTTCATCACATTTCATCATATGACATATCACAAATTCCATCACATTTGACATAAAACAATAATCATTCTAGTTATTATTACACCACGGAATAAAACAATAATCATTCAAATTATTACAACAATGTTTGAGCAAATTACAATAATTGTTCGAATCAAATAGGACATAGAAAAGTAAAACAAAGATACATCATGGGCCAATGCGCCGCCCATCCAACTGCCAATGGTGCTCTACTAGATCATCCCGGAGCCGACCATGAGTGTTTGCATCCTCAATCTCACGATGTGCTTGAAAAAAAGCGTGTATGCGAGAAGGGTTTCTTTCCGGTTGCACACGGGTACCAACATTGTCATAGAAACAAGGGAGGTTTAACCCTCTCTCATCCTCTAGGATCATGTTGTGTAGAATCACACAACATTTCATGATGTTCACCAAGGTTTTTTTGTCCCAAAACCGAGCTGGACCCCGAACTATGGAAAACCTTGCTTGCAAAACACCAAAAGCTCTCTCAATATCCTTGCGGGCTGCCTCTTGTGCCTTGGTGAAATGAGCCTCTTTTCTTGTTAAGGGCACCCCATTTTTCTCCTTGATGGACTTCACAAGAGTTGCCCATTCGGGATAGATGCCATCAGTGAGATAGTATCCCATTGAGTACTCATTGTCCATGATTTTGTAGTTGCAAGCTGGAGCATCCCCAGAAATTAATCTTTTGAACAAAGGAGATCTATTGAGGACATTGATATCATTGAGTGTTCCCGGCAACCCAAAGAATGCATGCCAAATCCATGTGTCCTCCGATGCTACGGCCTCAAGCACAATGATAGCATCACGGCTTTTACCGCAATACATGTCGTGCCATACCTTTGGGCAATTTTTCCACCTCCAATGCATGCAATCAAGACTACCTAGCATCCCCGGCCATCCCCTTTTTTCATTGACCATCAGTCTCTTTGTATCTTCCTCGTTTGGTGCCGGAAGATACTTCTCACTATACAACTTGATAACCAACTTTGCAAACCTACGGACGGACTCTGTGGTTGTATCTTGTCCAATGCGAAGATACTCGTCGGTATAATCCGCGGGTACGCCATAGGCGAATACCCGCATTGCCGCCGATATATTTTGATATGCACTAAACCCCATGATACCGGCGGCGGATCTACGACGTTTAAAGTAATAGGAGGCCTCCTCACAATCGGTGATAATCTTCACAAACAAACTACGACGCATTCGGTACCTTCTGCGAAAGAGACGAGGAGGGTATGTAGGTACCTCCGCGAAGTAGTCTTGCATCAAATGCTCGTGCCCAAGAGCGCGGTTCCGGTAGATGGTGACTCGCCCCATCTTCGACCCTCTCCTCTGATCCATAAGCTTCACGCGGTCTTCAAACGCTTGCACGTCGACGAGGAGGCTCATCATCTCGACGTCGTCGTCTTGCAACAACTCGTCGATGTCCGAATCGTCGGATGACGACCAACCCGACGAATCGGACAACGAGTCCATGTCGTCGTTGTTCACCTCCATCTACACAATACAACAAACAATAAATTGTGAGTGCCAACAATGAATCAGAAAGGAAAAAATGAAACAAAAGAAAGAAAAGGAGGCATACCTGCGGGAGCTCGGGCGGCGCGGCTGCCTGCCCGCCTCTGGCCTGCGCGCGGCGAGGAGAGCTCGAGGAGGCCTGAGGCCGGCCTGCCTCTGGCTACGGGAGGCGGCTGGGGGGCAGGGGCGGGAGGCAGCTGAGGCGGGCGGCCGGGGGGCGGGGCGCGGCGGCTGGGGGAGATCGAGGAGGTGGAAGAGAGGTTGAGGAGGCCGGGTGGCGACCGTCAGCGAGGAGAAAGCTCGGGCGGCGATGGCGGTCGCGGCTGCACGGGTGGAGTGCTGCTGGGCGGAGGCGGCGGGAACGGCGGATCCGACGGCGGGGAGTGTGGCGCAGCCGGCGATGGGCGGCATGCGTCGAGGGGAGGCGGGGGCCGGCCGGCGCCGACGCCTTGGGAGGGAGGAGGCGGGAGGTTGGGGACGGGATTTTTCCCTCCCGCGCGACGGGGGAAGGGAGTGCAGGTTGGGGTCGAGTGCCCATCTCCAACCCTCACTTCTACATGTTGGAATTGGGTTTGAGAGTTGGACCCTTACTTTTTTTGAGGGTTTGAGGGTTTAGGGATTCTAGTCTTTGCGTTTTTTTTTGTTGCAATCCGGAAAAGAACGATTATTTTTTAGGGTTTGAGGGTTTAGGGATACTACATGCTCTTAAACCAGAGTGTCCCGGCCTTAAAGAAATGCACGGACCATACCACCTGCTGTCGAAATTGAACCAAGCCAGGACCGAGGACCGTACCTGCTGCTCGCGAAGAGTAAGAATGCAAAATGACCAAACGAGAAGGAGGTCTGGTCCTAGCAAAAAGAAAGGAAAAGAACGAAGTCCAAGTGGCGGAACAAATGGAATGAATCGTGGTCTTCTGCAATTTAGTGGAGCGACTAAACCAGTGGAGGTAGGATAGTCTACTTGACCGCTCTGAATTCAGCCACGGTAGGAAAGGACTGAGAAAAATGGCAGCATCGCTGGTGTAGAGAGAGGTCCTCTTTCTAGCACCACGAGGTAGAACACGCGCTGAAAAGCAGGTCATTCGCCGGAATGAAAAACACTGGGCACAGGGATTGTGAACCATGGTTTGCGTTGGTGGTATCTTTCTCTACTCTGTTCCTGTTGTCACTGAACCATGTATGTTGCAGTACAAGGATTGTGAACCATGGTTTGCTTGCTGTGAACTCATGCCTGTATTCAGATTGTGTCCATGGTCCAAAACCGAATCATGTATGTTGGGTGTTGGCATATGGGAATTGAACTGCCGCAGATCCTTGCAGGTTCTACTGAAATCATGAGAATATAATACCAAGGTTCTACTGAAATCATGCATGAAGATAGCTTGAAATGAAGGAGTAATAAGAAAACTTAGAACATAGACGTCAGGGACGTCCGGCTTTAAATTAATAAAGCCCATAACTTAGGCAGAGTATCACAACCACATGACCAACACACGGCGCCAGAAGAGGCAATTAAGTTAAGAAAACGGCCGCGGAATGAGCGATAAAGTGCGGTACAAGGCAATATCAGCCAAAACAGACGAGCATGCAGGCTCGGGAGGTGCTAGGACCAAAAGGGGCTGCCCATCCCTATGCGGCAGCCAACGGATCGGACGACGGGGCTCGGGCCTCGGAGTAGAAGGAGCGCAGACGACAGATAGCTTGGCGGTGTAGATCAGAGTCCTGTTGTCTTCCCAACGGAGCCCATTGCTGCAAGAACATGATGCATTTGAAGATAACGTCAGCTGGATGCGAGGGAAACACACCCTCAATAGTAAACTTGTTACGGATATTCCAAATAGCCCATAGCATAGCCGCCGCACAAGTCCACATGATCCTACGAGACGTGCCTTGAACCAGAGACAAGGAAGACACGAGCTCAGATCGGGAGCGTGGATCCCAATCCACTCCCGCGGCCACACGGACCGCGCTCCAGGCAAAACGAGCCAAAGAGCACCGGAAGAAAGCGTGGTCAGCATCTTTTTTTTAGAACATAGATGTCAGGGACGTCCGGCTTTAAATTAATAAAGCCCACAACTTTGGCAGAGTATCACAACCCATGGTCAGCATCTTCCGGGGCCCCACACAGCGCACAGGGGCCGGAGGCGGGGCCATTGCGTTTAGCAAGGTTAAGAGAGGTAGGAAGGCGATCTTGGCAAAGTTGCCAGAGGAAGACCTTGATCTTGAGGGGAATTTTAGCCTTCCAAAGCCCCGTGGCCACCGACGGGATCTAGCCGCGGGAAAGCTCTCTGTAAAGGGAGTTGACAGAGAATTTGCCAGAGCCTGAAAGCCTCCACGAGATCGTGTGCGCGGAATCCGACAAGCGGACGTCCGCAAGCAAAGCCCGAAGGCGATCCCAATCCGCCAACTCCGGCCCCGTTAGTTCGCGCCTGAAATTAATGCAGGGAGGAGAGGCGCTAAGAGCCGAAGCAACCCGTTGGTCAGGCTCGACTGCTATGGAATAGAGTTGGCGAAACTCCGACCATAAAGGTCGCTGGCCAATCCAAAGATCAAGCCAGAAGCGCGTGGAGCGCCCGTTGTTAACCCCAAACTTCGCACCCCTGGCAAAGAAGGGTTTGAGGGATTGAATGGAGTTCCAAAATGGTGACCCTTGAGAAGCCGCGTCGAAGAAGTTCCCATGCAGGAAATATTTCGCACGGAGGAGGTCGATCCAAAGGCCAGTCTCTCCCTGAGACATTTTCCAGATCCACTTGCACATTAGTGCGATGTTCATCAGCTTGGAGTTGATGATCCCAAGGCCCCCACAGGCTTTAGGACGGCACACGGCCTGCCATTTAACCATATGGTATTTCCGTTTGGTCCCGCTCCTTCCCAAAAGAAACGGGACATGGGGTATCCAACTTAGAGTGCACCCCATCCGCCAGCAAGAACAAGCCCATGGCAAACATGGGAAGGGAAGAGAGGCTGGAGTTGGTTAGGATTAGTCTTGCCCCTGAAGACATAAAACGACCCCTCCACGGACAAACCCTGTCCGCAACCTTGGAGGAGAGAGGTTCCCAATCGGCGATAGAACACTTCTTCGCCGCAATGGGGAGACCGAGGTAGGTGAACGGGAACTGACCAAGTTTGCAGTTAAGCAAGTTGGCGACCCGCTGACTTTCGGTCGCGTCCATCCCTATGGACACCACTTCACTTTTGTGAAAGTTGATTTTAAGTCCCGACATGAGTTCAAAACACAGCAGAATGCCTTGACCGAGGCGATACTGTGTGTATCGGGCTCGAATAGGAGAAGTGTGTCGTCTGCATATTGCAAGTGTGACACTCCGTCCGGGATCAGATTGTCCACCACTCCCCTGATGTGGCCGGCCAACCGAGCTCTGTCGAGCATGGCGCCTAAGGCGTCCGCCACAAAGTTAAACAACAACGGCGAGGCTGGGTCCCCTTGACGCAGCCCGCGTTTGTTGCGGAAGAAGTTCCCTACTTCTCCGTTCACCGCAATCGCCGTTTGGCCTCCCGAGACCAGCTGCATCATGCGATGAACCCAAATCGACGAGAATCCTCGATCCAGGAGGACTTGTCGGAGAAACTCCCAGTTCACACGGTCGTACGCCTTCTCAAAATCAAGTTTGAGGAGAATCGCGGGCTGTCGAGCGCGTTTTAGGGAGTGGACAATTTCTTGGAGGACCAACGGCCCCTCCAGGATGTTACGGCCACGAATGAAAGCCGACTGGTTCCTACTAATAATGCGATGAGCTATCGGAGACAAGCGAGTCGAACAAGCCTTAGCACAAATTTTATACGGAACATTAATCAAAGCGATAGGGCGGAAAAGCCTAATATGATCCGCACCCGGGACCTTGGGGATCAGAGAGAGAACCCCAAAGTTCAGGCGAGAGATATCTACCGTACCCCGCATAAAACCATTGCAAACGTCAAAAATAGGACCTTTAAGCACTTGCCAAAACCGCTTAAACATCGCCACCGGCCACCCATCCGGCCCGGGCGCAGTATCGGATTTCATACCCAACGTCGCCTTGTCAATCTCCTCAGGGAGGAAGGCCAATCCCAGGCCCTCGTTTTCCTCGTCCGTGACCCGCAACGCAGGGTCCCACACATCCGCCCTAAGCCGGGCCCGGGATTCCTCCCTGGAACCCATAAGTTGGATGTAAAACTCATAAATGTGGCGGACGATATCCTGTTGCCGCAAAAGGAGCCCCTGCTCCGATTGCAGCCTCAGGATGGCGCACTTACGACGTCGGCCATTAGCGTAGGCGTGGAAATATTTAGTATTCGCGTCGCCCTTGAGCGTCCACTTAATACCACCACGCCTGCGCCAGTACTCCTCCTCGGCTCTAAGGAGGGACTCGACTTGTGCTTCAAGCGCGTAGCGCTGAGCCCAGTCATGTTCGGAGAAGACCTGCACGTCCGCCACTGCGTCCAACTGGGCGAGCTCCTCGGTCAGACTTGCTGCGGAAACGCCAGCACTCTGCACACATATGCGACATCATCAGGAGTAAACATGACAGAATCGCCAACAACCTCATAAAAAAAGACTTGTAAAAATCCAATTCAAATGATCTCGCTTTAAGCATTTCATGTTGCCAAACTAAGGGAGTAGCACTAGCAACTACTCCCAAGAATAAACTTCAACATCATCTAGTAGCACGACCAAAAGCTTACTTGTACCTGATCTTATTTAATATGTATCTATCTCGTACAACATGAAAATATTGCTGGGTCAATTAAGAGGCCGGAGTCTACAAGGCTATGATTAGTCAAAAGGACAAATGATGCCAGTGAGTTCTTTAATAAATAACTTGGAGGATAGGGAGAGTCCATTAGTCAAAATAGGAAGGACCAACGATAAGTCAAGTATGGCCTACCAGTATGCCCTTCTCCCTTATAATATCACCACGTTTCTTGAATAACATCCTTGTGTTTGAAGTATCCACTTCAAATGTCTCTGCAAAGAACAATAAACTTCAACATCATCTAGAACGGACCAAAAGCAACTTTGGGCTTAGAAAGTACAAAGGAGAAAAATGGATGTAAAATAGTACTCCCTCCGATCCGAATTAATTAATGCAACGTTGTATAGAGGCTGTTTCAATTAATTCGGATCGGAAGGAGTACTTAAACTGTGGTTATTGATGTCAATAAGCTCAACACCATCTATTTTTAGCACGCAATCTATTTCCCTCTCATCATGAAGCTGAAATAGCAGTCACATTTAGTACACTGCTAAATGCTGCAGTTCAGTTTCACCAAGAGGATACAATCGAATGAACTAGACTGATAGGGTGATTTTTTTTTCGGGACGATACATTGTTAGCGTGGAGTTAATACCATGAATTTGCCAATATGGTGTATATTTGTAAAAAGGATCATGAGCAATCCATTCTTCATAACACAGAGTAACACCAACAGTCAAAATCGAATTAACTCCATGCAATTGGATAGTTCTGGCAAGAAATTGGTCGTATAAAAAATAATTTGCTTGGAACATATCTCAGCAAGAGCAGTCATTCCAAGCTTTTTGCAGACGTGAAGCATGTACTTCACTTCATGTCAAGATCTGGTAGAACATACATTGAGTAGCCCAGAGAGGGATGATGAAACAACTATTCCCTCCATAATTCAAGATGTTGTGTTTTGAGTTGAACTATTGTACATCCTAGATCGCATTACGATCTTCTTTTTTTTTAGAAAAGGAGGATGACCTCCTGCCTCTGCATCTAAAAAATGCATGCAACCATTTTATTAATTATTCACAAAGACCTTACAAAGTAATACATCAATATGTCCGAAGCCGCCATCTTGGCAACATCTGTCGCTACTCCTATCCATTGATGAAGGGGTGCAGAAATGTGAGCCGAATACCGAGACTTCTCACCTAGCCTAACATCTAAAGGCGGAGGCCCCGACCAAGCCACATACCGGGTCTGGGGCATAAACCAGTCCGACGCACTCATAGGTCGTCGCTGCCGTCTTCCATCAATCCATCTTCAGTGCATCGACCTTGTCAGGCCTGCCGTCGACCCCCCCCCCCCCCCTCCCCGGCACCAGACAGTGCCTCCTCTCTACGCGCGTTCATCATCACCCATTCGTCACCGAGACTTTGCTGCGCCTCACCGCCGAGACTCCACGACGTTGATGCGTCACAGGGAATGCCGCTTCACTCGTCCCTCAAGCCTACGCACACCTCCAAGAATGATGCCCTCAAGAGGGGTATGACACATGAGCGCCGCCATCATCCGATCGATTGATCTAGGGTTTCCCTCAGAGGTAGCGGATAGGGGTCCAGATCATATTACAATTTATGTATAGTTTTTCTTTTCTGAAGCTTGTTTTTTTGGGTAAGGGAGTTACGCATTGGTAGCGTGGCAGCACCAAGTTCCAGAACATTTCTGTCCCTATGTGGTTCATTTTTCTCGGGGTACATGGTTGATATTCTGGATGCTAATTTTGTTATTGAGGACTATCCAGTGCTCCCACCTCTGGCCAAATATTTCTGTTAAGTTTTAAGATGGGTCATACATTCTATACAAAGAAGAGAACGGATTACATTATTTTGGAGCGCATATTACTCTTATTTATATACATACATGTGGTGCACTCCATTCGGAAGCGCATATGCACACCTATTTATGCTTGCTACATAAAAAGTAGCCACAAACACAAATCTGCTCCAAAGAACGGAAAAAGCCAACACACACAATTGCAGAGCATTAATTCAACTCAGGAGCTCCTTCCCAAAAAGCCCAGCAATGGCTCGCCCAGGATCTTCTTCCTTGATCAGCGACTCTCCTACCAAAACCTGCAAACAAGAACACCGCCCTCAGTAAAACACATATCACTTAGGGCCGATGTAAGATTATTTGTACTGGCTCTCAATCTCTCTGAAATTTGGATCCATCAAAGAGATTACTATGTGCGGTGAAGCATAACTTGAAATGAAGGATAAATACAAAAACTTACAGCAGAAACGCCAGCACTATGCACATATGCAACATCGTCGGGAGTGAACAGGCCAGATTCACCGACGACCTAAGAACCAAAGACTCGTAAAAAATCAGTACAAACTATCTTAAAGCATTTTATGTTGCTAGACTGAGTAGCAACTATAAATTCTGTAGGCTGTCAACAGTGCCCAATATGCGCATCAAAGAATCGATGCGCTGCATTAAGGATTAGATGAAAACTTGCTTGTACCTATTTTATTTAATATATTTATTTCGCACAATACATAAGTATATTCAAATCAGTTAAGAGGATTTTATAAGGCTATAGTTAGTCGAAAGGACGAATGATGCTAAATCGTTGTAGCGTGATGTTGGTTTCTTTAATAAAGTTCACTTGAAGTACAAGGGAGTCCCTTCATTTGTTCAAATAAAGGAGCAACGGTCAATTAAATAGAGCCTACCAATATTCCCTTCTCCTTTATGATATCACCACGCTTCTCCATCAACATCCTTGTGTTTGAAGTATCAACTACGAATGTCTCTGCAAAGGACAATAAACTTCAGCACCATCTATGCACGAAAAAAAAAACAAATTTGGCCTCAGAAAGTGATGAAAACTGGTACCTAGACTACGGTTATTGATTCCAATAAGCTCAACACCATCTATTCTCAGTACACGGTCGAGTTCTTTCTCATCGTGAACCTGAAATATCAATCACCTTTTAGCACAAATTTTAGCATACATTTTTTTGAGGGGTCGAAGGGGCCTATTTATATTTATATGGAGTTAATAACGTCAACCATTCAGTCACAATATTAATTGCAAAATGGAACAAGGAGTGGTCCATTTTTCATATCAAACTTGGACTGTTCAAACATATACAGTATATGGAAATATCACCTGACCCAAAACATCCAAAACATACCTCAATAAGAGCAGTCATTCCAAGATTTTTGCAAATGCGAAGCATATACTTCATGTCAAGATCCGGTAGCACAGCAGCAATCAAGAGAATCGCATCGGCGCCCTTTGATCGTGCGTAGTAGATTTGCCAGATATCGATGACGAACTCCTTGCACAGAAGAGGGCACTGCATTTGCATGACCATAATCAAGAGATCTGTAACATACTAGAACATACTACTATATAGTGAAAACAAAGATAGAAGAAAAATATATTATTCAAACACGATAGGTGCATGTCTCCATCATGGACTCATAGTAGGTACCTGCACACCCGAATTGCGGACCGTTTCAAGGTTCTCAAAGCTCCCCTACAGAATCGACGGAGTTGCAAATATCAGAAATGAATGAAACCAATTTAATCAATGTATAACAGGTATAAAAGTAGTTTATCTAAAAATAGGCATAAAAGTAACGAACCTGAAAGTGCTTCTCATCCGTGAGGATGCTAAGGCAAGCCGCGCCGTTTTTCTCGTATGCCTGCGCGATCTCAACCTGGCGCGAATATCCAACGTCAGTCGTACGTGATTATTAACAATGCACATGACGAAGACAGAGCTATACATTCAGAGTAAAAAAAAAAACCCACCGGATTGAAGTTCTCCCTTAGCACGCCCCTGCTGGGCGACGCCTTCTTAACCTCGGCGATCAGGGCAGGCACGCCGTTGCGACGGTGGGCCGCCGTGAGAGCGCCGATGAAATCCCTGGCCGGCAGCGCGTGCTCGCTGGACTCCACGACACTCTTCAGAGGCTTCTTGGCCTTCCTCTGCACGCATGCACGTCTCAGAGGAATCAGCAACGCCATGAACAACGAACATCAATGCAGTCTTGAGATGCAGCGTGCATGCAAGTATATCAAATCAAAGTGTGTCTGCATGTACTTATTTCTGTACCTGCGACACCTCCACCTCCTTGTCCCACACGATCTGCTCGAGGATGTTGCGGGGCACGGCCTTGTCGTCGCCGGAGCCCTCCGAGGGGTACCGGGGGCGGCACCGGCGGCGGATGCGGATGCCCTGCGCGGCGGCGATGGAGTTGATCGTCTTGCCGCTCTCCCACTGGATCACCTCTTCCGAGTTGAACATCTCATCGTGCTCCAGCGCGTACAGGATGGCCTCCTGCGACACAGACGAACGCAGATTTTCTTTTCTATAAGAGGAAGAGCATGCACACGATCCCGTTTGGAATCAGGAAGAAACAGAGCCCGACGCACCTTGGCCGCGGCGCATCGGACGGCGCGGCCGCCTCCACGGATGCTGCGGAGGAGAGACGGCAAGTGGGTGGACGGAGAGGATACGGATGAGAAGGCTGCGACATGGAAGGGCGCGGCCGCCAGCAGAGACTCCATTCGGACGAGATGTCTCGTTGGGAAGATCGTGAGAGGCTAATAAGCTGACCGAAGGAGCGGATCGTGCCCAGCCGTGATCTCGTGAGGTGAGGTAGACATCATCCATTGGAGTGGCTATATATAGGCGGGCGGGAGCGCAGCGGCAGGGGCAGCCCGGCGCTCTGGCCGTTGTTTGAATGAATGGCAAGACGTAATTGACCCAGTATGGCAGTATCACTATCAGCATATGCAGCCGGATTACAGCACACAATCTAAAAAGGAGAGGACTTAAGCACGTAGGGGGAGATCTGGAAAGATATTCAATATTTTTTAGCACGTCGAATGATTGAATAACGTGCCCTGTATACAAAAACAAAAGAACAAACTTGCATGTTTAAATAACATACCATTCGCCAATCGTGCATGTCTAGATAACATACTATATACTACTGTATATGCACACTTCTGGAAAGAAAATACCACTCCCTCCCTTCACAAATACTTTATCCATCAAGAATTAGTTGTCGCTCGGAAGGATGTATCTAGCACTGTTTGGTAGTCGCTCAAACAGATATATCTAAGCACTATTTTTAGTTTTAGATACATCCGTTTGAGCGACAACTAATTCCGGATAGAGCGAGTATAATATATTTTGGATATTTCAATATGGACCAGGTACACACTGAAATGAATGAATAAACACACTAAATATGTCTACATGCATCTAATCCACAAAAGTTCTATTTATGGACGGAGGGAGTATATCCACCACGCATGTATCCTTAGATTTCTATTTTTACACTAGGCCACTTTTGCACCAATTATTGCAAATGGATATATACTATATCAAATATAAATATCCATAGATTCTTAAAGATATTTCACAACTTTTTAGAGTGGGCAAAAAGGGAAGAGATAGGGACCTGACAAAACCTTATTTATAATAACCATATGTTTGTACATTTACGATCATTCTCCTCCAAAGGTTGTGACCTAGCCGCCACAGCAGGAATAGACGCCCTGGTGCGCGTCACCAGGTTCCCGCACCTCCACCGGCTACTCCGACGGCGAGCGGTGAGACTTTGTTTTCATTGGTTGTCTGTGGCTTTGGCAATGGCGATGGCGATGCCAAATAAGTTTTTCTCCAAATCTCTAACCGAGGCAGTGGTTCTCTTGACTATTGGTATTGGATTTGGATGGCAATGTCTACGCCGTATTAGGTCGTTGGGATCTGGATGGGCGCTTTGTGTGTCTTCGCGTTGGTATAAGGTAATGATCTTCTTCTTCCTGCTTTTGGCGGTGGGGGTATTCTGGGTAACCAACAGCTTCAACAATGGAAGGCCATCCCTTGAGGATTGGGGTGATGTTCCTTGGCCCATTTTTATGCCAATGAAGAGGCCATACCCTTCATTTCTCCCCTTGAGTGCTTTCTCGACGTGGCATATCACTCTCTGGTGGTTCGTGTTCCCTCTTCGTCGCAGCGATACTCTCTCGATCGACGTTGCGAGGCTGGCGGAAGTTTTGGATTTTCAATCTTCACAAGGGTTCTATGATGACAACTTCTTCTCCAGGACGTTGTTCCACTTGGATCTTAGACAACGATTTTGCGAGGCTGGCGGAAGTTTTGAATTTTCAATCTTCACAAGGGTTCTATGATGACAACTTTTCCAGGACGTTGGTCCACTTGGATCTTAGCACGACGACTTTGCGAGGCTAGCGGAAGTTTTGTTTAGGAGATGATTTGACTCTAGGATTTTCAATCTTCACAAGGTTTCTATGATGACAGCTCCTTCTCCCGGGCGTTGGTCCACTTTGACCTTAGCATGATGCCTTTCCAGCCGCAGGATAAAATGTCAAGTCAACTTCGGTCATGGAGTGGCATTAGCTGCACGCCTTCGACTCGTGCTTTTTTTTAACACAGTACATACGCAAACGTTCATATACACGTGCATACACTCACCCTTATGAACGCACACACGCACACCCTACCCCTTTGAGCACCTCCGAAAGACTGAGCCGGTATATCATCTTGAAATTTACGAAGTCACCGTAGGTACCTCATCGTTGACGGGAACGTCTTCTCCCACTGAATGCGCATCGTCGGAAATCCTGAAAGAAATCCAGAAATAAATACGATGCTAAGAGGTTAAGTTTGTTTGGCTCTCTGGCAACCTGGTCGTAATTTTCTTATTTTTTTAGATGTCTTGTAACGTTTGGAAGTTTTTAATATAAATTCAGAGCATTATTTGAAAAAAAACTAAGAAAAACTGGGATGCTAGAGTTTAGGGCTGCATTCCCCGGCCAAAAATAAAATAAAAGAGATTAGGACTGCACTAGGGCACGAACGTCCATACGCATGATCAAATCGGAGATTTCCACGCCATCCTGCCCATTTGGTCTCACCATACGAGCACCCCACAAGCGTGCACACGCAGCAGATGTGGTGGCAGCGCTCTAGGTTCCCTGTAAACCCTGTTCTCATGTTGCAGCCAAACCGTTTTGCCACCACTCATGGTAACCTAAAAAAAAGTATCACATAAAAATGAAATACTAATTCCGTCTCAAAATAAATGTCACTGACTTAGTACAACTTTGTATTAAAATTGTACTAAGTCAGCGACACTTATTTTGGGGTAGAGGAAGTATTCAGAAAATGATTTGAAGCATTGATTCTCTCCCTAGGGATTCAAGGACAATATATATATAACGGTTCCAGTCTTGCATCACACAAGTTTTATTGCCCGCAAAAAACAATACAATACAAGTTTTATTACTGAAAATAATACATGTCACGTGGCTTTTGTAGACTTGACATGCGTCCTATACTATCCACCCATCTAATGCATGCATTTTCTACATTTTGGGTAAAGCAAAATTAGTCAAAAAGCAAGACATTAAAACATAACAATTATTTTCAAATTAAAAAAATAATCTCTTAAATCATGTACTCAATTGATGATCATGTTTGCTATTAAGCAGGCGTTTGAGAATTATTTGCATGGCAGTCGAAATGAGCTTGAGTCAGAAAGGCCGACGCGGGCTCATCAGGATGCAGGCGGAACCGATGACTACGTGGCTGGCAGCGGCGTCGCAGGCGAAGGCTTGACTGGTTGGGGTACAGAGTGGCCACCGACGTGGAGGGCTGTGGGGTCTAGAGGGGAGGTCAGGGCAGTCGCGACACAATGGAGACGACGATTGAGGCTGGCAGGGTAGCGAGGCGGTGCGCAACAGTGTCAATCGACTGGCGGGGCAAGTGGTTTGACAGGCAGTTCTGAGCGGCACAACACACAACTGCTGCACAATGAAGAAGAAGACAGCTGCAGGGGATCGGATAATGGAAGAAAAGTGACTAGATTGATTATTTTCACGTGACTCATAGATAGTCGGTCACATTGATGTTCAAAGTTAGACCCCTCGCTGATATATATGTACATTTTGACTTCTTATTTGTCATTTGTTGCTACTCCTAGTGAAAATACCCTTTGGTTCCTGGGTGTATTTACATCTCATATAAATTTTTTTGATAATTAAAACAAGTGAAAAGTTTGGAATTTTTTTACAATAAACTTGACTTTTTTTTGCACTAGCATATAAATTTTCACGAATAGAAAACTAGCATTGACTTCAGGGCAAAAAGAATTGTATTTGCTATTATAAGTTACTATTCATAGTTTGACACTATTTTGAACGAAAATTTTGTATTTTTGGAAAAGAAGTCAACAAGAGTTTCCGTTTTTGGATTTTTTACCAGTACAATGAAAGGTCAAGTTGAATTCAAAAAAAAAATCAGTTTTTTTTTACTTTTTAGTTAATTACTATTTTTTTCATATAGGGTGTATATACACCCATAGACCAAAAGTTCTCCTCCCTGCTCCTAGATTATAATTACTTACTTGCCATGTTATGCACAAGTTATAGCCACCTTTTAGTAGATTACTGAAAACACCAGTCCCTACACAAATCAGTGTTTTGATGCCACCTCTTCGTTGCTGATAAAACTTCAATACCAACTCCTTGCTTTTTTTTGATGAAAAGGGGTTTCCCCCCACCCCAACTTTTTATAGAAAGCCAAGGCAAAACAACCAGTCACGGACTGTTAAACATCGCTCGACGACAGAGAGTAGCTGCCGCAGATAGAGAGGGTTTAACCCTATTACAAGCTCAGGATAGTTCAAACACAAGTAACATGACTACTGACTCCATGCGAGAAAGAGCACTAGGATCTCCACGCAATCCTAAGCAACTCCCCTCTTCGGTGGTCCAAAAGCCTTAAGCATCGGAGAATGGCGCACCCTGCGCCTCGGAACATAGTACTTTCCACTTCTTGATCGTCGCCCCAATCAGGTCCAGGACTCACCTCATGCTTCGACATCTTCTTCCTGGAAAACAAATTCATTCCGAAGACGCCATAAGCTCCACAAGGCAGCAACAGAAACAATATTCAAGGCTTCACAATGTTTCCTTCTCTTCCAGAAGGAAGTTAATTGATCAAAAGAGTTAGGAACATTTATCGCAAAGATATCAACAATTAAGCTCCAGACAGATTCAGCAACAACGCAATCAAAAAATAGATGTTGAATAGATTCAGGTTCACAGCAAAAGACACATGACATGTCCTCAACATGCCTACGTTTAGCCAAATTATCTCTGGTAAGACTTTTGTTATAATAAATCAGCCAGAGAAAGACATGTATATTTGGAGGCACTTTGATCTTCCATATGTCATCTCTAATGATAGAAGGAATCCCTCCAAAGTTGATTAGTTTGTAAAAGGTTTGACAGAGTACTTGTTAGAAGAATCTAACATCCAGAGAGGTTGATCTGGCGAGTTGGACAAGCACACAGTCTTAACAATCTCATTGAGCTCCTCCCATCTAACTAATGTATTCTCAGCGACACATATCCTCAATGTTAACCGAAGCTCACCATCCACCTGCACAGGCCAGGGTAGCCTCGTTGATGGCAAATCTGTATAGATCCCAAAATGCAGTTTTCAAAGAGCAATCTCCTGCCAGATGTCATGCCAAAAGGCAATGCTATTTCCATCCCCAGAACCCATCTATAGAAGTTCTTAGCTGCAAGGGCCCAAGATAAACTCTTCATAAATGGAGAACCAAGAACCACCCTAGTATTAAAAAATTAGGACAAGTGGTATTATATTTATACTTCAACAATTTCTTCCAATCATTGTCCCTTTCGTCATAAAACCTTTTTCCCCACGATGCCAAGAGAGCCATGTTAAATTCTCTAAGATTGGGTACCCCCAAGCCACCAAACTCTTTTCTCCTAGAGATCAGCCCCCAATTAGCAAGGTTGTATTTATGAGAATCCCCCATGTTGCCCCAGAAGAAATGAGACATCTGAGAAATAATCATATCAATTGCCCATTTGGGAAATTTCACAATAGACATAAGATAAGCAGGAATACTAGCAATGCATGTGGTAAGCAAAATCAATTTCCCTCTGTAAGATAGAAATCTTCCCAACCAGCCCGAGATGTTCTTAATAATCCTATCAATAATGGGTTGAAGGTCCTCCTCCTCAACTTTTTAAAGTGAAGGGGACACCTAGATATTTGAAGGAAATCCCCATCCGGCAGCAAAAACTTGGGCAAATTCATTAGGCAGCTGTTCGGAGATATTAATAGCATGCAGATCACTTTTATGGAAATTAATTTTCAAACCCTGACAAATGTTCAAAGCATGAAAGAATCCACTTCAAATTTTTAGCATAGTCCAACGAAGTCTCTAAAAACAAGATGGTGTCATCCGCATATTGCGGTGACCACACCACTGGAAAGGCCTGTGGCGTAAGTCCACAAATTAAACCACTACTTGTAGTTTTTTGAAGCATTTTGAAAACACATCAGCCACTGTGTTAAAAAGAAGGGGTGAGTGAGGGTCACCTGCTTCAATCCCTTCCCCAGAGAACTGGGGGCCATTAGCATCATTGATCCTAACTTGGAATGTGCTTTGATGAATGGTGGAGATCACCCAGTCCACCCATTTATTACCAAATCCTCTAGATAGAAGCATCTCTTTTAGAAAATCCCAGCTCACTCTATCATAGGCTTTCTCATAATCTAGCTTAAGAACCAAACCAGAGTCCCAGGATCTATGAACTTCATGAATGACTTCATGAGCCATAACCACACTTTCTAAAATGAACCTCCCCTTTATAAACGCAGTTTGATTAGAAGAAATTAGTTTGTCACAAAGGGGGGAGGCCCTAGTGGTCATAGCTTTGGAAAAGATCTTAACATCACAATTACTAAGGCTAATAGGCCTGAAATTCTTCATGTCTTTAGCCATAGGAATTTTGGGGATAAGAGTAATAATGGCATGATTGAGTTTATATATATCCAGGATACCTCTTTCAAAATCTCTAACCATCCACATAAATTCTTCCTTAATCAAGTCCCAAAAGTTTTGGTAGAACAAAAAGGATAGGCCATCAGGGCCAGGAGCACAATTAGCATATGAGCTCATCACAGCTTGCTTAATTTCGTCCTCAGAAAAAGGTCTCTCTAGATAATCTCTCTCATCAAGACTCACCATATCATCCTCGGACAGGAAGTTAGTATCCAAATGGATATCGGTTTGGGTTCAAAGGCAAACAACTCTTTATAAAAGAGGTAGCCACCTCAAGCATCTCTCTGGTTGAGGTGAACACACCATTAGGACTATTTAGCTCGGAAAGATGGTTCTTTACGTATGCGTGATTAGCCAGTGCATGAAAATAAGCATTATTTCTATCACCCTCTAGGATTTTTCTATCTCTAGATCTCTGCCAGAGGGCAGTCTCCTCTTTCTTCCATAAAACATCTAGCTCTTTTTTAATCTCTCTCAACTTTGTCATAGTCGGTAGATAGTTGATGGGTTTGGACATGACATCCAATATATCAAACTCCGAAGGAGTTCCTTCTTATTTTCTTAAGAGCAGCCTCCCTATTAATGTTCCACCCTTTAATTTTTTTTCCTAAGATTCTTAGTTTTACATAACCAATTCTCAGCAGAGGATTTAAGCGAAGAAACAGAATTCGTGCTTGCACCACCATTTGATGGAAGTGCAGTTGTGAGAGCCACCATTTCTCAAACCTAAATGGTTTGGGGTGGTTGGGGCTCGGCACCGATATCGAGGACCAAAGGAGTATGGTCACTCCCCACCTCGGGAGAGCAACTAAAGTAGAAAAAGGAAAGTGTGTGTCCCAGTTCACGTAAACAAACACTCTGTCCTAATACAAAGAAAAAGCAGGAGAGACACAGTTGTTAGACCAAGTAAACACTCCATTGGAGATAGAAATCTCCATCAATGCCCACCTATTGATCCGGTCATTAAACAAGAAAACAGTCATTGATTAACCAAACCACTACTCTTCTCTTTATCATTCCTAACCAAGTTAAAATCTCCACAGATCATAACTGGGTAAGAAGCATTAGACAAGGTATCATGTAATTCAGTAATAAAGTCTATCTTAGATTCAGTGGTAAGGCAGACCCATAAACCAACACTAAGCGCCAGATGAAACCATCAGACTTATCTTTAATGGTAGCAACAATTGAAAACTTCGATTAGTAAAACCAACCACTTCAAAACAGTTTTTTTTACGAAACCCACAAGGATCCCACCCAGATATTATCGGTGGCAGGAAATGCCAAACAAAATTATCAAATTTATCTATAGACTTGAGGAAACCCTCGAAATGATTTCTCTCTTAGTCTCTTGAAAACCAATAAAGTCGAGGATTAGATTTGGCAATAGTATCACATAGGCACTGAATTTTACCATGTTGGCCCAAACCCCTAATGTTCCAAATAAGACCTATCATTAATTAATTTTAAAAGGGTGGGACAAGCCACAAGGCTTACTCTTAGTTAGCATCATAGGTGTCCCCCTGGAAGCATCAGCAGTGCCCACTTGGTTCCATAGGGGGCATATCATTAGGTGTACTAACTAAATCATCGGGGTCAAACTCAAGGTTATCAGGTAGCACAATTTCAGGATTGTTGTTGGCAAAAACCAAACACCTCTCTTTTTCCACCTCTATCATTTCATCAATAATAAGTTTCTTTTGATTGTCATCCCCCCAATCACCAAATCCATTTGACTCAACTGTTTATCAAGAATATTTTATCCATAGTAGAGAAGGATTTACCTTTGAATGTGGGTGGGATTTCCAGATTCTTCTTCCTCTTATACGCTGCAGCTTTTTCCATATGTTAGTATTGCCATGGCCTCTGGTAGTAGGTCTCGTTGCAACAACAGGGCCCCACCTTGATTTGTTTTCCTGAACAGCCTCTCCATTTTTAGCTTGAGCAAGTGATTCCAGCAAGGATCTCTTCCAAGTTTCACTCTGGAGAATTTGAATAGCCTCGGGAGGGAGAACCCCATCTCACCTTCTATCCCTCATCTTGAGTCATGCATGTCCTTGATCTCAACAGATCCTCACGGTAGTTCATATTCTCGATTACCCTCAGGGTTGGTGCTAATAGTTTTTCTTTTGGGAACAGGAGTTTTGTAGGCATCTCCTCCCCTGTCCTCGCAGTGTAGGTCTTGATCTGTCAGTCCACACATATATTCAGAAGCATGCCCACGTCCATCAGAAGATGAACCCTTAGAGTCATCTTTTGTCACGATATATTCGTAATAAAGTTCTCACAGTCGGCGTCTATGTTATCTCCCATGTGTGCATCCATCCTCACTTGAACATCAGATTTTTTTGAAGAGTTTTGTTTGGATGGGAAATTGGCCTTGTCTAGTTCATCAATGGCTAGGTCACCACCTCTGACCCATCGAAATATGGCCACCACAGGTCCCTTCATGTCCTTCTGTCAGGTTCTCCTCAGCCTTCTCATCCTCCTCAAAGTCCTCCTCATCTCCATCTACATCAATAACAGAATCAACTCCACCTGTTTGTTCAAAACCTTCCACTGTAAAGCCAAGTAAAAACAATTTCTTCTTCATCTCAATCAGGTCTCTCAAAAGGGATTTTGGTAGGGTCTCTGCAAGCAATCTTGACTCGACATTCTCAAAAAGTTCTAAACATACCATTCCAATCCACATCTCAGAAGAGCCCCAAACAAAGTGAGGCAATTTGAGCAAACACTTTCCAAGTACACCACTTGGGAGGGATCCCTTCAATCAGCACCCAAGCTTCAATCAGTTCACCAAATGGTTCACATCCACCTTTCCATTCAAGAAGAGTCACATTGACATCCTGTGTGGCGAGGAGAACCTGTGCAACTCAATAAGATCTTCCACTTTTTCCGTGGAGGAATCTAACCAAGAAAGTCTTGCTAGACAACCCTACGATTTGCAGGGCCAACTTTTAGATTTGCAAAAGTAGCGTAAAGCAATTCCCTTAGCTTACTACCATTCACTTCTCCTTTAGAATGTTAACCATCGCACAGTTTTGGAAGTTCAACCACTTGGACTCATTTGCAACAGGAACATCCACATGGTAGAAACCAAGACCTTGAGCTCCACTACCAAAAAAGGCAGCGATGGCTGAACCTTAGACCAAGCTGCACAATTATTGACATTATGATTTTGTTGACAGATAAAACAGGCCTTCGGCTTCACACAATTCCCAACGTAGTGCCCCGGTCCACCACAATTGAAGCAGATCATGTCTTTGTACCTAGGGTCAAGAACTTGTTCCATCTCAACCTCCACAGACTGGGATGACTGTACCTGAGCAGATCCAGCGGTAGATGCTGTGGATCTGGTAGGCTTGGGAGCAGGAGCCTGCTCCTTTGCGCGCATTGGTTTCCGCCCAGCAGGCGCAGCAGGCTTTTACCCGAATCCCTTGGCCGGAGCAGCAGGGTGGTTGCTCCCTCCAGCTCGACGATCTGCCATCTTCTCCCCACGCTTAACAGCCACAGCAAAGGAGATAGATCCAGGGCCAATCCCCTCACGAGCAACCTTGATTTGTCTGGGGAGTGGGTCGAACGGCCAACGAGTTGCAGGAAAACAATCCGCAGCCGAAAAGGCTTTGTTCTCAACCAGGTCTCTCCGGATCCAGCAAAGGAATCCGGATTTTTGGTGGTCTTGAGGTCAAGGGGTAGGGTTTCTGGGGGGCGGCGGCGAGGGGGGGAGGGAATGAGCCAGAGCTGGCCAAAGTGCTCCTCAACGTTTTCTAGGTTTTCGGTTTTACGCAAACCCCTCGTGGTTCCCGCTTTCTCTCCAACGACACGCATTTTGATCGTGGGCCTAGGCAGAGCTGGATTCATCCCACGGGAAAGGCACAGAGCCCCGGTTCCTGGAACGGGGTTAGGATTTAAAACCTGGCCGAGCCCGTCGCCGGACAAAATCTCCGACGAGGTCTCGCCCGCCGCAGAAACAGCGTCAGATCCCTTGTTGTACTGGAAGTCAAGGGGGAGAACCCCCGAATCTAACTTCACATCTGGAACTAGCGCATTAGAAACTGAAACCATTCGTTCAATCGAACAATCACCCTTGAGCATCCCTCGGCGGTGCAGACGAAAATCCCGAAGCCTAGCCTTGAGAGTTGAATTAGCACGGAAATGTAAACCCAACTCACCTGGCAATGGAGGAGGATCAATGGGTCGTCGATCTGCACGAACCGGTTGTGGAAGACGATCATCGGGCGACGCTGGGGCGACGGTCCCGCGAGGATGAACTCCGGCGGAATCTGGCGATCCTCCCACGGCGGCCTGATGTTGAGCCTCGAGGTTCGCCGTCTGAAACTCTCCTGAGGCGGCCTGCCATGGATCTGACGATTCCGCCTCCTGAGTCGCCCAGAAGAGGAGCTCCACATCCTCGCAACCATCGTCTCCGATGAAGCGCGCGCGCTCGACGAAGTTCGCATGGCGGAGGATGTGCATGTGGATCTCCCCCCACATGTCGCGGTCGGGGAAGCGCTCCATCACCACCCGCTCCATCTCGCGGCGAGCCTCCGTGAAGTTCGGATCTATCTCGGCAGCGGCGCTGCAGCTGGCGGTGGAAGCGCCAGCTGCTCAAGAATCCGTGCCACCGGCACAAGCCGGCGGACCCGCACCCCGCGGCGTCGCGCTCCGGTCATGCTTCTTCTCTGCTGTGGATTGGGGGCGGGGAGAGCTCGGTGAGATGTGGGGATGGGTAGGAGGATGTGGATTTAATGGCGGCGTACGCGCTTCGCCCGAGAGGAAGGGGAGGGGGCGGGAGAGCCCGACATACATTTTCTCAACTCCTTGCTTTTACATAAAAGAAAAACTCAGCGCAGCGGTAAGCTATCTCAAAACCTATCAACAACAGTAATTATGATTCCCACCATGTTCGTCTCCGAGGGTGACGCGAATCCTGGTCCATTTCCCCAATCAAAAACAGGAGCGCGTGGATCACATTCCACATGCATGCGTGTCTCTACCGGGCTGAGCTCCACCACCATCTTTGTCCATGCCTCAGCCCGTGACGCCTCCAGGCTCATCTTGTCTCTTCAATCAATCCGGCTCAGATCTGGATCAAGTAATTCCTTCAATTATTTCCTGCTTGGCTCCTTCAGATGTGACTTTTATTTCCTTTTTCGGCC
Source organism: Aegilops bicornis (assembly GCA_021605145.1). Taxonomy (NCBI): domain Eukaryota; kingdom Viridiplantae; phylum Streptophyta; class Magnoliopsida; order Poales; family Poaceae; genus Aegilops; species Aegilops bicornis. The sequence continues at coordinate 392,967,040 of CM038673.1, read as the reverse complement.
TCCTGCCTACTAGCTAGGGTACGGATGAGAGTGAGCGGCTTAATAGTTAGCAATGCATACAAAGGATCCCTCGCAAAAAAAGAAAAAGCAATGCATAGAGGATGTAATTTTGAGGGAAAATAGTATGTGGTTTGTAGCCTACTAAAACAGCTGGTTTTTGTTGTTTCACACCTAATGTTTAGTACTTTAGGTAAGATTATTTTTTAAGAAAAAGACTTACCATGTAGCACATTTAAAAAATGAGAAAATGAAGAGTTACCACATAGCACACGTGTATGTTTCTATTTTTTTTAAATGCGAGCACCAGTGTCCAGTCTAGGACTTGAACTTTGGTGGACTTTGGATACCACTATCCTCCTAACTTTTCAACCACAGATTGGTTCACCGTTTTTATGTTTTTGGATGTAGTCGTCCGAGTCACGGTTATAATCATAGTATTGATGTAGTTAACCAGTTTTTGATTTTTTTATCTAACGACCTAAAACATCATAGCTCAGTTGCAAATATGAAGTTGCTTACCACACATACCATATGGTACGTAGTTACCTAGTTGTTAAGGTAATCTTTACACCAATTGTGTTACCTAGTTGTTCGGCTTGCACTTCCCGTCATGGCACCAATGAACCACAAATCTACATTCAGTAAGCCTTTACACCATATATATTTCTGATATAGTCATTTGACTTGCACTTGCCATCGTGGCACTAATAAAATTATCTGGTTATTTTTCTAGATAAGACACCACAATTACACTTGGGCAAAATACCATACGAAACTCCGTCGGGAAAAAAACTTACGACACGGCGCTTTGCCACACACAACACTAGAGTACTAGCTAATAGCCGCACCTTGCTGCGAGAATTTATAGTAACATATTTGTCAAATATAAAATTACAATATATGAGAATAATGTCCCTCCGTACTCCTCTGGACAGCAGCAGACCTAGCAGTAAACAGAGGTTGGTGTTACACATTATAGTGCATCATGACTTTCTGTCTCGGGAATGATTGGTTGTTGGAAAAAATATAAAAATTAATTATGTGTAGGATTCATATGTGCTTGATGATGTGAAGACTGCATGTGCTGAAAATGGAATATGAATGAACTACATGTACCTATACTTGATGATGCGAAGGCTATGTGGTAAATGTGATTATGTAGAATGTGTGCATGTTAAAGGAAATAGGGGTCTACTTTTCAAAAGACGCTTCCACAGTTGTGGGATCCAAATACAATTCATGATAGCATCCAATCTTCAGTCTTGACTAATTACATAATACTACTATTTATTTTTAGACTACAGAAAATTTGTATGTGCATTTATTCAGGAAGAAAAAGTTACACAACATCGCAAAAAGGTTATGGAGGATGGATATAAACCAAAGATAAACAAAACAAACTAGACTTAGGGATTGCTAAATGCAAGACTTGGCATCACCCAAGATGGAGAAATCGACTTTCCCACCCACTATGGAGAAGGACCAAGGATCCAAGTGAACCAAGACACAATGCAGTGCAAAAGAAGAAAATATATCTTGCTTATCAAGAAGTGAATCATCAACCACATGAGCTTGCAACGCCAATCAGAGCATATCTGATTTGACCACGACCACGTTGGCAGCAGTGCTTGCACCCCCGCATCTACGAGCAATGCTTGCATAAGGGCATCTTCAACACCGACCCTCAATGCACACATGGTATCTCCGCAGATGTAAATAATAACATATGAAATCGTAGATGATTGAAAATATCCAAATAGCAAAATACTCAATCAAATCTTCCTTGAACTGCTCATGAGTTACTCGATACCGAATTTGTTGATGAGTTTGAAGAAACTTGTCAAACGTGGATGGATTCTAGTCTGGAAGTTGGATAAGATCACTCATGTTCTCAAATTCCAGACCTGCGGCGGCATCTTCACCCTTATCCTCCACTATAATGTTGTGCATGATCGCACAACATGTCATCACCTCCCACAAGGTCTTCAGATCCCATTGATTAGAAGGTCCACGAACAACCACAAAACGAGAACTGTTGGGTGCTTAACTGAACAAGGCGGCATGCTCCCCCATAGCAATAGTTGGGTGACCATGATGGGGGCTCCCCCGGGCATCATCACATGTCTAGAGCCTGACCGCTCTATTATCAGGTGGCTCCTTGCCACATTTGTTGACCAAACCAATGGTTTATCTCTGTGATTGAAACCTGACTCGTCGAGAGCCCTCCGCCCATGAGGTATTTAAAATGTACGCTTGACAAGAATGCAGGACAGGCCGCCTCCCATCCCAGATAAGCTGCGACCAGAGGATGAAGGACAGATAATCCCACTCCTTCTTAGCGAGGCGATCGACCCTGCAGAGGAGGGAGCTAGCCCGGGTACGCATGCCCAAATTTTTTCGCCATTCTCAAGGGAATTTTTCTCCTACCTCTGTGCCTCGGAGCCTTGACCACTCAACATATATAGCATTAGACCATGAAAGAAAGGCATTTTCAAACGAGCATGGTCGGACATGTAATGCCTCCAAGGAAGCGTTAATGAACGCGAGTCCTCTTCGGGCTTCGCTAAGACCACTTATGGTACGAATATGCGCCCTCGAGGGCTTCTTCGACATGTGCAATGGAAGGGTGGGCGAGGGAGCAAGGACATGGAAGAAGGCAGGAGACAACAAGGAAAAAGTATGGGCATCAATTTAAATGCAACCTAACAGCTTCCGATTATTGTCGGTAAGAAGGTGGTAGTAACATAGTCGCTCCAACAAAAGAGGAACGAGAAATGTCATTTTTACAGAGCCCATGACCATAGATGATAAGGCATTAACCCCGTAGATGATAAGACGTTAACCCCGAAGAGCTATCATCTTCCTCCTCTTCAGACTCATCTCCGGCCTCCGTGGCGTCGACACCATGATAACCCACAAGTATAGGGGATTAATTATAGCCTTTCTCGATAAGTAGGAGTGTCAAGCCCAACAAGGAGCTAAAGGTAGAATTTATATTCTCTTCAGGTTCTATCGATCATCGATACAACTCTACGCACACTTAACATTCGCTTTATGTAGAACAATAAAACTACTTTGTAGGTGTAAGGATAAGTTTGCAGGGTAAAACTAGATGTTCTTAGCGAGCATAAAAATATGAGTAATTTGCGAGATAATAAAATTTAGTTGTTTAGTAGAAAGCTTTTTGTAACACAAGAGAAGGATTTGTCCCTAGGCAATTGATAACTAGACCGGTAATCCTTATTGCAATTTTATATGAGGGAGATGCTTGAGCTAACATACTTTTCCATACTTCACGTGAGGAATTTGGTCCGCATGAGGACTTGTATCCATATGAAGAATTTGGTCCATATGAAGATTTTGATCTGGGGTTCCTATTCTTCACAGGTGGTGTCATGATGACATTCACCTGAAGATTTTTTCAAGGCACCTTTTGGGAACCCAGATTTTCTTCATAGGGGAACCGTTCCTGCAGTTAGTGCCAACATATCTAGCAAATACTTCACCATTCTGATTTTTGAACAGTTTATAGTTGGAGTCAAATGACTCATTAGAAGAATGAGGAGATTCACATGTAAAGCCAGATAAAGTAGATGGATCTCCGGAGGTCCCTTTGCAAAGAACCCATGAGGTTTTGGGATACCGCCAAAGCTTCCAAAGTATGTACCATCGACATTGAGTTTCCTTTCAAAGGCAATACCCTCTTTCCTAGGGTTCCTGTTGAGGATCTGCTTTTTAAGCACATCACAAAGAGCCTGATGCCCTTTGAGGCTTTTGTACATGCCTATCATGTACAATTCCTTCAGTCTTGCATCATCAGTGATACTAGCATTGTCCTCAGATGAGGAATTAGTGATAGCAGAGGCAGGTGAAGAATTTGTAACATTAGAAGCATTTGAACATTCCGGTGAGGAATTAGCAGATTCACGTTCAATGCACTTCAAACATGGAGGAACAAATTCTTCCTGAGCAGCGCTGATTTGTTGAGCAAGTAATGAATCGCGCTCCTTCTGAAGATCTTCATAACTCACCCTTATCTTTTCAAGATGTTGCTTTCTTTGAAGAAATTCATAAGAAAGCTTCTCATGATCAGATAAGAGAGTGTTATGATGACCTTGAAGGTTGTCAAACCTAGACTGAAGTCTCTGAAGATTTTCAGTCAAGGTTTTAGTGCGGTCCATTTCTTCACCCAACATATCATCACTTTTGTCTAGCATGTTTTGAACCTTTTCAAAATCATTTTGTTGTTTCACAGCAATCTTAGCAAGTTTAGAGTAGCTAGGCTTGAGGTTTTCATCAGATTCATCCTCACTTGATTCAGAGGAGGGGTATTTGAGTACCTTGGCACCTTTTGCCATGAAGCAATTGGTGGGAGCGTAGTCATCATCGCCTTCATCAGCCTTGTTAGTGGAGCCATTTTCTTCAGTGTTGAAGATGGACTTGCTGACAAACGCAGTAGCGAGAGCTAGACTCGCCACACCAGATTCTGACTCCTCAGATGCCTCCTCTACCTCATGTTCCTCAGATTCAGCTTCAGAGTCCATTTCCTTGCCAATGAATGCCCGAGCCTTCTTGGAGCTGCTCTTCTTGTGAGACGAAGACTTCGAGGATTTTGATGATGAAGACTTTGAAGATTTCTTCTTCTTCTTTGAGTCATCGTAAGCTGTAATCCTTGTATTTCTTCTTCTTTGATTCCTTTTCCCAATCGAGGACAGTCTTGAATGTAGTGATCGGGTTTCTTGCATTTGTGGCACAGTCTCTTCTTATAGTCACTGGATGAGGAACCATTACTCCTTGAGGATTTTCCAAAGCGACCACATCTTGAGAACTTCTGAAACTTTTTTATGAGCAGTGCTAGCTCCTGGCTCAGTTCTTCAGGATCACCAAGGCTACTACCAGAATCTTCACTTTCAGATTCAGAGACGGCCTTGGCCTTCAGGGCACGTGATCTACCATAGCTCGAACCATAGAGATCTCTCTTTTCAGCAAGCTGGAACTCATGAGTGTTTAGCCTTTCGAGGATATCAGCGGGATCGAGTGACTTGTAATCTCCACATTCTTGTATCATCAGTGCCAGAGTATCAAATGAAGAATCAAGCGATCTCAGCAATTTCTTCACCACCTCATGGTCGGTGATGTCAGTGGCATCAAGTGCTTGAAGCTCATTTGAGATGTCAGTGAGGCGATCAAAGGTTTGCTGAACATTTTCATTGTCAAGTCTTTTGAAGTGGTTGAAGAGATTGCGAAGAACGTCAACTCGAGAGTCACGTTGTGTTGAGACTCCTTCGTTGACCTTGGATAGCCTATCCCAGATAAGCTTAGCAGTTTCCAAAGCACTCACTCTTCCATACTGCCCTTTGCTCAGATGGCCACATATGATGTTCTTCGCTTGGAATCGAGTTGCTTGAATCTCTTCACATCAACAGCGTTCACAGAAGGTGTGCCTGAGGGAACACCATTTTCCAAAACATACCACAGATTGTTATCAATTTCCTTAAGATGCATTCGCATCTTATTCTTCCAGTAGGGGTAGTCCGTCCCATCGAAGCTCAGACACCCAGCAGCGACCTTGATCATACATGCGGTCGACATAACTAAAACTCCAGGCGGTTAAACCAATATCACACAGAACAAGGGTTTACCTTGCTATGATACTAATTGAAAGTGCATTATTTCGACTAGAGGGGGTGAATAGGCGATTTTTATGAATTCTTCACTGAGGAATTTGCGGGTGAGGAAATTCCTAAGCAAAGAACTACTTGCAGTGGAATAAGTACTCAGATGCAAACATGGCAGAACATAAACATGATCATCATGATGAAATGAAAGCAAAGCAAACACAGAGTACAGAAAGCGTAAACACAGGATAATACAGGATGAAGACAAACAGACTGAAGAAATTGAACCGAGGAAATTGAGAAAGTCTTCAGTCTAAGTCTTCAAATAGATATGATCAAGCACACAACAACTATAATGAGGAAATGGAAGAGTTGAGGAAATAGAACCAGTTGGCTTGGTGAAGACAATGATTTGGTAGACCAGCCCAAGCGATGTGACGGTTATGTACGTCTGTTGGAGCGGCTAGGTATTTAAACCTGAGGACACAGTCCTCATCATATTCTCCTTGAGCTAAGATCACACAGACCTCGCCCAATCACTCGTGGTAAGTCTTCAGGTGACTTCCAAACCTTCACAAACTCGGTCACTCGGCGATCCATAATTTCCTCTTGGATGCTCTAGACCATGACGCCTAACCGTCTAGAAGATGCACAGTCTTCAAAGGTAAAAAGCGTCGGATCCATGCAGGATCAATCTCTTCAGTGATGCTCAATCACTTTGGGTTTTTAGGTGTTTGGGTTTGGGTTTCCTCACTAGATGATTTTTGCTCAAAGTCCTTGGAGGATGGGATGCTCTCAAATGACAAGTGTCAGTTTCTCTCGGAGCAGCCAACCAGCTAGTGGTTGTAGGGGGCGGCTATTTATAGCCTAGGGAGCAGCCCGACATGATAAGACATAAATGCCCTTCAATGATATGACCGTTAGGTGGGTAGATATTTTGGGACAGCTGCCGCATAGCATAGCAACGGTCGGATATTTGAGGCTCAAATTCCTCAAGGCTATCATGTTCCTCACTTGTACGCAATCCGCACTGGCGAATTCCTAACTCCCCAGTCAGAACAAATTTCTCAGAGACCAGAAGAACTTCGTCTCTGTCACTAAATAAATTTGACTGAACTGTATGAGATTTCCAATGGCTTCAGTCGAAGGGATTGGTAGGTGTAGGATTTTGAGTTGAGCATCACATGGAAATTTTTCCTAAGTATTTCCTCGACCCTCTTTAATAAAGACGGTGTTTCCTATGACTCAAGAAAGAGAAAATGAAACTACGAAAACAAAAGTCTTCACGCTTCATGTTCCTCGAATGAATACCAAGTCTTGAGGTCACACCAATTTCTTCACTTTCAAAGTCTTGAAAGTCTTGAAATCTAAAGTCTTGATCGAAGATATTCATTTTAGAGGTCGACTTTCTCTCAGAAATATCAAACTCCTCATAGACTTATAGACCTGTGTACACTCACAAACGCATCAGTCCGTTAACCTATAAGTCTTCAATACACCAAAATCACTAAGGGGCACTAGATGCACTTACACCGAGGAACATTGTTGGAGACACCCCCCTCAGACTAGCCACAATGGGTAGTAACATAGACTAGTAACATGCTCATGTTACTAGTCTATGTTACTACCTCTATAATAACATATGTGTGTAACATGCAACACTTCATTTATTAGGCTATAGACACATCTTGCCTTGATATGTGTGATGTTACTACTTTCCTCTCTTTCTTCATTTATTGCTTGTCACATCATCTACTTTATCTAGACATGTGTGATGTACTACCTATGTTACTCCCACTGTGGGTAGTCTCATAATTTTCCTGGTCATCATCTGAGTCCTAGAAGATCTCACCCACATCATCATTAGGCATGCAACCGTCTTGATAGACAACGTGCGCAGAAGGAGTAGAGGCGACTGGGGACGCACCACATAGTGGGCACTTCGTACGTGCTCGTGTGCGTGCAGCGTGCGTGCTTTTCCATCGGTGCTAGCTCTAAGGCCGAGGATGCGGTCGTCTTCGTCTCCGACTAGTCGTTGAGCAACGACGACAAAGAGGTGCTGCAAGAGATGCGTACGCGCCGTTGTGTGCGAGCTTCGATGTAGCACGACGAACCGGACGTCACCGCAGATGGCGCACGCCTCCATGCAGTCGAGTGTGTGCGCATGCATGTGTTATTCACGTGCATTCTGCGGCCGAGTGTGTGTGCATGCATGTGTTGTGTACGTGCGTTGTGTGCTCCATGCTGTGCGCGTATGTGCATGAGTTGGATCGGCATGAGTTAGTGCGTTGGCGTGTGTACATGCATGGCTGCATGCGTCCTATACATGCGTGGCTTCTTGCGTGGTTATCAATATAATTTATAAAACTTCTTCAACTTAGCATCCTGATGTATCGTCTCTAGTGGTTAGCAAAGAGTTCATGTTCTTTTATTTGTTTATAGGTGGGCATGCAGCAAAAAATAGGGGAAAACGTGCAAGGTTCCTTGCAGACGCTCCACCGTGAGGTTCCTTGCTCCTTCTCGGTCGTCGGGAATCTATGTTCTTCAACTCTTTTTTTACGTGAGCTTTGTTCATCCTTTCGCCAACACGCGAGACATCTAGCATCAAGGTGCACGTGTCATGCAAGAAAATGGAGATAATCAGATAAGCAGTGCGTAAGTGAGTCGTGCACTTCGATGGCACCTACCATGCAATATTTTTTCTCCTCGATGGCACATGAAGAGTGCATGTACTCAACGACGGAGCACGAGATGGTAGCCATGACATGGTCAACCCTTTTTTGGAGAGAGTACTAAATAACTTTGATGTGTCCCGTCAACTCGCATAACGACGAGAAGATTGCTTACTATGCCTTCTCCCTCGCCAACACATGCGCGGTGGCTCGCAACATGAGGAGAAACTTTTGCTTACAAGCGGTGGACGTGCAACAGTTTATTTGGTGTCAGATTGCCAGAAGTACTACTGTAGTACCATCATTATTGTTCGACTTCCGGAAGAGGCGAAGAGCCAAGCGCAAGGTCACCTACTATCCTTAGGCTAGGCATAGTGGGAGTAACATACGTAGGGGTACCTCCTTTTTTTATTCTAGAAACAACCACACGCAAATATTGGACGGTAGCAGCACAACAACTGAATCAAAAATCAAAACCAACCAATGAACTACTACTACTGGTGAGCATTTGCTAGTATCATGTACTCAAATGCATCCATGTATATAGGGCTTAATGCGTTTTACGAGACTAACTTTGGCCTGTTTGGATCCATGGGTTAGAGTTAGTTTGAGCTAGTTGGGCCTCAAATAGCCCTAAAGTATCCAAACGTGAGGGTTAAATTGGAGCAAGTTGCCCCAAACCCACCAAAAAAACTATCCCACCCAAGAGGTGCTAATTGGAGATAGTTCTCATTGGGCCCACTAAAAAATCTTTTCGTTCTCATGGTTTGCGAGTACAAAGCTCACGTCAAAAAAGAGAGTGGAAGAACATAGATTCCCGACGACCGAGAAGGAGCAAGGAACCTCGTGGTGGAGCGTCTGCACTCATAATATTTTATATTATTCAACAATATAAAATCAACCAATCATCTCCACAGTGGACTGGAAGAGTACGAAACACGGCAGCCCAGTGTAGTTACATCATACTACATGGCTAACCCACGCTATCACCATATTTCTTGGCCTCCGTGGGACACCTAGCGCTAGTAATCCAGCAACCCGTATTGCTTCTCGCTCCTCGTCTCTCTCAAAGTGCGGCGGGCTGGCGTTTTTGCCGTCTATTGAGGTCGGTTAACTCATCACATGTTAGCGACATGCCAAGAGCATTCTAAAAAAATACTGTAATCTATTGTTATGCCAAGAAGAGGAAGCGCTTTGACCAAGGGACCAAACGATACAGGCGTGCCGTGCCGTGAGTGGGTCCAGTTTCTCGTTTTGAACTCGTTTAGAACACTTGGTTTTGACTATTGATAAGATTTTATGTAGGGCCTAATGTATTCTTTGAGGATGCCTTTGACTATTGATAAGATTTTATATAATTTGAAAATTATATCATTCAAAGATCCTTTCACGTTCCGCTAAAAAAAGATCCTTTCACGTACGAATTTGACTGTATGCTTTGAGCAACTTGTATGTCCTATACTGCTCCTGTTTGGATACTCTAACTTAGCTAGAGGTTAGACTAACTCATGACTAACCCTGAACTAACTGTAGCCAAAGAGGTGTTTGGGTGACAGGGTTAGATTGATAATAAATGCACTTGATAGAGAGAGAAAAGTGATTTTTTAGTGGGCCCAATGAGAAACTATCTCCAATTAGCACCTCTTGGGTGGGATAGTTTTTTTGGTGGGTTCGGTGCAACTTGCTCCAATTTAACCCTCATGCTTGGATACTTTAGGGCTATTTGAGCCCCAACTAGCTCAAACTAACTCTAACCCATGGATCCAAACAGGGCCAAAGTTAGTCTCGGAAAATGCATTAATCCCTATATACATGGACAGACGGAGTACATGATACTAGCAAACGCTCACCATTACTAGTAGTTCATTGGTTGGTTTCGATTTTTGATTCAGTTGATGTGCTGCTATCACCAATATTCACGTGTGGTTGTTTCTAGGGTAAAAAAGGAGGTACTAGTACTTAATGCGGGAAAGGTGAAGTGATGGTTGCTTCGCCCGAGCAACTTATTACTCTGGGAATATGGGAGTACCAACGGATTCAAGGAACAGAGAAATGATGGTTGCTTCGTCCGAGCAACTTACTGTGGCGAAGGTGGGGCTCTATAATTTGACTGCTCACTAGTCATTACTATTGCGGCGCAACGACCGGGGTGAATCTTTCCCTGCAGTTGTGCACTCAATATTGTTGCATGGCAGGTGGAGCCGGATGAAGGATGCCCCACATGTCGGCGAAACGAAATTGAATTGTTTCTGGCATTGCTATCAATCCTTCAGGATTTGTTTATATGTACGCATAATTTAATTGAAATTGTACTGTGATGCTATGAAGGTTTCAACTTTGGTTCTCGCAGGAAAAAAAGGTTTCAACTTAGGATTAATATGTCCTCTTGCCTCAAGATTATCTCGTTACAACATCCCATTAAATACAAATGAAACTACCATGGCTGCTAATGCATCTCAATGGTTCGCAGATCAGCGCCAATATTCACATCACAATTTAAGACAAAGGTGTGAGAAGGTGTACAAAAAAAGAAAAATATATAATTGATCGATGCTGTTCGTAGGCATGGCTCCATTTCCTGGGCACAATGTTCATTGCTTGGCAGCTAGTTTCACCCAGCTCTGTAGCCAAAAAATAGCTGTATGGAGCATGCCACAATCCGATCATTTTGTGCAGCTCCACTAAAATCGAGCGGACCATCCCTGTTCGCAAAGATATCCAGTCAGTGTGATTACAATAATAGTGGAACTAGATGATGAAACATAACACACACAAATAGAAGCCGATCACCTCTGCAAAATCTCTCTTTAGGACAAACTACTTGTTGGAGAAGATTAGGCACGGAGTTGGATGAGGAGGATAGCAAAACCAATCTCCCTTTCTGCAGTCCCACAGAAATGTAAAAACGTTGCCCGTGTGACATTTTGGCGGAATTGCACAGAACACTCTTAAGAAAAAAAATTGATTTGTGCAGTTCACCAAAAGGCCGCAATAGCAACGAGGTGAAAATTGATAGCCCTGTTTGCAAAAGGAGTTAGAAAGGAAACAATTACTGTCCAATTACACGAGTTGAAGACACATACGCCGACAAAAAAGAAGCATATTCCATGTAATAAGGGAAAGATAGCAGCATGGTGGTTTATCAAAAATGGTTTGAGGACGAGATTGCAAGACGGAAAGTACGCCGATCGAGATACGTTTTAAGCAAACAACTAAAGAAGATCCACATGCAGCAACGTGGGAAGATGGGCAGTGGAGCAAGGCTGGAGGAAGCTGTACTTGAGGGTCGTCGGGATGTTACTAGGAGGGCGCCTGTGGCCGGGATCTGCCCATACTGCGGCAGCGAGCAAGTAGCGAAGGCCCTACCGCGCCGGAGCTTGATCAGAGAGAACGGCGGGTACAACATACTGGGACGTGCTGCCTCAACGCCGTCGAACGGAGAAACGATGCACATCCTCCCTTTCCGCCGGCGGACGGGATGCAGCCGGATCACTGACCAACGATGAGGGAGAGAGGCCACCGCCGCCTTGTGTGAGATGGTGTGACGAGAGACAAACCCCGACAGGCAGGCTCCATTCTATATAGTGTAGCGGATTTTTCCATTTTCCCCACGGCAATCATTTTATATTCCGTACGTGCCATTGAGGAATATATAAATTTATTTAATACTAACGCGTTGATACGTCTCCAACGTATCTATAATTTTTGATTGTTACATGCTATTATATTATCCATATTAGATGTTTAATGGGCTTTACTATACACTTTTATATTATTTTTGCGACTAACCTATTAACCCAAGGCCCAGTGCAAATTGCTGTTTTTTTGCCTATTTCAGTGTTTCGTAGAAAAGGAATATCAAACAGAGTCCAAACGGAATGAAACCTTCGGGAGCGTGATTTTTGAAACAAACGTGATCTAGAGGACTTGGAGTGGACGTCAAGAAACAACCGAGGAGGCCACAAGGCAGGGAGGCGCGCCTACCCCCTGGGCGCGCCCCCCACCCTCATGGGCCCCTCGTGGCTCCACCGACCTACTTCTTCCTCCTATATATACCCATGTACCCCGAAACCAACCAGGAGCACCACGAAAACCTATTTCCACCGCCGCAACCTTCTGTACCCGGAGATCCCATCTTGGGGCCTTTTCCGGCGCTCCGCCGGAGGGGGAATCGATCACGGAGGGCTTCTACACCAACACCATAGCATGAAAATCCTATGCATGAAAACAAGACCAAGTGCATTAGTGGCAGAATAACATTCTAACTGTACACGCTTTCATATGGTTTCACTTTATTTTGGCCACATTTCTTTGCATTCCTCTGCTCTTCCAATTCCTGTGAACCAAACACCCAAGTTGATAGAAATCCTGTGTTTACAAATGCTCTGTTTACCATGTGAATTCCTATCCTATTCTAACGTCGTCCACGTCACCCGAGCTGCTCCATCGACAGAGCATCCACCAAACCAGACATCACGACTCCTGACCGTCTTTCGCCGCCTCAGATCTCCTTCCCTGCCGCCGACACCCACCGCAACAGCATCACCATCATCGACTCAGGAGATGAACCTGAGGAGTACACGGGTCCACAAGAGAGGTCGCACTGTTTTGTTTCTTCTTATGTTATGCATTGCTTAAAATTACCTGCTGCTTTATCGTCCTGTTCATCTCTTAGTCAGGTCCAAATTAATGTTCAAACTTGAGTTCTAAATTAGTTGTGGGGCACATATCGAGGCAACAATGAATAGTATCTCTGTCTAATATCTGGTTCACCTAGGGTATGCCTATGTTGTTCATCTTGGGTGGGAAACAAATAGTAAAGCAATCATCATCTGTATTTCTATTAAATTAAAGCAATCATCAGCCTGCTATCATTATTTTTGGATCCATCCACTGGTTGTTACCATCACTCTAGATTTCTGCATGCTCTCCTTACATAATCTCACCATATTTTTTTCGTATGCATGTCAGATATTGTACACAGTCATGCTGAACATGTAGAGAAAAAAAGAAGAGTTTTGCGTGGCAATAGAATGTGATGCAGACATCGCTCCATGGTGGGTTCAATGGCAACCCCCCCCCTCTCCAGATTGTAATCCAGAGGAAGATATCTGTTCTGAGGCGGATTCAGACACAACTGACCATTCCTATTTACCCCCCAAGTTGTTTGCTCTACCTTGGCATGATGATGTTAGTCATATCATGCATATGTTGCCTTGTAGTGCCTACTTTTGACATATATGTCATTTGCTTAGTTTAGACATGTTCTGTAATGCCACCTATTTAGTTTCTATATCTTATATGGGAATTATGCAGTCTCATGTCTTTTAGCCAGCCATAATATATGTGAAATGTGCAATGCCATCCTGTTTAACCAGACATCATATATTTGAATGATATCTTACCCATCCTTTTATTCATTACATTTCCATTTGTCGACAATGTTTGTACATTAAACTACTCTTCCTGTGAATCAGCCATTTGGGTGGGAGATGGAAAAATCTGGAGTGAAAACAAGGCCTTCAGAGCAGACAATGCTACCTTTCGAAGCAGATCTCTTGTTGTGTCCCGATAGCTCCTCAGAGATGGACTCAGAGACAGATGACCAGTCCTATTCCCCCACCGAGGTGTATGCTCTAACTTGGCATGGTTATACTGCTCATATCATGCATATGGTGTCTGGCATTGCATAGTTTAGACATCATATACACAATATTCAACACCATGTTCTTAGTTCAGACATCATATCGAATGCCCTCTGTTTAGCATATAAATCACATATGTGAATTAAATCATGCGATCCTGATTACTTCGATAACATGTATGTGAATTATGTCATGCGATCCTGTTTAGTTATTCATCATATCTTCGAATTATGTTATGCTATGCTATCCAGTTTAGATAGACATCATATATGTGAAATTATGTCATGCTATCCGTTTTAGTTAAACAATATACATGTCAAATTTTTCATGCCTCTTTTTTCCACACTATCTATTGCGTCTGTCTCTCATAAAATGTCTATACATTCAACTATGTTTCCTGTTTATCGGCCATTTTAATTGGAGCGGGTGATGCCAGTTCTAGCGGAGTAAAAACACGGTCTTCAACAGTGCTACCTCTTGTTGGAGATAGCACTCCAGTTGTACATGCACGAGAACCAGCCCTACCACACATAACCCAGACTCTGACAGATTGTACCCCTACTGCGATGGACAGAGAACCAGCTTCACCCAATCTAACCCCAACCCCAGCAGATAGTAACCCAGTTCCTGTTGACACAACACCATCTCCACCACAGAGCTCCCAAACAAGAGCGGATAGTAAGGTAGCTCCAGTTCCCAAAGGCCAAGACTACCACGACGAACCCCAACTCCACGGTTAGTACACCTATTCCTGTGGAGGAAGCACAACCAGCTAGTCGTAGTTTAGCATCTATCACATTTGATGTTGTTAAATCCTATGTGTGTATCTTCCCATCTTGGAAATATTATACTGAAGATGAAGGAAAATGCTAGTTGCAGGTGTTTGTCCATGAGTTACATGTAAGTAATGTTATTCATGGCAATTACTTTGCTTTGTCCCATACATTCTACCTCCATGATGGTTATAATACAGCAAATTTTCCCATTTTTCTCTATAGAGAAGGACCGATTTGGAAACTCAGGATGAGGTAACCTGTGCTAATACCTCTTCTATCTTCAAGAATGCTTGGTGGAAGTATCATAATTACCTGAAGAAAACGTACTTCACTGGCAAAGAAACTCGTCAAATTCCCTTACGTTCTCCTGAGACACATTTACTGGACGATGACTGGGAACACCTTGTTCTGTACTGGTCCCGAACCAAGAATGTGGTAAGATCTATAAGCTCATTTTATATTTTTAAGTACTATATTCTTGTGTCTTACTGTACTCTGTTCATGTAGGACAAATGCTTAAACCAGAAGAACAACTGTTCTAATTTAAGATTCCATTGCTATCGTGCATACTGCTTTGCTCTTGTATCACTGTATTTACTCATACAAACTTATTTTTAAATTGAAGGATCCAATCGAAACTCCAATGGAACAGCAAGTATATTCACGCATGTTTCTTTAACAGGTTTGCTCTTATCAATAGCTCTGTTGATTTCAATTTCAATTGTGTATACAGTTGACTTCTCATATCATGCACAGTATGTCGGATGTGGGGTTCCGGCAAACCCTTAAGGTTCGAACACTGGGGTGCACGCGAAGTCTCTCCCTCCTACCGATCTACGCTCTAGCTCGCTAAGATCTTGCGGACGAACTCGACGAACTCGCAACACAGAAAGACACGAGGTTTATACTGGTTCGGGCCACCGTTGTGGTGTAATACCCTACTCCAGTGTGGTGGTGGTGGATTGCCTCTTGGGCTGATGATGAACAGTACAAGGGAAGAACAGCCTCCTGAGGTTGAGGTGTTCTTGTGCGTATGAACTTGTGGCGTCCGAATTTGATCTGCCTCTACTGTGGTGTTTAGCTCTACTTATATAGGCCCTGGTCCTCTTCCCAAATATCGAGCGAGAAGGGAGCCAACAACGGCGGGCAAATTTGAAGGGGGACAACTAGTACAAGCTATCCTAACAAAAGCGGTCTTCGCCTGCGAAAAGCTCTGGGGTGACGCCGTCTTGGGCTCCATGATGACCTCCGCCTTGCTGTCCTCCTGGTCTTGGTCTGGTTGCACCAATATCGCAACCTTTGCCTGATGCCTCGGTACTCTTCGCCTGCGCTGGCCTCCTTAGCACCAAAGAGGAAATAGAGACGCTGCACGCACTGGCGCCCGCCTGGTGCCGTTCGTCATGGCTCACGTCACGAAAGCCTCGTGAGGTTTGCCTCGCCTTGATATCTCCGCTCCTCGTGAGCCTGCTTGGCTAGGCCACTCCAGAGGAGGTCTTGCGTCGTCCGCCTCGCGAGGGTCTTGGGTGCCTTGTTGACGAAGATGGGCCGTACGGCCTGCTGCTTGGCCACGCTGTGGGCCGCAGGCAGGCAAGTCTGGGGACCCCCGTTCCTAGAACGCCGACAGTAGCCCCCGGGCCCAAGGTGCGCTCGGGCTTGGCTTCGCGGTGAAGCCAAGGGTCAAGTTTGGAGCACCGCGGGCCCCAAAAGCCTGCGGCCTCGGTCGACGCATGGCGGTTGATTGGACATGGGCGTCTCCGCTTCCCCATGCTGCCTCGGCAACTGCTTGTCTTGACAAAGGCTGGCGTGGGTAGTTCTTTCCTTCATTGCCTCTTCCTTGCCTCGCTCCATATCCCCTTTCTCGCTCTTTGCCGCCGCTATCTCCAGATCTGCTCCATACTTGCTCTGCATCTGTCGCCCATGGCGCCGCGCAAGGTCAAGACTTCCTCAACACCGGCTTGGTACGAGCCGGCCCTCGAGGCGCCCACCGTCACGGAGAAGAGCCTCGCCTCTGTGCGCCTGCTAACAGCGGGCGAGAGTAACGAGTGGGGGAAGACGGAGCTCCGGCTCGCGTTCGATGAGCCAGAGCCTAAGGGGAGCACCTTCTTCCCCTTCTTCTCGAGTAGCGTCGCCGTCGGGTTGGTTCCTCTCTTCTCTGAATTCTTTTATGAAGTCCTCGACCACTACGGGCTGCAGGCGTTGCATCTCCATCCCAACTCTGTCCTCCTCCTATCCATCTTCTCCTACTACTGTGAGGCGTACCTGGGCGTGATGCCGTCCGTGGCGTTGCGTCACCATTTCTTCTTCTTCGTGTCGGTGAGGGTCACATCTCCGGGTGCGCTAACTTCGTCGCATACGGCAAGGCCAACTCGATCTCGAGCACCGGGAAGAGGGACGACAACATCCGATTCAAATGGGTCATGATGGATGCCCAGCATGCCGATCCGCGCCTGGCGTTGCCGACGGAGGCGCCCGGCGAAACGAGGTGGCCCAAGGCGGAGCTTGTCGACGAGCAGGCATCGTCAGTGTTGGGGCAGATGATGACCGACCTGAAGCCGGGCAACGTGAGGGCGGCCAATATAATGGGGGCGATGCTCCTGAGGGAGTTCTTGATGCTGCGGGTTGCGCCACTCCAGGCGCGCACGCGCCCCCTCTGGGAGCTTGAGGAAAAGGAGAACAAGACCCGCCTGAGGCCAGGGGACCTACCTGGCGATGAATTGGACGCCGTCCTGCGCCTCATAGTCGGGGACAACCAGGAGTATCCATCTAGCGCTTTTGTTCCCCTGTTCCAGCGTAAGGACCGGGAGGAATTTGTCGCCTCCAGGCCGACCTTTGATGCGCGCGGGCTGGTGCCGCCAACGCCTCCGGGAGTTCCTACGGCGCAGAAACCGGTGGAGGTGTCTTCTGGTGAGTCCCGCGGAGAGGGGGAAGAGGAGGAGGACTTAGAGAAGACCCTGGAAGAGGTGGGGGAGACTTACCCCCTCAGCAAGGCCGAGATTCTCCGCGCCCTTCCTGATGATGCCGAGGCCGACGCCTTCCAAGGGGAGAGAGAGAAACCCCTCATCCCGACGAAGGGTAGGTCGTCGCTGGTGGCACGTGGTGCCGCCTCCGCCCTGGCACCTCCTGGGGCTGGCTCCGGCTCCGCCTCTGCTCCACCTGGTGCCGCCGGAGCCCGGACACCTGCTTCTCAGGTCCCGAAGCTGTCAGCCTTCAAGCTTCTCAAGCGACCAGTGGAATACGTCGTAGTGGATCGGTAAGTGTCTCAAGCTTCGCGTTGCCCTTGCTTGTACTCGTCGCTTCCTGATACTCGCCCTTGATTGATCAGGCCGACATCTTCGGCGAAGAAGAGGAATGAAGACGCAGCGGCCGTGCCTCCCGTGGAGAAAGGAGGCAACAACGCTCGCATCTCCCCAGCCCGATCTTCCTCGCGAGGCCAAGAGGGGCATCACTGCGTGGAATCAGCCCCCATGGCCCCGCTGGCTCCGGAGGTGCCGGTACTTGGCGCAGCTGACGAGGTCCCAGCTGCTCCGGAACTCGCGGTCTCCCAAGCCCTGGTGATGATGTCGCTTCCTCCCACTGCTGCATCTCCACTCCCTGGTCCCTCTGCTATCTTGGAGCGTGCCTTTGCAGAGATGACCCAGCTGCAGGTGGATTTCCTGAGCGCGGACCCGCGCCTGGTGGCCGGGAATTTGGAGTTGGCCTCCGGCTGGCTTCACTCCGACCTGGCAGTTCGTGCGGCACTGGGCCAGGCTGCTGCGGCTTCTAAGGAGAAGCAAGGAGCCGCCAGCGTTGCAGCCGATCGTGAGGCGGCGTTGAAAGATGCCAAGGTTGCCCGTGACCGCTGCAAGAGCTGGAGGGCGAGTTGCAGAGCCTGCGCGACAAGCACGCCGAAGAGGTGCGCTGCCGCCAAGCGAAGGAGGAGGAGATGAAGGCCCGGGAGGAAGCCGTCAAGAACCGTGATGCAGAGTTGGCGGAGCTGGGGAAGAAGCAGGCCGCCGAGCGCAACCGGTTGGAAGAGTTGGAGCGGAAGATGAGGACGAGGGAGGCCGATCTTGACGCCAAGGCGCAAGTCCTGGCAGAAGATCGCGTGGCCTTTGCCGATCTCGAGATGAGGTCTCGCACGACGCTGAAGACGCTCTACGAGCACGGCCTGGAGAAGCCTCTAGACACCGACAAGGACGGCCCCGCCGAGCTGCTCCCTCTCGTGGTGAAGGTGCTTGAGGAGGTCGTTGATGGTCTTGGTCCCATGGCGGAGGCAGAAGCTCGCGTCCTATCTTCAGCCACCTGCACCTTCGCGAACCCAATGCTTGCCTTGACGAGCTACTGGAGCCTGTAGCTGAAGATCAGTACGAGGCGGCTGCCGCAGCCGTGCAGGATCAGGTGGGGGCCTTGCTAAGGAGGTTCTGCGGCTTCATCTCCGCCCCTCTGTCAGGCGTCGTTGACCTTGCAGCTGGTAGTGAAGGTGAAGACAAGACTGCTCATGAGGGAGCACCTTCCGCGGGCGGTGGCGACGTCTAGAGGTGACCTGCGGCCATTCTTCTCGTTCCGTTCCTGCGACATGTATCAGGCCTCATGGAGGCGTTTATACTTTTCATTTGGTATCGTGAGGACAATACGCTTGTAATATTTGCTTCGAGATTTTCCGATTTCCTTCCTATTTGCTTTGCGTTCTGCGTCGGCAGAGCCCGGCCCCGTGCATACCTCAACCGCCATTGGGCCGACCGAAGACCAGGACGAACCAAGGAGTGAGGGGCTACGTGACCAGTTAGGCTCCTGAGTCGCGATGCTCAGGAGTCCCCATTGACGTGCAAACAATTTCCATACCTGCCCTCGCCGAGGCCTCGGGAGGGGTGCGCGATGCCCAGGTCTGGGGGACCTGGTTGGGTGGTGTGCGCTTGGGCGTGACCCGAACACAGCCCCCATGCCCAGCCCCCATACGCGGCTCTCCCGTGGGGAGGCGTTGCTGTAAGGCTAGGCACTGAGCTCTGGGCTCCCTGAGGTTGGCACGACCGTGGGGTCGTCCTCAGTTGTTTATCACCAGCATGGAGCATAGTGCTTCCGCTTGTGCACGGGCATAGCCGCTCCTCGGCAGTGTCGACAGCCAGCGCGGAGCATGGTGCTTCCACTTGGGCGTGGGATGGGGGCCCCCCTCCGGGAGGAGCCAGGGCGTGTACAGCCCGCATACGACACGTGGCTTGCAGCAGGGCTGCGAGGTGTATCTGGGCACTTTCGTGAGCGGCCAGCGGGACTCACGAGGCCCTACCTCAAGGCGGGCTGCGCCTGGTCTTGAGTCTTGGTGACTGTATGTTCCTGCAAGGCGGTTAGATGCAAGCACTCTACGTCCTCAGGTCTCGGCCCTCGAGCGAGCTCAGCGGCCGCTGGTATGCCAGGTCGCGATGCCGTGGTCAAGGCCAGGGGGTGAGGGCTGGAGAGCCAGTAAGAGCTCCTGAGTCGCGATGCTCAGGGGCCCCCCTTTTAACGTGCAAGCGGATTGCATGGGATAAACAAACCCGCGGCGGGCGGCAATCGAGCAGGCAATAGCCGTTGGCAGGTTAAGCATGAAGAGCAGATCAACTTGGATAAATGCAGGAAGATACACGCCACCGGGTCTGGCCCCGAGCGGCTTGGGTATGATGCAGCCCAAGGGGCGCCCCCAGCAAAGTAAGCTAAAGACATAAGCAAAAGGGGTACATGCCACAGGGACGGGCCCATGTGGCCTACGAATAATGCAACCCGAGGGGCGCTCCCAGCTTAAACGAGCTTGGAAGATGTTACCTGGTTCTGTAGACGAAGTAGAGTTGGTGCGGCTGAAGGCGTGCGTTGAAGAAATGGCTCCTCATGAGCCACTGGAGCCCTGAGCCTCGGGAGGCTCTGGGGGTTCAGGAGGTTCCCTGAAGACCGTCTCCATCTCCTCCATGACGGTGTGGTACCTGGTCTCCTGAGCCGCCAGGACTTGCCGCATGTTGCGCTGATAGGCCGACGCCATGCTCGGAAAGCCGAAGGGCATGCGAACATAGCTGTGTGGTGGGCCCTCACAGCGGCCCATACGCGATGGCCAGAAGCGCTCCTGAGATGCGGCCCTGTTGAGCCTTGGGACATCGACGCAGACGCGCAGCCCGGCATCCTCGCCTGGATGGGGAGCTGCGCCTTGTGAGAGGTTGTTGCCGCGCATGGCTCTTGCTTCTTGCAGTTCCTGGGTGGTCTTGGTGATGAACTCCTGGGTGGTGGGAACTCCTTGCCCTGTGCTCTCCTGAGGAAGGTGTGCCGTGAGGCACGCTTCCAAGTGGTGCCCAAGCGCCTCCCTCGTGAGGTTGGCAAGGTCTGAAGCTCTCCAGAAGAGAGCCCCCGAGCCCTTCCTGAGGACGGCGCCAGGTGCGCCTTCCTATGCGATGGAGGGAGGCGCCCCTAGAGCGGACGCTGATCCTGACGAGGCTCCTTCCGCGACGCCATCCTCCTGAGCTCCTGCGCGGTGCAGCTGCTTCTTCTTGGGGATGGCCTCCAGAGGGCCTTCACTTCTGCTGTCGGGGTCGTCGATTGCTGCGGCTTGAAAGGCGCGCTCAAGGGAGCACACCGCATCCCTCTCTTCACACTGAACCGTGATGATCCCTCCGCTTCCTGGCATCTTGAGAATGTTGTAGCCATGATGAGTGACCGCCATGAACTTAGGCAGGGCTGGATACCCGAGGATGGCATTGTATGGTAGGCGGATGTGCGTGACGTCGAAGTCGATGAGCTCGGTGCAATAGTTCTTGCGCTCCCCGAAGGTGACAAGCAGGCGGACCTTCCCTATTGGTGTGGTGGAACCGTCGGTCACTCCTGAGAAAGGCTTGGTTGGCTGGAGCTGCTCATACGACACTTGGAGGTTCTCGAACGTGTCGACGGATAGGACGTTGAGCCCTGCACCGCCGTCGATGAGAGTCTTGGTGACTTGCACATTGCTGAGGACTGGGGAGCACATGATAGGGAGGGCGCCAGTGGTGGCTGCGCACTTGAGCTGATCTGCCGAGTTGAAGGTGATGGCACATTGGGACCACCTCAGCGGGCGCGTGGCCTCGAGCTTGGGGAGCACCGCGTTCACCTCGCGAGCGAACTGTTTGAAGATGCGATGAGAGGCTGGGCCCTGGGCACCGCCCAAGTTGCACGCGATCGCACGCGGCTCCTGGAAGCCCCCAGCCCCCTCGTCCTGGTGGTGGTCATCGTTCCTTCTTGGTGGCGGCAGCGGGGGAAGACCGGCGTTGCCCTGGGGGCGATCCTCACGAGGCGGGTCCCTCCAGGCGCCCTCGCGAGGTTGGTCCTGCCAGCGGTCCTCACGAGGTCGGTCACGCCACTCCTGGCGCGGGCCACGGTTGTCCCAGTGTCCGCCTCCGTGGCCGTAGCCCCGGTCGTTGCGCTCGGGGCTTCGACCGTAGCGTTCTTCCCGTATGGCTCTGAGCTCTTGGCAGTCGCTGGTGTTGTGGGTGTTCAGGTTGTGGAAGGCGCAGAACGGCCGACCGTTCTTGGATGACTCGGGCTGATCTCTGCCTCGCTTGGTGTCGGGCTCCGCTGCGAGCACTACTGCCTCATTGCGCTTCACGTCCTTGGCCTTGGCCTTCTTCTCCTCCGCTCTTGCAGCTGATAGCTCAAGGAGAGAGAGGCGCCCCTCCTCAGCTCTTGCGCACTTGGTCGCTAGGTTGAACAGCTCCTGAGATGTGCAAAGCTCCTCGTGGATAGCGAGCTCTTCCTTCATCTTGACGTCACGGACACCATCCGAGAACGCGGAGATGATGGCTTCGTCCGTGACCTTGGGGATCTTGAGGCGGGTGTTGTTGAAGCGCTGGATGTACTTCTGGAGGGTCTCCCCTGGCTGTTGCTTGATGTGGGGCAGATCACCCGCATCTGGTGGGCGGTCGCGAGTGCCCTGGAAGTTGGCAACGAAGCGGTCGTGCATCTCGTCCCAGGAGGAGATCGAGCCGTGCTGCAGGTTCAGGAGCCAGGAGCGGGCTCCATCCTTGAGAGCCATGGGAAACCAGTTCGCCATGACTTTTTCGCCGTTAGCCACTTCGATGCTCAGCTCATAGAGCTGCAGGAACTCCGCGGGGTCGGCGGTGCCGTCGTAGGGAGGAGGCAGATCTGGCTTGAACTTGCCTGGCCAGGCGACGCTACGCAGTTCGGGGGTGAAGCCGGGGCCCGCTTCTGAGGTGGAGCTTGGTCTTGGTGAGGTCCGTGCTGCGCCACTGCAGGCGGCACGCGGTCTTGATGAGGTGGCGCGGGGAGCGCCGGTGCAGCTTCTCGCGGCAGCGGGATTTCTTGACAGCTTCTTTCTTCATGCGCGGGCGCCGGGCACGGTGGATCACGCCATGGAGACGCGCGCCTTGGTGCCAATACACCGTCTTGGGGTTGAGGCGGTGGAGGCATGCCATGAGCCCCGTCGCCCGCGGCTGGTTGAGGGGGAGGCAGAGAGTGGGACGGCGCCGGAGAGCCCCCTGCGGCACGGACGAGCTCGGCGATGCGGTCGAGCCACTCCTCGTAGAGGTCGCCGACGGGGTGGTAGCGCAGGAGCTCGTTCGCCGCGATGAGCGTGGCCCGTGCCTCCGTTGGAGAGCGGTGCGCGTGAGACGAAGAACTGGCAGGGGTCAGCGACGGAGTAGCGGTCTGGCCGTCCTGCCGCACCGAAGGATGGAGCGAGGACGCCTGCTGCTCGTTCCCCGCCGGGTCAGTGGCAGCGTTGGCGGAGGGAGACGGACAACGACGAGGTGGCCCGCCTATGGGAGCCGTCTGAGCGACGCGGGCGGAGAGGGCAGCCCGACGCTCAGCTCGAGCACGGCAAGCGTTCGCCATGGGAACGACGGAGCGATGGAGCGACGAACTGATGAAGGGAAACTACGACGCACCCCTACCTGGCGTGCCAAATGTCGGATGTGGGGTTTCGGCAAACCCTTAAGGTTCAAACACTGGGGTGCGCGTGAAGTCTCTCCCTCCTACCGATCTACGCTCTAGCTCGCTAAGATCTTGCAAACGAACTCGACGAACTCACAACACAGAAAGACACGAGGTTTATACTGGTTCGGGCCACCGTTGTGGTGTAATACCCTACTCCAGTGTGGTGGTGGTGGATTGCCTCTTGGGCTAATGATGAACAGTACAAGGGGAAGAACAACCTCCTGAGATTGAGGTGTTCTTGTGCGTATGAACTTGTGGCGTCCGGATTCGATCTGCCTCTACTGTGGTGGCTAGCTCTACTTATATAGGCCCTGGTCCTCTTCCCAAATATCAAGGGGGAAAGGAGCCAACAATGGCGGGAAAATTTGAAGGGGGACAACTAGTACAAGCTATCCTGACAAAGCGGTCTTCGCCTGCGAAAAGCTCTAGCGTGACGCCGTCTTGGGCTCCACGATGACCTCCACCTTGCCGTCCTCCTGGTCTTGGTCTCGTTGCACCAATATGGCAACCTTTGATTGATGCCTCAGTACTCTTTGCCCGCGCTGGCCTCCTTAGCACCAAAGAGGAAATAGAGACGCTATATGCACTGGCGCCTGCCTGGCACCCGCCTGGTGCCGTTCGTCATGGCTCATGTCACAAAAGCCTCGCGAGGTTTGCCTCGCCTTGATATCTCCGCTCCTCGTGAGCCTGCTTGGCTAGGCCACTCCAGAGGCGGTCTTGCGTCGTCCGCCTCGCGAGGGTCTTGGGTGCCTTGTTGACGAAGATGGGCCATACGGCTTGCTTGTCGCTATTTGTGGGCCTTGAGCAGTGCAAGTCTGGGGACCCCCGTTCCCAGAACGCCGACACAGTACTAGCATCAAACAGAACCAATAGTGTTGTTGTACATGTAGACCCGTGGTACCCATCTAAAATCTTGTTGTGCCGTGTAGTTTCCCATGCTTTGTATTCCTTTACTGCTGCTTTGTCTTGAACTGATATGATTTGAACCGTGTCTCTATTTTGATTTGGCAAGACAATGCAGTGACCATAGGACATAGATATATGTTTGTTTGATGCTTTTATTATGTACTAGTACTTGGCAATAGAAGACTTGTTAGTTTAATCATGTCCACCTTACTAATGAACTGGTTCACCGAAATGAGTTTCATATACTAGTACATGCTAAACCTGTTATGTGTCTGCTTGTTTCTTCTTTTAGAATGCTGACAGAATATTGGAGAAGAGTGCCTTATTAAGCAATGGTAAAGGAAGTAATGCATATAAGGTTCAAGATAGTGAGACATCCTTGTTGGTCTCCAACAAAGCTGATAAAACAGCTAAGGAAGACTATCTTGAAGATAGTGAGACAACCCCAAAGTCCTGTCTTGGTTTAGTGTTCGAAGCATCGGCCACTACCGCTTGCACAAGCTATTCAAACTCACCGTCTGCGAATCAGTTCGGTTTCTTGAGTCTCAACTACAAGCTGAAAGACATCGATCAGTTGTGCTGCGACAAGAAGCGGAAGGACTGCGGAAGTCCCTGGAGCATTCAGATGCATACTTTCTGGTGCAACAGCAAGCGTTGGAGGATTTTAGCGCCAAACAAGACAAAGCTAGTAAGCTTGCTAAGCTTATTGCCAGCATGGTGGATACCCAAGATAACGTTTCTTGAGCTCTTCTGAAGTTGTTTCAATTATGCTCTTGTTTTGCTGCCGCGTTTATTTGCACTGGTGGCCAATTTTGACGACCAGTGTATGTAATATGCTGCTTTGGTCCCTATATTTGCACTGGTGGCGAACTTTGATGCCCAGTGGATGTAATATGTGTAATAGCTGTAATAGGCTAGCGTTAGTTTCTTACTTTTTTGTTTCCTTATTGTCTTGTTTAGTTGTTTGATTGTAGTCACTGCAGTTCTTTTTCCCCGTTTTTGATTGTAGTAACTAGGCCACAATAATCATGGCAACACATGGACTGTTGTAACCATGGGCCTCCTGCGGGCCATAGGATCCATGGGCCTTCTACGAGCCATAGGATCCATCGGCCTTCTACGGGCTGTAGGATCCATGGGCCTTCTACGGGCCGTATGATCCATGGAATTTCTATGGGCCGTATGATCCATGGGCCTTCTACGGGCCGTAGGATCCATTGGTCTTCTACGGGCTGTAGGATCCATGGGCCTTCTACGGGGTGTATCATCATTTCGCCAAACATGGGTCGTACTATTCGTGGACCATACCGTGCCGTTAATAGGTCGTATTTGATAATGCTATGAAAACAGCCCAACGGGTTCACACAAACGGGCCGAATGTAACCATGGCCTAATTTGGCCCACAAACGGAACATGCCAGTAACAGACCGTAACTAACCGAATTCTAGAAATGAGCCCAATAATAAATGGGCCCTTATAAGGCCGAAAGTTTACGCGGGCTGGAAACGGCCGACGGAATAATGGGCCGTTAATCGGTATAAAGCGATACACTATTCATTATGGGCTAGTTTCATCTCGGGCCTTTAAAGGGCCCAGAGTTACGAAGGGCCTCATATGGGCCGAAAGACATCATGGGACATACATGGGCCAGAAGTTACAATGGGCTGGAATCATATTGGACAGCCCAGATGAAGCTACCGGGCCTAATTCCGATAGGCCGTAACGGGTCGGGAGTTAGCGGGCCGTAAATGGGTGATATACGAACATGCCGTTAACAGGCTTTCCGTGGGCCGGCCCGTTACCTTTTGACCAAGTCAAATGGGCCGGCCTTTTGGCAAAACAGATGACTCAAAAACTTAGTTTTAGTTCTCCACAGAAAGCATTTCGGAGCTACCGATTTGTTAAACTCGGTGATACCGAAGCAACTTTTGGAACCTAAACTAGTGAACTCGGTCAGACCGAGTCACAGCTCGGTGGCACCTAGATTGCTAGGGTTTCACAGAGAGTCGAACTCGGATGCACTGATTTGCAGTTTTCAGTCAGACCGAAAACGCATGTGCAATGGCCTAAGCCAAATCGGTGAGACCGATTTCTACAACTCGGTCGGTCCGAGATGAGTTCGCGGAGACCTAACCCTAAATTTTCGATTCAAATCTAACCTAAAGGATGTTTTCTCTGGATAGATTGTTCTCATACGTGGTAAAGATCATAGCAAAGCAATGTGCTATGAATCAGAGTAGGGAAATAGCACAAAGAGTTGAACCCATACCCTAGTTCGGCGGGAGTTCGCTACGGCGACAAAGGCGGAGCAGAATTCCGTTGATGGCGACGGAAACTAGCGGCGATAGGTCGCTGGCGGCGAGGAGATGATCCGGAGACCCGAGGAGGCAGAGCAGGACACGCGCGGGCTGAGGAGTTTGAAGAAATTTCCAAAATATCACCCGTGGGTTTATATATCCCGACCCTGTCGGTGTGACCGAGCGGAACAACTTGGTGGCACCGAGATGCAGAATCGCAAGCGGTTACTGCAACTCGGTGTGACCGAAAAATTCAAATCGATAGCACCGAGATGGAAAACCTTGATCAACTTAGTGAACTCGATGTGACCGAAGTGGATGACTCGTTCATACCGAAATGCACAAAGAGGTTTTGGAAGTTTAAGTCTATGACGAATCGAGGACTCCGAGTGCTCCTCACATAGAGTGGTTCAAATCTGACTTGATCAAACTTTGTGATGTAGCATGGATAGAGTTTGAGACGAGAAAAGCATAGATAGCTAGAGGGAGTTCTTAGGCATTCTTGTCCATCCATTTGGCAAAAGAGAGAAAACCAAACAATCAAAGCAACAAATGGATGTCCTCGAATGAGTAAAAATATGCAATCAACATGCTCACACAATAAAATGGCAAATAAAGTATGTTACGAAGCATGCACAAACTCTCTAGCATCTATCAAGCAATTGGCAATGACTAGGTCATCTATATATGAGTATATTGACTTAGGAGTCAAATGAGAACATTTGATCATAGGTCATACTCATCGTTTAAGCATAAGTGGGGTTACCACTTTCACATAAAGCATTGTTGTGTTCACACCATTAGAGTTGCTTTAGCTCAATTTATTAGAGTAAAGCTCCCCCTAGATGTGATATCCCCCCTAAGAGGGATGAACTAACCTTGGGTTTTGTCGATGATGACTTCATGTAGGTGTTGACGCTCAATGTTGATGTAGATCATTCGGAGCAATCCATTGGAGTGAGTTGCACTTTCAATACCTACACGGGTTCCCACAAGGAACAAACAAGGATATCCATAGACATAAGATGATGTCCATGAAATCATTTGGTTACCTTGTCCCTTGTCTTACCAACAAGAGGGTTTGTGACTCCTTGAACTAGTGTAATATGTGGAAGTTGTTTGCACATGTCCTTGCCAAAGGATATGAGTGAAGTATGTTGGCGGAGTCACCCTCAAGAACTCTCTAGTTCTTCTTCTTCGGGATCCACATCATCTTGATGGGAATCCTTGGAGTTGTAGTCATACTTGATGTAGTCTTGGGAACCCACTTGACCAAGGCCTTGGGAGCTTCTTCAAATGCATCAATCTCCTCTTGAGGCTTGTCCTTGCCTTTTTGCTTGTGGTCTTGTGCTGGAAGATCATCTTGAGCTTGTGTTCCTTGGAAAGAAGTAGGATCATACTTCTCTTGTTGAGGAAGAAACTTCGTCTTGGGGTATTGATCTTCTTCCCACTCAACTCCATTGGCATTGAACTTTCGTTCAAAACCAACACCTTGATTCTTCCGGTGCCTTCCTTGCTTATGATAATTTCCTCAAATTGCTTACTTAAGCAAGGCTCGTGTAAACACATTTCTCTATAATTCCCTTTAATAAGCTAATTTCTTGCTCAAGTGTAACTTGGCTAAGAGAATCATTAGTGGAATCAAGAGAACTACTAGAAGCAACAACATTGGATTTAGCATGATTATTGTTACTACTAGATGAGGAATCTTTCTTACTCTTGTTGCTAGATTTTACTTGTGGCATGTAAGTAGACAAGAGTAAATGCTTGGCAATGTAAGAAGAACTTTTCTTGCGAAGATCATCATTGATTGCTTTTAAGAACCCATGCTCTTGCTCAAGGTTGAGCTTTTCAAAGCGTAGCTTCTCATGAGTCTTTAAAAGTTCTCGATGATCTTCCAAGGTAGTTTCATGAGCTAACTTAAGAGTGTTTAGTTCTTTAGTTAGACGCTCAATCTCCTTCTTTTCATCGTCATTCCTTTTATCTTGATTAGCATGATTAATAGCAAGTTCATCATAGTTTTCATAACTAGAGTTGTCAACAAGTAAATCATCATCTCCTAGCAAATCATCTTCATCACTATTGAAATCAACATACTGGGTGTGATACCTTTGGGCCTTTAGCCATGAAGCATCTTCCAATTCCTTCATTTGGTGAGTCAAATATGTCGTAGGAGTTGGTTGACACAAGTGCTAGACCGGCAACACCTTCATCTTGAGTATATTCGGAGTCGGAGTGATAACTTCTTTCAGAGTAATGGTCGGAGTCGGAGCCGGATACCCATTCACCAACGTGAGCTTGATGTCTTCATTTGTGTAGCTCTTTGATGATTTGTTCTTCCTTTCCGAATCATTGCTTCTCCGAGAGGTTCTTCGTTCATAACGATCTCTCTACTCCTTCTCTCTCTTGGTGGTGATTCTTCTCTTCTACTTCTTCTTTGGGAGAATCTTCTTCTTCTTTGTAGGGAGCCGTACACTCATTGGAGTAGTGTCCGGGTCTTCCACAATTGTAGCAATTTTGTTCACGACTTGAAGATCTTTTGTCATTGTAGGACCTTGACTTGGAACTTCTTTCCTTGCTTCTACTCTTGTAGAACTTGTTGAAATTCTTCACCATTAGGCTCAATTCTTCATTGAAGGTTTGTTTCTCACTTGATGATGTAGGAGAATCACATGAGGCTTTGTAAGCACCACTTGACTTGTTGTGGAGTTCTTCCTTATCCTTAAGTGACATCTCATGAGCAACAATTTTTCCAATGACTTCTGTTGGCTTGAGATCTTTGTAATTGGGCATCATTTGGATCAATGTGCACACGGTATCATAGTTTCCATCCAAGGCTCTTAGGATCTTCTTGATGATGAATCTATCGGTCATCTCTTCACTTCCTAAGCCGGCAATCTCATTTGTGACGAGAGCAAGCCTAGAGTACATTTCAGCGACACCTTCACCATCCTTAATATTGAACTTGTCAAGTTGACTTTGAAGCATATCCAATTTGGATTCCTTGACGGAGTCGGTACCCTTGTGCATATCAATCAAAGTATCCCAAATTTCCTTTGCATTCTCAAGATGGCTTATTTTGTTGAATTCTTCGGGGCACAGTCCTTTGAAGAGAATATCACAAGCTTGAGCACTGTATTGCAGCATCTTCAACTCTTCCGTGGTAGCTTCACGGTTTGGTTCTCTCCTATCAAAGAATTCCCCTTGCAAGGCAATACACACAACAGCCCAAACGGCAGGGTTATGTCCAAGAATATGCATTTTCATCTTGTGCTTCCAACCAGCAAAATTAGTACCATCAAAGTAAGGACCTCTACGGTGGTAATTTCCCTCGCTAGACACCATACTCTCCTAGGTCGTGAAACCAAGGCTATGATCACCAAAAGCTATGGAAATCAAGGCAAATGGAGACCGTAAGCTCTGATACCACTTGTAGGATCGAAAGTATGTCTAGATGGGGGTGATTAAACTACTTAACCAAATAAAAATCTTGCCTTTTCCCAATTTTATGTCTTGGCATATTTTAGCAGCTTAGCACTAGTCAAGCAACCAACCTACGCGTGCAAGTCTAAGAGTATAGCAGCGAAATGTAAAACATTGCACATGAAGGTAAAGGGAGGAGTTTGGAGGGAGCAAACACAATTTAGACTCCGAGATTTTTGGCGTGGTTCCGATAGGTGGTGCTACCGTACATCCACATTGATGGAGACTTCAACCTACGAAGGGTAACGGTTGCGCGAATCCATGGAGGGCTCCACCCAGAAGGGTCCACAAAGAAGCAACCTTGTCTATCCCACCATGGCCACCGCCCACGAAGGACTTGCCTCACTAGGGTAGATCTTCACGAAGTAGGCGATCTCCTTGCCTGTACAAACTCCTTGGTTCAACTCCACAATCTTGACGGAGGCTCCCAAGTGACACCTAACCAATCTAGGAGACACCACTCTCCAAAAGGTAATAGATGGCGTGTTGATGATGAACTCCTTGCTCTTGTGCTTCAAATTATAGTCTCCTCAACACTCAACTCTCTCTCACAGATTTGGATTTGTTGGAAAGATGATTTGAGTGGAAAGCAACTTGGAGAAGGATAGAGATCAAGATTTATGTGGTTGGAATGGAATATCTTAACCTCAACACATGAGTAGGTGGTTCTCTCTCAGAAAATGTATGCTAGATGTGTAGGCATGTTCTGATGGCTCTCTCCACAAATGAAGAGTGGGTGGAGGGGTATATATAGCCTCCACACAAAATCTAAGCGTTACAAACAAATCACCAAACTTGGTGGGACCGAATAATGAAACTCAGTCAGACCGATTTAGTTCAAAATGTGAACGTTAGGATATTCGGTGGGACCGACATGTCAACTCGGTGGGACCGATTTCATTACGGTTAGGGCATAACGTAATCTCAGTGAGACCGATTACAGAAACTCGGTGGGACCAATTTTGGTAATAAGCTAACCAGAGAGTTGGTCAGGCAAACTCGGTGGGACCAATTCGGTCATCTCGGTGAGACCGAAACGTTACGAAGGGGAAACAGAGAGTTTGCATTGTGAACTCGGTGGGACCGATCGCTCATCTTGGTTGGACCAAAACGTAACGAAGGGAAACAGAGAGTTTGCAATCCTATCTCGGTGATACCGGGATACCTGTCGGTGAGACCGAAGTGACTAGGATTTGTGGCAGTGGCTATGTCAAGAGAACTCAGTGGCGTCGGATAGAATGTTTCGGTGGGGCCGAGTTTGACTTTTGGTTTGGGACATATGTGGATATGAGAAAGTAGTTGAGGGTTTTTGGAGCATATCACTAAGCATTTTGAGCAAGCAACCCATTAAGCAACACCTCATCCCCTTTTAATAGTATTGGCTTTTCCTATGGACTCAATGTGATCTTGGATCACTAAAAGTAAAATGTAGAGTCTTGAGCTTTAGAGCTTGAGCCAATCTTTTGTCCTTAGCATTTTGAGGGGTCCACATTCCTGATCCATGCCATGCCAATCATTGAAATTTCCTGAAATATTTATCTTGAAATAGCATTAGCTCAATGAGCTATATGTTGTTAGGAATTACCAAAACTACCCAGGGATAGTTGCACTTTCAATTGGCCCAAGCGATTTATCGACAACAACAACTGTCCTTTGACCAAATGATAGATTCATTAGTCCGTCTTAGGTAGGTCATGGCGACATGCATGTATGACCAAAGTATCGATCATTCGTGCATCTGCCCCGCTGACACAAAGTGGGAGGTGGTGGGCCAAGCATCCTAGCTAGGTACGACATTATGTCATACCAAAGTATCCAAGGGTGCTTTCGGGTTTGTGAGGCAGGTGCCACCAAAGTTATGCATTGTGTATTTAAAGTTTTAAACATCCCCAATATTCCTACATATATTTGGCCACTTCTAGGTGGTTCTTGACTTCTGGCCCCTCTCATCGATCTTCGATGACGCGCCCAACCGTGGGCCCGCGCGGTCAAAGTTGTGCATTGGAATTTTGAACATCACAAACCACCCTTTTCACTCATATATATATTTGGGCCACATGCTGGTGTGGCTGTCTTCTGACCCTCTCTAACGTTATTTTTTGCTGGAAAGACTCTAATGATGCTCAACGGACACGGGTATAATATCTTAACCGTGTGCGATACAAGTGCGCTTTGAATCACCACGCCTGCGCAAGCGCGAGCAAATTAAGATGGAGGTACTGGCTCAACCATGTGCGATGCAAGTGCGCTGAAATCACCACGAGGCATAAGCGCGAGCAAATTAAGGTGGAGGTAATCGGCTCAACCGTAGCGGCGCAAGTGCGCTTGAAATCACTACGCATCGGCAAGCGCAAGCAAAGGGATGGAGGTACTGGCTCAGCCGTGTGCGATGCAAGTGTACTAAAATCATCACGACCGCGCAAGCGCGAGCAAAGGGTGGAGGTACTGGCTCAACCGTGTGCGATGCAAGTGCGTTGAAACCACCACGACCGCGCAAGCACAAGCAAAGGGTGGATGTATTGGCTTAACCGTGTGCGATGCAAGTGCGCTATAAAACCACCACCTGTGCAAGCTAAAGGTGGGTAAGTTCATTTGGAAATTAGGATGAACCATGTGCGATAGACCAGCTAGTTAGAAATATAAAAACAAACTACCTGCCTTGAGCATTGCAAAAATCGGCGGTTCCGCGCCACTTTTCCTTATTATCATACACGCATATTGTTATTGGACCGTGCGCGATCTTGGGCACTCTCGCCCCGCATCAATTCCTTTACCGAAATTTTAGTAGCCGCCATACTTAAACTGGCCGCCCACACTCCTCCAAAGACCGACCTTATAGTAAAATTGCAAGAGCCGAGGCATTTGAACCGTCGCCTCCCTTGTCCACCACCATCTCCGCCCACCATTACTAAAATTTTCAAGAGTCATGCATATCCTCAAACACCAACCCCCCCCTCCATAGTTCCCCACCCGCCCCCTCTCCCTCGATCCCTAGCTTGCGGCCTCCGCCGGCGCCGCCACCGCCAACCCCTGCCGGTCTGCCTATTCCTCCTAGCTTAGACAATAAAGTTTAGGTTACCCAGCGATTCCCATACCGTCGCCCCACTCCCCTGAGTTTTTATATGAGGCCCGCGGTGTCCCTCCCCACCAAATCCACATCCCCTGCTCCAGAATGTCACAGCCTAAGCTCGACCACGTATCCCGGGGAGCCCGATGAGCGTTCGTCCAAGAAGAGGTTTATCATGGCCTCTTTGGTGGATGTTGGCGAGGTGGCCACCGTTCACCCCGACCTATCGATCCCGGAGCAACACATCATCGCGGAAGCCGGCGAAAGACGTTGACTACGTTGCCATGCCGAAGGATTCATGTCAGCGGGCTAGCATATTACCATATCTCGGGAAAGCTGGCTACGACATCAAGCTCGTCCACAGCGACGGCTTCACGCGGGCCATGTCACAAGTTAAGTGGTCCATCCCCAACCCCTCAGGTTCAACCACCGTCGATCTCTTCAACGGCCCTACCGCTTATCTCCTCCGCCAAGCGATCAAGGATTTGCGAGCTTTATACCCCATCGAGCCCATTTTGTCATTTCTGAAGGACACGTTCTACGGCGGCTGCTTGGGATCCTCAATTGCCAAGTCAGATCTGATCGACCACGACCACGAGGAGGGCACCCACGAAGGTTCTTCCAAGGTGAAACAACCCATCTGTGACATCAGAGAGCGCACCATGGGTCTCAGGTTTTCCAATCGGAAGGATCCCGTCCCATGAAATGTGAGGCAACATTCTATCAAAGAAATCTTACCTTTTCTAGCTTGCCAACCTGCACTTTTGTTGTAGTAGCATTTGTCGTGCAGTGCTTTAACTATGCCGTGTTTAATTATTTTAGTTATGCAAAAATGTATTGTTGAATAGGGCTATGTGATGTTTAAGTATGAATTGTCCACTTCAGTTTCACGAATGGCTATATTTGGTTGTTTATAATGAGTAGATGCCTTGTTTATCTGTATTTGGTTGTTAGGTTGGTTGAAGTGAGCATTTTTTCAGTTATTGAGCAGAAGCCTTGTTTATATGTATTTGGTTCTTAGTTTGGTTGCAGTGAGCATTTGTCCAGTTACCAAGCAGATGCCTTGTTTATCTGTATTTGGTTGTTAGGTTGGTTGCAGTGAGCATTTGTCCAGTTTTCAAGCATATGACCTGCTTATCTGTATTTGCTTGTTAGGTTGGTTGTAGTGAGACTCTGTCCAGTTTTCAATGGCTATATTTGGTTTTTATACTGGTCATTTATGCCTTGTTAATTTCAGTCATTCACAATGTGTTGTTCATTATGTGCAAGTCGGAACTGTGCCGCTTGACTACATCAATACCAGTTTGAACGACTATATTTGGTTCTAGTTATTCCTGGTGTAGTTAACACATGCCCTTTATTTCAGTTTTACACATTTATCCAGTGTGATGTTTAAGCATTACCTACGTTCTATTCATTTTCAACAATACCAGTTTGAATTGCAATATTTGATGGCTGTTAAGCCTGCTGTTGGTAACATTGCCTTCCATTTTATATATGCTTTAACAACATGCTGAACCCAACACATTCAAGCTATCATTTGGAGATGATGTTGTTTACCTTTGCTATATTTGTTTTATGTTAAGATTGCTGTACTTATCATGGCTTTTCACTACTTATGCAGGACAACAACGGGAGTGGCCACCATTTTCCGCCGAGGTTAGATTTATCCCTCGGCTTGTACTCCCCCTCGTCGTTCCATAATGTAGTGCCTAAATAGATCTAGGCCTGGACACTTGTTAGCTTCTAATATTGACTTGTTGCTTGTAGGTACATATGCCCTTGGCAAGGATCCATGCATCGACCCTTTTTGCGTATAGGGCAATGAGATATTTATGAACAAGCATCAAGTGAGGAAACTGATAAGGATTATTAGCAAAAAGATACGAATGGTGGCAAGCAAATTATTTGTTTATGCTCTATCCAACACAACTGTGAGCTGTAGGATGGTAACTACAAACTCTGCAGCCTTCTTTTTTTACTGCCCATAATGAGTTGTTAGACAACAATGTATGAATCTTTTTCGTTCCCAGTGGTTCCCAAAGTAGTCCACTCAAGATTACCTTGCAAATTACATGATTGGTGGACACGAAAGAAAGGTTAAAGTGTTTCATCCAGACTACAGTGAGCATCAAGAAGTCGTAATAAAGACAGTGATGGATGGACGGGCAGCCATCACAAGGGGTTGGCCTAGAGTCGTGCGCGCATTACGCATGGAGGAGGGCACAATATGGGCATTCCGTTTCACCTTCTCCAAAGAACCGTAATGTCTTTCGCCTCTCTCTTTACAGTCTTTAGTACAACTGTGGTTCATCATTCTTTACTTTGTGCTTCTGTAGTTCTTCAGTATATGTACCTGTGTATCGAATTATGCATTCGTGGTTGAACCTATATTTGTAATAAACATGGTTGGATATGAAATAAGTGATTGCCTACTTTCAAATTCAAAACATGTGATTTTTAAATTAGGGATTAATTTGGGATTACACTGCACACGGTTTGTGAAAGTGAGACGTCTGCGATA
This sequence comes from Aegilops bicornis, assembly GCA_021605145.1. Lineage (NCBI taxonomy): Eukaryota > Viridiplantae > Streptophyta > Magnoliopsida > Poales > Poaceae > Aegilops > Aegilops bicornis. The sequence continues at coordinate 392,931,136 of CM038673.1, read as the reverse complement.
GACATGGAGATCAGAAACGTTTCTAGGATCCACTACGTGTGTGATCAATCTCCACTGCACACACGACATCCTCTTGAAAACTGTTTGCGTTAGGCCACCTTGTGCAAACGTTTAGCACATAAAAACTATGTGTGATGGACAACCTTTGCCACATAGTTTCTTCTACGCACCATGTGTGTGATGCATTCAATAACGCAAACGATAAATTTTTTAATATCGTGTGCAATGGCAACGCTATCACAAACGATTTAACGGGAAAAATTGTGTGTGATGTACCTGTAAACGGAAATGTTTTCCTTGGAGCGACTGTGTGGGATGCACATACAAACGAAAAAGTTTAGCGGGGACTGACAGTGTGGGATGTACTTGTGACCAGAAACAATTTCGCCTATATAATTGTATTTTTTACCTCTACTTTACGTATTTCGTATTTGAGCGCTCGCCAGTCGCACACGACCTCATTTTGCCGAGCATGTGTGCCAAGAGGGCATATCCCCGACGGGTTCTAGGTCGTGTGGGAAGGACCCCCCTATCTCTGTCACTCACTAGGCGACGGTTCCAAATGCCGTCACGAAAAGAGGTTTAAAACCGTTTGTATAGCACCGAAGCGTACCAGTGTGTGTGTACTAGCCACATATGTAATTGGATGTTCAATCTTTTTATGGAATAAAGTCCTCATAAGTTATAAGTACATATGTTGTTGTTCTGTGTGCAATGACATCGCACACTGACCATACTAGGGAACCCGTCGGTGATGATTTCATCAATCGATGACAATTGTATACCACCAAACGTTTGCCCACAAGACACACGACTTATTAGCAACAATCGTCTGTATTATTATCGGTCTTCGCACACATTTCTGATTACAGACCTGTTTGCCGTATATCACACACATCTTGTTAAATTGAACCGTTTCTATTCTCTTGGCTCAAAGCAAACAGTTCATCCAAGTGAACCGTATGCCGTATATCGCACACACGTTGATATGTCTGACCATTTCTTTTGTGTTGCCTAATCACAAACAGTTCATCCGAGTGAACTATATACCGTATATCGCACACGCTTTCATCTGGCTGCCTGTTTTTTTTTGTTCTGCCTCATCGCAAACAGTTCATTGAACTCAACCGTATGCCTAGCATCGCACATGCAACTAAAATCTGAACCATGTTTGATGTATCCGCCATCGCAAACGTTTTCGTAGTGTCGCGTTAGCAGCATCCTGCAGTAGTGCAACAATAATAACTCATGCCTACCCATATCCAACTGGATATATGTCCATAGATCTTTCCTCACCACATGGTGCTTGCCAAAAGAGAAAATAAAAAGGAATAGAGAGATACTTTGACTCTTGATAAAAGTAAATACATAAAAGTAAAACATAGGCCTTTCACAGAGGGAAGCAGAGGTTGCCATGCGCTTATTTGCTTGTATGCCCAATCTCTTAGTGCAGAAGAACGTCACGTTATATTGCCCCTTATGATATCAACCTTTATTGTGCAGTTTGTCACCTTTATTATATTGCCATCACAAGTTCTTACAACACTCAATTTTCTCTTACACTAAATGATCTACACATTTAGAAGCGATTTTTATTTCCTTATTGCATCGATGACAACTTACTTGAAGGATCTTACTCAATCCATAGGTAGGTATAGTGGACTCTCAAAACAAGATTCGGGTTAAGAGTTTTGGATGCACAAGTAGTATCTCTACTTAGTGTGGAATTTTTGGCTAGCAAGGATGGGAGGCAAGCACCACATGTTAAAGGATCTATGACCATATAACTTATATGTGAATATGAACAAACATAAATCATTACATTGTCTTCCTTGTCCAACGTCAATAATTTTGGCATATAATATTTTGATGGGGGCTCACAATCATAAAAGATGTCCAAGATAGTGTATTTGCATGTGAATCTTCTCTTCCCTTATTAATTCTTTCATGGATTGCATCATTGACCAATGATATGTTTGTAAATATCCAATAAAAATTTCTACTTATACTCTTCCTTATGTGATGTCATTACTTACCATAAGATTATCATATGATCTTTTTCATTTATTTCCTATCTTTTTGTTGAATATGGAAGTAAAGAAAACGAAACTCAAACTAAACTTTATTATATATCTCGCACATGATTACAAGGATAGATCACTAAGTAAGCACTTGAAAAGAAAGGATCGAATTAAACTTTTATTCAACTAAGTCGAAAGATAACTAAGGATCGAACTAAGATAAGTAAAGGCAAAAGATAGTGGAGGTGATATGATACCGGGGCACCTCCCCCAAGTTTGGCACAAGCTAAGGGGAGTGCCCATACCCGATACTCAAGTCTCCTTCGATGATGAAGAAGGAGGTGGTGGTGATGAAGTACTGGGTTTATCCTTCTCTTTCTCCAGCTTACTTCTGAGAGTAAAATTATCTATCCTCAACTCGTCGTTCTTCATCTCAAGATTTATTATCCTCGTGCATCACGCCTCCCTGCTTTCATGCTTGAAACGAGGAGGGATTGGTTCATCTTCATCTTCCTCATCGGAGAACCATATGTAGGTATATGTGTCCTTGAAGATATTTTTATGGAAAGGCTGAGAAGAAACTGGACACTCCTCCTCAGAATCTTTAGACGACATATTTTCAGATCTTTCAGGAAAACAGTAAGAAAAGAAAACTGAAGATTTCTCTACGATACGATGGCCAACAGGTTTGGGGGTATATAAAGATTTTTTATCTTAGGAAACAAGCAAACGGGAGAAAAAGAGAGTCCGGAAGGTACCCAAGTTGGGCACAACCCAGCCAGGCGCGCCCTGGTGTCTTGCGCCCACCAGGGTTGCCTTCCTGGTTGTTTCTTATTTTCCTAATTTTTAATATATTCCAAAACTGACAGAAAATATTTTTGCGGATTTTCGGAGTCCGTTTACTTACTCTATCACGTACCTCCTCTTTTTTTCACCATTCTGGAGTGTTCTGGAAGGTTTCTTTTATGTGTTCTTCCGGTGTCATAGTTTGGATAATATTGCTTTCAACATAATGGGCATACCTGAGATATAATGTTTTATTCTTTGCCCATTGACAACCTTCGGGTTAGTACCTCCGGCATTATTTATTTTGATAGCTCTAGATTGATAAACCTCCTCGATAACCTAAAGTACTCCCATTTGGAGAGAAGTTTTCCTGCAAAGAATCTGAAACGAGAGTTGTACAAAAGAACATATTCTCCACCTTTGAATTCACGCTTTTGGATTCTTTTATCATGCCATCTTATGACTTTTTCTTTAAATAACTTGGCATTTTCGTAAGCTTGGGTTCTCCATTCATCTAGTGAGCTAATATCAAATAACCTCTTTTCACTTGTAAGTTTGAAATCATAGTTGAGTTATTTAATTTCCCAATATGCTTTATGCTCTAACTCAAGAGGCAAATGACAAGCTTATCCATAAACCATTTTATAAGGAGACATACCCATGGGATTTCTATACGTTGTTCGGTAAGCCCAAAGTGCATCGTCTAATTTCTTAGACCAATTCTTTCGGGACCTATTGATAGTATTTTTGTAAAATCAATTTTATTTTTCTATTGCTAAGTTCAACTTGACGACTAGACTGAGGATGATAGGGGGATGTAATTCTATGGTTAACATCATACTTAGCAAGCATTTTACGGAAAGCGCCATGAATAAAATGTTAACCAACATCAGTCATTAAATATCCAGGGACTCCAAACCTTGGGAAATAACTTAAGCATTTTAATAGAGGTGTTGTGATCAACACTACTAGTTGGAATAGCTTCTACCCACTTAGTAACATAATCAACAACAACCAAAATATGTGTATACCCATTAGAGGAAGGAAAAGGTCCCATGTAATCAAAACCCCAAACATCAAATGGTTCAATAGCAAGAGAATAATTCATAGGCATTTCTTGACGCTTACCAATATTAACAATTCTTTGACATTCATCACAAGATAAAACAAACTTAAGGGCATCCTCAAAGAGAGTAGGCCAATAAAAACCAGATTGTAATACCTTGTGAGCAGTTCTGTCTCCCGCATGATGCCATCCGTAAGCTTCAGAGTGACATTTTCGTAGGATTTGTCCTTGTTCATGCTCGGGTACACAACGTCTAATAATACCATCTACTCTTTCTTTATAAAGACGTGGGTCATCCCAAAAGTAATGTCTTAAATCATAGAAGAAATTTTTCTTTTGTTGGTAAGTGAAGCTAGGTGGTATATATTTAGTAACAATATAATTAGCATAGTCAACATACCAAGGAGTGTTATTAGAGACATTTATTGCAGCTAATTGCTCATCAGGAAATCTATCATTAATAGGTAGTGGGTCATCAAGAATATTTTCTAGGCTAGACAAGTTATCGGCTACAGGGTTCTCAACTCCTTTTCTATCAGTGATATGTAAGTCAAATTCTTGTAGCAAGAGAACCCACCTAATGAGTCTAGGTTTAGCACCTTTCTTTTCCATAAGATATTTAATAGCAGCATGATGAGTGTGAACAATCACTTTAGAATCAACAGTGTAAGATCTGAATTTATCACAAGCAAACACAACTGCTAAGAATTATTTTTCAGTAGTAGCATAATTGCGTTGGGCACTGTCTAGAGTTTTACTAGCATAATGAATAACATTTAATTTCTTATCAATTCTTTGTCATAAAACAACACCAACAGCATAATCACTATCATCACACATAATTTCAAAAGGCAAGTTCCAATCGGGTGGTTGAACAATAGGTGCAGAAATTAAGGCTTTCTTAAGTGTTTCAAAGGCTTCTACACAATCATCATAAAAAACAAATGAAATATCCTTTTCTAAAAGATTTGTAAGAGGCCTAGAAATTTTAGAGAAGTCTTTAATAAACCTCCTATAGAAACCAGCATGACCAAGGAAACTACGAATACCTTTGATATCTTTAGGGCATGGCATTTTCTCAGTTGCATCAACTTTAGCTTTGTCCACCTCAATACCTCGTTCAGAAATTTTATGTCCCAAGACAATACCTTCATTAACCATAAAGTGGCACTTCTCCCAATTCAAGACAAGATTAGTTTGCTCGCATCTCTGCAAAAGTCGATCAAGGTTGCTTAAGCAATCATCAAAACAAGTTCCATAAATGGAAAAATCATCCATGAAAACCTCAACAATCTTTTCACAAAAATCAGAGAATATAGCAGTCATACATCTTTGAAAGGTAGCAGGTGCATTGCATAAACCAAAAGGCATACATCTATAAGCATAAGTTCCAAAAGGACAAGTGAAGGTGGTTTTCTCTTGATCAGGTTGTGAAACAGGTATTTGAGAAAAACCAGAATATCCATCGAGAAAACAAAAGTGTGTGTGCTTATATAATCTTTCTAACATATGATCAATGAAAGGCAAAGGGTAATGATCTTTTCTCGTTGCTTCATTTAATTTTCTAAAATCAATTACCATTCTATAGGCAGTGACAATTCTTTGTGGAATAAGTTCATTTTTATCATTAGGAACAACAGTAATACCTCCCTTGTTAGGGACACAATGAACGGGACTTACCCATCTACTATCAGCTATGGGATAGATTATACCTGCTTCCAGAAGCTTCAGTATTTCAGTTCTTACCACTTCTTTCATTTTAGGATTTAAACGTCGTTGGTGATCAACAACGGGTTTAGCATCAGGTTCCATATTAATCTTGTGCTGACATAGAGTGGGACTGATGCCCTTAAGATCATCAAGAGTATATCCAATAGCAGCTCGGTGCTTCTTCAGAATTTTCAATAATCTTTCTTCTTCATGTTCTGAAAGGTTAGCACTAATAATAACATGATTTATCCTTTTCTCATCAAGATAAGCATATTTCAAAGTGTTTGACAATTGTTTTAATTCAAACACAGGATCATCTTCAGGTGGAGGAGGACCTCCTAGAGTTTCAATAGGAAAATTGTGCTTAAGTAGAGGTCATTGTTCAAAGAAAATTTTATCTATCTCATTTCTTTCATGCATATGCATATCATTTTCATGGTCTAGCAAATATTGTTCTAGTGGATTGGTAGGACGTACGGCAATAGAAGAAAGACCAATTATTTCATCCTTACTAGGCAATTCTTTCTTATCATATTTTCTACTGAGCTTGGAGAAAATTAAACTCATGAGACTCATCACCAAAACTAACACCGACGGTTTGTTTCTCATAACCTATTTTAGCATTAACGGTGTTCAAGATAGGTCTACCAAAGATAATGGGACAAAAGTCATCTTGTGGGGAACCAAGAACAAGAAAATCAGTAGGGTATTTTGTTTTCCCACACAAGACTTCAACATCTCTAACAATCCCAAGTGGTGTCACTCCCAAAATTCCCAAATAATTCTCATAATTTCTTTGGGTCATATTTTGCTCAAATATGCCCAAATTTTCCTGTCCTAGCCCAAACATAATTCCCCAATAATTATTCTTCATTTCTGTCCAGTGTGGCTTTTTGTGAAGGAAGTGCCACCTATCCTTTCTTGATTGATCCCAAACTTTTTGGGCATGATATATCACCAAAATAATTGCCTCATGCCAAAATTGAACTTTATTTTCCTAGCCAATCTTCCTCAGCAATTCTTCAAAGTTTCTATTGATCCCAAACTTTTTGGGCATGATATATCATCAGAATAATTGCCTCATGCCAAAATTGAACTTTATTTTCCTAGCCAATCTTCCTCAGCAATTTTTCAAAGTTTCTATCAGACAGAAGGCACTGTGAAGGAAGTGCTAGCTAGGAGTATACAAATGAGTTCAAATTTTGCACAGTTCTTCATGTGCTCATATTAACCCACTCCTCCAATATTCAGCTCCATCCAATCATCTATGTGAGCACATGATCAAATCTTTGCTTCTGTCAATATTTTCAGGTTATGAAGCAAGTATAATTTATATTGCTTAATTTTGGCTGAAAATGTACCAGAGCATTCTCATGACCATAAAACCTCCCTCCACAAATTTTGGGATCAATTCATCAAGCCCATATTTCCCTAGAATTATTTCTAGTTTCTGGACAGAGGGGATGTGTGTGAAACAAGTACCATTTCGGCTTGTCCATTTGGTATGAAATTTTTAGAGCATATTTACATGTCCATATCATCAAGCCTGACAAATTTCAACTCAAGTGGGTACCCTCTGTGAGTGCATCATCTTGATCTTGATTCTGGACCAAATATGTAGTTGTGAAGCAACTATGATGTATCTTGGTCCAATTCGCCTCAAAACCTCCAGGATTGTAGTCCTTCCTTAGTTAATCACCCCAGACAACAACTTTGGCTCCAATCAATTCTCTGTTGATCACCAGTGCACAACCAAGTTTGCTGCAGCAAACTTCAGACGAGCACTACCATTTAACCACAGTACCCCAGATCAAGACATGGCGTTATTTATGATCTATATTGGAAGGACTATCAGCTAGACAACATTTCGGATGGCAGAGAGCATTGAATGCCCCGGTTCACGTGGTGACTACGACGATGGCACGACTAGGCACGCGCTCTGCTTGCTGGGCCGCATCTAGAGCGTCGTTTGTGCTTCGGCACCTCCCCCTCTCGTCGTCTTCGCGTGCGTGAGCATGTCCAGTGGCTTCACCTCGTCGTCGCCTTCTCTCTGGACCTTTCTCCCTCTCCAAAAACCTCCTCGTCGGCGCTCGCCGCCGCGCGCCCACGGGCGAACAGTGCCGACATGGCATTGAATGCGCTCGTCTCTTCTTCCCCGTGTCCCCTTAGCTCCCTCTACCCCCATGAGCTTCTCCCTGTCCCTCCTCCGTCGCCTACCTCCGAGCTCGTGCGCATGCACACGTGTCCGCGGCTCCAGCCACGCGTCCGTGTCGACGCCAGCTCGGTCTCCTCCTCCCCTGCCTATTTAAGGCCACCCCATACCCGTTTCTCTCCACCATCGACCTCCCCTCGCTCCCAGGACCCCACCCCACTTCTTCCCCAAGTCGGAGAACCTCTCCTTGCCGCAAACCATCGCCATGGCCGCCGCTTCCCGCCGGCTAAACTGGCTCGAAGCCGAGCCCCTCCCTCCACTCCACCAGCTCTAGAAGCCTCCACCTCAACCCTAGACGCTTCCCCGAAGCCCTCTGATTCCTCTACATGGCCGTGGCATCGGGACCATCATCGCCGTCGCTGCTGTCCGCCATGGGAGTCGGAGCTTTGCTCCCTTCGTTGCTTCTCGGCGGGGATGAGCCCTCCAGGCGGGAGTGGCTCGTCTTCCTGAGTCCAACGGTGGTTAGGGCCTCGCTTGAGATGGCCCAGGCCGCCGGGACGAGCGCCGGCGGCGAACCCCTGCTCTGCTCCGTCGGGCGGGCGCTGGATGAAGAAGAAGGAGGCGTGGGAGGAGAGAGAAGACGTATTGGGACCCGCCCGTCAGCGACCCAGAAGGCCGGCCCCACCCCTACTGACGTGGCTAAGTGGAAACGTACTCAATGGAATACGTTTTCACTACTCTGGAAGTGCATTTCGGCTCTGTTGCGGGCCAAAGTACGTTTTGTGCACTGGAAAGCGTATTCTCAACGTTTACGCTTTCTGTTTTTCCAGCCAGGGGCCTCTTTGTGAAGATTCTTTTATAGATTGGTTCCAGCACTTCATCAACTCATATCTTTTCACTCCTAACTCCAAATGAGGTAATTCCAAAGCCCACTTCTTCGTCTCGTCGATCCCGTTCTGTTGATATCATTTTCACCATGTGTTCACATTCTGAAAATGACCATTTTGCCCTTGCACTAAGTCAGCCCCCTCCGAGAGAGAACTGTTTCCAACGATTCTTTTCGCGAGCTTCTCGCAATTCTTCCCGGTGATTTCATCCATCCCAGGCAAGCCACACCTCCATTTGCATGATTGCAATGCAATTTCATGGTTTTATTAAATAAACTTATTTAAAATTTGTTTTAGCTACATGTGATCTTGTTTATGGCATTTCTCAGAGTATTATTTTGATCTTGTTATTCCCATGATATTGTTTGGAGTTCAAGGACTAATATCTTGCAGCTTATGAGGATGTCATGTTGCCTTTGAATTATTAGTGGCTATTATGATTATTTTCATGGTGGTATTTGATATTATGCTTTGGGGTATTACTTGGATGTCATGTTGCCATCGGATTATTAGTGGCTAGTATTTTTTCCATCATGATGTTACTTGATATTATGCTTTGGAGTATGATTTTGGAGATGATGCTTGCATGTGGATCTTAGCTGGATAGCTTGTTCTTGCTATTGGAGTAGTAGTATTATCATTCTTGGATTTATCATGATAGTAGTGTTATGCTATCATAGGAGTATTTTGATATGATGATAGTATGCTCTGGATTATTTGTTGGATATTCTTGTGACTCGGATTACATGTATATGATATCGGAGTATCAGTTCTTGTAAGATATATTCTTGGGGATAAATTCCATCATTTAGTTGGTCAGATGCCACCGAACCGGGCTTTTCCAATGCAACCACATTTTCCTTTAATGGGAAGGCCCTCATGCGATGTTATTGTCGTGCCTCTCGCCGTTGCCTCCAACAAGGGAAGGTTATGGGAGCACACTACCCTGATCAGGTAGGCGGACATAAGCCTTGTGTGCCCGTAGTTGGATAGTGCCCTTTTTGTCCCCGTTTGGGACCGTTTTTTGTATTGCCACGACGGTGGCCGTTGATGTCTTTGGTAGACACGGGGCCACACATGACTTAGCCCAGAAGGGAGTTGGTCGGAGTGGCCGGGAGAGTGTCATGGTAGTAGATCGGTTTTGTCGGAACACCGTTGGTCCACCCGAATGGGAGTGCGAGGCCATGGGTTATGTGATGTGGGTACAGTGTGCTAACCTTTGTAGAGTGTGTGTTTAAACTATCGATAGCTGCGTCCTAGGTCATGGGCATAAGTTCGTACTAGGTCACACCGTTCGATCAACACTCACATGACGGAATGACTTTAGATGATTTATATGTTGATATATTGTGAGCAGTAACAAGTTGGCAGGATGTTGATGATGATGTTGGGATGATCTCGAGGATGATTATTCAGTTTGTGATGTGGTCATGCGGTGATCACATGGAGGTATTAATCACGAGGTGATTGAGATGGTATATTACTTGGCCGGATAGCCAACTGTGATATGGTTCATGTGGTTCTTGAGATGTTGGTTCATCAGTATCCTTGTAGTATCATATCATGATTAGTAGCTGCTCCATCTTAGTAGTTGTTGATTAATTAACTTGTTAAATGCTATGTTGTTGTTTTGCCTTGATGCTTTTGGTTGTTGTGAGCTTGCGGGTACATTCAATGTACTGACCTGGCGTGTCATGCCAGATTGCAGGTGATGCCATGTTTGCTTGATTGCTTGTCGAGGTTTCCGTTCGTGCGAGCTAGATCGTGTCCCAGCCAGAGTCCCTGCAGAGTGGAGTTCACCACACTCATCATTGTTCCGCTACTAGAAGTATTCCGCTGCTACGAGTTGTTCCGCTGCTAGCATAGAGCAAATGTAGTATTGCAGGCGTAGTGTCGTTGTGCTGATGTGATACTTTGTAACATCAGACCCGTGTATTTATTATCCTTTGTAATAAGATCTAATTTGTTCTATGTCAAGAAGTGTCGTATTCCAGATACTTCTCCTCGATCTACGGGCTGGAATACGGGGCGTTCCGGTTCCTCTAAGTCGGGGTGCCACATTCAATATAAGCAGTAGGAACACCTCGATCAACATTATAAATGATAGTTTCATATTTAGCTATTACCGGTTCTTTAATTCCTTCTTTAATAGGTGGGTGATATTTAACTACTTCTCCTTAGGGAGATCAACATGAGTAGCAAATGATTCACAAAAAGAAGCTACTATTTCAGAGTCAAGTCCATATTTAGTGCTAAACTTTTAAAAAGTATCGGTATTGATAAAAGATTTAACACAATCATACTTAAGCTTAATACCAGACTCTTTACCTTCGTCGACTTCCCAATCTTTAGAGTTATGTTTAATTCTCTCTCAAAGAGCCCACATGAATTCAATAGTCTTCTTCATAAAGGAACCAATAGAAGAAGTATCGAGCATGGATTGATCATCACGAGAAAGTCAAGCATAAAATTCGGAATGATAATTTATCTTGAGAGCTCATGATTGGGGCATGAATATAACATTGACTTAAGCCTCCCCCAAGCTAGAGCGATAGTTTCTCCTTCACAAGGACAAAAATAATATATATAATTCCGATCATGATGAACTAGATGCATAGGATAATGTTTTTCGTGAAATTCCAATTTCAATCAATTCCAATTCCGAGATCCAATATCATCGTATAGCCTATACCATGCCAATGTTTTTCCCTTAAAAGATAAAGGGAAAACCTTCTTCTTAACTTCATCTCCGGGTAAACGTGGAAGCTTAAGTAATCCACAAATTTCATCCACATATATCAAGTGCATATCAGGATGTTTAGTTCCGTCTCCTGCATAAGGATTAGCTAGCAGTTGTTCTATCATACCCGAAGGAATTTCATAACCAATATTTTCAGTATGTGCAGTAGGTTGAGTGGAAACTAATTGTGGTTCCGGTCGAGGTGAAGATACCCCGAACAAACCCCTCAAAGGATTGTTCTCCATAGTATCAAGTGACAATAAATTTCAGCATGTAGTATTAATTTTTCCTTACCGATTTCCACTTACCAAGAGCGCTTCACTCCCTGGCAACGGCGCTAGAAAAGAGCCTTGATGACCCACAAGTATATGGGATCAATCATAGTACTTTCGATAAGTAAGACTGTCGAACCCAACGGGGAGCAGAAGGAAATGACAAGCGGTTTTCAGCAAGGTATTCTTTGCAAGCACTGAAATTATAAGTAACGGGTAGTTTGATAGCAGGATAATTGGTAACGAGCAAGTAACGGTAATAAAAAATAATATTGAGCAAGGTAGCCCAATCCTTTTATGACAAAGGATGGGCCAAAATGGTCTCTTATGATCAGCAAAGCATTCTTGAGGGTACACATGAACAAACCTCCTACTTATGATTAACCCCCTCGCAAGCATCCGAAACTATGAGAAAAGTATTAAGATAAAATCTAACCATAGCATTAAACTTTTGGATCCAAATCAACCCCTTACGACGTAGCGCATAAACTAGGGTTTAAGCTTCTGTCACTCTCGCAACCCATCATCTAATAACTACTCCACAATGCATTCCCTTAGGCCCTAATAAGGTGAAGTTCCATGTATTCGACGTTCACGTGACACCACTAAGGGAATCACAACATACATATCATCAAAATATCAAACACATATCAAGTTCACATGATTACTTGCAACAAGATTTCTCCCGTGACCTCAAGAAAAAAAATTAACTACTCACAAGTGATAATCATGCTCAATATCAGAGGGGTATTAAATAGCATATAATGGATCTGAACATATAATCTCCCACCAAATAAACATATAGTAATCAACTACAAGATGTAATAACACTACTAGTCACCCACAAGCACCAACCTAAGGTTCTGGTACAAAGATTGAACAAAAGAGATGAACTAGGGTTTGAGAGGAGATGGTGTTGTTGAAGATGTTGATGCAGATAGCCCTACCCAAGATGGGAGAGTTGTTTTTGATGATGATGATGATGATTTCCCCCTCCGGGAGGGAAGTTCCCCCGGCGGAATCACTCCACTGGAGGGCAAAAGTGCTCCTGCCCAAGTTCCGCCTTGAGACAGGGGCGCTGCGTCCCAAAATTCCTCCCCTTACTTTTTCTAGGTCAAAATGACTTATATACCAGAAGAGGGGCACTGGAGGTGGGCCGAGGAGAGCACAACCTACCAGGACGGGCCTGGGCTCCCTGGTGCACCCAGGTGGGTTGTGCCCACCTGGTGGGCCCCCTTTGGTAGTTATTTGCTCCAATAATTCTTAAATATTCCATAAAAATTCTCTGTGAAGTTTCAGCTCATTCGGAGTTGTGCAGAATAGGTGGCCAGACGTAGCTTTTTCAGGTCCAGAATTCAAGCTGCCGATATACTCCCTCTTTGTGTGAACCTTGCATATTATGAGAGAAAAGGCATTAGAATTGCTCCCAAAAGCATTATTATGCATAAAAACATCATAAATTAAAGTAGGAAAACATGATGCAAAATGGATGTATCAAGGAGAACATGGTATTGAGGATCAAAGAGAGAGAAGAAGCCATCTAGCTACTAGCTATGGCGTTGTAGGTCTATGGTAAACTACTCACGCTTCATCGGTAGGGCAATGGAGTTTATTTAGATTCCCTCAGTGATCGAATCCCCCTCTAACAGGATGCCGGAAATGGCCCCAAGATGGGATCTCGCGGAAACAAAGGCTTGTGGTGGCGGAAAAGTATTTTGGTGGATGCTTCTGTTGGTTTGGAAATATTTTTTAATTTATAGGCCAAAGATTACGGTTGGAGGACTCCCATGGGGCCCATGAGCCAATGGGGTGTGCCCCCCTAGGGCGCACCTTGAGGGCTTGTGGAGCCCTCGGGACTCTTCTGCCTTCCTCTCCAAGTCCTACGTGTGTCTTCTGGTCCAAGAAAAATCATCGTAAAGTTTTATTCCGTTTGGACTCCGTTTGATATTCCTTTTGTGTAAAACTCAAAAACAAGGAAAAACAAAAATTGGCACTATGCTCTGGGCTAATAAGTTAGTCCCAAAAATAATATAAAATAGCATAATAATGCATATAAAACATCCAAAACCGATAATACAATAGCATGGAACAATAATAAATTATAGATACGTTGGAGACGTATCACTCACAAAGCATGTTCATGTTCAAGATCAGAGGGTATTGAATATCATTAAGGATCTGAACATATGATCTTCCACCTAATAAACAAACTAGCGTCAACTACAAGGAGTAATCAACACTAGTAGCAACCCACAGGTACCAATCTGAGGTTTTGAGACAAAGATCGGATACAAGAGACGAACTGGGGTGAGGGAGTCCTGGATTAGGGGGTGTCCGGATAGCCGGACTATAGCCTTTGGCCGGACTCCTGGACTATGAAGATACAAGATTGAAGACTTCGTCCCGTGTCCGGATGGGACTTTCCTTGGCGTGGAAGGCAAGCTTGGCGATACGGATATGTAGATCTCCTACCATTGTAACCGACTACTGTGTAACCCTAACCCTATTCGGTGCCTATATAAACCGGAGGGTTTTAGTCCGAGGGACAAACAACAATCATACCATAGGCTAGCTTCTAGGGTTTAGCCTCTCCGATCTCATGGTAGATCTACTCTTGTACTACCCATATCATCAATATTAATCAAGCAGAGTAGGGTTTTACCTCCATCGAGAGGGCCCGAACACAGGTAAAAACATCGTGTCCCTTGTCTCCTGTTACCATCCGCCTAGACGCACAGTTCGGGACCCCCTACCCGAGATCCACCGGTTTTGACACCGACGTTGGTGCTCTCATTGAGAGTTCCTCTGTGTCGTCATCTTTAGGCCCGATGGCTCCTCAGATCATCAACACGATGCGCTCCAGGGTGAGACTTTTGTCCCCGGACAGATCTTCGTATGCGACGGCTTTGCACTGCGAGCCAATTCGCTTGGCCATCTGGAGCAGATTGAAAGCTACGCCCCTGGCCATCAGGTCAGATTTGGAAGTTTGAACTACGGCCCGACGTCCGCGGAGACTTGATCTTCGACGGGTTCGAGCCACGACCAAAGCGTGCCGCCTTTATCACGAGGGGCATGATCTAGCTCTGCCGCCGAGCGGTGTCACGGAGGCCGCACGCAGTCCGCTCCGACCTTTAGCTCGGAGCCGACCGCGCCGATCGAGGACGGGTGGCTGGACACCGCCTCGGGGGCTGCGATCTCTACGGCGATTGAGCCGTACACCTACCCCGTCCTTTGCGAAGCTCGTAACTCCAAGGTGTCGGACTCCTCTCCGGACTCCAAGCCTTCCGCGCCCCTGCCAATCGAATCCGATTGGGCACCGATCATGGAATTCACTGTCGCAGACATCTTTCAGCACTCGCCCTTTGGCGACATTCTGAATTCACTAAAGTCTCTCTCTTTATCAGGAGAGCCCTGGCCGGATTATGGTCAGGAAGGTTGGAATGCGGACGACAAAGAAAATCAAAGCCCACCCACCACCCACTTCGTAGCCACTGTCGATGATTTAACCGGCATGCTCGACTTCGACTCCGAAGACATCGACAGTATGGACGACGATGCAGGAGACGACCAAGAACCAGCGCCCATGTGGCACTTGGAAGGCCATCTCGTCATACGACATATACATGGTGGACATCCCAAAAGATGGGAATGGCGATGGAATAGCGGAGGATGACCCCTCCAAGAAACAGCCTAAGCGTCGGCGTCAGCGGCGCCGCTCTAAATCCCGCCACAGCAAAAACGGTGATTCCGGCACGGGATACAATAACACCCCGGACAGTGCCGAAGACAACCCCCTCCAGCAAGATTCAGCGCAGGAGGATGGAGAAGCCATCCCTCATGAGAGAGCAGCAGAAAAAGAGGTAGAGGACGATAATTACATGCTCCCCTCCGAAGATGAGGCAAGCCTTGACGACGACGAATTCATCGTGCCCGAGGATCCCGTCGAACAAGAGCGTTTCAAACGCAGGCTCATGGCCACGGCAAGCAGCCTCAAGAAAAAGCAGCAACAGCTTAGAGCTGACCAAGATTTGCTAGGCGATAGATGGAGAAGTCCTTGCGGCCGAAGAGTATGAACTCGGCGCCCTCCAAGAGCTACCCAAGACGCAGGCTGCTACCCGATTAGAGGAGGAAGCACCCAAACCTACATCACCGATGCATGATATGGCTGACCCGGCCACCTCGTGGTCAGCTGACAGAGAGGCCTCTCGGCCCTCAACTCAAGCCGCACCCAGCGCCGCTCAAAAAATACAAAGGCGAGGAAATCGCCCGGACCTGCGAGATATATTGGAGGACAAGGCAAGGCAGACAAGATCGGTCTATGGATCGGCGTGGGCGCCCCACGACCGCGTGGCGATAACAATCACGCCGGATATGGCAATTCTGGCGGTCGAACACGATGAGACAAAGCTCATTTGAGCTGCGTCGTGATATAGCCCAATACAGAGGCGCCGCACACACACTATGCTTCACAGATGAAGTAATGAATCATCAAATCCCTGAGGGTTTCAAACCCGTAAACATTGAATCATATGATGGCACAACAGATCATGTGGTTTGGATCGAGGACTATCTCCTTCACATCCACATGGCCTGCGGTGATGATCTACACGCCATCAAATACCTCCCACTCACGCCGGATATGGCAATTCTGGCCGGTCCGAAAACAGTAGACAAAGCTCATTTGAGCTGCGTCGTGATATAGCCCAATACAGAGGCGCCGCACACACACTATGCTTCATAGATGAAGTAATGAATCATCAAATCCCTGAGGGTTTCAAACCCGTAAACATTGAATCATACGATGGCACAACAGATCATGTGGTTTGGATCGAGGACTATCTCCTTCACATCCACATGGCCCGCGGTGATGATCTACACACCATCAAATACCTCCCACTCAAGCTTAAAGGACCAGCCCGGCATTGGCTTAACAGCTTGCCAACAGAGTCAATTGGTTGTTGGGAAGACCTGGAATCCGCATTCCTCGACAATTTCCAGGGCACATATGTGCGACCACCAGTCGCCGTTGACCTAAGCCACATAATTATGCTGCCTGAGGTATAGGCCAGACAATTCTGGTCACGGTTCCTTTCAAATAATAATCAAATCTTCGATTGTCCGGATGCCGAGGCCCTTGCAGCCTTCAAACACAACATCCGCGACGAGTGGCTTGCCCGGCACCTAGGACAGGAAAAGCCGAAATCCATGGCAGCCCTCACAACACTCCTGACCCGCTTTTGCGCGGGAGAGGACAGCCCTCACAACACTCATGGCTAGCTCGTAGTAACAACATGACCAAGAGCCCTGGTAATTCGGATATCAAGGACAACAATGGCAGGTCGCGTCGCAACAAGCACAAGCGCCACATTAACGGGCGATAATGCCGAGGATCTGACGATCCAATGCCGGATTCATAGGCTCTAAACCCGGTCAGCGGAAAAAGCCATTTAAAAGAAATACTCCGGGCCCGTCCAATTTGGACCAAATACTCGACCGCTCATGCCAGATACATGTTACCCCCGAAAAGCCAGCCAACCACACCAATAGGGATTGTTGGGTGTTCAAGCAGGCAGGCAAGTTAAATGCCGAAAACAATGACAAGGGGCTGCATAGCGATGACGAGGATGAGCCCCGGCCGCCGAACAATTGAGGACAGAAGGGCTTCCCCCCGCAAGTGCGGACGGTGAACATGATATACGCGACCCACATACCCAAAAGGGAGCGGAAGAATGCACTAAGGGACGTATATGCGATGGAGCCAGTCGACCCAAAGTTCAACCCATGGTCTTCCTGCCCGATCACTTTTGATCGAAGGGACCACCCCACTAGCATCCGCCATGGCAGATTCGCCGCATTGGTTCTAGACCCAATCATTGACGGATTTCACCTCACTAGAGTCCTAATGAATGGCGGCGGCCTTTGAACCTGCTTTATCAGGATACAGTGCTCAAAATGGGCATAGACCCATCAAGGATTAAACCCACAAATACGACCTTTAAAGGCGTCATACCAGGTGTAGAGGCCAACTGTACAGGCTCAATTACACTTGAAGTGGTCTTCGGATCCCCGGATAACTTCCGAAGCGAGGAGTTAATCTTCGACATAGTCCCGTTTCGCAGCGGCTATCACGCACTGCTCGGATGAACTGCATTTGCAAAGTTCAATGCGGTGCCGCACTATGCATATCTCAAGATCAAGATGCCAGGTCCTCGAGGAGTCATTACGGTCAATGGAAACACCGAACGCTCTCTCCAGACGGAGGAGCATACGGCGACCCTCGCGGCGGAAGTACAAAGCAGCCTCTTAAGGCAATTCTCGAGTCCGACTATTAAACGTCTGGACACCATCAAGCGCGCCCGAAGTAACCTACAACAAGACCGCCTGGCACGTTCCGAGCACGCATAGCAATGCGGCCCAAGCCCCAACCCTCGCGAAATTGCGAAACCAGTACCACGCGTACATAATTACGCTCTGGAAATACCATGGGCATAGGGGAAGGGGAACGACCACGGCATGCCCAGAATGCGGCTCAACCGCACCAGGGGCTCCCGATTGTGTCATTCTTTTCTTCTTTCTTTTTACTTTCAGGACTCCGTTCTCACGAAGCCCTGTCCGGCATTAGAATCGCCGAACACACGATGCAACAACCAGGGAAGCAGAAAGCTACGTCGAGTGTCCAGGTGGTCTCTATTACGAGCAATATATCTGTTTTACACACCATCCCGTGGCTTACCCCTAGGGGGACCATGTTAAAAAGTCCCGTCCCTTGCTTATCGCACTATTTGTATCGTTCTACTCTTACTGCAACCCTTTTGAATAAACAATATATAGCTTCTGCCTATTATTGAATCCCCTTTTTTCTATATATATATGTTCCTTTATGACATTGTGCAACCGTACACTTTGGCACGGGCAATACACCAGGGGTTTAAGTACCCCATAACATGGTGTGATAAGTCCGAACACTTTCACAAGTGCGGCACCCCGAACTTATAGCATTATATGCATTGGCTCTGAATCATGTCTTGGGTCAATAGTTGGGTTTGCCCGGCTCCCATGTTTTGGTACCTTACGTTCCGTTATATCGGCTAAGGTAGCTGGGAGAACCACTGCGATTGTGCCCCGGTTGAGCTGGGTTAAGCACCTCAGTGGAGAAAGCTAAAACTGACCGTCATGATAGGGCGAGAGCCGGTTGCTGTTCGAGAGGTTTTTCGAGTCCCTAAAGACTTATGCCGCTTAGAGCGAGGAGTCGGCATTGTCCCGCCTAGGCGTGGATAGCGCCCCGAACTCGGTCTTCCGAATACCAAGGGCTTCGCCAAAATTTAAAATTTATAGAATTCTATGGCTAAGTGAGAGTGTTCAAGCATTATAGTCCGGTTGCCTTGTTCGTCGCGTTGAGCGCCTCCCTTGAAGGACCCAAGAATGGGAACAAGATCGCTCAAGTTTATCCCGAACACCCCAGCACTCGTGGCATGGGGGCTGAAGCCGACGACTCGCCATCTCTCAAATTTGATAAACGGCCGCACAGAAGGTAATATTTTAAATTCAAAAGTGTTTCTTAGCGCATATAAACAAGTTTTCAGTGTACTGGATAACAAATGCGAGTCTACTAAAAATTATATCTTTAGAGCATTCATCCGCTATAAGGCAGGCACCCTTCAGGACGCCCTCATAATACATTTCAGGCTTGCAATGCTCCTTCTTCGGTGGTGGTCCATCCGTCACAAGCTTCTCAGCGTCCATCTTGCCCCAGTGCACCTTAGCAAGGGCAAGGGCCCTACGGGCACCTTCGATGCAGACGGAGCGCTTGATGACTTCAACCCATGGACAGGCGTCCACCAGCCGCCTCACCAGCCCGAAGTAGCTCCCAGGCATGGCTTCCTTAGGCCACAGCCGAACTATGAGGCCTTTCATGGCCTGTTCGGCCACCTTATGGAGCTCGACCAGCTGCTTCAACTGGTCTCTTAAGGGCACAGGGTGTCCGGCCTCAGCATACTGAGACCAGAACACCTTCTCTGTCGAGCTTCCCTCCTCGGCTCGGTAGAATGCAGCAAGACATCAGCCACCGCTGCAGGCAGATCTGCGAATGCTCTGGAGAGCTCCGGATTCGGGTAAGTAACAGATAATTCACTTTCACATGCTTGCTTTGCATATAGAATGCCTTACCGCCGCTATCTTCTTCATCGCCTCAATCTCTGGAGGGCTTTTTGGGCTTCGGCCTTAGCGGCCTTGGCGCTCTCAAGGGCCGAGGCGAGCTCGGACTCTCGAATCTTTGAGTCACGCTCCAAACTCTCGTGTTTTTCCACGAGAGCCTGGAGCTCTTGCCGCACCTCCGCCACCCGCGCCTCCTGCTTCTCTCGCTCGGTATGCTCCGCGGCCGCATTGCTTTCGGCCTGGGACACCGCTTCCTTCAGGGTCGCCACCTTGTTCGTGGCCCCTGCAATATTCACGTTATTCCTGTCATTTTTTCCAAACACATCTTTTAAATACTCCCATAAGGTATTACTTACCTTCCTTGTCCTCGAGCTGCTTTTTGGCAAGTCCGAGCTCGCTCTCGGACCGCTCGAGGCTCTGCTTAATGCTTCAACCTCCATGATCGGTCTGGCGAGAGGTTAGCAGCGCAGCCTGCATTCCCATATTGACATGCTTATGTTAGACTCCTGCGTATATCTTTTAGATCCTCGGTTCGGCTATTTCTTTCCGAACACCAAACCGAGCATCGAGGCTCTTGTCTATGCGGTAATATTTTTACATATCTTAAATACATACCTCAAAGCCTGTTAGAAGGCTGGCACAGGCTTTAGTCAGCGCGCTCTTGGCGGACTGAACTTTCCGGATCACCGCACTCATAACAGTGCGGTGCTCCTCGTTGATGGAAGCGCCGTTAAGCGCCTCCATCAAATCATCCGGTGCCTCTGGTTGGACAGAGGTCACCGACGTCGCAGTCTTGCCCTTCTTACGAAGGGGTCGCCTGTCGGACTCTGGAACCTTGAAGGTTCAGAGTGCGGAGTCCGACAGGGCGGGCCGGAAGCCCTTGAGGTTTTATCCCCTTTGAGCCGGGTTCGGAGGTCGCCTTCTTGGCGCCTCGAGCCACCTCCTCTGGCTGGGCCCCTTTGGGACTCCACCCGGCGTCAACCACGGTGGGAGGAGACGAGGCGGTCGGAAGTGAGGTGCTATTCACCTCCGGCGAATCGAGGGAGCCGCTCGACGAATCGTCGAGCCCGTCATGGGCGGGCTGCACGATTATACTTGGCATTAGAAGATGTTGTGCGACAAATAGAACGCCATGAGTTATTACGGTGTCCAGGACACTTACGATTTCGCCGAGGCTTGGTCCTTGGTGCCCACCCCTCTTCGCCGTCGTCGGCATTGGCGGTGTGGTCGGAGGAAGGGTCCTTCCCTTCTTGGACCCTCGGCCTCCCGGTTAGGCGGCCTTCCTTTTCTTCTCTCCCCATTGGGGAGAGGCCTCTTTACTCCTCCTCTTCTTGGCGGGGTCCACCTCGGAGTCATCGGACGATGAGTCCGACAAAGACTGGCTACTGGGAACTCCTTCGAGTTCCGTGGCCTTCTTCTCCGGCACCACGTGAGGTGCCGGAACCAAGCCCGTCAATCGGGCGTCCGCTGGGTCTTCGGCAAGGGAGCGGACGGTCAACCTGTCCGGGACGTCTTCAGCCGATCTGTCAAAGGTAAGGGAGTTTTAGATCCCGCAAAGAGTCAAACTATGAAAAAGAGTCCCTTAAAGGGTAAAATAACTTACCTCGATGGCTTGATCTGCGAGCTGAATCCGCTATCTTGATGGCGGATGCGGAGCTTTGGCCCCTTGAACGGCACCTTCGGGCATCTTCATACGTAGTGTCGAAGAGCCGGCTCAAGGTTCGGTGATGTGCCGGATCAAACTCCCACAAGTTGAAGGCCTGTTGCTGGCATGGGAGAATCCGGCGGATGAGCATCACCTGGATTACGTTGACAAGCTTGAGATTCTTGTCCACCAGGTTTCGGACGCAGTTTGGAGTCCGGTCAGCTCTTCGAATTACCCCACGTCGGGCCCGTCTCTTTCACGAGGTGAGCCGTGTAGGGAAGCCAGATCGGAATTGGGACCGCCGCCCATTGAGAGTCGCGCGGCTCGGTGATATAGAACCACCCCGATTGCCACACCTTTATGGTCTCCACAAAGGAGCCCTCGAGCCATAGGACATTGGCCATCCTGCCCACCATGGCACCTCCGCACTCCGCTTGGCGGCCGCCCACTACCTTCGGCTTGACATTGAAGGTCTTCAGCCATAAGCCGAAGTGGGGCTGGATGCAGAGGAAGGCCTCGCACACGAGGATAAACGCCGAGATGTTGAGGATGAAATTCGGGGCCAGATCATGGAAATCTAGGCCGTAGTAGAACATGAGCCCCCGGACGAATGGGTGAAGTGGAAACCCTAGTCCGGGGAGGAAGTGGGGGAGGAACACCACCCTCTGATGAGGCATGGGGTGGGGATGAGCTGCCCCTTGTTGGGGAGCCTATGTGCGATGTCGTTGGACAAGTATCCGGCCTTCCGCAGCTTTTTGATGTGCCCCTCCGTGACGGAGGAGGCAATCCACTTGCCTCCCGCTCCGGCCATAGTTGGAGAAGGTTGAGGTGGGATGTGCGGACTTGGGCGCTGGAGCTCGAGTCTTGTGAAATGGATAAGCAAAGGAGGAAGAAGGCGTGTGTGAAAAAGTGGATCTTTATCCCCTTATATGGACGGACAAAGCTATGCGTCCCCACCGGCCTGATAAAACTCGCTTATCTCCCAAGCGTCGTAATCAATGGCGCGGTTGGGTTACCCACGCTCGTATTGATGAGAATCCCGGAATAAGGGGACACGATCTCTGCTTTGACAAGACGAGCAAAGGAAACCGCCTCGCTAAACGCGCTGAGGTGGGACAGTGAAAATGATTCGAATAAAGGCTTGGCCGTGGTGTGATGTCACGCCACGGAATACGTCAGCAGATTGAACTTGTGTAAATATTATTCTCTCTACGGTGGTATGTGGAACTTATTTTGCAGAGCCGGACACTATCCTTGTGTTCAAAATCTTCTATGAAGTATTCGGAGGAAGAACCCGCCTTGCAATGCCGAAGACAATATGCTGGCGTCGGACTAAATCGTCATTGAAGCCTAGTTCAGGGAGACCGAGGAGTCCTGGATTAGGGGGTGTCCGGATAGCCGGACTATAGCCTTTGGCCAGACTCCTGGACTATGAAGATACAAGATTGAAGACTTCGTCCCGTGTTCGGATGGGACTTTCCTTGGCGTGGAAGGCAAGTTTGGCAATACAGATATGTAGATCTCCTACCATTGTAACCGACTCTGTGTAACCCTAACCCTATTCGGTGCCTATATAAACCAGAGGGTTTTAGTCCGTAGGACGAACAACAATCATACCATAGGCTAGCTTCTAGGGTTTAGCCTCTCGATCTCGTGGTAGATCTACTCTTGTACTACCCATATCATCAATATTAATCAAGCAGGAGTAGGGTTTTACCTCCATCGAGAGGGCCCGAACCTGGGTAAAAACATCGTGTCCCTTGTCTCCTGTTACCATCCGCCTAGACGCACAGTTCGGGAGCCCCTACCCGAGATCCACCGGTTTTGACACCGACATGGGGTTTGAGAGGAGATGGTGCTGGTGAAGATGTTGATGGAGATTGAACCCCTCTCGATGAGAGGATTGTTGGTGATGATGATGGCTTCGATTTCCATTCCAGGAGGGAAGTTTCCCCGGCAGAACAGCTCCGCCAGAGCCCTAGACTCCTTCTGCCCAGGTTCCGCCTCGAGACTGCGGCGCTTCATCCCGAAAGCTTCCTTATGATCTTTTTCCATGTCAAAAGCCTCCATATAGCAGAAGATGGGCACCGGAGACCTGCGATGGGGCCCACAAGCCCTAGGGCGAGCCCCCCAGGCTTGTGGCCACCTGGTGGGTCCCCCTCTTGTATTACTTCGCCCAATATTTTTTATATATTCCAAAATAATTCTCTGTAAATTTTCAGGACTTTTGGAGTTGTGCAGACTAGGTCTTCCAGATTTGCTCCTTTCGGTCTAGAATTCCAGCTGTCGGCATTCTCCCTCTTCATGTAAATCTTGTAAAATAGGAGAGAAAAGGCATAAGTATTGTACCATAATGTGTAATAACAGCCCATAATGCAATAAATATCAATATAAAAGCAAGATGCAAAATGGACGTATCAACTCCCCCAAGCTTAGACCTCGCTTGTCCTCAACGAAATCCGAAATCGATAAATATGTCCACATGTTAAGAGATAGAGGTGTCAAAAAAAATAAAATACGGACATGAGGGCATCATGATCGTCTTTATAACATCAACATATGTTGTCATATAATTTCTTATGCTAGAGTAACAATTCGTTCACAAGGTAAAGTATGAATCAGAAACTTTATTGAAAACTAACAAATTGTGTTCTCGATCATTGAAGAAATTGCAATTTATCATAATGTCGGAAAGAATCAATGTAAGAGCTTTTGTATAGCAAGTCCACATACTCAACCATCTTTTAGTCTTTCACATTTGTTAACACTCACGGGATACTTATGAGTTCAAAGCCTCAACCTGACACAGAGAAAGATAGGGGCTTATAGCTTCGCCTCCCAACCATTTACCTCAAGGGTAATGTAAACAATGATACTTTATGATAACCCACATCCGAGTGGATATATATATATATATATATATATATATATATATATGTGTGTGTGTGTGTGTGTGTGTATATATGTATATATATATATAGAACAAATTATATCCACCACCGGTGGTAGTTACCACCACTTGATTTTTATATGTAGTATGTAGTATCTATCAAATCGGAGAGTATGTACGCGTAGTATGTAGTATATAAGAATGTTTAGGTAGTATATATACTATTTTTTTGGTAGTATGTATCATATTTTGAGTATGCTCTCTTTTATGTACAAATATGTACGTATTTCACAACTATAATAAAAACCATGGGCCAACTTGAAATTTTTTCATGCAACTCACTTTGGAGTATCTTATATATAGTATATGAACATACTTAAAATGATAAAGTAGGATATATACTACCATAAGATAGTATATGAGACATGTGGGGTAACTACCCAGGTGGTAGGATGGATTTTCCTATATATATATATATATATATATATATATATATATATATATATATTTATGACAAAATTTTACTACTACCGGGTGTAGTTACTCCCACTTATGTTTCATACGTTTTAGGTAGTATCTATCATATCGGAGAGTATGTACGCGTAGTATGTAGTATATATGAATGTTTAGGTGGTACATATACTACTTTTTTGGTAGTATGTATCATATTTTGCGCATACTCTATTTCACGTATAAATATGTACGTATTTCACAAATACAATAAAATTATGAGCTCACTTGCAATTTTTTCATACAAATCACTTAGGAGTATCTTAGATATAGTATATGAACATACTAAAAATAATAAAGTAGAGTATATACTATCACATGATAGTATATGAGAAACGGGTGTAGCTACACCCGGTAGTAGGATGCATTTTTCATATATATATATATATATATATTTATATATATATATATATATATATATATATGGATCTTTCCCCAACACATAGTGCTTGCCAAAAAGAAAAAGTGTAAAAAGGATAGGTGAAGATCACCATGGCTCTTGTATGAGGGTGGAAGGTAAAAGTAAAAGATAGGTCCTTCGCAGGGGGAAGCAGAAAGTCCACCATACCTCCCTATGGATTGAATAAGATCCTTCAAGTAAGTTTTCATCCATGCAAGTGATAGGAATTGCTCTCTAGATATGTATGATCTTTTAGTGTGAGGAAAATAAGCTTTATACAAACTTGTGATATGGAAGAAATAAAAGCGATGGACTGTGTAATAAAGTTCTTTATCACAAGTGGCAATATAAAGTGGTGTTCTTGTCCACTAAGATTTTGTGCATCCAACCATAAAAGCGCATGACAACCTCATGGCAAAACTGGGTTAAGGGATATTTGGATGCACAAGTAGTATCACTACTTGGTGCAGAAGATTTGGCTAGCATAGGATGGGGAACCATCACAACTTGTTGGAGGATCCATGACAATATCACTTCTATTCAGATGTAAGAAAACATTACCAATTATGTTGTCTTCCTTGTCCAACATCAACCACTTTAGCATGTAATATTTTAATGAGTGCTCACAATCACAAGAGATGTCCAAGATAGTATATTTATATGTGAAACCTCTCTTTCTTTATTACTTCCTATTAATTGCCACAATGACCACAACTATGTTTGTCAACTCTCAACAAATTTTATTCATCATACTCTTTATATGTGTAGTCATCATTCTCCATAAGATCATTATATAATCTTTTTACTTCTTTTTTATTTTCTCTTTTCTTGAGATCATGGCAAGAAAGCAAAGCCCTCAACTCAAAACTACTCTTTATTATATAACTCATGGACTCGATTCCATAGATAGATCACAAAGAAAAACTCAAAACTAAAACATACTAAAAACTTTATTCTACTAGATCAAGATATAACCAAAAGGATCAAACTAAGAAAAAGGATAAAGCAAAAGATGTGATGGTGATACGATACCGGGACACCTTCCCCAAGCTTGGCACAAGCCAAGGGGAGTGCCCATACCCATATACTCAAGTCTCCTTCTTAGGAGGTGGTGATGATGGTGTAGATGATGTGGAAGGCTTGTCCTGTGTCTTCCAAGACATAGGTTCACCATCGTAAAAGGACGATCGAGTCTATGGGATCCTCAAATCTGCAGCCAAACTCATCCTCTTAAATCTGTATTCATACTCACAGTTTTGGTTTTGCCGGTCATAGATCTGGGCTTGGAGATGCTCGACTTTCTCGTGAAGCTTGAAGATGGCCTCTCTGATGTTCTTGTCGTCTAGCTTGTGGTCACGGGTAAATTCAGTGATCATGGAGTGACTGGCGTCGAGTCCTCGTTCCACCATCCCTTGGCACTTGAAGACTTGCTCCTCCATTGCTTCGACCTTGTCTCCACGGTTCCGGTCCTCCTTGGCCCTTGAACATCACGGATGTGCAGCACCTCCTCACGCATCTCAATGGTTTGAGGGTGTTGCAGCACCTTGCTACCTCTTGAGCACTGCATTGGATTTCCTTGAAGAGGAAAGGATGATGCAGCAAAGTAGCGTAAGTATTTTCCTCTGTTTTTGATAACCAAGGTATCAATCCAGTAGGAGACTACGGACGAGTCCCTCGTACCTACACAAAACAAATAACTCCTCGCAACCAATGCGATAAGGGGTTGTCAATCCCTTCACGGTCACTTACGAGAGTGAGATCTGATAGAGATGATAGATAATATTTTTGGTATTTTTGTGATAAAGATGCAAAGTAAAATAAAAAGCAAAGTAAAAAAGCAAAGGCAATAATAAAGTGATGGAAGATTAATATGATGAAGATAGACCCGGGGGCCATAGATTTCACTAGTGGCTTCTCTCAAGAGCATAAGTATTTTACGGTGGGTGAACGAATTCTTGTTGAGCAATTGTGAGAATTGAGCATAGTTATGAGAATATCTAGGTATGATCATGTATATAGGAATCATGTCCGAGACAAGTAGACCTCCTGCCTGCATCTACTACTATTACTCCACTCATCGACCGCTATCCAGCATGCATCTAGAGTATTAAGTTCAAGAAAACAGAGTAACGCCTTAAGCAAGATGACATGATGTAGAGGGATAAATTCATGCAATATGAGAAAAACCCCATCTTGTTATCCTCGATGGCAACAATACAATATGTGCCTTGCTGCCCCTCATCCTTTGGGAAAGGACACCGCAAGATTGAACCAAAAGCTAAGCACTTCTCCCATTGCAAGAAAAACCAATCTAGTAGGCCAAACCAAACTGATAATTCGAAGAGACTTGCAAAGATAACCAATCATACATAAAAGAATTCAGTGAAGATTCAAATATTGTTCATATATAATCTTGATCATAAACCCACAATTCATCGGTCTCAACAAACACACCGCAAAAAGAAGATTACATCGAATAGATCTCCACAAGAGAGGGGGAGTGTCGGTGTCAAAACCGGCGGATCTCGGGTAGGGGGTCCCGAACTGTGCGTCTAGGCGGATGGTAACAGGAGACAAGGGACACGATGTTTTTACCCAGGTTCGGGCCCTCTCGATGGAGGTAA
Source organism: Aegilops bicornis (assembly GCA_021605145.1). Classification (NCBI taxonomy): domain Eukaryota; kingdom Viridiplantae; phylum Streptophyta; class Magnoliopsida; order Poales; family Poaceae; genus Aegilops; species Aegilops bicornis. The sequence goes on along the minus strand of CM038673.1, from coordinate 392,903,279 downwards.
AACCCTACTCCTGCTTGATTAATATTGATGATATGGGTAGTACAAGAGTAGATCTACCACGAGATCGAGAGAGGCTAAACCCTAGAAGCTAGCCTATGGTATGATTGTTGTATATATCTCTATCGACTAGCCTGGCCTCGGTTTATATAATGCACCGAGGCCTAGGATAACAAGAGTCCTAGCCGAATCGCCGGTGGGGAGGAGTCCTTGTCTTGATCGCCAAGTCTTGCGGAATCTTCCTTGTATGCGGCGGTTGTCCGCCTTTGGCCCATGAGTATCTGGCCATGGGGTCCTCGGCCCAATCTAACAGATCGGGAGATGATGTGGTGAGTACCCCTAGTCCAGGACACCGTCAAGAGCCCCTGAACCGGTCTTCAAGTTTAGGGACGCTCCTCGATTCTTCCGAACTGTTCATCAACTTCAGTAGTCGGTCTTGAAAACTGGTTCAACAAATCTTCTCATCTTCGATCTTGAGGATCGCCGAAATGCATTCGACGAGTTTACACGTCGGGTATCCGAGGAGCCCCATTAAGTTTCCGGCCTTTATCAATGCCTTGTTATTTATGCCACGCCTCGGGTTTGAAGTTGTTCCCGGGCGGCAGCGTCCTCTTGCGTCCGAGCTCCAACGCTGGACTGCATTCGAGGTATCTTTTGCAGCCGAGCACCAATGCCGGACTGCTTCCCAGCTCTAACGCCGGAATGTATCCGAGCTCCAACGCCGGACTATGTATCCGAGCTCCAACGCCGGACTGTATCCGAGCTCCAACGCCGGACTATGTATCTGAGCTCCAACGTCGGACTGTATCCGAGGTGTCGTAAATCACCTTGGTTCAAATAAGTTTGAAGGAGTTTAGCCGAGCTTAATGCCGGAAATGCCCTCTATGGAGCCAGCCACTAGCGCCCGAGCTTTATGCCGGAATGCTTCCGAGGTGGTGCACCACCCCGAATGTGGGCCGATTTTTGTCAATATTTTTGATTGGTGCAATTTATTCTCTGCCGAGATACATAGCCAGTAGCCCTCAAGGTGGGTATCGGTCTAAAACCGAGATGCACATGAAGGATGACATAAGACCGCTGATCCCCGTAGCCGCTGAGACTCAGGTTGATTTGCAAAATCGGTCTGAGGATCAAGTCCTAGCTCGGCAGAATACTTCGGGACACAAAAAGCGGCGTGCTCAGTCCTCAAGACTCAGGTTGGGTGCGGCCGACCAACCTGAGGATCAAAATCTCCTCGGAGACTGTATTACACTTCAAATTTTCTGCATTGGACAGGCAATGCAGTAGCCCCCGAGACACTGGTCGGGTGGCAACACCAGATCAGGGGATCGATGTGCCCCTTTAATATTTGTAAATAATAAGCCCGAAGCACAAGAGCCCCGAGCCTTAATGCAGGCACGGGTGGCTGAATTAAGGATTGATATCCATAGTAAAATCACAAATTATGTGTAATGACTCTATGTATCCAAGTACTTTACGTCATTAATGCTCAGATCCGCATTGTACAAAACTTTGTTGACTGACCATCGGCTTCCACCTCCTCGGCCAATAGCCGATGAGTGTTTGTCCTACTTTATAAAGCCTTTATGAGGGCAAAGATGTACAACAAACAAGGCAATCTGGCCATACGGTTTTATAAACAAAGGTACGCAGAGAGATATGTTATATTACTGTTTAACAGAAGAAATGTCTTCCTAAGAAAATAGTCCCGCTATTGGTTCCTTTCTTTGGGTTGTCATGCTAAGCATGATCATGAAACCACAGTTCCAATGTAAGAGCAAAATATCGAGGATTTAGTTTGGGAGGCTAGTTAATAGCCCCCGGTAGTGTTCGGCGACAGTCGAGGTCAAGACGTAAACACTTCAGCCATTGTTATGAATGGCCCGTCGTTTAACACCGTCATCGGATCGCTGACCAGTTTACGCTTATTGTGACAGTCAGTTTTCGGCTTTCTCCACTGAGGTGCTTAACCATGTGAGCTGGAAGCACAATCGCAGTGGTTCTCCCTTTGCACACCTAGCCGAACAAAGCGGAACGTAGGAGGCAAGCGCAGGAGTTGGGCAACCCAACTATTGACCGAAGAGACAATTCGAAACCGATGCATATATAGCAATATCCGAGAATGTTTTTGCCGAATCTCTAAATGTGTCCGGCGTTGCACTGCGAGACTTGTGCTAAAAACACACAAATAGTTTAAAAAGTGCCATAAGCTTGGAAAACCAAAAAACGTCAGTAAAAACTTGGCGTCCGAATGAGATCAAGTGTTCGGTGCCAATCCGAAAATTGTTCTTAGCAAAAGAAGTGCTTCTGTCGTGCTTTAACATCATACATCCTATCTCAAGACTTCAAGCGGGTCAGCCTACGGCTTCAACCTCCTATCCCGAGGGCGGAGTACTTCTCATTAGGCCAGTTTAGCAAACCAAACTCTAGCAGCTTTGAGAGAGAAATTAGGCTCCCCGGCCAGTGACCACACGCTCGTGTCGAAAAAAGGAGTGATAGATAATAATAATAATAATAATAATAATAATAATAATAATAATAATAATAATAATAATAATAAAACTTTGCAAGGACTACGAAGAAGAACACTTATCATAAAACGGCTCATATAAATTTAAGAGCCCCCAAGTGACTCGGGTAAAAGAATGATTGCACGTACCGAAGTACTTATATCATATCTATGTTCAACCGAACTTTAAACGCGTCTTAACCGACCGTCGGCTTCTCCCTCTTCGGTCAAGGATCGAAAAGTGTTATGTACTCCATCTGTCGAGAATATCGACGGTGTTTCCAATAACCAGGCAATCAGGCCATAAGGCTGTAACAGACAAAGCGTGCTCAGGGAACTTATGCTGTATTACTGCGAAGTGTAAGAAGCATCTTCGAAGAAAATAGTACCCCCGCCGATACCTTTCTTCGGTGCTCATTATTATTATGAGACTTGTGCAATAGATTTTTTGTACTCAGTGCCGACCATCATTGAAAACTATAAGAGCGCTAGCTTTCGTCTTCACCCAGTCTGAGGTCCGAGCCGTGACAATCGCAGAGGTGCTCCCTTTACTCCCTAGCCGAACAATCGGGAACGTAGGGGTAAACACAGGAGCGAGGCAACCCAGCTTGCAAATCACTTAAGTCAATATGGTGCATATTGTGGCGTAATACACGAACAAGGAACGAAGCCGTACAAGTATAATCATATGCAAGAGGAAAAGCTTCATGAAGGAAGCCCCCAAATGAATTGGGTATTTGAATTTATGCGTCACAAACAAAGTTTGGACAAGAAAAAAATTACAAACAACATTTTTCCAAAAAAGTATAATGCTTGGTCAAAGCGAATACAAGTTAGAAATTAAAGCTTTGAGCATGAAAGCGACTTAGCTGGTTAATGTGTGCGGTATTGATGACGCGGTCCGAACTTGATACGGGACAAGGTTCCATCCCCCAAGCCGGTCCCGAGGTGGCGGAGCGGAGAGCTCGACACGCCGAAGTGGTGACATAGCACGGTCAATGCAGACCAGCAGGGTGATGCCGAAGTCCCCGGATCATTTTCATGTGCACAAAAAATGGTGCAAACCGGAGATAATAGTAATAATGATAATTAAAAAAATCATTGCATAATAAATAATTTATGCAAAGTGAATAATAAAAGAAATATGGCATGGCGCCAAAGTCAATGTCGATGCAGGGCGTCGGCGTGATGCGGTAAAGGCGTGGCAAATCCTGAATTCACAGGTCGGTCCGAGCTCCGGATGCGGCGTTCGCCGGACTATGTACGGAAACTGACCGAACCACCATGCGATTGTCGTTAATGCGGCCACCATTTGATAGACCTGTGTACATATGATGGACAAACCAGAGTAATAATTCCACAGGGAGAAATGAACCCAAACAAGCAAAAAATACTGGGATTAATAGCACCTGGTTTATTTGTTGTAGCAATCCGAAGGAAGGTGATTCCCAAAATTGGGACTCGATCCACGCACCCATTGCCTGATGGGCGATAAAACGACGGCATGGCTATGCTGGCAAAGGTTGGCTCGCCAAGGCAAAGCCCTCGGTCCAGCTAACGTGACGGAGCTGGTCGGCTAGTGACGCCGAAGTGTCCGGGGTAGGTTGATGAAGAGATGGCGAAGCCCCCGGTCCAGCCGAGATGTCGAAGTAGGTCAGCGTGATGGGCACCATCTTGAAGAAGCAATAGTGCGGCCCTGCCGATGCAGGTCGTGACGTGGTCGATGCCGGCTTGATGAAGCGACCGTGCGGCGATGCCGGTATGCCCGCTCCGTGTAATCCGTGGGGCGGCGATGTTGGTGATGATTTATTCTTCGCGATGCGGACTCTTGTTCGGCTTGCCGAGATGATGAACCGAAGAAGTTGAGCTCGGCTCAACAAAGTGACGACGTGTCTAGCTCAGGTCGGCAGCCGTGGAGCAATATTGCCGGACTGGTTTGACACCAGCATGATGTTGAAGATCATGTTCAAAAGATTTTAAAGTTAGTGAAATGTGTTCGGGAACAAAACACAATACCCCATACAAAACTTCCTTCAAAAAGGATGTCCGAAATCCCGTTCGTAAAAAGGATGAACTCGGGTCGGATTTGTTTTCGCGCAGAAAACAGATCCGAAAATTGATGCACTAATCGGAAGGTTCTCGGAGTTTGGACGGTCGGATCGAGCTGCAATTTTGAGGGGTGGTAGATATAAGAGTTCCGCAGTCGATCAACGGTTGGATCTTCCAAAGGAGGTCCGAGCTAAAAGCTGGACACCACGCCCTAAACTCGTGCAGATTCTCGTCCAGATTTGACAGAGCTCCGGTATATCGTAGATTGTCGGAGATTCCTCCATCGGAACTCGACGAAATTTAGCGTGGCTGTTGTAGACGTAATTCCGCACTATTCTACCGAAGCAATCGTCAAACCGACGCTCGAGGAGGTGGTCACAGCGGATACAAGTTCGCTGTCCAGAAAAACAGCACGGTCGCCCGAGGGCAATGTTGACGTTGAGCCCCCGGGCTCCCTGGATGATTCCTCCATGATCTTGATAGAGATCAGAGCTGATGTTGATGAAGGCCCTCATCCGAACATGACAATAGGGCGCAGTCCTTGGTCGAACCAAGGTGACCAGTCGAGCCGGTGACGAAGATGCCGAAGTAGCAGTTGATCTGCAAGCGAGCCATCGACCTTTTGCCGAACACATAGCGGAACTCTCAATGAAAGCACCAATGTCGGTGTCAAAACGGGCGGATCTTGAGTAGGGGGTCCCGAACTGTGCGTCTAGGCGGATGGTAACAGGAGACAAGGGACACGATATTTTTACCCAGGTTCGGGCCCTCTCGATTGAGGTAAAACCCTACTCCTGCTTGATTAATATTGATGATATGGGTAGTACAAGAGTAGATCTACCACGAGATCAGAGAGGCTAAACCCTAGAAGCTAGCCTATGGTATGGTTGTTGTATATATCTCTATCGACTAGCCTGGCCTCGGTTTATATAATGCACTAGAGGCCTAGGATAACAAGAGTCCTAGCCGAATACGCCGGTGATGGAGGAGTCCTTGTCTTGATCGCCAAGTCTTGCGGAATCTTCCTTGTATGCTGCAGCTTTCCGGACTGGCCCATGAGTAAACGGTCATGGGGGTCCTCGGCCCAATCTAACAGATCGGGAGATGACGTGGTGAGTACCCCCTAGTCCAGGACACCATCAGGGAGAACATTGTATTGAGATCCAAAAAGAGAGAAGAAGCCATCTAGCTACTAACTATGGACCTGAAGGTCTGAGGTAAACTACTCACACTTCATCAGAGGGGCCATGATGATGTAGAAGCCCTTCGTGGTGGATGCCCCTCCGTGAGCTCCAGAACAGGCCCCAAGATGGGATCTCGTGGGTACAGAAGGTTGCGGCGGTGGAATTAGGTTTTTGGCTCCGTATCTGATCGTTTTGGGGTACGTAGGTATATATAGGAGGAAGAAGTACGTCGGTGGAGCAAGGTGGGGCCCACGAGGGTGGAGGGCGCGCCCTGGGGGTGGGCGCGCCCCCTACCTCGTGCCCACCTCCTTTCTTTCTTGACGTAGGGTCCAAGTCTCCTGGATCATATTCGGTGAGAAAATCACGTTCCCGAAGGTTTCATTCCGTTTGGACTCCGTTTGATATTTCGTTTCTTCGAAACTCTGAAATAGGCAAAAACAACAATTCTGGGCTGGGCCTCCGGTTAATAGGTTAGTCCCAAAAGTAATATAAAAGTGGATAATAAAGCCCAATATTTTCCAAAACAGTAGATAATATAGCATGGAGCAATCAAATATTATAGATACGTTGGAGATGTATCAGGCATCCCCAAGCTTAATTCCTGCTCGTCCTCGAGTAGGTAAATGATAAAAGCAGAATTTTTGATGCGGAGTGCTACTTGGCATAATTTCAATGTAATTCTTCTTAATTGTGGTATGAATATTCAGATTCAAAAGATTCAATATAAACGTTCATATTGACATAAAAATAATAATACTTCAAGCATACTAACAAAGCAATCATGTCTTCTCAAAATAACATGGTCAAAGAAAGTTATCCCTACAAAATCATATAGTCTGGTTATGCTCTATCTTCACCACACAAAGTATTTAAATCATGCACAAGCCCGATGACAAGCCAAGCAATTGTTTCATACTTTTGACATTCTCAAAAAAAAATCAATCTTCACGCAATACATGAGCGTGAGCCATGGATATAGCACTATATGTGGAATAGAATGGTGGTTGTGGATAAGACAAAAAAGGGGAAGATAGCCTCACATCAACTAGGCGTATCAACGGGCTATGGAGATGCCCATCAATAGATATCAATGTGAGTGAGTAGGGATTGTCATGCAACGGATGCACTAGAGCTATAAGTATATGAAAGCTCAACAAAAGAAACTAAGTGGGTGTGGATCCAACTCGCTTGCTCACGAAGACCTAGGGCATTTTGAGGAAGCCCATCATTGGAATATACAAGCCAAGTTCTATAATGAAAAATTCTCACTAGTATATGAAAGTGACAAAATGAGAGACTCTCTATCATGAAAATCATGGTGCTACTTTGAAGCACAAGTGTGGTAAAAGGATAGTAACATTGTCCCTTCTCTCTTTTTCTCTCATTTTTTTATTTGGGCCTTTTCTCTTCTTTTTTTATGGCCTCTTTTTTTTCGTCCGGAGTCTCATCCCACTTGTGGGGGAATCATAGTCTCCATCATCCTTTTCCTCACTTGGGACAATGCTCTAAAAATTTATGATCATCACACTTTTATTTTCTTACAACTCAACAATTACAACTCGATTCTTAGAACAAGATATGACTCTATATGAATGCCTCCGACGGTGTACCAGGATATGCAATGAATCAAGAGTGACATGTATGAAAAAATTATGAATGGTGGCTTTGCCACAAATACGATGTCAACTACATGATCATGCTAACCAATATGACAATGATGGAGCGTGTCATAATAAACGAAACGGTGGAAAGTTGCATGGCAATATATCTCGGAATGGCTATGGAAATGCCATGATAGGTAGGTATGGTGGCTGTTTTGAGGAAGGTATATGGTGGGTGTATGATACTGCGTGAAAAGTGCGCGGTATTAGAGAGGCTAGCAAGGGTGGAAGGAAGAAAAGTGCGTATAATCCATGGACTCAACATTAGTCATAAAGAACTCATATACTTATTGCAAAAATCTACAAGTTATCAAAGTAACGTATTACGCGCATGCTCCTAGGGGGATAGATTGGTAGGAAAAGACCATCGCTCGTCCCCGACCGCCACTCATAAGGAAGACAATCAATAAATAAATCATGCTCCGACTTCATCACATAACGGTTCACCATACGTGCATGCTACGGGAATCACAAGCTTTAACACAAGTATTTCTCAAATTCACAACTACTCAACTAGCATGACTCTAATATCACCATCTTCATATCTCAAAACAATTATCAAGCATCAAAATTTTCTTAGTATTCAACGCACTCAAAAGAAAGTTTTACAAATCTTGAATACCAAGCATATTAGATTTTTTAAAGAAAATTACCATGCTATTTAAGACTCTCAAAATAATCTAAGTGAAGCATGAGAGATCAATAGTTTCTATAAAACAAATCCACCACCATGCTCTAAAAGATATAAGTGAAGCACTAGAGCAAAACTATATAGCTCAAAAGATATAAGTGAAGCACATAGAGTATTCTAACAAATTCCAAATCATGTATGGCTCTTTCAAAAGGTGTGCACAGCAAGGATGATTGTGGTAAACAAAAAAGCAAAGACTCAAATCATACAAGACGCTCCAAGCAAAAAAAATATCATGTGGTGAATAAAAATATAGCTCCAAGTAAAGTTACCGATGGAAGTAGACGAAAGAGGGGATGCCTTCCGGGGCATCCCCAAGCTTTGACATTTTGGCATCCTTAGATTATCTTGGGAGTGCCAGGGACATCCCCAATCTTAGGCTCTTGCCACTCCTTGTTCCATAATTCATCAAAATATTTCACCCAAAACTTGAAAACTTCACAACACAAAACTCAACAGAAATCTCGTGAGCTCCGTTAGCGAAAGAAAACAAAAGACCACTTCAAGGTACTGTAATCAACTCATTTTTTATTTATATTGGTGTTAAACCTACTGTATTCCAACTTCTCTATGGTTTATAAACTATTTTACTAGCCATAGATTCATCAAAATAAGCAAACAACACACGAAAAACAGAATCTGTCAAAAACAGAACAGTCTGTAGTAATCTGTAACTAACGCAAACTTATGGAACTCAAAAAATCAGAAAAAATAGGACGACCTAGGAAATTTTTTTGTTGATCAGCAGCAATTGGAATCACTATTTTATCACGTTCTGGTTAATTTTAACAATTGTTTTCGTGAACAGAAAGTTTCTGGAAATTACAGCAAGATCAAATAACTATCATCCAAGAAGATCCTATAGGTTTAACTTGGCACAAACACTAATTAAAACATAAAAACACATCTAACCATAGGTTAGATCAAAGATTTATTCCTAAACAGAAGCAAAAGCAAAAAAAATAAAAAAATAAAATTGGGTTGCCTCCCAACAAGCGCTATCGTTTAACGCCCCTAGCTAGGCATAAAAGCAAGGATAGATCTAGGTATTGCCATCTTTGGTAGGCAATCCATAAGTGGCTCTCATGATAGATTCATATGGTAATTTTATTTTCTTTCTAGGGAAGTGTTCCATGCCTTTCCTTAACAGAAATTGGAATCTAATATTCTCTTCCTTCATATCAATAATTGCACAAATCGTTCTTAGAAAAGGTCTACCAAGAATAATAGCACATGAAGGATTGCAATCTATATCAAGAACGCTAAAATATACGGGCACATAATTCCTATTTGCAACAATAAGAACATCATTAATTCTTTCCATAGGTTTCTTAATAGTGGAATCCGCAAGGTGCAAGTCTAGAGAGCAATCATCAAAATCAGGGAAATCTAGCAAATCGCACAAAGTTTTGGGAATAGTGCAAACACTAGCACCCAAATCACATAAAGCATAGAATTCATGATCCTTAATCTTAATTTTAATAGTTGGTTCCCACTCATCATAAAGTTTTCTAGGGATAGAAACTTCCAACTCAAGTTTTTCTTCATAAGATTGCATCAAGGCATCAACGATATGTTTAGTAAACACTTTATTTTGACTATAAGCATGAGGAGAATTTAGCACGGATTGCAACAAGGAAATACAATTAATTAAAGAGCAAATTTCATAATTAAATTCCTTGAAATCCAAAATAGTGGGTTTAGCAACTTCTAGGGTTTTGATTTCTTCAATGCCACTTTTATCAAATTTAGCATCAAGATCTAAAAAAACTCTGAATTCTTGGAACGGCTTCTAGGTAAAGGTGGATCATATTCAGTATCATCATTATCAAGATTCATATTGCAAAACAAAGATTTAATAGGGGACACATCAATAACTTTTAGATCTTCATCTTGATTTTCATAGGAATTGGAAGAACACGCTTTAATAAAGGCATCTTTCGTAGCACGCATCCTAGCGGTTCTTTCTTTTCACTCATTAATGGAAATTCTCATGGATTTGAGAGACTCATTGATATCATGCTTAGGAGGAATAGATCTAAGCTTTAAAGAATCAACATCAAGAGAAATTCTATCAACGTTCCTAGCCAATTCATCAACTTTAAGCAATTTCTCTTCAAGCAAAGCATTGAAATTCTTTTGCGAATTCATAAACTCTTTAACACTAGTCTCAAATTCAGAGGGCATCTTATTAAAATTTCCATAGGAGTTGTTGTAGGAATTTCCATAATTATTAGAAGGATTACTAGGATAAGGCCTAGGATTAAAGTTCCCTCTATATGCGTTGTTACCAAAATTATTCCTACCAACAAAATTCACATCCATAGATTCATTATTATTTTCAATCAAAGTAGACAAAGGCATATCATTAGGATCAGAAGAAACACTCTTAGTAGCAAATAATTTCATAAGTTCATCCATCTTTCCACTCAAAACATTAATTTCTTCTATCGCATGCACTTTTTTATTAGTAGATCTTTCAGTGTGCCATTGAGAATAATTAACCATAATATTATCTAGGAGTTTAGTAGCTTCTCCTAAAGTGATTTCCATAAAAGTGCCTCCCGCAGCCGAATCCAAAAGATTTCTAGAAGCAAAATTCAATCCGGCATAATTTTTTTGTATAATCATCCATAAATTCAAACCAAGAGTAGGGCAATTACGTATCATTAATTTCATTCTCTCCCAAGCTTGTGCAACATGTTCATGATCAAGTTGCTTAAAATTCATAATATCGTTTCTAAGAGAGATGATCTTAGCGGGAGGAAAATACTTAGAGATAAAAGCATCTTTGCACTTGTTCCAAGAATCAATACTATTTTTAGGCAAAGACGAAAACCAAGCTTTAGCACGATCTCTAAGCGAAAAAGGAAATAGCTTCAATTTAATAATATCGTTATCAACATCTTTCTTCTTTTGCATATCACACAAATCAATCAAGCTATTTAGATGAGTAGCGACATCTTCACTACGAAGGCCGGCAAATTGATCTTTCATAACAAGATTCAACAAAGCATTATTGATTTCACAAGATTCAGTATTGGTAAGAGGAGCAATCGGAGTGCTAAGTAAATCATTATTGTTGGTATTGGTAAAGTCACATAATTTGGTATTATCTTGAGCCATCGTGACAAACAAGCTATCCAACACACGAGCAAAGAGAAAAAGGCAAACGAAAAAGAGAGGGCGAATAAAACAGCAAGGGTGAAGTGGGGGAGAGGAAAACGAGAGGCAAATGGCAAATAATGTAATGCGAGAGATAAGGTATTGTGATGGGTACTTGGTGTGTTGACTTTTGCGTAGACTCCCCGGCAACGGCGCCAGAAATTCTTCTTGCTACCTCTTGAGCACTGCGTTGGATTTCCTTGAAGAGGAAAGGATGATGCAGCAAAGTAGCATAAGTATTTCCCTTAGTTTTTGAGAACCAAGGTATCAATCCAGTAGGAGGCTACGCGCGAGTCCCTCGTACCTACACAAAACAAATAACTCCTCGCAACCAACGCGATAAGGGGTTGTCAATCCCTTCACGGTCACTTACGAGAGTGAGATCTGATAGAGATGATAGATAATATTTTTGGTATTTTTGTGATAAAGATGCAAAGTAAAATAAAAATCAAAGTAAAAAAGCAAAGGCAATAATAAAGTGATGGAAGATTAATATGATGAAGATAGACCCGGGGGCCATAGATTTCACTAGTGGCTTCTCTCAAGAGCATAAGTATTTTACGGTGGGTGAACGAATTACTGTTGAGCAATTGACAGAATTGAGCATAGTTATGAGAATATTTAGGTATGATCATGTATATAGGCATCACGTCCGAGACAAGTAGACCGACTCCTGCCTGCATCTACTACTATTACTCCACTCATCGACCGCTATCCAGCATGCATCTAGAGAATTAAGTTCAAGAAAATAGAGTAACCCCTTAAGCAAGATGACATGATGTAGAGGGATAAATTCATGCAATATGATAAAAACCCCATCTTGTTATCCTCGATGGCAACAATACAATACGTGCCTTGCTGCCCCTACTGTCACTGGGAAGGACAACGCAGGACTGAACCCAAAGCTAAGCACTTCTCCCATTGCAAGAAAAACCAATCTAGTAGGCCAAACCAAACTGATAATTCGAAGGTTGCGAGGAGATTCAGAGAAGATTCAAATATTGTTCATAGATAATCTTTATCATAAACCCACAATTCATCGGTCTCAACAAACACACCGCAAAAAGAAGATAACATCGAATAGATCTCCACGAGAGAGGGGGAGAACATTGTATTGAGATCCAAAAAGAGAGAAGAAGCCATCTAGCTACTAACTATGGACCCGAAGGTCTGAGGTAAACTACTCACACTTCATCGGAGGGGCTATGATGATGTAGAAGCCCTCCATGGTGGATGCCCCTCCTCGTGAGTTCAAACAGGACCCAAGATGGGATCTCGTGGATGCAGAAGGTTGCGGCGGTGGAATTAGGTTTTGGCTCCGTATATGATCGTTTGGGAATGAGGTATATATAGGAGAAAGAAGTACGTCAGTGGAGCAAGGTGGGGCCCACGAGGGTGGAGGGCGCGCCCTGGGGGGTGGGCGCGCCCCCCTACCTCGTGCCCACCTCCTTTCTTTCTTGACGTAGAGTCCAAGTCTCCTGGATCATATTCGGTGAGAAAATCACGTTCTCGAAGGTTTCATTCCATTTGGACTCCGTTTGATATTCCGTTTCTTCGAAACTCTGAAATAGGCAAAAAAAACAACAATTCTTGGCTGGGCCTCCGGTTAATAGGTTAGTACCAAAAGTAATATAAAAGTGGATAATAAAGCCCAATATTGTCCAAAACAGTAGATAATATAACATGGAGCAACCAAAAATTATAGATACGTTGGAGACGTATCACACCTCCACAAGGTAGGGGTTGATGACCTTCTCGAAGAACTTGCCTTCGGAGTGCTTGGGAACGTCATAGCAATCTATATCTGTCAGAAAAACAACTCGAAACGAGAACAGAGGATATTGCCGTGGTACGGTGGTTAAAACCTTCGGGCGATTATATAATGAATTTTTACTGACCAAAAGAAGTATTCTGCAAGAAAAGGAGTCCGGAAGGCACATGAGGTGGCCACGAACTTGGGAGGCGCGCCTAGGGGGGTAGGGCGCACCCCCCAAGGCTTGTCGCCTCCTCGTGCACTTTTCAGACTACTTTTTATTTTTCCTAATTCTTTAAATGTTCCAAGATGGAGTAAAATTGCCATCGGAGAAGTTTTGGAGTCGGTTTTCTTACCGTATCACATAACTATTCCTTTTCGGGGGTCTGGAGTGTTCTGGTAGGTCTCCCTTATGTACTCCTCAATAATATGGGTTTCAGTATTTATGGGAGTACCTGAGATATAATGTTTGATTCTTTGCCCATTACCACCTTCGGGTTATTGCCTTCGGTGTTGTTGATCTTGATGGCACCGAAACGATAAACTTCCTTGATAATGTAAGGCCCTTCCCATTTAGAGAGAAGTTTTCTTGCAAAAAATCTTAAACGAGAGTTGTATAGCAAGACATGCTCACCTATATTAAATTCACGCTTTTGTATCCTTTTGTCATGCCATCTTTTAACCTTTTCTTTAAACAATTTGGCATTCTCATAGGCTTGGGTTCTCCATTCATCAAGCGAGCTAATGTCAAATAACCTTTTCTCACCGGCAAGTTTGAAATCATAGTTAAGCTCTTTAATTGCCCAATAAGCATTATGTTCTAGTTCTAGAGGTAAGTGACATGCTTTTCCATAAACCATTTTATACGGAGACATACCCATAGGGTTTTTATATGCAGTTCTATAAGCCCATAATATATCATCAAGTTTCTTAGACCAATTCTTTCTAGATCTATTAACAGTCTTTTGCAAGATAAATTTTATTTCTTGGTTACTTAATTCTACTTGACCTCTAGACTGAGGATGATAAGGTGATGCAATTCTATGGTTAACATCATACTTAGAAAGCAATTTACGGAAAGCGCCATGAATAAAGTGTGAACCACCATTAGTCATTAAATATCTAGGGACTCCAAACCTCGGGAAAATAACTTCTTTAAGCATTTTAATAGAAGTGTTGTGATAAGCACTACTAGTTGGAATAGCTTCTACCCACATAGTAGCTTAATCAACAGCAACTAAAATATGAGTATACCCATTAGAGGATGGAAAAGGTCCCATATAATCAAATCCCCAAACATCAAAGGGTTCAATAACAAGTGAATAATTCATAGGCATTTCCTGACGTCTACTTATATTACCAATTTTTTGACATTCTTCGCAAGATAAGACAAACTTACGTGCATCTTTCAAGAGAGTAGGCCAATAAAAACCAGATTGTAATACCTTGTGTGAAGTTCTGTCTCCAGCATGGTGTCCTCCGTTAGCCTCGTAGTGACACTTGTGTAGGATCTATTCCCGTTCATGCTTAGGTACACAACGTCTAATAATACCATCTACTCCTTCTTTATAAAGATGTAGGTCATCCCAAAATTAATGTCTTAAATCATAGAAAAACTTTTTCTTTTGCTGGTATGTGAAACTAGGTGGTATAAATTTAGCAACAATGTAATTAGCATAATCAGCATACCATGGAGTACTACGAGAAGCATTTATGATAGCTAATTGTCCATCAGGAAAGCTATCATCAATAGGTAGTGGGTCATCAAGAACATTTTCTAACCTAGACAAGTTGTCTGCTACGGGGTTCTCAGCTCCCTTTCTATGAATAATATGTAAATCAAATTCTTGTAGCAAGAGAGCCCATCTAATAAGTTTAGGTTTAGCATCTTTCTTTTCCATAAGATATTTAATAGCAGCATGATCAGTGTGAATAGTTACTTTGGAATAAAAAATATAAGATCTGAACTTATCACAAGCAAACACAACTACTAGAATTCTTTTTCAGTAGTAGCATAATTTCTTTGAGCACTGTCTAGAGTCTTACTAGCATAATGAATGACATTTTATTTCTTATCAACTCTTTGTCCTAGAACAGCACCAACATCATAACCACTAGCATCACACATAATTTCAAAGGGTAGGTTCCAATCAGGTGATTGAACAATAGGTGCAGAAATTAAGGCTTTCTTAAGAATTTCAAATAGTGCTTCTACACAATCATCATAAAAACAAATGGAACATGCTTTTGCAAGAGATTAGTGAGAGGCCTAGAAATTTTAGAGAAGTCTTTAATTAATATCCTATAGAAACCAGCATGACCAAGGAAACTTCTTATACCTTTGATATCTTTAGGACAAGACATTTTTTCAATAGCATCAACTTTAGCTTTATCCACTTCAATACCTCTTTCAGAGATTTTATGCCCCAAGAAAATACCTTCATCAACCATAAAGTGGAACTTCTCCCAGTTCAAGACAAGATTAGTTTCTTCACATCTCTGCCAAACTCGATCAAGGTTGCTTAAGCAATCATCAAAAGATGTTCCGTAAATGGAGAAATCATCCATGAAAACCTCAACAATCTTTTCACATAAGTCAGAGAATATAGCAGTCATACATCTTTCAAAGGTAGAAAGTGCATTACATAAAGCAAAAGGCATACGTCTATAAGAAAAGGTACCAAAAGGGCATGTAAACGTAGTTTTTTCTTGATCCTGTTATGACACAGGTATTTGAGAAAAACCAAAATAACCATCCAGAAAGCAAAAGTGTGTATGTTTGGATAATCTTTCTAGCATTTGATCAATATAAGGTAGAGGGTAATGATCTTTCCTAGTAGCTTTGTTTAATTTTCTAAAATCAACTACCGTTCTATAACCTGTAACAATTCTTTGTGGAATCAATTCATTTTTATCATTAGGAACAACGGTAATACCTCCCTTCTTAGGGACACAATGAACATGACTTGCCCATCTACTATCAGCAATAGAATAAATTATACATGCTTCCAGAAGCTTTAGTATTTCATTTCTTACCACTTCTTTCATCTTAGGATTCAACCGTCTTTGGTGATCAACAACTAGTTGAGCATCAGGTTCCATATTAATTTTGTGTTGGCATAGAGTGGGACTAATGCCCTTAAGATCATCCAGAGTATATCCAATAGTGGCACGGTGCTTCTTCAGAGTTTACAATAATTCTTTTCTCTGTGATCTGAAAGGTTAGCACTAATAATAACATGATATATCTTATTTTCATCAAGATAAGCATATTTCAAAGTATTAGGTAATTTTTTAAGATTAAAAACATGATCACTCTTGGGTGGTAGAGGATCGCCAAGAGTCTCAAAAGGCAAAACGTGTTTAAAATAGGCTTTTGTTTAAAGAATATTTCATCTATTTCATTTCATTCATTCATAACCATATCATTTTCATTGTCTAGCAAATATTGTTCTAAAGGATCAGTAGGCGGCACGACAATAGAAGCAAGACCAATAATTTCATCTTTACTAGGCAATTCTTTATCACGAGGTTCTCTATGAAATTTGGAGAAATTAAACTCATGACACACATCCTCGAAATTCAGACTAACTATTTGATACGTCTCCAATGTATCTATAATTTTTTCTTGTTCCATGCTGTTATATTATCATTCTTGGATGTTTTACAATCATTTTATAGCAACTTTATATCTTTTTTTGGGACTAACCTATTGACATAGTGCCTAGTGTCACTTGTTGTTTTTTTCTTGTTTTTTACTTCACAGAAAATCAATACCAAACAGAGTCCAAACACAGCGAAACTTTTTGGAGAATTTTTCTGGACCAGAAGGAACAACTTGGGCCGAAGAAGAAACAGAGGGGTGCCCGGAGGGGGCATACCTAGGCGCACCATATTGGGTTGTTCCCACCTTGGTGGCCTCCCGCACCGCCTCTTTCCTCTATAAGTACCCCGAAAATCCAAAAACCCTAGGGGAGTCGACGAAACACAATTCCAGCCGCCGAAAGTTCCAGAACCTCTAGATCTAATCTAGACACCATCACGGAGGGGTTCATCATGTTCATTGGTGCCTCTCCGATGCTGCATGAGTAGTTCATTGTAGACCTACGGGTCTGTAGGCAGTAGCTAGATGGCTTCCTCTCTCTCTCTCTCTCTCTCTCTCTCTTTTGATTCTCAATACAATGGTCTCTTGGAGATCTATTTGATGTAACTCTTTTTGCGATGTGTTTATTTGGATCTGATGAACTCTGAGTTTATGATCAGATCTATTTTATCCATGAAAGTTATTTGAGTTTTGATCTCTTAAATGCATGATTGCTTATAGCATCGTATTTCTTCTTAGAATCTTTGGTTTAGTTAGGCCAACTAGATCGATTTCTTGCCATGGTAAGAGGTGCTTTGTGATGGGTTCGATCGTAAGGTGCTCAATCTGAGTGACAAAAAGGGAAATGACACGTATGTATCGTTGCTATTAAGGATAACAAGATGGGGTCTATTCCTACATGAATAGATCTTGTCTACATCATGTGATCGTTCTTATTGCATTACTCTGTTTCTCCATGAACTTAATACACTAGATGCCTGTTGGACAACGTCGATGTGTGGAGTAATAGTAGTAGATGTAGGCAGGAGTCGCTCTACTAATCTTGGACGTGATGCCTATATAATGATCATTGCCTAGATATCATCATGATTATTTGAAGTTCTATCAATTGCCCAACAGTAATTTGTTTACCCGCCATATGCTATTTTTCTCGAGAGAAGCCACTAGTGAATTCTACGGCCCCCGGATATCTTCTTTATCATATTTGCTTTCCGATCTATTATTTGATTCTTTTATTTTCAGCTCTATTAATCCAAAAACCCAAAATACCTTTCTGCAATTTTTTGTTATTTATTTTATCTCGCGTTCCCGCTATTTCTGTTTATCCAATCTACTACAATTTTATCTATCTTTTACCCGGGAGGGATTGACAACCCCTCTTACGCGTCGGGTTGCAAGTATTTGTTCTTTGTGTGCAGGTACCATTTACATAGTGTTGCGTGGTTCTCCTACTGGTTCGATAACCTTGGTCTCATTACTGAGGGAAATACCTACCGTAGTTGTGTTGCATCATCCCTTCCTCTTCAGGGAAAATACTAACGCGGACATGAGCCATCAAAAAAGGATATCTGGCACCGTTGCCGAGGAGACATCATCAACATCTATCAGGTTCCAAATCACAAATCTCATCTCCTTGCAATTTACGTTATTTTCCATTAACCTCTCGTTTTCATCTCCCCCACTTCACAAAAATTTGTCGTTTTTATTCGCTCTCTTTTTTGTTCGCCGTTTTCTTGTCATATTTGTTTTTGTGTGCATTCTTATTTGTGTAGTTGCAATGTCTCAAGAAAATACCAAGTTGTGTGATTTTTCCAATACCAATAATAATGATTTTATTAGCACTCCGATTGCTCCTCCCGCCACTAGTGCGGAGTCTTGTGATATTAATGCCGCTTTGTTGAATCTCGTTATGAAAGATCAATTTTCCGGTACTCCTAATGAGGATGTCGCGTCCCATCTTAACACGTTCATAGAATTGTGTGATATGCAAAATAAAAAAGATGTGGACAATGTTATTGAGAAGTTGAAATTATTCCTGTTTTCTTTGCGAGATCATGCAAAATTTTGGTTTTATTCTTTGCCTCGCAATAGTATCGATTCTTGGGATAAGTGCAAGGATGCTTTTATTACTAAGTATTTTTCGCCCGTGAAATTATTTCCCTTATGACACAAATCATGAATTTTAAGAAACCTGAGCATGAACATGTTGCACAATCATGGGAGAGAATGAAATTTATGCTAAGAAATTGTCCTACTCATGGTTTAAATCTTTGGATGATTATACAAAAAAATTATGCGGGATTGAATTTTGTTTCAAGAAATACTTTAAATTCCGCCGCGGGTGGTACTTTATGGAAATTAATTTGGGTGAAGCTACTAAATTGCTTGATAACATTATGGCAGATTATTCACAATGGCATACCGAAAGAGCACCTACTAGTAAAAAAGTCAATTCCGATGAAGAAATAAATTCTTTGAGTGAAAAAGTTGATGCTCTTATGAAGTTGGTTTCTAATAAAAGTGATCCTATTGATATTAATGATGTGCCTTTGTCTACTTTGATTGAGCAAAATAGTGATGATGTAGATGTAAATTTTGTCTCGTGAAACAATTTTAATAACAATGCTTATAGAGGTAATTTTAATCATACGCCTTTTTTGGGAAATTCCTCAAATAATTATGGTAATTCCTATGGCAATCGTTCTTACAATAATAATAGGAACACCTTTGAACTTGATAATAATATTAAATAATTTATCAATGCTCAAAAAGTTTTCAACAATACGATAGAAGAAAAGTTGAATAAGATTGATGATATGTCTAGAAGCATTACTCATAGAATTTATCACGACATAGAAAATCTCAAGTTGAAATTTTTTGTGCCTAAGGTTGAAGAATCAATTAAAGCTTTATATGTTTCTATGGATGAAATTAAGAAAAGAACCGCTATGCTTAGAGCTATAAGAGAATTCTTAGAAAGAGCATTTTCTAGTGATTGCTTTCATAAAAATGATGAAGATCTTAAAGTGGTTGGTGTTTATTCTATTGATTCTTTGTTTAGTAAAATTAAATTGATGATAAAGGGACTAAAGAAGATTCAACTTTAGTTAGAAGGCGTCCCGATAATTTGGAGGGTGAAAATCTTGTTGAGAAAATTGTTAAAAGTGGGTTTGGAGAGGTTAAAACTTTAACTAGTGATGTGCCCACTCTTTTGGATTACAAAGACTTTAATTATGATAATTGCTCTTTGATTGATTGTATTTCTTTGTTGCAATCCATGATAAATTTGCCTCATGCTTATGAACAAAATATAGGTTTTACTAAACATATCGTTGATGCTATGATCAGAGCTTTGGAAGAAAATTTGGAATTAGAAATTTCAATTCCTAGAAAATTACATGATGAATGGCAACCTACTATCAAAGTCAAGATTAAAAATTATGAGTGTTTTGCTTGATGTGACTTGGGTGCTAGTGTTTCCACAATTCCGAAATCTTTATGTGACGTGCTTGGCCTTACCAATATTGAAGAGTGTTCTTTAAATTTGCACTTGGCGACTCTACTATTAAAAAGCCTTTGGGAAGAATTAATGATGTTATTATACTTGCAAATAGTAATTATGTGCACATATATTTTATTGTTCTTGATATTGATTGCAATCCGTCTTGTCCAATTATACTTGGTAGGCCATTTTTACGCACTATTGGTGTCGTGATTGATATGAAAGAAGGCAATAGTAAATTTCAATTTCCACTAAGGAAGGGTATGGAACACTTTCCTAGAAAAAGAATTAAGCCACCATATGAATCAATCATGAGGGCATCTTATGGACCTAAAAATAAAAATGACAACACTTAGATCTTTGGTTTATGCCTAGCTAGGGGCGTAAAACGATAGCGCTTGTTAGGAGGCAACCCAATGAATAAAATTTATTTTTGCCTTTTTCTTTCTGTTCTTGAGTGTTTGCACAATTATGCCTCTATTATGAATGTGCTTTTATGTTTTAATTAGTATTTGGGTCAAGCAAAGCCTTTGGGATCATATTGGGTGATAGTTGATTTGATCTTGTTGGAAAACATAAACTTTTGCGTCCAGTAAAATAATTTTCATAAATCACAGAAGTGACGATTGTGAATTTTTTACACAAGATTGATATACAAATTGCCTACATCATCCTATTTTTTTCAGAATTTTTGGAGTTACATAAGTATATGAAGTTTTTAGATTGCTACAGACTGTTCTGTTTTTGACAGATTCTGTTTTCTTTGTGTTGTGTGCTTATTTTGATGAATTTATGGACTTTATAGGGGGGGTATAAGCCATAGAAAAGTTGGAATACAGTAGATATAATGCAAAAATAAAATATGAATGGGTTTGCAACATTACTTAGAGTAGTGATTTGCTTTGTTATAATAACGGATCTCACGAAGGTTTTGTTGAGTTTTGTGTGATTGAAGTTTTCAAATTTTGGGTGAGATCGTGATGGATGAAGGAATAAGGATTGAGAAGATCCTAAGCTTGGGGATGCCCCATGGCACCCCAAGTTATTATCCAAAGAGAAACAATCAACTAAGCTTGGGAATGCCCCCGAGTGGTATCCCCTCTTTCTTATAACAGCCATCGGTATTTTACTTGGAGCTATATTTTTATTCGTCGCATATCATGAGTTTTGCTTGGAGTGCCTTGTATTATATGAGTCTTTGCTTGTTTTGCTCTTTAGTTTGTGTCATCTATCCTTGCTGGACACACCTATTTGATAGAGCCAAAATTATGCTATGATTTATTAGAATTGCTCTTTATGCTTCACTTAAAATTTTTTGAGCTATGGAATTGCTCTAGTGCTCCACTTATATCTTTTTGAGCATGGTGTGCTTTAGTATTTTTGAAGAAATGCTCTCATGCTTCGCTTAGATTTATTTGAGAGTTAGTAAATTTTTTAACAAATTATCTCATGCTTTACTTATATTATTTTGAGAGAAGAAATTTTTATGCTCATGTTCTTCACTTAAATTTGTTTGAGCTATAAAAAGCAACATATGAAACTAGTACCAGAGTGATAGATATCCAAGAGGGATATAATAAAAACTTTCATGAAGATCATTGGACAAATAAACTTATCTTTGTAATAGTTTTGCGATATGATGATAGTGATATGTGAGTCATTTTGGTGAGTAATTATGCTTTAGTAAGAACATTTGTGTTAAGGTCTGTGATTCCCTATGCAAGCAGGAAAGTCAATAGTTATGCAATGAAATTACATCCTACTTTTGGTGCACTATTCGGTGTTAGTTATGCTTAATGCTTGCTTATGAATTTTTCATTTCTTGGTTGGATGCTACTCAATCTATTTGCTAGCCTTCCCTTGTACTGAGTGGGATTACTACCTGTGCATCCAAAATCCTTGAACCCAATTTTATCATATGAGTCCACCATACCTACCTATGTGCAGTATTCTCTTGCTGTTCTAAGCAAATTTGTATGTGCCATCTCTAATTTTCAAAATAATTTCCTTTTGGTGTGCTCGTACCACTCATGAAACGGTAGGGGGTGGCTGATATTTTTCCATGCTAGATGTGTTATTCTCAGGATGAGTGTTTATTCACTTGTCATTGCATGAGAGTACAGCAAAGGTATTAGGGATGCCCAGTCCCGAAATGAAAAATGAATTTAATTTATGTTGTCAAATAATAAATTCCTAGGAAAGTGTTGGTACGGACGGCACCCATGGATACGGTTAGCCGTGGAATGTGAAAGTATGGTGGAAAAAGGAATAAACTTTATTTTAGGTTTGGGAACCGCCTATATATATCTAGCATGGAAAGTGTTGGGAACTACTCGATCGTTTTTGTTGACAGGAAAAGCATGCCACTCAAAATGTTTTATCTCTATGTTTTTCGCTTTGAGCTCTGGCACCTCTACAAATCCCTATTTCCCTCTGCGAAGGGCCTTTCTATTTACTTTATGCAATTTTTATTTATTTTTATTTTATCCATCTTCTCTTATAAAGAACCAACTAAGGGGCACTATGATCGTACTTGAGCATTGGGTGTAGCTAATATGCGAGTGTGTTTCATGAATGGATCAATGATTGAGCATGATAGGCTAGGGATAACTTGCTTTAGTATTGATATTTTGAAAGACATGGTTGCTTGACTATTGAAATCTTCATGTCAAAACTATACTATTGCTTTGAATCATATAAAAGTCAAAATGTCCATGCTACAAAAGAAAAAAATATGTGATGACCATGTAAGGCAGCCTTCCACATCAAAAATTCTGTGTTTATCATTTACCTACTCGGGGACAAGTGGGAATTAAGCTTGGGGATGCTGATACTTCTCCAACGTATCTATAATTTTTGCTTGTTCCATGTTGTTATATTATAATTCTTGGATGTTTTACAATCATTTCGTAGCAACTTTATATCATTTTTTGGTACTAATCTATTGACATAGTGCCCAGTGCTAGTTGCTGTTTTCTGCTTGTTTTTTACTTTTGCAGAAAATCAATACCAAACAGAGTCCAAACACAACAGAACTTTTTTGAGAATTTTTCTGGACCAGAAGGAACAACTTGGGCCGAATAAGTACCAGAGGGGTGCTCCGAGGGGGCCCAGGCGCGCCCAGGTGGGTTGTGCCCACCTCGGTGGCCTCCCACACCACCTCTTTGCTCTATAAATACCACAAAAATCCAAAAACCCTAGGGGAGTCGACGAAACACAATTCTAGCCACCGCAAGTTACAGAACCACCAGATCTAATCTAGACACCATCACGGAGGGGTTCATCACGTTCATTGGTGCCTCTTCGATGATGCGTGAGTAGTTCATTGTAGACCTACGGGTCCGTAGGCAGTAGCTAGATGGCTTCCTCTCTCTCTCTTTTGATTCTCAATACAATGGTCTCTTGGAGATCTATTTGATATAACTCTTTTTGCGGTGTGTTTGTTGGGATCCGATGAACTTTGAGTTTATGATCAAATCTATTTTATCCATGAAAGTTACTTGAGTTTTGATCTCTTATATGCATGATTTCTTATAGCCTCGGATTTCTTCTTATAATCTTTGGTTTAGCTAGGCCAACTAGATCAATTTTTCTTGCCATGGGAAGAGGTGCTTTGTGATGGGTTCGATCTTACGGTGCTCAATGCGAGTGACATAAGGGGAAATGACACGTATGTATCGTTGCTATTAATGATAACAAGATGGGGTCTATTCCTACATGAATAGATCTTGTCTACATCATGTCATCGTTCTTATTGCATTACTCCGTTTCTCCATGAACTTAATAGACTAGATGCCTGTTGGATAGCGTCGAGTGTGGAGTAATAGTAGTAGATGAAGGCGGGAGTCGGTCTACTAATCTTGGACGTGATGCCTATATAATGATCATTGCCTGGAAATTGTCATGATTATTTGAAGTTCTATCAATTGCCCAACAGTAATTTGTTTACCCGCCGTATGCTACTTTTCTCGAGAGAAACCACTAGTGAAATCTACGGCCCCTGGGTCTCTTCTTTATCATATGTGCTTTCTGATCTATTATTTGCCTCTTTTACTTTTATATCTATTAATCCAAAACCCCAAAAAAACCTTGCTGCATTTTTTTGTTATTTATTTTATCTCGTGTTCCCGCGAGATCTATTTATCCAATCTACTACAATTTTATCTATCTTTTACCCGGGAGGGATTGACAACCCCTCTTACGCGTCGGGTTGCAAGTATTTGTTCTTTGTGTGCAGGTACCGTTTACATAGTGTTGTGTGGTTCTCCTACTGGTTCGATAACCTTGGTCTCATCACTGAGGGAAATACCTATCATAGTTGTGTTGCATCATCCATTCCCCTTCGGGAAAAATACTGACGCGGACATGAGCCATCAAGACAGTTTCTTTCTTACAATCTATCTTATCATTGATAGTGTTCAAAGAAGGTCTACCAAATATAATGGGACAAAAATCATCTTGTGGGGAACCAAGAACAAGAAAATCAGTAGGTTATTTTATTTTTTTCACACAAGACTTCAACATCTCTAATAATTCCAATTGGTGAGATAGTATCTCTATTAGCAAGCTTAATAGTAACATAAATATCTTCTATTTCAGCAGGTGCAATATCATTCATAATTTCTTGGTATAAGGTAAAAGGAATTGCACTCACACTAGCACCCAAATCACATAAGCCATGATAACAATGATCTCCTATTTTAAAAGAGACAACAGGCACGCCAAAAATAGGTCTATGTTTATCTTTCTCATCGGGTTTGGCAATTCTAGCAGCTTCATCACAGAAGTAAATAGCATGCCCATCAATATTATCGATCAAGAGATCTTTAACCATAGCAATACTAGGTTCAACTTTAATTTTTTCAGGGGATGTAGGTGTTCTAGTGTAACTCTTACGAACCACAGTTGAAGCTTTAGCATGTTGTTTTATCCTAACAGGAAAGGGTGGTTTCTCATTATAAGCAGTGAGAAAAACTGGATCAACATTATAAGTAATAGTTTCTTCTTCAACTTTAATATGTTCTACTACTTTTACTTCAATGGGAGGATGATATTTAAACCACTTCTCATTAGGGAGATCAACATGAGTAGCAAATGATTCACAGAAAGAAGCTACTATCTCAGAGTCAAGTCCATATTTAGTGCTAAATTCATGAAAAGCATCGGTATCCATAAAAGATTTAACACAATCAAACTTAAGGTTTATACCTGACTCCTTACCATTGTCGAGCTCCCAATCTTCAGAGTTGCGTTTAATTCTTTCCAATAAATCCATTTGAATTCAATAGTCTTCTTCATAAAATAACCAGTACAAGAAGTATCGAGCATGGATTGATCATTCCGAGAAAGCTGAGCATAAAAATTCTGAATAATAGTTTATCTTGAGAGCTCGTGATTGGGGCATTAATATAACATTGACTTAAGCCTCCCCCAAGCTTGAGTTATACTTTCTCCTTCACGAGGACACAAATTATATATATATATATATATATATATATATATATATATATATATATATATATATAATTCCGATCACGATGAACTAGATGGATATGATAAAACTTTTGATGAAATTCCAATTTCAATCGGTTGTAGTTCCAAGCTCCAATATCATCACATAGCCTATACCATGGCAATGCCTTTCCCTTCAAAGATAAAGGTAAGACCTTCTTATTGACATCATCCTCGGGCAAACTTGCAAGCTTAAATAATCCACAAACTTCATCCACGTATATTAGGTACAAATCAGGATGTAGTGTTCCATCTCCTCCATAAGGATTAGCTAGCAGTTTCTCTATCATACCCGAAGGAATTTCGTAATAAATATTTTCAGTAGGTCCAGTAGGTTGGGGAGCAACTCTTTGCTCTTCCATTCGAGGTGAAGATACCCCGAACAAGCCCCTCAAAGGATTATTTTCCATAGTGACAAGTGACAGTAAATTTCAGCACATATTATAAATGTTTCCTTACCAAATTCCACTCACCAAACGGGCTTCACTCCCTGGCAATGGCGCTAGAAAAGAGTCTTGATGACCCACAAGTATAGGGGATCTATCATAGTCATTTCGATAAGTAAGAGTGTCGAACCCAACAAGGAGCAGAAGGAAATGACAAGCGGTTTTCAGCAAGGTATTCTTTGCAAGCACTGAAATTATCGGTAACAGATTGTTTTGTGATAAGATAATTCATAACGGATAACAAGTAAAAAGTGTAACAAAGGTGCAGCAAGGTGGCACAATCCTTTTTGTAGAAAAGGATAAGCCTGGATGAATTCTTATATAAAGCAAAGCACTCCCGAGGACACATGGGAATTATTGTCAAGTTAGTTTTCATCATGCTCATATGATTCACGTGCGTTACTTTGATAATTTGATATGTGGGTGGACCGGTGCTTGGGTGCTGTCCTTACTTGGACAAGCCTCCCACTTATAATTAACCCCTCTCGCAAGCATCTGCAACTACGAAAGAATAATTAAGATAAATCTAACCATATCATGAAACATTTGGATCCAAATCAGTCCCTTACGAAGCAACACATAAACTAGGGTTTAAGCTTCTGTCACTCTAGCAACCCATCATCTACTTATTACCTCCCAATACCCTCCCCTAGGCCCAAATCATGGTGAAGTGTCATGTAGTCGAAGTTCACATAACACCACTAAAGGAAAGACAACATACAGCTCATCAAAATATCGAACGAATACCAAATTCACATGATTACTTATAACAAGACTTCTCCCATGTCCTCAGGAACAAATGTAAGTACTCACAAAGCATGTTCATGTTCAAGATCAGAGGGGTATTGAATATCATTAAGGATCTGAACATATGATCTTCCACCGAATAAACCAACTAGCATCAACTACAAGGAGTAATCACCTCTACTAGCAACCCATAGGTACCAATCTTAGGTTTTGAGACAAAGATCGGATACAAGAGATGAACTAGGGTTTGAGAGGAGATGGTGCTGGTGAAGATGTTGATGGATATCGACCCACTCTCGATGAGAGGATCGTTGGTGATGACGATGGTTTCGATTTCCCCCTCCGGGAGGGAAGTTTCCTCGGCAGAACAGCTCCGTCGGAGCCCTAGATTGCTTCTGCCCAGGTTCCGCCTCGAGACGGCAGCGCTTCGTCCTGAAAGCTTCCTTATGATTTTTTCCAGGCCAAAAGCCTCCATACAGCAGAAGATGGGCATCGGAGACCTGCCAGGGGGCCCACAAGCCCTAGGGGCGCGCCCCCCAGGCTTGTGGCCACCTGGTGGGTCCCCCTCTCATATTTTCTTTGCCCAATATTTTTTATATTCCAAAATAAATTCTCCATAAATTTTCAGGACTTTTGGAGTTGTGCAGAATAGGTCTCTCAGATTTGCTCCTTTCCGGTCCAGAATTCGAACTGCGGCATTCTCCCTCTTCATGTAAATCTTGTAAAATAGGAGAGAAAAGGCATGAGTATTGTACCATAATGTGTAATAACATCCCATAATGCAATAAATATCAATATAAAAGCATGACGCAAAATGGACGTATTATCACTGGCGGCAAGATGTCGTATGCGTCACGATGATCTATCAGACCATGATAATGCATTTGTGGTTCGACTTGGGAGATCGTCAAGCACAAAGAGAAGATCCAGCAATGAACATAGTGGGTTATCCTAGTTTGGGCCGCTGGAAGCCTAAAGCCCTACTCCTACTTTGTTGTATTAGATATATGAGCACACACAGAAGGAGCGTGACTGGCCGATAAGATTGCGCGGGAACTGCAGCTACGCGTGTCATTGGGCAAAGTGTCAACCTTTGTAAAGGCAGCCATGGGCCTCCTTTTATAAGGAAAGGGGCCAAAATGGTCTTTACATAAGGTAAATAGTGGCTACATTGCCAAATGCCTAACTCTACGGGTTAGGACAAATGCATTAAATGCACCATGAGGTGTCACGCTGATGAAGCTCCTCGGCAAGGATCGTCTCTCCTTCTGTGTCGTACACCCAACTACCTCGTATTTCCTTGACACGCTCCAGGGATGGGTGTCATTAGAGTTGTATCTTTAGCGGCGAGCTGCCAGGCGCCCAGACAAAACTCACCTAATTACCTGCCTGCTCGGCACCTATATGAGAAGTGACAAGCGGGTCGCTGAGGTGGAGCGGTGACAAGGTAGTGGGATCTTGCCGGGCTCGGAGCTTGTTGGGTCTTTGTTATCTTGTCGGCAAGTACTCCCAAGTTTGATCTTACATGCTCTTACGTAGTACTTCTCGATCACTTGACTGGAGGTCTTCTTTATATCTTCATTACTAGTCTTGGACTTGTTATGAACTATCCTCCGGCAAGCCCTTTCATCGGGAAGGCTGCCTATGCTTGAGAGAGATGCCATTAGTGAACCTGTGGCCCCTAGGGTGTATTCTCCATTACAAAAATCTTTGTTACAATTTACTATTCATTGATGTACCATTTTACGTATCTACCAACTATCATTATCCTATGCAATTAATCTTGTAACTAGCAAGACAAGAAACTTGAAAACCTTCTTGACGTGTTGGGGGCATGCTTTTTTTCTTGTGTGTGTGCAGGTACGAGTGACTTTGTTTGCTGAAAAACTCCTTCCGGTTAGATAAACCTTGGTTCTTCAATCAAGGAAATAATTATTGCTAGGTTATATCACCCTTACACTTAGGTGATACCCAACCACTTTACAAGAAAGCAAGCAAGATTTTCGGCATCGTTGTCGGGGAGTTATTCTACAAACAATCAGGTCCTTCACACTACCTTCTTGAATTCTTGTTATCTTGTTTGCCTAGTTACTTTTATACTTTATTTGCTTGCATCTTTGCTTGCTAAAAATCTTCAAAAAATACCAAAAATCTTTAGTTACTATTTCGTTTCTAGCAATCATGTCTATTGCTAAGAATACCAAGCTCATGCTTTACTAGTACTAATAATTCCAATTTTATTAGCACTCGTATTGCTCCTCCCGCCACTAGTGTCGAGTCGTATGAAATTAAACCTGCTTTGCTAAATCTTGTTATGAAAGAACAGCTTTCTGGATCCTATAATGAAGATATTGCTGCTCATCTTAATAATTTTATCGAATTATGTGATATGAAAAAATAAAAAGAAGTTGAGAGTGATATTATAAAATTGAAATTATAGGAGGTAGAGCTAAGGAGTGGTTATTGTCTTTACCTAAAAGGATTGATTCTTGGAAAAAAAATGCAAAGATGCTTTTATTGGAAAGTATTATCCTCCTGCAAAAAGGGAAATCAAATAATGAACTTTAAAAAACTTGATCAAGAATATGTTGCCCAATCTTGGGATATGATGAATACTATGCTAAAGAACTGTCCTACTCATGGTTTAAGTATATGGATGGTAGTACACACTTTCTATGCAGGACTAAACTTTATGTCTAGGAAATGTTTTAGACCCAGCTGCTGGTGGCACCTTTATGGGAATCACCCATGGAGAAGAAACCAAGTTGCTTGACAACAAAACTTCAAACTACTCTCAGTGGCATACCGAAAGAGCTCCAACAAGTAAAAGGGTAACTCTGTTGAGGAAATTTCCTCGTTGAATGGAAAGGTTGATATGATTATGTCTTTACTTACTATTAAACAAGTCTCTGTCGATCCAAATGATGTTACATTATCTTCTTGGCGAAGAAATCAATATATACGAAGAACACTATAAGCATGAGTAGGGTATTACACCTTGTGGTGGCACGAACCCAAGTAAACCGTGTGTGGAGTGTTTTAACCCCTGACCATACGATCTAGAAGTTGCATCATAGCCCCGATCTCTACGATTACTCGTCGACATGCTCCATCAAGGCACCCATGTCATGTCGCCATGGCACAATGGGTTTGGCTAAACTGGTTGGTCCGAGCCCAACGTGACTTAAGGCATTGTGCATCGTGCAATGCTGACCTAACCTAGCAAGCCCGCCCCCGTGTCACCATCCTTGGCGACATGGGGGAAACACTCACCGCCGGGGCCTACCTTCCCCTTCATTCTCCCTCTTTCCTAGCGGCCGACGGAGGAGCCCGCTGGCAAAGCTCATGCCTGCTCCGGGGATGGTGAGGGCTCGAATTTTCGCGGGCGGGCAGCTGGTATGTGGAGTTAGATCTGATTGGCCTGTGTGTAGCGGCAGCTCGGCCTGCCATGGTCGCGGCTGGAGATGATGGTGCAACACCTTGCCCTTTGGGTCGTCTGGGCTGGATCTCGTGTGGTCTAGATGGTGGTGGGCCATTCGCCTCTGAGAGGAGTTGGACGTCGTGGCAGTTTGACAATGGTGGCGTCGTCGGGCGCTGCCCGCTTTGGTTCTTGATGGCGCTGGGCGGCTGGCGGATCTTGGACGCAGCGTACCATGATGCACAGGCGTTGTCCCGGATCAGATCTGCATCGGCCTTGGCACGGGATCTTTGGGCGGTGGCCTGGCGGCAGATCTGAAGGTGGCTTGCTTGTCGGCGCCACGAGAGGTCATGCGCGCCGGCAATGGGGTGGTGCGTGAGGGATTCATGCCCTAGTGACTAGATCGGACGGTCGCGATGGCAGTTGACATTTGTACGGAGGCGACATAGGCGGACTCGGGGTCATGGGTGACTCGTAGTCCGGATCTCGAGGTGGTGACGGCCTTCCGGGGTTGGTGGCGGTATTGGACATCCCTCCATCAACTGATCGGGTTCGATGCAGCTCGGCAGGTGACACATGCGTCTCTTTAGGAGTCGTCGGGCAGTGCATGTCACCGGCAGGTGAAGCCCCCGGTGGATGCTACACACGACGTCTCATGCGGGGACGTCAAGTCATGTCTGCTACTGGCACGTGCTGCACGATGACTCTAGTGGAGGTCTCATGTTTAGCTTGTTGTTGCTGGATCGAAGTGATGCGGCGGTGGTGGGAGGCAGGCGATATGGGACATCGGTCTTTTGGTGTCTTCTCCAGAGGTATCCGGTTGTTGAGGCGCCGGTAGCCAGATAAGTGATGATGGTACATACGACTTCAACGAAGACTTTATGCACTCTGGCGGAAGCACACGATCTCTGATCAGCCTATGTCGATGCGGGCTTGCGTCGTTTACTTGCTGAAGGTGGTGGATTGTAGCTTGGCTTCGGGGATGAGAATCAGGAGTTCAACCTTGTGTTGGACTCACTCATCGGCGCATATGACAGCGATTCCTTCTTAAAGGCATAGCGTAGGAGTTGTGTAATTTTTTTTTCGTTTTGATTGTCTTAGGTTAGTACTCCCTCCATCCGGAATTACTTGTCATCAAAATGGATGAAAATAGATGTATCTAGAACTAAAATACATCTAGATACATCCATTTGAATGACAAGTATTTCCGGACAGAGGGAGTAGTTATCTGGTGGAGTTACTGTCGCGAGGCATGTGACTTTGTGTTTTTTTCGTTTTGTTTTTCGGGTCGATGGTTTGACTAGGATAGCATGATATATAGGAGTGCATGCATCGTCCTAATGCAGAGGCATGGGCTGTCCTCCTTCTTGAAGAAAAAAAAACTTATTTAATTTAGCCGGACTAACAATTGAATCAAAGCCGACTAAAGAAAAGAAGTACACTGGAGATAAGGGAACAGAGAAAATCAGCTATCCTAGGCAATCCTGCACGTGAGCTAAATGTACACTTCAGGTTAGAAAACGGAGATAGTTGGGTTTTTTTTTTTTTGGTTTGCTACGTCGTACTTACGTACCCAATGATGCACGTTGGTACATTCTCCCCAACTATACAGCCATGCAAAAAAAACTACTCCTAATAATACAGTAACAAATACTGGTATAAAATGTGGACAATAGGATTAACACTGACCGCTGGAGCTAAACTCCCGGTCAAATCAAACACCAGCGCGAGGAACAAAAGATAGACGTCGAAGCAGCCGAACGCTCCTGTTCCTGGTCCCGGTCCATGATCGTCGCCGCAAAGTCGCCCGCTGGAGCACGCTCTTGCTGGAATGGTCCATCAGCCGCTGGACTCGCCCACTCGACTCTGCGGAAACCGGAGCCCCTTTCCGGTCCGGTGACGTTGGAAAATCTACGTGACGCGGACAGTGGTAGGTCACCTGGTACCTTCGCGGCGTGGAACTTTCCGGAGCCGTGCGCGCTCTGGATTACCGTCGGCTAAACCATCTTGATCTTGAACGTTGACGGTTTCCAGTGTGTTGGAGAAGTTGGCATTGATCGGTCGCACACGCGCCACGGATAATCCATCGCTTGACAAGTTGTCAGTGGGTAACTTATGTCCCTTACTTTTCTTTTCTTTTTCTATTTTCTGCTGACTGGGGAGCAGACAGACGCCAAATGGGTACGCAAGGTTTTTACTAGGACAATGCACATGCATTGCAACGGGATATAAATATTTTAAATACGTTAGTTTTTTATTTACCCGTCTGTATTAATGTGTTTGTGTTAATAAATATTTATCAAATCATGCCCATGATTTACCTTATATTTTGATGAGAACTTTGCTGAGTAATTAAAGTGAAATTGATTCAGAAGATAAATAAATTGAGATGACTGATCATCATACGGGAAATGTTGGACGAAGGGTTGATGGAAAGAAAAAGTAAAACATGGACAGAAATTCAATTTGGCTCACGGGCCCAAAAATAATTTTTGAAATGTCCAAAAAATTAAGACAAAATTTTTGTGTGTTGTTAGTCACATCCAAATGCTATCTGCAGTTTTGAGGCAAAAAAGTTAAGCATTTTGGCTTGTGCAAAAAGATAATGAATACCAAATGTTACCCTCAAATGTCACCTCAAATTTGTTTTTTCACTGACAAAACACTGCTGCTCCGTTTCGCATGTAAATTGTCAGACATGCTTGCGACACTAACACTAACATCCAAAAAAACAGAAGTTTTGAAAATGTTTACTATTTTTTTCATGTTACTGTTCACCCTGGAGCCAAAACACCCCTCCCAAAACATGGAACTTTACGTTCCTTTTAAGTAGTACAGATTTTCTGTGGATTAGGGGCAAACAGATGCCAGATGATACGTACTTTTTTTACTAAGACAATGGCCGTGCGTTGCAACAAGATTTAAATATTTTATTACGTTAGTTTGTGATTTGCATGCTCATATTAATGTGATTGTTTGAATAAACATTGATCAAATCATGTCCATGATTTACCATGTATTTTCATAAAAAGTTCGATAAGTAAATTAAAGTGAAATTTGTTCAAAAGGTAACTAAATTAAGAGAATTGATTATCATACACGAAAAGTTGGACAAAGGGGTGGTGGAAAGGAAAGTGAAATAAGAAAGTTTACCTTTTTAAGTAATATAATAGAATAAAAAAATAAAGGTGATTGCATGGCTTTAGCAAATTGAAGCCCGTAAAGCGTTACAACAAGGATCGACAACGAGAAATTAAATGGAAGTTCGATACATACCCAAAGGGCCACGGCAAACAAGCCGACTACAAACGAAACAAACTAGATAAAAGGTGGAAGACGCATGGCGGTTAGTGGATGAAGATCACTCTGCATGGTGGCTGCTTCCCTCTATGATAACCTTTGCATGCTCTCGAAGTTTGTTGCACAACATCTCAAGAGCATATGCCTTCGCGGTTAATGCATTACCCGCAAAAAAGATTGTATAATGCATTAGCTGGGTGTTTAGTAAAGATGCCTTCAATAAGGGCTTTGTTTCTAATGTGCCAAAGAGTCCAAGCTAAAGACATGAAAATCAACCAAGTCATCTTGTGTGAAAGGCCCGCTAGCCTCCCACTTAGAGTGTTGAAGGATGCGAAAGACGCAGGTGCCCAACTGCACGTAGTAACGTCATGAACACAACCCCAAAGGAATTGTGCCAAGATACACTTAAAAAATTGGTTTGCATCTTCGTCATCGCCACACAGCAGTACTAAGCCATCCCTGGGCCATGACATTTCTGCACCTCCACACCCGAAGGTAATCTATCCCGCACAAGCTACCATAAAAAGATCTTGATTTTTGTGGGGATCTGAGCTTTCAAATGTCCATTGCCTGGAAAGGGGTTGCACCTTAATGGAGAGCATGATAGAGGGAGCTAGTGGAAAATTTTATGGACGGCTCAAGTTTCCACCTAAAGGAATCGGGCTGGTCGGATGGGGTAGAATCCGTAAGCATCATAACCAGGCGGTCCCATTTCTGCAGCTCGGCCAGTCTAAAGGATCTGCGAAATTGTGGACACCACTGTCCGTTTTGCCAATCGGCGCAAACTAAGGATTTAGGGTGGCGGGCAATTGCAAATAAGTGAGGGAACACCGTAACGAGGGGGTTCAACCCTAGTCACACATCTAACCAAAAGACCGTGGATTTGTCATTTCCAAGAATGTGCACCGCCCCAATGCACAAAAGTTGTATAATCTTCAACACAAATTTCCAAAACTGAAACCCGTTCTGACAGGTGGTCGTCGAGATCGGGGCATGTTACAGTTATTTGTGTTTGATGATGTCTAACCATAACGCGCCCGCGCCTGTTAAGATTTTCACTGCCCACTTGGCCATCAAGCACCAATTCATGTGCTTGGTGTTAAGAATGCCGAGGCCCCCAACCACTTTGGGGGCACAGATGGTAGTAGAGATAGTAGAGAAAGGTAAACTTTCATTGATTTCAACGCATTGTTTTTTTATTGATTACCACATGTGCCATGTGATGTTTTTATTGTGCTTTTCATAGTTAGCTACTGGATAGCACTACAAAGCACCTTCTGAATTGAGGATGGCTATAACAAAAATAACACTGGCGGTGAAAAAAATATAAATAACTAATCTAGATCATTGGAGATGGGAACTAAATATTGCTTTGTAAGTACTCCCTCTGTAAACTAATATAAGACATTTTAGATCACTACTTTAGTGATCTAAAAATTCTTATAGTTCGCAGAGGCAATATTTATTTGTAACTTGTCAATGAAAATAGCTACCTCTCCCCAATACAATAAATTTGCACCAAACTTAGCGGATATTCAATTTAGCTCAAAATAGTAGGCATGTACATGTTCATCTCCAAATATAGATGTTTACGGGGAAAACCCGGTCATTTTGACATGTGCAAAACAAAAACCAAGGTGGGTGCCAATTGTTCTGTATTTCTAAACCATCGAACTTCTGGTTTTCTGGACGAAATAAAATGGTTTGGTTTCACATGAAAATTGTCTAAAGTGTGCTTGACAACTTTATGCTCCTGGAGCCAAAACGCCGTGCCCTAAAGTTAGATGTGTCTTGTGAGTTAGCTTGCTGGTGGAAATATCTGTACACGTAGATCCCTCAGCCTGGATTTGTACCACCCATCTTCAATCCCTAGTTTTTCCTATTTTCTCATCGTGAATATTGTTTCTATTTCTTCGACTGCTTTCAGAAATTAAGGGTAACCAAGCTGCAGAATCAGCTATGACACGGCTTGTTCTGGTTTTGTCTAGATGTTTGATGGATGCATGCACAAAGACAAAGAACCCCCTTAGCTGTCAAACGTTCGTTGGGAGGAGGTTGCATTTGCGAACAATTTTGCTGGCATTCTTTTTCTAACGGTAAGCCTACTGACACATTTATTTATATCATGGCAGAGTTACATCATGTAGTACAAGAGGTAATAAGAAATCAGAAATAATATCCACTTCCACCCAAACATACCTAGTTTTGGAATCACAGCAAGTCCTAGCCAAGAAATGTGCTAGCCTATTCGCTTCCCTGCGGCAAAAACTGAACGATATTGATGGAACACCATGAGCCAAGTGAAAGCAATCAACAAGTAATGCTGAGTTAGGTCCTCAAATATCCATATTACCATTGCAAGCCTCTTTTAATTCCAAATTCAACTTTGGCTTTTGAGCATCGAATATCAAAGATCATTTGGAGCCCTCTTCTTAACACCAGTGTCTCAGCAGCTTGTACATTATGTGTGTGGTCAAACACTTTAGAGGCCCCTGCTATCAGAGCAACTCCTATGAGGTGACCCATTTCGTCCGCAGCCGTCCGTTTGGGTTGGCGCGGACACAAAAGGCGGCCTAACGCGCCGACCCAAACTGACGCGTGTCCGTTTTTTGTCCACGGGCGACCCATTTCTGGCCCATTTTTGAGCCGGATTTGCGTCGGTGCGGACACGCGACGGACGCACGCGCACTCGCCTACTCCTGTCCTCGGGCCCACTGGTCTGTGGCACATTGGCCTCCCCTCTCACCCCCCGGCCAACAAGCAACCCTCGCCCGTCTCCTTCGTCGCCGACGCCGCCGCCCATTTTTGTCGGCGACTCTTCCAGCTGCCGCCGCCTCCACATCCGCCTAGCAACGCCGCCCCTCCCCCCCGTCGCCCTTCGCGGTCGTTTTGCCGCCGGGGAGCAAACTGCTTCCCACCGCCGCTTCCCCCCACCGCACAGCCGCCGGCGACCAAGAAGCCGCCCCTGCCACATCTGACCGGCACGCTCGTCGGACGCCGTCACACTCGTCGGACGCCAGCAGGGCAGCTAGCTGGTCTGTGGGCGCCATGACTCCCCTCGCCGGCCGTCTCCTTCTTCAACACCCACAAGTTGTTTGACAGTTTGCCAAGGTACGAACACTACTAGAAATCCCCATATTTCCGACGGCGAAACCTAATAGCCGAAGGGCCGTCGGTTATTACAGTAATAGCCGACGGTAGTTGCAATGGCCGACGGTTAATTTCAACTCACAAGTATTACCACTAATACCTGACGGTATACTAGAATGCCCGATGGTGAAAATCCACCCCTCGGGTATCCAACTTAATGCCCGACGGTTCATTGTAAAGCCCGACGGTTTTTCCTACACCCACGGGGATTACATGTAATGCCCGACGGTTTTCCCTACACCCACGGGGATTACATGTAATGCCCGACGGTTAATTGTAATACCCCACGGATTTTGGTGCCCCCTCGGGGATTACATGTAATGCCCGACGGTTTTTGCCACACCCACGGGGATTAGATGTAATGCCCGACGGTGAACCTTAATAGCCAAAGGTGAAAAGAAAACTCTCACCTATGTGTGAAAATGGCCGACGGTACATGTGTGCCTCTCGGTTATTTATGAAAATACCTGACAGTGTATAGTAATAACCTACGGTTAACTTTCCCTCTCGATGATATGTTTCAATGGACAACATCGATAAATGTAGAATGGCGGATGTTATATTCCATATAACTCCGTATAAGAATATTCCAATTGGAGGCACGGAGGCAGGGGAGCAGCGCTAGGAGATTCATCGTGTGTGCGGGAACCGGGACGATGGTCCCATGTGGACGGTAGTGGCAGTTGGTACTACTACCATGCATGGGGTACATATCTGATAAGGTCGTACATTAGGTCCTACATTGCTATTTGTTGTAAATGATGACAAGTGAGTTCAACCATGGGTTAATGCGTGAAGAATGTCTTCCTACATCAACTTTACTATCAGTAGAGGGCGATATATGATCTTGTCCAGGACGACCATGCAAGTGTTTTTTGTGCACTTTGAGGGAGTACGATTTGACCAAGCGCTATGTGAGATCTTGACCTAGTTGATGATGAAAGACAATATTGACTAGAGTATAGCTGTGAAGAGGCTAACTACAATTTTTCTTAATTCATTGTTGAATATGAATGCACATAATAGTTAAAATGTTTTAGCGTTATAGTCACATACATTAAAGATGAAAATATATATGTACTGCATGCATCTTTGTCTATTTCAATAAAGATAGACTTATCCAAAGTAAGTTGACGATGAAGGAACCTGCAACACAAGACGTCAATCATCCAAGGCAATGAGCATTCTATAACGCACACCCTGATCCTCGCGCCGTCTCCCAGGGGTGAATGTTCACGCCACCCGAGACCCTCGCGCTGTTGCTTCCCCATCCACCGCTACCACCGGTGTAGGCCGCAGTGGCGGCGAGCCCGACGCCGAAAGAACAGGGATCTAGACGCGCGCCGATCTCCCAGTGCGGCTGGGGCGTGGCCAGGAGGGAGTTGTGCAAAGCGGCTAGGGCAGCGCTCCTGGTCATATGGAGGCCGCGCTACCCGCAATAACCCGCAGGTTCCAAGGTCTCCAGCGGTGGAGGGCATGGCGGCGGCCGCGGATCTGGACCCACGCCCAGATCCGGCGTCAACTCTTCATGTGGATGGTCGACGGATCGGTTAGGCTCCGGTGAGGGGATGGAGGATCTCCACCGGAGAACCGATGGCTGCATACGTCTTCATGGCGAAGCTCTGCGCGGTTTCGCAAATATCTTCTTAATCCAATAATTAGTGATGTGCCTCACGTCCTATCTCGTCCTGATGGTGCGAATAGCGTCTCCGAGGTTGTATGGAGGTGTATCTCCATCGAATCTCGTGGGATTCAGTCGGTGCTGGTCTTTGATGGATTTATTTGGATTCAGTTTTCGTTCGTCTTCGTTTGTGTGGTTACATGTTTGATCTTTCCAATCTACAAGTCTCTTCATCGGTGATGGCGCGTCTTCGGCTCACTCTAGTGCTTGTAGTCGTCGTTAGGTGCTCCATGGACCTGGTTGTATTTATTATTATTAAATTTTTTTTGAGCATCAGTACAGACATAAGCGCTCATATACATGCGCATACACTCATCCCTATGAACGCACACACGCACACCCTACCCCTATGAGCACCTCCGAGAGACTGAGCCGGCATATCATCTTGAGATTTATGAAGTCACCGTAGGCGCCTCGTCGTCGACGGGAACGTCTCCTCCCACTGAAAGCGCATCGCCGGAAATCCTGAAATAAATCCAGCAATAATGCGAGCACCAGGATTTGAACCCTGGTGGGTTAGGGATACCACTGTCCACCTAACCAACTCAAGCACAGGTCGATTCACGTATTTATTATTACCTCTAGTGTTCTTTATACTGCTAAAATTGATGAATAGATCCGAATTTTTGTCAAAAAAATCACCACGCAAGCAAATGGGAACAACTAAGGCCCTCCACGTACTAAAAACAACCGGCAGCTAAAACAAATTCCCCCAGCGAAAAACTCACAGCCCACGTCGCACGATACCCACTTCCTCATTATTAGGAAGAGAAAAAAATGGTCATGCCTCTGATTCCCCCTCCATTGTCGCCCAAGCCGACCCGCCAAGAAGAAGAGAGGCGTCATCGCCTGCTCGTGCCCGACGCTGCCGCTGCCGTGGGCGGATGGTTACTCACGACTCGAAGGGGAGCCTGCCACCTCACGCCGTCGCTGCGTGGAGGGAGCGAGCCGCCATTGAGGCCAACCGTTGTGGTCGCGTCCTCAACTGGAGCAATCCTCCAGGTCGTGTCATGGCCGCCATAGATTTGGAGCCATTGCCGTTGCCATGAACCCGGATCTGCTTCTGTGGAGGCAATGTCCGAACCTGAACATGGTGTTTCCATGGCCGACAGTTATCTTCTCTCAATCTTTTACCAACTGTCGCCCCTCCTACAAGAACTCCCTTTGAAGGTTCGTCCAGCCGTCGTGTCTCCCCTGAATCTTACATTCACAGATTGTTCTTCATTGATATCCTGCTGGATCCTTTGCATCTGGAGGAACGACAAATAATTAAGTATTTTTTACGTCCCCCCTCATGTACACTTGCAGTTTTGGATTTCTGATTCTGAGATTGTAATTGCACTCCTTTCCGCTTCCTGAATGTTCTTGTAGGTAGTGTTGAAGAGGGATGACCACGAATCCTTGGTGCCTCAGCATATGTATTTCCACGAAGAACACATTATCTCTTATTGCCTTGTTGCTTTTCTGCACACCTACAGCAAACGATTTTCTGCACCATGACATTGTTGACAACAACATAAATTATTCTTATTCAGCAGCATAAATACGTTTAGGCACCGGAAGCTTTACCAATTGATGATGCAAACAAATAAGTGTTGTGTTTTTCTTTTGAGAGTTTGTTGTATAGTGGAATAGGAGGACTACAACAGGGCTGATACCTATCAAATGATATCTGACCAAAACCTATGTGATGCCTAGGATGTTTCACTGGTGGTGTAAACTTGTGTTAATTTTTTTCAAGTAGTGAGCACATAAAAAAATATTTTGCATCCGGTGAAAGACGGAATTGTCTCTTTAAATCTAAAACAGCTAACTGTACTTCTCTTTCTCTTGCTGAAAATTACAGAGTTGCACTTGTTTCTAATTCATTTTGTGCTCAGTTGCCATTTGCATCCCTAAACCTGAGATTGTGGTTCAGTTTTAACTTTTGCCTACACACCAAAATAAAACCAGCAAGTGAGCATGTCTGTATTTACAAAGCAACAATGTAGTAGTTCTAAACTTCCAAGCGCAAGAGTCTAATGCATTTTCAAAGGTGTATAGTTCAGATTGTGCAGTCAGCCATCAAAATAGATTTGCTAGCCAATCACTTACTCTTCTTTGACCATAATTAATATCTAGTGACTAACCCCTTATCCTTTCCCATCTCCTCCCCACCGCCCTGGGTTACCAGAATTAGATGGACAGGTCATATATGAAGCAGCGGCTAGAATATAGCATGCCAGTGCGTCGAGGGATTTTGCTGTGCAATACTTGTCACTGCAGCTATGTCCATGAAAACTCAAAGGTATGCTTTCATTACATCACTTGCCAAGTTCACATCACTTCAGTCTGCTGCGTATGTCAAGCAGAAAATATTGAAGCCATTAAGGTTTGTTCTGCATATCTGGTGTGAATAATCTCTTGTAGGTTAATTGGCTTGCAGCAAGGTGAAACCCCACTTTGTAGTTTCTCTTCTTCACATGTTGCAGTAGCAAAGCCGGCTAACTATGAGGGAGCCAATCTGCAGTTTTTTGCATCTTAATTTGAGCATAATGATGCACTTGGCTTCTTGCACTTGATTACAAGCATATGTTGTAGTGCTAACTGCAGTTTGTTGTATCGTACTTTGAGCATAATTATAACATCAGTTTTTCCATTCTCACATGCACATCTCTACAAATGTACTGTAGAAACTTGTTACTTTGGGGAGCCAAACTGAATATTTCTATCTTTTAGAGATCAACAATACACACATGATCAGTATTTTTCAGTGAGTGTTGTATTTCAAGAATGAAATTCTAGCTGCGGAGGAGCTAGGTCCCTGGAAAATCAGCACTGGTTATACTGCATATGAAATAGATCATAACCTCTTTTCTCAACAAAAAAATAATATCATGACCTTCACACCTTAGTTGAGCCATGCAGAAAATTGCAAATTTCACGATTCTAATTAACCCCATGTATGATCGCAACTTTACAAGTTAAAGCATACAGTATGGTAAAATGTTCTCAAGTTAAAGCCAACGAACTAACTATATATCCACACAACTACTGTCTTTCAGATAAAGATTATTTTTACATGTATCACTTGACCATTTTGGTCTAACTATATTGCTAATTATGATTTTGTTCATTTACATGACATTAGAGGTACACATCAAGTTTCTTCCTATTTCAAAGTTGTATACATCACATGTTGATCTTTCGCTCATCAAGTGACAGTTCAATTAAATTTGAACAACTATATTAAGTTTGGTCCTTGGAGGTCAACTAAATTTCAAGTACATTACATACTTCATCCCTCTTACAACTAGTATTACTGTTTCTTAGGGAATGTGAAGACATACCAGAGGGTGGCAAAGAAAGAGAAGACATCTATGTCGAGGGTAATGATGATCCATATGGCGATGAGCAGTATGATAACTATGGCAATGATGGTGATGAATTTGATGAT
This sequence comes from Aegilops bicornis, assembly GCA_021605145.1. NCBI lineage: Eukaryota > Viridiplantae > Streptophyta > Magnoliopsida > Poales > Poaceae > Aegilops > Aegilops bicornis. The sequence goes on along the minus strand of CM038673.1, from coordinate 392,861,475 downwards.
CTCTTCAAGTAATGCAATAAAGAGAAGTTCTGAAATTCATGGCAAACTTAGCTTATGCAAAATATTTGTACAATAATATCTTAGTTACTATTTTGTTTTGCATTTGACACTTCCAAGATGGATCATTACGGTCAATGTAATTTGGATGCAACTCATTGGGCTTGTGATACTTTCTGAGGTTATGTTAAATATAATATTATGGTCTTTTGTGATGTGTGCTTGTGTAATTATGTGACACATTTAAGCCAATATTGTGAAATGCTACCGTTGTGAATCACACTTCCCTTTTGTGCAACACCCTTCGGTCAAAGCAATACAGGAGGTGTAACTAATGCCATACACGAATTATAAAATTGAAGGTGTTCATTGGACTCTCAAATAAAAGAATCCCCAAAGGGGTGTATCGACTGTCGGCAGTCATATTAGCTGAGGGTTTGGTTCTCCTCAAGGTAGTCACTAACCCTGTCGGGTGAAGTATACCGTTGACCATTATAAAATCCGACGGTGAGCAATAACTGTCGGAAATGATATACCCGACGGGTAACCCTCGGCTATAAGGGTCGTCAAGTTATCGCGAGCTGGCTCGCGACCAACACATATCCGACGGTTCACCGTCAGCTTATTACCGTGGGTGAAGGTTTTAGTCGACCGTACCGTCGGTTATTAGTGTAATGGCCGACAAAGAAAAGCCGACGGGAGATGGCCGACGGTGAACCGTCGGCTATAAGGATATCCGACAGTGAACTAAAATAGTCGACGGTAATTTGACCGTCGGTTATAAGGGGATTTCTAGTAGTGAAATGGACTCCGCTGACGAGTTCTTTTTTCATAATTTCCTTTGCGACTCCGACGATTCGTCGTCCGACAACGAGGAGATATTGGCTGCCATGTTGGTACATCACCACTTCAACAACCAGCGGCCGTTGTTCCGTGGCTCCATTCCGGGCCACCTTCTGGCGTTGAATCGCAACCGAGAGAGCGGGCATTTCCTTCTCTCGAAGGACTACTTTGATACAACAAACTCGTTGTTCAAACATACAAATTCCGCCGTTGTTTCCGTATGAGTAGGCATGTTTTCAACCGTATTAAAGAGGGAGTGGTCGGCTATGATGACTACTTCGAGTGCAAAGAGGATGCTGTCGTGGAATTGTCACGGCAGATGTCCTCTTGCAAGGACTTAGTTGTGGAGCCATCGCGACTAGGAAGCTTAAAGGGGTTAATCGGGACAAAGGACACGAGAGAGTTATACTAGTTCGGCCCCTTACGGTGAAGGTAAGGCCTACGTCTAGTTGGGTTGATATTGCTAGGGTTTCAATGACCAGGGAGCGAAATATGCTATGCCCGATTCTCGAGGAGTTGTTTCTTGCCCTAAGCCGCCGGCGGGTCATCCCCTTATATACACGGGTTGATGCCTCATGCCTCTGAGAGTCCCCGCCGGCTCATAGATGTGTCCGCTCGGTGACTAGTTAATTCTACCTTATGTTAGAAGTCATGTCATCATGGCGGTTTACCACTATGGGCCTTAAGCCGCTTGTGGGCCTTAGACCCTTTATTGAACCGCCATCTTCACGCTTGGTCTTGGGCTTCTTTCTGATGAGTCTTCTTTGTGTAACCCGGCCCCTCCTGGGCGGTACACAAATAGTTATATCCCCAACATTAGGCCCCAGATTGATTTGACCCGGTCCATGTCAATCTTAAAATATCTTAAGAAATAAACCTTCAGCCTTCTGCCTGTGCAAAGGTTTTTAACCCGCCATGACGTCATCTTCTGGATCCGCGTTAACCCACCGTGACGTCATCTTTACTTAAATTCATATTTTACTCCGCCATATCCTCCAACGAATCTTTGCTTTTACTGACCGTTTCGAAAATCGAGGCGTCGGGGCCGCTGGATAATAATGTTTGGTCTCCTCGTTTCTCGCGCCGTCTCAGTCGGTCTTCCCTTATAAATAGACACGACCTAGGTCTTCCATTCTCCCCCCTTTCGGTCATCCTCTTCCTCTCGTTGTGTCTCTGCCACCCGAGCTCCGCCGCCGCCGCCATCGAGCTCCTCGTCTTCACCGACTCAGGCCGCTGCATCAACCCGAATCTGACCAGAAATCAATGGCAAACGTCCACATCCGTAAGTTCCCTTCTTTCCACTTCTTAGATCTGCATTGGAGCTTCTTCGAGTTCGTCGGTGTTCATCGCCGCCCGCGGCGAACCCTTGATGTTCTTCACCTTCGACGCCCTGTTCAGATTGCTGAACAACATAAAACTGTTGTGGTGACTGTTTTACGTTTATCTCGAACATAGACAGATCTCTTTTCTTTTGTTCAGAGGCTTTCTTCGAGTGGATGAACTTCTCTGCACTTATTTTAGGTCTAGAAATTTTTGTTTTTAGAATGACCGCTTGATCCAAAACAATATTTGCAGCTTGTGAAACCTGTTTGTTCCACACTTAGTCAAAAAAACTGCCTCTGTTGAACTTGTTTAACTATAGTAACCTATGTAGCCGGTTTATGACAACACCGATTGTCAGTCTTGCTTGCTTCCGACGACTTTAAGAAAATTTAACTGCCCTTGATACCTGTAGCAGCTTAAATATCATTGCGCAGTTACCTATATGTCATTAGGCCCCATCTGAAGCCGCTATTTTGAATAGACTTAAAAATACTTCCCTTCCGGGTTAAAATTGAACCAGAGCTTCTTATTTTGTCATAGGATTCCACCTACACCATGGCACCTAAGGCTCCCAAGGCTCCTGTGACCTGTAATTGGGTCCAATCCATTGTCACAGAAAGCAAATTGTCTGAATTTGTGAAGTCTGGCCACCTGCCCAAGAAGGAGGTCATGTTTTATCGTGCCCCTGACCCGTCCGAGGAGAAACCTCAGCCCAAAGAAGGGGAGGTGATAGTTTTTACGGATCATATGAGCCGGGGATTTGCTTCACCCGGTTCAAAATTCTTGAGGATGTTTTGCATTTCTTTGACCTCGAGACCTCAAGACATTGGACCCAACTCCGTGTCAAATATCTCGCAACTTCCAAGTTTTCTGCGAAGTGTACCTGGGAGAAGAGCCCAATCTACTTTTGTTAAGAGAGCTATTCTATTTAAACCGGCAGAATGAACGTGCCAACGGGCCCAGTCTAGAACTCGGCGGCATCTCAATTCTGCGGCGGAGAGACTGCCTCTTTCCTTATGCCGAACTGCCCAGCCACCCAAAGGACTAGAACCAGACGTGGTTTTATTGCCAGGACACTTCTCCGGCTGACGAGAACCCTCTGCCCGGCTTCCACGCTCTGCGCCTTGAATCAAATCACCCGCTGGCGGATAAACTAACCGATGTTGAACGTCTATCACTTGCCCCTACCATCAAGAAGATCAAAGCCCTCTTAGGCAATGGCTTGAGCGGTATTGATTTGGTGCGAGTCTGGATCACCTGGCGGGTGATCCCGTTAAGCCGCCGACCCGGCTTAATGTGCTCTTACACCGGCGAGAAGGATGACCCACTGCGCCACAGTTCTGATGACTTACCAGATGATATGATGGAAGTTATGACCCAGACTTTGTTGAAAGAAGGCACAGTGATTAGTAATGCCTTTGGCTTACTTCCCTTCTGCAAGAAGAACCCGACCCCTGTAGTGAGTCATCAACCTCAATAAATACTCTTTACTCTATTACACCTTGCTTTTACTCATAACCCTTTATCATTTTTCACAGGCCGATAACAATTTCTGGAAGATCAAGTATGACCATGAGGCGACCAAACAAGCCAGAGCGGCAAAAAGAGCCGAAAGGAGAGCCGCCAAGATTGGAACTTCAAAGAAGAGGAAGCCAAGCGCTTCAGATATGTTTAAACTTGACGATACTGATGATGATGAAGAAGAGGTAACTTTTAATTCCCTTGACTCTTTATCATCACCTTACTGACATTAAATCTTTTCAGGAAGACACGGGGAACAACCAAGCCGTCGAGGAAGAGGTAACTATAATCTCCTCCGACTCCGAGCCCCTGTCGCGTCAGAAAATTCGAAGAGTAACCTGGAAAGTAAGATTTTCACATCCTTTGGCTTACCAAGATCCTCAATTTCTTTTGAAGCAACAACAAATTGAAAGCCGGAGGCAGACCCGGACCAGCAAGGATGCAGAGCTCTCCTCCGGCTTACCTGACGTAACCAGGAAGCGTCGGACTAAGGTTATCTCCGATTTACGTTCTGTTTTACCTTTGGCGGGTTTAATTCGTCCACCTCTCAATTCATCCGACTCCAATTATCAGGATACCTCTCCTTCCTCCGGCGAGTCTATGCAATCTAATATGCCGGCTTTCAAAACTGCCCCCGGGTAATGTAATTTTGTTTACCTTATGCTTTGCCTTACTCATGCTTTTGTACTCATCCTTCTGCCTTTGTCCACAGCGTGCAAGTGAAACCCAGTAAGAGGGCAAAAAAGAGTAAGCCGTCCCAAGACCCGGTCGCGACTGAACCGGAGCTTGGCATGGCTGCTCCTGACAGTTCTACCCATCAGCCGCCGCCTGAACCAGCCTATGACATTCCAGCACCAACCTCTGATCCACCCGCCGAAGACACTCTCAACAGTTCTGATAACCCGGAAGCTCCTAGCCCGGCCAAGACAATTGACCCGGAAGTTGAGATTCTGAAGACTCAGTTTGTTGAGCCGGGGCAGCCCACTGTCCTTGCCAAATGCTCTGTCAAGGAGGAGCTTCTGGAACGCCGAAAGGCCAAGCTAGGCATTGCTGACTATACTCATTTGAGCATTGGAGAGATAGTCTCTGGCTATATCAATCAAGTACATAGCAGCCGTGACTTGGAAATTGACATGGTGAAGCAAATACAGCAAAAATCTGAGGTATAACTTATGCTACTTTTCTTAATCATACTTACTGTATCAGCCCCCAAGTCTATTGCTTATGAATAAATATGTTGTAGACTTAGAAAACTGCTTAGCCCTGCTTTGTCCGGTTTAGAAAGAAGATATTTAACCCGGTTGTAACATGATACCTTGAACTTGCGATACACATTAGCCCCCAAGTATCAAGTATATTTGCTTGCAAAGTGCTTGGGACTTAATTTCCATGAACCGACATTGTAAGTTAAAATTCTTCAGCATACATTAGCCCCCAAGTGTCAAGTATCTTTGCTTGCAAAGTGCTTGGGACTTAATGTTATCTTACCATGATTCTGACTATAACCCGGTATCAATGCAGGCCACCACAAGTCTATTTGAGTCCGAGATTGCTTACCTGAAGAGCCGCCTGGCAGCTAAAGAACTTGAAATTCAAAAGGCCAACTCCAAATTGAATTCAGCGTCTCTGAACAAGAGAAGTTGAAGAAGAATTTTGAGGCGGAGAAGAAAATCTGGGCTGATGAGAAGGCCTCACTAGTAACCCGGGTCAAGACAGCAGAAACATCACTTGCAAAAGCAACAGCCAAGCTGACCGGCTTAAAGCGCCAGATATCTCAAATGGTCTCAGCAATCTTCGGTAAGTTACTATATATAACCTCAAATATTGCAATCCTTCCTTTGATGACTATTTTAAGTGTTATCTCCGGCTCACCTTATGTTTATGAACGCAGGCCCCAGGAGCACAAACCTCAAGCAGAACATGTTGATCAAACTGAAAGTGGTTTACACTCTAGTGGAGCAACTGCACACCGGGTCACAACGTGCTTTGGCCGTTGTGGCTTTATCAAATGACGTTCCCCATCTCCTGCAAGATGTGCTAAAGCGGCTTGCCGTGCTACCCCAGCGGATCCAAGAACTAAGACGGGCATCTGCCAGAGCCGGGGCTATAGCCGCATTGAGCCGGGCCAAGGCGTGGCTTCCAGAGTTAGACCCGGCAGACATTGCTCTTGGGTATCCCAGCTTGAAGGAAGACGGCTCTTTATTCAACGAGACAGACTTCACCGCCTGTGTGAAAGACATACGTCCTGTGGCTACTCTCATTGGGAACGATACTGACCTTACCAAGTATCAGCCGGGCTATGACAGTGAGAACCGGAGAATTCCAACACCTCACTATGACGAAGTCAACCTGATCCGTCCAACTCGTAAGCATACCTTTGCCCCTGAAGTCGACCCAGCCGGTTTAATAGATGATGAAGCTGAGTTTGAAGCCTTGAGTGGCATTGACTGGGCCTCGTCAACCTTCTAGGACAGGGCAGCCGACGGAGAAGCGGAGAAGGATAACCCAGAATCTTCAAGCCAACCAAAGGAGTGAACCGCCAGGCGTTTATGACTACGAAAACAATGCTTCATTATTCAAACTCAGGGAGTCTTGTAATAGGGTAGAAAAACCTCTCGATTTTTGTCATGCCTTCGTGCATGTTTATGGCGCTTAATACTTTCATAAGTCACCATCGCTATATACTTCCAGCTTATGTTGATCTTTTATTTCCTTGATGTTAAAATTTTGCTTGCCTTATCCTGCATATAAAACAAGCAGAATTCCCTTGGCGACTTATTGCATCGGGGGTCACATAAGGTACCGATAACCCTGAGTGCGAACCAAAACATCATATAAAGGCCGATTTATGATTATATTTGTTAAACATAATCACAATAGCATACCTGCGATCCTTTTGGTAATCTCGCCGGTTTATGTGACCCAAATCATGAGGGTAAGTTTTAACTCCTGAAAGTTGGCACATATGATGTTCACCTGGCCCTTAACAACTGAAGTGACCAATATTAAACCGGTGGAACGAGACCCCCATAGTACTTTCGAGAAGGCCTCACGATAGTCAAACATTTACACTTACAAAGTATGATGAATAATAAATGAAATTTAAAGGCCTCTGATTCGAATACGATCAGTGAATCGTTCCAAAGGGGTTAAGCTAAGATTCGGATACGATCATATAGCCCACAGTGGCTTTGGCGATGCCGATCAAGTGGGTATCGACAGCTATGTTCTATTTGGTTCAAATACGACCTATGTTTGAACAGGAAGCCCCCAAGTGACCATAAGAGTTGTTTAATGACGCTGATTCGAATACGATCCACGTCAGACCCAAAGGGTTAAGCTATGATTCAAATATGATCAAGAAGCCCCCAAGTGGGTTTGCCAGTATGCCGATCAAGTGGGTATCGACAACTATGTTCTCTTTGGTTCGAATACGACCTATGTTTGAACAGGAAGCCCCCAGGTGACCATGACTAGATTCAGATATGATCATAAGCCGGACCAAAGGGAAAGCCGGATTCAGATATGATCCGCTCCCTGTTGGTTGTTTCCACCACCTGATAAAGAAGACATGTAAACCTTTGAGGGTGAAAAGAACAGAGGTCCTGCTTTATTGCTTTATATAACATATACATCGTCAAAAAATATATACGTCTTGAGAACTGGTGGCTCACGTATAATAAGGCCGAAGATGGGCGATATTCCACGGCCGACGGTCTCCTCCTCTGACTTACGTGAGTCTTTGTACTCTCAAACATCGATAAGGTAGTATGACCCGTTGTTCAGATTCTTGCTGACCACAAAGGGTCCTTCCCAAGGAGGGGATAGCTTGTGCATATCAGACTGATCCTAGATGAGCCGGAGCACTAAGTCGCCTTCCTAAAAGGTTCTGCTTCTAACCCGGCGGTTGTGATAGCGGCGCAGGTCTTGCTGGTAAATCGTAGAGTGGGCTATTGCCAAGTCTCGCTCCTCATCCAACAAGTCAAGTGCATCCTGATGAGCTTTTCGTTATCAGCCTCAACGTAAGCCGCCACGCGGGGTGAGTCGTGTCGGATGTCACTTGGCAGGACTGCCTCTGCTCCGTACACCATGAAGAAAGGTGTGTAACCTGTAGATCTGTTAGGCGTAGTGTTGATGCTCCACGATGCAGGGTAGCTCCTCCACCCAACAACCCGGAGTCCGCTGTAAGGGGACCAAGAGCCGGGTTTGATACCCTTCAGGATCTCTGATTAGCTCTTTACGCTTTACCATTGGATTGAGGATGAGCAACGGCCAAACATCAAGCCGGATATGTTCTCGCTGATGAACTCTTTCATGGCACCCTTGGAGAGATTAGTGCCATTATCGGTTATGATGTGTGGAAAACCAAAGCGAAAGATCACCTTTTTCATGAACCGAACCGCCGTGGCTGCATCACACTTATCGAACGGCTCTGCCTCAACCCACTTTGTAAACTTATCCACCGCCACTGTGAGGTGTGTCTTTTTATCCTTAGACCTCTTGAAAGGTCCAACCATGTCAAGCCCCAGGGACCGCAAACGGCCGAGTAATTGGAATCATCCTCAACTCTTGAGCCGGCACATGAGCTCATCGTGAGAATTTTTTACATCCGTCACATTCGCTGACCAGATCCTCCGCATCAGCATGAGCGTCAGCCAAAAGAAAACATGACGGAAAGCCTTGGCCACAAGAGATTTTGAGCCGGCATGATGACCACAATCTCCTTCATGGATCTCACGAAGTATCTCCTGACCCTCCGCAGGCAACACACAACGTTGAAACGCCCCAGTGACACTGCGGTGATGTAACTCGCCATGAACAATCGTCATAGATTTGGACCGCCTGATGATTTGTCTCGCCAAGGTCTCATCCTCAAGCAACTCTCCCAGGTCATATAGGCCAAATATGGCCTTTATCCAATCCGGGATGACGTGAAGAGCGGCCACTGTGTGCCTCCGGTGCAGCATCGCTAGTTCTTCCTCTGTAGGTACCTTGATGAAGGATTATGCAAAACATCGAGAAAGGTGTTAGGCGGCACCGGTTTACGCTGAGATCCCAGCCGGCTTAAAGCATCAGCCGCCTCATTCTTCCTTCGATCAATGTGCTCTACTTGATAACCTTTGAAGTGCCCAGCCACAGCATCAACTTCACGACGGTAAGCCGCCATAAGGGGATCCTTGGAGTCCCACTTGCCTAACACCTGTTGAGCCACAAGATCTGAGTCGCCCAAGCACCTTATCCGGCTCAAATTCATCTCTTTGGCCATCCGGAGACCATGGAGTAAGGCCTCGTACTCAGCTGCATTGTTAGTACAAGGAAACATAAGCCGGAGCACATAACCAAATTTGTCACCTCGAGGGGAAGTTAAAACAACTCCAAATTTCGAGCCTTCTAACCGCTGGACCCATCAAAGTGAATAGTCCAATATGTGTTATCTGGCTTCTCCTCGGTGCTCGCAACTCTGTCCAATCATTAATAAAATCCACTGTGGCTTGAGACTTGATAGCAGTCCGAGGCATGTATTTCAAACCATGAGGCCCAAGCTCAATGGCCCACTTGGCGACTCGTCCTGTGGCCTCTCTATTCTGTATGATGTCTCCTAAGGGGGCAGAGCTTACCACAGTAAAATCCACCAGGGCTTGAGACTTGATAGCAGTCCGAGGCATGTATTTCAAACCATGAGGCCCAAGCTCAATGGCCCACTTGGCGACTCGTCCCGTGGCCTCTCTATTCTGTATGATGTCTCCTAAGGGGGCAGAGCTTACCACAGTGATAGGATGACCTTGGAAATACTGCTTCAACTTCCGGCTTGCCATGAACACTCCGTAAACAAGTTTCTACCAATGTGGATACCTTTGTTTAGACTCAATGAGCACCTCACTGATGTAGTAAACCGGCCGTTGAACCGGATGCTCCTTGCCAGCCTCCTTGCGCTCCACCACGATGGCAACACTGACGGCTCGTGCGTTAGCAGCCACATATAACAGTAATGGCTCCCTATCAATGGGAACCGCAAGGATCGGCGGCTCAGACAACTGTCTCTTTAAATCTTCAAAGGCAGTATTAGCAGCATCACTCCAGACAAAAGTGTCTGTTTTATTCATCATCTGATACAGCGGTAGGGCCTTCTCACCTAACCGGCTTACGAACCGACTTAAAGCAGCAACACGACCCGCCAGTCGCTGAACATAATTGATGCATGCCGGTTTAGCCAAAGAGGTGATTGCCTTGATCTTCTCCGGGTTAGCTTCAATGCCTCTGTTTGAGACCAGAAAACCCAGAAGCTTGCCTGCAGGTACACCAAATACACACTTGGCCGGGTTAAGCATCATCTTATAAACCCGGAGATTATCAAAGGTCTCCTTTAAATCAGATATCAAGGTTTCCTTCTCCTGGATTTCACCACGATGTCATTCACATAAGCATGAACATTGCGCCTAATTTGATCGTGGAGACGATTCGTACACATCGCCGATAAGTCGCTGGGCACTCTTGAGCCCAAATGGCATAGATACATAGCGAGAAGGCTCCAAACAGAGTGATGAAAGCCGTCTTCTCCTGGTCCTTAACTTCCATTTTAATCGATGATAGCGAGTAAGCATCCAAAAGCTCAATCGCCGCAGAACCCGCCAGTAGCATCAATGATTTGATCAATGTGGGGAGGGCAAGGATCAGCCGGACAAGCCTTATTTAAGTCCGTGTAATCCACACACATCCGCCAGTGCCGTTCTTCTTGAGCACGAGCACCGGTTAGCTAACCACTCCGGTGAAAAACTCGACAATGGACCCGGCCGCTAAGAGCCGGGCGACCTCCTCTCCAATAGCTTTCCGTCTTTCATCATTGAACCGTCGAAGAAATTGCTCGACCGCTTATACTCCGGATCAATATTAAGAGTGTGCTCGGCCGAGTTCTCTCGGACGCCTGCATGTCAGAAGGTTCCCATGCAAAGATGTCCCGGTTCTCATGGATGAACTCGATGAGCGCGCTTTCCTATTTAGGATCCAAGTTGGCACTGATGCTGAACTGCTTAGAAGAGTCGCTTGGAGTAAAGTCAACAAGCTTCGTTTCAGCGGCCGATTTAAACTTCAACGCCGGGTCATGCTCTGTAGTTGGCCTCTTCAGAGAGGTCATATCCGCCGGGTCAACATTATCTTGATAAAACTTTAGCTCTTCTGCTGCACAAACAGACTCAGCATAAGCCGCGTCACCTTCTTCACACTCCAAGGCCACCTTCCGACTCCCATGCATAGTGATGGTTCCCTTGTGACCCGGCATCTTGAGCTGCAGATAAACATAACATGGTCGTGCCATGAACTTGGCATAAGCCGGCCGCCCAAACAGAGCATGATATGGACTCTTGATTTTGACCACCTCAAACGTCAATTTCTCAGCCCTGGAATCATATTCATCTCCAAAGGCCACCTCCAATTCAATCTTACCGACCGGGTATGCCGACTTACCAGGCACCACCCCATGGAAAACGGTGTTGGATGTCTTTAAATTTTTGTCAGTCAAGCCCATGCGTCGAAAGGTCTCGTAATAGAGGATGTTGATACTGCTGCCTCCGTCCATGAGTACCTTGGTAAATTTATATCCACCGACCTGAGGTGCCACCAACAAGGCTAATCGACCGGATTATCAACCCGGGCGGGTGATCTTCCCTGCTCCATACAATAGGCTGCTCGACCACCTCAAGTAACGGGAACCTGGCTCAACAAAGTTCACGGCCCTCTTATGAACCTTACGTCACGTTTGCACAAGCTAGTGGTGAACACATGATATCGCCCATTATTCACCGCCGGATGGCTTTGATAACCTGACTGCTGCTGCTGTTGTCCCCCTTGACCAGGCTGCTGTTGATTATAGCCGCTTTGATTTCCCTGAAAGCCGGAACTTGAACCGCCGCCCGAGCCATGGAAGCCGCCGGCTCCTGAGCCGCCGCCCGACCCATGATTGCCATCAAACGTGTTGAAATTCTTGAAAGCCTTCATGATCGTGCAATCTTTCCATAAGTGGGTGGCGGGTCGTTCCCGGGTGCCGTGTCTCGGGCAAGGCTCATTGAGTAGCTGCTCAAGAGATGGGCCTGACCCGCCAGATCGAGGGGGTGGTTTTCCCTTACGTCTCTGATTGTTACCCTGCGCATTGGCATTGGCCACAAACTCCGGGTTACCCTCAGCCTTACGCTTGTTGCCTCCTTGATTCATCGGGTTATGCTACTGACCTTTTCCATTGTCGTTCTTCTTTCCCTTCCCTGTCTTTTCCTCATCAAACGCGGGATCCTAGGTACTATCAGAGTCGGCGTATTTGACTAAAGCTGCCATCAGTGTGCCCATATCATTGCAATCACGCTTAAGCGCCCCAGTTTCTGTCTTAGCGGCTCAAAGCGGGAATTCTTCTCCAACATGAGGACTACAGAGCCGGCATCCATCTTATCAGACGAATATATTATCTCCTTGACCCAGCGCACCCAATGAGTTGTGGATTCACCCTCCTCCTGCTTACAATTTGTCAAGTCCACAATCGACATAGATTGCTTGCAAGTGTCTTTGAAGTTCTGGATGAATCGGGCCTTTAGCTCTGCCCATGAACTAATGGAATTGGGCGGCAAGCCCTTTAACCAAGACCAGGCCGCTCCATCCAACATCATGGTGAAGTACTTAGCCATTGCCGCATCGCCGACCTCCAACAGCCCATGGCCATCTCATAACTTTCGATCCACGCCCGGGCTATAAGTCGGCCGTGTAATTCGCACCTTTCGAGGTCCCTTGAAGTCCTTAGGTAGACGTACATCCCGCAGAGCCGCACCAAACAAGGAACACCGCGGTTCTAGTAGCCACTCCGTCTCAACGGAAGTCGCTTGATACACCGGGAGATCTTGATGAGCCGTCTGTTGAGCCGCTTAGCCGAGCCGCCCGCCCTCCTGACGTATTCGGTCTTGTACCGGTTATAGCCACCGGGCTGGTTACGGCGCTGGGCGTTGCTTGACAAAGCTTCTGACTCCATGTGCCTGCTGTAACTTGGACTCCGGTTTTGACGAGGCGGTGCTAACCAAGGCGGAGGAGTCGAATGAATCCTGTCCCGGCTATAAGAATAAGTCTCTTCTTTGAGCCAGGCCATCTCGGACAAGTTCTACGATCCTCCGGGTCTCCGCCATTGTCGGATCATCACCGCCCAGGGAGAGCCGCCAAACGCTACCGATGCTGCGATTAAGTTCTCCATGGGATTGGAAAAATGACCCGGTGGAATTGGTACATAGCGGGGCGGGGCCATGCTCCCATGAGGAGGTGCCATCTCTCGAGGCTGAGCCGGTCATCCCGCCTCCTGTCATGAACTGATTTGCTTGGACGGGTTGCTAGGGCGGCACCGGGTGTAGCGAAAAGGTTCCGAGGGTCGTAAATCGGAGGCAAACGGGATTGAGTTTTCTGGTGCCTCCTTCTCATCACCTCATTAGATGCGTTCAGGCTCATCGTAAGCTGGAAGGCCTCTGACTGGAGCTGCTGCGTCCGTGCATCCAAAGCCGCTGCTCGTAGCTAACTTTGGTGTCCTCACCGCCAAGGCCTCCTTGGCCCGAAGCTATCTCCTCACGCACTGCCACCTCCGCGTTATGCTCATCTTGATTTGCAGGAATAACCGTGGTGGTTAACAGGGCCGTAAGCTTATCCATGAGATCCATTAGTATCTGAGCCGGCGGGCGCACAGGGCCTCCTGCCCCGACCGCTCCTGACCCGGACGTTATTGCTGCAACGGTTGTAGAGTTTTGGCCGGGTTGAGTCCCAGCCATGAAGACTCCTGCCTGGCTTGGCGGCTCATAGGGGTCCGGAATACTGGGGCCATTGGAACAGCCCCCAAGCACGCCATCTTGCACTTGATACAGCGAATCTGTTGAATTGGCGGACGAATCACCGTCCGAGAGGACGGCCGTCTCACCACCATCTTCAGATCCTTCAGAAAGTTCCTCTCCGTGGATGCAGCCCATGAAGGCACGCTTCATGACGGGTTGAACTCGGGCGGGTCTCGCGCACTGAGCCATTTCGACGAGGTTGGTGCAGTTGTCCGGCTCAGGGCCCGGTTCACCAATCCGGCCGATGAAGACGTGGATTCCGCCGAAGGGGACCCGGTACCCATACTCAATTGAGCCGGCGTCGGGGCCCCAGCCTTTGTCATCGATGTAGATTTTGCCGCGGTGATTCTTGGTCATCCGGCCAACTACGTATCCCTTGAGCCCTTGGAAGCTGCCCTTCAAGAACTCAAATCCACCGTGCGCTGGCCCCACGGTGGGCGCCAACTATCGTGGAATTGTCACGGCAGATGTCCTCTTGCAAGGACTTAGTTGTGGAGCCATCGCGACTAGGAAGCTTAAAGGGGTTAATCGGGACAAAGGACACGAGAGAGTTATACTAGTTCGGCCCCTTACGGTGAAGGTAAGGCCTACGTCTAGTTGGGTTGATATTGCTAGGGTTTCGATGACCAGGGAGCGAAATATGCTATGCCCGGTTCTCGAGGAGTTGTTTCTTGCCCTAAGCCGCCGGCGGGTCGTCCCCTTATATACACGGGTTGACGCCCTGCGGCCTACAGAGTCCCTGCCGGCTCATAGACAGTGTCCGGCTCGATGACTAGTTAATTCTACCTTATGTTACAAGTCATGTCATCATGGCGGTTTACCACTATGGGCCTTAAGCCGCATGTGGGCCTTAGACCCTTTATTGAACCGCCATCTTCACGCTTGGTCTTGGGCTTCTTTCTGATGAGTCTTCTTTGTGTAACCCGGCCCCTCCTGGGCGGCTTACACAAATAGTTATATCCCCAACAGATGCCGTCGGCAAGATTGGTTTCTCCTCTTATCAGAAATGCACTGCCGCCATCCGAATGCTTGCATACGGAGTGCCCGGTGATCTCATTGACGAGTACGTCCGTATGAGCGAGTCTACATGCCTAGAGTCCCTGTATAAGTTATGCAAGGTTGTTATTGCTGTGTTTGGCCCTGAGTACTTGAGAGAGCTGATAGCTGAAGATACAGCCGGTTTGTTGGTGATGAATGCCAGCAGGGGCTTCCCAGGGATGCTTGGCAGCATAGACTGCATGCACTGGGAGTGGAAGAACTGCCCTTCTGCTTGGCAAAGGCAGTATAAGGGACATGTCGTGGCTTGCCTTTGTCATACTAGAGGCCGTGGGCGTCTCAAGATCTCCGGATCTAGCACTCTTTCTTTGGCATGGCTGGATCACGTAATGATATCAACGTGCTTCAGCGCCGCCGTGTTTGCTAGGATTGCCGAAGGCAACAGCCCACCGGTGAACTTTACTGTCAACGGCCACAACTACGACAAAGGGTACTATCTGGGTGACGGTATCTATCCTCAGTGGACCACTATTGTCAAGACAATACCCAACCCTGTCGGAGAGAAAAGGAAAAGATTTGCCCAAGAGCAAGAGAGTGCTAGGAAGGATGTCGAGCGTGCCTTTGGTGTTTTGCAATCTCGATGGGGCATCATTCGGTATCCTGCTAATACTTGAAGCACGCAGAAACTGCGGGAGGTGATGACTGCTTGTGTGATCATGCACAATATGATCGTAGAAGACGAGCACCCGAAACGTCTGTACGATCAAGGCTTTCAGTTTCAGGATGAGAATGTTGTGCCTGAGTATGGAATAGCGGCAACATTTGAGCAGTTCACTCAATTTCATGAAGTCATGCGTGATTGGGAAACTCACGTACAACTACAAAATGATTTGGTTGAGTATATGTGGGCTCATGTTGGCAACCAATAGATGTATCTTTTTTTATTCGTTTGCAAAACTATGTGAAACATTTGTATTTGTATTTGCCTTGTAAAACTATAATATTTATTTGAGCGGCCAGACTATTTGACTTGTAACATTTTCATTTGACAATATGCTGAATGCAAATCAATGTAAAATTGAGCGGCCAGCCGGCCACGCCGGCACATATGGGTCGGCGCGTTGGGCGCGCTGCCGATCCATATCAAAAACAGGCGGACGCTTGGCGGGCAGACGCCGGGTGGGCGGCGACCCGAACGGACAAAAAGCGGATCAAATCGCCGTCCGTTTAGGTTGGCCCGTTGGAGTTGCTCTCACTTCTCCTCTACTGTTACGCAAAATCGCTGCTACTACACCCGTACCGTCGTCGGAGAAACACACATCCATGTTCATCTTATACATCCCGGCTGTGGTTTTTGCCATGTCTTCTCCGGATACAGAACAGTTTGCCGCGGTGCATGATTAATAGTGACCACTTGTATGGCGAGAGCAGAACTCGTGGGCTGTTTGATCGGCTCTCCCTTCACAGCTTCCCGATGCTCCCACCAAATATACCAAGCAGTGGCAGTTTCTGTCAGAAAAGGCGATTTTTCGTTTGAAACTACCACCGTTTGATCTCATTTCAGAACTAAACGGCCATAAAGGGGTTTCGTTGGTCACCCCTCTCCCAGCAAACGGTTGCCAGATAGAACTTCTGATGATAAAAGATGATCAAGTGAGAAGATAAAACATCTCATCCCATTTGTCCTTGTGTGGGAAAAAGAAAAAGAAAAATCCACATGCTTCTCAAACCAATTTGGTAACCAACATGTGCGCCTTATTTCAAACAAGCAGCGTGCAAGAGCCGTAGTTGAGGTGGCACACGTTTTTACCCGAACCCTGGTTCACAGCAGAATACGTTTATACATTGGTGTCGCACGTTTTCATGATCTGGGGTCGGCTCATATTTTCTCTACCGGTTCACCGCCGGCACAAAAACGGCATGCATATATGCACGTGAGATCAAAGTTAATCACTAATCAGATCATCTTTGTCGCCTAACCGAACTTGTCCTAGCCTTTGGCTGTTTTCGATAACCTGCATGAGTGAGATCCCATCGGGCCGATTTGCCGAATGCATGAGGAGCCGGGTCTTTGGATCCGCATCTACATCGTCCTCGCAGCCATTTTTAGGCTGCCCCTGGCTAGGCCATGCTGAATGGCCCACAGCTATGACGCCCCAGCCCCGGACGTTGTCATGGAAAAGAGTCAATTTTTCGAAATATTTTTAGATCCAATTCAATTTTGTGCTGAAGTTTCAGAAAAGGGCCAACTCTATACATTTTCACCCTCGAGTGCTCAGTTACCGAATAAAAAAAATAAAAGAAGTTCCTGGCGATCGTGAGCTAGACTGCGTGCGGGACGGACGTGGGCGTGGCCACGATCCCTGGAGCGGGACGTGGGCGTGATTGGCTGCCGTCCGAGCCAGTGGTGGACGTGTTCCAACAGCCCCCCGCAGCCACAGCAGGGTCGTCGACGATGTTGAGGCTGGAACGGAATTCGGAGAAGATGGCCGACGGCAGCCCTTTGGTGAAGATGTCGGCGAACTGAGACGTCGAGGGTACGTGGAGCATGCGAACGTCGTCGAAGGAGACGCGCTCACGGACGAAGTGGAGATCGATCTCCACGTGCTTGGTGCGTTGGTGTTGCACCGGGTTGGAGGAGAGGTAGACGGCGCTGACGTTGTCACAGTAGACGATCGTCGCGCTCGCCGGTGGTCGGTGCAGTTCATGCAACAGTTGACGGAGCCAGCAAGTATCCGCGACAGCGTGCGCCACAGCGCGGTATTCCGCCTCCGCACTCGAGCGCGACACCGTGTGCTGCCGCTTGGAGGACCAGGAGACAAGGTTGTCGCCGAGGAAGACGCAAAACCCGGATATAGAGCGTCGCGTGTCCGGGCATTCGGCCTAGTCGGCGTCGGAGTACGCGACGAGGTTGTAGCTGGTGGAGCGCCGCAGATGAAGCCCGAGGTGAGCCGTGCCGCGCACGTACCGCAGGACGCGCTTGAGCATGGTGCGGTGCGCCTCGCGCGGGTCGTGCATGAACAGGCAGAGTTGTTGAACGGCATAGGCGAGGTCGGGGCGTGTCAGTGTTAAGTACTGAAGGGCGCCGGCCAGGCTGCGGTACTCCGCCGGGTCGGAGACGGGGGCGCCGTCCGTCGCAGAGAGCTTGCACTTGGTGTCGGCGGGCGTGGCGATTGGCTTGCAGTGGAGCATGCCGGCGCGCTCGAGGATCTCGAGCGTGTACTGGTGCTGGGAGAGGAGGAGCCCGCCGGCAGTACGGTGCGCGATGATGCCGAGGAAGTGGTGGAGCTCACCCAAGTCGCTCATGGCGAACTCGGCGTGGAGAGCGGCGAGGATGGAGCGCAGCAGGTGATCGGAGCTGGCGGTGAGCAGGATGTCGTCGACGTACAGCAGCAAGTACGCGGTCCCGGTGCCGCGCTGGAGGATGAAGAGCGAGGAGTCGCACTTCGAGGCGTGGAAGCCGGGCGTGAGGACGAAGGCGTGGAAGCGATGGAACCACGCCCGCGGCGCCTGGTGAAGTTCGTACAGTGACTTGCGCAGCTGGCAGACGTGCGTAGGCTGGGCGGCGTCGACGAAGCCGGAGGGTTGCTGGCTGTAGACGGTGGTGTCGAGCTCGCCGTGGAGGAAGGATTTCTTCACGTCCAGTTGATGGACGGGCCAGCCCGACGTGACGACGAGGCTGAGGACGACACGGATCGTCGCCGGTTTCACCACGGGGCTGAAGGTGTCACCGAAGTCGATGTCGGGCCGTTGTGTGAAGCCGCGAAGGACCCACCGGCCCTTGTAGCGAGCGAGACTGCCGTCGGGATGAAGCTTGTGGCGAAAAACCCACTTCCCAGTCACCATGTGAGCACCTGCAGGACAGGCAACAAGAGACCACTTATTGTTTTGCAACAAAGCACGATATTCATCACACATGGCAGCGTACCAGTTCGGATCTTTGAGCGCTTGTTTGTAGGTGGAGGGTATGGGAGAGATGGTGGGTTCAGTGGCCACAACGGCGAGAGAGAAAAGCGTTTTGGGTTGTTAAAAACCTGATTTGCCGCGCGTTTGCATGGTGTGACCGTTATGGCGCGGGGTGATGGGGACAGCGCGGGGCGGGAGGGGCCGACCAGGTGGCAAGCTGGGGTCGGCGTGGTTGGTGCTGATGGAGGAAGTGGCCGACAACGGGTGGCGTGGCGATGGGGGAGAGGTGGTGGGGGTGGGGTCCGGGGTGGTGGGGCCCGAGGCGGGAGCGTCGGGGACAGGGGGTCAGGGCTGGTGGGCGGCGATCCTGAGGAGGATGGGGCTGGGGCGGGATTGGTTGCGCGGAGCGAGGCGGATACGCCGGCAGGTGCGGTCAGGTAGGTGGGGAGGCAGTCGAGGCGGATCGGGTCAGGTGTTTTGTGCATGGGATTTTCTGTGGCACGTTCGGGCGAGGCGTTTTCTGCGTAAGGAAAAACGTGTTCGTCGAAGATGACATGACGGGAGGTGATCACTTTATGGGACTCGAGGTCGAAGCATCGGTATCCCTTATGTTCACGGGTAAGACCAAGAAGAATGCAACGACGGGACCGCCGATCTAGTTTGTGGGGTGGTGGCATACAAGTTTGGGTAGCAAAGGCAGCCGAATGTGCGAAGGTGGTCGTATGTAGGAGCGATACCGTGTAACATGTAGAAGGGGGTGTTGTTGGAGATGGCACGGGAGGGGCGTAGGTTGAGGAGATGAGTGGTTGTGTTGAGGCTCTCGACTCAGAACTTGGGTGGCATGCTAGCTTGGAGGAGTATTGTACGCATGATATCGTTGGTGGTTCGGATGGCGCGCTCGGCTTTGCCATTCTGTGGCGACGTGTGGGGGCAGGAGAGGCGTAGGCTGAGGCCGTTGTCGGAGAGGAAGGAGCGGAGGTGGACGTTGAGGAATCCCCCCCCCCCCGGTTGTCGCATTGAACGCACTGGATGCAAAGCTGAAACTGGGTGAGCACGTAAGCATAGAAACGGATGAGAACGTCGGCGGCATCAGATTTATGACGCAAAGGAAAACTCCAGGAGTAGTGACTAAAATCATCAATAATGAGCAAATAATATTCATAGCCAGAACAACTAGGGATCCGCGACGTCCATAAGTAGTAAAAGAGCTAGAGCTAGGGAAAGGAAGCCGTGGCTGCCGCCCAAGCTGGCAAGCCTCACAAGTGGCCCAGGGAGGTTTGCTTTTGTTACAAGAAGGGAAATCTTTAGCTAAATGAGATAAAGAGGCACGGCTAGGGTGCCCTAAACGTCGATGCCACAAGTCGCCGATGTCCACGGTGAGAGCGGTGGGCGACTCGCCGAAGAACGGGTAGATGCCGGTGGAACTATTTGACCTCATGAGAGGGGTCCTGGTCGCCAGATCCTTCACAAGAAAACCATGAGGGTCAAACTCCACAGAAACAGAGTTGTCAGTGGTGAATTGTCGTACAGAAAGTAAGTTCTTGATGACAGAGGGGGAAAATAGAACGTGGTTAAGGTTGAAGGGGCGGGGTGGGAGAGAGGCGGTGCCGATGGCATGTACAGGCATGTAAGAACCGTCGCCGACCAAGATAGATGGATGCTTTGATGAAAAACAAGACGAGCTCAAGTTACCTGCGTCGTTGGTGATGTGGTTGGATGCGCCGGTGTCGAGGTACCACTCGCCAGAGGCCGGAGGCCGCAGAGACAGGTTGTTCATGGCGGAGTAGAGGAGAGCGGTCTGGTCCCACGACGGCGGTGATTGAAGGAAATATGCCCTAGAGGCAATAATAAAGTTATTATTTATTTCCTTATTTCATGATAAATGTTTATTATTCATGCTAGAATTGTATTAACCGGAAACATAATACATGTGTGAATACATAGACAAACATAGTGTCACTAGTGTGCCTCTACTTGACTAGCTCGTTGAATCAAAGATGGTTAAGTTTCCTAGCCATAGACATGAGTTGTCATTTGATTAACGGGATCACATCATTAGGAGAATGATGTGATTGACATGACCCATTCCGTTAGCCTAGCACTTGATCGCTTAGTATGTTGCTATTGCTTTCTTCATGACTTATACATGTTCCTCGTAACTATGAGATTATGCAACTCCGTTTACGGAGGAACACTTTGGTGCTACCAAACGTCACAACGAATCGGGTGATTATAAAGGAGTACTACAGGTGTCTCCAAAGGTACATGTTGGGTTGGCGATTTCGAGATTAGGTTTTGTCACTCCGATTGTCGGAGAGGTATCTCTGGGCCCTCTCGGTAATGCACATCACTATAAGCCTTGCAAGCAATGTAGCTAATGAGTTAGTTACGGAATGATGCATTACGTAACGAGTAAAGAGACTTGCCAAGAACGAGATTGAACTAGGTATTGGATACCGACGATCGAATCTCGGCAAGTAACATACCGATGACAAAAGGAACAACGTATGTTGTTATGCGGTTTGACCGATAAAGATCTTCAGAGAATATGTAGGAGCCAATATGGGCATCCAGGTTCCGCTATTGGTTATTGACCAAGAATAGTTCTAGGTCATGTCTACATAGTTCTCGAACCCGTAGGGTCCGCACGCTTAACGCTTCGATGACAGTTCATAATGAGTTTATAAGTATTGATGCAATCAAGGTTGTTCGAGTCCCGGATGTGATCACGGACATGACGAGGAGTCTCGAAATGGTCGAGACATAAAGATTGATATATTGGAAGCCTACATTTGGACATCGGAAGTGTTCCGGTGAAATCGGGATTTTACGAGTACCGGAGGTTACCGGAACCCCGGAGGTCCATGGGCCTTAATGGGCCATAGGAGAAGAGGAAGGGCAGGCCAAGGTGGGCTGCGCCCCCTCCTCTAGTCCGAATAGGACAAGGAAGGGGGCGCCTCTCTCCTTTCCCTCCTCCAATCCTAGTCCAACTAGGAGAGGGGGAGTCCTACTCGGTGGGAGTAGGACTCCTCCTTGCGCCTCCCCCCTAGGGCCGGCCACCTCCCCTTGGCTCCTTTATATCAAAGGGGGGGGCACCCCAAGACACACAAGTTGATCTCACGGATCTTTCCTTAGCCGTGTGCGGTGCCCCTTCCACCATATTCCACTTCGGTCATATCGTCATGAGCTTAGGCGAAGCCCTGCGCCGGAGAAGTCATATCGTCGCGAGCTTAGGCGAAGCCCCGCGCCGGTGGAGCATCAACATCGTCACCACGCCTGCCGTCGTCTTGTGGAACTCATCCCCGACACTTTGCCGGATCGAGTCCGGGGATCGCCATCGAGCTGAACGTGTGCGTAACTCGGAGGTGCCGTGACGCTCGGTGCTTGGATCGGTCGGATCGTGAAGACGACGACTACATCAACCGCGTTGTTATAACGCCCCGCTTTCGGTCTCACGAGGGTACGTGGACGGACATTCTTCCCTCTCGTTGCTATGCCATCACCATGGTCTTGCGTGATCGTAGGAATTTTTTGAAATTGCTACGTTCCCCAACAAAGGGTATCGAGCCTGGTTTTATGCGTTGATGTCATATGCACGAGTAGAACACAAGTGAGTTGTGGACGATACAAGTCATACCGCCTACCAGCATGTCATACTTTGGTTCAGCGGTATTGTGAGATGAAGCGGCCCGGACCGACATTACGCCAGACGCTTACGCGAGATCGGTTTCACCGCCCGGCACTTTCGTTGCTTAAAGGTGACCGGCGGTGTCTGTCTCTCTCACTTTAGTTGAATCGAGTGTGGCTACGCCCGGTCCTTGAGAAGGTTAAACGGAGTCTATTTGACGAAGTATCGTTGTGGTTTTGATGCGAGGTAAGAACGGTTCTTGCTCAGCCCGTAGCAGCCACGTAAAACTTGCAACAACAAAGTAGAGGACGTCTAACTTGTTTTGCAGGGCATGTTGTGATGTGATATGGTCAAGACGTGATGCTATATTTTATTGTATGAGATGATCATGTTTTGTAACCGAGTTATCGGAATCTGGCAGGAGCCATATGGTTGTCGCTTTATTGTATGAAATGCAAAAGCCATGTAATTGCTTTACTTTATCACTAAGGAGTAGCGATAGTCGAGAAGCAATAGTTGGCGAGACGACAACGATGCTACGATGGAGATCAAGGTGTCGCTACCGGTGACGATGGTGATCACGACGAAGCTTGGCGATGGAGATCACAAGCACAAGATGATGATGACCATATCATATCACTTATATTGATTGCATGTGATGTTTATCCTTTATGCATCTTATCTTGCTTTGATTGACGGTAGCATTATAAGATGATCTCTCACTAAAATTATCAAGAAGTGTTCTCCCGAGTATGCACCGCTATGAAAGTTCTTCGTCTTTGAGACACCACGTGATGATCGGGTGTGATAGGCTCTACGTTCAAATACAACGGGTGCAAAACAGTTGCGCACGCAGAATACTCAGTTAAACTTGACGAGCCTAGCATATAACAGATATGGCCTCGAACACGGAGACCGAAAGGTCGAACGTGAATCATATAGTAGATATGATCAACATAGTGATGTTCACCATTGAAACTACTCCATCTCACGTGATGATCGGACATGGTTTAGTTGATTTGGATCACGTAATCACTTAGATGACTAGAGAGATGTCTGTCTAAGTGGGAGTTTTAATATGATTAATTAAACTTAAATTTATCATGAACTTAGTCCTGGTAGTATTTTGCAAATTATGTTGTAGATCAATAGCTCGCGTTGTTGCTTCCCTATGTTTTTATATGTGTTCCTAGAGAAAATTGTATTGAAAAATGTTAGTAGCAATGATGCGGATTGGATCCGTGATCTGAGGTTTATCCTCACCGCTGCACGTAAGAATTATGTCCTTAATGCACCGCTAGGTGATGACCTATTGCAGGAGCAAATGGGGCGTTATGAACGTTTGGCTTAGCTCAATATGATGACTACTTGATAGTTTAGTGCACCATACTTAACGGCTTAGAATCGGGACTTCAAAGGCGTTTTGAACGTCATGGACCATATGAGATGTTCCAGGAATTGAAGTTAATATTTCAAGCAAATACCCGAGTTGAGAGATATGAAGTCTCCAACAAGTTCTATAGCTAAAAGATGGAAGAGAATCGCTCAACTAGTGAGCATGTTCTCGCATTGTCCGGGTACTTCAACCGCTTGAATCAAGTGGGAGTTAATCTTCCGGATAAGATAGTGATTGCCGAATTCTCTAGTCACCATCACTAAGTTACTAGAACTTCGTGATGAACTATAGTATGCAAGGGATGACGAAACGATTCCCGAGCTCTTCGTGATGAAATCGACGAAGGTAGAAATCAACAAAGAGCATCAAGTGTTGATGATTGACAAAGACCACTAGTCTCAAGGAAAAGGGCAAAGGGAAGAAGGGGAACTTCAAAGAAGAACGGCAAGCAAGTTCTTGCCGAGTGAAGAAGCCCAAGTCCGGACCTAAGCACGAGACTAAGTGCTTTTGCCGCAATGGAACTGGTCACTAGAAGCGGAACTACCCCAAGTATTTGGCGGATAAGAAGGATGGAAAAGTGAACAAAGGTATATTTGATATACTGATTATTGATGTGTATTTTACTAGTGTTCGTGAAAGCAACCCCTCGGTATTTGATAATCGGGTTCGGTTGCTAAGAGTAGTAACTTGAAACGGAGTTGCGTAATGAACAGAAACTAGTTGAAGGGGAAGTGACGATGAGTGTTGGAAGTAGTTCCAAGATTGATATGATCATCATCGCACACTCCCTATACTTTCGGGATTAGTGTGGAACCTAAATAAGTGTTATTTGGTGTTGAGCATAAATATGATTTGATCATGTTTATTGCAATACTGTTATTCATTTAAGTAAGATAATAAATTGTTGTTCGCTTTACATGAATAAAACCTTATATGGTTACACACCCAATGAAAATGGTTCATTGGATCTCGATCATAGTGATACACATATTCATAATATTGAAACCAAAAGATGCAAAGTTAATAATGATAGTGCAACTTATTTGTGGCAATCGCCGTTTAGGTCATATTGGTGTAAAGCGCATGAAGAAAAATCCATGCCGATGGACTTTTGGAATCACTTGATTTTGAATCATTTGATGCTTAAGTAACCGTGCCTTTTGGGCAAGATGACTAAAACTCCGCTTCTCGGAACAATGGAACAAGCTACTTGACTTATTGGAAATAATACATACCGATGTATGCGATTCAATGAGTGTTGATGCTCGTGGCAAGTATCATTATTTTCCGACCTTCACAGATGATTTGAGCAGATATGCGTATATCTTCTTGATGAAACATAAGTGCGAAATAGTTGAAAAGTTCAAAGAATTTCAGAGTGAAGTAGAAAATCATCGTAACAAGAAAATAAAGTTTCGCGATCCGATCGTGGAGATGAATATTTGAGTTACGAGTTTGGTCTTCAATTAAAACAAAGTGGAATAGTTTCACAGCTCACGCCACCGAACACCACAACGTTATGGTGTGTCCGAACATCGTAATCAGATTTTTATTTTGATATGGTGCGATCAATGATGTCTCTTACCGATTTACCAATATCGCTTTTGGGGTTATGCATTAGAGACAGCTGCATTCACATTTAATAGGGCACCATCTAAATCCGCTGAGGCGACACCGTATGAACTATGGTTTAACAAAGAACCTAAGCTGTCGCTTCTTAAAGTTTGGAGTTGTGATGCTTATGTGAAAAAGTTTTCACCGATAAGCTCGAACCCAAATCGGAGAAGTGCGTCTTCATAGAATACACCAAGGTAACTATTGGGTACACCTTCTATAACAAGATCCGAAGGCAAGTTATTCGTTGATAAGGTGGATCCTTTCTAGAGAAGAAGTTTCTCTCGATAGTAGTGAGTGGGAGGAAAGTAGAACTTGATGAGGTAATTGTACCTTCTCCCTTATTGGAAAGTAGTTCATCACGTAAATCAGTTCGATGATTCCTACACCAATTAGTGAGGAAGTTAATGATGATGATCATAAAACTTCAGATCAAGTTGCTACCAAACCTCGAGGGTCTTCCAGAGCAAAATCCGCACTGCAGTGGTACGGCAGAATCGTGTTCGGAAGTCATGTTACTAGACCATGATGAACCTACGAACTATGAGGAAGCGATGATGAGCCCAGATTCGCGAAATGGCTTGAGGCCATAAAATCTCGAGAAAGGATCCATATATGAGAACAAAGTGTGGACTTTGGTTGACTTGCTCGATGATCAGCAAGTCAAGTTAAATAAATGGATCTTCAAGAGGAAGACAGATGATGATAGTAGTGTTACTATCTACAAAGCTCGACTTGTCGCAAAAAGGTTTTCGACAAATTCAAAGTGTTGACTACAATGAGATTTTCTCAAAGCTGTAGCGATTCTTAAGTCTGTCCGAATCATGTTAACAATTGTCACATTTTATGAAATCTGGCAAATGGATGTCAAAACTACATTCTTTAATGGATTTATTAAAGAAGAGTTGTATATGATGCAACCAGAAGGTTTTGTCAATCCTAAAGGAGCTAACAAAATGTGCAAGCTCCAAATGATCCATCTATGGACTGGTGCAAGCATCTCGGAGTTGGAATAAACGCTTTGATAGTGTGATCAAAGCATATGGTTTTATCTGAGACTTTTGGAGAAGCCTCAGTATTTACAAGAAAGTGAGTGGGAGCACTACAACATTTCGATAAGTATATGTGAATAACATATTGTTGATCGGAAATAATGTAGAATTATTCTGCAAAGCATAAAGGAGTATTTGAAAGGAGTTTTTCAAAGAAGGACCTCAGGTGAAGCTGCTTACATATTGAGCATCAAGATCTATAGAGATGGATCAAGACGCTTGATAAGTTTTTCAATAAATACATACCTTGTCAAGATTTTGAAGTAGTTCAAAATGGAACAGTCAAAGAAAAGTTCTTGCCTGTGTTACAAAGGTGTAAAATTGAGTAAGACTCAAAGCCCGACCACGGCAGAAGATAGAAAGAGAATGAAAGTCATTCCCTATGCCTCAGCCATAGGTTCTATAAAGTATGCTATGTTATGTACCAGACCTATTGTATACCTTGCTCTGAATTTGGCAAGGAGTACAATAGTGATCTAGGAGTAGATCATCGGACATTGGTCAAGAACATCCTTAGTGAGGACTAAGGAAATATTTCTCGATTATGGAGGTGATAAAAGAGCCCGTCAGAAAGAGTTACATCGATGCAAGCTTTTATCTTGATCCGGATAACTCTAAGTCTCAATCTGGATACATATCGTAAGTGGGAGCAATTAGCTAGAGTAGCCCCGTCTTTGAGCATTGTAGACATAGAATATTTGCAAAATACATACGGCTCTGAATGTGATGGACCATTGACTAAGCTTCTCTCACGAGCAAAACATGATCATCCCTTAGTACTCTTTGGGTGTTAATCACATAGCGATGTGACCTAGATTATTGACTCTAGTAAACCCTTTGGGTGTTGGTCGCATGACGATGTGAACTATGGGTGTTAATCACATACAGATGTGAATATCAGTGTTGAATCACATGATGATGTGAACTAGATTATTGACTCTAGTGCAAGTGGGAGATCAAGGAAATATGCCCTAGAGGCAATAATAAAGTTATTATTTATTTCCTTATTTCATGATAAATGTTTATTATTCATGCTAGAATTGTATTAACCGGAAACATAATACATGTGTGAATACATAGACAAACATAGTGTCACTAGTGTGCCTCTACTTGACTAGCTCGTTGAATCAAAGATGGTTAAGTTTCCTAGCCATAGACATGAGTTGTCATTTGATTAACGGGATCACATCATTAGGAGAATGATGTGATTGACTTGACCCATTCCGTTAGCCTAGCATTTGATCGTTTAGTATGTTGCTATTGCTTTCTTCATGACTTATACATGTTCCTGTAACTATGAGATTATGCAACTCCCGCTTACCGGAGGAACACTTTGGGTGCTACCAAACGTCACAACGAATCGGGTGATTATAAAGGAGTACTACAGGTGTCTCCAAAGGTACATGTTGGGTTGGCGATTTCGAGATTAGGTTTTGTCACTCCGATTGTCGGAGAGGTATCTCTGGCCCTCTCGGTAATGCACATCACTATAAGCCTTGCAAGCAATGTAGCTAATGAGTTAGTTACGGAATGATGCATTACGAACGAGTAAAGAGACTTGCCAAGAACGAGATTGAACTAGGTATTGGATACCGACGATCGAATCTCGGGCAAGTAACATACCGATGACAAAAGGAACAACGTATGTTGTTATGCGGTTTGACCGATAAAGATCTTCAGAGAATATGTAGGAGCCAATATGGGCATCCGTGTTCCGCTTATTGGTTATTGACCAAGAATAGTTCTAGGTCATGTCTACATAGTTCTCGAACCCGTAGGGTCCGCACGCTTAACGCTTCGATGACAGCTCATAATGAGTTTATAAGTATTGATGCGAAGGTTGTTCGAGTCCCGGATGTGATCACGGACATGACGAGGAGTCTCGAAATGGTCGAGACATAAAGATTGATATATTGGAAGCCTACATTTGGACATCGGAAGTGTTCCGGTGAAATCGGATTTTACCGAGTACCGGAGGTTACTGGAACCCCCGGGAGGTCCATGGGCCTTAATGGGCCATAGGAGAAGAGGAAGGGCAGGCCAAGGTGGGCTGCGGCGCCCCTCCCCTCTAGTCCGAATAGGACAAGGAAGGGGGCGGCGCCTTCTCCCTTTCCTCCTCCAATCCTAGTCCAACTAGGAGAGGGGAGTCCTACTCGGTGGAGTAGGACTCCTCCTTGCGCGCCTCCCCTAGGGCGGCCACCTCCCCTTGGCTCCTTTATATCTGAGGCGGGGGCACCCCAAGACACACAAGTTGATCTACGGATCTTTCCTTAGCCGTGTGCGGTGCCCCTTCCACCATATTCCACTTCGGTCATATCGTCATGAGCTTAGGCGAAGCCTCGCGCCGGAGAAGTCATATCGTCGCGGAGCTTAGGCGAAGCCTGCGTCGGTGGAGCATCAACATCGCTACCACGCCGTGTGGCCGACGGAACTCATCCCCGACACTTTGCCGGATCGAGTCCGGGATCGCCATCGAGTCAACGTGTGCGTAACTCGGAGGTGCCGTACGTTCGGTGCTTGGATCGGTCGGATCGTGAAGACGCGATTTATCACATCAACCGCGTTGTTATAACGCTTCCGCTTTCGGTCTACGAGGGTACGTGGACGGACACTCTTCCCTCTTGTTGCTATGCCATCACCATGGTCTTGCGTGATCGTAGGAAATTTTTTGAAATTGCTACGTTCCCCAACAGTGATGGCGCGGCGGGCTGGTGCAGCGGTGGAGTTGGCGGGGCGCCGTAGACCGGTGGTTGCGCCGTAGATCATCGGGTAGGCCTGATGAGGCACCCCGGGGCGTGGCCCGAGCACACCAGCGGCGTTCAGCGGCACCTGTGGAGCGCGCCAGCGGAGAAAGGGCGTGCTCACGGCGCCGAAAATACCCCATCCAGGCCGAGTCGAAGATGGCGCAGGTGGGCCGCTGCCACCATAGCCGCGCCCGCCGCCGCCGCGCCGCGGCCAGCGCCGCGCCGCGGTCCGAGCCACGGACGGACGAGGGGCGGAGCTCTCTTCTTCGCCAGTGGGATCGATCGTCGGTGGTGGCGATGAGGGCGGTGGCGCTCGCGGTCCGAGCGCGCGCGTCCTAGCTGATCTCCTCCAGCATCAGACGGGAGCGAGCCTGGACGAAGGTGGGGAGGCACTTGCATGGGCAACAGAGAGGCCATGACCCCGAACGCGGCGAGAGCCCGCGGATGAGCTGCAGGGTGAGCACCTTGTTGGTGACATGCTCGTCGAGGTCGTCCAGCTGGTCTGCCAGGGCCTTCAGGCGTCGGCAGTACTCGGCGATCCGCAGATCGCCCTGGAGGGTGGCCCGGAACTCGGCGCCGACGTGGATGGCGCGGCCCGCGAGGTTGTCGCAGAAGAAAGCGTCGAGCAGAGTCCAGGCGTGGTAGGCGGTGGTATTTGGGGCAGAGATGACATCATAGAGTTCGTCCGAGATCGTACCCTAGATCATGAGGAGGATCTGAAGGTCGTCGTGGCGCCATTGCGCCGTCTGCGAGAGAGGCGTGGAGGGGACGAGGACGTGGCTCTCCACACCGGACTTGCGCAGGATGAAGGACATGATGCGGCGCCACTTGGAGTAGTTGCCGCAAATGGGATCCAGCTTGAAGTCGATGTGGGCGCTGATGTTGACCGCGTGGATCGAAGGAGGAGGCCCGGTCGAAAAAGACGCGCCGTCGGAGAGGGCCGCGCCGAGCGGCGAGAGGGTGAGGTTGAGTGGGGCGGTGGTGGGCGGAGCGGTGCTAAGGGAAAGGGAAGCCGGTATGGAGGGCAGCGGGGTGGTGGTGGTGGGCAGTGGGGAGCTGGGGGCGCTGCAGAGCTGCCATGGGGAAGCTCCCCGGAGTCGGAGCCGGCGTCAGAGGACTGCGAGCCGGCCATGGACAGGAGGGAAAGAACTGCTCTGGTGCCAAGAAGAAGGATACAATGCGATGGATACATTGATCAGAGGGCAAAGCCCTATATATACACGGGTACAGACGAGTGGAGCGAAGCTCCTGGCGATCGTGAGCTAGACTGCGTGCGGGACGGACGTTGGCGTGGCCACGATCCCTGGAGCGGGACGTGGGCGTGATTGGCTGCCGTCCGAGCCAGTGGTGGACGTGTTCCAACAAAAACCACCGATTTCTGAGAGTACCTTTGGTAGCACAACCATGCTTTATTGTAACAATTATTATTATTGTTATTGAACCAAGAATGCTTAAAACAGCTACAACAGAAAAGAAAATAAAAACAATCTAAAGTAAGATCAGAAACCGGCACACAAGTTCTAAGTTAATCAATTACTTCATCTGACACAGCACTATGAAATACAGTACATAGCATTTTACATGCAGGCTCCATCTTTGGTGCCAGAGCTCCTTACGCGAGCTCCATAACGAGCGCAGATGCACCGCCACCGCCGTTGCAGACACCAGCAACTCCGATCTTGCCACTCTTCTCCCTAAGAACCTGTTGAGAAGAAAGAACCCCGTATTGCTTAGTTCAATTTTACAAGAACCATGAGAAACGGGCATTGAAGACACGATGACCTAATTAAGATGCTGACAACATCAGAACAAGTGAGGATAGAAGCACTGAAGACATGGTAAATGAAACCACGGAATGTAACTTTCACATATACTTTTTAAGCCTCAATGTGGAACAATTGTACGGGTTACAGATTTAACTCCTTTCTGCATATATTTGGGACACAGAAAGGAGTCACAAAGATGGCCAAATAGTTGTAACAAAAATGTCTTACCCTTATTTTGTGGTATTCTGCAGGCAAGATATTAATTTTGCATATAAGATGTTTATTCCTATGATTACTACTTTTTTTGCGGGAACCTATGATTTACTACTCCCTCCGTTCCTAAATACAAGTCTTTGTAGAGATTTCACTATGAACTACATGCTGATGTATATAGATGTATTTTAAGTGTAGATTCATTCATTTTGCTCCGTATATAGTCCACCTAGTGGAATCTCTACAAAGACTTATATTTAGGAACGGAGGAAGTACTTGATATCATCATTTACTCATGAAATAGCTTCTACTAGAAAATAGGATCCATGCTGAAAAACAGACTGACACGAATGATCAAAATGCAAAACAACACCTCAAGAAAGAACTTACACCAAGAAGGGTGACCAAAATGCGAGCACCACTGCACCCAAGTGGGTGTCCTAAAGATACAGCTCCTCCATGTACATTTATCTTTTCCTGCAAGCATAGCTGTTGTCAGCATGGAAGTTGTAACTATCATCTGCTGATCGGATTAATAAGTATTGCTGGTTCATAGCGAGTAGTCACAGTAACCAAGATTTAGTTCCTGGCAAGAATGTTCGATTTATTTTCAGGTGCAAACGTAATTTTGGTTGAAACAAGGAAGCACTTACTGAAGGAATTCCGAGAAGCTTTTGATTTGCAAGTGCAACAGCCTGTTTCCAGAAATAAAAATAAATACCATTTCAAATAATGTAATTAACTAATTACTAAGAAATAAAGAGAAATGATCAAGAGATACCGAAAAGGCTTCATTGATTTCATAAAAATCAACACGGGAGGACTCTAGGCCAGCATTCGTGAGAGCCTTTGGTATGGCAAGTGCTGGGGTAGTGGTAAATAGTTCAGGAGCCTGCGTAACATGGGAATTGAAAAATATCATTAAGGGATTCAATTTTGGTAGCAAATAACTTTCACTGATTACAATTACATAGAAGTATTCCAGGAAAGACGGACTCCTATAACCTTCCAGAACCTACATAATTATATGCATTTGCCTATAATTGTACTCTACTACCAGCTAAGATTAAAAAAAAAGGTACTGTAGCTTACTTGGGCTGCATCGGCAAATCCCTTGATCCTTGCAAGGACTTGCAATCCAAGTTCTTGAGCCTTCTTCCCACTCACCAATACTAATGCTGCAGCACCATCACTGTTCCACTCAAAAGAAACAGATGTTACTCAGTGCAGATGCATCACATTTTTCAGTGCATAAATAAACACACGACGAAGTTGGAGGGAGTACATAGAATGCCCATCAAAGACAGCAGTGCAGGTAGTTAGTTTCTAGCTTAGCGTTCCTTGATTGGCCTCTCTAGGAAGTTAATGTATATTGACTATATGAGGATTCCTAATCTATCAATATGCATTGCATCGAGACACTACATTTGCATTTTCTTGAAAAGTTTAATACACAAAAGGAACCGCAGCATTTTTTTCTTGAAAATGAACCAATTTCAGTTATAAATACAAAATAATATATACCATCTTTTGGGCTGAAGTAAAAACATTCTGAGCAGCCCAAACATAAATGTTAAACAGGAGTAGCACTTTGGAGACAAAGAGCAGTTGAATATGGCATTGCAGAAGACAACAATAACACAAATCAAATGAAATGCATAGTGTAGAACAAAGTATAAAATGTCAAAACAGAAAGAAAGAAGGAAAACCACATCTTTCAGAATATCATGCAGTGGTTTGAAAACGATATGTGACAGAAGGACTTCAAAAGGCTTGTAAATAAAATAAATGACAAGCAGATACCTTATACTAGAAGCATTTCCAGCAGTAACAGTACCAGCATTATCCTTGAATGCTGGTCGTAGCTTCTTCAGCTTGGCTGCGTCAAACTACGAGACACAATAGTTATATGATGAAGATGAGAGCCTAAACATTTATTTACAAGACACAAATAAATGCAAACTACATACTTTCCTTCTTGCAGTTAACTATATGATGAAGATAAACCATTGACATGTTTACCAACAACAAAATACGTACTGTTTATTAGTACTTTTTTAGCCTAGTGCGTGAAAGCACTGCATTAGGACCAGATACATGCTGCCCTAAATAATCTGCTTGTTTATATTGAGATATAGCTACTGTTAACTAAGTGACATGGGGTGTAGGCGTGTAGCTTATTTGTGCCATCTTATTAGAAAATTTACCTTGTCTAGGCTCTCATCTTTGTCAACAAGTACTGCAGGTTTCCCTCTACCAACAGGAACTTCAATCTGGATGATAGGACATAGAACATTAGGGAAACAAATAAAGGAACAGTTTCTTACTTTGCCAAAGAAACAGAAAAATCACCGGAATAATCTCCCATGCAAAAGCACCACTGTCACGAGCAGCAATTCCACGCTCATTACTTTGAATAGCATATGCATCCTACATAAAGAATATATAAATATCAGATGTCATGAATAATAAATATATGGATTGCAGTTTAAGAAGAACAAAACAGCGAATCTTAGAAGATTTTGGAGGCATCCGACAGGTTTAACGCTGGTATATCAAATTCACCAACGACAACAATAAACCACAAAAGGGAGTACCCAATACCGAAATCTCCAACATATTCTGGGGAACGGAATTTCTAGGCAGCACTTCAATTGCCTTTCTTTTTGCAAGGAGGCTGATTCAACCCCAGACTCCAGGAAACAAGTGGAGATAATCTATGATGCACAAGGCCCACCCTTCTTAGATTTTTTTTGTAAGTAATTGCAAAGTGATTTAAGGTGCAAAGCATATTGTTCTGCACTGAAGACCAGCCTATAAGATAATATAGAAGTAATATCTACATGTCTCAAGCAAGCATACAAACAAAATCTGTGAAATCATGTTCGAAGCAAGCAACGAAAGGCTCATTTACTCAACCTACCCTAACTAGTAGTGTAAACTAATAGTGCATAATATACACTGGCAGTAATGCAGAATTGCAGCTATTGCTTCAAAGCATACATGATAATGTATGAGATGAAGAAAAAAGATATAAAACAAGAAACTGCATCAAAATGGTGATAATGGCAGTGATCAGTTCACACTGGAAAGACTGATTGTATGTGCGCTTCTGTATTTGTATTAATATTCACTACTACTGAACCTCCATACATAACAACTAAGACAATGTGTGCCCTTTTGGCGCTAGACAAATATAAGAATTGTAACTACATCAGAATATGGTTATTGCAATTTGTGGCAAGTTACCTGGTCTTCCCTCGTCAGGGCATGATTGTCAGCACAAAGCTCAGCGCACACTCCCATGGCATAATCACCGTATACATCCCAAAGACCATCCTTAAGCATGCCATCAACGAGGCTGTCATGTCCGAAACGAGATCCTTTTCTGCATTTGATTGCACAAATCAGTAAGTCGGACCAAGACGTAAACAGATATACATTAACAGTGAAGTTTTAAATCCATGTTAACCAAGATCCAAGAACATAATATAGTGTAAACATGTTAACAAATAATGAATGAATGAATGAGCAACACAAGAGTACTGAAAGGCAATCTAAATTCTAAAGTTAAGGTCTGACACAAAAAATTTCGAACAGATATTTTGGCATTGTATTCTTCCTAGTATGCTTAGTGTATGCAAGAAAATGATCGTACTTCATTTATGCACTACACAAAAGTAGAACCAGAAGAACACTTGCTGACCTAGCTTCAGCAATGTATTTCGGAGCATTCGACATGCTTTCCATCCCACCTGCCACAACAATGTCATTGATTCCCAGTTGAATTGATTGTGCAGCAAACATGGTCGCTGTATAGAAAGGAAAGGAAACGGATCATGGTCAGAAAAAATAAGTCCCCTTCAGGAAACTGAGTACAGAGATTACAAGCATGGTCACAAGAATTCAGACCTTTCATGCCAGATGCGCAGACTTTGTTGACTGTGGTGCAAACAACCGTATTTGGTATCCCTGCACCTAAAGCAGCTTGTCTTGCAGGAGCTTGCCCCAAGTTAGCACTCAAGACATTGCCAAAGAAGACCTCCTGCACAAGGGATGGACCGACATTTGCCCTTCTCAGAGCAGCTGATCACCCCAGTAATTATGTTAGTACTAGATGTTACCAAACGGAACAAAGTATACCATCTGGGGTAAACAGACAGAAAGTATTGATATCACCTTCAATTGCTATAGAGCCAAGTTTCGTAGCAGGCAAGGAAGACAAGCCACCAAGGAAACTACCCATAGGGGTGCGTGCAACCCCAACAACACATACATCTGTCAGTAGTAAAGGAAAAGTTACTAACTGCAGCATACTGCAAAACCATCTAGCAGGCTCCCCTGCAAATGCTAACTACACAGAGCATAATTATACTCTGAACTTCTGAAGGCATGACTAGACAATGAAAATCAGGGAAGCCATCTGGTAAATGCCAGATTTCTCTTTATCTGATGCTCCCTCAATTTCAATATTTATTGATTTGTACAAGTTTGCGAAAGGCACCAAACAAAATACAAGAATCTGTTGTCTGACATGATGCCACGCTGGTAGTGAGTCAATTGTTTCCTTCTTCTTGTGGTTGGAATCAATTGTTTCCAGTGGTGATACAACAAGAAAACAAAAGATAAGCAAGCTGATCTAGAAGAGGAAAAGGGAAAGTAGCCTATAACCAATGATGGACATTATCACCATGATGTTGCCAAGCCTATCAACTAGTAGTATGTTATACTGGCAACCGCACAACATAATTCAAATATGTCAAAGGATCGAGAAAGAAAACAAAAACCAATGTCACTGGCAAGAATAAATAGGAATTAAAACAAAAGACTGCCAATTGGTGCCTATCAACACGTTAGATCAATGTTTCGCCGAACTGAGTCGAAGCCACAATCCTTTCGACTCAGATCGCTTATGCAGCAGTTACAAAAAAAAAGGAGTCTGAACTCTGAATTGCTAACAGCGAGCAGCTCATTGCCAGTGGTAATGCAACAAAAAACAAAAGATAACCAGGCTGATCTAGAGGAGGAGGAAAAGGGAAATTAGCCTATAGTCAATGATGGACATTATCACCATGGTGTTGCTAAGCATATCAACTACTCCTGTATGTTATACTGGCAACCGCACAGCATAATTCAAATATGCCAAGGATCGAGAAAGAAAACAAAACCAATATCACTGGCAAGTACGAATAAGGATTAAAACAAAAGACTGACTGCCAATTGGTGCCTATCAACACGTTAGATCAATGTTTCGCCGAACCGAGTCAAGGCCACAATCCTTTCGATGCAGATCGCTTATGTAGTAGTTACAGAGAAACTGAGTCTGAACTCTGAACTACTGACAGTGAGCAGCTCATTGCCTTGGAAAAAGCTCGGATGAAACAATACCTCTGGCGTCTGAACCCATGGCCGCTCCAAAGTCCAGCTGCGACCTGCAAAATCAGAACAAGCAACCCAGCGTCAGCCACCTCACACGCAAGCGCGCCACGGAATCGAGCGAAGAGCCGTCGCATCGCACGCGATCCCTCGGCAACGGGGGTGGATGGGGAGGATTCAATTCGATGATTCTGCAAGGAGGCAGGGGGAGAGAGCGTGCCTCGATCTGGTGGCGGCGGAGTGCACGAGGAGGAGTCGAGATCGGGGAGAGGGAACAAGACACTGAAACAGAGAACGGAGGTGGACTGGAGTGCTCGACTGCCCCGCTTTCGCTGTTATATTGGGCTCCTCGGACCGTTGATGGTTGGGCGTTGTTTAGATGGCATCTCGACCATCCGCAGTCGACATCGCCATGGCTGTAAAGAAGAGAAGGATGAGTTTTTCTTTTTCTTTTTTGGAAGGGTGGGGGTTAATTTGGTTAGTAGTACAAGTTTAATGGCGGTGGAACAAAAATAAGAGTCTCGTAATTAAAAGATGGAAGGTAGTCATGAGCTCATATTCCCGTACAATCGGATTTCCCTGATTTGGGGTGATTTTTTCAAGACTTAATAAACGGATTAATAGGAGGGTGCATGCAGCGGTCAGCCTTGCAGGTCAAAATAATGGTTTTGACCTCGTGGTCAACATTTAACGCGATCTGACCAGGTTTCAAAGTTTGCTCAGAGTTAAGCCTTTTTGCTACCGCCAAATACCCCGAAGGAATAGGATTAATGGGCTACCGCATTGATCAGCGGTCGTAGACCCCCAGCAATGTCATTTGGTCATGTCTGCGAAATTGGCCGATGGAAATAGGTTTTTTCCCTTAGCTGGGGTTTCGTCTTCTCCCGGGGCGATTGTTTCGCCGCCGTCAAGTTTTTCTTCCCTCTCCCGATCGTGTCGCTGGATCGTCTCGGGCTGAACTCCGGGTGTTCCCTGGGGACACCGCCCGGCCTGGACGCCCCTTTGCCACGAGAAGGAAGTTTTTAGGGCTCCTTGCAACACCCGATCGATCTACCTCGGGTTAGGATTCCAGTGATGGCAGCGGATGGCTCGTCGACGGCAAGGGCTCCTGGCGCAGATCCCGTTGCAGAGCTACAGAAGATGATGGAGGAGCTAGGGCTCCGTGAGGAAGATTTGGATGATGTCGTCTATGACGAGAAAGAGGCACCGACGGATGCAGCGAGATGGGTGGCCGTCGTTCGGGTGCACATAGACAAGCCGTATAGCCAATTTTGGTTCTTCAAGAACATGCGTGCGGCGTGGGATCTTGAGCATGACTGCAAATTCCATCCCCTAGAAGACAATCTTTACACAGTGCAATTTTTTTTGTCTTGGGGATTGGGAGAGGGTTATGCAGGATGGCCCATGAAACTTTCGAGGAAACGTTGTCATCCTCAAGCCTTATGATGGTGTTACCCAACCTTCAATAGTAGCACTGGACACACTGGATATATGGGGGCAAATCCATGATGTTCCTGACAAGTATGCTCACCTCATGGAAGCCATGGCAGGAAAGATTGGAGAGGTCTTGTACGCAGAAAATATATCCCAGGATTTTGCCGGTAACTTCTACCGAGTTTGGGTGAGAATTAATGTTTTCAAGCCTCTAAATAATGCAGTAAGTATGATCAGAGACGGAAAGCGCCAGATCTACAGGGTGAGGTACGAGAAACTCCCAGATTGGTGTGTTGTATGTGGGCATCTTGGCCATATTTTCAAGGAGCAAGGTGACGGTATTCATGCACCAGCAACTCTTGTTTTCAAGGACCTCCGCGCTTCATGGGCCATGCGCACGGGTGCGGGGCCTGGGGAGGCCGCGACCGCAGAGGAGGAAGAAGAGGAGGCCATGGAGGCCGTTCCAATGCTAGAGATGACAGGCAACGTGGCTCTGCTATGAATACTGAATCTGCGGACGGGGATGACCAAACTGCTAATACAGTCATAGATATTGAGATGCAGGAGTCAAACCGGAAAAGGCTGGACAGAGATGATGGGTGGGCGCCTGAGTCAGTGCTATTAGCAGGAGCTGTATAACCAGTAGTTGATGGGGGGCCGGTGGGGGTGGGGTACTGGCATTGCCACCAGCACAGACGCCATTGAGCCCGCCCCCAAAACAGGACCCGAAGCGGCCCAAGATATCCGTCGCAGGAGAGAAGAGTACCCAAGACAAGGTAAACAGCAAGAAAGGAGGCAAACACCCAGATGCATCATCTGCGGGCTCCCCGGCGGAGCACCGCCGGGCACAATGAGTCTCTTAAGCTGGAATTGTCGTGGTGCGGGCAAAGCCGCGACAATTCAAGAACTTCGCGAGCTAGCGAGGAAGTTTGCCCCTACTCTACTTTGTATTGTTGAAACTCAGCCGGATAGAGCGAGAGTAGAATGTTTAGCTAGTACTGTTGGTTTTGATAACGCTTTTGCTGTCAGTAGTCAAAGGTCGTAGTGGCGGCCTAGGAATTTTCTGGAACAATTCAATAAAGCTTGAGATTCTAGGGTACTGATAACCCACAAGTATAGGGGATCAATTGTAGCCTCTTTCGATAAGTAAGAGTGTCGAACCCAACGAGGAGCTAAAGGTAGAACAAATATTCCCTCAAGTTCTATCGACCACCGATACAACTCTACGCACACTCGACATTAGCTTTACCGGAAACAAGTATGAAACTAGAAGTACTTTGTAGGTGTTGTTGGATAGGTTTGCAAGAAAGTAAAGTGCGAGTAAATAAAAGCTAGGGGCTGTTTAGATGAAGACACAACTAAGTTAGTTTCAGTAGAGAGCTTTTTGTTACGAGAAAGTTATTTGTCCCTAGGCAATCGATAACTAGACCGGTAATCATTATTGCAATTTTATTTGAGGGAGAGGCATAAGCTAACATACTTTATCTACTTGGATCATATGCACTTATGATTGGAACTCTAGCAAGCATCCGCAACTACTAAAGATCATTAAGGTAAAACCCAACCATAGCATTAAAGCATCAAGTTCTCTTTATCCCATACGCAAACAACCTACTTACTCGGGTATGTGCTTCTGTTCACTCACGCCACCCACCATAAGCAAATCATGAACATATTGCAAACCCTACAGCGGGGATCCCTCACGCTTGCACGACACAGAGAGCACCATAGGACAACACCAATAATAAAACATGCAACTCAAACCAATCATGATCATCAATTAACCCATAGGACAAAACGGATCTACTCAGACATCATAGGATAGCCATACATCATTGGGAAATAATATATAGCATTGAGCACCATGTTTAAGTAGAGATTACAGCGGGTAAGAGAGAGGTTACACCGCTGCATAGAGGGGGAAAGAGTTGGTGATGATGGCGGTGAAGTTCTTGGTGAAGATTGCGGTGATGATGTTGGCCACGGCGGCGTTCCGACGCCACCGGGAGAGAAGGGGAGAGGTGGGCCCTTCGTCTTCTTCTTCCTTGACCTCCTCCCTAGATGGGAGAAGGGTTTCCCCTCTGCTCCTTGGCCTCCATGGCGTGGGAGGGGCGAGAGCCCCTCCGAGATTGGATCTATCTCTCTATCTCTCTGCTTTACGCATTCTGCCCACGCCTTTCACCGTTTCGTATATATATGGAGATCCGTAACTCCGATTGGGCTGAAACCTTCGCCGTGTTTTTTTACCAAAAATTAGCTTTCTTGTGGCCGAAGAAGGGCATCAACCGCCTTACGGGTGGCCCACGAGGGTCAGGGGCGCGCCCCCTTCCTCGTGGCCACCTCGGGCACCGTCTCGCGTGGATTTTTCTTCTGGAATTTTCCAAATATTCCAAAAATAGTTCCGTCCATTTTTATCCCGTTTGGATTTCGTTTAATATGGATATTCTGCGAAACATAAAACATGCAACAGACAGGAACTGGCACTGGATACTAGATCAATATGTTAGTCCCAAAAATAGTATAAAAAGTTGCCAAAAAGTATATGAAAGTTGTATAATATTGGCATGGAACAATAAAAAATTATAGATACGATGGAGACGTATCAGCATCCCCAAGCTTAATTCCTGCTCGTCCTTGAGTAGGTAAATGATAAAAAAGATAAATTTTGATGTGGAATGCTACCTAGCATAATCTTGATCATGTATCTAATCATGGCACGAATATTAAGACACGAGTGATTCAAAGCAATAGTCTATCCTTTGACATAAAAACAATAATACTTCAAGCATACCAAGCAAGCAATTATGTCTTATTGAAATAACATAGCCAAACAAAGCTCATCCTTTCAAAATCATATAGTCTGGCTATGCTCCATCTTCACCACACAAAATATTCACATCATGCACAACCCCGATGACAAGCCAAGCAATTGTTTCATACTTTTGATGTTCTCAAACCTTTTCAACTTTCACGCAATACATGAGCGTGAGACATGGACATAGCACTATAGGTGGAATGGAATGTGATGGTGGGGGTTATGTGGGAAGACAAAAAAGGAGAAAGTCTCACATCAACTAGGCGTATCAACGGGCTATGGAGATGCCCATTAATAGATATCAATGTGAGTGAGTAGGGATTGCCATGCAACGGATGCACTAAGAGCTATAAGTGTATGAAAGCTCAATCTGGAAATTAAGTGGGTGTGCATCCAACTTGCTTGCTCATGAAGACCTCGGGCGTTTGAGGAAGCCCATCATCAGAATATACAAGCCAAGTTCTATAATGAAAATTCCCACTAGTATATGAAAGTAAAAGCATAGGATACTCTCTCTATGAAGAACATGGTGCTACTCTGAAGCACAAATGTGGTAAAAGGATAGTAACATTGCCCCTTCTCTCCTTTTCTCTCATTTTTTCATTTTTTTATATTTTTTTGGTGGGCTTCTTTGGCCTCTTTTTTTATTTTGGCTTCTTTGGCCTCTTTTATTTTTTGTAAAGTCCGGAGTCTCATCCTGACTTGTGGGGGAATCATAGTCTCCATCATCCTTTCCTCACTGGGGCAATGCTCTAATAATGATGATCATCACACTTTTATTTACTTACAACTCAATATTACAACTCGATACTAGAACAAAGATATGACTCTATATGAATGCCCCCGGCGGTGTACCGGGATGTGCAATGATCTAGCGTAGCAAAGATATCAAAAAACGGACAAGCCATAAAAATATCATGCTAGCTATGTTACGATCATGCAAAGCAATATGACAATGAATGCCTGAGTCATGTATATGATGATGATGGAAGTTGCATGGCAATATATATCGGAATGGCTATGGAAATGCCATGATAGGTAGGTATGGTGGCTGTTTTGAGGAAGATATAAGGAGGTTTATGTGTGATAGAGCGTATCGTATCACGGGTTTGGATGCACGTGAAGTTTGCACCAACTCTCGAGGTGAGAAAGGGCAATGCACTGCATCAAGAGGCTAGCAATGATGGAAGGGTGAGAGTGCGTATAATCTATGGACTCACATTAGTCATAAAGAACTCACATACTTATTGAAAAAGTCTATTAGCTATCGAAACAAAGTACTACGCGCATGCTCCTAGGGGGATAGATTGGTAGGAAAAGACCATCGCTCGTCCCCGACCGCCACTCATAAGGAAGACAATCAATAAACACCTCATGCTCCAACTTCGTTACATAACGGTTCACCATACGTGCATGCTACGGGACTTGCAAACCTCAACACAAGTATTTCTCAGTTTCACAATTACTCAACTAGCACGACTCTAATATCACCACCTTTATATCGCAAAACTATTGCAAGGAATCAAACATATCATATTCAGTGATCTACAAGTTTTATGTTGGGCTTTATGACTAACCATGTGAATGACCAGTTCCTGTCATCTCTCTAAATAGATATAAGTGAAGCACGAGAGTTTAATTCTTTCTACAAAAGATATGCCCACGCTCTAACAAATATAAGTGAAGCAAAAGAGCATTCTGCAAATGAAGGTTGTCTATGTAAAGAGAAACAGGCAATCCAAGCTTCAAATGATATAAGTGAAGCACATGAAGCATTCTATAAAGCCATACTCAAAAGATATAAGTGAAGTGCAATGAGAATTCTATAAATCAACCAAGGACTATCTCATACCAGCATGGTGCATAAAATAAAAGTGAAAACTAAATGCAAAAGACGCTCCAAGATTGCACATATCGCATGAGCAAACGAATCCGAAAACATACCGATATTTGTTGAAGAAAGAGGGGATGCCTTCCGGGGCATCCCCAAGCTTAGACGCTTGAGTCTCCTTGAATATTTACTTGGGGTGCCTCGGTCATCCCCAAGCTTGAGCTCTTGCCTCTCTTCCTTCTTCTCACATCGAAACCTTCTCGATCATCGAACACTTCATCCACACAAAACTTCAACAGAAAACTCGGTAAGATCCGTTAGCATAATAAAGTAAATCACTACTCTAAGTACTATTGAAAACCAATTCATATTTTTTTTGCATTGTGTCTACTGTAATATAACTTTTTCATGGCTTAATCCACTGATATAAATTGATAGTTTCATCAAAACAAGCAAACTATGCATCAAAAACAGAATCTGTCTAAAACAGAACAGTCTGTAATAATCTGAACATTCACCATACTTATGGTACTTGAAAAATTATGCCAAAATTATGAAAAATAAAAAAATTGTATAGAAAGATAGTGCAAAAAGAATCAGAAGCATTTGACGTTCCAGTAAAAAATTAAAAATCGCGAA
Source organism: Aegilops bicornis (assembly GCA_021605145.1). NCBI lineage: Eukaryota > Viridiplantae > Streptophyta > Magnoliopsida > Poales > Poaceae > Aegilops > Aegilops bicornis. The sequence goes on along the minus strand of CM038673.1, from coordinate 392,818,539 downwards.
CTACAGCCAAAGTTTTTGTCCTGCACCGTACAAACAAACAAGTATTGTAAACATCCTAAAGGCAAACCTTGGCACATTATTTTTATAATAAAATGGAATTGTAAAAGGGGATAATTATTTTTGTTGAAAAGTTTCTGTAATCAAGATTCACAAATTTGCCGTGAGCATGAACAAAGTTCAAGGAGCTCTCCCACTTCAACAATGCTTGTCTTTCTCACTTTCACTTTTCTTTTTGAAAAGGTTTTGGGTTCCCCTCTTTATTTTTGTTGTTTTTAAACTAAATGAAAGAACTCAACAGAAAGATATGACTCTCTAAAACTTCCGGGTTGTCTCCCTGGCAGCGCTTTCTTTAAAGCCATTAAGCTAGGCATATAGTGCTCAAGTAGTGAATCCACCCGGATCCCAAGGTATATCAAAGCCAATTTTAATTAGCAATGATTTGTAATTTAGTAGTGAGCACAAAGTAGCATATATCATGTAATGACGAAGTCTAACTCTCTTCATATGCATCGGCATGTCATAAAAGAACAATTCATGCGCACCTAGTAAAGGCCAATGCATAGTATAAGCAGTTTCTTGCAATTTTAGCGTGTGGGAAACATAGAGAGGTGGAGATATAGTTCCTCTCTCGTAATAATTGCAATTAGGAGCAGCAAGCACATGCATATTATATCTATCAAAATCATCATGTGCAACGGTAAAAGGCAACCCATCAATGTAATCCTTAATAAGTGCAAACTTCTCCGATATAGTGTAGTTTGGAGAATTCAAAAAAATAATAGGACTATCATGTGTGGGTTCAATAGCAACAGTTTCATGTTTAACATAAGGAACTATAGCAAGTTCATCTCCATAAGCATAATTCATATTGGCATCTTGGCCACAAGCATAGCAAGCATCATCAAAAAGGGATATTTCCAGAGAATCAACGGGATCATAATAGTCATCATAGCAATCATCCTTCAGTAAGCACGAAGGGAAATTAAACAATGTATGAGTTTAAGAGTTACTCTCATTAGAAGGTGGGCACGGGTAGCTAATCCGCTCTTCCTCCTTTTGTTCTTCGCTCTCCTCCTCATCTTTTTCATCCAATGAGCTCACAGTTTCATCAGTTTCTTCTTCCATAGATTCCTGCAAAATATTAGTCTCTTCTTGGACAACGGAGAATTTCTCAATGAGTGCATTAATATCGGAATTGTATTCATAATTCTCATAGCAATATTTGAGGATAGCTAAATTTTCAGGTCTATAAACCAAATCATCATAATCTTCAAACTCTTTTCATAAGCACCCATAAAAGCAACAAATTCTTCTATTTGTTCCACATCATAGTAATCATAGATACCACTAGCATAAGAAGCTAAGGTTTTATTATCATTAAATTTGCATGAAAAGGGAAGGTGTGGAGCCTTCATCCTAGAGCAACAAGTATAATCATAACTCAAGCATAGTTGCCTAGCATACCACTTCAATATATGAATTTGATCCCATAATAGTTTTTCTTATTGTGTCAAGCGGTAATCCCTAAAGTATTCACGTTGATCCAACGTTACTCCCATTACATAATTGAATGGGGTTTTCTCAGGATTATTAAAGTAGTACGTAATATCTTTCACATAACCAGCATCGAGGGTTTTAGGAGGTTCCCCGTCTCCATGAGCAGAAAGTGCACCTATTTTTTTTGGTATTTCGTGTTCCATATCCATAACTAAAGATAAAGAACAACTAAGAACAACAAATAAAAATTACTTAGTGATAAAGCAAACAAGCACACACGAGAATATTCACCCCACGCTATTGCTTCCCGACAACGGCGCCAGAAAAAGGTCTTGATAACCCACATGTATAGGGGATCAATTGTAGCATCTTTCGATAAGTAAGAGTGTCGAACCCAACGAGGAGCTAAAGGTAGAACAAATATTCCCTCAAGTTCTATCGACCACCGATACAACTCTACGCACACTCGACGTTCGCTTTACCGGAAAAAAGTACGAAACTAGAAGTACTTTGTAGGTGTTGTTGGATAGGTTTGCAAGAAATTAAAGAGCGAGTAAATAAAAGCTAGGGACTGTTTAGATGAAGACACAACTAAGTTAGTTTTAGTAGAGAGATTTTTGTTATGAGAAAGTTATTTGTCCCTAGGCAATCGATAACTAGACCAATAATCATTATTGCAATTTTATTTGAGGGAGAGGCATAAGCTAACATACTTTCTCTACTTGGATCATATGCACTTATGATTGGAACTCTAGCAAGCATCCGCAACTACTAAAGATCATTAAGGTAAAAACCAACCATAGCATTAAAGCATCAAGTCCTCTTTATCCCATACGGAAACAACCTAGTTACTTGGAGTGCGTACATTCGCTCACTCACGCCACCCACCATAAGCAAATCATGAACATATTGCAAACCCTATAGCAGGGATCCCTCATGCTTGCGCGGCACGGAGAGCACCATAGGACAGCACCAATATGTAGCGACCATACCTCAAACAGTCTGATCTCTGTGCATCAGTGTCATCCTTGGATCAGTAATGCTGACACGCACAGTACTTTAAGGATTTATAACAGAGTAGCAATCACACACTTATTACATCAAAATGTCTCAAAAGAGAACTTATTACAATAAATATGGCTTAAGGCCATCTAATAACGATAACAGCGGAAGGCTTGGAAGATAAGCGAGTCCATCAACTCCAACGGCATCACTGAGTATAGAACCACGACCCAAGGCACCTTACTCGTCGTCTGAAAAGTCTGCAACATGAATGTTGCAGCCCGAAAACGGGTCAGCACATGGAATATCCTGGCAATGTAACACATAGAGAGCAACATGAAAGAGTAATACTATACTACATGCATATATGGCTGGTAGAAAGATCTACGGTTACAGTTTTGCATAAAGCCAATTTTTCCCTACTGCAAAGGAATAAATTTTGTTTAACTATCATGGTGGTTGTTAAACATTGAGGATGGTTGACAGCATTCTCAATCCCAATTAAGTAACATCATTAAAACCCAACAATATTAATTAGAGTAACATGATGAGATTCACATGATAATCCAAGTACTAGATACTCAAGTTGTCCATAACCAGGGACACGGCTAACCATGATTAGTTTGATACACTCTGCAGAGGTTTGTGCACTTTTCCCCACAAGACTCGATCTCCTCCGATGGGATTCTCGCACTACATGGTGTTTGAGAAACGGATGACCGAGACATAGTCTTTCAGAAGCGCTAGCACCTTACGATGGGTAGACCGTTACACCTACATCCCCTACATCTGCTAGTCTACCACTGTAAGAGTTTGCACGACTTAATCAACTATGCTAGAGCCCATAGTAGCTTGTGGCTGCATACGGAAGTTTCTAGCATGAATAATCTCATGATCCCTTTGAGCCTGGGTGGCGGTCCAAAAAGAAACAGGCAATCCTGGAATACCCAGGTACCTCAATCCACCCGGATGTGTGTTTAAGTTGCCACCTTAAGTAAACCATGAATTAACAATCTCACATCCATCATGGATACACTCACCCAATCCACGTCTACTAGCATAGCATGGCATAATAAGCAAACGTAGAAGTAACTCCCAAGGGTTTGATAATAAAACAGGTAATAGGTACTACCTCAACTACTTCCCAAAATCCACAATTTAATTAGATCCTAATCATGCAATGTTTGAAGATTGATCAAATGCATAAAAACTGGGTATGAAAAGTGATATGATCAAAGTGTTACTTGCCTTGCTGATGATCCGCAAAACCTAGAGATTCAAAGTAGCAAGCGGCGCACTTCGGGTACTCTATCGCAAACAAACGAGCACACAATAAGTACTCATCTAATGCACAGGTAAAACACAAATAAAAAATCTAACCAGAAAGTTCAACTAAAGAACTCCGGTTTGCAAAAAAAAACAACTCGAACGAAGCAACGAAAGTCAAACGGCGAAAGAAACAGGCTCCGTTTTACTAATCTGGATCTAAGTCAAATTTTACAGAGGCAAAAACTTGTTTGAGTTGATTATTCGGAAAGAGGGTTTTGAGACGAAACTCTAGGCGCTTGAATCGTCTGATTCCGATAAACGAGCGAAAAGTTATACTAGATCGAAAATCGGATCAGAAATCGCGATCGAAAAAATCGCGAAATAAATCCGAGAAAAAGAAAAACGACGAACAGATTAACGAATGAACGTTCGTTATCTGAATCTAAACAATGAACGCGTTCGTTAAAACGAACTAACGAGCGAACGCTCACTAATTAACCTAAACCGAAAAAACCGATCTAAATAAAAAAAACGAATCTAAAAAACCCGAATGAAAACCGGCAAAAACCGAACGGTTTTCTAGGAAAAACCGGCGGCGGGGCGGGGTCAACCTCGGCGGCGGCTGGCGGCTAGGGTTAGGGTTTGGGTGGGTCGCGGGACGGCGGCTCGGGCTGGGGGCGGGGGTCGGCCCGGGGCGCTAACTAAAGGCCTCGCCCGGAGGAGTCCGGGCCTAACACAGCCCGTAAGTCGGTTCAGTTTTTTTTAAATTAATTACGCGCAGAAAACTAACGAAAGAAATACTAAACGGACTCCAAAAATCCCGAAATAAATTTTCCCCGGCTTCTAAAATCAAGCCGGACAAGATGAACATTTATTTGGGGCCTAAATGCAATTTTGAAAAACGCGCATTTTTCCTAAATTCTTTTTTATTAAATCTTCATTATTCCTTTATTTTGGGAAAGTCATTTTATTCCTTCTCTCATATTTTGACAGTAGAAATAATTGAAGATAAAATCAATAAAATCAAATGATCCTATTTTCAAAATTTGAGAAAACTCAAATATGAAAATAACGAAATCTCCAACTCTCTCCGTGGGTCCTTGAGTTGCGTGAGATTTCTAGGATCGAGCCAAAATGCAATAAAATATGCTATGCAAATGATGATCTATGTGTAACATTCCAAATTGAAATTTTGGGATGTTACAAACCTACCCCGCTTAAGATGAATCTCGCCCTCGGGATTCGGGTTGGCTAGAAAATAGGTGAGGGTGGTCCTTAAGCAGATCTTCCTCTCGCTCCCAGGTGGCTTCATCCTCGGTGTGGTGGCTCCACTGAACTTTGCAAAACTTGATAACCTTGTTGCGGGTGACTCGGCTGGCATATTCAAGAATTTTGACGGGTTTCTCCTCGTAGGTCAAGTCGTTACCCAACTGAATCGCTTCCAGTGGCACAATATCTCTCAGAGGTATATCAGCCATCTCTGCGTGGCACTTCTTCAACTGAGAAACGTGGAACACGTCGTGAACTCCTGACAATCCTTCGGGCAACTCCAACTTATAAGCAACTTCTCCCATGTGCTCCAAGACTTTGTATGGCCCCACAAAACGTGGCGCTAACTTTCCTTTAACTCCAAAGCGCTTAACTCCTCGAAGTGGTGATACTCGAAGATAGACTCTATCTCCGACTTTGAAAACTGTCTCCTTGCGTTTAGAATCCGCATAGCTCTTCCGCCTAGACTGGGCTACCTTGAGCCTATCGCGAATCAATTTCACCTTCTGTTCAGACCCCTTAATCAAATCTGGTCCAAACAACTGGCGGTCTCCAACTTCATCCCTAGCAATGGGTTCTGCACCTCCTTCCGTACAAGGCTTCGAAAGGGGACATCTTCAAACTGGTTTGATAGCTTTTGTTATAAGAAAACTCCACATATGGCAAGTTGTCATCCCAACTTGATCCATAATCCAATGCACATGCTCTCAAAGATATCCTCCAAAAATCTGATTGACTCTCTCGGTGCATCCATCCATGCATGTGGATGAAAAGTTGTTCTAAACTCTAGTCACGGTTCCCAAAGTTTCGCGTAACCGATTCCAAAACTTTGAGGTGAACTGGGTTCCTCTATCTGATACGATACTCCTCGGAACTCCATGCAGACATATGATCCTGGTCATATATCTTAGCCAACTTGGCACTGCTGTAGGTAGTCTTCACTGGGATGAAATGAGCTACCTTCGTCAAGCGATCAACTACAACCCAAATCGAGTCATAGCCTGAACGAGTCCTGGGCAATCCTGTGATAAAATCCATGCCTAACTGTTCCCACTTCCATTCGGGTATCGGCAATGGCTGTAACAATCCTGCTGGTTTCTGATGCTCTGCCTTCACTCTCTGACATACATCACAAACTGCTACATACTCTGCAATATCCTTCTTCATTCCGGTCCACCAGAAAGTATCCTTCAAATCCAAATACATCTTGGTATTTCCTGGGTGAATCGAATACGGCGAATCATGGGCTCTTGCAAAATCAACTTCCTGATCTCCGGATCACTAGGCACATAAACGCGGTCCTCAAACCATAGGGTATCGTGCTCATCCTCACGAAATCCCTTAGCCTTTCCCTTGCTCATTTTCTCCTTAATAGTGGCAATTTCCTTATCCATCTTCTGAGCTTCTTTGATCTTATCCATCAAAGTAGACTGAATCTCCAATGCTGCTACATAGCCTCTTGGAACTATCTCCAAACATAGCTCTCGAAGATCCTCGGTTAACTCCTTTGGTAAACCCTCGGTCATTAGTGTGGTGACATGGCTCTTGCGGCTCAACGCATCTGCTACTACGTTAGCCTTTTCGGGGTGATAATGTAATCTCATATCATAATCCTTGATGTGCTCCAACCATCTCCTTTGCCTGAGATTTAACTCCTTCTGCGTGAAGATGTACTTCAAACTCTTGTGATCCGTGTACACCTCGCAATGGTTTCCAATGAGAAAATGTCTCCAAGTCTTCAATGCGTGCACTACGGCTGCTAACTCCAAATCATGAGTTGCATAATTCAACTCATGAGGCTTAAGCTGTCATGAAGCATACGAAACAACTCTTCCCTCCTGCATAAGCACTGCTCCAAGTCCTCGACGTGAAGCGTCGCAATACACCTTGTAATCCTTGCTTTGATCTGGCAGAATCAACACTGGTGAGGTAACCAAATGTTTCTTCAACTCTTGGAAACTAGCCTCACATTCCTCAGTCCATTTGAACTTAGTGTATTTCTTCAACAACTCCGTCATAGGCTTCGCAATCTTCGAGAAAATCTTAATGAATTTCCGGTAGTATCCTGCCAGTCCAAGAAAACTCCGGATCTCTCCAACTGTCGTTGGTGCTTCCCAGTTTGTCACAGTGACAACCTTGGTGGGATCCACTGCTATACCTTCTCCGGATATAACATGTCCGAGGAATCCAACTTCCTTCAACCAAAACTCACATTTCTTTGAACTTGGCATATAACTGATGTTCTCTGAGCTTCTCAAGTACCAAACGCAAATGCTCCTTATGCTCTTCTTCATTCTTCGAGTAGACCAAAATATCATCAATGAACACCACAACGAACTTATCCAAAAACTCCATAAACACCTTGTTCATCATGTTCATGAAATAGGCAGGTGCGTTAGTTAGACCAAAAGACATAACGGTATACTCATACAACCCGTACCTGGTGGTAAAAGTCGTCTTAGGTATATCCTGCTCTCGTATCTTCAACTGATGGTATCCTGATCGCAAATCGATCTTCGAAAATACCTTAGCTCCTTGCAATTGGTCAAACAAGTCGTTGATCATCGGCAACGGGTACTTATTCTTAATGGTCACTTCATTCAACCCTCGGTAATCAACAACCATTCTTAATGATCCATCCTTCTTCTCCACTAGAAGTACTGGCGATCCCCAAGGCGAAGAACTTGGGCGAATAAAACCTTTATCCAGTAACTCCTTAATCTGCTTCTTAATTTCTTCCAAATCTTGTGCGGGCATCCGGTACGGTCTCTTGGATATTGGCCCTGTGCCTGGCAAAAGCTCAATAAAAAACTCAATGTCTCTATCCGGTGGCATGCCTGGCAGCTCTTCTGGAAACACGTCCGGGTAATCCTTCACCACTGGTACTTGCTCCTGCACAACTCCTGATAAGGAGTTTACTTGTGTCCTCCTCGGCTCATGCCGTGACACATACTTGATTCTTCTTCCTTCTGGCGGTGTAAGCAAAATCGACTTACTGGCGCAATCGATGTTCCCTTCATACATCGATAGCCAATCCATACCTAGAATCACGTCCAAACTTTGTGATTCCAGAATAATTAAATCCGTGAGGAAAACATGCCTACCTATGCTCAAAGGTACTTGAAAACATCCACGACTGGCCATATACTCCGCTCCTGGTGAGCTTACTAGCATAGGTGTTCTAAGAACCTTGGTGGGCAGTTTGTACTTATCCACAAATCCCGTGATATGTATGAATGCGATGCACGGTATCAAAAAGAATGATTGCGGTAAATGTCTTAACCAAAAACTTACCTATTATCGCATACGGCTGAGCTTCAACCTCCTCCACGTTAACGTGGTTCACATCTCGTTGAAAGGGTTCGACTTCTTTCGAGCTTCCATTGCCATTTCCATGCTGGGCTTCAGGACATTCATTGGCATAATGTCCAGTCTTCTGACACTTAAAACAAGTGACTTGGCTCAGGTCTCTCTTGGCTGGGGTTGATGGGTTGGTGCGGTTTTGTCCGTTGCTTCCTCCATTCCCGTTTCCATTCTTGGAACCATTATGGTTGTGCGAGGTACCTCCTCCATGGGTATGCTGAAATTGTCCTCCCGGTTTTGGGGTAAAGCGTAGCTTCTGCTGAGCTCCAGAATTCTACTTCCCCTGTCCATACTTCCTCTTGCGGTTGTCAATCTGTTGATGCGTCCCTTCAATCATAAGGGCACGATCTACCAACTCCTGGTAGTTATTGAAAGTTGCTACCATCAACTGCATGCTCAGCTCGTCATTCAGTCCTTCGAAACTTCTCGCTTAGTTGCATCCGTAGTAACGTCATATCCGGGGCATAACGTGCTAACTTACTAAAGTCCTCCACATACTGGCTTATAGTACGTCCTCCTTGGCGTAAGTTGCGAAACTCACGCTTCTTCATGGCCATAGCTCATGTTGAAACGTGGGCGACGGAAAGCTTCTTGGCCCGATCCCATGTGACAGTGTCAATAGGGTGTGTAGCGGTGTAATTCTCCCACCATGATGCTGCGGGTCCATCAAGCTGATGTGCGGCAAAACGCACTCTTTCCGCATCTGTGCATCCTGCAGTGGTCAGCTCCCTTCCAACTTTACGGAGCCAATCATCCGCAACAATCGGGTTGGTGCTACTGGAAAACACCGGCGGATTTAGCCTCAAGAAACGAGTTAAATGGTCAACAGGTGGTGGTGGTGGTGGGTTGTTGTTGTTGTTGTTGTTGTTGTTGTTGTTGTTGTTGTTGTTGTTGTTGTTGTTGTTGTTGTTGTTGTTGTTGCCTTGGTTCTGTACCAATGTTTGAATCAAGGCATTCTGCTGCTGAATCAACTGAGTGATCTCCGGTGGGAAAAAAATCCGGTGTCGCGTCTCGGAGGCATCTGAGGGTTTAGAAAGGATGAGAAAATAGAATAGAATGAGGTCTAGTGATAAAACACTACCCATATGCACATGAGACAAATTAAATCAATAACACTCCAATCAATTTCAAACAAGGGCATACAACGGCCTAACTATTGTTACAAAAGTGCTTGGACTAAACTAAATACAATGGGGGAATTTCTACTACTGTTGTGGTGGCCAACTAGAAAAACTGCTCCGATGAAGACTCCATGATATCTGCTCCAGCTTCATCAACATAGTCATCATCACCGTCGTCGGGGTCCGTGTCGGTGTCGTCGATGATGATATAATTATTCGGGCAAGTGGAATCGTCGTCATTTCCTCCCGGCACGGGGTCTCCCATAAAAACTCCCAACTTCCTAGTTAAGTCATCATTCTTCTCCACTAGCACTTCAATTTCTTCCATGTAATCTTCACGTGTAGCCTTGAGTTCTTCCTCTAGCTCCTTGATCTTGGTCAAGGCCTTCTGCAGATCCTCTATGCTGCCAAGACATCTGGTTCTCCTGACGTCGGATATGCTGGTTTAACTCCTGGATATATGCTGCGATTGATCTATCCCTCCTGGTGCTGATCATCTCCCGTTGCTCATCTCGGCGCCCACAAATTTGGTAGATAGTATTCTTGAGATCATTGCGGTGAACTTCTCCAATACGTCCCATGGCGATGTGGGCTGCCATGCTCTTTCCTAGACTCCAGGTTGGTGCATCAAAGGAAAACTCTATGGGCTTCGTGACTAGTGCGAATGTCCTTCCTGGAACTTGAACTTGAATCATCCAGCGCTCCTCTTCGGGTAAAGTGGCGTTGTAGGTCCCGGTGAAGCTTGGTACTGCGATGTTCAGGTATCTAGTGACTTCCTTCATGTGACATCCAAAGGGTGTATCTTCATCCGGTTGTGCGGACTTGTTCCTTGCATCCGCCATCCTAAAAGAATAGAAAAGATGAGGTGTCAGAAATGAGAAGAAGAGTAGTGATCTAGGGCTTTAGCTTAGTGGTCGTGTCCTACAGTCAGTGTGTGCTCTGATACCATCTTGTAGCGACCAGACCTCAAACGATCGATCTACGTGCATCGGTGTCATCCTGGATCGATAATCTTGACATGCACAGTACTTGAAAGATTTATAACAGAGTAGCAATCACACACTTATTACATCGAAATGTCTCAAAAGAGAACTTATTACAATAAATATGGCTTAAGGCCATCTAATAACAATAACAGCGGAAGGCTTGGAAGATAAGCGAGTCCATCAACTCCAACGGCATCACTGAGTATAGAACCACGGCCTAAGGCACCTTACTCGTCGTCTGAAAAGTCTGCAACATGAACGTTGCAGCCCGAAAACGGGTCAGCACATGGAATATGCTGGCAATATAACACATAGAGAGCAACATGAAAGAGTAATACTATACTACATGCATATATGGCTGGTGGAAAGCTCTACGGTTCCAGTTTTGCATAAAGCCAATTTTTCCCTACTGCAAATGAATAAATTTTGTTTAACTATCATGGTGGTTGTTAAACATTGAGAATGGTTGACAGCATTCTCAATCCCAATTAAGTAACATCATTAAAACCCAACAATATTAATTAGAGTAACATGATGAGATTCACATGATAATCCAAGTACTAGATACTCAAGTTGTCCATAACCGGGGACACGGCTAACCATGATTAGTTTGATACACTCTGCAGAGGTTTGTGCACTTTTCCCCACAAGACTCGATCTCCTCCGTTGGGATTCTCGCACTACATGGTGTTTGAGAAACGGATGACCGAGACATAGTCGTACAGAAGCGCTAGCACCTTACGATGGGTAGACCGTTACACCTACATCCCCTACATCTGCTAGTCTACCACTGTAAGAGTTCGCACGACTTAATCAACTATGCTAGAGCCCATAGTAGCTTGTGGTTGCACACGGAAGTTTCTAGCATGAATAATCTCATGATCCCTTTGAGCACGGGTGGCGGTCCAAAAGAAGCAGTAATCTGGAATACCAGTACCTCAATCCACCCAGATGTGTGTTTAAGTTGCCACCTTAAATAAACCATTAATTAACAATCTCACATCTGTCATGGATACACTCACCCAATCCACGTCTACTAGCATAGCATGGCATAATAAGCAAACGTAGAAGTAACTCCCAAGAGTTTGATAATAAAACAGGTAATAGGTACTACCTCAACTACTTCCCAAAACCCACAATTTATTTAGACCCCAATCACGCAATGTTTGAGGATTGATCTAATGCATAAAAACTGGGTATGAAAAATGATATGATCAAAGTGTTACTTGCCTTGCTGATGATCCACGAAACCTAGAGATTCAAAGTAGCAAGCGGCGCACTCCGGGTACTCTATCGCAAACAAACAAGCACACAATAAGTACTCATCTAATGCACAGGTAAAACTCAAATAAAAGATCTAACCAGAAAGTTCAACTTAAGAACTCCGGTTTGCAAAAAGAAACAACTCGAACGAAGCAACGAAAGTCAAACGGCGAAAGAAACATGCTTCGTTTTACTAATCTGGAGCTAAGTCAAATTTTACAGAGGCAAAAACTTGTTTGAGTTGATTATTCGTAAAGAGGGTTTCGAGACGAAACTCTAGGCGCTTGAATCGCCTGATTCCGATAAACGAGCGAAAAGTTATACTAGATCGAAAATCGGATCAGAAATCGCGATCGGAAAAATTGCGAAATAAATCTAAGAAAAAGAAAAACGACGAACAGATTGACGAACAAATGTTCGTTATCTGAATCTAAACGATGAACGCGTTCGTTAAACGAACGAGCTAACGCTCGCTAATTAACCTAAACCAAAAAAGCCGATCTAAATAAAAAAACGGATCTAAAAAAACCGAACGAAAACCAGCGAAAACCAACGGTTTTCTAGGAAAACCCGGCAGCGGGGCGGGGTCAACCTCGGCGGCGGCGGCTCCGGCGAACGGCGGCGGTCGGCGGCGGCGGCGGTGGTGTCACGACCGGATTTTCTATAAAAATATTTATTGAACAACCGACCCATGAAATCCAATATGAGGATAAATCCTCCATATCGGTAGACAAAACTTTGATACAAGAAGCCAGTAGCATTACAATATCACAAGGGTCGGACTAAAGATGCCCAACCAATTATTACAACACGCCAATAATATACATGATGGCGGATATGGCACGAGGTGTAGGGTGGAAATACTAGTGACTTGAAGTATGCGTGGTTGGTGGAATAACACAGTGGGGTGGTTAATAAGTCTACTGCACTGGCGGCTCATCGAGCGTCGAGGTGAGGCTCGATGAATTTATTTGGGTAGCGGAAGCGGATATTTTACAAGGACTAATCCAGGGGTCGCACGAGACTGACTGGGATTCCTCTAGGCGTCGGACTCGCTATCGAACTCTTCATCTATGAGATCGCCTTTCACAAGATCTCGCCAAATCAACAAGCCGTGAGTACTATAAAAGTACTCGCAAGGCAGTTCGGACAAAAGATATAACAAATGGAAGCATGAATGCGACATAGTTAATCTTAACAATGCTCAATTAAAGCAGTATAGAAAAATAATTAAAGTGGAGTCGGTAGTCCGCTTCGAAAACCCAAGGAGGCAAACTTAAAATCGATCGAATTATGCAGGCGGCGCCTCGAAAGGTGAATAAATAAGCAAAATATTGCCACGGTCGGGCGTCGGCGACACCTCCTAAAGGGCTTATATTGAAATAAAAATGCATGCGTGCATGATCGGACGTCTGAGCGACATCACAGAAAGGGCTTATAATAAAAATAAGTAACATCAATGCCGCAGTCGGACGTCTGAGCGACATCACAGAAAGGGCTTATAATAAAAATAAGAGCATCTCTAGTGGATGGTGTATATGGAGGTGGATGCTAAATTTACACGATCAAGATAAAAAAAGCCTTCCCAGTGGATCGTGTATCAGGTCGTGCACATATACACGTCGCTACCACGAGCGTACCTGGCGTGGAACTAAAGACGACCGAGCCACGCTCGTGGGCTCGCGCTCTCGTTCCCACGACCGAAAAAAGCCTCCCGCTCCCGCTCACGTTCCTCTCCGGCCGCCTCCCCAAGGTCGCCGTCGCCCCTCTCCGGCCGCCGCCCAAGGTCGCCGTCGCGTCTCCTCTCCGGCCGCTGCCCAAGGTAACCATTTTTTCCTTTCTCGCGAGCGGGAGCAGAGGCGTGACGCCGCCCTGCAGCCCGATCTGCCGGCGCCGGTGCCAGCGCGCCTACAGTGAGAATAGAGGCGGGACGGGGGCTGGGCGACGAGTGGGGGCTGGGCGTGAGTGGTGGGGGAGGGGAGATGCAGGCGGCCGGAGAGGAACGGACGAGCGGGCGCTTGAGGCGAGGAACAGGACGAGGAGCAGTGCGAAGGGGCCTACTGTCTCTTTGAGAACAGCGGGACGAAGACGGGCGCCGTGGAGGAGATGTAGGGACGAGCGGGGCGGCGTGGGGAGATGTAGGGACGAGCGGCGCCGGGAGGAGATGCAGGGGAGATGCATAGCTCTTTGGAAGGAGAAGAAAATAATTTTTGCTTGTCAATTTGATGCCAGATTGTGGTCTAAAATAGCTGTGCATTGGTTGATTCTGATGGATCGACCAAAGCTTCTTGGACACCCTTGGTTTTGGTTACACGCATAAACACAACTAGAAAGTCCAATTGGAGAGCGAGCAACTCCATCAACTCAGCATCGTTACGCAATAACAGAGAAAGGAAAATCCAACAAAGGCAAAAATTGGTCTAGTGATGAGGACAAGGTTCTCATAGCAGCATGGGCAAATACAAGTTTGGATATTGTTGGGACAGATCAAAACCGGGATGCTTATTGGGATAGAATCTCAGTACTACAACACACACAAGGAATCATCATGGCGAGCGTAATGCTAATGCAATCAATTGCCGTTACACAACAATTAACAGAGAGACCTCTAAATTTTGTGGTTGCCTTGAGATTTTAAATAGGCAAGAAAGTGGAAGGACTATACAAGAAAAGGTATGCCTCTTTCTTGTAATTCTATATGTGATGTGCAATATTCTATATGTGTTGTGCTTATTTTAACAACATATTTATATGTGCGGACAAACGATGCACACATTTTGTTCAAGGAAATGGATGTTAAAAAAAGAAGCCTTTCACAATCGATGCATTGCTATGTAGAGTTTTCAAGTATCCAAAGTGGCGGACAAGAGAAGTTGAAACTTCTCTTAAGAAACAAAAGAAGACCATTGATGCAAGTCCGGCACAGCCACCAATGATCCGGTGATGCATCCTCAGATGCATCTTGATGCTACCTCGATACACCTTGATGCTCTTGAACATGAGAAAAGACACGATGGTGTGAAGAGGGACAAGAGAGGTAAAGGCGATGACAAGTGCTTGCAAGCTGTCATTAGAAATAATGGTGGGCAGCAAAGCTAGAGAAGGATGAGATCAAAGAGGCGGCAAGAAATGCTCACATACGACAAAGAATTGGAATTGCGAAAAGAGGAGATTGCACTCAAAAAGAATGAGGATGCACGAAACGAGAGGGAGGATGCACGGAGACAGTTTGAATTAGATGAGAGGGTCATGCTCATCGACACAAGTGGTATGTTGATGTTCAAAAGCAGTTCTACCAAGCTAAGCGAAGGAGATCCTTGCTTTCATGACCTAGGGTAATGTGAGCTATATGTTGTAGTTGTAAGAACTATTCTTGCTACGCTAGTTGAGGACATGGATTACATCACTCATTGCATAAATATTTTTATTGATAGCTGCATTACAAAGACATGGATTACTCGTTTCCAAACTTTTGCCACACATGGTCAATTAGATCAAGTTTAAGCTGATCATGTTCATCGAAATTTCTAATCCGTTGAGTCATCTGAATAAAAGAGCTCAGTTCTTCCGCATGAGTACGAGAGACTGTGACTCTTTCTCCCATTGCCTCAAAAGTGCAGCTTTGCCAACCAGTTTGTCGCTCCTCTTCAACTATCATATTGTGCGTTATGACATAAGCTTTCATGACATCAGTGATTTCTTTACGTTTCCATCCTTTAGCAGGTCCACGAACAATGGCAAAAGCGGGATTGCGTAACTCCAAAGGCTCATTCCACATCTTTCCTAGCCCCTCTTGCTTCTTGGCAAAAGTTTTTTGCTTTCTCGCTAGTTGGAGTTGTTATGCTCTGCACAAATGTTGCCCACCGTGGATAGATACCATCTGCAAGGTAATACCCCATTGTGTCTTGATGGCCATTGATGCTATAATTCCTTTGGAGGAGTTTGGCCTTGGCTAGCTTTGTAAAACAGGAGAACGTTGAAGAACATTTATATCATTCAGAGACCACAGTAAACCAAAATAAGCATGCCAAATCCAAAGATCTTGTGAAGCAACTGCTTCCAAGATCATAGTGGGCTTCGCTCACATGGCCTTTAAACATGCCATGCCATTTTTGGGGCAATTTTTCCACCCCCAGTGCATGCAATCTATGCTCCCTAACATACCGGGAAATCCTCTTTCCTCCTCTATTGCAAGTAACCTAGCAATGTCTTCTTCATTTGGAGATCTCGGTACTTTTCCCCAAAAACTTCACAAATTTTGATCACAAATTTCTTGCAAGACTCTAAATTAGTAGACTTCAATGGACCGGATGTACTCATCAACATAATCACCTGCTATTCCATATGTTAGTATCCGCATCGCCATGCGGTCATCTTTTGCAAAGGATGTAACCCAAGAGCTCGAAGCACTTCTTTTTTGCGTAAAATAATCATCATAGTCATGCTCAAGTATACCATCAGCTATGCGGTTGAACAAAGTACGCGACATCCTAAATCTGTGCATAAAAATTAAATGAGACAGGGAAATGAAAAAAAGAACCAAAGTAGAGAAGTGTACTAATTACGAACCTTCGTCGAAACAAATGTCCGGGAAAGCGAGGAACTTCTTTGAAGTAGTCGTCCCATAGAAGAAGAAATCCGGCATCTCTTCCTCGATCGATTGGTAGCGTCCATGCTTGGAACCGCCATGGCGTCGGCGTTCTTCCTCTCTTCCTCCTCGCGCCGGTGAATCTTTGCAAGTATGAGTTCATCGTCGCCAGATGAAGATGACGAAGAACTCATGTCCCAAGTGGATGTGTTCATTGTGTTGCGTGAGAAGCGATAGAAAAATCTAGGTGAGAAGAGAAGTGTCTTTGGAAGAGGTGGTAGGAGTGGTTTATATAGATCGGAAATATGGCCGTTGGAAATATAGCCGTTTGAAAATATAGCCATTGGAATATACACGTCCAAATTTACACGTTCCACTGAAAACCTGGGAGGTGTATAATTTAGCAAGGTGTATATGGACGTGTATATGGAGATATACACGTCCAAATTTACACGTTCCACTAGAGATGCTCTACGTAACGGCAATGCCGCAGTCGGACGTCTGAGCGACATCACAGAAAGGGCTTATAACAAAAATTAGTAACAGCAATGCCGAAGCTGTCGGGGAGGCTGATCGGACCCACGAACACCTATGGGACCGGCGGGCCGAGTCCCTTTTGGTTCGAAGGGGGCGGAGATCGCACGAAGAGCGGATCGAGGCGAAGCACACGAGCAGTTACCCGGCCGGAGCTCTCCGGAGAGATAATACTCCTACCGCTGCTTGTCCGGTTTGTATTGTGTTCTTGCTAGGGAGCGATGAGAGCTACAAGACCTAAGCGTGAGCGTTCTCGTTACGTTGGAGTCGAACCCCCAGACGCTATGCGCATGGGCCTCCTTTTATATGCTCAAGGGGTCTCCGACAGGTGGCAACGTAGATGAGGGTACAAATGGAAAAACAGTAGTTGGTACACCTACTTGAACAGTGTAAAGTGCAATATACCTAACCCCCGACGGCAAGGGACAAAAGCATTAAATGCCCGTCCCCTCGCGCCTAAACAATGCAACAGTGAGGACCGTCAGAGCGCCACCGCTTGCCACGATGGTAAGCTTGTCGCCGCTTATCGCTGCTCCTCACCGGCTGCCTGACCTCTTGACACGCGCGCATGGAATGGTCCCATGGCGACACGTTGGTGGATGAGCTGGAGCGGAGATGAAGAGAGGTTGCCTGCCGCGGCAAGTGCCTTGCCGCGTCCGGAGGCTTGTCGCTCTCCGAGCCTTCCCGGCAAGCTCCTCTTGCCGGGGTCTTGTCTTCTGCGTGCCTTGAGTGCCCTTCCCGGCAAGCTCCTCCTGCCGGGGCCTTGTCTTCTTGGTTAAAGACTTTGTTCTTGAATGGCTCCAAAGGAACCACGGAGGATCTTGGCAGTGACCAGGCAAGCCTTGCCATGGTCAAGAATCGCCTGCGGCACGAGTTCGGGATACTAGGGTACCCCTACTCTAGTACACCGACAGGAGCCCCCGGGCCTGGGCCGCACACGGTGCCGAGCGCTGTCTGGACAGGCCCAAAACAGTGCACGGTCACACGCGGCCTTGTTCACGCCGTAACTCAACCCGGACCCACCACGTCCCCCACTAACGGCACACACCGAACGTGGCGTCGTGTGAGAGATCGTGGGCGAGGTCGTGGGGGTTTCTTTATTAGGAAAAGCAGAACGTCCGCCCCCTCTCCCTCCTTATAAACAGGGGAAACAGTGGCAGGTCGCCCACCTCGCCATTGCTGTCTTGTCTTGAAAACCACCGCCGCTCCCCTCTTCTTCTCCGGTCAAGGCGAAGAGCGGCGCTCAGCCCCCTTTTCACCATGCAGCACCATCAACGCCGTCGGTCTCCTCCACCGCCTCCGCCATGGCTCAAATCCGACAAGGGAAGGGTGTGAAATCGGCAGAGCGGTGCTTTCGCTGCGCCGCGGAAGGAGCGGGCCATCTTTTCCCCAGCTCGACGCAAAGGAGCTGAGGGAGGCTTCTACCTCTTCCGTCGACGGAGACGCGTGCGCATCCGTGCAACGAAGGTACTCCCCGCCACCGCTGGAATTAGCCCCAACCGGGTATCCTTTCTTTGCCCTTTTTCTTCTATTGCGGGCTCTGCCCGCCTTTTCTGAATTCTTCTGCGACATTATGAACACCTACGGGTTCCGCCTCCTTGATTTCACCCCAACGCCGTTCGACCATGGCAGTTCGCACACCTTTGCGAAAACTTTGTCGGGATCCACCCCAACGTAGCCCTCTTCCGCCACTTCTTCATGCCCCGCGTTGAGAGAGGGGAGCCGCTTGCCGGAGGGATTGCTTGGGTCTCCAGGGTCGGCAAGAAAGAAGCGTATTTGGAAGGAGAGCTCCGCAGCAAATGGGAGGAGTGGAGAGCCAATTGGTGTTGGATCGTAGAGGAGAACCCGCAGCCCTTCACTGCCGTGCGCCAAGCCCCAATAGTGCACGGCAACGATTGGAGCAACTTGGCGCCGGAGGATGCTAGGTTGAAGATAGCTGTGACCGGATTTTGCGCCTCGGGCTTGCCGGACTCACCGTAGGCGCAGCTTGGCGCGGATTTCCTTCGCCGCCGCATCGCTCCCTTGTAGGAGAGGAGGAGACCTGCTTGGGAGTTCCAAAACGCAGCGGACATCATGAGGCTGCGCCCGGGTCTCAATTGGAATTTCACAGTCTTGGAGTTGGACGCGATGCTGCTAGAGCTGTTCAAGAATGACCCCGATCACCCCGAGTGGTTTAGGTTGCCGAGGGGGGTCGTCCCATTGTGCAACAACTCTTCGCTCGACCGCATCCGTGCCATGATGCCGTTGTCAGCGATTCGCATGGGATCGTTCCAACCTGGCAAGAGCCTTCCAAGCGACATCGTGCGGCTGTTCTTAGACAACTTGGAAGAAGTGCCGATCTGCCCCGACGAGCAGAAGAGGCTCACTCGTGACACCACCGACGAAGAGATGGTGCGCATTGCCACCAGGTTGGAGGAGGCGGCGGCTCTTTACCGGGCGTCTTCGGTACACCGTGGAGGAGGCGGATCTGGTGAGGCGGCAAGCCTTGCCGAGCGAAGGAGTTCGCCGGTGAGGAAGAGCTTGCGAACCCGAGGCCGAGCCGAAGCGAACCAACCGAGGGCGCTTCTTCCCCACCATCCAGCGGCTTGCCACAACGGAGCCCCCGGCTCCGCTTAAAGAGGCGTCTCCGCAAGGCCGGAGACGACGGGCGGCAGACGGGCCCATTAATCCAGCGCCTTGACGCGCTTCATCATGCTGCAAGCGATGTTGCTGCTGGAGCACCCCACATCGCTGCGACAATCGGGCGGGATCCTCCTGTGCCACCGCCGACACCTCCGCCAAGCGGCCGAGAGAGCCCACTCCTCCGCTCGTCAGACCGGAGGCGAGCCGAGTTTGATTTCTCCGCGCCAGCTCCGAGGAGGAAGAAGAAGAGTAAGCTTCGATATTGTGCTTGTATTTCTTCAATTTTGTTGTTTCATCTTGAATCTGATTTGCTTAGATCGAACTCTTTCCTTTTCGTGACGCTGGCCCAGAGAGCGTCGAAGAGAGCCAAGACCCCGTGGTCGTCGTTGAGGACGATCCACCGTGGCAACAGGAGGCGCGTCTGAGACCCCTTGCCGGGACCAACCTTCCTCAGAGCAGCCCCCAAAGACAGCCCCAGGGGTAAGTATGCGGTTTTCTCCTTCTTGTTAGGTGTGCATGGGTGCTCCTTCTTCATTGATATCATTGTTGGTTTGTGTAGGAGCAGAGCAGCCTCATCAGAGGGCTCGGAAGCCGCCCCTGAAATTTATCTGCCTGACCACGCCCGCCAAGGGAGGATTCTCCGGCAAGGGAGCGCCCGGCAAGGGAGACTACTCCGCAAGGGACAGCACTAGTGATCCTCCGGTGGTCGAGACCATGGCTGCAGATCCCATAGCAGGTAATCCTCTTGGCGCGAAAAATTTCCCTTGGGCCTGCTTTTTCTTCTATTTTTCTTTTTGAACATTTGCTTGATCGTTCTTTCTTTGTCCGACGCAGAGCCGATGGAGACCGAGGTCGCTGGCGAGGAGGAGGACGCTGTGCAACATCGAATGGCCGGGCGTGGAAGAAGAGGTCAGGCCGACGAGCTTTGTCGGCGAGGAGGCCACCGAAGGCTGCCGCCGAAGGCTTGGCGAGGGTCCAGTGATCGACCGACGGCCTGGGGCAGGAGCGCCAGCGCCACACCGACCGACTCCCCGCCATCTGCAGCGTGCCAGTTCAAGAGCCCAGCCCTACGCTTACTTGAAGGCCGGGCGACGGCGTCTTCATCAAACTCCCATGGAAGTCGAGCTCAGGGCGCCGGTCGAAGGAGAGACCTTCGATGGAGAGTTGCTTTCGCCTCATTGGCCGTCGACGCTGGTGGACGCGCCAAGCAGCAGCGGGCGAAGTTCGAGGAGGAGCAGCATTGAAGAAGCTGCCGCCTTACCGCCCGCAAGCCAAGTTGGAGTCCCGGGAAGCACTTGTTGCGAGGGCGGGAGCAGACATGGAGAAACGCGCGGAGGAGCTCCGGGGCCGCAACCAGGAAGCTCTCCGGTCCTTGGCGGAGGAGCGGGAGCAACTCGCCGAGGAGCGCACGGCCTTCATCCTCGAGAAGGCCGCAGCTGAGGAGGAGCAGCGGCTTGCCGCCGAGAAGCTGTCCGCGCAAGAAAGCGAGCTGGCGCAGCGGAAGGTCAACTTGGACAGCCATGAGGAAGAGCTTGTCGCGCGCGAGGAGTCACTTGGCGGGGCTCTTAAGGAAGCGAAGGATGCTGCCGCAGCCGCCGAGGACGCCAAGGAAGAGTTGAATATGAAGGTGGCGCAGCTGGAGGCCAGTCTCCAGAAGAGCGGCGAGGAGCTTGCCGCACTCAAGCACGAGCGCGAGAAGGACGCCTACACTCTTGGCGAGCTGCAGGGCCGTCTCGCTGATAGGAGCAAGGAGCTCGACGCCGCCAAAGATTCCAAGGCAGATCTTCACCGAAACTGACCACTCGATGCGTAACCGGACGGCGCGCCAAGGAGCGGAGGTGGGCCTGTTGGAGAAGATCAAGGCCGACGAGGAGCTGGGCGAATCTTTGCAAGCACCTGTAGGCGCCTTTGAGGGAGAGTGTGGAGCATTGGACCAAGGTCTTGTGGATCTTCTGCCGCCATCCACAACGAGCTGATGGAGCTGGGATGGTGGATCTCGGATACTCCTCCGACGAGCATCTCCAACCCAGCGCCAAGCTTAGCTTATTCTTCAAGGGCGTGGTGGCCGGGCCTCCAAATGACTCGGAATTGGTCCCAGCGGTGGCCGAGGAATCACGCCAGATCTGTGCAGAGCCCTCCGAAGGTGTTGATGAAGGTGGCCTTCCACAATCCAGGCCTCAACCTCAACGGCGTCCTCGGATCCTTGCCGCCAGATGCCCGATGTGGAGGCGCTCAAAGCCCTTGTCGCACCCATTGTGGACAAGGTGAACAAGATCAAGCGGGTTGATGGCGACCGCGTAGACTAGGCCGCCAATTCTATCTTTCCCTTGTCGCTGCTGATCATGTTTAGAACAATTTATTAGATCCGCGACAAGTTATTTTTGAAATATAACTCTATCTTAGGCAATGATTGCAATGTTATTTCATTTACTTGATCCCTTCCTTTGTAATGCTTTTTGCCCCACGCTTTTAGGGAACTTGTCGGTGCGAGCACCTTGTCATTGTTGAGTCTTGCGGAACGTCGTGACCTCTTTGGCGGTGCCGTCTCCGACAAGCAACCTTGTCGCAACTAGCTGCAGCTCACTTAAGTTGTTGAGCGGACTCGAAACAAAGTAAGGGCGCTACGAGCCACGAGTTGGTTCCTCCGCGCACAGGTTTTCCATACAAAGTACTATCGTTCGAGGAAGATAACTTAAAAATTTAAGAACTGATTGCTCAAACTTTGGCAACTTAGCTTTTCTGTCGTTTGCTTCCCGATAAGGTGAAACTTCCTCGAGCAACACTTGGTCCATAGTATTATCTTCTCCTTCCCCCCTGGTTAACTTGTGCGCGAGGGAGCCTTCCTTTCTTTGAGAAAAGAGAAAGAAGAGAAAATAAAGTTATGGAGCCCAGCGGCTCGATATTGCTTACCGGGTGTGTGTGCTGCACAAAGTGTTAGCCAAAACATGCAATAAAATGATGAAAGCATGAATTTGACAGGTTGTGCACAACACATGAGCTTTACTGATGCATCGGGTCTGCGCTCGCTTTGTACAAAGGATTACATGCAACAGCGGCAAGACTTGTACAAAAGGTGGTTGCTTGGAACAGGTTCAAGCAACCATGCCCTCTGAGTAAAACTTACGAAGATGCTCAATGTTCCAGGAGTTGCTCACCGGAATGCCATCTTCGGTCTCAAGGCGGACAGCGCCAGGCCTAGTGACTCGTTTCACCCAATAAGGGCCTTCCTACTTCGGCGTCAACTTGTTTGAATTCTTGGCGGACTGAATGCGCCAAAGAACAAGGTCACCTTCCTCGAGGCTTCTGCCACTAACTTTGCGGCTATGGTAGCGACGCAAAGCTTGCTGGTAACGAGCAGCTCGTACAGCGGCCTGAAGACGATCCTCCTCAAGGAGCAGCGCGTCATCTTGTCGCAACCGCTCTTGCTCAAGCTCATCATAAGCGATCACTCGAGGCGATCCGTATACGAGTTCCGTGGGGAGAACTGCCTCTGCTCCATAGACTAGAGCGAAAGGTGTCGGCGATGGCTCGATTTGGCGTCGTCCGATCGACCAAAGAACCACCGACAGCTCCTCAATCCAGCTTTCTTCCGCACTTGTGCAACCTGCCGAAAGTCTGGTCTTGAGCCCGCTGTGACTTCAAAGATTTGCCCTCTCTGCTTGACCGTTGCTTCTCGGATGGGCAACAGAAGCAAAGCAGACCTTGGCGCCAAGATCTTGGACGTACTGCATGAAGGTGTGACACGTGAATTGTGTGCCGTTGTCGGTGATGATCCTGTTAGGGATTCCGAAACGGCAAACAATCGACCTGAAGAACTTGATCGCCGATCGCCGTCACCTTCCTCATCGCTTCCACTTCCGCCACTTTGTGAACTTGTCGATTGCACGCATAAGTACTCAAAGCCCCGACGGCTTCGTGGAAGGGGCCGAGGATGTCGAGCCCTGGACCAAAAATGGCCAGGATAAAGGGATCGTCTGGAGAGCTTGAGCTGGCTGGTGTATCTGCTTGGAATGGAATCGCACGCTTCACACTTGGTTACTTGTGCAGTTGCATCACGGAGGGCTGTCGGCCAGAAGAAACCTTGCCGGAAAGCTTTGCCGGCAAGTGCTCTTGCGCCAATGTGATGACCACATATGCCTCCATGTATCTCTGCCAACAGCTTTTGTCCATCTTCCCGGAAAATACACTTCAATTTCACACCGTTGAGTCTTCTTACATGCAGTGTCGTCAACAAACTGGTACATACTTGGTGCCGGGCTACTCTTTCAGACTTCTTCTTGCTCTTGGGAAGTTCTCCGTCTGAAGGAAATGGACAATCTGCTTTGTGCCCATCTTTGGAGCTTGTGGCTCGACAACAAGGACTAAAGGCACATTTGCTGCTGCGGGAACATCAGCTTTCACGGCAAGAACCTGCGGCTCAGCCGGAGCTTGATGTTCCCCGGCAAGCTTGCCGGAGCAAAACTTGTCAGGAGCGTCTGCTTCATCGGAACAAACCCTAGGGCTTGTCGGAGCAGACTGCCCCTCAGCTCTGTTGGTGTCGATCCTGGGGACCTTTTTGGTGGCGGCTTCGGGAAGCTCTGCCGGAAAATAGTCACCAGAAATCAACTTCCTCTTCTTGTTCTGTCTAGTTGATGGTGTTACGATTGGTCGAGTCAGCTTGAGCACGAAAATCCCTGGTTCCACAGGCAACTTAAGTAAGCACTTTGACAAAGCCATCGGCAATATCATTACGAGCTCTTGGAACATGTTCCATTTGCAGGCCGTCAAAGTGTTCTTCTAGCTTCCTCACTTCATCAACATAGGCTTCCATCAACGGACTCTGGTAATCTTTGTTCACTTGGCGGACGACAAGCTGCGAATCACCCCTGACAATAAGCTTCCTGATCCCAAGGTCCACTGCGATCCTGAGACCGGCAAGCAAACCTTCATACTCTGCAGTATTGTTTGTTGCTTGCTCCTTGGGAAAGTGCATTTGGACTACGTACTTGAGGTGCTCTCCGGTGGGTGCGACAAGCGACGCCGCACCGGGCGCCTTTGCAGCGAGAAGGCACCATCAAAGTACATCAGCCACTCTTTGCTTGCTTCCTTGACGGGAATGCTCGTCTCGAATTTCTTCATCCGGTGTTGGCGCCCATTCTGCTATGAACTCCGCCAATGCTCGCTTTTGATAGTTGAAGTGCTTTCAAACTTGAGGCCAAAGCTTGACAGCCCAAAGGCCCACTCGACAATCACCTTTGTTGCCTCTGGATTCTGCAGTATCCTCTTCAGCGGAAAGCGAGTGACAACTGTGATCTCATGTGCTTGAAAGTAATGGCGCAGCTTTCTCGAGGCCATAAGGAGGCCGAAAAGCAATTTCTGCACACCAGAGTACCTTGATCTAGCCCCCTGCAGAAGGGAACTAACAAAGTAAACTGGGCACTGCACCATCCTTTTCTGCATCTGCTCATGCGTCTGCGTAGATCCGTCCTTGTCGGGACCAGAGCTTGTCGGTGAAGTGCCTTGGTTGTCGCTGGATGTGTCTGCCGTGGTTGCTAGCTCATCATCCGCCTCCCTCTCCGCTACTAACGCATCACTAACCACTTGATTGGTTGCCGCTATATATAGCAGCAACTTCTCTTTTGGCCTAGGTGCGACAAGTGTTGGAGTGGAGGGCAGTACCTCTTTAAGTCTGCAGCGCAGCCTCCGCTTCGAGTCCATTGCATCGGACCTGCCTTTTTCAAAATCTTGAAAAATGGCGGTGGCGCTCAGCGAACCTAGAGATAAACCTGCCGAGAGCAGCCATGCAACCGCAAGTCTTCGTACATCCTTGACGCGCTTTGGTGCTTCAATCTGCTCAATGGCCTTGATCTTGTCGGGATTGGCTTCAATTCACCGAGAGACGAAGAACCCGAGAAGCTTGCGGAAGGGACTCGAACACGCACTTCTCGGGTTGAGCTTGAGGTTGATCTTGCACAGATTTGCAAAGGTCTCATCCAAATCTTGAACCAAAGTTGCTTTGTCCTTGCTCTTGACCACTATGTCATCCATGTAGGCTTCTACATTTCTGTGCATTTGCGGCTCAAAAGCGTCATGGACTACTCTTGCAAACGTTGAACCAGCATTCTTCAAACCGGAAGGCATCCGTATGAAACAGTATGTGCCACATGGAGTAATGAATGCGGTTTTCTCCTCATCCTCTTCTGCCATGAAGATCTGATGATATCTGAGTATGCATCAAGAAATGAAAGCAAATCACATCCACCGTGGAGTCAATAATCTGGTCGATGCGGCAAAGGGAAATGGATCTTTGGGACAAGCTTTATTGACATCTGTAAAAGTCGATACAAAGCCTCCATTTCCCGTTAGCCTTGGCGCACAACTACAGGATTGGCCAACCACGTAGGATGGAGGACTCCTCGACAAGGCCTGCCGCTTCCAATTTCTTGATCTCTTCTGCGATGAATTCTTGGCGCCCAACGCTTGCTTCCTCGACTTTCGCTTGACGGGTCACAAGATGAGGACAAACGGCAAGGCGGTGCTCAATTACTTTCCTGGGAACACCGGGATGTCGACGGTTGCCATGCAAACACGCCGACATTCGCCCGAGAAAGCAATGAGCGCCTTCCTATTTAGGGTCGAGAGAGGCAATCGATGGTGAAGGTACCACCAAGGCCGTCCTCCTTGGCGGACACCTTCTTGGTCTTTAGGCGGAGCTGCCATCTTCTTCTTGCACTTGCCGGTGGAGCTCGATGGTGCGTCCTCGACGGTAGCGCAGCACTCCGAAGAGGTGTGCTTGCCGGAGTGGGCATCAGAGCCCTTGCCGGACTTGGTCTTCTCCCCGAGAGCTTCATGGCAAGTGTTTTGGTAATCTGTCATGCTGCTTCCCGGTAGATCTTGTCGGCACAGATAAGAGCATCCTTCTTGTCGCCATGGACAGAGATGATGCTTATCGGGCCTGGCATCTTGAGTAAGTTGTATGCATAGTGAGAGGCTGCCATGAACTTGGCGAGTGCTGGACGGCCAAGTATCCCATTGTAAGGCAATGGGAAATCAGCAACGTCGAATGTGACCCTCTCAGTCCTAAAGTTCAGCTCGCTGCCGAATGTGACCGCAACGTGATCTTCCCTTTCGGCTTGCTCCTTCCCGGATTGATTCCTTGAATGTGCCGCCTCTTGAGCTCATTGTCGAGGATCTGAAGCTTCTGGAGCACAGCGGAGGAGATCAGGTTTAAGCCGGCCCCGCCGTCAACTAGCATCTTGGTGACCTTGAGGTTGCGGATGGTTGGTGAGACCAACATCGGCAAGCACCCGACCACAGTTATGCGATCAGGGTGCTCCTCAATATCAAAGATGATAGGCGTGCTGGACCACTTCAGAGGCTTGCGCGACTCTACGGATGGTTCCGCTGCATTGACCTCCCGCATCCACTGCTTGAGTTGGCGGTGGGAAGTATGCAAGGAAGCACCTCCGTCAACGCAGAGGACCTCCGTGGCTACGAAACTCACGCTCATCGGGCGCTGCGTCTTCCATATCCTCATCGTCGTAGTCATCTTCATCCTTGTGGCGGCCGCGGGGAGGCCTGTCTCCTTGCCTCTGCTTGGCCTTGCCTCGGCGTCCTCCCCGGCCGAGACGCTTCTTGCTGGCTCCTCCAGCACCTTCTGAGCCTTCTCCTTGTCGGCGGCCATTTCAAATTTCTTCTCATTGTTCAACAAGCTGCTCGACCTTCTTGCAGCTCTGGAGGTCATGGCCCTTCGTGCGGTGGATCTTGCAAGATCTTGCTTGCGGGAGCCGCCCCGCTTGTCGTGGCCGCCACAGACCGGTGGTTGGCGTCGGCGGCAACCTCCTTGCCGGAGCCACCTGACCTTGGCGTTCTTGTAGCCACCTCCGTTGCGGACTGCTAAACAGCTAGCACTTCTCTGCCTTTCTTTCTTACATTATTCCGCCGGCTTTTCTTTCGGAAGCGGTTTCCTCATGTCGAGATCCTGCTACGCATTCTCTCCGGAGTCTCCTTCCTTCAAAGACGTGCACACTTGTCGGCCAAGGCATACAGCTCATCGACGTCCTTGACTTTGCACATCGCCATCTCCTCCCTCATCCTGCGGTTCCGCATGTTACGATGAAACGCAGCGATCACCGCGCAGGGTGGACATCTGGGATGTTGTAGTGCACACGGCTGAATCTCTGAATGAACTTGCGCAGGGACTCTCCTTCCTTCTGGGCGAGCAGATGAAGGTCGCTTTCTTGGCCATGAGGCTTGTGGCCGCCTGTGAAGGCGCCAACAAACTGATGGCATAGATCTGCCCAAGAAGATATGGAGTTGTCCGGCAAGTGCATGAGCCAAGACCTGACGTTGGGCTTGAGTACCAATGGGAAATAGTTGGCGAGGATCTTGTCGTCTCGTCCCCCTGCAGCTTGCACCGCGATGGTGTAGATGCTGAGGAACTCCGACGGATGCGTCCTGCCATCGTACTTCTCGCACGCGTCTGGCTTGAAGTTTTTCTTCTTTGGGCCACTGGACTTGCCGCAGCTCACGAGTGAAGCGCAGGGCAACCTACCGTCTGACGGCAAATCGCTGGTTCCCCGGTGCATGCATATCGACGGAAGGCCCGGTAGCGCTTGGTCTGACGCCAGCGCTTCTCTTCGGCGCTCGATGCGAGTTCGAGCGTCTTCTTGTTGTCGTTCATGAAGAACTTGGCGCTGATCGCGGCGAGCTCGTGGATCCGATGACGCGGTGGAGTCGCTGTCGAGGTGGATCCTCGAGTCGGCGATCTTGGCCTTCGGGGTGGAGAATGCATGGTGGTTGCACCTCCACAAGTCTCGTCGCCACCGGCTCGTGCCTTGTCGTCTTGCCGCGGCAGTGATGTAGGTGGTTGCCGCGGAGCGTCGCCGTTGGCAAAGCCGATGAGACTCTGGATGGTGGCCCTCCATTCGTCAACCTTGTCGGCCGTTGGAGGGTAATCGAGGAGCAGTTGAGCTCTCGCTAGAGCTTCTGCTGGAGTAGTGGGTGGCAGTGGCGAACGGCGCGAGGAGCGGGATATGCTCGGACTTCTAACTATGTTAGAAGGAGCAGCATCCCGTCTAGGCGACCGTACCTCGCTCGTGCCAGCATGTTGGCGTGCACGCTGGTCTTGAGGGTCTCGAGATCCTCGAGCTCGGTCTTGATCCAACGAGCGTATGGTATTGTGAATACCATGACGCTGTTGGTCCCGCGTCTCCTGAGATGGGCGCGGGGCATGTGCGGACGCCGAGGTTTGCGCGGCCTTGTCCTTGGACTTGGCAGCGTCACGAACTCCTTCGCTGGCGCCCGTTCTTCCGCCACGTCCGCTTCCACCACCCATTTGCTCCGGTGATGGTGGAGTACGACGCGACGGCTCCGCTGCCGCCAAGCCTTCTTCTTCGGTGGCATGTTGATGAAGATGTTGAAGATGATGAAGATGTTGCTCGTGTGAACGCCGGATCAGGTTCACACAGCCTCGACGCCTTCTACCGGGCGCGCCAAAGATGTCGGGAGGCTGATCGGACCCACGAACACCTATGGGACCGGCGGGCCGAGTCCCTTTTGGTTCGGAGGGGGGCGGAGATCGCACGAAGAGCGGATCGAGGCAAAGCACACGAGCAGTTTACCCAGGTTCGGAGCTCTCCGGAGAGATAATACTCCTACTGCTGCTTGTCTGGTTTGTATTGTGTTCTTGCTAGGGAGCGATGAGAGCTACAAGACCTAGCGTGAGCGTTCTCTGGTTACGTTGGAGTCGAACCCCCTCTACGTTGCGCATGGGCCTCCTTTTATATGCTCAAGGGGTCTCCGACAGGTGGCAACGTAGATGAGGGTACAAATGGAAAAACAGTAGTTGGTACACCTACTTGAACAAAGGTACTGATGCAACATACCTAACCACGGCGGCAAGGGACAAAAGCATTAAATGCCCGCCCTCGCCCTAAACAAAGGCAACAGGGACCGTCAGGGAGCGCCACCGTTGCCACGATGGTAAGCTTGTCAGCCGCTTATCGCTGCTCCTCATTGGCTGCTGACCTCTTGACACTGTGGCGCATGGAATGGTCCCATGGCGACACGTTGGTGGATGAGCTGGAGCGGAGATGAAGAGAGGTTGCCTGCCGCAGCAAGTGCCTTGCCGCGGCTGAATCCTTGTCGCGTCCTGAGGCTTGTCGCTCTCCGAGCCTTCCCGACAAGCTCCTCTTGCCGGGGTCTTGTCATCTGCGTGCCTTGAGTGGCCTTCCCGGCAAGCTCCTCCTGCCGGGGCCTTGTCTTCTTGGTTAAAGACTTTGTTCTTGAATGGCTCCAAAGGAACCACGGAGGATCTTAGCGGTGACCAGGCAAGCCTTGCCGGCGGGGTGTCAGAATCCCCGTCTGCACGAGTTCGGGATACTAGGGTACCCTACTCTAGTACTGCAAACCGACGATCGGACATCTGGCGACATCACAGAAAAAGGCTTATAATAAAAAAAGTAACAACAATGTCATGATCGGACGTCTGAGCGACATCACGTAAAAAGGGCTTTCATCACAAAGATATAGCACTCATAATAAATATTCAACACATGAATATAAACGGGTTAGTCCATCCACAGGAATAAACATTTAACTGGACTCAGTACTCATGTGATTCACTGGAGTATCTGTCACCAAAACTGACACTTGTCAGGATAAGATAATACAGAACTTGGACATGGATAAGATGGTTCGAGGATTATGACTCTGCAGAGTTTGTACTAAAATTACCCACAGCCAACGGATTTCTGTAGTCCTGAAGGACTAGTTTCGTTTATGGTATTTCGGAAGAAACACAGCTAACCAGTACACACTCATCCTACCTCACGATGCCAGGAATCACCCTAGACATCGTCCAAGAAAAACTTTTGAGACTGGGAGATCACAATCTCGAATAGCATGGGATCAAATTTATATTCGCGCGCTCTAAGGGGTGCCCCCCTCTCGGTCCCAACCAGAAACACCCATGCCCCCTGACCGGATGACTTGCTTTAATCCGGGGCCATGGAACCATCATCACGGCCTCTCCATTTGGTGTGTACCATGAAAGCGGTTTGCTACCTACTAAGCCATATCCCTTGCGGAAAACATGTGGTAGTACGGGAAGGGAAATGGATGGGAACCGAATCGACACGGTTGACACTGAAGTCAAATAGTATGGCATAAGACTGGCATGCTATAACACTGCCATCTTACCCATCCTCATGCCAACACATGGCCGTGCATATTCACATCCAACACGTATGGATTATCGAACTCACTTGCCTCAACTTTGCATGAAAAATAACATTCATCGGTATGCTCACAAACATGCCATGAAACTACTTAATGCAAACCTGCCAGAACACTCATCATATCAAAAGTTCAAACATGCTTGCCTGGTTCAGAGTAGTCGAAGCCTAGCTCGGTGAAGTTTATGGTCCCGTCACCTCCTTCGGTATCTACAAAGATAAAGAAAACATCTGGCTTAACGTAAATACCGTGAGGTGCACAAAATTACTCCAAATATTTTTCAAATAAATATGGTAAAAAACTAGACAAAATTTTAAAGAGGACAGAAAAAGAATCAATCAAAAATACTCTTACATTTTAAAAGTTATTAGCGTTTTAGTCGAGGACCTTTACGTAATGAAACAAAAACTTCCTGTGGTTTTCTTTATAAAATGTAAAACGCTTGATCTCGAATACGTCGATCCAGTGGGGAAGACGTATTTTGCAGAAGGCGTTTCGAAAACGATTCAAAAAGAGGAAAAAAGTTGATCGGGAGGACCCACCCGTCGGGTTTGAAAACGAAAGCAGAGATTTGGCGCCGAGGGGCGCGGTGATCGCCGGCGATCTGGCAAGGCGGGAGGATCGGAGGTTACCAACATGCTCACCATGTCCTTCCGCACCGGTGGGTGGTGGAGTTGGTGTTGATGAGCACCACGTTGACGGTGGTCTCAACTCCCGTGACGGTGGTTCGGGCGTTGATGGATCTCGCCGAGGAGGGCTGCAAGGATCGAATTGAGGTGGGGGTTAAAGCACTAGGTGTAAGAGAAGGCTACGGACGAGGTTTGGGCGCCGGAGATGGCATCACCGTGGTGAATCAAGGTGGAGGCCGAGGCGGAACAACGTGGCCGGAGTCGGGGAAGGAGAGCTCCCCGTGGCCCTTCCAGGGACTTGGCGGGTGCGGAGGGTAGAGGAGGTGTCTTGAGGCGAGAGCAAGCTCGGGGTGCTATATATAGCCGCCCCGAGGCGGTTGCCGAGAACGGGGTTCTCCGACGAGGTGATTACGGCGGCGCTGTGGTTGCACGGGAGGGTTCAGAGGTTGAGCGTCGTTGTGGGTGTTCCCTAGTTCCGTTTAGGTGATAACTGCGTCGGGATTTGGTTGCTTAGGGGGAGCTTCGTGGCCTGGCCCGTTAGCGTGGAGCGCTTCAGGCGTGCCGCCACTACCTGCCGACAGTGCTGCATCGTCTTGTTGGCGAGGAAATGGCCACGCGGAGCCACCAGGGGGTTTGGGCGGCACCGAACGGCGTTATGCCGCCGTTCTGCTCCCGGTCGGCCGCTACGGTGGTTCGGCCGCCACGAGACACGCCGGCGCAGGCGGGCAGGGCGCCACCGACGCCAGGAACACGCCAAGCACGCGTGTGAGGCTCCGGACAAGCAAGCTAGGCCGTGAGCAACGTGCCAAGTGCACTGTGATCATGCGACTGAATTTACTGACGAAGATCGACCTTTGAAACTCCGAACTTAACTAAAATGAATGTAAGCAGTGCATGCAAGGTGTTCGACGGGATGATCTAGGCATGTAGGGATTTTTCCTTGAGCTGGTTTTGGTGGAGGCGCCTCTCATTGCATCTAGAGGCTGCTGAATATTTGTGGAATTTTTGGAGTAATGTAGATATGAATTTCACCAAATTTGGCAAATCTGGTCCAAACTTGCAGGGGACTATAATTTGAAAATTTTGAACAGAAGAGGAGTGGATCTTGATAGTTCTAGGTTGTGGGTACCAAGGACTATCCAAGGGAGTTGGTTTGAGGTCAAAATTCAAATGCATTAAGGTACTTGCTTTGCTAATTACCTAGGCTCAAAATAATAGACAGAAAAGATTTGGGAGAGAATTAATTGAAATAAAAATTCAGAAGAGGGTTGAACTAGTAGAGATAGAGTGTTTGGATTGCCCAAAGTGGAAGGAGATATATTTGGGAAGATTTTACCATGTGGTGTATGGCCAAAGCATGAATGATTTCAAATATGGGAGAGAATGAAAAACTCCTAGAGTTTCTTTTTGAAAGAAAAAATAAACTTCAAAGATTTTTCTTGAATCCTTGAGAAGAGAGCAATTAGAGGAAAAATTTAAAAACTAAACACCAGAGTTGAAGGAGATGCAAAAGTAAAATATTTGCCAGAGGGAAAAAGCTTTTGATAGAGATTTTTTGGAAGGGTTTTGGTGACCTCCTTCAAATCCAACAAAGTTTTGAAGAAAACCAAAGAAAAAAAAATTGGTGTGTCACAGGCGGGCGGCTAGGGTTAGGGTTTGGGCGGGCGTGGGCGGCGGCTTCTTACTGGGGCGAGGTCGGCCCGGGCGCTATTTAAAGGCCTCCCCCGGAGGAATCCGGGCCTAACACGGCCGTGAGGTCAGTTCGATTTTTAAAAAAAATTAATTACTGTGAGAAAAACTAACGAACGAAATACTACACAGACTCCAAAAATGCCGAAATAAATTTTCCCCGGCTTCTAAAATCAAGCCGGACAAGATGAACATTTATTTGGGGCCTAAATGCAATTTTCAAAAATGCGCATTTTTCCTAAATTCAAATAAAATAGCGAAAAACTCCAAATAAAATCTTATTTGATTTTTTATATTAAATCTTCACTATTCCTTTATTTTGGGAAAGTCATTTTATTCCCTCTCTCATATTTTGACAGTAGAAATAATTGAAGATAAAATAAATAAAATCAAATGATCCTATTTTCAAAATTTGAGAAAACTCAAATATGAAAATAACGAAATCTCCAACTCTCTCCGTGGGTCCTTGAGTTGCGTGAGATTTCTAGGATCGAGCCAAAATGCAATAAAATATGCTATGCAAATGATGATCTATGTGTAACATTCCGAATTGAAAATTTGGGATGTTACACAATAATAAAACATGCAACTCAAACCAATCACGATCATCAATTAACCCATAGGACAAAACGGATCTACTCAAACATCATAGGATAGCCATACATCATTGGGAAATAATATATTGCGTTGAGCACCATGTTTAAGTAGAGATTACAGCGGGTAAGAGAGAGGTTACACCGCTGCATAGAGGGGGGAAGAGTTGGTGATGATGGCGGTGAAGTTGTTGGTGAAGATTGCGGTGATGATGTTGGCCACGACGGCGTTCCGGCGCCACCAGAAGAGAAGGGGAGAGGGGGGCCCCTCGTATTCTTCTTCCTTGATCTCCTCCCTAGATGGGAGAAGGGTTTCCCCTCTGGTCCTTGGCTCCATGTCGTGGGAGGGGCGAGAGCCCCTCCGAGATTGGATCTATCTCTCTGTCTCTCTCTCTGTTCCGTTGCCCTTTCACCGTTTCGTATATATATGGAGATCCGTAACTCCGATTGGGCTGAAACCTTCGCCGTGATTTTTTTTACCAAAAATTAGCTTTCTTGCGGCCGAAGAAGGGCATCAACCGCCTTACGAGTGGCCCACGAGGGTCAGGGGCGCGCCCCCTGCCTCGTGGCCACCTCGGGAACCGTCTCACATGGATTTTTCTTTTGGAATTTTCCAAATATTCCAAAAATAAACTCCGTCCGTTTTTATCCCGTTTGGATTCCGTTTAATATGGATATTATGCGAAACATAAAACATGCAACAGACAAGAACTGGCACTGGGCACTGGGTTAATATGTTAGTCCCAAAAATAGTATAAAAAGTTGCCAAAAAGTATATGAAAGTTGTATAATATTGGCATGGAGCAATCAAAAATTATAGAAACAACGGAGACGTATCAGGTACTCAGTGTATCACATAGACTGTGAGATTGTTGAATCTGGTCAGGACCCTTGGAGGGCCACTGTTTTCTATGGCGAATCGCAAACCAATCATCGACACCAAACATGGGATACCATGAAAGGCATAGCAGGTTTGAGCCAGCTCCCTTGGGTATGCATGGGAGACTTCAACGAAGTGCTACGTCCGGAAGAACAAGAAGGAATTGGGGAACGCAGTAACGCCTAGATTCAGGGCTTTCAAGATGCGGTTGGCGTCTGCATGCTTGATGATTTAGGCTACCAAGGAAAATTTTGGACTTTTGAAAAAAAAGGTCCGAGGTGGAAGTTACACAAGGGTAAGGCTTGATCGTGCACTGGCTTCAGTGGAATGGAAAGCGAGGTTCCCTTCAGATTTTTTAAGACACATCACAGCAGCCACGTCGGACCACTCGCCGATACTCCTGATGCTACATGACGAACAACTGAGACCGGCTGCAAAACCACCTTTTAAGTATGAGGTCATGTGGGATACACATGACGAGTGGAGGGACACAATCTTGCAATATTGGGGGCAGGAACAACCGGTTGTCAATCTGGAAGGCTTGAGAGCAAAACTATAGGCAATCTCAAAGGACCTCAGCAAGTGGAATAGAGAAACTTTTGGTAGCGTATGAAAGGAAATAAAAAACCTTACAGTGGAGCTGAAGAGATTGAGGGGAGAACCGTTGAGGGTAGGCCCGTCTCATGTTGAACTTAAAATTAATGAGAAACTAGTCGAGATGTACCATCGAGAAGAGCTAATGTGGCGCCAACGGTCGAGGCTGGAGTTGCTTACAGTGGGTGACAAAAACACCAGATTCTTTCACATTCGAGCGAGCATGAGAAGGATGAAAAACATGATTAAAGTTCTAGCTAATTCACTTGGGGTCTCAATTAGTGATCCGGCCGAGTTGAGAACAATGGTAACTGAATTTTATAAGAGCTTGTATATGACCGAGGGAGTTAGTAACATGGGCGATGCTTCTGGCTCCATACACAAAAGAGGAAGTGAAAACTGCACTATTACAGATGTTCCCAACGAAGGCTCCGGGGCCTGATGGTTTTTCGGCTCATTTATATCAAAGGCATTGGGACATTAGTGGAGACAAGGTCACAGTCGTGGTTCTTAGAATCATTAGAGGGGAAGAAAATGCAGAGTGTGTCAATCACACGGTCCTAGTGCTCATTCCTAAGGTAACAAACCCTAGTCTCCTTACTGAATTTCGTCCTATCAGCTTATGCAATGTCATATACAACATTGCCTCGAAGGTTGTTGCAAACATGCTGAAAGTAATCTTGCCAGAAATTATTTCGGAAGAGCAGTTAGCGTTTGTCCCAGGCAGACTAATAACTGATAATTAATATCACCTATGTGTATGAATACCTACACTTCATGAAAAAAAGCAA
This sequence comes from Aegilops bicornis, assembly GCA_021605145.1. NCBI lineage: Eukaryota > Viridiplantae > Streptophyta > Magnoliopsida > Poales > Poaceae > Aegilops > Aegilops bicornis. The sequence goes on along the minus strand of CM038673.1, from coordinate 392,782,632 downwards.
GGCTAAGACGAACAACTACTGTGCCCTGAAGCTGGATATGATGAAAGCTTATGGCAGATTGGAGTGGAACTACCTTCGGGCAATAATGACCAAGTTGGGTTTTGCACAACAATGGGTAAACATTATAATGGGTATGATTAGTGCTACCTCTTGAGCACTATGTTGGATTTCCTTGAAGAGGAAAGGGTGATGCAGCAAAGTAGCGTAAGTATTTCCCTCAGTTTTTGAGAACCAAGGTATCAATCCAGTAGGAGGCTACGCGTGAGTCCCTCATACCTACACAAAACAAATAACTCCTCGCAACCAACGCGATAAGGGGTTGTCAATCCCTTCACGGTCACTTACGAGAGTGAGATCTGATAGATATGATAGGAAAATATTTTTGGTATTTTTGTGATAAAGATGCAAAGTAAAATAAAATCAAAGTAAAAAAGCAAAGGAAATAACAAAGTGTTGGAATATTAATATGATGAAGATAGACCCGGGGGCCATAGGTTTCACTAGTGGCCTCTCTCAAGAGCATAAGTATTTTTACGGTGGGTGAACGAATTACTGTTGAGCAATTGACAGAATTGAGCATAGTTATGAGAATATCTAGGTATGATCATGTATATAGGCATCACGTCCGAGACAAGTAGACCGACTCACTGCTGCATCTACTACTATTACTCCACTCATCGACCGCTATCCAGCATGCATCTAGAGTATTAAGTTAATGAAAACAGAGTAACGCCTTAAGCAAGATGACATGATGTAGAGGCATAAATTCATGCAATATGGTAAAAACCCCATCTTGTTATCCTCGATGGCAACAATACAATACGTGCCTTGCTGCCCCTCATCACATCGGGAAAGGACACCGCAAGATTGAACCCAAAGCTAAGCACTTCTCCCATTGCAAGAAAGATCAATCTAGTAGGTCAAACCAAGCGATAATTCAAAGAGACTTGCAAAGATAACCAATCATACATAAAATAATTCAGAGAAGATTCAAATATTGCTCATAGATAATCTTGATCATAAACCCACAATTCATTGGTCTCAACAAACACACCGCAAAAAGAAGATTACATCGAATAGATCTCCACGAGAGCGGGGGAGAACATTGTATTGAGATCCAAAAGAGAGAAGAAGCCATCAAGCTACTAACTATGGACCCGAAGGTCCGAGGTAAACTACTCACACTTCATCGGAGAGGCTATGGTGTTGATGTAGAAGCCCTCCGTGATGGATGCCCCCTCCGTGGAGCTCGGAACAGGCCCCAAGATGGGATCTCGTGGTTCTGAGAAGGTTGCGGCGGTGGAATTAGGTTTTGGCTCAAGATATGATCGTTTGGGGTGCGTGAGGTATATATAGGAGGAAGGAGTACGTCGGTGGAGCAACAGGGGGCCCACGAGGGTGGATGGCGCGCCCCCCTACCTCGTGGCCTCCTCTTTTGTTTCTTGACGTAGGGTCCAAGTCTCATGTATCATAATCTTCCTAAAAATCACGTTCCCAAAGGTTTCATTCCGTTTGGACTCCGTTTGATATTCCTTTTACGGAACTCAAATAGGCAAAAACCACAATTGGGCTGGGCCTCCGGTTAATAGGCTAGTCCCAAAAATAATATAAAAGTGGATAATAAAGCCCAATAATGTCCAAAACAGTAGATGATATAGCATGGAGCAATAAAAAATTATAGATACGTTTGAGACGTATCCGGCATCCCCAAGCTTAATTCCTGCTCGTCCTCGAGTAGGTAAATGATAAAAAAGATAATTTTTGATGTGGAGTGCTACTTGGCATAATTTTAATGTAATTCTTCTTAATTGTGGTATGAATATTCAGATCCGAAAGATTCAAGACAAAAGTTTAATATTGACATAAAAATAATAATACTTCAATCATACTAATAAAGCAATCATGTCTTATCAAAATAACATGGCCAAAGAAAGTTATCCCTGCAAAATCATATAGTCTGGCTATGCTCTATCTTCACCACATAAAGTATTTAAATCATGCACAACCCCGATGACAAGCCAAGCAATTGTTTCATACTTTTGACATCTCAAACTTTTTCAATCTTCACGCAATACATGAGCGTGAGCCATGGATATATCACTATATGTGGAATAGAATGGTGGTTGTGACGAAGACAAAAAGGGAGAAGATAGTCTCACATCAACTAGGCGTATCAACGGGCTATGGAGATACCCATTAATAGATATCAATGTGAGTGAGTAGGGATTGCCATGCAACAGATGCACTAGAGCTATAAGTATATGAAAGCTCAACAAAAGAAACTAAGTGGGTGTGCATCCAACTTGCTTGCTCATGAAGACCTAGGGCATTTTGAGGAAGCCCATCATTGGAATATACAAGCCAAGTTCTATAATGAAAAATTCCCAGTAGTATATGAAAGTGACAAAATGAGAGACTCTCTATCATGGTTCTACTTTGAAGCACAAGTGTGGTAAAAGGATAGTAACATTGTCCCTTCTCTCTTTTTCTCTCATTTTTTTTGTTTGAGCCTTTTCTCTTTTTTTTATGGCCTCTTTTTTTTCATCCGGAGTCTCATCCCGACTTGTGGGGGAATCATAGTCTCCATCATCCTTTTCCTCACTTGGGACAATGCTCTTAAAATGAAGATCATCACACTTTTATTTTCTTACAACTCAAAAATTACAACTCGATACTTAGAACAAAATATGACTCTATATGAATGCCTCCGTGATGTCTTAGGATATGCAATGAATCAAGAGTGACATGTATGAAAGAATTATGAATGGTGGCTTTGCCACAAATACGATGTCAACTACATGATCATGCTAAGCAATATGACAATGATGGAGCGTGTCATAATAAACGGAACGGTGGAAAGTTGCATGTCAATATATCTCGGAATGGCTATGGAAATGCCATGATAGGTAGGTATGGTGGCTGTTTTGAGGAAGGTTTATGGTAGGTGTATGATACCGGCGAAAAGTGCGCGGTATTAGAGAGGCTAGAAATGGTGGAAGGAAGAAAAGTGCGTATAATCCATGGACTCAACATTAGTCATAAAGAACTCATATACTTATTGCAAAAATTTACAAGTTATCAAAGCAAAGTATTACGCGCATGCTCCTAGGGGATAGATTGGTAGGAAAAGACCATCGCCGTCCCCGACCGCTACTCATAAGGAAGACAATCAATAAATAAAGCATGCTCCGACTTCATCACATAACGGTTCACCATACGTGCATGCTACGGGAATCACAAACTTTAACACAAGTATTTCTCAAATTCACAACTACTCAACTAGCATGACTCTAATATCACCATCTTCATATCTCAAAACAATTATCAAGCATCCAACTTCTCATAGTATTCAACACAGTCATAAGAAAGTTTTTACTATTCTTGAATACCAAGCATATTAGGATTATTTAAGCAAATTACCATGCTATTTAAGACTCTCAAAATAATATAAGTGAAGCATGAGAGATTAATAGTTTCTATAAAACCAATCCACCACCATGCTCTAAAAGATATAAGTGAAGTACTAGAGCAAAACTATATAACTCAAAAGATATAGGTGAAGCACATAGAGTATTCTAACAAATTCCAAATCATGTATGGCTCTCTCAAAAGGTGTGTACAGAAAGGATTATTGTGGTAAACTAAAATACAAAGACTCAAATCATACAAGACGCTCCAAGCAAAACACATATCACGTGGTGAATAAAAATATAGCTCCAAGTAAAGTTACCGATGGAAGTAGACGAAAGAGGGGATGCCTTCCGGGGCATCCCCAAGCTTTGAATTTTTGGTGTCCTTAGATTATCTTGGGGGTTCCATGGTCATACCCAAGATTAGGCTCTTGCCACTCCTTGTTCCATAATCCATCAAAATCTTTCACCCAAAACTTGAAAACTTCACAACATAAAACTCAACAGAAATCTCGTGAGCTCCGTTAGCGAAAGAAAACAAAAGACCACTTCAAAGTACTGTAATGAACTCATTCTTTATTTATATTGGTGTTAAACCTAATGTATTCCAACTTCTATATGGTTTATAAACTATTTTACTAGCCATAGATTCATCAAAATAAGCAAACAACACACGAAAAACAGAATCTGTCAAAAACAGAATAGTCTGTAGTAATCTGTAACTAACGCAAACTTATGGAACTCGAAAAATTCAACCAAAATAGGACGACCTATTAAATTTGTTTATTGATCATCAGCAATTGGAATCAATATTTTATCACGTTCTGGTGATTTTTAACAATTGTTTTCGTGAACAGAAAGTTTCTGGAAATTACAGCAAGATCAAATAACTATCATCCAAGAAGATCCTATAGTTTTAGCTTGGCACAAACACTAATTAAAAAATAAAAACACATCTAACAAGAGGCTAGAAAAAAGATTTATTCCTAAACAGAAGCAAAAGGAAAAAAAACCTAAAAATAAAATTGGGTTGCCTCCCAACAAGCGCTATCGTTTAACGCCCCTAGCTAGGCATAAAAGCAAGGATAGAACTAGGTATTGCCATAATAGTGGTATGGCAAGTCATGAAAACTTTTCTCATATTCTCTACGTAGAGCAGCGAGTTTTCCTTGAGGCAAGCAACAATAATCAAAAGGGCTAAATTTAATGGGACAAAAGTCCCCAAGATCAATCTCGGGAGGTATGGGTTCCTCCCTAGGCCCTTTGTAATGCACAACCAATTCATCATTAAGAGCATTCTTTTGGCAAAAAGTCACAAGCCTTTGTCCAAGTGGAAAACGTAATCCATTATTCTGAATAGCAAAATCATCATTAAGCTCGGAAATTCTATCAACTAGAACATCGACGGGAACCTTTTTCCTAAGATTTTTGTTATAAGCAATATGATCTAAAGATTGTAAACGCATCATGTCTTCTTGATTAAAAAGGATAGCTTCAATGGGAGGATGACTACCATCTACCCTATAATGCGCAAAGATTTATTTGGCCTCTTTTATTATAAATCTAAACTCATGAGCCAAAAAGATAGTGGCGGCACGCTTAACAGAAGAATGCTCAATATTAGATAATTCTAGAAAAATTCTTTGTATGCAAGGATGCATGTGCATAAATTGCCTTTCAAGTTCAACCATAAGCATGGTAATATCGTCCGCAAGACTACTAGTTCTATGGAGAATAGAATCGCCCATAGATGGCAAAGTACCGGCACAAGTAAAGAAATCTTGAATAACTCATTTTTCAATAATATTACCACTACCAATTCGAAATCTTTTTGTATGCAAGGTAGGGGGTTCTTCAGCAGGAGCATCAGAATTTTCTATGATATTATTATTGTCCATATCGACAATAATTTCCCCAATTTCAGACATAACGATAGAGAGAGCGAGGGGCAAAAATAAGAAGGCGAACGGAAAAGAGAGGGAAATAAAACGGCAAGGGTGAAGTGGGGAGAGGAAAACGAGAGGCAAATGGCAAATAATGTAATGCGGGAGATAAGGGATTTGTGATGGGTACTTGGTATGTTGACTTTTGCGTAGACTCAAAGAACGACGCCTTGAAATCTTCTTTGCTACCTCTTGAGCACTGCGTTGGTTTTCCCTTGAAGAGGAAAGGGTGATGCAGCAAATTAGCGTAAGTATTTCCCTCAGTTTTTGAGAACCAAGGTATCAATCCAGTAGGAGGCTACGCGCGAGTCCCTCGTACCTACACAAAACAAATAACTCCTCGCAACCAATGCGATAAGGGGTTGTCAATCCCTTCATGGTCACTTACGAGAGTGAGATCTGATAGATATGATAGGAAAATATTTTTGGTATTTTTGTGATAAAGATGCAAAGTAAAATAAAAGCAAAGGAAATAACAAAGTGTTGGAAGATTAATATGATGAAGATAGACCCGGGGGCCATAGGTTTCACTAGTGGCTTCTCTCAAGAGCATAAGTATTTTACGGTGGGTGAACGAATTACTGTTGAGCAATTGATGAAATTGAGCATATTTATGAGAATATCTAGGTATGATCATGTATATAGGCATCACGTCCGAGACAAGTAGACCGACTCCTGCCTGCATCTACTACTATTACTCCACTCATCGACCACTATCTAGCATGCATCTAGAGTATTAAGTTAATGAAAACAGAGTAACGTCTTAAGCAAATGACATGATGTAGAGGGATAAATTCATGCAATATGATAAAAAAAACCATCTTGTTATCCGCGATGGCAACAATACAATACGTGCCTTGCTGCCCCTACTGTCACTGGGAAAGAACACCGCAAGATTGAACCCAAAGCTAAGCACTTCTCCCATTGCAAGAAAGATCAATCTAGTAGGCCAAACCAAACTGATAATTCAAAGAGACTTGCAAAGATAACCAATCATACATAAAAGAATTCAGAGAAGATTCAAATATTGCTCATAGATAATCCTGATTATAAACCCACAATTCATCGGCTTCAACAAACACACCGCAAAAAGAAGATTACATCGAATAGATCTCCACGAGAGAGGGGGAGAACATTGTATTGAGATCCAAAAAGAGAGAAGCCATCTAGCTACTAACTATGGACCCAAAGGTCTGAGGTAAACTACTCACACTTCATCGGAGAGGCTATGGTGTTGATGTAGAAGCCCTCCGTGATGGATGCCCCCTCCGGCGGAGCTCTGGAACAGGCCCCAAGATGGGATCTCATGGGTACATAAGGTTGCGGCAGTGGAATTAGGTTTTTGGCTCAGTATATGATCGTTTGGGGGTACGTAGGTATATATAGTAGGAAGGAGTACGCCGGTGGAGCAACAGTGGGCCCACAAGGGTGGAGGGCGCCCCCCGGTGGAGCAACAGGGGGCCCACAAGGGTGGAGGGCGTGCCCTGGGGGGTGGGCGCGCCCCTACCTCGTGGCCTCCTCTTTTGTTTCTTGACGTAGGGTCCAAGTCTCCTGGATCATAATCTTCCTAAAAATCACGTTCCCGAAGGTTTCATTCCTTTTGGACTCCGTTTGATATTCCTTTTCTGCGAAACTCTGAAATTGGCAAAAAACAACAACTCTGGGCTGGGCCTTCGGTTAATAGGTTAGTCCCAAAAATAATATAAAAGTGGATAATAAAGCCCAATAATTTCCAAAACAGTAGATAATATAGCATGGAGCAATCAAAAATTATAGATACGTTGGAGACGTATCAATCAGCTCCGTCTCTTTCTCGGGTTTGTTTAATGGAGAGAAGCTTGAGACCTTCAAACCATCCAGGGGTATCCGACAGGGAGATCCGATCTCCCCTATCTTTTCTTGATTGCAACAGAGGGCCTTTCGTGCCTACTAAAAACCAGTTCTCAATCATCTGTGCTTGGTGGGATCAAGGTGGCACCCACGGCTCCAGCTGTAAACCACCTCCTATTTGATGATGATAGCATGTTGTTATTCAAGTCTAGTAATGAGGGGGTAGTGGTAGTTTCAAACCTGTTGGAGGCATATTTTAAGGCATCTGGGCAGCGATTGAATCATGATAAATCATCAATTTTCTTCAGTAAGGGGTCTCCACAACACCCAAGGGACAGTATTAAGAATTTTTGAATGTGCAAAATGAGTCATTGAGTGATCGCTACTTGGGGATGCCTACGGACGTTGGACAAAATAAGATGGGCACATTCAGATATCTCAGAGACCGAGTCTGGGAGAAGGTCAGAGGCTGGATGGAGAAGCTTCTGTTTGCGGCAAGGAAGGAAGTTCTAATTAAAGCAATCACACATGCCCTACCTGTTTACTCCATGGCATGCTTTAGGCTACAAAGAGGACTTTGTGAGAATATCACCTCCATTATGCGGCAGTTCTGGTGGGGTAGCAAAGCTGGAAAACGGAAACCTAGCTGGGTGGCGTGGGACATCATGACTAGGCCGAAACATCTTGGAGGGCTTGGTTTTAGAGATATGGAAATTTTTTAACCTGGCTCTACTAGCTAGATAGGCGTGGAGGATTTTGTGTGACCCTTCCTCTCTCAGTGCACGCATATTGAAAGTGGCGTACTTCCTAGACTCAACACTGCTTGATGCGGAACTCGGAGGCCGGCCCTCTTAGATATGGAGGGCGGTCATTGATGGTAGAGACATGCTTAGGCAAGGTATCATACAGAGAATCAGGAACGGAAACACTACAGACATCTGGAATCATGACTGGCTGCCTAGGCATGGTATGATGAGACCCATCTGCTCACTGATCACCAACCCGCCGAGGTATGTATCTGAATTAATCAAGTCGGCGACAACATCTTGGAACGATCAGTAGGTGCGCTCGGTTTTTGTTCCCATTGACGCTGAAGCCATTCTGTCAATACCACTTTGCACAAGGAATATGGGTGATTTCTGGGCATGGAGCGGAGAGAAACGTGGGAATTTTTTAGTCAAGTCTGCGTACAGAATGATAATGCAAACCAAGATCACAAGGGAAAACTGGATTGAGGAAAATGAGGGACCTTCTGGGGCTGATCAGGAGAGCAATGAGTGGACTGCACTTTGGAGAATGGAGGTCCCGTTGAAGGTGAAAATGTTTTTGTGGCGTTTAGCCCAGAGTTCTATCCCAACGACAGACCTGCTCGAGCACAGAAACATGGCAACATCGGGGGCCTGTAGGTTGTGTGGTGCTAGGGATTGATGGAGGCATGCTCTTATCAACTGTTTCATGGCCAGAAGCACTTGGGCTCTTTCTGACGAAGGCCTTGTCGATCAGATGATCCAGTTTGACTGTGATAATGCGAAGGAATGGGTATTTAAGATGAAAGAGGTACTGCCAGATGATCTATTTGTACGCATGGTGTTTACCCTCTGGGAGGTCTGGAGCGCGCGGAGAAAGACGGTCTACGAGGACATTTTCCAGAGCCCCATGTCAACGCACATGTTCATCCAATCGCAGATAAATGATCTCCAGATCCTGAAGAAACCAGTGCAGGAGAACATGCGTGCAAGAGCAGAGAGGCCTACATGCTGGCTTCCACCATCGGGAGATTGTGCAAAGGTAAATGTTGATGCCGCAACAAGAGGCACGTCAAAAGCAGGCGCATCCGCTGCAATATGCAGGGACAAGAATGGTATATTCCTAGGGCCTTCAGCTCTGGTTCTTAAGGGCATCCATGATCCTACAACCTTAGAGGCGTTGGCGGTCAGAGAGTCGATGGCACTAGCAGATGACCTGAACTTAAACTCCATCATGTGGCGTAAGACTACAAGGTAGTGATCGATGGCATCAAACAGAAGAGTGGAGCAAGTTAAGGCGCAATCATACATGAAATCATAGGTTACTCTAATAGTTTTAGTACTTGTAATTACTTTCATGAGTTTAGGAGCTCGAATTTCGAGGCTCACAGTCTTATGAAGCACGCTTTGAAGCTAGGGCTTGGCCACCATGTTTGGTTAGGCCATCCTAGTGAACTTCCTTTCATCCCTGTAAGCATTGTGACGGTTGAATAAAAGCTTCCTAGGATTGTCTCAACAAAAATTTGGTCATGTCCGCGTGTCAAAGTAGGCCACCGCCACTGACCCCAGCAGTAGCCTTCTAACCCTACCGTCACATGCACCGATGATAAACACCTGGAGGGGTAAGGCGCTGGAGGCCTTGGGGTTGAGGGTTTCATTCATATGGTCACTAACAAATGGCTCTATCTGCCCGAGCATTGTGTCAGGTCTGTTGGGCCATTTTGATGACTCACAGATGCGTTGGTGAAAGCGCGGGTTTAGTCCCAGAGGAGGGTGAATGGGAGATTTTTTAGAAATTCATCAAACTCTGATGAATTTGACGAAGATTAGAGTGAAGAAATAAAAACAAGAGCGACACTAATTCATCACAGAAACATAAAGCATACATATAAGATAGATGCAAGTGAAAAACGTGCAATCATACAAGCATTCGGGCATATAGAAGATGAATTGAAGAAATGAAAAACTACATGATGAAAGTATTTGCACTACAAAAAAAGACACATCCGTGACATTTTGGGCTGAACGAATTTTTTCCTGTCATGCTTATGACACTTCTATGACGATAATTGTGACAAAGCCCGGTATCATCATAGATGTGGTGGGCTCCTACTTCTATGATAAAAATCATGACAGAAAATGGGCTTTTCATCCTGGGCGGGCTGGAGATGCAGCTGCATGACATTCTTTGGGCCGTCCATGACAGAAAAAACCGTGGTAGAAGCGAGGGGGAGAAAAATATCGGGGAGTTCCCGGTTACGGTGGGTGGTCAGGGGCCGAGCGATGCGCGTTTCTCTCGTACACGTACACGCGTGTAGGGCTGGGCATAAAGACCGACCAACCGAAAACTGAACTGAAACCGAAGCCGAATAAACCGAAATTTCGGTTTTTTAGTATAAATAGAAAAATTTGGTTACCTGGGCTACTAACCGGACCAAATTCGGTCGGTTCGGTGTATTTCTCGGTTAACCAAAATACAGCCAACCCCCGCTGCCCCGCTTCGCCCAAAGACATTTAACCTCAAAGAGTCAAGAACCGACCACCCACCCCCGCACCCACGACCACGACCCCCCCACCCCCCCACTTCCAGTCAAGGCACGCACCAGTCCCCCTCGCCCTCGACCCCTCTTCTCCCCCACGCCGCCCCGCCCCTGCCCTACCCGACCGCCGACGCCGCTTCTCATCTGAGCTGGGACGCCACTGCCGGCGCCAGGGGCCACCGCATCTTCTCCCCCACTCGGCGCCCCCTGCCGGCCTGCCCTACCCAGCCGCCGCCGCCGCATCTGCAGGAAGGAAGGAGAGGTCAGAGGAGCACAAGACTAGGACCTGCCGTCGCGCCGCGCATCCGTCACCGTCGGCACTCGACAACATCTCGGATTCTAGGCAGCATATTCTCCAGTTCGTCATCACGTCTTCCACAACAGAAACTGAGCATTCAGTCAACGTAATAAGCCCAATCTCCCATCCTTTGTCTCCTATTTTATTTTGTTCTCTGTGAGTAGATGGTAAACGTGGATATGGATGCAGAGAAAAAAGAAGAGGTCTTTGGTTCTTTTTTTATGCAGAGAAAAAAGTGCAGTTTGGCCAATACTGCAATATTCTATAGTCTTTATGAATGTACGCCCACGCCTATGTCTTTGTAGTTTGTATGTACTGTATGAATGTTCTCTATCTCTCTGGTTTAGTAACATCTAGACATGACACAAACTCAGCCGTCAAAAAATTTCTTTATAATACGCATGCTGTCAATAAGGGCATTTTCTATTTATAGGACAAAATTCGGTTAAATCGAAAACCGAACCAAAAAAATCGGTTAACCGAAATTTCGGTTAGTTGATTTTTAGTGCTTAATTTGGTTTCCACATATGCAAACCGAATTCATCGAAAAACCGAACAGTAGAAACCGAATTTTAGGTTTCTACCGAACGCCCAGGTCTACACACGTGGGTGCGAGGCGTTGGGCTATAACTGAACCCGAGCGAGGCGTTCGCCTACTGAACCCGAGCAATTGCACTTCAGGCTACACGTTACGAAACCCGAGCGATCGATCGATCTAGCTGTTAACTGAACCCGATCGAGCGATTCCTTCGCTACTGCTGCTAACTGAAGCCGATCAAATCTGCTGCCTCCTTCCCTTGATGAACAATGAGTGTTGTTGGGGGGGGGGGGTGAATGAACAGTTCCTGGTGGGGGGTTGGATGAATAGGACCCCATGGTAGTAGAGGCCGTTGCCGCTGGATGAACAGGACCTCGATCGATCGAGACGGTTGGGGGTGGATGAAGAGGACCCCGTGGAGGGCTGGATGAACAGGACGACCCCGTGGAGGGCTGGTTGAACAGTAGCCGGCGGAGGGATGGATGAACAGTAGCCCGTAGAGTGGTGGTTGAACAGGACCCCGTGGAGAGGGCTGGTTGAACAGTAGCCGGTGGAGGAGCGGTGGAGGCTGGATGAACAGGAGCCCGTGGATGGACAAATACAGTGGAGGCTGGAGGAGGTCGACGGTGGATGAACAAGAGTTGGCCGTGGAGGCTGGAGCAGTCGACGGTGGAGATGAACAGAGTCCGTGGAGTCCTGCTTATGCACGCCACACCCCTCCCAATGAATAGGACCCCCGTTTCGACCGTAGCACTCCAACACAAGTCCGTTTCCTCCGTTTTGTGGTACCCCACACCCCTCCTGATCAACATGACCCCGTTTCAACTGTAGGAGGTCCAAGAGAAGTTCGTTTCCTCAGTTTTGTGGTACGCCAGACCCCTCTCGATGAACAGGATCCTGTTTCGACCGTGGCCGGTCGAACAGAAGGCCGTTTCCTCCGTTCTGTGGTACGCCAGGCCTCGTTTCGATCGGCTGTTCCGTGCAAGCCGGTTGGCTCTCGATGAACACGATGACGTAGTTTCTCCGTTCCGACCGGCCAGTTGGCTGCTGATGAACACGACGCCGTCGCTGCCTCTCCATGTACACGATCCCTGGCCGTACGTATGTGCGAGTAGGCATTCGGGACCCCGCCCATCTGTACATTCGTGGCCGTATTTACTTTCTTGCACCCTGGCTTTACATATGTGTACATGATATTAACGGGACTGCATGACATGCTACGTGCGCGTCTCTACTACGACACATGCGCGCCTATACTACGACACGTGCCCTTCCTTACTCGGCCACGGTTCATCGTTGCAGCCTGCAGACAGACCGATCGTATGTACGTACACATTCGCGACCAGAATGACAATGCTACGTACGCTTCGACCAGGTCGGTCTCGACTGTCAGGGAGGATAAGGAGGCACTTCCTTGCATGCGAAGATGTAGCTGGTGGGTCCCAGCAGTCAGGGGGAAACATTTTTTTTTGCAAAATACGGTGGCCCGTCTGGTGGGTCCCTGCTGTCAGGTGGAGGTATCATTATTTTCCACGTAATAAGGAGGCACTTCCTTGCTGCGGCCTTGGACCCAGCTGTCAGCCTCTCCATGTACAGTACTCTTCCGATGGAAGCCGTTCCTTGACCACGTTGACCACGCCGCGCCGAGAGCACTAGGGCGGTGGACAACGGCGAGGCCTAGGAAGGGGACGACGCGGAGCCAGGGAAGACACGACAATGGATGCCCATGCGGAGAGGAGTACGGGGGTTCACTGGTTCGGCTGCGGCGTGAGGCTACCATCACCGCAGAATAACAGGGGGTGCGGGTGAGTAGAGGGATGGCCTGGCCAGCGGTGGGAGTAGTAGGGGCAGTGAGGCCTCCACAGCAGCACAACCGGCCATGGGAGGCAGGAGCACGCGGCACGACCGGAGCTGGTTTGGGCGGCTGGAGCAAGAAGACCAGATGTTGAAGAAGCACTCGGCCGTTGGATGGACATCGTACGGTCATTGGAGCTAGAATCGTTCATATTGACTAAGTTGGCAAAGCCCTCCGTCCCCGTCAACTTAGTAGGCCCACAAGTCAGCCTCCCACTATGGTGGGTCCCTGCTAGCAGGGGGAGTATTCATTTTTTTGTGCGTAATAAGGAGGCACTCTTCCTTGCGTGCAAAGATATGGCTAGTGGGTCTGAGCTGTCAGCAGGGGGAACGTTTTTTTCGCTAAATACAGAGGCCCTTCCGATGGGTCCTAGCTGTCAGGTGGAGAAATCATTATTTTGCGCGTAATAAGGAGGCATTTCCTTGTGTGCGGCCGTGGACCCAGCTGTCAGTCTCTCCACATAGAGTCCACTTCCGATGGATGTCATTCGTTGACCACGTTGACCACGCTGCACCGAGAGCACCAGGGCGGTGGACGACGGCGAGGCCTAGGAAGGGAACGACATGGAGCCGGGGAAGACTCGATAGTGGTTGCCCACGCGGTGGGGAGTACGAGGGTTTACTGGTTCGGCTGCCGTCGCCGGAAAATAACAGGAGGTGTGGGTGAGTAGAGGAATGGCCTGGCCAACAATGGAGAAGGGTGGGTGGTGGCTGTCTTGGCGGCGGCAAAGACCCGCCACGGAGGCAGGAGTGTGCAGTCCCACCGGCGCTGGTTTGGGCGGCTGGAGCAAGAAGATCAGATATTGAAGAAGCAGCACAGCCATTGGATTAACATCCAATGGTCACTGCTTCTAGAATTGTTTGTGGACTAAGTTGACAAAGCCTTTCGTACACGTCAACCTAGTAGACCCACAAGTCAGCCCACAAATCTCTCCCAAACAGCATATAGCCTGAAATTTTTAGCCAGATTCAAATTAATTTAAGAACTAAACATACCTTAATTTAAATCCAATGAAATTTTACCCGCACAAAAACAATGAAATTTAAAATATCAAAATCTGAAAGAAAAAGTATTTTGGAACTAATTGCCTGTTTGCTGTATTTTTTTCATTTTACAGCCCATTTATTATTACTTATACCCCATTTCTTATTACTTATAGCCCATTTTCTGGGCAAGTCCAAATGCATCCCTCCTCGTCTTGAAAGATTTCCGGCCCAGCAGGGCGTAGAAAAGCATGTAGGCCTATGTTGGTTATTCTGCAAAAAGCAAAATAGCTGGGCTAGCCATTTTCAGAAAGGAAAAAACAAACTGGCTAGTCATGTGGTAAACATATGAAATAAAAGCCTGGGCTAGACGGGCCACAACTCCTGCACAACCCAGTTGATACCCTTCTCCGTCCCCAAAAAAACAAAATTACTGCGCGCGCTGCTGGGTCCCTACTGTCATCCTCACCATGTACAATCATCTCCTTATTCCTCTTGGTTGTTGAACATGTTGACAACACTGGAGGGCGGCGCCGCGGTGAGCGAACCAAGGCGGAGGATGATGGTGAGGCCTCGGACGGGAACGAACAGGAGCCGGGGAAGATGCGCGTAGTTTTAGGGTGCGATGTGGCCATGATGCATGCGCGACAGCACAGCCAACCGTGGGAGGCGGGAGCAGGCGGTCCTGCCAGCGCTAGTTTGGCTTTGGCGGCTGGAGGAAGAAGAGACTGAAGAAACATGACAAATGTTGAATGTAAATCCAACGGTCAAGGTTGGCACAATCATTTGTTGACTAAGCCGACACCAAGTAGCATACTTTTTATATATAGGAAGAAAAGAAAAACTGGGCTCATTCGCCTGATAACATTCCCGAAACTGCGACCGTTCAATCTTGCGTAGCAACTAAAACTGCAAGGAAAATGCGTTTGTGTGCCCTCCTCCTCCCAGGGAACGTTCGCCACATAAGTGACTAGCACCCTTGGTTTTCAAACGAGAGGTCTTGGGTCCGAGTCCCAGGAACTCTCAATTTTGTCCTCCTTCCTTCCTCACACAAAAGAGAAAGAAAATCAAAGACTTGAGAAGGCGTACAGAACAAGCTAGTGTACCAGTAAAGAGACGTTGCCGAGTTTTAGAAAAAAGTGAGACACGCTCCTGTAGGTGGTTCAAATCCGGACCTAGACTATGACTATATATGGTGATATGCTACTCTACAAGTGATGAAACTGACATATCCAACATTCACTTCTCCTCTTCTCTACTTACTCTGCCTAGCATCAGATGCTCTAGCCGCAGCAACCATGTCCGCTGACTGCTCGTCCACCTGTTCTTCAGTTGGCAACAACCATATATGCGCCAAGTTGCCACCCGTACCATCGCCTGTGGGTCTCATCACACCCCCGCCCGCACACGCACCACAGCCGGTTGCTCATTGCAACCCGCTGCCATTGGTGTGGTGCCACTGCTGCAAATCACACAGAGTCATCCGTCGCGTCTCAACCACAATCCTCAACCCTGGACGAGTCTTCTACAAATGCCCGGATCATGGGGTAATTATTTTTTTAAGTGTTGTTTTGTCGCTTTCATTGCTGATTTTTTAATAGTTTGGTTGATGATCTTCCAATTTGATTCATGCAGAAAAGGGAAGATTCATGTGATTTGTATCTCTGGGAAGTTGCTGATGTGGGGGAATGTAACTACGCTGATTATTTGGTTAGCCGAGGAATCCCAATACCAGCAGGTTGGGGTGTTGGACAAGTAACTGAAGGAACGGCAGAAGAGGAAGATGCAGAGCAGAAGGTTAAAATTGCAATTCCTCTGATCATGGCCAAGCAACAGCTGCTGAACGACCTTGACAGCAATGAGGAGATGAAAGAGCTTGTGAAGATAATGGGCAAAATCGATGTGCTCTGTAGGATGATTGTCTCTTTATTTGCAGTGTATGTAGCACTCGTGATGTATTCAGTGGCTATGACATGAGCACTTTGCTGAAACTAGTAATGAATGAAACCTGTTTAGCAGGTTGGGCATAGTGTTGTGAACATCTAATGATTTCTATTAACAGAAATGGGGGGGGGATCCCCTTTTACTCATAAATAAATTAATAACGGAGGCCCTTTTTCTAATAAATAAATAAATTAGCAGAGGCCCTGTCGGGTCAGCTTTGTTCCCATTTGAAGACGTTGAGAAAATTGCAGTCCAACAACAAACTATGTCATCAAATTCAAGTTTCACAGCCAAATATGAGTACAACTAAACAACAATGTCATCATGTTTTAGTCGTCATACAATCACCAAACACAAATCAACATACATAACAAGTGATGTTCTCACAAAGAAAATACTAAAGAACACGCTCATCGTGGTTTAGTTGTCATAGCAAACACAATTTCAAATAGTAGATAAAAAACGCCTTCTCGACAGTGCAAATACGACAAAAGCAATCTAATCATCATCCGCAGAGTCAAGGCCAACATCTTCGCCATGTGTATCAGTCTGAATCATAATTCCCCACAGTGTCATCTTCTTCTTCATCCTCAATGTGCTCGAACATTGGCTTCTTCTTGATCAACTCTTGTATGTCCACAACATGACAGACAATCTTTTCGCCAGCGTCATTGACGTGATGGTTCTCAAAGATATTAGGAACATCTATGGAATCTTGTACATCAGGAGCAGTGTAAGCATCATCTTGTTGTGCAACTTCATTAAACGAATTCCTCTGCTCAAACCTTTGCAATACTCTCTAGTCATTGCTACGTGCAAATGTGCCTTCCAAGAAAAATATCTGTGTTGCTTGATTTGCCAAAAATAAAAGGCTCGTTGGTCTGGTATGCCACCTTGACATTGATGGATTTGAAATAATCATCAGCTCTGGGTTTTGCGATCCTGGAAAACAGGTTATACCAACGACAGCACAACAGAACCACACACCGATGAACCTCGAAACTAGAGATATACTGCAACTGAAAAATGTCTATTATGTTAGCATACAGTTCAGTTGTCTCTTTGCCGTACGTATCCGTGCTCATGATGGCACTGTTTTGTGTCTTCATGCCTTCGTCGCGTGCAAGGGTGTTGTAGCGCACATCTCCAACAACGCAAGATTCATAATGTCTTACCCGAGTATCAGGACCCATTGCTAGCGCGTAAAGGGCATCATCAACTTCCTGCCCATCCTCCCGCATCTTCTTAACCTATGGTTGGAAAATAGACAAGCTGATCATCTTATGTACTCAATATATTAAAAAAACTGATAGTGCAATTCAAAAGCTTACATGGCTCTTGAACCATTTTGCAAATCCTTCCATAACCAGTTTGTCAATGTTTCTTGGATTTTGCAGCAGTAACTCCTTTTTGTAGATGTTGCACAACATAGTGATCGCGTCAAACATCTAAGTATATATGAATGTGCTGCAAGTTTAGTAGATTACGATGTATAAGCTGCAGTACTTAGCACTTACTTGATATAAGGTAGGATCTCAAGACAGTTATTCAACACATACCAAACCATTTTGTCAAAATCTTTAGGTTTGTCCTCTTGTCGACTCTTCCCTGTAACTCGAACAAAATAATAAAAAAACATGGAGCCCGGGATTGTCTTCACCCACCTCTTTGCTGAGCGGATCAGCTGTTTCAATGTATTTTGAGCAGAATGTCAACGCTTCTGTAGGAATGTAGGGCTCTGCAATGGAACCCTCGTGTCTAGCTCTGTTCCTAACACAACCCTTGAAAGTGCCTAGCCGCCTTTCAGTAGGGTACATCCAGCCATACTGTACTGGACCTCTAAGTAGTGCCTCATCAGGTAGATGAATAGCCAAATGCACCATCACATCAAAGAAGGCTGGAGGATATATCTTCTCAAGGTCGCATAGGATAGTTGGTATCTTGTCTCTAAGACGCCTCCAAAGCATCTATCCTGATATTTCTCTCAGAGAGTTCTCTCAAGAATTGTCCCAACTCTACAACCGCTTCTTTATAAGTCGTATGCCCAATCCTCTAAGGTAGCGGTGTAAACCCTTTGAAGTAGGATGTGGCGCCATGAGTTTTCAACCCTTGTACCTTGTTTCCATCTGCACTGACTCTCCTTTCAGGGTTGGAAGCAAATCCATGTGGGAATCTCACACGTGACAGGACCTCGCGGAATTCTTTTCTTTTTACCTTGTCCAAGACGTACACAACTGGTGCCATATTCCGTGGTTTACCTTCATCTTGCACCTATAAATCCTGTCTGATACCCAGGTGTGTCAAATCAATCCTAGATTTTATGGTATCTTTCGTCTTGCCTTCAATATTAAGAAGTGTGCCGATAATGCTGTCACATATATTTTTTGTCGATGTGCATGATTATGCCGCAGATCCAAATGTTTCCAATACTCCAAGTCCCACAAAGTGGACCCGTGGGTAAACAATAATCTCTCTTCTGCCCTGCCACGCTTCCTTTTCCCACTACCATTACCAGGATGGTTTCCCGGGGTAATATGCCTGACCTTCTCTAATTCCACTTGCAACTCATCGGCGGTGAGCCTCTTTGGCACATCACGTTTTCATGCTTTGCATTGAACACATGTCTTCGGTATTTTGTAGGATGCAACTTGTCCTTGGCAAGGAAACGGCGGTGTCCAATGTAACAGATCTTGCTAAGTATTGCGTATGATAGTGGATTCCTGTCATAGCGTACACATGCATTGTAACCATGTGTCGTTCGCCCTGACATAGCGCCCAAAGCCGGATAATCATGGATGCACCAAATTATAACAACACGGAGAAAGAAATTAGCTGGTGGGCTGCTATATAGGTCTCGAGTGAGAACACCCCTCCATAGTTGTTGAAGTTCCTCCACAAGAGGCTCCATGAATAAATCAAAATCCTTTCCAGGACTTTTTGGACCTGGGATGAGCAAGGCCATCATGTAGTTTGATTCTTTGGTGCAGACATTTGGAGGCATGTTGTAAGGGATAACAAGCACTGGCCACATGCTCTATGTGGCGCTCTGGTGGCCAAATGGGTTAAATCCATCTGAAGCTAAGCCAAGTTAATGTTTCTCGGGTCAGAAGCAAACCTTTTGTGTTTCTGATTGAAGCTTTTTCAGTCACTATCATGAGATGGATGGCTCATTACATTTTGATCTCTATACTCCTGGTTCCTAGAATGCCACAATACATCCTCTCTTGTTTCAGCATCATGAAACAACCTCTGCAATCTTGGTATAATTGGAAAATGTCTTAGAACATTATGAGGAATCCTCTTCACAACATCGCCATCTTTCCATCTTGATGATTTGCATTTCGGGCATTTAGTTAAGTTGGAATAATCCTTCCTAATGTAACACAATTATTCTTACAAACATGGATCATATCATATCCAATTCCAACCGCATCGAAGGAAATTCTTCATTTTTGTAGGTGTGTGGCAGCTCAGACGCATCTGGGAAAGATTTGGGAATGCAGCCAACATCGCATCTAATGATTTGTTGGTCATCCGCTCAGATGTCTTCACCTGAAGAAAGGTGACCATAGCTGAGAATACTTACAACTTATTTCCTAGGGTGACAGCCACGTTGCATTGTTCCAACATGCGGACCCATCGTTTTTCTTCTGCAGGTGAAAGTTCATGAAATGCATGAGCATTTCATAGCATTGTTTCGATGTTGGTCAAACTCACTGGCTCCGCCACCACCACCTCCTCCTCCTCTTCCACCTGAGCATCGGGCAGATCAAGGTGGTGATCTGCTGCTTCCACATAGTCAGTAACATTGATGTTCACAGCTTCACCATGATGAACCCACCTAGTATATGTGACCAACATCCCATACAAGTGTATATGATTTTGCACAGTTGACTGGGGTCTTGTAACCGAATTCATACAACTGCTACACGGGCAGAGCACATCTGATTTCGGACCACCGTACTCAGCTCTGATAAAGTTCATGAAGTTTTCAACCCCCTCGACATATGCAGCGGAGAATCTTCGAGCAGAAGTTATCCAAGTCCTGTCCATCATTAGACATACAAATTAGTTCTTCTACTAGATATTACAGGAAAAATATATATGCTTTTTTATGAAGTCCAGAAAAAATACCTAGGTCGATGTCTAAAGCTATGGCAAGATATTTGGACAAGCAGATCTAAGTAACGAAATATATGTAAAGATAATTCAGCAAGCAGAGGTAAATTATGGCAGGCTGTTTCAGCAGTCAATGAGGCCGATCACCTAACAGATATTGAGTATAAAACGGTGTAGAGCTACATCAGCAACTATCGAAGGCCATCTCAGCAACAAATATTGAGTATAAAATGGTGTAGAGCTATTTCACCTAACAGATTGGCTACTAGACCATGGCAATCTACGTCACAATAAATATATGGCAGGTTATTTTAGCAACTAATCAACCTCGGCATGCCATCTCAGCTAAGCAGATTGAGTGCAGAACATGGCAAGGAAGCTTCTTAAGTAGAGTATATTGACTGTAAACTACTTCGGCAAACAGTGAGATTAACAGCATCTATCAGCTAACATTCAGCGCTACACCGACATGCATGGGGCCTTAGTCTAGAATGCGCGTACCGTGGGAGAAGCTGACCGCCATGTGTCTCCACCGAATGTCGCCAACGGTGGCGGCGCTGACCGCCGTGCGTCTCCACAAGAACGTCGCCAGAGGTGGCGGCGCGGTTAGAGGATGGCAGTCTACGAGAGCGTACTGTGGGAGCGAGAGGATCGTCGTGCGTCCCCTCGACGAACTGCGACGCTGACGTATCGGTGCAACGGGGAGGGTGGCTTTGGCGGAGCGAATGGAGTGGAGGGGGCCGGGGGGAGGGGGGTTTGGGGAATATTATTGGCTAGTTGGCCGAAGGGCGGTTGAATTTGGGATTTGGGGGGATTTTCACGCGGTGGGCGGGGGGAGTTTAGCGCATGGTCGGTTTCTCCAAGTGCAGTCCCACGTGTCAGTGAAGAGGCAAGCCAAAGCGTGTTTCGTTTGCGTGAGCCGTGTGCAGGACTGAACGTGTGTGGGGTGCAATACGACCGCTACAGGGGTGCTGTGAGTGTACCACCTTTTCCCTTTTAAACTTGGTGCTTCGCCCGCTCAAGAAAAACTTGGTGCTTTGCGCAATCCATCGATACTACTACTAGTAATCCGGTAATCCCGACTAAAACGGCAGGGCCGGGTCTTTTCCCGCGCGATATGCTGGGAGGTTGGCTTAGTTGGTTTTTTAGGATGAGTAATGCTACACCTACGTAATCTCAGTTACGTAATTAACGTAATGTGAAACGTGTGAGCTGTTGATTGTAGATTGGGGGGAGGGAGGGGCCCACCACCATGAAAATCAGGGAGGAGAGAGAGAGAGAGGCAATTTACGTTAACCCTTTCGTAGGTTCCCGTAGATGTAGAAAGATGTGAATACGTGAATGTGTAGTGGACGTACTATTGGAATGCCTAAGATAAGGTGTGTATGTAGACCCTATGTGTTTATTTACTTCGCATGTTAGCTTCGTCTTGGGTCAAACCTTCTAAATTTATACACACAAAAACGAATCATCATTCCATATACTCCTACAATACATCTTACTATTACTGTGAAAGTTCATATACACCGGCCGAGATTAATGCAAACATGACATATTTTCATTACATTTCAAACTTTTATAGGACAGAAAAATAAAAGAAACCCGACCCTAAACCTATTCTACGGCGTCGACCAACATCCTCCATCTACGATCTCCATGTACGGGGGCGAGGTTCAAGACCCGTGAAGTGAAGGTGCGGTCTCTGGTGAGGAAGAGTAGAACACGGGAGACGGACCAGCCAGTTGGCACACCATGCCCTGCCGCCTCCCATGCCCTACTCATCCTCGGAGGAGTCCCCGACCTCGGCGGTGCCGGGCGTTGGATGGCGGCAAGTAGGACGTGTGGCTGACAATGCTCTGCTGCCGGCTGCCGCCAGCGTACACCGCTTATGCGGCCGCTGGTTCGCGGCTACGCCGCTATTGCGTCGCGAGCGGCGACTTGAGCGATGGCGGCGACCTCAAGCTTCATCCCCAAGACAAGCTCTCCCGCTCGCGATCATGGCGGATGTGGTGCTAGGTAGCAGGACGATGCGCTATGGTGTGGAGTTTAGCTGGGCGTTGCCGCTTTAAGTAGTGCATTCCGGTGAGGCCAAGAGTCCGGGTGCGTAATTAAGTCACCGGAGTTGGTTCCTCAGGCACCGAGCCTCTTAACGACGGCATACGGACGAACGACATGAATGCGGGCAGCTGGCACCGGCTGGGAACGCACCATGCGACCGCGCTAGGGACAAGGGTGTTTGGTGTGCCAGGGTAGTCAGCTGCTGTCGTGGCAATGTTGGAGATGCCCTTTTCTCACATGCGATCCCCACATGTCATTGAAAAAGAAAGACGACCCGGCTTGGTCTCAGGTCCTGGGGATGCAGTTAGCCGCGCTACACCACTCCGCGGACGCGCCGCGGCGCGCGCGCACTTCGGCGCACTGTGCATCCTCGACGAGCCAGGTGTTGATCCGCTGGTCGTGCCACAGCGCTAACGCCACCCTCGGCATACTGAAGCCGACCGTGTCCAGCGATGATGAGCGTGTCGCTCACCATGGTCGCCGTGTCCAGACGCGGTGCGGGAGCTGCGCCACATTGCTGGCCCCCACGACCCACATGAACGGTTTCCGGCGGCGAGGAGTTCATGGGCCAGCTCCTCCATTGGACTAGTCTGCGCCATGTTGTCCCGACAGGTGTGCCCCACATGTCGGTTTCCCTGTTTTCCCGGCCAAATTCGAGCGTCAGTGCTCCGCGTTGCGCATTAGGCGCAGAACAGGTGGTTTTTGTGCCCTGGTTCAAATGTGGTACAGTACCAAGTTGTTACCCTAGCCCCAAGTGTGGTGGTTTTGGGTACGGTACCACCCTTTTCCTTTTCAACTAGTGAAGCGTAACACTTGCTTAAGTAGCCGGATGGTGTGCTAAATGTAGGTGTCTGACTGTTTGAAGGAATAATTTAGGTGTGCCCGGTCCGTGCCCGCATTTACGGGTCCAACTTACCATGTTTCGGCAGTATTAACTATACTAGTCTCACAGATTACTCTCTGTTTTTATTTACTCCGCATTTTAGCTTTGCTCAAAGTCAAACTTTGTAAACTTTGACAAAGTTTATAGACAGAAATAATAACATATACAATAACAAATCAATACCATTAGATTCATTATTGAATATACTTTCACATCATATAGATTTGCTATTGTAAATGTTCATAATTTTTCTATAAATTTGGTCAAATTTTATGAAGTTTGACTTCAGTCAAACCTAATATGCAGAGTAAATAAAAACGAAGGGAGTATCTTACTCCGTGACCAAGACGGAAGGGAAAACAAGATAACTTATTTTTTATTTGAGCCGTTCAAGTATAATCATGTGGCATTGCTTATTTCTCATTCCTCTCCAACCCTCTTCTCCATCGATCATGCCGCCCTCTGGTCGAGTCCATCCTCCCGCATGCCTCATTTGGACATTCCGCCGAGTATCATTCGCATGTGTGGGCCTAGACCATCCTTGTATTTCCAATGTGGTAATTTGTCCGACACGCATACAAACAAACAATTCATTTAAAGTTTCACCTTGCCTCCACTACGTGTCGCTTCCCGTCTTAGTTTTGACATCCCATTAGGTTCATGCCCCGACACATCTTGACGAGATCGATTGATGTTGAGAGATCAATTGCGTGTCGTGCAAGGAGATAAAGGTTTGGTCTGTTTCTATGATAGAAATGACCCGTGAAGTTCTGGGGATCGTGAGGGAGTATATTGTACGTTCATAAGTTTAAACAAACCTATTGTACCCACCCTAGTCCTCTTTCAATCGATCTCCGGCCCCCCGAGATGAAATCGAGAGAGAACGAGTGGGTGCATGTGTGATACCTAAGGCGGATTCAAAATTTTGAACCGGTGATCATAGCATCCGCAAATCATATATAAAGGTATTCAATGTTCGTTTCGCTTTTGAACGTATAATATACTCCCTCCGATCCTTTCTAGTTTACATATAAGTTTTATGTGTAGTCAAAGTATCTCTACTTTTATCAAAATTACAGAAAAAAGTATCAACATTCAACAACGCCCAATCAATATTGTTAGATTCATACATACTCCTAGATTTTTATTCAAACAGATATGGTTTCCAATTTGTTTTCAACCACGTGAATGTGCTTGTTCTCGCGCATGCTCTTCCTACTAGGATTTCTCCACGTATAGCCAGTCCAATAGTAACTTTTTTAAGCTCCCTGTCCGATAGTACTAGTGGAGTACTGACAACATCTGTAGTAGAGTATGCAGTGCTCATAGTACTCCCTCCTTCCATTTGTATAGGTGTTGGGGAACGTTACAGAAAATTAAAATTTTTTCTACGGTTTCACCAAGATCCATCTATGAGTTCATCTAAGCAACGAGTCAAGGGAGAGAGTTTGCATCTACATACCACTTGTAGATCGAAAAGGAAGCGCTCAATGGGATGGTGATGATGGAGTCGTACTCGACGTGATTCGGATCACCGATGACCAAGTGCTGAACGGACAACACCTCCGCTGCTCAACACACGTGCGGTGCAGACGACGTCTCCTCCGCCTTGATCCAGCAAGGAGGAAGGAGAGGTTGAGGAAGACAGCTCCAACAGCAGCAGACGACGGCGTGGTGTTGTTGGTGCAGCAAGATTGGCTGTGGCTTCGCCAAGCACGTACGGAGGAGGAGAGGTGTTGGGGAGGGGAGGGGCTGCGCCTTGGCTTGGGTGTGCAGCCCTCCCCTCACCCCTCTATTTATAGGGGGAGAGGGCAAGGGGCCCGGTCCCTCTAGATGGGAATCTAGAGGGGGGGGGGGGGCGGCGGCTAGGGAGGGGTGGCTTGCCCCCCAAGCAAAGGGGGGGCGCCCCCGTCGAGGGTTCCCCCCAAACCCAAGGCGCAAGGGCCCAAGGGGGTGCGCCCAGCCCATCGTGGCTGGCTCCTTCCCCACGCAGCCCAAGTGGCCCCGGGAGGGTGGCCTCCCGGTGGACCTCCGGAACCCTTCCGGTGGCCCCAGACAATACCGTATGCCCTCGAAACTTTCCGGTGTCCGCTTGACAACTTCCCATATATAAATATTTACCTCCGGACCCTTCCGAACTCCTCGTGACGTCCGGGATCTCATCCGGACTCAACAACATTCGGTAATCACATACAAGTCTTCCTAATAACCCTAGCGCCACCGAACCTTATGTGTAGACCCTACGGGTTCGGAGACACGCAGACATGACCGAGACGGCTCTCGTGTCAATAACCAACAGCGTGATCTGGATACCCATGTTGGCTCTACATGCTCCTCGATGTTGTCATCGGATGAACCACGATGTCGAGGATTCAAGCAACCCCGTATACTATTCCCTTTGTCAATCGGTATGCGTTACTTGCCCGAGACTCGATCGTCGGTATCCCAATACCTTGTTCACCTCTTATCGCAAGCAAGTCACTTTACTGCATCCGTAATGCATGATCCCGTGACCAAACACTTGGTCACTTTGAGCTCATTATGATGATGCATTACCGAGTGGGCCCAGAGATACCTCTCCGTCATACGGAGTGATAAATCCCAGTCTCGATCCGTGTCAACCCAACAGACACTTTCGGAGATACCTGTAGTGCACCTTTATAGTCACCCAGTTACGTTGTGACGTTTGGTACACCCAAAGCACTCCTACGGTATCCGGGAGTTACACGATCTCATGGTCTAAGGAAGAGATACTTGACATTGAAAAGCTCTAGCAAAACGAACTACACGATCTTGTGCTATGCTTAGGATTGGTCTTGTCCATCACGTCATTCTCCTAATGACGTGATCCCGCTTGTCAATGACATCGATGTCCATAGTCGTGAAACCATGACTATCTGTTGACCAACGAGCTAGTCAACTAGAGGCTCACTAGGGACGTATTGTGGTCTATGTATTCACACGTGTATTATGATTTCCGGATAATACAATTATAGCATGAATAAAAGACAATTATCACGAACAAGGAAATATAATAATAATGCTTTTATTATTGCCTCTAGGGCATATTTCCAACAGTCTCCCACTTGCACTAGAGTCAATAATCTAGTTACATTGTGATGAATCGAACACCCATAGAGTTACGGTGTTGATCATGTTTTGCCCATGGAAGAGGTTTAGTCAACGGATCTGCGACATTCAGATCCGTATGCACTTTACAAATTTCTATGTCTCCATCTTGAACATTTTCACGGATGGAGTTGAAGCGACGCTTGATGTGCCCGGTCTTCTTGTGAAACCTGGGCTCCTTGGCAAGTGCAATAGCTACTGATGTTGTCACAGAAGAGTTTGATCGGCCTCGACGCATTGGGTATGACTCCTAGGTCGGTGATGAACTCCTTCACCCAAATTGCTTCATGCGCTGCCTCCGAGGCAGCCATGTACTCCGCTTCACATGTAGATCCCGCCACGACGCTCGCTTGCAGCTGCACCAGCTTCGCTTCCACCATTCAACATATACACGTATCCGGGTTTGTGACTTAGAGTCATCCAGATCCGTGTCGAAGCTAAGCGCCGACGTAACCCTTTACGCATTTAGCTCTTCGTCACCTCCATAAACGAAACATGTCCTTTGTCCTTTTCGTGTACTTCAGGATATTCTTGACCGCTGTCTAGTGTTCCTTGTCGGGATTACTTTGGTACCTTCCTACCAAACTTACGGCAAGGTTTACATCAGGTCTGGTACACATCATGGCATACATAATAGATCCTATGGCTGAGGCATAGGGGATGACGCTCATCTCTTCTTTATCTTTTGCCGTGGTCGGGCATTGAGCTGAGCTCAATTTCACACCTTGCAGTACAGGCAAGAACTCTTTCTTGGACTGATCCATTTTGAACTTCTTCAAAATCTTATCAAGGTATGTGCTTTGTGAAAGACCTATGAGGCGTCTCGATCTATCTCTATAGATCTTGACGCCTAATATATAAGCAGCTTCTCCAAGGTCCTTCATTGGAAAACACTTATTCAAGTAGGCCTTAATGCTGTCCAAAAGTTCTATATCATTTCCCAACAAAAGTATGTCATCTACATATAATATGAGAAATGCTACAGAGCTCCCACTCACTTTCTTATGTATGAGGCTTCTCCATAAGTGCGCATAAACTCAAACGATTTGATCATCTCATCAAAGCGAATGTTCCAACTCCGAGATGCTTGCACCAGCCCATAAATGGATCATTGAGCTTGCATACTTTGTGTGCGTTCTTAGGATCGACAAAACCTTCCGGCTGCATCATATACAGTTCTTCCTTAAGACGCCCGTTAAGGAATGCCGTTTTGACGTCCATCCGCCATATCTCATAATCATAGTATGCGGCAATTGCTAACATGATTCGGACGGACTTCAGCTTCGCTACGGGAGAGAATGTCTCGTCGTAGTCAATCCCTTGAACTTGCCGATAACCCTTAGCGACAAGTCGAGCTTTATAGATGGTGATATTACCATCTGCGTCCGTCTTTTTCTTAAAGATCCATTTGTTTTCTATCGCCGCCGATCATCGGGCAAGTCACCAAAGTCCATACTTTGTTTTCATACATGGATTCTATCTCGAATTCATGGCTTCTAGCCATTTGTTGGAATCTGGTCCGCCATCGCTTCTTCATAGTTCAAGGTTCACCGTTGTCTAACAACATGATTTCCGTGACAGGGTTGCTGCATTCACTGCAGTGCGGAACGTGTCCTTGTGGACCCACGAAGTTCAAGAGCTACTTGATCCGAAGTACCTTGATCATCATCATTATTTACCTCTTCGGTTGGTGTAGGCATCACAGAACATTTTCCTGAGCTGCACTACTTTCACGCTCAAGAGGTAGTACTTCATCGAAGTTCTACTTTCCTCCCACTTAGTTCTTTCGAGAGAAACTCTTTTTCCGTAAAGGATCCGTTCTTGGCAACAAAGATCTTGCCCTCGGATCTTAAGTAGAAGGTATACCCAATGGTTTCTTTAGGGTATCCTATGAAGACACATTTTTCCGACTTGGGTTCGAGCTTTTCAGGTTGAAGTTTCTTGACATAAGCATCGCATCCCCAAACTTTTAGAAACGACAGCTTAGGTTTCTTCCCAAACCATAATTCATACGGTGTCGTCTCAACGGATTTAGACGGTGCCCTATTTAAAGTGAATGTAGTTGTCTCTAGAGCGTATCCCCAAAATGATAGCAGTAAATCGGTAAGAGACATCATGGATCGCACCATATCCAATAGAGTGCGATTACGACGCTCGGACACACCGTTACCGAGGTGTTCCAGCGGCGTGAGTTGTGAAACGATTCCACATTTTCTTAAGTGTGTACCAAATTCGTGACTTAAATATTCTCCTCCACGATCCGATCGTAAGAATTTTATCTTCGGTCACGTTGATTCTCTAGTTCATTCTGAAATTCCTTGAACTTTTCAAAGGTCTCAGACTTGTGTTTCATTAAGTAGACATACCCATATCTACTCAAGTCATCTGTGAGAGTGAGAACATAACGATATCCTCCGCGAGCCTCAACACTTATTGGACCGCACACATCGGTATGTATGATTTCCAACAAGTTGGTTGCTCGCTCCATTGTTCCGGAGAACGGAGTCTTGGTCATCTTGCCCATGAGGCATGGTTCGCATGTGTCAAATGATTCATAATCTAGAGACTCCAAAAGCCATCAAGATGGAGCTTCTTCATGCGCTTGACACCAATGTGACCAAAGGCGGCGATGCCACAAGTATGTGGGACTATCGTTATCAACTTTACATCTTTTGGTATTCACGCTATGAATATGTGTAACATTACGCCGAGATTCATTAAGAATAAACCATTGACCATCTGAGCATGACCATAAAACATATCTCTCATATAAATAGAACAACCATTATTCTCGGATTTAAATGAGTAGCCATCTCGCATTAAACGAGATCCAGATACAATGTTCATGCTCAAACTTGGCACCAAATAACAATTATTAAGGTTCAAAACTAATCCCGTGAGGTAAATGTAGAGGTAGCGTCGACGGCGATCACATCACATCGACTGGAACCATTCCCGACGCGCATCGTCACCTCATCCTTCGCCAGCCTCCGCTTATTCCGCAGCTCCCGCTGTGAGTTACAAATATGAGCAACGGCACCGTATCAAATACCTGTGGAGTTACTACGAGTACCGGTAAGGTACACATCAATTACATGTATATCAAATATACCTTTGGTGTTGCCGGCCTTCTTATCCGCTAAGTATTTGGGGCAGTTCCGCTTCGGTGACCCTTCCCTTGCAATAAAAGCACTCAGTCTCGTGCTTGGGTCCATTCTTTGACTTCTTCCCAGAATCGGCTTATCGGGCGCCGCAACATCCTTGCCGTCCTTCTTGAAGTTCTTCTTGCCCTTGCCCTTCTTGAACTTAGTGGTCTTATTGACCATCAACACTTGATGTTCTTTCTTGATCTCAACCTCTCACGACTTCAGCATTGAAAATACTTCAGGAATGGTCTTCACCATCCCCTGCATATTGTAGTTTATCACAAAGCTCTTGTAGCTTGGTGGGAGCGACTGAAGGATTCTGTCAATGACCGCCTCATCAGGAAGGTTAATATTCAGCTGGGTCATGCGGTTGTGCAACCCAGACATTTTGAGTATGTGCTCACTGACAGAACTATTTTCCTCCATCTTACAACTATATAACTTGTCAGAGACGTCATATCTCTCGACCCGGGCGTGAGCTTGGAAAACTAGTTTCAGCTCCTCGAACATCTCATATGCTCCGTGATGCTCAAAACGCTTTTGGAGCCCGGTTGTAAGTCAGTAAAGCATGCCGCATCGAACGAGGGAGTAATCATCAAGACGAGTTTGCCAAGCATTCATAATGTCTTGGTTCTCTAGGACGGAGCTGCCACCTAGCGGTCCTTCTAGGACATATTGTTTCTGGCAGCTATGAGGATGATCTCGTGTTCCGGACCCAAATTCAGATAGTTGCTGCCATCATCTTTCAGCTTGGTTTTCTAGGAACGTTGAAGTTCAGGTTGACATGAGCGCTGGCCATTTGATCTACAAGACATATTTGCAAAGGTTTTAGACTAAGTTCATGATAATTAAGTTCATCTAATCAAATTATCTTAATGAACTCCCCACTCAGATTAGACATCCCTCTAGTCATCTAAGTTTTACACGATCCGAGTCGACTAGGCCGTGTCCGATCATCACGTTAGACGGACTAGTCATCGTCGGTGAACATTCTCATGTTGATCGTATCTTCCATACGACTCGTGTTCGACCTTTCGGTCTCCGTGTTCCGAGGCCATGTCTGTACATGCTAGGCTCGTCAAGTTAACCCTAAGTGTTTTGCATGTGTAAAACTTTCTTACACCCGTTGTATGTGAACGTAAGGATCTATCACACCCGATCATCACGTGGTGCTTCGAAACGACGAACTTTAACGGTGCACAATTAGGGGAGAACACTTCTTGAAATTGTTGAAAGGGATCATCTTATTTACTACCGTCGTTCTAAGTAAACAAGATGCATAAACATAATAAACATCACATGCAATTATATAGTAGTGACATGATATGGCCAATATCATATAGCTCCATTGTTCTCCATCTTCGGGCTCCATGATCATCTTGTCACCGGCATGACACCATGATCTCCATCATCATGATCTCCATCATCGTGTCTTCATGAAGTTGTCACGCCAACGACTACTTCTACTTCTATGGCTAACGCGTTTAGCAATAAAGTAAAGTAATT
This sequence comes from Aegilops bicornis, assembly GCA_021605145.1. Classification (NCBI taxonomy): domain Eukaryota; kingdom Viridiplantae; phylum Streptophyta; class Magnoliopsida; order Poales; family Poaceae; genus Aegilops; species Aegilops bicornis. Next base: position 392,751,704 of record CM038673.1, on the reverse strand, counting down.
TACATGGCGTTCTTCAATGACACGCAGGTCATACAAAAATAAAGACAACTCCTATGGCTCCTGCCGGTTGTCATACTCATCGACATGCAAGTCGTGATTCCTATTACAAGAACATGATCTCATACATCACAATATATCATTCATCATTCATCACAACTTCCGCCATATCACATCACATGACAATTGCTGCAAAAACAAGTTAGACGTCCTCTAATTGTTGTTGCATCTTTTACGTGGCTGCAATTGGGTTCTAGCAAGAACGTTTTCTTACCTACGAATAACCACAACATGATTTTGTCAACTTCTATTTACCCTTCATAAGGACCCTTTTCATCGAATCCGCTCCAACTAAAGTGGGAGAGACAAACACCCGCCAGCCACCTTATGCAACTAGTGCATGTCAGTCGGTGGAACCGGTCTCACGTAAGCGTACGTGTAAGGTTGGTCCGGGCCGCTTCATCCCACAATACCGCTGAAGCAAGATAAGACTAGTAGCGGCAAGCAAGTTGACAAGATCTACGCCCACAACAAATTGTGTTCTACTCGTGCAATAGAGAACTACACATAGGCCTAGCTCTGATACCACTGTTGGGGAACATTGCAGAAAATTAAAATTTTTTCTACGGTTTCACCAAGATCCATCTATGAGTTCATCTAAGCAACGAGTCAAGGGAGAGAGTTTGGATCTACATACCACTTGTAGATCGAAAAGGAAGCGTTCAAGGGGATGGTGATGATGGAGTCGTACTCGACGTGATTCGGATCACCGATGACCAAGTGCTGAACGGACAGCACCTCCGCTGCTCAACACACGTGACGGTACGGACGACGCCTCCTCCGCCTTGATCCAGCAAGGAGGAAGGAGAGGTTGAGGAAGACAGCTCCAACAGCAGCACGATGGCGTGGTGTTGTTGGTGCAAAGAAGATCTCGGCTGTGGCTTCGCCAAGCACGCACGGGAGGAGGAGAGGTGTTGGGGAGGGGAGGGGCTGCGCCTTGGCTTGGGTGTGCAGCCCTCCCCTCACCCCTCTATTTATAGGGGGAGAGGGCAAGGGGGCCGGCCCCTCTAGATGGGAATCTAGAGGGGGGCGGCGGCCAGGGAGGGGTGGCTTGCCCCCCAAGCAAGGGGGGCGCCCCCTTCTAGGGTTCCCCCCAAACCCTAGGCGCAAGGGCCCAAGGGGGGGTGCGCCCAGCCCATCAGGGGCTGGCTCCTTCCCCCACGCAGCCCAAGTGGCCCCCCGGGAGGGTGGCCCCTCCCGGTGGACCTCCGGAACCCTTCCGGTGGCCCCGGTACAATACCGGTATGCCCCCGAAACTTTCCGGTGTCCGTTTGACAACTTCCCATATATAAATCTTTACCTCCGGACCCTTCCGGAACTCCTCGTGACGTCCGAGATCTCATCCGGGACTCCAAACAACATTCGGTAATCACATACAAGTCTTCCTAATAACCCTAGCGTCACCGAACTTTAAGTGTGTAGACCCTACGGGTTCGGGAGACACGCAAACATGACCGAGACGGCTCTCAGGTCAACAACCAACAGCGGGATCTGGATACCCATGTTGGCTCCCACATGCTCCTCGATGTTGTCATCGGATGAACCACGATGTCGAGGATTCAAGCAACCCCGTATACTATTCCCTTTGTCAATCGGTACGTTACTTGCCCGAGACTCGATCGTTGGTATCCTAATACCTTGTTCAGTCTCGTTACCGGCAAGTCACTTTACTCGTACCGTAATGCATGATCCCGTGACCAAACACTTGGTCACTTTGAGCTCATTATGATGATGCATTACCGAGTGGGCCCAGAGATACCTCTCCGTCATACGGAGTGACAAATCGATCTCGATCCGTGTCAACCCAATGACACTTTCGGAGATACCGTAGTGCACCTTTATAGTCACCCAGTTACGTTGTGACGTTTGGTACACCCAAAGCACTCCTACGGTATCCGGGAGTTACACGATCTCATGGTCTAAGGAAGAGATACTTGACATCGAAAAAGCTCTAGCAAAATGAACTACACGATCTTGTGCTTTGCTTAGGATTGGGTCTTGTCCATCACGTCATTCTCCTAATGACGTGATCCCGTTGTCAACGACATCTGATGTCCATAGTTAGGAAACCATGACTATCTGTTGACCAACGAGCTAGTCAACTAGAGGCTCACTAGGGACGTATTGTGGTCTATGTATTCACACGTGTATTATGATTTCCGGATAATACAATTATAGCATGAATAAAAGACAATTATCACGAACAAGGAAATATAATAATAGTGCTTTTATTATTGCCTCTAGGGCATATTTCCAACAATAGGGCCTAAAAGCAAGTCTAATAAGGCCTAGTCAGCAGGCTATAAGACTTTCCATGTCATTAAAATCCTACTTGGAGGAGTGAGAAGATAGGAGAGAGAGTGAAGCGGGCTCTTATTCTAAAGCCCGACTATAACACATAGATCCAGAAAAAATAGTATGCATGCAACTCTCTTCCAATCATATACCTTGCTCATGCAAATATTAAATGCTTAGAGCCAACCTAATAGCCATTCTAAGAGCCAACCTATTACTTAACCATGCAAAGATTAAATGCTTATATGAGTATTTTTTTATGATGGCTCTAAGTGAGGTGGCATCTCTTTATAGCCAACAGCTGGCTACATTATTAACCATGCTCTAATGTGTTTTTCAAAACCGTCTTTGACTATTGACAAGATTAATAGTACATGAGATGTATAATGTGAAAATTATATCATTGGAAGCTCCTTTCACATACGAATTTGATCGTATGCTTTGTGTAAGTTGCATGTCATATATTATTACTCTAACATTTGGTCAAAGTTAGCTGCGAAAAACGCATTAGGCCCTATATAGATGGAAGGAGGGAGTAGTAGTGGAAGTGGATCCTCTGACGTAGGTATCCCTGCCTTACCCTCCCTTTCGGTCACTTACTGGTGGGCCCCAAGCTTGCTAGGCCCCGCATGCCAGTTACTCAATGGGTTGGGCCACGTCAGGGGATCCTCATTCGTAGTATACTCCCTCTATCTTATTTACTCTGAATAAAACGGAGGGAGTAGTAGTATAAATGACGCGGGCGGGGGAGGGGGAGGGACGTCGGTTTGCTCTCAACTACGGTCCCACAAGCTTGTTTAAAACGCAAGACAGCGTTGCTCCATTCGGGTGAGCGATGTGGAGGGTCCAGCATGTCGGGTGCAACGCGAACGCGACAAGAGTGATGTACTGATCAAACCGATTGACCGGTCGTTACGGAACCACTATTCACACCGTAACCTTTCACGCTAGGCCTTCACGCCAGCCACTGCCCCAAAACCACACCTCCTCTCCAGCCCATTCCCCCACCTTTCGATCCCCTAGCCCGCATCAAGCGTCCCCTAGTTTGCTGGAAAGCCATGGTTGATACGTCTCCAACGTATCTATAATTTTTGATTGTTCCATGCTATTATATTATCTGTTTTGGATGTTTATGGGCTTTATTAAACACTTTTACATTACTTTTGGGACTAATCTATTGACCCAAAGCCCAGTGCCAGTTCCTGTTTTTTCCCTTGTTTTAGTGCTTCGATGAAAAGGAATATCAAACGGAGTCGAAACGGAATGAAACCTTCTGGAGAAGTTATTTTTGGAAAGAAAGCAACCCGGGGGACTTGGAGTCCACGTCAAGGAAGCAACGAGGAAGGCACGAGGTAGGGGGGCGCGCCCACCCCCCTAGGCGCGCCCTCCACCCTCATGGGCCCCTCGTGGCTCCCCTGACGTATTTCTTCCACCTATATATATCCATATACCCTAAAACCTTCGGGGAACAGAATAGATCGGGAGTTCCGCCGCCGCAAGCCTCTGTAGCCACCAAAAACCAATCGGGACCCTGTTCCGGCACTCTGTCGGAGGGGGGGAACCCTCACCGGTGGCCGTCTTCATCATCCCGGTGCTCTCCATGATGTGGAGGGAGTAGTTCACCCTCGGGGCTGAGGGTATGTACTAGTAGCTATGTGTTTGATCTCTCTCTCTCTCTCTCTCTCGTGTTCTTGAGGTGATACGATCTTGATGTATCGCGAGCTTTGCTATTATAGTTGGATCTTATGATGTTTCTCCCCCTCTACTCTCTTGTAATGGATTGAGTTTTCCCTTTGAAGTTATCTTATCGGATTGAGTCTTTAAGGATTTGAGAACACTTGATGTATGTCTTGCATGGGATACCTGTGGTGACAATGGGGTATTCTATTGATTCACTTGATGTATGTTTTGGTGATCAACTTATGGTTCCGCCCATGAACCTATGCATAGGGGTTGGCACACGTTTTCGTCTTGACTCTCCGGTAGAAACTTTGGGGCACTCTTTGAAGTACTTTGTGTTGGTTGAATAGATGAATCTGAGATTGTGTGATGCATATCGTATAATCATACCCACAGATGCTTGAGGTGACATTAGAGTATCTAGGTGACATTAGGGTTTTGGTTGATGTGTGTCTTAAGGTGTTATTTTACTACGAACTCTAGGGCTGTTTGTGACACTTATAGGAATAGCCCAATGGATTGATCGGAAAGAATAACTTTGAGGTGGTTTCGCATTCTACCATAATCTCTTCGTTTGTTCTCCACTATTATTGACTTTGGAGTGACTCTTTGTTGCATGTTGAGGGATAGTTATATGATCCAATTATGTTATTATTGTTGAGAGAACTTAAACTAGTGAAAGTATGAACCCTAGGCCTTGTTTCCTAGCATTGCAATACCGTTTGTGCTCGCTTTTATCATTAATTACCTTGCTGTTTCTATATTTTCAGATTACAAAACCTATATCTACCATCCATATTGCACTTGTATCACCATCTCTTCGCCGAACTAGTGCACCTATACAATTTACCATTGTATTGGGTGTGTTGGAGACACAAGAGACTCTTTGTTATTTGGTTGCAGTGTTGCTTGAGAGAGACCATCTTCATCCTACGCCTCCCACAGATTGATAAACCTTAGGTCATCCACTTGAGGGAAACTTGCCGCTGTCCTACAAACCTCTGCACTTGGAGGCCCAACAACGTCTACAAGAAGAAGGTTGCGTAGTAGACATCAATGGTGCGCCGCAAGATCACATACTACAAGATGCTAACGCCGGAGCGCCGCGTAGAAATCGCGGCGGCGGTCGGCGCCACAGACCTCCATTCCCAAGCTCGCTTTGCGGCGGGACAATCCCCGAGTTCTCTGGAGCCAAGCTAGGAGGAGGAGGAAGCCGATCCAATGTTCATGGCGGAGGTCGCGGCGCAGAAGGCCCCTGATGCATATGAGAAAATGGACGTGGACTTCGTGTCGGCGGCCGGGTCCCCCATGGTGCAGGTGTACCAGCGGTTCAACCCGGCGATACTAAAGGAGGACCGGGAGGCGGAGGCTCAACTCGATGCGGAGCGCATGCATGCCGCTGCCATCGAGGCTCTCCTGCAGGCGAAACAGGATGTCGTGGATGTGAACTGGGTGGTGGAGGCTCAACTTGACGCGGAGCGTGCGGATGCCGCTGCCATCAAGGCCCTCCTGCAGGCTGAACCAGACGTTCTGGACTTGAACCGGGCGGCGGAGGCTCAACTCTACACGGAGCGCGTGGATGCCGCTGCCATCGAGGCCCTCCTGTAGGCGGAACCGGATGTCCTGGACTTGAACCGGGTGGTGCTCTCGTCCATGCAGAGCCCCCGCCCGCTCCGCGTGAACGAGTAGCTGGAGGCCGAGAACAACCACAGTGCGGAGACACACATCGGCAGCTATGGCTGGTTCGCACCGGCAGCCAAAGACGATGAAGCCGTCTCGTTCCGTGAGCAGTGATGGTTTTTCTTTATGTTGTTGTTTTTAGGCATCTTCTGCTATGTAAAAACATATATTTATGCAAGTCGCCTGACTTTCATCATTTGGGTTAGTCGACCATTTCAGGCGGTTGGATGAATATGCTACGTCTCCTAACCCTTCTTCCTCACCTCTTCTTCTTCCCCAACAGACCACCGCAAGGGCTGTACAGATCTTCCTCAACATGCGGTTGGATAAACATACTGTATGAATGATAATTATGTGTCAGCGGTAGGATGGCTGAGTTTGGTTTGATCACATGCGGTAGCACGTGTCAGTGAGGGTGGGTTCCCTTGGTTGGGTTTGCGGCGTGCAGGAGCGACTATGTGAGGGTGCGGTGCATCACAAGTCTGAGGAGTGATCTGTGTGAGGTGCGGTGCAACCGCGATGCCGTCTTGCAAGTGTACCTCCTTTTCATTTTGAAAACTTTAGGCAAGCTTGGCAAAAATGTGTGGAGAAGTATGGCAATGCAAGGCCTAGACCCAAACAGGATACAAGTACGTACGTAGGAGTACTAGTGTTAAAAAAGAAAGGCGGGGTTTTCCTTCGCGAGATTAATCAATACAAATCCTTGTTTGACGTGTCAATTCATGCGTATTTTTTTCTCCAAAGCCCAAAGAGCTAACCATCTCACTCCTCATCGCTTGATTAATGCAGCGCCATGCAAACCAACCTTCTCACTTTCGCATGCATGCAAGGGTATATTAATGTCCTTGGTTGCTAGTACGAGGCAAACCCCATCAATTTTGCCTCGATTAGTGTTAGTGGCCTTCTGCAAATTCTAATTTTGATATACTGGCCTTGTATACAAAAACATGGAGGTAGTAACTATTTGACTTCCTTCCCCGTTGCGGTGACGTCGACGATATCTCGAAGTTATGGTTTAGCGAAGTGCGTTTGACGGAGAACACCATTGAGGGAGACCGCGATAAGTCGTCTGCAAGTGCCACTTTCAAGCCATGACAACCGCCTTATTTGCATCCAGGAAGTCCGTTAAACACCAAAGGACGCATAAATATACTAGTACTAGTACACAATAGCGTTGTTTGTCCAGCTTAGTGCAGTGAGGTGGTTTCTCGAAGAAGACGATGGAGAAGCAGAGTCAGTGAAGAGTGAAATGATGGTTGCTTGGTCCGTGCTTTGTGATTTGACACCTCACTGCTTTGGTATTTGTGATAGAAGGGATAGGGAAGTAGACTCTGTGCTCTATACTGTACATGCGTCCAAGCACGGGAGAAAGAGGAGAGACGTTGCATTTTTCTATTCCTTCAATCAATCAATCAGTGAGCTTCAGTTCCATCTTTTTGGCTTTGTCACCACCATCCACAATGGTTTCCATCGATGCTAAAAGCTATTTTCACATTTGGATACACATTGTGGATGCCCATAACCGTACCACTTGGTTTTGCACCTGTGTGCTATCTATGCAAATATCAATTATATTGATCTAAAAAATTATAGAATCAAGATTAGTAAAAAGGAGGTGATTTTGCCGCGCGGATGGCGGGGGAGGTTTCTTATTTTTAGAGGACGTTGGCGTGGCGGTTTGCTAACATGCGGTCCCACGTGTCAATGCTTTACCAAGACGATCTGCGTCCCACGTGTCAGTGCTTTACCAAGCTGATCCGCGTCCCACATGAGGCAGAACAACGACAGAAGCAACACGTGGTTAACTTGAAGAAGATGAGGGAGAAGCGGATTCAGCAACGAGTGAAATGATGGTTGCTTCGTCTCTCCAACTTCTTTTTTAGCATTATTACTTCGTCCCTCCAACTTAACTGCGGGAAAGGTGCAGCTTTGTGATTTGACGCCTCATTGCTCATTACTACGCCAGCGCCATGACTAGGGTGCTTCACCCCTGCTGCTCTGCACTGTATTTCGGTATGACTCTTACGATGGAGGAGTACACGACACGGCGGCCCAGTGAACTGTTACTTGTACTATAGTACTATAGTACTATAGTTTTGCTATTTCGCACGATCCATCGATACAAACCCGATTAAACAGGAAAGGGCGGGATTTTCCCCACGCGGTAGATGATACTGGCCATACATTTCAAAGGCAATTTAAATGTATGTAAACTGAATAATTAATTAACAATACGATATCTAGTAAAACTTAAAACACATATGATTTATTGAGTTAGAGTGTAGCAGTAGAGCTGTATTGCATAGTTGTTAGATGTAACATGCGAGAACGTGTAGAGATGTAGTTTTGGAGGGCCTACAGAGAGAAAAGCGTAATACGGTCACCAGACTTCAGAATATGCCCATTGCTGTCACTATATACGTTTTGCGGTGATTATACGATCACTTGCTCACCGTTCAACATCGGATTCCACTCTGTTGACCGACCAAATAGTCTGCGTGGCACTATGTTGACTAGTTAAATTGACCATGTTCCTTGTGGGTCCCACCTGTCAGTTCACATAGGAAAAATGTCAGATAAACACAAATTTATGCAGGCGCGACAAGACTCCAACCCGTGCACGGGAACCACCTGGTTGTGTATGTGTCTGTCAGGGCCTGATGTGTGCGCATGCATGTGTAGGTTGAGCACTTGAGCATGAGAGTGTGTGTTGGTCGTGTGGTGTGTGCATGCATGCATGCGTGTGTGCGTGTGAGTGTTGCGAGCATGCATGGCTGCGTGTGTACGTGTGAGTGTTGCGTGCGTGCATGGCTGCATGTGTTCGTGTGAGTGTTGCGTGCATGCAGTTCGTGTGCATGCGTGCGTGTGTGTCTAATCACCACACCAGCTCCTGTGTGTTAAAACAGACGGCTCAACATACCAATACAAGGCCACCTTATCTGCTGTGCCCGCGGTCATGACTTCGAACCACCGTCCAATATTTTTTTGTCATTTGTTTTCATTCTTACTAGCAAGATGCCGTGCATTGCACGTAAATCAAGATGCATTTGTATGAGTAGTTTATCTTGTGAGAGAAAAGGATGAACGAGGGAAGGCCTTATTTGCAAATGTGGAGAGGTGTGTGGGTACCTTTTTGCAAAATTGCCATAGTTTCCTTCCTATCCGTCAGATATAAATCGGACGGCCTATATTGCAGGATGTTTTTTATAAGAGTGTAGAGTAGATACACGCCGACAGGTGGGCCCAATGGTAGTGAGATAATGTGATGCAACAGTAGAGGTGCCACGTGGAGCGTTTAACTGGTCAACTAGTCGTGTCTTGAGCAAATACATGTAGCTGCATAAAGTGAGCCCGTGGATCGTATAATAACCACAAAACATAAATGGTGACCGTAATGAGTGGATTCTCAAGTCCAATGTATGTATCGTGCTTTCACTTCAAATACAATGATAAATCCTTTGCATATATCGCGAGAGAAAGATGAAACATGCGTGAATGTGCTGGGGCGTACTTTTAGAGGACCTGGAGATAGTTTGTGTGCGTACGTGAAAGGGGCGTAGAGGGGGTGTATGCGATGAGAGAGATGCTCTTCGTTTCTCTTTATTATGACTAAATTATAAAAATATAAAAATGCACAATGCGGAATAAATATCATTGTGGGCACCATGCAATGCAAATTAACGTTCATACTCCTCCATATAACTTTGTAATGTTGTATATATGTAGAAATTCTAAAATAATTTTTTGGCCACACTTTATTCAAAAGGAATGTTGTATGTGAAATAAACGTGAAGAGATGACTTTTTAGATCAATGGGTGTAACAGCCTGGCTTTTGGCCCTTTACTTTTTTTTTGATTTATTTGGTTTTTGCTCTGTTTTTCTTTTTGAGTGGTTCTGTGGCCTTGCCACCTGGGAAATCATCCTCATTCCCCCTCCCAAGTGGATCATAATTCTCAAAACCTTGCCAAGATCATGTCACTTCACTCCTTGACCAAAGCCTAATTTTTCTAGGGAATATTCCTTTTTCTATTAAAGGAATAACCCTATCTGCCCTAGGTTGTGAAGCAACCTATATTTCTGTCCATCCAAAAATCCCCAAATAATTCTCATAATTTCTTTGGGTCATATGTTGCTCAAATATTCCCAAACTTTCCTGTCCTAGCCCAAGAATAATTACCCAATAATTGTTCTTCATTTTTGTCCAGTGTGGCTTTCTGTGAAGGAAGTGCCACCTATCCTTTCCTAGTTGCTCCAAAACCTTTTGGGAATTCTCTTATGTCCAAATATTTTCCTGCTGCCAAAATTCAACTTTATTTGCCTAGCCAATCTTTCTCAGCAATTTTTCAAACTTTTTGTCAGACAGAAGGCATTGTGAAGGAAGTACTAGCTAGGGTTATCCAAATGAGTTGAAATTTTCCACACTCCTTCATGTGCTCATATTATAACACTCCTCCAAATTTCAGCTCCGTCCTGTCATCTATGTGAGCACAACATCAAATCCTTGATTCTGGCAATATTTTCAGGTTGTGAAGCAAGTGCATTTATATTGCTTCAAAAATCCTGAAAAATTACCAGATCATGCTCCTACATATATAACATCTCTCCACCAAATTCGGGACCATTTCATTAAGCCATTTTCTCTCCAAAATTATTTCTAGTTTCTTGTCAGTGGGGATGCTTGTGAAGCAAGTACCATTTTGGCTTGTCCATTTGGTATGAAATTTTTATAGCATCTTCTTATGGCCAAATAACTCAGCCTTGCCCAATTTTAGCTCAAGTGGCTTCTCTATGTGAGTGCACCTTCCTGATCAAGTCTCTAGGCCCATAATGTGAGTTACAAAGCAACTATATTAGTTTGTGCTCCATTATGCTCCAAAATCTCCAGGATCATAGTCCTTCCGTAGTTAATCATCCCAGACAACACCATTTGACCCAATCAGTTTCCTGTTGATCAGCAGTGCTCTGCTAAGTTTGATGCAGTAAACTTTAGAGCTTAGTTACCATTTAACCACAGAGCCTTTTATCGATCTACCACCGCAGTTGAAACCTCCCTTGGAAGAACTTACCACTAGACAACACGTTCCAGCCCATTGCCCCCGCTACATGCCAGTGCACGCGGTGACCGCGTTAATGGCATAACAGTGCGCGCGCTCTGCTGCCGTTGGCCGCGCCCATGACGTCTTTTAGCTCGGGCCCATCCTCTGCTCAACGTCTCAGCGAAAACGGGCGTGTCTTGCAGCTGACCCTCGCCTTCCTCTTCTTCCCGGACCCCTCTCCCTCTCCGCCCGCTTCCTCAAGGGCGCCGTTCTTCTTGCGCCACCACGGAGCATTGTACGGACTCTTGGCGCGCGGCGTCTTCCTCCTCTTGTCCCCGAGCTCTGCTCGTCTTTGTGACCTCTGCGGCTCGTTCGTTGCCTCCCTCATCGCCTTCCCGCGCCCTCCCGTGATCGCTGGGCCTCGCCAGAGCATTGGCCGAGCTCGAGCGGCGGTACTCGGCCACGGTCTCCCTCGCCTGCCTATATATAGCCGTCCCCGAGGCCTCCCGAGCAGTTCATCAGCTCCACCTCACTCCCCTACCCCTCCCTAGCCTCTTAATCGAGCACCAGAGTTGCTCATTCCTCCTCCATGGCCGCCTCACCCGCCTTGGCCCCCACTCAAATTCCAACCAGCGGGAGCTCTCCTCGTCCTCATTCCACCACCAGGAGCTCACCCAGACCCCGGCTATCCTCCCCGTGTCCTCGCCCCACCGCCGGAGCCACCTTGGCCGCGTGCCCCAAGATCAACCGCCACCGTCAAGCTCTCTGTTCCCCGCATGGCGCCGCCCGTCCTCTCCTCCCCAGCGTTCTTCTCCCCTCTGGATGAATGCGGTGGACCGCGTCGTGCTCGCCGGTTGCCTCCCCTTGGCCGCAGCTGGCCGGAGCCAACGCGCCCATCGCCGGCAAATCCTAGCCACGCCTTTGCCTCGCCCCTCTCTATTTCTGTCGGGCGTGGGCGAGAAGGAGCAGGAGGAGAGAGAAAGGAGTGGGACCCCCTCGTCAGCTGCACAGCGCCGGTCCCGCCACTGCCACATCACTTAAGTGGAGGCGGAAACCCGTGAGTACGTTTTCCCCTATCGAAAGCGTATTTCAATTCTTCTTCGGGTGTAAATACGTTTTCCTCTCCGGAAAGCGTATTTTCTCAAAACGGCTTCTGCCTTATCCACTCAGGGACTTGTTTGTGAGGATATTTTTGCAGAAAAGTCCCTGATATTCATTACCTCATAACTCCACAACCATAACTCCAAATGAGGTGATTCCAACGCTCACTTCTTTGTCTCGTCGGGCACGTTCTGTTGGTGTCACTTTAAATATGTTCAGGCATACCAAAAATGACCATTTTGCCCTTGCCCCTAATCAGCCCCCTCCAAGAGAGAATCTTTTCCGGCGAATCTTTCTGCGGCTTCACCGCACCTCTTCCCGGAGCCTCCTTCACCCCCAGGCAAGACACAGCCACCATTTGCATGATAGACATGCAGTAGCATTGGTTTGCAACTTGAATCTTTAATAACTGTATGTTTGTTTTGCTACTGCTGTCATTATTTCGGTTATGCTTATGGATCGGTGGTTACCATCATGCTATGTTTTCTTGCACTCTGTTATCTTGTTCTACTTGTTAGTATTACTTTCATATTGCACTGGTGCGCGGCGGTCCTAAACAAACGGGTTTTAACCCCTTTCTGCGACGGCCTTTGGAACCGTCGCCAAGTGAGTGTGGGCGATAGGGGGGTCCTTCCCACATGACCCAGAAACCGTCGGGGATATGCCCTCCTGGCACACACGTTCGGCAAAATGAGGTCGTGTGCGACCGACGAGTGCTCAAATACGGAAATACGTAAAGTAGAGCTAAAAAATACAATTATACGACAAAATTGTTTCCGGTCGCAAGTACATCCCACACAGCCAGTCCCCGCTAAACGTTTCCGTTCATATGCACATCCCACACAGTCGCTCCAAGGAAAACATTTCCGTTCACAGGTACATCACACACAATTTTTCCCGCTAAATAATTTGTGTTATTGAATGTATCACACACGGTCCGTAGAAGAAACTGTGTGGCAAAGGCTGTCAATCACACCCAGTTTTTATGTGGTAAACGTTTGCGCAAGGTGGCCTAACGCAAACAGTTTTCAAGAGAAAGTCGTGTGTGATTGTTCATTGATCCAACATGGTTTATTCCTAGAAACCGCTTATGCTGTTCGAGGTCATCGCCCATGGTATTTTTTCAACAACCGTTTGCAATAGCAAAACCCAATTAGCAGGCAAATTCGCCATTATCAGGCTAATTATCCAATTATTCATAATCCATTTATTAATCTAATTGAAATTTCATATTAAGCACACAATATATTTCATTTCCATATTAAGGAAGCAGAATTTCATAATTGAAATACATCAGAGTACAACATGATATAGCTTTAGCACTCAGCTACCCCATTACACAACTGCACCAGCATCAAATTCCACACGCAACATGTAGAACCTTTCAAAATTAGCATCATAGATGGTATATAGACAGATGCATCTCATATGGAAAACTGCTGAGCGGAAGGCGAATATTGAGCCTTCATTCATGTTGAAGGTCTTTGCAACTTTAGGCCAGTGCTTGTGGATGATTGACCGTCCGTACTTCGTCCTCTTTAGGAACACTTCAATATTTAACCGTGGGTGTTGTATGAAAACCTTCCTCGCCTCCTGACCATAGAGGTGGTTTGAGAGGTAATCATCAGTGAACTGCTTTGGAAAGGCCTGAAAACAAGGATGTGCATAAATATGTTCTCTATATTGGAAACGGGGAAAAGGAATAAAAAAAGGCAAGATATAATAGTTACTACCATCTTGTAGTGAACTGATGTCTTCTTCATTGTGCAAACAAAGATCTTGTTGTTTCTTGTCGCTAATTTCTTTATCCTAACAATCTTTCTGAGTTTCTTGATTTGATTAATATTCATGGACAACTCATTTCCCCATATGCAAAAAGGGTCGAACAGTGGGTCAAAACCTCCGACAAAGAGGACCAACATGTGCAAGACCAAATTGTTAAAAACCTAAATATTAGAATGGTTCCTGCAATTGCACAATAATGTCCTATTAGACAACGAACCATGCACGTGCTAACCTCGATTGTAAACCTCAGTGCTTCCCATTGTTTCCCTGCAACACATATAAGGTAGTTAGTCATCAGGTTAAGTAAGGGGTCGCATGCTATCAGTTAAATATGTTGATGAAAAATAATAACATTGCAGATTCATCAGATTAATTCAAGCCACACGGAAAACCTATTTATCCAAACCAAGCATGATTAAGAACTAGGAAATATAGCACTTGTATATGTTTCTTATGTATTAAGTGCAGCCAAATTCGTTTATTCCTCACATGCACAACAATACAAAATTCTACCCACGACAATTGGACATCACATTGCAGAATTGAACCAAGTAGTTAACTAAACACCACAACAAATGAACCAAACATTAACTCGAAAGCACCACATTGCACAATATAACATACTCCTAATAGAAGATCAGACAGTTAACCAAACAGTTAACTACAGCCAATTTTAGCAATTGTATTTGTTTCTCATGTATTTACTACAGCCAAATTCAATTTATTCCTCACATGGTATACAATAACAGAATGTACCCAAAATTTTGTAAAGATAAATTTGATTTATTTCTCACATGGAAGACAATACAAAATTGCAACCTGAAGAATTGAACATCACATTTGCAGAATTAAACCAAATAGTTAACTGAAGACGACAACTAATTAACAAAACAGTTAATAAGTGAGCACCACACTGCAGGACATATTGAACATGGGTGAAGTTTATTTTAAACCCTGAATTTGTATCCGTGGTCGAAATCAAACCTCAACGTGTCACATCCCTAGTTCTGGTATGACCTAGGCTAGCTGGTCATGTGTGCATCATATTTAAATTTCATTTAAATTTGAATTGGGGATTTGTGAAACCCTCAGAATCATTTCTGGAAATGACCCAAATAAAAATTGCTCCAAAAGGGTCCAAGAAAATGCTCATGTTTCTCTCTCGAAAATATTGGACAGAGATAAAAATCAAACCAATATTATTAGGAGCTCATAAGTATTTATTTTGGGCATTTGGAATTAATGCATAATTATTTGCATTGGATATATATATGTTATATATATTATATATGTCTGAAAAATTATGCCATTTGTTGAGGAGCTCTGGAATAATACCACTAGTTCCTATAAAAATGGCATAAGAAAATAAATTGGTTTAGTATTATTATTAAATCAAAACATATATCAGAAAATTAGAAAAGAAACAAAAAGGGGAGAAACTTACCTGGCGCCTACCTTCAAATTTCATTGTGCCCAACATTTGTGCAGCCCAGAGCTGGCCCAGCCCACCACCGCGCCACCGCCTCCTCCTTGCGCCAAAAGGACGCCGGCAGCCGCTCACAAGACTCGCGCCACCTCATGCTTCCACCTCCTCCTGCCTCCATGCTCGCTTCTCGACCCCCTGGAGACGCCACGCGGCCCCTCGACGCTCTCCTCTCTCTCTCCCGTGCCTCTCCTCCTTCCGCTCCCTCTCCTCTCTTTCCCGAGCGCACCGGAGAGCGCAGCTGCTCACGCCCGTAGCCACCGCCACCCTCGCCTCGCCATCGAGCCGAGAAGCTCCGCCGATCGCTTTGCCTCGCACGGAGCTACGCTGAGCCCGAGGCCTCGCTACGCCGCCACCATCGCCGTTTTCGCCGCCGCCGTGGATCGCCGCCGTCGATTCGCGACAACCACATTGGCACGGAAAATCGCCAAGAACACCGGGATAACCGTCGTGCTTCGTGATTTATTTAACGATTGCTTTACGAGCAAAGCAACAAAGATTTCCTCGCTTTCGTGGAGCAGAGACGACTGTTTTACAGCGCAAAACGACAAAGATTAACAAAACCCTAGGGCTGTTAGGGCTCGGCAGGAAGTAGTGATAGAAAATAGACGTACGTGAAAAAGTAATGTTTGTATTGATAGATCGATTGCTTGGGGTTTTCCAATCGGCCGTGGCCTTATAAATAAGGTACGCTGGACTTTGCTTGTACAAGGCAGGACTTGGTTCCGTAGCGTGCCTTGCCGTACAGGAATACAACTCCAAAACTAAAACCGAACAGGACTTGATTCGGTTACCATGTAACATGCGTACAAAAAATATACTTGCCAATCTAAATGCGTAACAAATCTAGGCCATATCCACGCATATGCAGTCTTGCATATATAAATAAAGTATTCCGCCACGCCGCCATCACACTAAATATAGTGGCTAAGCATATGTATAAATACCTTGAGCCCACCAAGAAAATATTAAATATTCCGCAATGTCGCAAATCAAATCGGATAATGGCCATCGGGACTAAGCATACTTCTTCATATACGTAAATATATATCACTTGCATGCATCACGCCCATGGTCCAAAGATAGCATATGCTTCTTCTTAAGACTTGTATCTTCACCTTCCATTAAATTTTCTGTGGCAATACTTCAACAATGCATTAACCGATCAGCTTGATAAATCATTGATTTAATTTGGCTCATCACATACTAAGTAGCCAAATTATACCATCAACACATGCCCCCTGTTTTGGGTACAATTGCATTGACCAAAAATATATAGGAATTGCCATAGGATAAAGTCGATCATTGATCACATCATCACTTAGGGCGATGTCCAACGATACATAGGCCAAATTTTCTTAGGGCGATATTTCAAATAATATATATCGGCCAAATTTTCTCAGGGCGATACTTGAAATAACATATCGGCCACAACATGTTCAGGCCTCCTACCACATGCTAGGATAATACTTCTTCAAATATTTTCCATTAAGAGCTTTGGACAACTTCTCTCCCGACTTTCAGCGTCGAGCAAACGACGGCTTAAGTATGCAATGATGTATTCTTTTCCACTGATCTCTTGCGCCAACACCGCACCGATCACCCTATCTTCTGCAGCAATATATAGCCTGAACGGCGCACCGGACTTGGGCGCCCGCAATATTGGAGGATTGGACAAGCATCGCTTTATATAATTAAAAGCATCTCGTTGTTCGCCCCCAAAGTAAATTCGGCCTCATTCTTTAGTCAAGCAGAGGAACAAACAATTCAATTTTCCCTGCCAGGTTAGATATGAATCGTCTCAAGTAATTAATTTTTCCTAGCAATTTTTGCACATCCCTTTTACACGTGGGTTCCTCCAAATTTCGAATTGCCTCCACTTTCTTGGGGTCAACCTCTATGCCATTTTCATGAATTATGAATCCTAAAAACTTACCAGCCGACACGCCAAAAGCACATTTGAGTGGGTTCATTTTTAATCCATACCGGCGTATCCTTTCAAAAGCTAATCTTAAATCGGCTCAATGATGATCAAACCCATCCGATTTAACAACTATGTCATCAATATATATATATATATATATATATATTTCTAGTACAATGCCTAGAAGATCATGAAAAATTAAATTCATAGCGCGTTGGTATGTAGCACCGGCATTTTTAACCCAAATGTCATAACGACCCACTCAAATAAACCAACAAAACCCGGGCAACGAAAAGCAGTCTTAGACATATCTTGTTCAGCCATAAATATTTGATTGTAACCTGCATTACCATCTAAAACGCTAATCACTTTATGTCCCGACGCATCATTAATAAGCATGTCGGCTATAGGCATAGGATATTCATCTTTCGGAGTAGCCTTATTCAAATCTCTAAAATCAACACAGATTACAATATTACCAGTATTTTTCTTTTCCACGGGCACAATATTAGAAACCCAATCTGCATATCTACACGGCCGAATAAACTTAGCTTTTAACAACCGATCAACTTCTTCTTTGATGCGGTTATACAAATTAGGATTGAAACTTCTACGAGGTTGATTATGCAGCCTAAAACCAGATTTAATAGGTAATCTATGCTCTACTAAATCTCTACTCAAACCGGGCATCTCAGTATAATTCCAAGCAAAGCAATCAATGAATTCTTTAAGTAATAAACATACCTTACTTTTCTGATCGGCTTTCAAGCTAGCTTTGATAAATGTAGGCCTCGGGATACTTCCATCACCAATATCAATTTCTTCAAGTGGATCAGCCGATGAGAATCCATGTCCAAGCTTTTCCATGTCATCAAAATCTTCAATTGTTTCATGCATATCGCTCTTTCCGGAACGATACTCCTCCGTGCGTCTTTGTAGCCACTTAATACTATCGTCTTTATTCATCATTTATATGGATAAATCATTAAGCCGAGCTATGTCAGCCGGCTGTGCATTTATAGGTACAAAACCATCTCTACCGGTCAAACATCGCATGTCACCGTGTTGCCAATCAACCGGTGCCTCTGTCAAAGCAATGCAAGAAGAATTGTCCGCCTCAATCACCTCGACATCATCATTAACCCACTGAATTAAGCATTGATGAAGAGCAGAAGGAATGCAACAATTTGCATGAATCCAGTCGCGTCCCAAAAGAATGTTATACCGTCCTTTGACATCGACAACAAAAAACGCAGTCGGCAACGTTTTGCTTACGATTGTGAACTCCATAGAAATAACACCCTTATCCTCGGACAATTCTCTCGAGAACCCACTAAGTCCCATGTTGGTCTTCATTAACTCGCTCCCTTTTCAGTTCAGTTTAGAAAATACCGAATAGGGCATAATATTGACACCTGCACCGCCATCAACAAGCATGCGACCAATAGGCTTACCATCAATGTGACCTCTGATAAATAATGGCTTTAGGTGTTGTCCATGCTTCTCTGGTTTCTCAAATGTAGCATTCTTTGGGCCAAGAATAAGTTCAGCAATTTCTGCCTCGGTGCCGAAATTCAGCGAGGCAATGCAAACACCATATTAACATCCATATCAGTTGGTACATCTTTATCATCCTCTGAATTTCCTGCAATAATGGTGTCACCCGTATTTTTATTTTCCTCTGCTACGATGCGCTTCTCCTTCCAAGTCTTTGTAGGCGTCATTGGTTTATCCTGATTGAACCATCTATCGCGCTTCTTCTCAGCTATCTCTTCCTTTATTTCCAATGTCCTTAGTCGCTGTACACGTCGTTTCTGAGTGTGGGTAAGTTCATTTGGGCACCATCAAGGTGTTGGTTTAGTCCCCGGCGCGACAGCTTAATTTGGTTGTCCCCGGGTCCTTCGGCCTATACCGACGCATTTCACGCTTTTTCCGCAAACATTTCATCTCCGGCCAAAACTTCTCTGTGACGACCGCCAGACATTTCCTCGAGTCCCAACGTGTAGATGTACTAGTATTAGACTTGAAACTCCTCGGACGCAAACTCTTGGACGTTCTGTGCAATAATTGTTTATGATCAAATCAGCTTGTGTGCTAGCCGATTTAGGCTTCGAATAGTCACGTGAGGGTATAGCATCCGCCGTGCATGCAGGTTATGCTCGTAATTAGTTTGCTTTTCAAATTGATTAAATCGCCAGCTTGCCGCAACTTTACGCCATTACTTTTCTCCTCTCGCATCGAGAGCTTCTTTTGAGACACCGCTTGTTTACGTACAATTGACAACACCTTCTCCGATCGGGTGTTCCGCTATTTTCAGACCATGATCAACATCCAAATCATCTGAATTTTTGCTGCTTTAGTTTCAAAGACGCTTCACCGCATCCATACGGCGCTTGTAGTTTGCCTTATAGTTGTTGCGCTCTGACTGCGTGCATCGGTGATCGACCTCCTCGAATCTCGATGGCGTTATGTGATCTAGCTTCCTCATTGAAACGAGCCCTTTTCTCATGTACGCTTGGTGCGAACATAGGCCTCGGCGGGATCCATCCCGGCTGAAAATAACCTCTTGGCCACAGAGGGATATGGCGCCCAAGGATTAAACCCCATGGAGGAAATTGCGGATACATAGGAGGTGCATAACCCCAAAATGTCGGCTCCATTGCAAAATACGGCTGTTGGTCATATGCACTTCCTTGCCATTGCTCATGATCGTGAGGTCGAGAAGGAGATCTAGGACGCTTATTACCTCCGAGCCGATTAAACACATTGTTGGTCTTGCGTGAGGTATATTTTTCCAACAACATGCTAACTGTCGGCTTTGCCCTTGGAGCTTGTCTCCTTCCTCCGTTGACTTTCCACACTCCTATTTCTGGATTTTTTGGTTTGATCATCCTTGGAGGAGCACTGTTATCAACAATATTTTTCTCTCCTGCGGATTCGGTCTGATTCGACCGAATAAGCATTTTTTTACTCTCAAGCTCGACCATATTGATAGGAAAAGGGTCGCTGTCGAGCTTCATCTTAGGACCTTCTATAAACGTCAATTGTCCTTCATTGATGGCCGATTGCACTGTTTGACCTAAACACGTTACAATCATTAGTAGCATGAGAAAAGAATTGTGCCACTTATAATAAGCTCTTCTACCCAATTCTTCTGGAGGTGGAATTACATGACCCTCTCGTACTCTAATTAATTTATTCTGCAATAACATATCAAAAATTCTATCACACTTGCTAACATCAAAATTATATTTAATTTCATCTCTTCTAGCAGGTGTAGGTTTCAAAGCAGAACATGCAAAAGGTTTTGACTTTGGCGCTTTAACCCATTCGGCTACACATATATTAACATCATCCTCACTAGCCGAATCACTATCATAATCTAAGGCATTAACCACATGATTATCTTTCTCTTTATTTCTATTATCTTTAAACCGGCTATATTGTTTAATTTCCTTAGCCCGGTTTTCTTGCATAAAGCCTTCCGCAAAACTTGGTTAACATCTAAAGATTCTTGCCCTTCTAGTTTATCCTTAATATGAGCGAGTAAACCCGAAAAGGCAAGATCGGCTAAGTCCTTTTCGGCTATGGTCAAGCTGAAACATCGGGTTTTGACATCCCTAAACCTCCTAATATAATCATGAACATGCTCATTATATTTCTGCCTTACCATAGTTAGATCTGAAAGCCGAAGTTCTGTTTCACCGCTATAAAAATACTCATGAAATTTTTGCTCCAATTGTGCCCATGTTGAAATAGAATTAGGAGCAAGCGATGTAAACCAAGTAAATGCAGTACCGGATAGAGATAAAGGAAATAATTTTAATCTAAAACATCCGATGTGCCGACCTCGCTGCATTGTGCTAAAAATTGTCCCACATGCTCAAAAGTAGATCTACCATCTTCCCCCGTAAATTTAACAAAATCTGGAATTCGGAAACCACGAGGATATGGTGTCGAGTCAAAGTAATGAGGATATGGTTTTTGATATGCACGTGCTCTACCCTTAGGTTCTAAACCAAATTCTCTAAGTATACTAGCAAGCTGATCCTTAAAATTATTATTGGGCTGTATAGAACTGGCTTGCGGAGCAGATGAAACACAAGCACGCAGCGGAAACTCCAGCAATGAAATTTGAGCATGTGAAGTTTGCAACGGAGACCCACTAAAATATGAATCGGGTACCGGCCCGTACGGAACCCCGGTACCAACAAAGCGGCGATGGTGGTGTACTATATGCTACTGTTTGATAACTAGGCTGCTGCAAATTAGAATTAGAACCAAAACTTCGGTTATTGTTATTGTGATTTTGTGGAACCGAAGTCGAAACAATAGGAGCAGTAGTACTATGAACTAAATTATTAGCCGAACTACCAACATAGTTCCGGCCATCCAGATTATTGTTTAAAGGAACATGAGGCTGCATAGCATTAGCCGATGCACTAGGCGTATGGATATTACTTGGAATATTGTTAAATCTGTTATTGTCTGGTGGCATCGGTCTTTTTCCAGAATACTCATCATTGACTTGCAACACTAATGAGCGTACATGACTAGGTAGACATTTTTCAAGATCTTAATTAAACTGCTCCTTAAACTCTTCAAGTCTATTAGCTATTGCTTGAGTAATTGTACGTGTGGTATTTTCCATATTAGAACCATATTTACTAGCTACGGACACATCAATTAGATGAGCAATTTCTTCGGTTGAGTTTTTTACCTGAGCATCGGAAGGGCTCAGAACTACCTTTTTGATGATGCCGTTTCTCGTCTTCGCGTACCAAGCCAACTTGAGCTTCAACCACTCAACCTTTTCTTTCTCAAGCTCCTCTTCAAGCTCGCGCCGAACATCTTCTGACAGATCGTCGAGTGTGACGGCGATGACGTTCTCCGGGTCGATGTCGCTCCCGTTCTTGGACTCGGTACTCATCGTGTAGCTCTTCTTCTTCTCGTCCCCAGCGGAGTCGCCAATTGTGTTGGCACGGAAAATCGCCGCGCAACACCAGGATAACCGTCGTGCTTTCATGACGATGAACGATTGCTTTACGAGCAAAGCAACAAAGATTTCCTCGCTTTCGTGGAGGAGAGACGATCGTTTTACAGCGCAAAACGGCAAAGATTAACCAAACCCTAGGGCTGCTAGGGCTCGGCAGGAAGTAGCGACAGAAAATAGACATACGTGAAAAAGTAATGTTTGTATTGATAGATCGATTGCTTGGGGTTTTGCAATCGGCCGTGGCCTTATAAATAAGGTACGCTGGACTTTGCGTATACAAGGCAGGACTTGGTTCCGTAGCATGCCTTGCCGCATGTGAATACAACTCCAAAACTAAAACCTAACAGGACTTGATTCGTTACCATGTAACATGCGTACAAAAATATACTTGCCAATCTAAGTACGTAACAAATCTAGGCCATATCCACGTACATGCAGTCTTGCATATATAAATAAAGTATTCCGCCACGCCGCCATCACACTAAATATAGTGGCTAAGCATATGTATAAATACCTTGAGCCCACCAAGAAAATATTAAATATTCCGCAATGTCGCAAATCAAATCGGATAATGGCCATCGGGACTAAGCATACTTCTTCATATACGTAAATATATATCACTTGCATGCATCACGCCCATGGTCCAAAGATAGCATATGCTTCTTCTTAAGACTTGTATCTTCACCTTCCATTAAATTTCCTGTGGCAATACTTCAACAATGCATTAACCGATCAGCTTGATAAATCATTGATTTAATTTGGCTCATCACATACTAAGTAGCCAAATTATACCATCAACAAGCCCACGCTTCCCCGACCCTGCCGTCTGCACCATCCACCTCCCCGTGAGCCCCTGCTTCATCTCCCCTCTCTCCCCTGGTCGCGCTCGCCCTCTAGCTGTCGTCTCAGCCATGGCCGAACCTTCGCCGCCGCCCGAGCTCGCCGTCGACGCATCTCCGGTGACCATTTGGTCACCCCGGTGAGTCCAACAAGCTCGTAGGGCCACGTAGAGCATCCCTAGCGCTTTGCTTCTCTTGTCTTCGAGCTCTAAACGCGCTCTCGTGCACGATCGAACTCCGGGCCGAATCGAGCTTCACCGCCGTCGACTCGGCCATCCTGCACTCCAGCCACGGCCACCGCCCGACGCGCCATCGAGCTAGCTCTCCAACGCGCCTAGCCGCGCGTCATTTGGAGCACCACAGAGGAAACCCGGGGCACAAGTACGCCGCGGATCTCGCCGGCGACTAATCGCCGGCAGGTTTGACCTGTTTGACCCGGGGTTTGACCTCCCTGGAGTCAACACACGTGGGCCCCGCCCCTGACTAGATTAGCTTAGGACTAATTACCCCTGCTGACACTGACAGTGGGCCCCAGCTCCACTAATCTAAATTAGTTTAGAAATAACCCCCCTGTTTAACACTATCACACTGACGTGTGGACCCCACACGTCAGGTTTGACCCCAGTCAGCCGAAGTTGACTTGCTGATGTCATGCTTACTCAATGCTGACGCAGTAATACAATTTTATGGATTTATTCTTATTCAGGAATTTCCAGAAAATGCCCAAAACTTCAAAAAAATCATAGAAATTCAACCGTAGCTCAGATTGAAATAATTTATATATGAAAAATTATCAGAAAAATGCAATCTATCCATCTGTATCAGTTTCATGCATGACAAAACAACTTATACCTGCTGTATAGGTGAAAACATATAAATGACATATATACGAGCTTAATGTGGAGTTGCATTTTAACCCTTGGTTCAAATGGACTTCATTCAAATTGAATACTAGTTGCATTAGCTCAAACAGCATCACATTTTCATGCCATGTTCATGCATCATATTGTTGCATATGCTTGTGTATTGATTGTTGGCACCGTTCCTTCTCGATAGGTCCTGCTCCGGAGACCGTTCCAGTAATTGCGTGAAGCAAAGGCCTCCTCTGTTGATCTACCAGGCAAGCAAACCCCCTTGTTCATTCCGATACAATCCTACTCTCTCGCCCCTGCTCTCAGTTATTGCATTAGGACAACAACGATTCATCTGCTACTTTGTGCTGCGGTAGTTGAACCCATTCCTTTGCATGACTGTCATTGCCACGATAAATAGTTGAAACCCACTAGCATGTGTAGGAGTTGATTGAGCCATGTTGTGTTCCTACCATGCTATGCCCGCTATTGCTTAGAGCTGTGTCAGTCCGATTCATTGGGAATGGATTGTAGTGTTACGATATGTTACGATCTTTGAGAGTGAAGTGTGTGAACACGATTTGGTAAAGGTAGCGGTGAGAGGCCATGTAGGAGTACATGGTGGGTTGTCTCTTTGGAACCGTCCTTAAGCACTGAGTTCCGTGTATGTTGTCCAATGAATAGCTACTGCCACACATTGGAATGCTTAAGTGCCCCTCTCGACTTATTAACCAACTTGATCTCTGTCCAGGAGTTGCAACTAGTTTCTCGTGTCTCAGAGGTAGTGCTAGTAGTCTACCAAGTGGCACCCGGCCAGTGGGCTTGGGACAGACTAGGCACATGGGCACGGTGTACCACGTGGCACCCGGATGGTGGGCTTGGGAACCCTGCTCACATCGTTTGGGGCCGTGAGCGACACCCCGGCCGGATCTCCTTGCGGATGGAACCCGAATAGGCGATACACCTGGGCTAGAGTCTTGTGTGGTTAGTCAGGTCGTGGCCAACTCCCTCACCAGGCTTCTGTTTGAAGGTTGCCGAGGTACACGACGTGTACATGGTGGTAAGTTTCGAGAGCATGTGTGAATAAGTACGCCCCTGCAGGGTTATCATGATCTATTCGAATAGCCGTGTCCTCGGTTATGGACTTCTTGGATGCTTACGTGGTACATAGACAACTTGAAGTGGATACTCTAAAATGCTCAAGGCAAGTGTGAGTGCTATGGATGGCCTTCTTGTATGGAGACGGGGATGAATCCATAGTAGTGTATTGTGTGGTGACTAGTGGACTCGTGCGCCTATATCACCTCAACGAAGTTCGGTAGTCGAGAAACAGGGATAGCCACAGAGTCAAAGCTGGCTTGTCGCAACTAAACACCACATTACCTTCTTGATACAAATGCATGTATAATAGGATCTGATGTAAGTCTTCTTGAGTACCTTTGTACTCACGTTGCTTTATTTATGTTTTTGCAGTGGAGACTTCGGTCTTGCTAGTGGTTCCGCTTGGACTTCGACGAGTAGCTTGTTACCTCAGCTACGATCTTGTACCCTTGGGAGGGTCTTGTAGATAGTCAGGCTTCTCAGCCCTTTTCCTTTTGTAGTTGTCTGTACTCAGACATGTAATGCTTCCGCTTGTTGCTTGTATGCTCTGTATGATGGGTCCTGTGACCCCTGTTTGCAATAAATGCTATGATGGCTCTTCCGAGCCTTTATCTATATGAGTTTGTGTTATGTTGTGATGCCATGTTGTACAACACATACTTGCATGTTACGCGTACATGTAATGTGTATTGCTATGTGTGGGATCCGACAACCTAGTTGTTTATCCTTGGTAGCCCCTCTTACGGGGAAATGTAGTCTTGTGCATCCATGAGCCATAGTAGTCCGCTACAGCCCGGTTCACCGGAGTCCTCGCTTAGCCCAAAGACTCATCGCCCCAACACTTAGATCGCCGGCATGTGATTCACTGCTCTCGTGGTCTGCTCTTCGGGAAATGTCACGCGGTGACATCCGGAGTCCTGCCTTAGCTCACTACAGCCGGTACACCGGAGTCCTGTTAGCCCAAAGGTTACAGCCCGGATTCGTGACGTCACGACCGACATGCTCGATGTTGATTCATGTATGCCTGTCCCGTAAGTTAGTGCCACTTTGGGTTCCCGACTAGTCATGTCGGCCCTGGTTCTTCATCATATGGATGCTAGCGACACTATCATATACGTGAGCCAAAAGGCGCAAACGGTCCCGGGCCATGGTAAGGCGACACCCGTGGGAAAACCGTGCGTGAGGCCGCAAGGTGATATGAGGTGTTAGAGGCTAGATCGGTGTGACTTAGAATCGGGGTCCCGACACAACGTCTTAATCCCTGAAATCCATACCCTGAACTTCTAATTCCCGTTCATTACTCACCTCGTCTCCTTTCTAGGCTGGGATTGCTGACGTGCGCATGGTTACTGCAAAGAAGCAACCCTGACATATGGCTAGCGCAGGGGTTGCAGTTCAGCGATGGCGTACTGGGAAAGAAGGGTACTGGAGGTGGTGAGGGGACTCGCACTACTAGAAAAAGGGCTATAGATGGGATTGACACTAATGGCGCACCAGACAAGCGGTGCGCCATTAGTATATACTAATGGCGCACCACCTTCTGATACGCCATTGGAGTTGAAACTACTAATGGCGCACCGGCCCAAGGTGCGCCATTAGTATCAATTTTTTGAACTAGTGCGTCTATCCAAACATACTAATGGCGCATTCAGACTCGATGCGCCATTACTAGTTGTAACTAGTAATGGCGCACTGTCGGAAAGTGCGCCACTAATGTTGTTTTTTATTATATTTTTTATTCCTTTTTTGTAAAACTACTAATGGCGACTGTTCCACCGTGCGCCATTACTAGTTTAAACTAGTAATGGCGACGTGGAACAAAGTGCGCCATTAGTATGTTTTTTTGCAAAACTACTAATGGCGCACCATCGGAAGGTGCGCCATTAGTAACCTGGATTACTAATGGCGCATTTAGAGTTGGTGCGCCATTAGTAAGTGGGCAGCAACAAGATATTTTGGACAGCCTCTCCTACCCACACTCACTTTCTCCCCACTTCATTCTCTCCACCTCCTCCTTGTCTCGGCTGCCTCCTCTTTTTCACCTCATTTCCACCATAGATTCATTCAAATTAAGTGGTTAAATTACCTTGTTTTGATAGGTAAGTAAGGGGGGAAGCTATATTTATGTTGTTCTCCCTACAACAATGTGCACATGCACTTTTTATGGCCTAGCTAGATCTATGTATGTTCGTGGTGTTGCATATGTTTGTGGTGTTGCATATGTGTTTGTGTTTGGAGGTGTACCGTATTTGAAATGCGATAGTTGCCAATATTTTGCGGAATATTGATCCATTTCCGTTTCAAGTAGAATTTTGGCATTAAGCATTCTTTTTGGTCCTATTTTTCGGAAAGTCATGCCAATTTTTTCTTGGTTCTAAAATATCGTTTTGCTCTACCCATGAGACGACCATGGTCCGCATGATGACCGAAGGCATCGTGAATAGGTTTTTGAGGTCCGCGAAGGCGAGATGCTTCAAAAGAACGAGACGGAGATAAGATGTACGTGTCGAAGATGCAAGTCAAGAGCCTTGTTGCAGACCGGATTTCGGCAGGTGCGGGACCACCGCTCTTGCGTGGTTTCATGGATGGCTATCGGTGGCAAGGTGATGAAGATGACTACGAAGTCGTCCATGGGGCCGGGCAAGAAATGAGGAAGGGCAGCAAGACAACCACCGCGGCTCGGGCGGGCGAGAAGACGAAGAATCCCTGTGAGATGATCACGACGGTGATGTTGCATACAGTCATCATGTAGAAGATGCAGGACATGATGATGAGGAAGATGCCGGAGCAGGGCGACGGGCATGATCATGAAGATGATGATGCCGGCGGAGCGCATTTACGCTGGACCATCGATGGGCTGGGTGCAGGACCCTCATATTCAAGAGCTGCTTCTCAAGCAGACGGATAACGCAAGAGCTGCCGCCCGAGAGAAAGCCAAGATGGATCAACTTGAGTTAGACGCGGTTACTCCATTGTATGAAGGATGCAGGCCGAGGATACCCGCCGAAAGTAACGCTCATGGCTCGAGATGAAGGTAAAACACAAAATGACCGACGATGCTTTGACGAGAACATGTCATTACGCACGAACGTCTTCCCAAGGGGAACAAGTGCCCGACCAGTTTGGAGGAGGCGAAGAAAATCGTGTGTCCTCTGGATTTACCGCACGTGAAATACCATGTGTGCATGAACAATTGCATCATTTATCGACGAGCCATGGAGTCTACCATATGTCCGTGTGCGGCGTCACTCGATACAAGAAGAGGAAGAAAGCTCCTCGAAAAGTGGTGTGGTACTTTCCGATCGCTTCCTCGCCTGCAGCGGTATTTCGGACCCTAAGGTAGCAAAGCTCCTGCGTTGGCACGCCGGATAGGGAGGAGAAGAAGCGAGAAGATGACGCAAATGATCCGGAGATAGATAAAAAGACAAGATGCCGAGTCACCCTAAGGATGCGAGCCAGTGGCAAGCGTTGAACTTCAAGACCTAGAATTTGGGAACGATCCAAGGAACATCGTGCTGGGCGCGAGCACCGATGGAGTCAATCCGTTTGGCACCCAGAGAAGCACACATAGCACCTGGCCTGTGTTTGTGTGGATGTACAACCTTCCCCCCTGGTTGTGCATGAAGAGGAAGTACATTCGCATGAGTATGCTAATTGAAGGACCGAAACAACCAGGGAACGACATCAATCAGACCGGGGCTGCTGAAAGAGGAGCTTGACACGCTGTGGAAAACGCCACCAATACGTGGGACGCCGCAGAGAAAGAATATTTCCCTATGAGAGCCGTGACCGCTCACGACGGTGCACGACTATCTCGGTTACGGATATCTCGCGGGCAGGTAGTCCACGGATTTTCCGGATGCGTAAGGTGCATGGATGACACAACGATCGCCAGACTAGATAGAGATCCCGGTCTTGAAAACCATGTTCATGGGACATCGAAGGTGGCTTCGCGACGATGACCCGTGGAGGAAACACAAGGATCTGTTCGATGGTGAAACCGAACCCCGAAAACGCCTGCGGTACGAGGAGCGGCGAGAAATAGACAAGCTGTTGAAAAATTGGAAAGACCGCCCACCGCCTCGAAAGAAGCAAAAGGCGCCAGAGCCGAAAGAAGCGAAAGGCGCCAGAGCCGCTGGCGAAGGTATGGAAAACGAGATCTGCTTTTCGGGACTTGCCGTCTTTGGAAGATCCACCGTGTGCCTCACAGCCTTTATGTCATGCATATCACGAAGAACGTGTGCGAGAGTCTGCTTGGTACCCTGCTCAACATGCCAGAGAGGACCAAAGATGGGCCGAAAGCAAGCGCAGACTTGAAATCAATGGGCATCAGGCAGGAGCTTCACGCTAATGAGGATGATGATGATGATGATGATGATGATGAGGCGAAGCAGGACACAGAAAGTCGTCGCAAAGGCAAAAAGGCCAAGAAGACCGGAAATGACTAACCTCCCGCGTGCTTCACTCTAAGTCAGGAGGAGATCGAGCAGTTTTTCACCTGCCTCCTAGGAGTAAAACTTCCTTACGGTTACGCTGGGAAGATAAGCGATACCTAGACCTAGCGAAGAAGAAGTTCGGTGGGATGAAGTCTCACGATCATCGCGTCTTGATGACGCAGATACTTCCGGTTGCAATCCGTGGGATCATGGACGCGCACGTCCGTGAAACGCTATTTGGCCTATGCAACTTTTTTCGACGTCATCTCTCGGAAGTCGATTGGCGTGAGGCAACTCGAAGGCTACAGGAAGAGATCGTGGTGATACTATGCGAGCTTGAGATGTACTTCCGCCCGCATTCTTCGACGTTATGGTGCATCTGCTGGTCCATATAGTGGAGGATATCATCCAACTCGGGCCGACGCTCCTCGCACAAAGATGATGCCGCTCGAAAGGATGAATGGTGTCATCAAAGGATACGTTTGCAACATGTCACATCCAGAGGGAAGTATAGCCGGGGCTTTTCAATCAAGAGTGCATCTCCTACTGCACGAATTATCTAGGCATTGAGAACCCCGTTGGTCTGCCCGTCAACAGGCACCTTGGCAGGCTCGCTGGATGGGGTCACCGTGAGGGTCGCCGCGAAATGCATGTCGACTTAGAGGGTGAACTCGCCGACTTTGAAAGAGCAAACCTAGTCGCGCTACAACACATAGACATGGTCGATCCTTGGGTGGTAGAGCACAAAACCTTTATTAAGAATATGTACAATGACCGAGGCCAACAGAGGACGGACGGAGATATAATCAAAGAGCACAACTCATGTTTCACGCGTTGGTTCAAGCAGAAGCTTCTATCGTACCCTTTACATGAGGATTCTTCCGCGGAAGAACAACTCATATTCACCTTGTCACAGGCGCCGAGCACAACCTGATGACCTATGAGGCGCATTTATATCAACGGCTACACATTCTACACCGAGGCCAAGGACATGAAGAGCGATGGTTATCAAAACTCCGGGGTAACGATGGAATCCTACACCGGTAATGACAAGGACAGATACTACGGAAGGATCGAGGAGATCTGGGAGCTGAGCTACGCTGGAGAGAAGGTCTCGATGTTCCGTGTCAGATGGGCGAAGAGCGTCCTAAAAGAAGACCGGTATTTCACCACCATGGTTATACCCGAAGCCAAATCCAAGACCGCGGGCGCAAACGTCACCGTGAAAAATGAGCCATGGGTACTGGCTTCCCAAGTTAACCAATGCTTCTTCATTACCGACCTGTCAAAGCCCAATCGTGTTGTCGTGAGGAGAGGCAAAAGGAAGATCATCGGAATGGATGGAGTAGCCAATGAGCAAGACTTCGACAAGCACGGCGACCGAGGATCGAACATGACGACGATGATGAAGTAGCAGCATACACCACAAGAAGAAGCAGGACCACCCTACCTAAAGGACGCCCGTTCCACAGAAGAACTCCATTTGCGAAAAAGAAGGGCAAGAAGAGTGTGAACAGATAGCTAGCTAAGATCGATTGTATTTAACAGAGGTACATAGTTTGTCCTTGTAGAGTTCTAGTTAGATGATTTTTGTACCCGGTACCCTCTTCTTTCTTCAAGAGAGGTAGCCTCCTCTGTTGTTATAAATTCCTGGTCAGACTAACAAAATGTGACTGTTGTTGCGTGGCTAATGAAATGCCACTTGGAGCCCTCATGTGGTTCTGTTACATTTGTTGAATTCTCGGCTTACCTTATCTTGAGAATGAGAACATAATCGGACATTTTCAACTAAAAGGTAATTGCATATATACTGGAAAAATCAAGAGCCCACTTATGTATCACTAAGTTGTGATGTGACTACTTAAAAATAAGTTTTGCTTTGGCTAATGCTGGAGGTATACACACCTAAATCGTGTCAAGATTATATAATAGTCTTGCCGATGTGCATCTCTATCAAGAACTACGTGCCTTCCGTGAAGGGGTCTCTTGATAGTCTATTTCGGACGTGTATGCATCAAAGGATAAGTATATACTCAATCATTTAATCTCCACTAGGTGTCATGCCATGGCAGATGCTACTTCGTTTCTTAATTGTTATTTAAGAAAATACTAACATAGGGAGATTTATTCATTTATTAAAGAAGAAGCAACATGCAATCTGCTCATCTCAGATCTGATTAATGCAGAAGAAAAAACTGCTAGTACAGTTAATGAAGAAGAAAAAAACTGCTAGTACAGTTAATGAAGAAGAAAATAAATCGCTACTACTGCTAGTAAATAGCATCGATGAATGTCTTTTATATATGGCCAATACAATGGTCGATGGACAATACGATTATTGAAGAAGAAGAAAAGCTAGTAATCGCTAGTAAATAGCATCGTAATGAATGTCTTTTATATATGGTAATCGCTAGTAAATAGCTTCTTCTATATACTAATTTGCATCAAAGTGTAGAAAATCAGGTGAATAACTAACGGTGGGTAATTAACCTAACTATTCATTTTTCCTTAGGTTAATATTAAAATGTCCAGTGTATATATATTTGAAAATGATTGCTGCTAGATGTTAATTTGTTGGTACTAGCTAGAATTTGGCACTGAAAAGCAAAAGCAAAAGCTAATTAACTGCTGGGTAATAGCACTGGTACTAGGTAGCTAAAATATGCGTTCAAACACCGAGAGCGTAAACACTTACTACATACATATGCTCAAGAAACACTTACTAACCGTAAAAGGTTTTGACTTGAAATGTTAATAGCACGTAGAGCACCACAAATTAAACACCTCAATCTGTTAGTATTTATGCGCATTTTCTCACATTCTTCTTATATCCGATCCAAAGATTGCTTGTAGTGGTTTGTCCAAAATGTTGAATGATACCGCTTGTAGATGCATATATTGTTTCACCTCTTCACATGCCAATGTATTTTCCATGTTGTGATGGAGGCCTTTTTGCCTTGTCCACCCGAGAGGCCCTTGAGTTTGCCGGAATGTCGATTAACTTCCGTTCCAAAGAATTGGGTACTCCATATGTCCTATTTTCAGCAAAGGTCATGCTGAAATTTTCCGTGAATTTTAGCATGACTTTGCTAAAAATAGGACATATGGGGTACTTGTGACTAATGCATGGGCCGGGGTACTTGTGACTAATGATGAAATCTTAGGCTTTTAGGGTGCCTCGGCGTCGAAAAACCCTCAATGATAAAAGCTTAGCTTTTAGGATGCCTCGGTGTCGACAAACCCTAAATGATGAGGCCATGATCTTGTTCCTTGACAATAACCAACTTTTTGACCAAACTTTGTTCCTATTTAGAGAGAAACATGGCCAACAACGAGGAGGCCGGGGTTGGTGGCAAGGCATTCGGGAGCTGTCCCAGGAGATGGAGGAACAACCTCACTTGTATGAGGACGCCGCCTTCCCACCGATCCCGAGACCACCGATGGTACCGCCGAGGATGACAACACCGATGCCACCACCGATGGTGCCGCCGAGGATGCCACCATCGATGATGGCGGCGCACGCAGATGGCAGCCAACCGAAGAGGCAACGGAAGGACTGACGCTCGACCGTGCTCCGCACCCTCAAGGAGGAAGTTATCAAGTGGACTCCGACGGAATCCAACGGCGCCCGAACGAATAGTCAAGGGGTACTCGCT
This sequence comes from Aegilops bicornis, assembly GCA_021605145.1. Classification (NCBI taxonomy): domain Eukaryota; kingdom Viridiplantae; phylum Streptophyta; class Magnoliopsida; order Poales; family Poaceae; genus Aegilops; species Aegilops bicornis. Next base: position 392,718,783 of record CM038673.1, on the reverse strand, counting down.
TCAGCTCGGGTGCATTCTCCGAGCACCGCCTCGATCAACACCGAGAACCCGAGGCATCCTCGACCGAGGGAATTTGCGCAACCTCCTCTTCACGAAGGCTGCATTTAACGATACAAGTTCCCCGCAGAATTTGAAAACACAAGCCTCAAAGGGAATAAAGTGAACAATGCTGCCCTCACGAAGATGAACAAGGCCTGTCTACTTGGAAAAGCAATGTGAAGAGAATGATCGAGAAAGGTGAGAGTTATGAGAAGATCAAGGAGAAAAATCCTTCGATCACCGAAGATGACTACAACGACTTCAAGATCAATTGCTTGAGCACCGCAAACTCCCAATAAGGTCGATGGGGAAAGAAATGAAGGAGCAGAACTTAGGGGAACACACACTCGGTCCCGGCGGTTACAGAGTGGCGGAGACTATATGGGACAAGGAGGAGGCGGACCGTGCCGAGCAAGGCCTACCGCCCCTCTTCGATAAATACGGTGACAAGCAGACCATGAACTTTGTCAGGGCCCGGTACAAGAAGGACCCGAAAACAAAGGAGCTTACCACGGATCCAAGACCAGGGCGCTTGAGCTTGTTCTCGTAAGGAATACACCCAGCGTAATTAGCTCCATATGGTTGCATTCTAATTAATGAAGCCAAATTTCTAAATGGTTCACATTCCTTCCGCAGCGCATCGAAAAGCGATGGCTGGGTCGACTAAGAGCAACCCTTGGGACACCACTCTAAATAGGGCGTTGAATGTAATGAAGAACAAGGATAAGCTCAATGAAGTCGACGTCACCTGGTCGTGGTGGCGGCAAAGGCTTGTCGACAAAATGGTCGTCATACTATAACACTAGTGGGCGAAAGGAGAAAAACACCAGCTCGGAAAGCGGTAGCGAGGTTGAAGAACTCAAGGCACAGGTGGCGCGGATTCCGAAGATTGTCCAAGAGCAAGTGCAACAACAACTCGAGCGACGATCACCGCCATTGTGCCTACCTTGATCGAGGGGTTGAGTGCGTGGATTGCGGGCGGCCAACAGGGGCCGCCCCCGATTCCTAGCTTCACGGCCAGCAACTTTCGCGAGAATGCGATGGCGGGCCATTGGTGTCTCCGGCGGAGGCGGCATTGGTGTCTCCGACGCCGCACGGGAGCTTAATGCACCGGGTGTATGCCGCCGCCACCTCTCGCAGCAAGCGGCCCCTCCGTCAATTGCACGCTGCCGTTGGCGGTGCCTCGACATTAGCCGAGCTCGACGCCATCATCACGGTAACTAATTAAGCATCTCGGCCGAGGACTTCATCTCCTTGCCTTTGATCGGGCATCCTCGACGCCCTACATGTTTGGCGCAGGCGCCGCCGACGTTCCTGCACTCTCTTGCACCGTGAACAACGAAGTTGGTCGATGTCGCCAAGGGCAAAATCGTTCAACCGGCAACCCCTTGTTCCACGGTACCCAGATGCCACCCAACTTGTTTAGGGTTCAACTGGTTCGGTGCTGCCAGCTGCGACGAGTTGTTACCTCCGATTCGACCCGTCGGGCCGACGATGATGACGTGATGACCCTCGGCGCCGCTTGCTGGCCCTGCTTTGGCCGAAGAGCCAGATTTGTTTGGGGCGGGGACACCACCCAAAGACAACACCACCAGCCGTGCTGGCGCCAAGTCGGCCCCATGGCAAGACCGCCGAACGGTGCCGGACATCCCTATGCCATCGGATCCAAACATCCATATGGCACAAGATCGTAACGACGACGCATTTACGATACATTTGGCAACGTCGATCAGTACTTTGCCGATCATGGGTATGGTGGCGACTTCATGGGGCCTCCTTCTCAAGAACCCAACCCAACAAAAGGCGGCGCGATCTAGCTGGTACCGCTGGAGAAGCCAAGTTGCAACAGCGCCGTCGCCGTTCAGCTCTCAGAGACGCCCAATGCCGACTTCACCGAGCCTCGAGATAGGCGAGGTGCGAAATATTATCAGCCCCAACACACTCAAGAAGGTGGTCTGTGAGCAGTAACTCGGTCCCATTACAGGAGAAGAAGAAGGCATGCAAAAGAAAGATTAACAAGGGTGCCGCCAGCCGGCACCGAGTACGATCCGTGCTCGGGACGGGCCACCTTCACCGAGGATATCACGAGGAGGGTGCATGTGGCGGTAGGGCGATGCTACCGACAAATATGCTCAATGCTGCAACCGTGCTATGCGGAGTCTCGCATGACATTGTTCTTTCTTTGGAGAAGCGGCGCCTCGTAGAGAAGGATGTGGCATACCCGGTTTTCGCAGCCAAGGTGCGGAGGGCAAGGGCTTTGTGGATAACTCCATCGGGCGACGATCGCCCTGCGGTTTGATGACATCCACGCTATGTTGAACCTTCATCCGCTGCACTACACCTTCGCTCGGCTATTTTCGCCGAGTATGGAGATGCGGATCATTCGCGACAAGACCCCGGACATCGTGATAGTCGACCCTTCTACATGCGCAAGCAAGATCTTGGGCAGCCGGGGACCGCAAGTCACGAAGTTCTTACCTCAAGGCGCCATTCCGGCAAACCAAGATAAGGATAACTTCCTCGTGCCTTACTTTCCCGAGTAAGTCCTCCCTCAACCGCCCGTAACATATGAATTCTTAGATTTCGATCGCTTTTCTTTTAACATTCCGTGTTTTCTGCGGTGACACACATTGCACGCTCATCCTCCTAAGCCCCAAATATTCCATGGCCACGTATTTCGACTCGGACCGTCGATCGAACATAGACTACACAAATGTCAAGAAGGTTCTTGATGATGTTCTCCCGGCTCGCCAAATCTGGAGGCACCTTCACCAGGCCTATTCGTGGCACGGCAAGCACGTGTTCTCCCTGTCTGATGTTTTGCTGCGTCAAGCAGCCGCCGACGGTCGAAGGGTGCCTACTACGCCATCCATCACATGCGGCGATCGTGCGGGACCATCATCAACTTCGCTACCGAGTAAACTCAAAGATTGGGCCGCGGCGTGTCGGCAATCCAGACGCGGACATCGGACAAGAATTCTTTCACATCCAGTCGGAGTTTGCGGAAATCATCCATCAAGATGTCCTTCGTACCTCGGGGCAGTTCTACCTCGTAAATCAACCATCCAACGGTGACATCGACACAATGCTACAAATGCAGTCGACAACGCCCGTTATTTCATGACTCCCACGATAGACGGCGGCTTCATCCATGCTCCGGTCCCTTGAGTCGAGTCAAAGCGGTGATGCTTGTGTCTAGTTCTCAAACATCGATTGGCTCATGTTGTAATTAAACTTTAATGAACTTGTAGTATGTCTCTTTGGTTTCGAGAGTCGTTCAACTTAGATGTAATCGATGCTATTAATGTCTTGCCTTTCTCTTCCGATCGGTCTGTTGCATACTTATATATTGCTTATGTATTGTCTGTGAATTGGTACTAACGCTTCGTTTGGCTAGTGCATAGCGATGCCGTCATATGTCGTGTACAAGGGTAAGGTTCCCGGAGTCTACGACGACTGGGAGGAGTGTCGGAGACAGGTTCACCGATTCAGCGGTAACAGTTACAAAGGGTACACCACTAGGGCCGAGGCAGAATCTAGATACGCCCACTATCTAGTGGGAGAGGGGAGGGAGCATTGGAGGAACCGCATGAAGACGAGTTTCATCGTGATGAGCTCATCGTGATGACCGCAGCTCTCTTCTATGTGATGGTAGTTTAGATGATCGATATCGACTTGTAATGTGAAGACAAACTCGCTACTCGCGGTCTCGAGACTTGTAATATAATATTCTATCTTTGTTCGGTCTTTTCAATTCGGAGACTAATATGATGAATTGTATTCGGAGACTAATGTGATGAATTGTATTCAGAGACTAATCTTCTATTGTATTCGATGAATCTGTTGTTGATGTGTGCTGTCTATATTTTGTCCAATTATACATTTTGTAACCTTGTGCAAAAACAGAAAATTAAAAACCTAATATTCATACTAATGGCGCATCACATCACGGCGCCATTAGTATGCCAAAGGATACTAATGGCGCATCATTAAACGATGCGCCATTAGTATGCCGGGTTACTAATGGCGCAACTTGTTGTTGTGCGCCATTAGTATGCCAAAGCACTGGTATACATGGCCCCACAGGAGGCATACTAATGGCGATCGTTGTATATACTAATGGCGCATCTGAGGTCCGCCATTAGTATACCAGATACTAATGGCGCACCAGTGGTGCGCCATTAGTAAAATATACTAATGGCGTGGCACTAATGGCGCACCACTAATGCGCCATTAATGGCCAAATTAGGTGTGCCATTAGTAGGCCTTTTCCTAGTAGTGTCGAGATCTGAGCGAGGGATGGTATCGCCTGTCAGGTCACCGTCGAGCTCGCCGTCGCCGGGTGCAAATTAATCAAGCTCTGAAGGCAACCATGCACAAAACAAATTGGTACACACGTACCAAATGGGCTTGGACGTAGGCTTCGTTGGTAACAGTGGTGACGTTCTCCCTTAAGAGCAGCGGGTACTCCGTACTCCTCGTCGAAGTAGCCTGACTCCTCCTCCTACAGTGTTGGCTCTTTGGCCTGCACGAGTGATAGCAAAGCGTACTCCCCATGGTGTTGCTGTCGCGAACGGCGCCGGCGACCGCGCACACTGCACACGACGTCGGAGTCGATGGGGTTCACGACATCTCTTTGCAGGAGCAGCCAGTACCGCTGCAGCGAAGCAACAGCTGCGCGGTGCGCTACGGTAATCATCGCACCTGAGCAGAAGCTTCCACGAGTGCGGCCTGCGGCCAGCGCCAAACGAAAGTGGCGGACTTTCTGCAGGCGTCGCGGGCGTAGTAGTAGGCATTTAGCGGCCGTCAACGTTTACCTCGCCCTTGCTGTGTGCCGTACAGGCCGACGTTCTTGCCGAACGCTCGACGGCCACCCGCATTCTGTATCAAGACACTAGAGAAGATGGAGATGATACGTGGGTCCATCTTCTCAGTGAGTGTAGAGGCTGTCCTAAGTGGATTGACTTTTTCCACATGAAGTAGTTGACTCAGCTATCCCGGCCTTTTCTAGGGAAAACCTGTTTGGATGGGGCGTCAAGGTTACAAACAACCGGGATTAGAGAAGACACGGTGCCGATTTCAGGGATTCAAAGGTCAGGGTTCATTTTTGACGGCGCGTACAAAGTTGACGTTTAAATTAGACTTGACCCTATAGAACATATACACTAGAGAAACAGATTGCATGGTAAAATTAGATAGCACAATTCACTAGAATTTGTGAAGGAAAGGCAGGAGCAGCACACGCAACGGGTAAACCGAGCATGCTTAACCGGCGTAGCTAGCAAATGGCAAGGTGCTCCTTCAAGATCTGGGGTTCGGCGCGAATGGCAGCCATCATGACCTCATCCGCGCGTGCGGGTGCGATTTGCTTCTCCGCTGCCAAATGCTCGTTGAGGTCCTGGCTATATTGCGTGCACCATGGCTTAGGCCGGCGCTTATTTGGTGGAGGGGTTGGTGATTTGGGTGGAAGGTGTCGCGCTCGTGCCGGCGATCAGGGCATGTGGGATATGGAAGGAGGAGGAGGATGGGGGTCGGGTGTGGATTACCTGCCTAGATAGAGGAGGCCGAGCAGCGTGAAGGAGGGTCACCGACGAGGAGGCGGCGCTGCAAGCAAGGAGTGAAGGTTTCAACTTGGAAAGGAAGGCGGAAAGAGGGGAAATGTGGATTTTGTTATGGGGGAGGGGGCGGGGAGGTAGATATTTCCGCGGAAGCCGAAAATTTGGAATCGCTTCAGCCAAAAAAACTGGCACGCAAAGTGTCATCAGACACGGTCCCTTATTCAGAACTGTGTACGATATGTGGACATCACAAACGATTCAGATAGCTTAACCCGTGTGTGATGAGTGTGAACATCAAAAGTTTTGGTTCAGATTTCCATGGTTATAGTGGTCATCCACGTCATTGCATAATTTGGGTACACAAAGGAGACTACAACACACCCACACTTCTTAATCGAGGAAGTTCAGCAATTAAACAGAGCTAGCTGACCTAAACATTACTCTAACAAATTAAAGACCGACGCTCTTAATTAAACAAAACAAAGAGTACTACTACAGCTGGTGCACGTCGATCTCCGCCGCCGCCTCCATGTCCAGCTCACGCCCGACGATCTCCTAGGGAAGGGGCTCCATGGCATCCATCACACCATACTCGGCAAGCATCTCGCCATCCGCGTCCGCTATCTCTTTGGAAAACGCCTCCTTGAGCTGGGCGGGGGCGGACGTGATCTGGGCTTGGACGGGCTTCATCGTCGCAAGGTATACGGTGGAGGAACGGACGGCTGCTCAAACGCTCTCGGCGATTGCCAGCTCTTCGTCCGTGGGTTGCCGACCGTTGTCAGAGAAGCTTCATTTGATTTGTGTGGTGACCGCTAGGAGCTGGGCGTGGGTGATAATCCCCAAGTGCAGGGAATCATCGTAGCAATTTCCAAAGTTGGAAGTGATAAGTATGGAGTGTCGAACCCACAAGGAGCTAAAGGTAAGATCAATATTCTCTCAAGCCCCATCTGCCACTGATACGACTCTACTTGCACCGAACGTTTGCTTCCAACTAGCAACGAGAAATAAAACTATGTTGTGGGCATGAAGAGGATAACTTTATATGACATTGGAGAGCTAAAATATAAAAGTAGGTGCTGTTATCATAAAGTTAGAATATATTACTAAATATTATAAATAGCGAGTGTGGAATAATGGTGGATCAGTGTGCGGAATTTTCCTAGGCAACCGTTAACAAGGCCGGTGATCACTATTGCAGTTTCATATGAGGGAGAGGCATAAGCTAACATACTTTCTCTACTTGGATCATATGCACTTATGATTGGAACTCTAGCAAGCATCCGCAACTACTAAAGATCATTAAGGCAAAACCCAACCATAGCATTAAAGCATCAAGTCCTCTTTATTCCCATACGCAACAACCCCCTTACTCGGGTTTGTGTTTCAGTCACTCACCAACCCACTACAAGAGAATCATGAACGTATTGCAACACCCTACAACGGGAATGCCTCACGCTTGCGCGACACGGAGGGCACAATAGGATAGCATCAAAGTAAAACATACAACTCATACCAATCTAGATCATCAATCAACCCAAAGACAAAAGATATCTACTCAAAATATCATAGGATGGCAACACATCATTGGATCGTAATATGTGGCATAAAGCACCATGTTCAAGTAGGGATTACATGAGTGCGGGAGAGTGGACCGCGTAAAAGAGATGAGGATGGTGATGATGATGGTGATGTTGATGAAGACGATCACCGCGGTGATGATTCCCCTCCAGATGGCACTCCGGCGCCACCGGAAGAGAGGAGGAGAGGTTCTCCCCCTTGTGCTTCCTCCTCCATGGCCTCCCCCCTAGATGGGGAAAGGTTCTCCCTCTGGTCCTTGGCCTCCATGACGATGGTGGCCTCTCCGAGATACTCCTCCATGGCCACCGGTGATGATGGCCCCCTCCGGCAGGGTGCCGGAGAGGGCCTAGATTGATTTCTCGTGGCTACAAAGGCTTGCAGCGGCGGAACTTACGATCTCGGTTAATTTTTCGAGGTTTCTGTATTTATAGGAATTTTTGGCGTCGGTCTCACGTCAAGGAGGTGCCCGAGGCGTCCACGAGGCAGGCCCACACGCCGAGGGGGGTGGGTGCGCCCCCACCCTCATGGGCAGCCTCGGACTCTTCTGGCCCAAGTCTGATGCTCCGTGGTCTTCTTTTGGTCCATAAAAAATCATCAACAATTGGCACGTCAATTGGACTCCGTTTGGTATTCCTTTTCTACAAAACTAAAAAGCAAGGAGAAAACAGAAACTGGCACTGGGCTCTAGGTTAATAGGTTAGTCCCAAAAATCATATAAAATAGCATATAAAACATCCAAGGTTGATAATATAACAGCATGAATACTTCATAAATTATAGATACGTTGGAGACGTATCAACATCCCCAAGCCTAATTCCTGCTCGTCCTCGAGTAGGGAAATGATAAAAGAAATAATTTATGAAGTGTGAATGCTAGCAAGTGCATAAGTTTGATCAATGATAATTCCAATCACTTTTTAGCATCATTATATGTCATAAAAGTAGCTCATCTCATAATACTTTTCATGATCAAGTAACAAGCTATTCACATGTTAAAGTATAGATCATAAACTTTCTTAAAAACTAACAAACAATATTCTCAGTCATCAAACAGTTGCAATTCATCCTATTTTCAGGAAGGGTCTATGTCAGAGCTTTGATTCAGCAAACTCCACATACTCAACTATCATTTAATCTTTCACGATTGCTAACACTCACGTGATATTTATGGGTTCAAAGTTTTAATCGGACACAGAGAAAGATAGGGGCTTATAGTTTCGCCTCCTAACCTTTTACCTCAAGGGTAATGTCAACAATAATAGCTCATGATGCCTTATATCCAATTGGATATATATATATATATATATATATATATATATATATATATATATATATATATCAGAATCTTTCCAACACAATGTGCTTGCCAAAGGATAAAATGTAAAAAGGAAAGGTGAAAATCACCATGACTCTTGCATAAGGCTAAGAGATAAAAGTAAAAGATAGGCCCTTCGCAGAGGGAAGCAGAGGTTGCCATGCGCTTTCAGGGTTGGATGCACAAAATCTTAATGCGAAAGAACGTCACTTTATATTGCCACTTGTGATATGGACCTTTATTATGCAGTCAAATTGCTTTTATTTCTTCCACATCACAAGATCGTATAAAGCTTATTTCCTCCACACTAATCAATCATACATAATTAGAGAGCATATTTTATTGCTTGCACCGATGACAACTTACTTGAAGGATCTTACTCAATCCATAGGTAGGTATGGTGGACTCTCATGGCAAAACCGGGTTTAAGGGTATTTGTAAGCACAAGTAGTATCTCTACTTAGTGCAAAGAATTTGGCTAGCATGAGGGGGAAAGGCAAGCTCAACGTGTTGGGCAATCCATGACAATATACTTTGTTTCAGATATAAGAAAACATAACCCATTACGTTGTCTTCCTTGTCCAACATCAACCTTTTAGCATGTCATATTTTAATGAGTGCTCACAATTACAAAAGATGTCCAAGATAGTATATTTATATGTGAAATCCCTCTTCCTTCAATATTCTTTCATGAATTGTTCAAGTGACCAATACTACGTTTGCTAACTTTCAATAGGTTTACTACCTATACTTATTATGCGTGAAGTCATTACTCCCGATGTTATAAGCATATGAAACATATATAAATTCAGATTTATGACATTCAGTTTATTCAACCATTTACTCATAGGATATACGTGAAGCACATGAGTAAATGACAAACTACTCCAAAAGATATGAGTGAAGAACACTGAGTAGTCAAATAATTAACTAGCCATGGGAGGATTCTTTTTCATTTAATATTTCAGATCCAATGATATTATTCAAACAACAAGTAAAATTGAAAATACACTCCAAGCAAAACACATATCATGTGACGAATAAAAATATAGCTCCGAGTAAGGTATACTGATAGTTTTGAAGACGAAAGAGGTGATGCCTTCCGGGGCATCCCCAAGCTTAGGCGCTTGAGTATTTCTTGAATATTACCTTGGGGTGCCTTGGGCATCCCCAAGCTTAGGGTCTTTCCACTCCTTATTCTCCTCATATCGATATCTCACCCAAAGCTTGAAAACTTCAATCACACAAAACTTAACGGAACTTCATGAGATAGGTTAGTATGATAAAGAGTAGACCATCACTTTGGTACTGTCAAAGACAAGGTTCATAATTGTTCTCACACAATGCCTACTGTACCATATCATTTCTACAATTTATATTGAGAAATATAACCCATAGAAACTAGAAAACAAGCAAACTATGCAATGAAAACAGAATCTGTCAGAAACAGAACAGTTTGTAATGATCTGAACATAAACCATACTTATGGTACTCCAAAAATTATGAAATAAAATTGTGGACGTGAGAAATTTGTCTATTAATCTTATGCAAAAATAATCAACTCAAAATCACTCTTACGTAAAAAATGAGAGCTAATCTCGTGAGTGCAAAGTTTGTGTTTTTTACAACAAGATCACGTTAATTTTCTCCCAAGTCTTCCCAAAGGTCTTACTTGGCACTTTATTGATACAAAAGCTATAAAACATGATTAACACAGTAGCTTAATCATGCAAACACACAAAAACAGTAAGGGTAAATATTGGGTTGTCTTCCAACAAGCGCTTTCCTTTAATGCCTTTTAGCCAGGCATGATGATTTCAATGATGCTCACATAAAAGATAGGAATTGAAGCACAAGGAGAGCATCTTGAAGAATATTACTAGCATATTTAAATATAACCCACTTCCTATGCCTAGGGATTTTGTGAGCACACAATTTATAATAACAACAATCAACTAGCATAGGAAGGCAAAACAAGTATACCATCAAAACTTTAAGCACTTAGAGAGGAAACTTGATATTATCGCAACTCCTACAAGCATGTATTCCTCCCTCGTAATAATTTTCAGTAGCATCATGGATAGCAACTTTGTTCTCATACTCAATTGGAACCTCTTCCGAAATAGTGGAATCATTACTAGGTAAAGTTGACACTCTTCCAAATCCACTTTCATAAATATCACACTAAGATTCAACACCCTCCAAAATAGTGGGATCACTAATTCCTAAAGTTGACACTCTTCCAAACCCACTTTAAATGATGGTATTATTCATACTCCAAAATATATAAGTGAAGTTCATGGATAATTCTACAATTAATATAGACTAACCAATATCCAAGCTCAAAATGTATAAGTGAAGCACACGAAGCATTCTATAAAACCATACTCAAAAGGTTTAAGTGAAGCACAAAGAGCATTCTATAAGGTCATACTCAAAAGATATAAGTGAAGCACATGAATCATTCTATAAATTGATGAAGGGACATCTCATACTAGCATGGTTCTTAAAGAAAAAGAAAAACACAAAGGACACAAATCATGTGAACAAAACAAAAACCGAGGTATACCGATATTTGTTGAAGAAGAAAGATGGGATGCCAACCGGGGCATCCCCAAGCTTAGATGCTTGAGTATCCTTTGAAATATTTACTTGGGGTGCCTTGGTAATCCCCAAGCTTGAACTCTTTCCTCTCTTTATTCTTCTCACATCGGTAACTCCTCGTTCTTCGAACACTTCATCCACAAAAACTTAAAAAAAACTTTGTGAGATCCGTTAGTATAACAAAGCAAATCACTACTATAAGTACTGTTGCAAACCAATTCATATTTTTTTGCATTATAGCTACTGTAATGTAAATTTTCCATGGCTTAATCCACTGATAGAAATTGATAGTTTCATCAAAACAAGCAAGCAATGCATCAAAAACAGAATCTGTCTTAAACAAGACAGTCTGTAGTAATCTGGAAGTTTACAAACTTCTGCAACTCCAAAAATTATGAAATAAATTTGAAAATTTGGACAACTTTTACATAAGTAATGTGCAAAAAGTTTCAGATCCATTTGACTTTCCAGTAAGAAATGTCAATCACGCTACCATGACCAAAGTTTCGCTTTTTGTTACGCACATAGTAAACAAGCAATCTAATCATCCTAAAATCAAAGCTTGGCACATTATTTTTATAATACAATGGATATACACAAGGGGATAATTATTTACAGAGAAACTTCCATGAAAAATTCTACATTGTTTACGTGAGCATGAACACAAGTGCTCAAGGTCGACCCTCACTTCTTCAATGCATAACTTTCCAATCACTTCTCTTTTTGAAAAACTCTTTAGGCATGAGAGGCAAGTAATAATTTTTTCTATTTTCATTCTTTTAATTTTTTTGTATGTTTCACCCACAACTAAACAGAAATAAAAAGCAAAAACAAAATCTACTTAGTGAAGAAAGCAAACAAGCACACATGAGAATATCAACCCCACGCTATTGCTCCCCGGCAACGGCGCCAGAAAAGAGCTTGATAATCCCCAAGTGCAGGGAATCATCGTAGAAATTTCCAAAGGTGGAAGTGATAAGTATGGAGTGTCAAACCCACAAGGAGCTAAAGGTAAGATCAATATTCTCTCAAGCCCTATCTACCACTGATACGACTCTACGTGCACCGAACGTTTGCTTCCAACTAGCAACGAGAAATAAAACTATGTTGTGGGCATGAAGAGGATAACTTTGTATTATATCGGAGAGCTAAAATATAAAAGTAGGTCCTGTTATCATAAAGTCAGAATATATTACTAAATATTATAAATAGCGAGTGTGGAATAATGGTGGATCGGTGTGCAGAATTGTCCTAGGCAACCGTTAACAAGACCGGTGATCACTATTGCAGTTTCATATGAGGGAGAGGCATAAGCTAACATACTTTCTCTACTTGGATCATATGCACTTATGATTGGAACTCTAGCAAGCATCCGCAACTACTAAAGATCATTAAGGCAAAACGCAACCATAGCATTAAAGCATCAAGTCCTCTTTATTCCCATACACAACAACCCCCTTACTCGGGTTTGTGTTTCAGTCACTCACCAACCCACTATAAGCGAATCATGAACGTATTGCAACACCCTACAGCGGGAATCCCTCATGCTTGCGCGACACAGAGGGCACCATAGGACAACATCAAAGTAAAACATACAACTCATACCAATCTAGATCATCAATCAACCCAAAGACAAAAGATATCTACTCAAAACATCATCGGATGGCAACACATCATTGGATCATAATATGTGGCATAAAGCACCATGTTCAAGTAGGGATTACAGCGGAGTGCGGGAGAGTGGACCGCGTAAAAGAGATGAGGATGGTGATGATGATGGTGATGTTGATGAATACGATCACCGCGGCGATGATTCCCCTCCCGATGGCACTCTGGCGCCACCGGAAGAGAGGAGGAGAGGTTCTCCCCCTTGTGCTTCCTCATCCATGGCCCTCCCCCTAGATGGGGAAAGGTTCTCCCTCTGGTCCTTGGCCTCCATGACGATGGTGGCCTCTCCGGGATACTCCTCCATGGCCACCGGTGATGATGGCCCCCTCCGGCAGGGTGCCGGAGAGGGCTTAGATTGATTTCTCATGGCTACAGAGGCTTGCGGCGGCAGAACTTCTGATCTAGGTTAATTTTTCGAGGTTTCTGTATTTATAGGAATTTTTGGCGTCGGTGTCACGTCAAGGAGGTGCCCGAGGCGTCCACGAGGAAGGACAACGCACCCAGGGGGTGGGTGTGCCCCCACCCTCGTGGGCAGCCGGGGACTCTTATGGCCCAACTCCGATGCTCCGTGGTCTTCTTTTGGTCCATAAAAAATCATCAAAAATTGGCATGTCAATTGGACTCCGTTTGGTATTCCTTTTTGCAAAACTCAAAAACAAGGAGAAAACAGAAACTGGCACTAGGCTCTAGGTTAATAGGTTAGTCCCAAAAATCATATAAAATAGCATATAAATGCATATAAAACATCCATGGTTGATAATATAACAGCATGTATACTTCATAAATTATAGATACGTTGGAGACGTATCAGTGGGCAGCCTCGACATGGTCGTGGGCGGCCTCCATCAGGGCTACGGCCGCCGATGCAGAACGGATAGCTGCTATGCCGCTCTCGCCAGTTGCTATACTCGAGGCAGACGTTGTTGCCGCCACCTGAGAAGCAACAGCGGCCGTTTGGGCTGCCTTTGTCGCCCAGTCGTAGATTGTGGCTGCGCTCATGCACCTTGTTAGCACGCGCATGGCGGCTGCGGCCGCGCTCTCGCCGAAGTGGGCCACCAAAGTTGCCCTCACGACGCGGGTCCACGTGCCCATCTTTCACCGGCGACGGTTGAACAGTGAAATGATATTTGGGGAGCGAGCTAGTGTGCTGGAGATGCCCGTGGGATCAGAATGACGCACCTTCTCGCGAAGCCACAAAGGCGTATTATACACCGGCGGTGCTCCGAGTGATATTTTGTGCTACATCTCACATGGTTGTTGATAATAAGCGTATGCGATCTACTTGATTTTTCATCTTGATTTGAATTACATAATGGGGTCACAGCGGCAATGGACGGTGTTTGAATTGCTAGACCTTTTATCTGGAGTGAACATGCAACTATATGTGTGTCATAAAAGAATTGGAATTATTCAGGGTTTGTTTGAACATTTTATACATTAAATTGGTTTTCTAGCCATTTCAGGTGAACAATTAAAATTTGAACTACATGCACATGCTCCAGTGCATATAAATTGGTTGAAAAATCAAATTTGTGTCCTTGGGTGCATGCTTATAGGTCCCGTGCAAGAAATGGGAATGAATTTCAAACACCAGGGCACCGTTGATTGCCGGCAAAACATTGAGATGCCTGGTTTTTAAATTCTAGTAAATCAAAAACTCGTCTGAAATTCATGAAACTTGGCATGCTATCATGGAGCGGCATCAACATGCCGTGGTAATTTTTTTGTCCCATGGGGCAGGTTTGGGTATATGCTTCTCACAAACCGGAGCTTCTCACAACAAGCATGATGGTTTTTGGTAGGGAACGCCCCACCTTTGGGGACGAAACGATATCCATTGGCTCTTATTGCTTTCATATTTTTTCCTCGTGTCAACATAGAACAACAGGAGTGTTGTGTAAATTTTTGTGATTTTTTGGGGTTCGTTTGGAAATTTTTATACATTAACTGAGTTTTCAATGCATTTATGTGCACAATTCAAATTTGAACTACATGCACATGCTCCAGTGCATATAAATTGGTTGAAAAAACAAATCTGTGTCCTTGGGTGCATGCTTAGGTCCCATCCAAGAAACGGGAATGAATTTCAAACACCAGGGCGCCGTTGATTGCCGGCAAAGCATTGAGATGCCTTGTATTTAAATTCTAGTAAATCCAAAACTCGTCTGAAATTCATGAAACTTGGCAAGCTATCATGGAGCAGCATCAATATGCCATGGTACAAACTTTGTCCCATTTGGGGCAGGTTTGGGTATATGCTTCTCACAAACCGGAGCTTCTCACAACAAGCATGATGGTTTTCGGTAGGGAACGTCCCACCTTTGGGGACGAAACGATATCCATTGCCTCTTATTGCTTTCAAACTTGTTTCTCGTGTCAACATAGAACAACAGGAGTGTTGTGTGAATTTTTGTGATTTTTCGGGGTTCGTTTGGACATTTTTATGCATTAACTGAGTTTTTAATGCATTTATGTGCATAATTCAAATTTGAACTACATGCACATGCTCCAGTGCATATAAATTGGTCGAAAAATAAAATCAGTGTCCTTGGGTGCATGCTTAGGTCCCATGCAAGAAATGGGAATGAATTTCAAACACCAGGGCACCGTTGATTGCCGGCAAAACACTGAGATGCCTGGTTTTTAAATTATAGTAAATCCAAAACTCGTCTGAAATTCATGAAACTTGGCACGCTATAATGGAGTGGCATCAACATGCCGTGGTACAAATTTTGTCCCATTTGGGGCAGGTTTGGGTATATGCTTCTCACAAACCAGAGCTTCTCACAACAAGCATGATGGTTTTTGGTAGGGAACGTCCCACCTTTGGGGACGAAACGGTATCCATTGCCTCTTATTGCTTTCAATTTTTTTTCTCATGTCAACATAGAACAACAGGAGTGTTATGTGAATTTTTGTGATTTTTTGGGGTTCGTTTGGACATTTTTATGCATTAACTGAGTTTTCAATGCGTTTATGTGCATAATTTAAATTTGAACTACAAGCACATGCTCCAGTGCATATAAATTGGTTGAAAAATCAAATTTGTGTCCTTGGGTGCATGCTTAGGTCCCATGCAAGAAATGGGAATGAATTTCAAACACCAAGGCACCGTTGATTGCTGGCAAAACAATGAGATGCCTGGTTTTTAAATTCTAGTAAATCCAAAACTCGTTTGAAATTCATGAAACTTGCCATGCTATCAAGGAGCGGCATCAACATGCCATGGTACAATTTTTGTCCCATTTGGGGGCAGGTTTGGGTATATGCTTCTCACAAACTGGAGCTTCTCACAACAAGCATGATGGTTTTCGGTAGGGAATGTCCCACCTTTCGGGATGAAATGATATCCATTGCCTCTTAGCTTTCAAGTTTTCTTTTCTTGTGTCACAACAGGAGTGTTGTGAGAATTTTTTTTGTTTTTTCGGGGTTCGTTTGGACATTTTATGCATTAACTGAGTTTTCAATGCATTTATGTGCATAATTCAAATTTGAACTACAGGCACATGCTCCAAAGGTATATAAATTGGTTGAAAAATCAAATATGTGTCCTTGGGTGCATGCTTAGGTCCCATGCAAGAAATGGGAATGAATTTCAAACACCAGGGCACCATTGATTGCCGGAAAAACATTGAGATGCCTGGTTTTTAAATTCTAGTAAATCCAAAATTCTGTTAACCAATCACGTGTCTTGGTTTTAATGGCTATAGGAGTTCCCGTGCGGACAGCTCCTTGACCTTGACTAAACGGGAGGCGTGCGAGCGACATCCTGTGTGTAGGCTGACCGAGAGGCGTGCAAGTTGTCCTCGAGTGCGTAGGCTCACCGGGAAGCGTGCGAGCTATACGTAGTGCAGGCTCACTGGGAAGCGAGCCCTTTGACTTCCATGGCCGTCCGCCTTACTCGCATCCTCTCCATTAATGGCGCCCAAGCCGCAGTTTAATTTGCTTTTTATATATAAAACACTCATCGCAAACATTTTAGTTAGAACACCCGTATGCAAACCGATAGCTTCCCCAGGAAGCCAATAGAAAATGTGCCGAGCAGGATTTCTGCAGCTCTTGATCACAAACGTTTTAGATAGAACACCCATATGCAAAGTGAGAGCAGCGCAAGATTTGTGCATCTCTTCAACGCAAATGGTTGTTTTGGATGACCCATGTGCAACCACGTACAAAAAATTTGGTAAGATTTGTCAATCCTTGTAAAACTGCGATTTGTCAAAATATGAAGCTAAAAATCACTAGCAGTATCTAATATTTGCAACTAAAATTCAGTAATTAAGCATAGATTTCATTCATAGATTAAGAAGTCGTTCTTAATTTATACAAACAGTTCGACTCGACAGCTGAACCGACCAAACTTTTCCCCAATTGTTTCCAACCACGTACTAAAATAGCTAGTTCAACTATATATACTAGCTAATTTCAAGTACGTTGTACAGTTCCACCACATCTATAGTCAGATGAACTAAACAAAATAGCCCCTAAATACTACTACCACTACTACTACTACTGCGGAGGGGCTTTGTACTACTTCTGGCTACCTCTCCGCCGAAAGGCCAAGAAGAGGCGGAGGAGGAGGAGCCTACCGACGAGCTGGGCAACCGCAATGCGGTGCCTGCCACTAATGCAGCTTTAGGGATGCTCACCTCGAACACCCTCTGCCGCTCCAGACGACCCCTCTCAAAGCGGTGATTCTCCTCGTAGATCTCCTGATTCCTCGCCTCTGAGGCGGCATGTGCTGCGGCCATGGGGTGGTAAGGCTCTTTGCTTGCTCGACGAAGCGCTCCTCCTCCTCCCGCAGGAACTCGGTGTAGCGCGCAAGGTCGCTGACACACGTGCAGGCATCCCCCTCCGCCTCCCGCCTTCGGGCGGCTGTGCCGGAGCGGGTGATGACCCCGGCGGTCGACAGTGGGCTGGCGGCCACGGCGGCCGACGACGGGGTGGCGGCCACGACCACCACCTCCCGCCTTCGGGCCGCGATGGCGGAGCGGGTGATGGCCACAGTGGCCGGCAGTGGGGTGGCGGCCATGACAGCCACCTCCCACCTTCGAGCCGCGGCGGCAGAGCGGGCGATGGCCCTGGCTTTCGACGGTGGTGTGGCGGCAACGGTGGCCGGCAACATCTGTCGACGGGCACCTGTGGCGGAGCGTGTGGTGGGTGTTCCGCGCACACCCAATAGGGACGCCACACGCACTACACTACGCCAGGGACTGCACCACCGCCGCGGTGTAGCCTCCCAGCTGGAGCTGTCCTCTCATGACAGTGGAGTGGCTGAGCGATGACGACGGACCGGTGCCATTGGAGATTGTGGGAGAAGCAGAAGAGATAAGCTACAGGGATGGAGGGGAAAATGCAACACAGGACTCGCCGGCCGTGAGGGTTTTAATAGCAGGCCGGTAAGCATTGGGATTTTGGGGGATTTCACCGAGTCAGGCAGGAAGCTTGCGCGGGAACCTACGAGGTTGCGCGGGAACGGACTCACCAACGATTCATTGGCGCCACCGTTTGGCAAAAAAATGCCCTGTCTGCGGCAGCGGGGTGATAAGACGTGCGATAGGAGGACGAAAGGGCACGTACACATGCGGTTAATAAAAAAACGTTTGCGATTTAGTTACCTACTATACCACCGTCCTGGTTTATAAGTATGATTTAACTAATAAAATATGAATGCATGTCGCCAAAGATTATATAGTTGGATTTGTATTTGAACATAGTTTCTAATTATATAATTTTCAAAACATGCATTAACATTTTGTTGGTTAAATTTGAGGGCAAAGTATGGCACGGAATATAAAGGGGGCTATAGACTAGACGGAGGTGGTACCACACGACCGCTCTCTACGCAGTGACACAACTGTGGGCCGACTTGCAGGCAACCATTTCCTGCGTGTTCAACAACTCTATGCATGTGGTTGCTTGCGGTTTAGGCGTCCGCGATGCGCGCTCTGCTCTCGCGTCCCTCCGGGTGCTCTGCCCTCGTCCCTCCACGTGCGTTGCCAGTGTTTGGGGCCGGCACACGATCACGCACGTTCGTGTGCAAGCGGTTGCGCCGGGCGCGGCGCGACGATGCAGTTACCCGCTGCAAAAACTGCCATGCGGACACGCCGAGAATCCACGCCGCCCGGCCCCCTTTTATTCCTGCAGCCATTTACCTTCATCTCTCATCTCACACGACACAATAAGCACACCCACGAGGACACATATAGAGAGGACATCCAGCGGTTCCAATGGCGCTCCCCGTGGCTCCAATGGCACTCCCAGCGGCCGACAACGACAACGGCAGGCAGTTCACCACGCATCACGTAGTGGACACCCACGTGAGGGGGAAGGCCCTCTCCGTGGTGTACATGAATGATCCAGTCTCGGTGGAGAGCTCCATCCAAACTATGGAGCAGTTCCTTGCCGAGGACAAGTACCGAGTGGTCGGCTTCGACCTCGAGTACACCATCGGTCGTGCCGGGCACGATCAGAAGGTTGCCGTCGCCCAGTAGTGCATGCGACATGACGTCCTCGTCTACCACTTCCACCTTGCCACAAGGCCTTGCGAGCATTTCTCCAGGTTTATCAACAGCTCCGACTACAGTTTCGCTACGGTGGACACCACCAACGATCTAAAAGCGCTCAAGGTTTCGGACTTGAAATGCCCGAATCTTGTCAACATCCAGCACCACTACAAGGTCTGGGGCAGTGACAAAAACAAACTGAACTCCCTGGTTGACCTCGCCTCAGCCATCATCGACCCCTACTACGCGAAGATGAAGAATGAGATCAATAAGGACAAGAACGCCTGTCACAGTGTGTGGCATAAGAGACTGGATGAACAACATGTCAAGTACGCGGCCATGGACGCGTACACAAGCTACGAGATGTATAGGTGGATAGTTGACATGAGGAAGTGTCTTCTTCCAGACAAAGACAAGGGATCGAGCCACATAGCAGTGGCGGGAGCGTCACAAGAAGTAGATGACTAGACGATCGTTTCTCCTACTTTAGAATGCATGCAATTGTTTATTGAGGTGTGTGCGAATGATCTGTATAGTCACTTATGTAACTGGATGTTTATTTCAGTTATATATATATATATACATGTTATTCTACTGTAGACAGAGCAATTCACACGGCTTATTAGCAGCAATCGTCTGTGTTATTATTGGTCTTCGCACACATTTTAGATTACGGACCTGTTTGCCGCATATCACACACATATTGTCCAGTTGAACCGTTTCCATTATGTTGCCTAATCACACACAGTTCATCCCAGTGAACCGTATGCTGTATATCACACACGCCTTCATCTGGCTGCCCGTTTCTTTTGTTCCTCCTCATCCTGAACAGTTAATTGAGCTGAACCGTATGCCCTGCATCGCATACGCAACTAAAATCTGAACCATGTTTGATGCATCCGTCATCGCAAACATTTTACACCTTTTTTGATGGTTTTTTACACCACCGTTTGCGATTATGGCATCGCACACAGTTTCGTCGAAGGTTCTCTGATCGTAGTGTCGCCTTTGGACCATCCTGCAGTAGTGTTGGCCATGCTTGGTAGTAATACATGTTGGGTTGGTCATCTTCTTCGGTGCATGACTGTCGTCGTTTACCGAGTACCAGTGATATGCATTGTTCCTTGTTGATAGTTGGTTAAGTGTTTACTCGGTTATTTATTGTTGTGTCCTTGCATGATATTTATTGTTGATGCTAGTGGTCATGTGATGCTATGAGTAGTGTTGTACTTGTGATATTCATGCTCATCATTATGCCATGCTCAGTTGTATATGTTTCATTGTTGATATGGTTGTTGCACCCCATGCTTATATCATGCTCATTCATTGTAATTGCATCATGTTATTTTATCATGGATCAGCATTTTGCATTCAAGTTTAACCGGATTAAATTGAACTTGAACAACTGTTGGCTGAGTCATGGTGCCACCATATCGAGCTGACCAGTGCAACCACGCTTACCTTTATGGGAAGGACCTAACTAGGTCTATTGTCATGCCTCTCGCTGGTGCCTCCAACGAGGGAAGGTTATGGGCCTGCGCTACCCTGATCAGGTAGGCGGACATAAGCCTTGTGTGCCTGTTGTTGTTATTATGGTACCTTGTCCCCGTTTGGGACCGTTTATGTTTTGCCACGATGGTGGCCGTTGGTGCCTTTGGTAGGCACGGGGCCACCCATGACTTAGCCCAAAGGGGAGTTGGTCGGAGTGGCCGGGAGAGTGTCATGGGCAGTAGATCGGTTTTGTCGGAACACCGTTGGTCCACCCGAATGGGAGTGCAAGGCCATGGGTTCCGTGGTGTGGGTGCATCGTACTAACCTCTGCAGAGTTTATATTAAATCTATGATAGCCGCACCCGCGGATAAGGGCCCAGTTCGTAGTTGGTCACACTATGGGTCAACAGTAATAATAATAATGTGCTTAATAACAACCCTGGTTCGATGATGAGATAAGTTGGTTATGTGATCCATGAATGATCACCGTTTGGTTACAAGGTAACCCGTTGAGCCCAGAGTGGTTGCGTTTGTGATCCTTGAATGATCACCGTGGTATCGAGGATACCGAGTTGTTGGATATTCGTGATGTTGTGCGAGAATCGTGGGTAAAGATCAAGCTCCTTGTGGTCATTTAATGATTACTACGGTATTGTTTATACCAAGCTTGATTTGATCCTGAGATGACCGTGTGATGTCCGAGGTTGGTAAGCGATGCATGTGATGGCTACGAGTTAACCTGAGCAGAATAAGTGGTGCATATAGTGTCATCATGTTGCATGCTAGTACTGTCAGATTTATATGTTCATGCCATGCTCATATTGTTCTAGTTGTATCATGTTCATGATGTTCATGTCATGTTATCCTGATGATCTCATGATAATTCCTGCTTAACCTGTAAATGCCATGTTGTTGTTTGCCTTGATTGCTTTGGTTGCTGTGAGCTTGCAGGTGCATTCAATGTACTGACCTGGCGTGTCATGCCAGTTTGCAGGTCATGCCGGATTTGATTGCTTGTTTTCCGTGGATTCCTTGTTTGCAAGCTAGGATAAGCATTCCAGCCAGATTCCCTGTGGAGTGGGTTCACCACCGTCGTCGTTGTTCCACTGCTAGAGTTATTCCGCTGCATCATGTTGTTCTGCTGCTTGCATGGGGCAACCGTGGAAGGCGTAGTGTCGCCATGCCGATGTAACCCTTGTATCCATATAGATTGTAATAAAGAGTTGATTTGTTCTATGCTAAGCAGTGCCGTATTCCAGAAGAATTCTCCTTGATCTCTGGGCTGGAATACGGGGCGTTCCGGTTTCTCTGAGCCGGGGTGACACAATGGGGTATGTGATGTAACATATGTGAATGTGTAGTTGATGTATTTGGCAGGGCCTATATAGGTATGCGTGTGTATTACGTATTCAAGAGAGGCATGGATAGAGGGGCCGGTGAGGGGGACGTGGGAGAGATAGCACGAGAAATGAGAGAGGTCTAGAGAGAGAGATAGAGATAGAGAGAGAGAGAGAGAGAGAGAGAGAGACGAATATGATGTCATGGTAAGAGATGGCCTTGAGTGTGTATATGCAAGGGGGAGGGGATAGAAGCACGAGGAGAATTTTTTGTGTGGTGTCTGTGTTGGTATGTGTGGGTGTGAGAAGATAACGAGACCTGGGGGCAGAGGGTGTGTCACCGCGTGAGGTCCGGTGGGCCGAGGTGAGGCCCTTGGTTCGGTTCCGTCCTGCGCCACATTGGTCGGCCCGTGATGCATTTAGGGAGACCCATGGATGACTAGTCGTACAAGACAAAGATAGCAAAATCGTGAAGGACTCTGTGTCCACTGACAAAGCTGGCTAGGATTTGTAACCCTAGGTCCTCGGACTAAGGTAACCCCTTATCTCTGATATTACTCTTCATCCAACCTAACTTTAAGGGGAATCCTACAGAATGCTATGCTAGAATCATACTCGTCGATTGGGAAGAGAGGTGTGAGACAATGCGTGAGAGACATGCCTAAAGATAATGTGCGTACGGGAGACACGTACGCAGGTCTATGTATATAGAAAGGGTCGATGGGGATTGTGCGTGTGTATGCTTGTGAGAGGAAGAGTGCTTGTGATAAAGGTTAGTGAAAACAGTCGTATATGGTTACGAGAGGGAGGGAGGGTTATATCGAGAGCATGTCTGCGAGAAAGACACCTCAGGAGAGAGTGTGTGAGCATGTGTGAGAGACCACCGATGGAGAGTGAAACTACACGTAAAAGACTGATGTACACATTGATTAAAAATATAAATTGTATCCAAATATTAGGATGGGATCATGATATTTTCAATTCACGTAAGGAACGGTCATTGATCCATCTGACATCAAGATTCTATCGAATTTTAGCATGTCTATGTTATTATTCGACATAATTGATCCACATAGTTAGTATTTTGAACTCCAGACAATGCATCGCTTTAGCAATCAAACATAAACGTGAGTATAGTCCATGCTGTGTGTGTAAAGCACATTATACATACGAAAGTTACACAATGAACATTATAAATAGCTAGCTATGAACTAGCATACATTTGAATTCAACTTAAGGTGGTTTAAAAAATTCGAATTCAACAAGAAGTCCATTCAATTATTTGAATTTGATATCATGGCATTTGTAAATCATACCTAAATTATGGGGGCACCAATCTTTGCTCTGCTTTTGTACATAATAGCATATATAGACGTGTACAAAATAGATTTAAATTTACCTCCTCCATTCCAAAATAATCGTAGTTATAGGATTTTCAAGTGTCAAAATTTCAAAAAAAAGCGCATAATTTAATGAGGTTTTCAAACATACAAGGTCAAATTTAACGTTGTCTATTTAGGTCAATCCTCAAAGTTCAAGAGTACTCTAAACATGAATGCTTCTGTTTCAAAATTTCGAAAGAAGCACCAAAAGAGCCTATACTCGCCCGAAACCGCGTGAGACCAATGTTTGGTAGAAGGAAATTACTTTTCTAAATCCTCCCCGTGAAACCTACCGACCCGATGTCCAAAGATCTAAACCGGGGTAGGTTTGTAGCTTCATCTAGACGCCACGCAACCGCCTACGAAAAACATTCATACACAATGGCCACCTAAGCACACATGCGTGTGGCCAAAATCGCTCCCGCCCACTATTTGGGACACCTGGGATTACCATCCTACCCCCGACCCGCAGTAGGTCCGAAATTTAAGAGGGGGCAAAGTTTGTACTTACCCCAAAATTCAAACAAGCGCGTCCCATCTATTCAAAAAAACCAAAAACAAGCGCGTCCCTGCATCAAACATGGTTCTCCTTAGCTCCCCCGCCCGTCAATTCCCCATTCGTACTCATGGCGCCAAAACTACCTCTCCACCAGCCGAAACCGGCGTCCTCCGTCACGCCACCCCATCCCAGCCATCAACCGCCCTCCTCCATCACGCCGAGCTGATACCCACGCCGTCAGTCCCACCGCAACCTCAACCACAACGCCCTCCACGGCTAGTAGTTGAAGCCGAGGCCGAGTTGTCCGTACTCGAGCTAGTTCAACCGCGCCGTCCTGCGCCTCACCGCTGCCGCTCCAACTTCGCCACCGTCCACCGCACCGGAGTTGTTCCTGCTACGCCGTCCTTCGCCACCTCGAATCTGCTTCCCCTCCGCCGACATACGGCCATGGCAACATAGTCAACAATTTGGCCATGGGTTCGCCCAAGGCTCCACCCTCCTCCAAAACATCAGTTCCCACGGTAAAAAGAAGAAAATCGCCACGACATCTGGAGGACACAGCACTGGCAACCGGAAATGGTACTCCTCTTCCCTTATTCGTGTAAATCTTACGTGTCTGCTAGCACGGTATTCATCCCACAGAAGACACTAGTTGACTGCTTCTTCTTGATACTAGATGTTCCTAGTAACTCGCGATGCACACAGTTTCTCCTCATATACTATTTCACCTTAGCTAGAGGTCCGTCACCCCTGGATTTCAATTCCTGGTCAGTTGATTCCCAATTAAAGGAAGCATTCCCCAGCGTAACATGCGCTAGTTCGCCTATTATGCCGAGGAAGTAGCGCCTCGGTGTTTATCTTAGGGGTGTGTGGGGCCTAGAGCTACTGGCGCCCGATCTGGAGGTCGGCCGGGATTAAAGGGATGGCCGGGGGGGCGCTGCCAAGCACGGCGGTGGTGTGAGGTCGAGGGGAGGGCGGGGCGGCAGAGGCAGGGGTCTAGGCCGGTGGTCGCTGGCGGTTTGAGAAGATCGTCAACAGTGACTGGCAAGAGGTAGACGAAGGCCATCTGCCCGTTCCTTATAGATCGGACGGTTCATAAAAA
Organism: Aegilops bicornis; assembly: GCA_021605145.1. Taxonomy (NCBI): domain Eukaryota; kingdom Viridiplantae; phylum Streptophyta; class Magnoliopsida; order Poales; family Poaceae; genus Aegilops; species Aegilops bicornis. The sequence continues at coordinate 392,693,705 of CM038673.1, read as the reverse complement.
ATCGACTGACCTATTTATTTTCAGTCGACTGTTATTTTGATAGGACCACATGTGGTGGTGTGCTGGAGGAGTACCTGCATTTCCCAGCCATCCATGTGCTCATATATTACAAAATCATACGGAGTATAATCTAATTTTGTTTGCGATGCAATGTTGTAGAGCTATCATATGTCTCCTGTCATTTTTTTTCAGCCACCTGCTATCTGCTACTTTTATAGTGCACTAGTTCTGCACACACTTCACCCACACTCCCACTATTGTGTTTTTATGCAAGGGTATTTCAGACTCTGCCTTGACAGAAGCAGAAAAGAAAAGAGAGAAGTCGCTCCAGCTTTGTACGCGGGTAGGCCAGACAGTTTCAGCACTTTAAAGGGTGTAGTTTCAACAGACGGAGACAATAAACGTAGCTCTGGAGTTGATGATCTCGCTCGCCATGAACCACCATCCCAGGTGCCTGCTTTAACTTCGCGTTGTCATATGTGGTTGCATGTTGCATATGGTTCCTAGCTTGTCTTTGAAAGGCTGAAGTTGGTCTTTATTAAGATAAGGAAAGATACTTTTTACATGAACCACCATCCCGGGAGCACCAGAAGACAAATAGCTAGTCAGGGCACTGGCCGAGCCAGTAACAAGCCCAACACAGACAGGCATCACCTGGAAGCCAACTAAAAAGCCACGATGGTGGTGAAGCAGCCCGCCTCCCACCAGGCTCTCAGGTCCTAGATGATCATGCTCACCACTCCAGTCGGATGTCTAGCTTGTATTGCTTCCAATTTGGTTAAATTGCATCTGCTTAGCTTACACATTATACCTTTGAATATGACATGCCTTCATGTCTTTGGTACATACTAGTACATCTGTCTATTAACCATGTTCTTACATCAAACTAATGTTCTTGTGTATCCCTCATCAATCACTTATGATGAGGCAATGGTCGATGGACTCATCGTGAGTAAAGATCCTCATTTAAAGAATGCAGCGTCAGCCTCCCCACATGATTCTCAAGAAACAACAAGGCTAGATGAAGATAGTGGACGTAGCTCTGTAGTTGATTACCGCATTTCCCCTACACGAGAATAACAGGTGCTTGCTCTAACTTGGCAGTGTGATATGTGGTTGCATGTTGCATATGGTGTCTAGATTGTAATTCTTCCAATCTGGTTAAATTGCATGTGCTATTTTGCTTACTTTATACATTATACTTGTTAATGTGACATGCCTTCCTGTTTTTAGTACATAGTAGATCTGTCTATTAAGCATGTCCTTACATAAAACTATTATTTTTTTGTATCCCACATCAATCAATATGACGAGACACCTTTAGTATATGCAGTGTGATATTAGTTGCATCTTTCATATGATTTATAGCATGCGCTACTTCTAAGTTGTTGAAATGCCATTAATGATGGGACTCTTTTAACTTGGCAGAGTCATATTGGTTGCATCTTTCATGTGGTGTCTAGCTTGCATTGCTTCTTATTTGTTGAAATGGCTTATGCTTAGTTTACACAAAAAGTTGTGAATATACCATGCCATCCTGTTTTCCGTACATATTCCATCCTGGTATCATGTGTTTGCCTTACATCAAAGTAGTGATTGTCAATATCATGCACGAATGAGTTCTGAAGAGTGAACTTTATTGCTTTTTCTTATCAGTTTTACTTGACAATTCAAAATCAATAAAGCGGAAGGAAGTTAGCAAGGCAGCGGATAAAGGTGCTCCTTCCAAATGGAGGGCCTCTATAGATTCTACTCCTCCAACCCCCCAAGATGATTTGCAAGACAACACATGCATAGACACTCAACGAAGCTGTGTTGATGATGAGCACGTCTCCCCTAGTGCACCATCACAGGTGCTCCCTCTAACTTGGCACTGTTATATGTGATTGCATGCTATGTATGATGTCTAGCTTGTATTGCTTCTAATTTTATTGAATTCCATCTACTTACTTTACACATTGTACTTGTGAATAAGACACGTGTTCCTGTTTTTAGAACATACAATATCTGTCTATCACACCATGTTCTTACATCAAAGTACTACTGTTGTGTAACCTGCAACAATCACTTATCATAAGACACGTTTGACTTGGGAGTGTGATATAGGTTACATCTCGCATTCTTTTCTAGCTTGTACTACTTCTAATTTGTTGAAATGGCACTTATAACTAGACAGTTTTAACTTGGTAGAGTGATATTCGTTTCATCTTTCATATGGTGTCTAGCTTTCATTGCTCCTAGTTTGTTGAGATGCCTTCTCCTTAGTTTACACATCATAGCTGTGAATATGCAATGTTGTCCTTTTTTGTTACACATTCAGTCGTCCTATCATGCGGTCGCTTTATAGTAAAGTAGTGCTTGTCACCATCCTGCACCAATGAGTTCTAAAAAGCGATTTTTATTCATTTTCTTGTGGGTTTGAATTTACAAGGCAATGGAACTAAGAAGCAGGAAGGAAAAAAATAAGGCAGGGACTGATGGCGGTCTTATGGCGAAACCGGCATCCCAGGTGCTTTCTCTAGCTTGGCAGTGTGATATTGTCTTTCATGTGGTGTCTAGCTTGCATTGCTTCTTATTTGTTGAAATGGCTTCTGCTTAGTTTACACAAACAGTTGTGAATATGCCATGCCGTCCTGTTTTTCATACATATTTCATCCTGGTATGATGTGTTTGCCTTACATCTCCCATTCTTTTCTAGCTTGTACTACTTCTAATTTGTTGAAATGGCACTTATGATGAGACAGTTTTAACTTGGTAGAGTGATATTCGGTGCATCTTTCATATGGTGTCTAGCTTTCATTGCTTCTAATTTGTTGAAATGCCTTCTGCTTAGTTTACACATCATAAGCTGTGAATATGCAATGCTGTGAATGTGCAATGGCACTAATGATGAGAGACCTTTAACTTGGTAGTGTGATGTTGTTTGCATCTTGCATATGATTTATTCCTTGTACTGCTTCACATTTGTTTAAACACCAGTTATGACGAAACCTTTATTAACTTGGCAGAGCGATATTTGTAGCATCTTTCATATGGTGTCTACCTTCCATTGCATTGCTTCTAATTTAGTGAAATGTCTTCTGCTTAGTTTACACATCATAGTTCTGATTATCTCATGTCGTCCTGTTTTCGTACATATTACATCCTCCTATCATGTGGTTGTCTAACATCAAAGTTCAATTTGTCTATATCACACATCAATTTGTTCTGAAGAACTAAATTGTTATTCCTTTTTCTTGTCGGCTTGACTTAACATGGCACAGATAAAGATGAAGGAACACAAAATAACAGGGGATGGTGTTAGTACTAAGGACACATGGAAACAGAAGTGGAATAATCCTGAAGATTCTGTTGGTACTGATGGTGCAATAGAAGGTCAAAGTCCAGCGGAAAATTGTACAAACAGGGTATCCCGTGCTACACGAGCTGCAGAACAAGCCAAACAGAAACCAATAGCTGCCACCAAACAAGCAGAGACAACCCTATTTGTTGCAACACCTTCCACAGTACCACCAGCTGCATGAGTTACTCGTTCGACAACTCAGCTAGCAGCACATTCCCAAGCTCCCTTGCCACCTGACACTACTTCTGAAGCACTCTTGACACAAGACGAGTTGGCAAGACCAGATGAACTTTGTGAGCTTCAACAACAAGAAGGTAGTTGTCGGAGTCAAGTTATAGTTGCATGCTTCTTTATATTTAGTCTCACAGTTTGATGTACACTAACACTTCCTATGTTCGTTGTTGGACTAGCACCTAGGCGCCAGAGGAAACAAACATCAGGGATAATGCTCGATAGGTTGACTAAATCTAGAGGAGGAAGAATGGAGATCCGTTTTGAGGCAGGTTTAAAAAGGCCACGTGATGCTACAAAGTCAGCCAAGTTAGTACCCGAGGTAGCGGTTGCTGTTAGGTGTCATGTACGTATCCTCCCAACATGGATTCAGTACAGGAATGGCAAAGACGTAACCCATTTCAACACCTTCCTCGACCGTTTATCTGTAAGTATGGTTATGTATGGAAACTAGTAACATCGTCTTGCTTTGTCCCATACTTTCTAGGTTGTTGATAATGAGACTCCCATAATTTTCAACATATGAGGTTCAAGTTTGATAGCCAAGATGATGCAACCAGACAAGCTTGCACCCATGTTTTCAAGTCTGCTCTGCGACAATATCAGTATAACTTGAGGAAAACTCACTTTGAAGGCAAGGCTAACAGTGAACTTGCCCAAACATCTCCAGTGGAAAATATATCCAATGAAGACTGGAGAGGCCTCGTTAAACACTGGTCTGATCCAAAGTATCAGGTACATTATATATATATATATATGTGTGTGTGTGTGTGTGTGTGTGTGTGTGTGTGTGTGTGTGTGTGTGATTAGATCACATGTTGAACTCCTATTTAAGCATGTGCCCCACAAATCTATCTTCTTGTAGGTGAACTGTTCAAAGAACAAGGCCAACTGCATTTAAAGTGAAATTCAACAGACGGCGGGGATCTCGTAGCTATATTGCACAATCGCAAGGCTCTTGTAATTAGTCATTGTTTCACTCTTTTTGTTGTACCATATTATCAGATCTATATTGACTTGTTCCAAATGCAGAGGAAAGCCCGCAAGGACCAAAAAGTAATTGAACCAAATGTTGTGGAAATCTTCAAGGACTGTCACACCAGCAAGACGAAGGGCATGACTACACCAGTCAAAGCCGATGTTGTAAGTCCTTAAAGCCTTTTAACTACTACTTACTCTGACTTGTGCATTGAACTGCATGGTTTGCAGCCAATGTCTATTACTCTTTTCAATTTTATACACAATTGTCTTAGCGTATCATTGGACCTTACAAGGTTTAAAAGAGAGGAGTGATGTTCCTTTGATCTTGATATGTAATCTAGTTCCGTGCTGGACTTGCCCACACAACGTTACAATTGCCTGTTTGTCTGTTCTCAGTTGTTTTGTGATATGAATGATGTCATACTATGCGTACCTATTATAAACTTTGTCTCTTTATCCTTAGCTGTCAATACAATGTGAAGAAATAGACAATACATTAGCCATGGTACATGGTCATATGTTTGGAACCTGGTTTTATTATGTACTTTGTAGTAAAATACAATTAATATTTTACATGGGTTCACTAGAATAAGTTATGTATATAGACCAAAGGTATTTTTTTTGGTTTTTCTGCCTCCTTAATATCTTCTGTTCTGGTACTACTAATGTAAAAACTCAACTTTTCAGCAAGCTATGGTAAAAATGGTGGAACCGCCACCTTCTGAAGGTGATGAGGCAACTATAACCCCAATGTCACCTCTTGATGCAGTGGGTCAGTACCTGTCCACTAACAGTGCCAAAAGCACATTCCTACGTAATACTGGGTTGGTTGTTAAGGCAATCTCGTCCAAACTGCCTCATGATCAAGATATGCAAGCTCAAAACAATGTTATATCTGCGCTCTAGACACAAGTCCATTCCCTAACAGAGACCCTTTGTGAAACAAGGACAACCATTGTACAATGTCGTCAAGATATGCATGGTTTTGAAACTAGACTATCATATATTTGCTATGTTGTTCAGGAGCCTAGGATAAATGAAGGTGAAGGTTATGGTGCTCCATCGGACAATACAGCATGAAAATGTAACAGTCAGCTCAAATGAACTGAGCTTCTGAACTTCTGGTGGTGCATTTATTTGCCAGACTGTTAACTTTTATGCCAACCTTCCTTTTGTTTTATGGTTGTAATTTGTTTTGTTGCGATACAAAATTTGTTCTTAACGATGCCACCATTTTGAAGAAAATAGCAAGCCCTTTTTGTATAGTGTAGGGTGTTCCCTATATTTGCACTGGCGAACTTTGATGCCCAGTGGATGTAATCTGTGCAATCGCCTTAATAGCCTAGCGTTAGTTTCAGGCTTATGTATTTCGTAGTCTTCCTTTTCCCTGGTTTGCTAATGGTCGCAACAACCATGGGCCATATATAGACCGTGGTAACCTTGACCCTGCTACAGGCCGTAGGATCCATGGGCCTCCTATGGGTCGTCGGATAAATGGGTCTCCAGGCCATAGAATCGGTGGGCCTCGGGCCATCGGATAAATGGGTCCACATGGGTCGTAAACGAGCGTAATTGGCATCGGCCCAGCACGGTAACGGGCCGTTAACAGACCAGAGGATAGCAAAGGCTTAATTCTGTCACTGCCATAATGGGTCGTTAATGGGTCAGAATAGAGGACGGGCTGAAAATGGTGCAATGAGTTAACATGGCACAAACGGGCCGATTCTTGCCACGTGTCAAATTTGGCCCATTGGGGGAATAGGCCAGTAACGGGCCGGAAGTAATTGAGGGCCGGAAAAGAGCCCAAGAACGTATGGGCCATCAGTAGGCCGAAAGCTAACACGGGTTGGAAACGGCCCATGTGAATCATGGTCCATTAATGGGTACAAAGAAATTTACTGTTCATTATGGGCTAGAGTCACTATGGGCCACTAAAGGGCCTAGAGATACAAAAGGCCTCATATGGGCCGAAAGACGTCGTGGGCCATACATGAGACAAAAGTGAAACGGGCTGGTGTTATATTCGACGGCCCACATGACGTTGTTGGGCCGATTTTGGGAAGGCCCTAACGGATCGTGAGTTACCGGGCCGTAAAATGGGCTATTTGCGAACATACCGTTAACAGACTTTTCATGGGCCGGCCCGCTAACTTTTAACCAAGTCAAACGGGCCAGCCTTTGTAAGCTAAATGGGCCAGTGGTGGGCCGTCGCACGTGTCGACATATCATAGGCGCCTATCTGACCCAATGACGAGCTGGCACGTGTTTCCTTCGGCCAATGAGAATTTTACACGTGGAAAATCCCTGTTGGTCCTGGCTGTTAACGGGTTATCGGATCCAAAACTGGACCCGAGAGCTTAATGGCGACCCGTTACAGTGGATGCCACGTGTCGGTTACCCTTGATGAAAGCACTTCCATGACGTGTCATTTCTCGTCATGGAAGTGAACACTTCCGTGATGATAATTTTGGTATTGTCATGGAACACTTCTACGACAACACATGTATGACTATCTTGATTCTATCATAAAGTCGTCAAGGATGTACATACATGACAGAAAAGGTGACCTACTGTGACAAACACGTATCATCACGGAAGTGTATTTTTTGTAGTGTTGGTTCAAATTCTTCAAAAAGTAGATCACAGATTCTTCAACAGCAGAATAACAGAAAGTAAAGGGTTGGGGAATTTGAAACCAGGTAGGCTTGGTGATGACACGATGATTTCATAGATCAGTTCCTGTTGTTGTATCAACTGTACATCTGGTTAAGGCGGCTGATAATGAACTCTAAAGACACTAAGTCTTCACCTTTTTCCTCTTCATCTAAGGTCACAGCAGACCTCGCCCAATCACTCGTGATAAGTCTTCAAGGTAGACTTCTAAAACCTTCATAGACTTGTTCACCGATACGCCACAATTACTATTGGGTGCTCAAAATATGATGCCTAACCGTCTGGAAGAATGACAGTCTTCAAAAGTAATAGGCGTCCGATCACACAGATCAAACTCTTCAACGATGCTCAATCACTTTGGCTCTGGTTGGGTTTTTCCTAACTTGGGTTTCTCACAAAGTCGTTAGAGGAAGGGTTGCTTTCAAATGACAAGTGTGAATTTCTCTCGAGAGCAGCCAACCAACTAGTGGCTTTGGGGCGACGGCTAATAACCATAGGCAACCCGACATGAATTGTCATAAATGCCCCTTCAAACATGATCGTTGTCAGGATAAGGATTCACTCGACAGCTGGCACTCTGGATAGCAACAGTCTGAATTTGGACTCAATTTCCTAACGATAGAGAGATCGCTCTAGCAAAATCCTAACAGTCAGATCAAATTCATCAGCGACCAGAAGAACTGCGTCTCTGTCTCTGACAAATTCGTCAGCACTGCTGGAGATTTCCAAAGTATTCACTCAAAGAATTAGGCTTTGTATAGGTTTTGAGCATCACTCCAGAAATACAATTTATGTATCACCTAAACCCCCTTTCATAGTACGGTGTTTCCTATGACTCAAATAAGAAGAAAGAAACTACGGGAACAAAGTCTTCAAGCTTCCGATTCTTCACATCAATTTCTTCAAAGGCTGCTGTCGGTGTCAAAACCGGCGGATCTCGGGTAGGGGGTCCCAAACTGTGCGTCTAGGCGGATGGTAACAGGAGACAAGGGACACAATGTTTTTACCCAGGTTCGGGCCCTCTCGATGGAGGTAATACCCTACTCCTGCTTGATTAATATTGGTGATATGGGTAGTACAAGAGTAGATCTACCACGAGGTCAAGGAGGCTAAACCCTAGAAGCTAGTCTATGGTATGATTGTTGTTCGTCCTACGGACTAAAACCCTCCGGTTTATATAGACACCGGATAGGTTAGGGTTACACAGTAGTCGGTTACAATGGTAGGAGATCTACATATCCATATCGCCAAGCTTGCCTTCCACGCCAAGGAAAGTCCCATCCGGACATGGGACGAAGTCTTCAATCTTGTATCTTCATAGTCTTGGAGTCCGCCGTGATGATAGTTCGCTATCCGGACACCCCTAGTCCAGGACTCCCTCAAGAGCCCTCGAACCAGGCTTCAATGACGACGAGTCCGTGGCGCATATTGTCTTCGGCATTGCAAGGCGGGTTCCTCCTCCGAATACTTCATAGAAGGTTTTGAACACAAGGATGTGTCCGCTCGCAAAAACAAGTTCCACATAACACCGTAGAGAGAATAATTTTTTCACAGATCTGGCGACGTATTCATGACGTGACATCACACCACGCCAGGCCTTTATATGAATCGCTTTTTACTGCTCCACCTTAGCGCGTTTAGCGAGGCGGTTTCCTTGGCACGTCTTATCAAAGCATAGATCGTGCCCCCTTATTCCGGGATTCTCATCAATACTGACGTGGGTAACCCATCCGCGCTATTGATTACGGCGCTTGGGAGACAAGCGAGTTTTACCAGGATGGTGGGGGACACATAGCTTCGTCCGTCCATATAAGGGGATAAGGATCCACCTTTTCACCTACGCCTTCTTCCTCCTTTGCTCATCCATTTTCACAAGACTCGAGCTCCAGGCGCCCAAGTCCGCACATCCCACTCAACCTTCTCCAACCATGTCCGGAGGCGGGAGGCAGGTGGATGGCCTCCTCCGTCACGGAGGGGCACATCACAAGACTGCGGGAGGCGGATACTTGTCCCGGCGACATCGCAGCGGTCGGCTACCCGACAAGGGGCAACTCATCCCCACCCCTGTGGCCCATGAGAGGGTGGTGTTCCTCACCCACTTCCTCCGCGGACTAGGTTTTCCACTTCACCCATTTGTCCGGGGGCTCATGTTCTACTATGGCCTGGATTTCCACGATCTAGCCCCAAACTTCATCCTCAATATCTCGACGTTTATCATCGTGTGCGAGGCCTTCCTCTACATCCAACCCCACTTTGGTTTATGGTTGAAGACCTTTAGCGTCAAGCCGAAGATAGTGGGCGGCCGACAGGCGGAGTGCGGAGGCGCTATGGTGGGCAGGATGCCCAATGTCCTTTGGCTCGAGGGCTCCTTCGTGGAGACAATAAAGGGGTGGCAATCGGGGTGGTTCTACATCACCGAGCCGCGACTCCAACTGGGCGGCGGCCCCCGAATTCAGATCTGGCTCCCCCACACGTCTCACATCATGGAAAGAGACGGGCCTGAAGTGGGGTGATTCGGAAGAGCTGACCGGACTCCAAACCTGTGTCCGAAACCTGGTGGAAAAGAAGCTCAAGCTTGTCCACGTAGTCCAGGTCATGCTCATCTGCCGGATTCTCCCATGCCAGGAATGGGCCTTTAATCTGTGGGAGTTTGATCCGGCGCAGCACCGAACCTTGAGCCGGCTCTTCGACACTACGTACGAAGATGCCTGGAAGGTGCTGTTCAAGGGCGCCGAAGCCCCCGCATCCGGTAACGAAGATCGCGGATACAGCTCACAGTGTCAAGCCGGCGAGGTAAGTTATTTTACCCTTTACGGGACTATTTTTTCATAGATTGACTATGTGGGATCTAAAACTCCCTAATCTTTGACAGGACTGGCTGAAGACGTCCGGACAGATTAGCTGTCCGGCTCCTTTGCCGGAAGACCCAGCGGACGCTCGATTGACGGGGCTGCTGGCTCCGGTACCCCATGTGGTGCCGGAGAAGAAGGCCAAGAAGGAGGCCACGGGAACTCGAAGGAGCTCCCGACGCCAGGTGCTGTCAGATTCTGAAGCATAATCTTCTCCTGAGAACGAGGAGGAGGAAAAATAAGCCTCTCCCCCAGCGGGGGAGGAGAGCAAAAGGAAGGCCGCCCCAACTAGGGAGGCCGGAGGGTCTAAGAAGGGAAGGACCCTTCCTCCGGACTTCTCCACCAACGTCAACGACGACGAGGAGGAGTGGCCCATGAGGGCCAAGCCCCTGGCGAGATCGTAAGTGTCCGCATACGCATGGCTTTTTTTTATCATTGCATAGTGTTCTCTAATGCCTAACAATCATGCAGCCCGCCCAAGGGCGAGCTCGCCGCTTCGACGAGCGGGTACCGGAGTTCGTCGGAAATGGAGAGTACTTCACTTCCGGCCGCCTCCTCACCTCACGCTGCGGACGACGCCGAGGTGGGGCCCCAAGGGGGGCCTGGTCAAGAGGAGGTGGCGCAGAGGCGCCGCAAGGCGACCTCCGGACTCAGCACGTGGGGCGAGACCTCCGGGGGCTCTAAGCCCGACCCTCGTCCGGACTCCATGCCGGAACCTTCAGCGGTTCCGGAGTCCGCAAGCGGTCCTTCAGAAGAAGGGTAAGACGCCGGTGTCTTCCGTCCCAACCGGAGGCACCGGATAGCATCGGAGGCGCTTAACAGGCGCCTCCATCGAGGAGGAGCACCGCATCGTTATGAGTGTGGTGATCCGGAAAGTTCACCCGCCAAGAGCAGGCCGATCAAGCCTGTTCCACCTTCTAACAGGCTTTGAGGTAAGTTTAGAATATGTAAAAATATTACCGCATAGACAGTAGCCTCGATGCTTAGTTCGGTGTTCGGAAAGAAAAGCCGACTAAGGATCTAAAAAGATATACGCAGGAGTCTAACATAAGTATGTCAATATGGGAATGCAGTTTGCGCTGACCGCCAGACCGATCATGGAGGTCAATGCATTGAAGCAGAGCCTCGAGCGGTCCGAGAACGAGCTCGGCCTTGCCAAGAAGCAGATCGAGGACAAGGAGGGTAAGTAATACCTTATTAAAGAAATACCTTATAGAAAGGTTTCGGTTGTGAAAAATAATAGGAATAACATGGGTACTGCAGGGGCCACGAACGAGGTGGCGACCCTGAAGGAAGCGGTGTGCGTGGCCGAAAGCAAAGCGGCCGCGGAGCGCACCGAGCGAGTGAAGGGGGAGGCGCAGCTGGCGGAGGTGCGGCAAGAGCTACATGCTCTCGTGAAAAAACACGAGGGTTTGGAGCGTGACTCGAAGACCCGAGAGTCCGAGCTTGCCTCGGCTCTTGAGAGTGCCAAAGCTGCTAAGGCCGAGGCCCAAAAAGCCCTCCAAGAAATTGAATCATTAAAGAAGATAGCGGCGGGTAAGGCATTCTTTATGCAAAGCAAGCATGTGAAAGTGAATTGCCTATTACTTACCCGGATTCGGAGCTCTCCAGGAGCATCCGTAGATCTGCCCCATAGTGTGTCTGATGCTGACGCATTCTACCGCGCCAAGGAGGGGAGCTCAACGGAGAAGGTGTTCTGGTCTCAATATGCTGAGGCCGGACATCCGGTGCCCCTAAGCGACCAGCTGAAGCAGCTGGTCGAGCTCCACAAGGTCGCCGAACAGGCCATGAAGGGCCTCATAGTTCGGCTGTGGGCATTGGAAGCCATGCCTGGGAGCTACTTCGGCTTAGTGCAGCGGCTGGTGGATGCCTGTCCACGGATTGAAGTCATCAAGTGCTCCGTCTGCATTGAAGGTGTCCGTCGGACCCTTGCTCGTGCTAAAGTGCACTGGGGCAAGCTGGATGCGGAGAAGCTTGTGGCGGACGGGCCACCGAAGGGCAAGGAGCATCGCACGCCCGAAATGTACTATGAGGGCCTCCTGAAGGGTGCCCGGCGAATAGCGATGAGTGCTCCAAAGATGTAATTTTTGAATAGACTCGCATTTGTTATCCTCAGACGCTGAAAACTTGTTCATATGCGCTTAAGCAACGCTTTGTTAATTTAAAATATTACCTTCAGTGCGGCCGTTTATCAAATTTGAGAGATGGCAAGTCGTTGGCTTCAGCCCCATGCCACGAAAGTCTTTGGGGTGTTCGGGATAAACTTGAGCACTCTTGTTCCCATTCTTGGGTCCATCTAGGGAGGCGCTCAACGCAACGAAGAAGGCAACCGGACTTATCATTCTTGAACACTCTCACTTAGCCATAGAATTATATAATTTTAAATTGCGGCGAAGCCCCTAGTATTCGGAAGATCGAGTTCGAGGTGCTATCCACGCCTTGGCCGGACAATTCCGGTTCCTCGCTCTAAGCGGCATAAGTCTTTAGGGACCCGAAAAAACCTCTCGAACAGCGACCGGCTCTCGCCCTATCATGACGGTCAGTTTTAGCTTTCTCCACCGAGGTGCTCCACCCAGCTCAACTTGTGCACAATCTCAGTGGTTCTCCCGTTGCTACCTTAGACGATATAACGGAACGTAAGGTACCAAAACACGGGAGCCGGGCAAACCCAACTATTGACCCAAGACATGATTCGGAGCCGATGCATATAATGCTATAAGTTCGGGGTGCCGCACTTGTGAAAGTGGTCGGACTTATCACACCATACTTTTGGGGTACTTGAGCCCCTGGTGTATTGGCCGTACCAAAGTGTACGGGTGCAACATATCATGAAATGAATCATATATATAGATAAAGAAAGGAGTGCAATAATAGGCAAAAGCTATGTATTGTTTATTCAAAAAGGTACTGCAATGAAGGCAGAACGATACAAATAGTGCGATAAGCAAGGGATGGGACTATCTAACATGTCCCCTCCAGGGGTAAGCTACGGGATGGTATGTAAAACAGGTATAATGCTCGTAATAGAGACCACCTGAACACTCGACGTGGCTTTCTGCTTCCCTGGCTGTTGCATCGTGAGTTTGGCGATTCTAGTGCCGGACAGGACTTCTGGAAAACGGAGTCCTGAAAGTAAGAAAAAGGAAGAAAAAGGAAAAAAGAAAAAGAATGACACAATCGGGAGCCCCTGGTGCGGTTGAGCCGCATTCCGGCGTGCCGTGGTCGTGCCCTCCCCTTATGCCGATGGTATCTCCAGAGCGTAGTTATGTACGCAGTAGTAATCGGGCTTCGCAATTTCGCGAGGGCTGGGGTTGGGGCGGATTGCTACGCGATGCTTGAATCGTGCTGAGCAGGTCTTGTTGTAGGTTACTCCGGCGCGGCAGCGGTGTCCGGACGCTTAGTGGCCGGACTCGAGAATTGCTGTGAGAGGGTGCTTTGCGCCTCTGCCGCTAGGGCCGCCGTGTGCTCCTCCGTTCAGAGACAGCGTTTGGTGTTTCCATTTACCGTGATTACTCCTCGAGGGCCTGGTATCTTGAGCTTGAGGTATGCGTAGTGCGGCACCGCATTGAACTTTGCAAATGCGGTTCGTCCGGCAAAGGCGTGATAGCCGCCGCGAACGGGACTATGTCGAAGATTAACTCTTCGCTTCGAAAGTTATCCGGGATCCGAAGACCACTTCGAGTGTAATCGAGCTCGCATAATTGGCCTCTACACCCGGTATGACGCCTTTAAAGGTCGTCTTTGTAGGTTTAATCCTTGAGGGGTCTATGCCCATTTTGCACACCGTATCCTCGATAAAGAAGGTTCAGTTGCTACCGCCGTCCATCAGGACTCGGTGAGGTGAAATCTGGCCAATAATTGGGTCAAGAACCAATGCGTAAAACCGCCATGATGAATGCTAGTGGGGTGGTCCCTTTGATCGAAGGTGATCGGGCAGGAAGACCATGGGTTGAACTTTGGGGCGACTGGCTCCATCGCATATACGTCCCTTAGTGCGCGCTTCCGCTCCCTTATGGGTATGTGGGTTGCGTATATCATGTTCACCGTCCGCACTTGTGTGGGAAAGCCCTTCCGTCTCCTCTATTGTTCGGGCGGCCGGGCTCTTCCTCGCCATCGCTTATGCAGCCCCTTGTCATTGAGTTCGGCACTTAACTTGCCTGCTTGCTTAAACACCCAACAATCCCTGTTGGTGTGATTGGTTGGTTTTTCGGGGGTGCCATGTATCTGGCACAAGCGATCGAGTATTCGGTCCAAGTTGGACGGGCCCCTGGTATTTCTTTTGAATGGCTTCTTCCACGACCGGGTTTAGAGCCTCACGAATCCGGCATTGACGGCCAGATCTTCAGCATTATCACCGTTAACGCGGCGCTTTGTTCTTGTTGCGACGCGACCCGCCATTGCTGTCCTTGGTATTGAACTATCGGGTGTTTGGCCAAGTTGTTGCTTCGAGCTAGCCAGCTGTCCTCCCCGCACAAAAGCGGGTCATGAGTGTTGTGAGGGCTAGCATGGATTTCGCTTTTCCTGTCCTAGGTGCCGGCAAGCCATTCGTCGCGGATGTTATGTTTGAAGGCTGCAAGGGCCTCGTGCATCCCGGACAAATAACGATTTGTTTTTTCTTTGTTAGGAACCGTGTCTGTAATTGTCCGCCGATTCTTCCGTCGCTGAATTATATGGCTGAGGTCATCGGGCTACGGTGGTCGCATATATGTGCCCCGGAAGTTATCAAGGAATGCGGCTTCCGTGTCCTCCCAACAACCAATTGATTCTGGCCGCAAGCTGTTGAGCCAATGCCGAGCTGGTCCTTTAAGCTTGAGTGGGAGGTATTTGATGGCATGTAGATCATCACCGCGGGCCATGTGGATATGGAGGAGATAGTCCTTGATCCAGACCGCAGGATCTGTGGTACCATCGTATGATTCGATGTTTACGGGTTTTAAGCCCTCGGGGATTTTATGATCCATTACTTCATCTGTGAAGCATAGTGGGTGTACGGCGCCTCTGTATTGGGCTATATCACGACGTAGCTCATATGAGCTTTGTCTACTCTGTTTGGCCCGGCCGGGCTTGCTGTATCCGGCGCGACGGTAATCATCCCGAGTCGTTGGGCACCCACGCGATCCATAGATCGATCTTGTATGTTTTGTCTTATCCTCCAATATATCTCGCAAGTCCGCTGCTTTTCCGTGCCTTGGTACTTTTGAGTGGCGTCGGGTGTGGCTTGAGCGCAGGGCCGAGAGGCTTCTTCTGTCATGCCACGGGGTGGCCGGTCCGCCATGTCGTGTGCTGGTGACTTGGGTGCTTCCTCCTCCGATCGAGGCAACGGCCTGCGTTTGGGGTAGCTTTTGACGGCGCTCGAGTTCATACTCTTCGCCGCAAGGACTTGATCCATCCGCCACTAGCAGGTCTTGGTCAGCTCTAAGCTGTTGCTACTTTTTCTTGAGGCTGCTTGCCGTGGCTATAAGCCTGCGGTTGAAACGCTCCTGTTCGGCGGGATCCTCAGGCACGACAAATTAGTCATCGTCGAGGCTTGCCTCATCTTGAAGGGAGGCGCATAATTATCGCCCTCTACCTCTTTTTACGCTGCAGACCGTCAGGCGGACTTGCTTCTCCCTCCTCCTGCGCCGAGTCCCGCTGGAGGGGGTTGTCTTCAACTGCTCGGGGTGTTATTATCTCCCGTGCCGGAATCACCATTTTTGCTGTGGCGGGATTTAGAGTGGCGCCGCTGACGTCGGCGCTTCGGTTGCTTCTTGGAGGGGTCATCCTCCGTTGTTCCATCGCTGTCCCCATCTTTTGGGTTGTCCACCATGTATATGTCGTATGACGAGGTGGTTTTCAAAGCGTCTCGTAGGCACTGGGTCTTGGTCGCCTCCGCATCGTCGCCCATACCGTCGATGTCTTGGAGTCGAAGTCGAGAATGTCGGTTAAATCATCGAAAGTGGCTACAAAGTGGGTGGTGGGTGGGCGTTGAATTTCTTCGCCGTCTCAGTATCCCAACCTTCCTGTCCCCTAGTCCGCCAGGGCTCTTCGGATAAAGAGAGAGACTTTAGTGAATTCAGGATGTCGCCAAAGGGCGAGTCTTTGAAGATGTCCGCGGCGATGAACTCCATGACCGCGCCCAATTGGATTCGATTGGTGGGCGCGGAGGGTTCGAGTCCGGAGAGGAGTCCGCACTCGAGTCAAGGTCTTCGCATAAAGCGACAGGGATAGAGTTCGTAACATTCGGCCAGAGATCGTAGTCCCCGAGGCGGTGTCCAACCACTCGCCCTCGATCGGGAATCCGGCCCGGGTTAAGGGTCGAGCGGATCTTGGTGCGGCCTCTGTGGCACTGCTCGCGGCGAGCTAAATCATGCCCATCGAGACAGTGCGGCACGCTCGGCTACGGCACGAATCCGTCGAAGATCAAGTCTCCGCGGACGTCGGCCGTATAGTTCAAACTTCCAAACTGACCTGATGGCCAGGGGCGTAGCTTTCGATCTTCTCCAGATGGCCAAGCGAATTGGCCGCAGTGCAAAGCCGCCGAATACGAAGATCTGTCCGGGGAGAAAAGTCTCACCCTGGACCGCGTCGTTGTTGATGATTGCAGGAGCCATCGGGCCTATCGGTGATGACATAGAGGAACTCTCAATGAAAGCACCAATGTCGGTGTCAAAACCGGCGGATCTCGGGTAGGGGGTCCCGAACTGTGCGTCTAGGCGGATGGTAACAGGAGACAAGAGACACGATGTTTTTACCTGTGTTTGGGCCCTCTCGATGGAGGTAATACCCTACTCCCGCTTGATTAATATTGATGATATGGGTAGTACAAGAGTAGATCTACCACGAGATCAAGGAGGCTAAACCCTAGAAGCTAGCCTATGGTATGATTGTTGTTCGCCCCTACGGACTAAAACTCTCCGGTTTATATAGACACCGGATAGGTTAGGTTACAGAGAGTCGGTTACAATGGTAGGAGATCTACATATCCGTATCGCCAAGCTTGCCTTCCACGCCAAGGAAAGTCCCATCCGGACACGGGACGAAGTCTTCAATCTTGTATCTTCGTAGTCTTGGAGTCCGGCCGTGATGATAGTTCGGCTATCCGGACACCCCCTAGTCCAGGACTCCCTCAGCTGCACCAAATTCTTCACTTCAAGGAATATACTTCTAGGGCCCATCTTTCTTCGGTTAAACCAAATCTTCAGGGGCTATAACTCCTGTGTACACTCACAAACACATTAGTCCCTTAACCTATTTTTCTTCAATACTCCAAAACCACTAAGGGGGCAGTAGATGCACTTAAAATCTCCCTCTTTTTGGTGATTGATGACAAGTTATAAGTTTTCAACAGGGATAAATAATGGAAGTGTAAGAGCGGAGTATAAAGAATTTGATTACATGATATAGAGGAACTCCCCCTAAAGATGTGCATATGATGAATTTTCTTTGGATTGCGAATGCACATGGCAGATTGAAATTGTGAAGATCTCCTACTATATCTTGGAATCCAATAATGCATGATCATATGATATGAAGAAATTGAAATGCATGATGAAAATTGGTGTCTCACAAAATACAACATGCATGCACATATCTAGCATTGAGGATAAAACATGCAGATCAAGTGTTCAAACACGTCAGACCTCCAACAATTTTAAGTTAGAACTCATCATAGAACACGCCAGAAGAACCAAGAGTTGTAACTTAACCAAAAAACAACAGGCTAATAATAAAGATCCGCTTGAAGACTAAATCAAATGTCTCCCCCTTTATCATCAAATAACCAAAAGGAGATGAGCTGAGAACTAGCGCCCCTGAAGAATATCATCATGGAGAGGGTGGAGGAGCGCCAACATCGTTGTTGGGGTCGCGTGAAGTAGATGGCTTGCAGCAGTGTCTTCCACGTCCTCATTTTTTGTAAGTGGAGCATGAAGAAGACACTGAGCTTGGTACTAGATGAGGAAGTTGAACTTTCTTGAACTTCTAATTGGGTGACATCAATCAACCGAAGTCTTGTTTGAAATCCATTTCTGCAAGTTCTTCGGTAGTCTTCAGATGTGAAAGGATGGCCCAATGTCGGCATCCTGGGAACGGTGGTACCCAGACTCGCCTGCCTGCGGCCCATGATGTGGCTCCATCAATGACCCGGTATGGCCCAGCTTCAGTAGCAAGAACCCAAGATCCTCGCGAGGGGCCAAGCCTAGCGAGGCGGACGACACCAAGACCTCCCTGGGGGGAGCCTCACTAGGCCGGCTCCCGAGGAGCGGAGATATCTATGCAGGGTGCACCTCGCGAGGTTCACGTGACGTGAGCCATGACGACCAAGGCTAGGCGGGCGCCAGCAGGCGCAGTGTACCAGTTTCCTCTTTGGTGCTAAGGAGGAAAGCACAAGTGCAGAGTCCCGAGGAATCAAGCAAAGGTTTCCTTATCGGTGCAACAAGACCAAGACCACCAGGACGGCAGGACAGAGGTCATCGCGGAGCCCACCACGGCGTCACCACCAGAGCCTTTGGCAGGCGAAGACTACTTTTGTCAGGATAGCTTGTACTAGTTGTCTCCCTTCAAATTTGGCTGTTGTAGGATCCCTTCCCACCTACATTTGGGAATAGGAACAATGCTACTATAAATAGGACCTAGCCACCACCGTAGCGAAGGGAGTCGGGCGGATCATTCAGATCACCCTCACACCCACCAGCTCATCGAGATCAAGAACACCTCGCCTCCGGAGGCTATTCGTTCACTGTACTAGTTCATCCTCAGCCCCTCGAGGCAATCCACCACAAAGCTGGAGTAGAGTATTACACCGCAAGGTGGCCCGAACTAGGATAAATCTCTGTGTCTTTTGTTCTTTGGGTTCATCGAGCTAGGCCGTGGGATCGTTGAGTGAGCGAGCCAGGGAGTTAGTGTTCTTCGTGTGCACCCCAGAGTTCGAACCTCTCAAGGGTTTGCGGATCCCGTAATCCGACATTTGGCGCACCATGTAGGGGTGCGCTGAAGCCACTCTTCCATCGATCGACGCACCATCGCTCCACCGCTTCCATGGCTGATGCTCGTCGAGCCCGTGCTGAGTGCCGAGCCGCTCTCAACGCTCGCGTCGCTCAGACGGCGCCCGTCGGCAGGTGTCACATCCCTAGTTCTGGTATGACCTAGACTAGCTACTCATGTGTGCATCATGTTTAAATTTCATTTAAGTTTGAAATGGGGATTTGTGAAACCGTCAGAAATCATTTCTGGAAATGACCTAGATAAAAATTGCTCCAAAAAGGTCCAAGAAAATGTTCATGTTACTCTCTGAAAATATTGGTCAGAGTTAAAATTCAAACCAATATTTTTAGGAGTTCATAGATATTTATTTTGGGCATTTGGAATTAATGCAGTAATTATTTGCTTTGGATATATATTGTTATATATATATATATAATATTGTCCAAAAATTATGCTAGTTGATGAGGAGCTCTGGAATAATACCACTAGCTCCTACAAAAATTGCATAAGAAGATAAATTAGTTTGATATTGTTTTTAAATCAAACAAATGTCAGAAAATAGAAAAGGGAACATAAATGGAAAAACTTACATGGTGCTTACCTGCAGCCCTTTTGGCGCCTCAGCCGGCCCAGCACTGTGCGGCCCACTGGCTAACCGCCAGTCATCGTCCTCATGGCAATGACAGAAGGACGAGGGGCACGCGCTCACCGCCCGCGCGCATGGGTGCCACGCCTCCTGCCTGCCTGGCCTCTCCCTCGATGCCCTGGCCGTCCCGAACGTCGCCACACGACCCCGCAGGCCTCTCCCACTCTCTCCCGTCCTTCTCCCTGCCTCTGTCACCCTCTCCCGCGACAGCCGAAGCGCTGCATCGCCGCAGCTCACCGCCGACGTGCTCCCCGCCGTTCCCTCCCCCCTCCGTCGAGTCCACGAGATCCGCACTGTCGCCTGCTCCCTCTCCGTCAAGCCACGAGACGCCGAACGCCCCGTGGATCCGTCACCACCGTCTTCTTCAATGCCGGCTGCCCGATATCGCCGTCGCCGTTCCGCCTGCGTCGGACCTCCCCCGAGCTGTTGACGCCTCCGCCAGAACCGTCGTGAGCCCCGCCGTCGTTTCCCCCTCTCTGTTTCATCGTTCGCGCGCCGTAGCCGCACGCCACCGAATTCCGGCCGCCGCCACGAGCTCCGCTCCGGCGAGCTCCGGCCACACTAGCTCCTCCCACCTGCCCCACTAGATGCGGGAGAGCACGGGCTACGCCCCGGTGCTCTCAGCCGCCGCCCCCGTGCCCTGCAGCGTGGACACCGCCGCGACCAGAGGTCATCGGTGACGACCTCGCCGGCCTGATGTGCGGGCCCGGCCTGTCAGGTGATTAGCTTAAAGCTAATCACCACCTAACTAATTACTCCCTTGTGACCTTGATAGTGGGCCCCAGCGCCCTAATCTTTTAGTTAATATAAACTAACCCCCTGTTAACTAACTGAGTCACTGACGTGTGGACCCCACAGGTCAGGTTTGACCTGGTCAGCGCCGTTGACTTGCTGACACAGGCATGACATCATGCTAACGCAATTAATCATTTCCTAGATTTTATATAATCAGGAAATTCCAGAAAATTAGCAAAACTTCTAAAATTCACAGAAATCCAACCGTAGCTCAGATTAAAATAAGTTATATATGAAAAATTATCAGAAAAATTCAATCTATCCATATGTACCAGTTGCATGCATGTCAAACCAAGATATACCTGCTGTATATGTGAAAACACATAAATGGCTTTTAAAGAGACTTAAGTTAGAGTTGCATTTGAACCTTTGGTTCAAATGGACTCCTTCCAAGTGAAATGCTAGTTGCATTAGCTCAACCAACATCACATATTCATGCCATGTTCATGCATCATATTGTTGAATATGCTCGTGTATTGATTGTCGACACCGTTCCTTCTCGATAGGTCTTGCTCCGGAGAGTGTTCCAGAGTACCTGTCTGTGAAGCAGTGCCCCTCTGTTGATCTACCAGGCAAGCAAAACACCCTTGTTCATTCCGATACAATCCCACTCTCTCGCTCCTACTCTAATTTATTGCATTAGGACAACAACGATTCAACTGCTACTTTATGCTGCGGTAGTTGAACCCATTCCGCTGCATGACCTGTCATTGCCACAGTAAATAGTTGAAACCCACTAGCATGTGTAGGAGTTGATTGAGCCATGTTGTGTTCCTACCATGCCATGCCTGCTATTGCTTAGAGTTGTGTCAGTCCGATTCATTGGGAATGGATTGGAGTGTTATGATATGTTCTGATGCTGAGAGTTAAGTGTGTGAACACGATTTGGTAAAGGTAGCGGTGAGAGGCCATGTAGGAGTACATGGTGAGTTGTCTCACTGGAACCGTCCTTAAGCACTGAGTTCTGTGTATGTTGTCCAAGGACTAGCTACTACCACACATTGGGTTCCCGTAACTCGACCCCTCTCGACTTATTAACCAACTTGATCTCTGTCCAGGAGTCGCAACTAGTTTCTGGTGTTTGTAGGTAGTGTTATTTTTCTACCAAGTGGCACCCGGCAGGGTGGGCTTGGGACAGACTAGGCACACGAGGCCCGTGTACTGAGTGGCACCCGGATGGTGGGCTCGGGAACCCTGCACACATCGTTTGGGGCCGTAGTGGAAACCTCAGCCAGACTCCCCGCGGATGGAACCCGAATAGGCGATAATCCTGGACTAGAGTCTTGTGTTGTTAGTCAAGTCGTGGTCGACACCCTCGCCAGGCTTTCGCTTGAAGGTTGCCGAGATACATGACGTGTACATGGTGATAAGTGGTGAGAGCGTGTGTGAAGAAGTACACCCCTGCAAGGTTATCATGATCTATTCGAATAGCCGTGTCCTCGGTTATGCACTTCTTGGATGCTTACATGGTACATAGACAACTTGAAGTGGTTACTCTAAAATGCTCAAGACAAGTGTGAGTGCTATGGAAGGCCTTCCTGTAGGGAGACGGGAATGAATCCATAGTAGTGTATTGATGTGGTGGTTAGTGGACTCGTGTGCGCTTTCTCACCTCAAATAAGTTACTTGTAGTCGTAGAACAGGATAGCCACTGAGTCAAAGCTGGCTTGCTGCAACTAAACCCCACATTGCCTTCTTGATACTAATGCATGTATGATAGGATTTGATGTAAGTCGTGTTGAGTACCTTTGTACTCACGTTGCTTAATTTATGTTTTTGCAGATGAGACTTCTGTCTTAGTAGTAGTTCTGCATGGTCTTCGACGTGTAGCTTGTTACCTCAGCTACGATCTTGTACCCTTGGGAGGGTCATGTAGATAGTCAGGCTTCTCAGCCTTTTTCTTTTATAGTTGTCTGTACTCAGACATGTAATGCTTCCGTTGCTTGTATGCTCTGAATGATGGGTCGTGAGACCCCTATTTGTATTGAATGCTATGTGGCTCTTCTGGGCCTTTATCTATATGAGTTTGAGTTATGTTGTGATGCCATGTTGTACAGCACATACTTGCATGTTATGCGTACGTGTGACGTGTATTGTTATGTGTGGGATCCAACAACCTAGTTGTCTATCCTTGGTAGCCTTTCTTATGGGGAAATGTAGTCTAGTGCTTCCACTGAGCCATGGTAGTCCACTATATCCCGGATTATCGGAGTCCTGTTAGCCCAGTTGCTACTGCTATGGAACACCTAGATTGGCCGGCATGTGTCCTTCTTCGTTCATGTGTCTGTCCCTTCGGGGAAATGTCACGCAGTGTCTACTGGAGTCTTGCTAGCCTGCTACAGCCCGGGTTCCCGGAGTCCTGTTAGCCCAGTTGCTACAGCCCGGATTCACTCGCTGATGACTGACACGTTCGTTGCTGGGTCATGTATGCCTGTCCCTGTAAGTTAGTGCCACTTTGGGTTTACGACTAGCCATGTCGGCCCGGGTTCTCTGTCATATGGATGCTAGCGACACTATCATATACGTGAGCCAAAAGACGCAAACGGTCCCGGGCCAGGTAAGGTGGCACCCGTGGGAATACCGTGCGTGAGGCCGCAAAGTGATATGATGTGTTACATGCTAGATCGGTGTGACTTAGGATCGGGGTCCCGACAGCAGGCCTCTCCGTCGCTCTCCATCACCCGCTGCCAATGCCACCACCGGCCCGGTGGGGAACGAGCAGCAAGCTTCCTCGCTGCAACCCTCTGTGCGGAGGGATGGACGCACTGCCACCCCGTCGCTGACTCCGGCCGGCTCATCGTCCCACGCTCGTCGTGGGCCAGCGGCCGCGCATGCTACGCTGCTCATGGCGCATGAGCTCCTGTGCTATCGCCCCGTCGATGAGCTCAACAAGGACTTGCTGGACTGCATCGCCGAGCTCGTCAGCGCCGCTGGGGGCTCTCCTGCACCGTCCCTCTCGCTGCCTCGCCTGCCTCCTGCTGCGGGAGACGTAGCCCATGGAGCACTTCCGCCACCTCTGCGGCAAGACGTCACCCTCGCACCAAGATGTGCGGCCCCATGGCGTGACCTGCCGCGCAGGGCGCCCACGCGTGAAGAAGAAAGTTGTCAGGAGGTCCAGCGGCCGCAAGAGGGCACTCCTGCACTCCCAGCACCACCACGTCAAGACCGCCCGCCTGCCGTAGCTGACCTGGGGTGCATCAAGTAGCAGCCAGGGGAAACCCTGCAGAAGTACATCCAGCACTTCAACAGCGTTTGCCTCAAGATTCCCAAGATGACGGACGAGGCCATCATCTCAACATTCTGTGATGGCGTCTGTGATGTCAAGGTGAAGGAATAGCTCGCCATACCCGAGGACCTGTGCACAGCTCTGGAGATGTTCAACATGGTGACCAAGTGCGCGAGAGCTGAGGAGGGACGCCTCTCCCTCCTCAAGCTTCCAGCTGCCGACCCAGAAGACAAGAAGGCCAAGACCAAGGATGTGAAGCGCAAAGGGGCAGCCGTGCTCGTGGCTGAACCAGAGATGAAGCACGGCTGCGACCACCCAGAATCATCCAAGGGCAGCCGTCTGTTCTGCACCTTCCACAACATACACAACCACAACACCAATGACTGCCAGGAGCTCAGGGCCATCCACGACGGGCGCTTCGGTCGATGCCCCGAGCATAACGACCGAGGCTACGGCCGCTGAGGAGGCAGAAGTGGAGGACGCTGAGACGACTGCGGCCCCCGCCAGGAGTGGTGCGACCAGCCTCGCGAGGACCGCTGGCAGGACTAGCCTCGTGAGGGCGCCTGGAGGGACCAGCCTCGGGAGGACCGTCCTCAGGGCAAGGCCGGGCTCCCTCCTCTGCCGCCACCACCAAGGAGGAACGACGACCATCACCCAGATGAGGGTGCTGGGGGCTTCCAGGAGCCGCACGCCATCGCCTGCATCTTGGGCGGCGCTCAGGCTCCAGCCTCCCAGCACATCTTCAAGCATTTTGCTCGCGAGGTGAACGTGGCCCTCCCCAGGCTCGAGGCCACGCGCCCGCCCAGATGGTCCAAGTGCACTATCACCTTCAGCTTGTCCGGCCAGCTCAAGTGTGCGGCAACTGCCGACGCCCTCCCGATGCTCCGCTCACCCGTCATTAGCAATGTCCTTGTCACCAAGACCCTCATCGATGGTGTTGCGGGGCTCAATGTTCTTTCCATCGAGATGTTCGACCGCCTCCAAGTGCCATATGATCAACTACATCCCACCAAGCCCTTCTCAGGAGCGACCGATGGCTCGACCACCCCGATAGGGCAGATTCGCCTCCCTATCACCTTCGGCCAGCGCGACAATTACCGCACCGAGCTCATCGACTTCGACGTCACCCACATCCGCCTATCGTACAATGCCATCCTTGGATATCCGGCCCTAGCCAAGTTCATGGCAGTGACCCACCACGGCTACAACATCCTCAAGATGCCAGGGAACCGCGACATCATCATGATTGCTTGCGAGGAGAAGGACGCAGTGTGCTCCCTCGAGCGCGCCTACCAAGTTGCAGCAATTGAAGACCCAGACAACGAAGGCGCTATGTACCCTCCTGAGGCAGTCCCCAAGAAGAAGAAGCAGTTGCTCCGCCAAGAGCCTCAGGAGAGCGGTGTCTCCAGTGGCACCACCTCAGGACCTGCGCCCACATGCGGGGCGCCTCCCTCCCTCGCATAGGAAGGCGCGCCCGGCGCCCTCCTTGGGCTGGGCACGGGGGCTCTCTTCTGTAGGGCCTCAGACCTAGCCAACGTCATGAGGGAGGCGCTCGGGCACCACATGGAGGAATGCTTCATCGCACGCTTCCCTCATGAGGGCACAAGGCTCGGGGTGCCTGGTGCTCAGGAGTTCATCACCAAGGCAACCGAGGAGCTTCAAGAGGCAATAGCCATGCGCGGTAACCGCCGCCCACCACATGGCGCAGCTCCCTGTCCTGACAAGGGTGACGAGCTGCGCGTCTGCGTCAACATTCCAGGGCTAAACAGAGCCGCATCTCAGGAGCGCTTCTGGCCTTCGCGCGTTGGTCAGTGTGAGAATCCCCCTCATAGCTACGTTCGCATGCCCCTCGGCTTGCCGAACGCGGCTATCGCCTTCCAGCGCCATCTACGGAGCGTTCTGGCGGCTCAGGAGGCCAGGCATCACGTGGTCCTGGTGGAGATGGTGACGGTCCTTCATGAGCCTCCCGAGCCCCCAGAGCCTCCCGAGGCTCAGGACCCAGGCGGATCATGAGGATCGGCTTCTTCAACACGCGTCTCTGGCTGATCCAACCTCTCTCTAGCAACGGTGCCAGGTAGCTCTTTTCAGTTTATTCAGTTGGGGGCGCCCCTCGGGCTGCATTATCCCCAGGTCGCACGTGCCTGTCCCTGTGACTTGTATCCTTTTGCATCTTTAATTTACTCTGTTGGGGGCGCTCCTCGAGCTGCATCATCCCCGGGCCGCATGGGTCTGTCCCTATGGCATGAATCGTTCTTGCATTTACCTGAACTAGCTTGCCTCCTCCCATGAGTTACCTTACGATTATCACCTGCTTACCTGTTGCCCTTTGCGGCCTCCAGCATTTCTGACCGGCCTTTTGCTCATCCTGCAATGGGTGCTACACATGCTGGCATGGCGCTTGTGCTCGGGTCCGTCCCTGCAACACTGACAAATCTGAGAGATTGAGCTCTGGCTCGTGGCCCGCCCCACGCATGTCACCTCATCAGATCCTCAGTGCCTTCATCTTCTTGTGGAAAGATCAGCGGCAGGACAACAAACGCGATTATGAGTTGTATTCTCCCCTCGAACTAACCCGCATGAATCTCCGGAGCATAGCTACGAGTGGCCTCGCTGGCTGCCCCCTTTTCTCTACGCGACTCGCTTGCGCATTAAAGGGGGGCTCCTAAGCATCGCGCCTCAGGAGCTCCTACTGACTCTCCAGCTCTCACCCCCTGGCCTTGACCACGGCATCAC
Source organism: Aegilops bicornis (assembly GCA_021605145.1). NCBI lineage: Eukaryota > Viridiplantae > Streptophyta > Magnoliopsida > Poales > Poaceae > Aegilops > Aegilops bicornis. Next base: position 392,667,267 of record CM038673.1, on the reverse strand, counting down.
GACCTGGCATACCTGCGGCGGCTGAGCCTCGCTCAAGGGTTGGGACCCGAGGACGCAGATCATTCAGATGAGCGAGGAAGGGGGAAGCCAGTGTGAGCCTTACCTAGTAACACCGCCGCTGAAGCGCAAATCGGGCGCTGCACAGGGAATCTGCTCGAGCTCAATAAGATAAGTCATACGTTCATATTATCACAACGCCGCAGTCAGGAATTTTCGACTCTCGCAACCTTGCTCCGGCAATGTCGCCTTCATTTTCTGCCTTTAGGAAGCTACTTGCACGCCAAGGGGGACCTCTTGAGCATCACGCCTCAGGAGCTCTTACCGGACCTTGGGCCGCTCACCTCCTGGCCTTGACCACGGCATTGTGACCTGGCATACCAGCGATGCTGAAGCTTGCCTGCGGACTGGGACCTGCTGGCGTAGAGCGCTAAGCTACCGCGAGGACGAAAAGGGGGACAGTGCCAAAGCAAGACACGCAACCACAGCTTTATAATAGGAATAATAAACATCGGACCAAAAGCATCGCAAGTTCTTTAGACACCCCATCGGGTTCGTCTCGATTCCTCGCAGGGAACAAAAGAAGAAAAAACCTCAAGGAGCCCTGACTACAGTCGCCGTCACCGACGCCATCATCAACAGTGGGCCACGAGAGGCCGACGCCAACCTCATCCAGATCATCGACGGCGAGGGGCATATACCGCTGCCATGCTCCGGGCACGGCGGGAGCTCGGTGGCACGTAGCTGTCATCCCTCGTCCCCGGAGACTCGCTAGGCCCGGGAGAGTCGCTGGACTCCTAGGAGTCATCGCTGCTGCTGGAGGAGCTACCGGCAGGACAAGGGGCAGGCTCGGCGCCCACTGACGTGCCACTGGGTGGCTCCCTCCAGGGAAGCACTCCATGCGGCGGCCCTCCTCGTCGAAGACTTTGAAGAGCAGCGTGGAAGCGCCATCGTACTCAAAGTGGTTCGCGAGGGCTCCCTCCGCGTGGCAGGCGCGGGCGACCTCGCCCCATCCACGGGTCATGAAGATCTTGCCCGGAGAGATGGCCTCGTCCTCTACCCCTGTGGCCAGACTGCAACACCCGGCGTGCTGCAGCCACGGCTCAAGTGGCCCTCTCGGCGGAATCTCTTCGACGAAGAATCATGGGAATCGAATCCACATGCGCGGGGGCATCTCCACCCACACCATGAACTTGCACGAGGAGCCCTTGGCGTGGGTTCGTGGGCCGGAGGCTCATGCGACCTCAGCCTGGCCCCCACGGCCGTGTCTTGCGTGGCGCGGGGCGCTCCCGCCTTCTCCGGAGCCCGGCGCTTGGGCGTACAGAGGGAGCGGGTAGCCAAGCGGAGGCCGCTCGTACCAAGGCCTCGTCACTTCCAGCCTCACACTAGCGTCGCAGGAACAACTAAACCTCTTCTTCGGCGGAAGGGGCCCCTACTCCTCGCGAGGGGTTTTCGCTTTCTCTGCGGCGAAGAACCTCCTACTCAGCGCCATGGGTGTCGCGGCAAGATGGCGAAGCGGGGAAGAAGAAGAAGGAGCAGTCAGCAAGGAGAAGGAGATGGGCAAGGGGGCTTCGCCCCTCTCCTAATTTATAGCCAGGAGGAGGCCAACCGCCGGCCTCCACAAACACACGTAATGATGGTTTTTCTCTGCATTCAGCAGAGTCTCGTCAAGTCAAACGGTTGTTGAGGCAGCATGGGGAAGCGGAGGCGCCCACGTCCCATCAGTCGCCACGCGTCGACCGAGGCCGCAGGTGGTTGGGTGATGACCCACAAGTATAGGGGATCTATCGTAGTCCTTTCGATGAGTAAGAGTGTCGAACCCAATGAGGAGCAGAAGGAAATAACAAGTGGTTTCCAGTAAGCTATTCTCTGCAAGCACTAAAATTATCGGTAACAAATAGTTTTATGATAAGATAATTCGTAACAAGTAACATGTAACAAAAGTAAACAAGGTGCAGCAAGGTGGCCCAATCCTTTTTGTAGCAAAGGGCAACCCTGGAAAAACTCTTAAATAAAGGAAAGCGCTCAGAGGACACATGGGAATTATCGTCAAGCTAGTTTTCATCATGCTCATATGATTCGCGGTCGTTACTTTGATAATTTGATATGTGCGTGGACCGGTGCTTGGGTACTGCCCTTCCTTGGACAAGCATCCCACTTATGATTAACTCCTCTCGCAAGAATCCGCAACTGCGAAAGAAGAATTAAGGTAAACCTAACCATAGCATGAAAGATATGGATCCAAATCAGCCCCTTACGAAGCAACGCATAAACTAGGGTTTAAGCTTCTATCACTCTAGCAACCCATCATCTACTTATTACTTCCCAATGCCTCCCCTAGGCCCAAACAATGGTGAAGTGTCATGTAGTCGACGTTCACATAACACCACTAGAGGAAAGACAACATACATCTCATCAAAATATCGAACGAATACCAAATTCACATGACTACTTATAACAAGACTTCTCCCATGTCCTCAGGAACAATCGTAACTACTAACAAATCATATTCATGTTCATAATCAGAGGGGTATTAATATGCATAATGGATCTGAACATATGATCTCCCACTGAATAAACCAACTAGCATCAGCTACAAGGAGTAATCAACACTACTAGCAACCCACAGGTAACAATCTGAGGCTTTTGGACAAAGATTGGATACAAGAGATGAACTAGGGTTTGAGATGAGATGGTGCTGGTGAAGATGTTGATGGAGATTGAACCCCTCCCGGTGAGAGGATTGACAGTGATGACAATGGTGACGATTTCCCCCTCCCGGAGGGATGTTTCCCCGGCAGAACAGCTCCGCCGGAGCCCTAGATTGGTTTTGCCAATTTCCGCCTCGAGACGGCAGCGCTTCATCCCGAAAGCTTCCTTCTTATTTTTTCCAGGGCGAAAGACTTCATATAGCAAAATATGGGCACCAGAGTCTTGCCAGGGGGGCCACGAGGCAGGGGGGGCGTACTCAGGGGGTAGGGCGCGCCCTCCACCCTCGTGGATAGGGGGTGGCCCCCCTCTGGTGCTTTCTTCGCCCAATATTTTTCATATATTCCAAAACTGACTTTCGTGAAGTTTCAGGACTTTTGGAGTTGTGCAGAATAGGTCTCTAATATTTGCTCCTTTTCCAGCCCATAATTCCAGCTGCCGGCATTTTCCCTCTTCATGTAAACCTTGTAAAATAAGAGAGAAAAGGCATAACTATTGTGGCATAATGTGCAATAACAACCCATAATGCAATAAATATCGATATAAAAGCATGATGCAAAATGGACGTATCAACTCCCCAAGCTCAGACCTCGCTTGTCCTCAATCGGAAGCCGATATCAAAAAATATGTCCACATGTTTAGAGATAGAGGTGTCGATATAATAAAATATGGACATGAGGGCATCATGATCATTCTTATAATAACTATATATATATTATCATATGATTTCTTATGCTAAAGTAACAATCTATTCACAATGTCAAGTACGAATCAGAAACTTCATTGAAAACTAACAAACTATAATCTCAATCATTGAAGCAATTGCAATTTATCATAACATCGAAAAGAGTCAATATAAGAGCTTTTCAGTAAGTCGGCATATCAACTATAATTTAGTCTTTCACAATTGCTAACACTCACGCTATACTTATGGGTATGAAGTTTTAATCGGACACTGAGAAAGATAGGGGCTTATAATTTTGCCTCCCAACCTTTTACCTCAGGGGTAATGTCAACAATAATAGCTTATGATAACTTATATCCGAGTGGATATATATATACCAGGATCATTCCAACACATAGTGCTTGCCAAAGGATAAAGTGTAAAAAGGAAAGGTGAAGATCACCATGACTCTTACAAATGGTAAAAGAAAAAAAAGATAGGCCCTTCGCAGAGGGAAGCAGAGGTTGTCATGTGCTTTTATGGTTGGATGCACAAAATCTTAATGCAAAAGATCGTCACTTTATATTGCCACTTGTGATAGGGACCTTTATTATGCAGTCCATCGCTTTTATTTCTTCCATATCACAAGATCGTATAAAGATTACGTTCTCCACACTAATAGATCATACATATTTAGAGAGAAATTCTTATTGCATGCAACAATGATAACTTACTTGAAGGATCTTACTCAATCCATAGGTAGATATGGTGGACTCTCATGGCAAAACTGGATTTAAGGATATTTGGAAGCACAAGTAGTATATCTACTTGGTGCAAAGAATTTGGCTAGCATGAGGGGTAAAGGCAAGCTCAACATGTTGGATGATCCATGACAATATACTTTATTTCGGATATAAGAAAACATAACCCATTACGTTGTCTTCCTTGTCCAACATCAACCTCTTAGCACGTCATATTTTAATGAGTGCTCACAATCATAAAATATGTCCAAGATAGTATATTTATATATGGAAACCTCTCTTTCTTTATTACTTCCTATTAATTGCAACGATGACCAAAACTATGTTTGTCAATTGTCAATAACTTTTATTCATCATACTCTTTTATATGTGAAGCCATTACTCTCCATAAGATCAATATGGTCCCTTTATTTATTTTTACTCCTTTCTTTTTACTATTATCCCCTCAAGATCATATCAAGATAACCAAGCCCTCGACTCAAGACTAATCTTTATTATATATAACTCACGGACTTGATTACATAGAAGGATCATAAAGCAAAACTCAAAACTAGATCATACTAAAACTTTATTCTACTAGATCAAGATATAACCAAAAAGATCGAACTAAGAAAAATGGTAAAGATAGAAGTGTGATGGTGATACGATACCGGGGCACCTCCCCTAAGCTTGGCAGTTGCTAAGGGGAGTTCCCACACCCATGTGTTTATGTCTCTTTCCTCGGAGGTGGTGAACAAGATGGTGGTGGCGATGACGTAGTGTCGCACATCGAGCGTAGGAGATCCTCCAACTTGCAGATAATGCCCTTGAGTGCGGTGATATGCTCTTGCAACAAAAGATTTTCACGTGCGAGATACTTATTTTGTATGCGAGCTAACTCAATCATCTTGAAAGCTTCAATCTCGATTGGGGTGAGATGATTGTAGTAAGGTTGAGAGAAGCCTTCTTCTTTTACTGTCGGGACTTGCTCCTTTGCGACCTCCTTGATCTTGTCACCTTCCTTGATTTCCCCGATTTTTTCACGCTTTGTCTCTATGTTCATAAGCCAAGCATCGTCGCCAGCGTTGTTGCAGGAGGGGACGACATGATGCATGGCCTTGAAAACTCTGGCAGAAAACAGCTTGGAACAAGAACATGAGATTTTTGCATGATACAGTGGCCAAAACCTTCGGGAGATTATATATTGAATTTTTACCGACCAAAAGAAGTATCGCGCAAGAAAACGGAGTCCGGAGGGCACACGAGGTGCCCACGAGGCAGGGGGGTGCGCCCAGGGGGGTAGGGTGTGCCCTCCACCCTCGTGGATGCCTCGTGTCCTTCCTGGACTACTTATTATTTTCCTATTTTCTTAAATATTCCAAAACGGAGAAAAATTGCTATTAGAACTGTTTTGGAGTCGGTTTACTTACCGTACCACATACCTATTCCTTTTTGATTCTTTGATCGTTCACCACCTTTGGATTTGTGCCTTCGAAGTTGTTGATTTTTATGGCACCGGAATGATAGACCTCCTCGATAACGTAAGGTCCTTCCCATTAAGAGAGAATTTTACCTGCAAAAAATCTTAGACGAGAGTTGTATAACAAAATATAATCACCTACACTAAACTCACGCTTTTGTATCCTTTTGCCATGCCATCTTTTAACTTTTTCTTTAAACAGCTTGGCATTCTCATAGGCCTGTGTTCTCCACTCATCAAGTGAGCTGATGTCAAATAGTCTCTTCTAACCGGCAAGTTTAAAATCATAATTGAGCTCTTTAATGGCCCAGTATGCCTTATGTTCTAGTTCGAGAGTTAAATGACATGCTTCTCCATAGACCATTTTATACGGAGACATACCCATAGGATTTTTATATGCAGTTCTATAGGCCCATAATGCATCGTCCAGTTTCTTGGACCAATTCTTTCTAGATCTATTAACAGTCGTTTGCAAAATTAATTTAATCTCCCTATTACTCAATTCTACTTTACCACTAGACTGTGGGTGGTATGGATATGCAATTCTATGATTAACATCATACTTAGCAAGCATTTTACGAAAGACACCATGAATAAAATGTGAACCACCATCAGTCATTAAATATCTAGGGAATCCAAACCTCAGAAAAATAACTATTTAAGCATCTTAATAGAGGTGCTATGATCAGCACTACTAGTTGGAATAGCTTCTACCCACTAAGTAACGTAATCAACAACAACTAAAGTATGTGTATACCCATTAGAGGAAGGGAACGGTCCCATATAATCAAAGCCCCAAACATCAAATGGTTCAATAACAAGTGAATAGTTCATAGGCATTTCTTGACATCTACTAATATTACCAATTCTTTGACATTCATCACAAGACAAGACAAACTTACGGGCATCTCTGAAGAGAGTGGGCCAATAAAAACCGGATTGCAATACCTTATGTGCAGTTCTATCTCCAGCGTGGTGTCCTCCATAAGCCTCGGAGTGACACTTGCATAAAATCTGTTCCTGTTCATGCTCAGGTACACAACATCTAATAACACTATCTACTCCTTCTTTATAAAGGTGTGGGTCATCCCAGAAGTAATGTCTTAAATCATAGAAAAACTTTTTATTTTGCTGGTATGTGAAACTAGGCGGTATAAATTTAGTAACAATGTAATTAGCATAATCAACATACCATGGAGCAGTACAAGAAGGATTTATGACAGCTAATTGTTCATGAGGAAAGCTATCATCAATAGGTACTGGGTCATCAAGAACATTCTCTAACCTAGACAAGTTGTCTACAATGGGGTTCTCAGCTCCCTTTCTATCAATAATATGCAAATCAAATTCTTCTAGTAAGAGAACCCATATAATAAGTCTAGGTTTAGCATCTTTCTTTTCCATAAGATATTTAATAGTAGCATGATCGGTGTGAACGGCTACTTTGGAATCAACAATATAAGGTCTGAACTTATCACAAGCAAATATAACTGCTAAAAATTCTTTTTCAGTAGTAGCATAATTTCTCTGGGCACTGTCTAGAGTTTTACTAGCATATTGGATAACATTTAATTTTTTATCAACTCTTTGTCCTAGAACAGCACCTACAGAATAATCACTAGCATCACACATAATTTCAAAGGGTAAATTCCAATCAGGTGGCTGAACAATAGATGCAGAAATCAAGGCTTTCTTAAGTATTTCAAATGCTTCTACACAATCATCATCAAAGACCAAAGGAACATCTTTTTTAAAGAGATTAGTCAGAGGCCTAGAAATTTTTGAGAAGTCTTTAATGAACCTCATATAAAATCCGGCATGACCAAGGAAACTTCTTATACCTTTAATGTACTTAGGACACGACATCTTTTCGAATACCTCTTTCAGAAAATTTATGCCCCAAGACAATACCTTCATTAACCACAAAGTGGCACTTTTCCCAATTCAAGACAAGATTAGTTTCTTCACATCTCTGCAAAACTCGATCAAGGTTGCTTAAGCAATCATCAAAAGAAGTTCCATATATGGAGAAATCATCCATGAAAACCTCAAAAATCTTTTCACAAAAGTCAGAGAATATAGCATTCATACATCTTTGAAAGGTAGTAGGTGCATTACATAAACCAAAAGGCATACGTCTATAAGCAAAGTTACCGAAAGGGCAAGTAAAAGTGGTCTTTTCCTGATCCTCTTTGGACACAGGTATTTGAGAGAAACCAGAATAACCGTCTAGAAAGGAAAAATGTATGTGTTTGGATAATCATTCTAACATTTGATCAATAAAAGGTAAAGGGTAATGATCCTTTTTCGTAGCTTTATTTAATTTTCGGAAGTCAATCACCATTCTATAATCTGTAACAATTCTTTGTGGGACCAATTCATCTTTATCATTAGGAACGACAATAATACCTCCCTTCTTAGGGACACAATGGATAGGGCTTACCCACTGACTATCAGCAACAGGATAAATTATACCTACCTCCAAAAGCTTTAGTATTTCTTTTCTTACCCCTTCTTTCATCATAGGATTTAACCTTCGTTGGTGATCAACAACCGGTTTAGCGTCTTTCTCCAATTTTATTTTGTGCTGGCATAGAGTGGGACTAATGCCCTTAAGATCATCAAGAGTATATCCAATAGCAGCACGGTGCTTCTTCAGAGTTTTCAATAATTTATCTTCTTCTTGCTCTGAAAGGTTAGCACTAATAATAACAGGATATATCTTCTTTTCATCAAGATAAGCATGTTTAAGAGTATCAGGTAATGGTTTAAGCTCAAACATGGGATCACCCTTTGGTGGAGGAGGATCCCCTAGAATTTCAACAGGCAAGTTGTGTTTCAAAATAGGTCCCTATTTAAAGAGTAATTCATCTATTTCCCTTCTTTCATTTAAAAACATATCATTTTCATGGTCTAGCAAATATTGTTCTAAAGGATCATTAGGAGGCACGACAATAAAAGCAAGACCAATAATTTCATCTTTACTAGGCAATTCCTTATCATGGGGTTGTCTACGAAATTTAGCAAAATTAAAATCATGAGACATATCCCCTATACCAACAGTAACAATGTCTTTTTCGCAATCTATCTTAGCATTAACAATATTCAAGAAGGGTCTACCAAATATAATGGGACAAAAGTTATCTTGTGGGGAACCAAGGAAAAGAAAATCAGTAGGATATTTAATTTTCCCACACAAGACTTCAACATCTCTAACAATCCCAACTGGTGAAATAGTATCTCTAGTGGCAAGCTTAATTGTAACATCAATACCTTCTATCTCAGCAGGTGCAATATCATGCATGATTTCTTCGTATAAGGAATGAGGTATTGCACTCGCACTAGCACGCATATCACATAAGCCATGATAACAATGATCTCCTATTTTTACAGAAATAACAGGTGTCGGTGTCAAAACCGGCGGATCTCGGGTAGGGGGTCCCGAACTGTGCGTCTAGGCGGATGGTAACATGAGACAAGGGACACGATGTTTTTACCCAGGTTCGGGCCCTCTCGATGGAGGTAATACCCTACTCCTGCTTGATTAATATTGATGATATGGGTAGTACAAGAGTAGATCTACCACGAGATCAAGGAGGCTAAACCCTAGAAGCTAGCCTATGGTATGATCAAGTTGTTCGTCCTCGGGACTAAAACCCTCCGGTTTATATAGACACCGGATAGGGTTAGGGTTACATGAGTCGGTTACAATGGTAGGAGATCTACATATCCGTATCGCCAAGCTTGCCTTCCACGCCAAGGAAAGTCCCATCCGGACACGGACGAAGTCTTCAATCTTGTATCTTCATAGTCTTGGAGTCCGCCAAAGATGATAGTTCGGCTATCCGGACACCCCTAGTCCAGGACTCCTCAAGAGCCCACGAACCAGGCTTCAATGACGACGAGTCCGGCGCGCATATTGTCTTCGGCATTGCAAGGCGGGTTCCTCTTCCGAATACTTCATACAAGGTTTTGAACACAAGGATAATTGTAACATCCCAAATTTTCAATTTGGAATGTTATACATAGAGCATCGTTGCATATCATATTTTTCATTGCATTTTCTTTGCATTTTGCTCGATCCTAGAAAATTCTACACAACTCAAGGACCCTCGGAGAGAGTTGGGGATTTTGTTATTTTCATATTTGAGTTTTCTCAAATTTTGAAAATAGGATCGTTGATTTTAATTATTTTATCTTCAATTATTTCTATTACAAAAATATGCGAGAGGGAATAAAATGACTTTCCCAAAATAAAGAAATAATGAAGATTTAATAATAAAATAAAATAAGATTTTATTTTGGAGTTTTTCGCCTTTTTATTTGAATTCAAGAAAAATGCGCGGTTTTCAAAATTGCATCTAGGCCCCAAATAAATTTTCACTAAATCCGGCTTGATTTTAGAAACCGGGGAAAATTTATTTCGGGATTTTTGGAGTCCGTTTAGTACTTTTGATTTTTTTCTACGCGTAATGTTTTATTTTAAAAAAACGAACCGCCTTACCGGGCCGTACCCGAGCGGGACTCCGCTCGGGGGCGCCTTTAAATAGCGGCCACCCCCGAGCCGCAAAGCCCACCCGAGCTCAAGCCCAGCCGCCGCCGCCGCCGACCCGCCGGAGCAGCGCGCCTTATGAGGTTCGCCGCGCCTCGATCTCCGTGCCGATTTTTATTTAAAATAAACCGATCGGTTTTCTTCGGGTTTTTTTGGTTTTTTTCGGTTTTTTTTATTTTATTTTTTTCTTTTTCCGTTCGAATCTGTTCGTCGTATTTTTCTTTTTCTCGGATTTAATCTGCGATTTTTTTGATCGCGATTCGAGATCCGAATTTCGTTTTAGTATAACTTTTCGCTCGTTTATCAGAATCAGGTGATTCAAGCGCCTGGAGTTTCGTCTCGAAACCTTCTTTCTGAATAATCTACTTAAACAAGTTTTTGCATCTGTAAAATTTGACTTAGATCCAGATTAGTAAAACGAAGCTGTTTTCTTCCGCCGTTTGACTTTCGTTGCTTCGTTTGATTTCATTCTTTTTGCAAACCGGAGTTCTTAATTTGAACTATCTGGTTAGATCTATTTGAGTTTTACCTGTGCATTAGATGAGTACTTATTGTATGCTTGTTTCTTTGTCTGCGATAGAATACCCGGAGTGCGCCGCTTGTTACTTCGAATCTCTAGGTTTCGCGGATCATCAGCAAGGCAAGTAACACTTTGATCATACTTTTCTCATACCCAGTTTTTATGCATTAGATCTATTTCTCAAACACTTGCATGATTAGGATCTAATTAAATTGTGGGATGGGAAGTAGTTGAGGTAGTACCTATTACCTGTTTTATTATCAAACCTTTGGGAGTTACTTCTACGTTTGCTTATTATGCCATGCTATGCTATGCTAGTAGACGTGGATTGGGTGAGTGTATTCCATGACAGATGTGAGATTGTTAATTAATGGTTTATTTAAGGTGGCAACTTAAACACACATCTGGGTGGATTGAGGCACCTGGTTTCTATCAGGACTTGCCTGTATTTCTTCGGACCGCCACCCTTCAAACTAGAAACTTCCGTGTGCAGGCACAAGCCATTATGGGCTCTGGCGTAGTTGACTAAGTTGTGCGAACTCTTACGGGTAGGCTAGCTGATGTAGGGGTTGTAGGTTGGTACGGTCTACCCACATGTAAGGTGCTAGCTTCGAAAGACTATGTCTCGGTCATCCGCTTCTCAAACACCATGTAGTGCGAGAAACCAAACGGAGGCGATCGAGTCTTGTGGGGAAAAGTGCTAAATCTACGCAAAGTGTATAAACTAATCATGGTTAGCCGTGTCCCCGGTTATGGACATCTTGAGTATCAAGTACCTGGATATCATGTGAATCTCATCATGTTACTTCTAATTAATATTGTTGGGTTTAATGAGTACTTTTAATTGGGATTGAGAATGCTGTCAACCATTCTCAATGTTTCACAACCACCATAATAGTAAAATTGGCTTTATGCAAAAAATGTAACCGAAGAGCTTTCCACTAGCCATATATGCATGTAGTATAGGCTTATCATTCCATTATTCTCTATGTGTTACATTGCCAGCATATTCCATGTGCTGACCCGTTTTCGGGCTGCAACGTTTCATGTTGCAGACTTTTCGCATTTACCAGTAAGGTGCTTAGGTTGGGGTTCTATACTCAATGATGCCGTTGGAGTTGATGGACTCGCTTATTCTTCCAAGCCTTCCGCTGTTATCGTATTAGATGGCCTTAAGCCATATTTATTTTATTAAGTTCTCTCTTGAGACATTCGATTGTAATAAGTGTGTGATTGCTACTCTGTTATAAATCCTTCAAAGTACTGTGTGGTGTCAGCATTACTGATCCAGGGATGACGCTGAGCACAAAGACTTGACCGTTTGAGGTCGGGTCGCTACAATAATGTCCGGCTCTGCAAAACAAGTTCCACATACTACCGTAGAGAGAATAATTTTTTCACAGATTTGCTGACGTATCCCGCGGCGTAACATCACACCACGGCCAGGCCTTTATATGAATTGTTTTTACTGTTCCACCTCAGCGCGTTTAGCGAGGCGGTTTCCTTGGCACGTCTAATCAAAGCGTAGATCGTGCCCCCTTATTCCAGGATTCTCATCAATACAGACGTGGGTAACCCAACCGTGCCCGTTGGCACGCCTCCTCTATCGAAGGCAAGTCCCAGTCGACCACGGGGAGGGCTCTTGGTATTCGACCTCTTTATAATGAGACCAAGGCCCTCATCTTTTTTCCACCCTCCATCGAGTTCGCCTCGTGCTTTGAGTTCCAACACCCAAAGCTTCAGATTTAGGTGCTTCGGACCTTCGACGATGTCCGGCTCCGACCAGCTCGGCCGATGGATGTCCTCTTCCGTCACAGAAGAAGATGTGCTAAAGCTGCGAGACGCTGGTATCTAACCAGCGAGATTTCGCATAGGCTGCCTGCTCCAGGGCAGGTCATTCCAACTCCCGAGCCCGGCGAGAGCGTGGTGTTCGTATCTCACTTCCTTCGGGGTTTAGGCTTCCCGACGGATCACTTTGTGCGGGGGCTCATGTTTTATTATGGGTTGGATTTCCATGACTTGAATCCGGAGTCCATCCTCCATATCTCTTCATTCATTGTCGTATGTGAAGCCTTCCTCCATATTACCCCTCACTTTGGATTGTGGCTCAAGACCTTCAAGGTGGAGCCGAAGATGATCGAGGGACAACAAGCAGAGTGCGGAGGGGCGGTCATAAGCAAGTGTGTTGATGCTCCGTGGCTGAGGGCTCTTTTCAAGAGGAGCTTGGTTTGTGGCAACGGGAGTGGTTTTATATCACCGCTCCTGGGGGCACCAAATGGGTGGCGCCTCCGCCTTCCGCCAGTCCACCACTGGCCGGCATCATGGGTCAACCGAGGGCTCGACTGGGGGCCGTCCAAGGACGTTCCTCTGTTGCAGGGCCGTATTCGAGACCTCCAAGAAAGAGAGATCAATCTGGTCACAGTGGCGCAGGTTATGTTGATTCGGCGCCTTCTGCCCTGCAAACATCGCCCCCTCCGTCTGTGGGAATTTAATCCGGAGGGACCATGAGCTCTCCAACATTTTATGGGTACGACGCCCGTGGAGATGTATAAACTGTTCTTCAGATCACAAGAAAAGTGTCCGGATCTCGATCGAGGACGCAGGACTAAGCTGCAATCGCCTGAGATACTCAAGTAAGTAGTCCTGCATCGGACAGGGCTGTCCGCTCATTTATCATAAACTTGCCTTTAAAGGAGCTGTTTCTTGAACAGAGTGGATAGCGAAGCAAAGTTGATAAGGTGTCCGGCTCCTCCCGGAGACCACGCCGGATCCCATGCCGACCAAGATGTTGAAGGCCACGCCTTTTAAAGAAGGCGAAGGGGGAGCGGAAGCAACCGCCTCCACGAAGGAGGCTTTTCGAGGAAGGAGGGATCAAAGTCCCACCCTCCAAGGAGAGAAGAGGACCGCCGAAGATCCGGAGGTTAAGGCCTCAAAGAGGGGAAAGAAATCTTCGTTAGAGAGTCCGGCGCTGGGAAGTACCCCAGCCGCACTATTTCCCCAAGGGGATCAGCCCTCCAGCGAGCCGTAAGTAAAAAAGAAGGGGTCCTGTGAATAAAGAACATCCATGTGTCTATTTCTGAAGATAACCAAAATTGTACCTTGTAGTTCGGATCTCAGCCCTTCTCAGCAGAGCTCGTCTTCGGGGGATCTTCTTCCGGAGATGATGGAGAGAAACGCCCCACCTGTCGCACCTTCATGCGAGGCGGAACAACCCCGAGGTGTCGCCGCGGAGAGTTTCCCAAGTCCGGTGAGCCGAAAGTCCAGCGCCAATCGGGCGTGCGGTCGGAGGAGCTGAAGGATCTGCTCGGGCGAGCGGCTATCTCAGAAGATCATCATGCGCTGATGGGTACGGTGATTGAAAGAATTGCATCCGCGGAGAGCGGATTGCATGAAGCCGTCAGAAGCTTACTGACGGGGTTCGAGGTACGCAAAAATGATGTACCTTCTAACAGTCATGCATATAAAATGCGCCCTGTATAGATAGTAGCCCCTGAGACTCGGTATGTTGTCAAAATTGACAGCGTGCCGAGGATCATAATCTCAGTTATAACATTGCACCGCTCCTAAATAGGTGGCGGGGCGTCCGGTGGCCAGCCGGATTGATGAATTTGCCGAACTAAAGCGGCAACTTGATGAGGCGGATGCGGACATCGCGCCGGTCAATAAACGGTTTGACGAGTCACAAGGTATGCGACTTCTCCGCTGACACCTGGTAAGGGAGCTTGACGCCCATTCCTTACTACTTGTATGCTTTTGATGCAGACGGTGCCGCTGCTGTGGAGGAGCTGCGGGCGAAACTTGCCCGAGCGAAAGAGCAAGCCAGAAATAGTAATGCGGCCGCTTTAAGGGTGGCCGAAGAGCTAAAAGCCGAACGGGCTGCTCACTGCCGAAGCAAAGAGGAAATGGCCAATATGGCCATAAAGTTGAAGAATGCTACCGACCGCTGCGAGGTTCTTGAAAAAGAACGTCAAGCGGAGCAAGAGGACCTGAAAAAGGCCACCGCCGAAGCCAAGGATGCCCGCTCCGCAATGAGAGCTGCAAAGGAGGAGCTGCGTCAGGCTGTGGATGTTGCTGCTGGAAAGCCTTTTCTGCTGCGGAGGAAGTTCACGGATCCGAAGTATGCTCAGTTGGACAAGTTGTGGAGTTCGGAGGATGCTTATCTGGACTTAGCGGCGAGCGCTGCGGACGCGATGGAGCACTTCCGAGGCCAGAAGGGGCACAGAAGGGAAGAGCTATATTGGTCGCAATTCCATAGTCCGGGCGCCCTCTTCCATTGACCGATCGGTTGGCGAATGGGACGAGCTGAATCGATTATCCGGACTTGCCATGAAGCATGTCATGACTCATTTGTGGCGAGCGAACCCCGTAGAAGAGCTATTTTGGCTTAGTGCAGCAGTTCCTTGGTGCGGTACCGCGTATCGACGCAATGAAGCGGTCGGCGTGCATAGAGGGAGCGCGGATGGCTCTTGCCCGTGTCAAGACATACTGGGCGGAGATGAAGGCCACCGACGTTGCATCCCAAGATTCGGACAGAAGCAGTACTGCCGAGCACTATTTTGAGAAGTCTGCAGGCGCTTCGTTTAATAGAGACGTAGTGCTCGAAGGATATTATGTTTAAATGACATGTATGATTTGTGAAAACAATGTTTCAATATAATATAAGAGCTTTTTATACTTGTGCGTTCAAGTAGTAAACTACTCCTCAGGCGGCCGTTGATGTATATGTATATATAACCTGAAAGATGGCAGTCTTGACTTTAGCCCCACGCACATAGTGCGGGGTGTTTGCAAAGAAGGCGTTTTCACACTTAATCCAACGTCTTGGTCCTATTAAGGAGGTGGTAGCGTAGCAAACTAGGCAACCGGACTATAATGCTTTATCACTTTCACTTAGCCATAGGAGTTCGAGGGTGGGGCTACTATATAGCCCACGGGCACCGCACTCTCCCGAATTCGGGGTGCGTATGTGCCTGACCGAAAAACGGTCCTTCGTTAATGCGGAGGAATTCTAAACATTCCGGTGAGTCATCGAGTGGTTGACTAGTCTCTCGCTATATCATGACAGTTAGTTTTCGGCTTTCTCTACTAAGGTGCTCGCTCGGCCGAACCGGGGCACAATCGCAGTAGTTCTCCTGGTGCCGCGTTAGCCGACATAACGGAACATAAGGCAACAAAACACAGGAGCCGGGCAAACCCAACATTTGACCAAAGACATGATTCGGAGCTGATGCATATAAGGCCTAACTCGAGACCCCGAACACTCCCTAAGGTATTCGGTCTTTATAAAAACGGGCAGAATGATGCCCTAAGCCCCTGGTGTCCAGGTACGTGCAAAAATTCTGGTGCGGCTGATGCCAAAACACCAGCCTCCTCCTCGGTTATAGCTAGAAACCAGGGCATGTGTATCAACAAGAGACAGTAAAAAAGGTTTACGCAGGGTCTTAATCTGAAAAGAATCCTTGCAACGGGTCCCTACTGCACGTCTGCGCCTGTGTCTCCGTTGTGACGTATCCTGGACGGGTGTAGCACCTTGTTCATCTGTAAAAGAGTGGAACTTAGTTGAAAAGAAAAAAAAGATCGTGCGAAAAATGTACTTTATATTAAATAAATAGAGTACGATTCGAAAGTGAATAAATTTGAGCTTTATTGTCTCTTGTTGTACATGCGTGCAGCCCCTTGTATGGGGGCATGCTGCTAGTAGGTGCCGGACTCGTCTAGCCGTGTCCGGGGTTTGAATGACCTATTCAGGTGCTTTGATTAGCGGAGCCGGATAGGTGTGGGGCTGTCAAGGCAGTCTCACATTCTTCCGTGCTCGAGTAACACTTAATACTCCCTTTTAATGAGATGTTGCCACGTGGACCGGGCATTTTAAGTGTAAGAGATGCATAATGCGGTATTGCGTTAAAGCGGGCGAAAGCTTCACGCCCAAAGAGTGCTTGATATCTACTTTCGAATGGGGCGATGTGGAAGGTTAACTTTTCGCGGCGGAAGTTGTCGGATGAGCCGAACACAACTTCTAGCAGTAGGGAGCCCGTATAATGGGCATATGGGCCTGACATTACCCCTTTGAAGGAGGTGTTGCTATGGCGAATTTTGGTTGGGTCTATCCCCATCCTGCGGATTGTGTCCTGATATATCAGGTTTATGTCACTGCCGCCATCCATGAGGACTTGTGTAAATTGGAATCCATTGATTATAGGATCTAATATCAAGGCAGTCCATCCTGCGTTCCGGATACTTTCGGAATAGTCATGATGGTCGAAGGTGATTGGTTTTGACAACCAGTGTTGGTACTCCGCTAGGGTAGTTTGTGCGGTAGCGCATCTTAATGGGCGCGCTCTGTTTTCCCTTTTATCACGTGAAGTGAGTTTACTGTTTTGACCTCTTGTGGGAAATTCTTTTGTTTTCCGTGCTTTCTGCTTGTGGGGTCCGTCATCATCCTCACTTGGTGTGTCGAGCCCCTTGTGTTCGGCGTTGAGTCTGCCGGACTGCTTGAAGACCCAACAATCTCTGTGGGTATGGTTTGCAGGACTCCCGGGAGTACTGTGGATTTGACATATCTTGTCCAAGATTTTGTTTAAGTTGGATAGCTCATCGCTATTGTCCTTAAGGGGCAGTTTTTTATTGTTCTGCCGTGAGCTTTTGAATCCGGCGTTGACCACCGCGCTCTTTGGACCGTTCCCCTTAATCCGGCGCTGGTCCTTTTTGCGTCGTGGTTTCCCATTTCCATCCCTGACCTCGGATGTACTTGGGTCGCTGGTGCTGCATCTTGCTAGCCAGCTATCCTCTCCCGCGCAAAAGCGGGTCATGAGGCTTGTTAGTGCGGTCATGGTTCTCGGCTTCTCCTGGCCGAGGTGTCTGGCGAGCCATTCGTCTCGGACGTTGTGTTTGAAAGCTGCTAAGGCTTCGACGTCCGGACAGTCGACTATTTGGTTATTTTTGGTGAGGAACCTGTTCCAGAATTTGCGAGCTAACTCTCCGGGTTGTTGAGTTATGTGACTTAAATAAATGCGCATCCGGAGGACGGACATAAGTCCCTTGAAAATTTGCCCGAAAAGCATCCTCAAGCTCTTCCCAACTTCCAATGGTATTTTCAGGGAGGCCTTTGAGCCAATGCCGGGCTGGCCCTTTGAGCTTGACGGGTAAGTATTTTATGGCATGGAGATCATCTCCTCTAGCCATGTGTATGTGGAGGATGTAATCCTCAATCCAGACTCCAGGGTCTATTGTTCCGTCGTATGCCTCTATGTTTACGGGTTTGAATCCCGCTGGGAATTCGTGATCCAGCACCTCATCGATGAAACACAGGGGGTGTGCGGCACCCCTATATCTGGTTGTGTCATGATGTTCGGATATTTGGCTTGTTGCATTGCTTTGAAGAGCTTGCTTTCTCGGCCCATAGATGGACCTAACTGGGCCATCCTTTTGATGTGAATCCTTATGCGGATCGCGTACCGGCTTGTGTGCGGCGCCATTTGCCACTCTCTTTTGCCGTGGGGTCATCCATCCGACCGGGTGGCCTTCTTACTTTTTGATTGTGGGGGCTCTATGGCCTCCTCATCAAATTCGGGCAGTAGTTTTCTCTTTGGGTAGCTATTTGTTCGTTATCGTCGCCGTATTTGTCTCTTGATGTTGAATACTTTGCTCCATCTGATTACGAGTGCATCTTCCGCTGTTTTGAGCTTCCGCTTACGCTTTTTAGGCTACGCCAGCGATGGCAACGAGCCTTTTGTGGAGGCTCTTCTGCTCCAACAATTTGTCCGGCGTGAGATCATCCGGACTGTTATCTTTGCCAGGGACGGGTTGTTTATCCAAGTTGTCCTGTTCGGACGGTTGCTCGATAGCATGTTCGTCTTCCACCGGTTCGTCCTGCTCTATGGCTGTGTCTTTGTTGAGGCGGGACTTAGTGCGGCGTTTACGTTGCCGTTTTGACTGCTTTTCGAGGGATTTATCCTTCGTAGCATCCCGTTGTTCCTCGTCGTCACTTCCTTTAGGTGTATCCACCATGTATACATCATGGGATGAGGTGGTTGTCCGCATCCTATAGGTGCTGGTTCATGGTTGTCTCCTACATCGCCGTCCATACCGTCGATGTCTTGAGTCGAAATCGAGCACGCCGTGTAAGCTTTCGGCTGGCTACAAAGTGGGTGGTGGGTGGGCGTTGAATTTCTTCGTCGTCGCATGCCAACCTTCTGACCGTAGTCCGGCCAGGGCTCTCCTGATAAAGAGAGAGACTTTAGTGAATTCAGGATGCCGCCAAAGGGCGAGTGCTGAAAGATGTCCGCGGCAGTGAATTCCATGACCGGCGACCAATCGGATTCGATTGGCAGGGGCGCGGAGGATTCGGAGTCCGGAGAGGAGCCCGTGTCAAGACATACTGGGCGGAGATGAAGGCCACCGACGTTGCATCCCAAGATTCGGACAGAAGCCGAGTACCTGCCGAGCACTATTTTGAGAAGTCCTGCAGGGCGCTTGTTTAATAGAGACGCAGTGCTCGAAGGATATTATGTTTAAATGACATGTATGATTTGTGAAAACAATGTTTCAATATAATATAAGAGCTTTTTATACTTGTGCGTTCAAGTAGTAAACTACTCCCTGCGGCCGTTGATGTATATGTATATATAACACGAAAGATGGCAGTCTTGGCTTTAGCCCCACGCACATAGTGCGGGGTGTTTGCAAAGAAGGCGCTTTTCACACTTAATCCAACGCCTTGGTCCTATTAAGAAGGTGGTAGCGTAGCAAACTAGGCAACCGGACTATAATGCTTTATCACTTTCACTTAGCCATAGGAGTTCGAGGGTGGGGCTACTATATAGCCTCGGGGCACCGCACTCTCCCGAATTCGGGGTGCGTATGTGCCTGACCGAAAAACGGTCCTTTGTTAATGCGGAGGAATTCTAAACATTCCGGTGAGTCATCGAGTGGTTGACTAGTCTCTCGCTATATCATGACAGTCAGTTTTCGGCTTTCTCTACTGAGGTGCTCGCTCGGCCGAACCGGGGCACAATCGCTGTAGTTCTCCTGGTGCCGCGTTAGCCGACATAACGGAACATAAGGCAACAAAACACAGGCGCCGGGCAAACCCAACATTTGACCAAAGACATGATTCGGAGCTGATGCATATAAGTCCTAACTCGAGACGCCGAACACTCCCTAAGGTATTCGGTCTTTATAAAAATGGGCAGAATAATGCCCTAAGCCCCTGGTGTCCAGGTACGTGCAAAAATTCTGGTGTGGCCGATGCCAAAACACCAGCCTCCTCCTCGGTTATAGCTAGAAACCAGGGGATGTGTATCAACAAGAGACAGTAAAAAAGGTTTACGCAGGGTCTTAATCTGAAAAGAATCCTTGCAACGGGTCCCTACTGCACGTCTGCGCCTGTGTCTCCGTTGTGCCGTATCCTGGACGGGTGTAGCACGTTGTTCATCTGTAAAAGAGAGGAACTTAGTTGAAAAGAAAAAAAAAGATCGTGCGAAAAATGTACTTTATATTAAATAAATAGAGTACGATTCAAAAAGTGAATAAATTTGAGCTTTATTGTCTCTTGTTGTACATGCGTGCAGCCCCTTGTATGGGGGCATGCTGCTAGTAGGTGCCGGACTCGTCTAGCCGTGTCCGGGGTTTGAATGACCTATTCAGGTGCTTTGATTAGCGGAGCCGGATAGGTGTGGGGCTGTCAAGGCAGTCTCACATTCTTCCGTGCTCGAGTAACACTCAATACTCCCTTTTAATGAGATGATGCCACGTGGACCGGGCATTTTAAGTGTAAGAGATGCATAATGCGGTATTGCGTTAAAGCGGGCGAAAGCTTCACGCCCCAGTAGTGCTTGATAGCTACTTTCGAATGGGGCGATGTGGAAGGTTAACTTTTTGCGGCGGAAGTTGTCGGATGAGCCAACACAACTTCTAGCGATGAGGGAGCCCGCATAATGGGCATATGGGCTGGCATTACCCCTTTAAAGGAGGTGTTGCTATGGCGAATTTTGGTTGGGTCTATCCCCATCCTGCGGATTGTGTCCTGATATATCAGGTTTATGTCACTGCCGCCATCCCTGAGGACTTGTGTAAATTGGAATACATTGAATATAGGATCCAATATCAAGGCAGTCCATCCTGCGTTCCGGATACTTTCGGAGTAGTCCTGATGGTCGAAGGTGATTGGTTTTGACAACCAGTGTTGGTACTCCGCTAGGGTAGTATGTGCGGCGCGCATCTTAATGGGCGCCGCCTGTTTTCCCTTTTATCACGTGAAGTGGGTTTACTGTTTTGACCTCTTGTGGGAAATTCTTTTTGTTTTCGGTGCTTTCTGCTTGTGGGGTTCGTCATCATCCTCGCTTGGTGTGTCGAGCCCCTTGTGTTCAGCGTTGAGTCTGCGGGATCGCTTGAAGACCCAACAATCTCTGTGGGTATGGTTTGCGGGCCTCACAGAATCTTGTGGATTTGACATATCTTGTCCAAGATTTTGTTTAAGTTGGATAGCTCATCGCTATTGTCCTTAAGGGCAGTTTTTATTGTTACGTCGTGAGCTTTTGAATCCGGCGTTGACCGCCGCGCTCTTTGGACCGTTCCCCTTAATCCGGCGCTGGTCCTTTTTGCGTCGTGGTTTCCCATTTCCATCCCTGACCTCGGATGTACTTGGGTCGCTGGTGCTGCATCTTGCTAGCCAGCTATCCTCTCCCACGCAAAAGCAGGTCATGAGGCTTGTTAGTGCGGTCATGGTTCTCGGCTTCTCCTGGCCGAGGTGTCTGGCGAGCCATTCGTCTCGGACGTTGTGTTTGAAAGCTGCTAAGGCTTCGATGTCCGGACAGTCGACTATTTGGTTATTTTTGGTGAGGAACCTGTTCCAGAATTTGCAGGCTAACTCTCCGGGTTGTTGAGTTATATGACTTAAATCGTCTGCATCCGGAGGACGGACATAAGTCCCTTGAAAATTTGCCCGAAAAGCATCCTCAAGCTCTTCCCAACTTCCAATGGTATTTTCAGGAGGCCTTTGAGCCAATGCCGGGCTGGCCCTTTGAGCTTGAGGGGTAAGTATTTTATGGCGTGGAGATCATCTCCTCTAGCCATGTGTATGTGGAGGATGTAATCCTCAATCCAGACCTCGTGGTCTATTGTTCCGTCGTATGCCTCTATGTTTACGGGTTTGAATCCCGCTGGGAATTCGTGATCCAGCACCTCATCGGTGAAATACAGGGGGTGTGCGGCACCCCTATATTTGGTTGTGTCATGATGTTCGGATATTTGGCGTGTTGCATTGCTTTGAAGAGCTTGCTTTCTCGGCCCATAGATGGACCTAACTGGGCCATCCTTTTGATGTGAATCCTTATGCGGATCGTGCACCGGCTTGTGTGCGGCGCCATTTGCCGCTCTCTTTTGCCGTGGGGTCGTCCATCCGACCAGGTGGCCTTCTTACTTTTTGATTGTGGGGGCTCTATGGCCTCCTCATCAAATTCGGGCAGTAGTTTTCTCTTTGGGTAGCTCTTTGTTCGGCGACTGTCGCCGTATTTGTCTGTGGTGTTGAATACTTTGCTCCATCTGATTCTGAGTGCATCTTCCGCTGTTTTGAGCTTCCGCTTCTGCTTTTTCAGGCTACGCTTGATGGCGACGAGCCTTTTGTGGAGGTTATTCTGCTCCAACAATTTGTCCGGCGTGAGATCATCCGGACTGTTATCTTTGCTGTGACGAGTTGTTTATCCAAGTTGTCCTGTTGAGATGATTGCTCGATAGCATGTTCGCCGTCCACGGTTCGCCCTGCTCTATGGCTGTGTCTTTGTTGAGGCGGGACTTGGTGCGGCGTTTACGTTGCCATTTTGACTGCTTTTCGAGGATTTATCCTTCAGTGGCGTCCGTTGTTCCTCGTCGTCACTTCCTTTAGGTGTATCCACCATGTATACATCATGGGATGAGGTGGTTGTCCAGCATCCTATAGGTGCTGGTTCATGGTTGTCTCCTACATCGCCGTCCATACCGTCGATGTCTTGAGTCGAAATCGAGCACGCCGTGTAAGCTTTTCGGCAGTGGCTGAAAGTGGGCGGTGGGTGGGCGTTGAATTTCTTCGTCGTCCGCATGCCAACCTTCCTGACCGTAGTCCGGCCAGGGCTCTCCTGATAAAGAGAGAGACTTTAGTGAATTCAGGATGCCGCCAAAGGGCGAGTGCTGAAAGATGTCCGCGGCAGTGAATTCCATGACCGACGCCCAATCGGATTCGATTGGCAGGGGCGCGGAGGGTTCGGAGTCCGGAGAGGAGTCCAGCACCTTGGAGTCACAGCCTTCGCAAAGGACAGGGATGGAGTTCGGCTCAATCGCCGTTGAGATCGTAGCCCCCGAGGCGGTGTCCAACCGCTTATCCTCGATCGGGGGAGTCGGCTCCGAGCTAAGGGTCGGAGCGGACGCTGGTGCGGCCTCCAGGATACTGTTCGGCGGCAGAGCTAGATCGTGCCCCTCGAGACAAAGGCGGCGATTTTGGTTGTGGGCTCGAATCCGTCGAAGATCAAGTCTCCGCGGATGTCGGCCGTATAGTTCAAGCTTCCAAATCTGACACGATGGCTGGGGCGTAACTTTCGATCTGCTCGGATGGCCAAGTGAATTGGCCCGCAGTGCAAAGCCGCGAATCACGAAGATCTGTCCGGGAGAAAAGTCTCACCCTGGACCACGTCGTTGTTGATGATCAAAGGAGCCTTCGGGCCTATAGGT
Organism: Aegilops bicornis; assembly: GCA_021605145.1. NCBI lineage: Eukaryota > Viridiplantae > Streptophyta > Magnoliopsida > Poales > Poaceae > Aegilops > Aegilops bicornis. The sequence continues at coordinate 392,643,906 of CM038673.1, read as the reverse complement.
GACGACACGGAGGAACTCTCAATGAAAGCACCAATGTCGATTGTCAAAACCGGCGGATCTCGGGTAGGGGTCCCGAACTATGCGTCTAGGCGGATGGTAACAGGAGACAAGGGACACGATGTTTTTACCTGTGTTCGGGCCCTCTCGACGGAGGTAAGACCCTACTCCTGCTTGATTAATATTGATGATATGGGTAGTACAAGAGTAGATCTACCACGAGATCAAGGAGGCTAAACCCTAGAAGCTTGCCTATGGTATGACTGTTGTTCGTCCTACGGACTAAAACCCTCCGGTTTATATAGACACCGGATAGGGTTAGGGTTACACAGAGTTGGTTACAATGGTAGGATATCTACATATCCGTATTGCCAAGCTTGCCTTCCACGCCAAGGAAAGTCCCATCCGGACACGGGACGAAGTCTTCAATCTTGTATCTTCATAGTCTTGGAGTCCGGCCAAAGATGATAGTTCGGCCATCCGGACACCCCCTAGTCCAGGACTCCCTCTACAGGCATGCCTACAACAGGTCTATGTTTATTTTTAGTATCGGGTCTAACAATTCTAGTAGCTTTATTACAGAAGTAAATAACATGCCCATCAATATTATCAACCAAGAGATCTTTAACCATAGCAATACTAGGTTCAAATTTAATTTGCTTAGGGGGTGTAGGTGTTCTAGCATTACTCTTACGAACCACAGTTGAAGCTTTAGCATGATCCTTTATTCTAGCAGGGAAAGATGGTTTCTCAATATAAGCAGTATGAACAATAGGATTAACATTATAATTGATAATCTTTTCTTCAACTTTAATAGGTTCAACTACCTTTACTTCAATGGGAGGATGATATTTAAACCACTTCTCCTTAGGGAGATCAACATGAGTAGCAAATGATTCACAGAAAGTAGCTACTATCTTAGAGTCAAGTCCATATTTAGTGCTAAATTCACGAAAAACATCGGTATCCATAAAAGATTTAACACAATCAAACTTAGGTGTTATACCTGACTCCTTACCTTCTTCGAGTTCCTAATCTTTAGTGTTGCATTTAATTTTTCCAATTAATCCCATTTGAATTCAATAGTCTTCATCATAAAAGAACTAGTACAAGAAGTATCGAGCATGGAGCGATTATTGAGAGAAAGTCGAGCGTAAATTTTTTGAATAGTAATTTCTCTTGAGAGCTCATGATTGGGGCATGAATATAACATTTACTTAAGCCTCCCCCAAGCTTGGGAGATACTTTCTCCTTTGTGAGGCCAAAAATTATATATATAATTATGATCACGATGAACCAGATGCATAGGATAAAACTTCTAGTGACATTCCAATTTCAATCGGTTGTAGTTCCATGATCCAATATCACCACATGGCCTATACCATGTCAATGACTTTCCCTTCAAAGATAAAGGGAAGACCTTCTTCTTGATAACATCCTCGGGCATACCTGCACGCTTAAATAATCCACAAACTTCATCCACATAGATTAGGTGCATATCGGGATGTAATGTTCCATCTCCTGTAAAAGGATTAGCTAGCAGTTTCTCTATCATACCAAAGGAATTGCAAAGTAAACATTTTCAGTAGGTTCAGTAGGTTGAGGAGAAACTCTTTTCTCTACTGGTCGGCGTGAAGATACCTCGAACAAGACCCGCAAAGGATTATTTCCCATAGTAACAAGTGACAGTAAATTTCAGCACACTATATAAATTTTTCCTTATCAAATTCCACTTACCAAAGGCGCTTCACTCCCCAGCAACGGCGCCAGAAAAGAGTCTTGATGACCCACAAGTATAGGGGATCTATTGTAGTCCTTTCGATAAGTAAGAGTGTCGAACCCAACGAGGAGCAGAAGGAAATGACAAGTGGTTTTCAGTAAGGTGTTCTCCGCAAGCACTGAAATTATCGGTAACAGATAGTTTTATGATAAGATAATTCATAACAAGTAACAAGTAACAAAAGTAAACACGGTGAAGCAAGGTGGCCCAATCCTTTTTGTAGCAAAGGACAACCCTGGACAAACTCTTATATAAAGGAAAGCGCTCCCGATGACACAAGGGAATTATTGTCAAGCTAGTTTTCATCAAGCTCATATGATTCACGTTCGTTACTTTGATAATTTGATTTGTGGGTGGACCGGTGCTTGGGTACTGCCCTTACTTGGACAAGCATCCCACTTATGATTAAACCCTCTCGCAAGCATCCGCAACTACGAAAGAAGAATTAAGGTAAACCTAACCATAGCATGAAACATATGGATCCAAATCAGCCCCTTACGAAGCAACACATAAACTAGGGTTTAAGCTTCATCACTCTAGCAACCCATCATCTACTTATTACTTCCCAATGCCTTCCTCTAGGCCCAAACAATGGTGAAGTGTGATGTAGTCGACGTTCACATAACACCACTAGAGGCTAGACAACATACATCTCATCAAAATATCGTACGTATACCAAATTCACATGACTACTAATAGCAAGACTTCTCCCATGTCCTCATGAAAAAACGTAACTACTCACAAAGCATATTCATGTTCATAATCAGAGGGGTATTAATATGCATAAAGGATCTGAACATATGATCTCCCACCAAATAAACCAACTAGCATCAACTACAAGGAGTAATCAACACTACTAGGAACCCACAGCTACCAATCTGAGGTTTTGAGACAAAGATCTGATACAAGAGATGAACTAGGGTTTGAGAGGAGATAGTGCTGGTGAAGATGTTGATGGAGATTGACCCCCTCCCGATGAGAGGATCGATGGTGACGATTTCCCCCTCCCGAAGGGATGTTTCCCCGGCAGAACAACTCCGCCGGAGCCCTAAATTGGTTTCGCCAGGTTCTGCCTCGAGATGGCGGCGCTTCATCCTGAAAGCTTCCTTCTTATTTTTTCCTGGGCGAAAGACTTCATATAGCAAAAGATGGGCACCAGAGGCTTGCCAGGGGGCCCATGAGGCAGGGGGGCGAGCCCTCCACCCTCGTGGACAGGGGGTGGCCCCATCTCATGCTTTCTTCACCCAATATTTTTCATATATTCCAAAACTAACTTTCTTGAAGTTTCAGGACTTTTGGAGTTGTGCAGAATAGGTCTCTAATATTTGCTCCTTTTCTAGTCCAGAATTCCAGCTGCCGGCATTCTCCCTGTTCATGTAAACCTTGTAAAATAAGAGAGAAAAGGCATAAGTATTGTGACATAATGTGCAATAACAACCCATAATGCAATAAATATCGATATAAAAGCATGATGCAAAATGGACGTATCATTGAGGCCCGCGGCACTCCGCACTTGCCCCTTGGCTTCGCCTTGAAGCCAAGTTCGAGCGCGCCTTGGGCCCGGGGGCTACTGTTAGCGTCCTAGGAATGGGGGTACCCAGACATGCCTGCCTGTGGCCCGTGACGTGGCTCCATGAACGGCCCGGTATGGCCCAGCTTCAGCAGCAAGAACCCAAGACCCTCGCGGGGCGGTCGACACCAAGACCTCCCTGGGTGCAGCCTCACTAGGCAGGCTATCGAGGAGCGGAGATCTCTATGCAGCGTGCACCTCACGAGGTTCACGTGACGTGAGCCATGACGACCAAGGCCAGGTGGGTGCCAGTGGCGTAGTGTACCAGTTTCCTCTTTGGAGCTAAGGAGGCAAGCGTAGGCACAGAGTCCCGAGGAATCAAGCAAAGGTTTCCTTATCGGTGCAACAAGTCCAAGACCGCCAGGATGGCAGTAGGGAGGTAATCGCAGAGCCCACCGCAGCGTCACCACCAGAGCCTTTGGCAGGCGAAGACTACTTTTGTCAAGATAGGTTGTACTAGTTGTCTCCCTCCAAATTTAGCTATTGTGGGATCCCTTCCCGCCTACATTTGGGAAGAGGACCAAGGCCACTATAAATAGGACCTAGCCACCACCATAGCGAAGGGAGTCAGAAGGATCATTCAAACTGCGACACTACTTCCAGGGTCATCCAATCAAGGTTGTCTCGGCATACCCCCTGGAGAGGGTGCTTAGGAGCCCCAACTCGGCTGGAAGGGTCGCTGAGTGGAACATCGAGCTGCAAGTTCTAAATCGAATTCAGTACGACCACAGTCATCAAGGGGGCCGCGCTGGCAGATTTCGTGGCCGAATGGACAGAAGCACCGGGCCTCAGGGCCGGCGAGGATCGGTCCCTCTCCCCAGGGAGCGAAGCGCCAGAAGGTTGGGTCATGTACTTCGACGGAGCGTTCTCCAGGCAGGGCGCTGGGGCTGGGGCGGTACTCATATCTCCCGTTCAGGACAAGCTCTACTATGCCGTGCAGCTCTGTTTCTAGCATGGCGAGAAGGCCTCCAACAACATAGCAGAATATGAGGGGCTGGTAGCGGGTCTGAAGGCTGCCGCTGCCCTGGGGGTGAAGCGCCTTACCATCAAGGGCGATTCATAGCTCCTCGTCAATTTCTCCAACAAGGTGTATGAGACAAGAGATGAACACATGGAAGCCTACCTTGCGGAGGTCCGCAGGATGGAGAAACAGTTCTGGGGGATGGAGCTGCAGCACGTGCCCCGCGGCACCAATCAAGAGGCCAACGACATCGCCAAACGAGCCTCCAGGAGGTTACCCCAGGAGCCGGGCGTCTTTGAGGAATGGCTCTTCAAGCCCTCAGCCCTGCCATCGCCAAACAAGCACAGCGCAGCCTCGGGAGGAGCTCCCTCAGCCACCAACCTCGTGAGCCCCAGCTTGTGGCCCGGCCTCAGGAGCACGCCTGCTCCTGACAATGGAACCTCAAGAGGAGTGCTGGATCACGGAGCCCAAGAGCTACTTAACACATGGGGCTTTGCCGGAGAAGGAGGAGGAGGCAGAGCGTGTGGCGCGGCAAGCCACGTCATACAACATCATGGATGGAGAACTCTACCGGAAACGACCTAACGACGTATCCCTGCGCTGCATCACCAGGGAACATGGGAGGGAATTGCTGGCAGATATACATGGTGGAGATTGTGGGCACCATTCATCATCACGGACCCTTGTCGGCAAGCATGCTCCGCAGCGGTTTCTATTGGCCCACCGCTCAATGACGCCAAATAACTTCGTGAAGGCTTGCGAGGCTTGCCAATTTCACGCCAAGCAGATCTACCAGCCCACAGGAGGTCTGCAAACCATCCCCCTCACTTGGCCATTCGCGGTCTGGGGGCTGGACATTCTGGGCCCATTTCCTCGGGCGCCAGGGGGCTATCGCTACCTCTACGTTGTCGTGGACAAATTCACCAAGTGGGCCAAAGTCGAGGCCGTCCGTGCAATCCCCGCTGGCTCTACATTCAAGTTCATCAAGGGCATCGTGAGCCGGTTCGGAGTGCCGAACCGCATCATCACCGACAACGGTTCGCAGTAACCCTTTTAAAATGTACTGCACTAACCTTGGGATGCAGATATGCTACGCTTCGCTGGCACACCCCCGCAGCAATGGACATGCCGAGCAGGCCAATGCAGAAGTCCTGAGAGGCCTCAAGACCAGGACGTTCATGAAGAAGCTGGAAGCCTGCGGTAGAGGCTGGTACGACAAGCTTCCATCCGTGTTGTGGTCCATCCGCACAACCGCAACCAAGCCAACTGGGGAGTCCCCCTTCTTCCTGGTCTACGGAGCTGAAGCGGTCCTGCCTCACGAGGTCAAGCATCGATCCGCGCGGGTCCTGACGTTCGATGAAACGTTGCAGGACACCATGCGGGGGACGACCCTTGTGCTGGGGGAGGAGCGCCACGAGAAGTCTTGGCTGAGCGGCGAGGTACCAGCAGCACTTGGCGATACCACCGCCGCAACATCCGCCTGTAACTCTCGAGGTAGGGGACCTCGTGCTCCGATGGGTCCTCTCCAGGGAGGGACTGCATAAGCTCTCTCCCATGTGGGAGGGCCCCTTCAAGGTTGTTCATGTTTCCAGGCCTGGCTCCGTGCGCTTGGAGATTCAAGAGGGAGTGCCTATACAGAACGCGTGGAACATCCAGCATCTCCGGAGGTTTTACCCCTAGAAGGCCCTGAGCCTGTGAAGAAGGCGAATGCCTGTGAAGTTCATCTTTTTGGAAAAGGCCCTGAGCCTGTGAAGAAGGCGAATGCCAGTGAAGTTCATCTTTTTGGAAAAGGCCCTGAGCCTGTGAAGAAGGCGAATGCCTGTGAAGTTCATCTTTTTGGAAAAGGCCCAGAGCCTGTGAAGAAGTCGAACGCCTGTGAAGCTGACGCGTTTTGGAAAAGGCCCGGAGCCTGTGAAGAAGGCAAACGCCTGTGAAGCTGTCGCGTTTTGGAAAAGGCTCCGAGCCTGTGAAGAAGGCGAACGCCTGTGAAGCTGTCGGGTTTTGGAAAAGGCCCAGAGCCTGTGAAGAGGGCGAACGCACGTGAAGCTTGCTTCCCAGAAGAAAGGCCCGGAGCCTGTGAAGAAGGCGAACGCCAGTGAAGCTTCGCCGCCCGTGACACTCTCACGTAATAATGAGTTGGGGCTGTACACGCCTGAGTCTCAGGAGTGCCGGCCTCAGTCCCTGGGGCTCCCTCCCACGCCCAGTGGCAGCACTTAGCTCCGCGCTGGTGAGAAGACGTCAAAGACTAGACTAGGTGCCGGACGCGACTTTTTCATTTGCTTTCTGCAGTTGACTGGCTATTCCCATTTGAAGTTTTTATCGAAACTATCGCCCCTTTTCTGGTCCGTGGTTCTTCGATCTTTTTCACCCTCCTGCCTCGATTTCTCTTGCGTGGGGACTCGCGAGGCGGAAGCCTCGGGAGCCCCCGCGAGCGTTCCTACCCCTATCGCTCAAGTTTTCACGGCCCTGGTCCGCAGCTGGAGCACCCCTCCTGATCATGCCTCACGGGCAGCACAACGCGAACACGGGGCCAGGGTCGGTCGCCCCCGCGGCCACGGCCGGGGTTCACTTACGAATGGGCGCACGACGGAAGGGAACGGTATCAGGATAACAAAAGCAGTACAACAATTAACGGCGTTGCCCTAAACGCACCCCTACGGGGCCACACATTGTTCCCCTTTTTTACGCAGGAGAAAAGGAAAGGATGGACTGGAAGGGCGCACGATCACCAGCCATCATGCCCAACCTTGCATGCAGGGACCTGTCGAATTCGGGCGGTTACCAAGGCGTCGTGGGGGAGCAGGCTCCCACGTCCAATCAACCGCCACGCGGCGCCCAGGGCCGCAGGCTGTTAGGGCCCGCGACGCTTCGCACTTGCCCTTTCGCCTCTCTGCACGGCCAAGTTCGGGCGCGTCGTGGGCCTGGGGGCTACTGTCGGCGTTCTGGGAACGGGGTCCCTGACTTGCTCGCGGCCTGCGGCGTGGCTCAAAGGAGGCCCAGGACAGCCCATCTTCATCAACACAAGCTCAAGACCTCGCGAGGGGCCAGATTGCATGGGCGGACGACCAAGAGCTTCCTCGTGCACGGCCTCGTCAGGCTGGCTCATGAGGAGGCGGAGAGTTCAAGGCAGGGTACCTCGCGAGGTGCCCATGACGTAAAGCCATGACGCACCAAGGTCGCCCGATCGAGGCGCCAGCCCGTGCAAGCCCCTCCTTTCCTCTTTGGTGCAAAGGGAGCAAGCGCAGCGAGAGCATCAAGCAAAGGCATCCGCTTCGGTGCAACAAGACCAAGACCGCCCCAACGGCTGGAAGAGAGTCATCGTGGAGCCCAAGCAGACGTCATCACGAGCCATTGGCGGCGAGGACCAACTTTAGTCAGGATAAGTGTACCCGCTGTTCCCCTTCAAAATGGCCAATTGTTGGCGCCCTTCCCGCTCAATATTTGGGAAGAGGCCCAGGGCCTTCGTCTATATAAGTAGAGCTAGCCACCATAGGAGAGAGGAGATCTCCCCCCGGACGAAGGATCCGCCATTCGGAATCCAGAGAGAGAGATAGAGACCCGATCCTCAAGCTAGAGCGACGGGACACCACTTAGCAGTTCATCACACCCACCAAGAACAGACCCTCGCGAGGCTGTTCTTCCTAGTACCGTTCTTCATCAGCCCCAGAGGCTATCCACCACACCACAAACTAGAGTAGGGTATTACACCACAACGGTGGCCCGAACTAGTAGAAATCTTGTGTCTCTTGTGTTGTTCTTGCTAGTAGTTTAGGTTCTTGCGATTCAGCAAGGTACGAGACGGTGGAGGGTTGGATCTCCGCGCGCACCCTAGAGTTCGAACCTTAAGGGTCTGCCGGGACCCGAAATCTGACACATCACTCATTGACTGTGAGGCTGGTTGACAAAATTGTCCATCAAGGGAATGAATTCCTTCATCCCTAACATCCTTGCCCTTTCTAGAAATTGATGAAATGGTGCTATGAAGAATTTCGAGATCTGCCAAGTAGCTGAGATGATTTTAACTATCAGCCTTGTACTTGATTGAAGTCCTGGATCTGATGAATCTCATGATCCAAGGAGCATACGGCTTCAAATCAAACGATAGATAGTGCGAGGCACAAACAACAAATCCTTCATAAAAAAAGTGCTTCTCGGAGCTTCTCCTTCAGTAATGGGATTCATCAGAACTTGCATCAGATGGTTCAGCAATTCTGGTTCTTCATAGATGCGTTTGGCATCCTCTTGAGGTGGATCAACAGGGAGAGCTCGAAGTAATTCGTCAGCTAGAGCTTTGTAGTTAGTGTTTTCACTCATCCAGTCTAGAGCCCAAGAGTGAATATCTTCAACTTCACAAGACAGATGCAGAGTTGCATAGAATTGTAGAATGAGTTCTTCATTACAATCGCATATATCTGAGCAAAGGCTAAGCAGGTCTGCTTCGTGAAGAACTGACATCACTAGGCTGAAGTAGGGGATGGATTCCATATCCACATGGGGAATATGGCGATGAGGAAAGACCTTGTTCTTATCAAACAACAGAGAGGAATAAAAACTCTTCTGTGTCTTGGTCAAGAAGCGCTGACACATTATCTTAGTTGAGTCATATATGGCGACTCACCAATGAAGAAATTCTTCTCCCCAAAGAATGCAGCATTATCAAACTAAGGTCTCCTGATGCTTTTGCCTACCTTAGTGTCACGCCCATGATGTGACTCTATCCTAAAGGAGCTCGAAGGTCCCACCAAGGATAGAAGCGCATCTTGAAGACGCTTTTGCAAGGTGGATATCATTACATCAACATTACATAATAGATGGGGATACATACATAAGGCACAAATGCCACAAGAATACATCAACACCATATACAAGATCAACATCCGACTACCGATGAAACATAAGCGTAAGCTCAAACGACATCCACTCCTGCTAGCCCAGTGCCGACCTGGAACCTATCCTCGATTGAAGAAGCAGAAGAAGAACTCCAAAACAAGTAAACATCGCTCTCGTGTCATGATCATCGCAAACCTGTACTGCAATCGGTGTTGTAGTAATCTGTGAGCCACGATGACTCAGCAATCCCATTACCATGGGTATCAAGACTAGCAAAGCTTAATGGGAAAGGAAGGGATAAAGTGGTGAGGTTGCAGCAGCGACTAAGCATGTATGGTGGCTAACATACGCAAATGAGAGCGAGAAGAGAAGCAAAGGAACGTTCGTCAACTAGTAATGATCAAGAAGTGATCCTGAACTCCTACTTACGTCAGGCATAACCCAGAAACCGTGTTCTCCTCTCGATCAACCCCGAAAAGAGACACTCACAGTTACGCACATGGTTGGTGTATTTTAGAAGACTTTACTTCAAGTTTACTACAACCGGATATTAACAAATTCCATCTCGCCATGTAACCGCTGGGCACGGCTCTCGAAAGTTTATACCTGCAGGGTGTCCCAACTTAGCCCATGATAAGCTCTCGCGATCAACGAAGGATATTCCTTCTCCACGTGAAGACACGATCAGTCTCGGAATCCCGTCTACAAGACATTTAGACAGTAATAAAACAAGACCAGCAAAGCCGCCCGATGTGCCGACAAATCCCGATAGGAGTCGCACGTACCTCATTCTCAGGGCATACCGGATAGGTCAGCCTACGAGTAAAACCAGCCCTCGAGTTGCCCCGTGGTGGCCCCGTAGTCTGCCCGCTTGCACCAACATTCAAGGAGCACCGCCCGGGGGCTAAAATAAAGATGACCCTTGGGCTCCGGAAACCCAAGGGAAAAAGGGGTAGGTGAGGCAAATGGTAAAACCAAGGTTGGGCCTTCTTTGGAGGAGTCTTATTCAAAGCGAACTGTCAAGGGGTCCCATAAATCACCCAACCGCGTTAGGGACGCAAAATCCGGGAACATAATACCGATATGACGGAAACTAGGGCGGCAAGAGTGGAACAAAACACCAGGCATAAGGCCGAGCCTTCCACCCTTTACCAAGTATATAGATGCATTAATAATATAAGAGATACTGTGATATCCCAACCAAATTCCTGTCCACCATGGAGCAATCTTCAACTTCACCTGCAACTAGCAACACTATAAGAGGGGCTGAGCAAAGCGGTAACATAGCCAAACAACGGTTGCTAGGAAGGGTGACAATGGTTAGAGGTTCATGGCAATTTGGAAGGCTTGAGCAGCAAGTGATAGGTAGCGCAGCAAAGCGATAGAACAAAGCAACTAGCATAGCAATGATAGTAGTGAGATCCAGGGTAGCGGTCATCTTGCCTGAAATCTCACTAGGAAGAAGAACGAGTCCATGAAGAAGATGAAGCCACGAAGTCGAACCAAGCGTAGACGAACGAATCCTCACGATCGCAACGAAACGGGAACTATCGAGAAGAAGCACACAACATAGTAAACACACCACACATGAACAAGACATGATGCACAACAAGCATGATGCATGACAAGGCTCGATGAGGCTACTCATGGCAAGAGATGATGCAAACAAGAGCAACACATCAAAGCAAGTTTAAATGAGGCCGGGAACAACATATAACAATTCCGGTAAGTCCTCATATGCAAATTTCGAAATTGGTTCAGATCTGAATAAATCTTATGTTCAAGTTGTTAAACAGTGAGTTAAGGTGCACCACGATGATCTACACGAAATTCTAGTCAAGTTACATATAAAGTTCATTAGATTCGGAGCTACGGTCTAGAAGATATGAGCAAAACAAGTTAAACATGGCATTGATGCAAAAAGCATACAAACATCAATCAAACACCTCAAAACATGGATGCAACATGATAATATGAAACTACATGCAAAATCAAGCAAGTTTCATATAGAGCACACTCAAAACGGAGCAACGGTGCAACACATACACCCTATACAAGTTTAAAGGACAAGCTGTCCAAAACAGCAACTAGGCATATTGCAAGCATCAAAATAACAAGCTACAGCATCTTAACATGATAACAAAAGGCATGTACGTGATGTACAGGTATAGAATGACAAAACATGAACACTGACCTATCTCCAGAAATCAAAACATGCTCAAAAGGACATGGCAAGATTGCAAATAATAACAGTTTCAGACTTTAGTAGAAATAACATCAGGTTGCAATGATTAGATCTATCAAACAACATGCTACAGGAACTTATCATGGCAAACAAAGTCATGGAATGATACTACTAAATGCATAGAACAAAAGTCCTTTAGTGACCATGAGCCAAAAAGGATCATATGATATGATGGCACCCATGTAAACATGGCAAGTTATATTACAGATTCATACATGGCAGGAACAACAATAAGTAGGCTTGTTGGTGAGCTTGAACCACTCACCACAGAGCAATACATGGCATGGCAAGGCAACCAACAGTAAAAAGACATGTTTATGAAGCTAAGCATGGCAAGCGCAAGTTCATAGAGCGCATGGATCACTAGTAAAGCTCATGGCAAAACTGAACTTAATGTTAACAGGCTGACAGCAACATTATTTAGCAACTTTGGAGCAAGATTACAGCAAACTACAGAAGGCTATAAATGCAACCAGGGGCATGGATGGATAGATCATGACATGTATAACAAAATATCCTTAGTGAACATCTCCATATTATGCATAGAATGACTTGTAGAAGCAGGTTAACATAGCATCATGTAAAGCAGATTCAGACATGCAAAACAGCAGCAACAAGTACCCTAATTAACAAGCTTGATGCACTCACTACAGGAATTACAAAAATACATGGATAACACCACTGTAAATATGGCATGGCATAATTCACAACTCATGTAGACATCAAGCTCATAAGATGCACACATCAATCATGGCAAAAATGACAAATGAGCAAGTTATAACAGTTTCAGCAGATTAACAGCAACATGCACTCTTGCAACGATGATTCGGGCATCAAGATGACATCAAATGAATATTATGCAATTGAATGAAATGATTTAATCGTTGAGTCGAACAATTTGACATATTACACGCACGAAACGGAGCTACGGATGCAGAGTTATGGCACGATAAACATGGCATGATAATGTCAAAATCAGGGACTTGGGCGAAATTTGGACCTCGGGGGAAAAGTCAACGCGCCGCGGATCTCGCCGGAGTTCGTCGCCGGAGATGACGAAGGAGGGCCCGGGGTGGCCGGATCGGAGGCGGGGCGACGGATCCGGGCAGCTCCTGCCCGGATCTGGCCGGAGGCGAGGGGAAGGCCGGAGTCGGCGCGGGGAACGGTGGAGGGCGCGGGCTCCGGCAAGCCTCCGGTGGCCGGAGCTGCAGGCGGGCGGCGGCTAACGGCGGCGCTGGGTCGAGGCAGCCCAGGCCGCTGGAGGGGCGGGCGGAGGAAGGCGGAGGCGGTCCACGGCGGCGCTACGGCGAGGGAGACGGGCGCCAAGGCGGCGGCCGGGCATGGGCGTGAGGGCGCAGGCCTGGGGCGTAAGCGGGCTCGGGCGGGCGGGCGCGGCTGGCGGCGGGAAGCGCCACACCGCGGCCTCCGATTGGACGAGGGTGCGGGCGGACGTGTCCGGCCGCGGCTGGACGCGTCCGGCGGCGGAGAGGGAAAAATCTAGGGTTTCGGGGGGGTTTGGACTGCGGAATTTCGGGGGAGGGGCTATATTTATAGGTAGAGGGAGCTAGGAGAGTCCAAATGAGGAGCGGTTTTCGGCCACGCGATCGTGATCGAACGACCGAGAGCATGGAGGGGAGTTTGCTGGGTTTTGGGCCACTTTGGAGGGGGTGTTGGGCTGCAACAAAAGAGGCCTTTGCGGTTACCCGGTTAACCGTTGGAGTATCAAACGACCTCCAAATGACACGAAACTTGACAGGCGGTCTACCGGTGGTATACCAAGGCCGCTTGGCAAACCTCGGGCCATTCCGAGAAAGTTTAACACCCACTCATAACGAGAGACAAAAGGGGAACGCCGGGGAACATAGGAGTGCCGGATTGCAAAACGGACAACGGGGAAAATGCTCGGATGCAAGAGACGAACACGTATGCAAATGCGATGCACATGACGACATGATATGAAATGCATATGATGACATGGCAAAGTGCAACACGCAAGCAAATGACATGGCAACAACGGCGAATAACTGAAGGACACCTGGCGCATCGAATCCGGGGCGTTACACTTAGGCACTGAGGACACATCCTGAAGATTTATCTTCCTGGGTCTCACATCAAATAATTGTCTTAGACAGCCAGCGGAGTCATTGTTATCAGCAATTGCATTAGACTTCACAATTTCTTCAGCATTCGCCAGCGGCACAGTCTTTGTATCCTTGGATGTCCTAGATTCTTTTGGCTGAGAGGAATGGCGAGTTGCATCAATGGTCATATCTTGTTGCACAATTTATTCAGCTAATGCAGCTATAATTTCTTTAGCAATGGTTTGAAGAGAAGTTTGACATTCTTCAGAACCAGTGTGAATTTTCTCAGTCCGAGCAGGCGACTCAGGCACTCGTGTAAGAGGCGTGGTGATGGGAGAATTTGGATGAGTTGCATCCCAAAATTCATCATGAATAACTGGTGTTGTGCAGCCAACAATATCCACGTCCTCTTCAGTTTCGTCATCTCCTTTAGATGACTCGACAGTTTCTTTAGTCACTTAGACTGGTTGTGGCTTTTGCGATGATACTAGAGGAGGGGAAGCATTTGCCTCAGCCTCGATTTATTCATCCCTCTGCTTTGATGTAGCAACAGAGTGGGTGTCTTCATCATCAGATGGTATAGTATATTCTTCTCCATATGGCACAATCTAAAGATTTTCAGTGTTTCGGGTAGGGGGCACTGAGGCCAAAGGTATTGCATCAATTGGCACAACTGAAGACAATTGAGCCATCTTTAGTTTCTTCACTGATTCAGTGGAAGGAGGCGCTGAAGCTTTTCTCTTCTTAACTACTTCCTTCTCAGCAGTCTTGGTCTTGCTCACTTCTGATGCAGAAGGAAGCGTGATTTTCTTCACATGTGAAGATCTTGATGGTGTTGTTGCCGAGGGAGTCCTGGATTAGGGGGTCCTCGGGTGTTCGGGCTATTTGATATGTGCCGGACTGATGGGCCGTGAAGATACAAGTTGAAGACTTTCCCCCGTGTATGGGTAGGACTCCCATATGCGTGGATGGCAAGATTAGTGTCCGGATATGTTATTTCCTTTTCCACAAACCAACTCTGTGCAACCCTAGATCCCTCCAGTGTTTATATAAACCAGAGGGTTTAGTTTGTAGAGGCTATCAGAATTCTCATAGGCTAGACAGCTATGGTTTAGCCATTACGATCTCGAGGTAGATCAACTCTTGTAACCCCTATACTTATCAAATACAATCAGGCATGACATAGGGTTTTACCTCCATTAAGAGGGCTCGAACCTGGGTAAACATTGTGTCCCACTTGTCCCTTGTTACCATCAATCCTCAGACGCATAGTTCGGGACCCCCTACCCTAGATCTGCTGCTCCTCATCTATACGAAGGAAGCCCATCAGATCCATCATCAGATTCCATTCAAGGATCAACCCTCGTGCCTGCCCCGGCCTTAGATCCAGAGCGGACCACTCCGTCCGAAGACGGGAGGATATACCCCGCTGGAGTCTCTCCCATTACGGAGCTCCCTGCCGGAGACCTTGAGGTGACTATGCTATCAACGGGCCCGAAGTCAAACATGACTCCCCTTGTCATCGGGGAGCCAAACTCATCTCTGGAATCCAACTCCGAACTCTCGAGGTCTTTGTCCACCAAGCACGGTCAAGTGGTGATTACCGGACCCATCTCCATAGGTCCTCAGTCGCCAGTCCAGCTTTCGCTCCTAAACGAGGCCCTGGACCTAATGCGATCTCTCGCCATCACGGAAGTGTTACTTCTGAACTATGCCCAACCTAAACTAGGGGCTGGGAGCGGGGAATTTTATGCCCCACCCACCTAATAGCCACTGTCGAGGACCTAACTGACATGCTAGACTACGCCTCCGAAGACATCCATGGTATGGACGATGATGCCAGAACTGAACCAGGCCAAAACCCGCCTACCACTGGGTGTTGGACGACCACTTCTACCTACGACGTATACATGGTGGACACGCACGAGAAGAAGGACGATGATGTCACTCAAGATTTGATTGAGGATAAGCCCGTCGAGGCACCACGAAAGCGACGATGTCAGCGGCGCCGCTCATGATCATGTCGGGAAAAGGAAAGCAATACTGGCACCAGAGATAATGACACTGCGGACAACGCCGAAGACCCCGACCACCCCATCAAACCTGAGTTTGAGCAGGAAGAGAGGGCAGAGGGTCAATACAGCCCCGAACACGCCGATCACGAGGATTCAGAGGACAACAACTATTTACCTATCTCTGAAGAGGATGTTAGCCTCGACAACGAAGATTTCATCGTGCCAGAGGAACCCCTCGAACAAGAACACTTCAAGCGACAGCTCATCGCCACTGCGAGGAGCCTGAAAAAGAAACAACAACAACTTCAAGCCGAACAGGACACGCTAAACGATAGATGGACCAATGTCCTAACAGCCGAAGAATACGGCCTCGAGCGCCTGGCAAAAAGCTACCCAAAGCGCAGACTGTTACCATAATTTGACAACGAGTCCCTTGAGCCAATATCGTCAAGATACAATGATGCCAATCAACCGGACCGACTACCACATGGACGGGACAAAGCGACTACTTATGCCAAACACCAGCCCGCGCCACCGCGCCATAGAGGCAAAGAGGTAGCGGCTCCGGGCTACACCGAGGACTTACGTTAGGACCTGGACAATAGAGCCGGCCAGACCAGATCAATCTATGGATCAAGGGGACGTGCTCTAACACGAGACGACAGCCATCAAGCCAAGTTCGGGCGGAGAACCGAACACGGATGTCATCCGAACTCCGTCATGATGTTGCCCGATATAGAGGCACCGCACAACCATGTGCTTTACCGATGAGGTAATGCAGCACCAGTTTCCGGAAGCGTTTAAATCCATAAACATCGAGGCATATGATGGAATGACAGATCCCGCTGTATGGATTAAAGATTTTCTTCTTCACATTCACATGGCTCGCGGTGATGATCTTCACACCATTAAATACCTCCCCTTAAATTTAAAAGGACCATCATGACACTAGTTGAATAGCCTCCCAGAGAACTCCATTGGTAGTTGGGAGGACTTGGAGGATTCTTTTCGATGACCTTAGTCACATTGTCCAGAAACCTGGAGAATCAGCCCACAAACTCCGGACTCGGTTCCTAATAAAAAAGAACCAAATAGTAGACTATTCGGACGCCGAAGCCTTAGCATCCTTTAAGTACAGCGTTTGTAACACCCAAAAATTTAGCCAAGTTTTCAATATTAAAATGTTTGCCAGGAGTTTTAAATTTTTATTTCTGTGGATTTTCAGAACTCTTCTTTTATTATTAAGGAGTTTTATCTTCTTTCCCAAGTGGAGCTTTCCAATATATATTGAACTTCTATGCCATCTCATTAAAACAATTTCTAAATCAGCAGATTCATTTATTAATATTATTTCACCCTGAGCTTTAATCATTAAAATGGCTTGTTTTAAATTTTGGAGCTCTGTTTGTACTACAACCAGTTGATAACTTTAACTAATATTTCAACCAAAATTTGGAGATGTCATGAGATGTCTCTATATCACTTGTGTGCATCAAAATAATTATTTCATTGCATATTTTGAGTTTTACACCTGTTTTCCTTCTCTGGTCCAGTGGTCATTTTGCAATCGCAACCCAATTAAATCTTTCCCTAGAACCTCCACCAAAATTATGGGATATTAGTGGTAGCATGCCATCCAACTTTATGCAAAAACAAAGTGTTATTCTTTGGAAAAATAGAGTGAATCATCATCATCTTCATTCTGGTGCCATTTGGTGATTTGTACTGCAACCATCACCTAACTTGCGTCTTTAGCTATAATTCCTTTTCCTACTTATAGTCCTCCTTGCCAAACCCTTAAGTCCAGAAGAGTGGACCCTTTGGAAGATTTTTGGTTCATAAAATTGTGCCATTCACTTTCTGCCCAGGGTGAAGTTTTGCATAACTTGCACTAGCAAGTTTCTCCTTTTGCAAACCAACTCCACCACCCTCTCTCACATCCATAGAGACACCGATCTGGAGAATTTGGCCCTCCAAGTACTACCTAGGTGCTTTTGGCATTTTGTCAAACACCTGTGTGCCTGACCAGATTTGGCATGACTTCAAGTTTACATGGTGAACTTGAGCCCCAGACCAATCCACCATGTCCCTTGATTCCATTGCTAACCCTAACCTAGATCTGCTAAGTGCCAGCCTCACCCAAGCCCTGTAGCATGCCATGTCATTTCATCGGACACCTCCCGTGCGTGCTCTGGGCGCGAGAAGAGCACGCGTATTGCACGTGCCGCGCCCGAGCCGACGCGTCGCGCCCCTGGCTTGCCACCACTCCGCAGAGCCGCGCCACTCGCTTGGCCTCTCGCTACGTCGCGCCAAGGAACCCGACCGCCTCTGCAGCGTTGCCAGCAGGCTCTTGGCGGCACGCCGGCGTCCGCAGCGCACCTCTGTCACGGTCGGCGCCGCCAAAGCCACCCCGGCTCGCCACCTGCCCCTGTGAGCAGTGCAAGCTCATCCCCTCGCTCGTCGGCTAGCTCCCGTCGCCGCCACGTCGCCCAAGCTACAGCATTGCGGTTCGCCATCGTCCTTATCGTCGGCCGCCTCGGAACCGGCCTCCATCGCTATATAAAGAGGTCCCCGAGCTCAAACCCGCACGCAGGCAGCCTCACACCATCCCACTCGTGCCCCCTTAGCCGTCAATTGACAGGAGAGAGTCGTCTTCTTCCTCTCCGGCAACTCCAGCCGCCGCCTCTAACTAGGCCATTCCGGCGCAACCAGGGCCTCCCCCTCTCCACTCTCTAAACCAGAAGCCTTCTCTTCCTCCCCTGAACCCTTCCCCCTACTCCATTTTGATCGGGAACCACCGCGGCCCCAAAAGCACTTCGCCCCGAAGCTTTCCTCCGCCATGGCTTCGCCGGCAGCTCACGCCATCCCCGCCAACCCAGCGACCACGGGAGGACCGCCCATTCCTGCGGATCCATCCCGACCATCTGGAGCCAGCGAGGAGCCGCTAAACGTCGGCGACGATCGTCGAGTCCCTCCTCCTGCTCGGGCCGAGGAAGAAGAGGGAAGGAGATCGGTCAAACTCGACTGGGGGGGCCCCTGGACCCACTGTTAGTGACCCAGGTGCAATCCACGTGGGTTAAGTGGAAACGTGTTTCCGAAAGGCGCCTTCGACCTATATGTATATTCAAAACGTTTTCTTTTCTGTTTTTCTTTTAAATAACAGATTTTTGACAAAACTTTGACCGGCTGTATCTTTTTAAATACAACTCCAAATCAATTGATTCTTTTTCCTACCTCTCTCAAATATTGTCTAGTTTATTTTAAGATTTATTTGAAAAACTTTCAAAACAACTTTTTGTGCTGTTTTGATTTTATGTAATAATTCAAATATATTCTTTTAAATTGGATTTTTGAAGATTTCAAGATGTTTTGGATGCACCCTTCTTTCCCATGACCTGAAGGCAAGCATTCTGAACCCTGGTGAAATTTTTGTGTGTGTTGTTTGATTCGGTGATAACACCACTCTGACATGTGCATACATCAATTTATGTGAGGATGTGATCCTATTCATAAGTGCAAATTAATAATTACCTGCAAATGGAGTTGGTATGATTGTGATAGAAATCACCGTCATGTTCCTTTCATGCCTACCAGGAGGAAAGAAGGGAAGGCCTCTGTCTTGGGTAGACACGGTCTTGTCCCTAATCCTCCGTCAGGACGGTCATGTCCGGTATAGCATGAGGGGTATGTCGCGTGATGTTTCCATCTGTTGTTTGAAATATATGCATTGTTATGCTAATCATGCAGGAAATATTATTACCTCCTGAGTCGACCTTAGATCGAGTATTGTGCCAGTAACCCCCATACTTGCTTCGTACTACCACTCGTCTCTACATTTAGTAGGGTACGGTTGAGTAAGTTGTCAACCCTTTCCTAGCACACACCATACAGAGAGGCCGTGGTGGAAGATACTGGAGGCATCCGGTAGTCACGCCACCGGGTCCGGGAACATGGGTGTTTCGGTTGTAGCCGGAAGGGGTAGCTCCCGGTTCTTGCTACAGTATAAATTTTGTGATCCCATGTTACGTCGAGGTTGTAGCCTCCCCACTTAGAGTTTTGCTTGACAGGTGCCGTGGGTGATTCCAAACACATGTGAGTTAAGCTGGTGTGTGCAAGTTAGGTGTGTTTTCAACAAAAAGACCGTAGACGGAATTAGTCCCGATGGACTAAAGGAATCCGTTACTCGTGGGTAAAGAGTACACCCTCTGCAGAGATTAAACCTATTCGAATAGCCGTGTCCATGGTTAAGGATTACAGTCTGGGATGGGTCAAGTGTCGGTCTTCGGAGGTCGAGCTGTTAAACCAGAACTGAATTTTCGCAACTTGTCGATTATGAAAAACTATGATTATCATTATTATTGTTGACTAACCCGTGATTTTATTGGTATTCTCGAATATCCCTGGGATGGTTCTACCTCCTGGATATTTATTGTGTTTTCTTTTAAAGCCCTTTATGTGGTGTCGCTCAGACGCCCGACTGCGGCATTTTTTTTGTTTATTTATAAGCCCTTTATGTGGTGTCGCTCATACGCCCGACTGTGGCATTTCTTTTGAAGCCCTTTATGCGGTGTCGCGCAGACGCCCGACTGTGGCATTTCTTTTAAAGCCCTTTATGCGGTGTCGCTAAGACGCCCGACTGTGGCATTTCTTTTAAAGCCCTTTATGCGGTGTCGCTAAGACGCCCGACTGTGGCATTTCTTTTAAAGCCCTTTTTGTGGTATCGCTAAGACGCCCGACTGTGGCATTTCTTTTAAAGCCCTTTATGCGGTGTCGCTCAGACGCCCGATTGTGGCATTTCTTTTGAAGTCCTTTATGTTATTTATTTCATAATTTTAATACTCCCATATTATTCCATATTCACAAATAACATGCCTGTACATATCAGCATTTTATTTATCTTTTGTAACTGACGCCCTGAGCATAAAATATTTTCTGCACATCATTGTTAAATTATGCCTGTGTTCATTATGTTTGCGAGTACATTCAGAGTACTCACTGGCTTGTCCCTGGCTATTGTCTTGGCCAGATTTCATGCTTGGAGAGGAGCATTGCGATGGCAGTCCCAGAACTTAAGCAACGGTGATAGCCACCACGCGAAGATAGGAGTTAACCTGGTCAGCCGTTCCTGTGGGAAATGGAGTCCCATAGACGAGGGTGTTTCATAACCCGCTTCCGCCGTCAACCTTTAGAAACCTTTTGTTGTACTTTCAGGCCAGAATGGTCTTGTACTACATATATGGTATTTTGCTTGGAATTTCTGTATCAAGTTGGTGCCTTATCAGCTAACAGTTATCCTGGGGCTGGTAAGCACAAGGGCCATTTTTCTGGGATTAACGCCGGAACAATCGGTCGCCACAGACTTGGTATCAGAGCCAGGCTGACCATTGGCTAATCCTATCTTAGCCAGGTCACTAAACTTAGGCTAACGACCCACCGAGCCATAACCAAAACCCCAGCCAAGCTTCCCGTGCAAGATAGCCACACAGTGACCCGACGCTTTTGGCAGTCGGTGCCCAACCTATCAGCCTAGCCCGTCTATCGCGCACCAGTGGCCACCACCAAAGGTGTCTCATTCGCAAGAGTGCGAAGGAAGACTCCATCCCCTTTTTCTATAAAAAGGGACACGCTCGCCTCAACTAGCCCAGCACAGTCGCTACCCCAAAACCAAGCCACAATGCCTGGTCCCGTAGTGCACCATGAGACTACAGCAACCAACCTTGGAGGTTTTGTGACCATACTCGCAAACCTCACGCGTCGTGCCTATGCGTTAGAAGAGCCACCCGAATATGTTGTGTACCAAGGACCCATAAGTGGTGAGAGCCACACCTGGGCCATCAGACATATCTACGATAGGGGTCCGCACCAGCGCCTTTACAGATTCACCGAAGAACAACTTCCTTTGAGCCACAAGCCATCCAACTAGCTGCTCGAGAGGCTATAGTTCATCTCGTGCACCGTCGCCAGAGTTAATCGTCATTGCTCCACTACTACCCCAGGCGTGAAGGGTATGGTAGACCACCCCAAGTTGCCAACGGAGATCACGAGACGGATCCCGCATTGCTGCATCTAGTGCGCTATGTAAGTGCACTGGAGGACCTATTCGATCAAATCACCATTGATCTGATCGCAGCTCGTGGAGAGCTGGTTCGTCGAGCCCCAGCGAGAGAGGAGATCGAGCCCAACGCCGACAACCCAGTCGTGTTGTTTGGACAACCGATCGAGACCCTGAGTTCAGCCTCAGCCGTCAGCCAAGGTGCTTTGATGACCCCAGAAGTGCTTCGTCGCCTCCTGGGAGCACACTCCAACGGGGTTGTGGTCAACAATCCCCGCGATGGTCATCATCACTACCCCGAGCCTGCAGCCCCTCAGCCCTCTCCAGCAAATTCTGATTGTGAGAACCGTGGAGA
Organism: Aegilops bicornis; assembly: GCA_021605145.1. Taxonomy (NCBI): domain Eukaryota; kingdom Viridiplantae; phylum Streptophyta; class Magnoliopsida; order Poales; family Poaceae; genus Aegilops; species Aegilops bicornis. The sequence goes on along the minus strand of CM038673.1, from coordinate 392,622,020 downwards.
AGCCTCGACATCCACAAGGGACGCCCGCTTGGATGTAAACGAAGTAGACTAAGTCGCTCGAGTAGTGGCGAGGCCCCGTGTACACTCGCTTTCTAATCCTGTGATTCCTTAAATTAACGCAGCCTGGCATCATGCATCGGTTTTATATAGTAGCCTTGCATGGAGGTATTAGCATGCAGTGTGATTTCTCTATCCTTGGCGCAACCACCGAAAACCGCCCCGACAACATCCACAGTGATACGTCACTTTAGTAAGATGTGTGTACCTGTGGTTGACCCCGAGCTGAGCCGGCCGATTCTTACTTTTTACTATAGTAATAGACCCAGCCCCGGTGCTATAAAAAGGGCCACCGAGTGACCTTGCCAAGCATCCCTCACCTTATGCACCCTCCCCACAACCATTTCTTGCCATGCCAAGCCCTAGTATATATCTGAGGACTCCAGATGCTACCCCAGGTAGTTTTGTCAAGATATTGTGGGATTTTACCCGCAGTACCATGGGCGCTACCCAGCCACCGCACTACGAGCTGTTCAAATCAAGGATCACACCTTCCACCTCAAGATATTGGGCAGCCGTGCACATCCCTCCTGTAAACCCAAACCAAGACCCAACAGAAGTCTCCTTCGTGGGGAAATCTATGCCAACCCCGCACATGGCCGTAGAAGCTGCTGCGTATGAAGCGCTTTCTCGCCTTCGATTCATGTACCCTATGCCCGTGACGAGGGTATTATTATTTTCCGAGCCGTGCAGCACCCGGGAGTAACGTCTTTCCAGTGGACGTATTGAGAGAGACCCAGTCTTGGCCAACCTTGTCCAGTACGTCATCGCTCAAGAGCGTTTAACCCAACATGTGATGGGTTATCTGCAGAGCCTCGCGGATTCAAATCCTCAGATCACCATCGGCAGATCACTGAGGCCCGACCAGGAGAGACACATCCATCGACTAGTCAATCCACTTTCTCCGATAGAGGAAGAGTGTATCCCAGTGCCGGAAACGTTTTCTCAGGACCCCGTCCAGTTATCGTTTTCAACTTAGATGCACCGCTGTTTTTATTACCGCAATTTCTTTTATTTTTGTGTTGTAACTTATGCTTAGTACCCCGAGTTTCGCGGCGAGTAGATCATTAATGTAAGCAGCTCTGTCACGGTTTGACTCTAATGTATTACGATTTTCTCTCGCGAGAAATCCTGGAGTGAAATTTCTTTTCCCTGAGTTGCCGCATCTTATATTTTTCTCACGACATAGATTATTTTATTTCACGCAGCGCCACGGCAGCAGACTCACCACCACGATTACACGGACACATACACTGCTTGCAAAAAAATTGCAACTATGTTGCGTCTAACTAAGCACCCCGGACAACAGTTATCACCAGGCACACCCCCACCTACTCACCGTGTTCACCGCCACCGCGGAGAGCCAGCAGCAGAGCAGCGGCATCACGGCGATCATCGAGGATCATCGCGCACAGGAGCACGGAGAGCCCCATCACCGCTGCCAGCCCTCCGCACAGCAGGATCACGTACCAGTCCGACGCCACCTCCACCATTAACGCCTCGTCTCGAGCTCCGGCAAGCGGAAACAGAGGAGAAGGAGGAGCGAGGCCAGGTGTGAGGAAGAAGAGGAGAACGCCGCGGTCATTTTATAGCTCGAGCTCGGTGTACGGTGGGCGTGGTCCACTGCCGGCCGCCGCCGCCCGCCCGGTGTTCGGAGGCGAATCCATGAGCAAAGGCCGACAGCAAGACCGGCCCACGAGGTGAGTGCACGCTGCACGGCAGCTAGCGCCACAAGACTATCAAGGGTACGGCCTAGGTGCCCTACACGCCAGGCATCGCCAGGAGAAAGCGGGAGAGCAAGGAGAGAGGAAGAAGAGAGCCGGAGGAAGAAGAAGAGGCTGACCGTGGGCCCGGGTCCACTGGGCCACCAGAGAGAGCATCAGGTTTCTCGGTGCAACCAAATAGATTTTAAGATTTAGAATTTATTCTAAATTTATGACCAGTGTAGAAATCGCTAGTTTACCCCAAAACCGTGGATTTTTCCCACACCGCGCCAGTATCCCACACTGTATTTTTGCATCACTTATTGCTCTCACTATAGCCACTTTCGTTTTAATTCTTATTCATTTAATTTAACTCTTAACAAATCTCGTGGATGAGATTTTTCTTAAGGGGGGTAGTAGTTGTAACACCCAAAAATTTAGCCAAGTTTTCAATATTAAAATGTTTGCCAGGAGTTTTAAATTTTTATTTCTATGGATTTTCAGAACTCTTATTTTATTATTAAGGAGTTTTATCTTCTTTCCCAAGTGGATCTTTCCAATATATATTGGACTTCTATGCCATCTCATTAAAACAATTTCTAAATCAGCAGATTCATTTTTAATATTATTTCACCCTGGGCTTTAATCATTAAAATGGCTTGTTTTAAATTTTGGAGCTCTATTTGTACTATAACCAGTTGATAACTTTAACTAATATTTCAACCAAAATTGGGAGATGTCATGAGATGTCTCTAAATCACTTGTGTGCATCAAAATAATTATTTCATTGCATATTTTGAGTTTTACACCTGTTTTCCTTCTCTGGTCCAATGGACATTTTTGCACTGCAACCCAATTAAATCTTTCCCTAGAACCTCCACCAAAATTATGGGATATTAGTGGTAGCATGCCATCCAACTTTATGCAAAAACAAAGTGTTATTCTTTGGAAAAATGGAGTGAATCATCATCATCTTCATTCTGGTGCCATTTGGTGATTTGTACTGCAACCATCACCTAACTTGCTTCTTTAGCTATAATTCCTTTTCCTACTTATAGTCCTCCTTGCCAAACCCTTAAGTCCAGAAGAGTGGACCCTTTGGAAGATTTTTGGTTCATAAAACTGTGCCATTCACTTTCTGCCCAGGACTGAAGTTTTGCATAACTTGCACTAGCAAGTTTCTCCTTTTTGCAAACCAACTCCACCACCCTCTCTCACATCCATAGAGACACTGATCTGGAGAATTTGGCCCCTCCAAGTACTACCTAGGTGCTTTTGGCATTTTGTCAAACACCCTGTGTGCACAGCCAGTTTTGGCATGACTTCAAGTTTACATGGTGAACTTGAGCCCCTGACCGATCCACCATGTCCCTTGATTCCATTGCTAACCCTAACCTAGATCTGCTAAGTGCCAGCCTCACCCAAGCCCTGTAGCATGCCATGGCATTTCATCGAGCACCTCCTGCAGGTGGGCGCGAAAGCAGAGCACGCCAGACAGCGTGCCACGCCCGAGCCGACGCGTCGTGCCCCTGGCTTGCCACCACTCCGTAGAGCCGTGCCACTCGCTTGGCCTCTCGCTACGTCGCGCCAAGGAACCCGACCGCCTCTGCAGCGTTGCCAGCAGGCTCTTGGCGGCACGCCGGCGTCCGCAGCACGCCTTTGTCGCGGTCGGCGCCGCCAAAGCCACCCCGGCTCGCCACCTGCCCCTGTGAGCAGTGCAAGCTCATCCCCTCGCTCGTCGGCTAGCTCCCGTCGCCGCCATGTCGCCCAAGCTACAGCATGACGGTTCGCCGTCGTCCTTATCGCCGGCCGCCTCGGAACCAACCTCCATCGCTATATAAAGAGGTCCCCGAGCTCAAACCCGCACGCAGGCAGCCCCACACTATCCCACTCGTGCCCCCTTAGCCGTCAATTGACAGGAGAGAGTCGTCTTCTTCCTCTCCGGCAACTCCAGCCGCCGCCTCTAACCAGGCCATTCCGGCGCAACCAGGGCCTCCCCCTCTCTACTCTCTTCACCAGAAGCCTTCTCTTCCTCCCCTGAACCCTTCCCCCTACTCCATTTCGATCGGGAACCACCGCTGCCCCAAAACCACTTCACCCCGAAGCTTTCCTCCGCCGCGAAGCTCGCCGCCGGCAGCTCACGCCATCCCCGCCAACCCAGCGACCACCGGGAGGACCGCCCCATTCATGCGAATCCAACCCGACCATCTGGAGCCCGCGAGGAGCCGCCAAACGCCGGCGATGATCGCCGGAGTCCCCGCCTATGTTCGGCCGGAGGAAGAAGAGGGAAGGAGACTGGTCAAACCTGACCAGTGGGGCCCCCTGGACCCACTGTCAGTGACCCAGGCGCAATCCACGTGGGTTAAGTGGAAACGTGTTTCCGAAAGGCGCCTTCGACGTGTACGTATATTCGAAACGTTTTCTTTTCTATTTTTCTTTTAAATAACAGATTTTTGACAAAACTTTGACCGGCTGTATCTTTTTAAATACAACTCCAAATCAATTGATTCTTTTTCCTACCTCTCTCAAATATTGTCTAGTTTATTTTAAGATTTATTTGAAAAAAATTCAAAACAACTTTTTGTGCTGTTTTTATTTTATGTAATAATTCAAATATATTCTTTTAAATAGGATTTTTGAAGATTTCAAGATGTTTTGGATGCACCCTTCTTTCCCATGACCTGAAGGCAAGCATTCTGAACCCCGGTGAAATTTTTGTGTGTGTTGTTTGATTCGGTGATAACACCACTCTGACATGTGCATACGTCATTTTATGTGAGGATGTGGTCCTATTCATAAGTGCATATTAATAATTTCCTGCAAATGGAGTCGATATGATTGTGATAGAAATCACCGTCATGTGGCTTTCATGCCTACTAGGAGGAAAGAAGGGAAGGCCTCTGTCTTGGGTAGACACGGTCTTGTCCCTAATCCTCCGTCGGGACGGTCGTGTCAAGTATAGCATGAGGGGTATGTCGCTTGATGTTTCCATCTGTTGTTTGAAATATATGCATTGTTATGCTAATCATGCAGGAAATATTATTACCTCCTGAGTCGACCTTAGATCGAGTATTGTGCCAGTAACCCCCATACTTGCTTCATACTACCACTCGTCTCTACATTTAGTAGGGTGCAGTTCAAGAAGTTGTCAACCCTTTCCTAGCACACACCGCATGTAGAGGCCGTGGTGGAAGATACTGGAGGCATCCGTAGTCACGCCCACCGGGTCCGGGAACATGGGTGTTTCGGTTGTAGCCGAAAGGGGTAGCTCCCAGTTATGCTTGTGTATAAATTTTGTGATCCCATGTTACGTCGAGGTTGTAGCCTCCCCACTTAGAGTTTTCCTTGACAGGTGCCGTGGGTGATTCCAGACACATGTGAGTTAAGCTGGTGTGTGCAAGTTAGGTGTGTTTTCAACAAAAAGATCGTAGACGGAATTAGTCCCGATGGACTAAAGGAATCCGTTACTCGTGGGTAAAGAGTACACCCTCTGCAGAGATTAAACCTATTTGAATAGCCGTGTCCATGGTTAAGGATTACAGTCTGGGATGGGTCAAGTGTCGGTCTTAGTGTCGGTCTTCGGAGGTGGAACTGTTAAACCAGAACTGAATTTTCGCGACTTGTGGATTATGAAAAACTATGATTACCATTATTATTGTTGACTAACCCGTGATTTTATTGGTATTCTTGAATATCCCTGGGATGGTTCTACCTCCTGGATATTTACTGTGTTTTCTTTTAAAGCCCTTTATGTGGTGTCGCTCAGACGCCCGACTGCGGCATTGTTTTTGTTTATTTATAAGCCCTTTATGTGGTGTCGCTCAGACGCCCGACTGTGGCATTTCTTTTGAAGCCCTTTATGTGGTGTCGCTCAGACGCCCAACGGTGGCATTTATTTTAAAGCCCTTTATGCGGTGTCGCTAAGACGCCCGACTGTGGCATTTCTTTTAAAGCCCTTTATGCGGTGTCGCTAAGACGCCCGACTGTGGTATTTCTTTTAAAGCCCTTTTTGTGGTGTCGCTAAGACGCCCGACTGTGGCATTTCTTTTAAAGCCCTTTATGCGGTGTCGCTCAGACGCCCGATTGTGGCATTTCTTTTGAAGTCTTTTATGTTATTTATTTCATAATTTTAATACTCCCATATTATTACATATTCACAAATAACATGCCTGTACGTATCAGCATTTTATTTATCTTTTGTGACTGACGCCCTGAGCATAAAATATTTTCAGCACATCATTGTTAAATTATGCTTGTGTTCATTATGTTTGGGAGTACATTCAGAGTACTCACTGGCTTGTTCTTGGCTATTGTCTTGGCCAGATTTCATGCTTGGAGAGGAGCGTTGCGATGACAGTCCCAGAACCTAAGCAACGGTGATAGCCGCCACGTGAAGATAGGAGTTAACCTGGTCAGCTGTTCCTATGGGAAATGGAGTCCCATAGACGAGGGTGTTTCATAACCCGCTTCCGCCATCAACCTTTAGAAACCTTTTGTTGTACTTTCAGGCCAGAATGGTCATGTACTACATATATGGTATTTTGCTTGGAATTTCTGTATCAAGTTGGTGCCTTATCAGCTAACAGTTATCCTGGGGCTGGTAAGCACAAGGGCCATTTTTCTGGGATTAACGCCGGAACAATCGGTCGCCACAGCGTCCATGACGAATGGCTCGCCCGACATCTCGGTCAGGAAAAGCCGAAGACTATGGTAGCTCTTACTACACTTATGACCCACTTCTTGCGGGCGAAGATAGCTGGTTGGCTCGTAGAAGCAACAGTGCCAGCGACCCCGACACCTCTGAAGCCAGGGATGGTAATGGAAGGCCACGACACAACAAAAACAAGCGTGAGAACAACAACAAATAAACCAAGGATACGACGGTAAACGCCGGATTCAGGGGCTCCAAATCCTGTCAGCGGAAGAAGTCGTTCAAAGGAAATAGAGACGGTCCATCCAATTTGGAAAAAATATTAGATAGGCCTTGCCAGATTCATGGCACCCCTGACAAGCCTGCCAACCAGACCAACAGAAACTGTCGAGTTTTCAAATAGGCCGGTAAATTAAATACCGAACACAAGGGGAAAGGACCTCCAAGCAAGGACGATGATGAACCCCGCCCTCCGAGCACCGGGGGACAGAAGAAGTTTCCCCGCGAGGTGAAAACAATAAACATGATATATGTCAGGCACATCCCCAAGAGGGAACGCAAGCGCGCACTAAGGGACGTCTACGTTGTAGAGCCTGTCGCCCCAAAATTCAACCCATGGTCGGCCTGCCCGATCACCTTGGATCGCAGGGACCACCCAACCAGTATCCCTCACGGAGGTTTGGCTGCCCTGGTACTCGACCCTATAATCGACGGGTACCATCTTACCAGAGTCCTAATGGACGGCGGCAGCAGCCTCGATCTGATCTATCCGGACACCATCCGTAAGATGGGTATCGACCCCTCAAGAATCAAGCCTAGCAACACTACCTTTAAAGGAGTGATGCCCAGCGTGGAGGCCCGCTACACGGGCTCCTTAACATTGGAAGTAGTCTTCGGTTCTACGGACAACTTCCGAAGCGAAGACTTGATCTTCGATATCATCCCTATCCGCAGTTTCTATCATGCACTGCTTGGACGAACCGCTTTTGCCCGCTTCAATGCAGTCCCGCGTTATGCTTATTTAAAGATCAAAATGTCCGGACCGCGCGGCGTCATCACAGTCAATGGAAATATGGAGCGCACCCTCCGTACTGAGGAACACACCGCGGCCTTAGCAGCCGAAGTACACACTGGTCTCATCAAGCCGAACAACTCGTCGGTCATTAAGACCAAGGACACCGCTAAGCGAGTCCGGTCCGCATTACAACACGACAACTCGAAGGATCCGGAGCTTAAATAGCAGTTCAGCCTCCGCCGATGGCCCCATAAGGTTGCGGCATACATATCGCGCTCGCATAATTACATACTTAAAATACCTTGGACAGCGCCGGAGGCATACTGCAGAAAAGGTCTATAGTACGGCTTGACCCTATTCGGACCTAAATCTTTTTTTATGTTTTTTCTTTTCTCAATACAGGTTCCTTACAAACCTACCTACTATCCGGTTGTACAGGGGCTCTTTTCCGGGCTCCCCTTTCTTATAGACGACCAACGACTTTTCCTCTCAAAGGATTTTTCACCAAGGAGAAACAGCGCAGACGTGTGGCAGGGCACCCCTGGGATCGTCAAGACCACTACTTCTAGGCCATGTGTAAAACTTTGCCTTGTATACACTCTTGGCATGTAAAATAGCCTTGATATTCATGGAATTATCTGTAACAATACGTCTCGACGTATCCATGAGGATATAAAGTAAACAGTTGATCACCACTTTCGTTTGGTACTGATTTATTTTGTCATCTGTATTCCACCATTACTTCAGATTGCCACACATGCTTCAGTCCGGCCTTAACACAGGGGGCTGTATTCGGCCCTGCACATTTTTACGTCCGAACACCTATAGGGTACTCACGGCGTCCCGAACATCGCACAATATGCATCGACTCCGAATCATGTCTTTGGTCTATAGTTAGGTTGCCCGGCTCCTGTCCTTACCACCTTACGTTCCACTCGTTCGGCTAAGGTAGTAAAGGGAGAACTACTGCGATTGTATTTCTGGTTCGTCTGATAAAATACCTCAGTAGAGAAAGTCGAAAACTGACTGTCATGATAAGGCGACAGCTGGCCAGCGATTCAGTGACTTACTCTTGTACTACAAATTCTTAGCGATTTACCCCGTGTTATACGAGGGGCTGGTCTTTGCCCAGCCGCGTTGTAAGGGCACCATAGTATGGATTGTCGCACATGCACCAGGGGCTAGTACTTAGCCCCACAATCAAACTCCTATGGTAGGCGAAAGTGCTAAAGCCACATAGTCTGACTGTCTGGTTCACCCCGCGAACACGTCCTTCATGGACCAAGACGTTGGATAAAGTGCAGTCACGCATTACGTTGAACAACCCCGTATCATCTACGTGGGGGCTGAAGCCGACGACTGACAAACTTTCAGAGATAAACGGCCGCATAGGAGGAAAAATCTCTTGAAAACAAAAAGCGCAAACATAGGTATATTACAAGCTTGGGTTCATAGCATAATTTTTACAACCCGCACACATCTACTCAAATATCACGTCCTTAGAGCACTGGCCCTCTAATATTCGGGCCCCGGCCAGGACGTCTTTAAAGTATCTCTCCGGCTTGCGGTGGTCCTTGCCTTCGGGCGGGCCTGTGGTCACCACATAGGTGGCCTTCATCTCTGCCTAGTGCATCTTGACACGGGCAAAAGCCATCCAGACACCTTCTATGCAGGCCGAGCACTTCACAGCATCAATCTGGGGCAGCGCGTTGCCGAGCCGCTTCACCAAACCAAAGTAGCTACTGAGAATTGGTTCGGCTGGCCAAAGCCGGACTATTAGATCCTTCATGGCCAAACCGGCCAGCCTATGCAGCTCCATCAGCTGCTTCAGCTGGTCGTTCAGGGGCATCGGATGCTCCGGCGCAAGAAATTGCGACCAGAACAGCTTCTCGGCCGAGTTCCCCTCCTGGGCTCAGAAGAACTGTGCGGCGTCGACGGCACTCCTTGGAAGATCCGCAAACGCGTCTGGAGAACTCCACACTCGAGTGAGCAAAGCATATCTTTGACCTCCAAATATACTCCGCAAAAGAAAGGCCTTACTAGCCGCTATCTGCTTCACCTGACGGATCTCTTCGCGAGCACTCTGGGATTCGACCCGCGCCTCTTTAGCCTCCTGGTGGGCTTTGGCGAGTTTTGACGATTGGGCCGAAGTCTTCTCCTCCAAAGCCTCACATTTGATGATGGCATCCTTAAGATCTAGCTGGACTTCGGGCACCTGAGCCTCGTGTTGGCGGCGGGCGGCCTGCTGGGTCTTCGATTCAAGAATGCTTTGTCGTTGGCTGCCTTGTTCATATCGCCTCTTTCTGGGCTTGGGCAGGGGCGCCTTTGAGGGTCTCAACTTCGGCTACACCAACTATGCTTATAATCAAAGCATTACATGAGTTAAATCTCTAAATATAACTATCACTTATGATATACAACTAAAATCTTAAAACACTATATGTATACCTTGCGTCTCATCGAACCGCTTGTTAATGTGGTCGATCTTTTCAGCGGCCACCCGAAGCTTCCGATTGAGTTCGTAAACTTCAGCGGCCTGGGCGGTCACTGCTAATAGGGAAGCATATTGCAATAACTGAGAAGTATGTTAGTTTTCCCAAATTTTCTGTGGATCCTCTGCCCGGTTTCTTCTCCACCGGACAGAGCCTCAGGGGCTACTTTCTGTATACAGGCATACTCCTACATATATGGAAAAGCGTTTAGAGCATTATGTCGCATACCTCGAAGCTTGTCAGTAGGCTGGTAAAATCTTCGTTCAGTCCGATCTTGGCGGACTGAACCTTCTCCACCACCACACCCATCAGGGTGCGTTGCTCTTCCACGATGGAAGCACGTTGCAGTGCTTCCGCTAGAGTGTTTGGCGCCTCTGGATTAGTGGAGGTCGCCGATGGAGCCGATGCTCCCCTCCTCCTTCGAAGAGGGCTGTTCACCTGTTCCTGGAGCCACATTGGTCTCCGAAATGGTGTCCGGCTGGGGCCCGGATGGTTGGGGCCCCCACTGTCGGTTGTCATAGGGGTCGCCTCCCCTATGTCTTCGACGGTCGAGGTGTTAACCTCGGGCGCTTTCTTGACAGCCTCGCTCGCCCCTCCACGGCCAGGAGAGGTCCTTCCGGACAACACCTCAGTGTCATCCATGGTAATAGGCGAGGGGGCTCGTGGCGACGTCTCGCTCTCTGCCATCTCAGGTGGTAGAGAACTCCCCTTCGATAATGAAGGGTTCGGGAGATCGCGGGGAGGGCTGAAAGGCACATGGCATAATAAATTATACAAATAGGAAGCTGAAAGATAAACAACAAGTATCTAAATACTTATGATTCGGCCAGGGGCTTCGCCCTAGGAGGCCTTTTGGGGACCAGTTCGACATCTGAGTCCAAACTGTCTTGGAGGGTCATCTTCCTCCTCTTGGGCGCCTCCCCCTTCGGGTCTTTGGAGGCTGCCCTCTTCTTCTTCCTCCCCTTGTGGGGGAGTCGCTTTCCACCTCCTCCTCCTCTTCCTCTTCTTCGGAGGAGAGGGCTTCGGTCTCTCCGGACATAGCATCCAAAGGACCATTATGGCGGGGGCTACCCTTGCCCTCCTTGGCCTTCTTCTTCTTTGCCTTCGTCTCCGGCGCCTGATATGGCGCCGAGACCAGCATCTCCGTTAGCTGGGGTGTGGCTGGGTCTTCGAGCAGCGGTGCTGGACACTTGATCCGCTCCACCTTCGCCGTCCAGCCCTACATGGAAGACAGGCAATATGTTATATCTGAACTTATTTTATCGAATAGGTACTCGGGAAAGTCATGCTTACTGGTGAGGCCAGATTCTCGATGTCAAGACCAATGTCTTCGGTCTTGTTTGGCTGAGCAGCTTCCATATGTCTTCATGCGTGGTGCCGAAGAAACGCTTTAAGGTCTGTGGTTCTTCCGGATTGAACTCCCACATGTGAGAGGCCCAGAGTTGGCAGGGAAGAGTACGACGGAAGAGCATCACCTGAATCACGTATGTGAAACCGGTGTTTTTGCCTATCATGTTGGTGATGCGTGCTTGCAGCATCTGCACCTCCGCCATGGACCCCCAGTCAAGGCTCTTAGCGGTCCAGGAGGTGAGCCTCATGGGGGGTCTGAATCTGAAGTCGAGCGTAGCTGCCCAGTTGGCATTGCGGGGTTCGGTGATGTAGAACCACTCCTGCTGCCACACCTTGACCGTCTCCACGAACGCCCTTTGAGCTAGACGGCATTGGGAAGCTTGCTCACCATGGCCCCGCCGCAATCTGCATGTTGTTCGTCGACCACCTTCGGCTTTAGATTGAAAACCTTGAGCCATAGGCCGACATGTGGGGGAATGCGGAGTAGAGCCTCACATACGACGATGAACGCCGATATGTGGTGGAAGGAATTCCGGGCCAGATCATGGAAATCTAGCCCGTAATAGAACATGAGGCCCCGGACAAAGGGGTGGAGGGGGGACCCTAGCCCTCAGAGGAAGTTAGGAATGAATATAACCCTCTCGTCGGGCTCCTAAGTGGGGATGACCTGATCCTTGGCAGGGAGCCTGTGCGCGATATCCGCAGATAGATACCCTGCGCTCCGGAGCTCCTTGATGTCCTTCTCAGTGACGGAGGAGACCTCCCACTTGCCCTTGGAACCAGATCCAGACATGGATGGGGAGGGTGGTGGCGGTGGGAAAGATTGAGATTTTGGGCGCTAGAGCTCAGAGGAAGCGAGGGCAGGAGATGGAAGAAGGCGTGGGGCAAAAGGAGGAATCTTTACCCTCTTATAGGCGGTGAATGCCAAATGCCCCCCACTCAAGCCTTAAATCTCGCATGTTCCCAAAGAGATCGTGCGAATGGCGCGGTTGGATTACCCAAAACCGTATTGATGTGAATCTTGCAATGGGCGGGCACGATCTCTATTTTGACAAGACGTGCCAATGGAGGATGTGCCTCGAAACACGGAACGGGGGGTGTGAAAACGGTTCGAAATATTAAGGAGCTAGATGTGACGCTTCGCCGAAAAAGTTGTCAGTAAAAGACACTGTTTTATTTTGACATCCTGCCTTTGTGGCTAATGGTTGTGTTAGTTATACAGGGCCGGACACAATCCCTTTGTGCAGGGAGTTGTCCTAAAGTGTTCGAGAGAAGGAACTAGCCTTGCAATGCCGAAGAAAATCCGCGTGCCGAACACATCGTCATCGAAGGCTGGTTCAGGGGATACTGAGGGAGTCCTGGATTAGGGGGTCCTCGGGTGTCCGGGCTTTTTTATATGGGCCGGACTGATGGGCCATGAAGATATCAGCAGAAACTTTCCCCCCGTGTCCGGGTAGGACTCCCATATGCGTGGATGGCAAGATTGGTGTCCGGATATGTTATTTCCTGTTCCAATAACCGACTCTGTACAATCTAGATCCCTCCAGTGTGTATATAAACCGGAGGGTTTAGTCCGTAGAGGCTCTCATAATTCTCATAGGCTAGACAGCTAGGGTTTAGCCATTATGATCTCGAGGTAGATCAACTCTTGTAACCCCTATACTCATCAAATACAATCAAGCAGGACGTAGGGTTTTACCTCCATTAAGAGGGCCCAAACTTGGGTAAACATTATGTCCCACTTGTCCCTTGTGACCATCAATCCTCAGACGCACAGTTCGGGACCCCCTACCCAATATCTGCCAGTTTTGACACCAACAGTTGCTGCTGAGGATGACGATGGAGCAATTACCTTAGGCGCAACTGAAGCAGTTGTCCTGGCACTTTCTTCAGGCGCAACAGTCTTTGTTGCCCTTGCTAATTCTTTAGGCTGTGATGCATGTGCACTGGCCTAAGGAATTTGTGGTTGGGCTAAAGAACTGTCTTGGCCATGTTTGGCAACCTCTCTCTTGTTGTGGCCAACAACAACCTTATTTATTGTTGTGGTGAATCTGTCACACACCTCACAACAGTGATTGGCTTGGCATTCATATTCTTCACCAGGTTGTTGAATCTCAGCCTGCATAGAAGTGAGCTGTTGAGGAGTGATTGTCAGCATCTTTGTCTTCATCTCCTTTTGTTTATGTAGCTGTTGTTTCCTCACAAGTTTGGCCTGTTCAATCTTGTGTTTCTCATTCGTGATGAAAGCCATCAGTACATGACTAGGACCTAGAGGAAGGTCAAGGTCGTCAAGTGGAGTATCTGGCTTATTGCACTAGGTATCAATGGAGTCCAGAATCTTCCTTGGATCCAGCACAAGTGGTACTGAAGAATTCTTGGCAATAGCAACTTCCCTAGCCTTTTTTACGAACTCAGCAAGTTCATCTTCTTCAGCCATACCATGTTCATTAGCCTGTGGCACTATAGCCTTGCTCTTAGGGTTGGGTCTTGTTCCATGGCCAGCATTGGCCTTCATTTTTAGCTTTGGCGCATTTTTCGAAGTATGCCCACTAGCTGAGGCACTTGGTACAGTTTCTAAGGCAATAGTGATGCATTTTATGCGCTGGCATGATGAGAGCACAACTGGTGTTGAAGCTTTAGCTGCTGCCACTGAGGAACTTGTGGCTGGTGGAGGTGCTGACGACCTGGCTGCAGTTGAGGTAATTGGTGTTGAAGCCTTTGTAACTAATGGCTTTGGCTTCTGAGTCGGCTTATTTTGCATAGTCCTCTTTGGAGCACTAGCACTGGCACTATCATTGCCACTTGCTTCAATTGAAGCTTTTGTAGCCCTGTTGAATTCTTCAACGGCTTTCTGGGCTTGCTTTTGCAGTTTCGCTTGATGCCTTGCCTACCCCTTAGGAAATTCACACATGTCCAAATGCTAGTGGGATCGGCTTCTTGTCTAGTTGCAAGAGGAGGTCTGCTGAACAGAGGCTTGACTGTGAATTTCTTCATGGACTTGGGAGTAACATATCTATACTCCCTACACTCTTAAGCCCATCGGCGTTTGATTTTCTGCATGGGCTTCTTGTGTTGCTCCTTTGATTCTTTCCCATCAACTGCTTCGGAGTATAATATCCTGCATAGATGTCATCGAGGATCTTCAAGGTAGTGTGTTATCCTTTCTCTTTCCATCCTTTTGAGGCCTTTTGCCGCCAGCCATTTGATGAAAATATGCCCTAGAGGCAATAATAAAATGGTTATTATTATATTTCCTAAATCATGGTAAAGTTTTATTATTCATGCTAGAATTGTATTGACCGGAAACTTAAATACATGTGTGGATACATAAACAAATACCATGTCCCAAGTGAGCCTCTACTAGACTAGCTCGTTCATCGAAGATGTTTAAGGTTTCCTAACCATAGACATGAGTTGTCATTTGATAACAGGATCACATCATTAGGAGAATGATGTGATGGACAAGACCCATCCGTTAGCTTAGCATAATGATCGTTCAGTTTATTGTTATTGCTTTCTTCATGTCAAATACATATTCCTTCGACTATGAGATTATGCAACTCCCGGATACCGGAGGAATGCCTTGTGTGATATCAAACATCACAAGTAACTGGGTGATCATAAAGATGCTCTACAGGTATCTCCAAAGGTGTTTGTTGAGTTGGCACAGATCGAGATTAGGATTTGTCACTCCAAGTATCGTAGAGGTATCTCTAGGCCCTCTCGGTAATACACATCATAAGCTTGCAAGCAAACGACTAAGGAGTTAGTCACGAGGTGATGTATTACGGAAAGAGTAAAGAGACTTGCCGGTAACAAGATTGAACTAGGTATGGAGATACGGACGATCGAATCTCGAGCAAGTAACATACCGATGGATAAAGGGAATTACGTATGTTGTCATAACGGTTCGACCGATAAAGATCTTCATATAATATGTAGGAGCCAGTATGGGCATCTATGTTCCGCTATTGGTTATTGACCGGAGAGGTGTCTCGGTCATGTCTACATAGTTCTCGAACCCATAGGGTCCGCACGCTTAACGTTCGTTGACGATATAGTGTTATATGAGTTATATGTTTTGGTGACCGAATGTTGTTCGGAGTCCCGGATGAGATCACGGACATGGCGAGGAGTGTCGAAACAGTCGAGAGGTAAAGATTGATACATAGGACGATGGTATTTGGAGACCGGAAGTGTTTCGGGACTTACCAGGAAGGAATCGGGTCATCGGAAGGGGTTCCGGGCACCCCCCCCCCCCCCCGGCAAGTTATGGGCCTTATGGGCGAAAGGAGGGGACATACTAGCCCACAAGGGGGCTAGTCCACCTCCTCCCTTGTTTGGCCAGCCCTAGGGAAGTAAAAGGGGGAGGGCTAGCCCCTCCTACCTTTCCCTCTAGTGGGAGAAAGGAAAGGGGGGCACCACCCTCCCCTGCCTTTCCCCGTACTCCAAATAAGGAAAGAGGGGGCGCGTCTTGGGAGGGACCCCAAGTAGGATTCCTCCTACTTGGGTGCCTATTTTGGCTGCTCCTCCCTCCCCCACCTATATATATGTGGGAAGGGGGCGCCTGGCACGTAACAGACAATTGCCTAGCCGTGTGCGGTGCCCCCCTCCACCATTTACACCCCAGTCATATTTTCATAGTGCTTATGTGAAGCCCTGCAGAGATCACTTCACCATCACCGTCACCACACTGTCGTGCTGTCGGAACTCATCTACTACCTAGCCATCTTGCTGAAATAAGAAGGCGGAGGACGTAACCGAGCTGAACGTGTGCAGAATGCGGAGGTGTCGTGCGTTCGGTACTTGATCGGTTGAAACGCGAAGAAGTTCGACTACATCAACCGCGTTGTTTAATGCTTCCGCTTACGGTCTACGAGGGTACGTACACACACTCTCCCCCTCTCATTGTTATCCATCTCCATGGATTGATCTTGCGCGTGCGTAGAATTGTTTTTGTTTTCCATGCAACGTTTCCCAACACCATTTTCTTCAGCTGAGGTTTTTGAACTTTTGAGGACTCATAAGATGTTTGAAGATTTTCCTTAAGCACTCCTGGAAATGAATTAATTTGATGAGAACGAAGTGATTCATCAGCAGACATATGTACCTGTGAACAAAGTATAGTTGCGAGGGAAATGGGGGTGGTCATATGCGTTCTTAGAAGTTTCTCACAAATGAATCCAGTTGAAGAAATTGACCATTATCGTCTTGAAGAAATTCACTAAGTGTTCTTGACTTAGGTTCCACAGTTGTACAGATTAAATCAATTGCACAATTGAGGAAACTTGAAGTAAAACATAACTTAGATGAAATAACCAAGACTGGGCAAAGAGAAGTGTTGAAGAATTGGGAAGTTGAAGAAAAACAACACTTGAAGAAATATTGCTATTGGAAAGATCAAACTAGGCAGTAAAAATAAATTTTAATTTACCCCAATGATGAACTGGATGACGAGGAGAAGGAAATCGTTAGCTCAGATCTTTCGTGCCCTAACTCGGTGATGAAAAACAGCTATGGCGGCAGCGGAGGTGAAGAAATCCGCGACCGACGCGAGTACGTCAACAAAGAAGGCAAGGCAGTGAAGCTTTTCTTCTCTGGTGGCGATGAATTTTAGCAGCGGTGCTAGGGTTTGAGAGTGAGAGTGACAAGGGTGAGGGAGCGAAGTGAGTTAGGTTTGACGGGGTCAAGACGTTATATAGGCACAGTAAAAAATGAACAGTCTGAAGATTTTGGACGGATAAGCCCCTAGCGATTTGCATCTGAGTGACACGCATCAAGCATGCATTTTGGACATTCTTAGCCACGGTCGGATGTGTGGGATGAAGTTACTGTGGCAACCACAAAAAAATGGATTTGAAAATTTTAAAAGTGTGCTTGCAAATTCTTCAGCTGACAAGGATATAGTGAAGACTTTGAACAGTGTCAATTATAACGCACATGAAGAATTTGAGAATATATTGGATTGAGTTTAGGATAGAGGGGGGCGGATCCGATCACATTCACATAGGCAAAGAAATCAACTTGAAGAATTACCAATATGTGAATGTTGTTAAGGACATGAAAAACTCAAATATATATATATATATATATATATATATATATATATAGTAGGAAGAATTAGCTCAGGCCATGAGAACGACCTCAAATGACGAATATGAAAAGTTTGACGAAATTGCGAATGATGAAAAACTCAAATTGAAGAATGTCATGAAGAGGGTGGTGGCATTACCCATCGTATAGGAATTATGTTGATTACAGACACTGCGTACAATTATCGTAGGGTTCTGAGAATCAAATTCTTTGTTAACTTCTTCACACTTAGAGGGTATGGCTTCATTGATTGAAGAAATATGTTACTTTGTGTGTTGCGCATCAAGGTCATCAAGAATGCATAAACGTTAGGATGTGTGTCCTATTCAAAGAACATTCGAAGACTCTACGGTGTTTAGCTCACACCAGAATATGCAAAACCTTCTTTCATACAAGGGCTTAGTGAAGATATCCGCAAGTTGGTCTTCAGTCTTCACGTGGTTGAGGATGATGTCTTCTTTTAGCACATGATCACAAAGGAAATGGTGATGAATCTGAATGTGTTTCATCCTTGAGTGTTGCATTGGGTTGTGAGCGATCTTGATAGCACTCTCATTGTCATAGCAGAGAGGGACTTTCTTCATGTTGACGCCATAGTCCTTGAGGGTCTGCTTCATCCATAGCAACTGAAAGTAGCACACACCAACTAGTGGCAATGTATTTAGCCTATGATGTGGAAAGTGATACGCAGTTCTGCTTCTTCAAGGACCAACAAACAAGAGATCATTCGAGTAAATGGCAGGTGACTGATGTTGACTTGTGATCCACATGATCTCCAACATAATCAGAATCAGAAAATCCAGCTAGATCAAAAGATGAGCCCTTGGAATACCATAATCCAAGCATTGGTGTGTGAGATAAATATCGAAGAGTTTGTTTCACATCCTGATGATGTGATTACTTTGGTGCCGCTTGAAATTTCTTCAAAGACCGCACCAAATTCTTCACTTGAAAAATTATATTTTTTACGGGGCCGTCTTTCTTTGGTTAAACCAAGTATTCAGGGACTATAACTCATGTGTACACTTGCAAACACATTAGTCCCTTAACCCATTTGTCTTCAATACCCCAAAACTACTTAGGGGGCACTAGATGCACTTACAATTGGATATATGTAAGTGCATCTAGTGCACTCTATGCATGTTAGATTCATTACGATATAAGCTAGATTATTGACTCTAGTGCAAGTGGGAGACTGTTGAAAATGTGCCCTAGAGGCAATAATAAAGATGTCATTATCATATTTTCTTGTTCATGATAAATGTTTATTCTCCATGCTACAATTGTATTGACCAAAAACATAAATACATGTGTGGATAAATAAACAGACATCGTGTCCCTAGTCAGCCTATACTAGACTAGCTCGTTGATTAAAGATGGTTAAGGTTTCCTAACCATAGAAACAAGTTCCCATTTAATAGCAGGACCACATCATTAGGATATGATGTGATGGATAGATCCCAACGTAAACTCAGCATATGATCGTATCACTTAGTTTAATTGCTATAGCTTTCTTCATATCAAGTATTTGTTCCTTACACCATGAGATCATGCCACTCCCTAATACTAGAAGAATACTTTCTGTGTATCAAACATCACTTCATAACTGGGTGATCATAAAGGTGCTCTACAGGTATCTCGGAAGGTATTTGTTGGGTTGCATGGATCGAGACTGGGATTTTTCACTCCGTGTGATGGAGAGATATCTTTGGGCCCTCTCGGTAATACAACATCATGAATAGCTTGCAAGCATGTGAATGATGAGTTTAGTCATGGGGATTTTGTACTGCAGAACGAGTAAAGAGACTTGTTGGTAACGAGATTGAACTAGGTATGGGGATATCGACGATTGAATCTTGGGCAAGTAACATATCGCCAGACAAAGGGAATTGTATACGGGATTAACTGAGTCCTCGACATCGTAGTTCAAACCGATAAAGATCTTCATTGAATGGTATACATCATGGCATATTTTGTAGACCCTATGGCTGAGGCATAGGGAATGACTTTAATTCTCTCTCTATCTCCTGCCGTGGTCGGGCTTTGAGTCTTACTCAACTTCACACCTTGCAATACAGGCAAGAACCCTTTATTTGACTAATCCATTTTGAACACCTTCAAAATCTTGTCAAGGTATGTACTTATTGAAAGTCTTATCAAGCATCTTGATCTATCTATAGATCTTGATGCCCAATATGTAAGCAGCTTCACCAAGGACTTTATTTGAAAAACTCCTTTCAAACACTCCTAATGCTTTCCAGAAAATTCTACATCATCTTCGATTAACAGTATGTCATTCACATATACTTATCAGAAAGTTTTTAGTGCTCCCACTCACTTTCTTGTAAATACATGCTTCATCGCAAGTCTGTTTAAAACTATATGCGTTGATCAACTCATCAAAGCATATATTCCAACTCCGAGATGCTTGCACCAGTCCATAGATGGATCGCTGGAGCTTGCACATTTTGTTATCACCTTTGGGATTGACAAAACCTTTTGGTTGCATCATACACAACTCTTCTTTAATGAATCAATTAAGGAATGCAGTATGCTATCCATTTACCAGATTTCATAAAATGCGGCAATTGCTAACATGATTCGGACAAACTTAAGCATCAATACGAGTGAGAAAATCTCATCGTAGTCAACTCTTTGAACTTGTCAAAACCCTTTTGCGACAATTCGAGCTTTGTAGATAGTAACACTAGCATCAGCATCCGTCTTCCTCTTGAAGATCCATTTATTCTCAATGGCTTGCCGATCATCGAGCAAGTCCACCAAAGTCCACACTTTGTTCTTATATATGGATCCTATCTCAGATTTCCTGGACTCAAGCCATTTATCGGAAACTGGGCTCATCATAGCTTATTCATAGTTCGTAGGTTCGTCATGGTCTAGTAACTTGACTTCCAGAACAGGATTACCGTACCACTCTGGTGCGGAACGTGCTCTGGTTGACCTATGAGGTTTGGTAGTAACTTGATCTAAAGTTTCATGATCATCATCATTAGCTTCCTCTCTAGTTGGTGTAAACATCACTGGAATGGTTTTCTATGATGAGCTACTTTCCAATTCAAGAGAAGGTACAATTACCTCATCAAGTTCTACTTTCCTCCCACTCACTTCTTTCGAGAGAAACTCCTTCTCTAGAAAGGACCCATTCTTAGCAACAAAGATCTTGCCTTCGGATATGTGGTAGAAGGTCTACCCGATTGTTTCCTTAGGGTATCCTATGAAGAGACACTTTTCCGATTTAGGTTCGAGCTTATCAGGCTGAATCCTTTTGCATAAGCGTCGCATCCCCAAACTTTTAAGAAACAACAGCTTAGGTTTCTTGCCAAACCATAGTTCATATGGTGTCATCTCAACGGATTTAGACGGTGCCCTATTTAACGTGAATGCAGCTGTCTCTAATGCATAACCCCAAAACAATAGTGGTAAATTGGTAAGAGACATCATAGATTGCACCATATCTAATAAAGTATGGTTACGACAATCGGACACACCATTACGCTGTGGTGTTCCAGGTGGCGTGAGTTGTGAAACTATTCCACATTGTTTTAAATGAAGGCCAAACTCGTAACTCAAATATTCGCATGCGCGATCAGATCATAGAAACTTTATTTTTCTTGTTACGATGATTCTCCACTTCACTCTGAAAATCTTTGAACTTTTCAAATGTTTCAGACTTGTGTTTCATTAAGTAGATATACCCATATCTGCTCAAATCATCTGTGAAGGTCAGAAAACAACGATACCCGCGTGCCTCAACACTCATCGGACCGCATACATCGGTATGTATTATTTCCAATAAGTCATCGGCTCGCCCCATTGTTCCGGAGAACGGAGTTTTAGTCATCTTGCCCACGAGGCATGGTTTGCAAGTATCAAATGATTCATAATCAAGTGATTCCAAAAATCCATCCGTATGGAGTTTCTTCATGCGTTTTACACCAATATTTCCTAAACGGCAGTGCCACAAATATGTTGCACTATCATTATCAACTTTGCATCTTTTGGCATCAATATTATGAATATGTGTATCACTACGATGGAGATTCAATAAACCATTTACATTGGGTGTATTACCATATAGGGTTTTATTCATGTAAATAGAACACCAATTATTCTCTGACTTAAATGAATAAACGTATCACAATAAACATGATCCAATCATATTCATGCTCAACGCAAACACCAAATAATATTTATTTAGGCCCAACACTAATCCCGAAGCGAGAGGGAGTGTGCGATGCTGATCTCATCAACCTTGGAATCACTTCCAACACACATCGTCACCTCGCCCTTAACTAGTCTCTGTTCATTTTGCAACTCATGTTTTGAGTTACTAATCTTAGCAACTGAACCGGTATCAAATACCCCGAGGTTACTATGACACTAGTAAAATACACATCAATAACATGTATATCAAATATACCTTTGTTCACGTTGCCATCCTTCTTATCCGCAAGTATTTGGGGTAGTTTCGCTTCCAGTGACCATTCCCTTTGTAGTAGAAGCACTCAGTTTCAGGCTTAGGTCTAGCCTTGGGCTTCTTCACAGGAGTGGCAACTTGCTTGCCATTCTTCTTGAAGATCTCTCTCTTTCCCTTGCCCTTTTTCTTGAAACTAGTGGTCTTGTTAACCATCAACAATTGATGCTCTTTCTTGATATCTACCTTCGTCGATTTTAGCATCACGAAGAGCTCGGGAATCTTTTTCGTCATCCCTTGCATATCATACTTCATCACGAAGTTTCAGTAACTTGGTGATAGTGACTAGAGAAATCTGTCAATCACAATCTTAGCTGTAAGATTGACTCCCACTTGATTCAAGTGATTTGTAGTACTCAGACATTCTGAGAACATGCTCACTGGCTGAGCTATTCTCCTCCATCTTGTAGGCAAAGTACTTGTCATAGGTCTCATACCTCCCGACATGGGCATGAGTCTGAAATACCAATTTCAGCTCTTAGAACATCTCATATGCTCTGTGGCGTTCAAAATGTTTTTGAAGTCTCGGTTCTAAGCCGTAAAGCCGTAAAACTATTAAGTAGTCATCATATTGAGCCAGCCAAACGTTCATAACTTCTGCATCTGCTCTTGCAATAGGTCTGTCACCTAGCGGTGCATCAAGGACATAATTCTTTTGTGCAACAATGAGGATAATCCTCATATCATGGACCTAGTCCGCATCTTTGCTACTATCATCTATCAACTTAGTTTTCTCTAGGAACATATCAAAAAACATAGGGGAGCTACAACGCGAGCTATTGATCAACAACATAATTTGCAAATACTATCAGGACTTAGTTCATGATAAATTAAAGTTCAATTAATCAAATTACTTAAGAACTCCCACTTAGATTGACATCCCTCAAGTCATCTAAATGATACGTGATCCAAATCAACTAAACCATGTCCGATCATCACATGAGATGGAGTAGTCATCAATGGTGAACATCTCTATGTTGCTCATATCTACTATATGATTCACGTTCGACCTTTCGGTCTCCAGTGTTCCGGGGCCATGTCTGTACATGCTAGGCTCCTCAAGTTTAACCTGAGTATTCCGCATGTGCAAAACTGTCTTGCACCCGTTGTATGTGAACGTAGAGCCTATCACACTTGATCATCATGTGGTGTCTCAGCACGAAGAACTTTCGTAACGGTGCATACTCAGGGAGAACACTTATACCTTGAAATTTAGTTAAGGGATTGTGGGGACCCCGACTCATAAGTCGTGATCACCGAATGCACGTGTACAGTGATCCCAGAGATCAATGCTCACTGAACACACAGAAGCTGAATAACAAGAGTCTTACATCCATACATACCATTTTACACAAGTAGGACCATTATGGTCAAGTCTTGAGTATATCATCGCAGGGAAATCTTCGTCGATAACTTGGACCCATGCCATCTGCCTTAACCCTACAGTGCATTCTCGACAGGGAAAGCGCCCTAGCTCGCATTTATCGTCACCAAGGAACTCTTCAATATATCTTGTTCTTTCATGCCCGGCCAATAAAATAACCAGTGGCAAGCCAATGAGTACTTTGAATGTACTCGCAAGCAACCCATGATTTGGTTCAAAGTAACAATGCAATTGTACAACGAGTAAGCAACCTAGCTTCAATCTAGTTAAGATGTCCTATCAACTTGTGAGATATGCATCAATAAAACATGGGTAACCTCGAGAATAGGTTACAGATATCAACATAAATAGAGTTGAGTAAATGTCATGTCATTCAACATGTCAAGTCTCCACCTTGACACAAATAGTTCCTTTACACACACACATCCATCCTGATTTGTAAAAATTTTGGACATAGTTTAAGTAGCACCTCCCAACTGTCCATGACCGTGGACTTGGCTATTCGAATAGTTTGACACTCTGTAGAGGTTGCGCACTTTACCCACAAGATCCGGGAAGCTTTCGTGTCATCCACGATCCTTGATACCTCAAGTACTCGGGGGAAGCACCCGATCACTATCTTTCCCTAGACGACACTAACAAGGAGTCCACTCGTTGATACATGGCCCTCGTGTATAAGCAAAAGATCGCGGGACTCCGCCCTTTTCACACTATTACGCATACACGGAGGGACCAACGGTGTGTCCGGTGCCCTGTGAAAATAGTCATGGCCGCCCTACACTGCACGCACCGCCACGAGAGAGAGAGCACCAACTCTCCCCCGTCACTAGTAATGCGGGCTCCAAGCTAGTATCTGCCTAGGTAATTAATAATGCCCCATCCCATAAAGGGGTAGAGTGGTTCCACATGTTTGGTTGGGATGGTAATCACACATAAATCTAATCCGTCATTTTACACACACACACACACCAAAATCTCTCTCCGGTACACCACTTCTTCCTCAAGTGGTGACCTTAGATCAACATCTCCCAAGGGCATTAGGGGCACCCGATGGGGTTTTCAAAAGAATGTAACCATGAAGAGTTCATGGTACACATGCATCATTATGCATCAATTAGTCTCTTGAAAATGCAATCATGAACAAGGTAAGGTCATGAGTAGGGGTATGCATCATGTGGTGGTTCACAACAAGTTTACCACCGTCATACTTCATCATCATGCAATCAGAAAAAGGGTACCGATGAACAAGAGGGATGTCATGGTCAAAGGGCTGCTTCCCTGGTTCATCAGAGTCTTGAAATCTTCTGGTCCTTCTCCAAATACTCCGTCTACTTCATCAACTAACTTGGAAACAATCACAATAAGCAACACAACAAGGCAAAATAAAAGTGCTCTAAAAATGTGAGATGGACTTTTCTAGGATGCCTTTGGTCATATGAAAAATTACCAAAGTGGTTTTATTGGAATTGGATCAGTGGATATTTCTGAACATTTCAATATGATGGAATCAATGGATTCTTTGGATCCACAAGTTGTCCACAGAATGCCATTTTATAAAAATGAGTAAAAGTACCCATTAATTCAGGCATGATTTTAGAAACATTTAGAAATTGGTTTCACCGGATTTGGAGTTGAAATGAATATAATATGGATTTTTGAAGTGGACTTATGTGGATAAATGACCTTTTTAAAAGGTTCAGTGAAAACCAAGAACAACAAAAATGTCCACTGTGGCCTATTAAATAGAACTTGATTTATGGAGTCTTTGGAAATTTGAATCATCAAATTTGGAGTTCATTTGATTTATTTGTGGATTTTACAAATTTACATAAAAAGAAAAAGGAAAGGGAAAGTGTTTTACCCTTATCCAAAGGTAATCGGGCGCAGCTTTAGCGATGGTCGCCCAGTGGCTCGGCTGGACGGGCGGAGGAGGCGGCGTCGGAGGCGGAGTTCGCTGGCGCGCTAACGCTGAGGAAAGCGGATCCGCCGGGTTGCCTCCACTTAAACGGGCGGGCCCGCCACGGGTCGCCGACGAAGCGGGCCCGTGCTCAGTTGCCTCCTACCTCCCGCTCGGACAGAGCAAGGCAGGGGAGGCGAGGCCGAGCGGGCGCCGACGTTCTCCCCGGCGGTACCGGCCACCTCCGACGACACTCAGCATACCGAGAAGAGAAGGAGCTTCGGGTGCGGCGGACCGGGGTGTCGTCGAGGATGGACTTGACGCCACGGCATCCGGGGAGTGTAAATGGAGAGCGGGGGAGCTCCGTGGTGGTGGAGGTGATGCAATGACCCCCATAGGTGGAGAGGAGGGGGCTCGGACGACGAGAATTTAGGCGATGGCAGGCGGCTCGGCTCCGGCCATGGACGATGTTGGAGGGCACGGGAGGAGGTGCGGCTTGGTCCAGGGGATGCACGGGAGAGAGAGACGGCAAAGGGGATCTGTGGGGAGGCTGGGCGGCCTTATATGGCGAGACCGTGGCTCACCGTGGACGTGGCCTACGGGCACCCGCGGAAATGGCCGCAGTGGCCACGGCAGGAGGCTCGGGGCTGTCTGTGGCGCTTGTGGGCGTGGTCCAAGTCGAGGGAGATGGAGAGAGAGAGAGAGCGGGGAGTGGCAGAGCGCCGCGCGTGTGGGATCGGCCATAGGTCTCTCGGGCGGCTCTGGTGCGCATGCGAGGGGGCAGTAGGAGGGAGAAGAAGGAGGGGGACCAGGCCGTGGCGTGTCGCGGACGCCGAGGCAGCTCTGTCAAGGCTACTGGGAGGCCCGAGGTGGTCGGTTGGCTCAGGCAGGGAGCAGCTACAAGGCGTGGGAGCACTGTAGAGCACGCCTAGAGCACGCCTTTGCATGCCATGGCATAAAGAAATGGGAAGTGGCGCGCCACTTGTGTCCAGATAGTGCTAGGTGGTAGTAAAGAAAGGGAGAGAGCCTTGGATGCTCAGAGAGGCTACGTGAGAGAACAGGGATGATAGAGAGAGATGCCATGGTTGTCCAGAGAAGTAAATGGGGGTGTTCTACTCCTCAATCATTGAGCAATGGCCATGGGAGAGTTGCCGGAGGTAGAAGAGGTCTAGTAGGGGCTGTGGTAAAAAGTTGAACTCATGGAGATTAGTGGAAGGGGTCAAAGTGGTGTTTTTAGAAAAATGGCAGAAGGTGTTTGTTGTTGATTTGGGCAAGAAGATGAACTCCTCTTGTCATAATGCTTGACAGGGACAAATGGCATGAGAAAACAGGTGGTTCCACAAAGATTGAGTCCATTTGGGCAAAGTTGCCAATGCAACTTTTGTAAACCCTAGAAATGAACATAAATGGATTTTCCAAGATTTAGTCATGCAAATCTATTCTCCTTGATGCACCAATAGGTGTAGTGTCATCATTAGAGGTTCTGAACATGTCCACAAAAGTTGATATCAAAAGGAGAAAGTTGCCAATGTAGAGTTGTTCAAATTTGGTTCTGGACAGGAAGGGTTTTGGGGCTCTTTGATCAAGTTAACTTGTTCTCCAACTTGTGCCACTTTGTCTAGATGCATTATTACACCATTTGAGAATGTGCACCAAGTGTGAGAGAATTTGGACATGTTTGAGAGTGCAAAGTTGTTCAAACTTGAAAAAGGTCAGAAGTGGTTTTGAGAGGGTTTCATGGGGTTATAATGTTCTCCATGACATGAGACTTGGCAAGATCATCAAACATGTCATATGTGACATGCTAGAATTTGCTTGGAATTTTTGGGGAATATTTCCTTTGTAAATATTTAAAAAGCTTGAAATATCCAGAAAGGGTTTTTGAGGGACTTGACCAATGTTTTGAACATGACCATGTGTTGAAATTCTTATATATGGACAATATATGTCCACTGAGTTTCCCTAGGTTTTCCCCAAATATTTTTAAAGCATGAAAATAATTTTAACCTATTAAAGACCATTTCTGGCCTTAAGAAAAAGCCTTTAAATAAAATAGGAAAATAACTTTTAAAATTATATTTTTATGGTTTCTGGGTATCCTATATCTAATAGGAGTCAAATATAGTTTTGGAAAGATTTTTACTGCCCTTAATTAAGTACTTGCAGTGCAAACCTCGATTCAGGGGTTTTTGAAAAACTAATTTTTAAAAATACTTTTTGGCCAAATTATTTTTGCAAGAAATTATTTTTATGTCCTATACACATGGCATGATCATTGGGAAAGGTTTTTAGATCAAGGAGAAGGAGTATAAGAGTTGGAGGATTTATTTTATTTTTAGAGCACTTGCAAACAAATGCATAAAAACCAATCAAGGCAAGGTCCAAAACACTCAAAAGTTTTTGTCAAACCACATTTTATCATGATTGTTACCTTAAGTGTAGTGGCATGAAAATCAGGGTGTGACAGACCTACCCCCCTTACAAGAATCTCGTCCCCGAGATTCCCAAACTAGGCGCGGAAAGGGATACAGAAACTTGGATCTGGGGAAGCCTTCAAGTACTCATGTTGCTTCTGCTTCCGTGTAGTGCTCCATTGAGCTTGAAGTACTTGATGGTGTGGTTTCATGTATGACGCTCCTCTTGATCCAGGTTGCTAATGGGTAGCTCGCGGTAGGTTAGATTGGGCTAGGGGTCGATGGCTCGGTGGTTAATGCCCTCATAGAGATCGGGCAAGTTAGGAAGTTGGAAACACTTCCGGGGTTGTGATGCATGGAAAGCATTGTGCACATCAGGTAACTCAGGTGGCAACTCCAGCTGGTAACTGTCTTCTCTTCGTCTCGTAGTGATCTCAGAGGGGGTTGTTAAATCTTGGAGTGATCTCGAAGGGGGCCGATGAATCTTGGTGTGGGTCTCCTTGTCTTGGAAATGCTTTGTTCCTTAGAGAGGAGTGGCTTGCAGATACACATGGTCTTTTACGCGGAAGTATAGTTCTTGAAGATGGTGGTTGGCATAGTTCTTCCTCCTTGGCATGGCGGTCTTCAAATGTTTCCTAACCAGTTGAACGATTCTTCTTCCATCTTCAGTTAGACGAGTAGGTCACCAAGTAAAAGTGACAACCAACGTGACCAAGTACTGAAAGTGCTAGTTATCGACTAGAGGGGGGGTGAATAGGCGATTTTTAGGAAAGTCTTCAAAACATGGATGTTTCAAAGACAAACAATAGAAATGACCTAATTGTAATGCAGCGGAAGATAAACTACAACAAGCAAACCATAGTCTAGTATGCAATAACGTGAAAGTACAAGACTAATAGCAGCTTGGTAGTAGGATCAAGATGGAAGATAGTGAGAAGCCAATCAACAAAAGTAGTCAAGCAATGAAGTCAAACAGGTATGACAAATAGGCAATGACTTCACGAAGACAAACTCTAAGTAAGGTGAGGGAGAAGATAGAACCAGTCACTTGTTGAAGACACAGATTTGTTGGACCAGTTCAGATTCTTGTGACAACTGTACATCTGGTTAGGGAGGCTGAGATTCAACTCAAGACCGCGTCTTCACCTTATTCCCTTGAGCTAAGGACACACAGTCCTCGCCCAATCACTCTGGTAAGTCTTCAAGGTAGACTTCCGAACCTTTCACAGATCATGCGTTCACCGGCAATCCACAACGACTCTTGGATGCTCAACGCGACGCCTAACCGGGCCGGAGGATTCACAGTCCTCAAGTGTAATAAGTCTTCGTGTCACATGCATGTAAAGACTTGGTGATGCCTAACACTCTTTGGCTCTGGGTGTTTTGCGCTTTGTCCTCGCAAGGATTTCTCTCTCTCAAAGGCTTCGAGGTGGGTTGCTCTCAAACGAGAAAAGCCGTGCACTAACTCCGAGCAGCCACCAATTTATGGTGTAGGGGGTGGGCTATTTATAGCCACTAGGCAACCCGACCTGTTATGTCCGAAATGACCCTAGGTCACTAAGGAACTGACACGTGTTCCAACGGTCAGATTTCAAACACACACGGCAACTTTACTTGGGCTACAAGAAAAGCTGACTCATCCAGCTCTGGATAAGTTTTGCTCTCATTGTCTTCGCTCGAAGACATAGGATTTGGGTTGAGCATCACTACCATTACGACTATGATCACTTGGACCCCACTTAACAAAGACGGTGGTTCATATGACTCAACAAAGAAGAAAAGGAAACAACAAAAGCGACCACGATCTTCAAGGCGCTCCATAGTCTTCACTCAATGTCTTCTCATGTCATAGTCTTCAATGTGAATATCTTCACATACCACCATTGTCGTCAATGTCTTCATACATTTTTAGGGGTTATCTCCGGTAGGTAAACCGAATCAATGAGGGACACCACTTGCGTTATCCTGCAATTCTCACAAACGCATTAGTCCCTCAACCACATTTGTCGTCAATACTCCAAAACCAACTAGGGGTGGCACTAGATGCACTTACAATCTCCCCTTTTGGTGATTGATGACAAACTGGTTGAAGTTTTCAACGGGATAAAATATGTGAAATTGTAAAGGATAGGGAATTGTCTTCATAAGTGGCAAAGGCTCCCCGAAGATGTGCATATAAGTAGTTTGCTTTTGGAATGCAAATGCACATGGCAGGTTGTACTTGTGGAGATCCTCTTCAACTTATGAAGATAATTCATCATGCATGAAATGATATAGCTAAGAGAATGACATGCATAATGAAAAATGGACGTCAGCAGAATGATCTAAGTGCGGAAGTTATCGCCGCACGCGTGCGGAATTTATCATCGCACTGAGTAAAGAAAATAAGTAGCAGACGACCATCGAGTTTAAGTGTTACAACTCAAAGAACCAAATGTATAAAAAGCGAGAGTTGTAAACACTAGGCAAAATATTATGCAACCGCCTTATGAACCCGCTTGAAGACTATCAAACTCATATGCTTCTCCCCTTTGTCAAGAAGGACCAAAAGGGTTTGAAGACATAGAGCATCTACTCGCCCTCTTCGAAGTAGATGATGCAGCAGGTTGTCGTTGTTGGTTGGCGGTGCAGACGAGCTTGGTGCAAAGGTCGATGCGCGCGTAAGTAGGGGCGGTGAAGTAGCATCGGCTTCATCATCGATCACTCTGGCATTGACAGTTGCCGCGGAGGAAGAATAGTCAGAGTCTTCAAGTGATGGAGTTCGTCACAGGACTGCATTCCGTGGAGGAGTGGAGTCAAACTTGAAGCGCTTCCGAGGCCTTTGGCCAATTGTCTGTCGATGGCTTTCAGCGGTACGGTGAGTGACGACGTGTGTTCCCAGCGGAGGATAGACACGAGATACCGCTTGGACGCCTTCCATGGGTTGAGAGAAGCTATGGTGATATGCATTACGAAGACAAAGTGGCGTTTTGGCGGGCTCGGGGTATATGGCTTCAATCGACATATCAACCAATCGGTAGAAATATCGATGATTGTAGCAGAGGGCTGATAGTTGATAGCGAGTGCATCTTGATGAGGCGCATGACCCACGGAGCATAAAATTTCAGACCAAACAGATCAGATCCAGACGCAGCCAATTGTCGGATGAAGAATTCTTGCGTATTGAAGCTGATGCCATTGAGGATGTAAAAGACCAATGTCTTCATTGCTTCTTCAAGTTTTGCAGATGATGAATGCCCTTTGATAGGCCATAGAGTTCGCCTGATGATGTGATATATTGTATGAGGCAGATACTCAAGGTCATCAACAAAGAAGTTCTGAGGGTATTCAGCGTCATGTGGCAGTGGCTTCATCATGCTCAACATCTGACTCATGTCGGGTTCTGGCTTATGAAATATGCTCTAAAGTGCATCGCGGTGGAGTTGACAACTGTGTTCAAACAGCTCTTCAGAGTGGGTAGGCCTGTGAGCTCAATGACGTCAAGAGCTTTGGCTTCATGATGAACATTTCCTGTCATCCACTCGAGAACCCATGTCTTCGTATTCTGTAGTAGCCGCGGATGTGGAGGGTAGCATAGAATTGAAGCACAAGTTCTTCATTCCAGTGTTCTTTGTCCGTGAAGGCCGAAGCGGACCTACATCACGAAAGCAATCAAGTGCTTCTTCTAAGCACGGCAGTCCGCAATGGCTTCAGTGTCGAGGCGCATATGAGGGAAAATGCGCCTTTATCATACGTAACGCATGAGTAATAGCTTCGTTCTTGATAGCTCCGTAAACGGTCGGATGATATCCTTGGCCTTGTGTAGGGGTTCTTTGCTCTGTCCAAAGAAAGTGTTGTGGGCTTTGAAGCCATTTGCATTGAAAGAACTCGTAGAGGTGGCGGTGCTCGAAACCTTGGCGCCTTGGCTTCGCTTATGGACCCGAGGCCTATGCGCAATATGATATTCAAACCGAGGACCAGAGGCATTAGGCGGAGGGACCAAGACATGCCATCTTCTCGTGATTAATGACCATAGTTGTATGCTTGCTCAATTGTGTAGGGCCTTGGTGGCGGAACTGGAGCAGTGGCAACAATCGAGGCTTCAGCTGCTCGCCAGATGCTTCGGGAGCGATTGCCTCATTGACTTGAGCACATTTCCTTCATTGGCTTCAGGAGCTATTGGTGTAGGCTCCACATTTGCTTCCAGCCATGACCACGTCATTGGCTTCATTGGTGTTGGAGGTGGCAGCCTCAATGTTTTCAACCTCCACTTGAGGAGTCGGAGGGTCGGGCAATCGCACGTTGATATCGTGAATAACTTCTTCAATTAAAGGGGTGTAAGGACACGTTCTTCTTCTTCTTGGGTGTCTTGGTCGATGCAGCGGATTGTCTTCAGCAGCTTTGGCTTCAGAATCGGAGACATTCATAGTTGGAGTGGCTTCTGAAAACACTTGACGTGCAAAAGGTTGGTGGTGCAGTTCTCCTTCTGGAACGCTCGAGAGAGGTACTTGAGGCCTTTGACCTTTGCGAAGCCTGCGAAATGCTGGCGACGCCTTTGGAGATGGGGTTATCTGGGCCTCAAAGTCTTCCTCTTCTTCTTGCTGTTGTTGTTGGGGAGTGACTTGTTGTTGGGGAGTACTAGAGGACGACCAATGCTGATGAGTTCGCTGTTCGTATGAACAGGCGATGATACCACATTGTATTCAATTTGAGGAAGAACTTCATCATCTTCAACATTGTCATGGTGACCAATGTCTTCAACAGTGATGGGATCAACTGCTGGAATCTCTTCAGCTTCAGGAGCCTCTGTGGAAGCAGGCTCATGAACAGTCATGCGAAGTTCTTGGGTTGCAGACGCGGGACGAACCACTGAAATGGGTTCAACAACCAAGGGCTCTGTGGGAGCAGCCCGATTCTTCTTGGTCTTAAGCTTCTTCTTGGAGGGAGCAGCATCAGAGGCTTCAGGAAGTTTCCTTTTTCTGGCTTCAGCCTCGGCAGCCCTCGTCTTCTTCCAGAAGCGGTTGACCGGACCTTTGGCTTCGAGCCACCATGCTGCTTGGGAAGACTATGCGGGTTCTTCCTGCCTTGAAGGTGCAGCTTGGTCAGTTGAAGACTTCTTCCTCTTTGCAGCCATTCAGGGTCAATGCCAGACGGCCAAGAGCCTTGCGCTTCTCAGCCTCATTGTAGGCAAGCACACACTTATCAGCCAGACTCTTCATGCCCTCACGAGAGCCTCTGGCTTCTTCTCGCTTCTTGAGAAAGGCTTCTTTGAGCTCGTGCAGCATGACCTTGAAGTTTTTGACGTCTTGCACGCGGAGTGCAGCCATATGCTTCTTGAACTGAGCTTTTTCATGGTCGATTTTGTTCTTCAGTTCAACAATGCGCTGAGCAAGAGCTAGCTCAGAAGCAATGGCGCCATTGAAGGAGACGCTGAGGCCAATAGGAAGTTGCAGATCTTCAAAGCTGATGTTCGGGGTGTCAAACCACTCATCAATGAAGTGATGGATGATTGCCACATCAAAGAGAGGCAAATTGTTGAACATTTCGGCTTCTTCTTTGCTCTTGATAAGTTGCTCAAGGGCATCATCTGCAAGATCTTCATCACTGGACAGATCAATGTGCTCTTCACGTAGAATGGCAGCAGGAGTCAGTGTCAGTTCAGTATTCTTGAAAATTTTCTTTCTCCTCTCCGTCTTCTTGGAGATACGGGATTGATCTTTAGATTGCACACTGGCTTCAGGAGGTGCAGTAGCCAGTGGCTTCACACGTGAAGCTTTTGGAGGAGCAACTGACTTTGAAGCCTTGACTTTCTTTAGCTTCTGCGGCTTTGGAGCAGGAGCAGGAGCTGGAGCTGGGGCTTCATCAGACTCAGCATCGTCATCAGAGTGATCCACTTTGGCACCTTAGACCAAGATGTAAGTGATGAGGCCATCAAGGTTTGAAAAGGGACCGATGACATTGGGTTCAGCATCACGTGAGCCGTCAGCACGGGAGCAGAGGGACCAGGGTTGAAGTCTAATCCCAATGACTTCTTGTTTTCCTTGGCCGAAGCCTTTGCATGCTGGAAGTTGCGCTTGAAGAGATTATCGTCACGACACCAGAGCAATGACGTTGGGTCGGCATTTTCAGGCTGAGGTCCACGGACCATACAAGGATAGAAACCTTGTGCAATAGCTTCAGCCATGTTCTTGGGTGGAAGGCCTCGAAAGAGAATATCACCCCAAGGGCTTCGATAGCATTCTTCTCGGCATATTCCTGGGTCACGAAATTGTACTTGAACCATTGTTCAGCCCAATATCGCCGAATCCATTGGATTCGCGTCTCATACTGATTGTAATTCTCTTCGATCTGCCTTGTAAAGCTCTGCGAGGTCATCAGGCAGATCTTTTGAGGTTCCCCCACGATGCTGTCTGCCGCCCTTCCTGACTGATTTATCTGCAGCCATGAACTTCAAACTGAATGGCTTCACGTCCAAAGGCTTCAAAGGCTTGCGTTTGCTGGACAAACAGGAACTGGCTTCGGGAGAGTTAGTTTGATGCTGTAAGAATTCTGCAAACGAATGCAGACTATGAGAACCAAGGGATTCTCCCACGGACATGTACCTATGACAGCATTAGAGATGCGAGGGAAGGGGAAGAGGTCATATGCATTCTCAGAAGATTTTGAAGATAAATCAGTTTGAAGACATTGACCTCATGATGCGAAGACATTCACTTATACGCTGAGAGTTGGTTCCAGATTTGTACGAATCCGTGAATAAGTGCAAGTGAGGAATCTAACTAGTTGTGAAGCTTAAGTGAATATACTAGGCACTATGAGATGCAGACAAAATAGATCTAAAATAGTATGGGCAGAAACCAATTTTGGTAAGTAGGATGAATCTTGAAGATCAAAAGGATGGTAAAAATAGAGTTAT
The DNA here is from genome assembly GCA_021605145.1 of Aegilops bicornis. Classification (NCBI taxonomy): domain Eukaryota; kingdom Viridiplantae; phylum Streptophyta; class Magnoliopsida; order Poales; family Poaceae; genus Aegilops; species Aegilops bicornis. The sequence goes on along the minus strand of CM038673.1, from coordinate 392,587,574 downwards.
ATTTACCACTCGAAGAACTGCTAGACGGGAGGAAAAGGAGGCCGAGCAGTTCAATCCACCGTGCCCTAACTTGGCGACGGAGGACACCTACGGCGGCGGCGGAGATGACGATGTTCACGGCCGGCGTGAGGACGGCGTCGGAGAAGTCGCGGCAGCTAAGCGCTTGCCGGGCGTTGCCGAGAGCTAGCGGTGGCGCTTAGGGTTTTGACGAGGTGGAGAGGTGGAAGAAGGTCTTCTTTACCGCAGGGGACATGTATTTATAAGGAGGTGTGTGGCACAGCGCAATTACGCAGGTGCCCCTAGCGGTTCACATCTGAGGGGCACGTGGCAAGCATGCAACATACTCTGAGTTGTCCCACGTTCCCACGCCCGCCAGGTTTGTCGGTTGGTCGTTCCGGCTTCTCCGGATTTCAACAGTAAGGATGAATCATTTAAAACAGACTTAAAGTTTGTCTCTGTGTCTTCTGCTAAAAAGGACGCAGAGAAGACATTCGACAGTTTCAATAGAATGCATATCATTTGGACAGATGGAGTTTGAGATAGAAAGCATAGAGAGATTGGGGTCCGATCACATTCACTTTGTTCAAAAGATTCAACTTCGAAGACATAGCTATAAGTGAATGTTGTAGAGGACAGAACAATATATATATATATATATATATATATATATATATATATATATGTATCTATATATATATCAGACAGAACCCAAAAAAAAATAGTGAAGAAAATCATGAAGATAGGGTGAATTAGAAGACAAATAAAAAGAGAAGATATTGCAGAAATAACGCCATGAGTGAAACATTTCAAACAGAGAAATTTGGTGGTGGCGTTACCCACCGTGATAGGAAGTATTAGACCTGCATACGGCGCACAATTATCGTGGGCGCTCCGAAGTCAAATTCCACGTTAATGTATTCACACTCAGAATGTAAGTCTTCATTGATTGAAGATATACGTTACTTCGTGTGTTGCACATCTAAGTCATCAACATGCATAAGTGTTAGGATGTGTGCTTCATCACAGGACATTTGAGGATTCCAAGATATTTAGCTCACACCGTAACTTGCAAAATCTTTTCTCATCCAAGGGCTTTGTGAAGATATCTTGTAACGCCCTCGATGCGGCTATATCTCCCACGTGTCGAGGCACGACTTAGAGGCATAACCGCATTGAAAGCAATGTCGCAAGTGAGGTAATCTTCACACAACCCATGTAATACATAAGGGAAAAAGATACATAGTTGGCTTACAATCGCCACTTCACACAATACATGAGTAAAGCATTACATCATACAGATACAATCAAGGTCCGACTACGGAACCAAAATAAAAGAAGACTACCCCAAAAGCTACACAGATCCCCGATCGCCCCAACTGGGCTCCACTCTTGATCAACTGAAACGAAACAACACAATGAACAAGATCTTCATCGAGCTCCTCCTTGAGCTCGGATCCATCACCTGACGGTTTCATCGGCACCGCAAACTGGTTTTGGAAGTATCCGTGAGTCACGGGGACTCAGCAATCTCACTCCGCGAGATCAAGACTATTTAAGCTTAAAGGTAGGACCGGGTAGAGAGGTGGAGCTGCAGCAAGCGACTAGCATATAAGGTGGCTAACATACGCAAATGAGAGCGAGAAGAGGAGGCAAAGCACGGTCGAACAACTATGATCAAGAAGTGATCCTAAAGCAACCTACGTCAAGCATAACTCCAACACCGTGTTCACTTCCCGGACTCCGCCGAGAAGAGACCATCACGGTTACACACGCTGTTGGTGTATTTTAATTAAGATCAACTTCGGGTTTTTACAACCGGACATTAACAAATTCCCATCTGCCACATAACCGCTGGCACGGCTTTCGAAAGTTCAAACCCTGCAGGGTGTCCCAACTTAGCCCATGATAAGCTCTCGCGATCAACGAAGGATATTCCTTCTCCCCGGGAAGACCCGATCAGTCTCGGAATCCCGGCTACAAGACATTTCACAGCAATAAAACAAGACCAGCAAAGCCGCCCGATGTGCCGACAAATCTGATAGGAGCTGCACATATCTCGGTCTCAGGGCACACTCGGATGAGCAGTCCATACAACTAAAACCAGACCTCAAGTTGCCTTGAGGGGGCGCTGCACAGGGCTCTAGTTCGGGCCAGCACTCGAAGGAGCACTGGTCCGGGGGGGCTAAAATAAAGATGACCCTCGGGCTCCGAAAACCCAAGGGAAAAAGGGCATAGGTGAGGCAAATGGTAAAACCAATGTTGGGCCTTGCTGGAAAAGTCTTATTCAAAGCGAACTGTCAAGGGGGTCCCATAAATCACCCGACCGCGTTAGGGACGCAAAACCCGGGAACATAACACCGGTATGACGGAAACTAGGGCGGCAAGAGTGGAACAAAACACCAGGCATAAGGCCGAGCCTTCCACCCTTTACCAAGTGTATAGATGCATTAATAATATAAGATATATTGTGATATCCCAACAAGTAAACATGTTCCAACAAGGAACAACATCTCCATGTTCCAACAAGGAACAAACTTCATTTTCACCTGCAACTAACAACGCTTATAAGAGGGGCTGAGCAAAGCGGTAACATAGCCAAACAACGGTTTGCTAGGAAAGGATGGTTAGGGGCTTGACATGGCAACATGGGAGGCATGATATAGCAAGTGATAGGCATCGCAGCATAGGCATAGCAAAAGAGCGAGCAACTAGCAAGCAAAGATAGTAGTGATTTCGAGGGTATGGTCATCTTGCCTGAAATCCCGCAAGGAAGAAGAACGAGTCCATGAAGAAGACAAACGGACGTAATCGAATCGAATCCTCACAACTCCGGAACGAAACCGAAGCTAACGAGAGAAGCAACCCGGAAAGAAACAAACAACATAGTAAACACACAATCATAAACATGGCATGATGCACAATCAAGTATGATGCATGTCCGGTTTAAAGAGACATGGCTTGGCAATATGCACAAACAACACTACAAGTTAAGTGGAGCTCAATATGCAACGAGTTGCATATTGACGGAACACCACATCACTTATTTAGTTCTCTCCCGATTAGGTACTCAACAATATTAAATGTTATTAAACATGGCAAGAGGTGAAGCATAAGTGAACTAACTATTTAGGCAAGTTTAAATGAGGCCGGAAACAACGAACAACAATTCCGGAAAATCCCCATATGCAAATTATGGATTCGGTACTGATCTGCCCTAAACACAATTTTAGAGTTGTTAAACAGCAAAATAAAATGTACCATGTTAAACTAGGCATTTTTCTACCCCATTTACATATAAAGAACATTTAAAACCGAGCTACGGTTATTTAGATATGAAATAAATCATTTTAGCATGGCATTTAAGCAAATTAATGCAAACAACAATTTTAACATTTTAATTGTTGTTATCATGATGCGGATGACATGTGCAAGTTATATGCAATTTTTATGAAAATGTTGACAAGAGCATGTTACGCGGCATTATGTCACCGTGGTGGATGAAAGGGGTGCCACGGCAACGAATCCGAAAATGGTGCCACGGCAACACATCGGTTCCGATAACTCGATTGAGATATCGGTACAAAGGAAAGCGTGACGGAAGCGAGTCATGCAAGAAGGTGGGTGATCCGGTACCGGGTTCCCACGAACGGTGGCATGGCAAAGAGGGGCATCGCAAGGATGATTCGATCACGGTCGGTCATCTCGGTGGTTATACCTTCGGCGTGCGTCGGGCGGAAAACGTTTCGTAGAGGGAAGTAGACGTTCACGGGTCGTCGAGGGAAGTAGAGGAAGTAGTCGTTCTCGCGATGATCGCTGAGGGAAGTAGTGGTACACGGCGACGGTAGAGGAAGTAGTGTTTCACGTGGCGACGGTAGTTGTACACGTGGGTCGTAGTACTTGGCGAATCGGCTGCAGTCACGGTACTTGGTGAATCCCGGAGACGGTACTTGGCGAATTCCACGCTCGTAGGGGTACTTGGCGTTTCCGGTTCGGGTCTTGTCGGTCCAAAATGAAGGAACACCAGGGCCTCGATGTGCAGGGGGGTCGCTGGGCCTTGGCGCGATGCAGGGGCGACGGCCGCGGGACTCGGAGTTGGCCGGAGAGGACGGCTCGTGCAGCGAGACGACGCGAGGTCGTAGGGGACGGGGGACGGAGACGTCCTGCACTTGGCCTTGGCGACGAGCGGTGCGGAACGGCAAGGGCGTGACGATGCTTGGCGGCCGGAGGGAGCAAGCATGCGGCCATGTCCTCGGCGAGGGGTTCAAAAGGGGCTCTGAAGGAGGGCACGACGGCGGCGAGGAGGCCGACGGGCTCCGCCTGGTCGTTGACGAGGGCGACGGGGAGGACCTGGAAGGTCCGGTGCAGAATGGCCGCTGTTGCCGGGCGAGGTCGAGGCGGAGCGGCTCGAGGGCAGCGAGGAGGAGGTCGGGCGCCCTGGTCGCAACGACCGGAGGGGCGACGGGCATGGTTATGGGTGGAGGAGGCGCCGAGGAGGAGGCCGAGGGAGAGCGAGGGAGATGGGATCGGGTCGAGAGGAGGGAGGCGAGGGATCGAGCGGGCTCGGCAAGCGGCTACTGGAGGGAGGACGAGGGAGATGGAGATCGAGCGGAGGGGAGGCTAGGGTTAGGTAGGTTGGTGGGCCTTGGGCCGGCGCGGGAGGCTGGGAGCAAGATGGTGGGCTGAAGAGGTGGGCTGGCTCTCTCTCTCACTAAACTCTTAAAACAGAGAAAAGAAAGGAAAGGGAAGAAAAGAAAAAGATTAGAGAAAGAGTTTGGGCCTGGGGATTATTTTCCCGAGCTTGCAAAAATGAGCTCGATCCAGGAAAATAAAAGAGGCATGATTGAAAGAATTGAATTCAAATTCATTTGAATTTAAATTCGAATGATTGGAATGGAAGTGAGGGTTTGGGAAGGTCCAAAATGTTCGGATTTTGGTGGAGCTCCGAATATGATAAAAGAAATTTAGGGCAAAGTGTGGAGACCAAACTTGAAGTAGAAAGGGCACGAAATTATTTTGCAAGTGTGTTAAGATCAATTCCAAATAAATGGAATAATTATTATAGCTCCCTAATAATATTGGGACGATATGTTATAAAGAGAAGTCACCATGTGAATCCTCGGTTTAAATGGATCGAGAAAAATCCATACAATTTATTTAGTTGTGTTTTGAAAATTAATGATATGATGGCATGATGAGATGATGCAATGCAAGAGATGACATGATGAATGCACAAACAAAACAAATCGCATACGACAAAACTTCGGAAACCACGGAAGGCAATCAAGCTCCGGTCTTGGGCGTCACAACACTCCACCACTACGAGAGGATCTCGTCCCGAGATCTAGGATGGCACCGGCGAAAAGCGGAAGAGGAAGAGGTAAAACAAAGTTGCTTCTCCGACAAACGAGTGAAACCAATGAACCTTGAGAGGTTGAACAAAATGAAAGAAAGAAAACAATGAAGATGAAGAAAGTTGAAAAACACTCTGTTAGTAAAGAGGAACAAGGGATACGACGAAAACCAAGAGGTTTAGTGATAAGATAGATATTGAAACCACTCCGGTTAAAACTAGATAGACAAAGGATAAGATTGATAAAATTTGGGCAGCACTCCGGCTAAAAGAAGAAGGAAAACTTGATAAGATGAAAAGAACTTGAAGAGATGACACAACCTCCGGTTAAATGGATAAGCAAGAAAAAGAACATGATCTTGACAAAACAAGACGATGGTTCGAAGAGAGCAACATCACAAAGCCTCCGGAAGACAAAAATTGAAGATAGGTCATTGGAATAAAGGAATGGAGAAGAAAATGATAACTTCTACCACAAATGAGTTTGAAAGAAACATCCTTACGAGGAAGGCTAGAACGGAGTTGTTTGAAAAACAACAACGGTAAGAATAATCTTGTAGTGGGCTTATGAAAACATCTCAAAATTATGAGGTGAGCTTCTGCCACCAACGGAAACAAATAATTGGATTAAGATCAACAAGAAGATGAAATCTTCTTTCCCCCAGAGAATAGGAGAAAACTTGGATCCTTGATAAGCACCATAATAGCAAATTCCCTTAGGGAAGCTTTAGGTGAAATATACCGCAAGATAACTCCAATGAAGAGATTGATGGATTTAAAATACCTCATTCTTGACAACATGTGAATCATGAAACACGAACTCAAATTGTCGAGAATGACATAACACCAGCTCAAATGATAAGGTAGAACGAATTGCACTTCGAAATGCAAGAAGAAGAATACTTGAACTCCTCAAAACAAAACATGTGTTGAGCACCATGTTTATTTTAGAGTATAGCTTGACGGATCATAACTCCGAGTGAAATCTTGAAGAACGATTGAAGAATGAAAAGAATCCTTGAGGAAGCACCATGTAGATCCTCCACGAAGAACTCCGGTAAACAAAAGGATGATAAAAGAAAGAGAAGTTGACAACACAAGGTGAAGCCTTGCGGTGATAAGATGAAGCTTTGAAATGATATAACCGAGAAAACTTGGAACTCCGGAAGAAATAAGAACAAATGAAACCAAGAATTTTGATGAACCTCCGGAATAAGGAATTGAACTTACTCGATGAAACAAGAATAAGAATTACATTATGCTGATCCTTCACCAATATAGATTGATGATAAGCAACGGATTTGGCATACTACTTATTCTCGTTGAAAAAGGATTGAAGAGAGATATTGCTCAACTTGGAAAGGTCTTGATGGAACCACCGGTGGGATTTGGAAACAACAAATGAATTGATATGATAATGAAGGAAGTGAAATCTTTGAACGAACCACCGTAAGAATTGAGAATGAACGTAGCAAAGGCACAATTCACCGGGAAGAATTGGAAAACGAACGAAGATACTTGAGAGGATTTAGATACAAATGAACGCAGAGATCCCGAGCTGATTAGAGGATATTTCGACGATGCACCGGTGAGATTTGGAAAACAAGAGTTGAACGCTTGAATGAATAATTACGAGAAGATGGGCTCAAGAATCAAACTGAAAAGACTCCTGAAATGCTCCGGGTGGGTTAAAAGAATTCTCACAACCGAAAATAATTATGAGAGGATGGCATCAAACTAGAACCATGAATCTTGAAGAGAATGGAGCGAGATTTAAGAGAAACTCTTCTTCAGTCTTCAAAATTCGAGAACGACGACGAGAAACATCACCATGAATTATTGAAGCACTCCGGAATGAGAATTAGAAAGGTTGAACCAACGATGAAAAGAATTTGGAAGATCTTGGAGAAAAACATTTGACTGATGATGATTCATCCTTACATCAAACTTTGCAAAGAATTTGAGAATAACTCCGAAAAATTAGAAGAGTCAGGTAAGATCCTGGGAAAAGACCTGTGGGTTAGGGCCCACTCAAAAGAACCACTGTTGAACGATTGCTTGAAATAGATATTGCACCGGTAGAATTAAATGGCTTGAATGAGATAGCATCCTCAAAAGAACTTGAGTGAATGAGAACGGAAACTAGAATCTTCTGAGATATCTTCAACACTCCGGAACAATTGAATAGCAAGAAATGGATGATTAAGAGATGCACCGACATGAGAAAGCATTTGAAACGATGAAAAGAATACGATCAACACTGAAAACTTGACTTAAATCCACCGGAGAAGAAAATTAGAATGGAACAATGATAAGGTAAAAGCTTCCTTAGCTTCTTCATGAGAAATCACCGGATAAAACATTAAAGGAAAAGAATGAAGAAACTTCACTCAATAAAAATGGATACTTGATTAAGAAATCTGAGTCCTTGAAGAAAAAGGGTGGGAGGGCGGGAAATCAAAACAACTTGGGTCGGATGAAACGAACACCGTTGAGAAAAAGCTTAGAATTGATCTTGCGAATGTTGGAATGATCGGATCCACTTGAAGAGAAGCACGCCGGTTGAGAAAAGAATTGACATGACGACCTCGATGATCAAGAAGTATTAGTATTCACATAGCAATATGAGAACACCATTTAGGAAAGGTATGGAATCAATACTTGGCATTGAAGCAACTCGAATACCACAAAACGGAACAAAAAAAACAAAGGATTTGGCTTGCAGAATAAGCCGGAACAAATACATATGATAGAGATTTACCCAATCCCATATCATGCATCATCGGAAAGATATTCTAGGAGCTACTTGAATTCCCACCTATAAACTCGAAACTTTACGGTTATGCAACTGCGGTGTTGGGGATCTGAGGGGACACAAAATATATCACCCAAACTAACAATACCTAGATCCAATTTGTATCCATCCGTCAACACATAACCAAGAAATCCTCGGAAATCGTGGTACCTCGACCTTGAAAAACATCCGTTATACAAGTCATGGCAATACTCCCTTTTCGCCACGATCTTTGGGCTATCAGGGTTATCTCACCAACAAGCGCACAAAAGAGATTTCGATGTCGGTAAAACTTCAGGTATTCGAATCGCAACGATAAAATTGTGACGACAACACCTCGGAGCTCAACTCCCGGGACACCGCCACAACCCCTAAATGTCGGGAGGCACCAAGAACAATGTTCTCGTCACAAAACCATCGAACGATTCCAAGATACCAGCGTGATCCTAAAAAAATTTAGTGAAATTTGAGGAGAGAAAAGTTAAAACTCTACGTCAGGATACCTCACCAGAGCGACGAAGGGACTGAGGAGTAAAAAGAATCCTACTCTCCGATATATATAATCCTAAGACTCAAAACATTTTTCCGTTCTAGACTCAACAACGCCGACAAACAATCAAGCAGGGGCTGCTTAGTCGGGGTTGGCTCTTATTACCAACTTGTATCGCCGTCGATGCGGCTATATCTGCCACGTGTCGTTGCACGACTTAGAGGCATAACCGCATTGAAAGCAATGTCGCAAGTGAGGTAATCTTCACACAACCCATGTAATACATAAGGGAAAAAGATACATAGTTGGCTTACAATCGCCACTTCACACAATACATGAGTAAAGCATTACATCATACAGATACAATCAAGGTCCGACTACGGAACCAAAATAAAAGAAGACTACCCCAAAAGCTACACAGATCCCGATCGCCCAACTGGGCTCCACTCTTGATCAAGCTGAAACGAAACAACACAATGAACAAGATCTTCATCGAGCTCCTCCTTGAGCTCGGATCCATCACCTGCACGGTTTCATCGGCACCTGCAAACTGGTTTTGGAAGTATCTGTGAGTCACGGGGACTCAGCAATCTCACTCCATGAGATCAAGACTATTTAAGCTTAAAGGTAGGACCGGTAGAGAGGTGGAGCTGCAGCAAGCGACTAGCATATAAGGTGGCTAACATACATAAATGAGAGCGAGAAGAGGAGGCAAAGCACGGTCGAACAACTATGATCAAGAAGTGATCCTAAAGCAACCTACGTCAAGCATAACTCCAACAAGTGTTCACTTCCGGACTCCGAGAAGAGACCATCACGGTTACACACTTGATTGGTGTATTTTAATTAAGATCAACTTGGGTTTTTACAACCGGACATTAACAAATTCCCATCCGCCACATAACCGCGGGCACGGCTTTGAAAGTTCAAACCCTGCAGGGTGTCCCAACTTAGCCCATGATAAGCTCTCGCGATCAACGAAGGATATTCCTTCTCCCGGGAAGACCCGATCAGTCTCGGAATCCCGGCTACAAGACATTTCACAGCAATAAAACAAGACCAGCAAAGCCGCCGGATGTGCCGACAAATCGATAGGAGCTGCACATATCTCGGTCTCAGGGCACACTCGGATGAGCAGTCCATACAACTAAAACCAGATCTCAAGTTGCCTTGAGGGGGCGCTGCACAGGGCTCTAGTTCGGGCTAGCACTCGAAGGAGCACTGGTCCGGGGGGGCTAAAATAAAGATGACCCTCGGGCTCCGGAAACCCAAGGGAAAAAGGGCATAGGTGAGGCAAATGGTAAAACCAATGTTGGGCCTTCTTTGGAAAAGTCTTATTCAAAGCGAACTGTCAAGGGGTCCCATAAATCACCCGACCGCGTTAGGGACGCAAAACCCGGGAACATAACACCGGTATGACGGAAACTAGGGCGGCAAGAGTGGAACAAAACACGGGCATAAGGCCGAGCCTTCCACCCTTTACCAAGTGTATAGATGCATTAATAATATAAGATATATTGTGATATCCCAACAAGTAAACATGTTCCAACAAGGAACAACATCTCCATGTTCCAACAAGGAACAAACTTCATTTTCACCTGCAACTAACAACGCTATAAGAGGGGCTGAGCAAAGCGGTAACATAGCCAAACAACGGTTTGCTAGGAAAGGATGGTTAGGGGCTTGACATGGCAACATGGGAGGCATGATATAGCAAGTGATAGGCATCGCAGCATAGGCATAGCAAAAGAGCGAGCAACTAGCAAGCAAAGATAGTAGTGATTTCGAGGGTATGGTCATCTTGCCCGAGATCCCGCAAGGAAGAAGAACGAGTCCATGAAGAAGACAAACGGATGTAGTCGAACGAATCCTGACAACTCCGGAACGAAACCGAAGCTAACAAGAGAAGCAACCCGGAAAGAAACAAACAACATAGTAAACACACAATCATAAACATGGCATGATGCACAATCAAGTATGATGCATGTCCGGTTTAAAGAGACATGGCTTGGCAATATGCACAAACAACACTACAAGTTAAGTGGAGCTCAATATGCAACGAGTTGCATATTGACGAACACCACATCACTTATTTAGTTCTCTCCCGATTAGGTACTCAACAATATTAAATGTTATTAAACATGGCAAGAGGTGAAGCATAAGTGAACTAACTATTTAGGCAAGTTTAAATGAGGCCGGAAACAACGAACAACAATTCCGGAAAATCCCCATATGCAAATTATGGATTCGGTACTGATCTGCCCTAAACACAATTTTAGAGTTGTTAAACAGCAAAATAAAATGTACCATGTTAAACTAGGCATTTTTCTACCCCATTTACATATAAAGAACATTTAAAACCGAGCTACGGTTATTTAGATATGAAATAAATCATTTTAGCATGGCATTTAAGCAAATTAATGCAAACAACAATTTTAACATTTTAATTGTTGTTATCATGATGCGGATGACATGTGCAAGTTATATGCAATTTTATGAAAATGTTGACAAGAGCATGTTACGCGGCATTATGTCACCGTGGTGGATGAAAGGTGCCACGACAGCGAATCCGAAAATGGTGCCACGGCAACACATCGGTTCCGATAACTCGATTGAGATATCGGTACAAAGGAAAGCGTGACGGAAGCGAGTCATGCAAGAAGGTGGGGTGATCCGGTACCGGGTTCCACGGAACGGTGGCATGGCAAAGAGGGGCATCACAAGGATGATTCGATCACGGTCGGTCATCTCGGTGGTTATACCTTGAAGCGTGCGTTCAGGCGGAAAAGCGTTTCGTAGAGGGAAGTAGGCGTTCACGGGTCGTCGAGGGAAGTAGAGGAAGTAGTCGTTCTCGCGATGATCGCTGAGGGAAGTAGTGGTACGGCGACGGTAGAGGAAGTAGTGTTTCACGTGGCGACGGTAGTTGTACACGTGGGTCGTACTTGGCGAATCGGCTGCGATCCACGGTACTTGGTGAATCCGGAGGCGGTACTTGGCGAATTCCACGCTCGTAGGGGTACTTGGCGTTTCGGTTCGGGTCTTGTCGGTCCAAAATGAAGGAACACCAGGGCCTCGATGTGCGGGAAGTCGCTGGGCCTTGGCGCGATCAGGGCGACGGCCGCATGGGACTCGGAGTTGGCGGAGAGGACGGCTTCGTGCAGCGAGACGACGCGAGGTCGAGGGGACGGAGACGGGCGTCCTGCACTTGGCCTTGGCGACGAGCGGTGCGGAGGCAGGAAGCGTGACGATGCTTGGCGGCGGAGGGAGCAAGCGGCCAGCGGCAGCCATGTCCTCGGCGAGGGGTTCAAAAGGGCTCTGAAGGAGGGCACGACGGCGGCGAGGAGGCCGACGGGGCTCCGCCTGGTCGTTGACGAGGGCGACGGGAGGACCTGGAAGGTCCGGCGCCAAGGCCGACGAGAGGGTGCAGGCAATGCTGCTGTTGCCGGGCAAGTAGGTCGAGGCGGAGCGGCTCCAGGGGCAGCGAGGAGGAGGTCGGGCGCGGCGCTCCTGGTCGCAACGACCGGAGGGGCGACGGGGCATGGTTGCGGGGTGGAGGAGGCGCTCGAGGAGGAGGCCGAGGGGAGAGAGCGAGGGAGATGGGATCGGGTCGAGAGGAGGGAGGCGAGGGGATCGAGCGGGGCTCGGGCGAAGCGGCGCTGGAGGGAGGACGAGGGAGATGGAGATCGAGCGGAGGGGAGGCTAGGGTTAGGTAGGTTGGTGGGCCTTGGGCCGGTGCGGGAGGCTGGGAGCAAGATGGTGGGCTGAAGAGGTGGGCTGGCTCTCTCTCTCTCACTAAACTCTTAAAACAGAGAAAAGAAAGGAAAGGGAAGAAAAGAAAAAGATTAGAGAAAGAGTTTGGGCCTGGGGATTATTTTCCCGAGCTCGCAAAAATGAGCTCGATCCAGGAAAATAAAAGAGGCATGATTGAAAGAATTGAATTCAAATTCATTTGAATTTAAATTCGAATGATTGGAATGGAAGTGAGGGTTTGGGAAGGTCCAAAAATGTTCGGATTCTTGGTGGAGCTCGGAATATGATAAAAGAAATTTAGGGCAAAGTGTGGAGACCAAACTTGAAGTAGAAAGGGCACGAAATTATTTTGCAAGTGTGTTAAGATCAATTCCAAATAAATGGAATAATTATTATAGCTCCCTAATAATATTGGGACGATATGTTATAAAGAGAAGTCACCATGTGAATCCCTCGGTTTAAATGGATCGAGAAAAATCCATACAATTTATTTAGTTGTGTTTTGAAAATTAATGATATGATGGCATGATGAGATGATGCAATGCAAGAGATGACATGATGAATGCACAAACAAAACAAATCGCACGACAAAACTCGGAAACCCTGGAAGGCAACTGAAGCTCCGGTCTTGGGGCGTCACATATCTGCCAGTTGTTCTTCAGTGTTGACGTGAATTATGTCAATATGTTTCTTCATGATATGATCCCTGAGAAAATGATGACGAATTTCAATGTGCTTTGTCTTCGAGTGCCGGACTGGATTGTTGGCAATCTTGATGGCGCTTTCGTTGTCGCAGAAGAGAGGTACTTGTGTCAGACTGATGCCATAGTCCTTGAGAGTTTGCTTCATCCATAGAAGCTGAGCACTGCAAGATCCAAAGACAATGTATTCAGATTCAGCAGTTGAGAGTGATACACAGTTCGCTTCTTTGAAGACCAACAAACGAGTGATCATCCCAGAAAGTGACATGTGCCTGATGTAGACTTGCGATCCACCTTGTCACCAGCATAATCAGCATCCGAAAATCCAACCGAATCAAATTTTGAGCCCTTTGGATACCATAATTCGAGTGTTGGGGTGTGAGCCAAATATCGAAGAATTCGCTTCACAGCTAAGGGATGCGATTCCTTTGGTGCCGCTTGGAATCGAGCACACATGCAAACACTAAGCATAATATCTGACCTAGATGCACATAGGTAAAGTAAGGAACCAATCATGGAGCGGTATACCTTTTGATCGAACTCTTTACCATTGTCGTCGGGACCCGGATGGTGTTTGGTTTGGCATTGGCGTCGTGTATCCTTTGCACTCTTGCATTCCAAACTTCTTGAGACAATCTTTGAGGTATTTTTCTTGAGATTTAAAGATGCCATTCCTTTCTTGTGAATTTGAAGACCAAGGAAGAACTTGAGCTCTCCCATCATGGACATCGATATTGTTCTTGCATCATGTATCCAAATTTATCACTATACTTACGGTTGGTGCAGCCGAAGATAATGTCATCCACATATATTTGGCATACAAACAGTTCACCATCATATGTCTTCGTGAAGAGTGTGGGATCAAGGGATCCAGGTTTTAAGCCTTTGCTCTTCGTGAAGTCTTTGATCGTATCATACCGGTAGCGAGGAGCTTGTTTGAGACCATACGATGCTTTATTTAGCTTGTACACCATATCAGGATGTTTTGGATCTTCAAAGCCAGGGGGTTGAGCGACATATACTTCTTCTTCAATCTTGCCGTTGAGAAATGCACTCTTCACATCCATTTGATAGAGTAAGATGTTGTGGTGGTTAGCATAGGCTAGTAGTATGCAAATAGCTTCAAGCCTAGCTACAGGAGCAATTGTTTCATCGAAGTCAATTCCTTCAACTTGAGTATATCCTTGAGCCACAAGCCGTGCTTTGTTTCTGATGACTTGACCATGCTCATATTGCTTGTTTCGATATATCCATTTGGTGCCAATAATGTTATGCTTGTGGGGGTCAGGGCGCTTGACAAGTTCCCAAACATTGTTTAGCTTGAACTGCTGAAGTTCTTCTTGCATAGCTTGTATCCATTCTGGTTGCATAAAGGCTTTAGCAACTTTCTTGGGTTCTGATATTGACACAAAAGAAAAGTGCCCACAAAAATTTGCTAGTTGTGTTGCTCTTGAGCGAGTAAGCGGACCAGCTGCATTGATGCTATCGATTATCTTCTCAATCTGTACTTCATTTGCAACTCGAGGATGAATCGGACGAAGACTTTGCTCTTGCCGATCCTTGTCATCATTGGGAGGATTGTCTTCGCTGAGCATTGTCTTACGGTTGGTTAGGTGCAGAAATGATAAGTTCCTCTTGAGTTGTGCTTGAAGGCATGATTTCACGGTTCCGTCGACTTGATAGATTCATTTGGCGGAGCTTCGTCTAGTGTACTTGGCAGGAACTCTCTTTGTGAACCATTGGTTTCATCAAATCGCACGTCTACAGCTTTGACGATTTTGTAGAGATAAAGGTTGAAGACTTTGTAGGAGTGCGAGTCCTTTCCGTAATCGAGCATGAAGCCTTCGTGAGCTTTAGGTTCAAATTTTGACTTGTGATGGGGATCCTTGATCCAGCACTTAGCCCCAAATACTCTGAAGTAGCTGACATTTGGCTTCTTGCCAGTAAGGAGCTCATAGGATATTTTGTTCAGAAGCTTATGGATGTAAACACGGTTGATGACATGACAAGCTGTATCAATAGCTTCAGGCCAGAACTTTCTTGGTGTCTTGTACTCGTCGAGCATTTTTCGAGCCATCTCAATGAGGGTTCTGTTCTTTCGCTCAACGATTCCATTTGATGAGGTGTGTATGGAGCAGAAAACTCAATAGTGATTCACATGGTATCGAGATAAAGATCAAGTCCGTGTTCTTGAATTGATGTCGTTATCACTTATGATATGTTTGATCTTGACGCCATAATTGTTCATTGCTTTCGATTGGCGAAGCGTCTGAAGACATCTTGCACTTGATCTTGTAGAGAATTATGTGCACCCATGTGTATCTTGAGTAGTCATCAACAATGACGAAGCCATAGAGACAAGCAGTTGTTGTGAGGGTAGAGTAATGAGTAGGGCCAAACAAATCCATGTGTAACAGCTCGAAGGGTTGAGATGTCGTCATGATTGTCTTCGAGGGGTGCTTTGCCCTAGTCATCTTTCCAGCTTCGCAGGAACCACACAAATGATCCTTCTTGAACTTGGCACCTTCGATGCCTATGACATACTTCTTCTTGGCGAGTGTGTGTAAGTTCCTCATGCCGGCATGCCCGACTTCCGATGCGAGCGACGATTAAAGCTTTTGCAAGAAGACATACGGCAAGTCAGGACCTGCCGAGAAATCTACCATGTATAGATCATCTTTCCTATACCCTTCAAAGACTAGAGACTTGTCAGATTCCATTAGTACAAGGCAGCGATATTTTCCGAATATCACAATCATGTTCAAGTCACAAAGCATTGAGACAGACATCAAGTTGAAACCAAGGGATTCAACAAGCATCACTTTATCCATGTGTTGATCCTTTGAGATTGCAACTCTACCTAGACCCAATACCTTGCCTTTACCAGTGTCAGCAAATGTGATGTGACTCTTGTCTGATGGACGTAAGGTTGAGTCCATGAGAAGACTTCGATCACCAGTCATATGATTAGTGAATCCACTGTCCATAATCCATTCTGAAGCATGAGGTGTCATACCCTACAGTACAGTTAGGGGGATAGGCTTCACCAAGAGCATTGTGAAGCATAAACATTTGACGGGCAAGTGGATTATTGAAGCTTAAATCAAGATTAGGACCGATAGGATGAATGGCGAGCGATTCAGGAACAAAATACATAGTGAGACCATTTGGGCATTTGATCTTGTGCCCTACAAGATATTTTAGGTCCCCAGCTATAGCATCGACGCCTTTGATTTTCGGTGGAGACCCTTTCCTGCAAAGAGAGTTAATTCTTCTTAACCACCCATATCTTCAGGGGTGGCTTAGAAGTAATGAGTCTAAGTGCAGCATCTGAGAACTTTGGCTTTGGAGCCCTAGCAAATAGTCTTGCAGGAGATGAATGATACTCATATGAATAAGCAGAAAAGTTCTTAGTTCTATGAACATAGCGGTTTGAAGACACACGCTCATATTCATAAATTTGAGTACGGTTTCCCTGCAAAACATTGGCGTTAGGGTGACTCAAGTGAGTCCTCTGTCTGTATGAAGCCTTTGGACCATATGACGCCTTAGGTCTGGCGTTTGTCTTCTTCCCAGGTGGTGTCATGATGACATTCACTGGAAGATTCTCAAGACATCTTTTGGGAACCCAGATCTTCTTCATAGGTGATCCATTCCTGCAGTTAGTACCAATATACCTGGCAAACACTTCACCATTCTGATTCTTGAACAGCTTATAGTTTGCATCAAAGGATTCATCAATGATAATAGGGTTAGCACAGGTAAAGCCAGATAAGGTGGAAGGATCCATTGAAGGTCCCTTTGCAGCAACCCATGTGGTTTTGGGATACCGCTCGGGCTTCCAAAGAGGGAACCATCAACATTCATTTTCCTCTCGAACCCAACACCCTCTTTCCTAGGGTTTCGGTTCAGAATCTGCTTTTGAGGACATCGCAAAGTGTCTGATGCCCTTTCAGACTTTTATACATCCCTGTTTCAAGCAATGTCTTCAACCTAGCATTTTCATCGACAATAGCGATGGTATCCTCCTTGAGAGGGTTAGTTACCACATTAGTAGTTGAAGACAATGCAACGGTAGCACCAGTTGAACATTCAGCAACAGAGGTAGTGATATCACGCTCAAGACATTTTGACATGGTGGTTCAAATCCATCACGAAAGCAGAACTGATCTGTTGAGCGAAGTGACTCATTCTCTTTTGAAGATCTTCATGAGCCGCTCTCAATTTCTCAAGCTCTTGCTTCCTTTGAAGATAATCATAGGAGAGCTTTTCATGAGTAGTTGAGAGCGTTTCATGATGACTTTCAAGTTCTTGGTACTTAGCATGAAGATTTTTAATGTCTTCAACTAAGGACTGTGAACGTGTCATTCCGCGTCCCAACAGGTCATCGCTTTTGTCTAACAGTTTTTAGTATGTTCCATAGCTCTTTGTTGTTCGATTGCAATTTTAGCAAGCGTTTTGTAGCTGGGTTTGGATTCACAATCGAGTCATCTTCACTTGATGTTTGAAAGTAAGCATCACGTGATTTTACCTTGGCACCACGTGCCATGAAGCAAGAGGGTGGGAGCAGGGTCGTCCTTGTCATCGCCTTAAGCGTTGGTGTAGAAGTCATTGTCTTGATGTTGAAGATGGACTTGGCAACATAGGTTGTGGCTAAAGCCGGACTTGCAACGCCAGGTCGGACTCCTCTTGGACTCCACCTCCATCTCCTCGAATGCAGACTCCTCCTCTGAATCCATTTCCTTGCCAACAAAAGCACGAGCCTTGCGGATGAGCTCTTCTTATGAGATGAAGACTTTGATGAGGACTTGGAAGAAGACTTTGAAGATTTCTTCTTCTTCTTGTCATCAGAATCATATTCCTTGCTCTTCTTCTTCTTCTTCTCATTGTCCCATTGTGGACACTCAGAGATATAGTGTCCAGTTTTCTTGCACTTGTGACAGGTTCTATTCTTGTAGTGATGAGTCGAAGCTTCATCATTTCTTGAGCTGGATCGTGAAGACTTTCTGAAGCCTTTCTTCCTAGTGAACTTCTGGAACTTCTTCACAAGCATAGCAAGTTCCTTTCCAATGTCTTCAGGATCATCGTAACCGCATGATCGATTCTTCTTTAGATGAGGAAACAACTTTTGTCTTCAAAGCGCGAGTTCGCCATAGTTGGGACCATAGATATCTCTTTTCTCGTAAAAGCTGGAACTCATGTGTGTTGAACCTCTCAAGTATATCGACGGATCGAGTGTCTTGAAGTCGGACGTTCTTGTATCATGAGGGCAAGGGTGTCAAAAGAGCTGTCAAGTGATCTCGGTAGTGTCTTGACGATTTCATGCTTGGTGATCTCGGTGGCGCCGAGAGCATGAAGCTCATTTGTGATGTCAAGAGGCGATCAAACGTGAGCTGGACATTTTCATTGTCGCTTTCTCTTGAAGCGGTTGAAGAGGTTGTGAAGAACACCGATCCTTTGATCTCTGGGTTGAGACGCGCCGTTGACCTTGGATAGCCAGTCCCAGACTAGCTTCGACGTTTCCAGAGCACTCACACGGCCATACTGTCCTTTGGTCAGATGACCACAGATGATGTTCTTTGCAGTAGATTCCAATTGAATGAACTTCTTGACATCAGCAAGGGTGACACCTTGACCAGATATGGGAACGCCGTTCTTGACGACTTACCAGAGGTCGACATCAATGGCTTCAAGATGCATGCGCATCTTATTCTTCCAGTAGGGATAGTCAGTTCCATCGAACACGGGGCAAGCAGCGGAGACTTTGATTATCCATGCAGTCGACATAGCTAAAACTCCAGGTGGTTAAGCGAATCACACGTAACAAGGGAGTACCTTGCTCGATACCAATTGAAAGTTCTAGTTATCGACTAGAGGTGAATAGGCCATTTTAGGAAAGTCTTCAAAACACGGATGTTTCAAAGACAAACAATAGAAATGACCTAATTGATATGCAGCGGAAGATAAACTACAACAAGCAAACCATAGTCTAGTATGCAATAACGTGAAAGTACAAGACTAATAGCAGCTTGGTAGTAGGATCAAGATGGAAGATAGTGAGAAGCCAATCAACAAAAGTAGTCAAGCAATGAAGTCAAATAGGTATGACAAATAGGCAATGACTTCATGAAGACAAACTCTAAGTAAGGTGAGGGAGAAGATAGAACCACCACTTGTTGAAGACACATGATTTGTTGGACCAGTTCGATTCTTTGTGACAAGCTGTGACATCCAGTTAGGGAGGCTGAGATTCAACTCAAAGACTGCGTCTTCACCTTATTCCCCTTGAGCTAAGGACACAGTCCCTCGCCCAATCACTCTGGTAAGTCTTCAAGGTAGACTTCCGAACCTTCCTGCTGCATGCGTTCACCGACAATCCACAATGACTCTTGGATGCTCAGAAAGCGACGCCTAACCGGCTGGAGGATTCACAGTCCTCAAGTGTAAAAAGTCTTCAAGTCACACAGACAGAAAGACTTCAGTGATGCCTAACACTCTTTGGCTCTGGGTGTTGGGCTTTGTCCTCGCAAGGATTTCTCTCTCTCAAAGGCTTCGAGGTGGGTTGCTCTCAAACGACAAAAGCCGTGCGCTAACTCTGAGCAGCCACCAATCTATGGTGTAGGGGGTGGGCTATTTATAGCCACTAGGCAACCCGACCTGTTATGTCCGAAATGACCCTGGGTCACTAAGGAACTGACACGTGTTCCAACGGTTAGATTTCAAACACACACGGCAACTTTACTTGGGCTACAAGCAAAGGCGACTCATCCAACTCCGGATAAGTTTTGCTCTCATTGTCTTCGTCGAAGACATAGGATTTGGGTTTAGCATCACTTGATCATTGCGACTATGATCACTTGGACCCCACTTAACAAAGACGGTGGTTCCTATGACTCAACAAAGAAGAAAAGGAAACAACGAAACGATACGCCTTCAAGGCTCCATAGTCTTCACTCAATGTCTTCTCATGTCATAGTCTTCAATGTGAATATCTTCACATACCACCATTGTCGCCAATGTCTTCATACATTTTAGGGGTCATCTCTGGTAGGTAAACCGAATCAATGAGGGACACCACCTGCGTTATCCTGCAATTCTCACAAACGCATTAGTCCCTCAACCACATTTGTCGTCAATACTCCAAAACCAACTAGGGGTGGCACTAGATGCACTTACAAGTACTCCAAGAAGTTTCTGTTCATGGGGTACATAAGGTAGGCTGGGGCATTGGTGGTGGTAACGGTTGAGCATTGGCCAAGGTCTTATCGATCTAGAGCCAAAGCCCAAGGTCAGGATCCGACCATGTTGTGGCTTGGTAGGGCGTAAGGGTTTCAAGGATTCTTGTGTGCGAGTGAATGTTTATCATCCCATCCTTGAGCACAGTTTCTGAGATGCCAATTGTGCTATCTAGTCCTTTAAACAAATCACATCATATCATTGATAGTATCATTTCGTATAGGTCAACTCCAATCATC
Source organism: Aegilops bicornis (assembly GCA_021605145.1). Lineage (NCBI taxonomy): Eukaryota > Viridiplantae > Streptophyta > Magnoliopsida > Poales > Poaceae > Aegilops > Aegilops bicornis. Next base: position 392,567,014 of record CM038673.1, on the reverse strand, counting down.
ACTCATGTGATTCATATCCTCATGACTCTCGAGAGGAGGTCTAACAAAATCATATATGTCTACAATCCCCGAACCCATATGTATGTCTACCCTAAAAATCCATGGGTAGAACATATAAGCTACTAGGCTTGAACGTGACAATCCAAGTGCTCAGCCTATCCTTCCAAGGTCTAAGATAAAGCACCTCTATCCCAAGGAAACACGTCGTAAGCCACTCCAAGATCTTGTTTCCTTCCTCTGAATCAATCCAACAGCCCATTAACTTCCATCAATCACTACATAATCCATTTAATTCTACAAATCCAATGGTTATGTTGTTCCACATGATCTCCTAAAGTTCCTATAATCCCCAAACACTTGAAAGGGCTACCTTACTATAGCCATTCCACCAATTTCCATTATCATGGTCAAGTAAACTCCAAGGTCAAGCTTATATAGATCCCTAAATCAACTCCGACAATTAATCCAATCTCCTAGTTTATCATCCACCGAGAAACATGGTATCATGATCGAGATAATTAATCTAAATCAAATTTACTCCGAACCATGTAGACTTACACAACATCTAGTCTCCACTTAGGATCACCTATTTAATCCAAATCTCATGTCCAACGAGAATTCCTACACGTTTCGCCCAAGTCATTTTCGTAATATCAACTGTCTCCTATCAATATCCCCTGGCTAAGTCAAATCCTTATACTTCCAGGAATTTCAGCTTGCGATCATAATTGTCCTATTAAATCAATTTTACTCAGGGGCATAGAAAGTTACGCTATTCTATTAACTGTTCCCACCAAGTTCATCTGCCAACATGAAAGCCTCATAATCCACCAAAGAGTCTCAGATGATCCCTCAGAGTCATTGATATAAACTCATCAAGTCATTTGTCCTCTGTTCCTATATCCTCAAATTGGTCTTCCCTATGGCATCATCAGTTCTGGTGCTATATTAGGATGATAAGGTGCTCATTCCCTATGTCCACTAGTTCCATAGTGAACCCAATGTTGAGCGAGGTTACGGAGGCTTAAGTGGTTCTATTTGCAAGTCTGTGGGCCTTACAAGCCCACCTTGCCAATCAGGAGCAATAAATCGAGGAACTTCGGAAAACCCGCAACCAAACCCCACGCAAGAGGCATAGGAATGGATTTCCATATCCACCTCATAGAAGATCGTCGTCAGGCCATCGACGGCATAACCCAAGACTGGATAACAACATTTTTGCTTCCGTCACTTGTCACGGGTGTGGTGAACTGGGGCACATTAAAAGGATGTGTCCCGACAAGCAGCCGATTGTGCCCAGAAACTGAAGACTGAGCGCCCTTCTCTCCGAGCAAGCACGGCTACCGAGTCCGAGGACCCCTAGGGTAGGATGAGTCGTGTACCCCCATATGCGTAGTCGAGTCCGTGAGATGGTTCGAATGGAACCACGTTTTGTGTTGCTTGTTTTTACTTGTTTGTGTTTTGATATAAGTCGCACATTTGCCCTAGGCAGCTTGTACGCGACTATATCACCTATCGTGTCTTAATGGAATTGTGTGTGGCCTTTACGGCACTTGTTTGTTTACACTTACACCATAAAACCCCCTTTTAGATACCCCCCCCTCCTCTATGCTACTTTTCCCTCTCAACTCTGAAGACCAGTAAGACAAGATACACCAAGGGATTCTACTTCAGCGACCAACTAGCACTGGAGATTTTGCTGCAGACTCCCCGACCAAGAGCAGCCCAGTAGAGTTATGTTTACCTCTCAAGATTAGAAACCCATCCCTAGACCCCTTGAAACTTCATGAGATGACCCAGCTCGAATCCCTAACCAAGTGCTTAACCCACAGGATTGCAAGAGAACCTGTTAAGCCTATGTAACCTTGCTTATCACTGGGTTCATTATGGAACTAGTGGACATAGTGAACGAGCACATTATCATCCTAAGATAGCACCAAAACTGACGATGCCATAGGGAAGACCAATTTGAGGATATAGGAACAGAGGACAAATGACTTGATGAGTTTATAGCATTGACCTTGAGGAATTATTTGAGACTCTTCGGAGGATTATAAGGCTTTCATGTTGGTAGATGAACTTGGTGGGATCATGATTATAGAGTAGCATAGATTTCATTACCCCTGAGTAAATTGGATTTAATAGGACAATTATGATCGCACGCTGAAATTCCTGGAAGTATAAGGATTTGAATTAGCCAGGGGATATTGATTGAAGATAGTTGATAATTACTCAGGGGAAAGTGTGGAAACTGTCGCGGGACATGAGATTTGGATTAAATAGGTTACCCCAGTGGAGTATGGATGCATAGTAATTTTACATGGATCGGAGTAAATTGGATTTAGGCTGATGATCTTGATCATGATACCATGTTTCTCAATTGACCATAAACTAGGAGATTGGATTAATTGTCAGAGTTTATTTAGGGATCTATATATGCTTGACCTTGGAGGTTACTTGAATATGATAATGGAAAATGGTGGACTGACTATAGTAAGGTAGCCCTTTCCAGTATTTGTGGATTATAGGATATTAGAAGATCGTGTGGAACACCGTAGAGATTGGATTTGAAGAACTACTGGATCATGTAGTGATTGGTGTAGTTAATGGGTTGTTGGAGCTGATTCAGAGGAAGGAAACAAGATCTGGAGTGGCTTACGACGTGTTTCCTTGGGATAGAGATGCTTTATCTTAGACCTTGGAAGAATAGGCTGAGCACTTGGATTGTCATGTTCAAGCTTAGCAGCTTGTATGTTCTACCCATGGATTTTTAGGGATAGACATACATATGAGTTTGGGGATTCTAGACATATATGGTTTTGTTAGACCTCCTCTCGGGAGCCATGAGGATATGAATCACATGAGTGATGATTGGAGTTGACCTATACGAAATGATGCTTTCAGCGGTATAAGATGGTCTATTTGGAAGACTAGATAGAACAATTGGCATCTCATGAATTGTGCTCAAGGATAAGATGATAAACGTTCACTCACACCCTAGAACCCTTAAGCCCTACCAAGCCATAACATGGTCAGATCATGACCATAGGCTTTGACTCTAGATCAAGAAGACCGTGGCCAACACTCAACCGTGACCACCACCAAGATTACCATAGCTTAATTTATGTACCCCATGAGCAAGTCCTCCTAGAGTACTTGGACAAGCTGGTTGTCATCTTTATTTGGTGATATACTTGTCCACCCAAAGACGAAAGAAGAGTCTTTCAGCTGGTTAGGGAACATTTCAAGACCGCCATGTCAATAAGGAACAACTATACCAACCACCATCATCAAGAAGTACACTTCTGCGTCGAGGACCTTGTGGATCTGCAAGCCACTCCTCTAAGGAACCAAGCATTTCCATGACAAGGACACCCACACCAAGATTCATCGGCCCCCTTCAAGATCACTCCAAGATTTAACAACCCCCTCTGAGATCAGTACAAGACGAAGAGAAGACAGTTACCAGCTGGAGTTGCCAACTGAGTTACCCACTATGCACAATGTTTTCCCACACAACACAACCTCGGAAGAGTTTCCAACTTCCTAACTAGCTCGGCCTCTACAAGGACATCGACCACCGAGCCATCGACCCCTAGCCCAAGCTAACCTACCGCGAGCTACCCATTAGCAACCTGGATCAAGAGGAGCATCATACACGAAGCCACACCATCGAGTACTTCAAGCTCAATGGAGCACTACACGGAAGCAGAAGCAACATGAGGACTTGAAGGCTTCCCCAGATCCAAGTTTCTGTATCCCTTTCCGAGCCTGATTTTCATGGCACAACACTTAAGATGATAAACCATGATAAAATGTGGTTCGACAAAAACTTTTGCATTATTTGACTTTTATTTGAGTTGGTTTTCTCTCTGTGTTTTCAAGTGCTCTTTAAAGTCAACACAACTCCACATTCTATACCTCATCTCCTTCCCCAAGCTTCTCGCCCAATGATCATGCCATGTGTATAGAGCAATATAGTATTTTCTTACAAAAATAATTTGGCCAAATAGTATTTTCAAAAATTAGTTTTCCAAAAACCCCTGGTTTGAGGTTTGCACTGCAAGTACTTGATTTGGTGTATGAAAAATACTTCAAAGGGTATATTTGAAACCTATTAGATATAGGACTTCCATAAACCACAAAAATATAATTTTACAAGTTATTTGCCTATTTTATTTAAAAGCTTTTTCTTAAGGCCAGAAATGGTCTTTAATAGGGAAAAATTATTTTATTGCTTAAAAAAGTATTTGCAAAATTTAGGGAAACTCATAGGACATATATTGTCCATATATAAGAGTTTCAACACATGGTCATGTTCAAAATATTGGTCAAATCCCTCAAAAACCCTTTCTGGATATTTCAAGCTTTTGAAATATTTACAAAGGAAATATTCTCCAAAAATTCCAAGAAAATTCTAGCATGTCTCATATGACATGTTTGATGATCTTGACAAGTATCATGTCATGGAGAATAGTAGAACCCCATGAAATGCCCTCAAAACCATTTATGTCCATTTTGAAGTTTGAGCAACTTTACATTGGCAAACATGTCCAAATGCCCTCAAATCTTGTGTACATGCTCAAATGGTCTAATCTTTCATCTAGACCAAATGGCACAAGTTGGAGAAACTGTTATATTGATCAGAATGTCCCAAAACCCTCTCTGACCAGAATCAAATTTGAACAACTTTGTACTACCAACTTTCACTCCTTGACCCCAACTTTTGTGAGCATGTTCACATGATCAAATGAGGCCACTACACCAAGTGGTGCATCAAGGAGAAGTGATTTGCTCAACTAGATCTACACAAGTTCATTTCTGCTAATTTCTAGGGTTTACAAAAGTTGCATTGGCAACATTGCCCAAATGAACTCAATATTGGTGAAACCCCTTATTTTCTCATGCCATTTGACCCTGTCAAGCCTTATGACAAGAGTAGTTCATCTTCTTGCCCAAACCAGCAACAAACACCTTCTGCATTTTACTAAAACAACTACTTTGACCTATTCCACTCTTCTCCATGGCCTCCACTTTTTACCACAGCCCCTCCAAGTCCCCCCTCTAACTCCAGTAACAATGGCTGCACCTCAGCTCAATGATTGAGGGGTGAAACCACCTCATTTACCCCTCTGGACAGCCCCTTTCCCCCTCTTCCTCACCTCCCTCCCTCTAGTGACCACCCAGGGCATCCAATGCCCCTACCCACTTCTTTACTTCCCCCTAGAGCCCCCAGACACTAGAGGCCAAGCCCAGAGCGCTGGAAAAATGGCCATGCCGGCCATATGCACGCTCTGGAGCACACTATAGTGCGCTCCCGCACTATAGCCGCCCCCTGCCAACCACTCCCGGCCACCTCGGGCCTCCCCAGCGCGCCCGACGATGCGCCTCGGCGTCTGTGACACGCCACGCCTCTGGGCCCCTCCTCCTTCTCTCTCCTGCTTCCCTTGCTCGCACGCGCGCTGGCCGCCCAAGCGCGCCAATGGCGCGGATCACATGCGCGGTGTCTCTGACCCCTCCCCGCTCTCTCCCTTAGCTCCCCTCGGCATAGTCCATGCCCAAAAACACCCCAGACACGGCGCCAGCTCCTCCCGAGCCCTGTGGCGACGAAAGCAGAGCTTGGCCAAGACGGGTCCACGGCACCCCGCCGTTCGCCTATTTAAGGGCCTCCCCGAGCCTCTCCCTCACCACCACTCGCTCCTACCCACTCCAAATCGGCCCCCTGTGCCCTCAGCTCTCCTCCAGGAGCACCCGAGCTCGAGCTCCGCTGCTTTGGCTTGCCGGAGTTCGCGAGGTACAGGCCTCCCCCGCTCCTCTTCTGCATCGATCTGGAACCCCTGAAGCTCTTTGATCCTTTCCCCCTTTATTCCCCTCTCTGTAGCTGCCAAAAAACGGCCGAAACCGCCGCCGCCCGAAGCTCCTCCGCCGCATGACCTCGTCGCCGACGAACCCCTGCACCCCGGCGACCAACTCCACCTCCACCCGAATGGCGACTCCATCCTGAGCACGTCGGTGCCCTCAGATCGCCTCGCCGTCGACCACAGCGGCGCCGATGAGCTCGCCGCCCTCTCTGACCCGGGGTTGATGACGACGGCCGTGGGGCCCATCCGTCGGCCTCACGTCCTGACGTGTGGGTCCCACCCGTCGGGTTTAAAACGCACGCGCGCGCGTACCGGTTCGCTGCGTCGGCTGAAGGCATATTTTTCCTTCAGGTCTGCTGAAGTATAAGGATTTGACTTAGCCAGGGGATATTGATAGGAGACAGTTGATATTACGAAAATGACTTGGGGGAACGTGTAGGAATTCTCGTTGGACATGAGATTTGGATTAAATAGGTGATCCTAGTGGAATATAGGTGGTGAGTAAGTCTACATGGTTCGGAGTAATTTGGGTTTAGACTGATGATCTCGATCACAATACCATATCCTCGGTGGGCAATAAACTAAGAGATTGGATTAATTGTCAGAGTTGATTTAGGGTTCTATATAAGCTTGACCTTGGAGTTTACTTGACCATGATAATGGAAATTGGTGGACTGACTATAGTAAGTAGCCCTTTCCAGTATTTGTGGATTATAGGATATTAAAAGATCGTGTGGAACCCCAGAGAGATTGAATTTGAAAACTACTGGATCATGTAGTGATTGGTGTAGTTAATGGGTTGTTGGAGTTGATTCATAGCAAGGAAACAAGATCTTGGAGTGGCATACGACGTGTTTCCTTAGGATAGAGGTGCTTTATCTTAGACCTTGGAAGAATAGGCTGAGCACTTGGATTGTCACGTTCAAGCTTAGCAGCTTGTATGTTCTACCCATGGATTTTTAGGGATAGGCATACATATGAGTTTGGGGATTGTAGACATATATGGTTTTGTCAGACCTCCTCTCGGGAGCCATGACGATATGAATCACATGAGTGATGATTGGAGTTCACCTATACGAAATGATGCTTTCAATGGTATAAGGTGGTCTATTTGGAGGACTAGATAGAACAATTGGCATCTCATGAATTGTGCTCAAGGATAAGATGATAAACATTCACTCACACCCTAGAACCCTTAAGCCCTACCAAGCCATAACATGTTCAGATCATGATCACAGGCTTTGACTCTAGATCAAGAAGACCGTGGCCAACACTCAACCGTGACCACCACCTGTACCAAAGCCTAATTTATGTACCTCGTGAGCAAGTCCTCCTAGAGTACTTGGACAAGCTGGTTGTCATCGTTATTTGGTGACCTACCTGTCCACCCGAAGACGGAAGAAGAGCCGTTCAGCTAGTTAAGGAACATTTGAAGACCGCCATGCCAAGGAGGAAGAACTCCACCCACCACCATCGTCAAGAAGTGAACTTTATCGTCGAAGACCAGGTGTATCTGCAAGCCACTCCTCTCAAAGGAACCAAGCATTTCCATGACAAGGATACCCACACCAAGATTCATCGGCCCCCTTCGAGATAAATCCAAGATTTAACAACCCCCTCTGAGATCACTACAAGATGAAGAGAAGACAGTTACCAGCTTTAGTTGCCACCCAAGTTACCTGATGTGCACAACGCTTTCCATGCATCACAACCCCGGAAGTGTTTCCAACTTCCTAACTTGCCCGATCTCTACGACGGCATCGATCACCGAGCCATCGACCTCCAACCTGATCCAACCTGACCTAACGTGAGATACTCCTTAGCAACCTGGATCAACCGAGTGCGTCATACACGAAGCTAGAACACCAGGTACTTCAAGATTCAATGGAGCACTACTCGGAAGCACAAGCGGTATGAGGGCAAGAAGACTACCCCGCATCCAGTTTTCGTATTCCTTTCCACGCCTAGTTTGGGAATCTCGGGGACGAGATTCTTGTAAGGGGGGTAGGTCTGTCACACCCTGATTTTCATGACACAACACTTAAGATGATAAATCGTGATAAAATGTGGTTTGACAAAAACTTTTGCATTATTTGACTTTTTATTTGGAGTTGGTTTTCTCTCTGTGTTTTCCAAGTGCTCTTTAAAGTCAACACAACTCCACCTTCTATACTCCATCTACTTGCCCCCAGCTTCTGCCCAATGATCATACCATGTGTATAGAGCAATATAGTATTTTCTTAAAAAAACAATTTGGCCAAAAAGTATTTTCTAAAATTAGTTTTCCCAAAAACCCCTGAATTGAGGATTACACTGCATGTACTTGATTTGGGGTGTGAAAAATCTTTCAAAAGGTATATTTGAATACTATTAGATGTAGGACTCCCATAAACCACAAAAATATAATTTTAGAAGTTATTTTCCTATTTTATTTAAAAGCTTTTTCTTAAGGCCAGAAATGGTCTTTAATAGGAAAAAAATTATTTTATTGCTTCAAAAATATTTGACAAAATTTGGGGAAACTCATAGGACATATATTGTCCATATATAAGAGTTTAAACACATGGTCATGTTCAAAATATTGGTCAAATCCTCAAAAACCCTTTCTGGATATTTCAAGCTTTTGAAATATTTACAAAGGAAGTATTCCCCAAAAATTCCAAGAAAATTCTAGCATGTCACATATGACATGTTTGATGATCTTGCCAAGTCTCATGTCATGTAGAATAGTATAACCCCATGAAACCCTCTCAAAACCACTTCTGACCTTTTTCAAGTTTGAACAACTTTGCACTGTCAAATATGTCCAAATTCTCTCACACTTGGTGCAAATGCTCAAATGGTGTAATAATGCATCTAGACCGAGTGGCACAAGTTGGAGAACAAGTTAACCTGATCAAAGAGCCCCAAAACACTTCCTGTCCAGAACCAAATTGGAACAACTCTACATTGGCAAGTTTCTCCTTTTGATCTCAACTTTTGTGGACATGTTCAGAACCTCTAATGACGACACTACACCAAGTGGTGCATCAAGGAGAATAGAGTTGCATGACTAAATCTTGGAAAATCCATTTCTGTTCATTTCTAGGGTTTACAAAAGTTGCATTGGTAACTTTGCCCAGATGGACTCAATCTTTGTGGAACCACCTGTTTTCTCATGCCATTTGTCCCTGTCAAGCCTTATGACAAGAGGAGTTCATCTTCTTGCCCAAATCAACAACAAACACCTTCTGCCATTTTTCTAAAAACACCACTTTGACCCCTTCCACTAATCTCCATGAGTTCAACTTTTTACCACAGCCCCTACTAGACCTCTTCTACCTCCACCAACTCTCCCATGGAAATTGCTCAATGATTAAGGAGTAGAACACCCCCCCATTTACTTCTCTGGACAGCCATGGCATCTCTCTCTATCATCCGTGTTCTCTCATCAGAGACTCTACAGAGAATCCAAGGCTCTCTCCCCTTTCTTTACTACCCCCTAGCACTACTGGACACAAGTGGCCGCGCCCACTTCCCATTTCTTTATGCCATGGCATGCAAAAGGCATGCTGCAGAGCGTGCTATAGTGCTCCCACGCACTGTAGCTGCTCCCTGCCCGAGCCACCCGACCACCTCGGGCCTCCCCAGCGCGCCCGACGAGGTGCCTCGGCGTCCGCGACACGCCACGGCCTGGTCCCCCTCCTTCTTCTCACTCCTGCTGCCCCCTCGCACGCGCGCCAGAGCCGCCCGAGAGCCCCAATGGCCGAGCCCACATGCGCGGCGCTCTGCCACTCCCCGCTCTCTCTCTACTTCTCCCTCGACTTGGACCACGCCCACAAGCGCCGCAGACAGCCCCTAGCCTCCTGTCGTGGCCACTGCGGCCATTTCCACGGGTGCCCGTAGGCCACGTCCACAGTGAGCCACGACCTCGCCATATAAGGCCGCCCCTGACCTCCCTCTGGATCCCCTTTGCCCTCTCTCTCTCCCGTGCTTCCCCTGGACCAAGCCACACCTCCTCCCGTGCCCTCCAACCTCGTCCATGGCCGGAGCCGAGCCGCGTGCCATCGCCTAAATTCTCTTCGTCCAAGCCCCCTCCTCTCCACCTATGGGGGTCATTGCATCACCGCCACCACCATGGAGCTCTCCCGCTCTCCATTTACACTCCCCGGAGGCCGTGGCGTCAAGTCCATCCTCGACGACACCCCGGTCCACCGCACCCGAAGCTCCTTCTCTTCCCGGGCTCCCCCGCGGGCATGAAGCACCTGGATGGGCGCGCACTGTCGCCTGGACCCACCCCAGACGCCGAAGCCGTCACGGAGGTGGCTTGCATCGCCGGGGAGAACGCTGCACCCGCCGGCCTCGCCTCCCTGCCTTGCTCTGTCCGAGCGGGAGGTAGGAGACGGCTCGAGCACTGGCCCCGCTGGGCCGACTCCAAGACGCGGGCCCCACCTGCTTAAGTGGAGACGGCTTGGCCGGATCCGCTTCTCGCACGTTGGCGCGCAAGCGAACCCGCCCGACGCCGCCTCCTCCGCCTGGCCCAGCCGAGCCACTGGGCTGCCCACTGCTAAATTGTGCGCCCATACTGGATAAGGGTAAAACCCTTTCCCTTTCCTTTTTCTTTTTCTATAAATTTGTAAAATCCATAAATAAATCAAATGAACTCCAAATTTGATGATTCAAATTTCCAGAGACTCCATAAATCAAGTTCTATTTAATAGGCCACAGTGGACATTTTTGTTGTTCTTGGTTTTCACTAAACCTTTTAAAAAGGTTATTTATCCACATAAGTCCACTTCAAAAATCCATATTATATTCATTTCAACTCCAAATCCAGTGAAACCAATTTCTAAATGTTTCTAAAATCATGCCTGAATTAATGGGTACTTTTACTCATTTTTATAAAATGGCATTCTGTGGACAACTTGTGGATCCATCAAATCCATTGATTCCATCATATTGGAATGTTCAGAAATATCCACTGATCCAAATCCAATAAAACCACTTTGGTAATTTTTCATATGACCAAAATCATCCTAGAAAAGTCCAACTCACATTTTTAGAGCACTTTTATTTTGCCTTGTTGTGTTGCTTATTGTGATTGTTTCTGGCGTTAGTTGATGAAGTAGACGGAGTATTTGGAGAAGGACCAGAAGATTTCAAGACTCTGATGAACCAGGCAAGCAGCCCTTTGACCATGTCACCCCTCTTGTTCATCGGTACCCTTTTTCCTATTGCGTGATGATGGAATAAGACGGTGGTCAACTTGTTGTGAACCACCCCATGATGCATACCCCTACTCATGACCTTACCTTGTTCATAATTGCATTTTCAAGAGACTAGTTGATGCATAATGATGCATGTGTACCATGAACTCTTCATGGTTACATTCTTTCGAAAACCCCATCGGGTGCCGCTAATGCCCTTGGGAGATGTTGAACTAAGGTCACCACTTGAGGAAGAAGTGGTGTACCAGTGAGAGGTTTTGGTGTGTGTGTGTGTGTAAAATGATGGATTAGATTTACGTGTGATTACCGCCCCAACCAAACATGTGCAACCACTCTACCCCTTATGGGACGGGGCATTATTGATTACTTAGGCTGATACTAGCATGGTGCCCACATTACTAGTGACGGGGGTGACTTGAGGTCACTCTTGGGACGGGGTCGTGCTTGGATAGGCGGCCATGACTGTTTTCACAGGGCACCGGACACACCGTTGGTCCCTTCGTGTATGCGACATAATGTGAAAAGGGCAGAGTCCCACGATCTTTTGCTTATACACGAGGGCCGTCTATCAGCGAGTGGACCCTATGTTAGTGTCGTCTAGGGAAAGGTAATGATCGGGTGCTTCACACGAGTACTTGAGGTATCAAGGATCGTCGATGACACGAAAGCTTCCCGGATCTTGTGGGTAAAGTGCGCAACCTCTACAGAGTGTCAAACTATTCGAATAGTCGTGTCCACGGTCATGGACAGTTGGGAGGTGCTACTTAAACTATGTCCAGAAATTTTACAAATCCCGACGCATGTGTGTGTGGAAAGGAACTATTTGTGTCAAGATGGAGACTTGACATGTTGAATGACATGACATTGATTCAACTCTATTTATGTTGATATTTGTAACCTGTTCTCATGGTTACCCATGTATTATTGATGCATATCTCACAAGTTGATAGGACATCTTAACTAGCTTGAAGCTAGGTTGCTTACTTGATGAACTATTGCATTGTTACTTTGAACCAAATCATGGGTTGCTTGCGAGTACATTCAAAGTACGCATTGGCTTGCCACTGGTTATTTAATCGGCCAGGCATGGAAGAACAGGAGTTTGAGGAAGAATTCTTTGGTGACGATCACGCGAACTAGGACGCTTCCCAGTCAGAATGCCTGTAGTGTTAAGGCAGATGGCATGGGTTCTACTTATCGACGAAGATTTCCGCTGCTTGTGTTTCATTTGATGTTCAGCCCTTAAGTCTTTATCAATGTAAGACTTGACCATAATGGTCATCATTTGTGTAAGACGGTATGTATGGATGTAAGACTCTTGTTATTCAGCTTACGTATGCTCAAAGTGAGCATTGATCTCTGGGATCACTGTACACGTGCATTCGGTGATCTCGACTTATGAGTCGGGGTCCCCACAGAGCTGGTAAGCCCGGCCCGTCTCCACTTAAACGGCGGGGCCCGCCCACTGGGTCGCTGACGCGCGGGGCTCAGCTGCAGGTCGCCTTCAACCTCCCGTGCACGCTCCGGCCGCAGGGAGTAGCGGCTCCCGCCGGCGATAGCCGGGGCTACAGAGCGTCTCCGGCGGCGCTACGCCCACCGGCGTGCTCAGGAGTCCACGCCGCACCCATCCATGTGTTGCACGCATGCCGTGGAGGGCTGCAACAGCGATGGCTTGGGTGGCTGTGGAGGAGGCCGTCGGCGAGGTTTGGGGACTGCGTGGCAGGCGTGGGGAGGAGGGAATGAAGTGCGGGGCGAGTCAGCGGTGGTGGTGAGGGGGCGCTGGAGTGGTCTAGAGGGGAGGAGGAGTGGTGGGCGCAAATTTAGGCGGAGTCCGGTGGCTCGGCTCCGGCCATGGGGAGCGACGGAGGGCTCGGCGAGAGGGTTGGCTGGGTCTGGGTGACGTATGGGAGGGAGAGAGGGCTAAAGGGCTCCAGAGATATACCTCGGGCGGCCTTATATAGCGAGGCCGTGGCTCACCGTGGACGAGTGCGCCGGCGAGGTCGTTGCCGTTGCCAGTGGTCATGGGGGCTCATGTGTGCGTGTCCGGGGCGTTTGTAGAGATGGTCTACGACTGGAGAAAGGGAGATAAGGAGCGGGGGAGGGCCAGAGGTGCCGCGCGTGTGAGGCCGCTCATTGGAGCTCTCGGGCGGCCGACGCGCGTGTGAGCAGAGGAAGCAGGAGGGAGAAGGAGGAGGGGGACAAGGGTTTAGCGTGTCCCAGACGTCGAGGCACCTCGTCGGGCGCGCTGGGTAGGCCCGAGGTGGCCGGAGGCGGTTGGAAGGGGGCGGCTACAGTGCGGGAGCGCCCTGTAGCGCGCTCCAGAGCGTGCCTTTTGCTACCATGGCATTGTTTAAGGGGCAGGGGCGTGCCCACTCATGTCTGGTAGTGCTAGGGAGAAGTAAACAAGTGGGGAGGGGCATTGGATGCGCTGGAGATCCACTGGAGTGAGGAGGGAGGTGAGAAAGGAGAAGAATGCTGCTGTCCAGAAGGATAAATTGGGATGTTTCACCTTTCAATCATTGAGTTGAGGCCAGGGAAGAGTTACTGGAGGTGCAAGGGGACTCTGAGGGGCTGTGGTAAAAAGTTGAGGCCATGGAGAAGAGTGGAAGTGGTCAAAACAGGGGTTTTAGTAAAATGGGAGAAGGTGTTTGTTGCTGGTTTGGGAAATAAGATGAACTCCTCTTGTCATGAGGATTCACAGGGTCAAATGGCATGAGATAATAATAGATTCAACCAAGGTTGAGTCCATTTGGGCAAAGTTGCCAATGCAACTTTTGTAAATCCTAGAAATCAACAGAAATGGATTTGCTTAGATCTAGCTAAGCTGAACTCTTCTCCTTGGTGCACCACTTGGTGTAGTGTCATCATTTGAGATTCTGAACATGTCCACCTTTTTGCACCAGTTTGTTTGCACGTGCACTATAGAACCCCCTTTTAGGCATTCCCCTCCTCTATGCTACTTTTCCCTCTCAACTCTGAAGACCAGTAAGACAAGATACACCAAGGGACTCTACTTCGGCGACCAACCAGCACTGGAGATTTTGCTGCAGCCTCCTCGACCAAGAGCAACCCAGTAGAGTTATGTTTACCTCTCAAGATTAGAAACCCATCCCTAGACCCTTTGAAACTTCATGAGATGACCCAGCTCGAATCCCTAACCAAGTGCTTAACCCACAGGATTGCAAGAGAACCTGTTAAGCCTCCGTAACCTTGCTTATCACTGGATTCATTATGGAACTAGTGGACATGGTGAACGAGCACATTGTCATCCTAAGATAGCACCAGAACTGACGATGACATAGGAAAGACCAATTTGAGGATATAGGAACAGAGGACAAATGACTTGATGAGTTATAGCAGTGACCTTGAGGAATTATTTGAGACTCTTCGGAGGATTATAAGGCTTTCATGTTGGTAGATGAACTTGGTGGGATCGTGATTGTAGAGTAGCATAGCTTTCATTACCCCTGAGTAAATTGGATTTAATAGGACAATTATGATTGCAAGCTGAAATTCTTGGAAGTATAAGGATTTGACTTAGACAGGGGATATTGATAGAAGATAGTTGATAATTACTTAGGGGAAAGTGTGGAAACTCTCGCAGGACATGAGATTTGGATTAAATAGGTTACCCTAGTGGAGTATGGATGCAGTAATTTTACATGGTTCGAGTAAATTGGATTCGCATCGATGATCTTGATCATAATACCATGTTTCTCGGTGGACCATAAACTAGGAGATTGGATTAATTGTCAGAGTTTATTTAGGGATCTATATATGCTTGACTTTGCAGGTTACTTGACTATGATAATGGAAATTGGTGGACTGACTATAGTAAGGTAGCCCTTTCCAGTATTTGTGGATTATAGGATATTAGAAGATCGTGTGGAACACCGTTGATATTGGATTTGGAGAACTACTGGATCATGTAGTGATCAGTGTAGTTAATGGGTTGTTGGAGTTGATGCATAGGAAGGAAACAAGATCTGGAGTGGCTTACAACGTGTTTCCTTGGGATAGAGATGCTTTATCTTAGACCTTGGAAGAATAGGCTGAGCACTTGGATTGTCACGTTCAAGCTTAGCAGCTTGTATGTTCTACCCATGGATTTTTAGGGATAGACATACATATGAGTTTGGGGATTCTAGACATATATGGTTTTGTTAGACCTCCTCTCGGGAGCCATGAGGATATGAATCACATGAGTGATGATTGGAGTTGACCTATACGAAATGATGCTTTCAGCGGTATAAGGTGGTCTATTTGGAGGACTAGATAGAACAATTGGCATCTCATGAATTGTGCTCAAGGATAAGATGATAAACGTTCACTCACACCCTAGAACCCTTAAGCCCTACCAAGCCATAACATGGTCAGATCATGACCATAGGCTTTGACTCTAGATCAAGAAGACCGTGGCCAACACTCAACCGTGACCACCACCAGTACCATAGCTTAATTTATGTACCCCATGAGCAAGTCCTCCTAGAGTACTTGGACAAGCTGGTTGTCATCTTTATTTGGTGATATACTTGTCCACCCAAAGACGAAAGAAGAGTCTTTCAGCTGGTTAGGGAACATTTCAAGACCGCCATGTCAATAAGGAACAACTATACCAACCACCATCATCAAGAAGTACACTTCTGCGTCGAGGACCTTGTGGATCTGCAAGCCACTCCTCTAAGGAACCAAGCATTTCCATGACAAGGACACCCACACCAAGATTCATCGGCCCCCTTCGAGATCACTCCAAGATTTAACAACCCCCTCTGAGATCACTACAAGACGAAGAGAAGATAGTTACTAGCTGGAGTTGCCACCTGAGTTACCTGATGTGCACAACGCTTTCCATGCATCACAACCCCGAAAATGTTTCCAACTTCCTAGCTTGCCCAATCTCTACGAGGGCATCGATCACCGAGCCATCGACCTCCAGCCTGATCCAACCTGACCTAACGTGAGAGACTCCTTAGCAACCTGGATCAACCGAGAGCATCATACACGAAGCTACAACACCAGGTACTTCAAGATTCAATGGAGCACTACTCGGAAGCACAAGCGGTATGAGGACAAGAAGACTACCCCGGATCCAGTTTTCGTATTCCTTTCCACGCCTAGTTTGGGATCTCGGGGACAAGATTCTTGTAAGGGGGGTAGGTCTGTCACACCCTGATTTTCATGACACAACACTTAAGATGATAAATCATGATAAAATGTGGTTTGACAAAAAAAATTATGTTATTTGACTTTTTATTTGGAGTTGGTTTTCTCTCTGTGTTTTCCAAGTGCTCTTTAAAGTCAACACAACTCCACCTTCTATACTCCATCTCCTTGCCCCAAGCTCCTGCCCAATAATCATGCCATGTGTATAGAGCAATATAGTATTTTCTTTAAAAAATAATTTGGCCAAAAAGTATTTTCTAAAATTAGTTTTCCAAAAACCCCTGAATTGCGGATTACACTGCATGTACTTGATTTGGGGTGTAAAAAATCTTTCAAAAGGTATATTTTACTCCTATTAGATATAGGATACCCAGAAACCACAAAAACATAATTTTAAAAGTTATTTTCCTATTTTATTTAAAAGCCTTTTCTTAAGGCCAGAAATGGTATTTAATAGGGAAAAAATATTTTTAATGATTTAAAAATATTTGTGAAAATTTAGGGAAACTCAGTGGACATATATTGTCCATATATAAGAGTTTCAACACATGGTCATGTTCGAAATATTGGTCAAATCCCTCAAAAACCCTTCCTGGATATTTCAAGCTTTTGAAATATTTACAAAGGAAATATTCTCCAAAAATTCTAAGAAAATTCTAGCATGTCACGTATGACATATTTGATGATCTTGCCAAGTCTAATGTCACGGAGAATAGTATAACCCCATGAAGCCCTCAATAAACCATTTCTGCCCTTTTCCAAGTTTGAGCAACTTTGCATTAGCAAACTTTCCCAAATACTCTCAAGCTTGGTCCACATGCTCAAATGGTCTAATGAATCATATAGACCAAGTAGCACAAGTTGGAGAACACGTTAACTTGATCAAAGTGCCCCCAAACCTTCATGTCTAGAGCCAAATTTGAACAACTCTACATTGGAAACTATCTCCTTTTGATCTCAACTTTTGTGGACATGTTCAGAATCCCAAATGATGACACTACACCAAGTGGTGCACCAAGGAGAAGAGTTTAGCTTAGCTAGATCTAAGCAAGTCCATTTCTGTTGATTTCTAGGGTTTACAAAAGTTGCATTGGCAACTTTGCCCAAATGGACTCAACCTTGGTGGAATCTATTATTATCTCATGCCATTTGACCCTGTAAATCCTCATGACAAGATGAGTTCATCTTATTTCCCAAACCAGCAACAAACACCTTCTCCCATTTTACTAAAACCCCTGTTTTGACCACTTCCACTCTTCTCCATGGCCTCAAGTTTTTACCACAGCCCCTCAGAGTCCCCTTGCACCTCCAGTAACTCTTCCCTAGCGTCAACTCAATGGTTGAAGGGTGAAACATCCCCATTTACCCTTCTGGACAGCAGCATTCTTCTCCTTTCTCACCTCCCTCCTCACTCTAGTGGATCTCCAGGGCATCCAATGCCCCTCCCCACTTGTTTACTTCTACCTAGTGCTACCAGACATGAGTGGGCACACCCCTGCCCCTTAAACAATGCCATGGCAGCCAAAGGCACGCTCTGGAGGCTGCCACAAGGCGCCTCAAGATCAGTAGCCGCCCCTTCCAACCGCCTCCGGCCACCTCGGGCCTCGCCAGCGCGCCCGACGAGGTGCCTCGGCGTCTGGGACACGCTAAACCCCTGTCCCCTTCCTCCTTCTCCCTCCTGCTGCCTCTGCTCACACGCGTGTCGGCCGCCCGAGAGCTCCAATGAGCGGCCTCACACGCGCGGCACCTCTGCCCCCCCCCCCCCGCTCCTTATCTCCCTTTCTCCGGTCGTAGACCATCTCTATAAACGCCCCGGACACGCACACACGAGCCCCTCGCGGACTTCGGCAATCAGAACGACCTTGCCAACAAGACTCTGCCCACGGTGAGCCACGGCCTCGCTATATAAGGCCGCCCGAGGTATATCTCTGGAGCCCTTTAGCCCTCTCTCCATCCCGTACGTCACCCAGACCCAGCCAACCCTCTCGCCGAGCCCTCCGTCGCTCCCCATGGCCGGAGCCGAGCCGCCGGACTCCGCCTAAATTCGCGCCCACCACTCCTCCTCCTCCCCTCTAGACCACTCCAGCGCCCCCTCACCACCACCACTGACTCGCCCCGCACTTCATTCCCTCCTCCTCGCGCCTGCCACGCAGTCCCCAAACCTCGCCGACGGCCTCCTCCGCGGCCACCCAAGCCATCGCTGCTGCAGCCCTCCACGACAAGCGTGAAGAACATGGATGGGTGCGGCATGGAATCCTGAGCACGCCGGTGGGCGTAGCGCCGCCGAAGACGCTCTGTAGACCCGGCTATCACCGGCGGGAGCCGCTCCTCCCTGCGGCCGGAGCGCGCGCGGGAAGTTGAAGGCGACCTGCAGCTGGGCCCCAGCGTCGGCGACCAGGGCGGGCCCCACTGCTTAAGTGGAGATGGGCGGGCGAAATGCGCCGACGTCAGCCCGTCGCTCAGCGTGGCCCAGTAAGGCCATGGCACTATGTCTGCACTCCGGGCGCAGAATAGGTATAAATCCCCCCTCCTTTGTCTTTTTCTTTTTTCCTGAAACTTGTAAAATCTCCCAAATATTCATATTACCTCCAAATTTGATGATTCAAATTTCTAGTAGCTCATAAAATCATGATTGATCTCATGGTGCAACTTGCACATTTTTCCAGGAACTTTTTCTTCACAAACATTTACCAAATCTTGTATTTCCATTTCTGTGATGAACTTTAGAAAATCACAGAGAGCCCATTTTTTATCCAAATTCCATGATTCAAATTCCTAGATGCTTATAAGTTCAAAACTTAGTTTTTGAACATTTTTCCTAGTACCTTCTACACCACATAGAATATTGGTCCATTTCTCCATATATTGCCAACTTTGCAAATTCATAGGAAAATCATTTGAACTCCAAATCCAGTAAAACCAACTCCTAGGTGCTTCTAAAATTATTCCTTGTGAAATTGGTGCCTTTGCTCATTTTTCAAAGTAATTCTTCTGTACACTTCTTCCAAATCCACAAATCCCTTGATTCCATCATATCGAAATGTTCAGAGATATCCATAGATCAAATCCCAATGAAACTACTTTGGTCATCCCTCATATGACCGAAGGTATCCTAGAAAAGTCTAACTTACATTTTTAGAGCACTTTTATTTTCTGCCTTGTTGTGTTGCTTATTATGGTTGCTTTCGACGATAGTTGAAGAAGTAGACGAAATGCTCGAAGTTGGACTAGAGATATTTGAAGACCTCGAAGACTTTGTTAAAACAGTAAGCAGCCCTTTGACCATGTCACCCCTCTTGTTCATCGGTACCCTTTTTCCGATTGCATGATGATGAAATATGACGGTGGTAAAACTTGTTGTGAACCACCCCATGATGCATACCCCTTCTCATGACCTTACCTTGTTCATGATTGCATTTTCAAGAGACTATTTGATGCATAATGATGCATGTGTACCATGAACTCTTCATGGTTACATTCTTTCGGAAACCCCATCGGGTGCCCCTAATGCCCTTGGGAGATGTTAAACTAAGGTCACCACTTGAGGAAGAAGTGGTGTACCGGAGAGAGCTTTTGGTGTGTGTGTGTGTAAAATGATGGATTATATTTATGTGTGATTACCGTCCCAACCAAACATGTGCAACCACTCTACCCCTTTATGGGACGGGGCATTATTGATTACCTAGGCTAATACTAGCTTGGAGCCCGCATTACTAGTGACGGGGCAGACTTGGTGCTCTCTCTCGGGACGGGGTCGTGCCAGGTAGGGCGGCCATGACTGTTTTCACAGGGCATCGAACACACCGTTGGTCCCTTCGTGTATGCGTAATAATGTGAAAAGGGCAGAGTCCCATGATCTTTTGCTTATACACGCGGGCCGTGTATCAACGAGTGGACTCCTTGTTAGTGTCGTCTAGGGAAAGATAGTGATCGGGTGCTTCCCCCGAGTACTTGAGGTACCGTGGGATTGTGGATGACACGAAAGCTTCCCGGATCTTGTGGGTAAAGTGTGTAACCTCTGCAGAGTGTCAAACTATTCGAATAGCCGAGTCCACGGTCATGGACAGTTGGGAGGTGCTACTTAAACTATGTCCAGAAATTTTACAAATCACGATGCATGTGTGTGTGGAAAGGAACTATTTGTGTCAAGGTGGAGACTTGACATGTTGAATGACATGTCATTGATTCAACTCTATTTATGTTGATATCTGTAACCTGTTCTCGAGGTTACCCATGTTTTATTGATGCATATCTCACAAGTTGATAGGACATCTTAACTAGCTTGAAGCTAGGTTGCTTACTCGTTGTACAATTGCATTGTTACTTTGAACCAAATCATGGGTTGCTTAAGTAGTACATTCAAAGTACTCATTGGCTTGCCACTCGTTATTTTATTGGCTGTGCATGAAAGAACAGGACATGATGAAGAATACTTGATTTAACGCATGAAGCTAGGACGCTTCCCAGTCAGAATGCCCGTAGGGTTAAGGCAGATGACATGGGTTCTACTTATCGACGAAGATTTCCGCTGCTTAAGTATTCAGCCCCTGTGGCTTTATCTATGTAAGACTTGACCATAATTTGTGTAAGACGGTATGTATGGATGTAAGACTCATGTTATTCAGCTTCTGTGTGTTCAGTGAGCATTGATCTCTGGGATCACTCTACACGTGCATTCGGTGATCACGACTTATGAGTCGGGGTCCCCACAGAGCTCTGTGGGTTAAGTACATGGTTAAGGATTCGAGATGGGTTAGCTCATGAAGTCTCGAAGGGTCTAGGGATGGGGTTCCAGTCATGAGGGATAAGCATAACTCTACGGGGCTGTACTTGGTCGAAGAGGCGGCAGCAAAAGTCTTCAGTGCTAGTTGGTCGCCGGAGTAGAACCCTTGGTGCATCTTGTCTTGCTTGTCTTCAGTGAGGAGAGAGATGAGAGGGAAAAGTAGCATAGAGGAGGGGAATGCCTAAAGGGGGTTCTATAGTGCAAGTGCAAACAAACAAGTGCTGAAAGGGCCAAACACAAACAATAAAATAAGGCAGGTGATATAGCCGCGTACTAGTTGCCTCGGGCAAAAGGGCGACTGATATCAAAACACAAACAAATAAAAACAAGCAACACACAATCATGGTTCTATTCGAACCATCATACAGACTGATCATTGCATAGGGGGTACACGACTCATCCTACCCTAGGGGTTCTCGGACTCAGTAGTCGTGCCTTGTGCCTCATGCAGTCTTCTGAGTTTTCCTCAGGAGTCGCTACGTCTCTTGTAGTTGTTTGATGAAACAGTCCAGGTTGAGCGTGAAGACTCCTCAACAAATTCTCGCCTTTTGAAGTGATGGGGTGAAGGTGGCTCCTCGTAACTGGCATTGACTTGGTCTTCTATTGTCTTCTTAATCACAACGATCCCTTTTTGTCTTCTAAGCCTTCGATGGTACCAGGTAGGCAATCCTTTATGCAATAACATTATCAAGGCATAATTGTGGTCCAACCCGTCGGACACACTGTTGACAATATCGTCACCGAGAGCGGGGGATGAAGAGAACCGTTTTCCTGCTCACTATAGTGAGGCAGACCAAATGGCTAGATTCTCATCCACCGGTGGTTGCCGATACAACAACGGTAGTGACAGGGTTACCCTATTAGCGATGTATATCATGATCTTGCATATCCTATGCCCTGATCGTCGTAGGCTAAGGTTGCATCGTCTTGGGGCAAAGTGTCAAGGGTGTCACCATCTCCCTGGTCTTCGTGTCCTCATCCCTCGAGGATGTATCTTCTATTGGTATCGTCTTGTTGTGATGTTGCCAATCTTGTGTTCAGGTGATGTGGGTGAATGTCTGGCAAGGCATCTTCCTTCTAGATTATCCACGAGAATTACAAAGAATCCAGTGGTCAGGGGCATAGGGGTTCTAGCGACCAAAGGTTTTGAAGGGGAAGAGATCAATAAGGAAAGTATACCTTAGTTTTTGAAAAACTGAGAAGGGAAGAGAAGTATAGATAGTTTCAAAACTGGTAATAGTTTTGAAAATAGCTTTACCCTAACTAACGACCATGCTAACTAAGGCTTGCTACATCGGGATGGCTCGATACCAGCTACGTGGGGACCCCGACTCATAAGTCGTGATCACCGAATGCACGTATAGTGATCCCAGAGATCAATGCTCACCGAACACCACGTAAGCTGAATAACAAGAGTCTTACATCCATACGCACTGCTTTACACAAGTAGGACCATTATGGTCAAGTCTTGAGTATATCATCGCAGCGGAAATCTTCGTCAATAACTTGGACCCATGCCATCCGCCTTAACCCTACAGTATTCTCGACCGAAAGCGCCCTAGCTCGCACTATCGTCACCAAGGAACTCTTCAATATATCTTTTTCTTTCATGCCTGGCCAATAAAATAAACAGTGGCAAGCCAATGAGTACTTTGAATGTACTCGCAAGCAACCCATGATTTGGTTCAAAGTAACAATGCAATTGTACAACGAGTAAGCAACCTAGCTTCAAGCTAGTTAAGATGTCCTATCAACTTGTGAGATATGCATCAATAAAACATGGGTAACCTCGAGAACAGGTTGCTGAGATATCAACATAAATAGAGTTGAATCAATGTCATGTCATTCAACATGTCAAGTCTCCACCTTGACACAAATAGTTCCTTTCCACACACACATGCATCGTGATTTGTAAAATTTACGGACATAGTTTAAGTAGCACCTCCCAACTGTCCATGATCGTGGACACGACTATTCGAATAGTTTGACACTCTGCAGAGGTTGCGCACTTTACCCACAAGATCCGGGAAGCTTTCGTGTCATCCACGATCCCACAGTACCTCAAGTACTCGGGGGAAGCACCCGATCACTATCTTTCCCTAGACGACACTAACAAGGAGTCCACTCATTGATACACGGCCCTCGTGTATAAGCAAAAGATCGTGGGACTCTGCCCTTTTCACACTATTACGCATACACGAAGGGACAAACGGTGTGTCCGGTGCCCTGTGAAAACAGTCATGGCCACCCTACCTGGCACGCCCGTCCTGAGAGAGAGCACCAACTCTCCCCCGTCACTAGTAATACGGGCTCCAAGCTAGTATCGGCCTAGGTAATTAATAATGCCCCATCCCATAAAGGGGTAGAGTGGTTGCACATGTTAGGTTGGATGGTAATCACACATAAATCTAATCCGTCATTTTACACACACACACCAAAATCTCTCTCCGGTACACTACTTCTTCCTCAAGTGGTGACCTTAGATCAACATCTCCCGAGGGCATTAGGGGCACCCGATGGGGTTTTCGAAAGAATGTAACCATGAAGAGTTCATGGTACACATGCATCATTATGCATCAATTAGTCTCTTGAAAATGCAATCATGAACAAGGTAAGGTCATGAGTAGGGGTATGCATCATGTGGTGGTTCACAACAAGTTTACCACCGTCATACTTCATCATCATGCAATCGGAAAAAGGGTACCGATGAACAAGAGGGTGTCATGGTCAAAGGGCTGCTTGCCCGGTTCATCGAGTCTTGAGATCTTCCGGTCCTTCTCCAAATACTCCGCCTACTTCATCAACTAACGCCGAAACAATCACAATAAGCAACACAACAAGGCAAAATAAAAGTGCTCTAAAAATGTGAGTTGGACTTTTCTAGGATGCCTTTGGTCATATGAAAAATTACCAAAGTGGTTTTATTGGAATTGGATCAGTGGATATTTCTGAACATTTCAATATGATGGAATCAATGGATTTGATGGATCGACAAGTTGTCCACAGAATGCCATTTTATAAAAATGAGTAAAAGTACCCATTAACTCAGGCATGATTTTAGAAACATTTAGAAATTTTTTCACTGGATTTGGAGTTGAAATGAATATAATATGGATTTTTGAAGTGGACTTACGTGGATAAATGACCCTTTTTAAAATGTTCAGTGAAAACCAAGAACAACAAAAATGTCCACTGTGGCCCATTAAATAGAACTTGATTTATGGAGTCGCTGGAAATTTGAATCATCAAATTTGGAGATCATTTGATTTATTTGTGGATTTTACAAATTTACAGAAAAAGAAAAAGGAAAGGGAAAGGGTTTTACCCTTATCCAGCCAGACCGGGCGCAGCTTAGCAAAGGCCGCCCAAAGGGCTCTACCGGACGGGCGAAGGAGGCGGCGGCTGGAGGCGGGTTCGCAAGTGTGCTAACGCTGAGGAAAGCGGATCCGCCGGGTTGCCTCCACTTAAACGGGCGGGTCCCGCTCACGGTCGCCGACGAAGCGGGCCCGTGCTCAGTTGCCTCCTACCTCCCGCCGGACAGAGCAAGGAAGGGAGGCGAGGCCGAGCGGCGCTGCATTCTCCCCAGGCGGTACTGCCACCTCCGGCGACGCCGGGCGTCGGGGTGGGTCCAGGCGACCAGCGCGCCCATCCAGTGCTTCACGCTCATGGAGAGCCCGGGAAGAGAAGGAGCTTCGGGTGCGGCGGACCGGGGTGTCGTCGAGGATGGACTTGACGCCACGGCCTCCGGGGAGTGTAAATGGAGAGCGGGAGAGCTCCGTGATGGTGGCGGTGATGCAATGACCCCCATAGGTGGAGAGGAGGGGGCTCGGACCACGAGAATTTAGGCGATGGCAGGCGGCTCGGCTCCGGCCATGGATGAGGTTGGAGGGCACGGGAGGAGGTGCGGCTTGGTCCAGGGGATGCACGGGAGAGAGAGAGAGGGCAAAGGGGATCCAGAGGGAGGTCAGGGGCGGCCTTATATGGCGAGACCGTGGCTCACCGTGGACGTGGCCTACGGGCACCCGCGGAAATGGCCGCAGTGGCCACGGCAGGAGGCTAGGGGCTGTCTGCGGCGCTTGTGGGCGTGGTCCAAGTCGAGGGAGAAGGAGAGAGAGAGAGCACGGGCAGTGGCAGAGCGCCGCGCGTGTGGGCTCGGCCATTGGGGCTCTCGGACGGCTCTGGCGTGCGTGCGAGGGGGCAGTAGGAGGGAGAAGAAGGAGGGGACCAGGCCGTGGCGTGTCGCGGACGCTGAGGCACCTCGTCGGGCGCGCTGGGGAGGCCCGAGGTGGTCGGGTGGCTCGGGCAGGGAGCAGCTACAGTGCGTGGGAGCACTGTAGTGCGCTCTGCAGCACGCCTTTTGCATGCCATGGCATAAAGAAATGGGAAGTGGGCACGGCCACTTGTGTCCAGTAGTTCTAGGGGTAGTAAAGAAAGGGGAGAGAGCCTTGGATGCTCTGTAGAGGCTCTGTTGAGAGAACAGGGATGATAGAGAGAGATGCCATGGCTGTCCAGAGAAGTAAATGGGGGTGTTCTACTCCTTAATTATTGAGCAATGGCCATGGGAGAGTTGCTGGAGGTAGAAGAGGTCTATTAGGGGTTGTGGTAAAAAGTTGAACTCATGGAGATTAGTGGAAGGGGTCAAAGTGGTGTTTTTAGAAAAATGGCAGAAGGTGTTTGTTGTTGATTTGGGCAAGAAGATGAACTCCTCTTGTCATAAGACTTGACAGGGACAAATGGCATGAGAAAACAGGTGGTTCCACAAAGATTGAGTCCATTTGGGCAAAGTTGCCAATGCAACTTTTGTAAACCCTAGAAATGAACAGAAATGGATTTTCCAAGATTTAGTCATGCAAATCTATTCTCCTTGATGCACCACTTTGTGTAGTGTCATCATTAGAGGTTCTTAACATGTCCACAAAAGTTGAGATCAAAAGGAGAAAGTTGCCAATGTAGAGTTGTTCAAATTTGGTTCTGGACAGGAAGGGTTTTGGGGCTCTTTGATCAAGTTAACTTGTTCTCCAACTTGTGCCACTTGGTCTAGATGCATTATTACACCATTTGAGCATGTGCACCAAGTGTGACAGAATTTGGACATGTTTGACAGTGCAAAGTTGTTCAAACTTGAAAAAGGTCAGAAGTGGTTTTGAGAGTGTTTCATGGGGTTATACTGTTCTCCATGACATGAGACTTGGCAAGATCATCAAACATGTCATATGTGACATGCTTGAATTTTCTTGGAATTTTTGGGGAATATTTCCTTTGTAAATATTTCAAAAGCTTGAAATACCCAAAAAGTGTTTTTGAGGGACTTGACCAATGTTTTGAACATGACCATGTGTTGAAACTCTTATATATGGACAATATATGTCCACTGAGTTTTCCCCAAATATTTTTAAAGCATTAAAATAATTTTAACCTATTAAATACCATTTCTGGCCTTAAGAAAAATCCTTTAAATAAAATAGGAAAATAACTTTTAAAATTATATTTTTATGGTTTCTGGGTATCCTATATCTAATAGGAGTCAAATATAGTTTTGGAAAGATTTTTACTACCCTTAATAAAGAACTTGAAGTGCAAACCTCGATTCAGGGGTTTTTGGAAAACTAATTTTTAAAAATACTTTTTGGCAAATTATTTTTGAAAGAAATTATTTTTATGTCCTATACACATGGCATGACCATTGGGAAAGGTTTTTAGATCAAGGAGAAGGAGTATAAGAGTTGGAGGATTTATTTTATTTTTAGAGCACTTGCAAACAACAGACAAAAACCAATCAAGGCAAGGTCCAAAACACTCAAAAGTTTTTGTCAAACCACATTTTATCATGATTGTTAGCTTAAGTGTAGTGGCATGAAAATCAGGGTGTGACAGGGATCATCTTATAATGCTACCGCCGTACTAAGCAAAATAAGATGCATAAAAGATAAACATCACATGCAACCAAAATATGTGACATGATATGGAAATCAACATCTTGTGCTTTTGATCTCCATCTCCAAAGAACTGTCATGATCTCCATCGTCACTGGCTTGACACCTTGATCTCCATCGTAGTGTCGTGGTTGTCTTGCCAACTATTGCCTCTACAACTATCGCTAATGCATAGTGATAAAGTAAACCAATTACACGGCGTTTGCATTTCATATAATAAAGCGACAACCATAAGGCTCCTGCCAGTTGCCGATAACTTACAAAACATGATCATCTCATACGACAACGTATATCACATCATGTCTTGACCATATGACATCACAACATGCCCAAAAAAAACAAGTTAGACGTCCTCTACTTTGTTGTTGCAAGTTTTACGTGGCTGCTATGTGCTTCTAGCAAGAACCGTTCTTACCTACGCATGAAAACCACAACGGTGCTTCGTCAAGTTTGCTGTTTTAATCTTCAACAAGGACCAGCCGTCGTCCAATTCAACTCAACTGAAGTTTGAGAAACAGACACCCGCCAGCCACCTTTATGCAAAACTAGTTGCATGTCTGTCGGTGGAACCGGTTTCATGAACGTGGTCATGTAAGGTTGGTTCGGCCGCTTCATCCAACAATACCGCCGAATTAAAATAAGACGTTGGTGGTTGTCGGTGTCAAAACTGGCGGATCTCGGGCAGGGGGTCCCGAACTGTGCGTCTAAGGTCGATGGTAACAGGAGACAGGGGACACGATGTTTACCCAGGTTCGGTCCCTCTCTATGGAGGTAATACCCTACTTCCCGCTTGATTGATCTTGATAAATATGAGTATTACAAGAGTTGATCTACCTCGAGATCGTAATGGCTAAAACCCTAGAAGTCTAGCCTGTATGACTATGATTATGATTCTCTGTCTCTACGGACTAAACCCTCTGGTTTATATAGACACCAGAGGGGACTAGGGTTGTACAAAGTCGGTTACAGAGAAAGGAATCTTCATAACAGGACGCCAAGCTTGCCTTCCACGCCAAGGAGAGTCCTATCCGGACACGGGAGAGATTCTTCGGTCTTGTATCTTCACAGCCCATCAGTCCGGCCCACGTACCATTGTCCGGACGCCGGACGACCCCCTAATCCAGGACTCCCTCAGTAGCCCCTGAACCAGGCTTCAATGACGAGGTGTCCGGCGTGCAAATTGTCTTCGGCATTGCAAGGTGGGTTCCTTCTCCGAATACTCCAACACAGTCTTCGGACGTAATGAACGTGTCCGGCTTTGCAAAACAAATACCATACACCACCACAGAGGAAATAATATTTTGCGAGTCCAATCTGCTGACAACTTTTCTGCAAAGTGTTATCACGTCACCACCCGGTTATTATATCCAACCATTTTTTCCGCTTGCCGTTCCACGTTCCGAGACGCGGTTTCATTGGCACGTCTTGTCGAAGCAGAGATCGTGTTCCCTTATTGCGGGATCCTCATCAACACGGGCGTGTGTATTCCAACCGTCCGGTTGGCACGATTCCTTAAGAATAGGCAGGTTTCAAGGTCGAGGAGGAGACGTCCGATATTTATTACCTTTATAAAGGGACTAAGGCCCGTCTAGCTTCTTTACGCCAACCCTTTCCTCAGCCTCTCCAACCTCGAGATCCAACGCCCAAGGTTTCGATTGTTTCGAGCTTCCCAGTCATGTCCGGTCCTAGCCCTCAAGGTCGGTGGGTGCCTTCCTCCATCATAGAGGAAGATATCGTGAAGCTCCGGGCGGCCAGATACCTGACCGCGGAAATCCCCCATAGGCTTCCTGCTCAAGGGCAGGTTATTCCTACTCCCAGATCCAGTGAGAGGGTCGTATTCATCTCCCACTTCCTCCGAGGGCTAGGGTTCACTCTCCACCCCATTGTTCGAGGGCTTATGTTCTATTACGGGCTAGATTTTCACGATCTGGCTCTGGACTCCCTTCTTCACGTCTCGGCGTTCATTATCATATGCGAAGCCTTCCTCCGTATTCCCCCACAATTCGGCTTGTGGCTCAAGACCTTTAAAGTGAAGCCGAAGGTAGTCAATGGGAAACAAGCGGAGTGCGGTGGTGCTACGGTGAGCAAACTTATCAACACTATTTGGCTAAAAGGATCCTTCACAGAATCTTCTGACTTATGGCAGCGGGAGTGGTTTTACATCATTGACCCCCGCGGCACCAAGTGGGCGGCTACGCCCGCATTCCGATCTGGCCCTCCAATTCAGCTCAAATCATGGATCAATAAGGGGTTGGACTGGGGATCAATTGACGAAGTGCAGACTCTACAGAGCCGCATCCGGAGCCTTATTGAGAAGGGCATCGGACTTATCAATGCGATCCAAGTAATGCTAGTCCGTCGGGTCCTGCCATGCCAGCGGGGCCTCTTCGCCTGTGGGAGTTCAATCCGGAAGGACCACGAACCCTTCAGCACTTCTTCAGCACAACACACAAAGGAATGTGGAAACTATTCTTCGGGACACGAAAGCAGTGGCTGGACACTACAAAGGACGCCGGCCTTGACTGCAACCATCCGGATACCTCGGTAAGCACTCGACTCTCGAATACAATTTAGATAAGCCTCTCATAACAAGATACTGAGAAAACCATTCTCTTCCAGGGCTAGATAAAGAAGGCGTAGTGAATCAGGTGTTCGGCTCCTCTTCCCGAAGACTTAGCTAGTCCCGTGCTAACAAGGATGCTGGTCCCGGCGCCATACCAGGCGCCGGTGGAATAGGACAATGAGGAGAGTGGGGGAGCCAAAGGTGGCCTCCATCCCGGAGGTAAACCACACACTGTGTCCGGGGAGATTAAGGCTCCCTCTTCCGAAGACAAAAGAGAAGGAGAAGCTGACATCCTTTCTCCCTATGGTAAGAAAAGGGCCTCCTCCGAAAGTTGGGAGGTAAGGGCTCCTAAGCGAGGCAAGAGGCCCCTGTCGGGTGGTTCAGGCTCGGAAGGTGACGTTGTCGCATAGTTCCTTCGTAAGAACAAGCCTCCAGCCGAATCGTAAGTGAACAAAGGTGCTTTAAACATATCCCGTTCCTTTTCTCGTTACAAAGGTAACATCTAGAATATGCGTTTTGTAGTATGGCACACAGTCTTCCTCAACAATCCTCCTCCTCGGGGGACCTTCTTCCAGAGATGATGGAAAGCGAGATGCCTCCACAAGCTTCCTCGCCCAACAGGGCGGACGATGTCGAGGTGTCATCCCGGAGGATCTCTCCCGATCAACAAAGGATAATGGAGACAATGCCCCAAGGCGAGACTTCGACCGCCCAGGGTCCGAGGTGTGCGGCCCCTATGGGGGCTAACCATAAAGGTTCTGGACTATCCGGTTTACAGCCGGAGACGACTCTAGGGTCGAGTAGACATATCCTCTCATAGGGAGTCTCAGATTCTCCCCAATCGCCTGTGAACCGGAGGCGCCGGATACACTGATGGACATGTTGCGGTATTCGTCAATCTCAGAGGAGCATCGTACCTTGATGGGTACGGTGGTTGAGAGGATTCTGTCCACGAAAAGCGGATTGAATGAAGCCTTCATGGGCCTGCTAAGAGGCTGTGAGGTATGTAATGTTATATTTTCGATTGTGCTCTATACGCAAAATGCACCTGTGCATAGATAGTAGCCCCTGAGACTCTGGTTGGCGTCCAAAGGGAGGCAATCAGAGGATCGAAAAATATGTCCCCCAAAAATAATCTAATTACTTGAAACACAGGCTGTTACCTCCACGACGACTACCCATGCTACAGAGGTTGCAGGTCTGGAGCACAAACTTGATGTGGCGGATAACGACATCACGCTTATGAACAGGCGACTCGACGAGGCGCAAGGTATGTGTTGCAGTATGTATATATATAATAACAAGAACACGAATTATATTCTGAGACATACGTATCCGCAGATGGTGCTGCCGCGGTTGAGACCCTTCGGGCTGAACTTGCCCGGGCCAAGGAGCAAGCCCGGATGAGTAATGTGGCTGCCAAGAAGGCAACTGATAAGTTAGAAGCCGGATAGGTTGCTCAATGCCAGTGTGAAGAAAGAATGGCTAGTATGGCGCGCGAGCTGAAGGAAGCCACTGTCCGGTGCGAATTCGTCGAGAATGATAACAAGGCCAAAGCGGCCGATCTCGACAAGGCCATACAAGAGGCGAGAGAAGCATGATCTGAGTCTAGAGCGGCTCGGGAAGAGACCCGGCAAGCTGAGGAGATAGCGGCTGGTAAGCCTTTCTTATTACAGACTAAATTCGGCGATCCGAAGTATTCCCCGCTTAATCAAATGTGGAGCTCCCCAGACGCCTTTTTGGACTTGCCGAAGACTGCCTCCAATGCGGCGCAATTTTATGAAGCGCAAGAAGGGTATGCGACGGAGAAGCTTTTCTGGTCACAATTCGGCACATCGAAGCACCCACTGTTGCTGAACGAATAGATGGCCCAGTGGGCCGAGCTCCACAAGATATCCGGTTCTGCCATGAAGGACGTCGTAGTCCGGCTATGGCCGACTGAGCCAGTTCCGAAGAGTTATTTCAGTTTGGTGCAGCGACTAGTTGATGCGGTGCCGCGTATCGACGTCGTTAAGCGGTCAACGTGCATTGAAGGTGCATGGATGGCTTTTTCCCGTGTCAAGACGTACTGGGCGAAGATGAAGGCCACCGATATTGCAGCGAAAAGTCCACCCAAGGGCAAGGAGCATCGCATGCCAGAGCATTATTTCGAGGATGTCTTAGAGGGTGCCCGCTTGATAGAGGGTCAGTGCTCGAAATAGATGATATTTGAGTGAAATGTATTGAAATTGTAAAAACAATATTATGATATTTTAAGGCTATGCCTAGAAGTTGTGGCTACTCATGTGCGTCTATTTTGGTATAATTTGAAAGTTTTCCAGTCGTCGGCTTCAGCCCCCTCGCATAAAATACGGGGGTGTTCGGAAAAGCACTTGATCACTCTTGATCCAACATCTTGGTCCGTGAAGGAGGTGTCAATGCGGCGAACTAGGCAATCGGACTATAGGGCTTTAGCACTTTCACTTAGCCATAGGAGTTTAACGGTGGGTCTAAGATATAGCCCCTGGTATGTACGTAGTTATCCAAATACGGTGTGTTACCTGGGTGACCAGAAGAACGGTCCTTCGTGTAATATAGAAGGAATCGCGAAAGATTCTAATAAGTCATCGAGTGGTTGACCAGCTCTCGCCGCATCATGAGAGTCAGTTTTCGGCTTTCTCTACTGAGGTGCTCATCCGGATGAAACGAGACACAATCACAATAGTTCTCCCTTTACTACCCTAGCTGATATAGCGGAACATAAGGTAGTAAGCACAGGAGCCGGGCAACCCAACTATTGACCAAAGACATGATTCGGAGCTGATGCATATAAGGCCAAACTCGCGACGCCGAAGTGTGCTATAAAGCAGTTCGGACTTGTAGGCAACTCATTTGTTCACATATCGAGCCCCTAGCAACCTGTGCCGAGGTGAGAGTGTGAAACAACCGGACAAATCCAGCTCTTTTAGAAAAGGCGAATACTGGATATAGATTATGTTTACTGGGACCTGGTCGATAGTCAATTGCCATTTTACAAATAATAATTCCACGACCCAGGCTATTTGATATGCCGGTGGTCAAAGGCTGAGGGAGAAGGCACTTTACAGGCTCAAAATAGAGAGTGCGGTCTACAAAATTATTTGGACCTCCTGTCGCACGTCTGCGCCACCTTGCCTCGTTTAAAGGATTCCTTTAACAGGAATAACCTTTGGGTAAGTGTATGAAGCCGAACTTCGAAAGAGTCTGTGAGATGACCAATATTTTGTGTCACCTGTGATAAGATAAAAAGAAATAGTTAGAAATGAAAAAGGAGGAAATGGGAGTGCTTGTAGGCTTGCTCAGACAGCTCCCCGCCGATGGCTGTGGTATTTTAAGTGCATAATTATGCATGCGCGGTATAAACTTCGCATTATTGTGAGGCGAACGACGGAGGATGAACAACTAATCCAACTCTGAGATAGATCGGTTCCATTTAATAGGAACCGGCGGCTTAATGGTTGATGAGTTGTGCGGCTTGACGAGGCCGCTTTGTACTTCGGCTCTAATAGCCGTAGTACAATCCCCTGTACGGAGGGAGGTCTCCGTTTATTGTTATGACACTGTGTGGACCGGGCATTTTAAGTTTTGCGAGGGCGTAGAGTGGGACCACATTAAATCGAGCAAAAGCGGTATTGCCCCAGAAGTGCATGGTAGCCACTGTGGAACGGGGCAATATCAAAGGTCAAGCCCTCGCTTCAGAAGTTGTTTGGCGAACCATAGACGACTTCCAGTGTGACGGAGCCCGTGCAGTGAGCTTCTACGCTGGGTACTGCTCCCTTGAGGATTGTTGCGGTGGATTTGATTCTAGAAGGATCAGTGCCCATTTTGTGGATAGTTTCTTGGTACAGTAGATTAAGGCTAATGCCGCCGTCCATAAGGACTTCCGTGAGATGGAACCCATCAATAATTGGATCAATGATCGGAGCTACCGAGCCTTCAGGACAGATATGACTAATTTTTGGGGGAACCCGCTCTATGGCGTATGCGTCCCATAGTGCGCATGTGTGCTCCCCTGTAGGGGTGTGCGTCACATATACTATATTTACGGTTTTCACTTCGGGGGGAAATTTCTTCTGAACCCCGGTATTCAGCTGGCGGGTCTCTTCGTCATCGTTGTCACTGAGCGGCCCCTTCCCCTTGTGTTCGGCTTTAAGCCTGCCGGCTTGTTTGAAGACCCAGCATCTTCTGGTAGTGTGAGTAGCTGGTTTATAGGGGTGCCATGAATCTGGCAGGGCCGATCCAATATCTTGTCGAGATTGGATGGTCTGTCTCTATTTTCCTTGGATGGCTTTTTCCATAGACCGGGCATGGAGCCGCTGAATCCAGCGTTGACCGCTGTGTCTTGCCTTATTTCATCACTATTACGACGCTTGTGTTTATTGAGTCGTGGCTTTTCGTTGCCGTCTCGGACTTCAGAAGTGCCCGGATCGCTGGCATCATTGCTCCTACAAGCGAGCCAGTTGTGTTCTCCCGCGCAAAAGCGGGTCATTAGAGCAGTAAGGGCTGTCATGGATTTTGGTTTTTCTTGACCGAGGTGGCGGGCAAGCCATTCATCCCAGACGCTGTGTTTGAAGGCCGCGAGGGCTTCGGCGTCCGGACAATGACAATTTGGTTCTTTTTAATTAAGAACCTAGTCAGGAGCTTTCTGGCTGACTCTCCGGGTTGCTGGATAATGTGACTTATGTCATCGGCATCTAGTGGCCGGACATATGTACCTTGGAAGTTATCGCGAAAGGCGTCTTCCAGGTCTTCCCAGCTACCAACGGAGTTCTCTGGAAGGCTGTTTAGCCAGTGCTGAGCTTGTCCCTTTAGTTTTAGTGGGAGGTATTTAATGGTGTGGAGATCATCACCGCGGGCCATGTGGATATGGAGAAGAAAGTCTTCAATCCATACTGCGGGATCTGTTGTTCCATCGTATGATTCGATATTCATGGGTTTAAACTCTTCCGGGAATTCGTGCTCCATTACTTCGTCGGTGAAGCAAAGTGGGTGAGCGGCGCTTCGATATCGGGCCACGTCACGACGTAGCTCAGATGGAGTCTGTCTGTGGTTCTCGGCTCGGGCGTGAGTATTACTATTGCGTCCGGCTAGATAGCCGTTATCGAGCGTCCGGGCACGTCCCCGTGATCCATAGATCGATCTGTTCTGACCTGCTCTACTGTCCAAGTCCTACCGTAGGTCATATGTGTGTCCCCGAGCTGTTTTATCTCTGCCTTTACGGTGAGGTGGGGCAAGCTGGTGTTCGGCTTGAGTTGCCGTTTTATCCTGACCACGTGGTGGTCGGTCAGCCCCATTGCGTGATGATGGTACATGCTCCAACGCCTCATCATCGAACTGGGGTAGCAATTTGCGCTTCAGGTAACTTTTGGCTTGGCGCTTGAGGCTGTGTTCCTCGGCCGCCAGGACATTAGTCCGTCTATCATCGAGCATATCGTGATCGGCTTGAAGTTGCTATTGCTTCTTTTTCAGGCTCCTTGCAGTGGCTATTAGCTGGCGCTTAAAGCGCTCCTGCTCGAGAGGTCCCTCCAGTACAATAAAATCCTTGGTGCCGAGTCTCACCTCATCCTTGGAGAGCGGAAGATAATTATTGTCCTCCGAGTCTTCATGTGTGGCCTGTTCATCAGGGCTAACTTTCCCGTCTTCCCGTTCATCTTGTTCGGAAGTTGCCTCAACGGGGTCTTCATTGTCTTCGCACCGCCCGAGTGTTACCTTCTCTGTGCGGTGTTGCTGTCTTTCTTCTTGGCGTGATTTAGAGCGGCGCCGCTAGCGTCGGCGCTTTGGTTGTATCTCAGGAGGTTTATCCTCAACTGGATCTTCCTTGTCATCGCCACTATTCTCTTTTGGTGCATCCACCATGTATATGTTGTATGAGGAGGTGGCTGTCGGTGTCAAAACCGGCGGATCTCGGGTAGGGTGTCCCGAACTGTGCGTCTAAGGCTAATGGTAACAGGAGGCTGGGGACACGATGTTTACCCAGGTTCGGGCCCTCTCGATGGAGGTAATACCCTACTTCCTGCTTGATTGATCTTGATGATATGAGTATTACAAGAGTTGATCTACCACGAGATCGTAGAGGCTAACCCTAGAAGCTAGCCTATTATTATGATTGTGTCTCTCTATCGACTAGCATGGCCTCGGTTTATATAATGCACCAGACGCCTAGGATAACAAGAGTCCTAGCCGAATACGCCTGTAACGCCCCGGATTCGATGCGCCAGGTGTCCCCAGTTATTCGCCGCTGTTGCCATGTCATTTGCTTGCGTGTTGCATTTTATCGTGTCATCATGTGCATTTCATTGCATACGTGTTCGTCTCATGCATCCGAGCATTTTCCCCGTTGTCCGTTTTGCAATCCGGCACTCCTATGTTCCCCGACGTCCCCCTTTTGTCTCTCGTTGTGAGTGGGTGCTAAACTTTCACGGAATGGTCCGAGGTTTGTCAAGCGGCCTTGGTATAGCACCGGTAGACCGCCTGTCAAGTTTCGTGCCATTTGGAGGTCGTTTGATACTCCAACGGTTAACCGGGTAACCGCAAAGGCCTCTTTTATCTTGCAGCCCAACACCCTTTCAAAGTGGCCCAAAACCCAGCAAACTCACCTCTACGCTCTCGGTCTTTCGATCACGATCGTGTGGGCGAAAACCGCACCTCATTTGGACTCTCCTAGCTCCCAGAAACTATATATATGCCTTCCCCCGTCCAAATCCGGGTCCAAACACTAGATCATTTTCCCTTCCGCGCCGCCGGACGTTTCATCCTCCGCCGCCAGACGTGTCCAACCGCCGCCCTGACGAATCGCATAGCGCCACGTGGCATGCCGCCACCCGCTGCCGCCGAAGACCGCGGCCCGGCCGCGCCGCCGCCGCCTCCATAGCGCCCGATCCCCGAAGTACGCCTGCCGCCGCCCGTCGCTGCTCCGACGCCCGGCCGCCCGCGGTCAGGCGGCCACCATGCCGCCCAGCGCCTCGTCGCCTCGCCTCCTCATCAGCGTCCCCGACTCCGGTTCGCGCCCGCTGCCTCGGGCACCCGCGCATGCCAGCTAAACCGCCCAGCTTCGGGCCGCCCTGCTCCTTCGCCGGCCGCGGCGCTGCGAAGCTTCGCCGCCCGGCGCGGTCTTGCGCCGCTGCCTCCGCCCCGCCGCCCGGTGCCGCCTCCCTGCCCAGCCGGCCCTCCTTCGCCCGGATCCGGCCCCGGGAGCTCCGGCCGCCCCAGATCCGTTCTCCTCCGGCCTCCTCCTCGTCTCCAGCCGCTCTCCGGCGAGTTCCTCCGGCGAGATCCGTGCTGCATCGAATCCGTGCAACCCTAGATCGGAGTGGTATATTTTCTAAGTCCCCGATTTATTTGCATAATGTTGCCCTGTTCATCGCATCATAACTTGCTGCATACTGCTCCGTTTCGTGTGTATAATATGTCAAATTGTTCGCCTCGACGAGTAATTCATTTTATTCCATTGCACCATGTTCATTTGAGTTCATGTTGATGCCTGAATCTTCGTTGCAAAAGTGCTATATGATGTTAATCTGCTGAAACTGTTATAACTTGATGTCATTTTTGTTGCATTTGATGTGTGCATCTTATGAGCATGAGCTCTACATGTGTTTTGTGCTATGTCATGCCATCTTCACAGTGGTGCCATCTATGGAATTTTGTGCGTCTTTTAGTGAGTGCATCGAGTTTGTTAAGTAGGGTACTTGCTGTTGCTGTTTTGCTAGGCTGATTCTGTTATAATATGATGCTATGTAACCTTGTTGCTACAAGTCATTCTATGCATAATATGGAGATGTTCACTAAGGATGTTTTGTTATACATGTCTTTCTCTATCCAGCCATGCCCTTTGTTGCAATTATAGTCAACTGTAACTTGTTGTAATCTTGCTATCAAATTGCTAAGTAATGTTGCTGTCAGCCTGTTAACATTCAGTTCAATGTTGTCATGATTGTTGTTAGTGATCCATGCACTCTATGAACTTGATCTTGCCATTCTTATCTTGATAAACATGTCTTATTACTGCGAGTTGCCTTGCCATGCCATGTATTGCTCTGTGGTGAGTGGTTCAAGCTCACCAACATGCCTACTTATTGTTGTTTCTGCCATGTATGAATCTGTCATATCTTTTGCCATGTTTACATGGGTGCCATCATATCTTCTATTCCTTTTTGACTCATGGTCAGTAAGGCACTTTTGTTATATGCATTTAGTGTATTCATTCCATGTCTTTGTTTGCCATGATAAGTTCCTGTAGCATGTTGTTTGATAGCTCTAAACATTGCAACCTGATGTTATTTCTGCAAAGTCTGAAAGTGTTAGTATTTGCAATCTTGTCATGTCATTTTGAGCATGTTTTAGTGATTTCTGGAGATAGCTCAGTGTTCATGTTTTGTCATGCTTTACCTTTACATCATGCCCATGCCTTTTGTTTTCATATTGTGTTAATGTAGCTTGTTGTTTTGATGTTTGCAATATGCCTAGTTGCTGTTTTGGACAGATTGTTGTAATTGACTTGTATAGGGTGTATGTGTTGAACCGTTGCTCCGTTTTGAGTGTGCTCTATATGAAATTTTCTTGATTTTGCATGTAGTTTCATATTATCATGTTGCATCCTTGTTTTGAGGTGTTTGCGTGAGGTTTGGATGCATTTTGTATCAATGCCATGCTTATCTTGTTTTGCTCATATCTTCTAGGCCGTAGCTCCGAATTTAATGAACTTTATATGTAACTTGAGTAGAATTTCGTGTAGATAATCGTGGTGCATCTTAACTTGCTGTTTAACAACTTGAACATAAGCTTTATTCATATCTGGACCAATTTCGAAATTTGCATATGAGGACTTACCGGAATTGTTATATGTTGTTCCGGGCCTCTTTTAAACTTGCCTTGATGTGTTGCTCTTGTTTGCATAGTCTCTTGCCATGAGTAGCTTTCTAGCTTTGTCATGTATCATGCTTGTTGTGCATCATGTCTTGTCTATGTGTGGTGTGTTTACTATGTTGTGTGTTTCTTCTCGATAGTTCCTGCTTGCTATGATCGTGAGGATTCGCTCGCTTCACGCTTGGTCTGCCTTCGTGGTTTCATCTTGTTCATGGACTCGTTCTTCTTCCTAGCGGGATTTCAGGCAAGATGACCGTCACCTTGGATCTCATTACTATCATTGCTATGCTAGTTGCTTCGTTCTATCGCTATGTTGCGTTACCTACCACTTGATGCTCAAGCCTCCCAAATTGCCATGAACCTATAACCTTTGTCACCCTTCCTAGCAAACCGTTGTTTGGCTATGTTACCGCTTTGCTCAGCCCCTCTTATAGCGTTGCTAGTTGCAGGTGAAGATGAAGATTGCTCCATGTTGGATTATGTTTATTGTTTGGATATCACAATATCTCCTATATTATTAATGCATCTATACACTTGGTAAAGGGTGGAAGGCTCGGCCTTATGCCTGGTGTTTTTTTCCACTCTTGACGCCCTAGTTTTCGTCATATCGGTATTATGTTCCCGGATTTTGCGTCCCTAACGCGGTTGGGTGATTTATGGGACCCCCTTGACAGTTCGCTTTGAATAAAACTCCTCCAAAGAAGGCCCAACATTGGTTTTACCATTTGCCTCACCACCACCTACTTTTCCCTTGGGAGTAATTAACCCAAGGGTCATCTTTATTTTAGCCCCCCGGGCCAATGCTTGTCTAAGTGTTGGTCCGAACTAGAGCCCTTTGCAGCGCCTCCTTGGGGAAACTCGAGGCCTGGTTTTAGTTGTACGGACTGCTCATCCGGTCGTGGCCTGAGACGAGATATGCGTGGCTACTATCAGGGTGTTGGCACGCCGGGAGGTCTTGCTGGTCTTGTTTTACCATTGTTGAAATGTCTTGTAAACCGGGATTCCGAGACTGACCGGGTCTTCCTGGGAGAAGGAATATCCTTAGTTGATCGCGAGAGCTTATCATGGGCTAAGTTGGGACACCCCTGCAGGGTATAATCTTTCGAAAGCCGTGCCTGCGGTTATAGGCAGATGAGAATTTGTTAATGTCCGGTTGTAGATAACTTGACACCTGATCCGAATTAAAACGCATCAACCGCGTGATTAGCCGTGATGGTCTCTTCTCGGCGGAGTCCGGGAAGTGAACACGGTCTTTGGGTTATGTTTGACGTAAGTAGGAGTCCAGGAGCAGTTCTTGATCATTGCTAGTTTCACGACCATTCCGCTTGCTCTCTTCTCGCCCTTATTTGCGTATGTTTAGCCACCATACTTGCTTAGTCGCTGCTGCAACCTCACCACTTTACCCCTTTCTTTCCCATTAAGCTTTGCTAGTCTCGATACCCATGGTAATGGGATTGCTGAGTCCTCGTGGCTCACGGATTACTACATCAACAGTTGCAGGTGCAGGTTGTGCGATGATCATGACGCGAGAGCGATGTTTGCTTGTTTGGAGTTCTTCCTCTGCTTCTTCTTCGATCAGGGGATAGGTTCCAGGTCGGCAGCCTGGGCTAGCAGGGTGGATGTCGTTTGAGTTTCTGTTTGTGTTTCATCCGCAGTCGGATGTTGATCTTCTGGATGATGTATTGTTGTATTCGTGTGGCATTGTATGCCTTATGTATGTATCCCATCTATTATGTAATGTTGATGTAATGATATCCACCTTGCAAAAGCGTTTCAATATGCGGGTCTATCCTTGGTGGGACCTTCGAGTTCCTTTTGGATAGGGTCGCATATTGGGCGTGACAAGTTGGTATCAGAGCCTCGACCGACCTTAGGAGCCCCCTTGTTTGATCGTGTAGTTTGGCCGTTGTTGAGTCTAGAAGAAAACTGTTTTCGAAGTCTAGTTATATCGGAGAGTAGGAATTCTTTTTACTCCTCAGCCCCTTCGTCGCTCTGGTCAGGAATCTTGACGTAGGTGTTTTGAATTACTCCTCTTCCCCTTCAAATTTTTCTTTAGGTTCACGCAGTTGGTTTTCCGGTAGTTGTTCCTCAGCTCTTTTTATCCGGTGCATTTCTCGTCAAGTCGACTCGAACCCCTTCATCTTTGCAAATTCAATCCTCAGTTGTCTTATTTTCCCACCCGCCCACCCTTCTTTTTCTCGGAACCGGAGTCCGTAATCGGGTATCCATCCTACTCGTGCGAAGCATTTGCATTCTTTCAACCGGTGTTTCCCCTTGAAGTTATTCATCGGTTTTTCCCCTTCCAAGTTGACTTTGTTTTCCCGCCCTCTCACCCTTTTTTTTCTTCCCGGAGTCTGAGTCTCTTTCGAGCATTAATTTCTTTCGTGCGGAGCCTCTTCAATGTTCCCTCAATTATTTCAACCGGTGAATTCTCGTCTCGTTTGACATTCTTCATCTCTTTTCTTCTCCGGTGGATTCAATTCAAGTTTTTTTTCTCGGGTTGATCACATTCTTTTCCTTGGATCAAGTGTTTTCCCTGCTCATTCGTCTCTCGCCAGTTTATCCTTCCGGAGTGCTCAAGACATCTCAAGAGATTCGTCTGTGTTCGAATTAATTCAAGGTTGTCACCTCATTCAGATATTTCAATTGTTCCGGTGCATCATCATCTATCGGTTCAACTATCCCTTTCCAACTGTCTTTTAGTGGGCCCTAACCCACAGGTCTTTTCCCAGGATCTTACCTGACTCTTCTAATTCCCCCGAAGTTATTCTCAATTCTTTTCAAGTGTGACATAAGAATGGATTCCATTAGTCACATGCCTTTTCCAAGATCAATTTCAAATCATTTCATTGTTGGCTCAACCTCTCAGTTTTTCATTCTTCCGGAGTATCTCATTAATTTTGGTGGTGTTTCTCATCATCATTTGAAGATTGAAGAGAATTTTTCCTCTAAATCTTGCCCGTTCTCCCGAAGATTCGTGGTTCTAGCTTCATGCTATCCTCTCGAATTATTCCGTTTGTCAGATATTCTTTCTTACCCATCCGGAGTATGTCAGGAGTTGTTTTTCTATTTCTTTTCACCGGAGGCCATCATTCCAGTTATCGTTCTCTATTTATCCCGGTGCTTCGTTCAGGTGTTCTTTAATCAGCTCATGATCTCTTTGTTCTTTTGCATCTAAATCCCCTCTAGCTTATTGGTTCTTCTAATTCTTCCCGGTAATTCATTCTCTTTCATCAGTCATTTCCAAATTTTTACGGTGGTTCGTTCAAGATTCTTTTCCTTGTTTATCATATTAATCCATTCGTTCTTTTCAATCCTACCGGTGGTTCATGAAGACCTTGTCAAGTTTGTGTTATGTCACTTCTCAATTCTTTTTTAAGAAGAATAAGTAGTATGCAAAATCCATTGCTTGTCATCAATTTAAGTTGATGAAGGATAAGCATACAATAAATCTTATTCTTATTTCATCAAAGTGATTAATCCTTTTCTTCGGAGTTTGTTCTCCGGAGTTCCAAGTTTTCCGCATTATCGTCGCGAAGCTCCATCTAAATCACCGCAAGACTTAATCCTTATTCTTTCTATCCTTCAATTGTATCTCATCATCCTTTTGTTATCGGAGTTCTTCATGGTGGTTCGTCATGATTTAATTCATTCTTCAAGTGTTCATCAAGATTCTTTTGGGGGAATTCAAGTACCTTTTCTTCTTGCATCTCGAAGTGCAATTAAATCTCCGTATTCTTTTGAAGCGGAGTTTTGCATTTCTTCGTTCTTCTCAGCTATTTAATCTTTTCTTATTGTGGTTGGTTATCACCTCATATTTTTGAGAGGTTATCCATAAGTCCACAACAATCTTATTCTTTTCGTTGGTGATTTTTTCAACAACTCCGTTCAATCCTTCCTTCTAAGTTCTTTTCATTCAATTCTTTCAATTCTTTCGGAGGCATTGTGTTGTTCCTCTCGTCAACTATCGTTCCATTTTGTCAAACTCAGTTCCAACTCCTTCCATGTTCAGTCGGAGTGCTGCCTAAATCCTTTCAGTTTTATTCGTTTCTTATCTCGTTCTAACCAGAGTGGTTTCATAGTCTATCTGATTCCGTGAGCTTTCGATTCTTGTCATTCTCGCCATTCCTCTCTTCTTCTCGAGTGCTCTCGATTCTTTGCTTCTTCTCTTGAGTTCTTGTTTCACCTCACCCCTTTTTCCCTTCCGTCTCGGTCCTAAGATCTCGGGACGAGATCTCTTGTTAGTGGAGGAGTGTTGTAACGCCCCGGATTCGATGCGCCAGGTGTCCGCCAGTTATTCGCCGCCATTGCCATGTCATTTGCTTGAGTGTTGCATTTTATCGTGTCATCATGTGCATTGCATTGCATACGTGTTCGTCTCATGCATCCGAGCATTTTCCCCGTTGTCCGTTTTGCAATTCGGCACTCCTATGTTCCCCGGCGTCCCCCTTTTGTCTCTCGCTAGAGTGGGTGTTAAACTTTCTCGGAATGGCCCGAGGTTTGTCAAGCGGCCTTGGTATAGCACCGGTAGACCGCCTGTCAAGTTTCGTGCCATTTGGAGGTCGTTTGATACTCCAACGGTTAACTGGGTAACCGCAAAGTCCTCTTTTATCTTGCAGCCCAACACCCTTTCAAAGTGGCCCAAAACCCAGCAAACTCCCCTCTATGCTCTCGGTCGTTCGATCATGATCGTGTGGGCGAAAACCGCACCTCATTTGGAATCTCCTACCTCCCAGAAACTATATATATGCCTTCCCCCGTCCAAATCCGGGTCCAAACCCTAGATCATATTCCCTTCCGCGCCGCCGGACGTTTCATCCTCCGCCGCCGGACGTGTCCAGCCGCCGCCCCGACGAATCGCCTTGGCGCGGCGCACGCCACACCGCGCCGCCAAAGCCGCGCCACGCCAGCGGCCGCCAGGCCAGCCGCGCCGCCGCCACCATGCGGCGCCTGATCGCTCGAACCTGCCCCGCCGCCGCTGGCGTCCCGCCGCCGGTCGCTGCTCCGACGCCTGCCGCCAGCGGCGCGCTGGTGCCGCGCCATCGCTTCGCCCTCGCCTCTCGCTGGCGTCCGATTCAGTTCACCGCCCACGCCTCGGGCACTGCGCATGCCAGCGAGGCCGCCTAGCTTCCGTGCCGCTCCTTCGCCCGGCGCGGCGCCGGCTTCGCCGCGGCGCCGGCTGCCGCCTCCGCCCGCCGCGGTCGCCTCCCTACCTAGCCCTCGCCCGCCGGATCCGGCCCCGGGAGCTCCGGCCGCCCCAGATCCGTTCTCCTCCGGCTTCCTCCTCGTCTCCGGCCGCTCTCCGGCGAGTTCCTCCGGCAAGATCCGTGCTGCATCGAAGTCCGTGCAACCCTAGATCGGAGTGGTATATTTTCCAAGTCCCCGATTTATTTGCATAATGTTGCCATGTTCATCGCATCATAACTTGCTGCATACTGCTCCGTTTCGTGTGTATAATATATCAAATTGTTCGCCTCGACGAGTTATTCATTTCATTCCATTGCACCATGTTCATTTGAGTTAATGTTGATGCCTGAATCTTCGTTGCAAAAGTGCTATATGATGTTAATCTGCTGAAACTGTTATAACTTGATGATTTGTCAGTTTTGTTGCATTTGATGTGTGCTTCTTATGAGCATGAGCTCTACATGTGTTTTGTGCTATCTCATGCTATATTCACAGTGGTGCCATCTATGGATTTTTGTGGGTCTCTTAGTGTGTGCATCGAGCTTGTCAAGTAGGGTACTTGCTGTTGCTGTTTTGCTAGGCTGATTCTGTTATATTAGGATGCTATGTAAACCTGCTTCTACAAGTCATTCTATGCATAATATGGAGATGTTCACCAAGGATGTTTTGTTATACATGTCTTTCTCTATCCGTCCA
Organism: Aegilops bicornis; assembly: GCA_021605145.1. Classification (NCBI taxonomy): domain Eukaryota; kingdom Viridiplantae; phylum Streptophyta; class Magnoliopsida; order Poales; family Poaceae; genus Aegilops; species Aegilops bicornis. The sequence continues at coordinate 392,522,738 of CM038673.1, read as the reverse complement.
TGCCCATAGTTGCAATTATAGTCTGCTGTAACTTGTTGTAATCTTGCTCTCAAATTGCTAAATAATGTTGCTGTCAGCCTGTTAACATTGAGTTCAATGTTGTCATGATTGTTGTTAGTGATCCATGCACTTTATGAACTTGATCTTGCCATTCTTAGTTTAATAAACATGTATTCTTACCGTGAGTTGCCTTGCCATGCCATTTATTGCTCTGTGGTGAGTGGTTCAAGCTCACCAACATGCCTACTTATTGTTGTTTCTGCCATGTATAAATCTGTCATATCTTTTGCCATGTTTACATGGGTGCCATCATATCTTCTGTTCCTTTTTGGCTCATGGTCAGTAAGGGACTTTTGTTATATGCATTTAGTAGATTCATACCATGTCTTTTTTTGCCATGGTAAGTTCCTGTAGCATGTTGTTTGGTAGCTCTAAACATTGCAACCTGATGTTATTTCTGCAAAGTCTGAAACTGTTAGTATTTGCAATCTTGCCATGTCATTTTGAGCATGTTCTAGTGATTTCTGGAGATAGCTCAGTGTTCATGTTTTGTCATGCTTTACCTGTACATCATGCCCATGCCTTTTTTTCATATTGTGTTAATTTAGCTTGTTGTTTTGATGTTTGCAATATGCCTAGTTGTTGTTTTGGACAGATTGTTGTCATGACTTGTATAGGGTGTATGTGTTGAACCGTTGCTCCGTTTTGAGTGTGCTCTATATGAAACTTGCTTGATTTTGCATTTAGTTTCATATTATCATGTTGCATCCTTGTTTTGAGGTGTTTGCGTGAGGTTTGGATGCATTTTGTATCAATGCCATGCTTATCTTGTTTTGCTCATATCTTCTAGGCCGTAGCTCCAAATTTAATGAACTTTATATGTAACTTGACTAGAATTTCGTGTAGATCATCGTGGTGCATCTTAACTTGCTGTTTAACAACTTGAACATAAGGTTTATTCGGATCTGGACCAATTTCGAAATTTGCATATGAGGACTTACCGGGATTGTTATATGTTGTTCCGGGCCTCTTTTAAACTTGCCTTGATGTGTTGCTCTTGTTTGCATCGTCTCTTGCCATGAGTAGCTTAATGTAGCTTTGGCATGCATCATGCTTTTTGTGCATCATGTCTTGTCTATGTGTGGTGTGTTTACTATGTTGTGTGTTTCTTCTCGATAATTCCTGTTTCGTTGCGATCGTGAGGATTCGCTCGCTCACGCTTGGTTCGCCTTCGTGGTTTCACCTTCTTCATGGACTCGTTCTTCTTCCGAGCGGGATTTCAGGCAAGATGACCGTCACCTTGGATCTCATTACTATCATTGCTATGCTAGTTGCTTCGTTCTATCGCTATGTTGCGTTACCTACCACTTGATGCTCAAGCCTCCCAAATTGCCATGAACCTATAACCTTTGTCACCCTTCCTAGCAAACCGTTGTTTGGCTATGTTACCGCTTTGCTCAGCCCCTCTTATAGCGTTGCTAGTTGCAGGTGAAGATGAAGATTGCTCCATGTTGGATTATGTTTATTGTTGGGATATCACAATATCTCCTATATTATTAATGCATCTGTACACTTGGTAAAGGGTGGAAGGCTCGGCCTTACGCCTGGTGTTTTGTTCCACTCTTTCCGCCCTAGTTTCCGTCATATCGGTATTATGTTCCCGGATTTTGCGTCCCTAACGCGGTTGGGTGATTTATGGGACCCCCTTGACAGTTCGCTTTGAATAAAACTCCTCCAGGAAGGCCCAACATTGGTTTTACCATTTGCCTCACCACCACCTACTTTTCCCTTGGGAGTAATTAACCCAAGGGTCATCTTTATTTTAGCCCCCGGCCAATGCTTGTCTAAGTGTTGGTCCGAACTAGAGCCTTTGCAGCGCCTCCTCGGGAAACTTCGAGGCCTGGTTTTAGTTGTACGGACTGCTCATCCGGTCGTGACCTGAGACGAGATACGCGCGGCTACTATCAGGGTGTCGGCACGCCGGGAGGTCTTGCTGGTCTTGTTTTACCATTGTAGAAATGTCTTGTAAACCGGGATTCCGAGACTGATCGGGTCTTCCTGGGAGAAGGAATATCCTTCGTTGATCGCGAGAGCTTATCATGGGCTAAGTTGGGACACCCTGCAGGTATAATATTTCAAAGCCGTGGTTCATGCGGTTATAGGCAAATGGGAATTTGTTAATGTACGGTTGTAGATAACTTGACACCTGATCCGAATTAAAACGCATCAACCGCGTGTGTAGCCGTGATGGTCTCTTCTCGGCGGAGTCCGGGAAGTGAACACGGTCTTTGGGTTATGTTTGACGTAAGTAAGAGTTCAGGATCACTTCTTGATCATTGCTAGTTTCACGACCGTTCCGCTTGCTCTCTTCTCGCCCTTATTTGTGTATGTTTAGCCACCATACTTGCTTAGTCGCTGCTGCAACCTCACCACTTTACCCCTTTCTTTCCCATTAAGCTTTGCTAGTCTTGATACCCATGGTAATGGGATTGCTGAGTCCTCGTGGCTCACAGATTACTACACCAGCAGTTGCAGGTGCAGGTTGTGCGATGATCATTACGCGAGAGCGATGTTTCCTTGTTTGGAGTTCTTCCTCTGCTTCTTCTTCGATCAGGGGATAGGTTCCAGGTCGGCAGCCTGGGCTAGCAGGGTGGATGTCGTTTGAGTTTCTGTTTGTGTTTCATCCGTAGTCGGATGTTGATCTTCTGGATGATGTATTGTTGTATTCGTGTGGCATTGTATGCCTTATGTATGTATCCCCATCTATTATGTAATGTTGATGTAATGATATCCACCTTGCAAAAGCGTTTCAATATGCGGGTCTATCCTTGGTGGGACCTTCGAGTTCCTTTTGGATAGGGTCGCATATTGGGCGTGACAACGCCGGTGGGGAGGAGTCCTTGTCTTGATCACCAAGTCTTGTGGAATCTTCCTTGTATGCGGCAGCTGTCCGAACTGGCCCATGAGTATATGGCCACGGGGGTCCTTGGCCCAATCCAACTGATCGGGAGACGACGTGATGAGTACCCCCTAGTCCAGGACACCATCAGTAGCCCCCTGAACCAGTCTTCAAGTTGGGGATGCTCCTCGATTCTTACGAACTTCTCTTCATCTTCGGTTGTCGGTCTTGAAAACTGGTTCAACAAATCCTCTCATCTTCGATCTTGAGGATCGCCGAAGTGCATCCGACGAGTTTACACGTCGGGTAACTGAGGAGCCCCTTTATGTTTCCGGCCTTTATCAATGCCTTGTTATTTTTATGCCACACCTCGGGTTTGAAGTTGTTCCCGGGCGGCAGTGTCCTCTTGCGTCCAAGCCCCAACGCCGGACTATATTCGAGGTATCTTTTGCAGCCGGGTACCAACGCCGGGCTATATTGGAGGTGTCATAGATCACCTTGGTTCTAAAAAGTTGAAGGAGTTTAGCCGAGCTCAATGCCAGAAATGCCCTCTATGGAGCCAGCCACTGGCGCCCAAGCTTTATTCTGGACTGCTTCCGAGGTGGTGCACCACCCGGCAGCGGGCTGATTTTTTGTGAATATTTTTGATTGGTGCAATTTATTCTTTGCCGAGATATATAGCCAGTATATGTATATCCAGTAGCCCTCAAGTTGTGTGTCGGTCTAAAATACGAGATGCACCTGAAGGAAAATATGAAACCGCTGATCCTAGTTGCTTCTGAGACTCAGGTCGTGAAATCGGCCTGAGGATCAACTCCTAGCTCGGCAGCATACAGAGGAATAAAAACGAAGTGCAATATATTAGAGATAATAGTGGTCAGCGAATGGGCCCCTGAGAGAGGGTCGTGAGAAGTCGCCGCAATATACTAGCTTGATGCTGGATAGGTCCATATGGTACCTATTATTGTCCGAAGACGCGTATGCGCATAGTTCGGTCAAGCCGAACACTGAGCACTTTGAATTCTCTACATTGAATAAGCAATGCAGTAGCCCCCGAGACACTGGTCGGGTGGCAACACCAAATCAGGGGATCGGTGTGCCCCTTTAATATTTATAAATAATGAGCACGAAGCCCAATAGCCCCCGAGACTTAATGTGGGCAAGGGTGGCCGAATTAAGGATCGATATCCAGAGTATTATCACAGATTATGTGTAATGATTCTATGTGTCCAAGTACTTTACATCATTATTTTCACTCCATTGCGACTGTTTATCAGTTGAAAGTGGCCCATCATCGGCTTCTACCCCTTGGTAGATACTACGCAGGGTGTTTCCGCACTAACAAAACAACCCTTAGCCGACGTCTCGGTGCCCAGAGGTGGTTGTGTTAGCAGAAATGAGGCAATCAGATATGCGGGCTTTATAACTTTCACTTAGTCATAGGAGCTTAAAGTTGGAAGGCCAGTTACTAGCCTTCGGTTAGTGTTCAGCGACAGTCGAGGTCAAGCCGTAAACACTTCGGCCAATATTATGAACGGCCCGTCATTTAACACAGTCATCGGATCGCTGACCAGTTTACGCTTATTGTGACAGTCAGTTTTCGGCTTTCTCCACTGAGGCGCTTAACCATGCTAGCTGGAAGCACAATCGCAGTGGTTCTCCCGTTGCGCACCTAGCTGAACAAAGCGGAACGTAGGAGGCAAGCATAGGAGCCAGGCAACCCAAGTATTGACCAAAGGCGCAATTCGAAACCGATACATATACATCAATGTCCGAGAATGTTTTTGCCGAATCCCTAAAGGTGTCCGCGCCAAGACTACGAGACTAATGCTGGAAACACACAAATAGCTTAAAAGTGCCATAGGCTTGGAAAACCAAAAACTTCAGTAAAAACTGGACGCCCGAACTAGATCAAGTGTTCGGTGCCAAATCGAAAATTGGTCTTAGAAAAAGAAAATTGTGTTGCTCTCGTGCTTTACAATGACACATCCTATCTGAAGACTTCAAGCGGGTCAGTCTACGGCTTCAACCTCCTTATCCCGAAGGCGGAGTGCTTCTCCGAGGCTAGTTTAGCAACTAAGTTCGAGCGGCTTTAGAGAGAAGCAAGGCTATCCGGCTATTGACCACACACTTGCGTCGAGAAAGGAGTGATAAATAATAATAATAATAATAATAATAATAATAATAATAATAATAATAATAATAATAAGAAGAAGAAGAAGAAGAAGAAGAAGAAGAAGAAAAACTTTGCAATGACTAAGAAGAAGAACACTTATTATAAAACGGCTCATTTAAGAGCCCCCAAGTGACTTGGGTAAAAGAATTTTATGTATAATGATTGTATGTACCGAAGTACTAATATCATATCTTTGTTCACCCGAACTTTAAACGCGTCTTAACCGACCGTCGGCTTCTCCCTCTTTGGTCAAGGACCGAAAAGTGTTATGTACTCCACTTGTCAAAAATATTAACGGTGTTTCTGATAACCAGGCAATCAGGCCATAAGGCTATAATGCATAAAGCGCCAGTGGAACTTATGCTATATTATCGATTTAAGTGTAAGAAGCATCTTTGAAGAAAATAGTACCCCCACCGATACCTTTCTTCGGTTGCTCATTGTTAGTATGAGACTTGTGCAATAGATTTTTTGTACTCATGAGTTCTGTTGTGTGCCGACCATAATTGAAAACAATAAGAACGCTAGCTTTCGGCTTCACCCAGTCTGAGGTCCGAGCTCGGATGACCCGATCGTGACAATCACAGAGGTGCTCCCTTACTCCCTAGCCGAACAATCGGGAACGTAGGGGTAAACACAGGAGCGAGGCAACCCAGCTTGCAAATCGCTTAAGTCAATATGGTGCATATTGTGGCATAATACACGAACAAGGAACGATGCCGTACAAGTATAATCATATGCAAGAGGAAAGGCTTCATGAAGGAAGCCCCCAAGTGAACTGGGTATTTGAATTTGTGTGTCACAAACAAGGTTATGACAAGGAATTTTTTTCACAAACAACTTTTTGCCAAAAAGGTATAATGCTAGGTCGAACCGAACACAAGTTAAAAATTTAAAACTTTGAGCATGAAGGCGACTTAGCTGGTTAATGTGTTCGGCATTGATGACGTGGTCCGAGCTTGATGTGGGACAAGGTTCCATCCCCCAAGCCGGTCCCGAGGTGGTGGAGCGAAGAGCTCGGCACTCCGAAGTGGTGACATAGCACGGCCAATGCAGGCCGACAGAGTGACGTTGAAGTCCCTGGCGTGGGGTAATGAAGTGTTGACGAAGCCCAACATCTAGTCGAGGTGATGTGGTATGTCAATACACTGAGTTGACGATACTGCCCGACCCGGATCATTTTCCTGTGCACAAAAAATAGTGCAAACCGGGGATAATAGTAATAATAACAAAAAAATCGTTGCACAATAAATAATTTATGCAAAGTGAGTAATAAAAGAAAATATGGCCTGCGCGCCGAAGTGAATGTCGATGCAGGGCGTCGGCGTGATGCGGTAAAGGCGTGGCAAAGACTGAATTCACAGGTCGGTCCGAGTTCCGGATGCGGCGTGCGCTCGACTATGTACGGAACCTGACCGAACCACCATGCGACTGTTGTTAGTGCGGCCATCATTCGATAGACCTATGTACAGATGATGGAACAAACCAGAGTAATAATTTCTTGGGAAAAATAAACCCAAACAAGTAAAAATTACTAGGATTAATAGCACCTTGTTTATTTGTTGTAGCAATCCGAAGAAATGTGACTTCCAAAATTGGGACTCGATCCGTACACCCATTGCCTGATGGGCGATAAAGCGACGACATTGGCGATGCTGGTAAAGGTTGGCTTGCCGAGGCAAAGCCCTCGGTCCAACTAACGTGACGAAGCTCGTCGGCTAGTGACGCTGTAGTCTCCGGAGTAGGTTGATCAAGAGATGGCGAAGCCACCGGTCCAGCCGAGATGTCGAAGCCTCGATGTCAGCCGATGAGTCGAAGTAGGTCGGCGTGATGGACATCGGCTTGAAGAAGCAACAGTGCGGCCCTGCCGATGCCGGACGTGACGTGGTTAATGCCAGCTTGATGAAGTGACCATGCGGCGATGCCGGTGTGCCCGCTCCGTGTAATCGGTGGGCGGTGATGTTGGTGATGATTTATCCTTCACGATGCCGAACTCTTGTTCGGCTTGCCGAGATGATGATCCGAAGAAGTTGAGCTCGGCTCAATGAAGTGACAACGTGTCTAGCGCAGGTCGGCAGCCGTAGAGCAACGTTGTCAGGCTGGTTTGACACCAGCGTGATGGTGAAGATCATATTGGAAAAGACTTCAAAATTAGTGGGATGTGTTTGGGAACAAGACACAATACCCCATACAAAACTTCCTTCAAAAAGGATGTCCGAAATCCCGTTCATAAAAAAGATGAATTCGGGTCGGATTCGTTCTCGCGCAGAAAACAGGTCCGAAAAGTGATGCACTAATCGGAAGGTCCCGGAGTTTGGACGGTCAGATCGAGCTGGAATTTTGAGGGGTGGTAGATATAGGAATTCCGCAGCCGATCAACGGTTGGATCTTCCAAAGGACGTCTGAGCAAGAAGCTGGACACCATGCCCTAAACTCGTCCAGATTCCCGTCCAGATTTGATAGGGCTCCGCACTACAAAAAAATACACTTCCGTGATGATACGTGTTTGTCACAGTAGGTCGCGTTTTTTGTCATGCATGTACATCCATGACAAATTTATGACAGAATCAAGATAGTCATACCTGTACTGTCGTATAAGTGTTCCATGACATTACCAAAATTATCATCACGGGAGTGTCCACTTCCATGACGATAAATCGCGCGTCACAAAAGGGCTTTCATCAAGGGTGAACGACACGTGGCATCCACCGTAACGGAACGCCGTTAAGCTATCGGGTCAGGTTTTGGGTCCGATAAACCCGTTAACAGCCCCGACCAATGGGGATTTTCCACGTGTAAAACCATCATTGGCTGGAGGAAACACGTGTCGGCTCACCGTTGGGGCAGATGTCATCCACTCATTGGACCGAAGGCGCCTATGATACGGCGACCGTGTGGCACGCCCAACAGAGGCCCATTCTTGTGAAAAGGCGGCCCATTTGACTTGGTTAAAGGTAGCGGGCGCCCACTTGAAAGCCTGTTAACGGCCTGTTCGCATATAGCCCATTTATAGCCCGCTAACCCAGGGCCCGTTACGCCCTATCCGAATTAGGCCCAGTAGCGTCATCTGGGTTGTCCCATATGATTCCAGCCCGTTTTAACTTCCGGCCCATGTGTGGCGCATGACTTCTTTCGGCCCATATGAGGCCCTTTGTAACTCTTGGCCCATTAACGGCCCGTGGTGAAATTGGCCCGTAATGAACAGTGTATCACTTTATACCCATTAACGGCCCGTTATTCTATTGGGTTGTTTCCAGCCCAAGTTATCTTTCGGCCTTCTCAAGGCCCATTGATTCTTGGGCTCATTTGCAGCATTCGGTTACATACGGCCCGTTACTGTCATTTTCTGCTTGTGGGCCAAATTCAGCCCATCGTTCTGATCGGCCCGCTTGCGGACCATTAATACGTTGGGCCGTTTTCATGTCAAAAAAACCCTTGGGCTGTTTTCATAGAGTTATCAAATACGGCCTATTAACGGCCCGTTATGGTCCACAAATTGTACGGCCCAAGATTGGCGAAATGATGATACGCCCCGTAGAAGGCCCTTTGGATCTATGGGCCGTATGAGGCCCGTGGATCTATGGCCCGTAGAAGGCCCATGGGTCGTACGGCCCGTAGAAGGCCCATGGACCCTACGGCCCGTAGAAGGCCCATGGACCCTAAGGCCCGTATAGAAGGCCGATGAATCCTACGGCCCGTATAGAAGGCAGATGGATCCTACGGCCGGACGAAGGCCCATGGATCATACGGCCTGCAGGAGGCCCATGGTTACAACAGTCCGTGTGTTGGCATGATTATTTTGGCCTAGTTACCAAAAATAGGCTATTTTGGCCACTAGAAAACATGTAAAAAGAACTGCAGTGACTACAAGCAAACAACTAAACAAGACAATAAGGAAAAAATAAGCAAGCAATTAAGGCTAGCCTATTACCACTATTACACATATTACATCCACTGGGCATCAAAGTTCGCCACCAGTGCAAATATAGGGAACAAAGCAACATATTACATACACTTGCCGTCAAAATTGGCCACCAGTGCAAATAAACGCGGTAGCAAAACAAGAGCATAACTGAAACAACTTCAGAAGAGCTCAAGAAACGTTATCTTGGGTATCCACCATGCCGGCAATAAGCTTAGCAAGCTTATTAGCTTTGTCTTGTTTGGCGCTAAAATCCTCCAACGCTTGCTGTTGCACCAGAAAGTATGCATCTGAATGCTCCAGGGACTTCCACAGTCCTTCCGCTTCTTGTCACAGCATAGCTGACCGATGTCTTTCAGCTTGTAGTTGAGACTCAAGAAACCGAACTGATTCAGACAGTGAGTTTGAATAGCTTGTGCAAGCGGTAGTGGCCAGTAACTCAAACACTAAACCAAGACATGACTTTGGGGTTGTCTCGATGTCTTCAAGATAGTCTTCCTTAGCTGTTTTATCAGCTTTGTTGGAGACCAACAAGGATGTGTCACTATCCAGAACCTTATCTGCATTACTTCCTTTACCATTGCTTAATAAGGAACTCTTCCCCAATATTCTGTCAGCATTCTAAAAGAAGAAACAAGCAGACACATAACAAGTTTCGCATGTACTAGTATATGAAACTCATTTCGGTGAACCATTTCATTAGTAAGGTGGATAGGATTAAACTACCAAGTCTTCTATTGTCAAGTACTAGTACATAATAAAAGCATCAAACAAACATATATCTATGTCCTATGGTCACTGCATTGTCTTGCCCAATCAAAATAGATACACGGTTCAAATCATATCAGTTCAAGAAAAAGCAGCAGTGAAAGAATACAAAGCGTGGGAAACTACACGACACAACAAGATTTCAGATGGGTACCACGGGTCTACATGTACAACAACACTATTGGCTCATTGTGATGCTAGTAATGTGCATGATATGAAAGTCAATGTATACACAATTGAAATTGAAATCAAAAGAGCTATTGATAAGAGCAAACCTGTTAAAGAAACATGCGTGAACATATCTGCCTCGCCATTGGAGTTTCGTTGGATCCTTCAATTTAAAAAAGTTTGTATCAAGAATACGGTGATACAAGAGCAAAGCAATCATAGTTAAAAAGGCGGCGCTTAAGCGAAGCGCTTAAGCGTGTTTAGGCTCTAGGCGTTGGCAAAACGCATTGCGCATAACTACGCTTACTCATGCATAATCGCGCATAAGCATGCGCTTTTGGTCAAGAAGCGCAAGGCGGTGGCAAAACGCACAATTAACGCCTAGCGCTTTTTGAACTATGATAGCGGTGGAATCTTAAATTAGAACAGTTGTTCTTCAGGTTTAGGCACTTGTTCTACATGAACAGTAGTACAAGAAGACGCAAGAATATAATACTTAAAAATAGAAAATGAGCTCATAGACCTTACCACATTCTTGGTTCGGGACCAAGAGAACAAGGCGTTCCTACCATCGTCCAAAGAAATGTGTCTCTGTGAGAACGTAAGGGAATTTGATGAGTTTCTTTGCCGGTGAAGTATGTTTTCCTCAGGTAATTCCGATACTGCTACCAAGCATTCTTGAAGATAGCAGAGGTATTAGCACAGGTTACCTCATCCTGAGTTTCCAAATCGGTCCTTCTCTATAGAGAAAAATGGGAAAATTTGTTGTATTATAACCATCATGGAGGTAGGATGTATGGGACGAAGCAAAGTAATTGCCATGAATAACATTACTTACACACAACTCCCGGACAAACACCTGCAGAATCGGCATTTTCCTTCATCTTCAGATAATATTTCCAAGATGGGAAGATACGCACATACGATTTAACAACATCAAATGCGATAGATGCTAAACTACGACTAGCTGGTTGTGCTTCCTCCACAGTGAATAGGCGCATTAACCGGTGGAGTTGGGGTTCGCCGTGATAATGGCCCTTTGGGCACTGGTGCTGCCTTACTAACTGCTCTTGTTTGGGAGCTCTGTGGTGGAGATGGTGCTGTGTCAACAGGAACTGGGTTACTATCGGCTGGGGTTGGGGTTAGATTGGGTGAAGCTGGTTCTCTATCCATCGCAATAGGGGTACAATCTGTGAGAGTTTGGGTTATGTGCGGTAGGGCTGGTTCTTGTGCATGTAGAACCGGGGTGCTATCTCCACCAAGAGGTAGCACTGTTTTATTTGAAGACCGTGTTTTTATTCCGCTAGATACTGGCATCACCCGCTCCAATTCAAATGGCTGATAAACAGGAAACATAGTTGAATGTACAGACATTGTATGAGAGAAGATGCAATAGATAGTGTGGAAAAAAGAAGGCATGAAATAGTTGACATGTATATTTTTTAACTAAAACGGATAGCATGACATAATTTCACATATATGATGTCTATCTAAACTGGATAGCATAGCATAACATAATTCAAAGATATGATGAATAACTAAACAGGATCGCATGACATAATTCACCTACATGTTATTTAAGTAATCAGGATCGCATCATTTAATTCACATATGTGATTTATATGCTAAACAGAGGGCATTTGATATCATGTCTGAACTAAGAACATGGTGTTGAATATTGTGTATATGATGTCTAAACTATGCAATGCAAGACACCGTATGCATGATATGAGCAGTATAACCGTGCCAAGTTAGAGCATACACATCAGTGGGGGAATAGGACTGTTCATCTGTCTCTGAATCCATCTCTGAGGAGCTATCGGGACCCAACAAGAGATCTGCTTCAACAGGTAGCACTGTCTGCTCGGAAGGCCTTGTTTTCACTCCAGATTTTCCATCTCCCACCCAAATGGCTGATTCACAGGAAGAGTAGTTTAATGTACAAACATTGTCGACAAATGGAAATGTAATGAAGAAAAGGATGGGCAAGATATCATTCAAATATATGATGCCTGGTTAAACATTATGGCATTGCACATTTCACATATATTATGGCTGGCTAAAAGACATGAGACTGCATAATTCCCATATATGATATAGAAACTAAACAGTGGCATTACGTAACATGTCTAAACTAAGAAAATGACATATATGATGTCAAAAGTAGGCCTTTGCATGGCAACATATGCATGATATGACTAACATCATCATGCCAAGGTAGAGAAAACACCTTGGGGGTAAATAGGAGTGGTCGTGGCGTCGAATCGCCTCGTAACAGATATCTTCCTCTGGATTACAATCTGGAGAGGGGTGGGGAGGGTTTGCCATTGAACCCACCATGGAGCGATGTCTGCATGACATTGTATTGCCACGCAAAACTCTTCTCTTTTCTCTACATGTTTAGCATGACTGTGTACAATATCTGACATGCATACGAAAAAATATGGTGAGATTATGTAAGGAGAGCATGCAGAAATTTAGAGTGATGGTAACAATCAGTGGAGGATCCAAAAATAATGATAGCAGGCTGATGATTGCTTTAAATTAATAAAAAGACAGATGATGATGGCTTTACTATTTGTTCCCCACCCAAGATGGACAACATAGGCATACCCTAGGTGAACCAGATATTAGACAGACATACTATTCATTGCTGCCTCGATATGTGCCCCACAACTAATTTAAAACTCAAGATTTAACATTAATTTGGACCTCACTTGGGAGTCCAAGAGCTGAACAGACGATAAAGTAGCGGTGTAAGTTTAAGCAATGCATAACATAAGGTAAACAAAAGAGTGTGACCTCTCTTGTGGACCCGTGTACTCCTCGTGTTCATCTCACGAGTCGATGATGGTAATGCTATTACGGTGGGTGCCGGCGGCAGGGAAGGAGATATGAGGCGGCCAAAGACGGTCAGGAGTCGTGATGTCTGGTTTGGTGGATGCTTCTGTCGATGGAGCAGCTCAGGTGAGGTGGACAACGTCACGGAGCAGCAGGACAAACCACACAAAGTTCCCTTCGACACGTACCTGTAACTGAATTAATTCTGTAAGGGCTCATTTGGCTTGTACAATTCTTAAAATGCAGGGATAGGAAAAACACCGGAATAGGATAGGAAAATGCACATGGTAAACAGAGCATTTGTAAACACATGATTTCTGTCAACTTGGGTGTTTGGTTTACAGGAATTGGAAGAGCAGAGGAATGCAAAGAAACATGGCCAAAATAAAGTGAAACCATATGAAAGCATGTACAGTTAGAATATTATTCTGGCACTAATGCACTTGGTCTTGTTTTCATGCATAGGATTTTGAAATGTAGGTCCAGGTGGATGTTTTGCTTCATTCCTTTCAACAAAATGCATGAATAATTGAATAGTAGAGTGCCATTGGAAAATTCCCTATTGCTATGTTTTTCTCTTGAACCAAAATAGCCCTAATGGATCGACGTGAATGTATAGTAATAAGTGATGCAACAAGTGTACAACTTGTTTGCCGTAGCCGTGTCGACCTCAGCATCATTGGGTTGGTCGCTGAAGAAGTTGAGGCAGAGGTGGCTGTCGGAGGTGTGGAGAAAGATCTAAGGAATCAGAGGCGGCGTCCGAGCCTTTGCCTGTTGTGATGGATCTTTCTGTCGTTGGAGCAGCTCCGGTGAGCCGTAAGATGTCAAGGCTGAAGCAGCACAAGACAGACATCGTCAATCTCAAGTGGGATTCTAATAGCATCTCCAATAGATGATGTAAAATAGATGTAAAATTAACATCACCAAAAACCACCTGACTACAACAGATGAGGTAAAAACTGTTGACTCTGAAATTAATCGTCAAACTGAAGTTTATCAGGAATCTGAATGCTACTGTCAAACCGAACGCAATGGTAGCAGAGAGGCACTTGACATGTAGTTTAGGGAGGACCTGCAGTTCATCTTCAACCTGCACCTCGAGCCGCCAGCCACCACCGGCCGAAGCGCCGACCCAGCTGGGCCGCCGCTCGAAACAACTCGCCACCGCCGCCTGCCAGCCCTCTAGGCCTCCCCACCTGAACCCTAAGATAGATAGTGGGGTACCTCTCCCATGAGCCCCGCCCCTCTATGGGTGGTTCTTCCTTAACTCCGGCGAGCCCCCCTCCCCCAACCCCTGAAAATCGACTGACCCAAAAGTCGATTCAGTCGACTGAAGTGTGGCTTAATCGGAGCAGAGCAGCAGCACGAGCAAGGGGAGAGCAGCAGCAGCAGCAGCTGGGCGAGCGAGCGATCGAGCGAGCGCCGGAGCAGCAGCAGCAGCAGATCCGGCTGGTATGGATGCCGCCGCCGAAGGGGCCTCGCACTGGGGGAGAGCCGCCGTGGAGATGTCGCTCGCGGCGCCGGCTTCAAGGTAGCCGCTCCATGGGGGTGCGGGATGGAGCATCGTCGGTGCTGGAAGGTCGAGTTAAGGAGAAGGTGCGATGCGATAAGTGTACAACCTCTTTGGTGGCGCCGAGTAGGCCTCGGCTTCGTCCGAGGAGTCGGTGAGGATGCTGTGGTTCCGGTGGAGCAGGTTAAGGCGGCGCTGTGGGGATGGAGCAGCCGCGATAGACGAGGCGATCGTCGGAGCAGCTCCTTGGAGGTGGAGGACGGGGCGGCTGAACCCGTGGACGGGCGAGATGGATGACGGATCCTCATCACGGGAGGTGGACGAGGGACGCCGAGCTGTTGCGATGGACGACGTCGCTGGGAAGAGGCTCCTACCGGGCAGCGTGACGTGGCAGAGCGAAGGAGGGTGGGGTTTTGCCGGAGCGGAGAGGTTATGGCGGCCTCAGGATGAATGGCGAAAAGGGGCGATGGGAGGGTGAACCATGACTTAGGGACGGGTTGTCCAAAATGTTGGGTGTGTTACAAAAGTACCCCCCCCCCCACCAATTTGAACTAGCGGCCCTTTCGGCTCAGGGTTAGAAGGGTGATTTTGCGTGTCGGGATTTGGCAGCTGGAGGGAGTTTTCGCGCGCATTGTAATTTCAGGATAGCAAGGCGCGGGTTGTGAAGGAGCCAGTTGTGGGAGCACGATATCTGAATTTTTGGGACATAACAAGACGCGGGTTGAAATTTAGAGACAAGCCTAATGTGTAGTAATATTGTAATAGTACGTACCAAATCAATTTGCACTTCCCTCAACCAAAAAGAAAACAAAAAAAATAAAACTATTCACACCACACAAAGAGAGAGTCTTGCCCCGTTTTACTATACAAATGCTATTCAATGCTACTCCCTCCTTCCATCTATATAGGGCCTAATGCGTTTTTCGATGCTAACTTTGACCAAATATTAGAGGAATGATATATGACATGCAACTTGCACAAAGCACACCGTTAACTTCGTCTGTGAAAGGTTCTTTCAATGATATAATTTTCACATTGTGCATGTCATGTACTATTAATCTCGTCAATAGTCAAAGGCGGTCTTAAGAATCTCATTACGACCTATATAGATGGAAGGAGGGAGTACGAATCCATGTTATGTCTGATTAAATTTTTTTGCTTGCTGTATAATGCATGTAACCTACTCATACCAACATTGTAGTGCATTCCAAATGTCTATACTACCGCCGCAATTCGAACTAAATTTGAATTCGTTTCTCTATTTCAATAAGAATCTACAATCATGATTGTTGCCAACTTCAACCATCATTCGTGTATTACCTTAATAACACACCACATGATTACTATAGAGATAGATATGAACTATGTGTACTACGTGAACTCGAATTCTATTTTTTGAATACACTTGATGTTGATTCCAAATAATAGTACATTTGATGTTCTAACTATATATTCATAATCTAAACCATGTTCCATACGTACACCGTGTTTATCACACAAAGTATAGTGCCCCGCCCCGTACATTATGACAAGTATTTAGACCTGAGTTGCAAAAGCCACACATTAGCCCAAATTATAATCAATGTTCTACATTATGATCTCTTCTTTCAAGTATATGTATCCACTTTTTTATAATGAATTATGATATTTGTTCGTCTTTTACACCTTCATGATCCTTTTCTATTGGTAGCTAGCTAGCGCTAACTTTCTATTGTGCATGCACACGGCCCTCACACACCCTTAGCGTCCCCTCCATCGCGCATGTTCATTATTTCTCTTTAGGTCGTCCACCAGCGGTGTGTGTAGGCCCCCGGCTCCTTCTTTCTGGCACACACCGGTCGATATACCTCTCTAGCCAAGTGTGCCTACAACAAACACATATATACTTCCCCTCTTCTCTTCTCACCGTCCATGCCCCCATATGTCCAATACGATACGATTCCACGCAGGTGCACACTCCCGCCCCTCTTTTCATTAATCACATGCTCGCACACTCCTCCCCCCTCGACATGGTAGGCCTCTCGCACCACCTCCTAGCCACACCCTCTCCCCTGCCTGCCTCTCTCCGGACCTTATTTGCTTCTAACACATGCAGGCATGTATATGAACTGATCTCCCTACATATAGCCAGGTCGACTATAATTCGTTTTCACCAAGCACCGATACACTTACCTCGCTAGTTATGTCTCTCCTTTTCTCGGTCACATGATGGTTGATCTTCCTATGTAGTTATGCATGCTTACCACAACCATATCTTCTCCCCTCGTCATCCTTGAATACCTCCCGACCCGTCTCTCACACGCACGTGCATAGACAGACAGGCATCCCCCACCCTCTCTTATTGATATTGCACTCATACCCTCCGTTTGTCTAGCAGGCCTCTCCCACCATTTGTGAGACGCCACTCCACCACCAACCCTCCGATGCTCTACCTTTTTCTTTTTCCCAACCTTATCCCTCTGCTACACATATCCATGGATGTCGATCGATCTCCCTCAATACATAGCTAGGTCTCTCTCCTTCCCCGCACATATACTAGTCGACCGGTCTCTACCGCCCCACACACACACACACACCGATAGTCGAACGTTGTAGGTAGGTATCCATGCCATGGAGAAGAACTGCACCTCCGCCCTCTCAAATTCCAAGAGGGCCAGCCGCCCTGTATCTTTGACGTGGGCAAACACAAATTCGATGGCGCTCTTTATCGATTGCGCAGCCACACACTTCATCCCTGTTTTCAATTCTATCAAATCTCACGTCCATGACTCCGTTTCACACACAATGCATATGTTACGTTTTCTGATTGAGATATCATCAACACATTGCCTCTGTTTCGCACAAACCATCTCTCTCACACCCACCCACGTGCGCATTCGCACCTAAAGAAGAAGTGCACGCAGGACGCACGTACTCACGTATCGTTCCCGGCCACACCCGCGCGGGTACACGGTGGAGTTCGTTTCTGTATGGAAAGGCAGCCCACGTGATAATTTGATGCGCGTAGCGGTTGTTTACTCGAAGGAGGGTCGGGTACCACGCCTAGAATATAAAACGATTGCCGTGGGGAAAATGGAAAAATGGGTTTGTCTCTCGTCACACCATCTCACACAAGACCGCCGTGGCCTCTCTCTCTCTCTCAGCGTTGGTCAGTGATCCGGTGCATCCCGTCCGCCGGCGGAAAGGGAGGATGTGCATCATCTCTCCATTCGACGGTCTTGAGGCAGCTCGTCCCGATCTGCGGTACCCGCCGTTCTCTCTGACCAAGCTCCGGCGCGGTAGGGCCTTTGCCACTTGCTCACTGCCGCAGTATGGGTAGATCCCGGCCGTCGGCGCCCTCCTAGTAACATCCCGACGACCCTCAGGTACAGCTTCCTCCGGCTTTGCTCCACTGCCCATCTTCCCACGTTGCTGCATGTGGATCTTCTTTAGTTGTTTGCTTAAATCGTATCTCGCCGGGCGTATTTCTTTCCATCTTGCAATCTCATCCTCAAACCATTTTTGATAAACCACCATGTGCTATCTTTCCCTTTTTACATGGAACATGCTTTTTTGTCGGGCGATGTGTCTTCAACTCGTGTTATTGGGCAGTAATTGTTTCCTTTCGACCTCCTTCTGCAAACAGGGCTATCCATTTTCACCTCATTGCTATTGCGACCTTTTGGTGAACTGCACAAATCACTTTTCTGAAGAGTGTTTTGTGCAGTTCCACAAAAATGTCACACAGGCAACATTTTTACATTTCTGTGGGACTGTGGAAAGGGAGATTGGTTTTGCTATCCTCCTCATCCAACTCTGTGCTTAATCTTCTCCAACAAGAAGTTAGTCCTAAAGAGAGATCGTAGAGGTGATCGGCTTCTATTTATGTGTGTTATGTTTCATCATCTAGTTCCACTATTATTGTAATCACACTGACTGGATATCTTTGCAAACAGGGATGGTCCGCCCGATTTTAGTGAAGCTGCACAAAATGATCGGATTGTGGTGTCCTCCATACACCTCTTTTTTGGCTACAGAGCTGGGTGAAACTAGCTGCCAAGCAATGAACACTGTGCCAAGGAAACGGAGCCATGCCTACGAACATCATCGATCAATTATATTTTTTTCTTTATTTGTACACCTTCTCACAACTTTGTCTTCAGTTGTGATGTGAATATTGGCGCCGATCTGCGAACCATTGAGATGCATTAGCCATGGTAGTTTCATTTGTATTTGATGGAATGTTGTAACGAGATAATCTCGAGGCAAGACACATGAATCCTAAGTTGAAACCTTTTTTTCCTGCGGGAACTAGAGTTGAAACCTTCATAGCATCACGGTACAATTTCATCAAAATTATGCGTACATATAAAAAAATCCTGAAGGATTGATAGCAATGCTAGAAACAATTCAACTTCGTTTCGCTGACATGTTGGACATCCTTCATCCGGCTCCACCTGCCATGCAGCAATATTGAGTGCACAACACAACTTCAGGGAAAGATTCACCCCGATCGTTGCACTGCAGTAGTAATGACTAGTGAGCAGTCAAATCACAGAGCCCCACCTTCGCCACAGTAAGTTGCTCGGACGAAGCAACCATCATTTCTCTGTTCCTTGAATCCGCTGGTAGTCCCATATTCCCACAGTAATAGTTGCTCGAGCGAATCAACCATCACTATATCCGCTCACGTGTGATGACCACAGGAGCTATCCATTCAGATTGCATGTTAAAAAAAATAAAGGTCGATAACTAATACGGCAAACTTTCAAAAAAAAAACTAATGCGGCACCTCGGGCCAACGCGGCGAGATCGCATTTTGCACAAGAAATTACACACCATGTTTCGTTGACATGTGGTCCCGTTCCAACATATCAGTGAGACGACGGCGAGTAGTAGGAGTATTTCTGAACTGAAGTGTAGGCCGGGGCGCCCCTTCGTGAACCGTGGCAAACTGGCAACCATCCACTGACTCTTCGCCTTTCCCTCTTGATTTGGAACTGCTGCTACACGCTCTTCCTCTACCTCCTCCATTTTCCTTCATCCCTTCACCCTTTCTTCTGCCATTGTTCGATCGTCTTCTCCATGGAGGGAACAAGACGGAAACGACCCCGTTATTCTTGCCCCGATCTGAAAGATTACGTGGTGGAGGAACTCATTGATCGGTGCGACGTCATCACCTCGGCTAGCATGGCAGGTTCGTTCAAGCCCATTCTTGACTCAACTAATAACATCATTACAAGGAACCCAAGAGTGAAGGAGCGGTTTCATCTCCCCTATCTTCTTTGCCGTGACCCTGATGACTGGCACCGTCACGACAGAGGCCTCGCCCTGTGCAAGTTGATGCTGCTTGATAATGATACGTATGATGTTAAGATGCCATCGCTTGAGGGCAAGGCATGGGCAGGCGCAAATGGAGATTGGGTTGTTTACATTGGTTCCAACTGCGAGTGGGAACTTGTGAATGTGTACACTCGTGACCGGGTTCCACTTCCAAAAATCTCAGCAGACTGCCGAGAGGTTGAGCACACCGGTATTGTACGCACGTTCAAATACAATCATGGTGACTGTCTTCTACGAAAGATAGCAATTTCTCGAGTTCCCAACCGCTCTTGGAATTACAACAACTATGAAGTTGTTGTTATCTTCGACAAGCTTGTTGCCATCGTTGCTGGTTTGACTCGATGGACATTGCTCAAAAATCAGTTTATGCACACGCATGAGTACTGTGATGCAATTCAATACGAGGGCCTTGTGTTTGCTGCCACCACTCGTGGCACTATTTTTGCATGGAATCGTTATGATTTCGGTACGTTTGTCTTCCATCGTAATTATAATTGTTTCATCCACATGCATGCGGGTTAGCAAGTTTCCCTTTACTAATTAACCTTCTTCTTGTGTTTCCAAGGTCCTGTGAACATTCCACCACCTATACTTGTAGATTTTTATAACCATGGGGGAGATGACGATGGTGATGATCACGAGCATGAGGACGAGCAGCGCCCATATACTCTTTGGCGCCTGGCAACTAATTCCGATGGATCACCTCTTCTCTTGTGTATACAGCCCACTGATGATGTTACTGCTAAGGAAGCATGTGTAGTCTCCCATGGTCGCACTCTCCGGACCTATTCCAACACCCGTTGCATGGTATTCGGGATGGATACTAGTGTGCTAGCGCCAACACCTTCTCCCTGGTACAGAATTGATAGTCTTGGAGAAAACTCGCTCTTCGTTGGACAAAACTATCTGATTATGGTGAAAGGCGATCCAACTGCTGTTGACACAACGTTACTAGCACCATTTATGAGAAGCAACTGTATCTACACCTCGGACATTAGCGTGGTTCCCTACCCTGGTACTGATATAGTAGGCCGCTTCAGCCTGGATGATCAGTCATGCGTTGGTGTCGAGATCGACAATAGATTCCCCGTCCCAGAGAATCACTTGTGGTTCAAAGCAAGCGTTTCCAACGCCGAGGAATGGTTGAGTTGAAGTTCATTTCATTGCTTGTTATTTGTTGTGTGGTGAAAACTTTAGTATTTATAATGTATCCTCATTGTCGATGTGGGTTGATGACCTGTTGTATGTAATAAAATGATATGCCTGTGATAAACTTACTAAATTTATGAATGGCTTTCGAGTTGCTTCTGTGAGTGAGTGGTGCGACGAGGCAAAAAAATATTTTTCAAATACATAATTGTATGTGCATTGCAACAGGTTATCAGATGAGGCCAATCAACAATAGTAGTACACTATTTGTACTAGCTTCACATGCTTCGCGCGTCGTGCGGGTGTTTTTACTGTAGCCATATATTGCGTAATCAAAGCACCTCGAATCCTCGATACTAGTACTATATAGTAAGTAGTAGGAGTAGTAGGGTGGCATGGGCCAGAACAAGCATTCACGTCTAGGAGTACGGCACACGCCACCAGCACGACTTCCATCTGACACCATATTTCTTGGAGTCCATGCTAGAGCAATCTCTTCAACCTCATCGTTTCTCTAACTCGGCCATCGCACGGCGGGCGAGGTGGGGGTTTGCTGATAGTCAGTTTCCTCAACTGTGGTCCCACTTGTAAGGCCAACTCCAACGCTCTATCAATATATGGATGTACTCTTCTTCCCAATACAAAAACTTGCATCCATTCTACTCCCTCCGTTGCACAATACATGCCTTCTACCACCTCCGTCCTGGTTTATAGGTCCCCTTTGTAGTTTGTGTCAAATTTTGACTAAAGATTTAACTAACAAAATGTTGATGCATGTCAAGAAAAATTATCTCATTGGATTCGTATTTGAACATAGTTTTCAAAAATATAATGTTTGGTGACATGCGTAAACATTTTGTTAGTTTAATCTATGGTCAAAATTTGGCACGAAATATAATGGGGACCAATAAACCCGGACGGGGGTAGTATTTGTCAATATATATATATGTATCTAGACATGTTTTAGTATATAGGCACATCCATTTTTGGACAAATGGAAGTCAAGTATTTTGGAACGGAGGGAGTACACAATAAATTTTTTAAGTTAGCACAACTAGTATAATCCGAGAGCACAACCGAAGATTTGGTCGGGTTCTTCCTCCTTTTGCCGACACGTGGGACATCTAGCATCCAGGTCGTGTCATGAAAGAAAATAGAGTGGTACTAGTAGTTGATAAGTTGAAGCAACGAGATGTGCATCTTGGGTTAAACTGTAAATAGAATCTTACTACTCTTGAGTAACTACAAAAGCGGCCACCAAAGATCTTTATTGGATTTGTTTTTCATCGCCAGCACGTCGAGGTGAAAGATGTGCAGGTTCAGTGGGTCCTCTTGAGTTTTCACTGACATGTGGGGCCGCATGTGAGCAAACAGACGATGGGCTCTGCGCGTTCGCTGGCTGGGTGAGAAGAGAGATAGAGGAGGGCTGAGCACAGACTGCAGGCAATTTGTTCTACGTAACCAGCACCTTGATATTCATGTGTGGTTGTTTCTAGAATAAAAAAAGGAGGTACCCCTACTTATGTTACTCCCACTATGCCTAGCATAAGGTTAGTAGGTGACCTTGCGCTTGGCTCTTCACCTCTTCCGGAAGTCGATGGTTCTACAGTAGTGCTTCTGGCAATCTGACACCAAATGAACTACTGCACGTCCACTGCTTGTAAGCAAAAGTTTCTCCTCGTGCTGCAAGCCACCGCGCACGCGTTGGCGAGGGAGAAGGCATAATCAAGCTTCTTGTCGTTCTGCGAGTTGACGGGACACATCAAAGTTATTTACTAGTAGTACGTACTCTCTCCAAAAAAGGACTGACCATGTCATTGCTACCATCTCGTGCTCCGTCGTTGAGTACATGCACTATTCACGTGCCATCGAGGAGAAAAATATTGCGTGAGGGTGCCATCGAAGTGCACGACTCACTTACGAAAAAGGGTTTCCCCGCCTCCCGCCCCAAGATGACTCACTTACGCACAGCTTATCTGATTATCTCGATTTTCTTGAATGACACGTGCACCTTGATGCTAGATGTCTCGCGTGTTGGGAAAAGGATGAACAAAGCTCACGTAAAATAAAAGAGTTGAAAGCATAGATTCCCGATGACCGAGGAGGAGCAAGGAACCTTGCGCGTTTTCCCCTGTTTTTCGCCGCCTGCCCACCTATAAACAACTAAAAGAACATGAACTTTTCGCTAACCACTAGAAACGGTACATTAGGACGCTAAGTTGAAGATGTTTTATACTCCCTCCGTTCCCAAATATAAGTCTTTTTAGATATTTCCATAAGGGACTACATACGAAACAAAATGAGTGAATCTACACTCTAAAATATGTCTACATACATCCGCATGTTGTAGTCTATTTGAAATGGCTAGAAAGACTTATATTTAGGAATGGAGGGAGTAGTTTATATTGAATTATTGATAACCACGCAACAAGCCACGCATGTACGCAAGCCAACGCACTAACTCCATCCGATCCAACTCATGCACATACGCGCACAACAGGGAGCACACAACGCACGTACACAAGACGTGCATGCACACACGCTGGGCCGCAGAATGCACGTGAATAACACATGCATGCGCACACACTCGGCTGCATAGAGACGTGCGCCATCCGCGGCGACGTCCGGTTCATCGTGCTACGGCGAAGCTCGCATGCAACGGTGCATACACATCTCTTGAAGCACCTCTTTGCCGTTGTTGCTCAACTACTAGTCGGAGATGAAGACGACCGCAGCCTCGGCCTTAGAGCTAGCACCGATGGAAAAACACGCACGCTGCACGCACATGAGCACATACGGAGTGCCCACGACATGGTGGTGGTTCGTCCCCAGTCGCCTCTACTCCTTATGCGCACGTTGTCTATCAAGGCGGCTGCATGCTAATGATGATGTGGGTGCTAGTAAGTGCTTAGATGTGCTTAGAGCAAGTACAATAGAGCTGAGTCAGCGGGCTATAAGTAATAAACTCTAGTATATTTCTGCTTAGTTGGAGGAAAGAGAAGAGGAGAGAGAAGGTAAGCGGTCTATTCATGAAGAGCCAGCTCTAGCACGTGCTCCTAGGCACTTTGTGAGAATGAAAGGTGGGCCACAGAAAAAAAAAGTAGTACTCCCTCCATTTTTGTATACAAGGCCACAAACTTGAATTACGCGTACCAATGTAAAATTTAATGCCTGCTTTACAAGTCAACTTCTCTTCTTGTTTCGTGGGATCATTAATACTCCGCATGCATGCAAAGAAACTGAGTGGAGGAAGTAGCTGACAATCATTATGACTGCATGCATACAAGTATTAAACAGGTTGTTAGTACGAGAAAATATCATTAATTTTGCCTCGATTACTGTTGGTGGCCTTGTATAGATGCAAAATGTATATTCCATAGTGGCCTTGTATATAAAAATGGAGGGAGTAGTACACTCTTTTGATCTACTATTGTACATGTTG
Organism: Aegilops bicornis; assembly: GCA_021605145.1. Lineage (NCBI taxonomy): Eukaryota > Viridiplantae > Streptophyta > Magnoliopsida > Poales > Poaceae > Aegilops > Aegilops bicornis. Next base: position 392,498,541 of record CM038673.1, on the reverse strand, counting down.
ACTATAAGATGGGCTGTAGACGACATGGCACTGGCTTATAGCCAGAAGTGGCTATACTATTAATGCTCTTTAGATGAGGTGCTAAGTGCATTAAATGGCTTAGTAACTCAAGTCTTCAATGCATAGGTGCTTAGTTTATTGGTGCCACATCATATTTTATGCCTATGTGGCAGGCTTAGCAGCTATACATGGTGGAGCACTGGGAGAGGCCAAGGCTGGTCCTAGTGGGGAGTAACTTGTACTGTAACATATTACTATGTTACTCTAAACATCTCTATAAACCGGAAAGGAGGGAGTAGTAACATAGACTAGTGTCATATGCAGAGTATGGGAGCACATGATATTTCCCCGTCCGGACCGATCCCAAGTTGGATTCGACCTTCTTGGCCCAACAAAACCCTCCCCCCTCCTGGCTTTCCGCCCTAAGACCACCGAGCCCGCCGCTCCACATTGATGGCAAGTCAGGCGACGCGACCTCTCATCGCTTCCGCCGTTGAAGCGGGCGCGCCAACCGAGGCACCGCCTAATCGCACGCCTTGGCATTTCAGACTACGATGGGATAGTAACTTTTAGAGCAAGTACTACAATTAGATGACATAAGCAGGCTATAAGGATTTAAATATAGTATTTGTGCTTAGTTGAAGGAAAGAGAAGAGGAGAGAGAAGAGAAGCGGATTGTAAACGTGTAGCCAGTTGTACTCCAACATACTTTGTGAGACAAAAGGTGGGGCCATTATTAATGATATTGTATTTATACTAAAGGGACTAACAGACGCCTTAATTACTGCGTTTTTTTTGAGACAAACCTTGGTCGGGCTATTATTGACTTTTTTTGAGCTATTATTGACTTGGACGTGGGGTTTGGGGGCCAAAGGCCTACTATTATACTCGCACAACCGACCTGACATGCTCTACCCTAGCCGATGTTGTATCATATGGTTTCGCACCGTTCCAGATCTTAGCGCTGCCACGCAATTCTTCTCCAGCCCTCCTTCCGGCGTGCATCGCGAGAAGGGACAGTAGTCCTCCGAACCCCGCCTTTCGTGATCTTGTACGGGAGAGGGGCGATCAGGTTTTTTGGGAGCACACTCCTGTGACTGCTGCCAGCGATTTACTTCCTCAACGATCGCTTCTTCCCGACCTCGGTAACCTCTTCATCAACGACATGAGTGACAACATCAACCACATCGGTTCGCTTCCCCACAGGTAAAGATGTGATTCTGTCCTCCTGGTTTAGTCCGCATCATTACTTTGATGTTTGCAATTGTCGTCATGATCTATTTACTGCTGTTTCGGATTAAATCTCATACCAAATTGCTCATATATTCAACAATCCAATCCAAAAACCTGATCACAGGCAATTTACTCCGAGTGGTTTTGCTGCGCTTTTGAAGCCGCCTACTTTTAAGGGGGTGCGATATAAAAGGTGGCTCACAAGATGTCGGGGCAGGCTGATCTGGCCCACGAACACCTATGGGGCCGGCGGACCGAGCCCCTTTCGGTTCGGCGGGGACCGGAGGTCGCATGAAGAGCAGATCAAGGCGAAGCACGCGAGAGGTTTACACAGCTTCGAAGCTCTCCGGAGAGATAACACTCCTACTGCTGCATGTCTAGGTGTATTGCGTTCTTGCTCAGGAGCGCTGAGTGCTACAGTACACACGAGCTGCTAACGAGACTGAGCGTGGAGGGAATTGATCGACCAACCCCTTCTATGTTGCGCATGGGCCTCCTTTTATATGCTCAAGGGGCTCCGACAGGTGGCAACGTAGATGGGGGTACAAATGGAAAAATAGTGGTTGGTACACCTACTTGTACAAAGGTATGCGATGTACTATACCTAACCCCGACGGCAGGGGACAAAGGCATTAAATGCCCGCCTAGTTGCCCTAATAAAGGCAAACAGGGACCGTTGGGCGCCACCTGCTTCGCCACGATGGCAAACTTGTTAGCGCTGCTTGCCACCTCGCACCGCTGGCTGCACAGCCTCTCGCCACGCGCGCCTGGGAAGGTCCCAGGGCGACACGTTAGTGGATGCGCTGGAGCGTAGGTACAGAGAGGTGGTCTGCCGCGGCAAGCGCCTTGCCACGGTTGTTGTCTTGTCGCGCCCGGAAGCTTGTCGCTCACCGGGCCTTCCCGGCAACTCCTCTTGCCAGGGCCTTGTCTTGTAAGTGCCTGGGGTGGCCTTCCCGGCAAGCTCCTCTTGTCGGGACCTTGTCTCCTATGTGCCTTGGGTGGCCTTCCCGCAAGCTCCTCTTCCCGGGCCTTGTCTCTTTGGCTTGAATACTTTGTTCTTGAATGGCTCCAAAGGAACCACGGAGGACCTTGGCGGTCACTCCGTAAGCCTGCCGGCCATGAGGGCTGCAAGAATCGCCAAGGCACAAGTTCGGGATACTAGGGTACCCCTACTCTAGTACACCGACAGAGCCCCGGTTCTGGGCCACACACGGTGCCGAGCGCTGTTGGGCCAGGCCCAAAACAGGGCACGGGCACACGTGGCCCGGGTCACACCAGAACTCACCTCGGACCCACCACGCCCCCCACGAACGGCACGCATCGAACGTGGCGTCGTGTGAGAGATCGTGGGCGAGATCATGGGGGTTTCTTTATTCGGGAAATCAGAACGTCCGCCCCCTCCCTCTTTATAAGCAGGGGAAACAGGGGCACGTCGCCTACCTTGCCGATTCTTGTCCCATCGAGAAACCACCGCTGCTCCCCCCTTCTTCTCAAGGCTGAAAAGAGAGCAGCGCTCCGCCCCCCATCGCCACCAGCACCCTCAACGCCGCCGATCTCCTCCACCGCCTCCGCCATGGGCCCGAAAGCCGACAAGGGGAAGACCGTGAAGTCGGCCGAGGCGCTGCGCTTGCGGCGCTGCGGAAGGAGCGGTCTTCCCCTCACTCGCCAGCGAGGAGCCGAGGGAGAACTACTACCTCTTCTCGGTCGACGGAGACGCGGGCGCATCCAAGACGGTTGCATTCCCATCGCCGCCGCAGAACTGCCCCGACGGGTATCCCTTCTTCGCGCTCTTCTTCTACTGCAGGCTCGCCCGCCTTTCTCTCGAAGTTCTTTGTGACATTATGAACACCTACGGGTTCCGCCTCCTTGATTTCACCCCCAACACCGTTCTGACCATGGCTGTTTTCGCGCATCTCTGCGAAAACTTTGTCGGAGTCCACCCAAATGTAGCTCTTTTCCGTCACTTCTTTTTACCCCGAGCCGAGAGAGGAGAGCCCCTTGCCGGAGGAATTGCTTGGGTCTCCAGGGTCGGCAAGAAAGAGGCCTATCTGGAGGGAGAGCTCCGTAGCAAATGGGAGGAGTGGAGGCAGATTGGTGCTGGATTGTTGAGGAGAACCCAGCCTTTTACCGCCCAAATACTAAACCCCAGTAGTACGCGGCAATGATTGGAGCAATCTGGCCCCGGAGGACGCTAGGCTGAAGATCGCAGTTACCCGAATCCTCCGCCTCAGACTTGCCGGACTCACTATAGGCACTGTTGGCGCGGACTTTCTTCGCTGCCGCATCGCCCCCTTGCAGGAGAGAAGGAGACCTGCCTGGGAATTTCAGAACGCAGCAGACATCATGAGGCTGCGCCCAGGCCTCAACTTCAACTTCACTGTCTTGGAGCTTGACGCAATGCTCTTAGAGCTGTTCAAGCCTGATCCTGATCATCCGGAGATGTTTAGGTTGCCGAGGGGTGTCGTTCCGCTGTGCAACAACTCGTCGCTTGACCGCATCGGTGCAATGATGTCATTGTGTGACTCCCATGGAATTTTCCCCACTTGGCAAGAGCCGGCAGATGACGTCGTGCGGCAGTTCTTCGACAATCTGGTAGAGATGCCAGTCCGCCCCGACGAGCAGAGGGGCCTCACCCGCGACACTATCGGCGACGAGATGCGGCGCATCACCACTGTGCTAGAAGAGGCGGCAAGAGGCCGCTGGGGCGAAGTTTGGCTTCACTGTGGAGGAGGCGGAGGCAGCCGAGGCGGCAAGTCTTGTCGGCGAAAGGAGTTCGTCGGCGAGGAAGAGCTTGCCGAGCTCAAGCCGAAGTCGAGCGAGCCCGCCGAGGGCGCATCCTCCCCACCTCCAAGCAGCTTGCCGCGGCGAGCCACCGGCTCCACCAAGAAGGCGTCTTCGCAAAGGCGGAGACGCAGCTGGGCGGTAGACGGGCCAACACCGCAGCCAAGGCTGACGCGCTTCCATGGCAAGCACTGTTGCCGCGGGAGTTCCTCACGTCGTTGCGGCAACTGGAGCGGGGCCCTCGCAGGCCACCGGTCCCGCTCCCGCCAAGCGTCCAAGGGAACCCACTCCTCCGCCTCGCACGGAGGCGGGCCAGACCACCTCCAAGGCCAGCTCCGACGAGGAAGAGGAAGAGTAAGATCCCTTGTTGTACTTGTAATTCTTCGATTTGTTGCCTTGTCTTGTATCTCGATCTGCTTTACTCAATCCATTCCTTTTCACGATCTTGGCTCAGAGGATGTCGAAGAGCCAAGACCCGGTGATTGTCGCCGAGGGCGAACCTCTGCTGACGGCGCAGGAGGCGCGTCTGAGACAACCTTGCTTGATGAGGCAACTCTCCTTCAAAGCAGCCCTCAGCGTAAGTATATGGTCTACTTCTTGCTGTTCGGCGTGCACGGGTGCTTTTTTCCTTTGCGATATCATTCGTTGACTTGTGTAGGAGCAGAGCAGCCTCCTTCGCTTCGACTACGCCGCCAAGGGTGGATTCCCGGCAAGGGAGCATTCTCCGCAAGGAGCCTTCTCCGCAAGGGGCAGTTCTCCGGCAAGGGATGGCACCAGCGATCCCTTGGCGGCGGAGACCATGACCGCAGCCCCGCGCCGTAACCTTCTCGCTGAGTACTTCCCTTTGTGTTTTTCTTCTTCGATTTTGTCTTTGAGTATTTGCTTGACTTTCTTCATCCGTCCGCCATAGAGCCAATGGAGACCGAGGTCGCCGGGCGAGAAGGACGTCTTGGCGGCAACACCGACAAGCCGCCATTGCGGAAGAAGAAGCCGGCGACGAGCCTGCCGGCGAAGAGGCCACTGGCCGCCGCCGCAGAGCCGGGCGAGGGGTCCGGGCGACAGACCGACGACCTCGAGGCCGCAGGAGCGCCAGCGCTACACCGACCGCCGATCCCTCCGCCGCTGCAGCGCCAGTTCCGAAGAGCCCCAGCCCGGCGCCTACTTGAAGGCCGGCGACGGCCTCTTCATCAAGCTCCCATGGGAGTCGAGCTCCAGGGCGCCAGCCGAAGGAGAAACCTTCGATGAAGAGCTGCTCGCCTCCGCTGGGCTGACGCTAGTTGACGCGCCAAGTAGCAGCAGCGGCGAGCCTGAGGAGGAGTAGTTGCTGTGGAAGCTGATGTCGCTCTAGCGCGCCCGACAAGCCAAACTGGCAACCCGGGAGGCGCTTGTCGCGAAGGCGGGAGCAGACATCAAGATGCGCGTGGAGGAGCTCCGGGGCCGCAACCAGGAAGCTCTCCGGTCCTTGGCGGAGGAGCGGGAGCAACTCGCCGAGGAGCGCAAGGCCTTCATCCTCGAGAAGGCTGCAGCTGAGGAGGAACAGCGGCTTGCCGCCGAGAAGCTGTCTGCGCAGGAAGGCGAGCTGGCGTAGCGGAAGGTTAACCTGGACAGCCACGAGGATGATCTCGCCATGCGCGAGGAAACATTTGGCGAGGCTCTCAAGGAGGCAAAGGATGCTGCCGCGGCTGTCGAGGCCGCCAAGAAGGAGCTGGAGACGAAGGTGGCGCAGTTGGAGGCCAGCCTCAAGAAGAGCGGTGAGGAGCTTGCTGCACTCAAGCACGAGCGCGAGAAGGACGCCTACACTCTTGGCGAGCTGCAGGGCCGTCTCGCCGAAAGGAGCAAGCAGCTCAGCGCCGCCAGGGACTCCAATGCAGACCTTGAGTTGAAGCTAACTACTTTGACTCGGGCTGGGCCGGCGCCAAGGAGCGGGAGGTGGCCTTGAAGGAGAAGATCAAGGCCGACGAGGAGCTGGCGAATGTTGTTGCCGCCCAGAGTGCCTTGAGGGAGAATGTGGAGCACTGACCGAGGGTCTCGTGGATACTGCTGCAGCCATCCACGGGGAGCCGATGGAGGCTGGGATGGTGGATCTTGGATACTCCTCCGACGAGCATCTCCAACCCAGCGCCAAGCTCAGCTTGTTCTTCAAGGCGTGGTGACGGCTCTCCAAATGACTCGGGAAGAGGTCCCAAAACAGTTAGCCGAGGAGTCGCGCCCGGATCTGCTGGGAGCCCTCCAAAAGGTCTTGATGAAGGTGGCCTTCCGCAACCCAGGCCTCAACCTCACCAACGCCCTCAAGTCCCTGCCACGGATGCTGATGTGGAGGCGCTCAAGACCCTTGTCGCACCCATTGTGGACAGGGTGAGCGGAATCAAGAGGGTTGAGGGCGATCGCGTAGATTGGGCCTCCCGTTTTCTCTTTCTCTTGCCACTGCTGGTCATGTCATAGGAACAATCCATTAGAGCTGCGGCAAGCTATCTTGTAATATAACTTTATTTTGGATATCAATCGCTACGTTATTTCCTTTACTTGATTCCTTCCTTTGTATGTTTTGCCCTCGCTTTTAGGGGACTTGTCGCACGGGCACCGAGCCGCTGAGTCATGAGCCGAAAAGTGGACGTCCAAGAGCCCATCGGCGGTGCCGCTTCCGACAAGCAACCTTGTCGCAACTAGTCGCAACTCACTTAAGTTGTTGAGCGGACGCGAAACAAAGTAAGGGCGCAACTAGCTACGAGTTGGTTCCTCTGCGCATGTGGTTTTCCATACAAAGTTCGGTCGTTCAAGGAAGATAACTTAAAATTTTTAAAACAGATTGCTCAAACTTTGGCAACTTCGCTTTTCTGTCGTTTGCTTCCCGGTAAGGCTAGAATTCCTTGAGCGACGATTGGTCCACACCATTATCTTCTCCTTTCCCCCCGGCAAACTTGTGTGCGAGGGAACCTTCTTTTCTTTGAGAAAGAGAAAGAAGAGAAAATAAAGATATTAAGCCTCGTGGCTCGTTATCTCTTACCAGGGGTAGGTGCTGCACAAAGTGTCAGATAGCGCATGCAAATAGAAGTAAAAAGCATGAAATCGAAAAGGTGTGCGAAGCACGCTAGCTTTATCGATGCACGGGTCTGCGTACTGGCTTTGTACAAAGGATTACATGCATCATAGGCAAGACTTGTACAAAAGGTGGTTGCTTAACAGGTTCCGCAACCGCTTCTGGGTAAAACTTACGAAGATGCTCAATATTCCGGGAGTTGCTCACCGGAATGCCATCTTCGGTCTCAAAGCGGACAGCGCTGTGCCTAGTGACTCGTTTCACCCGATAAGGGCCTTCCCACTTTGGCGTCAACTTGTTGGAATTCTTGGCGGACTGAACGCGCGAAGAACAAGGTCGCCTTCCTCGAGACTTCGGCATTGACTTTGCGGCTATGGTAGCGGCGTAAAGCTTGGTCGGGTACCGAGCAGCTCAGACAAAGAGCTCAAGGCGATCTTCCTCAAGGAGCAGCGCGTCATCTTGTCGCAGCTGCTCTTGCTCAAGCTCATCATAGCGAGCACTCGAGGCGATCCGTATCTGAAGTTCCGTGGGGAGAACTGCCTGCTCCATAGACTAGAGCGAAAGGTGTCCGGCGGTGGCTCGATTTGGCGTCGTCTGATCGACCAAAGAACCACCGGCAGCTCCTCAATCCAGTTTCTTCCGCACTTGTGCAGCCTGTCGAAAGTTACGGTCTTGGGCCCGCAGACGCCAGCCTTGCCCTCTCCGCTTGACCGTTGCTTCTCGGATGAGCAATGCGAGCGAAGCAGACCTTGGCGCCAAGATCTTGGGCGTCTTGCATGAAGGTGCGGCTTGTGAAGCTGTGTGCCGTTGTCGGTGATGATCTGTTAGGGATTAGAAGCGGCAAACAATCGACCTGAAGAACTTGACTGCTGACTGTGCTGTCACCTTCCTCACTACTTCCACTTCCGGCCACTTTGTGAACTTGTCGATTGCAACGTACAAGTACTCAAAGCCCCCGACAGCTCGGGGGAAGGGCCCGAGGATGTCGAGCCCCCAGACCGAAAATGGCTAGGATAAAGGGATCATCTGGAGAGCTTAAGCTGGCTGGTGTATCTGCTTGGAATGGTACTGGCACGCTTCACACTTGGTTACTTTTGCAGTTGCATCCTGGAGGCCTGTCGGCCAAAAGAAACCTTGTCGGAACGCTTTGCCGGCAAGTGCCCTGGCGCCAATGTGGTGACCACATATGCCTCCATGTATCTCTGCCAACAGCTTTTGTCCGTCTTCCCGGTGAATACACTTAAATTTCACACCGTTGAGCCTTCTTACATGCAGGTGTCTTTGTCGACAAACTGGTACATACTTGACTGCCGGGCTACTCTTTCCGCTTCTTCTTGCTCTTGGGAAGTTCTCCTGTTTGAAGGAAATGGACAATCTGCTGCGCCCATCTTTGGAGCTTGCGGCTCGACAACAAGGACTAAAGGCACATTTGCTGCCGCGGAATATCAGCTTCCATGGCGAGAACCTGCTTGGCTCAGCCGGAGCTTGACGTTCCTCGCAAGCTTGCCGGAGCAAAACTTGTTGGGAGCGTGCGCTTCAACGAAACAAACCACAGGGCTTGGCGGAGCAGGCGCCCCTCAAGATCCTTGTTGGTGTCGATCTTGGGGACCTTCTCGTGGCGGCTTGAGGAAGCTCTGCGAAAAGTAGTCACCAAAGATCAACTTCCTCTTCTTGCTACATCCGGTTGGTGGTGTTACAGACGGTTGAGTCAGCTTGAGCACAAAATCCCTGGTTCCATTGGTAGCTTAAGTCTGGCGCACTTTGACGAGCCATCCGCAATGTCGCTCGAGCTCTCGAGAATATATTCCATCTGCAGGCCGTCAAAGTGCTCTTTCTAGCTTCCTCACTTCATCAACATAAGCTTCCATCAGCGGACTCGATAATTGTTGTTCACTTGGCGGATAACAAGTTGTGAGTCACCCACGACAATGAGCTTCTTGATCCCAAGGTCTCTGCGATCTCGAGACCGGCAAGCAAACCTTCATACTGGTCGTATTGTTTGTTGCTTGCTCCTTGGGAAAGTGCATCCGGACTACGTGACTTGAGGTGCTCTCCGGTGGGTGTGACAAGCAGCACGCCGGCACCGGGCGCTTTGCATGAGAAGGCACCATCAAAGTACATCAGCCACTCTTTGCTTGTTTCCTTGACGGGGGCGCTTCGTTCTGGAATTTCTTCATCTGGCGTTGGTGTCCATTCTGCTACGAACTACGCCAATGCTACGCTTTGGATAGTTGAAGTGCTCTCAAACTTGAGGCCAAAGCTTGATAGTTCCAGTGCCCACTCGACAATATCGCATGTTGCCTCTGGATTTTGCAAAGATCCTCTTCGTGAAAGCGAGTGACAAGCTGTGATCTCATGTGCTGAAAGTAATGGCGCAGCTTTCTCGAGGCCATGAGGAGGCCGAAAAGCAATTTCTGCACACCGTAGTACCTTGACCTAGCCCCTGCAGAAGGGAACCGACAAAGTAAAGCGGGCGCTGCACCATCCTTTTCTCGCATCTTCTCATGCGTCTGCCAAGATCCGTCCTTGTCGGGACTAGAGCTTGCCGTGAAGCCTCACGCTTGTCGCCGGATGCGCTCGCCATGGTTGCCAACTCATCATCCACCTCCCTCTCCGCTACTAATGCAGCACTAACCACTTGATTGGTTGCTGCTATATAGCAAAGCAACTTCTCTTGTGGCCTAGGTGCGACAAGTGTTGGAGTAGAGGATGATATCTCTTCAAGTCTGCGGCGCATAACCTCCGCTTCCGGAGTCCATTGCATCGGACCTGCCTTTTTCAAAATTTTGAAAAATGGAAGGGCGCGCTCAGCAGACCTAGAGATAAACCTGCTGAGAGCAGCTACGCAACCGGCAAGCCTTCGTACATCCTTGACGCGCTTTGGTGCTTCAATCTACTCGATGGCCTTGATCTTGTCGGGATTGGCTTCAATTCCAGCTGAGACCACGAAGAACCCGAGAAGCTTGCGGAAGGGACTCCAAACACGCACTTCTCGGGGTTGAGCTTGAGGTTGATCTTGCGCAGATTTGCAAAGGTTTCGTCTAAATCTTGAACCAGGGTCGCTTTGTCCTTGCTTTTGACCACTATGTCATCCATGTATGCTTCCACATTTCTGTGCATTTGCGGCTCAAAAGCGTCGTGAACTACTCTTGCAAACGTTGAACCAGCATTCTTTAACCCGAAGGGCATCCGTACAAATCAGTATGTGCCACATGGGGTGATGAATGCGGTTTTCTCTTCATCCTCTTCGCCATGAAGATCCGATGATATCTCGAGTATGCATCCGAAATGAAAGCAAATCACATCCGGCCGTGGAGTCAACAATCTGGTCGATGCGCGGCAAGGGAAATGGATCTTTGGGACAAGCTTTATTGACATCGGTAAAGTCGATACAAAGCCTCCATTTCCCGTTAGCCTTGCGTACAACTACAGGATTGGCCAACCACATAGGATGGAGCACTCCTCTAACAAGGCCTGCTGCTTCCAGTTTCTTGATTTCTTCCGCAATGAACTCTTGGTGCTCCACTGCTTACTTCCTGACTTTCTGCTTGACGGGACGCGCATGAGGACAAACGGCAAGATGGTGCTCAATTACTTTCCTGGGAACACCGGGGATGTCAGACGGTTGCCATGCAAACACGTCGTCGTTCGCCCGCAGGAAAGCAACGAGCGTGCCTTCCTATTTAGGGTCGAGAGAGGCACTAATGGTGAAGGTACCACCAGTGCCGTCCTCCTTGGCGGACACCTTCTTGGTCTCTGGTGGAGCTGTCATCGTCTTCTTATACTTGCCGGTGGAGCTCGATGGTGCGTCCTCGACGGTAGCGCAGCACTCCGAAGAGGTGCGCTTGCCGGAGTGGGCATCAGAGCTCTTGTCGGACTTGGTCTTCTTCTTCCCTCCGGGAGCTTCAGCGCAAGTGGCTTGCAATCTGTTGCAGCTCTTTGCTTCCCGGTAGATCTTGTCGGCGCAGATAAGAGCATCCTTCTTGTCGCCAGGGGCAGAGAGATGACACTTATCGGGGCCGGCATCTTCAGGAGGTTGTAGGCATAGTGAGAGGCCGCCATGAATTTGGCGAGTGCTGGACGGCCAAGTATTCCATTGTAAGGCAATGGAAAGTCAGCAACATCAAAGGTGACCCTCTCAGTCCTGAAGTTCAACTCGCGCCAAATGTTACAGTAACGTGATCTTTCCCTTGACTTGCTCCTTCCTGGATTGATTCCTTGAAAAGTGCCGGTCTCTTCGAGCTCGCCATCGTGGATCCGGAGTTTCGAGCACCGCGGAGGAGATCAGATTCAAGCCGCCCCACCGTCAACTAGCATCTTGGTGACCTTGAGGTTGCGGATAGTTGGTGAAACCAACATCGGCAAGCACCCGACCGCATGATTACGCGATCGTGGTGGTCCTCAATATCAAAGATGATAGGCGTCCGGACCATTTCAGAGGCCTGCGTGACTCGATGGATGGTTCTCGCCGCATTGACTTCTCGCATCCACCGCTTGAGTTGGCGGTGTGAAGTATGCAGAGAAGCACCGCCATCAACGCACGCAGGACCTCTCGTGGCTTTCTCGAACTCCTGCTCATTGGTCTCGTCATCATCCATGTCTTCATCGTCGTCGATAAATGCGTCATCCTTGTCGCGGCCACGGGGAGGTCTGTCTCCTTGCCGCTGCTTGGCCTTGCCGTGGCGTCCTCCCCGGCCGGGACGTTTCTTGCTAACTCCTCCAGCACCTTCCTGGGCCTTCTCCTTGTTGCGTCGCTCGTATTCAGCTTTCTGTTGCTCGACAAGCTGCTCGACCTTCTTGCAGCTCTGGAGGTCATGGCCCTTGGTGCGGTGGATCTTGCAGTATTGCTTGCCGAAGCCGTCCTGCTTGTCGGCGGCCGCCACAGACTGGCAGTTGGTGCCAGCGGCAACCTCCTTGTCGGAGCCACCAGCCTTGGCTTTCTTGTCGCCACCTCCGTTGCCGGACTGCTCAACAACTAGCACATCTCTGCCTTTCTTTTTCCTGTTGCCCCGCCGCCGGCTCTTCTTTGCTGGGGCGGTCTCTTCACTATCAAATCCTCCTGCTTCGGTATTCTCTCTGGGGAGTCTCCTCCCTTCCTCAACATGTGCACATTTGTCGGCTAGGGCGTATAGCTCACTGGCGTCTCTGATCTTGCACATCGCCATCTCCTCTCGCATCCTGCGGTTTCAAGACGTTCGATGGAACGCAGCGATCACCGCTGACAGGGTGGACGTGCAGGATGTTGTGCAGTACACGGCTGAATCTTTGAATATACTTGAGGGGCTCTCCTTCCTTCTGGCGGCAGATGAAGGTTGCTTTATTGGCCATGGGGCTTGTGGCCGCTGTAAAGCGCCGACAAACCGATGGCATAGATCTGCCCAAGAAGATATGGAGTTGTCCGGCAAGTGCATGAGCCAGGACGACATTGGGCTTGAGCACCAGCGGGAAGTAGTTGGCAAGGATCTTGTCGTCTCGCCCCGGCAGCCCGCACAGCGATGGTGTAGATGCTTGAGGAACTCCGGACGGATGCGTCTTGCCGTCGTACTTCTCCCAGACGTCGGCTTGAAGTTTTTCTTGCTGGGCCACTGGACTTGCCGCAGCTCACGAGTGAAAGCAGGGCAACCTACCGCGTACGGCAAGTCGCCTAGTTCCTCTGGCGCGCGCATGTCAACAGAGGGCCCAGCGCGCTTGTCGGATTGACGCCGCGCTTCTCTTGGCGCTTCGATGCGGAGTTCGAAGGCCCTCTTGCTGTCGTTCGTGGAAGAACTTGGCGCTGATCGCGATGAGCTCGTGGATCCGATGACGCGATGGAGTCGCTGTCGAGGTGGACCCGGCGAGTCGGCGATCTTGGCCTTCGGGCGGAGAGTGCATGGTGGTTGCCCCCACGGTCTCTGCCGCCACCGGCTCGTGTTTGGCGATCTGCCGGCGGCAGCGATGCACTCGGTTGCCGCGGAGCATCACCGTTGGCGAAGCCGATGAGACTTTGTATGGTGGCCCTCCATTCATCGACCTTGTCGGCCGTTGGAGGGTAATCCAGGAGCAATTGGGCTCTCGCCAAAGCTTCTGCTGGAGTGGTGGGTGGCGATGGCGAGCGGCGCGAGGAGCGAGATATGCTCGGACTTCTAACTATGTTAGAAGGAGCGATATCCCGTCCGGCGATCCGTGCCTCGCTTCGCCGCCAAAGCATGTTGGCGTGCATGCTGGTCTTGAGCATCCCGAGATCCTCCAGCTCGATCTCGGCCCAACGAGCGTATGGCATTGTGAATGCCATGACGTTGTCGGTCTCCCGCCTCCTGAGACGGGCGCGGTGCATGTACGGACGCCGAGGTCTGCGCAGCCTTGTCCTTGGACTTGGCAGCACCGTGAGCTCCCCCGTCGCCGTCCATTCTTCCGCCGGCGTCTACCCCACCACCGCTTTGCTCCGGTGGCGGTGGGTTCGACGCTGACGGGGCTTCGCCATCAAGCCTTCTTCTTCGTGGCATGTTGGCGAAGATGATGAAGATCTAGCTTCGCGTGGACGCCGGATCAGGTTCACACAACCTCGACGCCCCTACCGGGCGCGCCAAAGATGTCGGGCAGGCTGATCTCGCCCACGAACACCTATGGGGCGGCGGACCGAGCCCCTTCGGTTCGGCGGGGAGCGGAGGTCGCATCGAAGAAGCAGATCGAGGCGAAGCATGCGAGAGGTTTACCCAGCTTGAGCTCTCCGGAGAGATAACACTCCTCTGCTGCATGTCTAGGTGTATTGCGTTCTTGCTCAGAGCGCTGAGTGCTACAAAGACACACGTGCTAATCTAGACCGAGCATGGAGGGAATCGATCGACCAACCCCTTCTACGTTGCGTATGGGCCTCCTTTTATATGCTCAAGGGGCTCCGGCTGTGGCAACGTAGACGGGGGTACAAATGGAAAAATAGTGGTTGGTACACCTACTTGTACGATTAATGCGATGTACTATACCTAACTCCCGACGGCGGGGGACAAAGGCATTAAATGCCCGTCTAGTCACCCTAATAAAGGCAAGCGAGGACCGTCAGGGCGCCACCGCTCGCCATGATGGCAAACTTGTCGGCGCTGCTTGCCACCTCGCACCATGGGCTGCCTGACCTCTCGCCACCTTGGCGCTTGGGAAGGTCCAGGCGACACATTAGTGGATCTTGTTGGAGCGTAGGGTGCAGAGAGGTGGTCGCGCTGACAGCGCCTTGCGCGGCCGTTGTCTTGTCGCGCCCGGAAGCTTGTCGCTCATCGGGCCTTCCCGGCAAGCTCCTCTTGCCGGGCCTTGTCTTGCAAGTGCACAGGGTGGCCTTCCGGCAAGCTCCTCTTGCCGGGCCTTGTCTCCTATGTGCCTTGGGTGGCCTTCCCGGCAAGCTCCTCTTGCCGGGGCCTTGTCTCTTTGGCTTGAATACTTTGTTCTTGAATGGCTCCAAAGGAACCACGGAGGACCTTGTCGGTCACCCGGTAAGCCCTACCGCGGAGGGCTGCAACTGCCCGTGCACAAGTTCGGGATACTAGGGTACCCCTACTCTAGTACACCGACACAAGAGCAGTATATTGGTTTCAGATCATGTACTGCTATGACGCCACTAAGGGTAAGCCTGAGGGCGATCTTAATCCTACACAGCAGGAAGCTTTTCAGAACATCGATACCCTCTTCAAAGCCACCCTGCTGAGTGTTCTTGACGATTACATTGTGGATTCATATATGTCGTTTGACAGCGGCAAAGACATGTGGGCTACGCTCGAGGCCACGTTTGGACCCTCGGGCGCTGGCAATGAGTTGTACGTCATGGAGCAATTCTGTGACTACAAGATGGTGATGAGCGCTCTGTTCGGCCAGACTCATAAGATCTGATCACTCTCTAAGGAACTTGAGTACTTTAAGTGTGTGTTGCGGACAATTTTTTCTTTGGGACCATCATTGCCAAGCTTCCACCTTCGTGGAACGATTTTGCTACTTCTCTGAAAAACAAGAGACATGAGTTTTCAGTTTTGGATCTCATTAGCACTCTTGAGTTTGAGGAGAAGGCGAGAGCAAAGACACACGTGCTCGAATTCATTGAGGGAGCTTCTAGTGCCCACATGGTACACGAGAAGAACTTCCAGCCCAACCATCCCCAAAACAACAAGAACAAATCTCAGGGGAAAGGCAAGTTTGATGCAAAGAACAAGCCGTCACTTTCTACCAAATTCAAGAAGAATTCTCATAACGGGAAGGGATACAAACCTCAATTTTGGTAGCACCAAGATAAAATTTATATGGCTGCATCTACCTGCTGTCATTAACCTCATGGTGCTCTGTGTATTCCTACCTTCGTAACTAGGTACAATGACCACATAAGATGAAATTAGCTTATTAAATGACGTTGACTTGCTGAATGCAATGCGGAACGATCCTGTCATGTGTGGAGGAGCAAACAAGCAGTGCAGCCGAAGGTGGAAATCAACCAAGGACTTATGAAATTATATGTAATGTTCCTCAGGCAGGTCAGTATCCCCTTCGTCCATTTGATCGTGTTTTATCATGCCGAGCTATTGATATGTGCTACTATTTTGCAACACCGTTTAAGTATAGCTACTGTTTTCCTATCTTTTAAGATTCAGGACAATGAATATGATATCAGGGGAACTGCACAATATGGACCCATGTTGAGTCATCTCTATTGCCTCATGTGTTTGCTGCAAATGTGTCAGCATCAATTGCAAGATGAGGCAGCTAGCTAGCTGTGGAGTTGCCAACATGCTCAAAGTGCTCTCAACAATGAGTAGAAACAAGCATGCCCAGAAATTAATGCGCATGTGAGGAGGCCCTTTGCTCGGAGAAGCATCGACCGATTTTCTTTATTTCCACACCTTCTCACAACTTTGTATATTGGTTATAGTATGGTGAATCATTGAGATGCATAGACATGCTGAACTTTTGTTCTTGAATGTTAGTTTAATGTGAGTGTATGAATCCAGTACCACATCCTCTAATTTGGTGGATGCACACAGAAAATAAATCTCCTTAATTTACTCCATAACCACCCTATTAAATAGGCCTAGTAACAAACCCGGTAGCATGCACGATGGCCGGGCACATGCATCCTGCATGCATGGCCAGTCAGCCAAGCCCATGCTCCAGATCCAATGCAGCAACGCAAAAGAAGAGAGCGGTTCTTGGGAAAAAGCGAGTAGTTAGTGCAGCGGGCCTTATAAACACGAACAGCTCGCTCTCCCGCTTCTGTTTCCCCACCCAATTCCCCCCGCTCCCCAATCTTCCTCACTCGTCCAGAAAAACCCGCTCACCTTCTTCCTCACTCATACAGAAAACGCCTGCTCCTCTTCTTCCACTCCTCTGAAATCCCCAGCCCTCCTTCTTCCCCACTCAAGACCGCCACTAGGCTCGTCTCGCTACTCTGCTCAAACCCGTTAGCTCGTAGCATCCACAAGGAAAATGGAGTCGGCTGGCCCCAAGACTAAGAAGATGAGGCTCCCTTGTGTGGCCGATTGTAGATCCCGCACCCGGTAGTGGGGAGAATCGTGAGCCCCCCACCCGGATCGAGGAACCGGTAGAATCTCCGGTGGACCGCATCAGCGATCTCCTGGGCATCATCCTTGAGGAGATCATCTCGCTTCTCCCCACCAAGGATTGTTGCCGCACACAAGTCCTCTC
Source organism: Aegilops bicornis (assembly GCA_021605145.1). NCBI lineage: Eukaryota > Viridiplantae > Streptophyta > Magnoliopsida > Poales > Poaceae > Aegilops > Aegilops bicornis. The sequence goes on along the minus strand of CM038673.1, from coordinate 392,481,839 downwards.
AACTCGGTGGCGCCCTCTATGGCACACCGCTCCCATCAATCTCGACTGTCGTCAGATATCTGTCCTTCCTGAATTTGATCTCATCAGAGCCATCGGCTCTTCTCACCAGCAGGGCCCGGTTCAATGCCTCTGCATCCCGACAAGCTACCTGCTGTCCATACCTGGCAAGGTGGACGCTTGGCTGACATCCCCTGAATTCGGAAAACTCCAGCAGTTTGAGTTCTACCATTACCATGAAAGTTTCATACCACGAACATACCAAAAATTCATGCCCACACCACCGTTGTCCATCTCGCGGTTTTCCTCCTCTCTCCACACCACCACCTTCGCCCGATACCATCTACCAGACGATCTGGTACAAATGCTTCGACGCCCACTGCTAAAAAAACTTTCGCTTGTGGTGGTTTATCTGTTGGAGGCCTCACTGCACAGCATCATCCACTCCAGTTGCCCTGCCCTGGAGCGCTTGCTGATTGTTTTGGGAATAGAAATCGGTATCAGTTGTCTCCAAATAAAGTCGCTTCACCTTAAAAGCATTGGAATTTGTTTTAAAGGACGGCAGCTCATCATCGAAGATACCCCTTCACTTGAAAGGTTGCTCCTTCATAGTTGTTATACACCTTCAGAAATAACTGTCGTCTACGTGCCCCAAACCGGAGACCTTGGGTGTAATTCGTGACCCGTTTAATAATCACAAGGAGTTGGTGTTTGGCTCCTCACTTTTTCAGGTACCGTATATTATCATCTACACATTTGTCATCATATGCTGCATTTTTCATTTGTGCGCATAAGTTTTATATCATCTTGGAGTACACTTTGGGTACTAATATTATGTTATATGCTCAATGAAGAGTTCGTCCATTGATAGCCTATCAATCTTTCTTGGATTACATCAAGATCAAATATATCGTAATGTATAGTTTTGATCTGGACATAATTATTAACTTGCTGCGATGCTTCGATCTACGGAGAATTTATACATAGAGGTGATGATTTCATGCACATTGAAAGCCCGTATATATTGTACTAGAATTAACTGTTCAGCTATCGTTCTTTCGACATACTCTTTTTTCAGGCCTTAACTATTTTCAGTCTTCATGTCTACTTAGGGAGAACCACATGGAGAAAAACATATAACCAATCGTTGGCGTAATAAGCACAAGGATTTTCTCAGTTCTCATGACATTCGTTTGAGGACAATAACGATGGGACGATATGCATCCAACCAGCAAATGTAAGCTTTGTCACATTCTTCCTATTGAACGCGAGGTTACTATTGTCCATGAGGCTTAATTTTTACAGCAAGAGATTTCTCACGGACGAACATGTTGAACAGCAAAAAAAGAAGTTTCAGGTGGACAAATGGGCTTCTAAACATGCTCGGCTTATATTTAGAATAAGTTGTAGACATCCTGAAATAAATTTTTTTGCACAGGATGTTGATTTTATGGATCAGACCGATCCATTTGTTTGTGACTGCAAAAAAGAGTGGTTGGGTTAGATGTTACTATCATGTTCAATCTGGGTTTTGTCTAAAAAATTGGTGAACAATTAATCCTTGGGCTTTTTGTACCATTTGTATGCTTGACTTGCATGTTGTTGCCCTCGTACTCTCCACCTGCCACTACACCGCATCTTCCATGGCTGTTGTTCGTTCCGTCCCCGAGGCCTTGCCATCGTTCTCCGCCTTGGTTAGCTCGCTGTGCCCGCCGCCGTCTGGCGTTGTCAACATGGTCAACAACCAAGAGGAATCAGGAGATGACTGTACGTGGAGAGGCTGATAGTAGGGACCACCAGGGTCATTGCATTTCTCAAGCAGGTGCCTCGTTATTACAAGCCAAAAAAATACTTCCTCCTAATTGTTTGACAACTAGGTCCCACGCCATTGTCAATGTAGTCAATAAACGAGAAAATTACACAACGAGCGTATAACACGGGGACCCAACAGCTCGCCCAGTTGTTTTTAGTTTGAGACGGAGCTCAAGCTACTTGTGTGCCGGGGTTGTGGCCCGTCTAGCCCACGCCACGCTTTTATTAAGCACATCTCGAGCCCGTTGATATATTTTTCTTTACGAAATTGGCTAGCCAGTTCTTTTTTTTGGAGAATACCAAAACCGAGGCCTACTTGCTTTTCTCAGCCCTGCTGAGCTGCAAATCTTTCAAGACGAGGAGGGATGCAAGTAGTAAGAAATGGGCTTCCCCAGAATACGGGCTATAAGTTGTAAGAAATGGGCTGTAAAGTTTTAAACCAAAGCCAACCGTCAATTGCATTAAAATATCATTTTTTTCAGGATTTCTCTACTCTCTACTCTTATAAAAACCAAAGCCAACTGGCAATTACATTAAAATATCATCTTTTCTCCCACAAGATAAACTACTCATACAAATGCATCTTCATGTTCCGTTACAGCGAACGGGCATCTTGCTAGTTAAGATTCTAAATTTCATTCATTTTTTGTGGAGAATTGTTTTTGAATTTTATTTTGATATAATTTTTGAAAACTATTTTTAACGTGACTTCGAAATTTTGTGATTAAAAGAGTTCGCACCCCAATCGAAATATGCAAAATTTAGATTTGAATTTTTTAGCAAAGGCCTTGAATATATGGTCTGTAATGCTAATAAAAAGAATATGGGCTTCAAATATCCTTAAGAATTAGCAAATGGGCTGTAAATTATTGAAAATAATGGCTAATGGGATGTATGCTATTTTCCACAGATTTGGAGGCTGACTTCTGGGCCTACTAGGTTGACGATCACGCTGTCCTAAATTTTTTTTGACGCGAACGCAAGGCTTTGTCAACTTAGTCAATACACATCAGTGACTGTTGGATGTCCATCCAACAGCCGCCGTGCTTCTTCAATCTCTGATCTTCCTGCTCCAGCCGCCCAAACCAGCGCCGCGGGACTGCTGCTCTCCTCCTCCGTGGTGGTCAGGTCGCCGCCAGCCATCCCTCTAACCACCCACACACTGTTATTTTCCGGCAACGTCAGCATCACCCCGCAGCCGACCAGTCAGCGCTTGTTCTCCCCTTAGCGTGGGCATCCGCTGTGATGGCTTCACCGGCTCCGGGTGGTTCTCTTCCTGGGCCTCGCCCTCGTCCACCCTGTTTGTGCTCTCGGCGCGGCGAGGTCAACATGGTCAACAAACAACAGCCATCGGAAGAGGTGATGGTAAAGAGGCCCACACAGGAAAATGCCTCCTTATTACGCCGCAAAATAATGATTCCTACACTGATAGTTGGGACCCACCGGAAGGGTCTCTGTATTTCGCGAAAAAAACGTTCCCCCCGCTGTCAGCTCGGACCCACCGGAAATGCCTCCTTATTACGCACAAGAAAATGAATACTCCCCCTGCTAGCTGGGACTCACCTTGGTGGGAGGCTGACTTGTGGGCCTACTAAGTTTACGGGGACAGAGGGCTTTGTCAACTTAGTCAATATGAATGACTCTAGATCCAGTGACCGTACGATGTCCATCCAACGGCCGTAGTGCTTCTTCAACCTCTGGTCTTCGTGCTCCAGCCGCCCAAAGCAGCGCCGGTCGTGCCGCGTGCTCCTACCTCCGTGGCGGTTTGTGATGCCGTGGAGGCCTCACCGCCTTACTACTCCCACCGCTGGCCAGGCCATCCCTCTACTCACCCACACCCCCTGTTATTCTGCGGCGACGGCAGCCTCACCCTCGTACTCCTCTTCGCGTGGGCATCCACTGCTGCGTCTTCCCCGGCTCCGCGTCGTCCCCTTCCTAGGCCTCGCCGTCGTCCACCGCCGTGGTGCTCTCGGCGCGGCGTGGTCAATGTGGTCAACGACCGACTTCCATCGGAAGAGTACTGTGCGTGGAGAGGCTGACAACTGGGTCCACGGCGGCCGCAAGGAAGTGCCTCCTTATTACGCGCAAAATAATTATTCCTCCACCTGACAGCGAGGGCCCACCGGACGGGCCACCAAGATTTCGCGGAAAAACGTTTCCCCACGATTGCTGGGACCCACCAGGATACATCTTCGCACGCAAGGAAGTGCATCCGCAAAAAAAACCAAAACGACGGTTGCCCCTCGACTCTGGGACCCACCAGCTACATCTTCGCAGCAAGGAAGTGCCCGGCGGTCGGGACCCACTTGGTCGAAGCGTGCGAAGCGTTGTCATTCTGGTCGCGAACGGTATGCGTACATCTTGGTCGATGTAGAAACGCACATGTCGTAGTAGAGGCGCGCACGTGTCGTAGTAGAGGCGCGCACGTAGCATGTACACGTACGTACAGCGGCGAGGGTGCAAGAAAGAAAATACGGCCACGCACGTACATACGGGCAGGGTCTCGAACGCCTACTCGCGCATACGTACATGGCTGCGTCGGAGTGGAGAAACAGCGTCTTCGTCGTGTTCATGGGGAGCCAACCGGCTGGGTCGTAACGGAATGCATCACTACTAGGGAAAAGCCTATACACAGAATCTTACCAGCAACGCTCTTTAAAATCAGGCGCTGCTGCTACTTAGCAGTAGCGCTCACTTTAAAACCGCGCTGCTGATACAAGTTTATCGCCAGTAGCGTACACAACAGACGCGCTCTTTGCTAAAATTTCCACTATGCCGCGGTGAGGCCAATTATAGCAGCAGCGCATTGGAACAAAGGGCGCTACTGCTAAGGATTGTAGCAGCAGCGCATTTACGCTATAATCGCTACTACTAAGGTTCCATCTCCTCACATATCCGATCCAGATCACACTCACACACACACACTCGATCTCCCCCTCGTCGCCCCTCCTCCGATCTGCGCCGCCGTCGCCTCATCCTCCTCGCTGGACTCGGTACCGGCCTCCTCCTCCGTCCTCCCTCCACTGGCCGACCCCTCCTCGCTCCGCCTTCCTCCTCCATTCTCCCTCCACTCGCCGCCGGCCAGCCCCTCCTCGCTCCGCCTTCCTCCTCCGTCCTACTCTCTTCTCCCTCCTCGAGTCGCCCCTCCTTCTCCTTCCTCCCTGCTACATTTTGATTTAGTAGGCTAGTTCATATGCAACATTCTGATTTAGTTGATATGATTCAGTTGATTTAGTAAGCTAGTTGATACAGTTGATTTAGTAGGCTAGTTGACTTAGTAGGCTAGTTGATTTAGTTGATTTAGTAGGCTAATTGATTTAGTTGATTTAGTAGGCTAGTTGATTTAGTTGGTTTAGAACATTTTGATTTAGTTGATTTAGTATGCTACTGGATTTAGTATGCTAGTTGATTTAGTTGATTTAGGATGCTACTGGATTTAGTATGCTCTTGGATATAGTATGCAAGATGATTTAGATGATTTAGGAAGCTAAGCTCATAGTGCTTTAGGAAAATATCAAATGCTAATGTTTTTCTTTCTGTGAAGTGAATCATTAATCCTTTGCTCATATTGCTTTAGGAAAATGGCGCCACCACCATCACCACTATGTCGATTGTGCAAGTCAAGGTGCGCAAAGAGCCTTGCAACCGGGCAAGTTGTTTGGCATCTACTTCAGCCGAGTTTTTCGTCATGCAAGTAAGAAATTAGATGAAATGTAACAACTATTTTATTTTTAGTGTTGGCATTACTGCATTGTGTCATTTTCTTTTCTTACACAGACCGTCCCATGCAATGTGAGGTTGACATTCAACAAGTGACAGGAGACACTTTGTGACATTTGAGGCTCTGGGGCCATACACTATGGAGGTCGAGAAAGGACGCAATATGTCGCAGATTGGAGGAGATGGATGGGCTGTTTCCTCGCCGCATGCGTCTTCTTGGTGGTGAGCTGATCAGCATCTCCTTGAGCGAGAAAGACCCAAGTCGGCTGTCATTTATCTCAACCTTGGTGGAAGATGATGAAGATGACGAAGATGATGAAGATGACGAAGATGATGCAGATGAAGAAGATGATGAAGATAATGAGGACCCACTTCATGAAGCCATCGTAGCTCAAAGAATGAGGCTGAGCTAGGAGGAGGTGTGCAACCTATGGGACATAATTCCACCACGTGCTGACTTTGTCGGGGTGCCATTCGTGACCCACCTGACAAGTACCATGGTCGATCAACATGATATGGTATGTTATCCGATGATATGCTTAGTGTAGAGTCCAATGATATGTTGTGTGGAATCTAGACTTAATAGAAATATATTTGCAAGAGTATGTGTGAGGCTATTTATTAATTGATATGTTTTTCTTATTCAGAAATTGCCAGAGAACCTATCTGTGAGTTGTGGTATCGAGCCTGATGAAGAAGGCTCAGCTCGACTACGCCTTATCGCAAGGGGCTCCGTTACCACCTGTACTTACCGCATGGACACAGACGGTCGCACACACTTAAACTCGGTTGGGTGGAAGAGATTCCTCGTTGGCAAGAATCTTCATGTTGGACAGGCCATCCTAATTACTATCAGGAACACCCACCGCCCAGGCTTGAGGATGATGATCGTCGTCGATATCATCTAGAACTACATATGTGTGTGTGGCTATATCATCTAGAACTACATATGATGATCGTCGTCGATATCATGTAGAACTACATATGATGATCGTCGTCGATATCATCTAGAACTAAATATGATGTTCGGTAAATCGATGTCACCTTGTACTGCTTGAGGATGCATGTTGCGTATATACGAAATTGTTATCTAGTACTCCCTCGGTTCCAAATTACTCGTCGTGTGGTTTTAGTTCCAATTTGAACTAAAACCACGACGAGTAACTTGGAACCGAGGGAGTACTACCTAGTACCTATAATGCTTTATGAAATTGATATCTATTAGTACCTAGTATCTGGTAATTGCAGTTTATTGAAGTGGAGTGGGGAAATGGTGAAAGATATAACATTGGCGCAGGAAATCGCTTCTGACTAACTAATAGCAGCGCGTTCAGGAAACGCGCTGATATAGTCAATAGTAGTAGCAGACGCAGACGGCGCTACTACTAACGATTAGTCATGGCGCCTTATTGGTAGCGCGGGTGCCCGCGCTGCTGATAGCCTCAAAACCCGCGCTACTACTAGGGTTTTCCCTAGTAGTGCATGGTCGTGTTCATCGGGAGGGCTTGGACGGAACTGGCGATGGAAACGAGGCCTGGTGTACCGCACAACGGAGGAAACAGACCTCCTACGCTCGGAACGGGGTCCTGTTGATCGGGAGGGTGTGGCGTCTGCCGACAACGGAGGAAGCAGACCTCCCACGCCGGAGCAGGGTCCTGTTGATCGGGAGGGTGTGGCGTGCCGCAAAACGGAGGAAACGGCCCTCCTACGGTCCGAAACGGGGTCTGTTGATCGGGAGGGTGTGGCGTGCCGCAAAAGCGGAGAAGCGGACCTCCTACGGTCAAAGCAGGGGTCTGTTGATCGGGAGGGTGTGGCGTCGCAAACCCGGACGAACAGACTTGTGTTGGGCGCTACGGTAAAGCGGGGTCCTGTTCATCGGGTCGGTGTGGCGTGCATAAGCAAAACGGGACTCCACGGGATATTGTTCATCTCCACCGTCGACCTCCTCCAGCCTCCACGGGCTACCGTCGACCTCCTCCAGCCTCCACGGGCTCCTGTTCATCCAGCCTCCACCGCGCGTTACTCCACCGGCTACTGTTCAACCACCCCTCCACGGGCACCCCTCCACCGTCTACTGTTCATCCTACCCTCCACACCACGGGGTCATGTTCAACTACCCCTCCACGGCCACCCCTCCACCGTCTACTGTTCATCCAGCCCTCCACACCACGGGGTCCTGTTCATCCAGAGGCAACGCCACCGCCACTTGTTCATCCAACCCCCCCGCAACACTCCTTTGTTCATCCAATCGATCGGCTTGATTAGCAGCAGATAGCGAAGAATCACTCGATCGGGTTCGATTAACAGCCATCAATCAATCTCTCGGGTTCGATAACCCGTAGCACTGCTGATCTGTCGCCGGGTTCGATTAGAGCCCAACGCCTCGCTTCGGGTTGATTAGAGCCAACGCGCACACGCTGCAGCGTGCGTGTACGAGAAAGCGTGCATCCCTCGCCCCGACCTCCCACCGTAACTGAACTCCCAAAATTTTCCTCCCCCTCGCTTCTACCACGGTTTTTTCTGTCATGGACGACCCAAAGAATGTCATGCAGCTGCGTCTCGGGCCCGCCCAGGACGAAAAGCCCATTTTTTGTCATGATTTTTTTCATAGAAGTAGGAGCCCACCACATCTATGATGATACCGGGTTTTGTCACAATTATCGTCATAGAAGTGTCATCTGTATGACAGAAAAAAATTCGTTCGGCCCAATATGTCACGGATGTGTCTTTTTTTTTGTAGTGCCGGTATATTGTGGACTGCCAGAGATTCCTCCATCGGAACTCGACGAAATTTTCCAGGGTTGCTGTAGACTCAATTCCGCACAATTCCACCGAAGCAATCGTTAAAAACGACACTTGAGGAGGCGGTGGCGGTGGATACAAGTTCGCTGTCCAGAAAAACAGCACGGTCGCCCAAGGGCAATGTTGACGTTGAGCCCCCGGGCTCCCTAGATGATTCCTCCATCTTGATAGAGATCGGAGTTGATGTTGATGAAGGCCCTCCTCCAAACATGACGATCGGAGGTAGGGCACAGTCCTCGGTCCAGCCAAGGTGACCAGTCGAGCCGGTGACGAAGAAGCCGACGTCGCAGTTGATCTGCAGTCGAGCCATTGATCCTTTTGCCGATCACACAGCGGAACTCTCAATGAAAGCACCAATGTCGGTGTCAAAACCGGCAGATCTCGGGTAGGGGGTCCCGAACTGTGCGTCTAAGGCTAATGGTAACAGGAGGTTGGGTACACGATGTTTACCCAGGTTCAGGCCCTCTAGATGGAGGTAATACCCTACTTCCTGCTTGATTGATCTTGATGATATGAGTATTACAAGAGTTGATCTACCACGAGATCGTAGAGGCTAAACCCTAGAAGCTAGCCTATGATTATGATTGTGTCTCTCTATCGACTAGCCTGGCCTCGGTTTATATAATGCACCAGAGGCCTAGGATAATAAGAGTCCTAGCCGAATACGCCGGTGGGGAGGAGTCCTTGTCTTGATCACCAAGTCTTGTGGAATCTTCCTTGTATGCGGCAGCTGTCTGAACTGGCCCATGAGTATACGGCCACGGGGGTCCTCGGCCCAATCCAACTGTCGGTGTACAAAAGGAGGGGCGCACTTTTGTACCCCTTTACCTGTGCACGGGCAGTCGAAGCCGCGCCCACGGTCACTCTAAGCAGAACAGGGGAGGTGAGCCAAGGTAAGACCGAAGCCCAAGATAACCAGAGCAACGCCAAGCCCAAGACCACAAAGAGCAGAGGGACGAAGCAGGTTCCCCCGGCAAGACCCTTGCCGTGGCAGCTCGCCCCACACCAACAGAGCGAGCCACCCTTGAAGCCCATGGTCTCCAACATCACGTTGGGCCAGGACTCGGGAGGCACCTCCATGGTGGCATCCACATCTTTGTGAAGACAAGGAACACTCAAGATCAGTTGAGGATTAGAAGACGATGACCCTTGGCAAGATCCTTGTCGAGGAAGGCCACCAGACCCCCAGCAAGATCCTTGCCGGGGACGACAGCGCGCCACGGCAGGACCCTTGCCGGGCCACCCGGCAAGGCCCTCACCGAGGACGCCAGCAGGGCCACTACCAGGCCCGCACCGACCAAGTCTCCACCATTCACATGCAGCTGCCAGGCCAACCAGCAGGGCGGGCACCTACGTGGCAACATGCAGCTCCCAGGCCAATTCATCAAGCGCCTGCGTGGCGGCATGCGGATCTTCGTGGAAGCTCTACCACCACGCAACCTCAGCTGCCTGCCTGCCTACATGGCGCCGCATGCGTCGCTAGGCAGGGCGCGTGTCGAAGCAAGGAGGAGCAGCGACGGACGGGACGGGCCTCGCCCCCATCCCCGACAAAGCAAGCGGACACCTAAGCTACGCATTAAATGCGTCTTGTCCTGTAATAGGAGCGATAAGCTCATAGCACTATGCGCCTTTCCACCTCCTGTGTGCCATTGTGGCAGCCCCTTTCGACTATAAAAGGAGGCCCATGGCATACTGGAGAAGAATTCGGCTCTTTCGAACCACACACTCACCACAGCTAGTTCGAGAGCTCAAGAACTCTCTGTAATACACCCACCAAAGCAGGACTAGGGTTTTACGCATCCTCGTGGCCCGAACCTGGGTAAACGATCCTTGTGCTGATTACTAATCCTGCTCTTCTCGCAACCCTGCGCCTTGGCAACCATAGTATTAATTCTTGTGATCCCATAGGTGTCGCTTCCCCGACATCTTTGGCGCGCCAGGTAGGGGGCGCAATTGTGAGAATCTGGTCTAGTAGCTAGCCTAGCAGTTCTTCGTCGCCATGGCTCCCAAGAAGAAGACGGCCACGGCGATCGGCTCGTTGGGAGCCGAACAGCCCGTGCCAGCGTGGGCGAGCAGTGGGCCGGTCACGGACAGGACCCGGGCCGCGAACACCAACATCGCCCTTGCAGTCAGAGCCTGGTGAGCAGCGTCGTTCACGCGCCAGACGACCGGCCACACGTTGCCAGATCCAAAGACGGAGCTGGACCCCCCGCAGGCGGCGCAGGGCCCTCCAGGAGTGTCGTTGTGCCACCCCCGGGCGGCACAGCGACCTCCAAGACGCCCACGCCGGCGACCACTGCGCGCTCTTCCCATGGTGTGCGCGACGAGCAGCGTCACCACGCCGGTGACCCTGGGCACCGCCGTGGGAAGAGCCCTGTGCGTCGTCCACGGGATGAAGGAGTTCAGCATGCCCGCCGAAGTGCTGGCGAAAATGGCACGCAGCCGCTGGATCGTAACGGAGCTCCTTCCAACGTGGTTAGAAGTCGAAGCGCACCGCGATCCATGCAGATGTCGCCGCCACCCATGCCAGCAGAAGCTTTGGCGCGCGCGTAGCTGCTCCTCGACCTCCGTCCTGCTGCAGAGAAGCTCGATGAGTGGAGGGCCACCATCCGGAGCCTCGTTGTCATCGCCAACAAAGATGATCCGCGGCCGGAAGGGCCCTCGGGTCGGCGCTCCACCGAGCCACCACATGCTGGCGCTGGGAGGATCGGGGGAGCTGCGGCCACGGTGCACTCTCCTCCTCCTCGCCAGCCGCCGCGGGCGTAAGCCCGTCGTGATGACGCTTGTGATAACATCTCCATAGCATCGTCCGACCCGCGGACCCTCCACGACCAGTGCCAGGTTCTTCGGGAACAAGCTCACGAAGACGCTCGCACAACCCCGATGACAAGCCAAGCAATTGTTTCATACTTTAGTAATATCAAACCTATAAACTTTCACGCAATATATGAGCGCGAGCCATGGACATAGCACTATGGGTGGAATAGAATATAATGATGGGGGTTATGTGGAGAAGACAAAAAAGGAGAAGGTCTTACATCAACAAGTCTAATCAATGAGCTATGGAGATGCCCATCGATTGATGTTAATGCAAGGAGTAGGGATTGCCATGCAACGGATGCACTAGAGCTATAAATGTATGAAAGCTCAACGAAAGAAACTAAGTGGGTGTGCATCCAACTTGCTTGCTCACGAAGACCTAGGGCATTTGAGGAAGCCCATCGTTGGAATATACAAGCCAAGTTCTATAATGAAAAATTCCAACTAGTATATGAAAGTGACAACATATGAAACTCTCTATATGAAAAACATGATGCTACTTTGAAGCATAATATATGAGACTCGCTATATGAAGAACATGGTGCTACTTTGAAGCGCAGGTGTGGAAAAAGAGATAGTAACATTGCCCCTTTTTATTTCTCTTTTTTTGGGCCTTCTTTTTTTATTTTTTTGGCCTTTCTTTTGGGGGGGGGGGGGCAATGTTCTATTAAATCATGATCATCACACTTCTATTTATTTACAACTCAATGATTACAACTCGATACTAGAACAAATTATGACTCTATATTAATGCCTCCGTGGTGTACGGGATATGCAATGAATCAAGAGTGACATGTATGAAAGAATTATGAACGGTGGCTTTGCCGCCACAAATACTATGCCAACTACATGATCATGCTAAGCAATATGATAATGATGATTGTGTCATGAAGAACAGTATGGTGGAAAGTTGCATGGCAATATATCTCGGAATGGCTATGGAAATGCCATAATAGGTAGGTATGGTGTCTGTTTTGAGGAAGATATAAGGGGGTTTATGTGTGAAAGAGCGTATCGGGTTTGGATGCACCGGCGAAGTTTGCACCAACTCTCAATGTGAGAAAGGGCAATGCATGGTACCGAAGAGGCTAGCAATGATGGAAGGGTGAGAGTGCGTATAATCCATGGACTCAATCATTAGTCATAAAGAACTCACATACTTATTGCAAAAATCTACAAGCCATAAAAAACCAAAGCACTACGCGCATGCTCCTAGGGGGATAGATTGGTAGGAAAAGACCATCGCTCGTCCCCGACCACCACTCATAAGGAGGACAATCAAATAACACCTCATGTTTCAAATTTGTTACATAACGTTTACCATACGTGCATGCTACGGGACTTGCAAACTTCAACACAAGCATTTCTCAAATTCACAACTACTCAACTAGCATGACTTTGATATTATCACCTCCATATCTCAAAACAATTATCAAGCATCAAACTTTTCTTAGTATTCAACGCACTCAAAAGAAAGTTTTACAAATCTTGAATACCAAGCATATTATTATTTTAAGAAAATTATCATGCTATTTAAGACTCTCAAAATAATCTAAGTGAAGCATGAGAGATCAATAGTTTCTTTAAAACAAATCCACCACCGTGCTCTAAAAGATATAAGTGAAGTACTAGAGCAAAACTATAAAGCTCAAAAGATATAAGTGAAGCACATAGAGTATTCTAACAAATTCCAATTCATGCATGGCTCTCTCAAAAGGTGTGTACAGCAAGTATGATTGTGGTAAACTAAGAAGCAAAGATGCAAATAATACAAGACGCTCCAAGCAAAACACATATCATGTAGTGAATAAAAATATAGCTCCAAGTAAAGTTACCGATGGAAGTGGACGAAAGAGGGGATGCCTTCCGGGGCATCCCCAACCTTTGACTTTTTGGTGTCCTTGGATTATCTTGGGGGTGCCATGGGCATCACCAAGCTTAGGCTCTTGCCACTCCTTGTTCCATAATCAATCAAAAAAATTCACCCAAAGCTTGAAAACTTCACAACACAAAACTCAACAGAAATCTCGTGAGCTCCGTTAGGGAAAGAAAACAAAAGACCACTTCAAGGTACTGTAATGAACTCATTATTTATTTATATTGGTGTTAAACCTACTGTATTCCAACTTCTCTATGGATTATAAACTATTTTACTAGCCTAGATTCATCAAAATAAGCAAACAACACACGAAAAATAGAATCTGTCAAAAACAGAACAGTATGTTGTAATCTGTAACTAACGCAAACTTCTGGAACTCAAAAAATTCAGCCAAAATAGGACGACCTAGGCAATTTGTTTATCGATCAGCATCAATTGGAATCACTGTTTTATCACGTTCTGGTGATTTTTAACAATTGTTTTTGTGAACAGAAAGTTTCTGGAAATTACAGCAAGATCAAATAACTATTATCCAAGAAGATCCTATAGGTTTAACTTGGCACAAACACTAATTAAAACATAAAACCACATCTAAACAGAAAGTACATGGATTATTTATTCCTAAACAGAAATAAAAAAATTGGGTTGCCTCCCAACAAGCGATATCGTTTAACGCCCCGAGCTAAACATAAAAGCAAGGATAGATCTAGGTATTGCCATCTTTTGTAGGCAATTCTTTAAGGAGACATCTATTATCCTTAGAAATTTCTTTCTTTTTAGTAATTATCAAACTTTTAGGCACAAGATCGAAAAATTCATTTGTATCAAATGGTTCCTTAATGATAGCAAAAATATTGGGATGAATACTTATAGATTTAAGATCCGCGGTTTCCTTACTAGAGGATTCACCTTTATTCTTAGGAACATACATGAGCTTAGCAATTTTAGTGGGTGGACTTGGAGTATTTTTTACGAAAGAAAAAGCGGTTCCCAAGTTGGTAATGATACCCTCAAGTTTATCAATTCTAGAGGAATCTTGATTTATTTTCTCATTAACTATGGGTTCCTTCTCCTTAATATTTTTCAAAGTTACTCCTACCTTAGATCCATATTGGGTAATTTTATTGTGGATCTTTTTATCTAGATTTTCAATTAACTCAACGGTAGCAACTTTATTTTCAATAATTTCAAGTCTTTGCATTACATGCTCCAAAGTTAACATAGTTCCATTAACCAAAAGAGGTGGTGAGCCAAATAAATCTATCATAGCATTGTAAGAATCAAAAGTATGGCTACCCAAGAAATTCCCCCCGGTAATGGTGTCGAGGATATATCTATACCAAGGATTAGCACCTACATAAAAATTGCGGAGAAGAACTGAAGTAGATTGCTTCCTGGTAGATCTATTTTGAGCATTGCAAATTCTATACCAAGCGTCTTTTAGATTTTCTCCCTCCCTTTGCTTAAACTTTAGAACTTCATTCTCGAGAGACAACGGAGAAGATATAAGACTAGCCATAACGACAAGCAAGCGACAAAAAGGCAAACAGAAAAGAGAGGGTGAATAAAACGGCAAGGGTGAAGTGGGGGAGAGGAAAACGAGAGGCAAATGTCAAATAATGTAATGCGAGAGATAAGGGATTGTGATGGGTACTTGGTATGTTGACTTTTGCGTAGACTCCCTGGCAACGGCGCCAGAAATCCTTCTTGCTACGTCTTGAGCTTGCTTTGGTTTTCCCCAAAGAGGAGAGGATGATGCAGCAGAGTAGCGTAAGTATTTCCCTCAGTTTTTGAGAACCAAGGTATCAATCCAGTAGGAGGCCACGCGCAAGTCCCTCGTACCTACACAAAGCAAATAACTCCTCGCAACCAATGCGAATAGGGGTTGTCAATCCCTTCACGGTGACTTAAGAGAGTGAGGTCTAATAGAGATGATAGATAATATTTTTGGTATTTTTGGTATAAAGATGCAAATTAAAATAAAAAGGCAAAGTAAAAAAGCAAAGCAATAATAAAGCGTAGGAAGATTAATATGATGGAAATAGACCCGGGGGCCATAGATTTCACTAGTGGCTTCTCTCAAGAGCATAAGTATTTTACGGTGGGTGAACGTACTGTTGAGCAATTGATAGAATTGAGCATAGTTATGAGAATATCTAGGTATGATCATGTATATAGGCATCACGTCCGAGAAAAGTAGACCGACTCCTGCCTGCATCTACTACTATTACTCCACTCATCGACCGCTATCCAGCATGCATCTAGAGTATTAAGTTAATGAAAACAGAGTAACGCCTCAAGCAAGATGACATGATGTAGAGGAATAAATTCATGGAATATGATAAATACCCCATCTTGTTATCCTCGATGGCAACAATACAATACGTGCCTTGCTGCCCCTCATCCTTTGGGAAAGGACAACGAATGATTGAACCCAAAGCTAAGCACTTCTCCCATTGCAAGAACTACCAATCTAGTTGGCCAAACCAAACGGATAATTCGAAGAGAATTGCAAAGATAACCAATCATACATAAAAGAATTCAGAGAAGATTCAAATATTGCTCATAGATAATCTTGATCATAAACCCACAATTCAGCGGTCTCAACAAACACACCGCAAAAATAAGATTACATCGAATAGATCTCCACGAGAGAGGGGGAGAACATTGTGAGATCCAAAAAGAGAGAAGAAGCCATCTAGCTACTAACTATGGACCCGAAGGTGCAAGTAAACTACTCACACTTCATCGGAGAGGCTATGGTGATGATGTAGAAGCCCTCCGTGGTGGAATCCTTCCCATGAGCTCCTAACAGGCCCCAAGATGGGATCTCATGGATACGAGAAAGTTGCAGCGGTGGAATTAGGTTTTTGGCTCCGTGTCGATCTATTGAAGTGCGTGAGGTATATATAGGAGGAAGGATGCGTCGGTGGAGCCGGGGTCCCACGAGGCAGGGGGCGCGCCCTCCACCCTCGTGGCCGCCTCCCTCCTTTCTTGACCGAGGGTCCAAGTCTCCTAGATCTTATCTGATGACAAAATCACGTCCCCGAAGATTTCATTCCGTTTGGACTCCGTTTGATATTCTGTTTCTTCGAAATACTGAAATAGGCAAAAAAACAGCAATTCTGGGTTGGGCCTCCGGTTAATAGGTTAGTCCCAAAAGTAATATAAAAGTGGAAAATAAAGCCCAATATAGTCCAAAACAATAGATAATATATCATGGAGCAATAAAAAATTATAGATACGTTGGAGACGTATCAAACATCATTGAAATCTTATGCCTAGCTAGGGGCGTTAAACGATAGCGCTTGTTGGGAGGCAACCCAATTTTATTTTTAGTTTTTTATTATTTTGCTTCTGTTTAGGAATAAATCTTTGATCTAGCCTCTTGTTAGATGTGTCTTTATGTTTTAATTAGTGTTTGTGCCAAGTTAAACCTATAGGATCTTCTTGGATGATAGTTATTTGATCTTGCTGTAATTTCTAGAAACTCTCTGTTCACGAAAACAATTGTTAAAAATCACCAGGAATTGATAAAATACTGATTCAAATTTCTGCTGATCAATAAACAAATTTTCTAGGTCTTCCTATTTTTTCTGATATTTTGGAGTTCCAGAAGTTTGCGTTAGTTACAGATTACTACAGACTGTTCTGTTTTTGACAGATTCTGTTTTTCGTGTGTTGTTTGCTTATTTTGATGAATCTGTGGCTAGTAAAATAGTTTATAAACCATAGAGAAGTTGGAATACAGTAGGTTTAACAACAATATAAATAAAGAATGACTTCATTACAGTACCTTGAATTGGTCTTTGGTTTTCTTTCGCTAACGGAGCTCACGAGATTTCTGTTAAGTTTTGTGTTGTGAAGTTTTCAAGTTTTGGGTGAAAGATTTTGATGGATTATGGAACAAGGAGTGGCAAGAGCTTAAGCTTGGGGATGCCCATGGCACCCCCAAGATAATCTAAGGACACAAAAAAGCCAAAGCTTGGGGATGCCCCGGAAGGCATCCCCTCTTTCGTCTACTTCCATCGGTAACTTTACTTGGAGCTATATTTTTATTCACCACATGATATGTGTTTTCCTTGGAGCGTCCTGTATTATTTGAGTATTTGCTTTTTAGTTTACCAAAATCAGCCTTGCTGTACACACCTTTTGTGAGAGCCAAACATGATTTGAAAATTATTAGAATACTCTATGGGCTTCACTCATATCTTTTGAGTTATATAGTTTTGCTCTAGTACTTCAGTTATATCTTTTAGAGCACGGTGGTGGATTTGTTTTATAGAAACTATTGATCTCTCATTCTTCACTTAGATTATTTTGAGAGTCTTAAATAGCATGGTAATTTTCTTAAATAATCCTAATATGCTAGGTATTCAAGATTTGTAAAAACTTTCTTATGAGTGTGTTGAATACTAAGAGAAGTTTGATACTTGATGATTGTTTTGAGATATGGAGGTAGTGATATTAAAGTTGTGCTAGTTTAGTAGTTATGAATTTGAGAAATGCTTGTGTTGAAGTTTGCAAGTCCCATAGCATGCACGTATGGTAAATGTTATGTAACAAATTTGAAACATGAGGTGTTCTTTGATTGTCCTCATGAGTGGCGATCGGGGACGAGTGATGGTCTTTTCCTACCAATCTATCCCCCTAGGAGCATGCGCGCAGTGCTTGGTTTTTGATGACTTGTAGATTTTTGCAAAAAGTATGTGAGTCCTTTATGACTAATGTTGAGTCCATGGATTATTTCTCACCCTTCCATCATTGCTAGCCTCTTCGGTGCCGTGCATTGCCCTTTCTCACATTAAGAGTTGGTGCAAACTTCGCCGGTGCATCCAAGCCCCGTGATATGATACGCTCTTTCACACATAAACCTCCTTATATCTTCCTCAAAACAGCCACCATACCTACCTATTATGGCATTCCCATAGCCATTCCGAGACATATTGCCATGCAAATTTCCACCATTCCATTTATCATGACACAGTCATCATTGTCATATTGCTTAGCATGATCATGTAGTTGACATAGTATTTGTGGCAAAGCCACCGTTCATAATTATTTCATACATGTCACTGTTGATTCATTTCATATCACGGTACACCGCCGGAGGCATTCATATAGAGTCATACTTTGTCCTAGTATCGAGTTGTAATCATTGAGTTGTAAATAAATAGAAGTGTGATGATCATCATTTAATAGAGCATTGTCCCAAAAAAAGAAGAGAAAGGCCAAAAAAAGGGGAAGGCCAAAAAAAAGAAATAAAAAGGGACAATGCTACTATCCTTTTTTCCACACTTGTGCTTCAAAGTAGCACCATAATCTTCATGATAGAGAGTCTCTTGTTTTGTCACTTTCATATACTAGTGGGAAATTTTCATTATAGAACTTGGCTTGTATATTCCAACTATGGGCCTCCTCAAGTGCCCTAGGTCTTCGTGAGCAAGCAAGTTGGATGCACACCCACTTAGTTTCTTTCGTTGAGCTTTCATACATTTATAGCTCTAGTGCATCCGTTGCATGGAAATCCCTACTCCTTGCATTAACATCAAACGATGGGCATCTCCATAGCTCATTGATTAGCCGCGTTGATGTGAGACTTTCTCCTTTTTTTGTCTTCTCCACGTAACCCCCATCATCATACTCTATTCCACCCATAGTGCTATATCCATGGCTCACGCTCATGTATTGCGTGAAGGTTTATAAAGTTTGAGATTACTAAAGTATGAAACAATTGCTTGGCTTGTCATCGGGGTTGTGCATGATGAGAGCATTCTTGTGTGACAAAAATGGAGCATGACTAAACTATATGATTTTGTAGGGATGAACTTTCTTTGGCCATGTTATTTTGAGAGGACATAATTGCTTAGTTAGTATGCTTGAAGTATTATTATTTTTATGTCAATATGAACTTTTATCTTGAATCTTCCGGATCTGAATATTCATACCACAATTAAGAAGAATTACATTGAAATTATGCCTAGTAGCACTCCGCATCAAAAATTCTGTTTTTATCATTGACCTACTCGAGGACGAGCAGGAATTAAGTTTGGGGATGCTTGATACGTCTCCAACGTATCTATAATTTTTGATTGCTCCCTGCTATATTATCTATTGTTTTGGACATTATTGGGCTTTATTATTCACTTCTGTATTATTTTTGGGACTAGCCTATTAACCGGAGGCCTAGCCCAGAATTGCTATTTTTTTTGCCTATTTCAGAGTTTTGCAGAAAAACAATACCAAACGGAGTCCAAACGGAATGAAACCTTCGGGAGCGTGATTTTTGGAACGAACATGATCCAGGAGACTTGGACCCTACGCAAGAGAAGCTTCCAGGAGGCCACGAGGTAGGGGGACACGCCTAGCCCCCAGGGCGCGCCCTCCACCCTCATGGGCCCCACGTTGCTCCACCGACGTACTTCTTCCTCCTATATATACCTACATATCCCCAAACGATCAGATATGGAGCAAAAAACCTAATTCCACCGCCACAACCTTCTGTACCCACGAGAGCCCATCTTGGGGCCTGTTCCGGAGCTCCGCCAGAGGGGGCATCCATCATGGAGGGATTCTACATCATCACTGTAGCCTCTCCGATGAAGTGTGAGTAGTTTACTTTAGACCTTCGGGTCCATAGTTAGTAGCTAGATGGCTTCTTCTCTCTTTTTGGATCTCAATACAATGTTCTCCCCCTCTCTCGTGGAGATCTATTCGATGTAATCTTCTTTTTGCTATATGTTTGATGAGACCGATGAATTGTGGGTTTATGATCAAGTTTATCTATGAACAATATTTGAATCTTCTCTGAATTCTTTTATGTATGATTGGTTATTTTTGCAAGTCTCTTCGAATTATCAGTTTGGTTTGGCCTAATAGATTGATTTCTTACAATGGGAGAAGTGCTTAGATTTGGGTTCAATCTTGCGGTGTCGTTTCCCAGTGACAGTAGGGGCAGCAAGGCACATATTGTATTGTTGCCATCAAGGATAATAAGATGGGGTTTTTATCATATTGCATGAATTTATCCCTCTACATCATGTCATCTTGCTTATGGCGTTACTCTCTTTTCATGAACTTAATACTCTAGATGCATGCTGGATAGCGGTCGATGAGTGGAGTAATAGTAGTAGATGCAGCAGAGTCGGTCTACTTGTCTCGGACGTGATGCCTATATACATGATCATACCTAGATATTCTCATAACTATGCACAATTCTGTCAATTGCTCAACAGTAATTCGTTCACCCACCATAAAATACTTATGCTCTTGAAAGAAGCCACTAGTGAAACCTATGGCCCCCTGGTCTATCTTTATCATATTAATCTTCCAACACTTAGTTATTTCGTTTGCTTTTTTACTTTTATTTTATTTTACTTTGCATCTTTATCATAAAAATACCAAAAATATTATCCTATCATATCTATGAGATCTCACTCTCGTAAGTGACCGTGAAGGGATTGACAACCCCTTATCACGTTGGTTGCGAGGATTTATTTGTTTTGTGTAGGTGCGAGGGACTCGCGCGTAGCCTCCTACTGGATTGATACCTTGGTTCTCGAAAACTGAGGGAAATACTTATGCTACTTTGCTGCATCATCCTTTCCTATTCAAGGGAAAACCAACGCAGTGCTCAAGAGGTAGCAGGAGGCCACCAAGATCATGGCCAGGCCAGTGATCTGCATATCATTCCCCAGAAGGAAGGGGAAACCCTGTGCAAGTACATCCAGAGATTCAGCCGGGTGTAGTACAACATCCCCGACGTTCATCCCTTCATTTGTGATCGGTAGCGTTCCATCGTAATACGCGCAACCGCAAGATGTGCGAAGAGCAGGTGATGACCAAGGTTAAGGATGTGGCCAAGCTCTACGTTCTGGCCGATAGGTGCGCCTGGGCTGAAGAGGGAAGGAAGTACCCCGGCGAAGTCGCCGGTGCGGAAACTGACTCTACAGACGAAGACACCGCCGCCCCGACGAAGAAGGGTCGGCGTCGCAACAGGAAACACAAAGGCAAGGTCGTGCTTGCCGTTGCAGGATCTGACGACACCGGCGCTGCCAAGAAGGTCAAGGCAGACGCCCCTGGCAAGGTGATTGCCAGGTGCGCCGCCTGCCGGGCCTTGGCAGCTACCAACAAGCCAGGAAGCTCCGGCAAGCAATACTGCAAGATGCACCGCACCAAGGGCCACGACCTCCAGAACTGCCGACAAGTTGAGCTGCTTGATGAGAAGCAAAAAGCTGAGTACGAGAGGTGGGACAAGGAGAAGGACCAAGATGGTGCCGAGGGATCTGGCAAGAGGCATGGCGGCCAAGGAGGCCGCCGTGGCAAGGACGACCAGCAAGAGAGGCCCGCCCGGGGCCGTGACAAGAAACAAGAAGATGATGATCACGACGTGGACGACGAGTCCGGTGAGCAAGAGTTCCAGAAGGCTATGGAGGCCATGTGCATCGATGGTGGCGCCTCGCTGCGTACTTCTCACTGCCAGCTCAAGCAGTGGGCGCGTGAGATTACAGCAGTGGAACCATCGTTCGACGCCGTGGTCACTGAAGTGGTCCAGCACGCCCCTCATCTTTGACGCCGAGGACCACCCTGACCGCACGACCGCGGTCGGGTGTTTGCCATTGTTGGTCTCACCAACGATACACAACCTCAAGGTGAACAAGATGTTGGTTGACGGCGGGGCCGGCCTGAACTTGATCTCGCCCGTCGTGATCAAAAGGCTGCAAATTCCTGATGAAGACCTCGAGGAAACGGGCACGTTTCAAGGGGTCAATCCGGGGAGGAGCTAGCCAAAGGGGAAGGTCACACTACCCGTGACGTTTGGAGGAGAGTTGAACTTCAGGACGGAGAGGATCATCTTTGACGTGGCCGAGATCCCCTTGTCCTAGAACGGGATCCTCGGTCGCCCGACGCTAGCCAAGTTCATGGCGGCATCACACTACGCCTACAACATGCTAAAGATGCCCAGGCCGTTGACCATCATCTTCGTCCCCTCCGACAAGAAGGACACGCTGATTTGCGCTGACCAACTCTACCGTGAAGCTATTGCAGCAGCTATCGTCAAGGCACCTGCTCCTGCCGCTGAAGGCCCGGGAGGGAAGAAGAAGCCCGGCAAGACCTCTCGCACCCACTCTGGCAAGCGCACCTCCTCGGAGTGTTGTGCTACCGTCGAGGACGTGCGAGAGAGCTCTGCCAGCAAGAGCAAGAAATCCAGAGCTGAGCCGCCGCAGACCAAGAAGGTGTCCGTCAGGGAGGATGGCACGGGAGGGGCCTTCACCATAGGCTCCACCCTCGACAGCAAATAGGAAGGCGCGCTCGTCACCTTCCTGCGGGCGAATGTCGACGTGTTTGCGTGGCAAGCATCCGACATCCCCGGTGTTCCCAGGGAGGTGATTGAGCACCACCTAGCTGTCTGCCCTCATGCGCGGCCCGTCAAGCAGAAGGTCAGAAAGCAGGCTCTGGAGAGGCAGGAGTTCATCATAGAGGAGACCAGGAAGTTGGAAGTGGCAGGTTCGGTGAGAGGAGTGCTCCACCCGACGTGGTTGGCCAATCCGGTAGTGGTGCGCAAGGCAAATGGGAAGTGGAGGCTGTGTATTGACTACACAAATATCAATAAGGCTTGTCCTAAGGACACCTTCCCGTTGCCGCGCATCGACCAGATTGTCGACTCCACGGCCGGGTGTGATCTGTTGTCATTCCTCGACGCCTACTCGGGCTACCACCAAATCTTCATGACAAGAGAAGATGAAGAGAAGACAACATTCATCACCCCATGTGGTATGTATTGCATTTTACGGATGCCTTCGGGTTGAAGAGTCTTTGGCTCGGCGTTTGCAAGAGCAGTCCAAATTGGTTTTGAACCCCAGCTCCATAGAAATATGGAAGCATACATGTATGACATAGTGGTCAAGACCAAATCTGAGGGCAACTCTTGTGCAACATCTGGAAGAGACATTTGCCAAACTGCGCAAGATCAACCTCAAGCTGAACCCTGAGAAGTGTGTCTTCGACGTCCCGTCCCGGCAAGCTTCTTGGGTTCTTTGTGTCGTAGCGCGGGATCGAAGCAAACCCAGACAAAATCAAGGCTATTGAGCAGATTGAGGCGCCCAAGCGGATCAAGGATGTGCGTCGGCTCACCGGCTGCATCGCCGCCATGAGCCGATTCATCTCCAAGTCCGCCGAGCGCGCCCTTCCTTTCTTCAAAATCTTGAAGAAGGCAGGCCCAATGGAGTGGACCCCAGAAGCCGAGGCAGCATTGCAGGATCTGAAGAAATACCTATCCTCCACGCCAATACTGGTTGCGCCTAAACCACAAGAGCCGTTGCTGCTGTATCTGGAGGTGACGAATCAAGTGGTCAGCTGATGACCCACAAGTATAGGGGATCTATCGTAGTCCTTTCGATAATTAAGAGTGTCGAACCCAACGAGGAGCAGAAGGAAATGATAAGCGGTTTTCAGTAAGGTTTTCTCTGGAAGCACTGAAATAGTAGGTGATATATAGTTTTGTTATAAGATAAATAGTAACGAGCAAGAAGTAAATAAAGTAAATAAAGTGCAGAAAGGTGGCCCAATACTTTATGTAGCAAAGGATAAGCCTGGACAAATTCTAATAATGAAGAAGGAGCTCCCGAGGACACATTGGGAATTATCGTCAAGCTAGTTTTCATCACGTTCATAAGATTCGTTCGGGTACTTTGATAATTTGATATGTGGGTGGACTGGTACTTGGGTACTGCCCTAACTTGGACAAGCATCCCACTTATGGTTAACCCCTATTGCAAGCATCCGCAACTACAAAAAGGAGTATTAAGGTAAACCTAACCACATCATTAAACATATGGGTCCATATCAACCCCTAACGAAGCAACGCATAAACTAGGGTTTAAGCTTCTGTCACTCTAGCAACCCATCATCTACTTATTACTCCCCCATGCCTTCCTCTAGGCCCAAATAATGGTGAAGTGTCATGTAGTCGACGTTCACATGACACCACTAGAGGAAAAGACAACATACATCTCATCAAAATATCAAACGAATACCAAATTCACATGACTACTAATAGCAAGACTTCACCCATGTCCTCAGGAACAAACATAACTACTCACAAAGCATATTCATGTTCATAATCGAGGGGTAATAATATGCATAAAGGAACTGAACATATGATCTCCCACCAAGTAAACCAAATAGCATCAACTACAAGGAGTAATCAACACTACTAGCAACCCACAAGTACCAATTTGTGGTTTTGATACAAGATTGGATACAAGAGATGAACTAGGGTTTTGAGAGGAGATGGTGCTGGTGAAGATGTTGATGGAGATTGACCCCCTCGATGAGAGGATTGTTGGTGATGACGTTGGTGATGATTTCCTTCCCGGAGGGAGGTGTCCTCGCGAGAACAGCTCCGCGAGCCCTAGATTGATTCCGCCAAGGTTACGCCTCGTGGTGGCGGAGTTTAAATCTGTAAGCTTGCCCACGATTTTTTCGAGGTAAAAGTGATGATATAACAGATGATGGACGCAGGAGGCCCACCAGGGGCCCGGGAGATAGGAGGTTGCGCCCTGTGGGGGCGCCTGCCTCCTCGGACAGGTGTGGGCCCCCTGGCCTATTTCTTTCGCTCATAAATTCTTAATAAATCCAAAAAGTTGTTTCGTGGAGTTTCAAGACTTTTGGAGTTGTGCAGAATAGGTTTCCAACGTTTGCTCCTTTTCCAGCCAGAATTCTAGCTGCCGGCATTCCCCCTCTTCATGGTAAACCTTGTAAAATAAGAGAGAATAGCCATAAGTATTGATATATAATGTGTAATAACAGCCCATAATGCAATAAATATTGATATAAAAGCATGATGCAAAATGGACGTATCAACTCCCCCAAGCTTAGACCTCGCTTGTCCTCAAGCGGAAGCCAAAATCAAAAAATATGTCCACATGTTTAGAGATAGAGGTGTCGATAAAAATAAAATACGGACATGAGGGCATCATGATCATTCTAATAATAACAACATGTATAGATTTTGTCATATGATTTCCTATGCTCAAGTAATAAGCAATTCACAATGTCAAGTATGGTTCAAAAACTTCATTGGGAACTAACAAACTATAATCTCAGTCATTGAAGCAATTGCAATTTATCGTAACATCAGAAAGAGTCAATAATTGTCGGGGCAGGCTGATCTGACCCACAAACACCTATGGGACCGGCGGACCGAGCCCCTTTCGGTTCGGCGGGGAGGCGGAGGTCGCACGAAGAGCAGATCGAGGCGAAGCACACGAGAGGTTTACCCAGCTTCGGAGCTCTCCGGAGAGATAACACTCCTACTGCTGCATGTCTGAATGTATTGAGTTCTTGCTCGGGAGCGCTTGAGTGCTACAATACACACGAGCTGCTAACGAGACCGAGCGTGGGGAAAAACTGAACCTCCTCTACGTTGCGCATGGGCCTCCTTTTATATGCTCAAGGGGTCTCCGACAGGTGGCAACGTAGACAAGGGTAAAAGTAGAAAAGGAGTGGTTGGTACAGCTACCTGTACAGTGTACAGTGTACAATGTATCATACCTAACCCTGACGGCAGGGGACAAAGGCATTAAATGCCCGTCTACGTCGCCCTAACAGTGCAAACAGGGACCATCAGGGGCGCCACCGCTTGCCACGATGGTAATCTTGTCAGCGCCGCTTGCCACCTCGCACTGCTGGCTGCACAGCCTCTCGCCACGCGCGTCGAAAGGTCCTGTGGCGACACGTTAGTGGATGCGCTGGAGCGCAGTCTGAGTGGTGGTTCCGCTGCAAGCGCCTTGCCGCGGTTGTTGTCTTGTCGGCGCCCGGAAGCTTGTCTCTCATCGGCCTTCCGCAAGCTCCTCTTGCCGGGGCCTTGTCTCCTAGGTGCCTTGGGTGGCCTTCCCGGCAAGCTCCTCTTGCCAGGGCCTTGTCTCCTTGGCTTGAATACTTTGTTCTTGAATGGCTCCACAGGAACCACGGAGGACCTTGGCGGTTACCTGGTAAGCCTTGCCGTGGAGGGCTGCAACTGCCCGTGCACAAGTTCGGGATACTAGGGTACCCTACTCTAGTACACCGACAGAGCCCCGGCTGGGCCACACAGTGCCGAGCGCTGTTGGGTCAGGCCCAAAACAGGGCACGGGCACACGCGGCCTGGGTCACACCGTAACCCACCCCGGACCCACCACGCCCTCCACGAACGGCACGCGTCGAATGCGGCGTCGTGTGAGAGATCATGGGCGAGATCATGGGGGGTTTCTTTATTCGAAATAACGGAACGTCCGCCCCCTCCCTCCTTATAAGCAGGGGAAACAGGGGCAGGCCGCCCACCTTGCCAGTTGCTGTCCAATCTCGAGAAAACCACCGCTGCTCCCCCCTTCTTCCCAAGGCTGAAGAGAGCAGCGCTCCGCCCCCCATCGCCACCAGCATCACCAACGCCGTCGATCTCCTCCACCGCCTCCGCCATGGCTCCGAAAGCCGACAAGGGGAAGGGCGTGAAGTCGGCCGAGGCGCAGCGGCTCGCGGCGCTGCGGAAGGAGCGGGCAATCTTTCCCCCCCAGCTCGCCGCGAGGGAGCTGAGGGAGAACTACTACCTCTTCTGGTCGACGGAGACGCGAGCGCATCCGCGCACAAAGTTACTTCCAGCTGCTGCTTCCGAACTAGCTCCGAGCGGATATCCCTTCTTCGCGCTCTTCTTCTACTGCGGGCCCTGCCCGCCTTTCTCTGAATTTTTCTGTGACATCATGAACACCTACGGGTTCCGCCTCCTTGATTTCACCCTAATGCTGTTCTGACCATGGTAGTTTTCGCACATCTCTGCGAAA
Organism: Aegilops bicornis; assembly: GCA_021605145.1. Taxonomy (NCBI): domain Eukaryota; kingdom Viridiplantae; phylum Streptophyta; class Magnoliopsida; order Poales; family Poaceae; genus Aegilops; species Aegilops bicornis. Next base: position 392,454,992 of record CM038673.1, on the reverse strand, counting down.
AATTTGTCGGAGTCCATCCAAATGTAGCCCTTTTCCGCCACTTCTTTATACCCCGAGTTGAGAGAGGGGAGCCTCTTGCCGGAGGAATCGCTTGGATCTCGAGGGTCGGCAAGAAGGAAGCCTATCTGGAGGGAGAGCTCCATAGCAAATGGGAGGAATGGAGGCGGATTGGTGCTGGATTGTCGAGGAGAACCCGCAAGAGCTATTTACCGCCCAAATACCAAACCCCAGAGTGCGCGCAAACGATTGGAGCAATCTGGTGAAGATTGCAGTCACCCGAATCCTTCGCCTTAGACTTGCCGGGCTCACAAGAGGGCACCGTTGGCGCAGACTTTCTTCGCCACAGACGCTTCTTGCGGGAGAGGAGGAGGCCTGCCTGGGAGTTTCAGAACGCGGCAGATATCATGAGGCTGCGCCCAGGCCTCAACTTCAACTTCACCGTCTTGGAGCTTGACGCGATGCTCTTGGAGCTGTTCAAGCCCGATCCTGATCATCCAGAGATGTTTAGGTTGCCGAGGGGCGTCGTTCCGCTGTGCAACAATTCCGCTTGACCGCATCCGTGCAATGATGTCACAGCGACTCGCATGGAATTGTCCCAACTTGGCAAGAAACCTGCGAGATAGCGTCGTCACGGCAGTTCTTTGACAATCTGGTAGAAATGCCGGTCCGCCCCGATGAACAGAGGGGCCTCACCCGCGACACCACCGATGATGAGATGCAGCGCATCGCCACCAGGCTGGAAGAGGCGGCAGCAGCTGCTGCCGCGGGCGAGTTCGGCTTCACCGTGGAGGAGGCAGAGGCAGCAGAGGCGGCAAGCCTTGTTGAGCGAAAGGAGTTTGCCAGCGAGGAAGAGCTTGCCGAGCCTGAAGCTGAGTCGGGCGAGCCCGCCGAGGGCGCATCCTCTCCACCTTCAAGCAGCTTGCCGCGAGCGGATCCCCCAGCTCCACCAAGAAGGCGTCTTAAGGCCGGGAGGCGTGGCGGGCGGCAGGCGGGCCAACAGCCGCGACAGCCGTGCGACGCTCCACCGCGGCAAGCCATTGCTTGAGGAGCACCTCACGCCGCTTGGCACAGCTGGAAGCGAGGCCCTCGCAGACCACCGGTTCTGCTCCCGCCAAGCGGCTAAGGGAGCCTACCTCCGCCTCGTCGACCGGAGGTGGGCGAGACCGATCTCTCCGCTCGGCTCCGACGAGGAAGAAGAAGAGTAAGATTCTTTACAGCATTTGTAGTTCTTCGGCTTGTTGCTTTGTCTTGTATCTGACTTGCTTCATTCTGAACCCATTCCTTTTCAGGACGCTGGCCCAGAGGGTGTCGAAGAGGGCCAAGACCCCGGTGATTGTCGTCGAGGACGAACCCACTGCGACAGCAGGAGGCGCGTCCGAGACCACCTTGCCGGATGCGACAACTCTTCTTCAAAGCAGCCCCCAGCGCAGCCCCCAGCGTAAGTATATGGTCTACTTCTTGCTGTTCGGCGTGCATGGTGCTCTTTCTTTGCTGATATCTGACTGTTGATTTGTGTAGGAGTAGAGCAGCCTCCTTCTGCTTCGACTACGCCGCCAAGGAAGGATTCCCCAGCAAGGGAGCGTTCTCCGGCAAGGGAGCGTTCTCCGGCAAGGGAGATTTCTCCGGCAAGGGGCAGCTCTCCGGCAAGGTACATCACCAGCGATCCCCTGGCGGCGGAGACCATGACTGCGGATCCTAGCACAGGTAATCCTCTTGCCTGAAAACTTCCCTTGTGTTCTTCTTCTTCTGATTTTGTTTTTGAATATTTGCTTGACTTTTCTTCATTTTCTGGTCGTCGACAGAGCCAATGGAGACCGAGGCCGCCGGCGAGGAGGACGCATGCGGCAATACTGATGACGCCGTTGCCACCGAAGAAGAAGCTGGCGCTGACGAGCCCGCCGGCGGAGAGGCCGCCAAAGCTGCCGCCGCAGAAGCCGGGCGAGGTCCGCGATCGTGACCGACGACTTCGAGGCCGCAGGAGCGCCAGCGCCACGCCGACCGCCGATCCTCCGCCGCTGCTGCAGCTGTCGAGTTCAAGAGCCCCAGCCGCTTATCTCGAAGGCCGGCGATGGCGTCTTCATCAAGCTCCATGGGCGTCGAGCTCCAGGCGTCGGCGAAGGAGAAACGTTCGATGAAGAGCTGCTCGCCTCCGCTGGATCGACGCTGGTCGACGCACCAAGCAAGAAGCGGCGAAGTTCGAGGAAGAGCAGGCTGCTGCGAAGGCCGCCGCTCTACCGCGCCCGACAAGCCAAGCTGGAATCCCGGAAGCGCTTGTCGAAAGGCGGAGCAGACATCGAGAAGCGCGCGGAGGAGCTCCGGGGCCTCAACCAGGAAGCTCTCCGGGCCTTGGCAGAGGAGCGGGAGCAACTTGCCAAGGAGCACAAGGCCTTCCTCCTCGAGAAGGCTGAAGCTGAGGAGGAACAGTGGCTTGCCGCCGAGAAGCTATCTGCGCAGGAAGGCGAGTTGGCGCAGAGGAAGGTTAATCTTGACAGCCACGAGGAGGATCTTGCCATGCGCGAGCAAACATTTGGCGGGGCTCTCAAGGAAGCAAAGGATCTGCTGCCAGCCGAGGCCGCCAAGAAGGAGCTGGAGACGAAGGTGGCGCAGCTGGAGGCCAATCTCAAGGAGAGCGGCGAGGAGCTTGCTGCACTCAAGCATGAGCGCCGAGAAGGACGCCTACACTCTTGGCGAGGCTGCAGGGCCGTCTCGCCGAGAGGAGCAAGGAACTCAGCGCCGCCAAGGACTCCAACGCAGATCTTGAGCTGGCCAGCCACCTTGACTCGGTATTTGGGCCGGCGCCCGAGGAGCAGGAGGTTGCCTTGAAGGAGAAGATCAAGGCCGACGAGGCGCGCTTGGCGAAATCTGCCGCCTTGAGTGCCTTGAGGGAGAATGTGGAGCACCGGACCGAGGGTCTCGTGAATGTTGCTGCAGCCATCGACGAGGAGCTGGCGCAGCTGGGGATGGTGGATCTTGGATATTCCTCCGATGAGCACCTCCAACCCAGCGCCAAGCTTAGCTTGTTCTTCAAGGGCGCAGACGGCCCTCCAGTGACTCCGGAAGAAGTCCCAAAGCAGCTGGCCAAGGAGTCGCGCCAGATCTGCTGGGGCTCTTCAAAAGGTCCGATGAAGGTGGCCTTCCGCAACCCAGGCCTCAACCTCACCAACGCCCTCAAGTCCTTGCCGCCGGATGCTGATGTGGAGGCGCTCAAGACCCTTGTCGCACTCCATCGTGGACAGGGTGAGCGGGATCAAGAGGGTTGAGGCGATCGCGTAGATTAGGCCGCCCGCTTTTTCTTTTTCTTGCCGCTGCCGATCATGTTATGAGAACAATCTATTAGAGCTGCGACAAGCTATCTTGTAATATAACTCTATTTCGGTAGCAATTGCTATGTTATTTCCTTTACTTGATTCCTTCCTTTGTATGTTTTTCCCACGCTTTTAGGGAACTCGTCGGTATGAGCACTGGGTCATGAAGTCTTGAGACGTCGGCCTTCTTTGGCGGTGCCGCTTCCGACAAATAACCTTGTCGCAACTAGTCGCAGCTCACTTAAGTTGTTGAGCGGACTCGAAACAAAGTAAGGGCGCAACTAGCTACGAGTTGGTTCCTCTGCGCACAGGTTTTCCATACAAAGTACGGTCGTTCGAGGAAGATAACTTAAAAATTTTAAAACTGATTGCTCAAACTTTAGCAACTTAGCTTTTCCGTCGTTTGCTTCCCGGTAAGGCTGGACTTCCTTGAGCGCTTGGTACACACTATTATCTTCTCCTTTCCCCCCGGCAAACTTGTGGGCGAGGGAACCTTCCTTTCTTTGAGAAAGAGAAAGAAGAGAAAATAAAGATATGGAGCCTTATGGCTCGTTATTGCTTACCGGGGGTAGGTGCTGCACAAAGTGTCAGATAACGCATGCAAAATAGAAGTAAAAAGCATGAAATTGACAAGATATGCGAAGCACGCTAGCTTTACTTATGCACGGGGTCTGCGGCCGGCTTTGTACAAAGGATTACATGCAACAGCGGCAAGACTTGTACAAAAGGTGGTTCTTGAACAGTTCCGCAACCGCGCCTTCTGAGTAAAACTTATGAAGATGCTCAATGTTCCAGGAGTTGCTCACCGGAATGCCATCTTCGGTCTCAAAGCGGACAGCGCCAGCCTAGTGACTCGTTTCACCCGGTAAGGGCCTTCCCACTTCAAGGCCAACTTGTTGGAATTCTTGGCGGACTGAACGCGCCGAAGAACAAGGTCGCCTTCCTCGAGACTTGGCATTCACTTTGTGGCTATGGTAGCGCGCAAAGCTTGTCGGGTACCGAGCAGCTCGTCTGACAGACACTGAAGGCGATCCTCCTCAAGGAGCAGCGTCATCTTGTCGCAGCTGCTCTTGCTCAAGCTCATCATAAGCGAGCACTTTCGAGGTGATCCGTTATACGAAGTTCCGTGGGGAGAACTGCCTCGCTCCATAGACTAGAGCGAAAGGTGTCCGGCGTGGCTCGATTTGGCGTCGTCTGATCGACCAAAGAACCATCGGCAGCTCCTCAATCCAGTTTCTTCCGCACTTGTGCAGCACTGCCGAAATTTCTGGTCTTGAGCCCGCGAAGACTTCAAAGATTTGCCCTCTCCGCTTGACCGTTACTTCTCGGATGAGCAATGAAGCGAAGCGCACCTTGGCGCCAAGATCTTGGACGTCTTGCATGAAGGTGCGGCTCGTGGAATTGCGCGTGCGTTGTCGGTGATGATGATCCTGTTAGGGATTCCAAACGGCAAACAATCGACCAAGAACTTGATCGCTGACCGTTGTTGTCACCTTCCTCATCGCTTCCACTTCCGGCCACTTTGTGAACTTGTCGATTGCAACGCATAAGTACTCAAAGCCCCGACAGCTTCGGGAAAGGCGCCGAGGATGTCGAGCCCCAGACCGAAAAATGGCCAGGACAAAGGGATCGTCTAGAGAGCTTGAGCTGGCTGGTGTATCTCGCTTGGAATGGAACCGCACGCTTCACACTTGGTTACCGTGCGATTGCATCCTCGGAGGGCTGTCGGCCAAAAGAAACCTTGCCGGAACACTTTGCCGGCAAGCAAGTGCGCGCCAATGTGGTGACCACATATGCCTCCATGTATCTCTCGCCAACAGCTTTTGTCCTTCTTCCCGGTGAATACACTTCAATTTCACACCGTTGAGTCTTCTTCTGTACAGTGTGTTGTCGACAAACTGGTACATACTTGACTGCCGGGCTACTCTTTCCACTTCTTCTTGCTCTTCGGTAAGTTCTCCTGTCTTAAGGAATTGGACAATCTGTTGTGCCCATCTTTGGAGCTATGGCTCGACAACAAGGACTAAAGGCACATCTGCTGCTGCGGGAACATCCGCTTCTCTGGCGAGAACCTGCGGCTCTGCCGAGCTTGACATTCCGGCAAGCTTGCCGGAGCAAAACTTGTCGGGAGCGTGCGCTTCAGCAGAAACAAACCCTAGGGCTTGTCGGAGCAGATCGCTCCTCAAAGACTGTTAGTGTTGATCTTGAGGACCTTCTTGGCGGCGGCTTCGGAAGCTCTGCGGAAAATAGTCACGAAATCAACTTTCTCTTCTTGCTTTGTCCAGCTTGATGGCGTTCATGGACGGTTGAGTCAGCTTGAGCACAAAGATCCCTAGTTCCACAGGTAACTTGAGTGCGGCGCACTTTGACAGGCCATCAGCAATGTCGTTATGAGCTCTTGGAATATATTCCATCTGTAGGCCGTCAAAGTGCTCTTCTAGCTTCCTCACTTCATCAACATAAGTTTCCATCAATGGACTCTGATAATTCTTGTTCACTTGGCGGATGACAAGCTGTGAGTCAGCCCTGACAATGAGCTTCTTGATCCCAAGGTCTACTGCAATCCTGAGACCGGCAAGCAAACCTTCATACTCTGCAGTATTGTTTGTTGCTTGCTCCTTGGGAAAGTGCATCTGGACTACGTACTTGAGGTGCTCTCCGGTGGGTGCAACAAGTAGCATGCCACCGGGCGCCTTTGCAGCGAGAAGGCACCATCAAAGTACATCAGCCACTCTTTGCTTGCCTCCTTGACGGGATGCTTGTTTACGAATTTCTTCATCTTGTGTTGGCGTCCATTCTGCTATGAACTCCGCCAATGCTCGCTTTGGATAGTTGAAGTGCTCTCAAACTTGAGGCCAAAGCTTGACAGTTCCAAGTGCCCACTCGACAATCCTGCTGTTGCCTCTGGATTTTGCAAGATCCTCTTCAGCGGCAAACGAGTGACGACTATGATCTCATGTGCCTGGAAGTAATGGCGCAGCTTTCTCGAGGCCATGAGGAGGCCGAAAAGCAATTTCTGCACACCAGAGTACCTTGACCTAGCTCCCTGCAGAAGGGAACTGACAAAGTAAACTGGGCGCTGCACCATTCTTTTCTGCATCTTCTCATGCATCTGCACAGATCCGTCCTTGTCGGGACCAGAGCTTGCCGGTGAAGCCCCCTGCTTGTCGCTGGATGCATCTGCCACGGTTGCTAGCTCATCATCCGCCTCCCTCTCCGCTACTAATGTAGCACTAACCACTTGATTGGTTGCCGCTATATATAGCAGCAACTTCTCTTGTGGCTTAGGTGCGACAAGTGTTGGAGTGGAGGACAAGTATCTCTTCAAGTCCTGCAGCGCAGCCTCCACTTCCGGAGTCCATTGCATCGGACCTGCCTTTTTCAAAATTTTGAAAAATGGCAGGGCGCGCTCAGCAGACCTAGAGATAAACCTGCTGAGAGCAGCTACGCAACCGGCAAGCCTTCGTACATCCTTGACGCGCTTTGGTGCTTCAATCTGCTCAATGGCCTTGATCTTGTCGGGATTGGCTTCAATTCCCCGAGACCACGAAGAACACGAGAAGCTTGCGGAAGGGACTCCAAACACACACTTCTCGTGGTTGAGCTTGAGGTTGATCTTGCGCAGATTTGCAAAGGTTTCGTCTAAATCTTGAATCGAGTCGCCTTGTCCTTGCTTTTGACCACTATGTCATCCATGTAGGCTTCCACATTTACGTGCATTTGCGGCTCAAAAGCGCCATGGACTACTCTTGCCAATGTTGAACCAGCATTCTTTAACCCGAAAGGCATCCGTACGAAACAGTATGTGCCACATGGGGTGATGAATGCGGTCTTCTCCTCATCCTCTTCTCCCATGAAGATCTGATGATATCCTGAGTATGCATCCAGAAATGAAAGCAAATCACATCCGGTCGTGGAGTCAACAATCTGGTCGATGCGCGGCAAGGGAAATGGGTCTTTGGGACAAGCTTTATTGCCATCGGTAAAGTCGATACAAAGCCTCCATTTCCCGTTATCCTTGCGTACAACTACAGGATTGGCCAACCACGTAGGATGGAGCACTCCTCTGACAAGACCTGCTGCTTCCAATTTCTTGATTTCTTCTGCGATGAACTCTTGGCGCCCACCGCCGCTTCCCCGACTTTCTTCGCTTGACGGCCGCGCGCATGAGGACAAGCGGCAAGATGGTGCTCAATTACTTTCACGGGAACACCAGGGATGTCGACGGTTGCCACGCAAACACGCCGACGTTCGCCCGCATGAGAAAGCAACGCAGCGCGCCTTCCTATTTAGGGTCGAGAGTGGCACTGATGGTGAAGGTACCACCAGTGCCGTCCTCCTTGGCGGACACCTTCTTGGTCTCTGGTGGAGCTGCCATCGTCTTCTTACACTTGCCGGTGGAGCTCGCTGGTGCGTCCTCAACGGTAGCGCAGCACTCCGAGGAGGTGCGCTTGCCGGAGTGGGCATTAGAGCTCTTGCCGGACTTGGTCTTCTTCTTCCCCCCGGGAGCTTCAGCGGCAAGTGGCTTGCAATCTGTTGCAGCTGCTGCTTCCCGGTAGATCTTATCGGCGCAAATAAGAGCATCCTTCTTGTCGCCAGGGACAGAGATGACACTTATCGGGCCTGGCATCTTTAGCATGTTGTATGCGTAGTGAGAGGTTGCCATGAATTTGGCGAGTGCTGGACGGTCAAGTATCCCATTGTAAGGCAATGGAAAGTCAGCAACGTCAAAAGTGACCCTCTCAGTCCTGAAGTTCAACTCGCTGCCAAATGTCACCGGCAACGTGATCTTTCCCTTCGGCTTGCTCCTTCCCGGATTGATTCCTTGGAACGTGCCGGTCTCCTCGAGCTCGCCATCAGGGATCTAGAGTTTCTGGAGCACCGCGGAGGAGATCAGGTTCAAGCCGGCTCCGCTGTCAACTAGCATCTTAGTGACCTTGAGGTTGCGGATAGTTGGTGAAACCAACATCGGCAAGCACCCGACCGCAGTTACGCGATCAGGGTGGTCCTCAATATCAAAGATGATAGGCGTGCTGGACCATTTCGAGAGGCTTGCGTGACTCGATGGATGGTTCTCGCGCATTGACCTCCCGCATCCACTGCTTGAGCTGGCGGTGTGAGGTATGCAGAGAAGCACCGCCGTCAACGCACAGGACCTCTGTGGCTTTCTGGAACTCCTGCTCATCGGTCTCGTCATCATCCATGTCTTCGTCGTTGTCGTTGTCTTCATCCTTGTCGCGGCCGCGGGGAGGTCTGTCTCCTTGCCGTTGCTTGGCCTTGCCGCGGCGTCCTCCCCGGCCGGGACGTTTCTTGCTAGCTTCCCCAGCACCTTCCTGGGCCTTCTCCTTGTCGCGTCGCTCGTATTCAGCCTTCTACTGCTCGACAAGCTGCTCGACCTTCTTGCAGCTCTGGAGGTCGTGACCCTTGGTGCGGTGGATCTTGCAAGATCGCTTTGTTGGAGCCGTCCTGCTTGTCGGCGATCGCCACAGCCTGGCAGTTGGTGCCAGCGGCAACCTCCTTGCCGGAGCTGCCAGCCTTGGCTTTCTTGGCGCCACCTCTGTTGCCGGACTGCTCGACAACTAGCACATCTCTGCCTTTATTTTTCCTGTTGCCCCGCCGCCGGCTCTTCCTTGCCGGAGCGGTCTCCTCACTATCAGATCCTCCTGCTTCAGTATTCTCTCCGGGGTCTCCTCCCTTCCTCAAAGACGTGCACACTTGTCGGCCAGGGCATATAGCTCACTGACATCTCTGATCTTGCACATCGCCATCTCCTCCCGCATCCTGCGGTTTCGCATGTTCTGATGGAACGCGGTGATTACCGCGGCAGGGTGGACATCTGGTATGTTGTGTTGTACACGGCTGAATCTTTGAATATACTTGCGCAGGGGCTCTCCTTCCTTCTGGGCGAGCAGATGAAGGTCGCTTTCTTGGCCATGGGGCTTGTGGTCACTTTGTAAAAGGCGCCGACAAACTGATGGCATAGATATGCCCAAGAGGATATGGAGTTGTCCGGCAAGTGCATGAGCCAGGATCTGACATTGGGCTTGAGCACCAGCGGGAAGTAGTTGGCAAGGATCTTGTCGTCTCGCCCCCCAGCAGCTTGCACCGCGATGGTGTAGATGCTGAGGAACTCCGACGGATGCGTCTTGCCGTTGTACTTCTCTGGTACGTCTGGCTTGAAATTCTTCTTGCTGGGCCACTGGACCTGCCGCAGCTCACGAGTGAACTCAGGGCAACCTACCGCGTACGACAAGTCGTCTGGTTCCTCTGGCGCATGCATGTCGACAGAGGGCCCAGCGCGCTTGTCGGATTGACGTCGCGCTTCTCTTCGGCGCTCGATGCGAGTTCGAGCGTCTTCTTGCTGTCGTTCGTGAAGAATTTGGCACTGATCACGACGAGCTCGTGGATCCGATGATGCGGTGGAGTCACTGTCGAGGTGGATCCGGCGAGTCGGCGATCTTGGCCTTCGGGGCGGAGAGTGCATGGTGGTTGCACCCCACCGGGTCTCTGCCGCCACCGGCTCGTGTTTGGCGGTCCTGCCGCGGCAGCGATGCACTCGGTTGCCGCGGAGCGTCGCCGTTGGCAAAGCCGATGAGACTCTGAATGGTGGCCCTCCATTCATCAACCTTGTTGGCTGTCGGAGGGTAATCCAAGAGCAGCTGAGCTCTTGCCAAGGCTTCTGCTGGAGTGGTGGGTGGCAGTGGCGAACGGCGCGAGGAGCGGGATATGCTCGGACTCCTAACTAACGTGTACTGGTAGAAGCTATTCCAACTGGTAGTGCTGATCATAACACTTCTATTAAAATGCTTAAAGAAGTTATTTTTCTGAGGTTTGGAGTCCCTAGATATCTTATGACTGATGGTGGTTCACATTTTATTCATGGTACTTTCTGCAAGATGCTTGCTAAATATGATGTCAATCATAGAATCGCATCTCCTTATCACCCACAGTCTAGTGGTCAAGTAGAGTTGAGCAATAGAGAGCTCAAATTAATTTTGCAAAAGACTGTGAATAGATCTAGAAAGAATTGGTCCAAAAAACTTGATGATGCATTATGGGCCTATAGAACTGCAAACAAAAATCCTATGGGTATGTCTCCATATAAGATGGTTTATGGAAAAGCATGCCATTTACCTCTTGAGCTTGAACATAAAGCATATTGAGCTACTAAGGAGCTCAATTATGACTTCAAACTTTCCGGTGAGAAGAGGTTGTTTGATATTAGCTCACTTGATGAATGGAGAACCCAAGCTTATGAGAATGCGAAGCTTTTCAAAGAAAAAGTCAAACGCTGGCATGATAAGAGGATACAAAAGCGTGAATTTAACGTAGGAGATTATGTGTTATTGTTCAACTCTCGTTTAAGGTTTTTTCAGGAAAAATTCTATCAAAGAAGGTCCCTACGTTATCGAGGAGGTCTATCGTTCTGGTGCTATAAAAATCAACAACTTCGAAGGCACAAATCCGAGGGTGGTAAACGGTCAAAGAATTAAACACTATATTTCAGGTAATCCTATCAATGTTGAAACTAATATTATTGAAACCATAACCCCTTAGGAATACATAAGAGACACTTTCTAGAACGTTCCAGACTCCGAAAAGGCATAGTGCATTAGTGCGGTAAGTAAACCAACTCCAAAACAACTCTAATGGCATTTTTTATCAGTTTTGGATTATTTAAGAATTTTAGGAAGAAAGAAGTAGTATGAAAGGGACACGAGGCTCCCACGAGAGAGGAGGCCGCGCCCCCCCCCCCTGTAGGGTGCGCCCCCCTGTCTCGTGGGCACCTCGTGTGCCTCCCGAACTTCGTTTTCTTGTATGTTATGTATTTTGGTCGGTAAAAATTCATTATATATACTCCCGAAGGTTTTGATCACCATATCACGCAAATATCCTCTGTTTTCGTTTTGAGTTGTTCCTATTGCAGATTTGGAACAAGATGTCGTCCCAAGATTCGGAGGGAGAGAGCTACATGGATGATTATATTGCAAACCCAAAAGTATATGGGGATGTAGAACATTATGGCTAGACCATAGAAGAAGAAGAAGACTGATCCAAAGAGGAAGGATGAGACAAGCTCCAATGAAGAGGACGATCCACTACCTCAACCTGGTGATATGCATGTGGAGTTCAAGAAGTCAAGCCTCCCTAAGGTCCAATCTATTCCACCACGTTTTTTGCAGGATAGCAAGGTAGCACTATGCAAAAAGATAATGAAACTTGAGCTTGAGAATGAGGATCCGAGGGAGGAAAATTTTAGCCTCAGATGCAAGCTAGAGAAGAAAAATGCAACAACTCTACCATCATTACCATCTCCATCACCTCCAAAGAAATAGTCACATGGGTATGGGCACTCCCCTTGGCAACTGCCAAGCTTGGGGGAGTTGCCCCGGTATCGTATCACCATCACACTCCTATTTTTACCGCTTTATTTAGTTCGATCCTTTTAAGTAGTATCTTGATCTAGCAGTTTGAAGTTTTTGATATCAAGTAGTTTCGAGTTTTACATTGTGATCTCTTTATGTAATCGAGTCCGTGTGCTATCTATAATAAAGACTGGTGTTGATTCAAGGGCTTTGCTTTGTTGCTATGATCTTGAGAAAGTAGAAAGAACAAAAGAGTTCATATTGATCTTATGTATAGTGATAACTTCACACATAGAAAGTATGAGGCATAAAAATTGTTGAGAGTTGATGAACGTAGCCTTGGTCATCGTTGCAATTAATAGGAAGTGATAAGGAAAGAGGGGTTCACATACAAATATATTATCTTGGACATCTTTTATGATTGTGAAGCACTCATTAAGTATGACATGCTAAAAGAGTTGATGTTGGACAAGGAAGACAACGTAATGGTTTATGTTCTCCAACGTAATGATAGCCTTTCTAGCATTTGATCAATAAAAGGTAAAGGATAATGATCTTTCTTAGTAGCTTTATTTAACTTACGAAAACCAATTACCATCCTATAACGTGTAATAATTCTTTGCGGGATCAATTCATCTTTATCATTAGGAACAACGGTAATACCTCCCTTTTTAGGGACACAATGGACAGGGCTTACCCATTCACTATCAGAACGGGATAAATATTACCTGCCTCAAGGAGTTTTAGAATCTCCTTTCTCACCACTTCCTTCATTTTGGGATTTAATCGCCTTTGAGGATCTCTAACTGGTTTGGCATCTTTCTCCACTGAAATTTTGTGTTGACATAATGTGGGACTAATGCCCTTAAGATCATCCAGTATATCCAATAGCGGCTCGGTGCTTCTTCAGAGTTTTCAATAATCTTTCTTCTTCTTTCTCTGAAAGGTTAGCACTAATAATAACAGGATATATTTCTTTTTCATCAAGGTAAGCATACTTAGGATAATCAGGTAATGGTTTGAGTTCAAAAACGGGATCACCCTTGGGTGGAGGGGATCCCCAAGAATTTGAGCGGGAAGGTTATGTTTCAGCATAGGTTCCTGTTTAAGGAACACTTCATCTATTTCTTCCCTTTCCTTCATAAACATATTGTTTTCATGGTCTAACAAATATTGTCCTAACGGATCAGTTGGAGGAACAACAATGGAAGCAAGACCAATAATTTCATCCTTACTAGATGGTTCCCTTTCACGAGGTTGTTTACTAAACTTGGAAAAATTAAACTCATGAGACATACCATCTATTCCAACAGTGACAATATTCCTTTCACAATTAATCTTAGCACTAGCCGTATTCAAGAAGGGTCTACCAAAAATAATGGGACAGGAACCATCTTGTGGGGAGGCAATAACAAGAAAATCAGCAGGGTATTTAACCTTCCCGCACAAAACTTCAACATCTCTCACAATCCCAATAGGTTTAATGGTATCCCTATTAGCAAGCTTAATAGTAACATCAATGTCTTCTAATTCAATAGGTGCAATATCGTGAATAATTTATTTATAAAGATCATAAGGTATTGCACTAGCACTAGCACCCATATCACATAAGCCATGATAACAATGATCTCCTATTTTAACAGAAATAACATGCCTGCCTATAACAGGTCTACGTGTCTTAGTATCAGGTCTAGCAATATTAGCAGTTTCACCCAAGAAAGAAATAACATGCCCATCTAAATCCTCGTCCAAGAGATCTTTAATCATAGCAATACTAGGTTCAACATTAATTTGTTCAGGAGGTGTATAGGACCTAGTATTACTCTTACGAACAACAGTCGAAGCTCTAGCGTGATCTTTTATCCTAACAGGAAAAGGAGGTTTTTCAACATAAGCAGTAGGAACAATGGGATCACGATATGTAATAATCTTTCCTTTGACTGTAATAGGTGCAACTACTTTCACTTCAACAGGAGGGTTATATTTAAACCACTTCTCTTTAGGGAGATCAACGTGAGTAGCAAAAGTTTCACAAAAAGTAGCTACTATCTCAGAGTCAAGTCCATACTTAGAGCCAAATCCACGGAAAGCTTCAGTATCCATAAAAGATTTAACACAGTCGAACTTAGGTGTCATACCTGACTCCTTACCATCGTCGGAACCCCAATCTTTAGAGTTGCGTTTAATTCTTTCCAATAAGTCCCATTTGAAATCAATAGTCTTCAGCATATAAGAACCAGCACAGGAAGTATCAAGCAGGTTTCGATTATCGAAAGAAAGCCGAGCATAAAAATTCTGAATAATCATTTCCCAAAAGAGCTCGTGATTGGGGCATGAATACAACATTGACTTAAGCCTCCCCCAAGCTTCAGCGATGCTTTCTCCTTCGCGAGGCCAGAAATTATATGTGTAATTACGATCACGATGAACAAGATGCATAGGATAGAACTTCTGGTGAAATTCCAACTTCAATCGCTTATAATCCCAAGATCTCGTATCATCACATAGCCTATACCATGTCATTGCATATCCCTTCAAAGATAAAGGGAAGACCTTCCTTTTGACAACATCATCGGGAATACCTGCAAGCTTAAATAATCCACAAACTTCATCCACAAAGATAAGATGTAAGTCGGGATGCAATGTTCCGTCTCCTGCAAAAGGATTAGCTAGCAGTTTTTCTATCATACCCGAAGGAATGTCAAAGTGAATATTTTCATAAAGTTCAGTAGGTTGAGGAGCATCTCTTTGCTCTTCTGGTTGGGGTGAAGATACCCCAAACAAGCCCATCAAAGGATTAGTTTCCATAGTGACAAGTAACAGAAAATTTCAGCACACTATATAAATGTTTCCTTACCAAGTTCCACTCACCAAAAGCACTACACTCCCCGGCAATGGCACCAGAAAAGAGTCTTGATGACCCACAAGTATAGGGGATCTATCGTAGTCCTTTCGATAAGTAAGAGTGTCTAACCCAACGAGGAGCAGAAGGAAATGATAAGCGGTTTTCAGTAAGGTTTTCTCTGCAAGCACTGAAAATAGTAGGTGATAGACAGTTTTGTGATAAGATAAATAGTAACGAGCAAGAAGTAAATAAAGTAAATAAAGTGCAGCAAGGTGGCCCAATCCTATATGTAGCAAAGGATAAGCCTGGACAAATTCTAATAATGAAGAAGGAGCTCCCGAGGACACATTGGGAATTATCGTCAAGCTAGTTTTCATCACGTTCATAAGATTCACGTTTGGTACTTTGATAATTTGATATGTGGGTGGACCGGTACTTGGGTACTGCCCTAACTTGGACAAGCATCCCACTTATGATTAACCCCCATTGCAAGCATCCGCAACTACAAAAAGGAGTATTAAGGTAAACCTAACCACAACATTAAACATATGGGTCCATATCAACCCCTAACGAAGCAACGCATAAACTAGGGTTTAAGCTTCATCACTCTAGCAACCCATCATCTACTTATTACTCCCCATGCCTTCCTCTAGGCCCAAATAATGGTGAAGTGTCATGTAGTCGACGTTCACATGACACCACTAGAGGAAAAGACAACATACATCTCATCAAAATATCAAACGAATACCAAATTCACATGACTACTAATAGCAAGACTTCACCCATGTCCTCAGGAACAAACATAACTACTCACAAAGCATATTCATGTTCATAATCAGAGGGGTAATAAGATGCATAAAGGAACTGAACATATGATCTCCCACCAAGTAAACCAAATAGCATCAACTACAAGGAGTAATCAACACTACTAGCAACCCACAAGTACCAATTTGTGGTTTTGATACAAGATTGGATACAAGAGATGAACTAGGGTTTTGAGAGGAGATGGTGCTGGTGAAGATGTTGATGGAGATTGACCCCCTCCTGATGAGAGGATCGTTGGTGATGACGTTGGTGATGATTTCCCCCTTCCGGAGGGAGGTGTCCCTGGCAGAACAGCTCCGCCAGAGCCCTAGATTGATTCCGCCAAGGTTCTGCCTCGTGGTGGCGGAGTTTCGTCCTGTAAGCTTGCCCACGATTTTTTCCAGGGTAAAAGTGATGATATAGCAGATGATGGACGCAGGAGGCCCACCAGGGGGCCCAGGAGATAGGAGGTTGCGCCCTACAGGGGGGCGCGCCCCTGTCTCCTGGACAGGGTGTGGGCCCCCTGGCCTATTTCTTTCGCTCATAAATTCTTAATAAATCCAAAAAGTTGTTTCATGGAGTTTCAGGACTTTTGGAGTTGTGCAGAATAGGTTTCCAACATTTGCTCCTTTTCCAGCCAGAATTCCAGCTGCCGGCAAGGCATGTGACCCTTTTTACAAAGCCAGGCGCAGACCCTGAGCATAAATAAATGAAGCGCTGGTGCCCTAAGTTATAGCATGCATGCTAGGTCGAGTCTCATCCTTGGTTAGGGTTGATAGTGCTTAGCGGCGAGTAACCCCTAGCCTAGAGGTCGAGTGCGCGTCTATCTGTTTCTTTTTTGTCCTCCTTTGGTTCGCAGGGCACATGAGCACTTCTGCTGAGCTACTTGGAAGAACGAAACGGACCGGCGTCCCGACCCCGGCAAACCAGAGTTGTCGGGGACTACAAGCACAAGGATCCAACCGCGGCAAGACAAGGTTGCCGGGGGCTGTAGATCCAGATAATCTTTCATCCTCTATCATGCATTTCAGAACGGAACTGGAATATGTGAAACCTCATTTTATTTCTAGGCCACCGTGCTCCCCTTTTCTATAACCAAGGATTATCTCCTGGGCCCGGATTTGGTTGTAGTCGCGGTGGCAAGGAAGTAGAACGAGGAGCCTAAGCCCGCTTCATCCCTGCCTCCGCCAAGGGCTCGAGAATGGTTGAGCGAAGTGGGGGGACGGCAAGGTCTGTTGCCGGGTGAAAACGTTTATCTGAAATTGTAACAAGGATTCGCTCCTTGTCGCGGGGTCTACCCACGAACGAAAAACCCAGCAAACATCCCTTTTTCATTAAAAGCATCCCACACAGGTACAGTCCGTACGGAATGAAAAATATGAACAAGGGGGTTACAAGATTTAAATTTAACAAGGCCCAAAGGCTTACAGATTAAAAAAGATATAAGATGCCCGTGATCCCTTTCTTGTCCCTCTCCTCAGGAGGCATGTCAAGGAGGTGAAAGTGCAAAAGGGGCGCCTAGGCGAGCTACGAGCAGCAGAAAGCACCAAGATAAGACCTCGGTGGCCGCCCACGGGTGGGCCGGTGATGACGGTGCCAGGAAAGGAGCTGGAAGACGAGGCGGCAGGGCCGGCAATAAGCAATGAAGGCGTCGGTGCCCGCGTACTACGAGTTGACGGCCTTGTCACCCGCCCTCTTTGTAACGCCCTCGATGCGGCTATATCTCCCACGTGTCGAAGCACGACTTAGAGGCATAACCGCATTGAAAGCAATGTCGCAAGCGAGGTAATCTTCACACAACCCATGTAATTCATAAGGGAAAGAGATACATAGTTGGCTTACAATCGCCACTTCACGCAATACATGAGTGAAGCATTACATCATACAGATACAATCAAGGTCCGACTACGGAACCAAAATAAAAGAAGACTACCCCAAATGCTACACAGATCCCCGATCGTCCCAACTGGGCTCCACTACTGATCAGCTTAAACGAAACAACACAATTAACAGGATCTTCATCGAGCTCCTCCTTGAGCTCGGATGCGTCAACTGCACGGTTTCATCGGCACCTGCAAACTGGTTTTGGAAGTATCTGTGAGTCACGGGGACTCAGCAATCTCACACCATGAGATCAAGACTATTTAAGCCTATGGGAAGGGTAAAGGTATGAGGTGGAGCTGCAGCAGCGACTAGCATATATGGCGGCTACCATACGCAAAAAGAGAGCGAGAAGAGGAGGCAAAAGCACGGTCGAACAACTATGATCAAGAAGTGATCCCAGAACAACCTACGTCAAGCATAACTCCAACACCGTGTTCACTTCCCGGACTCCGCCGAGAAGAGACCATCACGGTTAGACACGCGGTTGATGTATTTTAATTAAGATCAACTTCGGGTTTTCTACAACCAGACATTAACAAATTCCCATCTGCCTAATAACCGCGGGCACGTCTTTCGAAAGATAATACCCTGCAGGGGTGTCCCAACTTAGCCCATTATAAGCTCTCACGGTCAATGAAGGATATTCCTTCTCCCGGGAAGACCCGATCAGTCTCGGAATCCCGGTTTACAAGACATTTCGACAATGGTAAAACAAGACCAGCAAGACCACCCACCGTGTCAAAAATCCCGATAGGAGCTGCACATATCTCGTTCTCGTGGCACACCGGATAAGCTAAGCGCATGTGTACCGGCGTAATCCAAGTTGCCAAGGAATGGTCCCAAGACGGTGCTCTAATTTGGACCAACACTGAGGAGCACCGCCCCGGGGTAAAATAAGATGGCCCTTGAGTCTGCAGAACTCAAGGGAAAAAGGCTTAGGTGGCAAATGGTAAAACCAAGGTTGGGCCTTCTTTGGAGGAGTCTTACTCAAAGCGAACTGTCAAGGGGTCCCATAAATCACCCAACCGTGCAAGGAACACAATATCAAGGAACATAACACCGGTATGACGGAAACTAGGGCGGCAAGAGTGGAACAAAACACCAGGCATAAGGCCGAGCCTTCCACCCTTTACCAAGTATATAGATGCATTAATTAAATAAGAGATATTGTGATATCCCAAAATAATCATGTTCGAGCATGGAGCAAACTTCAACTTCACCTGCAACTAGCAACGCTATAAGAGGGGCTGAGCAAAGCGGTAACATAGCCAAACAACAGTTTGCTAGGAAAAGATGGTTAGAGGTTTGACATGGCAACATGGGAGGCATGATATAGCAAGTGGTAGGTATCGTAGCATAGGCATAGCAAAAGAGCGAGCCACTAGCAAGCAAAGATAGAAGTGATTTCGAGGGTAATGGTCATCTTGCCTGAAATCCATAAAGAAGAAGAACGAGTCCATGAAGAAGACAAACGGACGAAGTCGAACGAATCCTCACAACTCCGGAACGAAACCAAGCTAACGAGAGAAGCAACCCGAAACAAACAAACAACATGGTAAACCAACAAGCACAAACATGGCATGATGCACAATCAAGTATGATGCATGTCCGGTTTAAAAAGCATGGCATGGCAAAGTGCAACAAGCAAAACTACAAGTTAAGTGGAGCTCAATATGCAACGAGTTGCTTATTGACGAAACTTCACAAAATTTATTTAGTTCACTCTTGCTTAGTAACACAACAATATTACATGTTGTTATAAACATGGCAAGAGGTGAGACATAAGTAAACTAACTAGTTAGGCAAGTTTAAATGAGGCCGGAAGCAACAAACGACAATTCCGGAAAATCCCCATGTCATTTAGCAATTTTAATGCAAACATCAATTTTAGACATTGAAATGTTGTTAACATGATGCGGATGACATATACAAATTTTATGCAGTTTTTATGAAAATGTCGACATGAGCATGTTATGAAGCATTTGGTCACCATGGTGGAACGAAAGGGGTGCCACGGCAACGACAACAGAAATGGTGCCACGGCAACATTCCGGTGATCCGACAACTCGTCGAGATGCCGGTGCAAAGGAAATTGTGGATGTGCAGAACATGCAAAAGATGGTGGGGTGATCCCGGATACCGCGTTCCCACGGGTCGACGGCATGGCAACCGAGGAGGAACGCACAAGGAACAACTCGGACACGTTTGAACATGAGTATCTCATAAAACATGCATTCGTTCGCGGGTGTCGTCTCGGTGGTATACCTTCGAAGCTTGCATTTTCGAAGCAGTTCGGGTTCGGCGAGGGAAGTCGTCGTTCACGGGTCGTAGTGGAAGTAGTCGTACACGTTTTGAAGTTGAACTTGCCGCTCGTGGTACACAGGTCTTTGGCGACGGTAGTCGTACATCTTGTAGTGGAACTCGGGCGTAGTGGTACACGTGGTAGATGAACTTGGCGATCCGAAGGGGTACTTGGCGAACAACGATCGTCGTGGTACTTGTCGAATGGAATCCACAGAGGCCGTCTTGTGTCCCTGGATTCAGTGGCCTTGGCAACGACAAAAGGGCAGTATCACGTAGAATGCTTGGCGAGGGGCTACAGGTGAGAGGCCAAGGCAGCGGCAGGGCGAAGCAGCAGCACCAAAGACGAGTCATGGACAGAGGAGGTGCTGCTGGGCGCTGATGGTGGTGGAGCAGGGGAAGTCAACGCGGGCTCGCGCATGGCCTGCGGTGGAGGTCAACTCCGACGGGGACGGGCCAAGGCAGGGGAGGCCAGCCGGATCTCGACGGGGTTGGAGGAGGACTGCGCTCCTGCGGTTGAAGACGAACGACGATGGTGCGGCACTCTAGGAGGCAGCAGGGCGCGGGGACGGCAGGGGCGTCCCTGACCTCCGGAGCACAACGGGGCAGCGAGGAGGGGTGGAGACGCGAGCTGCACGCGCTCACGGACGGCGCCGAGTGCCATGGCTGAGGGAGCAAGGCGCAGAGGCAAGAAGGCGCGGCGGCGGCCATGGCCTTGATGAGGGGGTCGGGCGCGAGGCTCTGCTCCTCTCTCTTTCTCTATGGGAGGCAACGTGAGGGAGGAGACGAGAGGGAGATGGGGATCGGGCGATGGGTGTGTGGCGGCGCAGGAGAACGAAGGGAGAGATGGGGATCGAGCGATGGTCAGGCTAGGGTTACGTAGGGGTTTAAGTGGGCCGTGGGAACGGGTCGGTCTGGTTGGTTAGGCCCAAGAGGCCTGGCTGGGCTCTCTCTCTCCCTCATGTTCTTTAGCAGAAAAGAATTAGAGAGAAGAAAAGAAAGAGAGGGTTAGGCAAAGAATTTGCGCATGCGGATAATTTTCCCGAACTCACAAAAATGAGCTTGATCCAAGAAAATAGAAAGTGAGCATGGGCCTGAAGTTGAATTCAAACTCATTTGAATTTAATTCAAATGAGTGTAAGAAGGAAGTGGGTATTTGGTAGATCCAAAAATGTTGATAATTTTTGGAATAGCCTCGATGATGAGATAAGAATTGTTGGCAAAGTTTGAGGCAAGGAATTGAGGTAGAAAATGCATGGAACTTAAACTGTAAGTGTGTTATGGGTGATTCCGAATTAGTGGAATATTTAATATAGCTCCCTAATATTGGGACGTTATGTTATAAAGAGAAGTCACCCTTCCCTCGATTTAAATAGATCAACCATCTATGCAATTTATTAGTTGAGTTGAGATGCAGAGATTAATGACATGATGGCATGATGACATGATGCAATGCAAAAAATAAAAGAGCAAGCACAAAAGAAACACACGGCGAAACTCGGAATAGCTGGAAGTCTTCTGGAGCGTCGGTCTCGGGGCGTTACAACACTCCACCACTACAAGAGGATCTCGTCCCGAGATCTAGGATGGCACTGGGGAAAACCGAAGAGGAAGAGGTAAAACAAAATTGCTTCTTTGACAAACGAGTGAAACCGATGAACCTTGAGAGGTTGAACAAATTGAAAGAAAGAATACCATGGAGATGAACGAAATGAAAACACTCCGTTGGACAAGGAACAAGGAAAACGGCGAGAAAGAAGAGCTTAAGTGACAAGATAGACATTGAAACCACTCCGGTTAAAACAAGATAGAGAAGGAATAAGAATGAAATAATTCGGGCAGCACTCCGACTGAAAATGGAAGGAATTATAATCATGAACTTGGGAAGATTGGATGATACTTGACGAAATCAACATAACACTATCTCCACAACATTTAAAAGAATGACACAAGGGGTAAGAATGATTTCGCATAAAGACTCCGGTTGAGGAAGAAGGCAAAACTTGAAAAGATGAGAGAACTTGAATGAAGGACACGACACTCCGGTTAAATGGATAAGCAAGCAAAAGAACATGATCTCCAAAACGAGACGATGTGTCAAAGAGAGCAGCATCACCATGCCTTCGGAAGAAATGAAACAATGAAGTGAAAAGAACGGAGAAAAGAACAACAACTTCCACCACAAATGAATTTGCAAGAGCATCCTTACGAAGTAGGATTTAACGGAGTTGTTTGAAAAACAACAATGGTAAGAATAAACTTGTTGCGGGCTTATGGAAACATCTCAAAATTATGAGGTGGCAAATGGCCACTAACGAAAACCATTGATTGCTTGAGAGCAACACGGAGATGAGAAGTCTTTCACCGAGAAGAGAAGGAGAAACTTGGATCACTGATACACACCACAATAGCAACAATCCTTAGGGAAGGCTTTAGGTGAAATATAAACCAAGATAACTCCAAGGAAGAAAATGATGGATTTAAAATACCTCCTTCTTGACAACATGTGAATCATGAAACACGAACTCAAATTGTCAAAAATGACATAACACCACCTCAAATGATAAGGTAGAATGAATTGCACTTCGGAATGCAAGAGGAAGAATGCTTGAGCTCCTCCAAGAAGAATCTTGAAGAACGCTTCGAGCATGAATTAAATCCTTGAAGAACCACCATGAAGAAACTCCATGAAGAACTCCGGTAATAAAAGGATGATAGGAAGAAAGAGAAGTTGAAAACACAAGGTGAAGCCTTGCAGTGATAAGATAAAGCTTTGAAATGATATAACCGAGAAAACTTGGAACTCCGAAAAGAAAAATGAACAAATTAAATCAAGAATTTTTATGAACCTCCGGAATAAGGAATTAAATTTAATCGATGAAACAAGAATAAGAATTACATTATGCTCATCCTTCACCAATTGAATTGATGACAAGCAATGGATTTGGCATACTACTTATTCTCGTAGAAAGGATTAAGATAGATATGGCACAAACTTGGGAAGGTCTTCAACGATCCGCCGGTAGGATTGGAAAGAACGAATGAATTGATATGATAACCAAGGAAGAGAACTCTTGAACGAACCACCGTAAGAATTGGAAATGAAAGTAGCAAAGGCACAATTCACCGGGAAGAATTGGAAAACGAAAGAAGATACTTGAGGGGATTTAGATACATGACAACGAAGAGATCATGAACTGATTAGAAGATATTTGAACAATGCATCGATAAGATCTGGAGAACAAGAGCTGAAAGCTGGAATGGATAATTCTGAGATGATGGGCTCCAGAGAATCAAACTGAAAATACTCCCGAATTTCTCCGGATGGGTGAAAATAATTCTCACAATTTGAAACAATTATGAGAGGATGGCATCAAGCTAGAACCATGAATCTTGAAGAGAATGGAGCAAGATTTAAGAGAAACTCTTCTTCGGTCTTCAAATGTTGAGAATGACGATGAGAAACACCGCCATGAAAACTCTTCTTCGGTCTTCAAATGTTGAGAATGACGATGAGAAACACCGCCATGAATTGATGAGATACTCCGGGATGAAAATTTGAAAGGTTGAACCAACGATGAAAAGAATTTGAAAGCGATCTTGGAGAAGGAATATGACTGATGATAATTCATTCGTACGTCAAACTTCGAAAAGAATTTGGGAATAGCTCCGGGAAAATTAGAAGAGTCGTAAGATCACAGGAAAAGACCTGTGGGTTAGGGCCCACTCAAAAGATGCACCGTTGAATGAAAGAAAGATTGCGCCGGTTGATTTAAATGTCTTGAATGAGATAGCATCCTCAAAAGAACTTGAGTGAATTGAGAATGGAAACTTGAATCTTTTGAGATATCTTCAACACTCCGGATATGAACTGGGAGAGGTGAATAAATAAGAGGGCCTTGGATAAGAAATTTACATGGGAAGATATGTGAAGCGAAAGGAAAAGATATGATCAACACCGAAACTTGAATTAAATCCACCGGAAAAGAATACGAGAATGGAGAATGGTGAACTTGAAGCTACGTTAGTATCTTCCTGAGAATCACCGGATAAGAACATTGACGGAAAAGTAAGGAGAGACTTCCCATCAATAAAAGGATACTTGATAAGAAATCTGAGTCCTTGAAGAAAAAGGGTGGGAGGGCGGGATAACAAAGGCAACTTGGGCAGATGGAATGGATACCGTTGAGAAAACTTAGAATTGATCTTGCGGATGTTGAAATGATCGGATCCACTTGAAGAGAAGCACGTCGGTTGGAAAAGAATTGACATGACAAGCTCAGTGATCAAGAAGGATTAGTATTCACATAGAAATATGGGAACACCATTTAGGAAAAGGTATGGATTCAACATTTGACTTCGAAGCAACTCGAATACCACAAACAAAACAAAACAAAGGATTGGCTTGCAGAAATAAGCCAGAACAAATGCATATGATAGAGATTTACCCAATCCCATATCGGGCATCATCGGAAAGATATTCTAGGAGCTACTTGAATTCCCACTTATAAACTCGAAACTTTACGGTTATGCAATCAGGTGTTGAGGATACAGGGGACACAAAATATATCACCCAAACTAACAATACCTAGATCCAGCTGTATCCATCCTTCAACACATAACCAAGAAACCTTCGAAAAGCATCCGTTACACGAGTTATGGCAATACTCTCGAGCTCGCCCCTGTACTGGGTTATCGAGGTTATCTCACCAACAAGTGCATAAAAGAGATTTTCGATGTCGGCAAAACTCAGGTATTCCAGAACTACAACGATAAAATTGTGACGACAACACCTCGGAGCTCATCTCCCCGGGACACTGCCACAACCCCTAAATGACAGGAGGCACCAAGAACAATGTTCTCGTCACAAAACCATCGGAACGATTCCAAGATACCCGCGTGATCCTAAATTTTTTTTAGTGAAATTTGAGGAGAGTAGAGTCAAAACTTCAACCTCAAGAGACCTCACCAGAGCGACGAAGGGACTGAGGAGTAAAAAGAATCCTACTCTCCGATATATATAATCCTAAGACTCAAACATTTTTTTCTAGACTCAACAACGCCAGCGATTCGATCAAGCAGGGGGCTCCTAAGTCGGGGATGGCTCTGATTACCAACTTGTAACGCCCTCGATGCGGCTATATCTCCCACGTGTCGAAGCACGACTTAGAGGCATAACCGCATTGAAAGCAATGTCGCAAGCGAGGTAATCTTCACACAACCCATGTAATTCATAAGGGAAAGAGATACATAGTTGGCTTACAATCGCCACTTCACGCAATACATGAGTAAAGCATTACATCATACAGATACAATCAAGGTCCGACTACGAGAACCAAAATAAAAGAAGACTACCCCAAATGCTACAGATCCCCGATCGTCCCAACTGGGCTCCACTCTTGATCAACTTAAACGAAACAACACAATTAACAGGATCTTCATCGAGCTCCTCCTTGAGCTCGGATGTCAAACCTGCAGTTTCATCGGCACCTGCAAACTGGGTTTGGAAGTATCTGTGAGTCACGGGGACTCAGCAATCTCACACCCGCGAGATCAAGACTATTTAAGCTTATGGGAAGGGTAAAGGTATGAGGTGGAGCTGCAGCAAGCGACTAGCATATGGGTGGCTACCATACACAAAAGAGAGCGAGAAGAGGAGGCAAAAGCACGGTCGAACAACTATGATCAAGAAGTGATCCCAGAACAACCTACGTCAAGCATAACTCCAACACCATGTTCACTTCCCGGACTCCGCCGAGAAGAGACCATCACGGTTACACACGCGGTTGATGTATTTTAATTAAGATCAACTTCGGGTTTTCTACAACCAGACATTAACAAATTCCCATCTGCCTCATAACCGCGGGCACGGCTTTCGAAAGATAATACCCTGCAGGGTTGTCCCAACTTAGCCCATTATAAGCTCTCACGGTCAACGAAGGATATTCCTTCTCCGGAAGACCCGATCGATCTCGGAATCGGTTTACAAGACATTTCGACAATGGTAAAACAAGACCAGCAAGACCACCCATGTGCCGACAAATCCCGATAGGAGCTGCACATATCTCGTTCTCGGGGCACCGGATAAGCTAAGTGTACAGTACAAGCGTAATCCAAGTTGCCAAGGAATGGTCCCTGACGGTGCTCTGGTTTGGACCAACACTCGGAGGAGCACCGCCCGGGGGTAAAATAAAGATGGCCCTTGAGTCTGCAGAAGCCAAGGGAAAAAGGCTTAGGTGGCAAATGGTAAAACCAAGGTTGGGCCTTCCTGGAGGAGTCTTACTCAAAGCGAACTGTCAAGGGGGTCCCATAAATCACCCAACCGTGTAAGGAACACAATATCAAGGAACATAACACCGGTATGACGGAAACTAGGGCGGCAAGAGTGGAAAAAAACACCAGGCATAAGGCTGAGCCTTCCACAATTTACCAAGTATATAGATGCATTAATTAAATAAGAGATATTGTGATATCCCAAAATAATCATGTTCGAGCATGGAGCAAACTTCAACTTCACCTGCAACTAGCAACGCTATAAGAGGGGCTGAGCAAAGCGGTAACATAGCCAAACAACGGTTTGCTAGGAAAAGATGGTTAGAGGTTTGACATGGCAACATGGGAGGCATGATATAGCAAGTGGTAGGTATCGTAGCATAGGCATAGCAAAAGAGCGAGCCACTAGCAAGCAAAGATAGAAGTGATTTCGAGGGTAATGGTCATCTTGCCTGAAATCCCGCAAAGAAGAAGAACGAGTCCATGAAGAAGACAAACGGACGAAGTCGAACGAATCCTCACAACTCCGGAACGAAACCGAAGCTAACGAGAGAAGCAACCCGGAAACAAACAAACAACATGGTAAACCAACAAGCACAAACATGGCATGATGCACAATCAAGTATGATGCATGTCCGGTTTAAAAAGCATGGCATGGCAAAGTGCAACAAGCAAAACTACAAGTTAAGTGGAGCTCAATATGCAACGAGTTGCTTATTGACGAAACTTCACAACATTTATTTAGTTCACTCTTGCTTAGGAACACAACAATATTACATGTTGTTATAAACATGGCAAGAGGTGAGACATAAGTAAATTAACTAGTTAGGCAAGTTTAAATGAGGCCGGAAGCAACAAACGACAATTCCGGAAAATCCCCATGTCATTTAGCAATTTTAATGCAAACATCAATTTTAGACATTGAAATGTTGTTAACATGATGCGGATGACATATACAAATTTTATGCAGTTTTTATGAAAATGTCGACATGAGCATGTTATGAAGCATTTGGTCACCATGGTGGAACGAAAGGGGTGCCACGGCAACGACAACGGAAATGGTGCCACGGCAACATTTCGGTGATCCGACAACTCGTCGAGATGCCGGTGCAAAGGAAATTGTGGATGTGCAGAACATGCAAAAGATGGTGGGGTGATCCCGGATACCGCGTTCCCACGGGTCAACGGCATGGCAACCGAGGAGGAACGCGCAAGGAACAACTCGGACACGTTTGAACATGAGTATCTCATACAACATGCATTCGTTCGCGGGTGTCGTCTCGGTGGTATACCTTCGAAGCGTGCATTTTCGAAGCAGTTCGGGTTCGGTGAGGGAAGTAGTCGTTCACGGGTCGTAGTGGAAGTAGTCGTACACGTTTTGAAGTTGAACTTGCCGCTCGTGGTACACAGGTCTTTGGCGACGGTAGTCGTACATCTTGTAGTGGAACTTGGGCGTAGTGGTACACGGCGACGGTAGTGGTACACGTGGTAGATGAACTTGGCGATCCGAAGGGGTACTTGGGGAACAACGGTCGTCGTGGTACTTGTTGAAAGAAATCCACAGAGGCCGTCTTGTGTCCCTGGATTCAGTGGCCTTGGCAATGACAAAAGGGCAGTATCACGTAGAATTCTTGGCGAGGGCTACTGGTGAGAGGCCAAGGCAGCGGCGAGGCGGCAGCACCAAAGACGAGTCATGGACAGAGGAGGTGCTGCCGGGCGCTGATGGTGGTGGAGCAGGGGAAGTCAACGGGCTCGCGCATGGCTCTGCGGTGGAGGTCAACTCCGACGAGGGGACGGGCCAAGGCAGCGGAGGCCAGCCGGATCTCGACGGGGTTGGAGGAGGACTGCGCTCCAGCGGTTGAAGATGAGCAGCGGCAGTGCGGCACTCTAGGCAGCAGCAGGGCGCGGGGACGGCAGGGGCGTCCCTGACCTCCGGAGCACAACGGGGCAGCGAGGAGGGGTGGAGACGCGAGCTGCACGCGCTCACGGATGGCGCCGAGCGCCATGGCTGAGGGAGCAAGGCGCAGAGGCAAGAAGGCGCGGCGGCGGCCATGGCCTCGATGAGGGGGTCGGGCGCGAGGCTCTACTCCTCTCTCTTTCTCTGTGGGAGGCAGCGCAAGGGAGGAGACGAGAGGGAGATGGGGATCGGGCGATGGGTGTGTGTGGCCTTGAGGAGAACGAAGGGAGAGATGGGGATCGAGCGATGATCAGGCTAGGGTTACGTAGGGGTTTAAGTGGGCTGTGGAAACGGGTCGGTCTGGTTGGTTAGGCCCAAGAGGCCTGGCTGGGCTCTCTATCTCCCTCATGTTCTTTAGCAGAAAAGAATTAGAGAGAAGAAAAGAAAGAGAGGGTTAGGCAAAGAATTTGCGCATGCGGATAATTTTCCCGAACTCACAAAAATGAGCTTGATCCAAGAAAATAGAAAGTGAGCATGGGCGTGAAGTTGAATTCAAACTCATTTGAATTTAATTCAAATGAGTGTAAGAAGGAAGTGGGTATTTGGTAGATCCAAAAATATTGAATTTTTTTGGAAGAGCCTCGATGATGAGATAAGAATTGTTGGCAAAGTTTGAGGCAAGGAATTGAGGTAGAAAATGCATGGAACTTAAACTGTAAGTGTGTTATGGGTGATTCCGAATTAGTGGAATATTTAATATAGCTCCCTAATATTGGGACGTTATGTTATAAAGAGAAGTCACCCTTCCCTCGATTTAAATAGATCAACCATCTATGCAATTTATTAGTTGAGTTGAGATGCAAAGGTTAATGACATGATGGCATGATGACATGATGCAATGCAAAAATAAAAGAGCAAGCACAAAAGAAACACACGGGGAAACTCGGAATAGCTGGAAGTCTTCTGGAGCGTAGGTCTCGGGGCATTACACTCTTCCTCTTCCCTAGCCTCCCAACGCCAGCCGCCCCAGGAGACGGCCCCGAGAAGTTCAAGGAGCTGGCCCCACCCCCGGCAAAACTCTGCCGGAGGAGAGACCAGGTGCAGATGTTGCTGCTGCTGCACCCGCCCAGGCATGGGGTGTCCGACGCCTAGTCGGACTCGTCCCCGTCATCTGCCCCGCTGTCCTCCTCATCACTTTCGCTCGAGGAAGAGCTTCCATTGTCGGAATCTCCGTCGGAGGATCTCTCCACGCAGCACTCTAGGCGAGTCCCGAAGTCTCCGAATACCTTGACGAAGAGCAGGCCGTCCTCCATTAATTTGAAATAGAGGACGAGCCCTGCCATCAGGTTGTGGATGCGAGCGAACATCTTCCATCCACGAAGGAGGTACATGACCCGAGGAGCCGGGAAGTCGATGTCGACCAGCGTGCCCCGATTCCCACAGCCCCTCATGTGCAAGGTATTCTCTGCAAGTACTGAAATAAGTGGTAACAGATAGTTTTGTGATAGGATAATTTGTAACAAGCAATAAGTAACAAAAGTAAATAAAGTGCAGCAAGGTGGCCCAATCCTTTTTGTAGCAAAGGACAAGCCTGGACAAACTCTTATATAAGGAAAAGCGCTCCCGAGGACACATGGGAATATCATCAAGCTAGTTTTCATCACGTTCATATGATTCGCATTCGGTACTTTGATAATTAGATATGTGGGTGGACAGGTGCTTGGGTGTTGTTCTTACTTGAACAAGCATCCCACTTATGATTAACCTCTATCGCAAGCATCCGCAACTACAACAAAAGTATTAAGGTAAACCTAACCATAGCATGAAACATATGGATCCAAATCAGCCCCTTACGAAGCAACGCATAAACTAGGGTTTAAGCACATCACTCTAGCAACTCATCATCTACTTATTACTTCCCAATGCCTTCCTCTAGTCCCAAATGATGGTGAAGTGTTATGTAGTCGACATTCACATAACACCACTAGAGGCTAGACAACATACATCTCATCAAAATATCGAATGAATTCCAAATTCACATGACTACTAATAGCAAGACTTCTCCCATGTCCTCAGGAATAAACGTAACTACTCACAAAGCATATTCATGTTCATAATCAGAGGGGTATTAATATGCATAAAGGATCTGAACATATGATCATCCACCAAATAAACCAACTAGCATCAACTACAAAGAGTAATAAACACTACTAGCAACCTACTAGTATCAATCCTGGACTTGGAGACAAGAATTGGATACAAGAGATGAACTAGGGTTTTGAGAGGAGATGGTGCTGGTGAAGATGTTGATGGAGATTGCCCTCTCCCGATGAGAGGAGCGTTGGTGATGACGATAGTGATGATTTTCCACTCCCGGAGGGAAGTGTCCCCGGTAGAACAACTCTGTCGGAGCCCTAGATTGGTTCCGCCTCGTGGCGGCGGAGTTTCATCCTGAAAGGTTGCTTCTGATTTTTTTCCTCGACGAAAGACCTCATATAGCAGAAGATGGCCATCGGAGAGCCAACAGGGGGCCCACGAGGTAGGGGGCATGCCCAGGGGGGTAGGGCGCGCCCCCACCCTCGTGGCCAGGTGGGCCCCCTCTGGTGAACTTCTTCCGCTCAATATTTTTATTATTTCCAAAAATGACTTTCGTGGAGTTTCAGGACTTTTGGAGTTGTGCAGAATAGGTCTCTAATATTTGCTCCTTTTCCAGCCCAGAACTCTAGCTGCCGGCATTCTCCCTCCTTATGTAAACCTTGTAAAATAAGTGTAACACCCCAAAAATTTAACCAGGTTTTAATTATTAAAATTTTGCCAGGAGTTTAAAAATCTTGCTTTCTGGATTTTCTGTTGATTTCAGAACCTTCCTTTTTAATATTGAGGAGTTTCACCCTGGTGGAAACTTTCCAAAGATGTATTGGACTTCTATGCTCTCTCAATATAACAATTCTTAATCAGTAGATTTATTTATTTAATTATTCCTCTCTGAGCTTTATTCCTTAAAATGACTTCCATTAGTTTTGGAGCTCTTTTTGAACTACAACCATTTGATTACTTTAACTAAAATTCCAACCAAAATTTGGAGATGTCATGTGATGTTTCTAAATCACTTTTATGCAAAAATATATTTCATTCATTGAATATTTTGAGTTCTACACCTAATTTTTCAAATCTGGTCCAGTGGGCAGTTTTTACTCTGACCTATTTAAATATTTCTTTAAGGCCTCCACCAAAATTATGGGATGTCAGTGGTAGCATGCAATCCAACTTTATGCAAAAACCTAGTGATGTTCTTTGGAAAAATTGAGTTAATCAACCTCTTTTTCATTCTGGTCCAACCTTGTGATTTCTACTGCAACCCTAATTATTTTTGCTCTAGTGACCTTGTGCTTTCTTCTGCTTGTAGTCAACCCTACAAACCCCTAAGTCCAGGAGCATGCACCCATTGGGACATTTTTGGTTCATGTAATGATGCCATTTACCTCCTGACCAAAATTGAAGTTTTGCAAAACTTGCACTAACAAGTTTCTTCATTTGTCAAACTAACCTCACCACCCTCTCATGCATCCAAAGAGACCCCACTCTGGAAGATTTGACCACCCCAAGTACTGCCTAGATGCCTCTGGCATTTTGTCAAACACCAGTGTGCATAGACAGATTTGGCATGGTTGAAGGTTTTGTGTTGTGAACTTTTCCCTTGTCCCAAACCAAGTTGTCTAGTAGCCTTCAATCTGTCTCTAACCTAGGCCTGTGGATTTGCAGTGGCTCTCTAGCAATTTTGGTCGCCCTGGCATTTCGTCGAACGAGTGCCGTGCACGCCCAGAGCGCGAGCAGAGCGCGTGTTTTGCACGTCCTCGTGTCCGAGCCAGCACGCCCCCTGGATAAGTTTCCCCGAGCTCGTCCTGATCCTCTCCCTCTCACCACGTCACGCCAGAAGCCCCGACCGCCTACTCACCCCCTGCAGCGTCGCCAGCAAGCCATTGGCGGCACGCCCGCGGCCGTATCCGCCCCTGCCATGGGCGACACCGCCCAAACCAACACAACGCGCCAGCTCGCCTCCTTAGACAGTGGAGCGTTCGTCGTTTGCCCCTGGAGCTAGCCAGCCACCGCCACGTCGCCCTGCCGCACAGTAGGGCGGTCCGCCGACGAGCTCATCCACGGCCACCGCAAACCGACATGGAGGTGCTATAAAAGGAAGCCCCCGAGTTTCCCCGAGCACTCAGGCAGCCTCACGCTGTCGTCCTAGTGCCCCCGTTGCCATAGATTAAAGAGGAGCAGGCCGTCTTCACCCTCTCCGGTCAGCTCGGCCGCCGCCTCGTACCGGTTCACCCCGGCGCCACCAGGGCCTCCCCCACCCTTCCATCACCACCCCTCGGCTCCTCATCGTCTTGCGGAGCCGCCCAGACCCCCAACTACGACGGAGCATCACCCTAGCCCGAGCCCCCAAATCCACCGAAGCTTTCCCTCCGCCGCAGAGCTCGCCGCCGGCGATTCCCTCCACCCCCGACGACCCTACAACCACCGGAAGGACCGCCCTAGATCCACGGATCCATCCCCGCCCTCAGCTCCCCGCGAGGAACCGCCGTTCGCCGGCGACGAACGCCGGAGCCCCGCCTCTGCTCGGGCAGAGGAAGAAGAGGGAGTGGAGACCAGTCAATCATGACTAGTGGGCCCCCTGGACCCACTGTCAGTGATTCCACGCGCGGTCCACGCTGGATAAGTGGAGGCGTAAAACCTCAAGTACGCCTCCTCTGACCCAAAGCGTAATCTCGTTTGAAACGTTTTCTTTTTCTGTTTTTATTAAAAACAGATTTTTACCAAAACTTTGTCTAGCTATAACTTTTTAAATATAACTCCAAATGAGTTGATTCTTTTTCCTACCTCTCTCAAATATTGTCTAATTTATTTTAAGATTTATTTCAAAAAAAATCAGACTACTTTTTGGTACTGTTTTTAAACTATATATTGATTCAAAAATATTTTAAATAGGATTTTTGGAGAGAGGAGAAAGCTTTCAAGAGTTTTGGAATGCACCCTGCCTCCCCACGACTTGAAGGCAAGCATTCTGAACCTGTCATAATATTGTGTGTGTTATTTTACACGGTGACAACACCACCTCGACACGGGGTATACGTCATTTTATGTGATGATGTTTTCCAACTCATGAATGCATATTAATGATTTCGTGCTATTGGAGTTTGATATGGTTGTGATGGTAATCACCGTCATATGCCTTTCATGCATACCGGAAGGGAATCCGGGAAAGCCTCTGTCTTGGGTAGACACGATCTTGTCCCTAGCCCTCCGTCGAGACGGTCGTGTCCGGTATGGCATGAGGGGGTACGCCGCATGACAATTCTGTCTGTTGGTTAGTGTATATTGGTACGCTAATCATGCAGAGAATATTTAAACCTCCTGAGTCGACCGTAGATCGAGTCTTGATCCGGTAACCCCCATACTTGTTTCGTGCTGCCACTTGTCCCTGCCATAGGTAGGGTACGGTTCAGTAATTTGTCAACCCCTTTCCTAGCACACACCGTCTGAGAGGCCATGGTGGAAGATCTAGGAGGCATCCGGTAGGCAAGCCACCTGGTCCGGGAGCATGGGTGTTTCGGTTGTAGCCGAAGGGGTAGCTCCCCTAGTTTGCGCGCGGTATAAATTTTATGATCCCATGTTACGTCTAGGTTGTAGCCTTCCCACTTAGAGTTTTGCTTAACGGGTGTCGTGGGTAATTCCAGACACCGGTAAGTTAGGCTGGTGTGTGCGGATAGGTGTGTTTTCAATTAAAAGGTCGTAGACGGAATTAGCCCCGATGGACTAAAGGAATCCGTTATTCGTGGGTAAAGAGTACACTCTCTGCAGAGATTAAACCTATTCGAATAGTCGTGTCCATGGTTAAGTATTACAGTCTGGGATGGATCGAGTGTCGGTCTTAGTGTCGGTCTTCGGAGGAGAAACTATTAAACCAGAACTAGGATCACGACTTGAGACTTGTGAGGATTATGATTATTATTTTGTTGTGGACTAACCCGTTATATTATTGGAATTATCGAATATTTCTGGGATGGTTCTACCTCCTGGATATTCACTGTGATTATTTATAAGCCCTTTATGTGGTGTCACTGAGACGCCCGACTGTGGCATGCTTGTCATTCATTTATCTTATAAGCCCTTTATGTGGTGTCGCCGAGACGCCCGACTGTGGCATGCTTGTTATTTATTTTCTTTATAAGCCCTTATGTGGTGTCATTTGACGCCTGGATCGTGTGGCATGCTTGTTATTTATTTATTTTATAAGCCCTTTATGTGGTGTCACTTAGACGCCCGACTGAGGCATTTCTCATTGTTTACTAACCTTTCGAGGCGTCGCTTCAGACACCCGATCGGTGCATTTATTTACTACTACGTTATTGCATATCCATAAATAACCTGCTTGCATGCATCAGAGATTTTATTTTTGTGACTGACGCCATGATATTAAAATATTTCAGAACATAATTATCGTTGTTATATTATACCCGTATTAATAATGTTTGCGAGTACATTCAAAAGTACTCACTGGCTTGTCCCTGGCTATTGTCTTGGCCAGATTTTCTTGCACGGAGAGGACCGACCGTGATGACAGCCCCGGAAACTAAGCAATGGTGATAGCAGTCCCGCGAAGATAGGAGTTATCCTGGTCAGCTGTTCCTGTGGGAAATGGAGTCCCATAGACGCTGATGATCCACAAACCGCTTCCGCCACCAACCACTAGAAACCATTTGTTGTACTCACAGGCCAAAATGGTCTTGTACTACATATTTTGTATTTTGCTTGGAATTTTACGTATCAAGTTGGTGCCTCATCACTAACGGTAATCACGGGGCTGGTGAGCACAAGGGCCATTTTCGGAAATTAATACCCGGGAAACTTGGTATCGAGCCAGCTGACCATTGGCTAATCCTATCTTAGCCAGTCGAAAACGAGGTAAACCAACCCTTGGACCTTAACCAAACCCGACCAAGCTTCCGTGCAAGATAGCCACACGGTGAGCGACACCTTTTGACGGTCGGTGCCCAACCTATCAACTTAGCATGTCGATCACGCGCCCGGTGACCGGCGCCCATTGTGTCCCATCCATAGCGTGCGAAGAAGACTCCGTCCCTTTTCTATAAAAAGGAACGCTAGCCTCAACCCAAAGACAAGACAGCCTCTTCCCCGAACCAAGCCATAATGCCTGGCCCCGTAGTACACAATGAGACCACAGCAACCAACCTTGGAGGTTTTGTGACCATACTCGCAAACCTCACCCGTCGTGCCTATGCGTTAGAAGAGCCCCTAGAATATGTTGTGTACCAAGGACCCATGACGGTGAGAGCCGTCAATTCTGGGCCACTGTGCACATCTACGGTAGGGGTCTATCGCCAGAACGCCCCTACAGGTTCACCGGAAGGACAACTTCTTTCGATCCACAAGCCATCCAGCTAGCTGCTCGAGAGGCTATAGTTCAACTCCGGCAGTTGTCGCCCATAGTTAACTGTCGCTCGTTCTACTACTACCCCAGGCGTTAAGGGTATGGTAGACCACCCCAATTTGCCAACGGAGATCACGAGACGGATCTGCATTGTTGCACCTAGTGCGCTATGTAGGTGCACTAGAGGCACTGTTCGATCAAATCACCATTGATCTGATCGCGGCTCGTGGAGAGCTGGTTCGCCGAAACCCGACAGCGGGGAAGACGAGCCCGACGCCGACAACCCAGTCGTGTTGTTCGAACACCCGATCGAGACCCTGAGGTCAGCCCCAGCAATCAACCAAGGTGCTTTGATGACCCCAGAAGTGCTTCGTCGCCTTTTGGGAGCACACTCCAACGGGATTGTGGCCAACAATCCCCGCGATGGTCATCATCGCCACCCCGACCCTGCAGCCCCTCAACCACCTCCGGCAAATCCCGACGGTGAGACCCGTGGAGAAGCCTCGACATCCACAAGGCACGCCCGTTTGGATATAAACGAGGTAGACTAAGCCACCCGAGTAGTGCCGAGTCTCAGTGTATCCTCGCTTTGTAATTGTGTGACCTTGTAAATAAATGCAGCCTGTTGTTGTGCCTCTGTTTTAATAGTAACCTTGCATATTTGTGTCAGCCTGCAGTTGCATTTTTATTCCAGGCACAACTACCAAAACCAACCCCGACGACACCCACAGTAACACGTCCCTTTTGTGAGATATGTGTATCTGTGGCTTTTACCCCGACCCTTGGAGCTGATCTATCAAATTTATTACCTTTCACCACGGTAAATAACCCAGCCCGGATGCTATATAAGAAGGCCACCTCATGACCT
The DNA here is from genome assembly GCA_021605145.1 of Aegilops bicornis. Lineage (NCBI taxonomy): Eukaryota > Viridiplantae > Streptophyta > Magnoliopsida > Poales > Poaceae > Aegilops > Aegilops bicornis. The sequence continues at coordinate 392,418,996 of CM038673.1, read as the reverse complement.
TGCCAAGCACCCCTCACCTCGTGCACCACCCACACAACCATTTCTTGCCATGCCGAGCCCTAGTATTTATCTGAGAACCCCAGATGCAACCCCGGGTAGCTTTGTCAGAATATTATGGGACTTTACCTGCAGTACCATGAGTTCTACCCAGCCACCCTAGTATGAGCTATTCAAATCAAGAATCACCCCTTCCACCTCGAAATATTGGGCAGCAGTACACATCCCTCCCGTAAACTCCAACCAAGACCCAACGGAGGTCTCCTTCGTGGGGAAGTCTATGCCGACCCCACATATGGCCATAAAAGTTGCTGCTTATGAAGCGCTTGCTCGCCTTCGATTCGCGGTACCTTATGCCAGCGAGCGAGGGTATTATTACTTTCCGAGCCGTGCAGCACCCGGAGAAGTAATATCTTTTCCCGATGGACGATTTGAGAGAGAGACCCAGTACTGGCCAACCTTGTCCAGTACGTCATCGCTCAAGAACGTTTGAACCAGCGAGTAATGAGTTATCTCCAGAGTCTCGCTGATTTGAGTCCTCAAATTGCCATCGGCAGACCACTGAGGCCCGACCAGGAGAGACACATACATCGACTGGTCAATCCACTTTCCCCGATAGGAGAACAGTGTGTCCCAGTACCAGAGACGTTTTCGCGGGACCCCGTCCAGTTACCGTCTTCATTTTAGATGTCACTGCTGTTTTATTATTGCAACATTTATTATTGCGTTGTAACGTGTGCATGGTACCCTGAGTTTGTGCGACGAGTCAATTATTTGGTTTCTACTAATATGAGTAGTTTTTATTGTGGTTTAATTTTTTAAATTAACTAATTGTCCCCGCGAAAAATCCTGGAGTGAGATTTCTTTTCCCTGAGTTGCTGCATCATTTATCTTCTCACGACAAGGATTTTTTTTATTCACGCAACACCACGGCAGCAGACCCACAACCACTCAGACTCATACACTGCTTGCAAAGACACGTAACCATGTTGCATCTCACCAACCCCTCCCTAAGCGCACCACAGCCTCCAAAGGAGAGATTAGCGGATAATCATCCGGATACTAGTCACCTCCCAAGACACCGACAACGATTAACACCCGGCATCACACCTAGTCATCGTGATCACCGCCACCGCGGAGAGCCAGCACCAGCGGCAGCATCACGACGGTCATCGAGGATCATCAGCGACAGGAGCACGGAGAGCCCCAACATCGCCGACCCTCCGCACACCAGGATCACGTACCAGTCCGGCACCGCCTCCGCCATTAGAGCCTCGTCTCGAGCTCCTGTAAGCAGTAATGGAGGAGAAGGAGGAGGAGGAGCGAGGCCAGGTGTGAGGAAGAAGAAAGAGCACCGCGGTCGTTTTATAGCACGAGATCGGTGTACGGTGGGCGAGGTCCACCAGCGCCGCTCGTCGCTCGATCGCCGGTGTTCGGAGGCGAATCCGCGAGCAGTGCCGACAACACACTGGCCCGCGAGGTGAGTGCACGCTGCACCGGCAGCAAGCACGCCGCGCACTACCGCAGTATGGCCTAGATGCCCTACGAGCTAGACGTCGCCGGTGGAGAAAGCGCGGGAAAGCGCACGGGAGAGAGGAAGAAGAGATAGCCAGAGGAAGGAGGAGAGACTGACAGTGGGCCCCGGGTCCACCTTTCAGCCAGAAGGAGCACTGTGCTCTCGGGTACGACCAACGTATTTTATAATTTAGAATTTTATTCTAAGTTTACTACGTCCAACGTAGAAATCACTCGTTTTCCCTAAAACGTGGATTTCTCCACACAACGCCAGTGTCCCACACTGTAGTTTTACACCACTTATTGCCCTCTCACTGTAGCCGCATTTTACCGTTTAAGTAAAGTAATTCTTTTGACCTAGTAAAAGTATTATTTAAAAAAAATCCTTAGCAAATCTCGAGGATGAGATTTTTATTAAGGGGGGTAGTATTGTAACACCCCAAAAATTTAACCAGATTTTAATTATTAAAATTTTGCGAGGAGTTTAAAAATCTTTCTTTCTGGATTTTCTGTTGATTTCAGAACCTTCCTTTTTAATATTGAGGAGTTTCACCCTAGTGGAAACTTTCCAAAGATGTATTGGACTTCTATGCTCTCTCAATATAACAATTCTTAATCAGTAGATTTATTTATTTAATTATTCCTCTCTGAACTTTATGCAAAAACCTAGTGATGTTCTTTGGAAAAATTGAGTGAACCAACCTCTTTTTCATTCTGGTCCAGCCTTGTGATTTCTACTGCAACCCTAATTATTTTTGCTCTAGTGACCTTGTGCTTTCTTCTGCTTGTAGTCAACCCTACAAAACCCCTAAGTCCAGGAGCATGCACCCATTGGGACATTTTTGGTTCATGTAATGATGCCATTTACCTCCTGACCAGAATTGAAGTTTTGCAAAGCTTGCACTAACAAGTTTCTTCATTTGTCAAACTAACCTCACCACCCTCTCATGCATCTAAAGAGACCCCACTCTGGAAGATTTGACCACCCCAAGTACTGCCTAGATGCCTCTGGCATTTTGTCAAACACCACATGTGCATAGACAGATTTGGCATGGTTGAAGGTTTTGTGTTGTGAACTTTTCCCTTGTCCCAAACCAAGTTGTCTAGTAGCCTTCAATCTGTCTCTAACCTAGGCCTGTGGATTTGCAGTGGCTCTCTAGCAATTTTGGTCGCCCTGGCATTTCATCGAACGAGTGCCGTGCATGCCCACAACACGAGCAGAGCGCGCGTTTTGCCCGTGCTCGCGTCCGAGCCAGCACGCCCCCTGGATAAGTTTCCACGAGATCGTCCTGATCCTCTCCCTCTCGCCACGTCACGCCAGAAGCCCCGACCGCCTACTCACCCCCTGCAGCGTCGCCAGCAAGCCGCTTGGCGGCACGCCCGCGGCCGCATCCGCCCCTGCCATGGGCGGCACCGCCCAAACCACCACAACGCGCCAGTTCGCCTCCTTAGATAGTGGAGCGTTCGTCGTTTGCCCCTAGAGCTAGCCAGCCACCGCCACATCGCCCTGCCGCACAGTAGGGCGGTCCGCCGACGAGCTCATCCACGGCCGCCGCGAACCGACATGGAGGCGCTATAAAAGGAAGCCCCCGAGTTTCCCCGAGCACTCAGGCAGCCTCACACCGTCCTCCTAGTGCCCCCGTTGCCATCAATTAAAGAGGAGCAGGCCGTCTTCACCCTCTCCGGTCAGCTCGGCCGCCGCCTCGTCCCGGTTCACCCCGGCGCCACCAGGGCCTCCCCCACCCTTCCATCACAACCCCTCGGCTCCTCATCGTCTTGCGGAGCCGCCCAGACCCCCAACTACGACGGAGCATCACCCTAGCCCGAGCCCCCAAATCCACCGAAGCTTTCTCTCCGCCGTAGAGCTCGCCGCCGGCGATTCCCTCCACCCCCGACGACCCTACAACCACCGGAAGGACCGCCCTAGATCCGTGGATCCATCCCCGCCCTCAGCTCCCCACGAGGAACCGCCGTTCGCCGGCGACGAACACCGGAGCCCCACCTCTGCTCGGGCAGAGGAAGAAGAGGGAGTGGAGACCAGTAAATCATGACTAGTGGGCCCCCTAGACCCACTATCAGTGACTCCCCGCGCGGTCCACGCTGGATAAGTGGAGGCGTAAAACCTCAAGTACGCCTCCTCTGACCGAAAGCGTAATCTCGTTTGAAACTTTTTCTTTTTCTGTTTTTATTAAAAACATATTTTTACCAAAACTTTGTCTAGCTATAGCTTTTTAAATATAACTCGAAATGAGTTGATTCTTTTTCCTACCTCTCTCAAATATTGTCTAGTTTATTTTAAGATTTATTTCAAAAAAATTCAGACAACTTTTTGGTACTTTTTTAAACTATATATTGATTCAAAAATATTTTAAATAGGATTTTTGGAGAGAGGAGAAAGCTTTCAAGAGTTTTGGAATGCACCCTGCCTCCCCACGACTTGAAGGCAAGCATTCTGAACCTGGCATAATATTGTGTGTGTTATTTGACACGGTGAGAACACCACCTCGACACGGGGTATACGTCATTTTATGTGATGATGTGTTCCAACTCATGAATGCATATTAATGATTTCATGCTATTGGAGTTTGATATGGTTGTGATGGTAATCACCGTCATATGCCTTTCATGCATACCGGAAGGGAATCCGGGAAAGCCTCATCTTGGGTAGACACGGTCTTGTCCCTAGCTCTCCGTCGAGACGGTCGTGTCCGGTATGGCATGAGGGGGTACGTCGCGTGACAATTCTGTCTGTTGGTTGGTGTATATATTGTTACGCTAATCATGCAGGGAATATTTAAACCTCCTGAGTCGACCGTAGATCAAGTCTTGTTCCGGTAACCCCCATACTTGTTTCGTGCCGCCACTTGTCCCTGCCATAGGTAGGGTACGGTTCAGTAAGTTGTCAACCCCTTTCCTAGCACACACCGTACAGAGAGGCCATGGTGGAAGATACCGGAGGCATCCGGTAGGCAAGCCACCTGGTCCGGGAGCATGGATGTTTCGGTTGTAGCCGAAGGGGTAGCTTCCCTAGTTTGCGCGCGGTATAAATTTTATTATCCCATGTTACGTCGAGGTTCTAGCCTCCCCACTTAGAGTTTGCTTAACGGGTGTCATGGGTGATTCCAGACACCGGTAAGTTAGGCTGGTGTGTGCGGATAGGTGTGTTTTCAATTAAAAGGCTGTAGACGGAATTAGCCCCGCTGGACTAAAGGAATCCGTTATTCGTGGGTAAAGAGTACACTCTCTGCAGAGATTAAACCTATTCGAATAGCCGTGTCCATGGTTAAGGATTACTGTCTGGGATGGGTTGAGTGTCGGTCTTAGTATCGGTCTTCGGAGGAGAAACTGTTAAACCAGAACTGGGATCACGACTTGAGACTTGTGAGGATTATGATTATTATTTTGTTGTGGACTAACCCGTTATATTATTGGAATTATCGAATATCCCTGGGATGGTTCTACCTCCTGGATATTCACTTTGATTATTTATAAGCCCTTTATGTGGTGTCGCTGAGACGCCCGACTGTGGCATGCTTGTCACTTATTTATCTTATAAGCCATTTATGTGGTGTCGCTGAGACGCCCGACTGTGGCATGCTTGTTATTTATTTTCTTTATATGCCCTTTATGTGGTGTCGCTGAGATGCCCGACTGTGGGATGCTTGTTATTTATTTTATAAGCCCTTTATGTGGTGTCGCTCGGGCCTTGATCGAGGCATTTCTCATTGTTTACTAACCTTTCGAGGCGTCGCTTCAGACACCTGATCGGTGCATTTATTTACTACTACGTTATTGCATATCCATAAATAACCTGCTTGCATGCATCAGAGATTTTATTTTTGTGACCGACGCCATGATATTAAAATATTTCAGAACATAATTATCGTTGTTATATTATACCCGTATTAATAATGTTTGCGAGTACATTCAAAATTACTCACTGGCTTGTCCCTGGCTATTGTCTTGGCCAGATTTTCTTGCGCGGAGAGGACCGACTGTGATGACAGCCCCGGAACCTAAGCAATGGTGATAGCAGTCTCGCGAAGATAGGAGTTATCCTTGTCAACTGTTCCTGTGGGAAATGGAGTCCCATAGACGCTGATGATCCACAAACCGCTTCCGCCACCAACCACTAGGAACCATTTGTTGTACTCACAGGCCAAAATGGTCTTGTACTACATATTTTGTATTTTGCCTGGAATTTTATGTATCAAGTTGGTGCCTCATCGCTAACTTGATAATCACAGGGCTGGTGAGCACAAGGGCCATTTTCTGGAAATTAATACCCGAAAAACCAGTCGTCACAATAAGAGAGAATAGGCATAAGTATTGTGACATAATGTGTAATAACAGCCCATAATGCAATAAATATCGATATAAAAGCATGATGCAAAATGGACGTATAAACTCCCCCAAGCTTAGACCTCGCTTGTCCTCAAGCGAAAGCCGATAACGATAAATATGTCCCCATGTTTAGAGGTAGAGGTGTCGATAAAAATAAAATACGGACATGAAGGCATCATGATTATTCTCATAACAGTAACATATATAGATATTGTCATATGATTACTTATGCTCAAGTAACAATCCATTCACAATGCAGTACGAATCATAAACTTTATTGAGAACTGACAAACTATAATCTCTGTCATTGAAGCAATTGCAATTTATCATAACATCAGAAAGAGTCAATGTCAGAGCTTAATGGCAAGTCCACATACTCAACTATCATTTAGTCTTTCATAATTGCTAACACTCACGCAATACTTGTGGTTACGGAGTTTTAATCGGACACAGAGAAAGATAGGGGCTTATAGTTTTGCCTCCCAACCTTTTACCTCAAGGGTAATGTCAACGATAATAACTCATGCTCCCCTACATCCAATTAGATATATCTATCAGGATCTATCCAACATACTGTGCTTGCCAAAGGATAAAACGAAAAAGGAAATGTGAAGATCACCATGACTCTTGCATAAGGTAGAGGATAATAATAAAAGATAGGACCTTCACAGAGGGAAGCAGAGGTTGCCATGCGCTTTTATGGTTGGATGCACAAAATCTTAATGCGAAAGAACGTCACTTTATATTGCCCCTTGTGATATGGACCTTTATTATGCAGTCCGTCGCTTTTATTTCTTCCACATCACAAGATAGTAAAAAGCTTATTTCCTCCACACCAATCAATCATACATATTTAGAGAGCAATTTTTATTGCTTTGCACCGATGACAACTTACTTGAAGGATCTTACTCAATCCATAGGTAGGTATTGTGGACTCTCATGGCAAAACTTGGTTTAAGGATATTTGGAAGCACAAGTAGTATCTCTACTTGGTGCTGAGAATTTGGCTAGCATGAGGGGGAAAGGCAAGCTCAACATGTTGGATGATCCATGATAACATACTTTATCTCAGATATAAGAAAACATAACCCATTATGTTGTCTTCCTTGTCCAACATCAACTCTTTAGCATGTCATATTTTAATGAGTGCTCCCAATCATAAAAGATGTCAATAATAGTACATTTATATGTGAAACCTCTCTTTCCTTATTACTTCCTATTAATTGCAACGATGACCAAAGCTATGTTTGCCAACTCCCAACAACTTTGAATCATCATACTTTTTCTATGTGAAGTCATTACTCTGAACAAGATCAATATGAACTATTTATTAGTTTTTATTCTTTTTCTCTTTTCTTATATTCACCCAAGATCATGGCAAAATAATCAAGCCCTTGACGCAACACTAATCTTTATTATATATAGCTCATGGACTCGATTACATAGAGAGATCATAAAGCAAAACTCAAAACTAGATCATGCCATAAACTTTATTCTACTAGATCAAGATACTACTAATAGGATCGAACTAAGAAAAACAGTAAAGATAGGAGTGTGATGGTGATACGATACTGGGGCACCTCCCCCAAGCTTGGCAGTTTCAAGGGGAGTGCCCATACCCATGTGATTATATCTCCTTCTTTGGTGAAGAAGGTGGAGGTGTTGTTGATGATGCGGGCTTATCGTCCATCTTCCAAGGCATAGGCTCACCATCATAGAAGGATGATCGAGTCTCTGGGATCCTCAAATCTGCAGCCAAACTCATCCTTTTGAATCTATATTCATACTCACAGTTTTGGTTTTGCAAGTCATAGATTTGGGCTTGAAGGTGCTCGATCTTCTCGTGAAGCTTGAAGATGGCCTCCCCGATGTTGTCGGCATCTAGCTTGTGTTTGTTGGTGAACTCCGCGATCATCATGTGGTTGGAGTTGAGTCCACGTTCCACCATCCCCTGGCACTTGAAAACTTGTTGCTCCATTGCTTCGAGCCTCGTCTCCATGCTTCCGGTCCCCTTCGGTCCCTCTTCATCGCGGATGTGCAGCAACCCATCACGCATCTCAATGGTTTGAGGGTGTCGCAGCACCTCCGCGAGGTAAGGGTTGATGACCTTCTTGCAGAACTTGTACTTGGAGGCACTTGGGGACGTCATGATAATCTAGATCTGTCAGAAAAACAGCTCGAAACAAGAACAGAGGATAATTGCGTGATACAGGAGTCAAAACCTTTGGGAGAATATCTAATGAATTTTTACCGACCAAAATATGTATCGTGCAAGAAAATGGAGTCCGGAAGGCACACAAGGTGCCCACGAGGTAGGGGCGCACCCAGGGGGTATGGCGCGCCCTCTACCCTCATGGGGCCCTCGTGTCCTTCCCGGACTGCTACTTATTTTTCTATTTTTCTAAATATTCCAAAACGGAGAAATATTGCCTTAAAAACTGTTTTGGAGTCGGTTTACTTACCGTACCACATACCTATTCCTTTTCGAGTCCTAAACGTTAGGAAAGTGTCCCTTATGTATTCCTCCGGTTACGGTTTCAATAACATTGGTTTCAACATTTATAGGATTACTTGAGATATAATGTTTGATTCTTTGACCGTTCACCACCTTCGGATTTGTGCCTTCGAAGTTGTTGATTTTTATGGCACTGGAACGATATACCTCCTCGATAACGTAAGGGCCTTACTATTTAGAGAGAAGTTTTCCTGCAAAAAATCTTAAACGAGAGTTGTATATCAATACATAATCACCTACGTTAAGCTCACGCTTTTGTATCCTTTTGTCATGCCATCTTTTAACTTTTTCTTTAAAAAACTTGGCATTTTCATATCTTGGGTTCTCCATTCATCAAGTGAGCTAATATCAAATAACCTCTTCTCACCGGCAAGTTTGAAATCATAGTTGAGCTCTTTAATAGCCCAATATGCCTTATGTTCTAGTTTGAGAGGTAAGTGACATGCTTTTCCATAAACCATTTTATATGGAGACATACCCATAGGATTTTTATATGCAGTTCTATAGGCCCATAATGCATCATCAAGTTTCTTGGACCAATTCTTTCTAGACCTATTGACAGTCTTTTGCAATATTAATTTGAGCTCTCTATTACTCAATTCTACTTGACCACTAGACTGTGGGTGATAAGGAGATGCAATTATATGATTGACGTCATATTTAGCAAGCATTTTACGGGAAGCACCATGAATAAAATGTGAACCACCATCAGTCATTAAATATCTAGGGACTCCAAACCTCGGAAAAATAACTTCTTTAAGCATCTTAATAGAAGTGTTATGATCAGCACTACTAGTTGGAATAGCGTCTACCCACTTAGTAACATAATCAACAAAGAACTAAAATATGTGTATACCCATTAGAGGCAGGAAAAGGTCCCATATAATCAAAGACCCAAACATCAAATGGTTCAATAACAAGTGAATAATTCATAGGCATTTCTTGACGTCTACTAATATTACCAATTCTTTGACATCATCACAAGACAAGACAAACTTACGGGCATCCTTGAAGAGAGTAGGCCAATAGAAACCAGATTGCAATACCTTATGTGCAGTTCTATCTCCAGCGTGATGTCCTCCATAAGCTTCGGAGTGGCACTTGCGTAGGATATGTTCCTGTTCATGCTCAGGTACACAACGTCTAATAACACCATCTACTCCTTCTTTATAGAGATGTGGGTCATCCCAAAAGTAATGTCTCAAATCATAGAAAAACTTTTTCTTTTGCTGGTATGTGAAACTGGGTGGTATAAATTTAGCAACAATGTAATTAGCATAATCAGCATACCATGGAGTACTACGAGAAGTATTTATGACATTTAGTTGTTCATCAGGAAAGCTATCATCAATAGGTAGTGGGTCATCAAGAACATTTTCTAACCTAGACAAGTTGTCTGCAACGAGGTTCTCAGCTCCCTTTCAATCAACAATATGCAAATCAAATTCTTGTAGCAAAAGAACCCATCTAATAAGTCTAGGTTTAGCATCTTTCTTCTCCATAAGATATTTAATAGCAGCATGATGAGTGTGCATAGTTACTTTAGAATCAACAATATAAGGACTGAACTTATCACAAGCAAATACAACTGCTAAGAGTTCCTTTTCAGTAGTAGCATAATTTATTTGAGCATTGTCTAGAGTTTTACTAGCATAATGGATAACATTTAATTTCTTATCAACTCTTTGCCCTAGAACAGCACCTACAGCATAATCACTAGCATCACACATAATTTCAAAGGGTAAATTCCAATCAGGTGGTTGAACAATAGGTGCAGAGATCAATGCTTTCTTAAGTATTTCAAATGCTTCTATACAAGCATCATAAAAACAAATGGTATATCTTTTTTAATAAATTAGTCAGAGGCCGAGAAATTTTTGAGAAGTCCTTAATGAACCTCCTATAAAAACCGGCGTGACCAAGGAAACTTCTTATACCTTTGATGTCCTTGGGACATGGCATCTTTTCAATAGCATCAACCTTGGCTTTATCAACTTCAATACCTCTTTCAGAAACTTTATGCCCCAAGACAATACCTTCATTAACCATAAAGTGGCACTTTTCCCAATTCAATACGAGATTAGTTTCTTCACATCTCTGCAAAACTCGATCAAGGTTGCTCAAGCAATCATCAAACGAAGATCCATAGACGGAAAAGTCGTCCATGAAAACCTCACAAATCTTTTCACAAAAGTCAGAGAATATAGCCATCATGCATCTTTGAAAGGTAGCAGGTGCGTTACATAAACCAAAAGGCATACGTCTATAAGCAAAAGTACCAAAAGGGCATGTAAAAGTAGTCTTTGATTGATCCTTAGCTGACACAGGTATTTGAGAGAAACCAGAATAACCATCTAGAAAACAATAGTGTGTATGTTTGCATAATCTTTCTAGCATTTGATCGATAAAAGGTAATGGGTAATGATCCTTTTTAGTAGCCTTATTTAATTTACAGAAATCAATTGCCATCCTATAACATGTAATAATTCTTTGCGGAATCAATTCATCTTTATCATTAGGAACAACAGTAATACCTCCCTTCTTAGGGACACAATGGACAGGACTTACCCACTGACTATCAGCAACGAGATAAATTATACCTGCCTCTAGAAGCTTTAGTATTTCTTTTCTTACTACTTCTTTCATCTTAGGATTTAACCTTCGTTGATGATCACGGACTGGTTTGGCATCTTCATCCAAATTTATTTTATGTTGACATAGAGTGGGACTAATGCCCTTAAGATCATCAAGAGTATATCCAATAGCGACCTGATTGCTTCTTCAGAGCTTTCAATAATCTCTCTTCTTCATGCTCTGAAAGGTTAGCACTAATAATAACAAGATATATCTTCTTTTCATCAAGATAAGCATATTTAAGATTATCAGGCAATGGTTTAAGCTCAAACACGGGATCACCCTTGGGTGGAGGGGGATCCCCTAGGATTTCAACAGGCAAATTGTGTTTCAGAATAGGTTTCTGCTTAAATAATACTTCATCTATTTTCCTTCTTTCATTCATAAACATATCATTTTCATGGTCTAGCAAATATTGTTCTAAAGGATCACTAGGAGGCACGGAAATAGAAGCAAGACCAATAATTTCATCCTTACTAGGCAATTCTTCTTCACGGTGTTGTCTACTAAATTTAGGGAAATTAAACTCATGAGACATATCACCCAAACCAATAGTAACAACATTCTTTTCGTAGTTTATCTTAGCATTAACAGTGTTCAAGAAGGGTCTACCAAATATAATGGGACAAAAGCTCTCTTGTGGGAAACCAAGAACAAGAAAATCAGCAGGATATTTAGTTTTCCCACACAAGACTTCAACATCTCTAACTATTCCCATTGCTGATATGGTATATCTATTGGCAAGTTTAATTGTAACATCAATACCTTCTAACTCAGCGGGTGCAATTTCATGCTTAATTTCTTCGTATAGAGTATGCGTTATAACACTAGCACTAGCACCCATATCACATAAGCCATGATAACAATGATCTCCTATTTTAATGTAAATAATGTGCACGCCTACCACATGTCTATGTTTATCTTTAGCACAAGGTTTGGCAATTCTAGCGGTTTCACCGCAGAAATGAATAACATGCCCATCAATATTATCAGACAAGAGATCTTTAACAATAGCAATATTAGGTTCAACTTTGACTTGCTCAGGAGGTGTATAAGTTCTAATATTGCTTTTACGAACCACATTTGAAGCTTTAGCATGATCCTTTATTCTAACAGGGAAAGGTGGTTTCTCAACATAAGAAGTAGGGACAATAGGATCATTATAAGTGACAGTCTTTTCTTCAACTTTAGTAGGTGCAGCTACTTTTACTTCTATGGGAGGATGATATTTAAACCATTTCTCCTTGGGGAGGTCAACATAAGTAGCAAAGGATTCACAAATGAAGCTACTATCTCAGAGTCAAGTCCATATTTAGTGCTAAATTTACCGAAAACATCGGTATCCATAAAAGATTTAACACAATCGAACTTAGGTGTCATACCTGACTCCTTACCTTTGTCGAGATCCCAATCTTCAGAGTTGCGTTTAATTCTATCCAATAAATTCCATTTGAATTCAATAGTCTTAAGTAAAAGAGCCAAAGACAAGAAGTATCGAGCACGGTGCGATTGTTATCAGAAAGCCGAGCATAAAAACTTTGAAGAATTATTTCTCTCGGGAGCTCATGATTGGGGCATGAATATAACATTGATTTAAGCCTCCCCCAAGCTTGATCGATGCTTTCTCCTTCGTGAGGCCAGAAATTATATATATAATTGCGATCACGATGAACAAGATGCATAGGGTAATACTTCTGATGAAATTCCAATTTCAATCGTTTGTAGTTCCATGACTCCGTATCATCACATAGCCTATACCATGTCAATGCATCTCCCTCCAAAGATAAAGGGAATACCTTCTTCTTAACAACATCATCGGGTATACCTGCAAGCTTAAATAATCCACAAACTTCATCCACATAGATTAGGTGCTCATCAGGATGCTTTGTTCCATCTCCTGTAAAAGGATTATCTAGAAGTTTTTCTAACATACCCGATGGAACTTCAAAGGGAATAATTTCATTTTCAATAGGTTCAGTAGGTTGAGGAGCAATTGTTTGCTCTACTGGTCGGGGTGAAGATACCCCGAACAAGCCCCTCAGAGGATTACTTTCCATAGTAACAAGTGACAGTGAATTTCAGCACACTATGTAAATTTTTCCTTACCAAATTCCACCTACCAAAGGCGCTTCACTCCCCGGCAACGGCGCCAGAAAAAAGTCTTGATGACCCACAATTATAGGGGATCTACCATAGTCCTTTCGATAAGTAAGAGTGTCAAACCCAACGAGGAGCAGAAGGAAATGATAAGCGGTTCTCAAAGAAGGTATTCTCTGCAAATCTTGAAATAAGTGGTAACAGATAGTTTTGTGATAGGATAATTTGTAACAAGCAACAAGTAACAAAAGTAAATAAAGTGAAGCAAGCTGGCCCAATCCTTTTTGTAGCAAAGGACAAGCCTGGACAAACTCTTATATAAGGAAAAGCGCTCCCGAGGACACATGGGAATATCGTCAAGCTAGTTTTTATCACGTTCATATGATTCGCGTTCTGTACTTTGATAATTTGATATGTGGGTGGACCGGTGCTTGGGTGCTGTTCTTACTTGAACAAGCATCCCACTTATGATTAACCTCTATCGCAAGCATCCGCAACTACAACAAAAGTATTAAGGTAAACCTAACCATAGCATGAAACATATGGATCCAAATCAGCCCCTTACGAAGCAACGCATAAACTAGGGTTTAAGCTTTTGTCACTCTAGCAACCCATCATCTACTTATTACTTCCCAATGTTGTAGCGACCCGACCTCAGATGGTCAAGTCTCTGTGTTTCAGTGTCATCCCTGGATCAGTATTGCTGACACACACAGTACTCGAAGGATTTATAACAGAGTAGCAATCACACACTTATTACAACGAATGCCTCAAAAGAGAACTTATTACAATAATATGGCTTAAGGCCATCTAATGCGATAACAGCGGAAGGCTTGGAAGATGAAGTGAGTCCATCAACTCCAACGGCATAGCTGAGCTGCACGGCAACGACCTAACGATCCTTACTCCTTGTCTGAAAAGTCTGCAACATAATACGTTGCAGCCCGAGAACGCGTCAGCACATGGAATATCTTGGCAATATAACACAAAGAGAACAGAACAGAATAATGCTATCACTACATGCATATATGGCTGGTGGAAAGCTCTATGGTTATAGTTTTGCGGAAAGCCAATTTTTTTCCCTACAACAAAGGAATATATTTTAATTTAACTATCATGGTGGTTGAAACATCATTGAGAAGGTATAACCCCAACTCAATCCCAATTAGAGTAATTAACATCCGAGCAATATTAATATAGAGTGATGAGATACATGTGAATACTCAGGTACTAGATACTCAGAATTGTCCATAACCGGGGACACGGCTAACCATGATTAGATTGTACACTCTGCAGAGGTTTGCACTTTTCCCCACAAGACTCGATCACCTCCGTTGATTTCTCGCACTACATGGTGTTTGAGAAACGGATGACCGAGACACAGTCTTTCAGAAACATTAACTCTCTAATCCGGGTAGACCATACCAAACCTACAAAACCCACTACCTGCTGATCTACCTCTTCAAGAGCTTCACGTAACTTACTCAACTATGCTAGAGCCCATAATAGCTTGTGGCTGCACACGGAAGTTTCTAGCATGAATAAACTCAGTTCCTTTGAGCACAGGTGGCGGTCCATAGGAAGATCACACGGGTACCCCGGGATTTCCAAAATAAAACAGACAACACTAGGTTCCCCAGGTGCCTCAATCCACCCAGATGTGTATTAAAGTCGCCACCTTAAGTTGAACCATTAATTGATAATCTCACATCTGTCATGGAATACACTCAAACCCAAACCACGTCTATGAGCATAGCATAGCAATAATAAGCAAGCGTAGAAGTAACTCCCAAGGGTTTGATAGTAACAAGGCAATAGGTTCTACCTCAATATCTACTTTCCAACCCACAAGTTAATGACATCCTAATTATGCAATGTTTGAGGATTGAAACTAATGCATAAAAACTGGGTATGAAAAGAGTATGATCAAAGTGTTACTTGCCTTGCTGACGATCCGCGAATCCTAGAGACTCGTAGTAACACGCTTCACACTCCGAGAATTCTATCGCAAGCAAACAATAACATACATACGCAACAAGCAAAGATGCACAAGCAAAACTCTACGAAAAGAGGTTGACCGGAGAGTTCAATTTAAGAACTCCGGTTCGCAAAAAGAATACCAAACCGAGCAACGAAACTCAAACGGCGAAAGAAATAAGTTCCGTTTACTAATCTGAACTATTGTCAAATTTTACAGAGACAAAAGCTGGTTTGAGTTGGTTATTCGGAAAGAGGGTTTCGAGATGAAACTCCAGGCGTTTGAATCGCCTGATTCCGATAAACGAGCGAAAAGTTATACTAGATCGAGCATCGGATTAGAAATCGCGAGCAGGAAAATCGCGGAATAAATCTGATAAAAAGAAAACGGCGAACAGTTTAACGAACGAACGTTCGTTAACTGAAAATAAACGAAGAACGCGTTCGTTAAAACGAAAGAACGAGCGAACGCTCGCTAAATAAATAAACCGAAGAAATAAACTGATCTAAAATAAAAAAACGCAACTAGGGTTTTCAAAAAAAACCGAGCGACGGGGCGGCTACCACGTGGTGGCTCCGGCGGGGCTCCGGCTCGACGGCGGGGTGGCGGCAGGAGGCGGCGACGGCGGCTACGGGCGGCGGCGGCTCGGGGCTCGGGCTCCGGGAGGCGCTGGCGGTGGGTGGTGGCGGCTAGAGGGGGGGGGGGCAGCGACATTTATAGGATGGGGGGGGGGGGTCCGGCTTGGGGGAGGGGCAAGGCGGCGGCGGGCGGTGGTGTCCGTGACGGACACGGCGGCGGCGAGGCGGGTAGGCGGCGACGGTTGGGCTGGCTGGGCGCCGCCCGCCTGCGGGCGCGCTGCCATGAAGTTTTTTTTAAATAAAATCCGCCGAGAATTAGAAAAATCCTAGAAAAATAAATAAAAATCTAAAAATGCCAGAACAAATTTTCACCGTCTAAATGAAATATTTAGAACGAGATGAACATTTTCTTGGCCCCTAAAATGGAATTTGTTAAAATGTGCAAATTTTTCTAGGGTCAATAAATTCCAAATAAACTCAAAGAGAATCCAAATAATGATTTTAACATTTTTCCTCCAATATTTCAATTGTTTTGGAGAAGTCATATTATCTCCCCTCATTTATTTTAATAAAAATATTTTCCGGAGAGAAAAGTAATTAAAATCAAAAATCCTCGTTTTCTAATATTTGATAAAATCAAATACGAAAAATTGGAAAATCCCCAACTCTCTCCGAGGATCCTTGAGTTGCTTAGGATTTCGAGGATTGCGGAAAGAAGATGCAATAAAATATGATATGCATGGATGACCTATGTATACCATTCCAAATTGAAAATTTGGGATGTTACAAACCTACCCCCCTTAAGATGAATCTCGCCCTCGAGATTCGGGTTGGCTAGAGAATAGGTGCGGGTGGTCCTTGCGAATATCATCTTCTCGTTCCCAGGTGGCTTCTTCCTCAGTATGGTGGCTCCACTGAACTTTGCAAAACTTGATAACCTTGCTGCGAGTGACTCGGCTATCAAAGTCAAGAATCTTTATTGGCTTCTCCTCATAGGTCAGATTACTATCCAACTGAATCGCCTCGAGACCTTGTATCTCTTAACGGTATATCGGCCATCTCTGCATGACACTTCTTCAACTGTGATACGTGGAACACATCGTGAACTCCTGACAATCCTTCAGGTAACTCCAGTTTGTAGGCAACTTCTCCCATCCATTCCAAGACACGGTACGGTCCTACAAATCTTGGGGCTAGTTTTCTCTTAACTCCAAAACGTTTCACTCCTCGCAAGGGTGATACTCGCAGATAGGCTCTGTCTCCAATTTCATAGATTACTTCCTTGCGTTTTGAATCTGCATAACTCTTCTGCCTGGACTGAGCAATCTTTAATCTGTCTCGGATTAGTTTAACCTTCTCTTCGGACTCTTTGATCAAATCTGGTCCAAACAACTGACGGTCTCCTACCTCATCCCACATCAGAGGTGTTCTACATCTGCGTCCATACAAAGCTTCAAACGGTGCCATCTTCAAACTGGCTTGGTAGCTATTGTTGTATGAGAACTCTGCATAAGGAAAATTGTCATCCCAACTAGATCCATAAACTAGCGCACAGGCTCTCAACATGTCCTCCAGAATCTGATTTACTCTCTCTGTCTGCCCATCCGTCTGCGGGGAATGCATCTTGAACTCCAATCTCGTATCCGTGGTCCGTGTAATCGATGCCAAAACTTTGAAGTAAACTGTGTTCCTCTATCTGATACGATGGTCCTTGGAACTCCATGCAAACATACGATCCTGGACATATATATTTTGGCCAACTTTGCACTTGTATAAGTTGTTTTCACTAGGATGAAGTGAGCTACTTTGGTCAAACGATCCACTACTACCCATATTGAGTCATATCCTGCTTTGGTTCTGGGTAGTCCGGTGATAAAGTCCATGCCAACTTTATCCCACTTCCATTCGGGTATCGGCATAGGCTGTAACAGTCCTACCGGCTTCTGATGCTCTGCCTTCACTCTCTGACATACATCACATACGGCTACATACTCGGCAATGTCCTTCTTCATACCAGTCCACCAGAAACGTTCCTTCAAATCCAAATACATCTTGGTGTTTCCGGGGTGTATCGAGTATGGTGAGTCATGGGCCTCCTGAAGTATTAATTTCCTGATCTCTGGGTTATTGGGCACATAAACTCAGTCCTCAAACCACAAGGTATCGTGCTCATCCTCGCGAAAACCTTTGGCTTTTCCTTCGCTCATCTTCTCCTTTATTTCAGCAATCTCTTTGTCTTCCTTCTGTGCTTCCCGAATCTTTTCCAACAATGTAGACCGAACCTCCATCATTGCAATGAAACCTCTTGGAACAATCTCCAACCGAAGTTCCATAATATCCTCAGCTAACTCCTTTGGCAGTCCTCTACTTTCAAGGATATTAGCGTAACTCTTCCGGCTCAAGGCGTGCCTTTCGACATTGGCCTTTCCTGGATGATAGTGCAGCTTCATGTCGTAATCCTTTATAAGTTCCAACCATCTCCTCTGCTTAAGGTTTAACTCCTCTTGAGTGAAAATGTACTTCAAACTCTTATGATCCATGTACATATCACAACGGTTTCCAATAAGATAATGTCTCCAAGTCTTCAAGGCGTGCACTACCGCTGCTAGCTCCAAATCATGCGTGGCATAGTTCAACTCATGAGGCTTCAGTTGTCGTGAGGCATACGAAACAACCTTTCCGTCCTGCATAAGCACACATCCCAGTCCCAAGCGAGAGGCGTCGCAATACACTTGAAACTCCTTATTTATATCTGGCAATGTCAGCACTGGGGCTGTAGTCAACCGTTTCTTCAACTCCTGAAAACTTGCCTCGCAATCTTCTGTCCATTTAAACTTAGTATCCTTCTTCAGCAATTCAGTCATTGGCTTGGCAAGTTTGGAAAAATTCTCAATGAATCTCCGATGATATCCTGCGAGTCCAAGGAAATTGCGGGTCTCGCCAACTGAAGTGGGTGCCAACCATTCAGTAACTGACTGAACCTTAATGGGATCTACTGCTATACCCTCTCCTGATATAACATGCCCAAGAAATCCAAGTTCCTTCAACCAAAACTCGCACTTGCTGAATTTGGCGTATAACTGGTGTTCCCTGAGCTTCTCGAGAACCAAACGCAAATGCTCCTTGTGCTCCTCTTTGTTATTCGAGTATACCATAATGTCATCAATAAACACCACAACAAACTTGTCCAAATACTCCATGAACACCTTGTTCATCATACTCATGAAATAGGCAGGGGCGATAGTTAGTCCAAACGACATGACCGTATACTCATATAATCCATATCGCTTGGTGAACGCTGTCTTAGGTATATCCTTCTCTCGAATCTTCAACTGATGGTATCCCGATCGTAGGTCAATCTTCGTAAACACCTTAGCTCCTTGCAACTGATCAAACAGATCATTGATCATCGGTAATGGATACTTGTTCTTTATCGTTACTTCGTTCAAGGCTCGGTAATCAACGACCATCCTCAGGGATTTATCCTTCTTCTCAACCAAAAGTACTGGTGCTCCCCAAGGTGATGAACTCCTTCGAATATAACCTTTCTCCAATAACTCCTTGATCTGCTTCTTAATTTCCTCCAGATCATTTGCGGGCATCCGATAGGGTCTCTTGGATATTGGCCCTGTACCTGGCAATAGCTCTATCAAGAACTCGATGTCTCGATCCGGTGGCATGCCTGGTAACTCCTCTGGAAAAACATCCGGAAAATCTTTTACTACAGGCACTTCCTCCTGTACAACTCCCGTGAGGGCATTCACTTGGCTCCTCCTAGGCACATGCCTGGATACATACTTAATCCTTTTTCCCTCCGGGGTGGTAAGATATATTGATTTGCTAGCACAATCAATACTTCCTCCATACTTTGACATCCAGTCCATACCTAATATCACATCCAATCCTTGCGACTCCAAGATAATTAGGTCAGACGGAAAAACATGCGCTCCAATGGTTAGTGGTATCTGGGTGCACCATCTGCTAGCCATGTACTCTGCTCCAGGCGAGCTCACTAAAAGAGGGGTCCTAAGGGTTCGGGTTGGTAACTTAAACTTATCCACAAATCCCCTTGATATTTATGAATGCGATGCACCAGTATCGAAAAAACAATAGCGGTAAATGACTTAAGCAAAAACTTACCTATTACCGCGTCCGGCTGCTCTTCAACTTCCTCCATGTTAACGTGGTTCACTTGTCCTTTGTTGAATGGATTTGGCTTCTTCCCAGCGCTCCCATTTCCGTTTCCATTCCTTCCTTCAGGGCAATCATTGGCATAGTGCCCTGTCTTCCCGCACTTAAAGCAAATAACTTGGCTTAAGTCCCTCTTGGCGGGTGTAGATGGGTTAGAGCGATTTTGATTGTTATTGACTCCGTTCCCATTCCCATTCTTCGCACCATTTTGGTTATGCGATCCTCCTCCAGTATGGTTATGGCCTCCATGGTTATGAACAAGTCCTCCCGGGTTCGGGGTTAAGCGAGGCTTCTGGTGAGCTCCTGAGTTGTACTTCCCTTGTCCATACTTCCTCTTACGACTCTCAATTTGCTGCTGCTTTCCTTCAATCATGAGGGCCTTGTCTACCAACTACTGGTAGTTGTTGAAAGTTGCCACCATCAACTGCATGCTCATCTCATCGTCCAGCCCTTCCATAAACTTCTCACCTTCGCAAAGCATCGTAGCCACATCATCGGGGCATAGCGTGATAACTTACTAAACTCATCCACGCATCGCCACACAAGACGGTTCCCTGGCGTAAGTTGCGAAACTCACGCTTCTTCATCTGCATGGATCCGGTTGAAACATGGGCCATGCGAAAGGCTTGTCAAACCGGGTCCCAAGTGACATTGGCTATAGGAAAAGTAGCCGTGTAATTCTCCCACCATGCGGCTGCTGGTCCATCCAATTGATGTGCGGCAAAGTGCACCTTCTCAGCATCCGTGCATCCTGCGGTGGTTAACTCCCTTCCAATACGGCGTAGCCAATCATCATCAACTATTGGCTCAGTGCTACTGGAAAACACCGGCGGTTGTAACCTCAGGAAACGGGCTAAATTTCCACTGGCAGCGGGTTGTTATTGTTGTTGTTGTTGTTGCCCTGGTTCTGAACTAGCAATTGCATCAAGGCATTCTGCTGCTGGATCAACTGGGTGAGCTCCGGTGGGAAAACAAAACCGGTGTCACATCTCGGAGGCATCTGATGGGTTTAGATGGAAGAGATTAGAATAGAAAAAGGTCTAGTGAGAAAACACTACCCATATGCACATGAGGCAAACACAACCATTTCACTCAATCAATCAAGCAAGGGCATACAACGGTCTAGGACTATCGCAAAAGTGCTCAGCTACTACTAGTTACATGGGGGAATACTACTAATATATAGTGGTCATCTAAAAATTTTGTTCGGTGGAAGACTCCATGATGTCTGCTCCAGCTTCATCTTCGTAGTCATCATCACTTGGATCGGAATCGGTGTCGTCGATGATGATGTAATTATCCGGGCAAGTGGGATCTTCTTTCTCTTCTTCTGGTGCGGATCCTCCCATGAATACTCCGATCTTCTTGACTAGATCGTCATTCTTCTCCAGTAGTATCTTGATTTCCTCCTCATATCCATCGCGTGTGGACTTGAGTTCTTCCTCCAGCTCGATGATCTTGGTCTTCGCCTTCTTTAACTCCATCATGTCTGCGCACATCTGGTTCTCCTGACGTCAAATGTGCTGGTTTAGCTCCTGAATGAAAGCTGCAATGGATCTATCCTTCTTGGTGCTGATTACTTCCCATTGCTCGTCTCGGCGCCCACATATTTGGTAGATGGTGTCTTTAATCTCCCTGTTGTAGACTTCTCCAATATGTCCCATGGTAATGTGAGCTGCCATACTCTTGCCTAAACTCCAGGTGGGTGCTTCGAAAGAAAACTCTATGGGCTTAGAAGTTGGCGAGAACGTCCATCCTGGTACTTGTACTTGAATCATCCAGCGCTCCTCTTTTGGTAAGGTGGCGTTGTACGTCCCGGTGAAGCTTGGTATTCCAATGTTCAAGTACCTAGTGACTTCCTTCAAATGGCGTCCAAAAGGTGTGTCTTCATCCGGTTGTGCAAACTTGTTCTTCATCTCCGTCATCCTAAAGCGTGGAAAATGGAGAGGAGTCAGAAATGAGTAGAGAAGAGTGACCTATGGTTTTATCTTAGTGGTCGTGTCCTACACTCAGCGTGTGCTCTGATACCATCTTGTAGCGACCCGACCTCGGATGGTCAAGTCTCCGTGTTTCAGTGTCATCCCTGGACCAGTAATGCTGACACACACAGTACTCGAAGGATTTATAACAGAGTAGCAATCACACACTTATTACAACGAATGTCTCAAAAGAGAACTTATTACAATAATATGGCTTAAGGCCATCTAATGCGATAACAACAGAAGGCTTGGAAGATAAAGTGAGTCCATTAACTCCAACGGCATAGCTGAGCTGCACGACAACGACCTAACGATCCTTACTCCTCGTCTGAAAAGTCTGCAACATAATACGTTGCAGCTCGAGAACAGGTCAGCACATGGAATATGCTGGCAATATGACACAGTAGAACAGGAACAGAATAATGCTATCACTACATGCATATATGGCTGGTGGAAAGCTCTACGGTTATAATTTTGCGGAAAGCCAATTTTTTCCCTACAACAAAGGAATATATATTAATTTAACCATCATGGTGGTTGAAACATCATTGAGAAGGTATAACCCCAACTCAATCCCAATTAGAGTAATTAACATCCCAGCAATATTAATATAGAGTGATGAGATACATGTGAATACTCAGGTACTAGATACTCAGAATTATCCATAAAAGGGGACACGACTAACCATGATTAGATTGTACACTCTGCAGAGGTTTGCGCACTTTTCCCCATAAGACTCGATCGCCTCCATTGATTTCTCGCACTACATGGTGTTTGAGAAACAGATGACCGAGACACAATCTTTCAGAACATTAACTCTCTACTCCGGGTAGACCATACCAAACCTACAAAACCCACTACCTGCTGATCTACCTCTTCAAGAGCTTCACGTAACTTACTCAACTATGCTAGAGCCCATAATAGCTTGTGGCTGCACACGGAAGTTTCTAGCATGAATAAACTCAGTTCCCTTTGAGCCTGGGTGGCGGTCCATAGGAAGATCACACGGGTACCCCGGGATTTCCAAAATAAAACAGACAACACTGGGTTCCCCAGGTGCCTCAATCCACCCAGATGTGTATTAAATTTGCCACCTTAAGTTGAACCATCAATTGATATCTCACATCTGTCATGGAATACACTCAAACCCAAACCACGTCTACGAGCATAGCATAGCAATAATAAGCAAGCGTAGAAGTAACTCCCAACGGTTTGATAGTAACAAGGCAATAGGTTCTACCTCAATATCTACTTCCCAACCCACAAGTTAATGACATCCTAATTATGCAATGTTTGAGGATTGAAACTAATGCATAAAAACTGGGTATGAAAAGAGTATGATCAAAGTGTTACTTGCCTTGCTGACGATCCGCGAATCCTAGAGACTCGTAGTAACACGCTTCGCACTCCGGGAATTCTATCGCAAGCAAACAATAACATACATAAGCAACAAGCAAAATGCACAAGCAAAATTATACTAAAAGAGGTTGACCGGAGAGTTCAATTTAAGAACTCCGGTTCACAAAAAGAATCAAACCAAACCGAGCAACGAAACTCAAACGGCGAAAGAAATAAGATCCATTTACTAATCTGAACTAGGGTCAAATCTTACAGAGACAAAAGCTGGTTTGAGTAGGTTATTCGGAAAGAGGGATTCGAGATGAAACTCCGGACGTTTGAATCGCCCGATTCCGATAAACGAGCGAAAAGTTATACTAGATCGAGCATCGGATTAGAAATAGCGATCAGGAAAATCGCGGAATAAATCCGATAAAAAGAAAACGGCAAACAGTTTAACGAACGAACGTTCGTTAACTGAAAATAAATGAAGAACGCGTTCGTTAAAACGAACGAACGAGCGAACGCTCGCTAAATAAATAAACCGAAGAAATAAACCAATTTAAAATAAAAAAAACACAACTAGGGTTTAAAAAAAACCGAAACGGTTTTCTTTGAAAAACCGGGCGGCAGGGCGGCTACCACGTGGTGGCTCGTGGGCTCCGGCTCGGCAATGAGGTGGCGGCGGCTCGGGCCTGCTCGGGCTCGGGGCTCGGGCTCGGGAGGCGGCTAGAGGCGGGGTGCATTTATAGGATGGGGCGGTCCGGCTTGGGGGAGGCAAAGCGGCGGCGGTGGTGTCCAGATGGGACACGGGCAAGGGCGACGCTGGGAAGGTGGCGGTAGGTCGGCCTGGCCGGGCCTCGCCCTGGGCGCATGAAGTTTTTTAAATAAAATCCGCGAGAATTAGAAAAATCCTATAAAAATAAATAAAAATCTAAAAATGCCAAAACAAATTTTCACCGTCTAAATGAAATATTTAGAACGGGATGAACATTTTCTTGGCCCCTAAAATGCAATTTGTTAAAATGTGCAAATTTTTCTAGGGTCAATAAATTCCAAATAAACTCAAATAAAATCCAAATAATGATTTTAACATTTTTCCTCCAATATTTCAATTTTTTTGGAGAAGTCATATTATCTCCCCTCATTTATTTTAATAAGAAATATTTTCCGGAGAGAAAAATAATTAAAATCAAAAATCCTCGTTTTCTAATATTTGATAAAATCAAATACGAAAAATTGGAAAATCCCCAACTCTCTCCGAGGGTCCTTGAGTTGCTTAGGATTTCGAGGATTGCGGAAAGAAGATGCTATAAAATATGATATGCATGGATGACCTATGTATAACATTCCAAATTGAAAATTTGGGATGTTACAAATGGCTTCCTCTAGGACCAAATGATGGTGAAGTGTTATGTAGTCGAAGTTCACATAACACCACTAGAGGCTAGACAACATACATCTCATCAAAATATCGAACGAATACCAAATTCACATGACTACTAATAGCAAGACTTCTCCCATGTCCTCAGGAACAAACGTAACTACTCACAAAGCATATTCATGTTCAAAATCAGAGGGGTATTAATATGCATAAATGATCTGAACATATGATCATCCATCAAATAACCAACTAGCATCAACTACAAAGAGTAATCAACACTACTAGCAACCTACTAGTACCAATCCCGGACTTGGAGACAAGAATTAGATACAAGAGATGAACTAGGGTTTTGAGAGGAGATGGTGCTGGTGAAGATGTTGACGGAGATTGCCCTCTCCTGATGATAGGAGTGTTGGTGATGACGATGGTGATGATTTCCCCCGCCCGGAGGGAAGTGTCCCCGGCAGAACAGCTCTGTCGGAGCCCTAGATTGGTTCCGCCAACGTTCCGTCTCATGGCGGCGGAGTTTCATCCCGAAAGGTTGCTTCTGATTTTTTCCTCGGCGAAAGACCTCATATAGCAGAAGATGGCCATAGGAGAGCCAACAGGGGGCCCACGAGGTAGGGCGGCATGCAGGGGGGTAGGCGCCCCACCCTCGTGGCGGTGGGCCCCCTCCAGTGAACTTCTTCCGCTCAATATTTTTTATTATTTCCAAAAATGACTTTCGTGGAGTTTCAGGACTTTTGGAGTTGTGCAGAATAGGTCTCTAATATTTGCTCCTTTTCCAGCCCAGAACTCCAGCTGCCGGCATTCTCCCTCCTTATGTAAAGCTTGTAAAATAAGAGAGAATAGGCATAGTATTGTGACATAATGTGTAATAACATCTCATAATGCAATAAATATTGATATAAAAGCATCATGCAAAATGGACGTATCAATAACCCACAAGTATAGGGGATCGCAACAGTTTTCGAGGGTAGAGTATTCAACCCAAATTTATTGATTCGACACAAGGGGAGCCAAAGAATATTCTCAAGTATTAGTAGTTGAGTTGTCAATTCAACCACACCTGGATAACTTAGTATCTGCAGCAAAGTATTTAGTAGCAAAGTATTATGGAAGTCACGGTAACGGTAGCAAAAGTAACATTTTTGGGTTTTGTAGTGATTGTAACAGTAGCAACGGAAAAGTAAATAAGCGAAGAACAATATGTGAAAAGCTCGTAGGCATTGGATCGGTGATGGAGAATTATGCCGGATGAGGTTCATCATGTAACAGTCATAACATAGGGTGACACGGAACTAGCTCCAATTCATCAATGTAATGTAGGCATGTATTCCAAATATAGTCATAAGTGCTTATGGAAAAGAACTTGCATGACATCTTTTGTCCTACCCTCCCGTGGCAGCGGGGTCCTAACGGAAACTAAGGGATATTAAGGCCTCCTTTTAATAGAGTACCGGACCAAAGCATTAACACATAGTGAATACATGAACTCCTCAAACTATGGTCATCACCGGGAGTGGTCCCGATTATTATCACTTCGGGGTTGCCGGATCATAACACATAGTAGGTGACTATAGACTTGCAAGATAGGATCAAGAACTCACATATATTCATGAAAACATAATAGGTTCAGATCTGAAATCATGGCACTCGGGCCCTAGTGACAAGCATTAAGCATATCAAAGTCATAGCAACATCAATCTCAGAACATAGTAGATACTAGGGATCAAACCCTAAGAAAACTAACTCGATTACATGATAAATCTCATCAAACCCATCACCGTCCAGCAAGCCTACGATAGAATTACTCACGCACGATGGTGAGCATCATGAATTGGTGATGGAGGATGGTTGATGATGACGACGACGATGGATTCCTCCCTCCGGAGCCCCGAACGAACTCCAGATCAGCCCTGCCGAGAGGTTTTAGGGCTTGGCGGCGGCTCTGTATCGTAAAATGCGATGAATCCTTCTCTCTGATTTTTTTCTCCCGAACACGAATATATGGAGTTGGAGTTGAGGTCGGTGGGCGTCAGGGGCCCACGAGGCGGGCGCGCGAAGCGGCGCCCCACCCTCGTGGATAGGTGGAGGTCCCCCTGACATGCATTCTTCTTCCAGTATTTTTAATATTTTCCAAAAATAAGTTCCGTGGAGTTTTAGGTCATTCCGAGAAATTTTGTTTCTTCACATAAATAACACCATGGAAAGTCTGCTGAAAACAGCGTCAGTCCGAGTTAGTTCCATCCAAATCATGCAAGTTAGAGTCCAAAACAAGGGCAAAAGTGTTTGGTAAGTAGACACGACAGAGACGTATCAGGGGGTGGGAAGCGAAATTCTCTGTCATTAGCTTTCAGTTCGAACCGGATATAATTCGGTCGTGAGTTCCCCGCTAAGGAGAGTGTTTTTAATGATTTTAGCACGTCGCCTAAAGGCGAGTGCCGGAAGATGTCCGCGGAGCTGAATTCGATGATTGACGCTTGATCAAGCTCGACATGCGTGGACGCACATTCTTCGGAACCTGTAGCCGGAAATGTGTCCGAGGTTCCGGTAACACAGATCTCACTTGAGGTTGCGTATGTGTGCGGCTCCAACGCCGCTGAGTCTGCGGCCTCCGTGGCGGGGTTGAGCCTCCCGTCCTCGGATGGCGTGATCTGCTTCATATCTTGAGCCGGAGCAGTTGCAGGCGCTATCTCCTATGTATGGTTCGATGGCAGATTTAAGTCATGTTCATCGTGGTGACAGGGTGTGACTATTGCCGCGGTCTCAAATCCGTTGAAGATCAAGTCTCCGCGGTTGTCCGCGACATAGTTCAAGCTTCCGAATCTGACCTGATGGCTAGGGGCGTAGCTATCAATCTGCTCTAGATATCCAAGCGAGTTGGCCCGTAGTGCGAAGCCGCCGAATACGAAGATCTGTCCGGGGAGGAAGGATTCTCCCTGAACAGCATTGTTGTAGATGATTGATGGGGCCATCAAACCTCTTGACGACGACACATCGGAACTCTCAATGAAAGCATCAATGTCGGTGTCAAAACCGGCGGATCTCGGGTAGGGGGTCCCGGACTGTGCGTCTAAGGTCGATGGTAACAGGAGACAGGGGACACGATGTTTACCCGGGTTCGGGCCCTCTCTGTGGAGGTAATACCCTACTTCCTGCTTGATTGATCTTGATACATATGAGTATTACAAGAGTTGATCTACCTCGAGATCGTAATGGCTAAAACCCTAGAAGTCTAGCCTGTATGACTATGATTATGATTCTTTGTCTCTACAGACTAAGCCCTCCGGTTTATATAGACACCGGAGGGGACTAGGGTTGTACAAAGTCGGTTACAGAGAAAGGAATCTTCATATCAGGATGCCAAGCTTGCCTTCCACACCAAGGAGAGTCCTATCCGATCACGGGAGAGAGTCTTCGGTCTTGTATCTTCACAGCCCATCAGTCCGGCCCACGTACCATAGTCCGGACGTCCGAGGACCACCTAATCCAGGACTCCCTCAGTGGTAAGCAGTATGACTATCACCGCCCACAACTCTTTGTGTTCTACTCGTGCATATCATCTACGCATAAACCTGGCTCTGAAACCACAGTTGGGTAACGTAGCATGTAACTTCAAAAATATTCCTACGCTCACGCATGATTTATCTAGGAGATGCAAATCAAAGAGAGGGGGAGAGTGTGTCCACGTACCCTCATAGACCGAAAGCGGAAGCGTTTGACAACGCGGTTGATGTAGTCAAACTTCTTCTTGTTCCAACCGATCAAGCACCGAATGTACGGCA
Organism: Aegilops bicornis; assembly: GCA_021605145.1. NCBI lineage: Eukaryota > Viridiplantae > Streptophyta > Magnoliopsida > Poales > Poaceae > Aegilops > Aegilops bicornis. Next base: position 392,390,658 of record CM038673.1, on the reverse strand, counting down.
CCTCCGAGTTCTGCACACGTTCAGCTCAATGACGTCCCTCGAACTCTCGATCCAGCAAAGTGTTGAGGGAGAGTTTCGTCAGCACGACGGGCATGGTGACAGTGATGGTGAAGTGATCTGTGATAACCCACAAGTATAGGGGATCGCAACAGTTTTCGAGGGTAGAGTATTCAACCCAAATTTATTGTTTCGACACAAGGGGAGCCAAAGAATATTCTCAAGTATTAGCAGCTGAGTTGTCAATTCAACCACACCTAGAAACTTAGTATCTACAGCAAAGTGTTTAGTAGCACAGTAATATGATAGTGGTGGTAACGGTAACAAAAGTAAAGACAGCAAAAGTAAATATTTTTGGTATTTTGTAGTGATTGTAACAGTAGCAACGGAAAAGTAAATAAGCGAAGACCAGTATATGGAAAACTCGTAGGCACCGGATTAGCGATGGATAACTATGCTGGATGCGGTTCGTCATGTAACAGTCATAACATAAGGTGACACAGAACTAGCTCCAATTCATCGATGTAATGTAGGCATGTATTCCGAATATAGTCATACGTTCTTATGGAAAAGAAGTTGCATGACATCTTTTGTCCTACCCTCCCGAGGCAGCGGGGTCCTATTGGAAACTAAAGGATATTAAGGCCTCCTTTTAATAGAGAACCTGAACAAAGCATTAGCACATAGTGAATACATGAACTCCTCAAACTATAGTCATCACCGGGAGTGGTCCCGATTATTGTCACTTGGGTTGCGGATCATAACACATAGTAGGTGACTACAGACTTGCAAGATAGGATCTAGAACTCACATATATTCATGAAAACATAATAGGTTCAGATCTGAATTCATGGCACTCGGGCCCTAGTGACAAGCATTAAGCATAGCAAAGTCATAGCAACATCAATCTCAGAACAAAGTGGATACTAGGGATCAAACCCTAACAAAACTAACTCGATTACATGATAAATCTATCCAACCCATCACCGTACAGCAAGCCTACGATGGAATTACACACGCACGGTGGTGAGCATCATGAAATTGGTGATGGAGGATGGTTGATGATGACGACGGCGACGAATCCCCCTCTCCTGAGCCCCGAACGGACTCCAGATCAGCCCTCTCAAGAGATATTAGGGCTTGGCGGTGGCTCTGTATTGTAAAACGCGATGATTTCGTCTCTCTGATTTTTTTCTCCCCGAAAGCCAATATATGGAGTTGGATTTGGCGTCGGAAGGTGTCCAGGGGGCCCACGAGGTAGGGGGGCGCGCCCAGGAGGGGGGGCGCCCCCCACCCTCGTGAACAGGGTGTGGGCCCCTGGTCTTTATCTTTGGCGAGGATTTTTTATTATTTATTCTAAGATATTCCATGGAGTTTCAGGTCATTCCGACAACTTTTGTTTTCTGCACATAAAACAACATCATGGCAATTCTCTTTGAAAGCGGCGTCGATCCGGGTTAGTTCCATTCAAATCATACAAGTTAGAGTCCAAAACAAGGGCAAAAGTGTTTGGAAAAGTAGATACGATGGAGACGTATCAACTCCTCCAAGCTTAAACCCTTGCTTGTCCTCAAGCAATTCAGTTGACAAACTGAAAGAGAAAAAGAAAAACTTCTACAAACTCTGTTTGCTCTTGTTGTTGTAACTATGTCAAGCCAGCATTCAGGTTTTGAGCAAAGATCATAACTAACCACATTTGCAATAGCTCCTAGGTCTCATGTTTACTCATATCAATAACATAATCAGCTAGCAAGCCATAATAATAAATCTCGGATCACAACACTTTCTCAAAATAATCATAATATGATATAACAAGATGGTATCTCGCTAGCCCTTTCTGAGACCGCAAAACATAAATGCAGAGCACCTTCAAAGATCAAGGACTGACTATACATTGTAATTCATGGTAAAAGAGATCCAATCATAGTCATACCCGATATAAATTAACAGTAATGAATGCAAATGACAGCGGTGCTCTCCAGCTACTGCTTTTAATAAGAAGGTGAAGACTCAACATAAAAGTAAATAGATAGGCCCTTCACAGAGGGAAGCAGGGATTTGTAGAGGTGCCAGAGCTCGGTTTTGAAATAGAGATAAATTATATTTTGAGCGGCATACTTTCATTGTCAACATAACAACTAAGAGATGACGATATCTTCCGTGCTAAACAAATTATAGGCGTTCCCAAACAGAATGGTAAAGTTTATACTCCCCCTCCTCCACAAGCATCACTCCATGGCTTGCTCGAAACAACGAGTGCCTCCAACATTCAACGGGTCCCAGGGGGAGTTTTGTTTGCAATTATTTTGATTTAGTTTGCATAAAGCATGGGAATGGGCATCCCGGTGACCAGCCATTTTCTCATGAGTGAGGAGCGGAGTCCACTCCTCTAGAGAATAACCCGCCTAACACGCAAGATAAGGGCAGCTCTAGTTGATATATGAGCTATTCGAGCATGCAAAACAGAATGTTTATTTGAAGGTTTAGAGTTTGGCACATACAAATTTACTTGGAACGGCAGATAGATACCGCATATAGGAATGTATGGTGGACTCATATGTAATAACTTTTGGGTTTAAGGGATTGGATGCACAAGCAGTATTCCCGCTTAGTACAAGTGAAGGCTAGCAAAAGATTGGGAAGCGACCAACTAGAGAGCGACAACAGTCATGAACATGCATTAAAATTAATAAACATTGAATACGAGCATGAGTAGGATATAATCCACCATGATCATAAATATCGTGAAGGCTATGTTGATTTGTTTCAACTACATGCGTGAACTGGTGCCAAGTCAAGTCACTTAAATCATTCAAAGGAGGATAACGACCCATCATACCACATCACAACCATTTTAATAGCATGTTGGCACGCAAGGTAAATCATTATAACTCATAGCTAATCAAGCATGGCACGAGCAAATATGATCTCTAATTGTCATTGCAAACATGTTTATTCATAACGAGCTGAATCAGGAACGATGAACTCATCATATTTACAAAAACAAAAGAGGTCGAGTTCATACCAGCTTTTCCCATCTCAGTTAGTCCATCAGATATCATCATAATTGCCTTTCAGTTGCACGACCGAACGGTGTGAATAATAATAAGAGTGCACGTGCATTGGACTAAGCTGGAATCTGCGAGCATTCAATAAACAGGAGAAGACAAGGTAATATGGGCTCTTGGTTAAATCAACAATGATGCATATAAGAGTCACTTCAACAATTTAATCATGGTCTTCTCCTACTGACCCCCAAAGAAAAGAAAATAAATAAAAACTATTTACACGGGAAAGCTCCCATCAAGCAAAAGAAGAACGGGAAATATTTTTGGATTTCCTTTTTAATTACTAGAGCAAAGAAATAAACTACTTCTATTTTTTTCTTAAGGTTTATTAAACACACAAGAAGAAAGCAGGAAAAAGAAAATAAACTAGCATGGATATTACAGAGAAAGAGTATGAGCACCGACATCTAGCAATGAGTGTGTGGGAACATAAATGTAATGTCGGTGAGAAATACGTACTCCCCCAAGCTTAGGCTTTTGGCCTAAGTTGGTCTATTGCCAGGGATAGCCTGGCGGATACCCGTAAATTGTAGGCTGAGGTCATCTCTTGTGATGCAATGACTATCGCCTCTGGGCTGCGGCGTGGCGTCGAGCCGCCTCCGCTCTTCTCTCGTACTCATCTGCCTCCTCTCTGGTAATAATATATCTTATTTTTGTCTCGAGAATCAAAGAAGGCGGGAGCAGGAAGAGTAATATGGACAACATGCCGTTTGTTAAAGATTAGTCGAAATCTTTGGAGAGGTGGTTCAGTCCTCTCAACAAACTGGTGGGAAAGCATAGAATCAAAATCTAAATAAGTAGGGGGTAACTCCATATCACCCTCACGAATGTCTATCTCAAGAAAATTAGCTAAACGGGTTGCATAAATTCCTCCAAAGAAATCTTCGTTATGTCTATTATGATGCAACCTACAAGCTACAATGGCTCCCATATGATAAGATTGGTCTCCTAACACGCACTTACGAGAATGCTGAGATCGAGAACACACATGTGACATGCTTCATCCTTAGCATTTATGCATCTACCTATGAAGAGAGCAAAATAATGTATAGAAGGAAAGTGAATTCTCCCTATAGTGGCTTGTGTTATATCTCTAGATTCCCCCACAGTTGTTCTAGCAAGAAAGTCTCTAAATTCAGATTTAGGGGGATCCCTGTCACTACCCCAAGATGGAAGTTTGCAAGCAAAAGTGAAATCCTCTAAGTCCATGGTATAAGATTTGTCATAAAGGTCAAACATGGTGAAGGGGAATTACGCCAAGATGAAAACTCAAACCTCCTCACAGATGAACTTGTGAGATCTTGATCTTGGGGGCATTTGTCGACTTCAAAGTCCTCAAGACCGGCATTACGCAAATATGCGCTAAATTCTTCTTTGATTCGCTTGATCCAAAAAATTCGAAGGCCATTCACGAGGGCCTCACAAGAGCGTCTCTTGGTGGTTCTTCGTCGACATCACGCATTGCAAGCACAGGGACCTTGCTTCCTTGAAGAACCACCTTGGAATATCTTCCTACACATATTGTTTCCTCTGAAAAATTTCTGAAATTTTTAGTAACTTCAAACAAAAGTGAACCAACTTCAATAAAATTGATAGCAACTACTCCCACAAGTGCCTAGAGCCTATATCAAGCATTAGAACTACTTGGAACCATATAAATTTGACATGCAAGCTCAAGAGCATGGTCACCTATGCAGCACAGATTTGCAAAGAATAAAGCACTAGAACAAAAACTAATTGGACCAATGGAGGAGTCACATACCAAGGAACAATCTCTCCAAGCAATTTTGCGAGATGTGCTTTGAGCAAGGAGATCAAAAATCACTGCAAAAGTGGCTGGAACTCGTGCTTGAGTTGGTTTTTCGGGTTTGTGTAAGGCAGAGGAAGAAGATGGATGCCGAGATAAGTGGAGGAGGGCCACCGTGGGCCCATGAGGCGGGGGGCGCGCCCAGGGGGGTAGGGCACGCCCTCCACCCTCGTGGCAAGGTGGCAGCTCCCCTGCGGTGATTTTTGCACTAAAAATCCTCAAATATTCCCGAAAAATCATATTAAATTGGCATGGCATTCTGAGGACTTTTATTTTCAGGATATTTTTATATTGCACGGATAAGTCAGGAGACAGACAGAAAAATACTATTTTACTTTATTTCTACTAAATAACAGCAAATATAAAGAGGGTACAGAAGGTTGTGCTTCTAGTTTCATCCATCTCATGCTCATCAAAAGGAATCCACTAACAAGGTTGATCAAGTCTTGTTAACAAACTCATTCCGACTAACATGGAACCGGAGAAATTTCGAATAGCACTAGGTTACCTCAATGGGGATATGGACATCCCCAATAATAAGTATATCATATTTCTTCTTGACAGTAGGGAGAGGAAATTCAAAACCTCCAAATATAATCAATGGAATTTTTCCAATAGAGTTGATACTATAAACTTGAGGTTGTTTCCTCGAAAAGTGTACCGTGTGCTCATTACCATTAACATGAAAAGTGACATTGCCTTTGTTGCAATCAATAATAGCTCCTGCAGTATTAAGAAAAGGTCTTCCAAGAATAATAGACATACTATCATCCTCGGGAATATCAAGAATAACAAAGTCCGTTAAAATAGTAACGTTTGCAACCACAACAGGCACATCCTCACAAATACCGACAGTATAGCAGTTGATTTATCAGCCATTTGCAAAGATATTTCAATAGGTGTCAACTTATTCAAGTCAAGTCTACGATATAAAGAGAGAGGCATAACACTAACACCGGCTCCAAGATCACATAAAGCAGTTTTAACATAATTTCTCTTAATGGAGCATGGTATAGTAGGTACTCCTGGATCTCCAGGTTTCTTTGGTATTCCACCCTTAAAAGTATAATTAGCAATCATGGTGGAAATTTCAGCTTCCGGTATCTTTCTTTTATTTGTAGTAATATCTTTCATATACTTAGCATAAGGATTTGTTTTGAGCACATCAGTCAATCACATACGCAAAAAGATGGGTCTAATCATTTCAGCAAAGTGCTCAAAATCCTCATCATCCTTTTTCTTGGATGGTTTCGGAGGAAAAGGCATGGGTTTCTGAACCCATGGTTCTCTTTCTTTACCATGTTTCCTAACACCGGAGTCTCTTTTATCATAACGTTGATTCTTTGATTGTGGGTTATCAAGATCAACAGCAGGTTCAACTTCTGCATAATTATCATTACTAGGTTGAGCATCATCATGAACATCATCATTAAAATTTTCACTAGGTTCATGTTCATTACCAGATTGTGTTTCCGCATTAGACATAGAGATGTCATTTGGATTTTCAGGTGGTTCAGCAATAGGTTCAGTAGAAGTTTGCAAAGTCCTCTCATTTTTCTTTTTCTTCCTTTTAGAAGAACTAGGTACATCAATATTATTTCTCTGAGAATCTTGCTCAATTCTCTTAGGGTGGCCTTGAGGATACAAAGGTTCTGAGTCATTCTACCAGTTCTAGTAGCCACTCTAACAACATAATCATTTTTCTTACTATTCATTTCATCAAGCACTTCTTTCTGAGCTTTAAGTACTTGTTCTGCTTGAGTGGTAACCATAGAAGCATGCTTGCTAACAAGTTTAAGTTCACCTCTAATATTAGCCATATAATCACCCAAGCGTTTAATCATATAAGCATCTTGTTTTAATTGTCTACCAAAATAAGCATTAAAGTCATCTTGCTTAAACATAAAGTTATCAAACTCATCCAAGCAATCGACTAGCAATTTTAGTAGGAGGGACTTCAGCTTTATCATATCTATAGAGAGAATTTACCTTTACTACCTGTGTCGGGATATCGAGATCAGGAGGTTCTTCAGTGAATAAAGAATTGAGATTATATACTTCTTCAACAGGCGGTAAATTAAGACCATGTATTTCTTCAATAGGAGGTAAATTCTTAATATCTTCAGCTTTAACACCTTTTTCTTTCATAGATTTCTTTGCCTCTTGCATATCTTCAGGACTGAGAAATAGAACACCTCTCTTCTTCGGAGTTGGTTTAGGAATAGGCTCACTAATTGGCTCTGGAGCTAGCTCAGGAGGTGCCCAATTATTTTCATTTGTCAACATATTATTCAATAGAATTTCAGCTTCATCCGGTGTTCTTTCCCTGAAAAGAGAACCAGCACAACTATCCTGGTAATCTCTGGAAGCATCGGTTAGTCCATTATAAAAGATATCAAGTATTTCAGGTTTCTTAAGAGGTTGATTAGGCAAAGCATTAAGTAACTTGAGAAGCCTCCCCCAAGCTTGTGGGAGACTCTCCTCTTTAATTTGCGAAGTTGTATATTTCCCTCAAAGCAGCTTGTTTCTTATGAGCAGGGAAATATTTAGCGGAGAAGTAATAAATCATATCACAGGGACTACGCACACAACCAGGATCAAGAGAATTAAACCATATCTTAGCATCACCCTTTAATGAGAACGGAAATATTTTGAGTATATAAAAGTAGCGCGATCTCTCATCATTAGTGAACAGGGCGGCTATATCATTTAATTTAGTAAGATGTGCCACAACAGTTTCAGATTCATAGCCATAAAAAGGACCAGATTCGACCAAAGTAATTATATCCGTATCAACATAAAATTCATAATCCTTATCAGGAACACATATAGGTGAAGTAGCAAAAGCAGGGTCAGGTTTCATTCTGTCTCTAAGAGATTCTTTGTTCCATTTAACTAGCAGCCTCTTAAGTTCATATCTATCCTTACAAGCAAAAACAGCTGCAGAAGATTCCATATCAAAAACATAACCCTCAGGAGTAACAGGCATATTTTCATCATCACTTTCATCATCGTATTCAGATTCAATAATTTCTTTCTCTCCAGCCCTAGCAATTTGTTCATCTAGAAATTCACCAAGGGCACGATGGTATCAAGCATAGAAGTAGTTTCATCATAAATATCATGCATAGCGAAGTGGCATCATCAATAACATGCGAAATATCGGAACAAATAGCGAAGCAAGTTTAGGTGTCGCTAGCTTACTCATAACGAAGGTGAATCAAGTGCGAGCTAGATGGCAGTTCCTTACCTCCCCTCGTAGTTGAGGGATAAATTTTTGTCTTAAGCGTCTTTCAAGTTCTTCATAGTGTCCAGCAGATTAAATCCCAAGTGACTCAAAGAACAGAGCTATGCTCCCCCGCAACGGCGCCAGAAAATGGTCTTGATAACCCACAAGTATAGGGGATCACAACAGTTTTCGAGGGTAGAGTATTCAACCCAAATTTATTGATTCGACACAAGGGGAGCCAAAGAATATTCTCAAGTATTAGCAGCTGAGTTGTCAATTCAACCACACCTGGAAACTTAGTATCTGCAGCAAAGTGTTTAGTAGCACAGTAATATGATAGTGGTGGTAACGGTAACAAAAGTAAAGACAGCAAAAGTAAATATTTTTGGTATTTTGTAGTGATTGTAACAGTAGCAACGGAAAAGTAAATAAGCAAAGACAGTATATGGAAAACTCGTAGGCACCGGATTAGCGATGGATAATTATGCCGGATGCGGTTCGTCATGTAACAATCATAATATAAGGTGACACAGAACTAGCTCCAATTCATCGATGTAATGTAGGCATGTATTCCGAATATAGTCATACGTGCTTATGGAAAAGAACTTGCATGACATCTTTTGTCCTACCCTCCCGAGGCAGCGGGGTCCTATTGGAAACTAAGGGATATTAATGCCTCCTTTTAATAGAGAACCGGAACAAAGCATTCGCACATAGTGAATACATGAACTCCTCAAACTATGGTCATCAGCGGGAGTGGTCCCGATTATTGTCACTTCGGGGTTGCCGGATCATAACACATAGTAGGTGACTATAGACTTGCAAAATAGGATCTAGAACACACATATATTCATGAAAACATAATAGGTTCAGATCTGAAATCATGGCACTCGGGCCCTAGTGACAAGCATTAAGCATAGCAAAGTCATAGCAACATCAATCTCAGAACAAAGTGGATACTAGGGATCAAACCCTAACAAAACTAACTCGATTACATGATAAATCTATCCAACCCATCACCGTCTGACAAGCCTACGATGGAATTACACACGCGCGGTGGTGAGCATCATGAAATTGGTGATGGAGGATGGTTGATGACGACGGCGACGAATCCCCCTCTCCGGAGCCCCGAACGGACTCCAGATCAGCCCTCTCGAGAGAGATTAGGGCTTGGCGGCGGCTCCGTATCGTAAAACGCGATGATTTCTTCTCTCTGGTTTTTTTCTCCCAGAAAGCCAATATATAGAGTTGGAGTTGGTGTCGGAAGGTGTGCAGGGGGCCCACGAGGTAGGGGGCGCGCCCAGGAGGCGGGCGCGCCCCCCACCCTCGTGAACAGGGTGTGGGCCCCCTGGTCTTCATCTTTGGTGAGGATTTTTTATTATTTATTCTAAGATATTCCGTGGAGTTTCTGGTCATTCCGAGAACTTTTGTTTTCTGCACATAAAACAACATCATGGCAATTCTGCTGAAAACAGCGTCAGTCCGGGTTAGTTCCATTCAAATCATACAAGTTAGAGTCCAAAACAAGGGCAAAAGTGTTTGGAAAAGTAGATACGACCGGAGGGCTTCGTCTAAGCACTACGTGAATATGACCGGAGGCGTAAACTGTGGAGGGGGGGGGGGGCGCCGGACACGGCTAGGAATCAATGTTGTGTGTTCTAGCGGGGCCCCCCCCCCCCACATTTATATATAGGTGGGAGAGGGAGAGGGGCAGCAGGGGCGCCCCAAGTAGGAGTACTCCTACTTGGGTGCCTCCATAAGTCGGCCTCCCCTGCCATAAATGTCGGGAGGGAAGGAAGAGAGGGAGAGAAGGGAAGGAGGCCGAATCCTCCCCTTTCCTTTCTCCCTTCCCCTCCTTCCTTCTCCTCCTATTCGGCCTATATGGGGGCGCACCAGCCCGCTAGGGGCTAGTCTGTCCTGCCCTTGGCCCAATAACGCCCATATCTTTGCCGAGGGGGGGGGGGGTGCCCGGAACCCCTTCCGGTGACCCGATACGTACCCGGTACCCCCGGAACACTTCCGATGTCCGAATACTATCGTCCTATATATGAATGTTTACCTCTCGACCATTTCGAGACTCCTCGTCATGTCTGTGATTTCATCTGGGACTTTGAACAACATTCGGTCACCAAATCACATAACTCATATAATACAAAATTGTCATCGAACGTTAAGCGTGCGGACCCTACGGGTTCGAGAACTATGTAGACATGACCGAGACACTTCTCCGGTCAATAAACAACAGCGGAACCTTGTCGGGGAGGCTGATCGTACCCGCGAACACCTATGGGGCCGGCGGAGCAGGCCCCTTGTGGTTCGGAGGGGGGCGGAGATCGCACGAAGAGCGGATCGAGGCGATGCACACGAGCAGTTTACCCAGCTTCGGAGCTCTCCGGAGAGATAAAACTCCTACTGCTGCTTGTTTTGATCTATTGTGTTCTTGCTAGGGAGCAATGCGAGCTACAAAACCTAGCGTGAGTATCTCTGGTCTCGAGTGGGTCGAATGAACCGAACGAGCCGAACCTGCGGAACCCAGCGAACCGAACCTCCTCTACGTTGCACTCGGGCCTCCTTTTATATGCTCAAGGGGTCTCCGACAGGTGGCAACATAGGCGAGGGTACAAATGTAAAAACAGGAGTTGGTACACCTACTTGAACAGTGTCTGATGCAAAATACCTAACTCGTGACGGCAAGGGACAAAAGCAATAAATGCCCGTCATTGTCGCCCAAAGCAATTACAGAGGCCGTCAGTGCGCCTCCGCCGCCACGATGGCGAGCCTGTCGGCCGCCGCTTATCGTTGCTCTCCGCTGGCTGCACAGCTGCTCGACACGCAGCGCATGGAGCGGTCCCATGGCGACACGTCATTTGGGTGAGCTGGGCGGAGGCGGAGAGAAGTTGCATGCAGCGGCGAATCCTTGTCGCGCTTTGGGAGCTTGTCGCTTCACCAAGCCTTCCGGCAAGCTCCTCTTGCCGGGCCTTGTTTCCTTCGTGCCTCAAGTGGCCTTCCCGGCAAGCTCCTCTTGCGGGGCCTTCTTCGTGCCTAGAGGCCTTCCGGCAAGCTCCTCTTGCGGGGTCTTGTCTTCAGAAAGGCTGTGGAGGGTCTTGGCGGACGCTTGGCGAGGCTTGCCACGGGACGCCATGCGACTGCCCGTGCACAAGTTCAGGGTACTAAGGTACCCTACTTTAGTACACCGATAGGAGCCAGTGCAGGCCATACACGGTGCCGAAGCGCTGTTGGGCCAGGCCCAAAACAGGCGAACGCACGCGGCCTGGGTCCAAACCAAACCCACTCCGTATCCGCCGCGTTCCCTATGGCGGCAGCGTCAATTGCGGCGTCGTGGGGAAGTGGGCGGCGTCTTGGTCGCTTCACCCGTCGCCTCAGTTCTGCATCCCGCCACGTGGTTCCCATGCTCTTGGGGTTGCGGACGGTGGAAGTAAAAAAGCTGGGCCGTTCTGGCGGAGGCAGCAGGTCGGCCCCGATTCCCTGCTCTTCCTATGCCCTGATTTGCGGCGGGCGGTCGATCCCACCTTGCTTCCTTAAAAAGAGCGGAAGGGGCGCGAAGCCCGCACTCTCCTATCTCCTCCTTTCCTCGGTTTCTTCTCCCTTTCTCTCTTTCGTCATGGAGAAAAGGAACCTTGGTTCTTCATCGGTGGCGGCGAGGGTCGCCGCTGAACAGCGCTCCCTCCCAACCCCACGCCCGGGTGCTGGCACAACCGGCCACAAGGGGAAGAGGGAGGGGGCGAGGTCGTGGACAAGGTCGAGGCGCTCGGGGAAGAGGCGGACGGGGCGGCGCGCTGTCTCCGCTTCCGCCGGCGGTTCCCCTCCCTGCGGCGGTCCGTACAGGGGACGACCCTTGCGAGTTCTTCGTCAGGCTGCGTCGGGCGCCTCGTCGTCGCCTCCGGCTTCCAGCTCTGTTCGCGAGTGCGATGGAGTCGGATCCGCCCGAGACAGTGAGACTGCACATGAGGGGCTGTGGAATCAGCGGCATGCGAGTCCGTGTTGTATTCCCAGCCCCTAATGTGATGTATCTCGATCGTGGGTGTAAGACGTTCACTCGCATCCACAGCCTGATGGCGGGGTCTACCCTCCATTTGAAGTTAATGGAGGGTGATCTCCTCTCCGTCAAGGTCTTCGGGGATCTCGGTACTCGGGCAAAGTGCTGCGTGGATAGCTCCACCGACAGCGAAGATTCCCCCTCGAGCGAGAGTGACGAGGAGGAGAGCGGCGATGGCACGGCGAGGGTAGCGGGCCCGATTAGTTGTCGGGCGCCGCTTGCGTCGTCACCGGCGACCCCATCATCCGTCGCCCGGCTCCTTGAACTCCCGGGGTCGTCTCCTTGGGCGATGGCGCGAGGGAGGCTGCGGAAGGGAAGAGGGATGGCGACAAGGCCGTCAAGTCGGAATGCGAGGCGTAGTGCCCTCGACAGCGTCCGACGTCCTGCTGCCCGTCTTGAGCCCGCTTCGGCGCTGCCATCTCCGTCAAGCCCTCGGGAGCTCCGGGATGTTCCCTTGGTGCCTTCGGCACCTGTAGCTCGCCTAAGCGTTTCTTTTGCCCTTCTCGCCTCCTTGACCTACCTCCTGAAGAGAGGGACAGAAAAAGGGATTACGGGCATCTTATCTTTTTAATTTGTAAGCCTTGGGCCTTATACGCATTTAAAACTTGTAATCTTCTCTTTGATGTTTTTCATTCCCCACGGATTGTATCCGAGTAGAATGTTTTTAATGAAAAAGGATGCTTGAAAAGGGACGAAGGGCTTATCTCGATATCGCGGTCCCGGCAACTCGGCTTTCCGCAGCCCCGGCAACTCGGCTTGCCGCAGCCCCAACTCTGGCTTGCCGCGGCCCGGCAACTCTGGCTTGCGGGATTGGGTCTTGGCGCCCTTCTTCTCCTCTTCGCTGTCATTTCAGTCCACGAGAACGATTGCTTGATTACGCAATAAGTTATTTTGTAATATAACTTTATTACGGGCAACATTTGCTACGTTACTTCCTTTACTCGACTCTTGGCTTTGTATGTTATTGCCCTCGCTTTTTAGGAAACTTGCGGTGCAGGCACCCTTGCTTGCTTGAAAGTCGCGGAACTTCAATGACTTCTTTGGCGAAGTCGCTTCGACAAGTAACCTTGTCGCGGACTAGCCGCAGCTCACTTAAGTTGTTGAGCGGACTCGAAACAAAGTAAGGGCGACCGATCCACGATTTGGTTCCTCCGCGTATGGGTTTTCATACAAAGCAGTCGTTCAAGGAAGATAACTTTAAAAATTTATTCTTGATCGTTGAAACTTAGCAACTTAGCTTCTCTGTTGCCCATTTCCGGCAAGGCGGCAGTTCCTCGAGCGATCACATGCAGAAGGAAATGAATAATCTGCTGCGCCCATCTTTGGAGCTTGCGGCTCGACAACAAGGACTAAAGGCAAATCTATCGCTGCGGAACATCAGCTTCTACTGACAGCTTTGAGTTTCTGCCGGAGCTTGACATTCCCCGGCAAGCTTGCCGGAGCAAAACTTGTCGGGAGCGTTTGCTTCAACGAAACAAACCCTAGGGCTTGTTGGAGCAGACTGCTCCTCATCACTCTTGGTGTTGACCTTGGAGACCCTCTTGGCGGCGGCTTCGGGAAGCTCTGCCGGAAAGTAGTCGCCAGAAATCAACTTCCTCTTCAGCGGAAAGCGAGTGACAACTGTGATCTCATGTGCTTAGAAGTAGTGGCGCAGCTTTCTCGAGGCCATGAGGAGGCCGAAAAGCAATTTCTGCACACCAGAATACCTTGACCTAGCCCCTTGCAGGAGGGCCCGACAAAGTAGACTGGGCGCTGCACCTTCCTTTTACGCATCTGTTCATGTGTCTTCGCGGACTCGTCCTTGTCGGGACCAGAGCTTGTCGTGAAGCCCCCCGCTTGTCGCTGGATGTGCTTGCATGATTCTTTGGCTCGTCATCTGCCTCCCTCTCCGCCACTAACGCAGCACTAACCACTTGATTGGTTGCCGCTATATATAGCAGCAACTTATCTTGTGGCCTAGGTGCGACAAGTGTTGGAGTGGAGGACAGGTATCTCTTAAGTCCTGCAGCGCAGCCTCCGCTTCGGGAGTCCATTTTACTGGACCTGCCTTTTTCAAAATCTTGAAAAATGGCGAGGCGCTCAGCAGAACCTAGAAATAAACCTGCTGAGAGCAACCACGCAACCGGCAAGTCTTCGTACATCCTTGACGCCTTGGTGCTTCAATCTACTCAATGGCCTTGATCTTGTCGGGATTAGCTTCAATCCTCGCTGAGACCACGAAGAACCCGAGAAGCTTGCGGAAGGGACTCCAAACACACACTTCTCGGGGTTGAGCTTGAGGTTGATCTTGCGCAGATTCGCAAAGGTCTCGTCCAAATCTTGAACCCGAGTTGCTTTGTCCTTGCTCTTGACCACTATGTCATCCATGTAGGCTTCTACATTTACGTGCATTTGCGGCTCAAAAGCGTCATGGACTACCCTTGCAAATGTTGAGCCAGCATTCTTCAAACCGAAAGGCATCCGTGACGAAGCAGTATGTGCCACATGGTGTAATGAATGCGGTCTTCTCTTCATCTTCTTCAGCCATGAAGATCTGATGGTATCCTGAGTATGCATCAAGAAACGAAAGCAAATCACATCCAGCCGTGGAGTCAACAATCTGGTCAATGCGCGGCAAGGGAAATGGATCTTTGCGACAAGCTTTATTAACACCCGTGAAGTCAATACAAAGCCTCCATTTCCCATTTGCTTTACGCACGACTCTGAGTTAGCCAACCACGTGGGATGGAGCACTCCTCGACAAGGCCTGCTGCTTCTAGTTTCTTGATCTCTTGACTATGAATTCTTGGCGCTCCTTTGCTTGCTTCGACTTTTTTGCTTGACGGGCGCGCGATGAGGACAAGCGGCCAGGCGGTGCTCAATCACTTTCACAGGAACACGGGGATATCGGGGCGATTGCCATGCAAACACGTCGACATTCGCCCATGAAAGCAACGAAGCGCGC
The DNA here is from genome assembly GCA_021605145.1 of Aegilops bicornis. Lineage (NCBI taxonomy): Eukaryota > Viridiplantae > Streptophyta > Magnoliopsida > Poales > Poaceae > Aegilops > Aegilops bicornis. The sequence goes on along the minus strand of CM038673.1, from coordinate 392,375,556 downwards.
CTTCCTATTTAGGGTCGAGAGAGGCCTTGATGGTGAAGGTACCACCCAGTGCCGTCCTCCTTAGCGAGCACCTTCTTGGTCTTGGCGGAGCCACCATCTTCTTGCACTTGCGGTGGAGCTCGATGGTGCGTCCTCGGCGGTAGCGCAGCACTCCGAAGAGGTCCGCTTGCGGAGTGAGCATCGAGCCCTTGCCGGACTTGGACTTGGTCTTCTTCCCCGGGAGCTTGGCGGCAAGTGTTGGGCGATGCTGTCGCGGCTGCTGCATCCGGTAGATCTTGTCGGCACAGATAAGGCGTCTTTCTTGTCGCCATGGACAGAGATGGCGCTTATCGGGCCGGCATCTTGAGTAGGTTGTAGGCGTAGTGAGAGGCCGCCATGAACTTGGTGAGTGCTTTGGGCGGCCAAGTATCCCATTGTAAGGCAATGGGAAATCGGCAACGTCGAATGTAACCCTCTCGATCCTGAAGTTCAGCTCACGCCAAATGTGACCGCAACGTAATCTTCCCTTCGACTTGCTTCTTCCCGGATTGATCCCTTGGAAAGTACCGGTCTCTTCAAGCTCATTGTCGAGGATTTGAAGCTTACGGAGCACCGCGGAGGAGATCAGATTCAAGCCGGCCCGCCGTCAACTAACATTTTGTGACCTTGAGGTTGCGGATGGTTGGAGAGACCAACATCGGCAAGCACCCGACCGCGATCCGCAGCGGTGGGGTGGTCCTCAATATCAAAAATGATAGGCGTGCTGGACCACTTCAGAGGCCTGCGTGACTCTACGGATGGCTCCGCTGCATTGACCTCCCGCATCCATTGCTTGAGTTGGCGGTGGGAGGTATGCAGGGAAGCACCTCCATCAACGCAAAGGACCACTGTGGCTTTCTGAAACTCCTGCTCATCAGCGTCGTCGTCCTCCATATCTTCGTCGTCGTCATCATCTTCATCCTTGTCGCGGCCGCGGGGAGGTCGATCTCCTTGCCGCTGCTTAGCCTTGCCTGGCGTCCTCCCGGCCGGGCGTTTCTTGCTTGCTCCCCGGCACCTTCACAGGCCTTCTCCTTGTCTCGCCGCTCGTACTCAGCTCTCTGCTATTCGACGAGCTGCTCGACCTTTTTGCAGCTCTGGAGATCGTGGCCCTTGGTGCGGTGGATCTTGCCGTAATGCTTGCCGGAGCCGTCCTGCTTGTCGGCGGCCGCCACCGACTGGTGGTCGGCGTCAGCGGCAACCTCCTTGCCGGAACCACCAGCCTTGGCGTTCTTGTCGCCGCCTCCATTGCCGGACTGCTCGACTGCTAGCACTTCTCTGGCTTTCTTCTTCCTGTTTCCTCGCCGTCGGCCCTTCTTTCTTAGGCGGTGTCATCCTTGTCGAGATCCTGCTTACGCATTCTCTCACAGGAGTCTCCTCCCTTCCTCGGTAGCGTGCACACTTGTCGGCCCACCGACGTCCTTGACTTTGCACATCGCCATCTCCTCCCTCATCCTGCGGTTCCGCACATTCTGATGAAATGCGCTGATCACCGCGGCGGGGTGGACGTCCGGGATTTTGTAGTGCACACGGCCGAACCTCTGAATGAACTTGCGCATGGACTCTCCTTCCTTCTGGGCGAGCAAGTGAAGGTCGCTCTCTTGGCCATGAGGTTTGTGGCCACCTGTGAAGGCGCCAACAAACTGATGGCACAAATCTGCCCAAGAGGAGATGGAGCTGTCCGGCAAGTGCATGAGCCAAGATCTAACGTTGGGCTTGAGCACGAGCGGGAAGTAGTTGGCGAGGATCTTGTCGTCCCGTCCCCCCACAGCCTGCACCGCGATGGTGTAGATACTGAGGAACTCTGACGGATGTGTCCTGCCATCATACTTCTCCGGCACGTCTGGTTTGAAGTTTTTCTGGCTGGGCCACTGGACTTGCCGCAGCTCACGAGTGAACGCAGGGCAACCTACGCGTCTGCAAGTCGCTGGCCCACCGGCGCGTGCATGTCAACAGAAGGCCCAGCGCTTGCAGCCGGATCGACGTTGCGCTTCTCTTTGGCGCTTCGATGCAAGTTCGGCGTCCTCTTGTTGTCGCTCATGAAGAACTTGGCGCTGATCGCGGTGAGCTCGCGGATCCGACGATGCGATGGAGTCGTTGTCGAGGTGGATCCGGTGAGTCGGTGATCTTGGCCCTCTTGGCGGAGAGTGTACGGTGGTTGCACCTCCGACAGTCTCGTCGCCACCGGCTCGTGCCTTGTCGTCTCGCTGCAAAAACGATGGGGTTGGTTGCCGGGCGTCGCCGTTAGCAAAGCCGATGAGGCTACTGGATTGTGGCCCTCCACTCGTCAACCTTGTCGGCCCGTTGGAGGGTAGTCGAGGAGCGGTGAGCTCGCCAGCTTCTGCTGGAGTAGTGGGTGGCATTGGAGAGCGGTGCGAGGCGGGACACGCCGGACTTCTAACTACGTTAGAAGGAGCAGCGCCCGCCCAGCGACCGTATCTCACTCGTGCCCGGCATGTTGGCGCGCATGCTGGTCTTGAGGGTCTCGATCCAATGAGCGTATGGCGTTGTGAACGCCATGTCGTTCTTGGTCGCGTCTCCTGAGATGGGCGCGGGGGATGCGTGGACGCCGAGGTTTGCGGTGCCTTGTCCTTGGACTTGGCAACGTCGCGAGCACCTTCGTCGGCGCCCGTTCCTCCGCCAGCGTCTGCCCCACCACCCGTTTGCTGCGGTGAGGGTGGATGCAGCGGACGGCTCTGCTGCCGCCAAGCCTTCTTCTTCGGTGGCATGTTGAGGAAGATGTTGATAGCGTTGCTCGTGTGAACGCCGGATCAGATTCACACGGCCTCGACGCTTTACCGGGCGCGCCAAGGATGTCGGGAGGCTGATCGTACCCGCGGACACCTATGGGGCGGCGGAGCAGGCCTTGTGGTTCGGAGGGCGCGGAGATCGCCGCGAAGAGCGGATCGAGGCGATGCACACGGCAGTTTACCCAGCCGGAGCTCTCTGGAGAGATAAAACTCCTACTGCTGCTTGTTTTGATCTATTGTGTTCTTGCTAGGGAGCAATGCGAGCTACAAAACCTAGCGTGAGTATCTCTGGTCTCGAGTGGGTCGAATGAACCGAATGAGCCGAACCTGCGGAACCCAGCGAACCGAACCTCCTCTACGTTGCACTCGGGCCTCCTTTTATATGCTCAAGGGGTCTCCGACAGGTGGCAACATAGGCGAGGGTACAAATGTAAAAACAGGAGTTGGTACACCTACTTGAGCGATTATGCAGTGCAAAATACCTAACTTTCGATGGCAAGGGACAAAAGCAATAAATGCCCGTCATTGTCGCCCAAAGCGGCAACAGAGGCCGTCAGTGCGCCTCCGCTCGCCACGATGGCGAGCCTGTCAGCGCCGCTTATCGCTGCTCTCCGCTGGCTGCACAGCTGCTCGACACGCGCGCATGGAGCGGTCCCATGGCGACACGTCGCTGGGTGAGCTGGAGCGGAGACGGAGAGAAGTTGCATGCATCGGCAAGCGCCTTGCCGCGGCCGAATCCTTGTCGCGCTTGGGAGCTTGTCGCTTCACCAAGCCTTCCCGGCAAGCTCCTCTTGCCGGGGCCTTGTTTCCTTCGTGCCTCAAGTGGCCTTCCCGGCAAGCTCCTCTTGTCGGGGCCTTCTTCGTGCCTAGAGAGGCCTTCCCGGCAAGCTCCTCTTGCCGGGGTCTTGTCTTCTGAAAGGCTGCGGAGGGTCTTGGCGGACGCCCGGCGAGGCTTGCCACGGGGACGCTGCGACTGCCCGTGCACAAGTTCGGGGTACTAAGGTACCCCTACTTTAGTACACCGACAAACCTGGATGCTCATATTGGTTCCCACATATTCTACGAAGATCTTTATCGGTTGTACCGTAATGACAACATACGTTATTCCCTTTGTCATCGGAATGTTACTTGCCCGAGATTCGATCGTCGATATCTTCATACCTAGTTCAATCTCGTTATCGGCAAATCTCTTTACTCGTTCTGTAATACATCATCCCGCAACTAACTCATTAGTCACATTGCTTGCAAGGCTTCTTATGATGTGCATTAACGAGAGGGCCCAGAGATACCTCTCCGATACTCGGAGTGACAAATCCTAATCTCGATCTATGCCAACCCAACAAACACATTTGGAGATACCTGTAGAGCATCTTTATAATCACCCAGTTACGTTGTGACATTTGATAGTACACAAGGTATTCCTCCAGTATCCGGGAGTTGCATAATCTCATAGTCAAAGGAATATGTATATGACATGAAGAAAGCAATATAGCAATAAAATTGAACGATCAATATGCTATGCTGATGACCCACAAGTATAAGGGATCAATTGTAGCTCTTTTTGATAAGTAAGACTGTCGAACCCAACGAGGAGCAGAAGGAAATGACAAGTAGTTTTCAGTAAGGTAATGTCCACAAGTGCTGAAATTGTAAGTAGCAGAGTAGTTTGATAGCAAGATAATTTGTAACGAGCAAGTAACGATAGTAGTAATAAAACTACAGCAAGGTAGCCCAATCCTTTTGAGGCAAAGGATAGACCAAAATGGTCTCTTATGATAAACAAAGCGTTCTTGAGGGTACACGGGAATTTCATCCAGTCACTTTCATCGTGTTGGTTCGATTTGTGATCGCTACTTTGATAATTTGATATGTGGGTGGACCGGTGCTTATGTGTTGTTCTTACTTGAACAAACCTCCTACTTATGACTAACCCTCCCGCAAGCACCCGCAACTACGAGAAAATTATTAAGAATAAATTCTAAACATAGCATTAAACTTTTTGATCCAATCGGTCCCTTACGGAATAGCGCATAAACTGGGGTTTAAGCTTCTGTCACTCTCGCAATCCATCATCTAATTGCTACTCCACAATGCATTCCCTTAGGCCCAAATATGGTGATGTGTCATGTAGTCGATGTTCACATGACACCACTAAGGGAATCACAACATACATACTATCAAAATATCAAACACATATCAAATTCACATGATTACTTGCAACATGATTTCTCCCGTGACCTCAAGAACAAAAGTAACTACTCACAAATGATAAATATGCTCATGTTTAGAGGAGTAAATCATCATGTGCCTTAAGTACTTGTTCTACTTGAGTTGTAACCATGGAAGCATGCTTACTAATAAGCTTAAGATCATTAACGGTTCTACTCATATAATCACCCAAGTAGTCAAGCATGTAAGCATTACGTTTCAATTGTCTACTAACATAGGCATTGAAGTTTTCTTGTTTAACAATGAAATTATCAAACTCATCCAAGCATTGACTAGCATACTTATTATGAGGAATATCACCTTCATCAAATCTATGGAGAGAGTTTACCTCTACTACCTGTGTCGGGTTATCAAGATCATGTATTTCTTCAATAGGTGGTAGATTCTTAACATCGTCAGCTTTAATACCTTTTTCTTTCATAGATTTCTTTGCCTCTTGCATATCTTCAGGACTGAGAAATAGAATACCCCTTTTCTTCGGAGTTGCCCTAGGAGTTGGTTCAGGAAGTGTCCAGTCATTATCATTACTCAATATATTATTCAATAGCAGTTCAACTTGCTCAACAGTTCGTTCCTTGAAAATACAACTAGCACAACTATCCAGGTGGTCTTTGGAAGCATCGGTTAGTCCATTATAAAAGATATCAAGTATTTCATTTTTCTTGAGAGGATGTTCAGGCAAAGCATTACGTAATTGGAGAACCTCCCCCAAGATTGTGAGAGACTCTTATTGGCAGGGAAATATTTTAGAGAAAATTAATAAATCATATCCTGGGGACTACGCACACAACCAGGAGCAAGAGAATTATACCATATCTTAGCATCACCCTTTAATGAGAAAGGAAACAACTTAAGAATATAGTAATAGTGGATTTTTTCCTCATGAGCAAATAGGGTGGCGATATCATTCAATTTAGTAAGATGTGCCACAACAGTTTCAGATTCATAACCATAGAAAGGATCAAATTCTACCAAAGTAATTAACTCAGGATCGACAGGGAATTCATAATCCTTATCAGTAACAAAGATAGGTGAAGTAGCAAACATAGGGTCATATTGCATTCTAGCATTCAAAGACTTCTCTTTCAGCTTAGCTAACAGTTTCTTAAGATCATCTCTATCATTACAAGCAAAAAAGTCTCTAGCAGTTTCCTCATCCATAATAAAACCCTCAGGTACAACAGGCAATTCATACCTAGGGGGAGAATCATAATCTTCAGTGTCAATAATATCATCAGTTTCAGCAATTTCATTATCTCTAACCCTAGCAAGTTGTTCATCAAGAAATTCACCTAGTTGCACAGTATTATGAAGATGAGAAGTAGTATCATCATAAGCATTCATAGCAGAAGTGGCATCATCAATAATATGCGACATATTCGAATCAATAGCAGGTGTAGGTGTCGCAATTTTACTCAAAACAGAAGGAGAATCAAGTGCAGAGCTAGATGACAGTTCCTTACCTCCCCTCGTAATTGAGGGGAAAATCTTGGTTCTTTGATCTTTCAAATTCCTCATAGTGATCAACAGATATAAATCCCAAATGACTCATAGAATAGAGCTATGCTCCCCACCAACGGCGCTAGAAAAAGGTCTTGATAACCCACAAGTATAGGGGATCGCAACAATTTTAGAGGGTAGAGTATTCAACCTAAATTTATTGATTCGACACAAAGGGAGCCAAAGAATATCCTCAAGTGTTAGCAGCTGAGTTGTCAATTCTACCACACCTGAAAGACTTAATATCTACAGCAAAATATTTAGTAGCAAAGTAGTATGGAAGAAATGGTAACGGTGGCAACAGTAACAGTAGCAGTTTTGTAGCAATCGAAACAGTGGCAACGGAAAAGTAATGGAGCAAAGATATATATGAAATGAACTCGTAGGCAATGGATCAATGATGGATAATTATGTCGGATGGCATTCATCATGCAACAGTTATAACATAGGGTGACACAGAACTAGCTCCAATTCATCAATATAATGTAGGCATGTATTCCGGATATAGTCATACGTGCTTATGGAAAAGAACTTGCATGCCATCTTTTGTCCTACCCTCCCGTGGGAGCGGGGTGAAAGCACAAGTGCTCCCTAGGTGATTTTGGTAATTAATGTCAACATATCTCTTGTTGGACTAACACCTTTACCTAGTATGTTTCAGACAAGTTCAACAATGGAGTGGCATGGACTAAAGGATGTGGAACCCCTTCAAGATGCTAAGGACAAAGGATTGGCTCAAGCTCCAAGATCAATACTCTACATTTTCTATTTTACTGATCCAAGATCACATTGAGTCTATAGGAAAAGCCAATACTATCAAGGAGGGATGAGGTGTTGCTTAATGGATTGCTTGCTCAAAGTGCTTAGTGATATGCTCCAAATCCTTCAACTACTTTCCCACATCCACATATGACCTAAACAAAAATTCCAACTCGGCCCCACCGATTCTTTCTATCCGGCGCTGATACGTGTCCAACGTATCTATAATTTTTGATTGTTCCATGCTATTATATTACCTCTTTTGGATGTTTATGGGCTTTATTTTACACATTTATATCATTTTTGGGACTAACCTACTAACCGGAGGCCCAGCCCATATTGCTGTTTTTTTTGCCTATTTCAGTATTTCGAACAAAAGGAATATCAAATAGAGTCCAAATGGAATGAAACCTTCGGGAGCGTGATTTTTGGAACGAACGTGATCCAGAGAACTTGGAGTGCAAGTCAAGAAGCTTCCGAGGAAGCCACGAGATAGGAGGGTGCCCCCCTATAGGGTGCGCCCCTATCTCATGGGCCCCTCGGGCGGCCACCGACGTACTTCTTCCTCCTATATATACCTACGTACCCCAAAAACATCCAGGGGCACCACGAAACACAATTTCCACCGCCGTAACCTTCTGTATCCGCGAGATCCCATCTTGGCGCCTTGACAAAGACCTGGGAGGGGGGAATCAAGCACGGAGGGCCTCTACATCAACATCCTTGCCCCTCCGATGAGTTGTGAGTAGTTTACCACAGACCTACGGGTCCATAGTTATTAGCTAGATGGCTTCTTCTCTCTTTTTGGATATCAGTACAGTGTTCTCCCCCTCTCTTGTGGGAGATCTATTCGATGTAATCTCTTTTTGCGGTGTGTTTGTCGAGATCCGATGAATTGTGGGTTTATGATCAAGTTTATCTATGAATAATATTTGAATCTTCTCTGAATTCTTTTATGTATGATTGAGTTATCTTTGCAACTCTCTTTGAATTATCAGTTTGGTTTGGCCTACTAGATTGGTTCTTCTTGCCATGGGAGAAGTGCTTAGCTTTGGGTTCAATCTTGCGGTGTCCTTATCCAGTGACAGAAAGGGTTGCAAGGCACGTATTGTATTGTTGCCATCGAGGATAACAAGATGGGGTTTATATCATATTGCATGAGTTTATCCCTCTACATCATGTCATCTTGCTTAATGCGTTACTCTGTTCTTATGAACTTAATACTCTAGATGCATCTTTGGATAGCGGTCGATGTGTGGAGTAATAGTAGTAGATGCAGGCAGGAGTCGGTCTACTTGTTATGGACGTGATGCCTATATACATGATCATGCCTAGATAATCTCATAACTAAATGTTTTTCTATCAATTGCTTGACAGTAATTTGTTCACCCATCGTAATACTTATGCTATCTTGAGAGAAGCCACTAGTGAAACCTATGGCCCCCAGGTCTATCTCTTATCATATTTGCTTTCAGTCTACTTCCGAATCAGAATTTCCCAAATGTTTTTCTACATGATTTGCCATTATTTGTTTTTACTTTATGTCTTACGACGCACAATTCCATGAATCTTAAAATAGATTAGCTTTCTTATAAAACCAGATGATTTTGAATGAAATGAACTATAAGAATTAAACGAACATCTACATCATGCATATATGACTCAAAGCTTGCGTGCTATAATGTGGTATTTATTCATAATTAGGTTGCCAAATCTCATGCGTGCAATGCACGTGTACCTTACTCTAGTCTAAATGGTGTTTGTGTGTGTGTTGTGCATGTTGAGGTGCAAATTGTCTTTTTTGGGTACACGTTAAGCTTGTTCTTCCGAAATTTCAAGTTGCGCCTTGTTATGCCACAAATTCAAACTAGCGTCTCTGTCTATCGTGCTGCGAAACTCCCGCCTCTTCAACCCGCGCCTTGTTAGCCCGAAATATTTAAGATATATCTTTGTCTCGTTGTGCTCCGACAACTCCCTCCATCTCAACCCGCGCCTTGCTATTCTGAAATTACAACACGCGTCAAAACTCCCACCTCCTGTGAAATCCCGACACGCGAAATGTCCGTGGTACCCCTGAACCAAAAGAACCACCTCAAATCGGTGGGGGTACTTTCGTAACTTACCCCACATTTCGGATAAGCGCGTCTATAAGCCATGGTTCCCCACTGCCATCCCATCCGCCCACCCATTCGTACACCGAGGCCGCGAAAACCCGTGACGAAACCCCACACCCTGCTCCGTCCGCCACCCAGCGGAGCCTCTTCCCCGACGACGTCATCCACAGCAACACCTCGGCGTCCCTCATCCCCCGTCCTGGATGAGGATCCGTCGTCGATCTCATCGTCCCGCCGGTTCAGCCACCCCGTCCTCCACCTCCAAGGAGTTGCCCCGATGTTCCCCTCGTCTTTCGCGCCACCTCCGTACCCACACCGCCGTCTTCACCTGCACCACTGGAAGAGCATCATCATCACCGTTTCCTCAGATGAAGCTGCAGCCTAATCGGTGCCACCAAAGAGGTTGTACACTAATCGCCGCATTTTATTCTTGATTCGATCTCACGGTGCTGTCGGGGATCGGTCCCGAGCCGACACGGCGCGGCTCCATCCACGGCGGTGTCGCCGGCCACTTCCTCCACGGCGTCGCTCCCTCTGCGGCGACGTCCCACATCGATAGGAGTTCTTTGCTGCTTTAGCTCTCGCTCGCGCTGCTGCTCTGCTCTTGCTCTCGGTCCCCTGCTTGGTCTGCTCTTGCTATTGCTCTTTCTCGTGCTGCTGCTCTCGCTCTTGCTCTTGCTTGTGATGCTGCTCCGATTTAGCTACACTTCAGTCGACTGAATTGACTTTTGGGTCAGTCGATTTTCAGGGGGTAGGGGGGCTCGCCGGGGTGAAGGAAGAACCAGCCGCAACAGGGAGGGGGGCACGCCGGAGAGGTGCCCCACTATCTATCTTAGGGTTCAGGATGGGGGCGGTGGTCGCCGGCGGTGGCTGGGCGTTGGCGGAGCGGTGGCGTGGGGACCGCCAGAGAAAAAGCTTGGCACGGGGGGGCCTTGAGGGATGGCCAGGGTGGCGGCGGACCAGCGGTGGGGAGTGTTTTCGGGCGGGCGGCGACCACCGACATGGCGGCAAGGCTGCTGTTTGGCCGGGGGTGGCTGGCGGCTCTGGGGGGTGGAGGTAGAAGATGAACCACAGGCCCTTGATTTTGTATCCAACGGCTGCAAAATCGATTGACCAGACATGAAAAAGTCAGTCGACCGACGTGTAGCCTCACCTTGCTAGTGCGTTCAGTTTCGACAGCAAAATTCAGTTTCGACAGTTAAGTTCAGTTTCGACAGTTAAATTCCGTTTCGACAGTTAAGTTCAGAGATGAGCGGCTGATGTATTTTACATCTAGCACTTTGTGGTTATGTATTTTATGTCATGTATTGGAGATGCTATTAGAATTCCACTCAGTTAACGTTGTTTGTTGTCTCTCTTGTCCTGCTTCAGCCTCGACGTCATACAACTCACCGGAGCTGCTCCAACAACAAAACCCTCCATCACAGCGGAGCAATACCTCGGGCTCCATCTCCAGACACCTAAGATCTTCTTCCCCTCCTCCGATAGCCAAGTCAGCCGGAGCATCCTACCAGCCAACCCAATCACGCTGAGATTGACATGGCTTCGCCAAAGAGGTTGTACACTTGTTGCATCTCTTTTTTACTCTACATGTTATATATATTGTCCACTGAGCACTCGTAGTAACGGGAAATATGATTATTTTATCCTACTATATGACAAGCGGTGAGGTACTGTGCAACTTAGCTATCCGTGATGGACTCTCTTGAACGCCATCATTATTTATCTCTGCGCATTTGAGCTGTGCATTTGTCGATGGGCCTGGGAGTTGAGCTAGTATGGCAGTGGCCTGGGTCGAAAGTAACAGAAGTAGCACAAAAACATTTTTATAGTGTAGGATTTTCCTTGCTCAAGCCTGCCTACTAGAATCGCCAGTGCTTGAAAGGAAAAGTGATAGAAAAACATCGGAATTGGAAAGTTTCCTATGGTACTACTTTTCATGAATTTGGTGCAAAGGAATGGAGCAAAGGAAAATTGTAGGATTTGTTCCTTTAGTGTCTCCTTGAAAGAAAAACCATAGGAATTCTAATTTCCACTTCTCCTCCTTTTCATATTCCTATTCATCAAGCACAAGACTAAGAGATAGTACTCCCTCCGATTCTTTTTACTTTGCGTATAACTTTTTCTCAGTTTTCTCATATTAGTCTGCGCGTTGCCGATTCCTAGCGCTGGTTTCCTTTTGTGCCTCGCCCCATCCGCCTCTGTCCTAATTAATTGTGTCAGTTTCCAAGAAAAGAGGCAGTAGCAAAACGGCATGCATTGGCTCATGCGGGGCTGAGCGTGTTGCGAAACCAACTGCAGCGAAAAAGGAGGAGGACCAGCCAACCATTGCATGCATGTCTACTCCCGATACTCATGCAGAGCATTGTTGCGTAGGGGAAAATTAGTCCAGAAAAATTAAACCAGTGCCCTCCTTGGTATGCGGGTCAAGAGTTATGCGCAGAGTAAATAGAATCGGAGGGAGTAGCATAATAGCATTATAACCGTACATTTTCTTGTGTTTTGACTTAATCTCACCATGCTTTTTTGCATCCTGTGATCTTCCAATTGTTGTGAATCAAACACCCAGATTGGCAGAAATCCTGTGTTTTTAAATTCTCTGTTTTGCACATGCGTTCCTATCCTATTCCTGTCTATTTCCTATCCCTGCATTGTTATAAACCTCAAATTCAAACAAGCCCTTACTCAATTACTACATTCTGAGATATGTGTCAAAGAAAACCTTGTGTGGTTTGTCCTGCTCCTGTGGCGTTGTGTTCCGCCCAGCTCGGCTGCTCCAACGACGAAGGGTTCACCAGCGAGGATCCGCTCTCGGACATCTTTTCGCCGCCTCAGATCTTCTTCCTCGCTTGCAGCCACGACAACTGCATTACCATCATCAACTGAGCAGATGACCTTGAGGACTACACGGGTCCGCAAGAGAGGTCGCACTCTTCTGTGTCTGCTTATGTTATGCGTTGCTTAATATGATGACATGCTACATTATCGTCGTGTTCACCTATAAGACTCCGAGTCAGGTCCACACTAATGCTGAAACTTGAGTTTTTAAATGGTTGTGGGGTACATATTGGGGCAGCAATCAGTACTATCTGTCTACTATCTGGTTAATCTCCGGTGTCTACTATGAGTTTCATGTTGGGTGCAAACAAACATTAAAGGAGCCATTATCTGTATTTTTTAACTAAAGCTATTATCTGCCTGCTATCATTGGTTTTGAGTCTATCCACAGTTTGGTACCATCACTCTGGATTTGTGCACTCACTCCTTACATAATCTCACTATGTTTTATTCCTATGCATGCCAGTTATTGTACACAATGGAACTGATCATGTAGAGCAAAAGAGACGAGGCTTGCGTGGCAATAAAATTTCATGCAGACGTCATTCCATGGTGGGCGCAAAGGCAGCCCCCCTCCACCCATTTCGGATCGTAATCAAGAGGAAGATAACTGTTATGAGGGGGATTCAGAAGGAGAAGACAACTCCTATTTACCCCATGAGGTCTTCGCTCTAACTTGGCATGCTGATGTTGGTAATATCATGCATATGGTGCCTTGCATTGCTTACTGTATACATTAAAGATGTCATCTGCTTAGTTTAGACATGCTTTGTGTCAATGCCATATGTTTAGTTTCTTTATCGTATATGTGAATCATGCAATGCCATCTTGTCTAGCCAGGCATCATATATGTGAATTTTGCAATGCCACCATGGTTAGCCAGTCATCTTATATGTGAATTATATCATGCCATCATTTTTTTATTACGTGTTAAATTTGTCAACAATTTTAGTACATTCAATTACTCTTCCTGTGCATCAGCCATTCGGCACAGTCATGGAAAAATCTGGAGTGGAAACAAGGTCTTCAGAGCAGACAATGCTATCTGACGAAGCACATGTCTTGCTGGTTACCGATAGCTTCTTAGAGGAGGATTCAGAGACAGATGAACAGTCATATTTCCCCCCCCCCACCCTGAGGTGCATGCCCTAACTTGGCAGGGTTATGTTGCTCATATCGTGCGTATGGTATCTTGCATTGCTATTTCATTTGCTTAGTTTAGACATGCTTTGTGTGAATGCCACATGTTTAGTGTCTAATTACCATATATGTGAATTATGCAATGCCATCTTGTTGCAAGACATTATATATGTGAATTATGTAATGTTATCTTGTTGCAAGGCATTATGTATGTGAATGCCATCTCCTTAGTTGACACATTATATATGCGATTTCCCTCTTCTCACTTCCTTAGTATATAAATCATATATTTGAATTATGTCATGCCATCATGTTTACATAGACAGCATGTATCTGAATTATGGCATGCCAACCCATTTTCTAAAGACATAATATAGTTATATCATCTCATCCTGTTTACATAGTCATCATATTTTAAATTATGTCATTCTATCCGTGAATTATATCATGCCATCATGTTTCCATCGACGGCATGTTTGTGATTTATGGCATGCCAACCACTTTAATAGACACATCGTATAGTTATATCATGTCATCTTGTTTACATAGTCATCATATTTTGAAGTATGTCATTCTATCCTGTTTAGTTAGCCATCATACATGTGAAATTGTGTCATGCTATCCTGTTTAATTAGCCATCATATATGTGAAATTATGTCCTACTATTCTGTTTGCTTAGACAACATAAATGTGAATTATTTCATGCCATGTTTTCTTCCCTACTATCCATTGCACCTGTCTATCTTACAATGTATGTACATTCAATTACTTTTCTTGTTTATCAGCCATTTCAATTGGAGGGAGTGATGGCAGTATCTATGGGAGTAAAAACACGGTCTTCAGAAAGATCGTGCTACACAGAGATGCAGATAGAACCACGGTTGTACTTGCCCAAGAACCAGCCCCACCACACATAACCCACACTCATGCAGATTGTACCCTACCCGGTTGGACGGAAGAACCAGCTACACCCCTTCTAACCCCAACCCCAAAGCAGATAGACACCCGGTTCCGTTGACACAAAGATCGTCTCCACCACAGAGCACCCAAACATGAGTAGTTAGTAAGGCAACTGCGGTGCCCAAATCACGAGGACCACCACTCCGAACCGAAGTCAACGCTTAAGCGTAAGAAGAATTGTTCTCGTGTCGGGTTCCGTAGCTATGGTTCATACTACTTTGCTCTCGCATCACTGTATTTATTGATACCAACTAATTTCAAATTTGAAGGATGCAATTGAAACTCCAATGGCGCAACAGGTATGTTTTAAACCTGTTTCTTCAACGTGTTTGGTTGTTTGATGTTGTAACTTGCTCTCTGTTGATTTCAGTTTCAATTGAATAAACAGTTATGTTCTCATGCCATGCACATTACAATTGTTGTTATTGCTGTGTAGTTTCCCACACTTATATTTTGTCTATGCTGCTTTGTCTTAAATAGATATGATTCGAACTGTATCTATCTTGATTTGGCAACATAAACTAGAATGATATAGACCATACAGTGACCATACTATATAGATATATGTTTGTTTCATGCTATTATCCTGTCCACCTTACTACTGAACTGGTTTACCAAAATGAGTTTCATATACTACATTGTAAACCTGAGATGTGATTGTTTGTTTCTCTTTTAGAACGCGGATAAAATATTGGAGAAGAGTACCCCGTTATGCAATGGTAAAGGAAGTAATGCAGATAAGGTTCAAGATAGTGAGACATCCCTGTTGGTCTCCAAGAAAGCTGATAAAAACTATATTGAGGACACTGAGACAACCCCAAAGTCCTGTCTTGATGTAGTGTTCGAGTTACTGGCTACCACTGCTGGCACCAACTCTTCGAACTCGTTGCCTGAATCAGTTCGGCTTCTTGAGTCTCAACTTCAAGTTGAAAGACATCGATCAGATGTTATGCGACAGGAAGCCGAAGGACTGAGGAAGTCCCTGCAGAATTCAGATGCATACTTTACGGTGCAACAAAGAAGTTACTGGAGGACTTAAGCGCCAAACAAGAGAAAGTTAATAAGCTTGCTAAGCATCTTGCCCGACATTATGGGTACCAGGATATTGTTTCTTGAGCTCTTACGAAGTGGTTTCAGTTACGAACTTGTTTTCTTCTTGGCGTTTATATCTTGTTGTGTTCACTATATTTACCTTTGGTGGCGAACTTTGATGCCCGATGGATGTAATATGTGTAATAGCCGTGATAGCCTAGTGTATGTTGCTTGCTTATTTATTTCCTTGTTGTCTTGTTTATTTGTTTGCTTATAGTCAGTGCAGTTCTTTTTCTACGGTTTGCTAGTGGCTGCAATAACCTATTTTTTAAAACTAGGCCACAATAACCATGGGCTAATATTTACTATAGTGACACTGGGCCTCCTACGGGGCGTAGAAACAGTGGGCCTTCTATGGGCCGTATAAACAGTGGGCCTTCTACGGGCCGTAGAAACAATGGGCCTTCTACAGGCCGTAGAAACAATGGGCCTTCTACGGGTCATATCATCAATGGGCCTTATACGGACCGTATGATCGATTGGCCAAACATGGGCCAAACAGACCGCATTCTGGCCGTAAATGGGCTAGAGTTGGAACCGTCCGTTCATGGGCCGACCATAATGGGCCATCGTTAATAGGCCATATTTTATGACGCTATGAAAACAGCCCAATGTATTAACAGACCACAAACGGCCCGACTGTAACCATGGGCTGAATTTGGCCCACAAGCAGAAAATGACAGTAACGGGCCGTAAGTAAACGAATGCTGGAAAATAGCCCAAGAATAAATGGGCTCTGAGAAGGCCGAAAGATAACATGGGCTGGAAACGGCCAAACGGAATAGCGGGCCGTTAATGGGTATAAAGTGATACACTGTTCTTTATGGGCCAGTTTCACCATGGGCCGTTAATGGGTGTAAAGTGATACACTGTTCATTACGGGCCAGTTTCACCACGGGCCGTTAATAGGCCAAGAGTTACATAGGTCCTCATATGGGCCGAAAGACATCGTGGGCCATGCATGGGCCAGAAGTGAAAACGGGCTGGAATCATATTGGATGGCCCAGATGACGCTACTGGGCCTAATTCGAATAGGGCGTAATGGGCCTTGGGTTAGTGAAACGTAAATGGGCTATATGCGCGAACAGGCCGTTAACAGGCTTTCCATGGGCCGGCCCGCCACCTTTTGACCAAGTCAAACGGGCCGGCTTTTCACAGGAATGGGCCTCTGTTGGGCCATGCCACGTGTCTTGTCCGACCAATAAAAATTTTACACGTGGAAAATTCCCATTGGTCGGGGCTGTTAACGGGTTATCGGATCCAAAACCTGACCCGATAGCTTAACGACATTCTGTTACGGTGGATGCCACGTGTCGGTCACCCTTGACGAAAGCACTTCTGTGACGCGCGATTTATCGTCATGGAAGTGGACACTTCCGTGATGATAATTTTGGTAATGTCATGGAACACTTGTACGACAAAGACAGTATGACTATCTTGATTACATCGCCATAAATTTGTCATGGATGTACATGCATGACAAAAAACGTGACCTACTATGACAAACACGTATCATCACGGAAGTGTATTTTTTGTAGTGATGTCTTGTTTATCCTTTATGCATCTTATTTTGCTTTGATTGATGGTAGCATTATAAGATGATCTCCACTAAATTTCAAGATAAAAGTGTTCTCCTTGAGTATGCACCATTGCCAAAGTTCGTCATGCCGAGACACCATGTGATGATCGGGTGTGAGAAGCTCTACGTTCATCCGGGTGCAAGCCAGTTTTGCACATGCAGAATACTCTGGTTAAACTTGACGAGCCTAGCATATGCAGATATGGCCTCGGAACACTGAGACCGAAAGGTCGAGCGTGAATCATATGAATCATATAGTAGATATGATCAACATAGTGATGTTCACCATTGAAAACTACTCCATCTCATGTGATGATCGGACATGGTTTAGTTGATTTTGATCACGTGATCACTTAGATGATTAGAGGGATGTCTATCTAAGTGGGAGTTCTTAAGTAATATGATTAATTGAACTTAAATTTATCATGAACTTAGTACCTGATAGTATTTTGCTTGTCTATGTTGTTGTAGATAGATGGCCCGTCTTTGTTGTTCCGTTGAATTTTAATGCGTTCCTTGAGAAAGCAAAGTTGAAAGATGATGGTAGCAATTACACGGACTGGGTCCGTAACTTAAGGATTATCCTCATTGCTGCATAGCAGAGTTATGTCCTGGAAGCACCGCTGGGTGCCAGGCCTGCTGCAGATGCAACTGGTGACGTTAAGAACGTCTGCCAGAGCAAAGCTGATGACTACTCGATAGTTCAGTGTGCCATGCTTTACGGCTTAGAACCGGGACTTCAACGGCGTTTTGAACGTCATGGAGCATATGAGATGTTCCAGGAGTTGAAGTTAATATTTCAAGCAAATGCCGGATTGAGAGATATGAAGTCTCCAATAAGTTCTACTGCAAGATGGAGGACAATAGTTCTGTCGATGAACATATACTCAAAATGTCCGGGTATAACAATCACTTGACTCAACCGGGAGTTAATCTTCCGGATGATAGTGTCATTGATGAATTCTTCAATCATCGCCACCAAGCTACAAGAGCTTCGTGATGAACTATAATATGCAAGGGATGGATAAGACAATTCTCGAGCTCTTCGCAATGCTAAAGGCTGCGAAGGTAGAAATCAAGAAGGAGCATCAAGTGTTGATGGTCAACAAGACCACCAGTTTCAAGAAAAAGGGTAAAGGGAAGAAGAAGGGAAACTTCAAGAAGAACGGCAAACAAGTTGATGCTCAAGAGAAAAAACCCAAGTCTGGACCTAAGCACGAGATCGAGTGCTTCTCTTGCATGCGCATCGGTCCTTTGGAAGCGGAACTGCCCCAAGTATTTGGCGGATAAGAAGGATGGCAAGGTGAACAAAGGTATATGTGATATACATGTTATTGACGTGTACCTTACTAGAGCTTGCAGTAGCACCTGGGTATTTGATACTGGTTCTATTGCTAACATTTGCAACTCGAAACAGGGACTGCGGATTAAGCGAAGACTGGCTAAGGACGAGGTGACGATGCGCGTGGGAAATGGTTCCAAAGTCGATGTGATCACCGTCGACACGCTACCTCTACATCTACCTTCGAGATTAGTTTTAGACCTAAATAATTGTTATTTGGTGCCAGCGTTGAGCATGAACATTATATCTGGTGAAAGTGTGTTATATCCACTAGAGGGGGGTGAATAGGCGATTTTTATAAATTATTCACTAAGGAATTTGCCCGTGAGGAAATTCCTTAGGGAAGAACTACTAGCAGCGGAATAAGTACTCAAAAGTAAACATAGCAAAACACAAGCATGGTTATCATGATGAAATGAAGACAAGCACAGAGTACGAAAAGCGTAAGCACATGATAACACAGGATGAAGACAAAAATACTAAATAAATTGAATTGAGGAAATAAAGGAAGTCTTCGGTCAAAGTATTCAAACACAGATATGACAAGCACACAACACAGTAATGAGGAAATGAAAGAGTTGAGGAAATAGAACCAGTTGGCTTGGTGAAGACAATGATTTGGTAGACCAGTTCCAACTGCTGCCTCAGTTGTACATCTGGTTGGAGCGGCTAGGTATTTAAACCTGAGGACACACAGTCCCGGACACACAGTCCTCACCGTTTTGTCCTTGAGCTAAGGTCACACAGACCTCGCCCAATCACTCGTGGTAAGTCTTCAGGTGACTTCCAAACCTTCACAAACTCGGTCACTCGGCGATCCACAATTCCTCCTGGATGCTCTAGACCATGACGCCTAACCGTCTGGAAGAAGCACAGTCTTCAAAGGTAACAAGCATCGGATCCACGCAAGATCAATCTCTTCGATGATGCTCAATCACTTTGGGGTTGTAGGTGTTTGGGTTTGGGTTTTCCTCACTCGATGATTTTCGCTCAAAGTCCTCGTAGGATGGGATGCTCTCAAATGACAAGTGTCAGTTTCTCTAGGAGCAGCCAACCAGCTAGTGGTTGTAGGGGGTGGCTATTTATAGCCTAGGGAGCAGCCCGGCATGATAAGACATAAATGCCCTTCAATGATATGACCGTTAGGTGGATAAGATATTTTGGGACAGCTGGCACAAGGCACAACAACGGTCAGAAATTTGAGTATCAAATTCCTCAGGGCTATCATGTTCCTCACTGTGTAGGCAATCCGCAGTAGCGAATCCCTAATTCCTCAGTCAGAACAAATTCCTCAGAGACCAGAAGAACTTCATCTCTGTCACTGAAGAATATGACTGAACTGTATGAGATTTCCATTGGCTTCACTCGAAGGGATTGGTAGGTGTAGGATTTTGAGTTGAGCATCACTTGGAAATTTTTCCTTAGTATTTCCTCGACCCCCTTTAACAGTACGGTGTTTCCTATGACTCAAGAAAGAGAAAATGAAACTATGAAAACAAAATTCTTCACGCTTCATGTTCCTTGAATGAATACCAAGTCTTCAAGGTCACACCAATTTCTTCACTTTCAAAGTCTTCAGAAAGTCTTCAGAAATACAAAGTCTTCAGATGAAAAACTTCATTTTTAGGGGTCGAGTTTCTCTGTAAATATCAAACTCCTCATAGACTTATAGACCTATGTACACTCATAAACACATTAGTCCCTTAACCTATAAGTCTTCAATACACCAAAATCACTAAGGGGCACTAGATGCACTTACAATCTCCCCTTTTGGTGATTGATGACAATACAGGTTAAGTTTTCAACGGGGATAAACATATGAAGTGTAAATACTGATATTGAGGAATTTGATTGCAAGATATAGAAGAACTCCCCCTGAAGATGTTCATAGTGAGGAAATTGCTTTTGAAGCAATGCACACTTGAAGAGTTGAATCATGGAGATCTCCCCCTATATCTTGTAATTCATACACGCATTTGACATATAATATGAAGAATTTGAAATGCATGATGAAATATGGTGACTGATGTAATTCAGCATGCGTGCATTAACATTAATGAGGAATAAGCATGTAGAAAATCACAGCAAAAGTATCAGGTCACCATAGAGTTTAAGTTTACAACTCGATCCAGCAAAATCATTAGAAGAACGAGAGTTGTAACTTAGCAAAAAAACGCCCATATAAGATAGACCCGCTTGAAGACTAACTCAAAATTCTCCCCCTTTGTCATCGAATGACCAAAAGGATCGAAAATGAGGACTAACGCCCCTGAAAATATCAAGTTGATGAAGGAGCGCCAGCGTTGGTGGGGTCGTTTGTTGATGTAGGGCCTGCCGCAGTGTTGTCCAAGTCTTCATGCTCATCGGTGTCGTGCGATGAAGAATAGGAGCTGGCCACCAAGGAAGGAACCTTGACCTTCTTGTATTTCTTCGGTGGAAGTGCAGACCAGTCAAAGTCCTCCTTGAGACCCATGTTCTTCAGATCTTGTTCACCATATACATTTGACAGAATAGCCCAGGTGCGATCGAAGACTTCATGGAGGTAGTAATGGTTTTTCTTCACTGCATTATGTGTAGCAGTCATGTTGTGAAGAATTGAACCAAATTGACGCTTAACCCATTTGTGGTTTTGATCCACCTTCTGGTGAAGACTTAGCAGAAGTTCACGATCAGTCATCACACGAGGAGCAGTAGCTTGAGGATTTGGCTTGGAGGCATGGGCAGCAGAATCATGAGTGGCAGAGTCATCATTGGTGGAATAAGATGCAGCCTTGCGAAACTGACCATCCAATGGACGAATGCCTTCATCAATAACAGCTGGTGCCTTGCCCTTTTCATCAGCTGAGGAATAGGTTAAGCAGAGGACTTCAATCGGGGCAAGTAGGCGAGGTGATTCTGAAAATCAGCTTTGTAGTTGAGTGAAGACCTTGTCCTGAGGAATCTCATGATCCAGGGTGCATAAGGCTTCAGCTCGAACGGTGAAAGTGCAAAATTTGTCAGAGTCCTCATGAAGAAATCGTGATAATTGACAGGAATGCCATGAATGATGTTGAATACCAGATTCTTCATGATGCCAACAATTTCCTCATCAGATGAGTCGTGGCCTTTGATTGGACTCATAGTCTTCGTCAGAATACGATAGACTGTCCTTGGTACATACTGCAATTCCTTCACGAGGAATTTTGTCCTTGAGGCTTCACCAGGTTTCAATGGCTTCATCAGCACTTGCATATAGTGATCTATAAGCTCAGGCTCTTGGTACATGCAACGAGCTCCTTCAGGTGGTGGACTGATGGGCAGGGCGTGAAGCAATTCAGAGGCCGGTGTCTTATAGTGAGTATTTTCGGTCATCTAGTCCAAAACCCAGGAGTTCACATCGTCAGCATCTCCTGTGATGTGCAATATTGCGTAGAATTGAAGAATGAGTTCTTCATTCCAATCAACTATGTCTGTGCAAAAGTTGAGGAGGCCTGTGTCATGAAACACACTGAGGACAGGTGTGAAGCATGGCAGTAATTCCATGTCCACATGAGGAATATGCTCGTGGTCGAAGACTTTGTCCTTGTTGAAGAGCACTGAGGAATAGAAGTTGGCCTGGCTGGCGGTCCAGAAGTGCTTCCTTCTAAGACGAGCAGAATTATAGGGATTGTAGTCAGTGAAGAACACGTGATCGCCGAAGAAATCATCAGCCTTGAATTTCTGCTTCTTTGAGAATGGATCCTTTGGTTTGGGCTGAGGAGTGTCAGTCAATTACATTATCACCTCAGGAATCGCAATCTCAGGTTCTTCATGCTGAGGAATTTCAGCTTCTACTCGATGTGACTGGGTCTTCAATTCTTCATTTACATTTTCTTCAGCACTAGTGGCTGGAATTTCTTCATGGACAGACGGTGTGGCATGTGGTTCATCATATCCCATTTGAACTATAGTTACTGGGGACTGAGGAATCGGTTGCAATGGTGTGAAGAGGGGAGAGTTGGGGTGCTGACTTTCCCATAAGTCATCATTGAGCACGGGTGTCATACATCCAATGTCCACATCTTCATCTTCCATTTCTTCAACGACGGCCTCTTCAGCAGTATACTGAGGCATAGGCGAGGAAACAGCAGGAGTTGAAGAGATTTAATCCACTTCAATTTCTTCATCCATCTGCTCTGACGAAGCAGCAGAAGGATTTTATTCATCAGATCCGCTAGGGATCACATATTCTTCATCAAAAGGAACGATTTCTTTTGATGGCATGGTTGAGAGAGGAACAACATCAATGGGATTTGCAAATGAGCTGGTCAAGGGCTTCATCTTCTTCAGAGCTGAAGAATCTGAGGAAGCTGATGCTTTCCTTTTCTTCACAGCTGCACGCTCTATAGCCTTGGTCTTCTTCACATCTGATGCAGATGGAAGGATCGGAGTTGGGGTAGGTGCAGGAGGAGCAGAGCAATGTGGTTGATTTTCTTCAGGCACAACTGATGCAGTTGCCCTGACCTCTTCATTTTCTTCAGGCACACAACTAGTGGATGCCCTGGCAATTTCATCAGAGGCTGGAATGCATTCATCAGCCCTGGAACTCACATTTTCTTCAGCAGCCTGAATGTCATCAGCGGTGCTGGCATGATCTTCAGTCGGCTGAGCAGATGCTTCAGCTTGAGCAATTTCTGGTTGCGATGGAGCTGCAACCTTTGATGTGAATTTCTCAATCAGTTTTACAAACCTGACCTTGGTTCCTTGCTAATCAGCATAGCAAGCATTGAAATCATCGCTGAGGACTTTGATTTTAGACTGGACCTTCACAAGTTCGTCAGTTGTCATAGAGACAACGTTGTTCTTCAGGAATTTATCCTTCCTGTACTGCGCTTTCTTGATCTGCCTGGCCTTCTCAAATTTCCATTTCTCTTCTTGGATGAAAGCAGTCAGCATATGACTTTGGCCAGGAGTCAACTTGAAATCAGGCATAGGAGTGTTTGGGCCCTTGTGCCAGAGATCAATGTAGTCAAGGATCAACTTTGGATCCAAAAGCAGAGGCACATTTGTGCCCTTGGCTCTAGCGGCCTCGACTTGCCTATCTCTGATGATTTCGACCAGTTACTCATCATCAGCTTCATCTTCATTAAACGGCACTTGGAAAGCGACCTGCTTCTTGTGAGGACTTGGGCGAGAACCTCGTCCAGCAGTGGCCTTTGTCTTCAGCAGAGAGGGTCCTGTTGAAGAATTTGGTGCAGCTGAGGAACTAGTAGAAGCTCCTGAGGCAATAGATATGCTTGTAGTCCTTTGGCACGTGGCAAGATGCATAGGTTCTGAGGACTTGGTCGGAGCAGCTGAGGACTTTGGAGGAGGAGCTGAGGACATTAGAGCGGAAGCAGCATGAGGAGTTGGCCATGAGGGCTTTGAGGATTCTGGTCGTGAGGGCATTGCTGAGGAACTTGGCCTTGAGGGAATTGAAGGTGAAGCACTTGGCTTGTGCACAGGCTTCTTTGCCATGGATTTCTTCGCCTTAATAGAGACCTCAGCGGCAACAGCAGCAGCAGAGTCTTCATTGAATTTCCTCACTGCTTCTCTTGCTTGTCTGGCCAGCTTGGCCTGGCGCTTGGCCCATTCATCAGGATAATCCTCACCGCACTTGAGGCTGGTGGGATCTGCTTCTTGGCCAGGTGCCAATGGAGGTCTTGGGCATGGAGGATTGAGTGCAAATTTCTTCATGTATTTGGGAGTAACATATATGTACTCCCTCCACTCTCTTGCCCATCTCCTCTCAATCTTTTGAATGCGCACCTTGCGCTGATTTTTATCTTCCTCAGGGGGTGTGAAGTACCCAGCATAGATGTCCTCAGGGATTTCAAAAGCAGTGTTGACCTCAGGCCTCTTTCCTCCTTTCTGTGGCTTCTTACTATCAGCCATTTTCTTCAATTGAGGAATTTGAACAATTGAATTCTCTAAAGAAGTATGCAACTTTTCTTCGAGGAACGCTGCAAATGAGTTAAGTTGATGAGAACCTAGTGATTCAGCAGCGGACATGAGTACCTGTGAACAGAGTATAGTTGCGAGGAATTTGAAGAGGTCATATGCATTCTCAGAGGGTTTTTCAAAAAGAACAAGTTTGAGGAATTTGACCAGACGAGTCTTGAAGAATTTCACTAAGCGTTCTTAGTCTTAGGTTCCAGAGTTGTACAGATCAAAAATCTGCACAATTGAGGAATCTTGAAAAAAAAATATCTTAGAGAAATGAATCAAGAACAGATGACATGTGAGGTGTTTCGTGTGTGAAGAATTTGAAGAATAAAAACCTTTGAGGATTTTGTAGAAATCATTTGAATCAAAGAGGGCAGTAAAAGTAACTTTTAATTACCCTGGACGAAGAACACGACGAACTAAGAGGTGGAGACGTGAAGTTCATCGGTGCAGATCTTCCACGCCCTAACTTGGCGGAGGAAGACAGCTATGGCGGCGACGGAGTGAAGAAATCCGCGGATGGCGCGAGTACGACGGTGACGAGGTCGAGGCAGTGAAGCTCTTCCTCACCGGCGACGATGAAGTAGCGGCGGCGCTAGGGTTTGAGAAGCTCGAGCTAGAGAGAGCGGTCGAGCAGTAAAGGAAGTGAGGAAGGGGAAGGGGGTATTTATAGCCACGGTGAAAAACTGTTCGACCGAAGAAATTGGACGAACGTGCCCTTGACCCTTCTCATTTGCTTGACATGTGTCACCCACGTACGGAGAAGTGGATATCTTGTTAGGTCGTGGGTGAATAGATAAATATTTCATGGGATGTGGAACGGTTTGAGCGGCAAAGCCGAAAATTTGGATAATATAAGTTTTAACGTTTCGTTCGCAAATTCTTCAGCTGACAAGGACACAGTGAAGATTTTGAACGAGTTCAAATAGAATGCACATGAAGAATTTGTGAATAGATTGGGTTGAGTTTAGCATAGAGGGGGAAGGATCCGATCACATTCACTTAGCAGAGATATCAACTTGAAGAAATAGCAATAAGTGAATGTTGTAGAGGACATAAACTCATATATATATATATATATATATATATATATATATATATATAGCCAATGAAGAAAAACGACAGAAATAGTGAAGACAATGCAAAGTTGAAGGACATGAACAACTAAGGAATTTCAAAACTAAGGAAAAACTCAAATTTGAAGATTTTCAACTTTTGTGGTGGCGTGACCCACCGTATAAGAATGATGATTTCAGACACCGCGTATAATTGTCGTAGGGCTCTGAGAATCAATTCTTCATTAATTTATTCACACTTAGAGTGTTATTCTTCATTGATTGAAGAAAAACGTTTCTTCATGCGTTGCACATATAAGTCATCAATTTTGCATAAGTGTTAGGATGAGTGTCTTACTCAAAGAACATTCGAAGATTCTAAGATATTGAGCTCACGCCGCAACTTGCTAAATCTCTTCTCATCCAAGGGCTTAGTGAAGATATTGGCTAGCTGTTCTTCAGTCTTGACATGATCAATAGAAATGTCGCCCTTCAACACATGATCGCGAAGAAAATGATGACGAATCTAAATGTGCTTTGTCTTCGAGTGTTGAACTGGGTTGTGAGCAATCTTGATGGCACTCTCATTGTCACAGAAGAGACGCACATTCTTCACGTTGATGCCGTAGTCCTTGAGTGTTTGCTTCATTGTAACATCCCAAAATTCTAAATTTTGGAATGTTATATTAAATAAATAACTATGCTTGTTGTCTGATTGATTGACTGAAAGTGAGTGAATTTGAAACTTTTTGAAAGTTAAATGAGAGGGAATGAAATGACTTTCCCAAACTTTCCCGTTTGCCTTTTTGGATCTCAATGAACTCAAGTTCATTCCAACACCAAACCCTAGAGTGAAGATGACATGACTTCTTCCATTTGGAATGAAAAGGGTTTTGAAAAGATTTGAATTTCATTTGAGAATATTTCAAATTCAAAGCTTTATGCAACTCAATGATTTTCATGAGGGAAGATAAAATGACTTCTTCAATTATATGAAATATGAGTTGGAAGTTAAAAAGAATCAAATTGAAAGTCATTTGAAGGTATTTTGAAACTCCCTTCAAATTTGGAATTATTTGGATTTTTATTCAAAATTATTTTTCTCCTAAAAATAAATAAATGGAAATATGGGTAAAATGATTCCCTTCAATGAAAATTAGGAGAAAATAAATTTGAAGTCATTTTGGTATTTTAAAATGATTTTATTGGATTTTATTAGGGCGAAACACTCTTTGTTTTATTTGAATTTTTGTGTATTTTATTTGAACTTGAAAAAATAGTTCATGTTGTAGGAAATCTTTTTCTGATCATTTTGATATATATATGTCCTATATAAAATATTTATATTTTAAAAGATATCTGGCGGCCCAGAGGCCAGCCCAGCGAGGCCAGCGAGCCGGCCTCACCTCCCCCTCGCCCGAAAGCGCTTCGCGTCGGACGCCCGCTCGCCGCGCACCCCTCCCTCTCTCTCTGGCAGGTGGCCCCGCCCCCGTCTTCAACCCCCGCCCCACGTCTTGGCCCGCGCCGCCGATCGCCGGATCTCATGAGATCCGGGATCCCGATCCTCCCGATCGCCTCGAAGCAAGGCCGAGGCCCCGCCTATTTAAGCCCTCGCCCGCACCCCATTCCCCCTAGCCCCTCATGGACCCCTCTTCCTCTCTCCCGAGCTCACCGGAGACCAGTCCCCGCCGCCATTTCCATCACCGCCGCCCTAGCCACTCCCGACCCCCACCGACTCCACCAGACGCCTCCCCGACCTCGTCCGCACCCGGCCGGCCACTCCGTCGACCTCCCCGACGACCGGAGCCATCAACGCACTCGTCGTCGCCGCCGCGCCGAGGTCGATGAAGTCGCCGAATCCCTCCCCGTCCGATGCGTGATGAGCGGCTAGGATTAGACCCCAGAAGAATGCGTTTAAATAAAACCGGCCCGGTTCGTCCGGTTTATTTTAAGTTAGGTTTTATTTTTGGAGCCGGCCCGTTTTAGTTTAACCCTAGGCCCGTTTAGTTTATATTACGCTCAGTGCGTAGTTTAGGCCCATTAGGCCCTTTTTCATTTATTTTTGTTTTCTGTTTTAACAGAATAGTTCCTGTTTTGAAAAATTCATATCTTTTATTCTGTTTAATATTTTTAGGTGATTTTTTTGTTAGTTTGCAAATTTTCTATAGTTTCTGTAGAATATATATTTAGCTATGTTAAAATTAATTAAAATTGCTTTATTTTAGTTTTAGTCAGAATAGTAAATCTGTTATAACATGAGCTAGGAAAATTATTTTTATATGATTCTTTTTGTCCCAACTTTGTTTTGTCATTGCCAAACCATAGAAATTAATTTGGGCATTTTAGGATTAATGAAAAAAATAGTTTTTAGCAGAATCTTGTTAATCCTAATTAATTAACTAGCTACTATTTTCCTATTATTTTAATTAGTAAATAAATTTATTTTTCACATGTGATTGATTATTCTAGGATAGTTTCTGTCACTTTATAGGATGAACTTTTATTTATATTAAATAAAACTTTTTATTTTATTTTCTTTATATAAATTAGATTAGGCCTAATAGGAGTTTTACTATAGCTTTTAAATTGATTCTTTTTGCTCCTAGTTGCTTAATGCATTCTTTTATGTTAAGTTAACATAAACTCATGATTAGGTTATGTTGAGAAAATTTTTGTTATATAAAACTATTTTTAGTTGTTGCTTGAAGTAGGAAAAACTTGAGTTGGTTTTCTTTGAGTTTTCCCTTTGGGTTTTGATTTGTTGTTTGGTGTGTTATGTTACTATGTTGCTATGTTACGTGATCTCATGCTATGTGCTTACTATAGTTATTGTTATTGTTTGCCTCGGTAGAATTTCCGGAGTGCGAAGCTTGCTACTATGAATCCCTAGTTTTCGAAGATCGTCAACAAGGCAAGTTCACTTTGACCATGCTTTCATACCTATGTTTTATTGCATTTAGTGACATCTTTGCAACCACCCCTCAGTAGTGTTATTGAATCCTTGTAGTTGAGTAGTATGCATGAGGTAGGAACCCATTCCCACATTACCAAGCCCGGACGATATTTTATTTTAATGCTACGCTATAGTAGACGGGGTTTGGTATGAGTACTCGGAGTGGTGTGAGAATGGAGGATTCTCGTCAATGGCGACAACTCCATGATGGAATCTGCAAGGACTGCATCTTCAAGACCTCAAGACTTCAAGACTCGAGACAGAATTCAATACACACTCTTTGGGTGAAGGGCGGTTGGCGGGCACCTGGAGGAACCGTGGTTGGCCGGGATGCATGGAGAAGCGCCATGACATCTTGCGGAAAGCTTCACCCAGACTCAAAGAGACGGAAGAATACTTCAAGCCCTAAGCTTACCTGCAACCGCAAGTCATTATGGGCTCTGGCTTGGTTGACCTTAGTTGTGACTCTTTGGGGCGGTACTAGCAGATGTAGAACTACGGTAGGATGGGATGAGTACCGACGGTGGTCGAGGAACTCTTTGGAAGACCATGTTTGGTCATCTTGTTCTCAAACACTCACGAAGTGCGAGAACGTAAAAGAGGGATCGAATCTTGCGGGTAAAGTGTACAAACCTCTGCAGAGGGTTATAAACCTAATCGATTAGCCATGTCCCCGATTCACGGACAATTTGAGCCTACGGACTTGGATCTATCTCGGAACTCTCAACACCGGACTGATAACTTAATTGTGGGCAACTTATGATGAATTTGGGCTATGAGACATCGGTTGGCGGAACCATGTCATGACAGAAAACTCCATAGTACAGACTTCATTTATTCCTTTGATGTAGGGAAAATAAAACCAGCTTTTACGCAAACAAAACTCGAATCTGAGCCACAAAGCCATATTGCATATAGTATAGTTTTACCATCTGTTTATTCATGTTGTGATCTTGCGGTACATTCAATGTACTGACCTACACGGCTGCAATGTATCATGTTGCAGGATTTTCTTCGACGAGTAAGAGTTACGATACAGGGTTACGGTCTACACTCAACCTGCCGATGGCGTTGATGGGACTCCACACTCGACTATTTGTTTCCGTTGTGACTTATGAGGTATATATCAGTTTTACGTTAATTATACATGTCATTGCACTTTGATATATACATTGATGTACTGTGTGTGCCAAGATATCTTGATCCGAGGATGGCACAAGAACACGTAGGCTTGACCGTGCGAGGTCGGGTCGCTTCTGAGATGGTATCGAGCACATGTTGACTGTAGAACGTGACCCTAGAAATCGGAAAGCCCTTGGACAGGATATCTCAAAAACTTTATTTTCAAAAAGACTCTTACTCCTCATCTTTTCTGATTTTATCAAATAGACACTCTCACCTCAAATAGTTAGAATATACACCTTTCCCTTTTGACCACACGGAACATCAACTGAAGTCGCTCCAAGAATTAAAGGTATCGGACAACTGATGGCCATTTCAGAGTAAAGAGGATTTCACCATGCGTTGGAAGAATTGCAGCTGCAACAATTGAAGACTCCGAAGACTTGAAGAATTTGAAGTTCCTGAAGAATTATTTGACCTTTAGAGACCAAACCTGTTATACACCTACGTTAGATCTGACGATTTGTGAGCTGTCATTTGTTTGATGTTTTCCGACAGCCACAAAGTAAAACTTGTTTCTTCAAAACTATCGTTTGTATTGTGTGTATCCTCCCCACCTCTCTCATATCTCATCCCAAAACTTTTGGACCCCATAGATGATGAATGAAGTTGGACTGATATTCTCTGGATCAAGACTTCAAATGGAGGCAGAGCTATGGATTCGAACATGGAGAATCACTTGGAGCAATTTGGTTTCAAGAAAGAATGAAGTATCGTGACGCTCTTGATTACTTTGAAGGAAGTGCTGCAACATGGTGGCAGATGCATCAAGCTATACAGGGATGGAATGGAGCAAAGACTTGGGAGGAATTCAAGAAGACCTGTTGAGATCACGTCTCATCCGGAGGCACCATGATAACCGAAGAAGAAACCTTATGCCTGCAAGATTTGCGGAGGAATAGGACACACCAGGAGGAACACAAGGATGGATGCCCTCATTGTGAGGAGAAACACCCACCGAGGAATGCCTAACTAGTCGGTGACTTGTTTCTTGTGTGAAGGAACCACCCACTACCTGACTCGGTGTCACATTTACCCCATGGTGCAACAAACTATTCAGGAGCAGGAAGAAGGAATGAAAGAAGCGCTCCGAGAAGTTATGAAAGAACCTGTGATGAAGGAATGTGTTGAAGACCATGATGGAGAAGGCCTCAACAGATTTTACTCCAATTCCTGCCATACATGTGGAGAAGAAGGACATTTTCACAAGATTGCACCAAGGAAAGGAAAGAGTATTTGGGATACTTCCGACGGAAGCAATAGAGTTTGATCCAAAGGGAATAGAAGGTTTGATCAGAGCGAAGAAACCCAAGAAGAGAAAACAAAGACACCCTCGAACAACCCAATTCCTGCAAAGAGGGACAAGAGTCATATTACCTGTTTTTGAATGTAAGGACGTCGGGCAATATGCCAATCATTGTCTCGAAAGGAAGCAAGGAACTCAAGGAGCAGGCACCATCTCCAAGAAGCCCAAAGACTTATCGAAAGTTATGTGTTTTCATTGCAAGGAAGCAGGACATTATGCTACTAAATGTCCCGACAAGATGAAAGCAGGAGTGGAGTAGTTGGAATTTTGATATTGGAAACAAGAGTAATAGAAAGCAATTCCATTTTCATGAGTTCGATGAGTTGAGTTATGTAATGGGTGCTTTCAGAGATTGTAATGGATGCATGAATCAATAAAGTTAAGGTGTGATGATTTCATATGTTGAATTTTATGGGTTGTTACTCCATGAACAAAGAGTTTTGACCATTTTCGAGGATATGAGAAAAATATGGTCTATGGAAGAATTTGTGCATTTTAAGGGTGGTAGTACCCTATGAAGAAGACTAGACTAATGGATAAGAAAATATATATTCCACGGACTGTAGTTTGAAAAAAAATTGGAGTTTTGCTTTTGATATGATGGTATGAAGAAACAGAGTACTACTGGTTTTAAAGGAGGTGTAATATGGAACAAAAGAGTTACTCCAAGGATGAGTTAAAGCTGCAGTAGTGTTGAAGTGGGTCATAACCCACAGGGCCGAGATTTGAAAATGGAGCGGATGTAACCTTGATAAAGGAATAAATTTGGAAGAATCGGTGATCCAATCAAAGCATACGTTTACGTAGGAGGTTACGCAAAAACACGAGAGTGGTGAAGTAACGATAGATGTTTTGTTTGGTTTGCAGAAACCATGGATTTATCTGAACTCGGTTCGTCAACAAGAGAAATTCTGCAATGCTTGTGAGTATGCCCAAGTGTTAGAATACGTGATTCGATATTTACGTATGTGGTAATGATTCAAATGCAGGGATGGATTGGCCCCATACCGGAGACTTCTATCATGAACTATCATATGTTGATGGAAAATCGAGAGCCTCGAAAACCTTAGAAGAGTGTCGACGCGATAAGCCATAAAACCATAGAATGGTAGTACGATGGAACCCTTTACAGGCAACCGTTGCCAATCGTAGGTTATACGATGAAGTTCAACCTAGACCCGTTTCTGCAGGAGAAACCATTAATGGTAGACCACCATGAGTGTTTCGATAGTTGTCTAGAATGGACACAGAACCATCGACTAAGAAGATCCGGTCTCGGACGAACTTCAACTTTGACGAACCGACCCATGATTACGAGGAAAACTCTATGCTTGACGTAAGAGCTTTAATGAAGGAGCTATTGTAAGATATGTGAAGAGACATACAATGTCGGCACTCCAGAGGAAGTATCTGAGTTTATTGGAACCATAACCTTGTTTTTAAGTGTGGTAGCACCCCTGACCTTTCTGACCAAAACTTTTGCTAGCAGACCCCCAACCCCTAACCTATTCTTGCTAGCCTCTTCGAATCTCGAGGACGAGATTCATTTTAAGTGTGGTAGGTTTGTAACATCCCAAAATTCTAAATTTTGGAATGTTATATTAAATAAATAACTATGCTTGTTGTGCGATTGATTGGTGAAAGTGAGTGAATTTGAAACTTTTTGAAAGTTAAATGAGAGGGAATGAAATGACTTTCCCAAACTTTCCCCTTTGCCTTTTTGGATCTCAATGAACTCAAGTTCATTCCAACACCAAACCCTAGAGTGAAGATGACATGGCTTCTTCCATTTGGAATGAAAAGGGTTTTGAAAAGATTTGAATTTCATTTGAGAATATTTCAAATTCAAAGCTTTATGCAACTCAATGATTTTCATGAGGGAAGATAAAATGACTTCTTCAATTATATGAAATATGAGTTGGAAGTTAAAAAGAATCAAATTGAAAGTCATTTGAAGGTATTTTGAAACTCCCCTTCAAATTTGGAATTATTTGGATTTTTATTCAAAATTATTTTTCTCCTAAAAATAAATAAATGGAAATATGGGTAAAATGATTCCCTTCAATGAAAAATTAGCACAAAATAAATTTGAAGTCATTTTGGTATTTTTAAAATGATTTTATTGGATTTTATTAGGCGTAAACACTCTTTGTTTTATTTGAATTTTTGTGTATTTTATTTGAACTTGAAAAAATAGTTCATGTTGTAGGAAATCTTTTTCTGATCATTTTGATATATATATGTCCTATATAAAATATTTATATTTTAAAAGATATCTCTGTTTTTGTTTTATTTAAATTTAAAAAGGAAACCCCCCTCGCCCGGGGGCCGCCGGCCCACCAGGCGGCCCAGGCCAATGAGCCGAGGCAATGAGGCAGCCGGCCTCACCTCCCCTCGCCCGAAAGCTGATCGGCCGCCTGGCCGACCCGCACCCTCCCTCTCTCTCTGGCAGGTGGCCCCGCCTGCCTTCAACCCCCCATACGTCTTCGCCAAGGCTCGATCGCGGATCTCATGAGATCCGGGATCCCGATCCTCCCGATCGCCCCGAAGCAAGGCCGAGGCCCCGCCTATTTAAGCCCTCGCCCGCACCCCATTCCCCTAGCCCCTCGCGGACCTCTTCCTCTCTCCCGAGCTCACCGGAGACTCGAGTCCCCGCCGCCATTTCCATCACCGTCGCCGCCCTAGCCACTCCCGACCCCACCGACTCCACCAGACGCCTCCCGACCTCGTCGCACCGGCCGGCCACTCCGTCGACCTCCCGACGACCGAGCCATCAACGCACTCGTCGCCGCCGCCGCCGCCGCCGAGGTCCTAAGTCGCCGGAATCCCTCCCCGTCCGATGCGTGATGAGCAGCTTAGGATTAGACCCAAGGGGTACTGGCGTTTTAAATAAAACCGCCCGGTTCGTCCGTTTATTTTTATGTTAGGTTTTTATTTTTGGAGCCGGCCCGTTTTAGTTTAACCCTAGGCCCGTTTAGTTTATATTACGCTCAGTGCGTAGTTTAGGCCCATTAGGCCCTTTTTCATTTATTTTTGTTTTCTGTTTTAACAGAATAGTTCCTGTTTTGAAAAATTCATATCTTTTATTCTGTTTAATATTTTAGGTGATTCTTTTTTGTTAGTTTGCAAATTTTCTATAGTTTCTGTAGAATATATATTTAGCTATGTTAAAATTAATTAAAATTGCTTTATTTTAGTTTTAGTCAGAATAGTAAATCTGTTATAACATGAGCTAGGAAAATTATTTTTATATGATTCTTTTGTCCCAACTTTGTTTTGTCATTGCCAAACCATAGAAATTAATTTGGGCATTTTAGGATTAATGAAAAAATAGTTTTTAGCAGAATCTTGTTAATCCTAATTAATTAACTAGCTACTGTTTTCCTATTATTTTAATTAGTAAATAAATTTATTTTTCACATGTGATTGATTATTCTAGGATAGTTTCTGTCACTTTATAGGATGAACTTTTATTTATATTAAATAAAACTTTTTATTTTATTTTCTTTATATAAATTAGATTAGGCCTAATAGGAGTTTTACTATAGCTTTTAAATTGATTCTTTTTGCTCCTAGTTGCTTAATGCATTCTTTTACATTAAGTTAACATAAACTCATGATTAGGTTATGTTGAGAAAATTTTTGTTATATAAAACTATTTTTAGTTGTTGCTTGAAGTAGGAAAAACTTGAGTTGGTTTTCTTTGAGTTTTCCCTTTGGGTTTTGATTTGTTGTTTGGTGTGTTATGTTACTATGTTGCTATGTTACGTGATCTCATGCTATGTGCTTACTATAGTTATTGTTATTGTTTGCCTCGGTAGAATTTCCGAGTGCAAAGCTTGCTACTCTGAATCCCTAGTTTTCGAAGATCGTCAACAAGGCAAGGTCACTTTGACCATGCTTTCATACCTATGTTTTATTGCATTTAGTGATATCTTTGCAACCACCCCTCGGTAGTGTTATTGAATCCTTGTAGTTGAGTAGTATGCATGAGGTAGGAACCCATTCCCTGTTACCAAGCCCGGACGATATTTTATTTTAATGCTACGCTATAGTAGACGGGGTTTGGTATGAGTACTGGAGTGGTGTGAGAATGGAGGATTCTACGTCAATGGCGACAACTCCATGATGGAATCTGCAAGGACTGCATCTTCAAGACCTCAAGACTTCAAGACTCGAGACAGAATTCAATACACACTCTTGGGTGAAGGACGGTTGACGGGCACCTGGAGGAACCAAGTGGTTGGCAGGGATGCATGGAGAAGCGCCATGACATCTTATGGAAAGCTTCACCCAGACCCAAAGAGACGGAAGAATACTTCATGCCAGGAAGCTTACCTGTGCAACCGCAAGTCATTATGGGCTCTGGCTTGGTTGACCTTAGTTGTGACTCTGGCTGGGACGGTACTAGCAGATGTAGAACTACGGTAGGATGGGATGAGTACTGGACAGTGGTCAGAGGAACTCTTTGGAAGACCATGTTTCGGTCATCTTGTTCTCAAACACTCTGAAGTGCGAGAACGTAAAAAAGAGGGATCGAATCTTGCGGGTAAAGTGTACAAACCTCTGCAGAGGGTTATAACCTAATCGATTAGCCGTGTCCCGGTTACGGACAATTTGAGCCTCTGGACTTGGATCTATCTCGGAACTCTCAACACCGGATGATAACTTAATTGTGGGCAACTTATGATGAATTTGGGCTATGAGACATCGGTTGGCGGAACCATGTCATGACAGAAAACTCCATAGTACAGACTTCATTTATTCCTTTGATGTAGGGAAAATAAAACCAGCTTTTACATAAACAAAACTCAAATCTGAGCCACAAAGCCATATTGCATATAGTATAGTTTTACCATCTGTTTATTCATGTTGTGATCTTGCGGTACATTCAATGTCTTGACCTACACGGCTGCAACGTATCATGTTGCAGGATTTTCTTCGACGAGTAAGAGTTACGATACAGGGTTACGGTCTACACTCAACTCGCCGATGGCGTTGATGGGACTCCACACCCGACTATTTGTTTCCGCTTATGACTTATGAGGTATATATCAGTTTTACGTTAATTATACATGTGATTGCACTTTGATATATACATTGATGTCTTGTGTGTGCTGATATCGATCCAGGATGGCACAAAGAACAAGGCTTGACCGTCTGAGGTCGGGTCGCTACATTCATCCAGAGCAATTGAGCACAGCAAGAACCAGCAGCAATGTACTCAGCTTCAGCAGGAGACAGTGATGGCAGTTCAGTTTCTTCGAGGACCAACAGACCAAGGATCGTCCGAGGAAATGACATGTACCATACGTTGACTTGCGGTCCACACGATCACCAACATAGTCAGAGTTAGAATATCCAATGAGATCAAAAGCCGAGCCATTGGTGTACCATAATCCAAGTGTTGGTGTGTGAGCTAGATATCAAAGAATATGCTTCACAGCCTTATGGTGTGATTCCTTCGGTGTAGCTTGAAATCGGGCACACATGCAAACACTAAGCATTATATCTGGCCTAGATGCACATAAGTACAATAAAGAACCAATCATGGAGCTGTATACCTTATGATAGAAGTCAATACCATTTTCATCAGTGCACAGATGGCCATTTGTAGGCATAGGAATTTTGACGCCTTTGCAATCTTGCATGCTGAATTTCCTCAGTACATCCTTGAGGTATTTCTCATGAGATATGAATATGCCATTGCGATGTTGATGAATTTTAAGACCTAAGAAGAATTTCAATTCTTCCATCATAGACATTTGATATTCTTCACTCATCATATAGGCAAATTCATCACTATAACGTTGGTGAGTACCGCCAAAGATAATATCATCAACATATATTTGGCACACAAACAATTCATCATCATAAGATTTAGTGAAAAGAGTAGGGTCGAGTGAACCGGGTTTGAAGCTTTTCTTCATGAGGAATTCCTTCAAAGTATCATACCACGCTCGAGGGCCTGCTTGAGGCCATAGAGGGCCTTATTGAGTCTGAAGACTTTGTCAGGATTCTTTGGATCTTCAAAACCTGGGGGTTGAGCAACACATACTTCTTCCTCAAGCTTACCATTGAGGAATGCACTTTTCACATCCATTTGATATAAAGTGATATCATGATGGTTAGCATAAGCAAGTAATATCACGAATAGCCTCAAGTCTAGCAACAGTGCAAATGTTTCATCGAAATCAATTCCTTCAACCTGTGTGTAGCCTTGAGCTACAAGCCATGCCTTATTACTCACCACAAGGCCATTTTCATCTTGCTTGTTGCGGTAGATCCACTTTGTGCCAATGATATTGTGCTTGCGAGGATCTGGACGTTTGACCAGTTCCCAGACGTTGTTGAGCTCGAACTAATGTAATTCTTCTTGCATGGCCTGAATCCACTTAGGCTCCAGAAACGCTTCATCTACCTTAGTGGGCTCTGTGATAGAGACAAAAGCATAGTGCCCACAAAAGTTAGATAAATGTGAAGCTTTTGAGCGTGTGAGAGGACCTGGTGCTTCAATGTCATCAATGATCTTTTCAACTTGCACTTCTTTTGCAACGCGAGGATGAGTTGGTTGTCGTCGAGGAATTTGATAAGCATTTTCTTCAACACCATTTTCTTCAGTATTTTCTTCAGGTGCATTAGCTCGACGTTCTTCATGTTCTGGAATGAATTCTTGATGATTCTTGATGGGAATGACATCCTCGGTAGCCTTGAACTTGATAGTTTCCTCACGTCTTTGGTTCATCTATCACGGAAGGTAGGTGCTCTCTTTGCGAGCCATTAGTTTCATCGAACCAAGCACATGTACAGTTTCAACAACCTTGTGAACAACGTTGTTGAAGACTCTGTAGGTGCATGAGTCCTTTTTGTAACCAAGCATAAAACCTTCATGTGCTTTCGGTGCAAATTTAGAGTTGTGATGAGGATCTCTAATCCAGCATTTAGCACCGAAGACTTTGAAATAACTCACATTGGGTTTCTTGTCAGTGAGGATTTCATAGGCAGTCTTCTTGAAGAATTTGTG
Source organism: Aegilops bicornis (assembly GCA_021605145.1). Lineage (NCBI taxonomy): Eukaryota > Viridiplantae > Streptophyta > Magnoliopsida > Poales > Poaceae > Aegilops > Aegilops bicornis. Next base: position 392,337,775 of record CM038673.1, on the reverse strand, counting down.
AAGATATACTCTGTTGATGATGTGGCATGCAGTATCAATTGCATCAATCCAGAAACGACGAGGCATTTTGTATTCACCAAGCATAGTGCGAGCCATCTCAGCAAGAGTCATGTTCTTGCACTCCACGACGCCATTCTGCTGAGGAGTATAAGGAGCAGATAACTCATGAGTAGTACCAAGTTCATCAAGATAGTCATCAAGACCAGAATTCTTGAACTCAGTTCCATTGTCACTTCTGATGTGCTTGATCTTCACACCAAAGTTGGTTGAAGCCCTCGAGGAAAATCGTTTGAAGACTTCCTGCACTTAATGTTTGTAAGTAACAATGTGTACCCATGCGTAATGAGAGTAATCATCAACAATAACAAAGCCATATTGAGATGCCTCATTTGAGACTGTAGAATAATGGTTAGGACCGAAGAGATCCATATGAAGCAATTCAAATGGACGAGTAGTAGTCATGATAGTCTTTGCTGGATGCTTAGCCTTGGTCATCTTTCCAGCTTCACAGGCTCCGCATAAGTGATCCTTGAGGAATTTGACATTCTCAATGCCAATGACATGCTTCTTCTTTGCAAGCGTGTGCAAATTCCTCATGCCTGCATGACCAAGTCGTCGATGCCATAGACAGCCTTCTGAAGCTTTTGCAAGTAGGCACACGGCTGGTTGCAGTCCTGTAGAGAAATCAACAATATACAAGTTTCCTCTCCTAAAGCCTTCGAAGACTTTGGAATTGTCAGCTTCCATAACCACAACACAATGATACTTTCCAAAGACAACAACCATATCAACATCGCAAAGCATTGAGATAGACATGAGGTTGTATCCTAAGGACTCGACAAGCATGGCTTTGTCCATGTGTCGATCCTTTGTGATCGCAACCTTACCTAGACCCAATACCTGACTTTTGCATTTGTCAGCGAAGATGATATGCTTCAGATGCGATGGTGATAAGGGAGCATCCATCAATAGATTCTTGTCACCAGTCATGTGATTTGTACATCCACTATCGAGGACCCACTCAGTGGCTTTGGGTTGATCATCCTGCAGATGAATTAGTGCAGCTTACGAACTTCATATACTTCATCAGTGAAGAATATGACATCACAATTCATCAGATCAATTTCATCAAGTAATAGAACAGATAAAGCAGTATGAGGACATGAGAAATGAAAGTTCATTTCTTCATGATTAGCATGCGTCCTTTCAGGTACTTTTCAGGTCTCCAGCAAATTCTTCAGATGTTCACGCACGTCTGGAGACCTAACCCTGCAGAAGAGATTAGTTCTTTTTCTTCACCACCCACATCTGAAGGGGTGGCAAAGAGTTCATCACTCTGCGAGCTCCATATGAGAAAGACGGCATAGAAGCCAGTCCATTTCGTTTCACATAAGAGGAGTTAGGATAGGCATATGAATAAGCAGAGAAATTCTTTGAGGACTTATGAACATAATGGTTAGAAGAATAGTGCTCATATTCATAGCCCTTAGCTCTTCCCTGTGAAACAGAGTTGTTAGCACGATGATATTCATATGAGGACTTTGATCCTTTTGAGGAATTTGATCCACGTGAGGAATTTGGTCTGTATGAGGACTTGGATCCATATGAAGAATTTGGTCCATATGAAGAATTTGGTCTGGGGTTCCTATTCTTCACAGGTGGTGTCATGAGGACATTCACCTGAAGACTTTCAAGGCATCTTTTGGAACCCAGATTTTCTTCATAAGGGAACCGTTCCTGCAGTTAGTACCAACATATCTAGCAAATATTCACCATTCTGATTTTTGAACAGTTTGTAGTTGGAGTCTAATGACTCATCAGAAGAATGAGGAGATTCACATGTAAAGCCAGATAAATTGGATGGATGAACTAGAGGTCCCTTTGCAGCAACCCATGAGGTTTTGGGGTCAGGCTTCCAATATGTACCATCAGCATTGAGTTTCCTCTCAAAGGCAATACCCTCTTTCCTAGGGTTCTTGTTGAGGATCTGCTTTTTAAGCACATCACAAAGAGTTTGATGCCCTTTGAGGCTTTTGTACATGCTTGTCATGTACAATTCCTTCAGCCCTACATCGTCAGTGATATAGCAATGTCCTCCGATGAGGAATTAGTGATAGCAGAGGCAGGTGAAGAATTTTTAGCATTAGAAGCATTTGAACATTCAGGTGAAGAATTAGCAGATTCACGTTCAATGCATTTCAAACATGGAGGAACAAATTCTTCCTGAGCAGCACTGATTTGTTGAGCAAGTAATGAATCGGGCTTCTTCTGAAGATCTTCATAACTCACTCTTAGCTTCTCAAGATCTTGTTTTATTTGAAGAAATTCATAAGAAAGCTTCTCATGATCAGATAAGAGAGTGTTATGATGACCTTGAAGGTTGTCAAACCTAGTCTGAAGTCTCTGAAGATTTTCAGTCAAGGTTTTAGTGCGATCCATTTCTTCACCCAACATATCATCACTTTTGTCTAGCATGTATTGAACCTTTTCAAAAGCCCTTTGTTGTTTCACAGCAATCTTAGCATGTTTAGAATAGCTGGGCTTGAGATTTTCATCAGATTCATTCTCACTTGATTCACAGGAGGTATATTTGAGTACCTTGGCACCCTTTGCCATGAAGCAATAGGTGGGAGCATAGTCATTATTGCCTTCATCAGCCTTATTGGTGAGGTCATTTTCTTTAGTGTTGAAGATAGACTTGCTGACGAATGCAGTAGCGAGGGCAAGGTTCGCCACACCGGATTCTGACTCCTCAGATGCCTCCTCTTCCTCATTTTCTTCAAATTTGGCCTGAGAGTCCATTTCCTTGCCAATGAATGCTCGAGCCTTCTTGGAGCTGCTCTTCTTGTGAGATGAAGACTTTGAGGATTTTGATGATGAAGATTTTGAGGATTTCTTCTTTTTCTTCGCATCATCAGAACTGTAATCCTTGCATTTCTTCTTCTTTGATTCATTTTCCCACTGAGGACAATCTTGAATGTAGTGTCCAGGTTTCTTGCATTTGTGACAAAGCCTCTTCTTGTAGTCCTTTGGATGAGGAATCATTGCTCCTTAAGGGTCTTCCAAAGCGACCACGTCTTGAGAACTTACGGAATTTCTTCACGAAAGCGTGCTAGCTCATGACTCAGTTCTTGAGGTCACCAAGGCTGCTACGGAATCTTCATCTTCGACTTCGAAACTGCCTTGGCCTTCAGTGCACGTGATCTGCCATAGCTCGAACCATAGAGATCTCTCTTTTCAGCAAGCTGGAACTCATGAGTATTCAACCTCTTGAGGATATCAACGGGATCAAGTGACTTGTAATCAGCAAGTTCTTGTATCATCAATGCCAGAGTATCAAATGAGGAATCAAGCGATCTCAGCAGTTTCTTCACCACCTCATGGTCGGTGATGTCAATGGCACCAAGTGCTTGAAGCTCATTTGAGATGTTAGTGAGGCGATCGAAGGTTTGTTGAACATTTTCATTGTCGAGTCTTTTGAAGTGGTTGAAGAGATTGCGAAGAACATCGACTCGAGAGTCACGCTGTGTTGAGACTCCTTCATTCACTTTGGACAGCCTATCCCAGATAAGCTTAGCAGTTTCAAAAGCACTCACTCTTCCATACTGTCCTTTGCTCAGATGGCCACATATGATATTCTTCGCTTGAGAATCGAGTTGCTTGAATCTCTTCACATCAGCAGCATTCAGAGAAGGTGTGACTGAGGGAACACCATTTTCCACAACATACCAGAGATCGTTATCAATTGCCTCAAGATGCATTCGCATCTTATTCTTCCAGTAGGGGTAGTCCGTTCCATCGAAGGTAGGACACCCAACAGAGACCTTGATCATAACTGTGGTCGACATAACTAAAACTCCAGGCGGTTAAACCAAAATCACACAGAACAAGGGAGTACCTTTCTCTGATACCAATTCAAAGTGCGTTATATCGACTAGAGGGGGTGAATAAGCGATTTTTATGAATTCTGCACTGAGGAATTTTCCCGTGAGGAAATTCCTTAGCGAAGAACTACTAGGAGCGGAATAAGTACTCAAAAGTAAACATAGCAGAACAATAGCATGGTCATCATGATGAAATGAAGACAAGCACAGAGTACGAAAAGCGTAAGCACAGGATAACACAGGATGAAGACAAACAGACTGAAGAAATTGAGAAAGTCTTCAGCCAAAGTCTTCAAACACAGATATGACAAGCACACAACACACTAATGAGGAAATGAAAAAGTTGAGGAAATAGAACCAGTTGGCTTGGTGAAGACAATGATTTGGTAGACCAGTAACTGATGTCTCAGTTGTACATCTGGTTGGAGCGGCTAGGTATTTAAACCTGAGGACACACAGTCCTCACCGTATATCCTTGAGCTAAGGTCACACAGACCTCGCCCAATCACTCGTGGTAAGTCTTTAGGTGACTTCTGAACCTTCACAAACTCGGTCACTCGGCGATCCACAATTCCTCTTGGATGCTCTAGACCATGACGCCTAACCGTCTGGAAGAAGCACAGTCTTCAAAGGTAACAAGCGTCGGATCCACGCAGGATCAATCTCTTTAGTGATGCCCAATCACTTTGGGTTTGTAGGTGTTTGGGTTTGGGTTTTCCTCACTCGATGATTTTCGCTCAAAGTCCTCGGAGGATGGGATGCTCTCAAATGACAAGTGTCAGTTTCTCTCGGAGCAGCAAACCAGCTAGTGGTTGTAGGGGGCGGCTATTTATAGCCTAGGGAGCAGCCCGACATGATAAGACATAAATGCCCTTCAATGATATGACAGTTAGGTGGATAAGATATTTTGGGACAACTGGCACAAGGCAAAGCAACGGTTGGATATTTGAGTATCAAATTCCTCAGGGCTATCATGTTCCTCACTGTGTAGGCAATCCGCACTGGCGAATTCCTAACTCCTCAGTCAGAACAAATTCCTCAGAGACCAGAAGAACTTCGTCTCTGTCACTGAAGAATATGACTGAATTGTATGAGATTTCCAATGGCTTCACTCGAAGGGATTGGTAGGTGTAGGATTTTGAGTTGAGCATCACATGGAAATTTTTCCTTAGTATTTCCTCGACGCCCTTTAACAAAGACGGTGTTTCCTATGACTCAAGAAAGAGAAAATGAAACTACGAAAACAAAAGTCTTCACGCTTCATGTTCCTCGAATGAATACCAAGTCTTCAAGGTCACACCAATTTCTTCACTTTCAAAGTCTTCAGAAAATCTTCAGAAATCCAAAGTCTTCAGACAAAGAACTTCATTTTTAGGGGTCGACTTTCTCTGTAAATATCAAACTCCTTATAGACTTATAGACCTATGTACACTCATAAACACATTAGAACCTTAACCTATAAGTATTCAATACACCAAAATCACTAAGGGGCACTAGATGCACTTAAATCTGGATCTTGTTTAATGCGAGACGGTTATTCATTTAAATCATAGAATAATGGTTGTTCTATTTATATGAGTAATATCTTTTATGGTCATGCACACTTGAAGAGTGGTCTATTTTTGTTGAATCTCGATAGTAGTGATACACATATTCGTAATGTTGAAGCCAAAAGATGCAGAGTTGATAATGATAGTGCAACTTATTTGTAACCTTGCCGTTTGGGTCATATTGGTGTAAAGTGCATGAAGAAACTCCATACTGATGGACTTTTGGAATCACTTGATTATGAATCACTTGGTACTTGCGAACCATGCCTTATGGGCAAGATGACTAAAACGCCGTTCTCCGGAACAATGGAGCGAGCAACAGATTTGTTGGAGATCATACATACTGATGTATGTGGTCCTATGAATAGTGAGGCTCGCGGCGGGTATCATTATTTTCTCACCTTCGCAGATGATTTGAGCAGATATGGGTATATCTACTTAATGAAACATAAGTCTGAAACATTTGAAAAGTTCAAAGAATTTCAGAGTGAAGTGGAAAATAATCGTAACAAGAAAATAAAGTTTCTATGATCTGATCATGGAGGAGAATATTTGAGTTATGATTTTGGTCTACATTTGAAACAATGCGGAATAGTTTCGCAACTCACGCCACCCGGAACACCACATCGTAATGGTGTGTCCGAACATCGTAATCGTACTTTACTAGATATGATGCGATCTATGATGTCTCTTACTGATTTACCGCTATCGTTTTGGGGTTATGCTTTAGAGACGGTTGCATTCATGTTAAATGGGGCACCATCGAAATCCGTTGAGACGACGCCTTATGAACTGTGGTTTGGTAAGAAACCAAAGTTGTCGTTTCTTAAAGTATGGGGCTGCGATGCTTATGTGAAAAAGCTTCAACCTGATAAGCTCGAACCCAAATCGGAGAAATGTGTCTTCATAGGATACCCAAAGGAAACTGTTGGGTACACCTTCTATCATAGATCCGAAGGCAAGACATTCGTTGCTAAGAATGGATCCTTTCTAGAGAAGGAGTTTCTCTCGAAAGAAGTGAGTGGGAGGAAAGTAGAACTTGATGAGGTAGTAGTACTGCTCCCTTATTGGAAAGTAGTTCATCACGTAAATCTGTTTACGTGACTCCTACACCAATTAGTGAGGAAGCTAATGATGATGATCATATAACCCAGATCAAGTTACTACCGAACCTCGTAGGTCAACCAGAGTAAGATCCGCACCAGAGTGGTACGGTAATCCTATTATGGAGGTCATGTTACTTGACCAAGGCGAACCTACGAACTATGAAGAAGCGATGGTGAGCCCAGATTCCGCAAAATGGCTTGAGGCCATGAAATCTGATATGGGATCCATGTATGAGAACACTGGACTTTGGTTGACTTGCCCGATGATCGGCAAGCCATAGAGAATAAATGGATCTTCAAGAAGAAGACTGACGCTGACGGTAATGTTACTGTCTACAAAGCTCGACTTGTTGCAAAAGGTTTTCGACATGTTCAAGGAGTTGACTACGATGAGACCTTCTCACCCGTAGCGATGCTTAAGTCTATCTGAATCATGTTAGCAATTGCCGCATTTTATGACTATGAAATTTGGCAAATGGATGTCAAAACTGCATTCCCGAATGGATTTCTGGAAGAAGAGTTGTATATGATGCAACCGGAAGGTTTTGTCGATCCAAAGGGAGCTAACGAAGTGTGCAAGCTCCAGCGATCCATTTATGGACTGGTGCAAGCCTCTCGGAGTTGGAATAAACGTTTTGATAGTGTGATCAAAGCATATGGTTTTATACAGACTTTTGGAGAAGCCTGTATTTACAAGAAAGTGAGTGGGAGCTCTGTAGCATTTCTAATATTATACGTGGATGACATATTACTGATTGGAAATGATATAGAATTTCTGGATAGCATAAAAGGATACTTGAATAAAAGTTTTTCAATGAAAGACCTCGGTGAAGCTGCTTACATATTGGGCATCAAGATCTATAGAGATAGATCAAGACGCTTGATAGGACTTTCACAAAGCACATACCTTGACAAAGTTTTGAAAAAGTTCAAAATAGATCAAGCAAATAAAGGGTTCTTGCCTGTGTTACAAGGTGTGAAGTTGAGTCAGACTCAATGCCCGACCACTGCAGAAGATAGAGAGAAAATGAAAGATGTTCCCTATGCTTCAGCCATAGGCTCTATCATGTATGCGATCTTTGTGTACCAGACACTGATGTGTGCCTTGCTATTAGCTTAGCGAGGAGGTACCAAAGTAATCCAGAGTGGATCATCGGACAGCGGTCAAGAACATCCTGAAATACCTGAAAAGGACTAAGGATATGTTTCTCGTTTATGGAGGTGACAAAGAGCTAGTCGTAAATGGTTACGTCGATGCAAGCTTTGGCACTGATCCGGATGATTCTAAATCGCAAATCAGATACATGTTTTCATTGAACGGTGGAGTTGTCAGTTGGTGCAGTTCTAAACAAAGCGTCATGGTGGGATCTACGTGTGAAGCAGATTACATAGCTGCTTCAGAAGCAGCAAATGAAGGAGTCTGGATGAAGGAGTTCATATCCGACCTAGGTGTCATACCTAGTGTATCGGGTCCAATGAAAATCTTTTGTGACAATACTGGTGCAATTGCCTTGGCAAAGGAATCCAGATTTCACAAGAGAACCAAGCACATCAAGAGATGCTTCAATTCCATCTAGGACCAAGTCCAGGTGGGAGCCTGTCACATCCCCAGTTCTGGTCTGCTTTGGGTTAGCCAGTCTTGTGTCGCATCATGTTTAAATTTCTCTTAAGTTGAAATGGGGATTGCTCAAACCCTAGCACCAGATCAAATCAACTAGGTTCAAATAAAAATATTCTCAATGAACCCAAAATGACCTTCAAAAAAGTTCATCATTTTTGGATTGGTTTAAAACCTCTGCAAAAAATGGTGCACATATCTCTAGGCCATTCCTGGATTTTTGAATTAATTCATAAGTATTTGAATTTGGACATTTAAATCTTATAAATATTTTTAAATGTCCAAATAATCCTGAAAGTACTTGGGGGCTATTGGAAATAATTCAAATAGTGCCCACAATTTTTGTCAGGATTTTACAAAATGAGTTAGTATTTATACTAATTGAAAACAGAGGCAAATAATTAGAAAACAAAAACAAATTAGAAAACAGAAGAGAGGGACAGCTTACCTGGCCTCACCTGAGCAGCCCACCTGCCTGTGCGGCCCAAGATGGCACTGGCCGGCCCAGCCAGCTGGCCCAGCCCACCACCGCAACCCCTCTGTCGCCTTCCTCCCCGCGCCAGTAGGCAGGGAGTGTGGTCGCCGCGCGCGCGCCAGCTCCTGCTTCCACCGCGACGCCCCAATTCTTCTGAGAGCGCCAAGCAACCCCCTGGACCCTCTCTCACTCTCCCCATGCTCATCCCCTCCTCTGGCTCTCTCCCCCTCTCTTCCCCGAGCATCGCTGTCGCCGCCGCTCGCCATAGTCGTGCCCACCGAGCTCCCCTTGCCTCGCCGGCCCGCCCAGGAGAATCGCAGGGTCGTCTTCATCATCTGTGAGGAGCCACGCGACGCCGGATGCCCCGCATCACCGGCTACCTCGTCTTCTTCCTCCTCTGCTGCCGGAGATCGCTGGCGCCCGTCAGTCGTCTCCGACGCCTCCCCGAGCTCACCGACTCGCTCGTCGTGTTCTACGTGAGCTTCTGATCATCCTCCCCCTCTCCGTTCTCTCTCTTGCACGCCGTAGCCGCCACGCCCCTCTCGCCCGACTGCGTCGCCGCCTGCACTCGCCGCCGACACGACTCCGACGACCATTTGGTCCGGGCGCCGTGTCCAACATGCTCGCCGCCTCGCGTAGCTGCTGTAGGTGCCACGAACGCGATACCACGGCCACTGCAGTCCCGTAGCCACGAACACCCGAACGCCAGCGCCGCCCCGAGCTTGTTTTCGGCAAGCTCCGGCCGTCCCCGCTGCTGCCGCATGCCTCCCTGGATGCGGGCGAGCCCCAGCTCCCCGCACGTGCTCTCGGCCGCCCGTTTGGTCGCCGGAGACGCAAATCCGAATGCCCTCCGCCGCGTCTGTCGTCGCCGGCGTCAAACCGCCGGCGAGTTGACCCCGTTTGACCTGGGGTTTGACTCCCCTGGGTCAACAAAAGGTGGGACCAGAGCCCTGCTAATTTTAGCTTAACACTAATAACTTTTAGTTAACACACTAAGTCACTGACATGCGGGCCCAGGCCCCACTGACAGTTTAGTTAGTATTAACTTAACCCAGTTATTTAGTTGTTACATCGACGTATGGGTCTCACAGGTCAGGTTTGACCTGGCCGACCCGATTGACCTTGACGTCACACCTATGTCATCTTGTGTGATAACTTATTTTCTGGATTTATTCTTATATAGGAAATTCCAGAAAATGTTGCAAACTTCAAAAATTCATAGAAATTCAACTGTAACTCCAAATGAAATAAGTTCTATATGAAAAATGATCGAAAAAATTCAATCTATCCATCTGTACTGGTTTCATACATGTTTAAACAAGTTAACCTACTGTTTAGTGCAGAACAAGATAAAGCACTAATAATGACCATGGATGAGTTTGAACTTTGAATCTTTGGTTCAACATAGCTCAAACCCATCTGGTTGTAGTTGCATTAGCCCAACACATTCATATTGCCATGTCATAGCATGCATCATATTATGCATTGCATTGATCGTCTTTCTTCTCTGTTTGCCGGTGTTGTTCCCCCTCGGTAGACGTGTACTGATGTTGTGATCATTGACACTGATGAAGACTCAATGCTATCTTCAGAAGTGTCAGGCAAGCAAAACCCCCTTGTTCATTCCGATACAATCCCACTCTCTTGCTCCCGCTCTCTTTTACTGCATTAGGACAACAACGATTCATCTGTTACTTGCTGCGGTAGCTGAACCCCTTTATCCTCTGCATGACTGTCATTGCCACGATAAATAGATGAAACCCACTAGCATGAGTAGGAGTTGTTTGAGCCACGATGTGCCTACTCATACATGCTTGTTTGTCATGCACCGCTACTGCTTAGAGTTGAGTCAGTGCGATTCATCGAGGATGAATCGAGAGGTGTGTGAACATGTCCTCTTGTGTGTGAGCTAAGTGTGTGAACACGATTTGGTAAAGGTAGCGGTGAGAGGCCATGTAGGAGTACATGGTGGGTTGTCTCATTGCAGCCGTCCTCGTGAACTGAGTTCAGTGTTTGTGATCCATGAAACAAGCATTACCACACATTGGGTTCGTGCTTTCGGCCCCTCTCGGCTTATTAATCGCCTCGATCTCTGTCCGGGAGTTGCAACTAGTTTACGGTGTTTGTAGGATATGTGTTGGAGGCCGTATGTAACGCTGACCCTAGGGGTGGGCTATGATGCGGTAGATACACTGGCCGGTGTACCGAAGCGCCTTTGGTGTCTCGGGAACCCCGCACATCGTTTGGGGCCGTGGCGACACCCGGCCGGATCTCCTTGCGGATGGAACCGAATAGGCGATAAACCTGGAGTAGAGACTTGTGTGGTTAGTCAGGTCGTGGCCAACTCCCTCGCCAGGCTTTCGCTTGAAGGTTGCCGAGATACACGACATGTACATGGTGGTAAGTGGCGAGAGCGTGTGAACAAGTACACCCTGCAGGGTTAACATCATCTATTGAATAGCCGTGTTCGCGGTAAAGGACTTCTGGGTTGCACATGCGGTTCATAGACAAGTGAAAGTGGATACTCTAAAATGCGCAAGATAAGCGTGAGTGCTATGGATGGCGTTCTCGTAGGGAGACGGGAGCGGGTCCATAGTGGTGTATTAATACGGTGAATATTGGACTCGTGTGCGCCACCTCAAAAGAGTTACTTGCAGTCGTAGTTCAGGATAGCCACCGAGTCAAAGCTAGCTTGCTGCAGTTAAACTCCACCACCCCCCTTTGTTGATAATGATGCATATGTAGTTAGTTCTGATGTAAGTCTTGCTGAGTACATTTGTACTCACGTTTGCCTATTTTATGTTTTGCAAAGAGACTTCAGTCTCACTAATAGTTCCGCATGGACTTCGACGTTTAGCTTGTTACCTCAGCTACGATCTTGTGCCCTCGGCAGGATCTGGTAGATAGTCAGGCTTTTCAGCCTTTTTCCTTTATAGCTGTCTGTACTAAGACATGTTAAGCTTCCGCATGTGTTTGACTTGTATGTTTCGAATCTTTGGGTCGAGAGACCCATGTTTGTAATATCTCGCTCCTCGGAGCCTAATGAATAAATACTTGAGTCGTAGAGTTATGTTGTGATGCCATGTTGTATTTACACATATCGAGCATATTGTGTGTATATTTGAAATGCTTGGTATGTGTGGGATCCGACAATCTAGTTGTTTATCCTTGGCAGCCTCTCTTATGGGGAAATGTAGTCTAGTGCTTCCTTGAGCCATAGTAGTCCGCTACAGCCCGGTTCACTGGAGTCCTGCTAGCCCAGCACTACTGCTCAGGACGCTTGACTGGCCGGCATGTGTTTCACTTCGTTCCTGTGTCTGTCCCTTCGGGGAAATGTCACGCGGTGACATCCGGAGTCCTGCCTAGCCTGCTACAGCCCGGGTTCCCGGAGTCCTGTTAGCCCAGTGCTACTGCCCGGATTCACACGCCGACTGCCTTTCGAAGTTGATTCATGTATGCCTTTCCCCATGGGTTAGTGCCGCTTTGGGTTCACGACTAGCCATGTTGGCCCGGTTCTTCGTCATATGGATGCTAGCGACACTATCATATACGTGAGCCAAAAGGCATAAACGGTCCCGGGCCATGGTAAGGCGACACGTGGGAATACCGTGCGTGAGGCCGCAAAGTGATATGAGGTGTTACCGGCTAGATCGATGTGACTTGGAATCGGGTCCCGACAGGCGTTGGTATCGAGCCCGACTGCAGAGGGATTACCAAGCCAAACCGGTGAAGTTGTGTCTAGAAATGCTTTAGTTATGTAAGGGAATTGATTGTGGAAGGAACGTAAGGCTCTTTTACTCCTTATACCTTATGCCCTTCCTCGATCCGAAAGTCATCCTCTTCTCTTCTACGGGGATTAAGAACTAGGCCTTCTCATCTATCTATTAGGATGACGTGTTACTAATCCATAGACTTATAGAATTGATAGTTTCAAATCTCAGTTCAGTTTTTACTACTTCTGTGTGTTGACAGTTGATCTCAGAACTATGATATTGTGATGTTAAGTGGTTATGCCACCATTTTGCATGATGTCTCAAATCTTTTTGAGCATTTACCGATTATCTTGTCTGAGTCATCCCAGGTTTCTAAATAGTCTGATGCATTTGCAAATCCCTTCTTCCCGTTTCCGATGTCCTTGTGGGCCAGATTGAGCACACTAAAATGTTTGTAGAGGTACTCCATTTCCTTGACATATATGCTGGAGCTAGTATTATGACCCTAGGCATCCTAGAGAACCACTCAGTAATCTAGCAATGCTTTTTATCTCTGTGTGATGATTCTGGCCAACATTCTCGAAAGCATCCCGTGATGCCATTTAGTAGTAGGTATTCTACTCCTGGGTTCTTGAACCTGAGATTCACCCTACTTACCTCCTGTTGATAGTGTTTGCTAGTTCCTTTATGATATTAGTAATTTTGCGATAGTCCTCGAGGTCCGTGGTATTTCCTTCTTCCAAATACTATGAACCGCTTATGGCAGAAGTTCCTCGCTGAACCGAAGGATCACAATCAGAGTACTCTTGAGGAGTTCTCCATTCATAATTGTGAATCTGCCAGTTCTACCCTTTCCGCATGGGTTATCCGGAAGAAATGTTGAGCTTCGCTCAACATACTAATCTATGCATCCACAACTCAGAAAAAAACATTTGTTCCTTTGAGTTGTCCCTCTTTAGTTGTTTTCTGACCTCCAGCTATCAATTGATAATCAAGAGTATGCGTGCATCCGTTCATCGATGCTTATTATTCTTGTGGTCCGTCAGGCCATTCTATTCCATAATGACTAGGAGAAACAAGCTCCAGTACCTCATCCATTTCTAGGATTGGGTCAAAGTAGTTGTATTCCGCAGATCAAATGCCAATCCAGCTTTTGATTATGTTCTACCCTGAAGTATTTCCCTCTTTATGTCAGGAGTGTCATGATAATTGCACCAACTCTTATAAATTCTTGATGAAGTGATACTTCTCGCCATCATCATTCGCTCCTTGGTTCCGTGTTGTTGCAGCCGGAATACCGACAAGTGAACCATGATGTGTGAAATCAATACTCCTAGCAACTAGTTGCTTGGTAGTAAATGGACAATATTCTCATTCTTAGCGTGTTGGTTATTGAATCATCATTCTAAGATAGATTGTGCTACCTAGTCCTTATTTCTGGTGCACTCTTCGATTAATGAGTTAGGATTATTCAATCCCTTTCTTATTGTTCATATCATCTTGCTCTGAAAAGCAAGATTGTTCTCGAGCTTATTAACATATCGGTAGTCCGTGATGTTCCGAATATCTTCTCGGAAGTATTACCAGGTTGTCACCTGACTGCTATGTTGATTTCGTGATCATGATGGTTTTCTCCAAACCACCCATTCTCCAAGAATCTGTGTTGGATACCCCTGAGCTAGTTGGTTGAGCCAAACAATAACTTGGAGAGTTGGAAGATAAAAGCTTGCCCAACTTAGTTCATTTTAAGGGATATCCTTTTGTGTGTGTGTTGAAGAAAGATGATACCTTCACCAATTGGTCCTCGTGATCAGTTGTTGGATCTGTTGTCTTGCCAAAACTTTGACTTGAGTATGGGCTATCATCAAGTCAAATCAGAACCAGCGATGTTCGTAATGTTGTCTTACTCGTGGTTGATCCCTCGAGCATACACCATTACATCTTTTGGTCTGACCAATGCTATCACCGTGTTCACATGATGGTGGAAGTCCAGTGATATGGAAATTCCGATGAATTGTTGTTAAGCCCATCAGCAGCATTTTGTCTTCCCCATGATTTGTGTTAAACATTAAGCTAGTGTTGGAAACTTTGTAAGCAATACCTTCATGTTCCGTTCATGAAGCTTATGCTTAGATGTAAGAAGTGACTTCCTCGAATTCATGTGCATTGGTGCAAGTTGCCGCCGTGAGTTCGAGAAAGGTTTGTTTTGTTTCCCTTGGAATCATCCCAAATCAGTCATGCATACGTGCGAAGTATTCTATGGTTTGGTAGATTAATTACCTCCACTCCATATGTGTTCCTAGCACACCAAGCCACTGGTTGATTTGTTCAAGGAGAAGAAGTTTCTTCTTAAGAGCTAGACTTACGCAAGGACTTCGATATCCTCGACGATGGTTCCCCACCTGAACTCGGTAGTGTTTTATTATAAGACTACTACGTGGTCATGCTTGTCTTGGACAGAGTGTTCACGGGTTTGTAGCAGAACCAGCTCATGTTTTGGAGCTTTCTATCATAGTTCATTTCCCGAGAATCTCGCAACGTCATCTCTTCGATTTGTGTTGCAAACCTTCATTTCTCTTTCTAGACTTGATGAGTCTGGAATGTCCTGACACCAACCAGATCCGAATCTCAGGCAGATATGATGGTTGGGTCATTCCCAGTATTTGCATTTTGTTCCCAGCTTGCACCCGTCATTGTGTCAGCCT
This sequence comes from Aegilops bicornis, assembly GCA_021605145.1. Lineage (NCBI taxonomy): Eukaryota > Viridiplantae > Streptophyta > Magnoliopsida > Poales > Poaceae > Aegilops > Aegilops bicornis. The sequence continues at coordinate 392,322,724 of CM038673.1, read as the reverse complement.
GCCATGGGTCCCATCCATTTCCAATGTTAAGCAAATCATCCATCGCGTTGTCTTCAACAATGTATTCCACATCATCCATCCCAGCTTGAGTATGTCATTCCTCCGAGCTCCTTCAAACGGTCGTTTGTGATTTTCCTTGGGCTGGTTTAGAGAGTTTCAGTGATTTCTATATCAAAAGTAATTCTTTTTTCCACTCAAGGGATAATTCCACGAGTCACCCCCTCTAAGATGTATCATTATGGTATCATGGCAAATCAACTCCTCGCTAAGTTGACAACCGATCACCACCTCCTTAAGTGTGAAATTGTTGTCTACCTAGTGAACCTTCGTCATCCGCTTCACTCCATCCGTTTGGATGTATGTTCCGAGTCTCAGCTCGACAGATGTTTCTACGTCTCATTCCGTGAGTTGATCTTGTGATCATTAGGATGATCCATCCATGTAGACATGTCTCACTCTTTTGTCCTCATTTTGGATGAAGATCTTGAAAGCAAAGACGTCAAGATCGACTTGAGTTATCAAATCAACATCCTCGAGAAATACATCAGGATCGTGAAGAATGTGTTAGCTTGTGTCCCTCTGTCGTCTTACCTCACATCTTGAATCTCGAGACGAGATTCTTGTTTAGTGGGGGTGAGTTGTCACATCCCCAGTTCTGGTCTGCTCTGGCTTAGCCAGTCTTGTGTCGCATCATGTTTAAATTTCTCTTAAGTTGAAATGGGGATTGCTCAAACCCTAGAACCAGATCAAATCAACTAGGTTCAAATAAAAATATTCTCAATGAACCCAAAATGACCTTCAGGAAAGTTCATCATTTTGGATGGGTTTAAAACCTCTGCAAAATATGGTGCCCATATCTCTAGGCCATTCCTGGATTTTTGAATTAATTCATAAGTATTTGAATTTGGACATTTAAATCTTATAAATATTTTTAAATGTCCAAATAATCCTGAAAGTACTTGGGGGCTATTGGAAATAATTCAAATAGTGCCCACAATTTTTGTCAGGATTTTACAAAATGAGTTAGTATTTTTACTAATTCAAAACAGAGGCAAATAATTAGAAAACAAAAACAAATTAGAAAACGGAAGAGAGGGAGAGCTTACCTGGCCTCACCTGAGCAGCCCACCTGCCTATGCGGCCCAGCACCGCAGCTGGCCGGCCCAGCCAGCTGGCCCAGCCCACCACCGCAACCCCTCTGTTGTCTTCCTCCCCGCGCCAGTAGGCAGGGAGTGTGGTCGCTGCGCGCGCGCCAGCTCCTGCTTCCACCACGATGCCCCGATTCTTCTGAGAGCGCCACGCAACCCCCCTGGACCCTCTCTCACTCTCCCCATGCTCATCCCCTCCTCTGGCTCTCTCCCCCTCTCTTCCCCGAGCATCGCCGTCGCCGCCGCCCGCCATAGCCGTGCCCACCGAGCTCCCCTCGCCTCATGGCCTGCCCAGAGAACCGCATGAGGTTGACTTCATCATCCGCCAGAGCCACGCTGACGCCGGACGCCCGCATCGCCCGGCTACCTCGTCTTTTCCTCCTTCGCCGGAGATCGCTGGCATATCCGTCGTATCCGACGCCTCCCCGAGCTCACCGACTCGCTCGTCGTGTTCTACGTGAGCTTCTGATCTACCTCCCCCTTTCCGTTCTCTCTCTTGCACGCCGTAGCCGCCACGCCCCTCACGCCCAACTGCGCCGCCGCCTGCACTCGCCACCGACACGACTCCGGCGACCATTTGGTCCGGGCGTCGTGTCCAACATGCTCGCCGCCTCGCGTAGCTGTTGTAGGTGCCACGAACGCGATAACACGGCCACTGCAGTCCCGTAGCCACGAATAATCGAACGCCGGCGCCGCCCCGAGCTTGTTTCCGGCGAGCTCCGGCCGTCCCCGCTACTGCCGCATGCCTCCCTGGATGCGGGCTAGCCCCAGCTCCCCGCGCGTGCTCTCGGCCGCCCGTTTGGTCGCCGGAGACGCAAATCTGAATGCCCTCCGTCGCGTCTGTCGTTGCCGGCGTCAAACCGCCGGCGAGTTGACCCTGTTTGACCTGGGGTTTGACTCCGCTGGGTCAACGAAAGGTGGGACCAGAGCCCTGCTAATTTTATCTTAGCACTAATTAACTTTTAGTTAACACACTAAGTCACTGACATGCGGGCCCAGGCCCCATTGACAGTTTAGTTAGTATTAACTTAACCCAGTTATTTAGTTGTTACACTGACGTATGGGTCCCATAGGTCAGGTTTGACTAACCCGACCAGTTGACTCCGGCCGACGTCACACCTATGTCATGCCGACGCAGTAACTTATTTTCTGGATTTATTCTTATATAGGAAATTCCAGAAAATGTTGCAAACTTCAAAAATTCATAGAAATTCAACCGTAACTCCGAATGAAATATGAAAAATGATCAGAAAAATTCAATCTATCCATCTGTACTGGTTTCATACATGTTTAAATAAGTTAACCTACTGTTTAGTGCAGAATAGGATAAAGCACTAATAATGACCATGGATGAGTTTGAACTTTGAATCTTTGGTTCAAAATAGCTCAAACCCATCTGGTTGTAGTTGCATTAGCCCAACACATTCATATTGCCATGTCATAGCATGCATCATATTGTGCATTGCATTGATCGTGTTTCTTCTCTGTTTGCTGGTGTTGTTCCCCCTCGGTAGACGTGTATTGATGCTGTGATCATTGACACTGATGAAGACTCAATGCTATCTTCAGAAGTGCCAGGCAAGCAAAACCCGCTTGTTCATTCCGATACAATCCCACTCTCTTGCTCCTGCTCTCTTTTACTGCATTAGGACAACAACGATTCATCTGTTACTTGCTGCGGTACCTGAACCCCTTTATCCTCTGCATGACCCGTCATTGCCACAGTAAATAGATGAAACCCACTAGCATGAGTAGGAGTTGTTTGAGCCCTGATGTGCCTACTCATACATGCTTGTTTGTCATGCCTGCTACTGCTTAGAGTTGAGTCAGGTATGATTCATCGAGGATGAATCAGAGGTGTGTGAACATGTCCTACTGTGTGTGAGCTAAGTGTGTGAACACGATTTGATAAAGGTAGCGGTGAGAGGCCATGTAGGAGTACATGGTGGGTCGTCTCATTGCAGCCGTCCTCGGGGCTGAGTTACGTGTTTGTGATCCATGAAACAGTTACTACCACACATTGGGTTCCGTAACTCGGCCCCTCTCGGCTTATTAATCACCTCGATCTCTGTCCGGGGAGTTGCAACTAGTTTACGGTGTTTGTAGGATATGTGTTGGAGGCCGTGCGTGGCAGCTGACCCTAGGGGTGGGCTATGATGCGGTAGATACACCGTGGCGTCTGTGAAAGCGCCCGTTTGGTTTCTCTGGAACCCTGCACACATCGTTTGGGGCCGTGATCGGCACCCCGGCCGGATCTCCTTGCGGATGGAACCCGAATAGGCGATAAACCTATACTAGAGACTTGTGTTGTTAGTCAGGTCGTGGCCGACTCCCTCGCCAGGTTTCCACTTGAAGGTTGTCGAGATACACGACGTGTACATGGTGGTAAGTGGCGAGAGCGTGTGTGAAGAAGTACACCCCTGCAGGGTTAACATCATCTATTCGAATAGCCGTGTCCGTGGTAAAGGACTTACGGGTTGCTGTACAGTTCATAGACAAGTGAAAGTGGATACTCTAAAATGCGCAAGATAAGCGTGAGTATATGGATGGCGTTCTCGTGGGGAGGGAGGCGGGTCCATAGTGGTGTATTGATATGGTGAATATGTGGACTCGTGTGCGCCACCTCAAAAGAGTTACTTGCAGTCGTAGTTCAGGATAGCCACCGAGTCAAAGCTGGCTTGCTGCAGTTAAACTCCACCACCCCTTTGTTGATAATGATGCATATGTAGTTAGTTCTGATGTAAGTCTTGCTGAGTACATTTGTACTCACGTTTGCCTATTTTATGTTTTGCAGAGAGACTTCAGTCTCACTAATAGTTCCGTGTGGACTTTGACGTTTAGCTTGTTACCTCAGCTACGATCTTGTGTCCTCGGCAGGATCTGGTAGATAGTCAGGCTTTTCAGCCTTTTTCCTTTATAGCTGTCTGTACTCAGACATGTTAAGCTTCCGCATGTGTTTGACTTGTATGCTCTGAATGCTGGGTCGAGAGACCCATGTTTGTAATATCTCGCTCCTCGGAGCCTAATGAATAAATACTTGAGTCATAGAGTTATGTTGTGATGCCATGTTGTATTTACACATATCGAGCATATTGTGTGTATGTTTGAAATGCTTGGTATGTGTGGGATCCGACAATCTAGTTGTTTATCCTTGGCAGCCTCTCTTATGGGGAAATGTAGTCTAGTGCTTCCTTGAGCCATAGTAGTCCGCTTCTGACCCGGTTCACCGGAGTCACCTTCTTGACACTCTTTGCTCGGGGCGCTTGATCGGCGGCATGTGTTTCACTTCGTTCTGTATACATCCCTTCGGGAAATGTCACGCGGTGACATCCGGAGTCTGCCTAGCCTTCTATGTACCCGAGTTCCCGAGTCCTGTTAGCCCGATGCTACAGCCGGATTCACAGCTGACCGACACGCTCGAAGTTGATTCATGTATGCCTGTCCCCATGGGTTAGTGCCGCTTTGGGTTCACGACTAGCCATGTCGGCCCGGGTTCTCTATCATATGGATGCTAGCGACACTATCATATACGTGAGCCAAAAGGCGCAAACGGTCCCAGGCCATGGTAAGGCGATACTCGTGGGAATACCGTGTGAGGTGTTACCGGCTAGATCGATGTGACTTGGAATCGAGGTCCTGACAGAGACATAGATATTTGCAAGATACATACGGATCTGAATGTTGCAGACCCGTTGACTAAGCCTCTTCCACGAGCAAAACATGATCAGCACCAAAACTCCATGGGTGTTAGAATTTTATGTTTAGTATGCCTCTACTTGACTAGCTCATTAATCGAAGATGGTTGAGTTTCCTAGCCATGGACATGAGTTGTCATTTGAATAACGGGATCACATCATTAGGAGAATGATGTGATTGACTTGACCCATTCTGTCAGCTTAGCACTTGATCGTTTAGTATGTTGCTATTGCTTTCTTCATGACTTATACATGTTCCTATGACTATGAGATTATGCAACTCCCGTTTACCGGAGGAACACTTTGTGTGCTACCAAACGTCCCAACGTAACTGGGTGATTATAAAGGCGTTCTACAGGTGTCTCCGAAGGTACTTGTTGAGTTGGCGTATTTTGAGATTAGTATTTGTCACTCCGATTGTCGGAGAGGTATCTCTGGGCCCTCTCGGTAATGCACATCACTATAAGCCTTGCAAGCAATGTGACTAATAAGTTAGTTGCGGGATGATGCATTACATAACGTGTAAAGAGACTTGCCGGTAACGAGATTGAACTAGGTATTGAGATACCAACAATCGAATCTCGGGCAAGTAACATACCGATGACAAAGGGAACAACGTATGTTGTTATGCGTTTTGACCGATAAAGATCTTCGTAGAAGATGTGGGAGCCAATATGAGCATCCAGGTTCCGCTATTGGTTATTGACCGCAGACGTGTCTCGGTCATGTCTACATAGTTCTCGAACCCGTAGGGTCCGCACGCTTAAAGTTCGGTGACGATCGGTATTATGAGTTTTTGTGTTTTGATGTACCGAAGGTAGTTCGGAGTTCTGGATATGATCACGGACATGACGAGGAGTCTCGAAATGGTCGAGACGTAAAGATCGATATATTGGACGACTATGTTCGGACACCGAAAAGGTTCCGAAAGGTTTTGGACATATACCGGCGTACCGGGGGGGTTACCGGAACCCCTCGGGGAGTTAATTGGGCCTCATGGGCCTTAGTGGGAGAAGAGGAGGGGCGGCCAGGGCAGCTGCGCGCCCCCTCCCCCTCTAGTCCGAATTGGACAAGGAGGGGGGCGGCGCCCCCCTTTTTCCTTCTCCTCTCTCCCTTCCTTCCCTTCTCCTACTCCAACAAGGAAAGGAGGAGTCCTACTCCCGGTGGGAGTAGGACTCCCTCCCTTGGCACGCCCTCCTTGCCCGGCCGCCTCTCCCCCCTTGCTCCTTTATATACGGGGGCAGGGGCACCTCTAGACACACAAGTTGATCTGTTGATCTCTCCCAGCCGTGTGAGGTGCCCCCCTCCACCATATTCCACCTCGGTCATATCGTAGCGGTGCTTAGGCGAAGCCCTGCGTCGGTAGCTACATCATCACCATCATCACGCCGTCGTGCTGACGGAACTCTCCCATGAAGCTCTGTTGGATCGGAGTTCGCGGGACGTCATCTAGCTGAACGTGTGCTGAACTCGGAGGTGTCGTACGTTTGGTACTTGGATCAGTCGGATCGTGAAGATGTACGACTACATCAACCGCGTTGTGCTAACGCTTGCGCTTTCGGTCTACGAGGGTACATGGACAACACTCTCCCCTCTCGTTGCTATGCATCACCATGATCTTGCGTGTGCGTAGGAATTTTTTTGAAATTACTACGTTCCCCAACACATACTTGAGGTCGTGGCCTCACAAGATCTCTGGATCTGGCACTCTTTCTTCGGCATGGCCGGGTCGCACAATGATATCAACGTGCTTCAACGCTCGCCGGTGTTTGCAAGGCTTGCTGAAGGCAACAGCCCGCCGGTGAATGTTACCATCAACGGCCACAACTACGACAAAGGATACTACCTAGGTGGTGGTATCTATCCTCAGTGAACCACTGTTGTGAAGACAATCCCCAACCCTGTCGGAGAGACAAGGAAAAGATTTGCCCAAGAGGAAGAGAATGCTAGGAAGGACGTCGAGCGTGCCTTTGGTGTTTTGCAATCTCGATGGGGCATCGTTCGGTATCCTGCTAGGACTTGGAGCACCAAGAAGCTGTGGGAGGTGATGAATGCTTGTGCGATCATGCACAATATGATCGTAGAAGATGGGCATCCGGAACGTATCTACGATCAAGGGTTTCAATTTCAGGGTGAGAATGTTGTGCGTGAGCATGGTGGAGTGGCAACGTTGAATAGTTCACTCAATTTCATCATGAAATGCGTGATTGTGAAACTCATATGCAGCTGCAAAATGATTTGGTTGAGCATATGTGGGCTCATGTTGGCAACCAATAGATGTACCTTTTTTTCACATGTATTTAAGACAATTTAATTTTCATTCGGCTTGTAAAACTATGTTTAATTTATTTTGTTGTGAAACTATGCTTTATTTGGTCGTGAAACTATGCTACTTTTTATATATTTGCTTGTGAAATAATGCAAAATGCGTCCATATTTGTTGAAAACGGCGGCCAGACGGCCATGTTGGCAAATATGGGTCGGCACGTAGGGCGCACTGATAATCCAAATGATAAATAGGACGGACGTCGGGCGAGCGATCGACCCAAATGGACAAAAAGAGACAAAATCATCATCCGTTTGGGTCAACGTGTTAGAGAAACTCCAACACGCCGACCCATTTTGTCCACGCGCGTCCGTTTGGGTCTGCGCGGACGTGCCGACCCAAACGGGCACGCGTCCGCTTTACGTCAGCCTGCTGACCTATTCCCAGCCTAATTTTGAGTCTCATTTGCATCGACGCAGACACAAAAAGGACGCGCGCGACGCTCGCCTACTCCATCCCCTAGCTCGCTAGTCGGCGGCACATTGACCATACTCTCCTACCCCAAGATCGACAGCAAAACCTCGCTCGCCTCTGCCGTGTCGCCGTCGCCGCCCATTTTCCGGTGACTCTGCCAGCAGCTGGTGCCGACACATCTCCCCCCAACGCCGCCACCTCCCACGTCGCCGCCACCACCGTCTTGTCGCCGGGGCACCAAAGCTTCCCACCCCACCTCCCTGACGCCACCGCGAACAGGAAGCCGCCTCGCCGCCCTGGCCAGCTCCTTCGTCCTCACGCCGGCAAGCTCGTCGGACGCCGGCACGCTCGTCGGACGCCTCCAGGCCAACCACCTGATCAAAGGGAGGCATGCGTTCCTTTTGCGGCCGGCTGCTTCGTCGACGCCCGCAAGATGTTCGACAATTTGCCAAGGTACAAAATGGACTCCGCCGACGAGTTATTTTTCCATAATTTCCTTTGCGACTCCGACGATTCCTCGTCTGATAATGAGGAGGAGATCTTCGCTACCGTGTTGGTCCATCGCCACCTTAATAGCCAGCGGTCGTTGTTCCGTGGCTCCATCCCGGGGCACATTCCGGCGTTGAATCACAACAAAGAGAGAGCGGCCATTTCCTTGTTTGGAAGGACTACTTTGACACAACCAACCCGTTGTTCAAACATCAGAAATTCTGGCAGCGTTTCATATGCGTGGGCATCTTTTCAACCGCATTAGAGAGGGGTGGTCGGATACGACGACTATTTCGAGTGCAAGGAGGATGCCCTTGGAAAGTTTGGCTTCTCATCTTATCAGAAATGCACTACAGCCGTCCGGATGCTTGCATACCGAGTGCCTGGTGGTCTCACATTGATGAGTATGTCTGGATGAGCGGGTCTACATGCCTACACTCCATGTACAATTTCTGCAAGGTTGTGGTTGCTGTGTTTGGCCCTGAGTACTTGAGAGAGCCGACTCCTCAAGATACAACCCGCTTGTTGGCAATGAATGCCAATAGGGGCTTCCCAGGGATGCTTGACAGTATAGATTGCATGCACTGGGAGTGGAAGAACTGCCTTTCTGCTTGGCAAGGGCAGTATAAGGGCCATGACAGGGTTTGCACTGTCATACTTGAGGCCATGGCCTCACAAGATCTCTGGATCTGACACTCTTTCTTCGGCATGGTCGGATCACACAATGATATCAACATGCTTCAATGCTCACCGGTGTTTACAAGGCTTGCCAAAGGCAACAGCTCGTCGGTGAATGTTACCATCAACGACCACAACTACGACAAATGATACTACCTAGGTGACGGTATCTATCCTCAGTGGACCACTATTGTGAAGACAATCCCCAACCCTGTCGGAGAGAAAGAGGAAAAGATTTTCCCAAGAGAAAGAGAGTGCTAGGAAGGACGTCGAGCGTGCCTTTGGTGTTTTGCAATCTCGATGGGGCATCGTTCGGTATCCTGCTAGGACTTGGAGCACGAAGAAGCTGTGGGAGGTGATGACTGCTTGTGTGATCATGCACAATATGATTGTAGAAGATGAGCGTCCGGAATGTATCTACGATCAAGGGTTCCAGTTTCAGGGTGAGAATGTTATGCCTGAGCATGGAGGAGCGGTAACGTTTGAATAGTTCATCCAATTTTATCATGAAATGCGTGATTGGGAAACTTACATGCAATTGCAAAATGATTTGGTTGAGGGTCTGTGGGCTCATGTTGGCAACCAATAGATTTGTCCTTTTTATTCGGCTTGTAAAACTATGTGAGACAATTTAATTTTTATTCAGCTTGTAAAACTATGCTTTATTTGGTTGTGAAACTATATATTTGTTGAGAAAGGACGGCCAGCTAGCCATACCGGTAAATTTGGGTCGGCGCGTTGGCGCACTGCCAACCCAAATTATAAACTGTGCGGACACCAAACGGGCGGTCGAACCAAACGAATAAAAGTGTCGTCCGTTTGAGTCGGCGCATTGGAGTTGCTCTTAGGGATGCAATTATATGCAGAATTGCCTTATTTCTTGCGAGCACACAGTCGCCTTTAAGTACATGTGACTGAGTTGGATGAGATGGCGTACGTATACAAAACAAAGATGGTCTGGTCGCGCTGGCAACGCAGCAGGAGCTTGAAGACTGACTGGGCTATAGAGCCAGCCGAGCCGAGAGCGTGTGGACGCCATCCATTGCTCCCGGCTGACTGGGTCCGGGATTTGACCGGTGGCAGGAGCTGCTGGGCGTGGGCAACAAACACAAGGAGGACTGGAGGAGGAGCGAGCCCGCCCACCACGCACGTCCGGCTCGGGTCCGTGATACGGACAGGAGACCGACCGAGTCTACTCATCATACCCCGTCCGTCCGTCCATTCCGCGCCGGACAGCTCCGCTCGCTCGCTCGCGGGCTCCACTGCCAGCTCTGCCTTAAATCCCCTTCCCGTCTTCCTGAGCAAACGAACAAACGCATCACCCACCCCCGCCCCCTCGCCACTCCACCAGCAAGCACAAGCACCAGCAGGGCACCACCGCAGGCACAGGAGAGGGAGCAAGAGCCCAGCAGACGCATACATACTCTTCAACCAAGGCAAGGCAAGGCAAGGCAAGGTAGGTTTCGCTCTTCTTCTCTCTGCGTAAACGGAAACAATTGGTTGATTCTTTCCCGGTTCTTGTGATTATTCTGGAGTAGTACATGTGAAGCCAACTGGTTTGATTTCCGTTCAGGGAGGGAGGGAGGGAGCGAGGGATCTGCGAGATCGATCAGAGGATGAACGAGGAGGCGGAGGGGATGGGGGCGAGGCCCGGCGTGCTCAAGGTGGTGGTGGCGCAGGGGACCAACCTCGCCATCAGGGACTTCACCTCCAGCGACCCCTACGTCGTCGTCCGCCTCGCAGACAAGGTCAGTAGAAGCCAACTCTGTTGCTTGAGTTGAGCGCCTGCTCAACAATACATGGACTCTACTAGTGCCTTCTGTTTGCTCGATTCATTCACCTCTTTTACAGATAGATAGTCCAAGCACGTGCTTTCTCTTGGGTCCAACGTTGAAGTTGAACATTGTTTTGGTTGGCCTGTCGGCATGTCTTACTTAATTCTGCACCCTTGTGTTAATAAACCGTTCTTACACATATCTATCTGCTCAAGGTCTGTTAATAAACCGTTCTTTCACTGTCTAGTAGTACATGCAAAGAATCCTGTGAAGAGAGTGGCAAGTGTATTTATCAATCTTAAATAAATCCAACTGCCAGCCCAAAGCAAAACATTTTGTCAAAAGTTTTTTTCCTCAATAATGCTGTTTACGACTTACATACCCTTCTTTTTTACCAGCCCATTCGGTTTTTCAGACATCTTACGTTGCCAAATCCACTCGCGCATTTGTTAATCATGTAATAACGACGACATTCACGCCACGCGCATCTTTGTCTGTCTTCGTGGGTGGCACCTTTGATTGGAGCGAATTTTCTTCATCCTTTATCAATGCCAATGCTCACTTGTTTTTTTCCTTCATCTCCAAAGCGTTTTTGCTTCAACTTGGGTCTCTTTTCCTTTTTACCAAATTTATTCGTTTTGACCACATGTCCACATTTCAAATTTTCTAAGAAAAAGTATAGTTCAAAAACAAGAGTGTGAGATTATGATGAGAAAACCCTAAACTGCTGACACTGAATACTCAATGCTTCGCTATCAAACGCACTATGTATACTGCTGCCGGTCATATAAAAACTGAGATCTCTCAGTCGCCACTCAGTAGTGCTATATATGTTACAAGAATATCTCACTTTGACCTAGTAATTTGGTTTGGTACATGTGAAATCTATCAAGCAAGTGTGCATTTCTTTATGGGTGGACAATGTCCTTTGTCGACCTCTAATACCGTTCGTTATTCGTTACTTTTTTACCCGCAGAGTGCAAAGACAAAAGTCATCAACAGTTGCCTCAATCCAGTTTGGAACGAAGAGATGGTCTTCTCCGTCAGGGAACCTCTAGGGATCATCAAATTTGTAAGTTGCCATGTTTCTTTGGCCCATCGGTTTCCTTTTCGAATAAAAGAACCTGACTAGTATGATTGCTTTGACATGCCTTCGGCTTCCTGAAAACATGTTTCAGCTCTGAATAAGCATCATATATATGTTTCTTTTTTCTATTAGCAAGTCTTTCTCGTTTGTCGGCATATCTTCATGAAGACAAAAAGTCTAGCATATATTGCTTGTATAAGACATACATGAAGTGTGAACAGACCAATGCTTACTAACAAGTAATAGTCCACAAGCATATGCAGTCCCATAAATTAATCCCGTATGGTGTCAAACAAAATTGGAGGTCCAGTCAAAGAATAGAGAGCATGTGGCCTTAATTTTTCTTGTGGCCTCTTCCCCTTATAAGCTGAGACTTTCCTTTGACCCTCGTTTGAGCGTGTGGCGTATTTTCTTTGCTGCTGAACATTTTTTTGCCAGTACAATTGATGGAACCACATGTATTTTGGTCAAATGTCACAAAGTTAAACTAGACAATCCTGTTCAGACCTCTCGCTGGGTATTCCTCTCCCATTTTATGGATTCTAAGTTTCTAACCAACTAGATAGGTCTCTGGAGCATTGCGAGACGGATTTCAAGTAGGCCTAGATGGTCAGTGTCTGGAGCTAGATACGGTTACTGGAGTGGCTCCTTGCAAATCCCTTGGTAAATTAGTAATGATTACCACCAGTAATTAGTACCCCCTTCGTTCCAAAATAATTGTCGTGGTTTTAGTTCACACTACTGCAATGGAGGTGTGCGTGTGGTGACTTGCTTGAGCTGGGTATGCTAGAGATGTGTAGCATCATTGAGAGACATATCTTGAACCGTTGAGCCCGAGGTTTTACCAACCATTCCATTTTCGGTACAAGTTGCACAGCCGATGTTGATCGACAGTACGTTCAGCGTGAGTTCATCGGCATCTGTGATTCTGCATTGTTTTTCTGAGCAGATAGTTTTCCCAAAACATCATTTTCGAGCTTCGTCATCATCAGGCATAACGACAGCGACAGTGGCCTGACAAAGAAATGTCACCTACAGCAGCAGCCCAGCTACCGAAACTTTTCGTCAGACACTTCTTGCTAGCTTGTGAACCAAATACCATCAGAGTTAACAAAACCTTAAGGCTACTTTGAACTGACATTACAGCTTTTTTGGCCTGGTCGACTGAACAACCCTGCGTTGGTATTGGCAGGAGGTGTTCGACCGGGACCGGTTCAAGTACGACGACAAGATGGGCCACGCCTTCCTCGACCTGCAGCCGGTGGCGGCCGCGACGAAGCTGCGGCGCGCGCTCAAGCTCACCACGGGGGAGACCAGGCTCCGGAAGGTGGCGCCGACCGCCGACAACTGCCTGCTCTCCGACAGCTTCGTGACCTACGCCGACGGCGAGATCGTGCTTGACTCCCGGCTGCGGCTGCGCGACGTCGAGTCCGGGGAGCTCTTCGTGACCGTCAAGTGGATCGACGCCGGCGCCACGTGACGCAGCTGCTGCAGGTAGATGAGACGACGATGACGATGGTGTAGGACTGTAGGGAGCTGTTGCATGTCTGTGTGAGCGTGTGCTGCTGTTACTGTCTGTTATGTATCTGAAGTTTTCAGGCAGTTCTTAACGGAACAATTTTTTCTTAGATATTTTTTTCTAGAGATAAGGGCGTAAGGCACCCACAAGCCGGTAAGCGCTTACGAATGACCATCTACAACACCTTAATTTTAGGAGGCACACGAGCCTTCCAAACTTGTTTGAACCTCGAGAGCTATGCCCTTCATTAGCTTAGCATAGAGGGATTTGATTGAGAAATTCCCAGAGGCAGAGTTGTTGGCAATAAGCCACGGCAATCGCGTCGGGTGTGCGTGCATGGGACACGTCGGGTGCGTGGCATGCGTGTGTGTGTCTGGCCATTGTCTGGCCATGGTCCGACTAGTTCACAGTCTGGGCATAGTCTGGCCCGTGTCCGACTAGTGTATAGGACAGGTCTGGGTTGCGTGTGTGCGTGCGTAGGTAGAGCAAGGGTGCGGGCGCGTGTGCGTGCGTGTGAGGCACCAGACCAGGTCCAAGCTGTTGGCGAGCTGGATGGGGGTGACTGGCACTGATGTGTTGCGGGCTCAGCATGCGTGTCGTAGGTAGAGCAAGGGTGCGGGCGCGTGTATGTGCGTGAGAGGCACCAGACCAGGTCCAAGCCGTTGGCGAGCTGGACAGGTGGTGACATCGATACATTGCGGGCTCGGCGCGATCTCAGCGCTTGCGTGCGTGTCGTGGGAACGGCCAGAGCGGGCCGGATCAAGCGCTTGGACTGGGTGGGAGTGTGGGTCGTGCCCACTGCTGGCCCTGGGTATAAGACCCCTGTGGAGCTCGTTGTAATGGGTGTGTGTCAAGTCGTTGCTTATGATATTGCATGTTGTGGCAGCGGCGTTTGTGCGCTGGGTAAAACACCACTACGTCTCATGTGTCCTTCCCGTTCCTCCTTTCTTCTTCCTCGTGTCGTTCGAGCGCATCAGAGAGAGAAGAAGAGTGCTACGGAGAGAGACAGAGCTAGGGCTAGGGTAGACACCAACAATTGGTATCAGAGCTTCGGTTGCGAGGTGAGCACCGGCGGGCATGTCACTCGTCCCGTACGGTGGTGGCGGCGCGATGTCGCTGCAGGTTCCACCATTGATGCCGGCGAACTACGCGTCCTGGGCCATCAAGGTTGAGGCAATCCTTAATAATGCTCAGGGACTATGGTGTGCGGTGGCGCCGGCGGAGGGCGCGACGGTCGACGCTGGCAAGAGGAAGACGGCGCGGGTGGCGATGTTGGGCACGCTATCGAAGGACCTGCTGATGCGACGAAGCCAACCGCAAAGGAGGTGTGGGACTCCCTCAAGGTTCGGTTCATCGGCGTTGATCGAGTCCTCCGGATGGAGGACGACAACGACCTCGACGCGTACGCAGGCAAGATGAACGACATGGCAATGAGGTACGCGCAGCTCAGGTCCACACTGGACGAGGCCGCCATGTTGGGGAACGTTGCAGAAAATTAAAATTTTCCTACGGTTTCACCAAGATCCATCTAAGAGTTCATCTAAGCAACGAGTCATGGGAGAGAGATTGCATCTACATACCACTTGTAGATCGCGTGCGGAAGCGTTCACTAGAACGTGGATGATGGAGTCGTACTCGCCGTGATCCAAATCACCGATGACCGAGTGTCAAGACGGACGGCACCTCCGCGTTCAACACACGTGACGGGCGGATGACGTCTCCTTCTTCTTGATCCAGCAAGGGGAAGGAGAGGTTGAGGAAGATGGCTCCAGCAGCAGACGACGGCGTGGTGTTGGTGGAGAAGCAACACTCGGCAGGCTTCGCCAAGCACGCGTGGCGGAGGAGAGAGGTGTAGCGAGGGAGAGGGCGCCAGAACTTCAGGTGCGGCTGCCTCCCCTTCCCTTTATATAGGCCCTCAGGCGCCGCCCTTGAGATCCAATCTCCCAAGGGGTGGCGGCAAGGGGTGGAGTGCCCAAGGCAGTGGGCGCCCCACCCTAGGGTTTCAACCCTAGGCGCGAGGTGGGCCAAGAGGCGACCAGCCCACTATGGGCTGGTTCCCCTCCCCACTTCAGCCCATGGGGCCCTCCGGGATGGGTGGCCCCACCCGATGGACCCCCGGGACCCTTCCGGTGGTCCCGGTACAATACCGGGTGAACCCGAAACTTTCCCGATGGCCGAAACAATACTTCCTATATATAATTCTTTACTTCCGGACCATTCCGGAACTCCTCGTGACGTCCGGGATCTCATCCGGACTCAACAACATTCGGTTTACTGCATACTCATATTCATACAACCCTAGCGTCACCGAACCTTAAGTGTGTAGACCCTACGGGTTCGGGAGACACGTAGACATGACCGAGACGGCTCTCGGGCAATAACCAACAGCGGGATCTGGCAAAAGATACTTGACATTGGAAAAGCTCTAGCAAAAAAAACTACACGATCTTGTGCTATGCTTAGGATTGGGTCTTGTCCATCACATCATTCTCCTCATGATGTGATCCCGTTATCAACGACATCCAATGTCCATAGTCAGGAAACCATGACTATCTATTGATCAACGAGCTAGTCAACTAGAGGCTCACTAGGGACATATTGTGGTCTATGTATTCATACGTGTATTACGATTTTCGGATAATACAATTATAGCATGAATAAAAGACAATTATCACGAACAAGGAAATATAATAATAATCCTTTTATTATTGCCTCTAGGGCATATTTCCAACAGTCTCCCACTTGCACTAGAGTCAATAATCTAGTTACATTGTGATGAATCGAACACCCATAGAGTTACGGTGTTGATCATGTTTTGCCCATGAAGAGGTTTAGTCAGCGGATCTGCGACATTCAGATCCGTATGCACTTTACAAATTTCTATGTCTCCATCTTGAACATTTTCACGGATGGAGTTGAAGCGACGCTTGATGTGCTCGGTCTTCTTGTGAAACCTGGGCTCCTTGGAAAGTGCAATAGCTCCAATGTTGTCACGGAAGAGTTTGATCGTCCCCGACGCATTGGGTATGACTCCTAGGTCGGTGATGAACTCCTTCACCCAAATTGCTTCATGCGCTGCCTCCGAGGCTGCCATGTACTCCGCTTCACATGTAGATCCCGCCACGACGCTACGCTTGCAGCACCGACTTCTTGCTCCACCATTCAACATATACATCGTATCCGGTTTGTGACTTAGAGTCATCCAGATCTGTGTCGAAGCTAAGCGTCGACGTAACCCTTTACGACAAGCTCTTCGTCACCTCCATAAACGAGAAACATGTCCTTTGTCCTTTTCGGTACTTCAGGATATTCTTGATCGCTGTCCGGTGTTCCTTGCCGGGATTACTTTGGTACCTTCCTACCAAACTTACGGCAAGGTTTACATTAGGTCTGGTACACAGCATGGCATACATAATAGATCCTATGGCCGAGGCATAGGGGATGACGCTCATCTCTTCTTTATCTTTTGCCGTGGTCGGGCATTGAGCCGATCTCAATCTCACACCTTGCAAAGAGGCAAGAACCCTTTCTTGGATTGATCCATTTTGAACTTCTTCAAAATCTTATCAAGGTATGTGCTTTGTGAAAGACCTATGAGGCGTCTTGATCTATCTCTATAGATCTTGATGCCTAATATATAAGCAGCTTCTCCAAGGTCCTTCATTGAAAAACTTTTATTCAAGTAGGCCTTAATGTTGTCCAAGAGTTCTATATCATTTCCCATCAAAAGTATGTCATCTACATATAATATGAGAAATGCTTTCTGAGCTCCCACTCGCTTTCTTGTAAACGCAGGCTTCTCCATAAGTCTCAAGATAAACCCAAACGCTTTGATCGTGTCATCAAAGCGAATGTTCCAACTCCGAGATGCTTGCACCAGCCCATAAATGGATCATTGGAGCTTGCATACCTTGTTAGCATTCTTAGGGTCGATAAAACCTTCCGATTGCATCATATACAGCTCTTCCTTAAGATAACCGTTAAGGAACGCTGTTTTGACGTCCATCCGCCATATCTCATAATCATAGTATGCGGCAATTGCTAACATGATTCGGACGGACTTAAGCTTCGCTACGGAGAGAAAGTCTCATCGTAGTCAATCCCTTGAACTTGCCGATAACCCTTAGCGACAAGTCGAGCTTTATAGATGGTGACATTACCATCCGCGTCCGTCTTCTTCTTAAAGATCCATTTGGTTTCTATCGCTCGCCGATCATCGGGCAAGTCTGTCAAAGTCCATACTTTGTTTTCATACATGGATCCTATCTCGGATTGCATGGCTTCAAGCCATTTGTTGGAATCCGGGCCCGCCATAGCTTCTTCATAGTTCGAAGGTTCACCGTTGTCTAACAACATGATTTCCAGGACAGGGTTGCCATACCACTCTGGTGTGGAACGTGTCCTTGTGGACCCACGAAGTTCAAGAGCAACTTGATCCAAGTACCTTGATCATCATCATTAATTTCCTCTCCAGTAGGGGTAGGCACCACAGGAACATTTTCCTGAGCTGCACTACTTTCCGGTTCAAGAGGTAGTACTTCATCGAGTTCTACTTTCCTCCCACTCACTCCTTTCGAGAGAAACTCTTTTTCCAGAAAGGATCCGTTCTTAGCAACAAAGATCTTGCCTTCGGATCTAAGGTAGAAGGTGTTGGAAATATGCCCTAGAGGCAATAATAAATTAGTTATTATTATATTTCCTTGTTCATGATAATCGTTTATTATCCATGCTATAATTGTATTGATAGGAAACTCAAATACATGTGTGGGTACATAGACAACACCATGTCCCTAGTAAGCCTCTAGTTGACTAGCTCGTTGATCAATAGATGGTTATAGTTTCCTGACCATGGACATTGGATGTCGTTTATAACGGGATCACATCATTAGCAGAATGATGTGATGGGCAAGACCCAATCCTAAGCCTAGCACAAAGAAGTTCATATGCTAAAGCTTTTCTAATGTCAAGTATCATTTCCTTAGACCATGAGATTGTGCAACTCCCGGATACCGTAGGAATGCTTTGGGTGTACCAAATGTCACAACGTAACTGGGTGGCTATAAAGGTGCACTACGGTATCTCCGAAAGTGTACATTGGGTTGGCACGAATCGAGATCGGGATTTGTCTCTCCGGTTGACGGAGAGGTATCTCTGAGCCCACTCGGTAGGACATCATCATAATGTGCACAATGAGACCAAGGGGTTGATCACGGGATGATGTGTTACGAACGAGTAAAGAGACTTGCCGTAACGAGATTGAAGAAGGTATCGGGATACCGACGATCGAATCTCGTGCAAGTACAATACAGCTAGACAAAGGGAATTGTATACGGGATTGATTGAGTCATTGACATCATGGTTCATCCGATGATATCAACGTGTAACATGTGGGAACCAACATGTGTATCCATAACCAGCTGTTGGTTATTGATCAAGAACGCCTCGGTCATGTTGCATGATTCGAACCCGTAGGGTCTACACACTTAAGGTTCGATGACGCTAGGGTTATAAA
Source organism: Aegilops bicornis (assembly GCA_021605145.1). NCBI lineage: Eukaryota > Viridiplantae > Streptophyta > Magnoliopsida > Poales > Poaceae > Aegilops > Aegilops bicornis. The sequence continues at coordinate 392,304,081 of CM038673.1, read as the reverse complement.
GGAAGTTTGTATGTGGTTACCTAATGTTGTTCGGAGTCCCGGATGAGATCCCGGACGTCACGAGGAGTTCCGGAATGGTACGGAGGTAAGGATTTATATATGGGAAGTCTTGTTTTGGTTGCCGGAAAAGTTTCGCGCGTTATCGGTATTGCAGGGAGTCTTGAAAGGGTCCGGGGTCCACTGGGGTCCACCTGCCGGGGGCCACATGGGATGTAGGGGGGTGCGCCTTGGCCTATATGGGCCAAGGGCACCAGCCAAGAGGCCCATGCGCCAAGATATAAGAAAAAGGGAGAGTCCTAAAGGGGAAGGCACCTCCGAGGTGCCTTGGGGAGGATGGACTCCTCCCCCTCTTGGCCGCACCCTTCCTTGGAGTAAGGCAAGGCTGCCCTCCCCCCTCTCTTGCACCTATATAAAGAGAGGGAGGGAGGTGGCCGCACTTTGAAGCCTGGCGCCTCCCTCCCTCCCGTGACACCTCCTCCTCTCCCAGTGCTTGGCGAAGCCCTGCAGGATTGCCACGCTCCTCCACCACCACCACGCCGTTGTCTTTGCTGCTGGATGGAGTCTTCCTCAACCTCTCCCTCTTGCCTTGCTGGATAAAGGTGGGAGACGCCACCGGGCTCTACGTGTGTTGAACGCGGAGGTGCCGTCTGCTCGGCACTAGGATCTCCGGTGATTTGGATCACGACAGTACGACTCTGTGGATGTTGCAAACATCGGACATACACGCTTTTGATAACTACGTGATAGTTCGCTTAAATGGTTTAGAATTGAGGCACCAAAGACATTTTTGAAGCGTCATGGAACATATGAGATGTTTCGAGGGCTGAATTGGGATTTCAGGGCTCGTGCCCACGCCAAGAGGTATGAGACCTCCGACGAGTTTTCTTAGCCTGCAAACCGAGGGAGAAAAGCTCAATCGTTGAGCTTGTGCTCAGATTGTCCGAGTACAACAATCACTTGAATCAAGTGGGAGTTGATCTTCCGTGACGAGATAGTGATGTTTCCCCAAAGACATTGCCACCAAGTCGCTAGAGCTTCGTGATGAACTATAACATATAAGGGATAGATATGATGATCCTTGAAGTGTTCGATGTTTGACACCGCGAAAGTAGAAGTCAAGTAGGAGCATCAATTGTTGATGGTTGGTAAAACCACTAGTTTCAAGAAGGGCAAGGGCAACAAGGGATACTTCATGAAACGGCAAAACAGTTGCTGCTCCAGTGAAGAAACCCAAGGTTGAACCCAAACCCAAGACTAAGTGCTTCTGTGATGAGAGGAACGGACACTGAAGCAGAACCACCCTAGATAGTTGTTACATAAGAAGGCTGGCTAGGTCGATAGAAGTATATTGGATATACATTATGTTAATGTGTACTTTACTAGTACTCCTAGTAGCACCAGGGTATTAGATACCGGTTCGGTTGCTAAGTGTTAGTAACTCGAAATAAAAGCTACGGAATGAACGGAGACTAACTAAAGGTGAGTTGTCGATATGTGTTGGAAGTGTTTCCAAGTTTGATGTGATCAAACAGCGCACGCTCCCTCTACCATCAAGATTAGTATTAAACCAGAATAATTGTCATTTGGTGTTTGCGTTGAGCATAGACATGATTGGATTATGTCTATCGCAATACGGTTATTCATTTAAGGAGAATAATGGTTACTCTATTTATTTGAATAATTCCTTCAATGGTCTTGCACCTAAAGGAATGGTTTATTGAATCTCGATCGTAGTGATACACATTTTCATGCCAAAAGATATAAGATAGTAATGATAGTACCACTGCTTGTGGCAATCGCCATTTGAGTCATATTGGTATAGAACGCATGAAGAAGCTCCATGTTGATGGATCTTTGGACTCACTCGTTTTTGAAAAGTTTGAGACATGCGAACCATGTCTATTGGTGTATATGCATGAAGAAACTCCATGCAAATGGACCGTTTGGACTCACTTGATTTTGAATCACTTGAGACATGCAAATCATACCACATGGGAAAGATGACTGAAAGCCTCGTTTTTCAGTGAAATGGAACAAGAAAGCAACTTGTTGGAAGTAATACATTTTGATGTGTGCAGTCCAATGAATGCTGAGGCACGCAGATGGATATCATTATGTTCTTACTTCACAGATGATTTGAGTAGAATCTGAGTATATTTACTTGATGAAACACAAGTCAGAATTATTGAATGGTTCAAGTAATTTGAGTGAAGTTAAAGATCATCGTGACAAGAGGATAAAATGTCTATGATATGATCATAGAGATGAGTATCTGAGTTACGAGCTTTGGCACGCTATTAAGACATAGTGGAAATTGATTCACAATTAATAACGCCTGGAACACCATAGTGTGATGGTGTGTCCGAACATAATAGTTGCACCCTATTAGATATGGTGCGTACCATGATGTCTCTTATCGAATTACCACTATCGATCATGTGTTAGGCATTAGATACAAACGCACACACTTTAATAGGGCACCACGTAATTCCGTTGAGACGACCCTGTTTGAACTATGGTTTGGAGAAACCTAAGTTGTCGCTTTCTTAAAAGTTTGGGGTTGCGACGCTTATGTGAAAAAGTTTCAGGTTGATAAGCTCGAACCCAAAGCGGATAAAATGCATCTTCATAGGACACCCAAAACAGTTGGGTATACCTCCTAATTCAGATCCAAAGCAATAGGGATTGTTTCTTGAATCAGGTCCTTTCTCGAGGAAAAGTTTGTCTCGAAAAGTTGAGTGGGAGGATGGTGGAGACTTGATATGGTTATTGAACCGTCACTACAACTAGTGTGTAGCAGGCACGTGAAGTTGTTCTGTGGCACCTACACCAATTGAAGTAGAAGCTTATGATAGTGATCATGAAACTTGGATCAAGTCACTACCGTACCTCGAGGGGTGACAAGGATGCGTCTTGCAGAGTGGTACAGTAATCCTGTCTTGAAGGTCATGTTGCTAGACAACAATGAACCCACGAGCTATGGAGAAGCGATGGTGGGCCCATATTCCGACAAATGGTTAGAGGCCATGAAATCCGAGATAGGATCCATGTATCAGAACAAAGCATGGACTTTGGTGGACTTGCCCGATGATCGGCAAGCTATTGAGATAAATGGATTTTTAAGAAGAAGACGGACATGGACGGTAATGTCACCGTCTATGAAGCTCGACTTGTGGTAAAGAGTTTTTCACAAGTTGACTACGATGACATTTTCTCATCCGTAGCGATGCTTAAGTCCGTCGGAATCATGTTAGCATTAGCTGCATTTATGAAATCTAGCAGATGGATGTCAAAACGAGTTTCCTTACCAGTTTCCGTAAGGAAAGATTGTATGAGATACAATCGTAAAGGTTTTGTCGATCCTAAGGATGCTAAAAGGTATGCTAGCTCCAAAGGATCCTTCCATGGACCTGGAGTAAGCATCTCGGAGTTGGAATATACTCTTTGATAAGATGATCAAAGATTTTGGGTTTATACAAAGTTTATGAGAAACTTGTATTTCCAAAGAAGTGAGTGGGAGCACTATAGAAATTTTGATGAGTATATGTTGTTGACATATTGTTGATCAGAAATGATGTAGAATTTCTGGAAAGCATATAGGGTTATTTGAAAGGTGTTTTTCAAGTGAAAACCTGTATTAAGCTACTTGAACATTGAGCATCAAGATCTATAGGGATAGATCAAAACCGCTTAATGGTACTTTCAAATGAGCATATACCTTGACATGATCTTGAAGGTGTTCAAGATGGATCACCAAAGAAGGAGTTCTTGCTTGAGATGTAAGGTATGAAGTTAAGACTTAAAGCTCGACCACGCCGTAACAGAGAAAGGGCGAAGGTCGCCCCTATGCCTTAGACGTAGGGCTCTACAAGATGCTATCTTGTGTACCGCACCTAAGTGTGCCTTTCCGTGAGTCAGTCAAGGGGTACAAGAATGATCGAGGAATGGATCATTGGATAGCGGTCAAAATTGTCCTTGGAGTAAATAAGGACATGTTTCTCGATTATGGAGGTGATAAATAGTTCAGCGTAAAGGGTTACGTCGGTGCAAGCTTTAACACCTATCCGAGTGACTCTGAGTAGCAAACCGGATACGTATAGTGGAGCAACCATTTGGAATAGCTCCAAGTGGAGCGTGGAAGCAGCGTTTACAATATGACCTAGAAATTTGCAAAGCACACACGGATCTGAAAGGTTCTGACCCGTTGACTAAAACCTCTCTCACAAGCAAAACATGATCAAACCTCAGAACTCATTGAGTTTTAATCACATGATGATGTGAACTAGTTTACTGACACTAGTAAACTCTTGGGTGTTGGTCACATGGCGATGTGACCTATCGATGTTAATCACATGACGATGTGAACTAGATTATTGACTCTAGTGCAAGTGGGAGACTGTTGGAAATATGCCCTAGAGGCAATAATAAATTAGTTATTATTATATTTCCTTGTTCATGATAATTGTTTATTATCCATGCTATAATTGTATTGATAGGAAACTCAAATACATGTGTGGGTACATAGACAACACCATGTCCCTAGTAAGCCTCTAGTTGACTAGCTCGTTGATCAATAGATGGTTACAGTTTCCTGACCATGGACATTGGATGTCGTTGATAACGGGATCACATCATTAGCAGAATGATGTGATGGACAAGACCCAATCCTAAGCCTAGCACAAAGATCATAGTTCATATGCTAAAGCTTTTCTAATGTCAAGTTGTGACGCCCGGATAATTAGGCTACATTAAAACTCTCTTGATGATGCCTTGTCGTCTATGTTACTGTTGCTAATTAAGTGGTAGTTCAAAAACATAGCAAATTCAAAAATGAATTAGCGACAAACACCCAAAGTTTTCAAAAGTCAACACAAAAATGTTCGGGGGTTGCCAAATATTGCATCGGTAATTATGGTGAAGTAAACACATTTTTATAAAATGTCTAAGTAATTTAAAATGAGTTAAAACAGAAAAGAAAATAAATAAAAGAAAGAAAATACAAAAGCAAAAGACAAAACAAAACTAAAAGGAAAAAAAGGCCCCCTGGCCAACTGGGCCAGACGGCCCACCATGGCCAGCCGGCCCACCCTGCCCAGGCTCCCCTTAACCCCCACCCCGACCGGAACCCTAGCCGGTCCGCTACTCCACTCCACCCACTCGCCCCCCTCCTCTCTCCCGATCTGGATCGGGATCCAGAGGGGGCCGACGCCGCTCGACGACGCCCCGCCGCCACACGACGCCGCCCGGAACCCCCCTAGCCGGACCACCTCGCCGGCCTGCTCCTCGTCGACGCCGTCCCCGTCCTCCTCCTCGTCGGTCCTCCCCAACCATCCCGAGCCCTTGCCGTTGCCCTCGCACCCGGTGAGGACCCCGGTCCTCCTTCTCCCGTCCCCTCTCGCCGGCGCTTCGCCTGCGCCCGTCTTTGCGTTCGGCCAGCCGAGCCTCACCCACGCGCCCGGCCACCACTGCCGCCCGCCGCCCGGCCTCAGGCCGCCTGACCCGCTCTCCGGCATCGATGCCGCCGTCGCTGGTCCGCCCGGGCGCCCAGCGCCCCTACGCCCATTCCTGGCCGGCGCCGGTCCCCTCGCCGTGGCCACCGGCCTCCCTCGCTGCTCCTCCTCCCCTGAACCCCCACAACCCCCCCCGGCCTCGCCTCGTCGCCCGGCCTTTCCGTCACGGCCGCCCTCTTTTGCTACTTGTTGCATGGGCAGCTCCTGCCGGCCAGCGTCGCCGGTGGCGCCTTCTGCTCCCGTCGGCGTTTCCCCTCGGTGGCCGCCCGGCCTTGCCGATCCTCCTCGCCCGGCGATTTGGCGCCTTGATCGGCGCCATAACGAAACCCGCCCGTTCTTGAACCCGCACCGCATACATGCCCGCTAAGGCCCAAGACCCTTGACTAGGGCCCGCCCCAACGGTTTTAAGAAAAAAAGAAAAGGAATTAGAAAAAAATATTAAAAATATATATAATAAATAATTAATAATAAAATTAATTAATTAATTAATTAATTAACTAAATAATTAACTTAATTAATCATGTTTAGTTTAACTAATTAAGATTAATTAACCTAATAAATAGTTACCCTAATTAACTACTGTTAATTAGTTAAACAATCCTAACAGTGGGACCCAACTGTCAGGTTGACCAAGTCAACTCTGTTGACTGCTCATGTCAGCATGACATCATGCTGATGTCATTAATCTGTTTTTTTTTGAATTAATTAAATAATTAATTAAATTCCAGAAATTAATAAAATCTTTAGAAAATCATATGTTTTAATCCGTAACTCGGATTAAAATATTTTCAACATGAAAGTTGCTCAGAACGACGAGACGAATCCGGATACGCAGTCCGTTCGTCTGCCACACCCCCCTAACCTATCGAATCGGCAACTTTCCCCTCCGGATCCTCTCGCTGAAAACACGAAACACCGGATATTTTCCGGATGTTTCCCTTAACCGTATCACCTCATACCACGTTAGGGCACGCCTAGCATCGTTACTTGTCTTGTCATGTATCAATATGCATCATTTTACATGGTATTCATTGTTTCTTCCCCTCTTCTCTCCGGTAGACTACGAGACAGCTGCTGCCACTTGATTCGACTACGGAGTTGACGACCCCTCTCTCTTGCCAGAGCAACCAGGCAAGCCCCCCCCCCTTGATGACCAGATATCGCCTATTCTACTCTATACTGCTTGCATTAGAGTAGTGTAGCATGTTACTGCTTTCCGTTATACCTATCCTGATGCATAGCTTGTCCTTGTTACTACTGTTGTTACATTTACATGCAATCCTATATGCTTAGTATAGGATGCTAGTATTTTCATCTGTGGCCCTACATTCTTGTCCGTCTGCTGTGCTATACTATCGGGCCGTGATCACTCGGGAGGTGATCACGGGTATATACTATATACTTTATACATGATACATGTGGAGACTAAAGTCGGGTCGGTGGTGGAGCACCCATGAGTGGATCTTTGTGGCGGAGGCGGCAGGCAGGTTGAGACCGCCTAGGAGAGAGGTGGGCCTGGCCTGCTCGGCGCTCGCGGATACTTAACACGCTTAACGAGATCTTGGTATTTGATCCGAGTGCAGCTCACGGGCCTATACGCACTAACCAACCACGTGGGAGAGATATGGGCACTCGGCGTCGTGGTATCACCGAAGCACTTCGTGACGCCAATGGCGGCCTTGGCCGGATTGGAACGTAAGCCTGCTCTTGTATTAAGGGGGCTAGTTCTGCTTTCGGCCGCGTACGCAACATGCAGGTGTGCATTGGGCGATGGGCCCAGACCCCTGTGCGCTTAGGTTTAGACCGGCGTGCTGGCCTCTCTGTTGCGCCTAGGTGGGGCTGCGACGTGTTGATCTTCCGCGGCCGGGCATGACCCAGGAAAGTGTGTCCGGCCAAATGGGATCAAGTGTGTTGGGTTATGTGGTGCACCGCAGGGAAGTTAATCTATTCGAATAGCCGTGATCTTGAATGTGACGACACTGGAGTTGTACCTTGACCTTATGACAACTAGAACCGAATACTTAATAAAACACACCCTTCCAAGTGCCAGATGCAACCGGTGGTCGCTCTCTCTCAGGGATACGAGGAGGGGATCGCCGGTAGGATTATTGCTATGTGATGTTACTTGGAGGACTTCAACCTACCCTCTTCTACTTGTTGCAAGACGAAGGTGACGAAGCATAGTCTTTGATAAGACTAGCTATCCCCCTCTTATTACGGCATTCTGCGATTCTCAGTCCACTGATATGGCCTTTTACACATATATCCATGCATATGTAGTGTAGCTCCTTGCTTGCGAGTACTTTCGATGAGTACTCACGGTTGCCTTGTGTTGGGGAACGTAGAAGAAATTCAAAATTTTCCTACGTGTCACCAAGATCTATCTATGGAGAAACTAGCAACGAGGAAGGAGAGTGCATCTAAATACCCTTGTAGATCGCTAAGCGGAAGCGTTCATGAGAACGGGGTTGAAGGAGTCGTACTCGTCGTGATCCAAATCACCGGAGATCCTAGTGCCGAACGGACGGCACCTCCGCGTTCAACACAAGTACAACCCGTGGCGTCTCCCACGCCTTGATCCAGCAAGGAGAGAGGGAGAGGTTGAGGAAGACTCCATCCAGCAGCGAGAACAACAGGCGTGGTGGTGGTGGTGGAGGAGGTGGCAATCCTGCAGGCTTCGCCAAGCACCGCGGGAGAAGAGAAGGGACTTGGGAGAGGGGAGGGCTGCGCAGAACATGTGGTGCGGCTGCCCTCCCACCCCCACATATATATAGGGGCAAGGAGAGGGGCGGCCCCTCGGATCCAATCTGAGGAGGGGCGGCGGCCAGGGGAGGAGTGCCTCCCAAGTCAAGTGGAGGCCCTCCTTAGGGTTTTCCCCTTCCCATGCGCATGGGCCTTGGGGGGCTGGTGCCCTGGGCCATTAAGGCTAGGCGCCCCTTACAGCCCATGCTACTGTATTGGACGTGGTGGAACAATTTCCGGACCTCCGGACCCCTCCGGAATCCTCCGGAACCTTCCGAAGCTTCCGGTACAATACCGAAAAACCCGAACCTTTTTGAACCCGAACAACAACTTTCCATATATAAATCTTTACCTCCGGACCATTCCAAGATCTGCTCAGGACGTCCGGGATCTCATCCGGACTCGAACAACATTCAGTAACCACATACAAACTTCCTTTATAACCCTAGCATCATCGAACCTTAAGTGTAGACCCTACGGGTTCGGGAATCATGCAGACATGACCGAGACGTTCTCCAGTCAATAACCAACAGCGGGATCTGGATACCCATGTTGGCTCCCACATGTTCCACGATGATCTCATCGGATGAACCACGATTTCAAGGACTCAATCGATCCCGCATACAATTCCCTTTGTCTAGCGATATTGTACTTGCTCGAGATTCGATCGTCGGTATCCCGATACCTTGTTCAATCTCGTTTCCGGCAAGTCTCTTTACTTGTTCCGTAACACATCATCCCGTGATCAACCCCTTGGTCACACTGTGCACATTATGATGATGTCCTACCGAGTGGGCCCAGAGATACCTCTCCGTTTACGGAGTGACAAATCCAGTCTCGATTCGTGCCAACCCAATGACACTTTCGGAGATACCTGTAGTGCACCTTTATAGTCACCCGATTCACGTTGTGACGTTTGGTACACCCAAAGCATTCCTACGGTATCCGGAGTTGCACAATCTCATGGTCTAAGGAAATGATACTTGACATTAGAAAAGCTTTAGCATACGAACTACGATCTTTGTGCTAGGCTTAGGATTGGGTCTTATCCATCACATCATTCTCCAAATGATGTGATCCCATTATCAACGACATCCAATGTCCATGGTCGGAAACCGTAACCATCTGTTGATCAACGAGCTAGTCAACTAGAGGCTTACTAGGGACATGGTGTTGTCTATGTACCCACACATGTATCCGAGTTTCCTATCAATACAATTATAGCATGGGTAATAAACGATTATCATGAACAAGGAAATATAATAATAACTAATTTATTATTGCCTCTAGGGCATATTTCCAACAGTCTCCCACTTGCACTAGAGTCAATAATCTAGTTCACATCGTCATGTGATTAACAACGATAGGTCACATCGCCATGTGACCAACATCCAAAGAGTTTACTAGTGTACGTAAACTAGTTCACATCATCATGTGATTAAGACTCAATGAGTTACGAGGTTTGATCATGTTTGCTTGTGAGAGAGGTTTTAGTCAACGGGTCTGTAACATTCAGATCCGTATGTACTTCGCAATTCTCTATGTCATATTGTAAACGCTGCTTCCACGCTCCACTTGGAGCTATTCCAAATGGTTGCTCCACTATACGTATCCGTTTTGCTACTCAGAGTCATTCGGATAGGTGTTAAAGCTTGCATCGACGTAACCTTTTACGCCGAACTCTTTATCACCTCCATAATCGAGAAACGTGTCCTTATTTACTCCAAGGACAATTTTTACCGCTGTCCAATGATCCGTTCCTGGATAATTCTTGTACCCCTTGACTGACTCATGGCAAGGCACACTTCCGGTGTGGTACACAACATAGCATGCTATAGAGCCTATGTCTAAAGCATAGGGGACGACCTTCGTCCTTTCTCTCTTTTCTTCCATGGTCGAGCTTTAAGTCTTAACTTCACACCTTACATCTCAGGCAAGAACTCCTTCTTTGACTGATCCATCTTGAACACCTTCAAGATCATGTCAAGGTATATGCTCATTTGAAAGTATTATTAAGCATTTTTGATCTATCCTTATAGATCTCGATGCTCAATGTTCAAGTAGCTTAATCCAGGTTTTCTATTGAAGAACATCTTTCAAATAACCCTATATGCTTTCCAGAAATTCTACATCATTTCAGATCATCAATATGTCAACAACATATACTTATCAGAAATTCTATAGTGCTCCCACTCACTTCTTTGGAAATACAAGTTTCTCATAAACTTTGTATAAACCCAAAATCTTTGATCATCCTATCAAAGTGCATATTCCAACTCCGAGATGCTTATTCCAGTCCTTAGAAGGATTGCTGGAGCTAGCATACCTTTTAGCATCCTTAGGATCGACAAAACTTTCTGATTGTATCACATACAACCTTTCCTTACGAAAATTGGTAAGGAAACTCATTTTGACATCCATCTGCCAGATTTCATAAATGCAGCTTATGCTAACATGATTCCGATGGACTTAAGCATCGCTACGGATGAGAAAATCTCATCGTAGTCAACTCCTTGAACTTGTGAAAAACTCTTCGCCACAAGTCGAGCTTCATAGACGGTGACATTACCGTCCACGTCTGTCTTCTTCTTAAAGATCCATTTATCTCAATGGCTTGCTGATCATCGGGCAAGTCCACCAAAGTCCATGTTTTGTTCTGATACATGGATCCTCTCTCGGATTTCATGGCTTCTAACCATTTGTCGGAATTTTGGCCCACCATCGCTTCTCCATAGCTCGTAGGTTCATTGTTGTCTAGCAACATGACCTTCAAGACAGGATCACCGTACCACTCAAGCAAAGACGCATCCTTGTCACCCTACGAGTGCAGTAGTGACTTGATCCAAAACTTCATGATCACTATCATAAGCTTTGACTTCAATTGGTGTAGGTGCCACAGGAACAACTTCACGTGCCTGCTACACACTTGTTGAAGTGACGGTTCAATAACCTCATCAAGTCTCCACCATCCTCCCACTCAACTTTCCGAGAAAAACTTTTCCTCGAGAAAGGACCCGATTCAAGAAACAATCCCTATTGCTTTCGGATCTGAATTAGGAGGTATACCCAATTGTTTTGGGTGTCCTATGAAGATGCATTTTATCCGCTTTGGGTTCGAGCTTATCAACCTGAAACTTTTTCACATAAGCGTCGCAGCCCCAAACTTTCAAGAAAGCGACAACTTAGGTTTCTCCAAGCGGTGTCGTCTCAACGGAATTACGTGGTGCCCCATTAAAGTGAGTGCGGTTGTCTCTAATGCCTAACCCATGAACGATAGTGGTAATTCGATAAGAGACATCATGGTACGCACCATATCTAATAGGGTGCAACTATGATGTTCGAACACACCATCACACTATGGTGTTCGAGCGGTATTAATTGTGAAACAATTTGCACAATGTCTTAATTGTGTGCCAAAACTCGTAACTCAGATATTCATCTCTATGATCATATCATAGACATTCTATCCTCTTGTCGCGAAGATCTTAAACCTTACTCTGAAATTACTTGAACCATTCAATAATTCAGACTCGTGTTTCATCAAGTAAATATACTCAACATCTACTCGAATCATCTGTGAAGTAAGAACATAACGATATTCCTTTGCATGCCTCAAAGACTCATTGGACTGCACACATCAAAATGTGTTACCTCCAACAGTTTGCTACTTTGTTCCATGTTATCAAAACCGAGGCTTTTCGGTCATCTTGCCCATGTGGTATGATTTGCATATCTCAAGTGATTCAAAATCAAGTGAGTCCAAACGATCCATCTGCATGGAGTTTCTTCATGCGTATACACCAATAGACATGGTTTGCAAGTCTCAAACTTTTCAAAACGAGTGAGTCCAAAGATCCATCAACATGGAGCTTCTTCATGCTTTTACACCAATATGACTTACATGGCGATTGCCACAAGTAAGTGGTACTATCATTACTATCTTATACTTTTGGCATGAAAATGTGTATCACTACGATCGAGATTCAATAAACCATTTATTTAGGTGCAAGACCATCGAAGGTATTATTCAAATAAACAGAGTAACCATTATTCTCCTTAAATGAATAACCGTATTGCGATAGACATAATCCAATCATGTCTATGCTCAACGCAAACACCAAATGACAATTATTCAGGTTTAATTCTAATCTTGATGGTAGAGGGAGCGTGCGATGTTTGATCACATCAAACTTGGAAACACTTCAACACATATCGTCACTCACCTTTAGCTAGTCTCCGTTTATTCCATAGCTCTTTTATTTCGAGTTACTAACACTTAGCAACGAACCGGTATCTTAATACCCTGGTGCTACTAGGAGTACTAGTAAAGTACACATTAACATAATGTATATCCAATATACTTCTATCGACCTTGCCACCTTCTTATCTACCAAGTATCTAGGGTAATTCTGCTCGATTATACATTCCCCTTATTATAGAAGCACTTAGTCTCGGGTTTGGGTTCAACCTTGGGTTTCTTCCTTTGGAGCAAGAGCTGATTTGCCGCTTCATGAAGTTTCCTTCTTGCCCTTGCCCTTCTTGAAACTAGTGGTTTCACCAACCATCAACAATTGACGCTCCTTCTTGATTTCTACTTTGCGGTGTCAAACATCGCGAACACTTCAAGGATCATCATATCTATCCACGATATGTTATAGTTCATCACGAAGCTCTAGTAGCTTGGTGGCAATGTCTTTGGAGAAACATCACTATCTCATCACGGAAAATCAACTCCCACTCGATTCAAGTGATTGTTGTACTCGAGACAATCGAGCACAAGCTCAACGATTGAGCTTTTCTCCCTTAGTTTGTAGGCTAAGAAAATCGTCGGAGGTCTCATACCTCTTGACATGGGAACGAGCCTGAAATCCTAATTTCAGCCCTCGAAACATCTCATATGTTCCGCGACATTTCGAAAACGTCTTTCGTGCCTCAACTCTAAACCATTTAACTGAACTATCACGTAGTTATCAAAACGTGTATGTCCGATGTTCGCAACATCCACAAACGACGTTTGGGGTTCAGCACACCGAGCGGTGCATTAAGGACATAAGCTTTCTCTTGTCCGCATAATCGCTACTTTCAACTTTCAACTATATTTTCTCTAGGAACATATCTAAACAGTGGAACTAAAGCGCGAGCTTACGACATAATTTGCAAAAGGTCTTTTGACGATGTTCAAGATAATTAAGTTCATCTTATGAACTCCCACTCAGATAGACATCCCTCTGGTCATCTAAGTGATTACATGATCCGAGTCAACTAGGCCATGTCCGATCATCACGTGAGATGGACTAGTCATCATCGGTGAACATCTTCATGTTGATCGTATCTACTATACAACTCATGCTCGACCTTTCGGTCTCTGTGTTCCGAGGCCATGTCTGTACATGCTAGGCTCGTCAAGTTAACCCTAAGTGTTTTGGCGTGTGTAAATCTGTCTTACACCCGTTGTATGTGAACGTAAGAATCCATCACACCCGATCATCACGTGGTGCTTAGAAGCGACGAACTTTCGCAACGGTGCACAGTTAGGGGAGAACACTTCTTGAAATTGTTGTAGGGGATCATCTTATTTACTACCGTCGTTCTAAGTAAACAAGATGCATAAACATAATAAACATCACATGCAATTATATAGTAGTGACATGATATGGCCAATATCATATAGCTCCATTGATTTCCATCTTCGGGCTCCATGATCATCATCGTCACCGGCATGACACCATGATCTCCATCATCATGATCTCCATCATCGTGTCTTCATGAAGTTGTCTCGCCAACTATTACTTCTACTACTATGGCTACGGTTAGCAATAAAGTAAAGTAATTACATGGCGTTGTTTAATGACACGCAGGTCATACAATAAATAAAGACAACTCCTATATTCCTCGCGGTTGTCATACTCATCGACATGCAAGTCGTGAATCCTATTACAAGAACATGATCAATCTCATACATCACATATCATTCATCACATTCTTCTTGGCCATATCACATCACATAGCATACCCTGCAAAAACAAGTTAGGCGTCCTCTAATTGTTGTTTGCATGTTTTACGTGGCTGCTATGGGTTTCTAGCAAGAACGCTTTCTTACCTACGCAAAACCACAACGTGATATGCCAATTGCTATTTACCCTTCATAAGGACCCTTTTCATCGAATCCGTTCCGACTAAAGTGGGAGAGGCGGCACCCGCTAGCCACCTTATGCACCAAGTGCATGTCAGTCGGTGGAACCTGTCTCACGTAAGTGTACGTGTAAGGTCGGTCTGGGCCGCTTCATCCCACAATACCGTCGAAACAAGATTGGACTAGTAACGGTAAGCATATTGAACAAAATCAACGCCCACAACTACTTTGTGTTCTACTCGTGCAAAGAATCTACGCAATAGACCTAGCTCATGATGCCCTTTGTGGAACGTAGCAGAAATACAAAATTTTCCTACGTGTCACCAAGATCTATCTATGGAGAAACTAGCAACGAGGGAAGGAGAGTGCATCTACATACCCTTGTAGATCGCTGAGCGGAAGCGTTCATGAGAACGGGGTTGAAGGAGTCGTACTCGTCGTGATCCAAATCACCGGAGATCCTAGTGCCGAACGGACGGCACCTCCGCGTTCAACACACGTAGAGCCCGGTGACGTCTCCCACACCTTTATCCAGCAAGGCAAGAGGGAGAGGTTGAGGAAGACTCCATCCAGCAGCAGCACAACGGCGTGGTGGTGGTGGAGGAGGGTGGCAATCCTGCATGGCTTTGCCAAGCACCGCGGGAGAGGAGAAGGGACTTGGGAGAGGGGAGGCTGCGCGAGAACATGTGGTGCGGCTGCCCTCCCACCCCCCACATATATAGGGGTAAGGGAGAGGGGCGGCCCCTCGGATCCAATCGAGGAGGGGCGGCCAAGGGGGGGAGGAGTGCCTCCCAAGTCAAGTGGAGGCCCTCCCCCTTAGGGTTTTCCCCTTCCCATGCGCATGGGCCATGGGGGGGCTGGTGCCCCTGGCACATTAAGGCTAGGGCGCCCCCTTACAGCCCATGCTACTGTATTGGACGTGGTGGAACAATTTCCGGACCTCCGGACCCCTCCGGAATCCTCTGGAACCTTCTGGAAGCTTCCGGTACAATACCGAAAAAAACCCGAACCTTTTCCTAACCCGAACAACAACTTTCCATATATAAATCTTTACCTCCGGACCATTCCGGAACTCCTCGTGACGTCCGGGATCTCATCCGGGACTCGAACAACATTCGGTAACCACATACAAACTTCCTTTATAACCCTAAGCGCCATCGAACCTTATGTGTAGACCCTACGGGTTCGGGAACCATGAGACATGACCGAGGCGTTCTCCGGTCAATAACCAACAGCGGATCTGGATACCCATGTTGGCTCCCACATGTTCCACGATGATCTCATCGGATGAACCACGATGTCAAGGACTCAATCGATCTCGTATACAATTCCCTTTGTCTAGCGGTATTGTACTTGCCCGAGATTCGATATCCCGATACCTTGTTCAATCTCGTTTAGGAAGTCTCTTTACTCGTTCCGTAACACATCATCCGTGATCAACCCCTTGGTCACATTGTGCACATTATGATGATGTCCTACCGAGTGGGCCCAGAGATACCTCTCCGTTTACACGGAGTGACAAATCCAGTCTCGATTCGTACAACCCAATGACACTTTCGGAGATACCATAGTGCACCTTTATAGTCACCCAGTTATGTTGTGACGTTTGGTACACCCAAAGCATTCCTACGGTATCCGGGAGTTGCACAATCTCATGGTCTAAGGAAATGATACTTGACATTAGAAAAGCTTTAGCATACGAACTACGATCTTTGTGCTAGGCTTAGGATTGGGTCTTGTCCATCACATCATTCTCCAAATGATGTGATCCCATTATCAACGACATCCAATGTCCATGGTCGTGAAACCGTAACCATCTATTGATCAACGAGCTAGTCAACTAGAGGCTTACTAGGGACATGGTGTTGTCTATGTACCCACACATGTATCTGAGTTTCCTATCAATACAATTATAGCATGGGTAATAAACGATTATCATGAACAAGGAAATATAATAATAACTAATTTATTATTGCCTCTAGGGCATATTTCCAACACCTTGTTCCCCCCTTTTTTCCCCCTTTCTCTACCCGATTGCTGCAACCAGACGATGGAGCCCAGGAGCCAGACGCCACCGTCGATGACGATTACTACACCGGAGGTGCGTACTACTACGTGCAGCCCGCTGACGACGACCAAGAGTTGTTAGGAGGATCCCAGGCAGGAGGCCTGCGCCTTGTTCGATCTGTATCCCCGTTTGTGCTAGCCATCTTATGGCAACTTGTTTAACTTATGTTTGTACTCAGATATTGTTGCTTCCGCCGACTCGTCTATGATCGAGCACTTGTATTCGAGCCCTCGAGGACTCTGGCTTGTATTATGATGCTTGTATGACTTATTTATGTTTTAGAGTTGTGTTGTGATATCTTCCCGTGAGTCCCTGATCTTGATCGTACACGTTTGCGTGCATGATTAGTGTATGATTGAATCGGAGGCGTCACACAAGTATCATTTCCTTAGACCATGAGATTGTGCAACTCCCGGATACCGTAGGAATGCCTTGGGTGTACCAAACGTCACAACTTAACTGGGTGGCTATAAAGGTTCACTACCGGTATCTCCGAAAGTGTACATTGGGTTGGCACGAATCGAGATCGGGATTTGTCACTCCGGGTTGACGGAGAGGTATCTCTGGGCCCACTTTCGGTAGGACATCATCATAATGTGCACAATGAGACCAAGGGGTTGATCACGGGATGATGTGTTACGAACGAGTAAAGAGACTTGCCGTAACGAGATTGAACAATCGGGATACCGACGATCGAATCTCGGCAAGTACAATACCGCTAGACAAAGGGAATTGTATCACGGGATTGATTGAGTCCTTGACATCGTGGTTCATCCGATGAGATCATCGTGGAACATGTGGGAGCCAACATGGGTATCCAGACCCCATTGTTGGTTATTGACCAAGAACGTCTCGGTCATATACGCATGATTCCCGAACCCGTAGGGTCTACACACTTAAGGTTTGATGACGCTTAGGGTTATAAAGGAAGTTTGTATGTGGTTACCGAATGTTGTTCGAGTCCGGATGAGATCCCGGACGTCACGAGGAGTTCGAGAATGGTCGGGAGGTAAAGATTTATATATGGGAAGTCTTGTTTTGGTTGCTTAGGAAAAGTTTAGCGTTATCGGTATTGTATCAGAGTGCCGAAGGGGTCCGGGGTCCACTGGGGTCCACCTGCCCGGGGGCACATGGGCTGTAAGTGCGCCTTGGCCTATATGGGCCAAGGGCACCAGCCCCAAGAGGCCCATGCGCCAAGATATAAGAAAAAGGGAGAGTCCTAAAGGGGAAGGCACCTCCGAGGTGCCTTGGGGAGGATGGACTCCCTCTTGGCCGCACCCTTCCTTGGAGGAAGGGGCAAGGCTGCGCCCTCCCCTCTCTTGCACCTATATAAAGGGAGGGAGGAAGGGGTGGCCGCACTGAAGCCTGGCGCCTCCCTCCCTCCCGTGACACCTCCTCCTCTCCCGCAGGTGCTTGGCGAAGCCTGCAGGATTGCCACGCCTCCACCACCACCACGCCGTTGTGCTGCTGCTGGATAGAGTCTTCCTCAACCTCTCCTCTCTCTCCTTGCTGGATCAAGGCATGGGAAACGCCACCGGGCTGTACGTGTGTTGAACGCGGAGGTGCCGTCCGTTCGGCACTAGGATCTCCGTGATTTGGATCACGACGAGTACGACTCCTTCAATCCCGTTCTCTTGAACGCTTCCGCTTAGCGATCTACAAGGGTATGTAGATGCACTCTCCTTCCCCTCGTTGCTGGTTTCTCCATAGATAGATCTTGGTGACACGTAGGAAAATTTTGAATTTATGCTATGTTCCCCAACAGAAGGTATACCCAATGGTTTCCTTAGGGTATCCTATGAATACGCATTTTTCCGACTTGGGTTCGAGCTTTTCAGGTTGAAGTTTCTTGACATAAGCATCGCATCCCCAAACTTTTAGAAACGACAGCTTAGGTTTCTTCCTAAACCATAATTCATACGGTGTCGTCTCAACGGATTTAGACGGTGCCCTATTTAAAGTGAATGTAGCTGTCTCTAGAGCGTATCCCCAAAATGATAGCGGTAAATCGGTAAGAGACATCATAGATCGCACCATATCCAATAGAGTGCGATTACGACGTTCGGACACACCGTTCTGTTGAGGTGTTCCAGTGGCGTGAGTTGTGAAACGATTCCACATTTCCTTAAGTGTGTACCAAATTGCGTGACTTAAATATTCTCCTCCACGATCCGATCATAAGAATTTTATCTTTCACCACGTTGATTCTCTACCTCATTCTGAAATTCCTTGAACTTTTCAAAGGTCTCAGACTTGTGTTTCATCAAGTAGACATACCCATATCTACTCAAGTCATCGGTGAGAGTGAGAACATAATGATATCCTCCATGAGCCTCGATGCTCATTGGACCGCTTTTACATCGGTATGTATGATTTCCAATAAGTTGGTTGCTCGCTCCATTGTTACGAGAATCGGAGTCTTGGTCATTTTTCCCATAAGGCATGGTCCGCATGTGTCAAATGATTCATAATCGAGAGACTCTAAAAGTCCATCGAATGGAGCTTCTTCATGCGCTTGACACCAATGTGACCAAGGCGATTACCACAAGTATGTGGGACTATCGTTATCAACTTTACATCTTTTGGTATTCACACTATGAATATGTGTAATATTACGCCGAGATTCATTAAGAATAAACCATTGACCATCGGAGCATGACTATAAAACATATCTCTCATATAAATAGAACAACCATTATTCTCGGATTTAAATGAGTAGCCATCTCGCATTAAACGAGATCCGATACAATGTTCATGCTCAAACTTGGCACTAAATAACAATTATTGAGGTTTAAAACTAATCCCGTAGGTAAATGTAGAGGTAGCGTGCGACGGCGATCACATCGACCTTGGAACCATTCCCGACGCGCATCGTCACCTCGCCCTTCGCCAGTCTCCGTTTATTCCGCAGCTCTGCTTTGTGAGTTACAAATATGAGCAACGACCGGTATCAAATATCCAGGGAGTTACTACAGTAATCGGTAAGGTACACATCAATTACATGTATATCAAATATACCTTTAGTGTTGCCGGCCTTCTTGTCCGCTAAGTATTTGGGGCAGTTCCGCTTCGATGGCCCTTCCCTTTGCAATAAAAGCACTCTGTCTCAGGTTTGGGTCCATTCTTTGACTTCTTCCCGCAACTTGCTTACCGAGCGGCAACATCCTTGCTGTCCTTCTTGAAGTTCTTCTTACCCTTTCCCTTTTGAACTTAGTGGTTTTATTGACCATCAACACTTGATGTTCTTTCTTGATTTCAACCTCACTGACTTCAGCATTGAGAATACTTCGGAATGGTCTTCACTATCCCTGCATATTGTAGTTCATCACGAAGCTCTTGTAGCTTGGTGGGAGCGATCAAGGATTCTGTCAATGACCGCCTCGTCCGGGAGGTTAATGTCCAATTTGGGACAAAGCGGTTGTGCAACCCGGACATTTTGAGTATGTGCTCACCTTGTAACTGTTTTCCTCCATCTTACAACTATAGAACTTGTCGGAGACTTCATATCTCTCGACCGGGCATGAGCTTGGAAAACCATTTTCAGCTCCTCGAACATCTCATATGCTCCGTGTTGCTCAAAACATTTTTGGAGCCCCGGTTCTAAGTGTAAAGCATGCCGCATCGAACGAGGGAGTAATCATCGACGAGACTGCCAAGCATTCATAATTTCTTGGTTCTCTCGATGGGTGCATCACCTAGCGGTGCTTCTAGGACATATTGTTTCTTGGCTGCTATGAGGATGATCCTCGGGTTAGGACCCAGTCCGAATAGTTGCTGCCATCGTCTTTCAGCTTGGTTTTCTCTAGGAACGCGTTGAAGTTCATGGTGACATGAGCGTTGGCCATTTGATCTACAAGACATTTTGCAAAGATTTTAGACTAATGTTCATGATAATTAAGTTCATCTAATCAAATTATTTAATGAACTCCCACTCAGATTTGACATCCCTCTAGTCATCTAAGTGTTACACGATCCGAGTCGACTAGGCCATGTCCGATCATCACATGAGACGGACTAGCCATCGTCGGTGAACATCTCCATGTTGATCGTATCTTCCATACGACTCATGTTCGACCTTTCAGTCTCTTGTGTTCCAAGGCCATGTCTGTACATGCTAGGCTCGTCAAGTTAACCCTAAGTGTTTATGCATGTGTAAAACTGTCTTACACCCGTTGTATGTGAACGTAAGGATCTATCACACCCGATCATCACGTGGTTCTTTGAAGCAGCGAACTTTAGCAACGGTGCACAGTTAGGGGAACACTTTCTTGAAATTATTATAAGGGATCATCTTATTTACTACCGTCGTTCTAAGTAAACAAGATGCATAAAACATAATAAACATCACATGCAATTATATAAAGTAGTGACATGATATGGCCAATATCATATAGCTCCTTTGATCTTCATCTTCGGGGCTCCATGATCATCTTGTCACCGGCATGACACCATGATCTCCATCATCGTGTCTCCATGAAGTTGCTCGCCAACTATTACTTCTACTACTATGGCTAACGCGTTTAGCAATAAAGTAAAGTAATTTACATGGCGTTCTACAATGACACGCAGGTCATACAAAATAAAGACAACTCCTATGGCTCCCGCCGTTGTCATACTCATCGACATGCAAGTCGTGATTCCTATTACAAGAACATGATCTCATACATCACAATGTATCATTCATCATTCATCACAACTTCCGGCCATATCACATCACATGACAATTGCTGCAAAAACAAGTTAGACGTCCTCTAATTGTTGTTGCATCTTTTACGTGGCTGCAATTGGGTTCTATCAAGAACGCTTTTCTTACCTCACGAATAACCACAACGTGATTTTGTCAACTTCTATTTACCCTTCATAAGGACCCTTTTCATCGAATCCGCTCCAACTAAAGTGGGAGAGACAGACACCCTTGACCACCTTATGCAACTAGTGCATGTCGATCGGTGGAACCGGTCTCACGTAAGCGCACGTGTAAGGTTGGTCCGGCCGCTTCATCCCACATTACCGCTGAAGCAAGATAAGACTAGTAGCGGCAAGCAAGTTGACAAGATCTACGCCCACAACAAAATTGTGTTCTACTCGTGCAATAGAGAACTACGCATAGACCTAGCTCGATACCCTTTGTTGGGGAACGTTGCGTAAAAATTAAAAAGTTCCTACGGTTTTACCAAGATCCATCTATGAGTTCATCTAAGCAACGAGTCATGGGAGAGAGATTGCATCTACATACCACTTGTAGATCGCGTGCGGAAGCGTTCACTAGAACATGGATGATGGAGTCGTACTCACCGTGATCCAAATCACCGATGACCGAGTGCCGAACGGACGGCACCTCCGCGTTCAACACACGTACGGAGCGGATGACGTCTCCTCCTTCTTGATCCAGCAAGGGGGGAGGAGAGGTTGAGGAAGATGGCTCCAGCAGCAGACGACGGCGTGGTGTTGGTGGAGAAGCGCACTCCGGCAGGCTTCGCCAAGCACGTGGCGGAGGAGGAGAGGTAGCAGGGGAGAGGAGGCGCCAGAACTTGTGGTGCGGCTGTCCCTCCCCTTCCCTTTATATAGGCCCTCAGGGGGCGCCCGGCCTTGGAGATCTAATCTCCCAAGGGGCGGACCAAGGGGTGGAGTGCCCCCAAGGCAAGTGGGCGCTTCACCCTAGGGTTTCAACCCTAGGCGCGGGGGTGGGCCATGGGGCGCACCAGCCCACTATGGGCTGGTTCCTCCCCACTTCAGCCCATGGGGCCCTCCAGGATGGGTGGCCCCACCGGTGGATCCCGGGACCCTTCCGGTGGTCGGTACAATACCGGGTGACCCGAAACTTTCCCGATGGTCAAACAACACTTCCTATATATAATTCTTTACCTACGGACCATTCCGGAACTCCTCGTGACGTCCGGGATCTCATCCGGGACTCCGAACAACATTCGGTTTACTGCATACTCATATTCATAGAACCCTAGCGTCACCGAACCTTAAGTGTGTAGACCCTACGGGTTCGGGAGACACGTAGACATGACCGAGACGGCTCTCGGGCAATAACCAATAGCGGGATCTGGATACCCATGTTGGCTCCCACATGCTCCTCGATGATCTCATCGGATGAACCACGATGTCGAGGACTCAAACAACCCCGTATACAATTCCCTTTGTCAATCGGTATGTTACTTGCCTGAGATTCGATCATCGGTATCCCAATACCTCGTTCAATCTCGTTACCGGCAAGTCACTTTATTCGTACCGTAATGCATGATCCGTGACGGACACTTGGTCACTTTGAGCTCATTATGATGATGCACTACCGAGTGGGCCCAATGATACCTCTCCGTAATACGGAGTGACAAATCCCGCCTCGATCCGTGTCAACCCAACAGACACTTTCGGAGATACCTGTAGTGCACCTTTATAGTCACCCAGTTAGGTTGTGACGTTTGGTACACCCAAAGCACTCCTACGGTATCCGGGAGTTACACGATCTCATGGTCTAAGGAAAAGATATTTGACATTGGAAAAGCTCTAGCAAAACAAACTACACGATCTTGTGCTATGCTTAGGATAGGGTCTTGTCCATCACATCATTCTCCTAATGATGTGATCCCGTTATCAACGACATCCAATGTCCATAGTCAGGAAACCATGACTATCTATTGATCAACGAGCTAGTCAACTAGAGGCTCACTAGGGACATATTGTGGTCTATGTGTTCACACGTGTATTACGATTTCCGGATAATACAATTATAGCATGAATAAAAGACAATTATCACGAACAAGGAAATATAATAATAATCCTTTTATTATTGCCTCTAGGGCATATTTCCAACACGCCATGGTGAAGAAGCTGCTCGACACCGTGCCGGATCGGCTATACGCCGTGGTCGCCGGCATCGAGCAGTTGTGCAATGTGGAGGAGATGGCGTTCGAGGAGGCCGTTGGGCGTCTGAAGGCCTTTGAGGAGCGGACGAGGCGATGCGTGCAGGCTGGCGGCGAGCGCGCGGGCGAACAACTCATGATGACGGCTGCCCAGTGGGCAGCGCGGCGTCGACGACAGGGTGGCGCGGCTTTGGCGATCACGACGACGACAGAGCAGCAAGCATGGCTTCAGGCGACGGAGGGAAGCGATGAGGACGCTGCTACAACCACGTCGAGCGTGGGCAATTCCGGCATGAGTGCCAGAAGCCACGAAAGGCACAGGCGGCGGAGCAGGGTCTTCTGGCTGACGCCAACGTCGAGTACGACAGGCTCCGCTGGGCCTTGGCTTAGGGGAAGTGTGTTGTCAATAAGCCATGGCGACTGCGTCGATTGTGCGTGTGTGTGCGTGCATGGGACGCGTCGGGTGCGTGGCGTTCGTGCGCGCGCGCGCGTGTGTGTGTGTCTCGCCATTGTCTGGCCATGGTCCGACTAGTTCACGGTCTGGGCATAGTCTGACCTGTGTCCGACTAGTGTACAGGGCAGGCCTGGGTTGCGTGTGTGCTGCGTAGGTAGAGCAAGGGTGCGGGCGCGCGTGTGTGTGCGTGAGACACCAGACTAGGTCCAAGCCATTGGTGAGCTGGACGGGGGTGGCTGGCACTGATTCATTGCAGGCTCGGCGCGATCCCCGCACATGTGTGCGTGTCGTGGGAACGGCCAGAGCGGGCTGGATCAAGCGCTTGGACTGGGTGGGAGCGTCGGTCATGCCCACTACTGGCCCTGGGTATAAGACCCCCCGTGGAGCTCGCTGTAATGGGTGTGTGTTGAGTCTTTGCTCGTGACATTGCCCGTTGTGGCAGCGTCGTTCGTGTGCCGGGTAAAACACCACTGCGTATCCTGTGTCCTTCCTGTTCCTCCTTTCTTCTTCTTCCTCATGTCGTTCAAGCGCATCAGAGAGAGAAGAGTGCTACAGAGAGAGACAGAGCTAGGGCTAGGGTAGACACCAACAATTGGTATCAGAGCTTCGGTTGCGAGGTAAGCACCGGCAGGCATGTCACTCGTCCCGTACGGTGGTGGCAAAAGAATCAACCAGAGGGGACCCACACCCTGTCCACAAGAGTGGAGGGCGCGCCCATCCCCCTAGGGCGCGCCCTCTGGTCTTATGGGTCCCACAGACCTCCATCGACCTCAACTCCAAATCCATATATTCACGTTCGGGGAGAAAAAACTAGAGAGAAGGATTCATCGTGTTTTACAATACGGAGCCACCGCCGCCTCCTGTTCTTCCTCGGGAGGGCAGATCTGGAGTCCGTTTTGGGCTCCGGAGAGGGGAAATCATCGCCATCATCATCATCAACCATCCTCCATCACCAATTTCATGATGCTCACCGATGTGCGTGAGTAATCCCATCGTAGGCTTGCTGGACGGTGATGGGTTGGATAAGATTTACCATGTAATCGAGTTAGTTTTGTTAGGGGTTGATCCCTACTATCCGCTATGTTCTAAGATTGATGTTGCTATGACTTTGCTATGCCTAACGCTTGTCACTAGGGCCCGAGTGCCATGATTTCATATATGAACCTATTATATTTTCATGAATATATTTGTGTTCTTCATCCTATCTTGCAAGTTATAGTCACCTACTACTTGTTATGATCCGGCAACCCCGGAGTGACAATAGTCGGGACACTTCCCGGTGATGACCGTAGTTTGAGGAGTTCATGTATTCACTAAGTGTTAATGCTTTAGTCCGATGCTCTATTAAAAGGAGGCCTTAATATCCCTTAGTTTCCAATAGGACCCCGTGAAAGGATCGAGAAGAGGTGTCTAGAGGGGGGGGGGTGATTAGACACTAAGTACCAAAAGTTGCAGTTTTTAACTTCTTTATGTTTAGGTGGAGTTTAGGCACAAATTTAACACTCACAATACATATCAAGAAAGCATGCAAAGAGTATATGAGCAGCAGAAAATAAAGCATGCAACTTGCAAGAATGTAAAGGGAAGGGATTGGGGGATTCAAATGCAATTGGAGACACGGATGTTTTTGTCGTGGTTCCAATAGGTGGTGCTATCGTACATCCACGTTGATGGAGACTTCAGCCCACGAAGGGTAACGGCTTGTGAGTCCACGGAGGGCTCCACCCACGAAGGGTCCACGAAGAAGCAACCTTGTCTATCCCACCATGGCCGCCGCCCACGAAGGACTTGCCTCACTAGCGGTAGATCTTCACGAAGTAGGCGATCTCCTTGCCCTTACAAACTCCTTGGTTCAACTCCACAATCTTGTTGGAGGCTCCCAAGTGACACCTAGCCAATCTAGGAGACACACTCTCCAAGAAGTAACAAATGGTGTGTTGATGATGAACTCCTTGCTCTTGTGCTTCAAATGATAGTCTCCCCAACACTCAACTCTCTCTCACAGGATTTGGATTTGGTGGAAAGAAGGTTTGAGTGGAAAGCAACTTGGGGAAGGCTAGAGATCAAGATTCATATGGTAGGAATGGAATATCTTGGCCTCAATACATGAGTAGGTGGTTCTCTCTCAGAAAATGGATGCTGGAAGTGTAGGTTCGTTCTGATGGCTCTCTCCACGAATGAAGAGTGGGTGGAGGGGTATATATAGCCTCCACACAAAATCTAACCGTTACACACAACTTGCCAAACTCGGTGGGACCGAATTGGGAAACTCGGTCGGACCGATTCAGCAAATCTAGTGACCGTTAGGATTTTCGGTGGGACCGACATGCAACTCGGTAGGACCGATGTGATTAGGGTTAGGGCATAACGTAATCTCGGAGAGACCGATTACACAAACTCGGTGAGACCGATTTTGGTAATAAGCTAACCAGAGAGTTGGTCAGGCAAACTCGGTTTGACCGATTACACAAAATCGGTAGGACCGATTTTGGTAATAAGTTAACCAGAGAGTTTGCATTGTAATCTCAGTAGTATCGATTACTCAAACTCGGTGAGACCGATTCTGGTAATGGACATACACAGAGAGATTACAACCCCATCTCGGTGAGACCGATTTGCCTAGGGTTTGTGGCAGTGGCTATGACATCTGAACTCGGTGGCGCCGGATATAAGAATCGGTGGGGCCGAGTTGGACTTTTGGTTTAGGTCATATGTGGATGTGGGAAAGTAGTTGAAGGCTTTGGAGCATATCACTAAGCACTTTGAGCAAGCAAGCCATTAAGCAACACCTCATCCCTCCTTGATAGTATTGGCTTTTCCTATAGACTCAATGTGATCTTGGATCACTAAAATAGAAAATGTAGAGTCTTGATCTTGGAGCTTGAGCCAATCCTTAGTCCTTAGCATCTTGAAGGGGTTCCACATCCTTTAGTCCATGCCACTCAATTGTTGAACTTGTCTGAAACATACTAGGTAAAGGTGTTAGTCCAACAAGAGATATGTTGACATTAATTACCAAAATCACCCAGGGATCACTTGTGCTTTCAATCTCCCCCTTTTTGGTAATTGATGACAACATACATCAAAGCTCTAGATAAAGATATAGAGAATAGCAAGTAAAGCTTTGGAAAGACATGTAACAAGCATAGGCTCCCCCTACATGTATGCAATCATGTGAATATGAAATATAGAGGCATGTGAATGCATAAACATGACAGAGTAAGCAATGTGTTACATGTATCTTGGCTATATGCATCAGAACAAAAGATGTGAATATGGGAAATGTACCTTCATGCTCATGAGTCCTTCTTGCAAACAGTATGTACATCAGCAAGAATTCCTCATACACATGATTGTGATGCATATACTTACCTTGTGGTCTTGAGTTGGCTTAGGATGGAGTGAACCTGTGAAAATAAGGTTAGATAACACAGATACACCTGCTGGCCAGAGCAAACAGAAGAAACCACAAGAGTACCAAGACTGGGATGACATGTTAAGAGTGAGTACTAAGTACCGCATTGAATATAGACATGTCCCCAAAGGTAAAGATGTGCAATGAATTTCAATAATTTCTTTCCCTTAGATGTCTTGCTCCCCCTGAATCTAGCATGGGATACTGGGAGAAGATAGGGAACAAAAAATCAGAGCAAAATGCAAAATCAAAGCTCAAAGAAACAAATGAATAGAGCTAATGCAAATAAGCACATATGAACATGTCTTTTCCCTCAAGAAGACATGTGGCATCTCTCCTCTTGAACACCAAGCATCTGGGATCCTTGAAGATTACTCTCTTCTTGAGTATTCTCTCCCCCTGGAGATATCTCTCTCACCCTGTTGAAGTGATAAGCTTTGAGGTGATCTCTCTCTCCCCGTTGACATCAATGTCTATGAAGGGTCTTCTGGAATTTGTCGTGAATGGGTTTGGTCCTTGAGTCACAGCATAAAGCACTGATAAAAATGTGATGCTTGTAGAGGACAAAATTCATTGAGTGGAGCTGGATCAAAAGTAATGCAGGAATAAATGGCAAAATGTTTTTCCTGTTGTGAAATCGGTGGCACCGAGTTGGATGCTTCGGTTGCACCAAATGATTTCGGTTAGACAAAAAACAAGAGACCGGTGTGACCGAGTTTAGCACAGAGAAAACACTTGTCACCTCAGCTCACTAGACAAGTAAGATCTCACAAGGATTTGCAAGGAATTAGCTGAAAGATTTGCAATGAATTGGATGCAGGGAATGCAAAACAAATAGAAAATAAAGAAATCTAGATGAAGTTTTTTTTGAAAGGGGAAACAAATATGCAAGAGACAAATGCAAGAGCACATAAAATAACTCAAGAGAACTTCATCTAGAGATGGTCGGCGACAAAGTCACCTATGTTAGAGTATATTGACTTAGGAGTCAAGTGAGATCACTTGATCATAGGTCATACTCATCGTTTAAGCTCAAAATGGGGTTGCCATTTTTCGTTTAAGCATCTTGATGTATTCACATCTTGTAGAGTTGCTTTGACTCATGACTTGGAGTAAAGCTTCTCTAAGATGGAATAACATACCTTGGGTGGTGGTGTTGATCGTAATCATGTAGTTGAACTTGTGTGGGTTGCTCAAGGGTGATGTAGCTCATCAAGAGTTGGGAGCACCACTTGGAATTTGAGTTCATCTACCTACATGGGTTAGTCTTTGCAAGAAAGAGCACTTGCGTATCCAAAATGAAAATAATGAAGCTTAACATATAATTTGTCAAAGGATATGTTTGAATGGTTTCGTGTTTCCTTGTCTTCAACCACCGTTGTGTAGAGACTTGGTGATGTAGAGATTGCTTAAGATGTGAATGAGTTGCAATCTCATAGAATTAGATTCATCCAAGTACCTACGTGGGTTAGATAACATGCAAGGTGCAAATATATCCAAGACATAAGATAATCATCATAAGATGAATATCAAGGATTAGTCATAGACTCATGTGTTGCATGTATCCAATGGAGTTCCTACTCCGAGTTTGAAGCATCAATGATGTTCAATTCTCCTCTTAACCTGCAAAACACTTTCTCATCAAGTGGTTTAGTGAATATATCCGCTAATTGCTTTTCGGTGCGAACATGCTTAAGATTAATGTCACCCTTAGCAACATGGTCTCGAATGAAATGATGACGAACTTCAATATGCTTAGTTCGAGAGTGTTGCACGGGATTATGAGCAATCTTGATAGCACTTTCATTGTCACAAAGCAATGGAACATGTTTCACATATATCCCATAATCTTTGAGAGTTTGGGTCATCCAAAGTAATTGATCACAACATGAACCAGCGGCAATATATTCCGCTTCGGCGGTGGACAAGGATACCGAGTTTTGTTTCTTGGAAGACCAAGACACAAGAGATCTACCAAGAAATTGACAAGTACCCGAAGTGGACTTTCTATCAACCTTGTCACCAGCATAGTCCGAGTCGGAGTATCCAACAAGATTGAAAGAGGCCCTCTTAGGATACCAAATGCCAAAATTTGGTGTATGGATTAAGTATCTCACTATCCTTTTCACGGCCTTAAGATGACATTCCTTAGGAACAGCTTGATATCGTGCACACATGCACACACTTAGCATGATATCGGGACGTGATGCACATAGATATAACAATGAACCAATCATAGAGCGATAAACCTTTTGATCAACTGGTTCACCATCTTTGGTCAAGTCAAGATGTCCACTAGTAGGCATGGGTGTAGTCATACCTTTGCATTCTTGCATATTGAACTTCTTGAACAAGTCCTTGGTGTACTTTGTTTGAGAAACAAAGGTACCTTCCTTAGTTTGCTTGATTTGCAAACCAAGAAAGAATTTGAGTTCACTCATCATAGACATATCAAACTTCTCCGACATTAGCTTTCCAAACTTTTCACTAAAATGAGGGTTAGTAGAACCAAATATAATATCATCAACATAGATTTGGCACACAAATAGTTCTCCATTGAACCTTTTAGTAAAAATAGTAGAATCTATTTTTCCAATTTCAAAGCCTTTTTCAATAAGGAACTTGGTCAAGCATTTATACCACGCTCTAGGAGCTTGTTTAAGACCATAAAGAGATTTGTGAAGTTTGTAAACATGATCAGGTTTCTTAGGATTAACAAAGCCGGGAGGTTGTTTAACATAAACTTCCTCCTCTATTTCACCATTTAGAAAAGCACTTTTAATGTCCATTTGGTACAAGGTGATATCATGGTGATTAGCATAGGCAAGTAAGGTGCGAATGGACTCAAGTCTAGCAACGGGAGCATAAGTCTCACCATAGTCCATACCTTCGACTTGTGTGTAGCCTTGGGCGGCGAGACGTGCTTTATTGCGAACTACTTGTCCATCTTCATCTTGCTTGTTGTGAAACACCCATTTGGTACCGATGATGTTGTGGTTGTTGTCGGGCTTATCAACCAATGTCAAACTTGATTTCTCTCAAAATTGTGTAGCTCTTCATGCATGGCATTTATCCAATCCAGATCTTCCAATGCTTCTTCAACCTTCATAGGTTCAATGCTAGAATTGAATGAATAGTGTTCACAAAAGTTAGCTAAACGATTTTTAGAGCAAGTGATTCTCCCGGTTTGGATATCATTGTAGATTTGCTCGACGTGATGATCTTTAGCAATTCTTGCTCGAACTCGTGTCAGCTTTTGCTTGGGTCTTGGTTGAACATCTTCTTCATCTTGTTCTTCTTCTTGGCCTTCTTCATTGTTGGCGTTGTCGTTCTCTTGTCTTGGTGGAGAAGGAGGTTGTTGACGTTCATCTCGATGCACTTCCTCGTTTTCTTCATCTTAGTGTGTCCCACTTGTGGATGCTTCCATATCAACTCTTGGTTCACCTTGTCGTGAGGTAGAAGCTTCCACTTGGATGGACGAGGTACTCTCCTTCACCTCCGTTGGACGAATCTTGCCAATAGACAAGTCTTGGATTGCTTCCGAGGGATCTTTGTCTCCTACATCAATTGGCAATTGCTCTACTTGCGAGCCGTTAGATTCATCAAACTTCACATCTATCGTTTCTTCAACCTTTCGGGTGAAATTGTTGTAGACACAGTATGTGTGAGAGTTTGAGCCATAACCAAGTAGGAAACCTTCATGAGACTTAGGAGCAAATTTAGAACGACGATGCTTATCAAGAATGTAGCACTTTGAGCCGAATAATCAAAAGTATCCAACTTGGGGTTTGTTACCGGTGAGGAGCTCGTATGCCGTCTTGCCGAGTAGCTTGTGAAGATACAAGCGATTTGTTGCATGACAAGTTGTCTCAACCGCTTCCGCCCAAAAGTGCTTCGGCGTCTTGTACTCATCAAGCATCATTCTCGCCATTTTGATGAGCGTCCGGTTCTTCCTCTCAACAACTCCATTTTGTTGAGGTGTGTACGTAGCCGAGAACTCATGTGAAATCCCTTCTTCATCAAGAAAGGTGTCCACATTTGCGTTCTTGAACTCCGTTCCGTTGTCGCTGCGAACCTTCTTGATCTTTACTTCAAATTGATTTTGGGCCTTCCTAGCGAAGTTTTTGAAGATCTTTTGAACTTGCGATTTATCATCAAGAAAGAACACCCACGTAAATCTTGAAAAATCATCAACTATAACTATACCAAAAGAATTTCCACCGAGACTTTTGTAGGCGTTGGGACCAAAAAGATCCATATGAAGTAGCTCGAGTGGCCTCCTTGTGGTCATGATGTTCTTCACGGGACGCCTTCCTCCAACGTGTTTACCTGCCTGACAAGCGCTGCAAAGTCTATCCTTATCAAATATGACATCGTTAACGCCAAGGATATGATTTCCTTTAATAAGCTTGTCAAGGTTTCGCATGCCAACATGACCTAATCGTCTATGCCATAACCAACCTTTAGAAGATTTAGCAATAAAGCAAGTTCTAGGTTGAGCCTTTTTAGTGAAATCAACAATGTATAGATCACCTCTACTTACACCGGTAAAGACCATTTTATGATTATCTCTATGAAACACTTGGCAATCTACTTGATAAATAGGACATTGAAACCGAAATCAGCAAGTCTAGATCCGAAAGTAAGTTGTAGCCAAGAGATTCAACGAGCATGACATTTTGTATGGAGCTATCATGTGATATGGCCACCTTACCGAGGCCAACCACCTTACCCTTTGAGTTGTCACCGAAAGTGACATACTTTCGAGGACCATCGTTTTCAGCAAGCTCACGAAACATATCTTTATCTCCGGTCATGTGATCGGTACATCCACTATCAAGGACCCATTCCTTTCCTCCTGCCATATATCCCCGAAGATTTGCCATAAGACCAAAGTGTCTCATTGCATCATCAAGATCAAAGTCACTATCATCATCCTCATCATAGTATCCATGTTCAACATCGTCATGTGGTGGATCAAATCCTAGAGAGGGTGATTCGTTAGAGTGAGTTTGACAATGATCTTGTTTATGAATTTTTATAGCTTCGGAAATAATATCACTAATAATTCCAACATCTCCTTTAGCACGCATAAGGTTTGTAAGCTCAAATAGACAATCACCAAACATAGGATCACTGGAATTCATCTTACTCAAGGCAATAGACTTATGGAGAATTTCATCTAGATTCTTCAAGGAATAATTTGGAAAGCGTTCCTCAAGAAATTTCCATATGGTGTAGGCACACTTAAGAGTAGGCAAACATCCAATCAAGTTTCTAGGCAAGCCTCTAATGATAAGTTCAACAGTTCCAAGATTGCGAATCATGTCAATTGACTCATCAAGAGTAGGATGCATAGGATCAACATGAGGTGCACAAGGGCTAGCAATGTACTTGTTCAAATGATATTGACTGAAAATCACAAGCATCTCATTTTTCCACTCATGAAAATATTCTCCATCAAGAATAGGCACTCTATGTCTAAGACTCCCCAAAGAAGACACATCCATCTTCCTCCAATGGTGTTTAAACCAAAGCAATGGAGACCAAAGCTCGGATACCAATTGAAAGGATCGAGAAGAGGTGTCTAGAGGGGGGGTGATTAGACACTAAGTACCAAAAGTTGCAGTTTTTAACTTCTTTAAGTTTAGGTGGAGTTTAGGCACAAATTTAACACTCACAATACATATCAAGCAAGCATGCAAAGAGTATATGAGCAGCGGAAAGTAAAGCATGCAACTTGCAAGAATGTAAAGGGAAGGGATTGGGGGATTCAAATGCAATTGGAGACACAGATGTTTTTGTCGTGGTTCCGATAGGTGGTGCTATCGTACATCCACGTTGATGGAGACTTCAACCCACGAAGGGTAGCAGTTGCCTTGAGTCCATGGAGGGCTCCACCCACGAAGGGTCCACGAAGAAGCAACCTTGTCTATCCCACCATGGCCGTCGCCCACGAAGGACTTGCCTCACTAGCGGTAGATCTTCACGAAGTAGGCGATCTCCTTGCCCTTACAAACTCCTTGGTTCAACTCCACAATCTTGTCGGAGGCTCCCAAGTGACACCTAGCCAATCTAGGAGACACCACTCTCCAAGAAGTAACAAATGGTGTGTTGATGATGAACTCCTTGCTCTTGTGCTTCAAATGATAGTCTCCCCAACACTCAACTCTCTCTCACAGGATTTGGATTTGGTGGAAAGAAGGTTTGAGTGGAAAGCAACTAGGGGGAGGCTAGAGATCAAGATTCATATGCTAGGAATGGAATATCTTGGCCTCAACACATGAGTAGGTGGTTCTCTCTCAGAAAATGGATGCTGGAAGTGTAGGTTCGTTCTGATGGCTCTCTCCACGAATGAAGAGTGGGTGGAGGGGTATATATAGCCTCCACACAAAATCTAACCGTTACAAACAACTTGCCAAACTCGATGGGACCAAATTGGGAAACTCGGTCGGACCGATTCAGCAAATCTAGTGACTGTTAGGATTTTTGGTGCGACCGACATGCAACTCGGTAGGACCGATGTGATTAGGGTTAGGGCATAACGTAATCTCGG
This sequence comes from Aegilops bicornis, assembly GCA_021605145.1. NCBI lineage: Eukaryota > Viridiplantae > Streptophyta > Magnoliopsida > Poales > Poaceae > Aegilops > Aegilops bicornis. The sequence continues at coordinate 392,270,331 of CM038673.1, read as the reverse complement.
TGAGACTGATTACACAAACTCGGTGAGACCGATTATGGTAATAAGCTAACCAGAGAGTTGGTCAGGCAAACTCGGTTTGACCGATTACACAAAATCGGTAGGATAGATTTTGGTAATAAGTTAACCAGAGAGTTTGCATTGTAATCTCGATAGTACCGATTACTCAAACTCGGTGAGACCGATTTTGGTAATGGACATACACAGAGAGATTACAACCCCATCTCAGTGAGACCGAGATCCCTATCGGTGAGACCGATTTGCCTAGGGTTTGTGGCAGTGGCTATGACATCTGAAGTCGGTGGCGCCTGCTACGTCTTGAGCTTGCGTTGATTTTCCTCGAAGAGGAGAGGGTGATGCAGCAAGTGTAGCGTAAGTATTTCCCTCAGTTTTTGAGAACCAAGGTATCAATCCAGTAGGAGGCTCCTCAAAAGTCCCACGCACCTACACAAAAAGCGAGAACTCGCAACCAACGCAATAAAGGGGTTGTCAATCCCTTCACGGCCACTTGCGAAAGTGAGATCTAATAAAGATAGTATGATAAGATAAATATATTTTTGGTATTTTATAATATAGATGCAAAAAGTAAAGATGCAAATAAAAGTAGATTGAAAGCAAATATGATAAGAGATAGACCGGGGCCATAGGTTTCACAAGTGGCTTCTCTCAAGATAGCATAAGTATTACGGTGGGTGAACAAATTCTTGTCGAGCAATTGATAGAAAAGCGCATAGTTATGAGATTATCTAGGCATTATCATGTATATAGGCATCACGTCCATAACAAGTAGACCGACTCCTGCCTGCATCTACTACTTTTACTCCACACATCGACCGCTATCCAGCATGCATCTAGAGTATTAATTTCATAAGAACAGAGTAAGGCATTAAGCAAGATGACATGATGTAGAGGGATAAACTCATGCAATATGATATAAACCCCATCTTGTTATCCTCGATGGCAATAATACAATACATGCCTTGCAACCCTTTACATCCTTTGGGTAAGGACACCGCAAGACTGAACCCAAAGCTAAGCACTTCTCCCATGGCAAGAAAAACCAATCTAGTAGGCCAAACCAAACTGATAATTCGAAGAGACGTGCAAACATAACTCAATCATACATAAAAGAATTCAGGGAAGATTCAAATATTATTCATAGATAAACTTGATCATAAACCCACAATTCATTGGATCTCGACAAACACACCGCAAAGAGATTACATCGAATAGATCTCCACAAGAGAGGGGGAGTACATTGTATTGAGATCCAAAAAGAGAGAAGAAGCCATCTAGATAATAACTATGGACCCGTAGGTCTGTGGTAAACTACTCACAACTCATCGGAGGGGCAAGGATGTTGATGTAGAGGCCCTCCGTGCTTGATTCCCCCTCCGGCAGAGTGCCGTCGAAGGCTCCAAGATGGGATCTCGCAGATACAGAAGGTTACGGCGGTGGAAATTGTGTTTCGTGGTGCCCTTGGATGTTTTCGGGGTACGTAGGTATATATAGGAGGAAGAAGTACGTCGGTGGTCAGGGGGCCCACGAGACAGGGGCGCGCCCTATAGGGGGGGGCGCACTCCTATCTCGTGGCTTCCTCGGAAGCTTCTTGACTTGCACTCCAAGTTCCCTGGATCACGTTCGTTCCAAAAATCACGCTCCCGAAGGTTTCATTCCGTTTGGACTCCGTTTGATATTCCTTTTCTTCGAAATACTGAAATAGGCAAAGAAACAACAATATGGGCTGGGCCTCCGGTTAGTAGGTTAGTCCCAAAAATGATATAAATGTGTAAAATAAAGCCCATAAACATCCAAAAGAGGTAATATAATAGCATGGAACAATAAAAAATTATAGATACGTTGGAGACGTATCAAGCATCCCCAAGCTTAATTCCTGCTCGTCCTCGAGTAGGTAAATGATAAAAAGAGATTTTTTGATGTGAAATGCTACCCTGCATAATTCATAATGTAATTTTCTTTATTGTGGCATGAATGTTCAGATCCAAATGAATACAAAATAAAAGTTCATATTGATAAAAGAAATAGTAATACTTCAAACATACTAATCAAAGTAATCATGCCTTCTCAAAATAGCATGGCAAAAGAAAGTTCATCCCTACATAATCATATAGTTAGGCTATGCTTCATTTTCGTCACAAAGATGTTCCCAACTTCTATACCCCCGATGACAAGCCAAGCAATTGTTTCATACTTAAATAATCTCAAACCTTTTCAACCTTCACGCAATACATGAGCGTGAGCCATGGATATAGCACTATGGGTGGAATAGAATACGATGATGGGGATTGTGTGGAGAAGAAAAAAAAGGAGAAAGTCTCACATTGACGAGGATAATCAACGGGCTATGGAGATGCCCATCAATTGATGTCAACATGAGGAGTAGGGATTGCCATGCAACGGATGCACTAGAGCTATAAATAAATGCTCAACAAAAGAAAACTAGTGGGTGCACATCCAACTTGCTTGCTCATGAAGACCTAGGGCATTTGAGGAAGCCCATCGTAGGAATATACAAGCCAAGTTCTATAATGAAAGATTCCCACTTGTATGAAAAAGACAACTTATGAGACTCATTATATGAAAAACATGGTGCTACTTTGAAGCACAATATATGAGACTCACCACATGAAGAACAAGGTGCTACTTTGAAGCACAAGTGTGCTAAGAGGATAGTAACATTGTCCCTTCTCTCTTTTTCTCTCATATTCTTTATTTGGGCCTTTTCTCTCTCTTTTTTATGGCCTCTTTCTTTTTCTTTCTTTTTCTTTTTTTATTTTTCGTCCGGAGTCTCATCCCGACTTGTGGGGGAATCATGGTCTCCATCATCCTCTCCTCACTTGGGACAATGCTCTAAAAATTATGATCATCACACTTTTATTTTCTTACAACTCAACAATTACAACTCGAAACTATAACAAGATATGACTCTATATGAATGCCTCCGGTGGTGTACCGGGATGGTGCAATGAATCAAGAGTGACATGTATGAAAAATAATGCATGGTGGCTTTGCCACAAATACGATGTCAACTACATGACCATGCAATGGCAATATGACAAAAGTAAAGTATGTCATGATGATGATGAACGGTGGAAAGTTGCATGGCAATATATCTCGGAATGGCTATGGAAATGCCATAATAGGTAGGTATGGTGGCTATTTTGAGGAATATATAGGAAGGTTTATGTGTGATAGGCGTATCAGACACGGGGTTTGGATGCACCGCCAAGTTTGCACCAACTCTCAAGGTGAGAAAGGGCAATGCACGGCATCAAGAGGCTAGCAAAAGGCGGAAAGGTAAAAGTGCGTATAATCCATGGACTCAACATTAGTCAAAAGAACTCATATACTTATTGCAAAAATTTAGAAGTCATCAAAAATCAAGTACTACGTGATGAAGTCATGTACCAAGGGTAGGGTCATGGACCTGTCCAAGGTACCCTCCCCAAGGACATCTCTTGAAGAAACTACCTTTCAGTCGACTTGGAAGGGTTCCACTCGACGGACTTGAAGACACTCGACCATCAGCCAACCACTCGACCGCCAGAAGATCTATAGTCAGTCTGCACGCAAACGGTCGGTCATTAAGTGGCTTTATGGTCATCATAGCACTTTATGTGGGACGTTACCAGCAACTCCCTATCTTAATGTACCTTAATCCTGCATAGCGAGAAATTTGGAGGGTGCAGCGAACTCTATATAAGCCACCCCCCTCCTCGGTGTAAAGGGTTCGCACCTGGTAACTCATACGCATATAATACGCCAACCGCCTCGGGCTCAAGGGGCGTAGGGCTGTTACTTCCTCCGAGAAGGGCCTGAACTCGTAAACATCTTGCGTATACAACTACTCCATAGCAAGGATCTTGCCTCTCCATACCTACCCCCCATTCTACTGTCAGGCTTAGAACCACGACAGTTGGCGCCCACCTTGGGGCAGGTGTCTTGGCGACTTGTTGGAGAAGTTGTAGTTTTTCCGATCCCATTCATCATGGTTTCAGGTGGAGTTTTGGTTGAGGGCCGCGAGATCCGTCTCGTCGCGCTCACGTTCATCGCCAACGACTCCGCTTGGTTGCAGGAGGCTCCACTCGATGTCGACGCACTCCCCGTCCGTGGGGCAACGCACTTTCGCGCGTGCGTCCGCGGCGTCCTCCTGCGGCAGCCGTCGACCCAATATCGGTCGGCTCCTATGCCGTCCTCCCTCCCAGTCTCTCGCCGGCGCAAGCGATCCAGTCGATCGAGGCTTCAACGGTGGGTGAGTCACGCGGTGGCCCGCCAGTCGTCCACTCCCCAAGTCGCGGCAATCGAGCCCAACGAATCTCTCTACGGCCTGTTCGACCTGTCGATTGGCTCCGCAGAGACTGCATCTGAGTGCGATAGCAGCAATCCAGCGGCGGTGGTTCTGATGGTCGACGGACCATGTAGTCCTCCTGGCTTCCCCCGCACCGACGGAGGCGTTGGCGGAGGTGAGCCGGCGCAGGTTCATGAAGAGTGTCAACCCGAGCCCCTCACTTCGCTGCAGAGGGAGGAGCTTCGCCGCCGGAACCTGGATGCGCTTCACACTCCTATCGTTGGAGAAACCCCGAGGCCCGTGCCTTAGAAGATGCGCATTTGGCCAACTTGGCTGAGCGCACTCGACTGGAAAATCTCCAACGAGTGCTCGACGAACGAGCACAACAATGGGTCCCATCGTCCAGTCGACGTCAACTCTTTCCACAACCGACTCAGGTATACCGAACTCCCATTCAGAATCTAGCAGCTGCAGCCCGTATAGCAGAGTCCATTCAGCCTTCCCAGTCGGAGGCTGGCAGAGGCTTACTCCAGATCGTAGATTTGCTCCGGGCAGCAGGAGATCAAAATTCAGTCATATCGCAGTCAGGAACAGGATTCACAGCAGATCTGTCGCCGTGAATACTGATCGATCGGCTCATAGCCCAAGATCGCCGAGGCGTGAGGGACATGGAGGCCGGCGTGATCAAGATGAGGACCGATTCGATCGTGATGATCGACGCCGAGTGCCCACTCCTCCCCAAGGGGTGGGTCATATGCGCCTCGACAAAGAAGATGACAGACACCAAAGACAAGTGTTACGAAGGATTCCAATCGACCCTGTGGAACTGTGCTTTGATGCGAGATTCATCATCGTTCAAGGCTTGGTCGACAGGAACAGAGCTCACCGAGAAGGCCATGACAGAAATGCGCCCACCAGCAGCAGAGTACACATCTCAGGACCAGAGTGTTTTAGCAGAGCCATCAGAGCTGCGGTGATTCCTCCCAACTTCAGGTTGGTGACTAGAGTCAGTAAGTTCACTGGTGAGTCTAAGCCGGATACTTGGCTCGAGGACTACCGAGTGGCTGTTCAGATTGGTGGCGGCAACGATGAAGTGGCCATGAAACACATGCCTCTTATGTTGGAGGGCTCGGCCAGAGCATGGTTGAATCAGTTAGCACCCAGCAGCATTTACACTTGGTAAGATCTTGCCCGAGTGTTTGTCAGGACATTTGAAGGAACTTGCAAGCGGCCAACAGGGTTGACAGAGTTGCAGTCGTGTGTGCAGAAGTCGAATGAAACTCTGAGGGATTATATCCAGAGATGGATCACTTTGCACCACACAGTAGAGAATGTATCTGATCATCACGCAGTATGTGCCTTCAAGGAAGGCGTTAAGAACAGAGAGTTAAGTTTGAAATTCGGTCGGACCGGAGATATGACCCTGAGTCGAATGATGGAGATTGCCACCAAATGCACGCCAATGGTGAAGAAGAGGATCGGCTCGGAGTGGCAAGTACAAGTCAGCCGCTAATGAAACCGGGGAGGGAACTCAAATCGAATGAAGCGGAAAGCCGAGCCAGTTGCTCCTGGAGAAGCCTTGGCCGTGACTCCAGGAAAGTTCAAGGGGAAGCCCAATGGGCCTTGGAACCCCAAGAAGGTGAAAGACCAAGATGGGAATGATGTATTGGACTTGCCATGTCACATTCACACGAAGAAAGATGAAGAGGGTAAACTCATTTACCCGAAGCATACCACTCGACAGTGTCGGCTCTTGATTTAGCAGTTCCAGGGGAAACATCCCAAGGATAAGGAGAAGGAGTCGGACAAAGTTGAGGACAAGGAAGATAGTGATGGTGGGTACCCCCAGGTCAATTCCACCCTGATGATGTTTGCTGACGTTGAAAGCAAAAGTCGATTGAAAGTTATCAACCGGCAAGTGAACATGGTCGCTCCGGCGACACCCAATTATCTGAAATGGTCACAGGCCGCCATCACGTTCGACCAGTCTGATCACCCAACACACATAGCCACCCCTGGGAGGCAAGCTTTGGTGGTCGACCCAGTCGTCGAAGGCACTCGACTAACTAAGGTTTTGATGGATGGTGGCAGTGGCCCTTTGAACATACCGTATGTAGAGACGTTGAAAGGGATGGGCATTCCGATGTCGGACTCAAAGACCAAAGAACATGAGCTTCCATGGAGTCATTCACGGAAAGAAGGCTGAGTCACTCGGCCAAATTGCTCTCGATGTGGTTTTTGGTGATTACAAGAATTTTCAGAAGGAAAAGTTGACCTTTGAGGTCGTGGATTTCGAGCGCTTATCACGCTATTCGGGAGACCGCATATGCACGCTTCATGGCTCAACCATGTTATGTATACCTCAAACCGAAGATGCCAGCCCCAAAGGTGTGATCACCGCCACCGGCAATCGGAAGAAAGCGTAAGAGTGTTTTAGAAAGGCTCTAAGATCACGATGCTCGAGATGGCGATGGTAGAGTTGCAACAGCATTCGTAAAACTACAGACACTGAAAGTGATTTGTTGCGAGCCAAGAAGCCCGCCACGGAGTCAAGATTTCACCGTCCGGTGAGACGAAACCGATTCATATTCACCCGACCGATCCCAATGCTTCTCCGACTCACATCTCAACAACACTCGACTCCAAATAGGAAGAAGCGCTCATCCGGTTCCTTCGTGAGAATCTGGGACATCTTCGCATGGAAGCTCACGACATGCCGGTGTTCCTGTGGGACTGGCTGAGCACCATCTACGAGTCGACTCAAAAGTTAAACTCACAAAGAACATCTTCGATGGTCCGCCCGTAAGAGAAAGGCCATTGGCGAGGAGGTGGCTCGGCTCTTAGCAGCAGAGTTTATCCGAGAGATTTACCACCCGAGTGGCTCGCCAATGTTGTCATGGTCCCTAAGAAGGACAAATCACTTCGCATGTGCATCGACTTCAAACATATCAATCGGGCCTGCCCGAAAGATCATTTTCCTCTTCCCCGCATCGACCAAATAGTCGACTTGACTGCGGGATGTGAGCGGTTGTCTTTCTTGGATGCCTATTCCGGTTACCATCAGATCCGTCTGTATGGACCCAACAAGATCAAAACAGCTTTCATCACTCCATTCGGGTGCTTCTGTTATGTCACCATGCCATTCGGCCTCAAGAATGACGGAGCCACGTTCATGAGGATGATTCAGAAGTGTTTTCTCACTCAAATCAGTCGGAATGTGGAAGCATACATGGATGATATTGTGGTCAAGTCACGGAAAGGCTCTGACTTGTTGACTGACCTTGCTGAAACATTTGCCAATCTTAGGAGGTATGATATCAAGCTTAATCCATCAAACTGCACATTCGGAGTTCCTGGCAGAAAGTTACTCGGTTTTCTCGTTTCCGAACGAGGAATCGACGCCAACCCAGAAAAAGTTGGCACTATACTCCGAATGAAACCCCCTGTGCGTGTGCACGATGTCCAGAAGCTTACTGGATGCTTGGCTGCTTTAAGTCGATTCATCTCTTGCCTTGGTGAAAAGGCATTGCCTCTTTACCGACTGATGAAGAAGTCGACAAGTTCGAGTGGACTCCGAAGCTGATGCAGCGCTTTGCAGAGCTAAAGCTACGCTCTCCACTCCAGCCGGTGCTTGCTGCCCCAATCAGCAAGGAGCCGTTGCTGCTTTACATTGCAGCCACAGGACAAGTCGTCAGTACGGTACTTACGGTCGAGCGGGAAGAAGAAGGAAAGGCCTTCAAAGTTCAGCACCCAGTATATTATCTTTCTGAAGTATTGACCCCCATCAAAGCAAAGATACCCTCATTATCAGAAGCTTGTTTATGGGATTTATATGACCGCGAAGAAGGTTGCTCATTACTTCTTTGATCATTCCATTACAGTCGTCAGCGACGCCCCATTATCAGAGATTCTGCACAACAGAGATGCAACTGGTCGAGTGGCGAAATGGGCGATTGAACTCCTTCCCCTTGATATCAAGTTTGAGGCAAAGAAAGCCATCAAGTCCCAAGTAGCAGATTTCATCGCCGAGTGGATCGAACAGCAATTACCGACTCAAGTTCACTCGGAGCACTGGACCATGTTCTTTGACGGTTCCAAGATGCTGAATGGTTCCGGTGCTGGGGTAGTGTTGGTTTCCCCCCGAGGAGATAATCTCAGATATGTGCTCCAGATTCACTTTGATTCTTCCAACAATGAAGCAGAATACGAAGCACTGTTGTATGGATTGCGTATGGCCATTTCACTCGGGTCCGTCGCCTCCTGGTCTATGGCAACTCAGATTTAGTGGTTAATCAAGTGATGAAGGAGTGGGACGTCAGAAGTCCAACCATGACTGGTTATTGCAATGCAGTGAGGAAGCTAGAGAAGAAGTTTGAGGGGTTAGAGCTTCATCATGTACCCCGACTGAAAAATCAAGCTGCTGATGATTTGGCGAAAATAGGGTCCAAGAGGGAAGCCATTCCGGTGATGTGTTTTTAGAGCACATCCACACACCGTCAATTCAAGAGGATCCTTTCACCGAAGAAGCCCCACAGCCAAAAAGTGCCACCGATCCGACTGAAGTTGAAGTCCCAGCTGTGGTCGACCTGGTCATGGAAGTCGTGGTCATCACTCCCCGATCGATTGCTGCAGACATCGCAGATATCCTAAGGAAAGAGCTCCGGAGAACGAAGAAGAGGCTCGACGGATCGTCTGGCCGATCCAAGGCCTTTACTGTGATCAAGGGACGGTTGTACAGAGAAAGCGCGATCGAGTCGACCTGAAGTGCATAACGCCGTAAGAAGGTCGATAATTCTTGATGATATCCACTCGGGGACCTGTGGTCACCATGCGTCCTCTCGGACCATTGTGGCTAAAGCATACCGAGCGGGATTTTACTGGCCAAAAGCAAATGAAATGGCAAAGAAAATAGTCGACAAGTGTGAAGGGTGTCATTTCTATTCCAATATGTCACACAAACCCGCCTCAGCCTTGAAGACCATTCCACTCGTTTGGCCCTTCGCTGTTTGGGTGTTGGATATGATTGGACCACTGAGAACTGGCAGAAGCGGTTTCACTCACTTGCTAGTGGCAGTCGACAAGTTTACGAAGTGGATTGAAGCTAAACCTATCAAGAACCTCGATGCGTGCACTGCTATTAGTTTCATCAGAGAGTTGATATTCAGATATGGAGTTCCGCATAGCATCACCACTGAAAATGGGCCAAACTTCGATCCCGACAAGTTCAAAGCCTTTTGCGCCTCTCAGGGCACGCGAGTCGACTATGCTTGAGTTGCTCACCCCCAGTCGAATGGACAAGCAGAACGAGCAAACGGTCTAATTCTCAAAGGACTGAAACCTCACCGATGCGCGATCTCAAGCATGCAGCAGGAGCGTGGGTCGACGAACTTCCATCAGTTCTTTGGGGATTGAGGACCACTCCTAATCGATCGACTGGGAGAACTCCATTCTTTCTGGTCTATGGAGCTGAAGCAGTTCTGCTGAGTGACCTGCTTCACAATGCACCCCGAGTCGAACTCTACTCTGAAGATGAAGCGGAGCAAGCCCGGCAAGATCCAGTCGACCTCCTTGAAGAGGAGAGAGAGATGGCCCTGATCCGCTCGACCATCTATCAGTAGGACTTGCGTCGATTCCATGCTAGAAATGTGAAGAGCCGAACCTTTCAAGAAGGAGACTTGGTCCTCCGAGTGGATCAATGAAACCACACAAGCTCGCTCCCACTTGGGAAGGTCCTTCATCGTCACGAGTTCTCCACAATGGAGCATACCATCTGTACAAGGTAGATCGCCATATTGATGAGCCTCGAGCTTGGAATGCGGAGCTGCTCAGCAACTTTTAATCTTAAGTACTCTTTGGGGTGTGATGTATTAAAAGTACTTCTTTTGTTTGTTTATCAAAGACAAGAATGTTATAATTTTCCCAAAGTGATTGTTATTACTTTTCGTTTACATGAGAAATTTCCCCAGTGGGTGGCTTAGCCACGAACCCGCTTCGCCTAAGTTTGTAAAAAATCCTGCCGAGTGGAGAGCCAGCCTCCCACTCGGGGATTAGCTGCGAATCCGTTTCGCCTAAGTATCTGAAAATCCTACCGAGTGGTGAGCCAGCCTCCCACTCGGGGGCTTAGCTGCAGTCCAAGTACTCGCCTAAGTGTTTAAAATCCTACCGAGTGGTGAGCCAGCCTCCCACTTGGGGGCTTACCTGCAGTCCAAGTACTAGCCTAAGTGTTGAAAATCCTACCGAGTGAGGAGCCAGCCTCCCACTCGGGGGCTTAGCTGCAGTCCAAGTACTCGCCTAAGTATTTAATACAATGTGCGCTTTGCAAGGATGACAAGGTACATGTCGACTGTTGCCTTCCCCTTCAGAGCTACGACACAAAAAAATCCTCCTCGGAGGCTTAGCTGCAGTTCAGTACTTGCCTAAGTTTGAAAAATCCTACCGAGTGGAGAGCAAACCTCCCACTCGGGGGGCTTAGCAGCAGTCCAGTACTCGCCTAAGTTTGAAAAATCCTACCGAGTGGAGAGCAAACCTCCCACTCGGGGGTTTAGCAGCAGTCCAGTACTTTCCTAAGTTTGAAAAATCCTACCGAGTGGAGAGCAAACCTCCCACTCGGGGGCTTAGCAGCAGTCCAAGACTACGCCTAAGTTTGAAAAATCCTACCGAGTGAAGAGTGAACCTCCCACTCGGGGGCTTAGCTGCAGTCCAGTACTCGCCTAAGTATCTGAAAATCCTACCGAGTGGAGAGCAAACCTCTCACTCGGGGGCTTAGCTGCAGTCCAGTACTCGCCTAAGTATCTGAAAATCCTACCGAGTGGAGAGCAACCCTACCACTCGGTGGCTTAGCAGCAGTCCAAAGACTTGCCTGGCACGAAATCCATTCCAATCCGCAAGGACGCATTTAGGTGCAGGTCGACTGTTACCTTCTCCTTCGGAGCTGCGCCACAAGTACAACGTGCGCTCCATCCCAATCCGCAAGGACGACGAGGTGCAGGTCGACTGCTACCTTCTCCTTCGGATCTGCGCCACAAGTACAACGTGCGCTCCATCCCAATCCGCAAGGACGATGAGGTGCAGGTCGACTACTACCTTCTCCTTCGGAACTGCGCCACAAGTACAACGTGCGCTCCATCCCAATCCGCAAGGACGAAGAGGTGCAGGTCGACTGTTACCTTCTCCTGCGGAGCTGCGCCATAAGTACAATCCGAACTCCATCCCTACCTGCAAGAACAATGAAGTGTAGGTCGACTGGATTTTTCACCTCAGGGCTGCATCTCAAGCACTGAAGTATATTCCGAGTGAAGAACAAGGTTCGCTCGAAGGCAAATGAAAGCATATTCAACGATAAGTAAAGTTCGGATAACATCCTACGGATGCAGAAGTACCCAGGCATCAAGCCTGTTAAAGTTTATCGGTTACAAGACCACTCGGCATTCCGAGTCAAATTTAAGACGAAGCATAGAAGTTTATTACTCCTCGTGGAGGACTGGAAGGCGCGACAAACTGGTCCAGTCAATCCGTCGGCCGATCCGAGTGGCAGCAGCAATGAAAGTCTCCATGAAAGATTGGAAGTCGTACTTCTTGGTATTGGCAACTTTGATGGAAGCCAGCTTTTCCTCTCGCGCCTCCTTGCAGTGAACGCGAACCGGGGACAGAGCAACATCAGCGCCACACCTGGCAGAAGATTTTTTCTATTCCTGCACTCGACTTGGAACGTCATTCAGTCGAGTCATTAAAGACTCGAGGTCTTTTTGAAGCGTCTCGTCTGGCCAGAGTGTCGAGTCAATGCACAACACCGCAGCCTTCAATCGAGCGAGGTAGTCCACTACAGCAGTGACACGAGACTCCAGTCGGAGGACATTTGACGGTGTCCTGGACTAGGGGGTACTCACCACGTCTCCCCATCAGTTGGATTGGGCCGAGGATCCCCATGGCCGTATACTCATGGGCCAGTCTGGACAGTTTCCGCATACAAGGAAGATTCCACAAGACTTGGCGATCAAGACAAGGACTCCTCCCCCACCGGCATATTCGGCTAGGACTCTTGTTATCCTTGGCCTCTGGTGCATTATATAAACCGAGGCCAGGCTAGTCGATAGAACAACAATCATATCATAGGCTAGCTTCTAGGGTTTAGCCTCTCTGATCTCGTGGTAGATCCACTCTTGTACTACCCATATCATCAATATTAATCAATCAGGAGTAGGGTTTTACCTCCATCGAGAGGGCCCGAACCTGGGTAAAAACATCGTGTCCCTTGTCTCCTGTTACCATCCGCCTAGACGCACATTTCGGAACCCCCTACCCGAGATCCGCCGGTTTTGACACCGACATTGGTGCTTTCATTGAGATTTCCGTTGTGTGTTCGGCAAAAGGTCGATGGCTCATCTGCAGATCAATTGCGACTTCGACATCTTCATCACCAGCTCAACTGGTCACCTTGGTTTGACCAAGGGCTGCGCCCTACCTCCGATCGTCATGTTCGGATGAGGGCCTTCATCAACATCAACTCCGATCTCTATCAAGATCATGGAGGAATCATCCAGGGAGCCCGGGGGCTCAACGTCAACAATGCCCTCGGGCGACCGTCCTGTTTTTCTGGACAGCGGACTTGTGTCCACCGCCACCGCCTTCTCAAGTGTCGTTTTAACGATTGCTTCGGTGGAATTGTGCGGAATTAAGTCTACAACAACCCTGGAAAATTTCGTCGAGTTCCGATGGAGGAATCTCTGGCAATATCCAATATACCGGAGCCGCATTGAATCTGGACGAGAATCCGGACGAGTTTAGGGCGTGGTGTCCAGCTTCTAGCTCGGACTTCCTTTGGAAGATCCAACCGTTGATCGGCTGTGGAATTCCTATATCTACCACCCCTCAAAATTTCAGCTCGATCCGACCGTCCAAACTCCGGGAACCTTCCGATTAGTGCATCACTTTTCGGATCTGTTTTCTGCGCGAAAACGAATCCGACCCGAGTTCATCTTTTTTATGAACGGGATTTCGGACATCCTTTTTGAAGGAAGTTTTGTATGGGGTATTGTGTTTTGTTCCCGAACACATCCCACTAACTTTAAGATCTTTTGAACATGATCTTCAGCATCATGCTGGTGTCAAACCAGTCCGCAATATTGCTCCACTTTGCCGACCTGCGCTTAGAACACGTCGTCACTTTGTTGAGCCGAGCTCAACTTCTTCGGATCATAATCTCGGCAAGCCGAACAAGAGTCCGCATCATGAAGGATAAATCATCACCAACATCGCCGCCACGGATTACACGGAGCGGGCATACCGGCATCGCCGCACGGTCGCTTCATCAAGCCGGCATCGACCACGTCACGACCTGCATCGGCAGGGCCGCACTATTGCTTCTTCAAGCTGGTGTCCATCATGCCGACCTACTTCGACATCTCGGCTGGACCGGGGGCTTCGCCATCTCTTCATCAACCTACTCGGGACGCTTTGGCGTCACTAGCCGACCAGCTCCGTCACGTTAGCTGGACCGAGGGCTTTGCCTCGGCGAGCCAACCTTTGCCAGCATTGCCATGCCGTCGTTTTATTGCCCATCAGGCAATGGGTGTGCGGATCGAGTCCCAATTTTGGGAATCACCTTCCCTCGGATTGCTACAACAAATAAACCAGGTGGTATTAATCCCAGTATTTTTTGCTTGTTTGGGTTCATTTTTCCCAAGGAATTATTACTCTGGTTTGTCCATCATATGTACACAGGTTATCAAATGGTAGCCGCATTAGCAACAGTCGCATGGTGGTTCGGTCAGTTTCCGTACTTAGTCCGGCGAATGCCGCATCCGGAGCTCGGACCGACCTGTGAATTCAGGCTTTGCCACGCCTTTACCCATCACGCCGACGCCCTGCATCGACATTGACTTCGGCGCCAGGCCATATTTCTTTTATTACTCACTTTGCATAAATTATTTATTATGCAACGATTTTTTTAATTATCATTATTACTATTATCTCTGGTTTGCACCATTTTTTGTGCACAGGAAAATGATCCGGGGACTTCGGCGTCACTCTGCCGGTCTGCATTGACCGTGCTATGTCACCACTTCGGCATGTCGAGCTCTCCGCTCCGCCACCTCGGGACCGGCTTGGGGGATGGAACATTGTCCCGTATCAAGCTCGGACCGCGTCATCAATACCGAACACATTAACCAGCTAAGTCGCTTTCATGCCCAAAGCTTTAATTTCTAACTTGTGTTCGGTTCGACCAAGCATTATACCTTTTTGGAAAAAAATTGCTTGTAAAAAATTTTCTTGTCCAAACTTTGTTTGTGACGCATAAATTCAAATACCCAATTCATTTGGGGCTTCCTTCATGAAGCTTTTCCTCTTGCATATGATTATACTTGTACGGCTTCGTTCCTTGTTCGTGTATTGTGCCACAATATGCACCATATTGACTTAAGCGATTTGCAAGCTGGGTTGCCTCGCTCCTGTGTTTACCCCTACGTTCCCGGTTGTTCGGCTAGGGAGTAAAGGGAGCACCTCTGCGATTGTCACGATCGGGTCACCCGAGCCGGACCTCAGACTGGGTGAAGCCGAAAGCTAGCGCTCTTACTGTTTTCGATAATGGTCGGCACACAACGGAACTCATGAGTACAAAAAATCTATTGCACAAGTCTCATATTAACAATGAGCACCAAGAAAGGTATCGGTGGGGTACTATTCTCTTGAAGATGCTTCTTACACTTTATCAAGAATATAGCATAAGTTCCTCGAGCACGATTTGTCTGCATGTACCTTTATGACCTGATTGCCTGGTTATTGGAAACACCGTCGATATTCTCGACAGATGGAGTACATAACATTTTTCGGTCCTTGACCGAAGAGGGAGAAGCCGACGGTCGGTTAAGACGCATTTAAAGTTCGGTTGAACATAGATATGATATAAGTACTTCGGTACATGCAATTATTATTTTACCCAAGTCACTTGGGGGCTCTTAAATTTATATGAGCCGTTTTATGATAAGTGTTCTTCTTCTTAGTCGTTGCAAAGTTTTATTATTATTATTATTATTATTATTATTATTATTATTATTATTATTATTATTATTATTATTATTATCATTATTATTTATCACTCCTTTTTTTCGACACGAGCGTGTGGTCACTAGCCGGGGACCCTAATTTCTCTCTCAAAGCCGCTAGAGTTTAGTTTGGTAAATTGGCCTAATGAGAAGTACTCCGCCCTCGGGATAGGAGGTTGAAGCCGTAGGCTGACCCGCTTGAAGTCTCGAGATAGGATGTATCATGTTAAAGCACGACAGAAGCACTTCTTTTGCTAAGGCCAATTTTCAGATTGGCACCGAACACTTGATTTTGTTCGGACGCCAAGTTTTTACTGACGTTTTTTGGTTTTCCAAGCTTATGGCACTTTTTAAACTATTTATGTGCTTTCAGCACAAGTCTCGCAGTGCACCGCCGGACACCTTTAAAGATTCGGCAAAAACATTCTCGGATATTGCTATATATGCATCGGTTTCGAATTGTGTCTTCGGTCAATAGTTGGGTTGCCCGGCTCCTGCGCTTGCCTCCTACGCTCGCTTTGTTCGGCTAGGTGTGCAAAGGAGAACCATCGCGATTGTGCTTCCAGCTCACATGGTTAAGCACCTCGGTGGAGAAAGCCGAAATCGATCACAATAAGCGTAAACTGGTCAGCGATCCGATGACGGTGTTAAATGACGGGCCATTCATAACAATGGCCGAAGTGTTTACGGCTTGACCTCGACTGTCGCTGAACACTACGGGGGGCTATTAACTGGCCTCCCAAACTAAGTCCTCGATATTTTGCTCTTACATTGGAGCTGAGGTTTCATGATCATGCTTAGCATGACAACCCAAAGAAAGGAACCGATAGCGGGACTATTTTCTTTGGAAGACATTTCTTCAGTTAAACAGTAATATAACATATCTCTCTGCGTACCTTTGTTTATAAAACCGTATGGCCAGATTGCCTTGTTTGTCGTAAATCTTTGCCCTCATAAAGGCTTTATAAAGTAGGACAAACACTCCTCGGCTATTGGCCGAGGAGGTGGAAGCCGATGGTCGGTCAACAAAGTTTTGTACAATGCGGATCCGAGCATTAATGACGTAAAGTACTTGGATACATAGAGTCATTACACATAATTTGTGATTTTACTATGGATAAAAATCCTTAATTCGGCCACCTGTGCCCGCATTAAGGCTCGGGGGCTACTGGGCTTCGGGCTTATTATTTACAAATATTAAAGGGGCACATTGATCCCACGATGGTGTTGCCACCCGACCCGGTGTCTCGGGGGCTCTTGCATTGCCTATCCAATGCGTAAAATTTTAAGTGTAATGCAGTCTCCAAGGAGATTTTGATCCTCAGGTTGGTCGGCCGCACTCAACTTTGAGTCTTGAGGACTGAGCACGCCGCTTTTGTGTCCCAAGTATTCTGCCGAAGTTAGGACTTGATCCTCGGACCGATTTTTCAAATCAACCCGAGTCTCGGCCACGAGGATCAGCGGTCTTATGTCATCCTTCATGTGAATCTCGGTTTTAGACCGATACCCACCTTGAGACTATCGGCTATGTATCTCGATAGAGAATAAATTGCACCAATCAGAAATATTGACAAAAATCGGCCCACATTCAGGGTGGTGCACCACCTCGGAAGCAGTCCGGCATAAAGCTCGGACGCTAGTGGCTGGCTCCATAGAGGGCATTTCCGGCATTAAGCTCGGCTAAACTCCTTCAAACTTCTTTGAATCAAGGTGATTTACGACACCTCAGATACAGTCCGGCGTTGGATCTCGGATATAGTCCAGCGTTGGAGCTCGGATATAGTCCAGCGTTGGAGCTCGGATACATTCCGGCGTTAGAGCTGGGAAGCGGTCCGGCATTGATGCTCAGCTGCAAAAGATACCTCGAATGCAGTTCGGTGTTGGAGCTCGGACGCAAGAGGACACTTCCTCCCAGGAAAAACTTCAAACCCGAGGTGTGGCATAAAAATAACAAGGCATTGATAAAGGCTGGAAACTTAAAGGGGCTCCTCGGATACCCGACGTGTAAACTCGTCGAATGCATTTCGGCGATCCTCTAGATCGAAGATGAGAAGATTTGTTGAACCCGTTTTCAAGACGGACGACTGAAGATGAAGAACAGTTCGGAAGAATCGAGGAGCGCCCTAAACTTGAAGACCGGGTTCAGGGGGACTCGACGGTGTCTGGACTAGGGGTACTCACCACGCCTCCCGATCGGTTGGATTGGGCCGATGATCCCCATGGCCATATACTCATGGGCCAGTCCGACGGTTGCCGCATACAAGGAAGATTCCACAAGACTTGGCGATCAAGACAAGGACTCCTCCCCCACCGGCGTATTCGGCTAGGACTCTTGTTATCCTAGGCCTCTGGTGCATTATATAAATCGAGGCCAGGCTAGTCGATAGAACAACAATCATACCATAGGCTAGCTTCGAGGGTTTAGCCTCTCTGATCTCGTGGTAGATCCACTCTTGTACTACCCATATCATCAATATTAATCAAGCAGGAGTAGGGTTTTACCTCCATCGAGAGGGCCCCAACCTGGGTAAAAACATCGTGTCCCTTGTCTCCTGTTACCATCCGCCTAGACGCACAGTTCGGGACCCCCTACCCGAGATCCGCCGGTTTTGACACCGACAACGTTCATAGCAGCTTCATCCTTCACAGTGGAGTTGATGGGGTCCAAGCCTGTTTCCACTCGACTAGTCTCCTCCTCGAAGTTCTGACAGAATTCTGCAAATGCAATTCGAGTTCAAGCTAATGGGTCTATGATGAGTCGGAGATAACAAGTCAGTCGGATAGGAGGGATTACCTTCAAGCATGAGGAATAACTTCTTGGCGAGACCTCCCAGATAAGCCTCCAGATTGTTCCTCTTCCCCGCCAGTTCGCCGCCTTGTCACTCAGAGCTACCTTGTCATTCTTCAGTCGACTAACCTCCTTATTGTCCGCGTCGAGAGCAGCTTTCAGATTGGCGTTCTCTTCTTCAAGTTTACCGATTGAAGCCAGTTTTTCTTCTGCGAGCTTTGTTTTGTCCAAAGCCGCTTTCTGCGCCTCGGCAAGGTCATGATCCTTCTTCTTCAGAGCCTCCTCCATTTTGTCTGCAAAATGACAGGGAGATCAGAATTAGGAATGGGCAGAAAGACAAAGACAGTCGTCAAGTTCTCACCAGCCATACCTTTTGCTTCATCTCTCGCCTTCTGCAAGTTCTCCTGAGCAAGCTTCAAGTCAAGGTTGAGCTGGATCTGTTTGTTTTCCAATTCAGTATAGCGAGCCACAAGCTCGCAAGATTTCTGCGAAGAGTCAATCGACAGACATTAAAGATAAGTTGCTTCCGAGTGACTAAGAAGAATCGTAGTGTTCCTAAGACTACAGTCGAATCAAAATATTCGACAGTAGTCTCGGGGACTACACCCAGTGGGTGCACTTAGCGTGCCCCCCACCGGTTCTCTTGACTTCGGTTCAATCAGTCGACCGAAAGAGACAAAAAGGGTTATGATCCCAAACCATAGCTAACTGTCAGCAGTCAGCCTCGGTAAAAAAAAAGAGTTCTTCAGACTACGGTCGACTGCCAGCAGTCCACCATAGTCTCGGGGACTACACCCAGTGGGTGCACTCAGCGTGCCCCCACCGGTTTCAAGATTCCATTCGACATGGTCCGACCAGACCGAGTGAAGAAGTTAACAAAGAAATTCAAAGTATAAAGACTACGGTCGACTACCAGCAGTCCACCATAGTCTTGGGGACTACACCCAGTGGGCGCACTCAGCGTGCCCCCACCAATCCAAAAATTCAATCGACACACCCACTGGGTATACAGATACAAAGATCTTCAGAAAGAAGAGTTTTCAGGTAGCATATCCTAACAGAACAAGTGGTGATCAACTAACCTGGACATTGCTCTGAAGAGCTGATCTGGCATCATAGGCCGCCTGGCTGGCCTCCCGGACCACCTTCACTTGCTCCATCATGATCCCCGCCTGGCGTATAGCTTCCTTAGCAGCAACCACTTGGTCCTCTGGACGTGGTGTGTGGCGAAAAGGGAGGGCGGATCAGCAGTCGACGATGAAGGCCGGATACTCGTCAGTGGCACAACGAAAGACACAGAAGTCCTAGTGATGTTGCCACCTTCATGAACCAGCATCTCAGGCACTGATACGACCTGAGCAGTCTTGCCAGCAGGCGCCTTTTTATTCCTCCTCCGCCTCAACGGCGCCTCATCGTCATCATCAGGGAGATCAATGACATGAGGAGGGACTGCAAGAAAGATTCAAAGTTAAAAACGGAAGTCCAGTCGACCAAAAGCGAAACTACAGAGATCATACCAAGGTTAGAGGTGGCAGCATCTTCCATCTCCTGGTCTTCATTCCTGGCTGAGGTCTCGGAGGTAGCAGCGCTGCAGGTTTCAGAAATTAGTTGATCAGTCAACAAGTCGACCAAAAGTGTGCCCGTGCCAAACAAGAAAACACAACTCCTGCTGTACCCGAAAATGGTGGGAATGGCCATCCTCATCTTGGGCAAAGCCTTCGTCGGCTTTGATGGCGTTGCTCGGGGTTGCTTTGGCGCTTTTTCAGTCGGCGCCGGAGACGTCGTCCGAGGGCGTTTCGTCGACTGCCCGACAGGCGCGATAGCCTTGCCACGCTCGACCGCGAGGTCATGGGTGAGTTTGGATCGCCTTTCCATGCGAGGAGGGTTGAATTCTTCCTCTTCCTCCTCCTCCTCTTCCCCGGAGCTGTCGTCATCTTCGTCCTCCGCACCATCAGATTGCCATTCCTCCTGGCTTTCACCTCCGCTCTCTTCCTCCTCGACTGGTTCTTGCGCCCCGTTGGGCATCGAGTACATCTCAGTGGTGGCCTGGAAGACAACAAACAAGACAAAAGTCAATCAACCGATTTTAAGCAAACAAGATGGAGAAAGCAGGATCACGGTCAAAGATGCAGGAATGGACCTTGTCTACGTCGTATGACTGGTCGAGTGGGGGGATCCTCCTGGCTCCTCGAGGGTTATCCTTGTTTCCTGTGATGCCCGCAAGACACCTTTCCAGCATGGCTTCCTCGATCTCCTCCGGGTGGATCCGAGTGGTGTCCTCAGTGCCAAAGTACAACCACATCGGATGGTCTCGGGCTTGAAGCGGCTGGATGCGTCATCGAAGGAAGACCTCCAAGAGATCCATGCCTGTTACCCCGTCTCGAATGAGCTGGACAACTCGTTCGACCAACACCTTCACCTGTGCCTTCTCTTCCGGGATCACCTTCAAAGAAGATGGTTTGCTCACTCGGTCCATGGAAAAATGAGGGATTCCAGTCGACTACCCTGGCGTTGGCTGGTCCTTGCAGTAGAACCAAGTCGACTGCCATCCACGGATCGACTTCGGTAAGATCATGGCTGGAAAAGAACTTTTTCCTCTCATATGAACCCCAAGACCCCCACATATCTGAATCACTTGAGTTCTCTCGTCACTCGGATTGGCCTTTTTCACCGTCTGGGAGCGACAAGTGAAAATGTGCTTGAAAAGGCCCCAATGAGGCCGACAACCCAAGAAATTGTCGCACAAAGACACGAAAGCAGCGAGATACACAATGGATTTGGGAGTGAAGTGGTGAAGTTGTGCCCCAAAGAAGTTCAGAAATCCTCGAAAGAAAGGGTGAGGCGGCAGAGAAAACCCGCGGTCGACATGGGTGGCCAAGAGAACACACTCACCCTCCAGAGGTTGTGGCGTCCACTCCTTCCCCGAGAGTCGCGCTGTTCCATGGAGGATCCGTCCTTCATTGGCCATGTCGTCGAGATCCTTCTGGCCGATCGTCGAGCGGATCCAGTCACCCTGGATCCAGCCCTGCGGCAAGCCGGCCCTCGACGAAGATCCGCCCCGACTGGTCGCTCTTCCCTTCGCCTTCGCCGTCGCCTTCTTCGCTCGCTCCAAAGCCGCCGTCTTCTCCTTCACCATTGTCGCCGGTGAAACACGCACGGAATAACAATGCTGAGGTGGAATCGCACGCGGCGGATGAATCTGAGGAAGGAAGGAGGAAAGGGGAACGCACTGTTCAAAAAACCCCGGTCCAGGGCCTTATATGAGGTTGCTTCCGAGTGACTGACTGGTAGGCCCGGTCGATCCTGTCAAATCCCGTAATAGTCGCCCGCGCGATACGTGGCAAAAAAGGTGGTGCGGAGATCGAGGCGTCCTTGCCTTATCCTGTCCGATTACTGCGGCTCTCTCTCCGTCCCGCTTGTTTCCCAAAAATTCGAATCCCGCTAAATCCGCGCGCCACAGAGCAAATCGTCAGACAGAAGATTTCCTCCGTCTTGTTAGTCAGAGTTCCTCAAGTACGAAAAACACACTCGACGGATATAAAGAATGGATCAAGGCGACTGGCAAAGAAGTTGAAGCCGTCACGGTAGCTCATTGATCCAGCACAAGACGTACTCATCGCAAGAAAAGTAGGCCGGAAGAGTTCTCAACTCCTTCCCCACTCAAACCTCGATCCATTCGGGGGCTACTGATGAAGTCATGTACCTAGGGTAGGGTCATGGACCTGTCCAAGGTACCCTCCCCAAGGACATCTCTTGAAGAAACTACCTTTCAGTCGACTTGGAAGGGTTCCACTCGACGGATTTGAAGACACTCGACCATCAGCCAACCACTCGACCGCCAGAAGATCTACAGTCAGTCTGCACGCAAACGGTCGGTCATTAAGTGGCTTTATGGTCATCATAGCACCTTATGTGGGACGTTACCAGTAACTCCCTATCTTAATGTACCTTAATCCCTGCATAACTGAGGGCTGGAGGGGTCTGGCGAACTCTATATAAGCCACCCCCTCCTCAGTGTAAAGGGTTCGCACCCTGGTAACTCATACGCATATAATACAGTCGACCGCCTCCGGGCTCCGAGACGTAGGGCTGTTACTTCCTCCGAGAAGGGCCTGAACTCGTAAACATCTTGCATATACAACTACTCCATAGCTAGGATCTTGCCTCTCCATACCTACCCCCCATTCTACTGTCAGGCTTAGAACCACGACTGCGCGCATGCTCCTAGGGGGATATATTGGTAGGAAAAGACCATCGCTCGTCCCCGACCGCCACTCATAAGGATGCACAAGCCAGGTACACTTCATGTTTCTAATTTGTTACACAACTTTAACCATATGTGCATGCTACGGGATTTGCTAAATTCAACACAAGCATTCTTTAAATTCATAATTACCCAACTAGCATGACTTTAATATCACTACCTCCATATCTCAAAACAATTATCAAGTATCAAATTGATCTTAGCATCCAATTCACTTCCTATGATAGTTTTTATTATACCCAACTTGGATGCCTACCATTCTAGGACCAATTTTATGACCATAGCAAATACCATGTTGTTCTAAAAGACTCTCAAAATAATATAAGTGAAGCATGAGAGACTAGCAATTTCTTCAGAAATAAGACACCACCGCGCTCTAAAAGATATAAGTGAAGCACTAGAGCAAAAACTATCAAGCTCAAAAGATATAAGTGAAGCACATAGAGTATTCTAGCAAATTCTAATCAAATAGGCTTCTTCCAAAAGGTGTGTACAGCAAGGGTGATTGTGGTAAACTAAAAAGCAAAGACTAATATAATACACAAAGCTCCAAGCAAAGCACTTATCATGTGGCGAATAAAAATATAGCTCCAAGTAAAGTTACCAATGAACGAAGATTTAAAGAGGGATGCCTTCCGGGCATCCCCAAGCTTAGGCTTTTGGCTATTCTTGAATATCATGGGGTTCCTTGGGCATCCCCAAGCTTAGGCTCTTGCCACCCTTTATTCCATAGTCCATAAAAGCTTTACCCAAAACTTGAAAACTTCACAACACAAAACTCAACCGAAAATCTTATAAGCTCCGTTAGTGAAAGAAAACAAAACCACCACATAAGGTACTGCAATGAAATCATTCTTTATTTAATTTGGTGTTAAACCTACTGTATTCCAACTTCTCTATGGATTATAAACTAATTTATTGGCCATAGATTCATCAAAATAAGCAAACAACACACGAAAAGCAGAATCTGTCATAAACAGAACAGTCTATAGTAATCTGTAACTAACGCAAACTTCTGGAACTCAAAAACTTCAGCCAAAATAGGAAGACCTAGGAAATTTGATTATTGATCAGCAGCAATTGGAATCACTATTTTATCACGTTCTGGTGATTTTTAACAATTATTTTCGTGAGCCAAAAGTTTCTGGAAATTACAGCAAGATCAAATAACTATTATCCAAGAAGATCCTATAGGTTTAACTTGGCACAAACACTAATTAAAAGATAAAACCACATCTAAAAAGAGGGTAGATGGATTATTTATTCCTAAAAAGAATCAAAAACAAAAAAACATAAAGAAAATTGGGTTGCCTCCCAACTAGCGCTATCGTTTAACGCCCCTAGCTAGGCATAAAAATGAGGATAGATCTAGGTATTGCCATCTTTGGTGGGAAATTCTTCAATGAGACATCTACCTTCCTTAGAAATTTCTTTCTTTCTAGTAATTATTAAACTTTTAGGCAAAATATCAAAAAAATCATTCGTGGCAAATGGTTCCTTAATGATAGCAAAAATATTGGGATGAACACTTATAGATTTAAGATTCGCGGTTTCCTTACTAGAGGATTCACCCTTATTCTTAGGAACATACATGAGCTTAGTAATTTTAGTAGGATGACTTGGAGTATTTTTTACGGAAGAAAAAGCGGTTCCCAAGTTGGTAATAATACCCTCAAGTTTATCAATTCTAGAGGAATCTTGATTTATTTTCTCATTAACTATGGGTTCCTTTTCCTTAATATTTTTCAAAGTTACTCCTACCTTAGATCCATATTGGGTAATTTGATTGTGGATCTTCTTATCTAGATTTTCAATTAACTCAATGGTAGCAACTTTATTTTCAATAATTTCAAGTCTTTGCATTACATGCTCCAAAGTCAACATAGTTCCATTAACCAAGAGAGGTGGTGAGCCAAATAAATCTATCATAGAATTATAAGAATCAAAAGTATGGCTACCCAAGAAATTCCCTCCGGTAATGGTATCGAGGATATATCTATACCAAGGATTAGCACCTACATAAAAATTGCGGAGAAGAACTGAGGTAGATTGCTTCCTGGTAGATCTATTTTGAGCATTGCAAATTCTATACCAAGCGTCTTTTAGATTTTCTCCCTCCCTTTGTTTAAAATTGTCACATCCCTAGTTCTATTAATGCCTAGTGCTAGCATCTGGTGTTGCATCATGTTTAAATTTTAGTTAAACCTGAAATGGGGATTGCCTAAACCCTAGCATTAAAGGAATTCACTAGGTTCAACCAAAATATTTTCAGTAAATCCAAATGGCTTTTAAAAATGTTCATCATTTCTGGATAATGCTGGAAACAATTACCAGAGGTGTTGCACATTTTTCCATGACATATTTGGGCTCTGAATTAAATCATATAGTATTTGAATTTGGGCATTTAAATGCTAGTAAATATATTAAATGTCCAAATAATCCTAAATTGAAATGTCCCATGTTGGATATATTCTATACAGTGGGCATGTGCAGTTTGGTGATTTTTGAGAGGGTCTAGGTATTTTTAGAAAAGCCCTAAAGATTACAGAAAAATAGAAAAAAACATAAATAAAAGAGAGAGAGAGAGAGAGAGAGAGAGAGAGAGAGAGAGAGAGAGAGAGAGAGAGAGAGAGAGCAAACTCACCTGGACTTACCTGCAGCCCACCTAGCCCAGCACTGTAGCAGCCCAGCCCAAAGGGGCAGCACTGCCTTTCTTCCTCCTTCCGCCAGAGGACAAACAGGTGCGTGGCGAGTGCCGACGCAGCCCCGGCCACCACCTGCTTGCCGCCCGCGCCCCTGGACGCCTGGACGACCTCCACGTCGTCTCCCCGACCCCCTGGAACCCCTCCACTCTCTCCCCGAGCTTCTCTCCCTCCCTGGCTCTCCTCTCGCACGCACCTGAGAGCCACCGTCGCCACCGCTCGCCGCAGCCGCGCCCTGAGCCTTCCCCGTGCCTCTCCGACGTGATCTCGAGCTCCGCCATGGACCCATAAGCCGTCTTCCCCGAGCCACGCGACGGGAAGAGCCCCGGAGCGCTGTCCCCGACGTCTTCTTCCTCCTCGGGCCACCGAGATCGTCGGCGACCTCCCGTCGTCACCAGCCCCTCCCCGAGCATGACGAGGCCTCCGTTCAACTCGCTGTGAGCTTCTGCGTCTTTCCCCTTCCTTCCCGAGCTCATTCCTGTCCTGTAGCCGCCGATTCCACCGGAGCCGCGAGCTCGGCTCCGCCGGCCATGTCACCGTCGTGGCCACCGTCACCTAGAGCTACAACTGAGCGCACCAACGTGCTCAGCACAATGCTAGAAGACCAAAAAACCCTCCAGCTGCTCCTGTCGTGCAACGCAACGCCGGAACCACTGAGACCCGAACTCCGGCCGCCGCCTTTGAGCTCGCCGTCGTCGATATAGGTCGCCCCCGGCATAACTGATTGCACCACTCGACGCGCGGGATCTCTAGCGTCACGTAGATGCCCTCCGCCGGCCATTTGGTAGCCGGAGGAGGAATCCTGAGCCCTCCGCCGCGTCTGGCCTCGCCGGCGGCTAAACACCGGCGTGTTTGACCTTTGACTTTGACTGGGTGGGCCCAGGTTGACTCCCCTGAGTCTATGACAAGTGGGGCCCCCCTCTGCTAATTAACTAGGATTAGTTTTAACTAAATTTAGTTAGTTTAAATAATCACGACATGCGGGACCCATCGGTCAGGTTGACTCGACGCCCCTTTGACCATTGACGTCACCCTGACGCACTGCTGACGCAATAACTAATTTCTGGATTTATTTTTATATAGAAAATTCCTGAAATTGTTGCAAACTTCAAAAATTCATAGAAAATAATCTATAACTCAGATGGAAATAAATTATCTATGAAAATGATCGTAAAAAATCCAATCTACCCATCTGTACGACTTTCATGCATGTTAGATCAACTTATGGCTGCTGTTTAGGCCAAATCATATAAATGGCATTTAAACTCTCACTTATGGAGTTTGAATTTGAACCTAGGGTTCAAACCAACTCCATTTAACATGTTGCTAGTTGCATTAGCTCAAAACACAGCATATTGACATGTCATGATCATGCATCATATTGTGCACTGCATTGATTGTGTTTTCTTTCTCTGTTGCCGGTATTTGTTCCCTCTCGATAGACGTGATTCGATGATGAGTTCGATGACACCGATGAAGAGTTATTTTATCTTCTGAAGTGCCAGGCAAGCAAAACCCCCTTGTTCATTCCGATACAAACCCACTCTCTCGCTCCTGCTCTCTTTTAATACATTAGGACAACATCGATTCAACTATTACTTGCTGCGGTAGTTGAACCCCTTATCCTCTGCATGACCTGTCATTGCCACAATAAATAGATGAAACCCACTAGCATGAGTAGGAGTTGTTTAAGCCCTGATGTTCCTACTCATTCATGCTTGTTTGTCGTGCCTGCTATTGCTTAGAGTTGTGTCAGGTCTGATTCATCGAGGATGAATCGGAGGTGTGTGAACATGTCCTATTGTTGAGAGCTAAGTGTGTGAACACGATTTGGTAAAGGTATCGGTGAGAGGCCATGTAGGAGTACATGGCGGGTTGTCTCATTGAAGCCGTCCTCAGGAACTGAGTTTTGTGTTTGTGATCCATGAAACAGCTACTACCATGCATTGGGCCCTGAAATATGACCCCGCTCGACTTCTTAATCAACTTGTCCTTTGTCCAGGAGTTGCAAGTAGTTTCTGGTGTTTCTAGTATGCTGGAGGCCGTGCGCAGCACTGACCCGAGGGGTGGGCTGTGATGCGGTAGGCACGTGGCACGGTGTACCGGGCGCCCGTGTGGTGTCTCGGGAACCCTGCACACATCATTCGGGGCCATATTGGAAACTTCGACCGGACTCCCTGCGGATGGAACCTGAATAGGCGATAAACCTGGACTAGAGACTTGAGTGTTTAGGTAGGTCGTGGTCTACACCCACGCCAAGCTTTCGCTTGAAGTCTGCCGAGCACATGTCGTGTGCAGACGCTAAGTGGTGGAAACATGTATGAAGAAGTACACCCCTGCAGGGTTAACATCATCTATTCGAATAGTCGTGTCCGTGGTAATGGACTTCTGGGTTGCCTATAACAGTTCATAGACAAGTGAAAGTGGATACTCTAAAATGCGCAAGATAAGCGTGAGTGCTATGGATGGCCTTCTCGTAGGGAGACGGGAGCGGGTCCATAGTGGTGTATTGATATGGTGAATATGTGGACTCGTAGCGCCACCTCAAAAGAGTTACTTGCAAATGCGTTGCTCAGATAGCCACCGAGTCAAAGCTGGCTTGCTGCAGTTAAACTCCACCACCCCCTTTGTTGATACTGATGCATATGTAGTTAGTTCTGATGTAAGTCGTGCTGGGTATATTTGTACTCACGTTTGCTTAATTTATGTTTTGCAGAGAGACTTCAGTCTTGCTAATAGTTCCGCGTGGACTTCGATGTTTAGCTTGATACCTCAGCTACGATCTTGTGCCCTCGGCAGGATCTGGTAGATAGTCGTGCTTCTCGGCCTTTTTTCATTTGTAGATGTCTATACTCGGACATGTTAAGCTTCCGTGTGCTTTGATTTGTATGTTTCAATGTTGGGTCATGAGACCCATGTTTGTAATATCTCGCTCCTCGGAGCCTAATGAATAAATACTTGAGTCGAGAGTTATGTTGTGATGCCATGTTGTATTTACACATATCAAGCATATTGTGTGTATGTTTGAAATGCTTGGTATGTGTGGGATCCGACAATCTAGTTGTTTATCCTTGGCAGCCTCTCTTATGGGGAAATGTAGTCTAGTGCTTTCTTGAGCCATAGTAGTCCGCTACAGCCCGGTTCACCGGAGTCCTGCTAGCCCAAAGACTATCGCTCAGACGCTTGATCGGCCGACATGTGTTTCACTGCCTCGTTCCGTCCCTTCGGGGAATGTCACACGGTGACATCCAGAGTCCTACCTAGCTGCTACAGCCCGGGTTCCTGAGTGCTGTTAGCCCATGCTAGAACCCGGATTCACATGTCGTCAATCGACATGCTCAAGTTGATTCATGTATGCCTGTCCCCATGGGTTAGTTCCGCTTTGGGTTCACGACTAGCCATGTCGGCCCGGGTTCTCTGTCATATGGATGCTATCGACAAAATCATATACGTGAGCCAAAAGGCGCAAACGGTCCCGTGCCATGGTAAGGCGACACCCGTGGGAATACCGTGCGTGAGGCCGCAAGGTGATATGAGGTGTTACCTGCTAGATCGATGTGACTTGGAATCCGGGGTCCTGACAAAAATTTAGGACTTCATTCTCGGGAGACAACGGAGAAGATATAAGACTAGCCATAATGATAAGGCAGACGAGCTAACACACGGCAAACGGAAAAAGGCAAGCAAAAAGAGAGGAGGAGACTGGGAAAGAGAGGGCGAATAAAACGGCAAGGGTGAAGTGGGGGAGAGGAAAATGAGAGGCAAATGGAAAATAATGTAAATGCGAGGGAGATGGGTTTCTGATGGGTACTTGGTATGTCTTGACTTGAGCAAAGACCTCCCCGGCAATGGCGCCAGAAATCCTTCTTGCTACGTCTTGAGCTTGCGTTAGTTTTCCTCGAAGAGGAGAGGGTGATGCAGCAAGTGTAGCGTAAGTATTTCCCTCAGTTTTTGAGAACCAAGGTATCAATCCAAAGAGGAGGCTCCTCAAAAGTCCCACGCACCTACACAAACAAACTGAGAACTCGCAACCAACGCAATAAAGGGGTTGTCAATCCCTTCACGGCCACTTGCGAAAGTGAGATCTAATAAAGATAGTATGATAAGATAAATATATTTTTGTTATTTTATAATATAGATGCAAAAAGTCTTGTGTTTTGATGTTTGTGCATTATGCTTAAGTTCAACCATGGAGTCTTCTAGATTATACATGTGGCGAAATCTGGTGGAATCTAGATGATATCCAATGGCCAGTAGTGCTCAAATTTGCCATCTTTGGACCATCGGATTCGCCTCATCCAACGACCATCTTTCAAAGTTAAAGTTACCCACACACAATATAAAAAAATATGAAATATAATATATATATAGGGGTATAGATATAGATAGGTGATGCGAAAGCCGCCCATCATCTCCAATTAGAATAGTGTGTCCATGCACGGATGCGACGTGGCCAAATGATGTCTGCCATCGGTATCTCAAATTCAAATCAGTCTGACCTTGTTCAATGTGTATACGTTACAACATGCTCGTTTCCAAACCACACTGCGCAGATCTCTGTTATATTCATGCATGCATGGGTTTCAAACATCAGGATCTCTTATTCAAATATTTGAATTCAACTTTACATTGATTATGACCTCACCTATTCAGCTATTCTTTTACACCCACACAGTAGTCTTATCTTTATAATTGTACCACTAACTTTCTCTCGTGCATGCATGCACACACACTACCAGTCGGCAATATCCATCGCACGCATGCAATCTTTTTCTTCAGGTAGGTCTCCCATGAAGGCACACACCCACACACATCCCCCTCTCCATCATATCGGGCATTCTTTATCTCTCACGCGTGCATGCGCAACGATCGATGTTCCTCTATGTATGTTTGTATATAGCTAGGTCTTTCATAGTTTTTCACACAAACCGATCAATCGATATATCCAGTGAGGTCTCACCCTCTTTACCACGTCCACATTGATCAATCTATACCTCTCTATATAGGATTAACATATATAGCTAATACACCCACATTAATTATATATCCAACGTCCCCCTCTCATCGTCCATGCCTTCCGCTTCATCTCTCGACGTGCACATAATGATGTAAGACAAAGAAGGGTCCTTCCCTCCCCCTAACATCACTATATATCGAGGCTAATATGAATGTGATCATTAGACAATTGCTGCTAAAAATGGTTTAAGTTCATGAATTGACCCTCCTCGTAAAGGATTAGCAATGCTTGGCCCCTAGCTCATTTATTTTTCATGGCTCGCCCATCGTATGCTAAAATAGCACGGGTTCGCCCCCTCTCTCTAAATATCGATCTCGCACTTGTGCATTCCTTCATAGTCTCCCTCCACCTCGCACCATCTTCTAGCCCCCCACCGGATTTTTCCACATGTACAATCTAGCAGACTCCATGGTTGAACTTAAGCATAATGCACAAACCTCAAAACAACAGTGGTTCTCTTTTGTTCTAGAATCTTCCGTATCATAACTGCCCAAACTTTTTTTCCAGTTGAATTGCCATTATTTGTTTTTACTTTATGCTTTACAACGCACAATTCCATGAATCATAAAATAGATTAAGGGCTTCTTTGATTCAAAGGATTCTCAAAGGAATTTTGGAGGATTCTAATCATTAGGAATTTTTCCTATCTTGGTTGTTTGATTCAGTAGGATTGTAAACCATAGGAATTTTTCCATATGATTCATTTGCACTAGATTTCATAGGAAACATCCCATCCACTCAAACCTCTTTGAAAGAATTCTGCGTTTTTTCTATGCACAATCAAACACTCGTACAATCCTGTAGGATTCAAGACGATATTCCACTATAATCCCATGTTTTTCCTATTCCCACGTTCTTAGCTTTTTTATAAAAACTAATTGATTTTGAATGAGATGAACTATAAGAATTAAACTAAGGGCTACATCAGGCATATATGACTCAGAGCTTACATGCTATAGTGTGGTATTTATTCATAATTTGGTTGCAAAATCTGATGCGTGCAATGCACTTGTACCTTACTTGTACTTCGAGTATGTGCAAAACACGTAAATTAGAATACCAATGGCACGCTACACAATGTCTCTCTTACAGTTCATGAAGCCACGTGGCACATGTGGAGGCGTTGTCGCGACCTCCTTGCATGGATTGATCACAGTGACGTCTTGCTGGTTCCAGAAGAATGTACTCGTCCTCCCTGAGCCATACTGGCGGTACATGCAGGAAGCGAAGATGTGCACGCACGCCACACACGCACTCATTCCCTCGCACGCGCGGGTACACGGGCGGACACAATTTTGTACCAAGATCCACCCCATGTGATAATTTGACATGTGTAAAGTCGTTCACTTCATTGATGGTCAATTAATACAGCGCATGCAAATTGAGTGGACGTGAGGGCGGAAGAAAGACATTATTACTCCACTGCATGCGAGTAGTTAAATCGTGGGTTGCTAGTAGTACTTCCATTGGTCTCCTTTGTATTTTGTGCCAATTTTTGACAGTAACATAATATTTACGCATTTGAGCAGTGTAGTACTTGAAATTTATGTTCCGCTAAACTCATCGGGAGCCGTTTCGGGCCTCGAAACCAAAACCATCAATTAATCTTTACCTTGTTACCATCACATTCGAAAGCCTGCTCACACCTACTAGTAATGCATTTAAACCGTAACGTGTTCCCACTATGCAGGTATTAGTACTAGTGCTAGTACTTAGGTTATAAAAAGGGGAACTACCTAACCGAAAACCTTTCCTCCTCATAAGTGCTTCTTCTTCGTCTGTCGTTGCCATGGCCGGTGAGCAGTGCTCTAGGACTAGAACTACTCGTAACAAGGGAGCGGCAACCAAGGCTGCGAAAAAAAAGAGAGGGCTCGCCGTCACGCAGAGACCTCGAAAGATCTCTCATGGGCAGGCGATGGCTCCCAGGAGCGCCCTAGCCACGAAGGCGAACATGCCGAGCCGGGCGGAGCCGAGTCGTTATCCTCGACGGCATGCCCGATCAGCTCAATAAGCGAAGGAGTTCATCCAAGGCTTGATGGAGTTGTCAAGGAGAGCCTCGACAACATGCCCGCCGAGCTCAATCGAGGGGGAGCTGACCGCCGGCTTGGTGATGCTGCTGAAGAAGAGCATTGCCTTGGAGAAGAAGGCGACCGGCGAAATCCTGCGACTTCGGGAGGACAATGCGAAGCTCTGGCACGAGATCAACCTGTTGAAGGAAAGAAAGCTGGCTGGAAGAAGCTGCATGGGAATAGTAGTTCCTCGATGAAGATGCTGCAGGCCCTCGTCATGGATCAGAAGGAGGAGTTGGCGAAGCTCCGCATCGAGCACCCGGCTGCTATCAAGGTACGTAATGCGGCCGTGGAACAGATGATGAAGGCTCGCATCGAGAAATCCTGCGTCATGGACACAATGATGAAGATGGCGGAGGAAACGCGCAAGGAAATGGAGGTCGTGGAGGCGATGAAGAAGCAGTTACGACTCCGCGGCGAATTAGATAATTTGGGGTGATAATCTTCCTTCTTCTTTTGCTCCTGTGTTTCATCTTTTGCTTCGGTGTTTCGCCAGACGTGTCACGTTCTCATGCGAGGCATGAATAGAACAATGGTTTTTTGAGGGAATGAATAGAACAATGCTAACAATGAGATG
This sequence comes from Aegilops bicornis, assembly GCA_021605145.1. Classification (NCBI taxonomy): domain Eukaryota; kingdom Viridiplantae; phylum Streptophyta; class Magnoliopsida; order Poales; family Poaceae; genus Aegilops; species Aegilops bicornis. Next base: position 392,237,566 of record CM038673.1, on the reverse strand, counting down.
ACTAGCAAATTAGATCATTTTTATCGCCATATGGCCTTTGTCTTGCCGTGTTTCAGGTTCTCCTCCGCAGTACTACTCCAAAGTGGAAAACTTCAAGATACCGCACGGTTCTTTGCTCCTCCTCGATCAGTCGTCGGGCGCATTTATACGAGCAGTCAAATCACAAGGCCCCGCCTTCCAAAGAAGTAATGAGTCACAAATCACAAAGGCCCTCGCCTCTCGTGAAATCGACCAAGCTAGACTGCCTCGCCTCTAGCATTTAAAAATGTATACTTTTGTACAACAAGAGTATCGATGGATTGCGCCATGGAGCAAAACTTGAAATTAAAAAAGGTGGTACATATAGAGAGCACTCACGCCAAATTATGCATATACTAGTACTATTAAAAGGCTAGTCACAATAATGGTGTCCAAAGACAACCCACCCTCAAATAAAACTAAGAGGGTGCTTGGATACGCTTTTAGTCCCATGACTAAAAGTAGTGGGACTAAAACATGCTAGCCTCACCCATTCTTGGATCCAAATACTAAAAAGGCTAAAATCAAGTTAATGAGCATTTATTATCCTCCAAACCCTCTAATCCGTAACTACTTTGTGTTAAAGGAGAGGAGTTAAATGAGTAGAGAGAGGACTAATCCACATTTTAGTAGGGGTACCCCTGACTAAATTTTTTTAGTCTCAAGACTAGTTTTAGCCCCTCTTTAGTCAGGGGTGCTTGGAACTTTAGCCTCTTAAAGAGACTATTTTTCAGTCAGACTAAAATAAGTCCCTTGGATCCAAGCACCTTCTAAGCATTCTGGAATTCTTTGACAAAACTAAGCACCCTGAAATTCTTTAACAACTAAACTGCTGGCTATATGATGTTAGCCATATATATTGTACGTATATAATGTGAAGAAACGAGTGGTAGTACTATACCAACTAAAAGATAAAATGTAAGAAATACTAGTATGTACGTACTAAGAGTTAAAGTAACGAGAAGAAACATAACATAGTTCTGCTGGGGGCTCACCCAACACACCCCTCAAATTAAATTAAGCACACCTGAAATTAAAGTTTGCAACTATTCCAATAGACACTGCATTAGAACCACCATGAGCAATGACACTGCCACCTTACTCAGAGTCCTTGTCCACGTCCTCGACTTTGTCCTTGTCCCTCTTCCTCTTGGCCGATACTTCTTTGCTTGAACCGCACACTTGGTTGTTGCTCTTCATCCAACGCTTGTAGATACTGAAGGAAAGGTAGCCATCCATTGCACCGTAGTGGATGTGGTCTATATCTAGTACATTCTGCTGCCATGCATGATGATGAAACGTGTAATGAGGTTTCTCCAGTTTACTGTACGAAGGATGAACCATGGCTCCTCCCAGAGTCAGCATTGAAGGCTGACGAGAGGACACCAGCCGATTCTTCTAGAGGTCGAAGATGTTGCCTACAACGAGGCCTATCCGACGCAGGACTTCTTTGTTGTTACCAAAGTCTACAGTAATGAATTTGACTAGGTTGCTCTCGAGGAAGTCCTTAAAATCCTGGCACTGAACGTCGGCATGGCATATGTGGTAGACCAAGCATAAGTCATGCACGCAAACCTGGATCACGGCGGGCTTCTTCCTCTCTTCGCCCTTTAGATCCTTCTCTCGCCCCAGACTGTGGTGTACTCAACATCTAGCCCAAATGACCCACTCATCATCTGAGTCTTCGAACATGCGTCTGAAGCGAGAAAGGCATCCTTTCACCATCGTGGAAGAACGGGTGTAGATGACGTCGAACTCATCGCCGGTGATGGTTCTAACCTTGTACTCACCACCGATCGTGGAGATTTGGGAAGCCGTGGATTTGGGAGGAGGGTTAGGATTAGTGGAACTGTCGTAATGTGAATGGACGGGACGAGTAGGAGCGAACCGCCGTAGTATTGAAGGACGTGCGGGGACGAGTAGGAGCGAACTGCCAAAGATGCGAACGATGGTAGTGGCTTTCCATTCTCCCATGATACGGGCTTCCGAGAGCCCTTGGATCTGAGATCGAACGGTCGCATGGCGTGATCCTAGACCTATGGGTGAATATCCTATCCTGGAGGGTTATTCTGCAAATTTTCAGCAACTTAGCATGCGATCGCTTGATCTCGAGATCCAAGGGCTGCCAAAGAACCCGTATCATGGTCACGCCTACCACGACCGTCGCGTCGCTCACGCGGTCGCGCCCTTGGAGATTTAACACGGTGCGTTAGGCTATCTAATGTTGGCATGTCATACATAGTCATCACTTAGTCACTCATACTACAACAAGGTTGGCTATAAGGTTGGCTATAAGTGTATTTTTTGATTAACTTGCCACATCAGACTATATGCCTATCTGGCACGCTTAAGCACACAGAGGAGCAAGTAAAAGTAAGTACAATAGTGCGCTTTACATGGCATTTTGCATATGTGGAGGAAAGAGAGGCAAGGAAAAGTGGAGAAGTGGGCTCTCATGCAAGAGCCAGCATCTACTACATGGTGGAGCATTGGGAGAGGCACCGGTCAGAATCAGGAGACTCACGCCGGTCAGAGTAATCACAGCTTAAAATGATAATGGCAAGTCAAATCACGGGCCCCACCTATCCAAAGAAGAATTCATTGTCAAATCACACAGCCCTACGTTTGTAGCAGCCTACTCCCTCATCTTCTCGCGTCTCTGTCGAACCGACTAGGCGGAACTGCCCCGCCTACCGCGCAGGAAAAGCCCAGCCCATGACTTTTAAATAGTGTACAATATACTAATTTTGTATCCATGGATTGCGCCCGCGCCATGGAGCAAAGCGTCTAGAAAACAGAGGAGAGACGGTGGTCTTGCAATAGAGAAGAGGGAGAGGCGAGACGGTGGTTTTGGAATGGAGATGATGGAGAGGAGAGGAGGTGGTTTTGCAATGGAGAAGTTCAGAAGAGGGAGAGGCGAGACGGTGGTTTTGGAATGGAGATGATGGAGAGGAGAGGAGGTGGTTTTGCAATGGAGAAGAGGGAGAGGAGCATGCGACAGCGATTTAGGATTGGACAAGAGGGTCAAGGCACAGGATCGGATCAAAATCAAAATCAATTTACCCTTCAATTAATAAAGCGGCCCCACATTAACTAGTCTCCCTTTTATTCTGGGTCATAATTGACCATGATTTTCACACATAAAATATATGTTATACGTTGCAAAAATAATATGATTTGAAATTACATTCAGATATGAACCAAACGATACAATTTTTGGTGACATGCATTCACATTTTGCTTGTCAAATACAGTATGTGGTCAAACTTTGACCCAAAATATGCAAAACAACAAAAAAATACTTCCAAGACCAGCGCCTCTCTTCCGCTCTTCTCCTCTTAAACCACCGCCACTCCTCTCATGTTCCAATCTAAATGCAGCGCCGCTCCTCTCCTCTTCCATTTCAAAACCACCGCCCCTCCTCTCCTGTTCCAGTCCAAAACCAGCGTCGCTCCTCTCCTGTTCTAATCCAAAACCAGCGCTGCTCCTCTCCTCTTCCATTCAAAACCACCACGGCAGGTGAAGGTGCTGTGGAGAAGTTGATCGATGGAGGAGTACAACCGATATGTGAGGATCGCAGACGGGCGACCACTGTGAAGCTAGCTAGGATGTTGGAGATACAGCCTTGGTTTGACAACAAGGACCAACTAGCTGACGGCAACATCCATGGCCAAATATCTGCAATAGAGCGAAAAGGCAGCGATACTCCCGGAGGGAGTCGCGCCGGAGTACATAGAGCTGCTCCTCTGGGCCATGGAGCAAACAGATTCACCGAATCCGATCATGAGGGAGCGGTGGTGGGAGTATCGATCCCAGATGGAGCATCCACCAGAGATTGAAGGATCGAGCATCTACAGGTGCCGCTTGTGAGGGTGTCCCGCCAGAGCGAGCCGGTGGAGTCTTCACGACCGAACCCAACTACAAGAGGAGAAAAGCAGTTGGTCTGACGATGCTTCCCCGCCATCGCCTCCCTCACCATTCACATCGCTTTCACGGGCGGCCGTCTGCCGCCGAGGAATAGGAGGGGCTGCCCCAGCCCCAATAGTCGGGCAGGTTGTGAATTGTCGGGAGGAGCTTAGGGTTGTCGATTTGCAGGTTGTGAATTGTGTTTTGTGTTGTGTATTTTGAGAGTACTTTCAGATATGAATGTCTTTCGAATTTCAGATTTGCAGTATTGAGCATATGAAGTATTTTATGAATTCTAGAGATCTATTTCTAGCACTTAAAAACATGTAGTTTCATAGGAGTATAAAAGTGCAGACAATGTGATGCTCAGAGAAGAAACTGCAAGTTTCAGTTTCAGATAAGAAACTGCAAGTTCAGTTTCAGATAAGAAACTGCAACTTTCGGAGGCAGAGCATTTGTATTAACACGACCTTTTCAAACAGGGTTAACATCATGTTGGAAGTTTTATTCATGGTCGAAAATGGAACTACCAGCCAGTTAACATCATGCTGATCATCATTCATGCATAGCACATCTTCATATGATGCATACCAAAAATGCCCACACAATGTCGAGTGTGCGAAACACAGAGAAAATGAGGGACGAAGTTTTGGCAAGTTTTGGACGTGGTTTTGGGCTGCCCCGTCAAGGCTTTCATTTTTAACATGCGCAACCCACGACCTCGGATGGGAGGTCCATAGGCTTGTTTGTATTTTCTTAGGGCCGTCATGTATCGACCAACCTATGGACCTCCCATCCGAGGTTTTATATTTGGCAGCCCAATTTATGTATTTTTTGAAGAAAACGCAGAGGTTTGTTCTATTTTTCTATATAAGAATTGGAACGCCAGGTCCAACTTATGTTTTCCTTCTAACTATATTATATATATTTAAATTATTTTATATGTTGACTGTTTAGTTCACATAAGTGGCAAATAGATGACCGCTCTCGCGATCCCTTGCCCCGCCACCACCTCCACCTCGCCGCCGCCTCGCCACTACCTCCACCTCGCCGCCATAGATCTCACCGCCACCCCCACCTCCCGACTCTGGGCGTGCCTGCCCCCTCAAAGAAGTCGCTCATGCCCCATGGAGTCGCCGGCCATATCCACGGGGAATGGCTGGAAGACAGGCAGATGTACAAGATGCATCTCCCACATGTCTACAAAGCCTTCCCGCGGATGCTCCAGCCGCTCAACTCCGTCGCGCCGGCGGTGCTGCGGAGACTCGAGGGAGGAGATGGAGGGAGCGGGCGATGCGGATCCGCGACAACGCTCTCTCTTGGACCAGTGCAAGCGCGAATGGAGGGAAGCAGAGGAGGAAGCTGCGAGGGAGGAAGCCGAGGAGGGACCAAATCCGTTCTCTCACTTGCGCAGGTATGCTCGGATGTGCAAGGATCATGTGGATTGGGAGCTGCTGAATCTAGCCCTGCGGATCTACTTCGAAGGAGATTTCTCGGAGAAGCACATGATGCCCCACCCCAGTGAGCCGCCGGTTGCATGCGTTCGTTGGGCAAAAGGAGAAGTGAATTCAGGAGATCCACGCCATGCCGCAAGATGGGAATGCTTGACTGGACTCATGCCCACCAGCACGCCACCGGAGCCGGAGCAGGTGGATCCCCTACCTTACCTCTCCCCCAAACCTGTAGAAGATTGAAATTAGGCTTGCAATCTGCTTCAATTGAGCTGTCTGGTGGTTATTTCTGCTTCCTGAGAGACAACATCTGGCTGGAGGATGAGAAGGAACCAGGAACTCCGATGAATTTCCCCTATCACAATGGGGGAGCGCCGGTTGGGCAGTGGTACGGCCCACCTCCGCCCCAAATGGGGGCACAATCTGAGCAGGCTCCTGTAATTGCCCAAGATCAATCTGCTGGTGGTTCTGACTATCAGATCAGTGGGAAATCTCAAGGCACGAATCAACAAAAGAAGAGATAGGACATCCAGAAAACTGCTCCTGCCCCTGCTTCGGGCCTTATGGCATACTCTGAGGTGATCTGCTACAACTGTGGGGAACCAGGGCATCATTTGGATAAATGTGTCAAGCCCAAGAGTTGTTTCATCTGCAAAATGGTTACCCATAAAGTTGAGAATTGCCCTGTCAGAAGGAAACTCACAGTTCTGCTAGATATGTTGGAAGTGCTGCTCCAGGATTATGTCCACCATTGACAGAATTTTCTGTGACACAAAATTAGATAGTTTCTTTCCCCTTTCTAGTTGTAGAGCTCTGCCTAGATGTGGTAGTGATCACACTCCTTTGCTCTGGGACTCTGGTCTTAACCAAACTCCAAAGAGAAATAGTTTTAAATTTGAAAAGTGGTGGTTGCTTAGAGAAGATTTTACTGAGCTAGTCAGGAAAACCTGGAATGAGCCTACTGGGAGCAGCTGCCCCCTAGAAAATTGGCAGATCAAAATCAGGAGATTTAGAAGAACTACCAAAGGGTGGAACTCCAATGAGGAAGCTAATCAGATACAAAAGGCTTCTCCTCCTTGAGTTTGATTCTCTAGATATTAAGGCAGAAACCACTGACCTCTCTGAGGCTGAGACTAATAGATTAAACTTTATCCATGGAGAGCTCAATAAAATTTGGCTTCAAGAAGAAATCAAAGCCAAACAAAGGTCTAGAGATAGGAACATTAAGGAGGGTGATAGAAATACTGCTTACTTCCATGCAGTAGCTAACCAGAGGAGGAGGAAAACCCTCATTCACTCCCTTGATGGCCCTAATGGCCCTGTTACTGAGGTAGATGAGATGCTGAAAGTGGCTAGTGACTTCTACAAAAACCTGTTTAAGAAAGAAAACCCTTCTGGGTTCTCTCTACAAAACAATTTTTTCTCTGCTTCAAAAAGTCTCTCTGCTGAAAATGAGCTGCTAGAAGCCCTTTTCAGAGAGACAGAGGTGAAGGAAGCCATTTTAGCTCTTATCCCGATGGGGCTCCTGGTCCTAATGGGATTCCCTTCTTGTTTTACCAAAGCATTTTGGGACTTGGTGAAAAATGATCTCTTAGATCTTTTCCAAGCCTTTCATAGAGGATAGTTGGATCTAGCAACTTACTCATGGGGGGTCTGTTGGGGTCAAGTTAAATAACTGTGAAAGTGATTTTTTCCTTGCTGGTAAAGGCCTTAGGCAAGGTGACCCCATCTCCTCGCTTTTGTTTAATTTAGTAGTGGACGTTCTTACTAAAATGCTGAGCAAAGCTGCTGATCATAGTCTGATTGCAGGGCTCTGTCCTGAGGTCTGCCCTGGTGGCATCATCTGCCTTCAATATGTAGATGATACCATCCTTTTCTTAGACAATGACTCCACACATGCTAGCAGCCTTAAAACTGTTCTAACCTGTTTTGAACAAGTCTCAGGCATGAGAATCAACTACTCTAAAAGTGAACTCATCCCTATCAACATGGATGATTAGGAGTTAGCTGACTTCCTCTCTATTCTAGTCTGTAATAAAGGTAACTTCCCCATTAAGTACCTAGGTATCCCTCTCCACTATGATAATCTGAGGAGAGAGGATATCCAACCCCTTCTGGATAAAATCATTAAAAGGATTGCTGGGTGGAGGGGAAACTTCTCTTACAGAGGTAGATTGATCCTCATACAAGCTTGTTTGGCTAGCATTCCAGTGTATCTCCTCTCCTTCTTCATGTTCCCTAAATGGGTAGTGAACCTCATCAATTCTCAGATGTCTCATTGCTTGTGGAATTATTTTGAGGGAAATAGGAAGCTACACCTTGCTAATTGGGCCCTAGTCTCTATGAAAAAAGATTTTGGAGGCCTAGGCACACCTAACCTCCAAGAAATTAACATCTGTCTTCTAGGGTCTTGGATTAAAAGATTCTATGAGGAAGACCTGAAACCCCGGAAGCTTCTTATTGCCCATAAATACCTAGGAAATAAACCTAATATTTTTGTCCCTTCCTCCAACCCTAAGACCTCTAGATTCTGGAAAGGATTAAAATCTATTATGCATGCCGTGAAATTTGGCTACAGATGGAACATAGGGGATGGGAGCAGAACCAGGTTCTGGGAAGATACTTGGTTTGGCACATCCCCCCTAGCAGTCCAATTTTGGCCTATTTACTCTGTCTGCAATGAGCTTAACAAAAGTGTCAATGAAGTTTGGGACGATCAATGCCTAAAACTCTCTTTTAGAAGGAACTTTAGTGATAGTCTCATGGAACAATGGTTGCAGTTGGAGGAAATTGCCTAAAGCATTAGCTTTACCGCCGAGCCGGATGCCCTGATTTGGTAGCTAGACAATAAGGGGAAGTATTCCTCCAGCTCCCTCTATCATGTTATCAACTTTAGAGGGGTTCAACCCGTGTTTATCCTTGCTGTCTGGAAATTGAGAGTTCCCCCTAAAATTCATGTATTTCTGTGGCTTCTCTCCAAAAACAAATTGATGACTAGGGATAACCTTAGGAAGAGACACATCATCAAACCCCTTGATTGTGGTTACTGCTTGGAACAAGAGTCTAGTTCTCACCTATTTTTTGAATGTATAGTTGCTAAACATTTCTGGGCCCACATTGAGGAATATTTCTCTAGTCAGATTGGCTCATCCTTCGAATCTGTTGCCAGATTCTGGATTGCTACCAAAAAGTGCTTAGTTTTAAACACTGTTAGCTCAGCTGTCCTTTGGTGCCTCTGGAAATATAGAAATGTTATGATTTTTAGTAACGCCTCCTGGATTTCCATTCCGCAGGTCTTGAGGTTGATCAGGAACATGGTGAGGAACTGGGCGATTCTCTCCTCCGGATCGGGCAAGGACAAGTTGATGAGCTTCGTGGAAACCCTAACACGATCCCTCCAGAAACCGTTGGCGATCACTTGTGGCTGAACAAGGCTCGACCTGCCTGGGCTGGACCCGTGGGCTCGCCTCAAGATCTCGATGAAGATGATGGGCACTGGCGCCAAAAAGAGGGACATCCACCATGCTACGCCTTCCAGCCGGTGTCTCCGCTTGCCATCGGTCGCCGCAGTCGACACGGCCCCTCGGTCAAGACCATGAAGGCTTCGCTAGACCCTCCTTGTGTCATTTGAGTGCTCTATCCGCCTCGACTTTGGCACCGCCGGTGTTTTGTGTTATTCAGAGAACTTGTTCATCCACCCCCCTAGTTTGTAGCTTTTCTACCTTTGCTTTCGAACTGCTCTTTGAGCTGCTGTATGAGAATATGTTGTGGTTTCGTTCTCAGCAATGGAACCGGGGAGATGCTCCCTGTTTTCCTAAAAAATATATTTTATATGTTATTATATATTATTTTCATTGTCATCATATATTTAACAGATACTTACATATGTAAGAAAACAATATCCCACATCTTATTAACTTATAAAAATAATTTCTTAACAAATAAAATCCTAGATTGTTTTGGCACGAAAATCCTAGTGATTGTGTACAAAAGCTTGGTAATATTTAATGACGAATGTAATAATATCACTTATTATTTAAATATACTTATAACAAAATGCTCACCCTTCTAATTTTTATAACATTGCTGGCCCAACCCAACATTATAATTAGAATCAGCCCAAAGAAAATCGTGTATTTCGAGAAAGTGCAAATGGCCTGTAATTTTTTAGGAAATAAAATAAACGGGCCGCATGGACGCTACATTATTTGTTCACCCAGCCCAGCTAATGGCTGTAATTCAAAAAAAGATCAAATTGACTGTAAATTCTACCGCGCAAAAAAAAAAGATCAGAAATTCTGAAAAAGGGATTGAATACGTGCCACAATTTTGGAGGCTGAAATGTGGGCCATTAGGTCAAGCCAACGCAAGTCGTTGTCAATTTAGTCAACAAATGATTCGACATGTTAGCCGGTTGATTTACATCCAACGACCGGCATCCATCTTCAATCTCTCGCCTTCTTCCTCCAGCACCGCCGGGACGACCTCCCGCCTCCTGCTGCTAGCAGCTCTGCTTAGCACGCTTCGCCATGAAGCGCTACTCCACCGTTGGCCAGGCCATCCCTCCACCCCTCCACACCTCATGTTCTTCTCCACTGACTGTCGAACCACTGCACTAGAACCAGTTAACCCTCGTACACCTCTTCGTCTACGACTCTACTTCCGCGTCTTCCCATTCCCGGCTCGTTGTTGTCTGGGTCCTCGCCGTCGTCCACCACCTTGGATGCGCTCGGCGCGGCGTGGTCAACGTGGTCAATGAACGACACCATCGGAAGTATATTGTGCGTGGAGAGGTTGACAGCTGGGGCCATGGCCGCACACAAGGAAATGCCTCCTTATTATGCGCAAAATAATGATTCCTCCACCTGACATCTGGGACCCACTGGAAGGGCCTCTGTATTTCGCGAAAATAACGTGCCGCGCGCTAACATGTCGGACCCACCAGCTATCTTCGCACGCAAGGAAGTGCCTCCTTATTACGCACAAAAAATGAATATTCTCGCCACCGGAACCCAAAGATAAAGGGACGCTGACTTGTGGGCCTACCAAGTTGACGGGGACGGAGGGCTTTGTCAACTTAGTCAATATGAACGATTCTAGCTCATGTTACCGTATGATGTTCATCCAACGGCCGTAGTGCCTTTTCAACCTCTGGTCTCCTTGATCCAGCCGCCCAAACCAGCGCCGGTCGTGCCGCGTGCTCCTGCCTCTTGTGGCCGGCTGTGATGCCGCGGAGGCCTCACCGCCCCTACTACTCCCACCGCTGGCCAGGCCATCCCTCTACTTACCCACACCCCCTGTTATTTTGCGGCGACAGAAGCCTCACACCGCAGCTGAACGAGTGAACCCTCGTACTCCTCTTCACGAGGGCATCCACTGCTGCATCTTCCCCGGCTCCAAGTCGTCCCCTTCCTAGTCCTCTCCGTGGTTCTCTCGGCACCGCGTGGTCAACGTGGTCAAGGAACGACATCCATCGGACGTGGACTGTACAAAGAGAGGCTGACAGCTGGGTCCATGGCCGCAGCAAGGAAGTGCCTCCTTATCACGCGCAAAATAATGATTCCTCCACCTGACAGCGGGGACCCACTGGACGGGCCACCGATTTCGTGAAAAAATGTTTCCCCGACCGCTGGGACCCACCAGCTACATCTTCAAGACGCAAGGAAGTGCGTCCAAAAAACGATCGCTTACCGATTGCTGGGACCCACTAGCTACATCTTCGCACGCAAGGAAGTGCGTCCAAAAAATGATTCGCCGATCGCTGGGACCCACCAGTTACACGCTCGCGACGCAAGGAAGTGCGTCCGGCAAAAAAAATGATTCTCTCGATCGCTGGGACCCAGCAGCTACATCTTCGCATGCAAGGAAGTGCGTCCGGGCAAAAAAACAAAATGATTCGCCCTCCTCACTGCTGGGACCCACCAGCTACATCTTCGCAGGCAAGGAAGTGCCTAACAGTCAGGACCCACCTGGTCGAAGCGTACGTAGTGTTGTCATTCTGGTCGCGAACGTGTACGTCCATATATACTAGTGGATGTAGAGGCGCGCACATGTCGTAGTAGAGGCGCGCACGTAGCATGTACACGTACGTACAACGGCCAGGGTGCAAGAAAGAAAATACGGCCACGTATGTGCACATACGGGCGGCGTCTCGAACGCCTACTCGGGCATACGTACGGCCAGGGCTCATGTACATGGCTGGGTCGGAACGGAGAAACAGCGTCGTCGTCGTGTTCATGGGGAAGCAACGGAATGCGTCGTGTTCATAGGGAGGCAACGGAATGCGTCGTGTTCATCGGGAGGCAACGGAACGCGTGGGAGCCAACCGGCTGGGTCGGAACAGAATGCGTGGTCGTGTTCATCGGGAGGGCTTGGATGGAACAGGCGATGGAAACGAGGCCTAGCGTACCGCACAACAGAGGAAACGAACCTCCTACATTCGAAACGGGGTCTTGTTGATCGGGAGGGGTCTGGCGTATCGCAAAATAGAGGAAGCGGACCTCCTACGTTCGAAACGGGGGTCCTGTTGATCGGGAGGGGTGTGGCGTACCGCAAAACGGAGGAAACGGACCTCCTACGGTCGAAACAGCGGTCCTGTTCATCGGGAGGGGTGTGGCGTACCGCAAAACGGGACTCCACGGGACACTGTTCATCTCCACCATCGACCTCCTCCAGCCTCCACGGGCTCCTCGCTCATCCAGCCTCCACCGCTACTCCACCGGCCATCGCTCAACCACCCCTCCACCGCTTCATCGCTCATCCAGCCCTCCACACCACGGGTCCTGTTCAACCACCCTCCACGGGCACCCCTCCATCATCTACTGCTCATCCAGCCCACCACACCACGGGTCCTGTTCATCCACCCTCCACGCAGCACCCTCCACCGCTTCACTGCTCATCCAGCCCTCCACCACACCACGGGTCATGTTCATCCAGAGGCAAAGCCACCACTCATCGCTCATCCAAACCCCGGCAACGCCATCGCTCATCCCAGAGGCAAGATCGATCGGCTTCAAGCTTAGCGCAGAGCGGCGAATCGCTTGATCGGGTTCGATTAACAGCCATCGATCGATCGCTTCCGGTTCAAGAACGCATAGCTCGCGGTCTGTCGCCGGGTTCGATTAGAGCCCAACGCCTTGCTCGGGTTCAGTTAGAGCCAACACCTTGCACACACGCACGTACGTGTACAAGAGAAACGCGCATCGCTCGGCCCCCGACCTCCCACCGTAAGTGGGAACTCCCCGAAATTTTCCTCGCCCTCACTTCTACCACGGTTTTTTCCGTCATGGACGGCCCAAATAATGTCATACAGCTGCGTCTCCCGCCCGCCCAGGACGAAAAGCCCATTTTCTATCATGATTTTTTGTCATAGAAGTAGGAGCCCACCACACCTATGATGATACCGGGTTTTGTCACAATTATCGTCATAGAAGTGTCATATGTATGATAGAATATTTTTTTGTTCGGCCCAAAATGTCACGGATGTGTCTTTTTTTTCTAGTGCATGCAATCAATATAAGTGATATGATATGGCCATCATCATCTTGTGCTTGTGATCTCCATCTTCGAAGCACCGTCATGATCACCATCGTCACCAGCGCGACACCTTGATCTCCATCGTAGCATGTTGTCGTCTCGCCAACTGTTGCTTCTACGACTATCGCTACCGCTTAGTGATAAAGTAAAGCAATTACAGGCAATTTCATTGCATACAATAAAGCGACAACCATATGGCTCCTGCTAGTTGCCGATAACTTGGTTACAAAACATGATCATGTCATACAATAAAATATAGCATCATGCCTTGACCATATCACATCACAACATGCCCTGCAAAAACAAGTTAGACTTCCTCTACTTTGTTGTTGCAAGTTTTACGTGGCTGCTACGGGCTGAGCAAGAACCGTTCTTACCTACGCATCAAAACCACAACGATAGTTCGTCAAGTTAGTGATGTTTTAACCTTATCAAGGACCGGGCGTAGCCACACTCAGTTCAACTAAAGTTGGAGAAACTGACACCCGCTAGCCACCTATGTGCAAAGCACGTCGGTAGAACCAGTCTGCGGAAGCGTACATGTAATGTCGGTCCGGGCCGCTTCATCCAACAATACAGCCGAACCAAAGTATGACATGCTGGTAAGCAGTATGACTTGTATCGCCCACAACTCACTTGTGTTCTACTCATGCATATAACATCTACGCATAAAACCTGGCTCGGATGCCACTTTTGGGAACGTAGTAATTTCAAAAAAATTCCTACGCACACGCAAGATCATGGTGACGCATAGAAACGAGAGGGGAGAGTGTTGTCCACGTACCCTCGTAGACCGAAAGCGGAAGCGTTAGCACAACGCGGTTGATGTAGTCGTTCGTCTTCACGATCCGACCGGTCCAAGTACCGAATGTACGGCACCTCCGAGTTCAGCACATGTTCAGCTCGATGACGTCCCGCGAACTCCGATCCAGCAGAGCTTCACGGGAGAGTTCCGTCAGAACGACGGCATGATGACGGTGATGATCTAGCTACCTACGTAGGGCTTCGCCTAAGCACCGCTACTATATGACCGAGGTGGAATATGGTGGAGGGGGGCACCACACACAGCTGGGAGAGATCAACAGATCAACTTGTGTGTCTAGAGGTGCCCCCCTGCCCCCGTATATAAATGAGCAAGGGGGGAGAGGTGGCCGTCCAAGGAGGGCGCGCCAAGGGGGGGAGTCCTACTCCCACCGGGAGTAGGACTCATAGGACTCCTCCTTTCCTTGTTGGAGTAGGAGAAGGGAAGGAAGGGAGAGAGGAGAAGGAAAAAGGGGGCGCCGCCCCCTCCTTGTCCAATTCGGACTAGAGGGGGAGGGGGCACGCGGCTGCCCTGGCCGCCCCTCCTCTTCTCCTACTTAGGCCCATGAGGCCCAATTAACTCCTCGCGGGGTTTCGGTAACCCCCCGGTACTCCGGTATATGTCCAAAACCTTCCAGAACCTTTCCGGTGTCCGACATAGTCATCCAATATATTGATCTTTACGTATCGACCATTTCGAGACTCCTCGTCATGTTCGTGATCATATCCGAAACTCCGAACTACCTTCGGTACATCAAAACACAAAAACTCATAATACCAATCGTCACCGAACTTTAAGCGTGTGGACCCTACGGGTTCGAGAACTATGTAGACATGACCGATACACGTCTTTGGTCAGTAACCAATAGCAGAACCTGGATGCACATATTGGCTCCCACATATTCTATGAAGATCTTTATCGGTCAAAACGCATAACAACATATGTTGTTCCCTTTGTCATCGGTATGTTACTTGCCCGAGATTCGATCGTCGGTATCTCAATACCTATTTCAATCTCTTTACCGACAAGTCTCTTTACTTGTTATGTAATGCATCATCCCGCCACTAACTTATTAGTCACATTGCTTGCAAGGCTTATAGTGATGTGCATTACCAAGAGGGCCCAGAGATACCTCTCCGACAATCGGAGTGACAAATCCTAATCTCGAAATATGCCAACTCAACAAGTACCTTCGAGACACCTCAGAGAGCACCTTTATAATCACCCAATTACGTTGTGACGTTTGGTAGCACACAAAGTGTTCCTCTGGTAAACGGGAGTTGCATAATCTAATAGCCATAGGAACATGTATAAGTCATGAAGAAAGCAATAGCAACATACTAAACGATCAAGTGCTAAGCTAACGGAATGGGTCAATGTTGGTGTCAAAACCGGCGGATCTCGGATAGGGGGTCCCGAACTGTGCGTCTAGGCAGATGGTAACAGGAGACAAGGGACACGATGTTTTTACCCAGGTTCGGGCCCTCTCGATGGAGGTAATACCCTACTCCTGCTTGATTAATATTGATGATATGGGTAGTACAAGAGTAGATCTTCCACGAGATCAGAGAGGCTAAACTCTAGAAGCTAGCCTATGGTATGATTGTTGTTCGTCCTACGGACTAAAACCCTCCGGTTTATATAGACACCGGATAGGTTAGGGTTACACAGAGTTGGTTACAATGGTAGGAGATCTACATATCCGTATCGCCAAGCTTGCCTTCCACGCCAAGCACTACTAGAAAAACCCCTACTAATGGCGCACCTAGTATGGCTATTAATGGCGCATCTGTGGTGCGCCATTAATAGCACGCCATTAGTAATTTTTACTAATGGCGCACCACCTGGTGCGTCATTAGTATCTGGTATACTAATGGCGCATCGCGGGTGCGCCATTAGTATAGGCCAGGGTGCGCCATTAGTATGCCTCCCAGGGGCCATGTATACCCGTGCTTTGGCATACTAATGGCGCACCACCTCTGGATGCGCCATTAGTAATCATGGCATACTAATGGCGCACTACCCGTGATGCGCCATTAGTATGACTTGTCATACTAATGGTGCAATCGTCATGTGATGCGCCATTAGTATGAGTATTAGGTTTTTTATTTTTTTATTTTCTGTTTTTGCACAGGTTACAAAATGAAAAATTTGACAAAATATAGACAGCACACATCAACAACAGATTCATCAAATACAATAGAATATTAGTCTTTGAATACAATTCATCATATTAGTCTCCGAATACAATTCATCATATTAGTCTCCAAATTGAAAAGACCGAACAAAGATAGAACATTATATTACAAGTCTCGAGACCATGAGTAGCGAGTTTGTCTTCACATTACAAGTCGATATCGATCATCTAAACTACCATTACATAGAAGAGAGCTGCGGTCATCACGATGAGCATCATCACGATGAAACTTCGTCTTCATCCGGTTCCTCCAACGCTCCTCCCTCTCCCGCTAGATAGCGGGCGTATCTAGATTCGGCCTCGGCCCTAGTGGTGTACCCTTTGTAATCAAGTTACCGCTGAATCGGTGAACCTGTCTCCGACACTCCTCCCGTCATCGTAGACTCGAACCTTACCCTTGTACACGACATACGTCGGCATCGCTATGCACTAGCCAAACGAAACGTTAGTACCAATTCACAGACAATACATAAGCAATATATAAGTATGCAACAGAACGATCGGAAGAGAAAAGCAAGACATTAATAGCATCGCTTACATCTAAGTTGAACGATTCTCGAAACCAAAGAGACATACTACAAGTTCATTAAAGTTTAGTTACAACATGAGCCAATCGATGTTTCAGAACAAGACAACTCGACTCAAGGGACCGGAGCGTGGATGAAGCCGCCGTCTATCATGGGAGTCATGAAAGAACGGGCGTTGTCATCCTGCATTTGTAGCATTGTGTCGATGTCACTTTGTTGGACGGTTGATTTCGAGGTAGAACTGCCCCGAGGTACGAAGGACATCTTGATGGATGATTTCCGCAAACTCCGATTGGATGCGAAAGAATTCTTGTCGGAGGTCCGCGTCTGGATTGCCGACACGCCGCGGCCCAATCTTTGAGTTTACTCGGTAGCGAAGTTGATGATGGTCCCGCATTTATCGCCGCATGTGATGGATGGCGTAGTAGGCACCCTTTCCGACCGCCAGCGGCTGCTTGACTTAGCGTAGCGTCGTATTGTGGGAGAACACGTGCTTGTCGCATTTACGAATAGGCCTGGTGAAGGTGCCTCCAGATTTGGCGTAGCCGGGAGAACATCATCAAGAACCTTCTTGACATTTGTGTAGTCTACGTTCAATCGATGGTCCGGGTCAAATACGTGGCCATGGAATATTTGGGGCTTAGGAGGACGAGCGTGCAACGTGTGTCACTGCAGAAAACACGGAATGTTAAAAGAAAACGATCAAAATGTAAGAATTCATATGTTACGGTCGGTTGAGGGAGGACATACTCGGGAAAGTAAGGCACGAGGAAGTTATCCTTATCTTGGTTTGCCAGAATGACGCCTTCGAGGTAAGAACTCGCGACTTGCCGGTCCCCAGCGCTGCCCAAGATCTTGGCACGCATGTAGAAGGGGTCGTCTATCACGATGTCCGGGGTCTTGTCGCGAATGATCCACATTTCCATACTCAGCGAAAATAGCCGAACGAAGGTGTAGTGCAGCGGATGAAGGTTCAACATAGCGTGGATGTCATCAAAACGCAGGACGATCGTACACCCGATGGAGTTATCCACAAAGCCCTTGCCCTCTGGCACCTTGGCCGCGAAAACCGGGTATGCCACATCCTTCTCCCTGAGACGCCGCTTCTCCAAAGAAAGAACACTGTCATGTAGACTCCGCATAGCACCGGTTGCAGCATTGAGCATATTTGTCGGTAGCATCGCCCTACCCGCCACATGCACCCTCCTCGAGATATCCTGCGGTGAAGGTGGCCCATCCTGAGCACGGATCGTACTCGGTGCCGGCTGGCTCGCACCCTTCTTAGTCTTTCTTCTCCTGTAATGGGACCGAGTTTTGCTCACAGACCGCCTTCTTGAGTGTGTTGGGGCTGATAATATTTCGCACCTCGCCTATCTGAGGCTCGGTGAAGTCGGCAGCTGGAGGCGTCTCGAGAGCTGAACGCCAGACGGCGCAAGGTTGCAACTTGGCTTCTCCGCGGTACCAGCTAGATCGCACACGCCTTTTGTTGGGTTTGGTTCTTGAGAAGGAGGCCCCATGAAGTCGCCATCGCACCCATGCTCGGCAAAGTAATCGATCGACGCGTTGCCAAATGTATCATAGTCGCCGCCGTCGCTCGATCCTGTGCCATATGCATGTTTGGATCGATGGCATAGGGATGTCCGGCACCGTTACGGCGGTCTTGCCATGGGGCCGACTTAGCGTAAGACGATCGGGCGGTGTTGTCTTTGGGGTGGTGTCCCCGCCCCCAAACGAATCGCTCTTCGCCAAAGCGAGGGCCAGCTAAGCGGCCGAGGGTCATCACGTCTTCATCGTCGGCCCCGACGGGTCGATTCGGAGGTAACAACTCGTTGCAGCCTGGCAGCACCCGAACCAGTTGAACCCTAAACAAGTTGGGTGGCATCTGGGTACCGTGGAACAAGGGGTTGCCCGGTTGAACTATTTTTCCCTTGGCGACATCGACCAACTCGTTGTTCACGAAGTGGAGGAGAGTGCACGGAGCGTCGGCGGCGCCCTGCGAAAACATGGTATTTCACGTGCGGTAAATCCAGAGGACACACGATTTTCTTCGCCTCCTCCAAACTGGTCGGGCACTTGTTCCCCTTGGGAAGACGTTCGTGCCAGAATGACATGTTCTCGTCGAAGCATGCGTCGGTCATTTTGTGTTTTACCTTCATCTCTAGGGCCATGAGCGTTACTTTCAAAGCGGGTATCCTCGGCCTGCATCCTTCATACAATGGAGTAACCGCGTCTAACTCAAGTTGATCCATCTTGGCTTTCTCTCGGGCGGCAGCTCTTGCGTTATCCGTGCGCTTGAGAAGCAGCTCTTGAATATGAGGGTCTGCACCCAGCCCATCGATGGTCCAGCGTAAATGCGCTCCGCCGCATCATCATCATGTCCTGCATCTTCTACATGATGACTGTGTACAACATCACCGTCGTGATCATCTCCTCGGGATTCTTCGTCTTCTCGCCCCGAGCGCGGTGGTTGTCTTGCTGCCCTTCCTCATTTCTTGCCCGCCCCATGGACGACTTCGTAGTCATCTTCATCACCTTGCCACCGATAGCCATCCATGAAACCACGCAAGAGCAGGTGGTCCCGCACCTGCCGGAATCCGGTTCCGCATAATAAGGCTATTCAGCTTGCATCTTCGACACGGACATCTTATCTCCGTCTCGTTCTTTTGAAGCATCTCGGCCTTGCGGACCTCAAAACCTATTCATGATGCCTTCGGTCATCGTATGGACCATGGTCGTCATGGGGTAGAGCAAAACGATATTTTAGAACCAAGAAAAAATTTGGCATGACTTTCCCTAAAAATAGGACCAAAAGAATGCTTAATGCCAAAATTCTCGCCAAAAAGGAAATGAATCAACATTCCGCAAAATATTGGCAACTATCGCATTTCAAATCTTGGTACACCTCCAAACACAAACACATATGCAACACCACAAACATATGCAACACCACGAACATACATAGATCTAGCTAGGCCATAAAAAGTGCATGTGCACATTGTTGTAGGGAGAACAACATAAATATAGCTTCCCCTTACTTACCTAGCAAAACAAGGTAACTTAACCACTTAATTTGAATGAATCTATGGTGGAAATGAGGTGAAAAAGAGGAGGCACCCGAGACAAGGAGGAGGCGGTGGAGAGAATGAAGTGGGGAGAAAGTGAGTGTGGGAGGAGAGGCTGTCCAAAATATCTTGTTGCTGCCCACTTACTAATGGTGCACCAGCAACAAATGCGCCATTAGTAATCCAGGTTACTAATGGCGCACCCCCTGGTGGTGCACCATTAGTACTTTTGCAAAAAAAGGAATAAAAACAATAATAAAAAAAAAGTATTAGTGGCGCACCTTCTGCTAGTAATGGCGCACCACCAGCGGATGCGCCATTAGTATGTTTGGACAGGCGCACTAGTTCAAAAAAAATTGGTACTAATGGCGCCGTGCAAGGTGGTGCGCCATTAGTAGTTTCAACACTAATGGCGCATCATATGGTGGTGCGCCATTAGTATATACTAATGGCGCACCACATGTCTGGTGCGCCATTAGTGTCAATTCCATCTATAGCCCTTTTCCTAGTAGTGAAGGAAAGTCCATCCGGACACGGGACGAAGTCTTCAATCTTGTATCTTCATAGTCCAGGAGTCCGGCCAACGGTGATAGTTCAGCTATCCGGACACCCCCTAATCCGGCACTCCCTCAGTAGCCCCCAAACCAGGCTTCAATGTCGATGAGTCCGGCGCGTTGATTGTCTTCGGCATTGCGAGGCGGGTTCTTCTCCAAATTCCATATACTTGTCGAATAGTGTCCGGCTTCTGATAAATGCTGTGCTCCTTGGCTTCTACGCCCAATAATGGCCATCTTCCACGTGTTTGAATGAATGCAAAAAGCCGTGGTATTTTTACACTTACCCCCTAGCTGCGCAAATGAGCTGCCTATAAAAGGGGCGAGGATCTAGATCTGAGTCACACCATCCCCCTTCATGAAGCTTTCATCGGAGCGCCTCGACCAAAGCCCATTCCATCATGGACGGTCGACGCTGCTCCTCCTCTCGCGCTCCCAGCCCTCAGCACTGAAATTGGGAGTGATGCTCGGTCCCGCATAGTGAGCTAGTTATACTCCAAACCAAGGGATTTCTTCCCCGGCCTTCATGGTTCCGGTTCGAGCGGACTTGCCACCTACAAGGGCGGAAAGCAAGCGGAGAGTGTCCCGATCCCTCTAAAGGAGAGCGGGTATGCTTCATCTCTTATCTAGTAAGAGGACTCGGATTTTCAATCCATCCGTTTCTCCGGGGGCAATTGGAGTTCTACGGCCTCCAGTTGCACCACCTTACGCCTGCCTCCATTTTGCACATCATGGGCTTCGTGGCCCTTTGCGAACTGTTCTTGGGCGTCGAGGCTCATTTCGTGCTGTGGAAGAGATTATTCTGCCTGGTACCCCGTTCTCATGAGGGGTCAATATATCAAGTGGGCGGAGCCGAACTATGGCGCATCGTCGGGACCGGATATCTATCCGGAACCCCGAAGAAGGCGCCCGAAGACTGGCCTATGGAATGGTTTTACAGGGAGGACGTCCCGCTGCCGAATCCTGTTCGGATCGGCCTTACGGAGTTTAATAATGCTCCTCTGAAGAAGCACCTAAGCTGGCGCCCTCGGAGCCCCCAGAGGGTAAATGACCGGGATGTCCTTTACTTGATGAGCCGAATAAGATTACTGGCCCTTGCCGGATCGACCATGATTGGAGTCAGGGCAATCTGCATTATGAGGGGAGTGCAGCCGCTCCAATATAGGGGCCACTCCATGTGGGACTTCAACGGGGAGGACGATGCCACCCGCCATGGCCGCAAAGGGCCGGGATCGGTCACCGAACCGGGTGAAGATCTTATGCGCCATGTATAAAGGGGAGGAGGAGGATTTTCTCCGTGTCAACCCACTGAGCGAGTTTTCTTCGAATAATTCTCGAAGTTGGGTAAGCAAACATCTTTGTGGCCTGTCCGATCCATGTTCCCGTGATTAAATATCTCATTTCATGGTTTCTGCGCAGAAACTGCGCCGGGCCGTGGAGAAGATACACAGCCCGCCCCAACAACCCGAGGATCCGGAACGGTCCCTCGATCCGGCCTCCGAAGAGGACCCGGATATAAAGGTGGAGTTGATCGATAGGGTGTTCTACCAACTTAGCATCGACAATGCTTTGGTTGCCATTACGGCCGATTACCCCGGAATACTTCCAGCCTCGCGAATGGCGAGACCAAGGTCCCAATATTCTGATAATGACCCATCCGTGCTTATTTCTTAATCACCGTATACCAATGGTGTTTCGCAGGGGGTACCTTCGAGGCAGGAAGCCTAGCCCGCGGCGGCTAGCCAACAAGGGGCAGTACGGCCCCGCGGGCTAAAAAGAAGTGCGGTCCGGATCAAAACTCCGCCGCAACGGTATGGCGTGTCACCATGTTCCTAGGATTGATTCCTGGAAGGCGTACTAACGCTGATGCTCTTTTCAGGAAAAAGAGCGCTCGCCGGACTGAGTCCGGAGAGGTTGTCAATCGAACCTCCGCCAGCCAGGCTCCAAAGCCGGGTCCAGAAGCGGAGGCAAGCATGAGGCGTACGCCAGATGCTCCTCCGACATAGGACGCCGACAGATTATCCGCCACCAACTCCGAGGTGGAGAGCGCCATGAATCACAGGCGCCGCCGGACAGTTCTTCGTGACGCATGTTTCTCCCAAGAGGCCTTGAATGCCTTCAATTCGGGAGATGCGCAACTCCGTGCCGCTCAAGATGGTCTAGCCAGAGCCACGGAGCAGTATGTAAAGGACATACGGGTGAGGAAATTTGTGATTATATATGCTAGTAGCCCCCGAGACTTAAAATAGTTAGAATAATTGAATTAAGGATCATTTGTTATGCAGGATCTTACAAAAAAGAGTACCCGACTGTCCCAGGAGCTTGAAGAATGCAAGGCCCAACTTTAGGCTGCACTAGCCGCTACAGGGGGAGCCACAGAGACCCCCTCTGGTTATATATGCTTCAAAATATAAATTTATGAAGTGCAGTGGGTGTGTAAATCTGACAAAAATATTGCAGATGGCGCCGGACTAGATCCGGACAAGCAACAGCTCTTGCGCCAGCTAAAGGCCGGCGAGAGCGTGCTTACGAGGGTGCGGCAGGAGAAAAATAACCTCCAATATGCCAACACCAAACTAGGTGAGGAACTAAAGGATGTTCGTGCCTAGTTGTCTGACTCCGTAAAGGAGAATCGACGGCTTCGTCGCGGCATTTTCAAGAGTGCTTGAGCGAACTTTGAAAGAGTTCGGCGAGGAAGGCGACTAACATAAACATGCATGTAGGTTTGCTCACAGGTCGTCCTGAGGAGGAGATGCCCAGTACTTCGGGTGATCTTCTTCCCGAACTGCGTAAGCTGCATGAACGACTTCGGCAGGTGATGAAAGGCGTCGGCCAGGCCTTGTGGCCATCTATCTCCCTGCCCGAAGGCATTGGGGAGCTGGCAGAGCGGCTTCAAGGAGCATGGCGGCGCTTCCGACTATGGAAGATATCGGCCTGCCGTCAAGGCGCCAGGGAGGCCTGGGTCATGGTAAAGACGCGGTACACGGTTGTCGACCCAAACCACATGGCCGAGGTCGGACCTGTGGGGCCTGATGGGAAGGAGATCCCTGTAAGCTTAGTGTACGGCCAAGTAGAATTGGCCGTCAAGTATTCCCAGCAAGATTGTAAATTAGATAGCTATTAGATGGCATGGAGGAGGAATACAATGAGTCGAGTTGGCTATGTAAAAATATGACATGAAAAATGTCTTCTAGCCGGATTGTAGATCGTTTGTCATAGCGGACCTTTTCGCTTCGACCTCAGGACCCAATAGTCCGGAGTGTGTCCGAATACCTTCGTGGTTATATAAGAACCAGGGTATGCATGGAGACAAGGCGTAGAGGTCATTATTGTTGTATCAGACAAGTGCCCAACTAGTTATGTTATATTACATGGGTAGTAAGAAACATCTTCCAGGGAGAATAGTTCTGTTAAGGGTTCCTTTCGCTGGGATGCATGCCCTAAAGTGCATGTCAAAACTGCTAGGGAAGCAGAAAATCATCTGGGGGCAGATGGGTAAATAGTTAAAAATCATCTTTCAGTTCACCGACCGAATATTCCCTTAAGAACGCTAGCTTTTGGCTTCAACCAGTCTGAGGTACACATCCGGCTGACCCGGCAGTAACAATCACAGAGGTGCTCCCTTTACTACCTAGCCGAACAATCGGGAACGTAGGGTAAGCATGTGAGCCGTGCAACCCAGCTTGGCCAAAACTTAAGTCATATCGATGCATATAATGGTGAATAAAAGGTACATGCGGAAGTTTGGCGCATGTGTTGGGCATGAAGCCCGTATAAATAAGCTTACATTAAAGAAGCCCCTGTGTATAATGAGCGGACAGCGCGTCAAGTATGTGCGAACAAAGCGCAAACGAGTCTCTAAAGGCTTCAAGAAGAAGGAGGAGGAAGGAGAGAAATAAAAGACAGCAAAAATAGAAAATGTGGACGGAGGAAGGAGACGAACTTGGAGTCCGGCGCTTAGGCGTAGAATCTTCGTAGACGGCCTGCGTTCCATGGGTTTGGCTCGAGTCGGTTATCCGATGCGTTTCGCAGACGGTATGCTCCGCCGGTCAGGACCTGGTCGATGATGAAGGGACCTTCCCACTTGGGCTTGAGTTTGTCCTTTTTCTTGTCCGGCAGGCGTAGAACTAGTTCGCCAACGTTATAAGCTTTGGCCCGCATTTCCTCGCTTTGATATCTTCGAGCTCGTTTGTTGATAGAATGCGGAACGAGCTTTTGCCACGTCGCACTCCTCCTCCAATGCGTCCAAACTGTCCTGTCGACCGAGCTCGGCTTCTCTTTCTTCATACATGCGCACGCGAGGTGAGTCATGAATTATGTCGCAGGGCAGGACTGCCTCTGCACCGTACACCATAAAAAATAGTGTGAATCCCGTAGTACGATTCGGCGTGGTCCGCAGCCCCCGGAGTACGGAGTCGAGCTCCTCAACCCAGTGCGTGTTAGATTCCTTGAGGGACCGCACTAGTCTAGGTTTAATGCCGCTCATGATTAGACCGTTTGCTCGTTCGACTTGGCCGTTGGTTTGAGGGTGATAGGCGAGGCGTAATCGAGCTTGATGCCCATGTTTTTGCACCATAATTTGACCTCATCGGCCGTGAAGTTGGTGTCGTTATCGGTGGCGATACTGTGGGGGACCTTGTAACGGTGAACTACCCCGATATGAAGTCTATCACCGGTCCGGATTCGGCCGCTTTAACAGGTTTGGCCTCTATCCATTTGGTGAATTTATCCACCATGACCAATAGGTATTTTTGCTTGTGGGTTCCCCCTAAAGGGGTCCAACCATGTCAAGCTCCCAGACCGCAAACGGCCAGGTGATGGGTATAGTTTTGAGGGCGGTGGGTGGCATGTGGCTTTGGTTAGCAAAAAGTTGGCAACCGACGCATCGTTGGACTAAATCCTGTGCATTTGCCCGGGCCGTCGGCCAATAAAATCCTGTATGGAAGGCCTTGCCTACAAGGGCCCGGGCTGCGGCGTGGTGCCCACCCAGTCCGGTATGAATTTCAGCCAGGAGGTTTCGCCCTTCCTCTTCGGAGATACACCTTTGAAGGACTCTGTTGTGCTTTTCTTATAAAGCTCTCCCTCATGGAGTTTATAGGCCTTAGATCGCCGTACTATGCAGCGAGCCTCATTTTGGTCTTCGGGGAGTTCCTTCCTAGTTAGGTAGGCTAGGAATGGCTCCGTCCACGGGGCGATAACCGCCATTATTTCGTGGGCGGAGGGTGTTATCTCGGTGGCAGAGCCGCCGATTGTGTCAGAGTGTTCGACGTCAGGCAGTGCGGTTGGGTCCGGATTGTTATTTCCGGACTCCCCTTCCCATAGTACGGATGGCTTGAATAGCTGTTCCAGGAAGATGTTGGGCGGGGCGGCATCGCGTTTTGCACCGATGCGTGCCAATATGTCCATCGCCTGGTTGTTATCCCGGGCTATATGATGAAATTCGAGCCCTTCGAACTGTGCTGACATTTTTAGGACCGCATTGCGGTACGCTGCCATTTTCGGATCTTTGGCATCAAAGTCTCCGTTTATTTGAGATATCGCGAGGTTCGAATCCCCGCGCACCTCTAGGCGTTTAATGCCCATGGAGACTGCCATCCGGAGGCCGTGCAGAAGGGCCTCGTATTCGGCTACATTGTTGGAGTCCGTATACATTATCTGAAGAATGTATTGGACTGTGTCCCCGGTTGGGGACGTCAGGACGACGCGAGCCCCCGGGCCGGGCCAACATTTTGGAGCCGTCAAAGTGCATGATCCAATTGGAGTATGTGTCGTACTGTTTAGGGAGTTCGGCTTCAGTCCATTCGGCCATGAAGTCGGCCAAAACCTGCGACTTAATAGCTCGTCGTGGCTTATAAGTTATGTCGAATGGAAGGAGCACTATGGCCCATTTAGCAATCCGGCCCGTCGCGTCGCGCTTGTTTATAATATCGTTAAGAGGTACTTCGGAGGCTACCGTTATCGAACACTCTTGAAAGTAGTGTCGCAGCTTCCGGGATGCCATGAACACCGCGTATGCTATCTTTTGATAGTGTGGGTACCGGGACTTGCATGGAGTTAGGACCGTGGACACATAGTAAACCGGTTTTGAAGAGAGAATCGGTGTCCGTCTGCTTTCGCTCGACGACGAGCACCGCGCTGAGAACTTGATGTGTTGCGGCGATATATAATAGCATTGGTTCGCCCACATTGGGCGTGGCCAGGACCGGATTTGTTGCCAATATGGATTTTATCTCTTCGAGTCCGGCCGTGGCGGCATCCGTCCACTTGAAGTGTTCGGTGCGGTGGAGGAGGCGGTAAAGGGGTAACGCCTTTTCTCCCAAACGGGAAATAAAGCGGCTTAGAGCCGCTACGCATCCCGGCCAATTTTTGTATTTGTTTGAGGTCTTTTGGAATATCCAATTGTGACAGAGCTCGGATCTTGGCTGGGTTTGCTTTAATTCCTCTACCGGACACAATGAAGCCCAGGAGCTTTCCGGCTGGAACGCCGAAGACGCATTTTTCCGAATTGAGCTTGATGTCGTATTTTCGAAGATTGTCGAATGTGAGCCTCAAGTCGTCTACTAGAGTTTCGAGATGCTTGGTTTTGACGACCACGTCATCTACATATGCTTCCACTGTTTTGCCGATCTGGTTTGCCAGACATGTCTGAATCATGCGCTGATATGTTGCGCCTGCGTTTTTGAGCCCGAAGGGCATTGTGTTGAAGCAGAATGGGGCGTATGTAGTGATGAATGATGTTGCAGCTTGGTGCAGCTCCGCCATCTTGATTTGGTGGTAGCCAGAGTACGCGTCGAGGAAGCACAATGAGTCGTGTCCTGCTGTGGCGTTGATAATTTGATCAATTCGAGGGAGGGGGAAGGGATCCTTTGGGCAAGCCTTATTAAGGTCTTTGAAATCAACACATAGGCGCCAGGATTTGTCCTTCTTTGGTACCATCACCAGGTTTGCTAGCCAGTCCGGATGTTTTATATCTCTGATGAATCCGGCTACCAAAATTTTCGCTAGCTCCTCTCCCATGGCCTGTCTCTTGGGTTCGGAAAAGCGCCGAAGAGCCTTTTTGACTGGCTTGAATCCTTTTAGGATATTTAGGCTGTGCTCGGCCAGCCGACGTGGGATTCCTGGCATGTTTGAAGGGTATCAGGCAAAGATGTCCCAGTTTTCCCGTAGAAATTCTCGTAGTGCAGCGTCTACATCAGGGTTTAATTGTGCCCCAATGGAGGCCGTCTTTGCAGGGTCCGTTGGGTGGACTTGGAATTTGACTATTTCATCCGCTGGTTTAAAAGAGGTGGACTTGGATCTTTTATCAAGTATCACATCATCCCTGTTCACCATGGAGCGCATCGCAGTGAGTTCCTCGGCCGCTAGGGCTTCGGATAGTGCCTCGAGGGCTAGTGCGGCTGTCTTGTTTTCGGCGAGGAGTGCTATGTTCGGATCACTAGAGAGAGTGATGATTCCGTTAGGTCCAGGCATTTTAAGCTTCATGTACCCATAATGGGGTATAGCTTAAAAAATTATGAATGCCTCTCGCCCTAATAAAGCGTGATATCCGCTGCTGAACGGGGCCACTTGAAATGTGACCTCCTCGGACTGTAATTGTCCGTGAGCGAACACTACGTCGATGTGATTTTTCCTGTGCAACATGCTTCCCGGCTAGGGATTATTCCTCTAATGGTTGTGCTGCTTCGCTCAATGCGGTTCCAGTCTATTTCCATTTTTCGGAGGGTTTCCTCATAGATGAGGTTTAGTCGGCTGCCGCCATCCATGAGTACCTTAGTAAGGCGAAAGCCGTCCACTATCGGACTGAGGACCAATGCGGCTGGTGCTCGGGTTGTTCGGAATTTAGGTTAAATCAACGGCATTAAAGGTAATAGCCGTGTCACTCCATGGATTTATTGTTGCTACTTGGTAGACTTTGGCAAGGTTGCGGAGTGTTCGTTTTCGTATGTTATTTGATGCGAAAGTCTCGAAGACTGTTAACACCGCATCGGTGTTGCTGGGCTGGGATTACGAAGCTAGAAGCTCTTCGCCACTTTTGGCCATCTGCCGTAGTATCCAATATGCTTTCGAAGGCTATGAGTTGGAGTGGCGCCCTCTGTAATGTGAATTTTGCAGTGTCCGTTTAGCCAACACTCCAGTACGGTTCCTAACCCTTTAGGGGTTTTAGTTTTGGTGTTTAACCCGGTGCTTGGTAATGATGCACCCTTTTATTTCGGACTAGGGATGTATTCGGGCTGGATTATCCCAAAATTTACT
The DNA here is from genome assembly GCA_021605145.1 of Aegilops bicornis. Classification (NCBI taxonomy): domain Eukaryota; kingdom Viridiplantae; phylum Streptophyta; class Magnoliopsida; order Poales; family Poaceae; genus Aegilops; species Aegilops bicornis. The sequence goes on along the minus strand of CM038673.1, from coordinate 392,209,260 downwards.
TTCGGTTTTCCAGCGCTCTCCATCGCACAAAGATTTCTTTTGTACTATGGTCACCAAGTCAGCAAAGCGTGTAATTTCGCGAGGACTTATGGCGTTTAGGATTCCCTTGTCCGTGCAATTATTGCAGAAAATTGGGATTGCGTCCTCCTCTCGGCAGTCCTTTATCCTGTCCCTAACCAGGAGGAATCTGGCCGAGTAATGATGTACTGTTTCAGTGGGCTCTTGCCGAATTCAGGATAGATAGATAATGTTTGGGTGGGCAGGTGGAACTGGATCCGGAACCCCGTCCAATTTAAGACTCAGGGGCCCGGAAGTTTCCGAACTCGGAAGTTTGGATTTTTGAATGCTATCCAATGAATCCATCCCGTCGCCTGACTTTAAGTTCAGGGCTTGATCGACATCCGTCCCTCTGCGGGAATCCGGCATGGAGGGATCGGGAATCCGGACGTAACTAGTCCTTAAGATAGAAGAAGAATCGCCGCATTGCTCCTCTATCACAGCAACATGATGGGTAGCCTGGGGAGAGTTGATCTTTCTCAGATCGGTTTTAAGCCCAATCCGGTCGTAGTCTGTGGCGACTCGAGGCGGCGATGCGATCCAAGAGCTCGTTTACGGAGGAGAGCTCGATCGGATCTAACTGTTCGGCAAGTTCCGAATTAACGTGAAGATTGGTTTTGATGACTCGAGAAGTCATCGTCGGCGTAGTGGCCGAACTGGTGGTCATAAGAAAACCACCTAGCCGAAGAGTCTGACCAGTGGCCAAGGCTCCTTTGGCAATAGTATCGTCTTTAAATACGGGATGAGGCATCCTTCCTGACGGCGACAACACAGAGGAACTCTCAATGAAAGCACCAATGTCGATTGTCAAAACCGGCGGATCTCGGGTAGGGGGTCCCGAAGCATGCGTCTAGGCGGATGGTAGCAGGAGAAAAGGGACACGATGTTTTTACCCAGGTTGGGCCCTCTCGATGGAGGTAATACCCTACTCTTGCCTGATTAATATTGATGATATGGGTATTACAAGAGTAGATCTACCACGAGATCAGAGAGGCTAAACTCTAGAAGCTAGCCTATGGTATGATTGTTGTTCGTCCTACGGACTAAAACCCTCCGGTTTATATAGACACCTGATAGGTTAGGGTTACACAGAGTCGGTTACAATGGTAGGAGATCTACATATCTGTATCGCCAAGCTTGCCTTCCACTCCGAGGAAAGTCCATCCGGACACGGGACGAAGTCTTCAATCTTGTATCTTCATAGTCCAGGAGTCCGGCCAACGGTGATAGTTCGGCTATCCAGACACCCCCTAATCCGGAACTCCCTCAGTCAAGTCAATCACATCATTTTCCTAATGATGTGATCCCGTTAATCAAATGACGACTCATGTCCATGGCTTGGAAACTCAACCATCTTCGATTAACGAGCTAGTCAAGTGGAGGCATACTAGTGACACTATGTTTGTCTATGTATTCACACATGTATTATGTTTCTGGTTAATACAATTCTAGCATGAATAATAAACATTTATCATGATATGAGGAAATAAATAATAACTTTATTATTGCCTCTAGGGCATATTTCCTTCAGTATGACAGTGCAAGCCCTGACATGGCCCTTATACTGCCCTTGCCAAGCAGAAGGGCGGTTCTTCCACTCCAACTGCATGAAGTCTATGCTGCCAAGCATCCCTGGGAAGCCCCTGCTGGCATCGCCAACAAGCCGGTTGTATCTTGAGGAGTCGGCTCTCTCAAGTACTCAGGGCCAAACACAGCAATCACAACCGTGCAAAACTTGTACATGGAGTCTAGGCATATAGACTCACTCATACGGGCGTACTCATCAATGAGATCACATACTCTGTATGCAAGCATCCGGATGGCTGCAGTGCATTACTTATTTTCATTGCATGCTATGTTCAATCCAACACCTTTTGTCTTATTTTTATTGTACCAAAAATAGTTAATGAAGACAGTAGATACTAATTACCAAAATAATTATATGCAACCTCACCTAAAACTATTTTATTTCTCTATGAAGTCTTTTGATCTCTTATGCCATACAAAGTGTTCATTATTATATAGAATAATAAAATTTTGCAGGGCCAAACTATTGCAAATTGTTGATTTATTTACATTTGGGCAAACTTTTCCACATGATATTAACTACTTTTACTAAAAGTAATGTGCACATTTTTCGGCAATTCATACGTTTTAATACTTATTTGTGCCGTCAAGTATGTACTTTCTATTAGATTTCTAAAGATCATCGTAGACAACTAAACAAGCATGTGGATGGTGTGGAGACAACGGCCTAGGTGGCTGTCACAAGGTCAACCTCACTTGTAACAAAATCTGTGTACATCTTCCGCACGACTTTCTATACTGCGTTGTACATTATAATGCAAATAATGTTTCAGCTTAGAATTTGCTAACTTATATAAAGTTGCCCTGAAAATGTCTAAAAGCCGCTTTATCCGAATTATGCTCAGCGCATCGCTTGTTGGGAAGAATTGAATTCACGCGTAGAGCGAACCAGTGCATGAAGGCGCACGACACATTTGTGCTTAAGATGGCCTTATTAGGAAATGGCATATCTTTCATGCTTATGTTCAACGTCGAGCGTCACTGAACATATTTCACTCGTTCTATTTGGAAAGAGAGTGCAACAAATTTACAGACTGAACCTGCCAAGAAATTTTCGCTATATCTTGATTAACCAGAGCATGCCGACAACATCTATATGTTGTACGATGTGTTGCAGTCATCATAGGAGTTCCCTGTCAATTATTACGTCGTATGCGGTTATTATGATATTATCTTGAAGTGTTGAACATTAAAGATTTCAGAAACTAAATAATATTTTTAAACAGTTATATATATGAATATACCGTACTAATTTCAGTTTGAAATTACATAATAACCAAAAACAATGTCACTTTTTAATTGTTTCTCAGTTTGTTTGCATGTAGATACCCTCCATGTTAGTTATCTATGTTCTGTAACGTTCTATTTGCATAATAGTGAATTGATATGGATAATTTTCATGCTACAATATGTACTTTCCTTCAATCCATGGGAATTCAGTCGTCTGATCTGTTTAATTTCAAAACTTGATTAAAACCTGGTTGAATACATTATTTAGTTTACATTAACATAAACCTATATTAGAATCTTCTATATGTCTACCATAAGTTTCGTCTCCTATAATGTAAATACATTGTGTTAGTTTGATCATGCGCAACTTACATAACTGTGCAAATTTCAACCTAATATAAGTCATCATGCTCATTTCAATGTATTTCAAAAACAACAATATTCAGACATATAAGAGTTGAGTACATGAACACATTCATATTCATCAACTAAAATAGATGCGACAAATGCTCACTAGCTAGGCAAATAACATTCACAGAAAATATGAAATGGTGAAAAAATAAGTACCCACTGTAGAACCACTAATTCCGCCCCCGACAACGTCCACGACCACCATCAAGAGCACCTCCTCTGCCTCGGCCACCGGCAACATCGACGCAACGACTAGCACCAACGACAACACCTAACCCCCCGTCATCCACTACAGTAAGGCCACCATCTCTGACGCGAGCAAGGCTAACTTCACACCCACGGCCATGGCCCCGGTAACCAATGCGACCAAGACTGTACACCAATCTGAAGATGTCGTTGAGGTTATCATCCTGCTGCGCCCAAATCTCTTTCGGAAACTCGGCCATCGCATGAGCATCCTCCTCTTCCTCGGCGTGAAGCTGACAAATCTCCTACAAGACCACGTGCAACTCCACCCAAAACTTCGAAAGATGATCCTCTTGCAGAACTCCGTGTTTGCTATTGTCCGACATTGTTTAACAAGTGGAGAGTGGATTTGAGAGGATACAGTTATGCAGTGAGGAATTACCTCACGAAGTAATCTAATTATATCCGAGCCCTCATTAACTAGAAGAGGCAGGTGGACCGGTCAAACGTCTTGTCTTCCCATATCGAGTTGGATTCTGCACACATGTAGAACCAACATTGATATCGAATCCGTTCGTTGCCACAAAACTTACTCTTAAAAATACAATCAAAATTTGATTGCTTCTTTATCTCTTGGTACGTGTAAATACACCATTGATATTACGATATGTATTGTTTATTTTCTCGCGGTGACATACAATTTGACCAACTCCAAAATAAGAAAGAAATTGCTATTGGAAATATGCCCTAGAGGCAATAATAAAGTGGTTATTATTATATTTCCTTGTTCATGATAATCGTTTATTATCCATATTATAATTGTATTGAGCGGAAACTCAAATGCATGTGTGGATACATAGACAACAACATGTCCCTAGTGAGCCTCTACCGGACTAGCTCATTGATCAAAGATGGCTATGGTTTCCTAGCCATAGACATGAGTTGTCATTTGATAATGGGATCACATCATTAGGATAATTATGTGATGGATGTCGGTGTCAAAACCGGCTGATCTCGGGTATGGTGTCCCGAACTGTGCGTCTGAGGATCGAAAGTAACATGAGACAAAGGGGGCACGATGTTTACCCAGGTTCGGGCCCTCTTAATGGAGGTAATACCCTACTTCCTGCTTGATTGACTTTGATGAGTATAGGGGTTACAAGAGTTGATCTACCTCGAGATCGTAATGGCTAAACCCTAGATGTCTAGCCTATATGATTATGATCCCCCTTACGGACTAGACCCTATGGTTTATATAGACACCGGAGGGGCCTAGGGTTGTACACAGTCGGTTTACAGAGAAAGGAAACTACACATCCGGATGCCAAGCTTGCCATCAACGCAAAGGAGAGTCCCATCCGGACATGGGGGGAGGCCTTCTATCTTGTATCTTCACGGCCCATCAGTCCGGCCCATGTCGGATAGCCCGGATGTCCGGGCACCCCATAATCTAGGACTCCCTCAGTAGCCCCTGAACCAGGCTTCAATGACGATGTGTCTGATAACCCACAAGTATAGGGGATCGCAATAGTTTTCAAGGGTAGAGTATTCAACCCAAATTTATTGATTCGACACAAGGGGAGCCAAAGAATATTCTCAAGTATTAGCAGTTGAGTTGTCAATTCAACCACACCTAGATAACTTAGTATCTGCAGCAAAGTATTTAGTAGCAAAGTAGTATGGAAGTAACGATAACGGTAGCAAAAGTAATATTTTTGGGTTTTGTAGTGATTGTAACAGTAGCAACGGAAAAGTAAATAAGCGGAGAACAATATGTGAAAAGCTCGTAGGCATTGGATCGGTGATGGAGAATTATGCCGGATGCGGTTCATCATGTAACAATCATAACATAGGGTGACATAGAACTAACTCCAATTCATCAATGTAATGTAGGCATGTATTCCAAATATAGTCATACGTGCTTATGGAAAAGAACTTGCATGACATCTTTTGTCCTACCCTCCGTGGTAGCGGGGTCCTAGCGGAAACTAAGGGATATTAAGGCCTCCTTTTAATAGAGTACCGGACCAAAGCATTAACACATAGTGAATAAATGAACTCCTCAAACTACGGTCATCACCGGGAGTGGTCCCGATTATTGTCACTTCGGGGTTGCCGGATCATAACACATAGTAGGTGACTATAGACTTGCAAGACATGATCAAGAACTCACATATATTCATGAAAACATAATAGGTTCAGATCTGCAATCATGGCACCCGGGCCCTAGTGACAAGCATTAAGCATAGCAAAGTCATAGCAACAACAATCTCAGAACATAGTGGATACTAGGGATCAAACCCTAACAAAACTAACTCGATTACATGATAAATCTCATCCAACCCATCACCATCCAACAAGCCTACGATGGAATTATTCATGCACGGCGGTGAGCATCATGAAATTGGTGATGGAGGATGGTTGATGATGACGATGGCGATGGATTCCCCTCTCCGGAGCCCTGAACGGACTCCAGATCAGCCCTCCTGAGAGAGATTAGGGCTTGGCGGCGGCTCCGTATCGTAAAACGCGATGAATCCTTCTCTCTGATTTTTTCTCACCGAACGTGAATATATAGAGTTGAAGTTGAGGTTGGTGGAGCACCAGGGGGCCGATGAGGCAGGGGGGCGCGCCCCCAGCCTCGTGGAAAGGGTGTGGGCTCCCTGGCCTTGATTCTTTCGCCAGTATTTTTTATTATTTCCAAAAATAATCTCCGTGAAGTTTCAGGTCATTCCAAGAACTTTTGTTTCTGCACATAAATAACACCATGGCAATTCTGCTGAAAACAGCGTCAGTCCGGGTTAGTTCCATTCAAATCATGCAAGTTAGAGTCCAAAACAAGGGCAAAAGTGTTTGGAAAAGTAGAATCTGACAGAGACGTATCAACTCCCCCAAGCTTAAACCTTTGCTTGTCCTCAAGCAATTCAGTTGATAAACTTAAAGTGATAAAGAAAAACTTTTACAAACTCTGTTTGCTCTTGTTGTTGTAAATATGTAAATCCAGCATTCAAGTTTTCAGCAAAGATTATGAACTAACCATATTCACAATAACATTTAGGTCTCATGTTTACTCATGTCAATGGCATAATCAACTAGCGAGCAATAATAATAAATCTCGGATGACAACACTTTCTCGAAACAATCATGATATGATATAACAAGATGGTATCTCGCTAGCCCTTTCTGAGACCGCAAAACATAAATGCAGAGCACCTTTAAAGATCAAGGATTGACTAGACATTGTAATTCATGGTAAAAGAGATCCAATCATAGTCATACCCAATATAAATTAATAGAAGTGGATGCAAATGACAGCGGTGCTCTCCAGCTGGTGCTTTTTAATAAGAGGGTGATGACTCAGATAGGCCCTTCGCAGAGGAAAGTAGGGATTTGTAGAGGTGCCAGAGCTCGATCTTGAAATAGAGATAAATAATATTTTGAGCGGCATACTTTCATTGTCAACATGACAACCGAGAGATGGCGATATCTTCCATGCTCCACACATTATAGGCGGTTCCCAAACAGAATGGTAAAGTTTATACTCCCCCTCCACCAACAAGCATCAATCCATGGCTTTCTCGAAACAACGAGTGCCTCCAACTAACAACAGTCCCAGGGGAGTTTTGTTTGCAATTATTTTGATTTGATTTGCATAAAGCATGGGATTGGGCATCGGTGACCAGCCATTTTCTCGTGAGTGAGGAGCGAGTCCACTCCTCTTGAGAATAACCCGCCTAACATGGAAGATACGGACAGTCCTAGTTGATACATGAGCTATTCGAGCATACAAAACAGAATTTCATTTGAACGTTTAGAGTTTGGCACATACAAATTTACTTGGAACGGCAGGTAGATACCGCATATAGGAAGGTATAGTGGACTCATATGGCATAACTTTGGGGTTTATGGAATTGGATGCACAAGTAGTATTCCCGCTTAGTACAAGTGAAGGCTAGCAAAAGACTGGGAAGCGACCAACTAGAGAGAGACAACAGTCATGAACATGCATTAAAATTAATGAACATTGAGTGCAAGCATGAGTAGGATATAATCCACCATGAACATAAATATCGTGAAGGCTATGTTGATTTTGTTTCAACTACATGCGTGAACATGTGCCAAGTCAAGTCACTTGAATCATTCAAAGGAGGATACCACCCCATCATACCACATCACAACAATTTTAATAGCATGTTGTACGCATAAGGTAAACCATTATAAACTCCTAGCTAATTAAGCATGTCATAAGCAACTATAATCTCTAATTGTCATTGCAAACATGTTTATTCATAAATAGGCTGAATCAGGAACGATGAACTAATCATATTTACAAAAACAAGAGAGGTCGAGTTCATACCAGCTTCTCTCATCTCAATCAGTCCATCATATATCGTCATAATTGCCTTTCACTTGCACGACCAAACGATGTGAATAATAATAATAGTGCACGTGCATTAAACTAAGCTGGAGTCTGCAGGCATTCAATACAAAGGAGAAGACAAGATAATATGGGCTCTTGGTTAAATCAACAATAATGCATATAAGAGCCACTTCAACAATTTAATCACGGTCTTCTCCTATCGACCCCAAAGAAAAGAAAAGAAATAAAACTATTTACACGGGAAAGCTGCCAACAAGAAAAAGAAGAATAGGAAATATTTTTGGATTTTATTTTAATTATTATTACAAGCAATAAAGTAAACTAGCTAAAAGATACTACTAATTTTTTTGTTTTTCTTAAGGTTTATCAAGCACACAAGAAGAAAGCATAAAAAGGGAAAATAAACTAGCATGGATATTACAATGAAAAAGTATGAGCACTGACAACTAGCATGAGTGTGTGAACATAAATGTAATGTCGGTGAGAAATACGTACTCCCCCAAGCTTAGGATTTTGGCCTAAGTTGGTCTATTGCCACGGCTGGCCTGGCGGATACCCGAAGTTGTAACTAGAGTCGTACTGAGATGCAACGGCTATTGCATCATGGGCTGCAGCTTGGAGGCGAGCTGCCCTTGTCCTCCTCTCGTACTCATTTGCCTCCTCCCTGGTTATGACATATCTCCCCTTTGTCTGAAAATCAAAGAGAGTAGGAGCAGGGAGAACAATATTGACGGCATGACGCCTGATACGTCTCCAACGTATCTATAATTTATGAAGTATTCATGCTATTACATTATCCATCTTGGATGTTTAATGGGCTTTATTATACACTTTTATATTATTTTTGGGACTAACCTATTAACGAGCCCAAAGTGCCGCCTCGCTTTTTCCCTTGTTTCAGTGTTTCGAAGAAAAGGAATATCAAACGGAGTTGAAACGGAATGAAACCTTCTGGAGAAGTTATTTTTGGAAAGAAAGCAATCTGGGAGACTTGGAGTCCATGTCAAGGAAGCAACGAGGAAGGCACGAGGCAGGGGGGTGCGCCCACCCCCCGGGTGCGCCCCCCACCCTCGTGGCTCCCCTGACATATTTCTTCCTCCTACATATACCAATATACCCTAAAACCTTCGGGGAACAGAATAGATCGGGAGTTCCGCCGCCGCAAGCCTCTGTAGCCACCAAAAACCAATCGGGATCCTGTTAGGCACCACGAGGGGGAGGAACCCTCAGCGGTGGCCATCTTCATCATCCCGGCGCTCTCCATGATGAGGAGGGAGTAGTTCACCCTCAGGGCTGAGGGTATGTACCATTAGCTATGTGTTTTATCTCTATCTCTCTCTCTCTCTCTCTCTCTCTCGTGTTCTTGATTTGGCATGATCTTGATGTATCGCGAGCTTTGCTATTATAGTTGGATCTTATGTTTCTTATCCCCCTCTACTCTCTTGTAATGGATTGAGTTTTCCCTTTGAAGTTATCTTATCGGATTGAGTCTTTAAGGATTTGAGAGCACTTGATGTATGTCTTGCGTGGGATACCCGTGGTGACAATGGGGTATTCTATTGATCCACTTGATGTATGTTTTGGTGATCAACTTGCGGGTTCCGCCCATGAACCTATGCATAGGGGTTGGCACACGTTTTCATCTTGTTTCTCCGATAGAAACTTTGGGGCACTCCTTGAGGTTCTATGTGTTGGTTGAATAGATGAATCTGAGATTGTGTGATGCATATCGTATAATCATACCCACGGATACTTGAGGTGACATTGGAGTATCTAGGTGACATCAGGGTTTTGGTTGATGTGTGTCTTAAGGTGTTATTTTACTACGAACTCTAGGGCTGTTTGTGACACTTATAGGAATAGCCCAACGGATTGATTGGAAAGAATAACTTTGAGGTGGTTTCGTACCCTACCATAATCTCTTCGTTTGTTTTCCGCTATTAGTGACTTTGGAGTGACTCTTTGTTGCATGTTGAGGGATAGTTATGTGATCCAATTATGTTATTATTGTTGAGAGAACTTGCACTAGTGAAAGTATGAACCCTAGGCCTTGTTTCCTAGCATTGCAATACCGTTTACGCTCACTTTTATCATTAGTTACCTTGCTGTTTTTATATTTTCAGATTACAAAACCTATATCTACCATCCATATTGCACTTGTATCAACATCTCTTCGCCGAACTAGTGCACCAATACAATTTACCATTGTATTGGGTGTGTTGGGGACATAAGAGACTCTTTGTTATTTGGTTGCAGGGTTGTTTGAGAGAGACCATCTTCATCTCGCCTCCCATGGATTGATAAACCTTAGGTCATCCACTTGAGGAAATTTGCTACTGTCCTACAAACCTCTGCACTTGGAGGCCCAACAACGTCTACAAGAAGAAGGTTGTGTAGTAGACATCAAGCAGTTTCTGGCGCCATTGCCGGGGAGGTGAGTGCTTGAAGGTATATCTTTAGATCTTGCAATCAAATCTTTTTATTTCTTGTTTTAGCACTAGTTTAGTTTATAAAAGAAAACTACAAAAAATGGAATTGAGTTTACCTCATCGCTTCATCTTTTTAATATCTTCGTGAGTATGATGGAAAGGAAAATTGTGCCGAAGTGTTAGAAGAAGAATGCATTAAAATGTTTGGCACTAAATCTTTGAATGATGAGCATGATTGCAATGTTGTTAGTATGAACTCCTTGAGTATCCATAGTACTAATGATCATTGCTCTAGTTATGATGAAAATGTCTCCTATAAACATGTCAATTTTTGTGGAGTGCATTGGGTTTGCAAGTACACACCAAATAGGGAAGATAGATATTGCAAGAGGCATAAGCATTTAGAAACTAAATTATTGCAAGGAAGTCTTGATGTTTGCGCTGAAAAATTCAATATTTTTCGCGATCCTTGTGAACTTTGCAATGAACATGGTCATTTAAATCTCCAATGAAAATTGTTTCATGACCGAATCATGTCCAAAAATTGTGATAATTTGATTACCCTTGAGCATCAGAAAGAGCTTAGTCTTATTTTGGGGTATGAAGAAATGAAACGTATAACTGAGGGTATTCCAAAATCTAATCTTGATAGATTTCTTGATTTTGATCTAGAGAAGATTTATATGTATTGTGCGGTGAATTGCATTGAAAATCCTTATATTGCCAATGACATAAAGAAAATAAAACAAATAGAAGATGAAGAAAATACTAATGAAAGGGAAGAGTCTTCCCAATATCCTCCTGTTATTTCTTATGATGAATCAGGTAACGAGGAGGAGCCTTCTATTCAACCAATCTCATTAATAAGGAGCACCAAAAAGAGGATTGAACCCACACATGATGTGGTGAAGAAGAATAAAATAAAATGGAGGAGAGGTAAAAAGATATCTCTCCCAAATAATGTTGCTCCTATTATTGTTGTGCCTCATGAAAATGAAGATGATGCACTTGATGATGATCTCGTTATGCCTATTGCTTGTTGTGATGATTATGATTGGGAAGATAATGATACTTCTTATGATCTTGAAAATCTTTTTGGCACTTGCTTGGAAGAATATGATAATTGCTATACTATTGATGCTATCCATACTATTAATGATGAGAGTGATTATGCCTATGATATGAAAAGGCCCAAGCTTGGGGATGCTATGTTTGATGAAGATGATGTTTCTGAGAATATATTTGCTGCAATTAATGTTTGTCCCAATCTTGGGGGTGCTATGTTTGATAAATATGATATTTTTAGTCTCCCAAATTTTGATATGCAAATTTTATAATGATGATAGCATGCCTCCTACTTATGATGATTATATTGATGAAAGTGGGTTTGGAAGAGTGTCAATTTTAGGAAGTAACGATCCCACTATTTTGGAGGATGTTGAATATTATTATGATAATTATGAAAGTGGATTTGGAGAGGTCATGACTTTATTTAGTGATGTATCCACTATCTTGGAAGAGGTTTCAATCGATTATGATGAGAACAAACTTGCTACTTACGATGATTATTGTGATGAAACTTATGCTATAAAAAACAGTGATGATTATATTTATAAAAAATTTCATGATTATGATTACCCTTTTTCTGAACATTACTCTTTTAATGTGGAAACAATTTATAGTATTCAAGTCTCTTATGATACTCCCACTATTCCGAATGAGAAGAATTTTGCTTATGTGGAGAGTAGTAAAATTTCTATGCTAGTAGATCATGAAAAGAATGCTTTAGGTGCTGGTTATATTGTTGAATTTATTCATGATGCTACTGAAAATTATTATGAGGGAGGAATATATGCTTGTAGGAATTGCAATAATATCAAGTTTCCTCTCTATGTGCTTAAAGTTTTGAAGTTATGTTTGTTTTGCCTTCCTATGCTAGTTGATTATTGCTCCCATAAGTTGTTTGCTCACAAAATCCCAATGCATAGGAAGTGGGTTAGACTTAAATGTGCTAGTCATATTCTTCAAGATGCTCTCTTTATGTTTCAATTCTTATCTTTTATGTGAGCATCATTGAAATCATCATGCCTACCTAGGGGCGTTAAACGATAGCGCTTGTTGGGAGGCAACCCAATTTTATTTTAGTTCCTTGATTTTTGGTTCTGTTTAGTAATTAATAATCCATCTAGCCTCCGGTTAGATGTGGTTTTATGTTTTAATTAGTGTTTGTGCCAAGTAGAACCTTTGGGAAGACTTGGGTGAAGTCTTTATGATCATGCTGTAAAAAACAGAAACTTTAGCGCTCATGAGATTAGCTTCAACTTTTTACTGGAGAGTGCTATTTAGTAGATTCTTTTTGAAGATGATTACTAGACAAATTCCTCATGCCCACCAGTTTATTTTAGAATTTTTGGAGTTCCAGAAGTATACGTTTGGTACAGATTACTACAGACTGTTATGTTTTTGACAGATTCTGTTTTCATTGTGTTGCTTGCTTATTTTGATGAATCTATGGCTAGTAAAATAGTTTATAAACCATAGAGAAATTGGAATATAGTATATTTAACACCAATAAAAATAAAGAATGAGTTCATTACAGTATTTTGAAGTGGTGTTTTGTTTTCTTTCGCTAACGGAGCTCACGAGATCTTCTGTTAAGTTTTGTGTTGTGAAGTTTTCAAGTTTTGGGTAAAGATTCGATGGGCCATGAAATAAGGAGTGGAAAGAGCCTAAGCTTGGGGATGCCTAAGGCACCCCAAGGTAATATTCAAGGATAACCAAGAGCCTAAGATTGCGGATGCCCCGGAAGGCATCCCCTCTTTCGTCTTCGTTCATCGGTAACTTTACTTGGAGCTATATTTTTATTCACCACATGATATGTGTTTTGCATGGAGCGTCATTTTACTTTCTTTAGCTTTGCTTGATGTTTGAAGAAAATATCAAGATCTGAAATTATTAAATGAGAGAGAGTCTTCACATAGTTTCATAATTATTCAACTACTCATTGATCTTCGCTTATATCTTTTTGGAGTAAATTGTCATTTACTCGTGTGCTTCACTTATATCCTATGAGTAAATGGTTGAATGATTTGAATGTCATAAATCCGAAATTTTACATGTTTCATATGCCTTTCCCATGGGGAATAATGCCTTCACATAAATAAGTAGAGGTGATAAATTTATTGAAGGTTAGCAAACATTGTATTGGTCACTTGAACAATTCATGAAAGAATATTGAAGGAAGAGAGATTTCACATATAAATATACTATCTTGGACATCTTCTATGATTGTGATCCCCATTAATTATTTTCAAACCTGAGAAAATTAGTTGAAGTTGGACAAGGAAAACAACATAATGAGTTATGCTTGGGTATATTTGTATAGAAGTTATATCGTTATGGATCCTCTAACATGTGGTGCTTGCTATTTAGAATCATTTGCTAGCCTAAATTTCTGTACTAAGCGGGAATACTGCTTGTGCATCCAAAATCCTTGAACCAAGTTTATTCCATGAGTGTCCACCATATCTACCTATATGCGGTATTTACCTGCCGTTCCAAGTAAATTTGCATGTGCCAAACTCTAAACCTTCAAATAATAATCTGTTTTGTATGCGAATTGCTCATGTAGCGACTACGGGTTAGCAGTATCTTCCATGCTAGGTGGGTTATTCTCACGATGAGTGGACTCCGCTCATCATTCACGAGAAAATGGCTGGTAAGCGGGATGCCCAGTCCATGATCAAAAGATCGAAATCAAATCAAAAATAATTGCAAACAAAACTCCCCCAGGTTTGATGTTAGTTGGAGGCACCCGTTGTTTCGGGCAAGCCATGGATTGATGATTGTCGGTGGAGGGGGAGTAAAAATCTTTACCTTTCTGTTTGGGAACTGCCTATAATGTATCTAGTATGGAAGATATTGGGAACTCTTGGTCGTTATGTTGACAATGAAAGCATACCTCTCAAAATTATTTTCATCTCTGTTTTTGCTTCAAGCTCTGGCACCTCTGCAAATCCCTGCTTCCCTCTGCGAAGGGCCTATCTTTTACTTTTATGCAAGAGTCAGTAGCATTCCTTCTCATTCCAATCTACTCTTTAGTTGGCAAGCATCATGTGATGGAAAGATCTAGGCATATATGGCCATTCAAATATATTTGAGCATGAATTATTACTGTTGACATTACCCCTGAGGTAAAAGGTTGGGACGCGAAACATTAAGCACCTATCTTTCTCTGTGTTCGATGAATACTATTTGTTCTAAAAATATGCTTTGAGTGGTAGCAATCATGGAAGATTAAATGATAGTTGAGTGAAGTTTGGTGAATCAAAGCTCTGACATAGACTCTTCCTGAAAATAAGATGAATTGCAATTGTTTGATGACTGAGAACTGTTTGTTAGTTTTCAAGAAAGTTTATAATCTATACTTTAACATGTGAATAGTTTGTTACTTGATCATGAAAATTTCTATGAGTTGAGCTACTGTTATGACATATAATGATGCTAGAAAAGGTGATTGAAATTATCATTGATCAAACTTATGCACATGCTAGGATTCACACTTCATAAATTCTTTATTTTATCATGTACCTGCTCGAGGACGAGCAGGAATTAAGCTTGGGGATGCTGATACGTCTCCAACGTATCTATAATTTATGAAGTATTCATGCTATTATATTATCCGTCTTGGATGTTTAATGGGATTTATTATGCACTTTTATATTATTTTTGGGACTAACCTATTAACCCAGAGCCCAGTGCCAGTTCCTGTTTTTTCCCTTGTTTCTGTGTTTCGAAGAAAAGGAATATCAAACGGAGTCGAAACGGAATGAAACCTTCTGGAGAAGTTATTTTTTGAAAGAAAGCAATCTGGGAGACTTGGACTCCACGTCAAGGAAGCAACAAGGAAGGCACGAGGCAGGGGGCGCCCACCCCCCTGGGCGCGCCCTCCACCCTCGTGGGCCCCTCATGGCTCCCCTGACGTATTTCTTCCTCCTATATATCACAATATACCCTAAAACCTTCGGGGAACAGAATAGATCGGGAGTTCCGCCGCCGCAAGCCTCTGTAGCCACCAAAAACAAATTGGGACCCTGTTCCGGCACCCTGCCGGAGGGGGGAACCCTCACCGGTGGCCATGTTCATCATCCCGGCGCCCTCCATGACGAGGAGGGCGTAGTTCACCCTCGGGGCTGAGGGTATGTACCAGTAGCTATGTGTTTGATCTCTCTCTCTCTCTCTCTCTCTCTCTCTCTCGTGTTCTTGATTTGGCACGATCTTGATGTATCATGAGCTTTGCTATTATAGTTGGATCTTATGTTTCTTCTGCCCCTCTACTCTCTTGTAATGGATTGAGTTTTCCCTTTGAAGTTATCTTATCGGATTGAGTCTTTAAGGATTTGAGAACACTTGATGCATGTCTTGCGTGGGATACCCATGGTGACAATGGGCTATTCTATTGATCCACTTGATGTATGTTTTGGTGATCAACTTGCGGGTTCCGCCTATGAACCTATGCATAGGGGTTGGCACACGTTTTCATCTTGATTCTCTGATAGAAACTTTGGGGCACTCCTTGAGGTTCTATGTGTTGGTTGAATAGATGAATCTGAGATTGTGTGATGCATATCGTATAATCATACCCACGGATACTTGAGGTGACATTGGAGTATCTAGGTGACATTAGGGTTTTGGTTGATGTGTGTCTTAAGGTGTTATTTTACTACGAACTCTAGGGCTGTTTGTGACACTTATAGGAATAGCCCAACGGATTGATTGGAAAGAATAACTTTGAGGTGGTTTCGTACCCTACCATAATCTCTTCGTTTGTTTTCCGCTATTAGTGACTTTGGAGTGACTCTTTGTTGCATGTTGAGGGATAGTTATGTGATCCAATTATGTTATTATTGTTTAGAGAACTTGCACTAGTGAAAGTATGAACCCTAGGCCTTGTTTCCTAGCATTGCAAAACCGTTTACGCTCACTTTTATCATTAGTTACCTTGCTGTTTTTTTATTTTCAGATTACAAAAACCTATATCTACCATCAATATTGCACTTGTATCACCATCTCTTCGCCGAACTAGTGCACCTATACAATTTACCATTGTATTGGGTGAGTTGGGGACACAAGAGACTCTTTGTTATTTGGTTGCAGGTTGTTTGAGACAGGCCATCTTCATCCTACGCCTCCCACGGATTGATAGACCTTAGGTCATCCACTTGAGGGAAATTTGCTACTGTCCTACAAACCTCTGCACTTGGAGGCCCAAGAACGTCTACAAGAAGAAGGTTGTGTAGTAGACATCAACGCCTGTCAAAGATTAGTCGGTACTGGAGAGGCAGCTCATTCCTCTCGACAAACCGGTGGTGAACCATGGCATTAAAATCTAGATAAGAAGGAGGCAATTCCATATCATGATCATGAATGGGTATATCAAGAAAATTAGCTAGACGGGTTGCATAAATTCCACCAAAAAATCTCCATTAATTCTATTATTATGCAAACTACGTGCAACAATGGCTCCCAACTTATAATGTTTATCTCCTATTACAGCACTCCTGAGAACACTGAGATCGGGGACACACATGTGACATGCTTCATCCTTACCATTTATGCACCTACCTATGAAGAGAGCAAAATAATGTATAGCAAGAAAATGAATGCTCCCTATGGTAGCTTGTGTTATATCTCTAGACTCTGCCACAGTTATACTAGCAAGAAAATCTCTAAACTCAGATTTGCGAGGCTCGCTAGTGCTACCCCATTATGGAAGTTTGCAAGCAGTATTAAAATCCTCTAAGTCCATAGTCATAAGAATTTTCATAAAGATCAAACAGAACAGTTTGAGAATTGCGTGATGATGAAAATTCAAACCTCTTCACAAAGGAATCAGTGAGATAGTGGTACCGACGGCACTTATCTGCCTCGAAGCTCACAAGATCAGCGTTACGCACATATGCGTTAAATTCTTCCTTGATTCCTGCTCGATCCATGAAGTCCTATGAAGGCCATTCACAAGCCGCACCTGAGCTTCCCTTGTGGTTCATCGTCGGCATCGCGCATTGCGAGCCTGGGTCCTTGCTTCCTTGAAGGGCCATGTTGGTACATTTTCCTAAACATATTTCTTCCTCTGAAAAATTTCTTAAAATTTTAGTAACTCAAAATAGAAGTGAACCAAACTCAACAAAATTGATAGCAACTACTCCCACAAGTGCCTAGAGACTATATCATGCATTAGAACTACTTGGAACCATATAAATTTGACATGCAAGCTCAAGAACATGGTCACCTAGGCAGCACAAACTTGCAATGAATAAAGCACAAGAACAAAAACTAATTGGACCAATGGAGGAGTCACATACCAAGGAACAATCCCCCAAAGCAGTTTTGTGAGAGGTGCTTTGAGTAAGGAGATCGAAAATCGCAGCAAAATGAGCTAGAACTCGTGCTTGAGCTGGTTGGTGATTTTTTTGGGAGGAAGAAGAAGTGTGTGGGTGCAGGAATAAATGGAGGGGAGCCACCTTGGGCCAACAAGGCAGGGGGGCGCGCCCAGGGGAGTGGGCGCGCCCTGGGCCCTCATGCTCAGGTGCTTGCTCCCCCTGCTGTGTTTTTAGTGCCATATATTCTCAAATATTCCAGAAAAAATCATATTAAATTGGAAGGGCATTTGGAGATTTTATTTTTGGGGTATTTTTATATTGCACGGATAATTCAGAAAACAGACAGCAAAATATTATTTTTACTTTATTTCAACTAAATAACAGAAAGTAAAAAGAGCGTACAGAAGGTTGTGCCTTCTAACTTCATCCATCTCATGCTCATCAAAAGGAATCCACTAACAAGGTTTATCAGGTCTTGTTAACAAACTCATTCCGAATCGCATGAAACCGGAGAAATTTCGAATAACACTATGTTACCTCAACGGGGATATGCACATCCCCAATAATAAGAATATCATATCTCTTTTTGACAGTAGGAAGATGAAATTCGAAACCTCCAAAAATAATCGATGGAATTTTTCCAGTAGAGTTTATACTATGAACTTGAGGTTGTTTCCTTGGAAAGTGTAACGTATGCTCATTACCATTAACATGAAAAGTGACATTGCCTTTGTTGCAATCAATAACAGCCCCTGCAGTATTCAAAAAGGGTCTTCCCAAAATAATAGACATACTATCGTCCTCGGGAATATCAAGAATAACAAAGTCCATTGAAATAGTAATGTTTGAAACCACAACAGGCACATCCTCACAAGTACCGACAGGTATAGCAATTGATTTATCAGCCATTTGCAAAGATATTTCAGTAGGTGTCAACTTATTCAAATCAAGTCTTCGATATAAAGGGAGAGGCATAACACTAACACCGGCTCCAAGATCACATACAGCAGTGCTAACATAGTTTCTTTTAATGGAGCATGGTATAGTTGGTACTCCTGGATCTCCTAGTTTCTTAGGTATTCCACCCTTAAAAGTATAATTAGCAAGCATGGTGGATGTCGGTGTCAAAACCGGAGGATCTCGGGTAGGGGGTCCCAAACTGTGCGTCTAGGCAGATGGTAACAGGAGACAAGGGACATGATGTTTTTACCCGAGTTGGGCCCTCTCGATGGAGGTAAAACCCTACTCTGCTTGATTAATATTGATGATATGGGTAGTACAAGAGTAGATCTACCACCGGATCAGATAGGCTAAACCCTAGAAGCTAGCCTATGGTATGATTGTTGTTCGTCCTCTGGACTAAAACCCTCCGATTTATATAGGCACCGAATAGGGTTAGGGTTACACAGAGTCGGTTACAATGGTAGGAGATCTACATATCCGTATCGCCAAGCTTGCCTTCCACGCCAAGGAAAGTCCCATCCGGACACGGGACGAAGTCTTCAATCTTGTATCTTCATAGTCCAGGAGTCCGGCCAAAGGTCATAGTCCGGCTATCCGGACACCCCCTAATCCGGGACTCCCTCAGTAGCCCCCGAACCAGGCTTCAATGACAACGAGTCCGGCGCGTAGATTGTCTTCGGCATTGCAAGGCGGGTTCCTCCTCCGAATACTTCATAGAAGATTTTGAACACAAGGATAGTGTCCGGCTCTGCAAAATAAGTTCCACATACCACCGTAGAGAGAATAATATTTACACAAGTTCAATCTGCTGACGTATTCCGCAGCGTGACATCACACCACGGCCAAGCCTTTATTTGAATCATTTTCTTGTCCCACCTCAGTGCGTTTAGCGAGGCGGTTTCCTTGGCACGTCTTGTCAAAGCATAGATCGTGTCCCCTTATTCCGGGATTCTCATCAATACGGGCGTGGGTAACCCAACCGCGCCATTGATTACGGCGCTTGGGAGATAAGCGAGTTTTATCAGGCCGGTGGGGACGCATAGCTTTGTCCGTCCATATAAGGGATAATGATCCACTTTTCACACACGCCTTCTTCCTCCTTTGCTTATCCATTTCCGTGCACTCGAGCTCCAGCGCCCAAGTCCGCACATCCCACCTCAACCTTCTCCAACTATGTCCGGAGCGGGAGGCAAGTGGATGGCCTCCTCCGTCACGGAGGGGCACATCAAGAAGCTGTGGAAGGCCGGATACTTGTATGACGACATCGCGCATCGGCTCCCCAACAAGGGGCAGCTCATCCCCACCCCCAGGCCCCATGAGAGGGTTGTGTTCCTCCCCCACTTCCTCCGCGGACTAGGGTTTCCACTTCACCCATTTGTCCGGGGGCTCATGTTCTATCACGGCCTAGATTTCCACGATCTGGCCCCGAATTTCATCCTCAACATCTCGTCGTTCATCGTCGTGTGCGAGGCCTTCCTCTGCATCCAGCCCCACTTTGGCTTATGGTTGAAGACCTTCAGTGTCAAGCCGAAGGTAGTGGGCGGCCGCCAAGCGGAGTGCGGAGGTGCCATGATGGGCAAGATGGCCAACGTCCTATGGCTCGAGGGCTCCTTCGTGGAGACCATAAAGGGGTGGCAATCGGGGTGGTTCTACATCACCGAGCCGCGCGACTCTAAATGGGCGGCGGCCCCCGAATTCCGATCTGGCTTCCCTACACGACTCACCTCATGGAAAGAGACGGGCCTGGCGTGGGGTAATTCGGAAGAGCTGATCGGACTCCAAACCTGCGTCCGAAACCTGGTGGACAAGAAGCTCAAGCTTGTCAACGTAGTCCAGGTTATGCTCATCCGCCGGATCCTCCCATGCGAGCAACGGGTGAGGGAGTCCCGGATTAGGGGGTGTCCGGATAGCCAGACTATCACCGTTGGCCGGACTCCTGGACTATGAAGATACAAGATTGAAGACTTCGTCCTGTGTCCGGATGGACTTTCCTTGGCGTGGATGGCAAGCTTGGTGATACGGATATGTAGATCTCCTACCATTGCAACCGACTCTGTGTAACCCTAACCTATCCGGTGTCTATATAAACCGGAGGGTTTTAGTCCGTAGGACGAACAACAATCATACCATAGGCTAGCTTCTAGGGTTTAGCCTCCTTGATCTCGTGGTATATCTACTCTTGTACTACCCATATCATCAATATTAATCAAGCAGGAGTAGGGTATTACCTCCATCGAGAGGGCCCGAACCTGGGTAAAAACATCGTGTCCCTTGTCTCCTGTTACCATCCGCCTAGACGCACAGTTCGGGACCCCCTACCCGAGATCCGCCGATTTTGACACTGAGAGAGTTCCTCTGTGCCGTCGCCGTCATGAAGGATGCCTCATCTCGTCTTTAAAGACGATACTATCGCCAAAGAAGCCTTGGCCACTAGTCAGACTCTTCGGCTAGGTGGTTTTCTCATGACCACCAGTTCGGCCGCCGCGCCGACGATGACTTCTCGAGTCATCGAAACCAATCTCCATGTTAATTCGGAACTTGCCGAACAGTTAGATCCGATCGAGCTCTCCTCCTTATACGAGCTCTTGGATCGCATCGCCGCCCTGGGAGTCGCCACAGACTACGACCTGATCGGGCCTAAAACCGATCTGAGAGAGATCAACTCTCCCCAGGCTACCCATCATGTTGCTGTGATAGAGGAGCAATGCGGCGATTCTTCTTCTATCTTAAGGACTAGCTATGTCCGGATTCCCGATTCCTCCATGCCGGATTCCCGTAGATGGACGAATGTCGATCAAGCCCTGAACTTAAAGTCAGGCGGCGGGTTGGATTCATTGGATAGCATTCAAAAATCCAAACTTCCGAGTTCGGAAACTTCTCGGCCCCTGAGTCCTAAATTGGACGGGGTTCCGGATCTAGTTCCACCCGCCCACCCAAACATGAACGATCTATCCCGAATTCGGCAAGAACCCGCTGAAACAGTACATCATTACTGGGCCAGATTCCTCCTGGTTATGGACAGGATAAAGGACTGCCAAGAGGAGGACGCAATCTCACTTTTTTGCAATAATTGCACGGACAAGGGAATCCTAAACGCCATAAGTCGTCGCGAAATTACACGCTTTGCTGACTTGGTGACCATAGTACAAAAGTATTGTGCGATGGAGAGTGCTTGGAAAACCGAAAGTAAATTTTGGGATAACCCGCCCCGAATACATCCCTAGTCCGAACTAAAAGGGTGCATCATCACCAAGCACCTGGGTTAAACACCAAAAAACCAAAACCCCCTAAAGGGTACGGAACCGTACTAGAGGGTTGGCTAAGCGGACCTGCAAAATTCATAGCAGAGGGCGCCATCGCAACTCATAGCCTTGAGCATGTTGGATACTACGGCGGGTGGCCAAAAGTGGCGAAGAGCTTCTAGCTTGAGAATCCCAGCCCAGCAATACCAAGATGCAGTGTTAATAGTCTTGAGACTTTCGCATCAAATAATATGCGAAAACGAACACTCCATAACCTTGCGAAGTCTACCAAGTAGCAACAGTAAATCCATGGAGTGACACGGCTATTACCTTTAATGCCGGTGATTTAACCCAAATTCGAACAGCCCGAGCACCGGCCGCATTGGTCCTTAGTCCAATAGTGCACGGCTTTCGCCTTACTAAGGTACTCATGGATGGCGGCAGCGGACTAAACCTCATCTACGAGGAAACCCTCCAAAAAATGGAAATAGACTAGAACCGCATTGAGCGAAGTAGCACAACCTTTAGAGGAATAATCCCCAGCCGGGAAGAATGCTGCACAGGAAAAATCACATCGACGTAGTGTTATTTCATGGGACAATTACAGGTCCGAGGAGGACACATTTCAAGTGGCCCCGTTTAGCAGCGGATATCATGCTTTATTAGGGCGAGAGGCATTCACAATTTTTCAAGCTATACCCCAGTATGGGTACATGAAGCTTAAAATGCCCGGACCCAACGGAATCATCACTCTCGCTTAGTGATCCGAACATAGCACTCCGGCGAAAACAAGACAGCCGCACTAGCCCTCGAGGCACTATCCAAAGCCCTAGCGGCCGAGGAACTCACTGCGATGCGCTCCACGGTGAACAGGGGACGATGTGATACTTGATAAAAGATCCAAGTCCACCTCTTTTAAACCAGCGGACGAAATAGTCAAATTCCAAGTCCACCCAACGGACCTCGCAAAGACGACCTCCATTGGGGCACAATTAAACCACGATGTCGACGCGCACTACGAGAATTTCTACGAAAAGCTGGGACATTTTGCTGGCACCCTTGGATATGCCAGAATCCCACGTTGGCTGGCCGAGCACAGCCTAAATATCCTAAAAGGATTCAAGCTATCAAACGGGCTCTTGGCGCTTTCGAACCCAAGAGACAGGCCATGGGAGAGGAGCTAGCCAAACTTCCGAAGCCGGATTCATCTCGAGATATTAAACATCCGGACTGGCTAGCAAACCTGGTGATGGTACCAAAGAAGGATAAATCCTGGCGCCTATGTGTTGATTTCAAAGACCTTAATAAGGCTTGCCCAAAGGATCCCTTCCTCCCTCGCATTGATCAAATTATCGACGCCTTCTGACGAGACAGGACTCATTGTGCTTCCTCGACGCGTACTCCGGCTACCACCAAATCAAGATGGCGGAGCCAGACCAAGCTGCAACAGCATTCATCACTCCATACGGCCCATTCTGCTTCAACACAATGCCCTTCGGGCTCAAAAACGTCGGCGCAACATATCAGCGCATGATTCAGACATGTCTGGCAAACCAGATCGGCAAAACAGTGGAAGCATATGTAGATGACGTGGTCGTCAAAACCAAGCATGTCGAAACTCTAGTAGACGACTTGAGGCTCACATTCGACAATCTTCGAAAATATGACATCAAGCTAAATCCGGAAAAATGTGTCTTCGGCGTTCCAGCCGGAAAGCTCATGGGCTTCATTGTGTCCGGTAGAGGAATTGAAGCAAACCCAGCCAAGATCCGAGCTCTGTCACAATTGGATATTCCAAAAGACCTCAAACAAATACAAAATTGATTTGGATGCGTGGCGGCTCTAAGCCGCTTTATTTCCCGTTTGGGAGAAAAGGCGTTACCCCTTTACCGCCTCCTCCGCCGCACCGAACACTTCGAGTGGACGGATGCCGCCACGGCCGGACTCGAAGAGATAAAAGCCATATTGGCAACAAACCCGGTCCTGGCCGCGCTCAACATGGTCGAACCAATGCTATTATATATCGCCGCAACACATCAATTCGTCAGCGCGGTGCTCGTTGTCGAACAAGAAACGGATGGACACCGATGCCCTCTTCAAAGACCGGTTTATTACGTGTCCACTATCCTCACTCCATGCAAGTCCTGGTACCCACATTATCAAAAGATAGCATACGCGGTGTTCATGGCATCCCGAAAGCTGCGACACTACTTTCAAGAGTGTTCGATAACGGTAGCCTCCGAAGTACCTCTTAATGACATTATAAACAACCGCGACGCGACGGGCCGGATTGCTAAATGGGCCATAGAGCTCCTTCCATTCAACATAACCTATAAGCCACGACGAGCTAACAAGTCGCAGGTTTCGGCCGACTTCGTGGCCGAATGGACCGAAGCCGAACTCCCTAAAGAGTACGGTGCATACTCCAATTGGATCATGCACTTTGACGGCTCCAAAATGTTGGCTGGCACGGGGTGGCGTCGTCTCGACGTCCCCAACCGGGGACACAGTTCAATACGTCCTTCGAGATAATGTACACGGACTCCAACAACGCGGCCGAATACGAGGCCCATACGCACGGCCTCCGGATGGCGATCTCCATGGGCATTAAACGCCTAGAGGTGCGGGGGATTGAACCACGCGATATCTCAAATAAGCGGAGACTTTGATGCCAAAGATCCAAAAATGGCAGCATACCGCAATGCGGTCCTAAAAATGTCAAGACAGTTTGAAGGGCTCGAATTTCATCATATAGCAGGGATAACAACGGCGGCGGACATATTGGCATGCATCGGTGCAAAACGCGATGCCGTCCGCCCAACATCTTCCTGGAACGGCTGTTCAAGCCATCCGTACTATGGGAAGGGTAGTCCGAAAATAACAATCCGGACCCAACCGCACCGCCTGACGACGAACACTCTGTCACAATCGGAGGCTCTGCCACCGAGATAACACACTCCGCCGACGAAATAATGGCGGTTATCGCCCCGTGGACGGAACCATTCCTAGCCTACCTAACTAGGCAGGAACTCCCCGAAGACCAAAATGAGGCTCACTGCATAGTACGGCGATCTAAAGCCTATAAAGTCCATGAGGGAGAGCTTTATAAGAAAAGCACTACCGGAGTCCTTCAAAGGTGTATCTCCGAAGAGGAAGGGCGAAACCTCCTGGCTGAAATTCATGCCGGACTGGGTGGGCACCACGCTGCATCCCGACCCCTTGTAGGCAAGGCCTTCCGTACAGGATTTTATTGGCCGACGGCCCGGGCAGATCTTGAGGATTTAGTCCAACGATCGTTGGTTGCCAGCTTTTGCTAACCAAAGCCACATGCCACCCACCGCCCTCAAAACTATACCCATCACCTGGCCGTTCGTAGTGCAGGGGCTTGACATGGTTGGACCCCTCAAGGGAGGAACCCACAAGCAAAAATACCTATTGGTCATGGTGGATAAATTCACCAAATGGATAGAGGCCAAGCTCGTTAAAACGGCCAAATCCGGACGGTGATAGACTTCATATCGGGGTAGTGCACCGTTACGGTGTCCCCCACGATATCATCGCGATAACGGCACCAACTTCACGGCCGATGAGGTCAAATTATGGTGCAAAAACATGGGCATCAAGCTCGATTACGCCTTAGTCTATCACCCTCAAACCAACGGTCAAGTCGAGCAAGCAAACGGTCTAATCATGAGCGGCATTAAACCCAGACTAGTGCGGTCCCTCAAGGAATCTAACACGCACTGGGTTGAGGATCTCGACTCCGTACTCTGCGGGCTGCGGACCACGCCAAATCGTACTACCGGATTCACACCATTTTTATGGTGTACGGCGCAGAGGCGGTCTTGCCCTGCGACATAATACATGACTCACCTCGCGTGCGCATGTATGAAGAAATAGAAGTCGAGCTCGATTGGCAGGACAGTTTGGATGCATCGGAGCAGGAGTGTGATGTGGCAAAAGCTCGTTCCGCATTCTATCAACAGCAGGCTCGAAGATATCAAAGCAGGGAAGTACGGGCCAAAGCTTATAACATTGGCGAACTAGTTCTACGCCTGCCGGACAAGAAAAAGGACAAACTCAAGCCCAAATGGGAAGGTCCATTCATCATCGACCAGGTCTTGACCGGCGGAGCATACCGTCTGCGAAACGCATCGGATAACCGACTCGAGCCGAACCCATGGAACGCAGCCCGTCTACGAAGATTCTATGCCTAAGCGCCGGACTCCAAGTTCGTCTCCTTCCTCCGTCCACATTTTCTATTTTTCCTATCTTTTATTTTTCTCCTTCCTCCTCCTTCTTCCTGAAGCCTTTAGGGGCCCGTTTGCGCTTTGTTCGCACATATTTGACGCGCTGTACGCGCTCATTATACCTGGGGGCTTCTTTACCAGAAGCTTACTTATACGGGCTTCATGCCCAACACATGCATCAAACTTCTGCATGTACCTTTTATTCACCATTATATGCATCCATATGACTTAAGTTTTGGCCAAGCTGGGTTGCCTGGCTCCTGTGCCTACCCCTACGTTCCCGATTGTTCGGCTAGGTGGTAAAGGGAGCACCTCTGCGATTATTCTTGTCGGGTCACCGGATGTGTACCTCGACTGGGTGAAGCCGAAAGCTAGCGTTCTTAGGGAATATTCGGTCGGTGAACTGAAAGATGATTTTTAACTATTTATCCATCTGCCCCGGATGATTTTACGCTTTCTTAGCAGTTCGGACATGCACTTTAGGGCATGCCTCCCGTGAAAGGAACCCTTAACGGAACTATTCTCCTGGAAGATGTTTCTTACTATCCATGTAATATAACATAACTAGTTGGGAACTTGTCTGATACAGCAATAATGACCCCTACGCCTTGTCTCCGCGCATGCCCCGGTTCTCATATAACCGCAAGGGTATTCGGACACACTCCGGACTGTTGGGTCCCGAGGTCGAAGCGAAAAGGTCCGCTATGACAAACGATCTACAATCCGGCTAGAAGACATTTTTATGTCATATTCAATTACATAGTCAACTCGACTCATTGTATTCCTCCTCAATGCCATCTAATAGGCTATCTAATTTACAATCTTCTTTGGGAATACTTGGCGGCCAATTCTACTTGGCCGTACACTAAGCTTCTGAGGATCTCCTTCCCATCAGGCCCCCACAGGTCCGACCTCGGCCATGTGGTTTGGGTCAACCTTAACCGTGTACCGCATCTTTACCATGGCCCAGGCCTCCTGGCGCCTTTGACGGCAGCCGATATCTTCCATAGTCGGAAGCGCCGCCGTGCTCCTTGAAGCCGCTCTGCCAGCTCCCCAATGCCTTCGGCAGGGAGATAGATGGCCACAAGGCCTGGCCGACGCTTTTCATCACTGCCGAACTTCGTTCGATGCGGTAGCATGATTCCGGGAAGAATATCACCAAGAATCGGGCATCTCCTCCTCGGGGCGACTTGTGAGCAAACCTACATACATGTTTATGTTAGTCGCCTTCCTTGCCGAACTCTTTCAAAGTTCGCTCAAGCACTCTTGAAAATGCCGCATGACGAAGCCGTCGATTCTCCTTTACTGAGTCAGACAACTGGGCACGAACATCCTTTAGTTCCTCACCCAGTTTGGTGCTGGCATCTTGGAGGTTATTTTTCTCCTGCCGCACCCTCGTAAGCATGCTCTCACCAGCCTTTAGCTGGCGCAAGAGCTGTTGCTTGTCCGGATCTAGTCCGGCGCCATCTGCAATATTTTTTGTTAGATTTACACACCCGCCGCACTTCATAAACTATTTTAAGTCTCGGGGGCTACTGGCATATATAACTGTCAAATTTCTTCACCCGTATGTCCTTTACATACTGCTCCGTGGCTCTGGCTAGACCATCTTGAGCGGCACGGAGGTGCGCATCTCCCGAATTGAAGGCATTCAAGGCCTCTTGGGAGAAACATGCGTCACGAAGAACTGTCCGGTGGCGCCAGTGATCATGGCGCTCTCCACCTCGGAGTTGGTGGCGGACAATCTGTCGGCATCCTCTGTCGGAGGAGCATCCGACGTACGCCTCGTGCTCGCCTCCGCTTCTGGACGCGGCTTTGGAGCCTGGCTGGCGGAGGTTCGATTGGCAACCTCTCCGGACTCAGTCCGGCGAGTGCTCTTTTTCCTGAAAAGAGCATCAGCGTTAGGACGCCTTCTAGGAATAAATCCTAGGAACATGGTGACACGCCATACCGTTGCGGCGGAGTTTCGATCCGGACCGCAGTTCTTTTTAGCCCGCGGGGCCGTACTGCCCCTTGTTGGCCAGCCGCCACGGGCTCGGCCTCCTGCCTCGAAGGCACCCCCTGCGAAACACCATTGGTATACGGTGATCAAGAAATTAGCACGGATGGGTCGTTATCAGAGTATTGGGACCTCGGTCTCAGTTACCTGTGAGGCTGGAAGTATTCCGGGGTAATCGGCCGTAATGGCAACCAAAGCATTGTCGATGCTAAGTTGGTGGAACACCCCGTCGATGAACTCCACCTTTATATCTGGATCCTCTTCGGAGGCCGGATCGAGGGACCGTTCCGGATCCTCGGGTTGTGGGGGCAGGCTGTGTATCTTCTCCACAGTCCGGCGCAGTTCCTGCGCGGAAACCATGAAATGAGATATTTAACCACGGGAACATGGATCGGACAGGCCACAAAGATGTTTGCTTACCCGACTTCGAGGATTATTGGACAGGCCACAAAGATATTTAACCACGGTGACCGATCCCGGCCCTTTGCGGCCATGGCGGGTGGCATCATCCTCCCCATTGAAGTCCCACATGGGGTGGCCCCTATATTGGAGCGGCTGCACTCCCCTCATAATGCAGATTGCCTTGACTCCAATCCTGGTCAATCCGGCATGAGCCAGTAATCTTATTCGGCTCATCAAGTAAAGGGCATCCCGGTCATTTCCCCTCTGGGGGCTCCGAGGGCGCCAGCTTAGGCGCTTCTTCAGAGGAGCGTTGCTAAACTTCGGAAGGCCGATCCGAACAGGATCCGGCAGTGGGACGTCCTCCATGTAAAACCATTCCGAAGGCCAGTCTTCGGACGCCTTCTTCGGGGTTCCGGATAGATATCCGGTCCCGGCGATGCACCATAGTTCGGCTCCGCCCACTTGATATATTGACCCCTCATGAGAACGGGGTACTAGGCAGAATAATCTCTTCCATAGCGCAAAATGAGCCTCGATGCCCAAGAACAGTTCGCAAAGGGCCACGAAGCCCGCGATGTGCAAAATGGAGGCAGGCGTAAGGTGGTGCAGTTGGAGGCCGTAGAACTCCAAGAGCCCCCGGAGAAACGGATGGATTGGAAATCCAAGTCCTCTTACTAGATAAGAGACAAAGCACACCCGCTCTCCTTTAGAGGGATCGGGGACACTCTCCGCTTCCTTTCCGCCCTTGTAGGTGGCAAGTCTGGCTCGGACCGGAACCATAAAGGCCAGGGGAAGAAATCCCTTGGTTTGGAGTATAAATAGCTCGCTATGCGGGACTGAGCATCTCTCCCAATTTCCAGGCTGAGGGCTGGGAGCGCGAGAGGAGGAGCTGCGTCAACTGTCCATGATGGAATGGGCTTTGGTCAGAGGCGCTCCGATGAAAGCTCGCGAAGGGGGGATGGTGTGACTCAGATCTAGATCCTCGCCCCTTTTATAGGCAGCTCATTTGCGTAGCTAGGGGGGTAAGTGTAAAAATACCCTGGCTTTTCGCATTCATTCAAACACGTGGAAGATGGCCATTATTGGGTGTAGAAGCCAAGCAGCGCGGCATTTATCAGAAGCCGGACACTATTCGACAAGTATATGGAATTTGGAGAAGAACCCGCCTCGCAATGCCGAAGAGAATCAACGCGCCGGACTCATCGTCATTGAAGCCTGGTTCGGGGGCTACTGAGGGAGTCCCGGATTAGGTGGTGTCTGGATAGCCGGACTATCACCGTTGGCCGGACTCCTGGACTATGAAGATACAAGATTGAAGACTTCGTCCCGTGTCCGAATGGACTTTCCTTGGCGTGGAAGGCAAGCTTGGCGATACGGATATGTAGATCTCCTACCATTGTAACCGACTCTGTAACCCTAACCTATCCGGTGTCTATATAAACCGGAGGGTTTTAGTCCGTAGGACGAACAAAAATCATACCATAGGCTAGCTTCTAGGGTTTAGCCTCCTTGATCTCGTGGTAGATCTACTCTTGTACTACCCATATCATCAATATTAATCAAGCAGGAGTAGGGTATTACCTTCATTGAGAGGGCCCGAACCTGGGTAAAAACACCGTGTCCCTTGTCTCCTATTACCATCCGCCTAGACGCACAGTTCGGGACCCCCTACCCGAGATCCGCCGGTTTTGACACCGACAACGGGCCTTCAACTTGTGGGAGTTTGATCCGGCACAGCACCGAACCTTGAGCCGGCTCTTCGACACTACGTACGAAGATGCCTGGAAGGTGCTGTTCAAGGGCGCCGAGGCTCCCGCGTCCGCCACCGAAGATGGCGGATTCAGCTCATGACATCAAGCCAGCGAGGTAAGCTATTTTACCCTTTACGGGACTCTTTTTTCATAGTTTAACTCTATGCGGGATCTAAAACTCCCTTACCTTTGACAGGACTGGCTGAAGACGTCCGGACAGGTTAACTGTCCGGCTCCCTTGCCAGAAGACCCAGCGGACGCCCGTCTGACGGGGCTGCTGGTTCCGGCACCTTACGTGGTGCCGGAGAAGAAGGCCAAGAAGAAGGCCACGGGAACTCGGAGGAGTTCCCGGCGCCAGGTGTTGTCGGACTCATCGTCCGATGACTCCGAGGCGGACTCCTCCCACGAAGACGAGGAGGAGGAAAAAGAGGCCTCTCCCCCAGCGGGGGGAGAGAAGAAAAGGAAGGCCGCCCCATCTGGGGAGGCCGGAGGGTCCAAGAGGGGAAGGACCCTCCCTCCGGGCTACACCACCAACGCCGACGACGGCGGAGAGGAGTGGCCACCAAGGACCAAGCCCCTGGCAAAATCGTAAGTGTCCAGACACCAGAATAACTCATGGCATTCCATTTGTCATACAGCATCTTCTAACGCCGAATATAACCATGCAGCCCGCCCAAGGACAGGCTTGACGATTCGTCGAGCAGCTCCTTGGATTCGTCGGAGGTGAATATCACCTCACTTCCGACCGCCTCGTCTCCTCCCGCCGCGGATGACGCCGGGGTGGAGTCCCAAAAGGGGCCCAGGCAGGAGGAGGTGGCCATGGAGGCGCCAAGAAGGCGACCTCCCGGACTCGGGCGCAAAGGGATAAAACCCGAAGGGCTTCAAGTCCGGCCTGTCTTGCGGACTCCGTACCGGAACCTTCAGTGGTTCCGGAGTCCGACAGGCGACCCCTTCGTAAGAAGGGCAAGACTGCGACGCCGGTGACCTCCGTCCAACCAGAGGCACCAGATGATTTGATGGAGGCGCTTAACGGCGCTTCCATCGATGAGGAGCACCGCACTGTTATGAGTGTGGTGATCCAGAAAGTTCAATCCACCAAGAGCGGGCTGACTGAAGCCTGTGCCAGCCTTCTAACAGGCTTTGATGTATGTATTTAAGATATGTAAAAATATTACCGCATAGACAGTAGCCCCTGATGCTCAGTTTGGTGTTCGGAAAGAAAAAGCCGAACTGAGGATCTAAAAAGATATACGCAGGAGTCTAACATAAGTATGTCAATATGGGAATGCAGGCTGCGCTGCTGACCTCTGCCGCACTGACTGTGGAGGTTGATGCATTGAAGCCGAGCCTCGACCAGTCCGAGAACGAGCTCGGACTTGCCAAAAAGCAGCTCGAGGATAAAGAAGGTAAGTAATACCTTATGGGAGTATTTAAAAGATGTGGTTGCAAAAGATGACAGGAATAACGTGAAGCTAGCCTATGGTATGATTGTTGTTCGTCCTACGGACTAAAACCCTCCGATTTATATAGGCACCGAATAGGGTTAGGGTTACACAGAGTCGGTTACAATGGTAGGAGATCTACATATCTCAGACGCCAAGCTTGCCTTCCACGCCAAGGAAAGTCCCATCCGGACACGGGACGAAGTCGTCAATCTTGTATCTTCATAGTCCAGGAGTCCGGCCAAAGGTCATAGTCCGGCTATCCGGACACCCCCTAATCCGGGACTCCCTCAGTGGAAATTTCAGCTTCCGGTATCTTCCTCTTTGTAAAAATATCTTTCATATAGTTAGCATAAATATTCATTTTGAGCATATCAGTTAAACGCATATGCAAAAAGATAGGTCTAATCATTTCAGCAAAACGCTCAAAATCCTCATCATCCTTTTTCTTGGATGGTTTAGGAGGGAAAGGCATGGGATTCTGAACCCATGGCTCTCTTTCTTTACCGTGCTTCCTAGCAACAAAGTCTCTCTTATCATAACGTTGATTCTTTGATTGTGGGTTATCAAGATCAACAGCAGGTTCAATCTCTACATCGTTGTCATTGCTAGGTTGAGCATCAATATGAACATCATCATTAACATTATCACTAGGTTCATGTTCATTACCAGATTGCGTTTCAGCATCAGAAATAGAAATATCATTGACATTCTCAGGTGTTTCAGCAATAGGTTCACTAGAAGCATGCAAAGTCCTATCATTTTTCTTTTTCTTCTTTTTAGAAGGACTAGGTGCATCAATATTATTTCTCTGAGAATCCTGCTCAACTCTTAGGATGGCCTTTAGGATACAAGGGTTCTTAAGTCATTTTACCAGTTCTAGTAGCCACTCTAACGGCAAAATCATTATTCTTACTATTCAATTCATTGAGCAAATCATTCTGAGCTTTAAGTACTTATTCTACTTGAGTGGTGACCATAGAAGCATGTTTACTAATGAGTTTAAGATCACCTTTAACTCTAGACATATAATCACCCAAATGTTCAATCATATAAGCATTTTGTTTTAATTGTCTACCAAAATAAGCATTAAAGTTTTCTTGTTTGACAATAAAATTATCAAACTCATCTAAGCATTGGCTAGCAGACTTATAACGAGGAATATCACCTTCATCAAATCTATAAAGAGAATTTACCTTTACTACCTGTGTCGGGTTTTCAAGACTGTGGACTTCTTCAATAGGTAATGGATTAAAATCATGTATTTCTTCAACAGGCGGTAAATTAAGACCATGTATTTCTGCAACAGGAGGTAAATTCTTAACATCTTCAGCTTTAATACCCTTTTATTTCATAGATTTCTTTGCCTCATGCATATCTCCAGGACTGAGAAATAGATCACCCCTCTTCTTTGGAGTTGGCTTAGGAGTTGGTTTAGGGAGTGTCCAATTATTTTCATTTGTCAACATATTATTCAATAGAATTTCAGCTTCATCCAGTGTTCTTTCCCTGAAAACAGAACCAGCACAACTATCCAGGTAGTCTCTGGAAGCATCGGTTAGTCCATTATAAAAGATATCAAGTATTTCATTTTTCTTGAGAGGATGATCAGGCAAAGCATTAAGTAGTTGGAGAAGCCTCCCCAAGCTTGTGGGAGACTCTCTTCTTCAATTTGCACAAAATTATATATATCCCTTAGAGCAGCTTGTTTCTTATGAGCAGGGAAATATTTAGCAAAGAAGTAATAAATCATGTCCTGGGGAGTACGCACACAACCAGGATCAAGAGAATTAAACCATATCTTAGCATCACCCTTTAATGAGAACGGAAATATTTTAAGGATATAATAGTAGCGAGTTTTCTCATCATTAGTGAACAGGGTGGCTATATCATTTAATTTAGTAAGATGTGCCACAACAATTTCAGATTCAGAGCCATAAAATGGATCAGATTCAACCTAAGTAATTATATCAGAATTCGACAGAGAATTCATAATCCTTATCAAGAACAAAGATAGGTGAAGTAGCATAAGCAGGATCATATTTCATTCTAGCATTCAGAGTTTTTTTGTTTCAGCTTAGCTAATAATTTCTTAAGATCACTTCTATCATTGCAAGCAAGAAAGTCTCTAGCAGTTTCTTCATCCATAACATAGCCGTCAGGCACAATAGGCAATTCATATTTAGGGGGAGAGTCTTCTTCATCACTTTCATCAATATTATCAGTTTCAATAGTTTCATTCTCTCTAGCCCTAGCAAGTTGTTCATCAACAAATTCACCAAGTGGCACAGTAGTATCAAGCGTAGAAGTAGTTTCATCATAAGTATCATGCATAGCAGAAGTGGCATCATCAATAACATGCGACATATCAGAATTAATTGCAGAAGAAGGTTTAGGTGTCGCAAGCTTACTCAAAACAAAAGATGAATCAAGTGCAGAGCTAGATGGCAGTTCCTTACCTCCCCTCGTAGTTGAGGGATAAATTTTTGTTTTCTCGTCTTTCAAATTCTTCATAGTGACCAGCAGATATAAATCCCAAGTGACTCAAAGAATAGAGCTATGCTCCCGGCAACGATGCGGAAAATAGTCTTGATAATCCACAAGTATAGGGGATCGCAATAGTTTTCGAGGGTAGAGTATTCAACCCAAATTTATTGATTCGACACAAGGGGAGCCAAAGAATATTCTCAAGTATTAGCAGTTGAGTTGTCAATTCAACCATACCTGGATAACTTACTATCTGCAGCAAAGTATTTAGTAGCAAAGTAGTATGGAAGTAACGGTAACGGTAGCAAAAGTAATATTTTTGGGTTTTGTAGTGATTGTAACAGTAGCAACGGAAAAGTAAATAAGCGCAGAACAATATGTGAAAAGCTTGTAGGCATTGGATCGGTGATGGAGAATTATGCCGGATGTGGTTCATCATGTAACAATCTTAACATAGGGTGACACAGAACTAGCTCCAATTCATCAATGTAATGTAGGCATGTATTCCAAATATAGTCATACGTGCTTATGGAAAAGAACTTGCATGACATCTTTTGTCCTACCCTCCCGTGGCAGCGGGGTCCTAGCGGAAACTAAGGTATATTAAGGCCTGCTTTTAATAGAGTACCAGATCAAAGCAATAACACATAGTGAATAAATGAACTCCTCAAACTACGGTCATCACCGGGAGTGGTCCCGATTATTGTCACTTCGGGGTTGCCGGATCATAACACATAGTAGGTGACTATAGATCGACTTGCAAGATAGGATCAAGAACTCACATATATTCATGAAAACATAATAGGTTCAAATCTGAAATCATGGTACTCGGGCCCTAGTGGCAAGCATTAAGCATACTAAAGTCATAGCAACATCAATCTCAGAACATTGTGGATACTAGGGATCAAACCCTAACAAAACTAACTCGATTACATGATAAATCTCATCCAACCCATCACCATCCAGCAAGCCTACGATGGAATTACTCACGCACGGCGGTGAGCATCATGAAATTGGTGATGGAGGATGGTTGATGATGACGATGGCGACGGATTCCCCTCTCCGGAGCCCCGAACGGACTCCAGATCAGCCCTCCCGACAGAGATTAGGGCTTGATAGCGGCTCCGTATCGTAAAATGTGATGAATCCTGCTCTCTGATTTTTTTCTCCCTGAACGTGAATATATAGAGTTGGAGTTGAGGTCGGTGGAGCACCAGGGGGCCCATGAGGTAGGGGGCGCGCCCCCACCCCCGTGGAAAGGGTGTGGGCCCTGGCATTGATTATTTCACCAGTATTTTTTATTATTTCCAAAAATAATCTCCGTGAAGTTTCAGGTCATTCCGAGAACTTTTGTTTCTGCACATAAATAACACCATGGCAATTCTGCTGAAAACTGCATCAATCCGGGTTAGTTCCATTCAAATCATGCAAGTTAGAGTCCAAAACAAGGGCAAAAGTGTTTGGAAAAGTAGATACGACATAGATGTATCAGTGTCCGGCGTGCAGATTGTCTTCGACATTGCAAGGTGGGTTCCTCCTCCGAATACACCAAAGCAGTTTTATGAACAAGTGAACTATATCCGGCTCCGTATAATGAGTAGAACCCTCAACCACAAGGGCACTATATCCGAGCAAAGTAAAGTATGTCTACTGACAGCTTTTTCGGCAAAACGTTACATCTGGCCTTTTATTATTTTGAACCGTTTTTTCGGCCTCCCGCTTCGCGTTTCGAGGCACGGCTTCCACTGACATGTCTTGTCAAAGCAAGATCATGTCCCCTTATTGCGGGATTCTCATCAATACGGGCTTGGGTAATCCAACCATGTCGTTCGCACGACCTCTTGGGAATAGGCAAGATTTAAGACTTGTGAGGGGGCGCTTGATATTCACTGCCTTTATAAGAGGATAAGGACCCATCTTTTTACCCCACGCCTTCTTCTTCCTCAGCCCTCCCATCCTCGAGCTCCAAAGCCCAAGTTTCAATCTTTTCCATCACCACCAAACACTCCAGCCATGTCTGGATCCGGCTCTTAAGGCAAGTGGGTGGCCTCCTCCGTGACGGAGAAGGACGTCAAGGAGCTCCAGGAGGCGAGGTACTTGACCGCGGAAATCGCGCACTGGCTCCCTGCCAAAGAGAAGGTCATCCCTACTCCAGAGCCTGGCGAGAGGGTTGTGTTTATCCCTCACTTCCTCCGTGGGTTAGGGTTTTCCCTCCACCCCTTTGTTCGCGGCTTGATGTTCTACGACGGGCTAGATTTCCATGATCTAGCCCCGAATTCATTCCTCCACACCTCGTTCATCGTCGTATGCGAGGCGCTACTCCGCATCCCCCCACACTTCGGCCTCTGGCTAAAAGTCTTCAATGTGAAGTCGAAGGTGGTCGACGGGCAGCATGCGGACTGCGGCGGCACCATGGTGAGCAAGCTCCCCAAAACCACCTGGCCAAAAGGGGCCTTTGTGGAGACCGTGAAGGTATGGCAGCAGGAGTGGTTCTACATCAGCGAACCCCATGGCACCAAATGGGAAGCTGCTCCTGAATTTAGATTCGGACCCCCTATGCGTCTCGCGTCGTGGACCAACAAGGGTCTGGACTGGGGGTCGACTAACGAAGTGATGATGCTGCAAAAGTGCATCAAGAGTATAAACAAGAACACCAGTCTCACCGATGTGATTTAGGTGATGCTCTTCCGCCATATTCTTCCATGCCAAAGCCGGCCTCTCTGCATATGGGAGTTTAATCCAGAGGGCCCTAGACCCTGCAGCGCTTCTTCGGCACAACGCGTGAAGGAAACTGCTTTTCAAGGCCCAGAAGATGTGGCTGGAGAAGACCGAAGACATCGGTCTCGACAGCGCGAATCCGGCTACTGAGGTAAGTATTTTACTTTCGAACAAAATTTTGGTCCATACGTCAGAGGGTATACTGAGATGTCCATTCCTCATTCAGGCCTGGTCAGCGAAGGCGGAGCGGATCAGGTGTCCGGCGCCGCTACCCGAAAACCCAGCAAATATTCTGCTAACGAGGATGCTGGTCCGGTGCCCTATCAGGCACCGGAGAAAAAGGCCAAGAAGAAGAGCTGGGAGGCCAAAGGTGGCCTCCGCCGAAAAGGTACTTTGGACACCGTGTCTGAAGAGACTGAAGCTCACTCCTCCCACGGGGGAGATGAAGACGAGGAGGAGGAGGAGGAAGAAAGCAATTCTCCCCCTAAGGGGAGGAATAAGAAAAGGGCGGCCTCCGCAGATCCAGAGGCGGAGGCGTCCAAAAGGGGGAAAATATCCCTTTCAGATGGCTCGGATTCGGATACCGAAGCCATCCCCAAGCGGCGCCCTAGGGCGAAGCCCCTGGCCGAATCGTAAGTATCTAAGAATGCTTTACATACATCCGATCTCTTACAAGTTGTAGGATAACATGTTAATTTATGTGTGTCAGTGCGGCCGTGATCTCCCCCAACACATCATCTTCGAGGAACTCTCTAGCACCGGAGATGATGGAGAGCGAAATGCCTCTGCAAGCCTCTCCGCCGCCCGCCGCGGATGACATCGAGGTGTTATCCCGAAGGACCTCTCCAGGCCATGGAGAGGTGCGGGAGGCCAACAAGACGGCACCAGAGGGTAATGCCTTGGCTGCCGAGAACATGGGGGGCGCAACCCCCATGGAGACTGACGATGGGGGCCCTGACCAGTCCAGCCCCCAACCAAACACCATTCCGGAGACCAATGTGGCTCCGGAATCAAGCGAGCAACCCCCTTTAAAGGAGGGGGAGCGCCTACTCCGAAGGCGGCCTCCACTGATCCGGAGGCACCGAACCCTCTGATGGACGCACTGCAACGTGCTTCTGTCGTGGAGGAGCACCGTACCCTGATGAGTACGGTGGTTGAGAAGATTCAGTCTACCAAAAGCGGGGGGCCAAGGAGGCGCGGACCGAGTCCCGTGCGGCGCGCGAGGAGACCAAGTAGGCCGAACAGATAGCAGCTGGTAAGCCCTTTCTTTTACAGAGTAAATTCGGCGGTCAGAAGTATGCCCTGCTCACTCGACTGTGGAGTTCTCCAGACGCCTTTGCGGATCTTCCGAAGAGTGCCGCCGACGCTGCGCAGTTCTTTCGGTCCCAGGATTGGCACACAATGGAGAAGCTATTCTGGTCACAGTTCGCGACGCAGGAGCACCCAACGCTGTTAAACGACCAGATGGCGCAGTGGGCCGAGCTGCATAGGATGTCCAGATTGGCCATGAGGGACGTCATAGTCTGGTTGTGGCCAACTAAACCCATTCCAAGTAGCTACTTCGGCCTGGTGCAGCAACTCGTCGACGCGCTGCCCTGAATTGACGTGGTCAAGCGGTCGGCATGCATCGAATGTGCGCGGATGGCCTTCGCCCATGTCAAGATGCACTGGGTGAAAATGAAGGCCGCCGTCGTGGTAGTTGAGGGCCCGCCAGGAGGCAGGGACCACCGCAGGCCGGAGCGCTATTTCGAAGACGTCCTAGAGAGTGCCCGTTTGATAGAGGGTCAATGCTCGAAGGATATCATGTTCGAGTAAATGTATCTGACCTGTCCAAGCATTGTGCCATGAACTGAAGCTTTGTAATATATTTGTGCCTTTTATCTTAAAGTATTTTTCCTCCTGTGCGGCCGTTTTTATTCTTGAGAGTTCACCAGTCGTCGGCTTCAACCCCCACGTAGATACTACGGGGGTGTTCGGAATAGCACATAACCACACTTGACCCAATGTCTTGGTCCGTAAAGGAGGTGTCAGCACGGCGAACCAGGCAATCAGGCTATGTGGCTTTATCAATCTCACTTAGCCATAGGAGTTCGACAACGGGACTATGAAATAGCTCTTGGTGCGTATGCGGCTATCCGAACTTGGATGCCTTATGCACGTGACTAGAAGAGAGCTAGTCCTTCGTGTAATACGGAAGAAATCGCTAGATATTTAGTAAGTCGCCGAATTGCTGACCAGCTCTCGTCGCATCATGACAGTCAGTTTTCGGCTTTCTCTACTGAGGTGCTTGACCGGGCGAACCAGAAACAAAACCCCAGTAGTTATCCCTTTACTACCTTAGCCGAACAAACAGAACGTAAGGTAGTAACCACAGGAGCCGGGGAACCCAACAATTGACCAAAGACATGATTCAGAGCCGATGCATATAATGCAATACCTGGGACGCTGATGTCTACTCTGAGAGTGTTCAGACTTTCTGTTTTTTTTTGAAAAAATATATATGTGGCCGAATAGAGCCCCTCGTGATTTAAATCGTGCCGAGGTGTATATGCCAAGCTGACGTAAAGAGGGAATATAGATTAGGAAGTAAGCCAATACCGAACAAGGTTGTGCGAAACTGTTTCCATTATAGTCTGTTGATATGTCAAAACGTGTTTTTACAGAGGATGCCATAAGCATCAAGGCTATTTTACATGTCGAGAATTTGTGAACAAGGGAAAGCTGTATACATGTCCTAAAAAGGCGGTCTTGAAGATCCTCTGCACACCCTGCCACACGTCTACGTCGCTTTCGCCTTTGAGGGAGATTCCTTGAGAGGAACGGCCCACGGTTGTCTGTACAAAACCGGGCTCGGAAAGAGTCATTGTACGTCCATGGAGTAGCTAGGTTTTAATGCACCCGTGGTATTGAAGAAGAAGGAGAAAAATGATCAAAGAAAAAAGGTCAAGGTCATATAGGGTCGAACCGTACTATAGACCTATCTGTATTGTGCCTCCGTTGATGCCCAAGGTATTTTGAGTGCGTAATTATGCATACGTGGTACAAATGCCATGGATGTGTGTGGCAATTGATGGAGGCGAAACTACTAGTCTAGCTCTGGAGTTGCCGAGCTGTCATCGTGCAGAATGGACCGGACTCGTTTAACATTGTCCGGGGGCTTGATGGTCGATGAGGTGTGCGGCTTGATAGGGCCGCTTTATACCTCGTCTGCGAGGGTCGCAGTGTGCTCCTCGGTACGGAGGGAGCACTCCGTGTTTCCATTAACGATAATAAAGCCGCGGGGAGCTTTAAGTAAGCATAATGCGGGACCGCATTAAAGCGGGCGAAGGCGGTTCTTCCGAGCAGTGCGTGATAACCATTGCGAAAGGGGACGATGTCGAAAATCAAGTCTTCGCTTCGGAAGTTGTAAGGCGAACCGAAGACCACTTCCAATGTTATTGAGCCCGTGCAGCGGGCCTCTACACCTGGTATTACTCCTTTAAAGGTAGTATTAGTAGGCTTGATTCTTGACGGGTCATTACCCATTTTGCGAATCGTGTCTTGATAAATCAAGTTAAGACTGCCGCCGACGTCCATAAGGACTCGGGTAAGATGGAATCCATTGATGATTGGATCAAGGACCAAGGCTGCCGAACCTCCATGACGGATACTGGTCGGGCGATCCTTATGATCGAAGGTGATCGGACAGGCTAACCAGGGGTTGAATTTTGGGGTGACCGGCTCTATGACGTAGACGTCCCTTAGCGCACGCTTGCACTCCCTCTTGGGGATATGTGTAACATATATCATATTCACTGTTTTTACCTTGGGGGGAAATTTCTTCTGTCCCCTGTGTTTGGTGGGCGAGGCTCTTCATCGTCCTTGCTTGGCGGCCCTTTCCCCTTGTGTTCAGTGTTTAACTTACCGGCCTGTTTAAAGACCCAACAATTTCTGTTGGAATGATTGGTAGGCTTGTCAGGGGTGCCATGAATCTGGCAAGGCCGATCAAGTATTTTGTCCAAACTAGATGGACCATCTTTGTTTCCTTTGAATGGCTTCTTTCGCTGTCCGGATTTGGAGCCGCTGAATCCGGTGTTGACCGTCGTGCCTTTGGTATCGTTATTGTTGTTTCGACGCTTATGTTTGTTGCGTCGTGGCCTACCGTTGTCATCTCTGGCTATGGAGGTGCCAGGGTCACTGGTACTGTTGCTTCTATGAGCTAACCAACTATCCTCCCCCCGCACAAAAGCGGGTCATGAGTGCAGTAAGGTCTGCCATGGATTTCAGCTTTTCATGGCTGAAGTGTCGGGCGAGCCACTCGTCCCAGACGCTGTGTTTAAAGGCCGCGAGGGCCTCGGCATCCGGACAATCGAAAAATTGGTTCTTTTTAATTAAGAACCTGGTCCAGAGCTTCCGGGCTGACCCTCCGGGTTGCTGGACTATGTGACTAAGGTCATCGGCGTCTGGAGGCCGGACATATGTGCCTTGGAAGTTGTCTCTAAAGGCATCTTCCAAATCTTCCCAGCTACCACTAGATTTTTCTCGGAGGCTGTTTAACCAGTGTCGTGTTGGTCCCTTTAGTTTTAGTGGGAGGTACTTGATGGCGTGGAGATCGTCACCGCGAGCCATGTGGATGTGGAGAAGAAAATCTTCGATCCATACCGCGGGATCTGTCGTTCCATCGTATGCTTCAATGTTCACGGGTTTAAACCCTTCTGGGAACTGGTGCTCCATTACCTCATTGTTGAAGCATGAGGGGTGTGTGGCGCCTCTGTATCGGGCAGCATCACGACGCAGTTCGGATGAAGTACGTATGCGGTTTTTGGCCCGGGTGAGGTTGCGCCTGTCGCGCCAGGCCTGATGTCCGTCTTCTCGCGTTAGGGCCCGCCCCCTTGATCCATAGATTGATCTGGCTTGGCCTGCTCTATTGTTCAGGTCCTGTCGTAGGTCGTAGGTGTATCCTGGGGCCGCTGTCTCTCTGCCTCTATGGCGGAGTGGTGCGGGCTGGTGTTCGGCATGAGTGGCCGCTCTGTCCCGTCCACGCGGTGGCCGGTATGGTTCATTAGCACGGTCATGTCTTGACGGTATTGGCTCGATGGCCTCGTCGTCAAATTTTGGTAGTAGCCGACGCTTCGGATAACTCTTTGCTGGGTGTTGAAGGCCATATTCTTCGGCAGCTAGGACCTGGGTCCATCTGTCGTTGAGTGTATCCTATTCGGCTTGGAGCTGTTGCTGCTTCTTTTTAGGCTTCTCGCAGTGGCGATTAGCTGGCGCTTAAAGCGCTCCTGCTCAAGTGGTTCCTCTGGCACGATGAAGTCTTCATCACCGAGGCTCACATCATCCTCGGAGATTGGTAGATAGTTACTATCCTCCGAGTCCTCGTTCCCGACTGGATCATCAGGGTTAACTTGCCCCTCCTCCCAATCATCATGTTCGGATGTTGGCTCGACGGGGGCTTCAGGGTCTTCGGCGATCTCCGTAGTGTTATTGTCTCCGGTGCCGGTATTGCTGTCTTTTTCGTGATGCGATTTTGAGCGGCGCCGCTGAAGTCGATGCTTTGGAGGTGCCTCAGCAGGCTTGTCCTCAATCGGATCCTTCCTGCTGTCGCCCTCATCCTCTTTAGGTGTGTCCACCATATACACGTCATATGTGGAAGTGGCCGTCCAACGTCCAGTAAACGGTGGGTCTTGGCCTTGTTCATCTCCGAGATCATCGTTCTTGTCGTCGATGTCTTCGGAGGCATAGTCCAGCATGTTGGTTAAATCTTCGACAGTGGCTATGAAGTGGGTGGTGGGTGGGCCGTAAAATTCCCCGCTTTCAGCCCCTAGTCCGGGCTGGGCGTAATTCGGAGGTGATTCCTCTGTTATGGCGAGGGATCGCATTAAGTCCAATGCCTCGTTTAAGAGCGAGGTTTGGACGAGGAAGCGAGAGTCTGTGGAGCTAGGCAGGGCAAAAGCCTCCTGGCCATGCTCACTTGGCGTGGACCACGAGAGTTCAGAGCTGGTATCCGAGGGTGAGTCCGGCTTTCCAATGACAGGGGGAGCCCGGTT
Organism: Aegilops bicornis; assembly: GCA_021605145.1. NCBI lineage: Eukaryota > Viridiplantae > Streptophyta > Magnoliopsida > Poales > Poaceae > Aegilops > Aegilops bicornis. Next base: position 392,166,314 of record CM038673.1, on the reverse strand, counting down.
CGACTCCGGGCTTGTCGATGACGCAGTCTCCTCCGGATCTCCGATAGTGAGCTTCATAATTGCAGAGAGTCCGGTGGGCTCCAAACTCACATCTTCAGATTTAGTAGTTTGCTCCGGATCTAAGGCCAGAGCGGTGGACGGGGCCGCGAACCCTTCGAATACCAAGTCTCCTCGGATGTCCGCGACATAATTCAGGCTTCCAAACTGATCTGATGACCAGGGGCATAGCTGTCGATTTTCTCAAGGCGACCAAATGAATCGGCGCGCAAAGAGAAGCCGCCGAATACAAAAAGTTGATCGGGGAGGAAGGTCCCCCTGGAAACATCATCGTTGTTGGCGATCAAACGAGCCATCGATCCTTCTGCCGACAACACAGTGGAACTCTCAATGAAAGCACCAATGTCAGTGTCAAAACCGGCCGATCTCAGGTAGGGGGTCCCGAACTATGCGTCTGAGGATCGAAGGTAATAGGAGACAAAGGGGGCACGATGTTTACCCAGGTTCGGGCCCTCTTAATGGAGGTAATACCCTACTTCCTGCTTGATTGACTTTGATGAGTATAGGGGTTACTAGAGTTGATCTCCTCGAGATCGTAATGGCTAAACCATAGATGTCTAGCCTATATGATCATGATCCCTCTTATGGACTAGACCCTCCAATTTATATAGACATTGGAGGGGGTAGGGTTGTACAGAGAAAGGAAACTACACACCCGGATGCCAAACTTGCCATCCACGCAAAGGAGAGTCCCATCCGGACACGGGGGAAGGCCTTCTATCTTGTATCTTCACGGCCCATCAGTCCGGCCCATGTCGCATAGCCCGGACGCCCGGGGACCCCATAATCCAGGACACCCTCAATGGACAAGACCCAAACTATAAAGGTAGCATGTGATCATATAAAGTTTATTTCTATTGTTTTTTGCATGTCAAGTATATGTTCCTATGACCATGAGATCATGCAACTCACTAACACCGGAGGAGTACCTTGTGTGTACCAAACGTCACAACATAACTGGGTGACTATAAAGGTTATCTACAGGTATCTCCGAGGGTGTCTGTTGAGTTGGCATGGATCAAGACTGGGATTTGTCACTCCGTATGTCGGAGAGGTATCTCAGGGCCCACTCGGTAATACAGCATCACAACAGGCTTGCAAGCAATGTAAATAATGAGTTAGTCACAGGATCTTGTATTATGGAATGAGTAAAGAGTCTAGCCGGTAACGAGATTGAACTAGGTATGGTGATATCGACGATCGAATCTCGAGCAAATAACATACCGTTAGACAAAGGGAACTGCATACAGTATTATCTGAATCCTTGACATCGAGGTTCGACCAATAAAGATCTTCGTACAATATGTAGGAACCAATATGGACATCCAGGTCCCGCTATTGGTTATTGGCCGTAGAGGTGTCTTGATCATGTCTGCATAGTTTTCGAACCTGCAGGGTCTACACACTTATGTTTGCTGACGATATAAGTATAGTTGAGTTGTTATGGTGGTAACTGAAGGTTGTTCAGAGTCCCGGATGAGATCCTGGATGTGACGAGGAACACCGGAATGGTCCAGAGGTGAAGATTGATATATAGGACGAATGGTATTGGAGTCCGGAAGTGTTCCGAGGGTACCGGGTTATGGCTAGGAGAACCAAAAAGGGTTTTGGGGGCCCCAGCAAGTGTTCGGGGGCCTCATGGGCCAAGGGAAGGGAGCACATCAGCCCACTAAGGGGATGTGCACCCCCCCCCCCTCACCCCATCCCTTGATCACCATAGGAGGCACTACAAAAAAATACACTTCCCTGATGATACGTGTTTGTCACAGTAGGTCGCATTTTTTGTCATGCATGTACATCCATGACAATTTTATGACAGAATCAAGATATTCATACCTGTGATGTCGTAGAAGTGTTCCATGACATTACCAAAATTATCATCACGGAAGTGTCCACTTCCATGACGATAAATCACGCGTCACAGAAGTGCTTTTGTCAAGGGTGACCGACACGTGGCATCCACCGTAACGGAACGTCGTTAAGCTATCAGGTCCGGTTTTGGATCCGATAACCCGTTAACAGCCCCGACCAATGGGGATTTTCCACGTGTAAAATCATCATTGGCTGGAGGACACACGTGTCAGCTCACCGTTGGGACAGATGTCATCCACTCATTGGACACAAAGCGCCTATGATACGTCGACACATGGCACGACCCAACAGAGGCCCATTCCTGTGAAAAGGCCGGCTCGTTTGACTTGGTAAAAAGGTGGCGGGCTGGCCCATGGCAAGCCTATTAACAGCCTATTCGCATATAGCCCATTTACAGCCCGCTAACCCAGGGCCTGTTTACGGCCTAACCGAATTAGGCCCAGTAGCGTCATCTAGGTCATCCATTATAATTCCAGTCCGTTTTAACTTCCGGCCCATGTATGGCCCATGACGTCTTTCGGCCCGTATGGGGCCCTTATTACTCTCGGCCCATTAACGGCCCGTGGTAAAACTGACCCGTAATGAACAGTGTATCACTTTATACCCATTAACGGCCTGTGGTGAAACTGACCCGCAATGAACAGTGTATCACTTTATACCCATTAACGGCCCATTATTCCGTTTGGCCGTTTCCAGCCCATGTTATCTTTCGGCCTTCTCGGGGCCCATTTATTCTTGGGCTCATTTCCACATTTGTTTACTTATGGCCCGTTACTGTCATTTTCTGCTTATGGGCCAAATTCAGCCCGTGGTTACAGTCGGCCCGTTTGTGGCCCGTTAATACGTTGGGCCGTTTTGATAGCGTCAACAAAATACGGCCGATTAGCGATGGTCCGTTATGGTCGGCCCATGAACGGATGATTTCAACTCTAGCCCATTTACGCCCATAATGTGGTCTGCTATTGGCCCGTGTTTGGCCAACCGATCATAAGCCCGTAGAAGGCCCATTGATGATATGGCCCATAGAAGGCCCATTGTGTCTACGGCCCGTATAAGGCCCATTGTTTCTATGCCACGTAGAAGGCCCATTGTTTCTCTGACCCTTAGAAGGCCCATTGTTTCTCTGACCCGTAGGAGGCCCATGTAAACTACGGCGGTGGGCATCAAAGTTCGGCACCGGTGCAAATATAGGGAACACCCTACACTATACAAAAATGGCTTCTTTGTTTTCTTGACCGGTGGCTGCACATTAAGAACAAATTTTGTATCGCACCAAAACAAATTACAACTATAAAACACAAGGAAGGTTGGCATAAAAGTTAACAGTCTAGCAGATAAATGCACCACCAGAAGTTCAGAAGCTCAGTTCATTTGACCTGACTATTACGTTTTCATGATGTATTGTCTGATGGAGCACCATAACCTTCGCCTTTAGTTCCCCTAGGCTCCTGAACAACATAGAAAATTTCTGATAGTCTGGTTTCAAAACCATGCATATCTTGACAACATCGAACAATGTCTCTCCTTGTTTCACAAAGGGTCTATGTTAGGGAATGGACTTGTGTCTGGAGCCTTGAGATACAACATTGTTTTGAGCTTGCATATCTTGATCATGAGGTAGTTTGGACGAGATTGCCTTAACAACCAACCCAGTATTATGCGAGGAACATGCTTTTGGCCTTGTTAGTGGACAGTCTTGACCCAACTTTGACAAGAGGCGACATTGCGGTTATAGTTGCCTCGCCACCTTCAGAAGGTGGTGGTTCCACCATTTTTTCCATAGCTCGCTGAAAAGTTGTGGTTTTACATTAGTAGTACCAGAACAGAAGATATTAAGGAGACAGCAAAACCAAACAAAATAGCTTTGGTCTATATACGGAATTTATTCTGGTGAACCCATGTAAAATAATAGTTGTATTTTATTGCAAAGTACATAAGAAAACCAGGTTCCAAACATATGACCATGTACCATCGCTAATGTATTGTCTATTTCTTCACATTGTATTGAGGGCTAAGGATAAAGAGACGAAGTTTATAATACGTTAAGCATAGGATGACATCATTCATATCACAAAACAACTGAGAACAGACAAACAGACAATTGTAACGTTGTGTGGGCAAGTCCAGCACGGAACTAGATTACAAGTCAAGATCAAAGTAACATCACTCCTCTCTTTTAAACCTTGTAAGGTGCAATGATACGCTAAGACAATTGTGTATAAAATTGAAAGGAGTAATAGACATTGGCTGCAAACCATGCAGTTCAAGGCACAAGTCAGAGTAAGTAGTAGTTAAAAGGCATGAGGATTAAGGACTTACAATAGCGGCTTTGACTGGTGTAGTTATGCCCTTCTTCTTGCTGGTGTGAAGTCCTTGAAGATTTTCACAGCATTTGGTTCAGGTACTTTTTTGTCCTTGCGGGCTTTCCTCTGCATTTGGAACAAGTCAATATAGATCTGATAATATGGTACAGTGAAAAGAGTGAAACATCAGCTAATTACAAGAGCCTCGCGATGTGCAATATAGCTATGAGATCACGTAAATGCATTGGAATTTCACTTTTGTATGGTTGGCCTTGTTCTTTGAACATTTCACCTACAAGAAGATAGATTTGTGTGGCACATGCATAAATAGGACTTCAACATGTGATCGATCACATATATATAATGTACACGATACTTGGATCGGACCCGGTGTTTAACGAGGCCTCTCCGATCTTCATCGGATATATTTTCCCTTTGGAGATGTTTGGGCAAGTTCACCGTTAGCCTTGCCTTCAAAGTGAGTTTTCCTCAAGTTATACCGAAATCTTGTCGCAGATCGAGACATGAAAACATGGGTGCAAGCTTGCAGTTGCATCATCTTGGCTATCCAACTCGAACCTCATCTATTGAAAATTATGGGAGTCTCATTATCAGCAACCTAGAAAGTATTGGACAGAGAAAGACGATATTACTAGTTTCCATACATAACCATGCTTACAGATAAATGGTCGAGGAAGGTGTTGAACTGGGTTTCATCTTTGTCATTCCTGTACTGAATCCATGTTGGGAGGATACGTACATGACACCTAACGGCAACCGCTGCCTCTGATACTAACTTGGCTGACTCTGTAGCATCACGTGGCCTTTTTAAACCTGCCTCAAAACGGATCTCCATTCTTCCTCCTCTAGATTTACTTAACCTATCGAGCATTATCCCTGATGTTTGTTTCCTCTTGCGCCTAGGTGCTAGTCCAACGACAAACATAGGAAGTGTTAGTGTACATCAAACTATGCGACTACATATAAAGAAGCATGCAATTGTAACTTGACTCTAGCATCTACCTTCTTGCTGTTGAAGCTCACAAAGTTCATCTGATCTTGCCAACTCATCTTGTGTCAAGAGTGCTTTGGAAGTAGTGTCAGGTGGCAAGGGATCTTGGGAACGTGCTTCTAGCTGAGTTGACGAACGAGTAAATCGTGCAGCTGGTGGTACTGTGGAAGGTGTTGCAACAACTAGGGTTGTCTCTGCTTGTTTGGTGGCAGCTATTTGTTTCTGTTTAGCTTGTTCCGCAGCTCGTGTAGCATGGGATACCCTGTCGTTACAATTTTCCGCTGGACTTTGACCTTCTATTGCACCATCAGTACCAGTAGAATCTGCAGGATTGTTCCGCTTCCCTTTCCCTGTCGTTCTGTCTTGCTTCCTCTTTCTCAGTGCCATGTTAATTCAAGCCGACAAGAAAAACGAATAACAATTTAGTTCTTCAGAACAAATGTACTTTGATGTAAGAACATGGTGTGATAGACAGATATTGTATGTTCTAGAAACAGGAACACGTGTCTTAGTCACAAGTATAATGTGTAAAGTAAGCATATGCAATTCAACATAATTAGAAGCAATACAAGCTAGACATCATACATAACATGCAACCACATATAACAGTGCCAAGTTAGAGGGAGCACTGTGATGGTGCACTAGGGGAGACGTGCTCATCACCAACACAGCTACGTTGAGTGTCTATGCATGTGTTGTATTGGAAATCATCTTGGGGGGATGGAGGAGTAGAATATGTAGAGGCCCTCCATTTGGAAGGAGCACCTTCATCCACTGCCTTGCTAACTTCCTTCCGCTTTATTGATTTTGAATTGTCAAGTAAACCGACAAGAAAAAGCAATAAAATTCACTCTTCAGAACTCATTCGTGCATGATACTGACAATCACTACTTTGATGTAAGGCAAACACATGATTCCAGGATGGAATAATACGAAAAACAAGACGGCGTGGCATATTCACAACTGTTTGTGTAAACTAAGCAGAAACCATTTCACCAAATAAGAAGCAATGCAAGCTAGACACCACGTGAAAGATGCAACCAATATGACTCTGCCAAGTTAAAGTGTCCCATCATAAATGGCATTTCAACAAATTAGAAGCAGCGCATGCTATAGATCATATCAAAGATGCAACTAATATCACACTGCATATACTGAAGGTGTCTCGTCATATTGATTTATGCGGGATACAAAAAACAATAGTTTTATGTGAGGACATGCTTAATAGACAGATGTACTATGTACTAAATACAGGAAGGCATGTCACATTAACAGGTATAATGTATAAGCTAAGCAGAATAGCACATGCAGTTTAACCAGATTGGAAGAATTACAATCTAGACACCATATGCAACATGCAACCACATATCACGCTGCTGAAAGGACCACGATGTCGCCTAGAGGGGGGTGAATAGGCGTTTTAAAATCTTCTACGGATTTGGCTATATCCTAATGCGGAAATAAACTAAGCGTATACTTTTCAAGCACAAATCCTAAATATACTAGGATCACTAAGTGCACCAACAACTTAGCATAAACAAGATGAGAACAACGAGGATATGAGTAAGCACAAGTAAGTCACACAAACTTACTCAGTGTATATCACGATATATGGAAATGAATAATACACACAACCACAAGTAAGCAATACAAGCTTACACAAATTGTATCACAATATATGGAATTGAATGATACAAGCAAACTGAAGTAAATTACACAAACTTACTTGAGCAATATCACAATATATGGAAGTTTATAACACAAGTTAGCAATTCACACTAATCACAATGTATATCAATAGTAGCAAGTATGAATTGCGGAATATGAAATGTATGCCTAAATAATCTATACAAGGAAATGGCCAACACAATATAATCAACCACCACAATATAATGAGGACAACAAGATATAGTGAATGCACGGTCAAATGACGAAAGTAAACCACAAGTAAGGAGTTAGGGTTAGGGATAACCAAAGTCACAGAGACAAGGATGTATCCCGATGTTCACTTCCTTGGATGGAAGCTAGTCATCGTTAGAGAGGTGGATGTTACCACGAAGGCACACCAACGCCACGAATGCTCACCCTATTCTCCTTGAGATATCACCATGAAGGTGATTCCCAACGACTAGTGGTAGACCTTGAGGCGGCCTCCAAACCTTCACAAACTTTCCGGGGGACAAATCACAAGTTGATTCCTCACCGGAGCACTCCGACCGCCTAGGAGTCTCCAACCTCCAAGACTAACAAGATCAAGGGGGAAATGCTCAAAACTTGCTCAAATCACAAATTGGTTTGGTCAAAAGAGAGAGGAGGAGTGGGTGTATGCTTGGATGAAATCTCTCTCAAGAACTCTCACAAATCTCTTCGGGGTCTAGCATGAGATGGCTCAAATCCCACCAAAAGCAACTAATGCTATGTAGGGATGGGAGAGGATAGGAACAATGGAGGAGGTCAACAAATGAACCCAAGATCCATGGGATAGTTTTCCCCCAAATGGATTGGAGTTTTGAGGCTTGGGGGAGGAGGATAGAGCTCAAAAGAATGGGGAAATCTCAGATCCAAAAGCTCTAACTCGATGGGGAAGAAGGGTGACTTATATAGTGTCCCACCAAATCTGCCCGTTACGCACAGAAAAACGCAACCCGGAACTTCTGGGCAAGCCCGGAACTTTCGGGCCCCCTATTGGACACATATGTGCAAACTATCTGGTTGGCCCGGAACTTGGCCCGGAATCTACCCGGAACTTCTGGCCCCCGGAACTTCCGGGAGACCCGAAACTTCTGGGCTCCCTTTGGACCAGATATGTGCAAACACTCTGGTTAACCCGGAACTTCCGTCCCCACAGAACACAGCCAGCATACCGAAAGTAAAACATGCATAACTTTTTTATACGAACTCCGATTTTGATGATCTTGGGCTCGTTTTGAAGCTATGGAAAAACCCCAGGTCCTCACATCGAGAACCATCCAAGATCAACCAAAAAGGAGGATGCCAAATATGCAAAGGTGTTATCATATATTTGGGAAACCTATTTGGCTTTGGATTTTGTTTGGTATATAGGATAGGAGTGGAATTGTGCGAGAGAAGATGTTGACTTGAGCAAATCCATCACGAACCCCTTTGATCCCCTCTTAATAGTGTGGGATCCCTATAACTCAATAATCATAAAGAGCTACACTACATAGCTATCGAGAATCCATTCTTGAGTGTATATGTTTCTTCGGTGGTCATCACTCCACAACACTAACATCAAAGGAACTAATACCTTTGACTCGAGCCTTTCACTTGAGCTTGATGTTGATGTTTCTTCTTGGCTCAAGTCGAAGGCAAGACATTGGTGAAGTCTTCAAGTAGCTCCTCCATACACAATGTGGGAATCTTTGTGTATTCATCTTCACGTGTCCATCATGTGATCATCCACAAGCTTCAAGCATGTAATCCTTCGGGATGGTTATCTTGAACTTGACCTTGACAACCATGATCATCAACACTTGACGGCATCCTCTCATGGATACTTGAAATCTCTCTCTCGATGCGAGCCCATGAGAATCACCTAACCCTCAAAAACATAGAGAACACATAGTATGGGTTAGTACACAAAGTGCAATTGACAATTGCTTATCATACCACAAGATCCTATGTGGTGCATCGTTCGGCGCTTCGTGTGTTGACCATTTAGTGTTCGATCTTTGAGCTTCCTCTTGTTTAACCGATATCTCTACTCCCTATTTAATCTTGACGACTTGAAGGGTATATTGAATTCTTCACTTAAATAGCATGCTTGAATACTTGATTAATCATGACACAACACATGAGTCCATTATGATCATATCCTAGAATTCATCATTCAAATCATCCTTTTAGGATCTTGATCCATTGTGGCTCAAAACCATAGCTCTATGCAGGTAAACCTTAAGATACTCCAAAGAACTCCATTTTGATCATCTCGATGTAATTATTGCTTCAAAGGAGTTGTCTTCCAATATTCTTCAATCATTTTCCAATGGGACTAACCTTCAAATGTATATCTCAATGTAAACATTAGTCCATAAGGATTGTCATTTAATTACCAAAACCACACATGGGAACTTACATGTACTTTCAATCTCCCCCATTTTGGTAATTGATGACAATCTCAATAAGAGGGTTTGTATAATGAATTTGAAACAAGCATGCAATTTATCCAAGGATAAATTGTATACTTGGGTTGATTTTGATAGCATCAAGTATCACAAAGAAACTTGATGTTATCAAAACGGTTATACTAACACCAAAACACTACACAAGAATTTGATGTTAATAGACCACAATATATAGAGCAAGCTCCCCCACAATATATGCATGTGTGAATGAACTTCGAATTTCATATGCATATATTGGTTGATATAAACTTGGTGAAGCTTTCTCTATATACTCATTCACGCAACAAGCACATATAACTAGGGTAGATATGCATGAATGAACACAAGCACTTCAAAAGTACTTATCTTAAACCCTCTAAACTTATCCCCCATTGGCAACAAATGCCAAAATGGACGAAAAAATCTAGAAGATAAATATTGTATGAGTTCCTCCTTAATGTGTGCATATCACAAAATAATGTGAGTGAAATCAAATGCACATATTAAATGATGAAAAAATTGAGGAGCTCAACCCATATATAGGACCTAGAATGTAACAAGATAGTATGATATGAAAATAAGATTAGACATGGGAGGAAAACATTCAAAATATCCAACAAACATATTTTGGACAAGATAAATAGAAATATCCAATGTGGTCATCATGTCAAGTATGGGTCCAAAATACATTCAAAACACATAAGTGCACAAGATTATCTGCAAAACATACAAGCACTCATGACACAACTTCTTACCGAAGCCACCTTAAGAATAAAAGGAAACAACCAAAGTGGCTGACAAGGAATAAATAATATCAAGGAAAGATATGAGCTTTCCCATGTATAAACTTTCTAAGTGGCCAATAATAATCATGATATGTATCCACAAAGAGACTTGTATACACAAAATAAACGCAATTGATAAGAACATGATATCCACAAGTGAATCCATTATTATACAACTGTGATCCTCGCATGAGAGCAAGGCAGATGGCACAAAGCACATGGCACAAATTGATCTCATTTGCATAACACAAAGTGAAGAAAGCAATCAAAAGACATGACGAGTCAAAAGGATAAAAGAATATTATGATTTGGGCAAAGGAGTGTTCTAAGGAAAATAGAGAAGCTCCCCATGATTTGTGCACTGTTTAGTATTTTTGTATTTGGATACAAGTGCACAAAATAGGATCATCACTCCCCCAAAATCAGTAGGAACACAAAACAATTGCAAGCAAGCATAGATAAGAAAAGAAGCCTAGCATTTTCAACAAACATACAGTTGAGCAACATGTAGATGAGGCAACCTAAGAATAGGCACAACCAAGATGATGTGTGTGAGTCACGTCAAAGCACTTGAGAAGACTAATATGAGGATGAGAATCAAGCATCAACATAGTCTTGATTAACTGAGATACAAGCTGCAAGACATGTTCTTCCCACACACATGAAGTAAATGGGCTCATAAGCTCACTAATAGCCAATTAATGAAACAAAGCATGTGACAACCCATGGTGAACATAATAAATAATAGGCTTGTCAAGACAAACACAAGGACAACAATTTTCATAAAACATGAGTGCACTAAGACGCAAAAAAAAGTAAGACACGCACTCATACAACAAATGCTTCCACGCCACCAAAGATACAAAATGAGAGTGAAACAGTGGACACGAAAGAATAAGGATATCAATTAGAGATGTAACTTCTCTCACGTGTATAAGATTCTAGGTAGATGACAATCATGGTGATATATATCCACAAAGAAGGATGTACACATGAAATGGTTGCAAAAGGAAAGAATAAGATATCCAAGTGGGAGTCATAAAATATACCAATGAGATCTTTGCTTGAAAGCATAGCACATGGCTTAATATTATCTTATTGTATATTAATGAACTCCAAACACACAACCATCAAAGACATCACAACTAGCAACAAGAGATCATTGTTGGGATGCTTTGAGAAAGGAAACAAGTATCACAGGAGCAGTCAAGAAATTCATGCCATGATGCAACCTACACAAGGTTGACCCCATTTCTATATATATGCATGAAGTAAATACTTGTTACCGAGATAGCATTGGTATGAAGTCGTAGATCAATAAAATGTCCAAGCTTGGCTCTAATTTCCTCATAGTGCCACCACCTTCATGAATAAGCGAAGCACCCAATGCTTCTCAGATGTACCTAAAAAAATTTAAGTACAATATGGTCCCCAAACTTATTGGGTCCGAAGTAGTTAGCATAACTACAACACATAGGGTAAAACCACTTAAGTATGTGCATATCAATATGAATTTGAATTTCATGCGCATCTTAGCTATTAAGAATTTGATGGATTTACCAGATATATATGGGATCAAATAAAGCAAACAAGGCATGCAAATTTACACATGGTAGTAACTATGCATGCACATTCCTACCAAAATCCAGGGAGATACAAAATGGACAAATAAACACATAACCATTAATACTTCCAATAGCATCACTAGTCATTCATATTGTCAAAAATAAATCAAAGTGAAAACATCAACATATGATAGCACACAAAGTTCAACATATGAACCAAGGAAAACCAATGAGCATATAAGATATGCATTGCACACCTACTCATAGGAATATCTCACTCAAGTAGATATAGGATACTATAAAAAATGAGATAACACACTCCCATAACTCCATATAAACCAATAAGATGAACTCAAACAAAATGGTATTTCGAGTTATCATTTGGCATAGAAACCACATAAGTACATGATCATCTATACTAACACAAGCATAACATGAGAGTTTAGAAATAAACACAAAGCTTGGATAGTATATTATTAACATTCCAATTAGATAGATCATCATGCAAAGCAACAATTGGAATAGCTTTAATCAAGCGATTTTCCGAATATGATTTTGAAGATAGCCATGGGCAAAACCGCACAATAATGCCATATGTAAACAAGGCATTGCATGCCACAGAGATATAAGATAATCTCAAATACTCCCTCCATTCCTTTATCTAAGGTGTATTATTTTTAGCATGTTAACCAAGGCACATAATTATGGACTATTTAGGATGAAATTACCCTTGTCTAATTCATAGATTAGCGGCAAGTAAATCATTTAGGCTAGGAAAGGAAGAGATACATGCAATCGGGAGAGCGATAGTTTCCTTTTCTTTCTCTAAAAGAAGAGATACATGCAATCAGGGGAGACATACTTTCCTTTTTCTGGAGGGCCAAGATCGGAATTACGAGAAATTAGAACAAATGCACCTTACATTGTGGAATTTTATGAAAAACAAATACACCTTATATAAAGGAACGGAGGGAGTATATTCTAAGTGGCACCCCATAATTGTACACATCTAACAAGGATTGTGATATGCACAAAGCATATCACTCCCCCATAATGTGGTGATCCATTAGTATCTCAAAAGAGCCCAATAAGATTCAACTAATGAAGCAATAAAGGCTCGGAACCACACACACAAATATATGAAGTGCATTGGGACGTACACATGCTAGATAACTCAAATCAAGCATAATAGGAGGCACACCATATACAAACACATGCTAGGTACAAAACCTAAACATGAGAGGGACTAGTAATTTTCAATGTCGACAATATAAATACAAATTACCACCACGAGGAGCATTGGAATGGCAAATATGATGATAATCCACTTGACTTGGCTTTGAACCATAATACATGGTGAAAATATTTTTTCTACATAAACTAACCAAGTCTCCAATGTCCACCACACACTTATTGATCAAGTTTGAGCTTGATGGTCCCCAACCAAGTTGGGTCCTAAGAAGTTAGTCACAATAGGTGTGGCAACCCAAATGGTCTTATCAACTTTCAAACCACTTTGGGCACCAACAAACTTGGCAAACAAATTGCCAACATTATCCTTTCTAAGTGAATAATGATCATTGACAATTGGACGCTTAGAGACATTACCGTTGGGACATGATGAAGATATGTGTCCCTTCTCATGGCAAATATAGCAACATGTGCTCCAGTTTCTCTTCTTGTTTACCTTTTCAACTTGGAGAACATTATCATGGTTAGGCATGGGAAGAGGCCTTTCATTATCTTGAGATTGAACTTGAGGCCACTTCCCTTGATGCTTCACACTTGAAGCCTTCTTCTTCAATGGACAAGATCTCACATGGTGTCCAACATTCTTGCACTTGAAGCAAGTAATGTTGGCGAATTCTTGACTAGATCTAGCCCTTCTTCTTGTTCTTGGACTTCTTCTTCTTGGAGATGAAATCAAGTCCAATTTTGTCTTGAGGGTCCTTTTGCACACTCAAGATATTATCTAATATTTTTCCAAGTCTTTCTTCAAGCTGGTGACTTGGGCCTTGAGCTCTTTATTTTCCTCTACAAGGTTAGTATTAACAAAAGAACTAGAGGAAGTAGAAACTTCATTGTTAGAGCAACAAGGCATGGTGAGCAATTCATCACAAGATGTACCAATATCATGTAGAGAGGAATTGCAAGGACTAGCACATGGCAATAAGGCATTTCGAGTAGAAGATGTGCTAATATCCACATGAGACTCACACGATTTTACCTTGGTGCACATAGCCTCATGAGCTAACTTTAGCCCATCATGAGAGATTATAAGATCCTCATGAGTGCCCAAGAGATTTTCATAACTTTCTTCCAATTTCCCATAATTGCTAGTTAGCAAATCAAGTTGAGTCCTCAGCTCAACATTTTCTTTTAATATAGATGCTTCACACAAGATAGAGTTAGTAGCACAAGCATCATTATCAATATTAGAGGAGCATGTAGAAGCTAGAGACTCCACATGAGTAGCTTGAAGTTCCTCATGAGACTTAGAGAGTTTGATGAGCTCTCCTTTGACCTTCTTGTAGTCAAGGTCAAGGGTCTCAAAATCCTCTTTAAGTTTACAATGCGTAACTTCAATCTCTTCTTTTAAAGACCTCAAGTCACTAAGGCATTGATGAACCATAGCAAGGTCATGTTCAAGTTGCTCACTTTTTGCTTGCTCATAAATAAATGAGTCATTACGTTTTTGAAAGCAAGCAAGAACATCTTGGAACCTTTTATAAGTGTTATTTTTAGCTCTACGAAGAGTTTTCCCAATCTCATAGAGATTTTGAGTCAAGACTTCATCATCTTCCTCATTACAACTATCATCATTGTCACTAAGATAAGATGATACCTCGTCATTACCTCTTGCCATGAGGCACATGTGAACACAGGGGGTTGATGATGATTCTTTTGGAGAAGAGGGTTCTTCATCAACCAAGCATGCCTCATTTTTCTTGATTTCCTCTACATGGTTAGTTTCACAAAGAGAACTAGAGGGAATCACGATATTTTGAATATGGCAACACAAACGACCAAGCATATCATCACAAGAATTTATGAGTGCATCATTAGATGATATGCATGGACTCTCTACACAAGAAAGTATGATGTTTTCGATTGTTAGATATGCTCGTGTCCATAGAAGATACATCACTAGTATCAACATAAGCAAGATCATCAATGATGAGCTTAATACCATCATCACGAGATATTTCTTCACTCACCATGTCATTACCTTGTTGTACACCACATGTTGGTGAAGTGAAAGATGTTGAGGTATGCAAGTAATCGGAGGTGGAAGCAATAGAGAGCTCTTCAGGATATAGAAATGTGGAGAACTCCTCCATTAATTCCCCAAAAAGAATATTGTCTTCATCAAGATTGAACCCACCATATATATCTTCAATTTTGGTCCAAGCCTCATGAGCCAACGAACAAGACGAGATTGACTTGAATACCTCGAAGGTTATAGCTTGATAAATGACACTTAAAGCTTCACAATCAAGATGCATATCATCAAGTGACGGAGATTGTCCATCCTTTAGAGTTGAATTCCCTACAACCACAATCCGCAAAGCATTTGTACCCATGGCCCGAAAGTGACAAAGCATGCGTAATCTCCACATAATGTAATTTGTGCCATTAAAACAAAATGTGTCATCGTGCACTAGTTCACTAGTCGACATCGTTACTCTCTAGGCGGTTAAGCCTAATAAGGAGAGACCTAGCTCTGATACCAATTGAAAGGACCACGATGTCGCCTAGAGGGGGGAGTGAATAGGCGTTTAAAAATCTTTTATGGATTTGGCTATATCCTAATGCAGAAATAAATTAAGCGTATACTTTTCAAGCATAAATCCTAAATATACTAGGATCACTAAGTGCACCAACAACTTAGCATAAACAAGATGAGAACAACGAGGATATGAGTAAGCACAAGTAAGTCACACAAACTTACTCAGTGTATATCACGAGATATGGAAATGAATAATACACACAACCACAAGTAAGCAATTCAAGCTTACACAAATTGTATCACAATATATGGAATTGAATGATAAAAGCAAACTCAAGTAAGTTACACAAACTTACTTGAGCAATATCACAATATATGGATATTTATAACACAAGTTAGCAATTCACACTAATCACAATGTATATCAATAGTAGCAAGTATGAATTGCGGAATATGAAGTGTATGCCTAAATAATCTGTACAAGGAAATGGCCAACACAATATAATCAACCACCACAATATAATGAGGACAACAATATATAGTGAATGCACGGTCAAATGACGAAAGTAAACCAAAAGTAAGGAGTTAAGGTTAGGGATAACCAAAGTCACGGAGACGAGGATGTATCCCGATGTTCACTTCCTTGGAGGGAAGCTAGTCATCGTTAGAGAGGTGGATGTTACCACGAAGGCACACCAACGCCATGAAGGCTCACCCTATTATCCTTGAGATATCACCACGAAGGTGATTCCCAACCACTAGTGGTAGACCTTGAGGCGGCCTCCAAACCTTCACAAACTTTCCGGGGCACAAATCACAAGTTGATTCCTCACCGAAGCACTCCTACCACCTAGGAGTCTCCAATCTCCAAGAGCAACAAGATCAAGGGGGAAATGCTCAAGACTTGCTCAAATCACAAATTGCTTTGGTCAAAATAGAGAGAGGAGGAGTGGGTGTATGCTTGGATGAAATATCTCTCAAGAACTCTCACAAATCTCTTCGGGGTCTAGCACGAGAAGGCTCAAATCCCTCTCTCTCAAATCCCACCAAAAGCAACTAATGCTATGTAGGGATGGGAGAGGAGAGGAACAATGGAGGAGGTCAGCAAATGAACCCTAGATCCATGGGATAGTTTTCCCACAAATGGATTGGAGTTTTGAGGCTTGGCGGAGGAGGATAGAGCTCAAAAGAATGGGGAAATCTCAGATCCAAAAGCTCTAACTCGATGGGGAAGAAGGGTGACTTATATAGTATCCCACCAAATCTGCCCGTTACGCACAGAAAAACGCAACCCGGAACTTCCGGGCCCCCTATTGGACACATATGTGCAAACTATCTGGTTAGCCCGGAACTTGGCCCGGAATCTACCCGGAACTTCTGGGCTCCCTTTGGACCAGATATGTTCAAACACTCTGGTTAACCCGGAACTTTCCCCGGAACTTCCGGGCTGCCCGGAACTTCCGGGCTGCCCGTAACTTCCGTCCCCGCAGAAAACAGCCAGCATACCGAAAGTAAAACATGCATAACTTTTTCATACGAACTCCGATTTTGATGATATTGGGCTCGTTTTGAAGCTATGGAAAAACCCCAGGTCCTCACATCGAGAACCATCCAAGATCAACCAAAAAGGAGGTTGCCAAATATGCAAAGGTGTTATCATATATTTGGGAAACCTATTTGGCTTTGGATTTTGTTTGGTATATAGGATAGGAGTGGAATTGTGCAGAGAAGATGTTGACTTGAGCAAATCCATCACGAACCCCTTTGATCCCTCTTAATAGTGTGGGATCCCTATAACTCAAGAATCATAAAAGAGCTACACTACATAGCTATCGAGAATCCATTCTTGAGTGTATATGTTTCTTCGGTGGTCATCACTCCACAACACTAACATCAAAGGAACTAATACCTTTGACTCGAGCCTTTCACTTGAGCTTGATGTTGATGTTTCTTCTTGGCTCAAGTCGAAGGCAAGACATTGGTGAAGTCTTCAAGTAGCTCCCCATACACAATGTGGGAAGCTTTGCTTAGTATTCATCTACACGTGTCCATCATGTGATCATCCACAAGCTTCAAGCATGTAATCCTTCGGGATGGTTATCTTGAACTTGCCCTTGTCAACAATGATCATCAACACTTGATGCCATCCTCTCATGGATACTTGAAATCTCTCTCTCGATGCGAGCCCATGAGAATCACCTAACCCTCAAAAACATAGAGAACACATAGTATGGGTTAGTACACAAAGTGCAATTGACAATTGCTTATCATACCACAAGATCCTATGTGGTGCATCATTCGCGCTCGTGTGTTGAGCATTTAGTGTTTGATCTTTGAGCTTCCTCTTGTTTAACCGATATCTCTACTCCCTATTTAATCTTGATGACTTGAAGGGTATATTGAATTCTTCACTTAAATAGCTTGCTTGAATACTTGATTAATCATGACTCAACACATGAGTCGATTATGATCATATCCTAGAATTCATCATTCAAATCATCCTTTTAGGATCTTGATCCATTGTGGCTCAAAACCATAGCTCTATGCGGGTAATCCTTGAGATACTCCAATGAACTCCATTTTGATCATCTCGATGTAATTATTGCTTCAAAGGAGTTGTCTTCCAATATTCTTCAATCATTTTCCAATGGGACTAACCTTCAAATGTATATCTCAATGTAAACATTAGTCCATAAGGATTGTCATTTAATTACCAAAACCACACATGGGGACTTACATGTACTTTCAGCTGCCAAGTTGGAGCAAGCACCTACGATGCTAGTGTAGTGGAAATGTGGTAATCAACTACAGAGCTACGTTCACTATCTTCATCTAGCCTTGCTGTTTCTTGAGAATCATATTGGGAGGTTGACGCTGCATTCTTTAAATGAGGAGTATTCCGCTTGCCTGCCTGCCTCATCATAATTGATTGATGAGGGATACACAAGAACATTAGTCTGATGTAAGAACATGGTTAATACACAGATGTACTTGTATGTACCAAAAACAGAAAGGCATGTCATATTCAAAGGTATAATGTGTAAGCTAAGCAGATGCAATTTAACCAAATTGGAAGCAATACAAGCTAGACATCCGCCTGGAGTGGTGAGCATGATCATCTAGGACCTGAGAGCTTGGTGGGAGGCGGGCTGCTTCGCCACCATTGCGGCTTTTTAGTTGGCTTCCAGGTGATGCCTCTCTTTGCTAGGCTTGTCACTGGCTCGGCCAGTGCCCTGACTAGCTATTTGTCTTCTGGTGCTCACGGGATGGTGGTTCATGTAAAAAATATCTTTCCTTATCTTAATAAAGACCGACTTTGGCCTTTCGAATACAAGCTAGACACCATATGGAACATGCAACCACATATGACACCGCGAAGTTAAAGCAAGCACCTGGGATGGTGGTTCATGGCGAGCGAGATCATCAACTCGAGCTACGTTCCCGTCTCCATCTGGCGACACTACACCCTTTATAGTCATGAAATGTGTCTGGCTTAGCCGCGCACCACGTTGGAGAGACTTCTCTCTTATCTTTTCTGCTTCTGTCAAGGCAGGGTCTGAAATAACCTTGCATAAAAACACAATAGTGAAAGTATGGGTGAAGTGTGTGCAGAACTAGTGCACTGTAAAAGTAGCAGATAGCAGGTGGCTGAAAAATAAATGACAGGAGACATATGATAGCTCTACAACATTGCATGGCAAACAAAATTAGATTCTATTCCGTATGATTTTCTAATATATGAGCACAGGAAATGCATGTACTCCTCTAGCACACCACCACATGTGGTCATGTCAAGATAACATTCAACTGAAAATAAATAGGTCAGTCAATTTTTTTACTGAACCGTCCGATCTATAAGGAACGGGCAGATGGCCTTCGTCTACCTCCCGCCAGTCAGTGTTGACGATCTTTCTCAAACCGCCAGCGACTACCGGCCCAGACCCCTGCCTCCGCCGCCCCGCCCTCCCCTCGACCTCACACCACCATCGTGCTTGGCAGCGCCCCCAGGCCCTCCCTTTAATCACGGCCGACCCCTAGACCGGGCGCCAGTAGCTCTAGGCCCACACGCCCCTAAGATACACACTGAGGCGCTGCTTCCCCAGCGTAATAGGCGGACTAGCGCCTGTTACGCCGGGGAATGCTTTCATTAATTGGGAATCAACTGACCAGGAATTGAAATTCAGGGGGGCGACGGACCTCTAGCTAAGGTGAAATAGTATATGAGAAGAAACCTTGTGCATCGCGAGTTTCTAGGAAGATCTAGTATCAACAAGAAACGGTTAACTAGTGTCTTCTGTGGGATGAATACCGTGCAAGCAGACATGTAAGATTTGCACGCATAAGGGAAGAGGAGTACCCTCGGTTGCCAGTGTGGTCTCCTCCATATGTCGCGGCGATCTTCTTTTTTCTTCCAGGGGAACCGATGTTTTGGAGAACCGTGGATTCTTGGACAAACCCATGGCCAAATTGTTGATTGTGTTGCTGTGGCCATATGTCGGCGGAGGGGAAGCAGATCCGAGGCGGCGAAGGACGGCGTAGCAGGAACAGCTCTGGTGCGGTGGAGGGTGGCGAAGTTGGAGCGGCAGCGGTGAGGCGCAGGACGGCGTGGTTGAACTGGCTCGGGTACGGACGGCTCGGCCTCGGCTTCAACTACTAGCCAAGGAGGGCGTTGCGCTCGAAGTTGCGGTGGACGACGATGTCGGGATATCGGCTCCGGCGTGATGGAGGAGGGCGGCAGTTCATGGGTGGAATGGGGTGGCGGACGGAGGACGCCGGGGTTTCGCGGCTGGTGGAGAGGTAGTTTTTGCGCCCACGGTCTGAATGAGGAATCGGCGGGTGGGCGAGGGAGGGGAGAACCATGTTTGATGCAGGGACGCGCTTGTTTTTGGCTTTTTGAACAGAAGATAGACGCGCTTGTTTGAAATTTGGGGAAAGTACAAACTTTGCCCCCCTCTTAAATTTCGGACCTACTGCGGGTCGGGGGTAGGATGGTAATCCCAGGTGTCCCAAATAGTGGGCGGGAGCGATTTCGGCCGCGCGCATGTGTGCTTAGGCGGCCATTGTGTATGAATGTTTTTCGGAGGCGGTTGCGTGGTGTCTAGATGAAGCTACAAACCTACCCCGGTTTAGACCTTTGGATGTCGGGCCGGTAGTGTCGGTGTACTAGAGTAGGGGTACCCTAGTATCCCGTACTCATGCACGGACAGTTGTAGCACCCCGCGGCAGGGTTTGCCTCGTCACCGCCAAGATCCTCCGTGGCACCTTTGGAGCCATTCAAGAACAAAGTATTTGATTAAGAAGACAAGGCCCCGACAAGAGGAGCATGTCGGGAAGGCCACGCCAGGCACGCCGAAGCCACGGCCCCGGCAAGTGGCGCTTGCCGGGAAGGCTCAGGCGCGACAAGCCTCCGGGCGCAACAAGGAATCGGCCGCAGCAAAGGCGCTTGCCGCATGCAACTTCTATCCATCTCCGCTCCAGCTCATCCGGTGACGTGTCGCCATGGGACCGTTCCATGGGCGTGCGTCGAGAGGCTGTGCAGCCAGCGGAGAGCAGCGATAAGCGGCGCCGACAAGCTTGCCATCGTGGCGGCGGGCGCTTTTGACGGTCTCTGTTGCACTATTTGGGCGACACCGACGGGCATTTATTGCTTTTGTCCTTTGCCGTCGAGTTAGGTATTTTGCAGCATACCTTTGTTCAAGTAGGTGTACCAACTCCTGTTTTACATTTGTACCCCGCCTATGTTGCCACAGCCGGAGACCCTTGAGCATATAAAAGGAGGCCCATGTGCAACGTAGAGGGGGTTCGGTTCGTTCGACTCACTCGAGACCAGAGACACTCACGCTAGGTTTTGTAGCTCTCATTGCTCCCTAGCAAGAACACAATACATCAAACAAGCAGCAGTAGGAGTTTTATCTCTCCGGAGAGCTCCGAAGCTGGGTAAACTGCTCGTGTGCTATGCCTCGATCCGCTCTTCGTGCAATCTCCGCCCCCCTCCGAACCACAAGGGGCCCGGTCCGCCGGCCCCATAGGTGTTCGTGGGTACGATCAGCCTCCCCGACATCTTTGGCGCGCTAGGTAGGGGGCGTCGAGGCCGTGTGAATCTGATCCAGCGTTCACACGAGCAGCATCATCAACATCTTCCTCAACATGCCACCGAAGAAGAAGGCTTCGGCGGCGTGAAACCGTCCGCGTCGTACCCACCCTCGCCGCAGCAAACGGGTGGTGGTGCAGACGCTGGCGGAGGAACGGGCGCCGACGAAGGTGTCCGCGATGTTGCCAAGTCCAAGGACAAGGCCCCGCAAACCTCGGCGTCCGCGCATCCCCCGCGCCCATCTCAGGAGATGCGGGACCAACAACGTCATGGTGTTCACAACACCATACGTTCGTTGGATCGAGACCCTCAAGACCAGCATGCGGCGCCAACATCTTGGCACGAGTGAGATACGGTCGCCCGGACGGGGTGCTGCTCCTTCTAACGTAGTTAGAAGTCCGAGCATATCCCGCTCCTCGCACCGTTCTCCAATGCCACCCACTACTCCAGCAGAAGCTCTGGCGAGAGCTCAGCTGCTCCTCGACTACCCTCCAGCGGCCGACAAGGTCGACGAATGGAGGGCCACTATCCAGAGCCTCATCGGCTTTGCCAACGGCGACGCTCCGTGGCAACCAACGCCATCATTGCCGGCGAGACGACAAGGCACGAGCGGTGGCGGCAGACTGTCGGAGGTGCAACCACCGTGCACTCTCCGCCACGAAGGCCAAGATCGCCGACTCACCGGATCCACCTCGGCGGCGACTCCACCGCGTCGTCGGATCCGCGAGCTCGCCGCGATCAGCGCCAAGTTCTTCATGAGCGACAACAAGAGGGCGCTCGAACTCGCATCGAGCGCCCGAAGAGAAGCGCGACGTCGATCCGACAAGCGCGCTGGGCCTTGTTGACATGCAGCGGCGCCCGGAGGAGCCAGGCGACTTGCCATACGCGGTAGGTTGCCCTGCGTTCACTTTCGTGAGCTGCGGCAAGTCCAGTGGCCCAGCCGAAAAACTTCAAACCAGACGTGCGGAGAAGTATGATGGCAGGGCGCATCCGTCGGAGTTCCTCGGCATCTACACCATCGCGGTGCAGGCTGCAGGGGACGGACGACAAGATCCTCGCCAACTACTTCCCGCCGTGCTCAAGCCCAACGTCGAGATCTTGGCTCATGCACTTGCCGGACAGCTCCATATCCTCTTGGGCAGATCTGTGCCATCGGTTTGTTGGCGCCTTCACGGTGGCCACAAGCCTCATGGCCAAGAGAGTGACCTTCATCTTCTCGCCCGAAGGAAGGAGAGTCCTGCGCAAGTTCATTCGGAGATTCAGCCGTGTGCACTACAACATCGTGACGTCCACCCTGCCGCGGTGATCGGCGCATTTCATCGAATGTGCGGAACCGCAGGATGAGGAGGAGATGGCGATGTGCAAAGTCAAGGACGTCGATGAGCTATGCGCCTTGGCCGACAAGTGTGCACGCTATTTGAAGAAGGAGGAGACTCCCGGAGAGAATGCGGACGCCTTGAGATGCGACAGTGAGGACACTGCCCCGGCAAAGAAAGGCTGGCGGCGAGGCAACAGGAAGAAGAAAGGCAGAGAAGTGCTAGCTGTTGAGCAGTCCGGCAACGGAGGTGGCGACAAGAACGCCAAGGCTAGTGGCTCCGGCAAGGAAGTTGCCACTGACACCAACCACCAGTCGGTGGCGGCCGCCGACAAGCAGGACAGCTCCGGCAAGCGATCTTGCAAGATCCACCGCACCAAGGGCCCACGACCTCCAGAGCTGCAAGAAGGTCGAGCAGCTTGTCGAATAGCAGAGAGCTGAGCACGGCGGTAGCGACAAGGAGAAGGCCCAGGAAGGTGCTGGGGAGCAAGCAAGAAACGTCCCGGCGGGGAGGACGCGCGGAAAGGCCAAGCGGCGGCAAGGAGACAGACCTCCAGCGGCGCGACAAAGATGAAGATGATGACGGCAGCGAAGATATGGAAGACGCAGCGGCGCTGATGAGCAGGAGTTTGAGAAAGCCATAGAGGTCCTCTGCGTTGTGAGAGGTGCTTCCCTGCATACCTCCCACCGCCAACTCAAGCAATGGATGCGGGAGGTCAATGCAGCGGAACCATCCGTAGAGTCACGCAAGCCTACGAAATGGTCCAAAGACGCCTATCATCTTTTATATTGAGGACCACCCTGATCGCATAACTGCTGTCGTGTGCTTGCCGATGTTGGTCTCACCAAACATCAGCAACCTCAAGGTCACCAAGATGTTAGTTGACGGCGGGCCGACTTGAATCTGATCTCCTCCGCGGTGCTCCAGAAGCTTCAAATCCCTGACAGCGAGCTCGAAGAGACTGGCACCTTCCAAGGAATCAATCCGGGAAGGAGCAAGCCGAAGGGGAAGATTACGTTGCCGGTAACATTTGGCAGCGAGCTGAACTTCAGGACTGAGAGGGTTACATTTGACGTCGCCGATTTCCCATTACCTTACAATGGGATACTTGGCCGTCCAGCACTCGCCAAGTTCATGGCAGCCTCTCACTACGCCTACAACCTACTCAAGATGCCAGGCCCGATAAGTTTAATATCTGTACATGGCGACAATAAGGATTCCCATATCTTTTCCGACAAGATCTACCGGGATGCAGCAGCCATGACAGTTGCGGACACTTGCCGCTGAAGCTCCGGGGAAGAAGACGAAGTCCAAGTCCGGCAAAGGGCTCTGATGCTCACTCCGGCAAGCGCACCTCTTCGGTGCTGCGCTACCGTCGAGGACGCCCCATCGAGCTCCACCGGCAAGTGCAAGAAGATGGTGGCTCCGCCAAAGACCAAGAAGGTGCTGCGCCAAGGAGGGGCGGCACTGGTGGTACCTTTACCATCGGTGCCTCTCTCGACCCTAAATAGGAAGGCGCTTTCGTTGCTTTCCTGCGGGCGAATGTCGACGTGTTTGCATGGCAACCGTCTGACATCCCCGGTGTTCCCAGGAAAGTGATTGAGCACCGCCTGGCCGTTTGTCCTCATGCGCGGCCCGTCAAGCAAAAAGTCAGGAAGCAAGCAGTGGAGCGCCAAGAGTTCATAACCGAAGAGATCTAGAAACTGGAAGCAGCAGGCCTTGTCGAGGAGTGCTCCATCCTACGTGGTTGGCCAATCCTGTAGTCGTGCGCAAAGCAAATGGGAAATGGAGACTTTGTATTGACTTCACGGATGTTGATAAAGCTTGTCCCAAAGATCCATTTCCCTTGCCGCGCATCGACCAGATTGTTGACTCCACGGCTGGATGTCATTTGCTTTCGTTTCTTGATGCATACTCAGGATACCATCAGATCTTCATGGCTGAAGAAGATGAGGAGAAGACCGCATTCATCACACCATGTGGCACATATTGTTTCATACGGATGCCTTTCGGTTTGAAGAATGCTGGTTCAACATTTGCAAGGGTAGTCCATGACGCTTTTGAGCCGCAGATGCACAGAAATGTAGAAGCCTACATGGATGACATAGTGGTCAAAAGCAAGGACAGAGCAACTCTGGTTCAAGATTTGGACGAGACCTTTGCAAATCTGCGCAAGATCAACCTCAAGCTCAATCCTGAGAAGTGCGTGTTTGGAGTCCCTTCCGGCAAGCTTCTCGGGTTCTTTGTGTCTCAACGAGGGATTGAAGCTAATCCCGACAAGATCAAGGCCATTGAGCAGATTGAAGCACCAAAGCGCGTCAAGGATGTCACGAAGACTTGCGGTTGTGTGGCTACTCTCGGCAGGTTTATTTCTAGGTTCTGCTGAACGCAGCATGCCGCTTTTCAAAATTTTGAAAAAGGCAGGTCCAATGAAATGGACTTCGAAGCGAAGGCTGCTTGTAGAGACTTAAAGAGATACCTGTCCTCCACTCCAACACTTGTCACACCTAAGCCACAAGAGAAGTTGCTGCTATATATAGCGGCAACCAATCAAGTGGTTAGTGCTGCGTTAGTAGCGGAGAGGGAGGCGGATGACGAGCCAGCAACCACGGCAAGCACAACCAGCGACAAGCAGGGGGCTTCGCCGACAAGCTCTGGTCCCGACAAGGACGAATCCGCGCAGACACATGAACAGGTGCAGAAAAGGATGGTGCAGCGCCCAGTCTACTTTGTCAGTTCCCTCCTGCAGGG
Source organism: Aegilops bicornis (assembly GCA_021605145.1). NCBI lineage: Eukaryota > Viridiplantae > Streptophyta > Magnoliopsida > Poales > Poaceae > Aegilops > Aegilops bicornis. Next base: position 392,140,708 of record CM038673.1, on the reverse strand, counting down.
GGCTAGGTCAAGGTACTCTGGTGTGCAGAAATTGCTTTTTGGCCTCCTCATGGCCTCGAGAAAGCTGCGCCATTACCTCCAAGCACATGAGATCACAGTTGTCACTCGCTTTCCGCTAAAGAGGATACTGCAGAATCCAGAAGCAACATGCAGGATTGTCGAGTGGGCGTTGGAACTGTCAAGCTTTGGTCTCAAGTTTGAAAGCACATCAACTATCCAAAGCAGAGCGTTGGCAGAATTCATAGCAGAATGGACGCCAACACCAGATGAAGAGATTCCGGAGACGAGCATTCCCGTCAAGGAAGCAAGCAAAGAGTGGCTGATGTACTTTGATGGTGCCTTCTCGCTGCAAGGCGCCGGTGCCGGCGTGCTGCTTATCGCACCCACCGGAGAGCACCTCAAGTACGTAGTCCAGATGCACTTTCCCAAGGAACAAGCGACAAACAATACTGCAGAGTATGAAGGTTTGCTTGCCGGTCTCAGGATCGCAGTGGACCTTGGGATCAAAAAGCTTATTGTCAGGGGTGACTCGCAGCTTGTCGTCCGCCAAGTGAACAAAGATTACCAGAGTCCATTGATGGAAGCCTACGTCGATGAAGTGAGGAAGCTGGAAGAGCACTTTGACGGCCTGCAAATGGAACATGTTCCAAGAGCTCAGAATGATATTGCTGACGGCCTGTCAAAGTGCGCGCGACTTAAGTTGCCTGTGGAACCAGGGATTTTCGTGCTCAAGCTGACTCGACCAACCGTAACACCATCAAGCTGGACAAAGCAAGAAGAGGAAGTTGACCTCTGGTGACTACTTTCCGTGAGCTTCCCGGCCGTCGTTGCAAAGGTCCCCAAGCTCAACACCAATAGTCCGAGGAGCGGTCTGCTCGACAGGCCCCGTGGTTTGTTTCGTTGAAGCGGGCGCTCCCGACAAGTCTTGCTCCGGCAAGCTTGTCGAGGAGCATCAAGCTCCGGCAGGGCCGCAAGTCCTTGCCGTGGAAGCTGATGTTCCTGCAGCAGAAGATGTGCCTTTGGTCCTTGTTGTCGAGCCGCAAGCTCCAGCATGGGCACAGCAGATTGTCCATTTCCTTCAGACAGGGGAACTTCCCGAAGAACAAGAAGAAGCGGAAAGAGTAGCCCGGCAGTCAAGTATGTACCAGTTTGTCGACAGCATACTGCATGTAAGAAGACTCAACGGTGTGAAATTGAAGTGTATTCCGGGAAGATGGACAGAAGCTGTTGGCGAGAGATACACGGAGGCATATGTGGTCACCACATTGGCGCGGAGCACTTGCCGCAAAGCTTTCCGGCAAGGTTTCTTCCGGCCGACAGCCCTCCAGGATGCAACTGCATAAGTAACCAAGTGTGAAGTGTGCCAGTTCCATTCCAAACAGATACACCTGCCAGCTCAAGCTCTCCAGACGATCCCTTTATCCTGGCCATTTTCGGTCTGGGGTTCGACATCCTCGGCCCCTTCCCCCGAGCTGTCGGGGGCTTTGAGTACTTGTACGTCGCCATCGACAAGTTCACAAAGTGGCCGGAAGTGGAAGCAGTGAGGAAGGTGACAACACAGTCAGCGGTCAAGTTCTTCAGGTCGATTGTTTGCCGTTTCGGAATCCCTAACAGGATCATCACCGACAACGGCACACAATTTACGAGTCGCACCTTCATGCAGTACGTCCAAGATCTTGGCGCCAAAATCTGCTTTGCTTCCGTGGCTCACCCGAGAAGCAACGGTCAAGCAGAGAGGGCTAATGCTGAAGTGTTGCGCGGGCTCAAGACCAGAACTTTCGACAGGCTGCACAAGTGCGGAAGAAACTGGATCGAGGAGCTGCCGGTGGTTCTTTGGTCGATCGTGACGACGCCAAATCGAGCCACCGGCGGACACCTTTTTCTCTAGTCTATGGAGCAGAGGCAGTTCTCCCCATCGAACTCAGATACGGATCGCCTCGAGTGCTCGCTTATGATGAGCTCGAGCAAGAGCAGCTGCGACAAGACGACGCTACGCTCCTTGAGGAGGATCGTCTTCGCTGTCTTCAGGCGAGCCGCTCGCTTCTGACAAGCTTTGCGTCGCTACCATAGCCGCAGAGTTAGTGCCAGAATCCTCGAGGAAGGCGACCTTGTTCTTCGGCGCGTTCAGTCCGCCAAGAATTCAAACAAGTTGACGCCAAAGTGGGAAGGCCCTTATCGGGTGAAGCGAGTCACTAGGCCTGGCGCTGTCCGCCTTGAGACCGAAGATGGCATTCCGGTGAGCAACTCCTGGAACATTGAGAATCTTCGTAAGTTTTACCCATAGAGGCGGTTGCGGAACCCGTTCGGCAACCACCTTTTGTACAAGTCTTGCCGCTGTTGCATGTAATCCTTTGTACAAAGCCGGGCGCAGACCCGTGCATCGATAAGAAGCTCATGTGTTGCGCACAACTCCTCAAATTCATGCTTTCATCATTTTATTGCATGTTTTGGCTAACACTTTGTGCAGCAACCACACCCGGTAAGCAGAATCGAGCCGCTGGGCTCCATAACGTTATTTCCTTTCCTTTTTCTTTTCTCAAAGAAAGGAAGGCTCCCTCGCGCACAAGTTAACCAGGGGGGAAGGAGGAGATAATACTATGGACCAGGCACCGCTCGAGGAAGTTTCTCCTCAGGAAGTTTCGCCTCATCGGGAAGCAAGAGACAGAAAAGCTATGTTACCAAAGTTTGAGCAATCAATTTTTTAAATTTTTAAGTTATCTTCCTCGAACGATAGTACTTTGTATGGAAAACCTGTGCGCAGAGGAACCAACTCGCCACTAGTCGCTACTTACTTTGTTTCGAGTCCGCTCAACAACTTAAGTGAGCTGCAGCTAGTCGCGACAAGGTTGCTTGTCGGAGGCGGCATCGCCAAAGAGGTTGCCGACGTTCACTTTTCGGCATGGCGGAAGTGCCCGCACCGACAAGTCCCCCAAATGCGTAAGGCGAAACGTACAAAGGAAGGAATCAAGTAGAGGAAATAACGCGTAATCGATCGCCTAAGATAGAGTATATTACAAAATAACTTGTCGCTGATCTAACAAAGTGTTCTAAAACATGATCAGCAGCAACAAGGGCAAGATAAAGTTGGCGGCCTAGTCTACGCGGTCGCCATTGATCCGCTTGATCTTGTTCACCTTGTCCACAATGGGTGCGACAAGGGCTTTGAGCTCCTCCACGTTGGCGTCTGGCGGCAAGGATCTGAGGACGCCGTTAAGATTGAGGCCCGGATTGCGGAAGGCCACCTTTATCAACACCTTCTCGAGGGCTCCTGCATAGATCTGGCGCGATTCCTCGGCCACCGCTTGAGGACCTCTTCCGGAGACGCTGGAGACCCGCCACCACGCCTTTGAAGAATAAGCTGAGTTTGGCGGCTGGGTTGGAGATGCTCGTCGGAGGAGTATGCAAGGTCCGCCATCCCCAGCTCCATCAGCTCGTTGTGGATGTCGGCGTGGCGGTGTCCACAAGACCTTGATCCAGTGCTCCACGCTCTCCCTCAAGGTGCTCGGATGGAGGCAGCATTCGCTAGCAGCTCCTCCTTGGCCTTGATTGCCTCCAACAAGCCCACCTCCCGCTCTCTGGCGTCGTCCAACGTCTGCGTCGAGTGGTGGCTTCAGCTCAAGATCCGCCTTGGAATCCTTGGCGGTGTCGAGCTCCTTGCCTCTATCGTGAGACGACTCTGCAGCTCGCCAAGAGTGTAGGCGTCCTTCTCGCGTTCACGCCTGAGCACGGCAAGCTCTTCGCCGCTCTTCTTGAGGCTGGCCTCCAGCTGCGACACCCTCGCCTTCAGCTCTTCCTTGGCGGCCTCGGCAGCTGCGGCAGCATCCTTCGCTTCCTGAAGCGCCCCGCCAAGTGACTCCTCGCGCGCGGCAAGGTCTTCTTCGTGGCTGTCCAGGTTGACCTTCCGCTGTGCCAGCTCGCTTTCCTGCGGAGAGCTTCTCGGCAGTCAGCCGCTGCTCCTCCTCAGCCACGGCCTTCTCGAGAATGAAGGCCGTGTGCTCTTTTGCAACATATCCCCGCGCTTCTGCTATGTCGCGGAGAGCTTCTTTGTTGGCGCTCCGGAGCTCCTCTGCGCGCTTCTCCATGTCCGCTCCCGCCCTCGCGACAAGTGCTTCCCGGGTCTCCAGCTTGGCCTGCCGGGCGCGGTAGAGCGACAGCAGCTTCTTCAACAGCTGCTCCTCCTCAGACTCGCCGCTGCTGCTGCTTGGCGCGTCCACCAGCGTCAGCCCAGCGGAGGCGAGTAGCTCGCCGTCGAAGGTCTCTCCCTCGACCGGCGCCCTGGAGCTCGGTTCCCAGGGGAGCTTGATGAAAGCGCCTTCGCCGGCCTTGGTGGCGCGGGCTGGGGCTCCTCGGAGCCCGCCCGCCCCGCGGCCAGGGAAGTCGGCTGTCGGTGTGGCGCTTGCCGCTCCTGCGCCTCAGGCCGTCGGTCGATCGCCGACCCATCGCCCGGCCTCTGCGTCGGCAGCCCCGTGGCCTCTCGCCATGTGAGGCTCGTCGGCGACGGCCTCTTCTTCCACAACAACGATCTCTTCTTCCTCGACGGCGGCCTCGTCGGTGTTGCCGCACGCTTCTTCCTCGGCAGCGGCCTCGACCTCCATCGGCTCTGCGTCAGACGAAGAAAGAGCAGTCAAGCAAATGTTCAAAAAGAGAAACAAAAGAAAGCAAGCCCAAGGGAAATTTTCGTGTAAGGGAATTACCTGCAACGGGATCCGCAGCCATGGCCTCGACCACTAGAGGGTCACTGGCGCCGTCCCTGTCGGGGTAGCCTCCCTTGCCGGAGTGGCCTCCTTGTGGAGTGGCCTCCCTTGTCGGAGGGCGCTCCTTGCCGGGAATTCTCCCTTGGCGGCGTGAGTGGCGTGAGCAGGATTTGAGGCGGCTTTCGAGCCCTCCTGATGAGGCTGCTCTGCTCCTACACAAGCATACAGTCAGATATCAACGAAGAAAGGGCACCCCTGCACACCTAATAGTAAGGAGAAAACTACACACTTACTCTGGGGGCTGTGCTGGGGGCTGCTCTGAGGAAGGGTTGCCGGGTCCGGCAAGACGGTCTCGGACGCGTCCCCTGTCGCCACGGGAGAATCGTCCTCAACGACGACCGCGGGATCTTGGCCCTCTTCGACGCTCTCTGGGCCAGCGTCCTGAAAAGGAAAGAGTCGAGCAGAAGCAAATCAGATTCAAGATGAAGCAATGAAATTGAAGAAATACAAGCACAAATCTCAAAAGCTTACTCTTTGCCTTCCTCCTCGGAGCTGGCGGAGAAGTCAAACTCGGCTCGCCTCCGGTGCGACGGCGGGAGGCATGGGCTCTCTTGGCCGCTTGGAGGGCGTCGGCGGTGGCACGAGAAGTTTCCGCCCGCTTGTCGCTGCAGTATGGGCGCTCCAGGCAACCTCGCTTGCCGCGGTGGAGGCTGTGCGGCGCCTTCTTGTGCCAGTCTACCGCCCGACTCGTCTCAACCTTGCGAGACGCCTCTTCGGAGCCGGGCTCACCGGGCGGCAAGTCGCTTGGCGGTGGGAAGAAAGCGCCCTCGGGCGGGTCCACTCGACCCGCCTCGGGCTCGACAAGCTCGTCCTCGCCGACGACCTCCCTCGCTCGGCAAGGCTTGCCGCCGCTGGCCCCGCCTCCTCCACGGTGAACCCGAAGGCTCCTGCGGCAGCCGGGTGCTGCCGCCTCCTCCACCTGGTGGCAATCCGCGCCATCTCCTCGTCGGTGGTGTCGCGGGTGAGCCTTTTTCGCTTTCGTCGGGCGGATCGGCACTTCTTGCAAATCGTCGAAGAATTGCTGCACGACCTCGTCGGGGCTCCTGCCAGTTGGGATGATCCCGTGGGAGTCGCACTGTGCATCATGGCGCGGATGCGGTCGGCGCCGAGTTGTTGCACAAAGGGACGACCCCCCGCGGCAACCTAAACCACTCAGGATGGTCGGGGTCGTTCTTGAACAGCTCGAGCAACATCGCATCCAGCTCCAAGACGGTGAAGTTCCAGTTCAGACCCGGGCGCAGCCTCATTATGTCTGCCGCGTTTTGGAACTCCCAAGAAGGCCTCCTCCTTTCCTGCAAGGGAGCGATGCGGCGGCGAAGGAAGTCTGCGCCAACTGCGTCTACGGTCAATCCGGCAAGCCTGAGGCGCAGAATCCGGGTCACGGCTATCTTCAGCTTCGCATCCTCCGGCGCCAAGTTGCTTCAATCTCTGCCGCGCACTATTGGAGTTTGGCGCACTGCGGTGAAGGGCTGCGGGTTCTCCTCTACGACCCAGCACCAGTTGGCTCTCCACTCCTCCCACTTGTTGCGGAACTCTCCTTCTAGGTAGGCCTCTTTCTTGCCAATCCTAGAGACCCAGGCTATCCCTCCGGCAAGTGGCTCTCCTCTCTCGACGCGGGCACAAAGAAGTGGCGGAAGAGCGCCACATTTGGGTGGACCCCGACAAAGTTTTCGCACAAATGCGCGAAAACGGCCATGGTCAAGACGGCGTTGGGGGTGAAATCAAGGAGGCGGAGGCTAAACGTGTTCATGATGTCGCAAAAGAACTTCCGGAAAAGGCGGGCAAAGACCGCAATAGAAGAAAAGGGCGAAAAAGGGGTACCCTGTTGGGGCCAAATCAGAGGCGAAGGCGGGGAGTACCCTCGTGCGCGGATGCGCACGCGTCTCCGTCGACCAGAAGAGGTAGAAGACGTCCCTCCCTTGCGCCGAGCTGCGGGGAGAAGATGGCCCGCTCCTTTCGCAGCGCCGCGAGCCGCTGCGCCTCGGTCAACTTGACGCCCTTCTCCTTGTCGACTTTCGGAGCCATGGCGAGGGCGGCGGAGGAGGCCAACGGCGGTGAGCGCGCCAGGCGAAGGCGGGCGCTGCTCTTCGCACCGGAGAAGAAGAGGGAGCGGCGGTGTCGGGAGGCTGATCGTACCCACGGACACCTATGGGGCCGTAAGTAGGCCCTTGTGGTTCGGAGGCGGAGATCGCACGAAGAGCGGATCGAGGAGAGGCACACGAGCAGTTTACCCAGCCGAGCTCTCCGGAGAGATAAAACTCCTACTGCTGCTTGTTTGATGTATTGTGTTCTTGCTAGGGAGCAATGCAAGCTACAAAACCTAGCGTGGGTGTATCTGGTCTCGAGTGAGTCGAATGAACCGAACCCTTTCTACGTTGCGCATGGGCCTCCTTTTATATGCTCAAGGGGTCTCCGACAGGTGGCAACATAGACGGGGGTACAAATGTAAAAACAGGAGTTGGTACACCTACTTGAACAGTGTAAAGTGCAAAATACCTAACTCTGACGACAAGGGACAAAAGCAATAAATGCCCGTCAGTGTCGCCCAAACAGTGCAACAGAGACCATCAGGTGCGCCTCCGCTCGCCACGATGGCAAGCTTGTCAGCGCCGCTTATCGCTGCTCTCCATCGGGCTGCACAGCCTTCTCGACACGCGCCCATGGAACGGTCCCATGGCGACACGTCGCTGGATGAGTGGAGCGGAGATGGAGAGAAGTTGCATGCAGCGGCAAGCGCCTTGCCGCGGCCGAATCCTTGTCGCGTCCGGAGGCTTGTCGCGGCTCGAGCCTTCCCGCAAAGCTCCTCTTGCCGGGCCTTGTCTTCTGCGTGCCTTGAGTGGCCTTCCGACAAGCTCCTCTTGCCGGGGCCTCGTTTTCTTAATCAAATACTTTGTTCTTGAATGGCTCCAAAGGAGCCATGGAGGATCTTGGCGGTGACGAGGCAAACCCTACCGCAGGGTGCTACAACTGTCCGTGCACGAGTACGGGATACTAGGGTACCCCTACTCTAGTACACCGACAGGCGGTGGTTTTCTTGACAAGACAGCGATGGCGGAGTGGACGGCCTGCCCCTGTTTCCTCCGCTTATAAAGAGGGGGAGGGGGGGCGGACGTTCCGCTTATATTAATAAAGAACCCCCCACGACCGCGCCCACGATCTCTCGCACGACGCCACGTCCGGTGCGTGCCGTTAGTGGGGATCGTGGTGGGTCCGGGGCGAGTTGCGACGTGGTCGAGGCCGCGCGTGTCCGTGCACAGTTTTGGGCCTGGCCCGACAAGCGCTTCGGCACTGCGTAATGCCCAGGCCCGGGGCTCTGCCGGTGTACTAGAGTAGGGGTACCCTAGTATCCCGTACTGCACGGACAGTTGTAGCACCAGCGGCAGGGTTTGCCTCGTCACCGCCAAGATCCTCCGTGTGGCTCCTTTGGAGCCATTCAAGAACAAAGTATTTGATTAAGAAGACAAGGCCCGACAAGAGGAGCTTGTCGGGAATTCAACACGAGGCATGAAGAAGACAACGCCCCACCAAGACGAGCTTGCCGGGAAGGCACGGAGCGACAAGCCTCCGGGCGCGACAGGAATCGGCTGCAAGGCGCTTGCCGCTGCATGCAATCTTCTCCATCTCCGCTCCAGCTCATCCAATGACGTGTCGCCATGGGACCGCTCCATGGGCGCGTGTCGAGAGGCTGTGCAGCCGGAGAGCAGCGATAAGCGGCGCCGACAAGCTTGCCATCGTGGCGAAGCGGAGGCGCACTGACGGTCTCTGTTTGCTGGGCGACACCGACGGGCATTTATTGCTTTTGTCCTTTGCACGAGTTAGGTATTTTGCATCAGACACTGCTCAAGTAGGTGTACCAACTCCTATTTTTACATTTGTACCCCCCGCCTATGTTGCCACCTGTCGGAGACCCCTTGAGCATATAAAAGGAGGCCCATGTGCAACGAGAGGGGTTCGGGTTCATTCGACTCACTCGAGACCAGAGACACTCACGCTTAGGTTTTGTAGCTCTCATTGCTCCCTAGCAAGAACACAAAGACATCAAACAAGCAGCGAGGAGTTTTATCTCCCGAGAGCTCCGGGTTGGGTAAACCGCTCGTGCTACGCCGATCCGCCTCAGGCGATCTCCGCCTCAACCACAAGGTGCCCGGTCCACGGCCCCATAGGTGTTCGTGTACGATCAGCCTCCCGACAAGTAGGTTTCACGGTCGGAGTTATTAGAAAAGTAATTTCCTTGTACTACCAAACATTGGTCTCACGCGGTTTCAAGTAGTAGAGGCTCTTTTGGCGCTTCATTCGAAATTTTGAAACACAAGCATTCACATTTAGAGTACTCTTGAACTTTTAGGCTTGACCTAAATAGACAACGTTAAATTTGACCTTGTATGTTTGAAAACCTCATTAAATTATCCGCTTCTTTTTCAAATTTTGACACTTGAAAATCCTATAACTACGATTATTTTGGAATGGAGGAGCTAAATTAGAATCTATTTTGTACACGACTACATATGCTATTATGTACAAAATCATAGCAAAGATTGGTGCCCCCATAGTTTAGGTATGATTTACAAACACCATGATATCAATTTCAAATAATTGGATGGAATTCATGTTGAATTCGATTTTTTAAAACCACCTTAAGTTGAATTCAAATGTATGCTAGGTCATAGGTAGCTATTTATAATGTTCATTGTGTAACTTTCGTATGTATAATGTGCTTTACACACACAACATGAACTATACTCACGTTTATATTCGATTGCTAAAGCGATGCATTATATGTAGTTCAAAATAAATTATGTGGATCAATTGTGTCGAATAATAACATAGACATGCTCAAATTCGATAGAATCTAGATGTCTGATGGATCAATGACCGTTCCTTACGCGAATTGCAAATATCATGATCCCATCCTAATATTTGGATACAATTTATATCTTTAATCAATGTGTACAGCAGTCTTGCACGTGTAGTTTTACTCTCCATCGGTGGTATCTCACACATGCTCACACACTCTCTCCCGAGGTGTCTTTCTCGTACACATGCTCTCGATATAACCCTCCCTCCCTCTCGTAACCATTTACAAATGTTTTCACTAACCTTTATCACAAGCACTCTTCCTCTCACAAGCATACACACGCACAATCCCCATCGACCCTTTCTATATACATAGACCTGCCTACGTGTCTCCTGTACGAACATTATCTTTAGGCATGTCTCTCACGCATTGTCTCACACCTCTCTTCCTAATCGGAGAGTATGATTCTAGCAGAGCATTCTGTAGGATGCCCCTTAAAGTTAGGTTGGATGAATAGTAATATCAGAGATAAAGGGGTTACCTTAGTCCAGGAATCTAGGGTTAGAAATCCTAGCCGGCTTTATCAGTGGACATAGAGTCCTTCACAATTATGCTATATTCGTCTTGTACGACTAGTCATCCATGGGTCTCCCTAAATGTGTCATGGGCCGACTAATGTGGCGCGGGACGGAACCGAACGAAGGGCCTCACCTCGACCCACCGGACCTCACGCGGTGACACACCCTCTGCCACCATGTCTCGTTATCTTCTCACACCCACACATACCAACACAGACACCACACACAAAAAAATATTCTCCTGGTGCCTCTATCCACTCCCCCCTTGCATATACACACTCAAGGGAATCTCTCGCCGTGACGTCATATTCGTCTCTCTCTAGACCACTCTCATTTCTCGTGCTATCTCTCCCACGCCCCCCTGTCGGCCCCTCTATCGATGCCTCTCTCGAATACGTAATACACACACATACCTCTCTAGGCCCTGCCAAATGCATCAACTACACATTCACACATGTTACATCACGTACCCCATTGATCTAAAAAGCCCTCTCTTCGCGTTTATTTCGCACACAACATTCCTTTTGAATAAAGTGTGGCCAAAAAAATATTTTAGAATTTCTACATATATACAACATTACAAAGTTATATGGAGGAGTATGAACGCTTGCATTGCATGGTGCCCACAATGATATTTATTCCGCACTGTGAATTTGTATATTTTTATACTATATATAAAGGTAGTCATAATAAAGAGAACGAAGAGCATGTCTCTCTCCATCGCATACCCCCCCTCTACGCCCCTTTCAGGTATGCACACAAACTATCTCCAGGTCCTCTAAAAGTAAGCCCCCAGCACATTCACACATGTTTCATCTTTCTCTCGCGATATATACAGTGACGATCATTGTATTTGAAGCGAAAGCACGATACGTACATTGGACTTCAGAATCCACTCATTACGGTCACCATTTACGTTTTGTGGTTATTATACAGTCACGGGCTCACCGTACAACTCTGTATTTGCTCAAGACACGACTAGTTGGCGAGTAAACACTCCACGTGGCACCTCTAGTGTTGCATCACATTATCTCACTACCATCGGGCCCACCTAGTCGCCTTTGTATCTACTCTACATCTACACTCTTATAAAATACTAGCAAGATGCCCATGCATTGCACGGAACATCAAGATGCATTTGTATGAGTAGTTTATCTTGTGGGAGAAAAGGATGAACAAGGGAAGGCCTTATTTGCAAGTGTGGAGATGGGTGTGGGTATCTTTTTGCAAAATTGCCATAGTCTCCTTCCTATCCGTCAGATATAGATCGGACGGCCTATATTGCAGGATGGCAGGCACATGATCATCACCGACTATGCTTTTTATAAGAGTAGGGATAAAATACACTCTTATAAAAAACAGAGTTGGTGATGATGGTGTGTCTGCCATCCTGCAATATAGGCTGTCTGATTTATATCTGACGGATAGGAAAGGAACTATGACAATTTTGCCTAAGATGTACCCACACACCTCTCCACATTTGCAAATAAGGCCTTCCCTCTTTCATCCTTTTCTCTCACAAAATAAACTAGTCATACAAATGCATCTTGATGTTACGGCAACGACGGGCACCTTGCTAGTAAGAATGAAAACAAACGACAAAAAATATTGGGCGGTGGTTCAAGTCATGACCGAGGGCACAGCGGACAAGGTGGCCTTGTATTGGTATGTTGAGCCGTCTGCTTTAACACCACGTGAGCTGGTGTGGTGATTATACACACGCACGCATGCACACGAACTGCATGCACGCAACACTCACATGAACACATGCACCCACGCACGCACGCAACACTCACACGTACACACGCAGCCACGCATGCACGCAACACTCACACGCACACACGCACGCATGCATGCACACACTAGTACACCACACGACCAACACACACTCACGCTCAAGTGCTCAACCTACACGTGCATGCGCACACATCATGCCCTGACAGACACATACACAACCAGGTGATTCCCACACACGGGGTGGAGTCTTGTTGCGCCTGCGTAAATTTGTGTTTATCTGACCTTTTCCCTATGCGAACTGACAGGTGGGACCCACAAGGAACGTGGTCAATTTAACTAGTCAACATGGTGCCACGCAGACTATTTGGCCGGTCAACAGAGTGCAATCTAATGCTAAACCGTGAGCAAGTGACCGTATAATCACCGCAAAACGTATATAGTGACCGTAATTAGCTTATTCTGAAGTTCGGTGAACGTATTACGCTTTTCTCTCTGTAGGCCCTCCAAAACTACATCTCTACACGTTCTCGCATGTTACATCTAACAACTATGCAATACAGCACTACTACTACACTCTAACACAATAAATCATACGTGTTTTTAGTTTTACTAGATATCATATTGTTACTTAATTATTCAGTTTGCATACATTAAAATTGCCTTTTGAAATGTATGGCCAGATTATATACCGTATGGGAAAAATCCCGCCCTTTCCTGCTTTAATCGGGTTTGTATCGATGGATCGTGTGAAACAAAGAAAACTATAGTACTATGTATAGTACAAGTGGCGATTCATCAAGGCGTCGTGGTACTCCTCCGTCAGAAGAGTGGGCGCCGCTTTCATAAATCTTCTAGTCCCTTTCAGCGACATGTGGGGCATCAAGCTACCGGGTCCACGTGCCATACCGGAATACGGTACAGAGCAGCCAGGGTGAAGCACCCAGTCATGGCGTCGGTGTAGTAATGAGCAATGAGGCGTCAAATCACAAAGCTGCACCTTTCCCACAGTTAAGTTGGAGGGACGAAGTAATAATGCTAAAAAAAGAAGTTGGAGGGACGAAGCAACCATCATTTCACTCGTTGTTGAATCCGCTTCTCCCTCATCTTCTTCAAGTTAAGCACGTGTTGCTTCTGCTGTGGTTCTGCCTCATGTGGGAAGTGGATCGGCTTGGTAAAGCACTGACACATGGGGCCGCATGTTAGCAAACCACTAGGACAATGTCCTCTAAAAATAAGAAACCTCCCCCGCCATCCGCGCGGCAAAATCACCTCCTTTTTACTAATCTTGATTCTATAATTTTTTAGATCAATATAATTGAGATTTGTATAGATAGCACATGTGAGCAAAACCAAGTGGTACGGTCAAGGGCATCCACAATGTGTAGCCAAATGTGAAAATAGCTTTCGGCATCATGGGAACCATTGTGGACGGTGTTGCCAAAGCCAAAAGGATGGAACCGAAGCTCCCTGATTGATTGATTGAAGGAATAGAAAAATGCAACGTCTCTCCTCTTTCTCCCGTGCTTGGGCGCATGTACAGTATAGAGGACAGAGTCTACTCCCCTGTCCCTTCTATCACAAATCACAAAGCAGTGAGGCATCAAATCACAAAGCACGGACGAAGCAACCATCATTTCACTCTTATCTGACTCCGCTTCTCCATCGTCTTCTTTGAGAAACCATTTCACCGCATTAAGCTGGACGGACGACGCTATTGTGTACGAGTAGTACTAGTACATTTACACGTCCTTTGGTTCAACGGACTTCCTGGATGCAAATAAGGCGGTTGTCTCGGCTTACAAGCGGCACTTGCGAGCGACTTACCGTGGTCTCCCTCAATGGTGTTCTCCGTCGAACGCACTTCGCCAAACCACAACGTTCGAGATATCGTCGACGTCACCGGAATGGGGAAGGAAGTCAAATATAGTTATTACCTCCATTTTTTGTACACAAGGCCAGTATATCAAAATTACAATTTGCAAAAGGCCACTAACACTAATCGAGGCAAAATTGATGGGGTTTTCCTCGTACTAGCAACCAATGACATTAATATCCCCTGCATGCATGCGGAAGTGAGAAGGTTAGTTTGCATGGCGCTGCATTAATCAAGCGATGAGGAGTGAGATGGTTAGCTCTTTGGGCTTTGGAGAAAAAAAATACGCATTAATTGACATGTGAAACGAGGATTTGTATCGATTAATCCCGCGAAGGAAAACCCCGCATTTCTTTTTTAACACTAGTACTCCTAGTACGTAGTACTACGTACTTATCCTGTTTGGGTCTAGGCCTTGCATTGCCATACTTCGCCACACATTTTTGCCAAGCTTGCTAAAGTTTTCAAAATGAAAAGGAGGTACACTTGTGCACGGCTGTCACGGTCGCACCGCACCCTCACACGGTCGCTCCTGCACGCCGCGGTCGCACCACACCCTCACATGCACAGTCGTTCCTGCACGCTGCAAACCCAACCAAGGGAACGCACACTCACTGACACGTGATGTCGCATGTGAAAAAACCAAACTCAGCCATCCTACCGCTAACACATAATTTTCGTTCATAGAGTATGTTTATCAAACCGCATGTTGGGGAGTATCCGTACGGCCCGTCCGATGGTCTGTTGGGGAAGAAGAGGTGAGGAAGAAGGGTTAGGAGACGTAGGATATTCATCCAACCGCTTGAAATGGTAGACTAACCCAAGTTAGGCGACTTGCATAACAATATATGTTTTTACACGGCAAAAGATCCATAAAAACAACAACATAAAGAAAAACTATCACTGCTCGCGGAACAAGACGGCCTCGTCGTCTTTGGTTGCCGGCACGAACCAGCCGTTGCTGCCGACATGTGTCTCTGCACCGTGGTTGTCCTCGGCCTCCAGCTACTCGTTCACGCGGAGCGTGCGGGCACTCTGCACGGACGAGAGCACCGCCCGGTTCAAGTCGAGGACGTCCGGTTCCGCCTGCAGGAGGGCCTCGATGGCAGCGGCATCCGCGTGCTCCGCATCGAGTCGAGCCTCCGCCGCCCGGTTCAAGTCCAGGACGTCCGATTCCGCCTGCAGGAGGGCCTCGATAAGAGCGGCATCCGCACGCTCCGCGTAGAGTTGAGCCTCTGCCGCCCGGTTCAAGTCCAGGACGTCTGGTTCCGCCTACAGGAGGGCCTCGATGGCAGCGGCATCCGTGCACTCCGCCTCAAGTTGAGCCCCCGCCGCCCGGTTCACATCCACGACATCCGGTTCCGCCTGCAGGAGAGCCTCGATGGCAGCGGCATGCGCAGCGCTCGCGTCGAAGTTGAGCCTCCGCCTCCCGGTCCTCCTTTAGTATCGCGGGTTGGACCACCGGGTCCTCCTGCACCATGGGGGACTCGGACGCCGGCACGAAGTCAACGTCCATCGTCTCATACCCATCGGGGGCCTTCTGCGCCGCGACCTCCGCCATGAACATTGGATCGGCTTCCTCCTCCTCGTAGCTTGGCTCCAGAGAACTCGGGGATTGGCCCTCCGCAAAGCGAGCTTGGGAACGGAGGTCTCTGGCGCCGACCACCGCTGTGATTTCTACGCGGCGCTCCGGCGTTAGCATCTTGTAGTACGTGATCTTGCGGCACACCATGGCTTTCCGGCGAACTAGGGGACGCTTGATGCGGGCTAGGGATCGAAAGGTGGGGGAAGGGGCTGGAGATTAGGTGTGGTTTTAGGGCAGTGGCTGGCATAGGCCGAGCGATGAAGGTTACAGTGTGAATAGTGGTTACGGTGACGACCGATCAATCGGTTTTGACTGTACATCGCTCTTGTCGCCTTCGGCGTTGCAGCCCGCACGCTGGACCCTCCACGTCGCTCACCGAATGGAGCAGCGCTTCGTCTTTTTGCGGTTTCGCTTCGCCAGGGACCGCATTGAGAGCAAACCGACGCCCTTCCTCCCCCACCAAGGCTATTTTATGCGGGGTAAATAAAACAGAGGGAGTATACTACGGATGAGGATCTCGACGTGGCGAACCCATTGAGTAACGACATGCGGGCCTAGCAAGCATGGGTCCGCCAGTAAGTGACCGAAAGGGAGGGTAAGGCAGGGATACGTATGTGAAAGGAGCTTCCAATGATATAATTTTCACATTATACATCTCATGTACTATTAATCTTGTCAATAGTCAAATGCGGTTTTTAAAAATGCATTAGAGGATGGTTAATAATATAGCCAGTCGATGGCTATAAGGAACTGCCATGTCATCTATAGCCATCATCTATTATATGCACTCATAAAGTAGTGTGGGCTATAAGGTTGGCTATTTCCCGCAAAAAAAATTATAAGGTTGGCTATTGTATTAGTACTTTTTTCCATCTCCTCTCCATCTCTTTCTTCATATTTATTGTACGTATTTAACTAGGAATGCGTATATAGCTAGGCTCTTGCATGAGAGCTCACTCCCCTTACTTTTTCACATCTCTCTCCTCCACATAGGCCCTATATAAATGGAAGGAGGGAGTCTAACTATGAGCACTGCATACTCTAGTACAGATGTTGTCAGTACTCCACTAGTACTATTGGACAGGGAGTTTAAAAAAGTTACTATTGGACTGGCTATACGTGGCGAAATCCTAGTAGGAAGAGCATGCGCTAGAACAAGCACTTTCACGTGGTTGAAAACAAACTGGAAACCATCTCGAGTACAAATCTAGGAGTATGTACGAATCTAACAATATTGATTGGGCGTTGTTGAATGTTGATACTTTTTTTATCAAAGTAGAGATACTTTGACTACACATAAAACTTATATGTAAACTAGAAAGGATAGGAGGGAGTATGTTGTACATTCAAAACTAAACGAACATTGAATACCCTTTATATATGATTTATGGATGCTATGATCACGGTTCAAAATTTTGAATCCGCCTTAGGTATCACACATGCCCCCACTCGTTCTCTCTCGATTTCATCTCGGGGTCCGGAGATCCATTGAAAGAGGACTAGGGTGGGTACAATACGTTCGTTTCGCTTATGAACGTACAATATACTCCCTCTGATCCACATAGACCCCCCCCCCCCTGCGCGGGTCATTTCTATCATAGAAACAGACCAAACCTTTATCTGCTTGCACGACACGCAATTGATCTCTGAACATCAATCGATCTCGTCAACATGTGTCGGGGCATGCATGAACCGAATGGGATGCCAAAACTAAGACGCGAAGTGACACATAGTGGAGGCAAAGTGAAACTTCAAACGAACCGTTTGTTTGTATGCATGTTGGACAAATTACAAATAAACATTGGAAATACAAGCATGGTCTAGGCCCACATGCGAATGATACTTGACAGAATATTCAAATGAGGCATGCGGGAGGATGGACTCGACCGGAGGGCGACATGATCGATGGAGAAGAGGGTTGGAGATGAATGAGAAATAAGCAAACGCCACATGATTATACTTGACCGGCTCAAATAAACAATAAGTTGTCTCGCTTGGCCTACATAGTGAAAGGCCTAATGCGCAACGCTGTGGCCTTCGAATATGGCTGGGAAAACAGGAAACCGACATGTGGGCGCACACAGCCGGACGACGTAGCGCAAACTAGTCCAATGGAGGATCTGGCCCACGACCTCCTCGCCACCGGCAACCGTTCACGTGGGTCGTGGGGGCCAACAACGTGGCGCATTATAAGCACCGCCCCTGGACACGGCGACCGCGGTGAGTGACACGCTCATCATCGCTAGACACGGTCGGTTTCAGTGTGCCAAGGGTGGTGTTAGTGCTATGGCACGACCAACAGCTAGTATGTTTGGTTTGTGCCCAAGGTTGCCCCACCAAAGCATTGGGTAACCAAAATTTTGGTTGAGGTTTTGGTTGCCCATTATTTGGCCGACATCGGCAAGAAAAATGAACTAGAGTTGGCTAGAGTTCATTGGCATGCTAAAAAATGGCAACCATCCATTTTTGGGTCATGACCAAAACCTCAAAAAAATGGCAACCATCCAAACAAAGACCAATCTTTGGGTCATGACCAAAATTTTGGTAAGGTGCACTTTGGCCACAATCCAAACACACCCCAACACCCGGCTCTTCGGGGATGCACTGGGCGTCGGGACGCATCCGTGGAGTGGTGTAGCACGGCCAACTGCATCCTCAGGACCTGAGACCATGCCGGGTCATCTTGCTTTTTCAATGACATGCGTCGATCGCATGTGAGCAAAGGGCATCTCCAACGTTGCCACGACCGCAGCTGACTACTCTGGCACACCAAAAACCCTCGTCCCTTGCGCCGTCGTGCGGTGCGTTCCCAGCCGGCGCCAGCTGCCCGCATTCATGTCGTCCGTCCGTATTCCATCGTTAAGAGGCTCGGTGCCCGAGGAACCAACTTCGGTGACTTAATGACGCACCAGGACGCTTGGCCTCACCGAAATGCGCTACTTAAAGTGGCAACGCCCAGCTAAACTCCACACCATAGCGCATCGTCCTCCTACCTGGCACCACATCCGCCATGACTGCAAGCGCTAACGCCTCAGAGAGAGCTTGTCTTCGGGGATGGAGCTCGAGGTCGCCGCCCTCGCTCAAGTCGCCGCACAAGCAGTGGCCACGCTGGCGGCCGACAACGGGAGCACCGTCAGCCACGCGTCCTACTTGCCGCCATCCAATGTCCGGCACCGCCGAGGTCGGGGACTCCTTCGAGGATGAGTAGGGCATGGGAGGCGGCAGGGCATGGTGTGCCAACTGGCAGATCCGTCTCCCATGTTCTACTTTTCCTCGCCGGAGACCGCACCTTCACTTCACGGGTCTTGAACCCCGCCCCCGTACATGGAGATCGCAGATGGAGGACGTCGGTCACCGCCGTAGAATAGGTTTAGGGTCGGGTTTATTTTATTTTTCTGTCCTATAAAAGTTCGAAATGTAATGAAAATCTGTTGTGTTTGCATTAATCTCGGCCGGTGTATATGAACTTTCACAATAATATAGTATATTGTAGGAGTACTAGCTAGATTCCCGTGTATTGCACGGAAGATCAAGATCTTGTGGGAGAAAAGGATGAACAAGGGAAGGCCTTATCTGCAAATGCACATTCATGCATTTCACATTTTTCTACATCTACGGGAACCTACGAAAGGGTTAACATAAATTGCCTCTCTCTCTCCTGCCCTGATTTTCATGGTGGTGGGCCCCTCCCTCCCCCCAATCTACAATCAACAGCTCACACGTTTCACATTATGTGAATTACGTAACTGGGACTACGTAGGTGTAGCATTACTCGTCCTAAAAGACCCAACTAAGCCAACCTCCCAGCATATCACACGGGAAAAGACCCAGCCGCGCCGTTTTAGTCGGGATTACCGGATTACTAGTAGTAGTATCGATGGATCGCGCGAAGCAACAAGTTTTTTTTAGGGGCGAAGCACCTAGTTTAAAAGGAAAAAAGGTGGTACACTCACAGCACCCCTGTCGCGGTCGCATTGTGATACGTCTCCAACGTATCTATAATTTTTGATTGCTCCATGCTATACTATCTACTATTTTGGACCATATTGGGCTTTATTTTCCACTTTTATATTACTTTTGGGACTAACCTATTAACCGAAGGCCCAGCCCAGAATTGCTGTTTTTTGCCTATTTCAGTGTTTCGAAGAAACGGAATATCAAACGGAGTCCAAACGGAATGAAACCTTCGGGAACGTGATTTTCTCACCGAATATGATCCAGGAGACTTGGACCCCCCGTCAAGAAAGAAAGGAGGTGGCCACGAGGGTGGAGGGTGCCCCCCTAGGGCGCGCCCCCCTTTGCTCCACTGACATACTCCTTCCTCCTATATATACCTACGTACCCCCAAACGATCCGATACGGAGCCAAAAACCTAATTCCACTGCCGCAACCTTCTGTACCCACGAGATCCCATCTTGGGGCCTATTAGGAGCTCACTGAGGCGCATCCATCACGGAGGGCTTCTACATCATCACCATAGCCTCACCGATGAAGTGTGAGTAGTTTACCTCAGACCTTCGGGTCCATAGTTAGTAGCTAGATGGCTTCTTCTCTCTTTTTGGATCTCAATACAATGTTCTCCCCCTCTCTTGTGGAGATCTATTCGATGTAATCTTGTTTTTGCGGTGTGTTTGTTGAGGCCGATGAATTGTGGGTTTATGATCAAGATTATCTATGAACAATATTTGAATCTTCTCTGAATTCTTCTATGTATGATTGGTTATCTTTGCAAGTCTCTTCGAATTATCAGTTTGGTTTGGCCTACTAGATTGGTTTTTCTTGCAATGGGAGAAGTGCTTAGCTTTGGGTTCAATCTTGCGGTGTCCTTTCCCAAAGGATGAGGGGCAGCAAGGCACGTATTGTATTGTTGCCATCGAGGATAACAAGATGGTTTTTTTTCATATTGCATGAATTTATCCCTCTACATCATGTCATCTTGCTTAGGCGTTACTGCTTTTCTTGAACTTAATACTCTAGATGCATGCTTTGGATAGCGGTCGATGAGTGGAGTAATAGTAGTAGATGCAGCAGGAGTCGGTCTACTTGTCTCGGACGTGATGCCTATATACATGATCATACCTAGATATTCTCATAACTATGCTCAGTTCATCAATTTCTCAACAGTAATTTGTTCACCCACCGTAGAATACTTATGCTCTTGAGAGAAGCCACTAGTGAAATCTATGGCCCCCGGGTCTATTCTCATCATATCAATCTTCATCACTTTATTATTGTTTTGCTTTTTTACTTTGCCCTTTTATTTTACTTTGCATCTTTATACCAAAAATACCAAAAATATTATCTATCATCTCTATCAGATCTCACTCTCGTAAGTGACTGTGAAGGGGTTGACAACCCCTAATCGCGTTGGTTGCGTGGAGCTATTTTTTTTGTGTAGGTACGAGGGACTTTCGTGTAGCCTCCTACTGGATTGATACATTGGTTCTCAAAAACTAAGGGAAATACTTACTCTACTCTGCTGCATCACCCTTTGCTCTTCAAGGAAATCAAACGCAGTGCTCAAGAGGTAGCAGGAAGATTTTTGGCGCCGTTGTCAGGGAGTCTACACAAAAGTCAACATACCAAGTACCCATCACAATCCCTTATCTCTCGCATTACATTATTTGCCATTTGCCTCTCGTTTTCCTCTCCCCCACTTCACCCTTGCCGTTTTATTCGCCCTCTCTTTTCTGTTTGCCTTTTTCTTTGCTTGTTTTTTTGCTTGTGTGTTGGTTTGCTTGCTTGTCACGATGGCTCAAGATAATACCAAATTGTGTGACTTTACCAATACCAACAATAATGATTTCCTTAGCACTCCGATTGCTCCTCTTACCAATATTGAATCTTTTGAGATCAATACTGCTTTGTTGAATCTTGTTATGAAAGATCAATTCACCGGCCTTCCTAGTGAAGATGCCGCTACTCATCTAAATAGCTTTGTGGATTTATGTGATATGCAAAAGAATAAAGATGTCGATAATGATATTATTAAATTTAAGCTATTTCCTTTTTCGCTTAGAGATTGTGCTAAAGCTTGGTTTTCGTCTTTGCCTAAAAATAGTATTGATTCTTGGAACAAGTGCAAAGATGTTTTTATCTCTAATTATTTTCCTCCTGCTAAGATCATCTCTCTTAGAAACGATATCATGAATTTTAAGCAACTTGATCATGAACATGTTGCACAAGCTTGGGAGAGAATGAAATTAATGATACGTAATTGCCCTACTCATGGTTTGAATTTGTGGATGATTATACAAAAAAATTATGTCGGATTGAATTTTTCTTCTAGAAATCTTTTAGATTCGGCCGCGTGAGGCACTTTTATGGAAATCACTTTAGGAGATGCTACTAAACTCCTAGATAATATTATGGTTAATTATTCTCAATGGCACACTGAAAGATCTACTAATAAAAAAGAGCATGCGATAGAAGAAATCAATGTTTTGAGTGGAAAGATGGATGAACTTATGATGCTACTAAGAGCGTTTCTTCTGATCCTAATGATATGTCTTTGTCTACTTTGATTGAGAATAATAATGAATCTATGGGTGTGAATTTTGTTGGTAGGAATAATTTTGGTAACAACACGTATAGAGGGAACTTTAATCCTAGGCCTTATCCTAGTAATCCTTCTAATAATTATGGAAATTCCTACAACAACTCTTATGGAAATTTTAATAAGATGCCTTCTGAATTTGAGAATAGTGTTAAAGAGTTTATGAATTCACAAAAGAATTTCAATGCTTTGCTTGAAGAGAAATTATTTAAAGTTGATGAATTGGCTAGGAACATTGATAGAATTTCTCTTGATGTTGATTCTTTAAAGCTTAGATCTATTCCTCCTAAGCATGATATCAATCAGTCTCTCAAAGCCATGAGAATTTCCATTGATGAGTGCAAGGAATAACCGCTAGGATGCGTGCTACGAAAGATGCCTTTATTAAAGCGTGTTCTTCCAATTCCTATGAAAATCAAGATGAAGATATAAAAGTTATTGATGTGTCCCCTATTAAATCCTTGTTTTTCAATATGAATCTTGATAATGATGGGACTGAATATGATCCACCTTTACCTAGAAGACGTTCCAAAAATTCAGAATTTTTAGATCTTGATGATGAAATTGATAAAAGTGGGATTGAAAAAAGCAAAACCCTAGATATTGCTAAATCCACTATTTTGGAATTCAAGGAATTTCATTATGAAAGTTGCTCTTTAATTGATTGTATTTCCTTGTTGCAATCTGTGCTAAATTCTCCTCATGCTTATAGTCAAAATAAAGCCTTTACCAAACATATCGTTGATGCCTTGATGCAATCTTATGAAGAAAAACTTGAGTTGGAAGTTTCTATCCCTAGAAAACTTTATGATGAGTGGGAACCAACTATTAAAATTAAGATTAAGGATCATACATTTTATGCTTTATGTGATTTGGGTGCTAGTGTTTCCACTATTCCCAAAACTTTGTGAGATTTGCTAGATTTCCGTGATTTTGATGATTGCTCTCTAAACTTGCACCTTCATGGATTCCACTATTAAGAAACCTATGGGAAGAATTAATGATGTTCTTATTGTTGCAAATAGGAATTATGTGCCCGTAGATTTTATCGTTCTTGATATAGATTGCAATCCTTCTTGTCCTATTATTCTTGGTAGACCTTTCCTTAGAACGATTGGTGCAATTATTGATATGAAGGAAGGGAATATTAGATTCCAATTTCCATTAAAGAAAGGCATGGAACACTTCCCTAGGAAGAAAATAAAATTACCATATGAATCTATCATGAGAGCCACTTATGGATTGCCTACCAAAGATGGCAATACCTAGATCTATCCTTGCTTTACGCCTAGCTAGGGGCGTTAAATGATAGCGCTTGTTGGGAGGCAACCCAATTTTATTTTTAGTTTTTTTTTTGCTTTTGCTTCTGTTTAGGAATAAATAATGCATCTACCTTCTGTTTATACGTGGTTTTATGTTTTAATTAGTGCTTGTGCCAAGTTAAACCTATAGGATCTTCTTGGATGATAGTTGTTTGATCTTGCTGTAATTTCCAGAAACTTTCTGTTCACAAATACAATTGTTAAAAATCACCAGAACGTGATAAAATACTTATTCCAATTGATGCTGATAAATAAACAAATTGCCTAGGTCTTCCTATTTTTTCTGATTTTTTGGAGTTCCAGGAGTTTGCGTTAGCTACAGATTACTACAGACTGTTCTGTTTTTGACAGATTCTGTTTTTCGTGTGTTGTTTGCTTATTTTGATGAGTCTATGGCTAGTAAAATAGTTTATAAACCATATAGAAGTTGGAATACAGTAGTTTTAACACCAATATAAATAAATAATGAGTTCATTACAGTACCTTGAAGTGGTCTTTTGTTTTCTTTCGCTAACGGAGCTCACGAGATTTCTGTTGAGTTTTGTGTTGTGAAGTTTTCAAGTTTTGGGTGAAATCTTTTGATGGATTATGGAACAAGGAGTGGAAAGAGCCTAAGATTGGGGATTCCCATGGCACCCCCAAGATAATCCAAGGACACCAAAAATTCAAAGCTTGGGGATGCCCCGGAAGGCATCCCCTCTTTCGTCTACTTCCATCGGTAATTTTACTTGGAGCTATATTTTTATTCACCACATGATATGTGTTTTGCTTGGAGCGTCTTGTAAGATTTGAGTCTTTGTTTTCTAGTTTACCACAATCATCCTTTCTGTACACACCTTTTGAGATAGCCATACATGAATTGGAATTTGATAGAATACTCTATGTGCTTCACTTATATCTTTTGAGCTATATAGTTTTGCTCTAGTGCTTCACTTATATCTTTTAGAGCATGGTGGTGGATTTGTTTTATAGAAACTATTGATCTCTCATGCTTCACTTAGATTATTTTGAGAGTCTTAAATAGCATGGTAATTTGCTTAAAAATAATAATATGCTTGGTATTCAAGATTTGTAAAACTTTCTTTTGAGTGCGTTGAATACTAAGAAAAGTTTGATGCTTGATAATTGTTTTGAGATATGAAGATGGTGATATTAGAGTCATGCTAGTTGAGTAGTTGTGAATTTGAGAAATACTTGTGTTAAAGTTTGTGATTCCCGTAGCATGCACGTATGGTGAACCGTTATGTGATGAAGTCGGAGCATGATTTATTTATTGATTGTCTTCCTTATGAGTGGCGGTTGGGGACGAGCGATGGTCTTTTCCTACCAATCTATCCCCCTAGGAGCATGCGCGTAATACTTTGCTTTGATAACTTCTAGATTTTTGCAATAAGTATATGAGTTCTTTATGACTAATGTTGAGTCCATGGATTATACACACTTTTTTCCTTCCACCATTGCTAGCCTCTCTAATCCCGCGCACTTTTCGCCGGTATCATACACCCACCATATACCTTCCTCAAAACAGCCACCATACCTACCTATCATGGCATTTCCATAGCCATTCCGAGATATATTGCCATGCAACTCTCCACCGTTCCGTTTATTATGACACGCTCCATCATTGTCATATTGCTAGCATGATCATGTAGTTGACATAGTATTTGTGGCAAAGCCACCATTCATAATTCTTTCATACATGTCACTCTTGATTCATTGCATATCCCGGTACATCACGGAGGCATTCACATAGAGTCATATTTTGTTCTAAGTATCGAGTTGTAATTGTTGAGTTGTAAGAAAAATAAAAGTGTGATGATCATCATTTTTAGAGCATTGTCCCAAGTGAGGAAAGGATGATTGAGACTATGATTCCCCCACAAGTCGGGATGAGACTCCGGACGAAAAAAAAGAGAGAGAAAAAGAGGCCATAAAAAAGAGAAAAGGCCCAAAAAATGAGAGAAAAGAGAGAAGGGACAATGTTACTATCCTTTTACCACACTTGTGCTTCAAATTAGCACCATGATCTTCATGATAGAGAGTCTCTCATTTTTTCACTTTCATATACTAGTGGGAATTTTTCATTATAGAACTTGGCTTGTATATTCCAATGACGGGCTTCCTCAAAATGCCCTAGGTCTTCTTGAGCAAGCGAGTTGGATGCACACCCTCTTAGTTTCTTTTGTTGAGCTTTCATATACTTATAGCTCTAGTGTATATGTTGCATGGCAATCCCTACTCACTCACATTGATATCTATTGATGGGCATCTCCATAGCCCGTTGATACGCCTAGTTGATGTGAGACTATCTTCCCCTCTTTTTGTCTTCTCCACAACCACCATTCTATTCCACATATAGTGCTATATCCATGGCTCACGCTCATGTATTGCGTGAAGATTGAAAAAGTTTTGAGAATGTCAAAAGTATGAAACAATTGCTTGGCTTGTCATCGGGGTTGTGCATGATTTAAATACTTTGTGTGGTGAAGATAGAGCATAGCCAGACTATATGATTTTGTAGGGATAACTTTCTTTGGCCATGTTATTTTCAGAAGACATGATTGCTTTGTTAGTATGCTTGAAGTATTATTATTTTTATGTCAATATGAACTTTTGTCTTGAATCTTTCGGATCTGAATATTCATACCACAATTAAGAAGAATTACATTGAAATTATGCCAAGTAGCACTCCGCATCAAAAATTCTTTTTATCATTTACCTACTCGAGGACGAGCAGGAATTAAGCTTGGGGATGCCTGATACGTCTCCAACGTATCTATAATTTTGATTGCTCCATGCTATATTATCTACTGTTTTGGACCATATTGGGCTTTATTTTCCACTTTTATATTACTTTTGGGACTAACCTATTAACCGGAGGCCCAAAGTAATTGTTGTTTTTTGCCTATTTCGGTTTCAAAGAAGCAGAATATCAAACGGAGTCCAAACGGAATGAAACCTTCGGGAACGTGATTTTCTCCCCGAATATGATCCAGGAGACTTGGACCCCCCCCCATCAAGAAAGAAAGGAGGTGGCCATGTGGGTGGAGCCCCCCCCCCCCCCAGGGCGCGCCCCCTGCCTCGTGGGCCCCCTTTGCTCCACCGACGTACTCCTTCCTCCTATATATACCTACGTAGCCCCAAACGATCAGATACGGAGCCAAAAAACTAATTCCACCGCCGCAACCTTCTGTACCAATGAGATCCCATATTGGGGCCTGTTAGGAGCTTCACGAGGCGGCATCCATCACGGAGGGCTTCTACATCATCACCATAGCCTCTCCGATGAAGTGTGAGTAGTTTACCTCAGACCTTCGGGTCCATAGTTAGTAGTTAGATGGCCTCTTCTCTCTTTTTGGATCTCAATACAATGTTCTCCCCCTCTCTCGTGGAGATCTATTCGATGTAATCTTGTTTTTGCGGTGTGTTTGTTGAGACCGATGAATTGTGGGTTTATGATCAAGATTATCTATGAACAATATTTGAATCTTCTCTGAATTCTTTTATATGTATGATTGGTTATCTTTGCAAGTCTCTTCGAATTATCATTTTGGGTTGGCCTACTAGATTGGTTTTTCTTGCAATGGGAGAAGTGCTTAGCTTTGGGTTCAATCTTGTGGTGTCCTTTCCCAAAGGATGATGGGGCAGCAAGGCACGTATTGTATTGTTTCCATCAAGGATAACATGATGGGGTTTTTATCATATTGCATGAATTTATCCCTCTACATCATGTCATCTTGCTTAAGGCGTTACTCTGTTTTCTTGAACTTAATACTCTAGATGCATCTTTGGATAGCGGTCGATGAATGGAGTAATAGTAGTAGATGCAAGGTGAGCCGGTCTACTTGTCTTGGACGTGATGCCTATATACATGATCATACCTAGATATTCTCATAACTATGCTCAATTCTGTCAATTGCTCAACAGTAATTTGTTCACCCACCGTAGAATACTTATGCTCTTGAGAGAAGCCACTAGTGAAATCTATGGCCCTCGGGTCTATTCTCATCATATCAATCGTCATCACTTTATTATTGCTTTGCTTTTTTACTTTGCCCTTTTATTTTACTTTGCATCTTTATACCAAAAATACCAAAAATATTATCTATCATCTCTATCAGATCTCACTCTCGTAAGTGACCGTGAAGGGATTGACAACCCCTAATCGCGTTGGTTGCGTGGAGCTATTTGTTTTGTGTAGGCACGAGGGACTTGCTGTAGCCTCCTCTTTGGATTGATACCTTGGTTCTCAAAAACTGAGGGAAATACTTACTCAACTCTACTGCATCACCCTTTCCTCTTCAAGGAAATCCAACGCAGTGCTCAAGAGGTAGCACATTGCACCCCACACACGTTCGGTCCTACACACGGCTCACGCAAACGGAACGTGCTTCGGCTTGCCTCCTCACTGACACGTGGGACTGCACTTGGAGAATCCGACCATGCGCCAAACTCCCCCCGCCCACCACGCGAAAATCCTCCCCCCCCACCCAACCCCCCCCCCCAAATCCTAGATTCAATCGCCCTTCGGCCAACTAGCCCATAATATTCCCCAAACGCCCCTCCCCCCGTCCCCCTCCACTCCATTCGCTCCGCCAAAACCGCCCTCCCCGCCACGCTGATACGTCGGGCGCAGTAGCTTTGTCGAGGGACGACGGTGATCCTCTCGCCCCACAAGACGCTCTCAGAGATCGCCGCCCTCTAGCTGCTACCGCCACCGCTGGTGATGTTCTTGTGGAGGCGCACGGCGGTCAGCGCCACCACCGCTGGCGACGTTCATGTGGAGACGCACGGTGGTCAGCTTCTCCCACGGTTCGCGCATTCTAGACTGAGGCCCCATGCATGTCCGTGTAGCGCTGAATGTTAGCTGATAGACGCTGTTAATCTCACTGTTTGCCGAAGTATTTTATAGTCAATATGCTCTGCTTAAGAAGCTTCCTTGCCCTATTCTGCACTCAATATGCTTAGCTGAGATGGCATGCCAAGGCCGATTAGTTGCTAAAATATCCTGCCATATATATTTATTGTGACGTAGATTGCCATGGTCTAGTAGCCAATCTGTTAGGTGAAATAGCTCTACACCGTTTTATACTCGATCTTTGTTGCTGCGATGGCCTTCGATAGTTCGATGGCTATGTGCTCGGCCTCATTGACTGCTGAAACAGCCTGCCATAATCTAGCACTCAAATCTGTTTGCTGAATTAGCTTTACATATATTTTGTTACTTAGATCTGCTCGTCCAAATATCTTGCCATAGTTTAGACATTGACCTAGGTATTTTCTTCTAGACTTCATAAAAAAAGCATATATGTTTTTCCTGTAATATCTAGTAGAAGAACTAATTTGTATGTCTAACAGATGGACAGGACTTGGATAACTTCTGCTCGAAGATTCTCTCCTGCATATGTCGAGGGGGTTGAAAACTTCATGAACTTTATTGGAGCTGAGTACGGTGGTCCAAAATCAGATGTGCTCTGCCCGTGTAGCAGTTGTATGAATTCAGTTACAAGACCCCAGTCAACTGTGCAAAATCATCTACACTTGTATGATGTCGGTCACATATACTAGGTGGGTTCATCATGGTGAAGCTGTCAACGTTAATGTTATTGACTACGTGGAAGTAGCAGATCACCATCTTGATCTGCCTGATGCTCAGGTGAAAGAGGAGGAAGAGGAGGTGGTGGTGGAGCCAGTGAGTTTGACCAACATTGAAACAATGTTACGAAATGCTCGTGCATTCCGTGAACTTTCACCTGCAGAAGAAAAATGGTGGGCCCGCATGTTGGAACAATGCAACGTGGCTATCACCCCAGGAAATAAGCTGTCAGTATTCTCAGCTATGGTCACCTTTCTTCAGGTTAAGACATCTGAGCGGATGACCAACAAATCATTCGACGCGATGTTGGCTGCATTCCGCAAAGCTTTCCTAGATGCGTCTGAGCTGCCACGCACCTACAGTAAAATGAAGAATTTCCTTCGTGCAGTTGGAATTGGATATGATATGATCCATGTTTGCAAGAATAATTGTGTTCTGTTCCCAAAGGATTATGCCAACTTAAGTGAATGCCCAAAATGCAAATCATCAAGATGGAAAGATGGCGATGCTGTGAAGAGGATTCCACATAATGTTCTGAGACATTTTCCAATTACACAAAGATTGCAGAGGTTGTTTCATGATGCTGAAACAAGAGAGGATGTACTGTGGCACTCTAGGAACCGGGATTTCAGAGATCAGAATGTAATGAGCCATCCATCTCATGGTAGTAGGCGGAAAAGCTTCAACCAGAAGCACAAAACGTTTGTTGCTGACCCGAGAAACATTAGACTTGGCTTAGCTTCAGATGGATTTAACCCATTTGGTCACCAGAGCGCCACATATAGCATGTGGCCAGTGCTTGTTATCCCTTACAACATGCATCCAAATGTCTGCACCAAAGAATCAAACTACATGATGGCCTTTGTAGGACCTTGAAGTATGTCTAGAGGGGGGTGATTAGACTACTTGACCAATAAAAACTTAACCTTTTCCAAATTTTAGACTTTGGCAGATTTTAGCTATTTTAGAACAAGTCAAGCAATCTTCACACAATTCAAGCAAGCATGCAAAGAGTATATAGGTAGCGGAAAATAAAGGATGCAACTTGCAAGAATGTAAAGGGAAGGGTTTGGAGGATTCAAACGCAATTGGAGACACGGATGTTTTTGTCGTGGTTCCGATAGGTGGTGCTATCGTACTTCCACGTTGGTGGAGACTTCAACCCACGTAGGGTAACGGTTGCGTGAGTCCACGGAGGGCTCCACCCACGAAGGGTCCATGAAGTAGCAACCTTGTCTATCCCACCATGGTCGTCGCCCACGAAGGACTTGCCTCACTAGCGGTAGATCTTCACGAAGTAGGCAATCTCCTTGCCCTTACAAACTCCTTGGTTCAACTCCACAATCTTGTCGGAGGCTCCCAAGTGACACCTAGCCAATCTAGGGACACCACTCTCCAAGAAGTAACAAATGGTGTGTTGACGATGAACTCCTTGCTCTTGTGCTTCAAATGATAGTCTCCCCAACACTCAACTCTCTCTCACAGGATTGGATTTGGTGGAAAGAAGATTTGAGTGGAAAGCAACTTGGGGAAGGCTAGAGATCAATATTCATATGGTTGGAATGGAATATCTTGGTCTCAACACATGAGTAGGTGGTTATCTCTCAGAACTGGTAAGTAGGAAGTGTAGGTTTGTTCTGATGGCTCTCTCCACGAATGAAGAGGAGGTGGAGGGGTATATATAGCCTCCACACAAAATCTAACCGTTACACACAATTTACCAAACTCGATGGGACCGAATCATCAAACTCGGTCAGACCTATTTAGTAAACTTAGTGACCGTTAGGATTTTTGGTGGGACTGACATGCATTTCGGTAGGACCGATTTGGTTAGGGTTAGGGCATAACGTAAGCTCGGTGAAACCGATTACACAAACTCGGTGAGACCGGTTTTGGTAATTGGCTAACCAGAGAATTGGTCAGGTAAACTCGGTGGGACCGATTTGCTCTTTCGGTGAGACCGAAAAGTTACAAAAGGGAAACAGAGAGTTTACATTGTAATCTCGGTGGGACCGATTCGCTCTTTCGGTGAGACCCAAAAGTTACGAAGGGGGAACAGAGAGATTACAATCCCATCTCGGTGAGACCGAGATCCCTATCTGTGAAACCGATTTGCCTAGGGTTTTGGCAGTGGCTATGACATCTGAACTCGGTGGCACCGGATAAAAAGAATCGATAGGGCCGAGTTTGACTTTGGGTTTAGGTCATATGTGGATGTGAGAAAGTAGTGGAGGGTTTTGGAGCATATCACTAAGCACATGGAGCAAAAGGCTCATTAAGCAACACCTCACCCCTTCTTGATAGTATTGGCTTTTCCTATAGACTCAATGTGATCTTGGATCACTAAAATGTAAAATGAAGAGTCTTGAGCTTTTGAGCTTGAGCCAATCCTTTGTCCTTAATATTTTGAGGGATCCACTTTCATCATCCATGCCATGCCATTCATTGAGCTTTCCTGAAATATTTATCTTGGAATAGTATTAGCTCAATGAGCTATATGTTGTTATGAATTACCAAAACCACCTAGGGATAGTTGCACTTTCAATCTCCCCTTTGTTGGTAATTGATGACAACATATAGATCAAAGCTTCGACAAATGATAATAAAATTGAAAAACATCGTCGCTTTGAGAAGTATGTGATAAGCAAGAGCTCCCCCTAAATTTGTGCATATCTTAGGATTTGCTTTGGACTGCAAGTGCACAAGAAATTAGGCTCATGGGTTACTCTTCCATGTCACATACATCTTGGTGGAGCGCTCAAAATAATAACGATTGAATACATGCACTCATCACCAAGCACAGTGAATGATCATATAAGGATAGATAAGATAATATCATAAAAGGCATAAGTGTGGCTTATGATCAAACACATGATCATCAATGTCTCACGGGTAATGCATAGTATCTCAAGCAATCAAATGCAAAAAAGTTCAACCAAGAAGACAAGAGAGATAAAAGCAAATGTCTCTCTCGAAGCCTATGATCTATACATTTTTCTCCCCCTTTGGCAACAAGTTACCAAAAAGTTCCTAGAAAATGCATAGTACTATGTCATCTCTCAGGCTTGGTCTTCTGGTGGTGGTGTAGGCAGGACTCCAAGGATGAACACATCAGTAGACGTGGTAGGAGCTGATGAAGTTGGAGCTGGAGCTGGTTGAGCTGGAGCTGAAGTAGTGGCTCTGGTGTCTGGAGTTGGTACTGTAGCTGACCTCTGAGCTCTTGGCACTCTGGCAAATGCATCAGTTGTCGTCTTGCCCTTCCTCTCCTGCATATCATCTTGTAATTGCTCCACAGCTGACTGAATCTCAGTCACTTTGACATCAAGATCATAGAATTTTTGTTCCATGATTCTCTCCAGGCTCTCCTGGTTTTGAGTTAGGGTGGCCAACCCTTCTCAATCCGCAGATATGATGCTATTAAGTAACCAAGCTGCTCCTGCTTTCTCTTCAGAAAGTAGTCAGATGCATCTGCTTGAGTTGGCATCTTTGCAGCTTTCTCTTGTCTTGCCTTCTCCTTTCGCTCCTAAGCTTGCACTGATGAAGGTTCATTCTCGGTCATGACAACTCGATTGTCCTCAAAATCAGGATAGAGAACCATGTGTTCATTATCCAAGAGATACTTTCCTGTGCCCATCTTCGAGTTTATCAATTCCTGAATCTGTGGGGCATATCCACAGCTTCTCTTCTGATCTGCTGCTGTCCTCTTGATTGTCTCGACTATGAGGCTCATGACCTTGAATTTCTGAGGCACATCAAAGACATGAAGCAAATTGATTGCATGCCCTCTAATCATGTTATGGTCACCGATTTGGGCAATAGTGTATGCCTTAAGATCCAGCTTGATCGTAGGCAGCCCCGACAAAGGTAAAATGGACTGATCCAAACTTGAAGGTCTCAATTGCATCTGGGATCTCCTTGTACATGTGTGCCATTGAGTTATGATCCATTTTCTTCTTACCATAAATGTCCAGGTCATCCTCACTTTCCTTTGGGGCATTGATCAATTTGGCCCATTCCTCTATGGTAGACTGATATCTGGTTCCTTCTGACATCCACACTATCCTGCCATCTGGATAGAAATGTGTTGTGGAGTAGAATTGCATGATAAGTTCATCATTCCAGTTGGTGAGCTTCTGCCCAACTAAATCAGCAACTCCACAAGCACTGAAGCTGTCATAAACTCCAGGGTAGTGTTCTGCATTCTCCTTCATGTAGGTCCAGTTGACCCATCTCATATCGCAAACTATGGGCTTCTTATCCAGGAAGACAGTCTCATAAAAGTCCTGCTGCTCCTTGGTGTGGAACCTATAATCCATAGCAGTCCTTCTCCTCGTGGCATATGGATCTGTCTCTCTCCATAGCCTCAACCCATTATCTCTCCTGATCTTCATGTTTTCAGCCACAGGATGAGCATCGTTGTGGCCTGGGATCTTGGGTTTGAGCTTCCTTAGGACCTGCCCTTCTTCTTCTTCTTCAGCTTCAACCTCAGGCAATGGAGCCTTGTTCTTTTCAGCTGCTGGAATTCTCCTTGTATTCCTCTTGGGTGCATTCTTGGGCTTTGATGCATCTTTGGGCTTGGAAGTTGCAGCCCCTGACTTGATTGCATCACCCATCAGCTTTCGTGCCTTGGGTGCTGGCTCTGCAGTCTCTTCTTCTTCCTCCTCTTCCATCATGGAAGGCTTCCCAATCACTCTTGCCATGGTCTTCTTGACCCTTTCTTTCCTTTTCTTTCCCCTTGCAGCAACATGCTCTTTGGGTTGTGATTCCAAAGGAGCTTGAGTAGACACTCTAGCTTTGGACATGGGTTGTCTGCCTGTTGGCCTTTTGATTTTCAATCCAGGCTTCACTGCAGATATGCTTAATTCCCTCTTGAGCACTTTCTTCTTGGAGCTTGCCTCATCCTCAACTGCCACATAATCCTCATCCTCAGACTCTGAGGTCTTCTTCTTTCTTGACCTTGTGGCAGCCTTGGGCAAATTTCTAGGAGTGCTTCTGCTCCCCTCATCTGAGCTGCCTGAGGGACTTGTGCCCTCGCTCAATTGAACCTGCTCTTCAGATTTGTTCTGGCTGCCACTCTGGTCTGACATGTTGTCCAACTGACTGCTGACCCTGTGAATAGTTATAGATGAGGTAGAGTGGATGAGCATCACAAAATGCAGAGATTTTTGCAAAAGAGTGATTCAAAAACTTAGTTTTAGTTTCCCACTGAAAACATTTCGGATCTACCGATTTTCAAACTCGGTGATACCGAAGCAGTTTTGGAACCTAAACTAGTGAACTCGGTCAGACCGAGTCACAGTTCGGTGGAACTGAGACTGCTAGGGTTTCACAAAGTTCAGAAATCGGTCACACCGATTTGTAATTCTCGGTCAGACCGAGACTTACAAGTGCAATGGCATCAGCCAAATCGGTGGGACCGAGTTTTTCAACTCGGTGGGTCCGAGATGGTTTTGGCGGAAACCTAACCCTAAATTTTCGAATCGCAACTATTCTAAGGATTGATTTGACTGGATAGGAGTGATTCAATCGTGGCAAGATGTATAATGTTCACAATGTGCTGAGAATCGGACGAGGAAAGCACTGTGATCGAGTCCATACCCTAGTTTGGCGGGAACTCGCTACGGCGGCAACGGCGGAGGAGAATTCCGTTGACGGCGGAGGAGACCAGCAATTGGAAGCGGCTGGCGACGAAGTCGACGATCCGTAGACCACGTTGGCAGAGTGAGCTATGCGCGGGCGCGAGGATTCGGAGAAAGTTTTCCAAATTTTGCTCGTGCGATATACATAGCCCGACCCTGTCGGTGTGACCGAGTGGTACAACTCAGTGGCACCGAGATGCAAAACTGTGAACAGTTATTACAACTCGGTGTGACCGAAAAGTACAAATCGGTTGCACCGAGGAAAACCTAGATCGACTTAGTAATCTCGGTATGACCGAAATGGAGGAATCGGTCAGACCGAAAATCACAAAGAAGTTTTGGAAGTTTAAGTCTATGACGAATTGGGGACTACGAGTGCTCCTCACACAGAGTGGTTCGAATCTGACTTGATCAAATTTTGTGATGTAGCATGAATAGAGTTTGAGACGAGAAAAGCATAGATAGCTAGAGAAGGTTCTTAGGCATTCTTGTCCATCCACTTGGCCAAAAAGAAGCCAAACAATCAAAACAACAAGTGGATGTCCTCGAATGAGTAAATATGCAACCAACATGCTCACACAATAAGATGACAAATGAAATATGTGACAAAGCATGCACAACCAATTCTAGCATCTATCAAACAATTGGCGATGACTAGGTCATCTATATATGAGTATATTGACTTAGGAGTCAAATGAGAACATTTGATCATAGGTCATACTCATCGTTTAAG
Organism: Aegilops bicornis; assembly: GCA_021605145.1. Lineage (NCBI taxonomy): Eukaryota > Viridiplantae > Streptophyta > Magnoliopsida > Poales > Poaceae > Aegilops > Aegilops bicornis. Next base: position 392,105,540 of record CM038673.1, on the reverse strand, counting down.
CTCAAGTGGGGTTACCACTTTTACATAAAGCATTTATGTGTTCACATCATTAGAGTTGTTTGACTCAATTCTTAGAGTTAAGCTCCCCCTAGATGTGAGATCCCCCCTTAGAGGGATAAACTAACCTTGGGTTTTGTCGATGATGACTTCATGTAGGTGTTGAAGATGTGGATGCTCAATGTTGATGTAGATCGTTTGGAGCAATCCTTTAAAGTGAGTTGCACTTTCAATACCTACATGGGTTAGTCCAACAAGGAACAAACAAGGATATCCATAGACATAGAGTGACGCACACACAAAATGACGTCCATGAAAACATTAGGTTACCTTGTCCCTTGCCTTACCAACATGTGGGTTTGTGACTCCTTGAACTAGTGCAAGATATGGAAGTTGATTGCACTTGTCCTTGCCATAATGATATGAGTGAAAAATGTTGGCGGAGTCACCCTCAAGAACTCTCTAGTTCTTCTTCTTCGGGATCCACATCAACTTGATAGGAATCCTTGGTGTAGTAGTTGTACTTGATGAAGTAGAACTTGACGTAGTCTTGGGAATCCACTTGACCAAGGCCTTAGGTGCTTCTTAAAATGCATCAATCTCCTCTTGAAGCTTGTCATTGCCTTTGTTCTTGTGGTCTTGTGGTGGAAGATCATCTTGAGCGTGTGTTCCCTTGAAGGAAGTAGGATCATACTTCTCTTGTTGAGGAACAAACTTCGTCTTGGGGTATTGATCTTCTTCCCACTCAACTCCATTGGCATTAAACTTTCGTTCAAAACCAACACCTTGATTCTTCCGGTGCCTTCCTTGCTTGCGTACAATTTCCTCAAATTGCTTACTCTCGGCAAGACTCTTGTATACACCTTTCTCTATAATTCCCTTCAATAAGCTGTTTTCTTGCTCAAGTGTAACTTGGCTAAGAGGATCATTAGTGGAATCAAGAGAACTACTAGAAGCAACAATATTGGATTTGGCATTGTTATTGTTACTACTGGAAGAAGAATCTTTCTTGTTCTTGTTACTAGACTTGACTTGAGGCATGTAAGTAGATAAGAGTAAACGCTTGGCAATGTAAGAAGAACTTTTCTTATGAAGATCATCATTGATTGCCTTTAAGAACTCATGCTCTTGCTCAAGATTGAGCTTTTCAAAGCGTAACTTCTCATGAGCCCTTAAAAGTTCTCGATGATCTTCAAAGATAGTTTCATGAGCTAACTTAAGAGTGCTTAGTTCTTTAGTTAGACGCTCAATTTTCTCCTTATCATTGTCATTCGTTTCAACTTGATTAGCATGATTAATTGACGTTTCATCATAGTATTCATCACTAGAGTTGTCAACAAGTAAATCATCATCACCTAGCAAGTCATCTTCATCAACATCAAAATCAACATACTGGGTGTGTTACCTTAGGACCTTTGGCCATGAAGCATCTACCAATTCCTTCATTTGGTGATTCAAATATGTCGAGGAGTTGGTTGACACAAGTGCTAGACCGGCAACACCTTCATCTTGAGTGTATTCGGAGTCGGATTGATAGCTTCTCTCGGAGTTATGGTCGAGTCGGAGCGGATACCCATTCACCAACATGAGCTTGATGTCTTCATTTTGTGTAGCTCTTTGATGACTTGTCCTTCCTTTCCGAATCTTTGCTTCTCCGTGAGGGTCTTCGCTCATAACGATCATCTCTACTCCTTCTCTCTCTTGGTGGTGATTCTTCTCTTCTACTTCTTCTCTTGGGAGAATCTTCTCTTCTTTTGTAGGGTGCCGTACACTCATTGGAATAGTGTCCGGTCTCCCACAATTGTAGCAATTGCACTCTCGACTAGAAGATCTTTTGTCATTGTAGGACCTTGACTTAGAGCTTCTTTCTTTGCTTCTACTCTTGTAGAATTTGTTGAAGTTCTTCACCAGTAAGCTCAATTCTTCATTGAAGGTTTGTTTCTCACTTGATGATGTGGGGGCTTCACATTAGGCTTTGTAAGCACCACTCGACTTGTTGTGAAGTTCCTCCTTATCCTTGAGTGACATCTCATGAGCAACAATTCTTCCAATGGCTTCTATAGGCTTGAGATCTTTGTAACTGGGCATCATTTGGATCAATGTGCACACGGTATCATATTTTCCATCCAATGCTCTTAGGATCTTCTTGATGATGAATCTATCGGTCATATATTCACTTCCTAAGCCGACAATCTCATTTGTGATAAGAGCAAGTCTAGAGTACATTTCAGCGACACCTTCACCATCCTTCATTTTGAACTTGTCAAGCTGACTTTGGAGCACATCCAACTTGGATTCCTTGACGGAGTCGGTACCTTCGTGCATATCAACCAAAGTATCCCAAATTTCCTTTGCATTCTCAAGACGACTGATTTTGTTGAATTCTTCGGGGCACAATCCATTGAAGAGGATATCGCAAGCTTGAGCGTTGTATTGCAACATCTTCAACTCATCCGCACTAGCTTCACGATTCGGTTCTCTCCCATCAAAGAATTCACCTTGCAAGCCAATACACACAATAGCCCAAACGGCGGGTTATGTCCGAGAATATGCATTTTCATCTTATGCTTCCAACTAGCAAAATTAGTGCCATCAAAGTAAGTACCTCTACGGTGATAATTTCCCTCGCTAGACGCCATACTCTCCTAGGTTGTGAAACCAAGGCTATGACCACCAAAAGCTATGGGAATCAAAGCAAATGGAGACCAAAGCTCTGATACCACTTGTAGGACCTTGAAGTATGTCTAGAGGGGGTGATTAGACTACTTGACCAATAAAAACTTAACCTTTTCCAAATTTTAGACTTTGGCAGATTTTAGCTATTTTAGAACAAGTCAAGCAATCTTCACACAATTCAAGCAAGCATGCAAAGAGTATATAGGTAGCGGAAAATAAAGGATGCAACTTGCAAGAATGTAAAGGGAAGGGTTTGGAGGATTCAAACGCAATTGGAGACACGGATGTTTTTGTCGTGGTTCCGATAGGTGGTGCTATCATACTTCCACATTGGTGGAGACTTCAACCCACGTAGGGTAACGGTTGTGCGAGTCCACGGAGGGCTCCACCCACGAAGGGTCCACGAAGTAGCAACCTTGTCTATCCCACCATGGCCGTCGCCCACGAAGTACTTGCCTCACTAGCGGTAGATCTTCACGAAGTAGGCGATCTCCTTGCCCTTACAAACTCCTTGGTTCAACTCCACAATCTTGTCGGAGGCTCCCAAGTGACACCTAGCCAATCTAGGAGACACCACTCTCCAAGAAGTAACAAATGGTGTGTTGATGATGAACTCCTTGCTCTTGTGCTTCAAATGATAGTCTCCCCAACACTCAACTCTCTCTCACAGGATTGGATTTGGTGGAAAGAAGATTTGAGTGGAAAGCAACTTGGGGAAGGCTAGAGATCAAGATTCATATGGTTGTAATGGAATATCTTGGTCTCAACACATGAGTAGGTGGTTCTCTCTCAGAACTGGTAAGTAGGAAGTGTAGGTTTGTTATGATGGCTCTCTCCACGAATGAAGAGGAGGTGGAGGGGTATATATAGCCTCCACACAAAATCTAACCGTTACACACAATTTACCAAACTCGGTGGGACCGAATCATCAAACTCGGTCGGACCGATTTAGTAAACCTAGTGACCGTTAGGATTTTGATTGGGATCGACATGCATTTCGGTAGGACCGATTTGGTTAGGGTTAGGGCATAACGTAATCTCGGTGAGACCGATTACACAAACTCGGTGAGACTGATTTTGGTAATTGGCTAACCAGAGAGTTGGTCAGGTAAACTTGGTGGGACTGATTTGCTCTTTCGGTGAGACCGAAAAGTTACAAAAGGGAAACAGAGAGTTTACATTGTAATCTCGGTGGGACCGATTCGCTCTTTCGGTGAGACCAAAAAGTTATGAAGGGGAAACAGAGAGATTACAATCCCATCTCGATGAGACCGAGATCCCTATCGGTGAAACCGATTTGCCTAGGGTTTGTGGCAGTGGCTATGACATCTGAACTCGGTGGCGCCGGATAGAAAGAATCGGTAGGGCCGAGTTTGACTTTGGGTTTAGGTCATATGTGGATGTGAGAAAGTGGTGGAGGGTTTTGGAGCATATCACTAAGCACATGGAGCAAAGGCTCATTAAGCAACACCTCATCCCTTCTTGATAGTATTGGCTTTTCCTATAGACTCAATGTGATCTTGGATCACTAAAATGTAAAATGACGAGTCTTGAGCTTTTGAGCTTGAGCCAATCCTTTGTCCTTAATATTTTGAGGGATCCACTTTCATCATCCATGCCATGCCATTCATTGAGCTTTCCTGAAATATTTATCTTGGAATAGTATTAGCTCAATGAGCTATATGTTGTTATGAATTACCAAAACCACCTAGGGATAGTTGCACTTTCAGCCTTGCTCATCCCAGGTCCAAAAAGTCCTGGAAAGGATTTTGATTTGTTCATGGAGCCTCTTGTGGAGGAACTTCAACAACTATGGAGGGGTGTTCTCACTCGAGACCTATATAGTAGCCCATCATTGATTTCTTTCTGCGTCTTTGTTATAATTTGGTGCATCCATGATTATCCGGCTTTGGGCACTATGTCAGGGCGAACGACACATGGTTACAATGCATGTGTTCGCTGTGACAGGAATCCGATGTCATAGGCAATACTTAGCAAGATCTGTTACATTGGACACCGTTGTTTCCTTGCCAAGGACAAGCCACATCCTAGAAAATACCAAAGACATGTGTTCAGTGCAAAGCATGAAAACCGTGATGCGCCAAAGAGGCTCACCGCCGATGAGTTGCAAGTGGAATTAGAGAAGGTCAGGCATATTACACCAGGAAACCATCCTGATAATGGTAGAGGGAAAAGGAAGCATGGCAGGGCAGAACAGAGATTATTGTTTACCCGCAGGTCCACTTTGTGGGACTTGGAGTATTGGAAATATTTGGATCTGCGGCATAATCTTGATGTGATGCACATCGAGAAAAACATATGTGATAGCATTATCGGCACACTTCTTAATATTGAAGGCAAGACGAAAGATACCTTAAAATCTAGGATTGATTTGACGCACCTGGGTATCAGAAACGATTTGCAGGTGCAAGATGAAGGTAAACCACGGGATATGGCACCAGCTGTGTACGTCTTGGACAAGGTAAAAAGAAAAGAATTCTGCAAGGTCCTTTCACGTGTGAGATTCCCACATGGATTTGCTTCCAACCCTGAAAGGAGAGTCAGTGCAGATGGAGACATGATACAAGGGTTGAAAACTCATGACTGCCACGTCCTACTTCAAAGGGTTTTACCTGTTATCCTTAGAGGATTGGGCATACGACTTATCTGAGCAGCTTGTAGAGTTGGGACAATTCTTGAGGAACTCTGCAGTAGGAATATCAGGATAGATGCTTTGGAGCGTCTTAGAGAAAAGATACCAACTATCCTATGCGACCTTGAGAAGATATATCCTCCAGCCTTCTTTGATGTGATGGTGCATTTGGCAGTTCATCTACCTGATGAGGCACTACTTAGAGGTCCAGTATTGTATGGTTGGATGTACCCTATTGAAAGGCGGCTAGGCACTTTCAAGGGCTATGTTAGGAACAGAGCTTGACCCGAGGGTTCCATTGCAGAGGCCTACATTGCTACAGAAGTGTTGACATTCTGCTCAAAATACATTGAAACAAATTGATCAGCTTAGCAAAGACGTGGATGAAGACAATCCTGTGCTCAATGTTTTCGATTATTCTGCTCGAGTTACGGAAGAGTCTACAAGAGGACTAAACTATAGATTTGGACATAATGGTTTAGTTTGTGTTGAATAACTGTCCTGAGATACTACCTTATATCAAGTAAGTGCTAAGTACTGCAGCTTATACATCATAATCTACTAAACTTGCAGCACATTCTAATATATTTAGATGTTTGACGTGATCACTATGTTGTGCAGCATCTACAAAAAGGAGTTACTGCCGCAAAATCCAAGAAACATTGACAAACTGGTTATGGCAGGATTTGTGAAATGGTTCAAGAGCCATGTAAGCTTTTGAATTGCATTCTCAGTTTTTTTAATATATTGAGTACACAAGATGATCAGCTTGTCTATTTTCTAACCATAGGTTAAGAAGATGCAGGAGGTTGGGCAGGCAGTTGATGATGCCCTTTACTCACTAGCAATGGGTCCTGATACTCGGGTAAGACATTATGAATCTTGCGTTGTTGGAGATGTGCGCTACAACACCCTTGCACGAGACGGCGGGAAGACACAAAACAGTGCCAAAGATGAGCACGGATACGTATGACAAAGAGACAACTAAAATGTATGCTAACATAACGAGACATTGTTCGATTGCAGATATCTCTCGATTTCGAGGATCATCGGTGTGTGGTTACATTGTGTTGTCGTTGGTATAACCTGTTTTCCAGGATCGCAAAACCTAGAGCTGATGATTATTCCAAATCCATCAATGTCAAGGCGGCGTACCAGACCAACGAGCCTTTTATTTTGGCAAATCAAGCAACACATATTTTTTTCTTGGAAGACATATTTGCACATAGCGATGACTAGAGAGTAGTGCAAAGGTTTGAGCAGAGGAATTCGTTTAATGAAGTTGCACAACAAGATGATGCTTACACTGCTCCTGATGTACAAGATAACACAGATGTTCCTAATATCTTTGAGAACCATCACGTCAATGACGCTTGGCGAAAAAGATTGCCTGTCGTCTTTGTGGACATACAAGAGTTGATCAAGAAGAAGCCAACGCTCGAGGACGTTGAGGACGAAGAAGAAGATGACACCATGGGAATTACGATTCGCATCGATACACATGGCGAAGATGTTGACGTTCTTTGCTGCGGATGATGATTACATTGCTTTTGTCGTATTTTCCTGTCAGAAGACGTTTTTTATCTACTATGTGAAATTGTGTTTGCTATGACAACTGAAACCTTATGAACATGTTGTTTAGTATTTTCCTGTGAGAACATCACTTGTTATGTATGCTGATTTGTGTTTGGTGATTGTATGACGACTAAAACATGATGACATTGTTGTTTAGTTGTACTCATATTTGGCTGTGAAACTTGAATTTGATGACATAGTTTGCTGTTGGACTACAATTTGTTCGACGTCTTCGAATGAGAACAAAGCTGACCCTACAGGTCTTCTGCTAATTTATTTATTTATTACCAAAATGGCCTCTGCTATTTATTTATTTATGAGCAAAAGGGGGTACCCCCTGATTTCCGTTAATAGAAATCATTAGATGTTCACAACACTACACCCAAATTTCGCCACATGTGTTTCATTCATTACTAGTTTCAGCAAAGTGCTCACGTCATAGCCACTGAATACATCACGAGTGCTACATACACTGCAAATAAAGAGACAATCATCCTACAGAGCACAACGATTTTGCCCATTATCTTCACAAGCTCTTTCATATCCTCATTGCTGTCAAGGTCGTTCAGCAGCTATTGCTTGGCCATGATCAGAGGAACTGCATCTTTAACCTTCTGCTATGCATCTTCCTCTTCTACCGTTCCTTCAGTTACTTGTCCAACACCCCAACCTGCTGGTATTGGGATTCCTCGGCTAACTGTAACATCCCAAAATTATAAATTTTGGAATATTATAATAAATAGATAGATTTGATTGATTGAATGAAATTCGAAACTTTTGAAAGTTAAATGAGAGGGAATAAAAGGACTTTCCCAAACTTTCACCATTGCTTTCAGATCTTCAGGAATTCAGATTCTTTTCATCACAAAACCCTGGAGAGGAGATGACATGACTTCTTCCATTTATTTAAATGACAAGGGGTGTTTAAAATATTTGAATTTCATTTGGAAAATATTTCCAATTCTGAAACTTCATGCAACTCAATGATTTTCACGAGCGAAGATAAAATGACTTCTTCAAAACATATGAAATATGAGTTGGGAGTTTCAAAGATTTAAATTCAAAGTTCTTTTGAATTTATTTTCAATTTGGAGTTATTTGAATTTTATTCAAATTATTTTTCTCCAAAAATAAAATATATGGAAAATAGGGTAACATGATTCCCTACATCAAAAAAATGGAGAGAAATAAATTTAAATTGATTTTGGTATTTTTAAAATGATTTTTATTGGATTTTACTAGAGCAGAAGCACTCTTTGTTTTATTTGAATTTGTGTGTATTTTATTTGACTCTAGAATAATGTTCATGTTGTAGAAAATGTTTTTCTGAAAATTTTGATATATTATATGTCTATATAATATTTTTCTATTTATTTTGGTTTCTTTTATTTTTGTTGTCTGCTAAAAAACAAACTTCCTCGCGGACCGAACTGGGCTGGCCCAGCCCCCAGCCAAGCCATGGCCTAGCCGGCCCACCGCCTCGTCTTCCAGCTCGGGAAGGAGTCCCGAGCGAGCACGCATCGCCGCCGCCGTGCCCGACCCGGCCTCGCCCGCGCTTGGCCCCTCCTCCTCGCCACCTCCTCCCCCCTCTCCTATAAAGGGCGCCGCCCCGGGCCCCTCTCTCTCTCTCCTCGCCTCGCGCCGCCCTCGACCGCATCTCGCCGTCGCCCGCCGTCGGCAGGCTCGGCCGCCATAACACCGTCGCTGCCCGCACCCGACTCCGCCGCCCTCGCTCCGCCTTTTCGCCGCGTCCCTTTGGAGCCACTTGCAGCTTGTCATGCCGGACTCGCCGCCGACGCCGAGCCCCGCCGGATTTCGACAAAACCGCCGACGGTATAAAACCTCCGGATCAATCCGGTTCTTTTTTTTTAGTTCGGTTTTGTTAAAAAAATCTTAGATCTGTTTTTTTTTGGTTTTATTATACAGCGAACATCCGTTGTTTAGCTCAGATAAATGAACGTTCGGTATTCAGATTTTTCTTTTTCTGTTATTTTACCCAGGGACATTTCGCAATTAGTTTTCTTACCGTTTAGTCCCTGATCTTCAATCTATCACATCTTTTTACTCGTTTGTCCAAATCCAGCGAAACCAACGCCCACTTCTTCGTTACGATCTCCTCTATCTAGTAATCCAACTCAAACATATTTTTGAAAGTTTAAAATTTGAATTAGATCAGATTTGAATTTGAACTTCGTTTGATCATAACTTGAGTTTCGTAACTCCGATTTAGTTGATTCTTTTTGCAAATTAAAGCTCTTGACATAAACTTTCTGATAAGGCCAAATTCACATAATTTTGGTACTGTTAGAAATTGTTTTATGTTGCAAGAGTTATTTGCTTGGTTTTGATGTTTTCTGAATCGTTTTCTTCGTTCTTTCCGATCTTTTGAGTGATTGCTTATGTGTGGTTACTATTGATTGCTTACGATAGATTGACCGGAGTGTGACGAGTAGAACTATCAAGAGTTTTGAGTGCGAATCATCTTCATCAACATTGCATGCAAGTAACACTTTGATCATACCTTTTCTACTACCCACTTTTTATGCATTAGATCTATCCTCAAACATTTCATGATTAGGATCTAATTAAATTGTGGGATGGGAAGTAGTTGAGGTAGTACCTATTACCTGTTTTATTGTTAAACCCTTGGGAGTTACTTCTATGTTTGTTTTATGCCATGCTATGCTAGTAGACGTGGATTGGGTGAGTGAATCCTTGACAAATGTGAGATTGTTATTTAATGGTTTATTTAAGGTGGCAACTTAAACACACATCTGGGTGGATTGAGGCACCTGGTTTCTATCAGGACTTGCCTGTATTTCTTCGGACCGCCACCTGTGCTCAAAGGTATCATGAGATTTTTCAAACTAGGTACTTACGTGTGCAGCCACTAGCCATTATGGGCTCTGGCATAGTTGATTAAGTTGTGCGAACTCTTAAGGGTAGTCTAGCAGATGTAGGTGAAAGTTGGTGTACGGTCTACCCACAAGTAAGGTGCTAGTGCTTACGAAAGACTATGTCTCACCATCCGCTTCTCAAACATCATGTAGTGCGAGAAATCCAACGGAGGCGATCGAGTCTTGTGGGGAAAAGTGCGCAAACCTCTGCAGAGTGTATAAACTAATCATGGTTAGCCGTGTCCCCGGTTATGGACATCTTGAGTATCTAGTTCTTGGATTATCATGTTGATCTCATCATGTTACTCTAATTAATATTGTTGGGATTAATGAGTACTTTTAATTGGGATTGAGGATGCTGTCAACCATTCTCAATGTTTAACAACCACCATGATAGTTAAATAAATTTATTCCTTTGCAGTAGGGAAAAATTGGCTTTTCGCAAGAACTGTAACCATAGAGCTTTCCACCAGCCAAATATGCATATAGTATAGGCTTGTTCTTTCATTACTCTCTATGTGTTACATTTGCCAGCATATTCCATGTGCTGACCCGTTTTCGGGCTGCAACGTTTCATGTTGCAGACTTTTCAGACGACGAGTAAGTGATACGTTAGGGTTACGATTTCTACACTCAACTTTGCCGTTGGTGTTGATGGGAATCCACAACCTTGTTGCTTCCGCTATTTTTGGATTGAGGTAATAGTATTTACATTATTTATACATGTGATTTTACCTCTGTTATAAATCCTCGAGTACTGTGTGTGTCAGCATACCGATCCAGGGATGACACTTAAGCACAGAGACTTGATCCATTCGGGTCGGGTCGCTACAAGACGGTATCAGAGCACATGTTGACTGTAGGACGTGACCCTAGAAACTGGCAAGCCCATAGGAAAGATTTTCTCTACTACTTCATTTTCAAAAGATCTTTTACCTCTCTTCTCTTCGGAGCTGATTCAAATACTCCCTTTTAGTGAGACCATACCCCTTTCCCCTTTTGACCCCTCGAAGATTCGACTGATGAGACCACTCCAAGAAGGACCAGATATCAGACAACTAAGACCACTTCGAAATGAAGAGGATTTTACCATGTAAATGGAAACTACAATTGTTGAAGACTCTGAAGACTAGGAGAATTTGAAGGCTTTGAAGAATTCCCAGATTTTTATAACCTAGGAAGGTTACGCTTATGGAATTTGACAGACCATGGAAGTTATCAATACCCGAGATCAAGGAGTATTGGAGTAAGACCGGAACATGGAGCATTAGAATTCAAAGTTTTATCAAGAAAACCCGAATGCAGGAGATATCAACTATGGAGAGATAGCTCATGGAAATGACAAGAGCAGAAACACGGCTATCCATGATGTTATCATCCATTTATGCTATTGTCACCATGCTGAGTTAAGCATGCATATGCATGGAAGGATTGGATGGTAGAAGGCTGATGGAGCACCTATCAGCAAGAGGTGAAGTTTAATCCTAACTGATGTAACATCGGGATCTGGAGTATTACATCAAGAAGTTTAGGGTGGATATGCAGGAAGCTATATTTTGACAAGGAAGTATTTTATAAAGAACTCAGGATCCAGAAGCTGAAAGTAGACAAGCTGGAGGAGCAAAACCTCGAGATACAGGAGATTCTTTAGGAACGGAAGGACCGTAATGCCAAGGTTCATGTCAAGGATGTTGAAACCCAGAAGTTTGGAACACGACCCCAACATATTAAAGGACGTCACGATAGACTTCGCGTCAACAGAGATGATCTGGCAAAAGAACTTGAGAAGGACAAGCAGGATCAGAAGAAGCCAGCAGAGACATGAACAAGACTTGAAGAGTTTGGTGACGTTGAAGATTTATTGACCTTTAGAAGACCCAACCCCTGTTATATACCTTCGTTAGATGCAACGATTGTGAGCTGTCTTTTGTCTGATGTTTTTTCGACAGCCACAATAAAACCTGTCTTTTCAAAACTTTTGTTTGTATTGTGTGCATCCCTCTCGATCTCTCTTATCTCACCCCATAACCCATGGACCCAATAGAAGATGAATGGAGATGAGCTTGTATTTTTTGGACCATTGAGTCAATTGGAGACAGACCGATGGATTCAGAACATGGAGGATCACATGAAGAATAACACTATAGCTGGAAAGTATATGAACCAGCATGATCTTCAGTGCTTTGAAAGAGGTGCTGCTACTTGGTGGAGGATGTACCAAACCATCAATGGATGGCAAGGAGTAACCACTTGGGAAGAATTTAAGTTGACCTTGCCAAAGTCTCGGTTTGTGTCCCAGAGAATGAAGCCTTATGGAAATGATATGAAGAAACCATGTGCATGCAATATTTGTGGAGAAATAGGACACAACCATAAAGAAAACAAGGACAAATACCCTCATAAGCGGAGGATTACCAAAGGAGTTAGCCGAGGATCTCAGGGAACTTCGGTTGGAGATTGTTCCGAAAGGTTTTGTTGCAGCAATGGAAGTTCAGTCTGCATTGTTGGGAAAGATCCGTGAAGCTTAGAAGGACGACAAAGAGATTGATGAGGATGAGCAAAGGAAAGGCCAAAGGTTTTCGTAAGGATAAGCATGACACCTTATGGTTCGAGGACCGTGTATATGTGCCCAATAATGCAAAGATCAGGAAGTTAATACTTCAGGAGGCTCACGACTCCCCATACTCGATTCGCCCTGGAAACACCAAGAAGTATTTGGATTTGAAAGAGTGTTTCTGGTGGAATGGTATGAAGAAGGATATTGCGGAGTATGTAGTCGTAAGTGATGTATGACAGAGGGAGTAAAAGCAGAGCATCCGAAGCTAGCCAGATTACTACAGCCTATGCCGATACCCGAATGGAAGTGGGATAAGCTTGGCATGAATTTCATTACCGGATTTCCCAGAACCCGATTGGGATATGATTCTATCTGGGTAGTAGTTGATTCGCTTGACCAAAGTGGCTCACTTTATCCCAGTGAAAACCACATATACAAGTGAGAAGTTGGCCAAGATATATTTGACCAGGATCGTATGTCTGCATGGAGTTCCGAGGACCATCGACGGATAGAGGAACACATTTTACCTCAAAGTTTTGGAATCAGCTGCACCGGACTTTGGGTACTAGGCTAGAGTTCATCTGACCTTTCATTCGCAGACAGATGGACAGACCAAGAGAGTAAATCAGATTCTGGAGGACATGTTGAGAGCTTGTGCGCTAGATTATGGATCTGGTGGGGATGATAATCTACCTTACGCGGAGTTCTCATACAACAACAGCTACCAAGTCAGTTTGAAGATGGCCCCTTTTTAAGCTTTGTATGGGAGAAGGAGCCAGACACCGTTGATGTGGGATGAAGTTGGAGACCGTCAGTTGTTTGGACCAAATGTGATCAAGGAGTCAGAAGAGAATGTTGAGTGGAATTGAGATAGACTGAAGGTAGCTCAGCCCAGGCAGAAGAGTTATGCAGACTCAAAAATGCAAGAAGGTAGTCGATAAAATTGGAGACAGAACATGTCTTCGTGTGTCCTCTCTGCGAGGAGTTAAACGATTTGGAGTTAAGGGAAAGTTAGCCCCGAGATTTGTAGGACCATACCGAGTTTGGAACGTATGGGAGAATTGGCTAACAAGTTGGAGTCACCTGAAGGACTGTCAGGAGTTCATGATGTGTTTCACGTTTCCAGTTGAAGAAGTGCCATGCAGAGATGGCCAATATTCCCCTGTAAGGACGCTTGACCCTGCAAAGGATAATGATGTTCCACGAAGTGGAGTATGGACTTCATAAGTATAAGTTTTTATCTCGGTATGTGGGACATCCCACGAGGATGAAGAGATGAATTACTATTGGATATAAAGGAGGTATGATGTTGGAAATATGGATCAATGGAAATTCCATGATGAGTCTGAGTAATTACGTCTCAGTTTGGTACAAATAGAAGAAAGGAAGACAATACAATTGGATGGATTTAAGAATACTAGGAAGCTGGAAGTTGAATGTTGGAGTAACGATCGGTTACTCCGTGATGATGAGTTCAAGGATTATAAGTGATGAGATGGGCTATAACCCACGTGCCCTGTGACCTGCCAAGAAGCAAGCACATTTTCTTTGAAGGAAAACCCCAGTAGAAGTTACGATTTTATCGATAGAGCGATTCTATAGGAATTTACATAAAACACGAGAGTTGTTAAGGAGCGATAGATGTTTGTTTGGCTTGCGTAATCAATGGATTTATCCGAACTTGGTTCGTCGACAAGAGAAATTCTGCAATGCTTGTGAGGATGACCGAGTGTTAGAATGCGAGATTCGCTAAACCATGTACAAGGTAATGATTTGGGTGCGGGATGGATTGATCACCATACCGACTTACTCTTATTATTCGCCTTGCTATATGGGATGGTAAATCTGGGTGACTTACCTATAGTAGAGAGACGATGATCAAAACCTTGTTTAAACCTTAGAAGGGTATAGGTATTTTTTCCCCTTGTACATGGCAGTTGTTGCCAACCGTAGGTTATACGGTGAGGATCAACCCAGACCCATTTCCTGCAGGAGAAATCATAAATTGTTGACCACCATGAGATAACGATAGTTGTTTAGTATTGGCGCCAGACCCGTCAACTAAGAAGACCCAGTCTCGGAATAACCGTACCAAGAGGAAAAAGGACAAAAGAATTGAGGAAAAGGTTATGCCGCTACCGGAAGAGCCCAGAGTAGGAATTATCCTTAAGATCTGAGAAGACCGATACTGTTAGCAATAAGGATGGAGTATATGAGTTTTGATGGAACTATAACCATGCTTCTAAGGGTGGTAGCACCCCAGACCCCTTGTGATGATCGATGGATTTTGAGAAGACCCCCAAACCTAACCTATTTCTTGCTAGCCTCTCCGAATCTCGAGGACGAGATTCATTTTAAGGGTGGTAGTTTCGTAACATCCCAAAATTCTAAATTTTGGAATGTTATAATAAATAGATAGATTTGATTGATTGTTTGATTGATTGAATGAAATTCGAAACTTTTGAAAGTTAAATGAGAGGGAATAAAACGAGATGACATGACTTCTTCCATTTATTTAAATGACAAGGGGTGTTGAAAATATTTGAATTTCATTTGGAAAATATTTCCAATTCTGAAACTTCATGCAACTCAATGATTTTCATGAGCGAAGATAAAATGACTTCTTCAAAACATATGAAATATGAGTTGGGAGTTTCAAAGAATTAAATTCAAAGTTCTTTTGAATTTATTTTCAATTTGGAGTTATTTGAGTTTTATTCAAATTATTTTTCTCCAAAAATAAAATATATGGAAAATAGGGTAACATGATTCCCTACATCAGAAAAATGGAGAGAAATAAATTTAAATTGATTTTGGTATTTTTAAAATGGTTTTTATTGGATTTTACTAGAGCAGAAGCACTCTTTGTTTTATTAGAATTTGTGTGTATTTTATTTGACTCTAGAACAATGTTCATGTTGTAGAAAATGTTTTTCTGAAAATTTTGATATATTATATGTCTATATAATATTTTTCTATTTATTTTGGTTTCTTTTATTTTTGTTGTCTGCTAAAAACAAACTTCCTCATGGACCGAATCGGGCTGGCTCAATTTCACCAAGCTACATGGCCTAGCTGCCCAATCATTGCCTCTTCCAAATGGGAAGGAGTCTCGAGCGAGCACGCATCGCCGCCGCCGTGCCCGACCCGGCCTCGCCCGCGCTTGGCCCCTCCTCCACGCCACCGCCTCCCCCCTCTCCTATAAAGGGCGCCGCCCCGGGCCCCTCTCTCTCTCCTCGCCTCGCGCCGCCCTCGACCGCATCAAATCGTGCCGTCGCCGGCTCATTACTGGCTAACACCGCTGCCCGCCCCGACTCCGCCGCCCTCGCTCCACCGCACTCGCCGCCGTCCCCGCCTGGAGCCTGCAGCCACTGCCGCCGGACTCGCCGCCGACGCCGAGCCCCGCCGGATTTCGACAAAACCGCCGACGGTATAAAACCACCGGTTCGATCCGGTTCTTTTTTTTAGTTCGGTTTTGTTAAAAAAATCTTAGATCTGTTTTTTTTGTTTTATTATACAACGAACATCCGTTGTTTAGCTCAGATAAATGAACGTTCGGTATTTAGATTTTTCTTTTTCTATTATTTTACCCAGGGACCTTTTCGCAATTAGTTTTCTTACCGTTTAGTCCCTGATCTTCAATCTATCACATCTTTTTACTCATTTGTCCAAATCCAACGAAACCAACGCCCACTTCTTCGTTACGATCTCCTCTATCCATTAATACAACTCAAACATATTTTTGAAAGTTTAAAATTTTAATTAGATCAGATTTGAATTTGAACTTCGTTTGATCATAACTTGAGTTTCGTAACTCCGATTTAGTTAATTCTTTTTGAAAATTAATGCTCTTGACATAAACTTTCTGATAAGGCCAAATTCACATAATTTTGGTACTGTTAGAAAATTTTTTATGTTGCAAGAGTTATTTGCTTGGTTTTGATGTTTTCTGAATCGTTTTCTTCGTTCTTTCTGATCTTTTGAGTGATTGCTTATGTGTGGTTACTATTGATTGCTTACGATAGATTGACCGGAGTGTGATGAGTAGAACTATCAAGAGTTTTGAGTGCGAATCATCTTCATCAACATTGTAGGCAAGTAACAATTTGATCATACCTTTTCTACTACCCAGTTTTTATGCATTAGATCTATCCTCAAACATTGCATGATTAGGATCTAATTAAATTGTGGGATGGGAAGTAGTTGAGGTAGTACCTATTACCTGTTTTATTGTTAAACCCTTGGGAGTTACTTCTACGTTTGCTTTATGCCATGCTATGCTAGTAGACGTGGATTGGGTGAGTGAATCCATGATGATGTGAGATTGTTATTTAATGGTTTATTTAAGGTGGCAACTTAAACACACATCCTGGGTGGATTGAGGCACTGGTTTCTATCAGGACTTGCCTGTATTTTTTCGGACCGCCACTCTGGCTCAAAGTGATCATGTGATTTTTCAAACTAGAAACTTCCGTGTGCAGCCACAAGCCATTATGGGCTCTGGCATAGTTGATTAAGTTGAGCGAACTCTTACGGGTAGACTAGCAGATGTAGGGAAAGTAGGTGTACCGGTCTAACCACAAGTAAGGTGCTAGTGCTTTTGAAAGACTATGTCTCGGTCATCCGTTTCTCAAACATCATGTAGTGCGAGAAATCCAACGGAGGCGATCGAGTCTTGTGGGGAAAAGTGCGCAAACCTCTGCAGAGTGTATAAACTAATCATGGTTAGCCGTGTCCCGGTTATGGACATCTTGAGTATCTAGTGCTTGGATTATCATGTTGATCTCATCATGTTACTCTAATTAATATTGTTGGGATTAATGAGTACTTTTAATTGGGATTGAGGATGCTGTCAACCATTCTCAATGTTTAACAACCACCATGATAGTTAAATAAATTTATTCCTTTGCAGTAGGGAAAAATTGGCTTTTCGCAAGAACTGTAACCATAGAGCTTTCCACCAGCCAAATATGCATATAGTATAGGCTTGTTCTTTCATTACTCTCTATGTGTTACATTTGCCAACATATTCCATGTGCTGACCCGTTTTCGGGCTGCAACGTTTCATGTTGCAGACTTTTCAGATGACGAGTAAGTGATACGTTAGGGTTACGATTTCTACACTCAACTTTGCCGTTGGTGTTGATGGGAATCCACAACCTTGTTGCTTCCGCTATTTTTGGATTGAGGTAATAGTATTTACGTTATTTATACATGTGATTTACCTCTGTTATAAATCCTCGAGTACTGTGTGTGTCAGCATACCGATCCAGGGATGACACTTAAGCACAGAGACTTGATCCATTCGGGTGGGTCGCTACACTAACAAATTAATCAGCGTAGTTGCACTCCTCCACATCAGCAACTTCCCAGAAATACAAATCACACGAATCTTCCCTTTTCTGCATGAATCAAATTGGAAGATCATCAACGAAACTATTAAAAAAATCAGCAACTGAAAGCAGCAGAACAACACTTAAACATATTATTACCCCATGATTCAGGCATTTGTAGAAGACTCAGCCAGGGTTGAGGATTGTGGTTGAGACGCGACGGATGACTCTGCGTGATTTGCAGCAGTGGCACCACACCAACGGCGGTGGGTTGCGATGAGCAACAGGCTGTGGTGCGCGTGCCGGCGGGGGCGTCATGAGACCCACAGGCGATGGTACGGGTGGCGACTTGGCACATATTTGGTTGTTGCCTGCTGAAGACCAGGTGGACGAGCAGCCAGCGGAAATGGTTGATGCGGCCAGAGCTTCTGATGCTAGGCAGAGTAAGTAGAGAAGAGGAGAAGCGAATGTTGGATATGTCAGTTTCATTACTTGCAGAGTAGCGTAGCACCATATATAGTCATAGTCTAGGTTTGGATTCGGACTAGCTACAGGAGCACGTCTCTCTTTTTTCTAAAACTCAGCAACATCTCTTTACTGGTACACTAGCTTGTTCTGTACGCCTTCTCAAGTCTTTGATTCCTCCACCTAACATCTGGGACCCACTGGAAGGTTCGCTGTATTTCGCGAAAAAAACGTGCCCCCCGTTGACAGGTCGGACCCACCAGCTATCTTCGCACGCAAGGAAGTGCCTCCTTATTACGCACAAAAAAATGGATACTCCCCTGCCAGCTGGAACGCAGCATCATGGGAGGCTGACTTGTGGGCCTACCAAGTTGACGGCGACGGAGGGCTTTGTCAACTTAGTCAATATGAACGATTCTAGATCCAGTTACCGTACGATGTTCATCCAACGAAGTAGTGCCTCTTCAACCTCTGGTCTTCTTGCTCCAGCCGCCCAAATCAGCGCCGGTCGTGCCGCGTGCTCCTGCCTCCCGTGGCCGGCTGTGATGCCGCGGAGGCCTCACCGCCCCATACTACTCCCACCGCTCGCCAGGCCATCCCTCTACTCACCCACACCCCCTGTTATTCTACAGCGACGGCAGGCTCACACCGCAACCGAACCAGTGAACCCTCGTACTCCTCTCCGCCTGGGCATCCACTGTCGCGTCTTCCCTGGCTCCGCATTGTCCCCTTCCTAGGCCTCACCTTCGTCCACCGCCTTGGTGCTCTCGGCGCGGCGTGGTCAATGTGGTTAACGACCGACTTCTATCGGAAGAGTAATGTACGTGGAGAGGTCGATACCGGGTCCACTACCGCAATGAGTCCACGGCCATAGCCCGATCTTTTGTGATTTGCCAAGTAAGTCGCTTTGTCGTGCCTGTTGGGCTGCAAATCTTTTAAGATGAGGAGAGCTTCATTCGGTGGCGAGAAAATGGCCTATCAAGAATGAGAAATGGGCTGTACATTTTTAATACACATCAAACCGGCAATTAGTTTCAAATTTCTTTTTTTCATTTCGAGATTCTAAATTGCATTAATTTTTATGCGTGTACAATTTGTTGGATTTTATATTGATATACATTTATTTTTAAAATCAGTTTGAATGTGACTCAAAATTTTGGGATTAAAAACAGTTCGGACCGAACCGAAATATGCAAAATTTCGTATAATTTTTTAACCGTCGCCACAATATGGGCTGTAATGCTAACAAAAAGAATATGGGCTCCAAAAAAACCCTTAAGAATTAGGAAATGGGCTGTAAATTATTAGAAATAATGGCAGATGGGTTGTATGCTGTTTTCCATAGATTTGAGGCTTTCCTAAAAAAACAGGTTGACGCACAAGCAGTGACTGTTGGATGTCCATCCAACGGCTGTAAAGTAGTGTTGGTTTTCCCTTGAAGAGGAAAGGGTGATGCAGTAAAGTAGCATAAGTATTTCCCTCAGTTTTGAGAACCATGGTATCAATCCAGTAGTGTTGGTTTTCCCTTGAAGAGGAAAGGCTTTCCTAAAAAAACAGGTTGACGCACAGGTCCCACGCACCTACACAAACAAATAAGAACCTTGCAACCAACGCGATAAAGGGGTTGTCAATCCCTTCACGGCCACTTGCAAAAGTGAGATCTGATAGAGATGATAAGATAATATTTTTGGTATTTTTATGATAAAGATAAAAAGTAAAGATTGCAAAATAAAAATAGATTGGAAACTTATATGATGGAAAATAGACCCGGGGGCCATAGATTTCACTAGTGCCTTATCTCAAGATAGCATAAGTATTACGGTGGGTGACCAAATTATTGTTGAGCAATTGATAGAATTGAGCATAGTTATGAGAATATCTAGGTATGATCATGTATATAAGCATCACGTCCGTGAGAAGTAGACCGACACCTGCCTGCATCTACTACTATTACTCCACACGTCGACCGCTATCTAGCATGCATCTAGAGTATTAAGTTCACAAGAATGGAGTAACACTTTAAGCAAGATGACATGATGTAGAGGGATAAACTCATGCAATATGATATAAACCCCATCTTTTTATCCTCCATGGCAATAATACAATACGTGTCGTTTCCCCTACTGTCACTGGGATCGAGCACTTCAAGATTGAACCCAAAGCTAAGCACCTCTCCCATTGCAAGAAAGATCAATCTAGTAGGCCAAACCAAACTGATAATTTGAAGAGACTTGCAAAGAAAACCAATCATACATAAAAGAATTCAGAGAAGATTCACATATTGGTCATAGATAATCTTGATCATAAACTCACAATTCATCGGATCTCGACAAACACACCGCAAAAGAAGATTACATCGAATAGATCTCCAAGAGAAACGAGGAGAACTTTGTATTGAGATCCAAAGAGAGAGAAGAAGCCATCTAGCTAATAACTATGGACCCGAAGGTCTGAGGTAAACTACTCACACATCGTCGGAGAGGCTAGGGTGTTGATGTAGAAGCCCTCCATGATCAATGCCCCCTTCGGCGAAGCGCCGGAAAAGGCCCCAAGATGAGATCTCACGGGTACAGAAGGTTGTGGCGGTGGAAATGGGGTTTTTTGCTCCTCTGCTGATGGTTTGGGGGTACGTAGGTATATATAGGAGGAAGAAGTAGGTAGGTGGAGCCACGAGGGGCCCACGAGGAGGGTGGGCGCGCCCAGGGGGGTAGGCGCACCCCCTGCCTCATGGCCTCCTCGTTGGTTGCTTGACGTCCACTCCAAGTCCTCTGGGTCACGTTTGTTCCGAAAATCACGTTTCCGAAGGTTTCATTCCGTTTGGACTCCGTTTGATATTCCTTTCCTTCGAAACACTGAAATAGGCAAAAAACAGCAATTTGGGCTGGGCCTCCGGTTAATAGGTTAGTCCCAAAAATGATATGAAAGTGTATAATAAAGCCCATTAAACATCCAAAACAGAATATATAATAGCATGGAACAATCAAAAATTATAGATACGTTGGAGACATATCAAGCATCCCCAAGCTTAATTCCTGCTCGTCCTTGAGTAGGTAAATGACAAAAACAGAGTTTTTGATGTGGAATGCTACCTAGCATATTTGTCAATGTAATTTTCTTTATTGTGGCATGAATGTTCAGATCCGAAAGATTCAAGATAAAAGTTGACACAAAAATAATAATACATCAAGCATACTAATCAAGCAATTATGTCTTCTCAAAATAACATAGCCAAAGAAAGCTCATCCCTACAAAATCATATAGTTTGGCCATGCTTCATTTTCGTCACACAAGATGCTCTCATCTTGCACAACCCCGATGACAAGCCAAGCAATTGTTTCATACTTTAGTAATCTCAAACTTTTTCAACTTTCACGCAATACATGAGCGTGAGCCATGGATATAGCACTATGGGTGGAATATAATATAATGATGGGGGTTGTGTGGAGAAGACAAAAAAGGAGAAAGTCTCACATTGACGCGGCTAATCAACGGGCTAGGGAGATGCCCATCGATTGATGTCAATGCAAGGAGTAGGGATTGCCATGCAACGGATGCACTAGAGCTATAAATGTATGAAAGCTCAACAAAATAAACTAAGTGGGTGTGCATCCAACTTGCTTGCTCACGAAGACCTAGGGCATTTGAGGAAGACCATTGTTGGAATATACAAGCCAAGTTCTATAATGAAAAATTCCCACTAGTATATGAAAGTGACAAAACAAGAGACTCTCTATCATAAAGATCATGGTGCTACTTTGAAGCACAAGTGTGGAAAAAGGATACTAGCATTGTCACTTTTTATTTCTTCTTTTTTGGGCCTTTTTTTTGGCCTTTCTCTTTTTTATTGGGACAATGCTCTATTAATGATGATCATCACACTTCTATTTATTTACAGCTCAATGATTACAACTTGATACTAGAACAAAATAT
Organism: Aegilops bicornis; assembly: GCA_021605145.1. NCBI lineage: Eukaryota > Viridiplantae > Streptophyta > Magnoliopsida > Poales > Poaceae > Aegilops > Aegilops bicornis. The sequence goes on along the minus strand of CM038673.1, from coordinate 392,083,457 downwards.
GACTCTATATGAATGCCTCCGGCGGTGTACCGGGATGGGCAATGAATCAAGAGTGACATGTATGAAATAATATGCATGGTGGCTTTTCCACAAATACGATGTCAACTACATGATCATGCAAGGCAATATGACAATGATGAAGCGTGTCATAATAAACGGAATGGTGGAAAGTTGCATGGCAATATATCTCGGAATGGCTATGTAAATGCCATAATAGGTAGGTATGGTGGCTGTTTTGAGGAAGATATAAGGAGGTTTATGTGTGATAGAGCATATCGTATCACGGGGTTTGGATGCACTGGCAAAGTTTGCAGCAACTCTCAAGGTGAGAAAGGGCAATGCATGGTACCGAAGAGGCTAGCAATGATGGAAGGTTGAGAGTGCGTATAATCCATGGACTCAACATTAGTCATAAAGAACTCACATACTTATTGCAAAAATCTACAAGTCATCAAAAACCAAGCACTACGCACATGCTCCTAGGGGGATAGATTGGTAGGAAAAGACCATCGCTCGTCCCCGACCGCCACTCATAAGGATGACAATCAAAGAACACCTCATGTTTCAAATTTGTTACACAACGTTACTATACGTGCATGCTACGGGACTTGCAAACTTCAACACAAGTATTTCTCAATTTCACATTTAATCAACTAGCACAACTTTAATATCACTATCTCCATATCTCAAAACAATCATCAAGTATCAATCTTCTCCTAGTGTTCAATGCACTTATATGGAAGTTTTTATTATATCCATCTTGGATGCCTATCATATTAGGACTAATTTCATAATTAAAGCAAATTACCATGATGTTCTAAAGGACTCTCAAAATAATATAAGTGAATCATGAGAGATCAATAATTTATATAAAATAAAACCACCGCCGTGCTCTAAAAGATATAAGTGAAGCACTAGATAAAAAACTATATAGCTCAAAAGATATAAGTGAAGCACATAGAGTATTCTAATAAATTCCGAATCATGTGTGTCTCTCTCGAAAGGTGTGTACAACAAGAATGATTGTGGTAAACTAAAAAGCAAATACTCAAATTGTACAAGACGCTCCAAGCAAAACACATATCATGTGGTGAATAAAAATATAGCTCCAAGTAAAGTTACCGATGGACGAAGACAAAAGAGGGGATGCCTTCCGGGGCATACCCAAGCTTAGGCTTTTGGTTGTCCTTGAATTTTACCTTGGGGTGCCTTGGGCATCCCCAAGCTTAGGCTCTTGCCAATCCTTGTTCCATAATCCATCAAATCTTTACCCAAAACTTGAATACTTCACAACACAAAACTTAACAGAAAATCTCGTGAGCTCCGTTAGCGAAAGAAAGCAAAACACCACTTCAAGGTACTATAATGAACTCATTGTTTACTTATATTGATGTTAAACCTACTGTATGCCAACTTCTCTATGGTTTATAAACTCTTTTACTAGCCATAGATTCATCAAAATAAGCAAACAACACACGAAAAACAGAATCTGTCAAAAACAGAACAGTCTGTAGTATCTGTAACTAACGCAAACTTCTGGAACTCCAAAAATTCTACAAAAATAGGAAGACTTAGAAAATTTGTATATTAATCTACTGCAATTGGAATCAGTATTTTATCACGTTCTGGTGATTTTTAATAAAAAAATTCGTGAACAGAAAGTTTCTGGAATTTCAGCAAGATCAAATAACTATCATCCAAGAAGATCCTATAGGTTTAAATTGGCACAAACACTAATTAAAACACAAAACCACATCTAAACAGAGGCTAGATCAAAGATTTATTACTAAACAAAACCAAAAAGCAAGAAAATAAAATAAAATTGGGTTGCCCCCCAACAAGCGCTATCATTTAATGCCCCTAGCTAGGCATAAAATTTCAACGATGCTCACACGAAAGACAAGAATTAAAGCACAAAGAGAGCATCATATAACACGTGATAAACACATCTAAGTCTAAAATACTTCCTATGAATAGGCATCTTATAGTCAAGAAAATTATCAAGGCAACCAAAAACTACCATATGCAAGGAAGAAGAAAGAAACAATAGCAATCTCAACATAACTAGAGGTAATTTAGTAACATGAAAATTTCTATAACCATATTTTCCTCTCTCATAATAATTACATGTAGGATCATAATCAAATTCAACAATATAGCTATCATATAAAATATTTTCAACACGATCCACATGCATGCGAAGTTGACACTCTTCCAAAATAGTGGGATTAACATTAACTAAAGTCATGACCTCTCCAAACCCACTTTTATCAAAAATTTCATAAGATTGAACATTCTCCAAATATGTGGGATCTAAAGTTGTCACTCTTCCAAACCCACTTTCAATATTATTGCAAACACTATTATCAATCTCATATTCATCATGGGGCTTAAATAAATTTTCAAGATCATAAGAAGAATCACCCCAATCATGTTCATTGCAACAAGTAACAGACATAGCAAAACTAGCATCCCCAAGCTTAGGGTTTTGCAAATTATTAGCACAATTGACATTAATAGAATTTATAATAGCATAATTGCAATCATGCTTTTTATTCAAAGATCTATCGTGAATCACTTCATAAAGCACTTCATCACAATTTTCAGATTCACTGATTTCAAGAAAAACCTCATAAAGATAATCTAGTGCACTCAAATCACTAGGAATTGGTTCATCATAATTTGATCTCTTAAAAAGATTGTCAAGCGGATGAGGATCCATAGATCTTAGGTTCTCTGTTAGCAATAAATACACAACTATTCCAACCAAACGAGCAAACGAGCCAAGTAAGACATCAAGGCAAACGAGAAGACGAACAGAAGAAGGGCGAAGAAAACGGCAAGGGTGAAGTGGGGGAGAGGAAAACGAGAGGAAAATGGCAAATAATGTAATGCGAGGGATAAGAGTTTGTGATGGGTACTTGGTATGTCTTGACTTGTGTGTAGACTCCCCGGCAACGGCGCCAGAAATGGCTCGTTGACGGGAGATCAAATCTTGACTTGACTTGGTGTAAGCCTCCCCGACAACGGCGCCAGAAATCCTTCTCGCTACCTCTTGAGCATTGTGTTGGTTTTCCCTTGAATAGGAAAGGGTGATGCAGTAAAGTAGCGTAAGTATTTCCCTCAGTTTTGAGAACCAAGGTATCAATCCAGTAGGAGACCACGCTCAAGTCCCACGCACCTACACAAACAAATAAGAACCTTGCAACCAACGCGATAAAGGGGTTGTCAATCCCTTCACGGCCACTTGAAAAAGTGAGATCTGATAGAGATGATAAGATAATATTTTTGGTATTTTTATGATAAAGATAAAAAGTAAAGATTGCAAAATAAAAATAGATTGGAAACTTATATGATGGAAAATAGACACGAGGGCCATAGGTTTCACTAGTGGCTTCTCTCAAGATAGCATAAGTATTACGGTGGGTGAACAAATTACTGTCGAGCAATTGGTAGGATTGAGCATAGTTATGAGAATATCTAGGTATGATCATGTATATAGGCCTCACGTCCGTGACAAGTAGACCGACTCCTGCCTGCATCTCCTACTATTACTCCACACGTCGACTGCTATCCAGCATGCATCTAGAGTATTAAGTTCATAAGAACGGAGTAACGCTTTAAGCAAGACATGATGTAGAGGGATAAACTCATGCAATATGATATAAACCCCATCTTTTTATCCTCGATGGCAACAATACAATACGTGTCGTTTCCCCTCATCCTTTGGGATCGAGCACCACAAGATTGAACCCAAAGCTAAGCACTTCTTTCATTGCAAGAAAGATCAATCTAGTAGGCCAAACCAAACTGATAATTCGAAGAGACTTGCAAAGATAACCAATCATGCATAAAAGAATTCAGAGAAGATTCAAATATTGTTCATCGATAATCTTGATCATAAACCCACAATTCATCGGATCTCGACAAACACACCTCAAAAGAAGATTACATCGAATAGATCTCCAAGAGAAACGAGGAGAACTTTGTATTGAGATCCAAAGAGAGAGAAGAAGCCATCGCGCTAATAACTATGGAACCGAAGGTCTGAGGTAAACTACTCACACATCATCGGAGAGGCTAGGGTGTTGATGTAGAAGCCCTCCGTGATCAATGCCCCCTCCGGCGGAGCGCCGGAAAAGGCCCCAAGATGGGATCTCACGGGTACAGAAGGTTGTGCCGGTGGAAATAGGGTTTTTTTCTCCTCTGTTGATTGTTTGGGGGTACGTAGGTATATATAGGAGGAAGAAGTAGGTCGGTGGAGCCACGAGTGGCCCACGAAGGGGGAGGGCACACCCAGGGGGTAGGCGCGCCCCCTGCCTCATGGCCTCCTCGTTGGTTGCTTGACGTCCACTCCAAGTCCTCTGGATCACGTTTGTACCGAAAATCACGTTCCCGAAGGTTTCATTCCGTTTGGACTCCGTTTGATATTCCTTTCCTTCCAAACACTGAAATAGGCAAAAAAAACAACAATTTGGGCTGGGCCTACGGTTAATAGGTTAGTCCCAAAAATGATATAAAAGGGTATAATAAAGCACATTAAACATCCAAAACAGAATATATAATAGCATGGAACAATCAAAAGTTATAGATACGTTGGAGACGTATCAGACCATTGTATTGATAATCAAGAGAGAGAGAGAGGAAGCCATCTAGCTACTAACTATGGACCCGTAGGTCTACAAAGAACTACTCACGCATCATCGGAGAGGCACCAATGGAAGTGGTGGACCCCTCCGTGATGGTGTCTAGATTGGATCTGGTGGCTCTGGACTCTGCGGCGGCTGGAATTGATTTTCGTCGACTCTCCTAGGGTTTCTGGAATATTGGGGTATTTATAGACTAAAGAGGCGGTCCGGGGGGCACCCGAGGTGGGCACAACCCACCAGGGCGCGCCTGGAGGGTTGTGCTCCCCCCGGAGCAGCCCCCAGTTGCTTCTTCGGCCCACTGGATGTCTTCTGGTCCAAAAAAATGTCCAGAAAGTTTCGATGTGTTTGGACTGCGTTTGATATTGATTTCCTGCGATGTAAAAAACATGCAGAAAACGTCAACTGGCACTTGGCACTATGTCAATAGGTTAGTTCCAAAAATGATATAAAATGACTATAAAACATCCAAGATTGATAATATAACAGCATGAAACAATAAAAAATTATAGATACGTTGGAGACGTATCAGCATCCCCAAGCTTAATTCATGCTCGTCCTCGAGTAGGTAAATGATAAAAACAGAATTTTTGATGTGGAATGATGCCTAACATGTCATCTCATATTCTTTTCTTTATAGCATGGATATTTGGACTTTTATGTTGTTCAAAGCAATAGTCTAGTTTTGACATGATAACTTAAATACTCAAGCATATCAACAAGCAATCAAGTCTTTCAAAATATCAAGGCTAAAATAAGTTATCCCTAGCCCATCATGCTCAATCATTCATCCATTCATGAAACACACTCGCATATTAACTACACCCAATACTCAAGTACGATCATAGTGCCTCCTAGTTGGTGCTTTTATAAGAGAAGATGGAGACTCAAATTGAAAATAAAAATTGATAAAGTAAAAGAAAGGCCCTTCGCGGAGGGAAGTAGGGCTTTGTAGAGGTGCCAGAGCTCAAAGCGAAAAACTTAGAGATAAAAACATTTTGGGAGGTGTGCCCTTCCCACCAACGAAAACGACTTAGAGTTCCCAACACTTTCCACGCTAGATATATCATATAGGCGGTTCCCAAACAGAAAATAAAGTTTATTCCTTTTTCTACCATACTTTCACTTTCCATGGCTAACCGTATCCACGGGTGCCCTCCATACCAACACTTTCCAAGGAATTTATTATTTGACAACATAAAGTAAATTCATTTTTCATTTCGGGATTGGGCATCCCTAATACCTTTGCCTTACTCTCGTGCAATGACAAGTGAATGAACACTCATCGTGAGAATAACACATCTAGCATGGAAAATATTAACCACCCCTCACCGCTCCGCAAGCAAAGCATTTAACACACAAAGAGAAGTTTATTTTGAAAATTAGAGATGGCACATACAAATTTTCTTAGAACGGCAAAAGAATACCGCATATAGGTAGATATAGTGGACTCATGTGGCAAAACTAGTTTAAAGGTTTTTGGATGCACAAGTAGTGATCATACTTAGTGCAAAATTAAGGCTAGCAAAAGATTTAGAAGCGACCAACCAAGAAACGAATAATCTCATAAGCGAGCATTAAGCATAATTAATACCGAATAATGCACCACAAGTAGGAAATCACAAACCTTAACACCAATATTCTTACTAAAGCATAATTACTCATCAACATGACTCACATATCACATCATCATATCTCAAAACTATTACTAAGAATCAAGTTTATTTTGTCCAATGATCTATGAAAGTTTTTATTATATCCTTCTTGGATATCTATCACTTTGGAACTAATTTTCATTGCTTTTGATAAGCTCATACAAATATAAGTGAAGATCATGAGCATAATATTTCTTTCTCTCAAATTAATTTAAGTGAAGCAAGGGAGAATTTCTTGAAAATTTTACTAACTCTCAAATAAATGTAAGTGAAGCAAGAGAGTATTTATTCAAAAATAACTAAAGCACACCGTGCTCAAAAAGATATAAGTGAAGCACTAGAGCAAGTTCATAGCTCATAAAAATTTAAGTGAAGCATAGAGAGCAATTCTAACAAGTCATGGCATAATTTTGGCTCTCTCAAATAGGTGTGTCCAGCAAGGAATCAAGACTAAAAACACAAAATAAAACAAGCAAAGACTCATATCATACAAGACACTCCAAGCAAAACACATAGTATGTGACGAATAAAAATATAGTTTCAAGTAAAATACCGATGGCCGTTAGAAGAAAGAGGGGATGCCACTCGGGGCATCCCCAAGCTTAGTTGCTTGCTCTCTTTTGGATAATAGTTTGGGATGCCGGGGCATCCCCAAATTTAGGCTCTTCTTACTCCTTATTCCTTCATCCATCGTAAGATAACCCAAAACTTGAAAATTTCAATCACACAAAACTCCAAGAAAACCTTCGTGAGATCCATTAGTATAAGAAAATAAATCACTACTATAAGTATTGTTGCAACCTATTCATATTTTATTCTTGCATTATATCTACTGTATTCTAACTTTTCTATGGCAAAAACTCATCAAAGAAAACCATAGAATCATCAAAACAAGCACACAACGCAAAGAAAACAGAATCTGTCAAAAAACAAAACAGTTTGTAGCAATCTGAATATTTCGAATACTTTTGAAACTCCAAAAATTCTGAAAAATTAGGAAGACTTGAGAAATTTGTATATTAATATTCTTCAAAAATAATTGGTATTTTATCATGCTCTGGTTAGAAATAAGAATTGTTTCTGTGAGTGCAATTGTTTTTGTTTTTCAGCAAGATCAAACAACTATCACCCAAGAAGATCCTAAAGATTTTACTTGGCACAAACACTAACTAAAACACAAAAAACACAATCATAATAGTAGAATAATTGTGCAAACACTCAAGAACAGAAAGCAAAAAGAAAAAATAAATTTTATTCATTGGGTTGCCTCCCAACAAGCGTATAGTTTTACGCCCTTAGCTAGGCATAAAGCAAAGGATCTAAGTTTTTGTCATCTTTGTCCACCTCCTCAATCAAACACTTAGAATTATCCAGAGATTTAGCTTAAACATTTCCAATGATAATAATTCTAGGAACAATTAAAGAATTCATTTTTGCCAAAGGGATCTCTTATAACTTCAACAAAATTCGGATGAATGCTAATCATCTTAAGATCTCCATTATTATTACTAGAATAGGCACCCTTATTCTTGGTAACTTGGGTAGTCTTACCAATTTTTACGGAGTTTTTTCAATAGTTTTAGCGGAAGCAAAGTCCGTGCTCAAATTACTAAAGATTCTTCTAGTTTATCAATCCAAGACGGACTTTCTTCAATTCTTTCGTGGATTACGGTTCCCTTTTCTTTTAACAACTTAAAAACTTCTCCCGCTTTTGACCCAATTTTAGTAGCAAAATTATGCATCTTTTTATCCAAATTTTCAATATGCTCTTTAGTAAGCATTTTCTTTTCAATAGCATCTAACCTTTCCATGACATGCTCGAGAGTCAAAGATGTTTCATTAATCAAAAGAGGTGGTGAGCCAACCAAATTTCCCATAGCATTAAAAGCATCAAGAGAGGGACACATCAAGAAATTTCCACCGGTAATCGTATCAAGGACGAATCTATACCAAGTGGTGATGCCCACATAAAAGCAACAAAGAAGAACAATGATAGATTGCTTACAGATAGATCTATTATGAGCATTGCAAATTCTATACCAAGCATCTTTTTAATTTTCTCCTCCCCTTTGTTTAAAGTTGAGAACCTCGTTCTCGGGAGTGCACGCAATAGAGGAAGGATTGTCCATGAAGATAATAACGACAAACAAGATTACACAAACAAACAGATCCGGCAAGAAAACGGCGAACGAAAAAGAAGGCGAATAAAACGGCAAATTTTTGTGAAGTGGGGGAGAGGAAAACGAGAGGCAAATGGAAAATAATGTTAATTGCGAGGAGATGAGATTTGTGATTAGGAACCTGGTACATGTTGAAGATCCTCCCCAGCAACGGCGCCAGAAATTCCTTTTGATGCGGCTTGAAGCTACGTCGGTATTTCCCCAAAGAGGAAGGGATGATGCAGCACAACGGCGGTAGGTATTTTCCTCAGTGATGAGACCAAGGTTATCGACCCAGTAGGAGAACCAAGCAACACAACGTAAACAGCACATGCACACAAATAACAAATACTCGGAACCCGACGTGTAAAAGGGGTTGTCAATCCCTTTCGGGTAGCGGCGCCCAAGATAGGCAAACAGACGTGAATAAATTGTAGTAGATTGATAGATCAAACTTCAAATAAAATAAATAAGAATAAATTGCAGCAAGGTATTTTGTATTTTTGGTTTAATAGATCTGAAAATAAATGCAAAGGGAAATAGATCGCAAAGGCAAATATATGAGAAAGAGACCCGGGGGCCGTAGGTTTCACTAGTGGCTTCTCTCGAGAAAAATCGCAAACGGTGGGTAAACAAATTACTGTTGGGCAATTGATAGAACTTCAAATAATCATGACAATATCCAGGCAATGATCATTATATAGGCATCACGTCCAAGATTAGTAGACCGACTCCTGCCTGCATCTACTACTATCACTCCACACATGAACCACTATCCAGCATGCATCTAGTGTATTAAGTTCATGGAGCCACGGAGTAATGAAATAAGAACGATGACATGATGTAGACAAGATATATTTATGTAGAAATAGACCCCATTGTTTTATCCTTAGTAGCAACAATACATACGTGTTTGTTCCCCTTCTGTCACTGGAATCAAGCACCATAAGATAGAACCCACTACAAAGCACCTCTTCCCATTGCAAGATAAATAGATCAAGTTGTCCAAAAAAACCCAAATATCGGAGAAGAAATACGAGGCTATAAGCAATCATGCATATAAGAGATCAAAGAAACTAAAATAACTTTCATGGATATAAAAAGATAGATCTGATCATAAACTCAAGTTCATCTGATCCCAACAAACACACCGCAAAAAGAATTACATCATATGGATCTCCAAGAGACCATTGTATTGATAATCAAGAGAGAGAGAGAGAGAGAGAGAGAGAGAGAGAGGAAGCCATCTAGCTACTAACTACGGACACGTAGGTCTACAAAGAACTACTCATGCATCATCGGAGAGGCACCAATGGAAGTGGTGAACCCCTCCGTGATAGTGTCTAGATTGGATCTGGTGGCTCTGGACTTTGCGGCGGCGGCTGGAATTGATTTTCATCGACTCTCCTAGGGTTTCTAGAATATTGGGGTATTTATAGAGTAAAGAGACGGTCCGGGGGGCACCCGAGGTGGGCACAACCCACCAGGGTGCGCCTGGGCCAGGCGCACCCTGGTGGGTTGTGCTCCCAGCAGAGCAGCCCCCGGGTGCTTCTTCGGCCCACTTGATGTCTTCTGGTCCAAAAATATCTCCAAAAAGTTTTGCTGCGTTTGGACTCTGTTTGGTATTGATTTCCTGCAATGTAAAAATACATGAAGAAAACAGCAACTGGCACTTGGCACTATGTCAATAGGTTAGTAGCAAAAAATGATATAAAATGATTATAAAACATCCAAGATTGATAATATAACAGCATGGAACAATAAAAAATTATAGATATGTTGGAGACATATCAGTGTCGTCCGTTCGGCACGTGGATCGGGAGTTCGTGGGACGGATCATGATTGGATCGTTAAGACATTTGACTACATCAATCGCGTTTCTTAATGCTTCCGCTTAGCGATCTACAAGGGTATGTAGATGCAATCTCTCCTCTCATAGATGTTCGTCTCCTAGATTGATCTTGGTGAGCGTAGGAATTTTTTTGTTTCCCATGCAACGTTAGCAATAGCTGCATTTTTTGATTATGAAATCTGGCAGATGGATGTCAAAATAGCATTCCTTAATGGTTTTCTTAAGGAAGAGTTGTATATGATGCAGCCAGAAGGTTTTTTCGATCCAGGGAATGCTGACAAAGTGTGCAAACTCCAGCGATCCATTTATATGCAAGCATCTCAGAGTTGGAATCTTCACTTTGATGAGGTGATCAAAGCGTTTGGGTTTATACAAGTTTTAGGAGAATCTTTTATTTACAAGAAAGTGAGTGGGAGCTCTATAGCATTTCTAATATTTATGTGGATGACATATTGCTGATTGGAAACAATGTAGAACTTTTGGAAAAGTGAAGGAATATCTGAACAAGAGTTTTTCAATGAAGGACCTAGGAGAAGCTACTTCCATATTAGGCATCAAGATCTATAGAGATAGATCGAGACGCTTAATAGGACTTTCACAAAGCACATACCTTGATAAGATTTTGAAGTAGTTCAAAATGGATCGGTCCAAGAATGGGTTCTTGCCTGTTTTGCAAGGTCTGAAATTGAGTCAGACTCAATGCCCAGCGACTGCAGAGGATAGAGAAAAGATGAGTGTCATCCCCTATGCTTCTGCCATAGACTCTATCATGTATGCGATGTTTTGCACAAGACCGGATGTTAGCCTTGCCATAACTATGGCCAGAAGGTTTCAAAGTAATCCAGGAATAAAACACTGGACAGCGGTGAAGAATATCCTTAAGTACCTGAAAAGGACCAAGGAAATGTTTCTTGTTTATGGAGGTGATCAAGAGCTCGTCGTAAAGGGTTACGTCGATGCAAGCTTTTGTTGGAAATATGCCCTAGAGGCAATAATAAATTAGTTATTATTATATTTCCTTGTTCATGATAATCGTTTATTATCCATGCTATAATTGTATTGATAGGAAACTCAGATACATGTGTGGGTACATAGACAACACCATGTCCCTAGTAAGCCTCTAGTTGACTAGCTCGTTGATCAATAGATGGTTACAGCTTTCGACCAAGGACATTGGATGTCGTTGATAACGGGATCACATCAAGAGCGTAATGATGTGATGGACAAGACCCAATCCTAAGCCTATCACAAAGATCGTGTAGTTCGTTTGCTAAAGCTTTTCTAATGTCAAGTATCTTTTCCTAAGACCATGAGATTGTGCAACTCCGGATACCGTAGGAATGCTTTGGGTGTACCAAAGCGTCACAACGTAACTGGGTGGCTATAAAGGTACACTACGGTATCTACGAAAGTGTACATTGGGTTGGCACGAATCGAGACTGGGATTTGTCACTCCGTATAAACGGAGAGGTATCTCTGGGCCCACTCGGTAGTACATCATCATAATGTGCACAATGTGACCAAGGGGTTGATCACGGGATGATGTGTTGCGGAACGAGTAAAGAGACTTGCGCAGAACGAGATTGAACAAGGTATCGGCATACCGACGATCGAATCTCGGGCAAGTACAATACCGCTAGACAAAGGGAATTGTATACGGGATCGATTGAGTCCTTGACATCGTGGTTCATCCGATGAGATCATCGTGGAACATGTGGGAGCCAACATGGGTATCCAAATCCGCTGTTGGTTATTGACCGGAGAACATCTCGGTCATGTACGCATGATTCCGAACCCGTAGGGTCTACACACTTAAGATTCGATGACGCTTAGGGTTAAAAAGGAAGTTTGTATGTGGTTCTTGAATGTTGTTCGAGTCCGGATGAGATAATGGACGTCATGAGGAGTTCGGAATTGTTCCGGGGTACCAGTGATCACCAGTGTCCGAAAGGGGGTTTTGAGGCCCCGACAAGCTTTGGGGGCCTTATGGGCCAAGGGGAGAGGGCACATCAGCCCACTAAGGGGCTGAGCGCCCCTCCCACCCCATCTCACGTAACCTGGAGAGGTGGGGTGCCACCCCTAGGGCAGCCACCCCTCCCGGCTTGGGGGGCAAGTTTCCTAGGGGGTGGGGGCGCCAAAACCCATCTAGGGTTTCCCCCTTGGCCGCACCCTAGATGGGTTTTGGGCTGGCCGCCGCCCCTAGGGGTGGAACCCTAGGTGGGGGCGCAGCCCTCCCTTTCCCCCTATATATACTTGAGGACTTTGGGGCTGCCAACAGATGAGTTTTCACCTCTCCCTGGCGCAGCCCTACCCTCTCCCTCCTCCTCTCCCGCGGTACTTGGCGAAGCCCTGCAGGATTGCCACGCTCCTCCACCACCACCACGCTGTTGTGCTGCTGTTGGACGGAGTCTTCCTCAACCTCTCCCTCTCTCCTTGCTGGATCAAGGCATGGGAGACGTCACCGGGCTGCACGTGTGTTGAACGCGGAGGCGCCGTCCGTTCGGCACTAGGATCTCCGGTGATTTGGATCACGACGAGTACGACTCCTTCAACCCCGTTCTCTTGAACGCTTCCGCTTAGCGATCTACAAGGGTATGTAGATGCACTCTCCTTCCTCTCGTTGCTAGATTACTCCATAGATTGAACTTGTTGATGCATAGAAAATTTTGAATTTATGCTACGTTCCCCAACAGTGGCATCATGAGCCAGGTCTATGCGTAGTTTCTATGCACGAGTAGAACACAAGTTGTTGTGGGCGTTGATTTTGTTCAATATTTTTACCGTTACTAGTCCAATCTTGTTTCGACGGTATTGTGGGATGAAGCGGCCCGGACCGACCTTACACGTACACTTACGAGAGACAGTTTCCACCGACTGACATGCACTTGTTGCATATGGTGGCTAGCGGGTGCCAGTCTCTCCCACTTTAGTCGGATCGGATTCGATGAAAAGGGTCCTTATGAAGGGTAAATATCAATTGACATATCACGTTGTGGTTTTTGCGTAGGTAAGAAACGTTCTTGCTAGAAACCCATAGCAGCCACGTAAAACATGCAAACAACAATTAGAGGATGTCTAACTTGTTTTTGCAGGGTATGCTATGTGATGTGATATGGCCAAAAAGAATGTGATGAATGATATGTGATGTATGAGATCGATCATGTTCTTGTAATAGGAATCACGACTTGCATGTCGATGAGTATGACAACCGGCAGGAGCCATAGGAGTTGTCTTTATTTATTGTATGACCTGCATGTCACTGAATAACACCATGTAATTACTTTACTTCATTGCTAAACCGTTAGCCATAGTAGTAGAAGTAATATTTGGCGAGACAACTTCATGGAGACACGATGATGGAGATCATGATAATGGAGATCATGGTGTCATGCCGGTGACAATGATGATCATGGAGCCCCGAAGATGGAGATCAAAAGGAGCAAAATTATATTGGCCATATCATGTCACTTTTTGATTGCATATGATGTTTATCATGTTTATGCATCTTATTTGCTTAGAACAACGGTAGTAAATAAGATGTTCCCTCATTAAAATTTCAAGAAAGTGTTCCCCCTAACTGTGCACCGTTGCGAAAGTTCATTGTTTCGAAGCACCACGTGATGATCGGGTGTGATAGATTCTAACGTTCACATACAACAGGTGTAAGACAGATTTACACACGCGAAACACTTAGGTTGACTTGACGAGCCTAGCATGTACAGACATGGCCTCGGGACACAAGAGACCGAAAGGTCGAGCATGAGTCATATGGTAGATACGATCAACATGAAGATGTTCATCGATGATGACTAGCCCGTCTCACGTGATGATCGGACACGGCCTAGTTGACTCGGATCATGTAATCACTTAGATGACTAAGAGGGATGTCTATCTAAGTGGGAGTTCATTAGATGAACTTAATTATCCTGAACATAGTCAAAAGCCCTTTGCAAATTATATCATAGCTCGCACTTTAGTTCTACTGTTTTAGATATGTTCCTAGAGAAAATATAGTTGAAAGTTGGCAGTAGCAATTATGCGGACAGTAGAAGGCTTATGTCCTTAATGCACCGCTCGGTGTCTTTGGACCTCGAACGTGTTCTGTGGATGTTGCGAACATCTGACATACACGTTTTGATGACTACATGATAGTTCGGTAATGTTAAATGGTTTAGAATTGAGGCACCGAAGACCTTTTTTGAAATGTCGCGGAACATATGCGATGTTCCGAGGGCTGAAATTGGGATTTCAGGCTCGTGCCCATGTCAAGAGGTATAAGACCTCCGACGAGTTTCTTAGCCTGCAAACTAAGGGAAAAAATCTCAATCGTTGAGCTTGTGCTTAGATTGTCTGAGTACAACAATCACTTGAATCGAGTGGGAGTTAATCTTCCAGATGAGATAGTGATGTCGGTGAGGTCCCGAACTGTGCGTCTAGGCGGATGGTAACAGGAGACAAGGGACACGATGTTTTACCCAGGTTCGGGCCCTCTTGATGGAGGTAAAACCCTACGTCCTGCTTGATTAATATTGATGATGTGTGTTACAAGAGTGGATCTACCACGAGATCAAAGAGGCTAAACCCTAGAAGCTAGCCTATGGTATGATTGTTGTTCGTCCTATGGACTAAAACCCTCCGGTTTATATAGACACCGGATAGGGTTAGGGTTACAGTAGTCGGTTACAATGGTAGAAGATCTACATATCCGTATCGCCAAGCTTGCCTTCCACGCCAAGGAAAGTCCCATCCGGACACGGGACGAAGTCTTCAATCTTGTATCTTCATAGTCTTGGAGTCCGGCCGATGATGATAGTTCGGCTATCCGGACACCCCCTAATCCGGAACTCCCTCAATAGGCCCCGAACCAGGCTTCAATGACGCATTTAGTCCGGCGCGCATATTGTCTTCGGCATTGCAAGGCGGGTTCCTCCTCCGAATACTTCATAGAAGGTTATGAACACAAGGATAGTGTCCGGCTCTGCAAAACAAGTTACTCATAACGCCGTAGAGAGAATAATTTTCTGCACAGATCTGCTGACGTATCCTGCGGCGTGACATCACACCACGGCCAGGCCTTTATATGAATCATTTTTTATTGTTTCACCTCAGCACGTTTAGCGAGGCAGTTTCCTTGGCACGTCTTATCAAAGCGTAGATCGTGCCCCCCTTATTCCGGGATTCTCATCAATGCGGACGTGGGTAACCCAACCGTGCCCGTTGGCATGCCTCCTCTATCAAAGGCGAGTCCTAGTCGACCACGGGGTGGGCTCTTGGTATTCAACCTCTTTATAACGAGACCAAGGCCCTCTTCTTTTTACACCCTCTATCGAGTTCGCCTCGTGCTTCGAGTTCCAACACCCAAAGCTTCAGATTCAGGCGCTTCAGACCTTCGATGATGTCCGGCTCCGACCAGCACGACCGATGGATGTCTTCCTCCGTCACAGAAGAAGAGGTGCTAAAGCTGCGAGACGCCAGGTATCTAACCGGCTCTCGCATAGGCTACCTGCCCTAGGGCAGGTCATTCCCACTCCCGAGCCCAGCGAGAACGTGGTATTCGTGTCCCACTTCCTTCGGGGTTTAGGCTTCCCGACGGATCCCTTTGTGCGGGGGCTCATGTTTTATTATGGGCTTGATTTCCAAGACTTGAATCCGGAGTCCATCCTCCATATCTCGTCATTCATTGTCGTATGTGAGCCCTTCCTACATATTACCCCCCACTTTGGATTGTGGCTCAAGACCTTCAAGGTGGAGCCAAAGATGATCGAGGGACAACAAGCGAGAATGCGGAGGCGGTTATAAGCAAATGTGCCGATGCTCCGTGGCCCGAGGCTCTTTTCAAGAGGAGCTTAGTTTGTGGCGACGGAGTGGTTTTATATCACCGCTCCTGGGGGCACCAAATGGGCGGCGCTCCGCCTTCCTTCAGGTCCACCACGGGCCGGCATCATGGGTCAACAAGGGGCTCGACTGGGGCCGTCCAGGGACGTCCCCGCTGCGAGCCGTGATTCGAGATCTCCGGAAAAAGGATCAATCTGATTGCGATGCGCAGGTTATGGTGATCCGGCGCCTTCAGCCCTGCAAACGTCGCCCCCTCCGCCTGTGGGAATTCAATCCGGAGGGACCACGAGCTCTCCAAAATTTCATGGGCACGACGCCAGTGGAGATGTATAAAATGTTCTTTGGATCACAAGAGAAGTGTCCGGACTTGACCGAGGACGCAGGACTAAGCTGCAATCGCCCAGATACTCAAGTAAGTAGTCCGGTAACCGGACAAACTATTCATTCATTATTTTGTATACATGCCCTTTAAAGGAGCCATTTTTTTGAACAGGAGTGGATAGCCAAGGCGAACTTAATAAGGTGTCCGGCTCCCCTCCCCGAGACCATGCTGCATCCCATGCTGACCAAGATGTTGAAGGTCGCGCCTCTTGAAGAAGGCGAAGGGAGGAGCGGGGGAGAAACTGCCTCTGCGAAGGAGGCTATCAAGGAAGGAGGGATTAAGAGTCCCACCTTCCGAGGAGAGAAGAGGACCGCTTCAGAAGATCCGAGGTCAAGGCCTCAAAGAAGGGAAGGGAATCTTCGGCAGAGAGTCCGGCGCTGGGAAGTAACCCAGCCGCATTATTTCCCCGAGGGGATCAACCCTCCAGCGAGCCGTAAGTAAAAAAGAAGGGGTCTTGTAAATAAGAAACATCCCAGTATTCATTCATGAAGATAACCGAAATTGTACCTTGTAGTTCGGACCTCAGCCCTTCTATGCAGAGCTCGTCTTCGAGGGATCTTCTTAGGAGATGATGGAGAGCGAACGCCTCCACCTGTCGCACCCTCATGTGAAGCGGACGACCCGGAGGTGTCGCCGCGGAGGGTTCCCCAAGTCGGCGGGGCCGGAAGGTCCGGCGCCAAGTGGCGTGCGGTCGGAGGAGCTGAAGGATCTGCTCGGGCGAGCGGCTATTTCAGAAGATCACCGTGCTCTAATGGGTACGGTGATTGAAAGAATTGCATCCACGGAGAGCGGATTGCATGAAGCCGTCAGAAGTTCTTGTGACGGGGTTTGAGGTACGCAAAATGATGTATCTTCGACGGTTTATGCATAAAAATGCGCCTTTGGATAGATAGTAGCCCCCGAGAGTCGGTATGTTGTCAAAATTGACAACGTGCCGAGGATCAAATTCTCAGTTATAACATATCGCCGCTCCTAAACAGGTGGCGGGGCGTCCGGAGGCCAGCCGGACTGATGAATATGCCGAACTAAAGCGGCAACTTGACGAGGCGAATGCAGACATCGCGCTGGTCAATAAACAGTTTGGTGAGTCACAAGGTATGCGACCTTTATGCGGGCACCTTGTAAGGGAGCCTGACGCCCTTGTCTTACTATTCACGCCTTGGGGAACATTGCAGAAAATTAGAATTTTTTCCTATGGTTTCACCAAGATCCATCTATGAGTTCATCTAAGCAACGAGTCATGGGAGAGTGATTGCATCTACATACCACTTGTAGATCGCGTGCGGAAGCGTTCAATGGAACGGGGATGATGGAGTCGTACTGCGTGATTCAGATCACCGATGACCTAGTCTTTGAGCGGACAGCACCTCCACGTTCAACACACGTGCGGAGGCGGATGGCGTCTCCTCCTTCTTGATCCAGCAAGGGGAAGGAGAGGTTGATGATGATCCAGCAACCTGACGGCGTGGTGGTGGATGCAGCAGAACTCCGGCAGGGCTTCGCTAAGCAACTACGGGAGGAGGAGGAGGTGTTGCAGGGAGGAGGGAGGCGCCAGGGCTTATGGGTGTGGCCACCCCTCCCTCCCCTCCCTTTATATAGGTGCAAGAGAGGGGGGGAGGGTGCAGCCTTGCCCCTTCCTCCAAGGAAAGGGTGCGGCCAAGAGGGGGGGAGAAGTCCATCCTCCCCAAGTGTAGCGACCCGACCTCAGACGGTCAAGCCTCTGTGTTACTGTGCCATCCCTAGATCAGTATGCTGGCACACACAGTACATCAATGTATATATCAAAGTGCAATCACATGCATAAATAACATAAAACTGATATATACCTCATAATACTCAGTGGAAACAATCAAACGGGTGTGGAGTCCCATCAACGCCATCGGCAGGTTGAGTGTAGACCGTAACCCTGTACCGTACTCTTACTCGTAGAGGAAATATCTGCAACATGATACGTTGCAGCCGTGTAGGTCGATTACATTGAATGTAAGCAAGATCACAATATGAGAAAAGCAGATGATAAAACTATACTATATGCAATATGGCTTTATGGCTCTGTATCTGAGTTTTGTTTGCGTAAAAGCTGATTTTATTTTACCTACATCAAAGGGATAAAGGAAGTCTGTACTATGGAGTTTTCTATCATGACATGGTTCCGCCAACCGATGTCTCATAGCCCAAAATCATCATATGTTGCCCACAATTAAGTTATCAATCCGGTGTTGAGAGTTCGAAATAGATCCAAGTCCGAGGCTCAAATTGTCCGTAACCGGGGACACGGCTAATCGATTAGGTTTAAAAACCCTCTGCAGAGGTTTGTACACTTTACCCGCAAGATTCGATCCTCTCTTTACGTTCTCGCACTTCGTGGTGTTTGAGAAACAAGATGACCAAAACATGGTCTTCCAAAGAGTTCCTCGACCCTTTGTCGGTACCCATCCAATCCTACCGTCATTCTACATCTGCTAGTACCGTCCCAGCCAGAGTCACCACTAAGGTCAACCAAGCGAGCCCATAATGACTTGCGGTTGCTGCAGGTAAGCTTCGGTCATGAAGTATTCTTCCGTCTCTTTGAGTCTGGGTGAAGCTTTCCGCAAGATGTCATGGCGCTTCTCCATGCATCCCGCCAACCACTGGTTTCTCCAGGTGCCCGTCAACCGTCCTTCACCCAAGAGTGTGTATTGAATTCTTGTCTCGAGTCTTGAAGTCTTGAGGTCTTGAAGGTGCAGTCCTTGCAGATTCCATCATGGAGTTGTCGTCATTGACGTAGAGTCCTCCTTCTTCACACCACTCTCGTGCACTCATACCAAACCCCGTCTACTATAGCGTAGCATTAAAATAAATAACGTCCCGGGCTCGGTAACAGGGTGATGGGTTCCTACCTCATGCATACTACTCAACTACAAGAATTTCAATATCACTACTGAGGGGTGGTTGCAATGGTGCCACTAAATGCAATAAAACATAGGTAAGAAAAGCATGGTCAAGTGAACTTGCACGGTTGACGATCTTGAAAAACTAGGGTTTACGTAGTAGAAATCTTCGCACTCAGGAAATTCTACCGAGGCAAACAATAACTATAATAAGCACATAGCAATAGGATCACATAACACAACATAACGAAAGTAACATAACACAACAAACAACCAAAACTCAAATCCAAAAGAAAAACTCAAATAAAGGCCACTCAAAGTTTTCCCTACTTCAAACAATAACAAAAAATAGTTTTATATAATAAAAATTTCTTAATATAACCTAATCATGGTTTTAGGTTAACTTAACAGAAAAAGGTTTCACTAAGCAACTAGGAGCAAAAAGAATTAATTTAAAAGCTATTATAAAACTCATTTTAGGCCTAATCCAATTTCTATTAAGAAAAATAATTTAAAACTTTTATTAATTATAAATAAAAGTTCATCTACTAGAATGACAGAAACTAACCTAGAATAACTAATCACAAGTTAAAAATAAATTAATTTACTAATTAATTAATTAGGAAAACAGGAACTAGTTAATTAATTAGGATTAATAGGATTCTGTCTAAAACTAATTATTTATTAATCCTAAAATACCCAAGTTAATTTCTAGGGTTTGGCAATGTCAAAATAAAGTGATGACAAAATGAATCATGCAAAAATAATTTTTCTAACTCAAGTTATAGCAGATTTACTATTCTGACTAAAACTAAATTAAAGCAATTTTAATTAATTTTAACATAGCTAAATATATATTCTACAGAAACTACAGAAAATTTGCAAACCAACAAAAAAAGAATCACCTAAAAATATTAAACAGAATAAAAGATATACATTTTTGAAAATTGGAACTATTCGGCTAAAACAGAAAATCAAATTAAAAGAAAAAGCCCAATGGGCCTATACTGTGCACTAGGCGTAGTTTAGTCTAAACGGGCCTAGGGTTAACTAAAAACGAACCGGCCTAAACAAATAAACCTAACTAAAAATAAACCGCTCGGGCCGTCCGGTTTTTCTAATAAAAACATACCCCATCGGGGGTTCTAATCGGAGCCGTCGATCTAAGATCGAACAGGGAGGGGATGCCGAGGGACTCACGGACTCGGCTGACGGCGGGCGGCGGGCGAGAGTGCGCTTGAGGCGTCCGGCGTCATGAAGCCAAGTCGTCGGGAGACGCGCACGAGCACGGGAGGGTTTGGTGGTGTTGGGGAGGTCGGGTGGACTGTGGTGGCGTCGTGGCGACTTTGGCGGGGAGGGGTTCGGTGCTCGGTGAGCTCGGGAGGAGAGAGGAGAGGGGTCCGGCGTCGCTAGGGGGGAATGGGTGCGGAGCCTCGGCTTTATAGCCAGGGGTCGGGGTGGTTCGGAAGGGCATCGGGGCTGTCGGGATCCGGATCCTTGGGATCCGGTGGATCTCCAGCGAGCTCGTGGCGTGGGCGAGGAAGGAAGGCAGGGCGGGGCCAGCGGTCGATGAGAGGAGAGGGGAGAGTTCGGTCGGGTGGCTAGGGAAGCCTAGGGCGAGGCGAGCCGGGTGGCGCTGGTCGGCCTTCGGCTGGTGGCTGGCTATTGACTGGCCGGGCCAAAGGGAGGGTGCGGGCACTGGCCGGGCCTGGGGTGGCCTAAATGGCGCGAGGGGTTTTTCTTTATTTATTATTTTTTAAATAAAACAAAAACAAAAATAAAACCATATCTATAAATATTTTATATAGGGTATATATATACCAAAATGATCGGGGAATATTCCCTTTCATTTGAACATTTTTCGAAGCAAAATCCAAACTTCATAAAAATCTATTTTTTTCAAATTCAAATAAATTTCAGATTTGAATCCAAATCTTTTGGCATTGTTTCCTCTGATATTTTTGGAGTGTCATGTTTGCTCCTCTCATACTTTTGACAAGTATTTACCAGGCATAGTTTTTGAAATGATTCCCACATGCCAAAGTTTGAAATTCAAATTCAAAACTCAAAATTTGAAAGAGGGTTCCAAAGCACCTTCAAATGATTTTCAACTTGATTCATTATAACTTCCAACTCCTATTTCATATAATTGAAGAAGTCATTTTATCTTCCCTCATGAAAATCATTGAGTTGCATAAAGCTTTGAATTTGAAAACTTCCCAAATGAAATTCAATTCTTTTTCCAAAACCCTATTCATTTCAAAATGGAAGAAATCATGTCATCTTCACTCTAGGTTTTGGTGTTGCAATGAACTTGAGTTCAATTGGGATCCAAAAAATGCAAAATGGAAAGTTTGGGAAAGTCATTTCATTCCCTCTCATTCAACTTTCAAAAGTTTCAATTTCCACTCAATCCCATTCAATCAATCACCAAACAATCAGACAACAACCATAGTTATTTATTTATTATAACATTCCAAAATTTAGAATTTTGGGATGTTACAAACCTACCACACTTAAAATGAATCTAGTCCTCGAGATTCAAGAGGCTAACAAGAAAAAGGTTAGGGGTTGGGGGTCTCCTAGCAAATGTTACAGTCGAGAAAGGTCGGTGGGCTACCACACTTAAAATCAAGGTTACGGTTCCAATAAACTCAGATACTTCCTCCGGAGTCTTGACAATGTATGTATCTTCACATATCTTACAATAACTCCTTCATTAACGCTCTTACATTAGGAGCGTAAAGTTTTCCTCGAAACCTTGGGTCGGTTCTTCAAAGTTGTGGTTCGTCAGAGACTGGATCTTCTTAGCTGATAGGTCCGTGTCCATTCTAGACAACCATCGAAATACTCATGGTGGTCTACAATTTATGGTTTTCTCCTGCAGAAAACGGGTTTGGAGTTGAACCTCACCGTATAACCTACGTTTGGCAACAGCTGCCATGTACATGGGTTTATCATCCTACCACTCTAAGGCTTAAGCAAGGCTTCAACGAGCGTCGTCACTTTACTATGGTTAAGTCTCTCAGATTTACCATTCCAAATAGCAAGAGCGAAAAATACGAGTAAGTCGGTATGGTGATCAATCCATTCCGCACCGGATCATTACCGTATAAGATTTGGCGAATCTCGTATTCTAACACTCGGTCATTCTCACAAGCATTGCAGAATTTCTCTTGTTCTCGAACTGGGTTCGAGTAATTCCATGGTTTCTGCAAGCCAAACAAAACATCTATCGTTACTTCACCACTCTCAGGTTTATGCGTAATCTCCTACGAAACGTCTGCTGATTGGATCACTGATTCTTCCAAATTTATTCCTTTATCAAGGTTACATCAGTTCCTTTTCAAAATCCTGGGCCTGTGGGTTATGGCCCACTTCAACACTAGTGCAGCTTTAACTTCATCCTTGGAGTAACTCTCTTGTTCCATATTACACCTCCTTTAAATCCAGTAGTACTCTGTTTCTTCATACCATCATATCAAAAGCAAAATTCCAACTTTTTTTTCCTTCGAACTACAGTCCGTGGAATATATATTTTCTTATCCATTAGTCTAGTCTTCTTCACGGTACTACCACCCTAAAAATGAAATTCACAAATCCATCCATAGACCATATTTTTCTCATATCCTCGAAAATGGTCAAAATCCGTGTTCATAGAGTAACAACTCATACAATTTAACATATGAAAACATGTCACCTTAACTTTATTGATTTCATGAATCCATTACAAACTCTGAGCACCCATTACATAACTCAACTCATTGAGCTCATGAAAATGAAATTGCTTTCTACTACTCTTGTTTCCAATATCAAAATTCCAACTACTCAACTCCTTTTCATCTTGTCGGGACATTTAGTAGCATAATGTCCTGCTTCCTTGCAATGAAAACACATAACTTTCGATAAGTCTTTGGGCTTCTTGGAGAGGGTGCTGCTCCTTGAGTTCCTTGCTTCCTTTCGAGACAATGATTGGCATAATGCCCGGCGTCCTTACATTCAAAACAGGTAATATGACTCTTGTCCCTCTTTGCAGGAATTGGGTTGTTACGAGGGTGTCTTTGTTTTCTCTTCTTGGGTTTCTTCGTTCGATCAAACCTTCTATTCCCTGTGGATCAAACTCTATTGCTTCTGTTGGGAAGTATCCCGGATACTCTTTTCTTTCCTTGGTGCAATACTGTGAAAAATGTCCTTCTTCTCCACATGAATAGCAGGCATTGGGGTAAAATCTGTTGAGACCTTCTCCATCCAGGTTGTCAACACTTTCATTCATTCTTGGTTCTTCTAGGTCTTCTTTGAGGGTTTCTTTCATTCCATCTTCACGCTTGAATAGTTTGTTGCACCATGGAGTAAATGTGACACTTTGCACGGGTAGTGGGTGGTTCCTTCACACAGAAGCAAGTCACACAGCTAGTTGGGCATTCCTCGGTTGGGTGTTTCTCCTCACAATGAGGGCATCCATCTTTGTGTTCCTCACTGGTGTGTCCTATTTCTCCGCAAATCTTGCAGGCACAAGGTTTTCTTCTTGGTGTATCATTGTGCTTCCGGATAAGACGTGATCTCATCGGGTCTTCTTGAATTCCTCCCAAGTTCTTGCTCTTTTAAATCCTTGTATGGATTGATGCATTCTCCACTGTGTTGCAGCACTTTCTCGTAAAGAAATCTTGAAGAGCGTATTGGACCTCATACTTCCTTGAAACCAAATTGTTCCCAAGTGATTCTCCATGTTCTGCATCCATAGCTACGCCTCATTTGAAGTCTTGATCGAGAGAATATCAGTCCAACTTCATTCATCATCTATGGGGTTCAAAAGTTTTGGGATGAGATATGAGAGAGGTGGGGAGGGATACACACAATACAAACAATAGTTTTTGAAGAAACGGGTTTTACTTTGAGGCTGTCGGAAAACATCAAACAAATGACAGCTCACACATCGTCGCATCTAACGTAAGTGTGTAACAGGGGTTTGGTCTTCTAAAGGTCAAATATTTCTTCAGGAACTTCAAATCTTGAGTCTTCAACTGTTGTAGCTTCTAATACATGGTGAAATCCTCTTTACTCTGAAGGGGTCATCGGTTCTCCGATATCAAGTCCTTCTTGAGCGTCTTGATTGATCCTCCGGGTGATCAAAGGATAAAGGGTATATTCTAACTATTTGAGGTGAGAGGGTCTATTTGATAAATTCAGAAAAGATGAGAAGTAAGAGTCTTTTTGTAAATAAAGTTTTTGAGATATCCTGTCCTAAGGGCTTTTCCGGTTTCTAGGGTCACGTCCTACAGTCAACATGTGCTCTGATACCATCTCTGTAGCGACCCGACCTCAGACGGTCAAGCCTACGTATTCTTGTGCCATCCACGGATCAGTATCTTTGGCACCTACAGTACATCAATGTATATATCAAAGTGCAATCACATGCATAAATAACGTAAAAGCGATATATACCTCATAATACTCGTGAAACAATCAAACGGGTGTGGAGTCCCATCAACGCCATCGGCAGGTTGAGTGTAGACCGTAACCTGCACTGTACTCTTACTCAGAGGAAATATACGCAACATGATACGTTGCAGCCGTGTAGGTCAATTACATTGAATGTACCGGCAAGATCACAATATGAGAAAACAGATGATAAAACTATACTATATGCAATATGGCTTTATGGCTCTGTATCTGAGTTTTGTTTGCGTAAAAGCTGATTTTATTTTACCTACATCAAAGGGATAAAGGAAGTCTGTACTATGGAGTTTTCTATCATGACATGGTTCCGCCAACCGATGTCTCATAGCCCAAAATCATCATATGTTGCCCACAATTAAGTTATCAATCCGGTGTTGAGAGTTCCGAAATAGATCCAAGTCCAGAGGCTCAAATTGTCCGTAACCGGGGACACGGCTAATCGATTAGGTTTAAAAAAACCCTCTGCAGAGGTTTGTACACTTTACCCGCAAGATTCGATCCCTCTCTTTACGTTCTCGCACTTCAGGGTGTTTGAGAAACAAGATGACCGAAACATGGTCTTCCAAAGAGTTCCTCTGACCACTGTCCGGTACCCATCCAATCCTACCGTCATTCTACATCTGCTAGTACCGTCCCAGCCAGAGTCACCACTAAGGTCAACCAAGCCAGCCCATAATGACTTGCGGTTGCAGGAGTAAGCTTCCGGTCATGAAGTATTCTTCCGTCTCTTTGAGTCTGGGTGAAGCTTTCCGCAAGATGTCATGGCGCTTCTCCATGCATCCCGGCCAACCACTTTGGTTTCTCCAGGGTGCCCACAACCGTCCTTCACCCGAGTGTGTATTGAATTCTTGTCTCGAGTCTTGAAGTCTTGAGGTCTTGAAGGTGCAGTCCTTGCAGATTCCATCATGGAGTTGTCGTCATTGACGTAGAGTCCTCCTTCTTCACACCACTCTCGTGCACTCATACCAAACCCCGTCTACTATAGCGTAGCATTAAAATAAATAACGTCCGGGCTCGGTAGCAGGTGATGGGTTCCTACCTCATGCATACTACTCAACTACAAGAATTTCAATATCACTACTGAGGGGTGGTTGCAATGGTGCCACTAAATGCAATAAAACATAGGTAAGAAAAGCATGGTCAAGTGAACTTGCCTGGTTGACGATCTTCGAAAAACTAGGGTTTCGTAGTAGAAATCTTCGCACTCCGGAAATTCTACCGAGGCAAACAATAACTATAATAAGCACATAGCAATAGGATCACATAACACAACATAACGAAAGTAACATAACACAACAAACAACCAAAACTCAAATCCAAAAGAAAAACTCAAATAAAGGCCACTCAAAGTTTTCCCTACTTCAAACAATAACAAAAAATAGTTTTATATAATAAAATTTCTTAATATAACCTAATCATGGTTTTAGGTTAACTTAACGAGAAAAGGTTTCACTAAGCAACTAGGAGCAAAAACAATTAATTTAAAAGCTATTATAAAACTCATTTTAGGCCTAATCCAATTTCTATTAAGAAAAATAATTTAAAACTTTTATTAATTATAAATAAAAAGTTCATCTACTAGAATGACAGAAACTAACCTAGAATAACTAATCACAAGTTAAAAATAAATTAATTTACTAATTAATTAATTAGGAAAACAGGAACTAGTTAATTAATTAGGATTAATAGGATTCTGTCTAAAACTAATTATTTATTAATCCTAAAATACCCAAGTTAATTTCTAGGGTTTGGCAATGTCAAAATAAAGTGATGAAAAAATGAATCATGCAAAAATAATTTTTCTAACTCAAGTTATAGCAGATTTACTATTCTGACTAAAACTAAATTAAAGCAATTTTAATTAATTTTAACATAGCTAAATATATATTCTACAGAAACTACAGAAAATTTGCAAACCAACAAAAAAAGAATCACCTAAAAATATTAAACAGAATAAAAGATATACATTTTTGAAAATTGGAACTATTCGGCTAAAACAGAAAATCAAATTAAAAGAAAAAGCCCAATGGGCCTATCATGCACTAGGCGTAGTTTAGTCTAAACGGGCCTAGGGTTAACTAAAACGAACCGGCCTAAACAAATAAACCTAACTAAAAATAAACCGCTCGGGCCGTCCGGTTTTCTAATAAAACATACCCCTTGGGTTCTAATCGAGCCGTCGATCTAAGATCGAGCGGGGAGGGGATGCCGAGACTCACGGACTCGGCGACGGCGGGCGGCGGGCGGCGAGAGAGGCGTCCGGAGCGTCAAGGCGGCGAAGCGAGTCGTCGGGAGACGCAGACGAGCACGGGAGGGTTTGGTGGTGTTGGGAGGGTCGGGTGGACGAGGTGGCGTCGTGGCGCGACTTTGGCGGCGAGGAGGTTCGGTGCTCCGGTGAGCTCGGGAGGGAGAGGGCGTGGGGGTCCGGCGTCGCTCGGGGGGGGAATGGGGTGCGGAGCCTCTGGCTTTTATAGCCAGGGGGTCGGGGATGATTCGGAAGGGCATCGGGCTGTCGGGGATCCGGATCGCCGGGATCCGGTGGATCTCCCATGAGCTCGTGGCGTGCGTGGGAGGGAAGGAAGGCAGGGCGGGGCGCGCGGGTGAGTGAGAGGGAGAGGGGGAGAGTTCGGTCGGGTGGCCGAAGCCTAGGGAAATCGGGCGAGGGGCGAGGCTTGGGGCGCCGGGCTGGCACTGGGTTGGCTGGCCCGGCTGGGCACTGGCCGGGCCAAAGTGAGGAGGGTTGGCTGGGCCTGGGGTGGCCTAAATTTGGGCGCCGAGGGTTTTTTCTTTATTTTTTTTAAATAAAACAAAAACAAAAATAAAACCATATATATAAATATTTTATATAGGGTATATATATACCAAAATGATCAGGGGAATATTCCCTTTCATTTGAACATTTTTCCAGAAGCAAAATCCAAACTTCATAAAAATCTATTTTTTTCAAATTCAAATAAATTTCAGATTTGAATCCAAATCTTTTGGCATTGTTTCCTCCGATATTTTTGGAGTGTCATGTTTGCTCCTCTCATACTTTTGACAAGTATTTACGGGCATAGTTTTTGAAATGATTCCCACATGCCAAAGTTTGAAATTCAAATTCAAAACTCAAAATTTGAAAGAGGGTTCCAAAGCACCTTCAAATGATTTTCAACTTGATTCATTATAACTTCCAACTCCTATTTCATATAATTGAAGAAGTCATTTTATCTTCCCTCATGAAAATCATTGAGTTGCATAAAGCTTTGAATTTGAAAACTTCCCAAATGAAATTCAATTCTTTTTCCAAAACCCTATTCATTTCAAAATGGAAGAAATCATGTCATCTTCACTCTAGGTTTTGGTGTTGCAATGAACTTGAGTTCAATTGGGATCCAAAAAAATGCAAAATGGAAAGTTTGGGAAAGTCATTTCATTCCCTCTCATTCAACTTTCAAAAGTTTCAATTTCCACTCAATCCCATTCAATCAATCAGTCAAACAATCAGACAACAACCATAGTTATTTATTTATTATAACATTCCAAAATTTAGAATTTTGGGATGTTACACCAAGGCACCTCGGAGGTGCCTTCCCCCTTTAGGACTCTCCCGTTTTTCTTATATCTTGGCGCATGGAACTCTTGGGGCTGGTGCCCTTGGCCCATATAGGCCAAGGCGCACCCCTACAGCCCATGTGCCCCCGGGCAGGTGGACCCCGGTGGACCCGGACCCCTTTCGGCACTCCCGGTACAATACCGATAACGCATGAAACTTTTCCGACGACCAAAATAAGACTTCCTATATATAAATCTTTACCTCCGGACCATTCCGGAACTCCTCGTGACATCCGGGATCTCATCCGGGACTCCGAAAAACATTCGGTTTGCTGCATACTCATATTCATACAACCCTAGCGTCCTTTGAACCTTAAGTGTGTAGACCCTACGGGTTCGGGAGACATCTTGAGACATGACGAGGACGGCTCTCGGGCAATAACCAACAGCAGGATCTGGATACCCATGTTGGTTCCCACATGCTCCTCGATGATATCATCAGATGAACCACGATGTCGAGGATTCAATCAACCCCGTATACTATTCCCTTTGTCAATCGGTATTTTACTTGCCCGAGATTCGATCGTCGGTATCCCAATACCTCGTTCAATCTCGTTGCCGGAAAGTCACTTTACTCGTACCGTAATGCATGATCCCGTGACGGACACTTGGTCACTTTGAGCTCATTATGATGATGCATTACCGAGTGGGCCCAGAGATACCTCTCCGTCATACGGAGTGAGAAATCGATCTAGATCCGTGTCAACCCAATGATACT
Source organism: Aegilops bicornis (assembly GCA_021605145.1). NCBI lineage: Eukaryota > Viridiplantae > Streptophyta > Magnoliopsida > Poales > Poaceae > Aegilops > Aegilops bicornis. The sequence goes on along the minus strand of CM038673.1, from coordinate 392,054,289 downwards.
TTCGGAGATACCTGTAGTGCACCTTTATAGTCACCCGATTACGTTGTGATGTTTGGTACACCCAAAGCACTCTTACGGTATCCGGGAGTTACACGATCTCATGGTCAAAGGAAAAGATACTTGACATTGGAAAAGCTCTAGCAAAGCGAACTACACGATCTTGTGCTATGCTTAGGATTGGGTCTTGTCCATCACATCATTCTCCTAATGATGTGATCCCGTTATCAACGACATCCAATGTCCATAGTCGGAAACCATGACTATCGGTTGATCAACGAGCTAGTCAACTAGAGGCTCACTAGGGACATGTTGTGGTCTATGTATTCACACGTGTATTACGATTTCGGATAATACAATTATAGCATGAATAAAATACAATTATCATGAACAAGGAAATATAATAATAATACTTTTATTATTGCCTCTAGGGCATATTTCCAACAGTATCCCACTTGCACTAGAGTCAATAATCTAGTTACATTGTGATGAATCGAACACCCATAGAGTTCTGGTGTTGATCATGTTTTGCCCGCGGAAGAGGTTTAGTCAACGGATCTGCGACATTCAGATATGCACTTTGCAAATTTCTATGTCTCCATCTTGAACATTTTCACGGATGGAGTTGAAGCGACGCTTGATGTGCCTGGTCTTCTTGTGAAACCTGGGCTCCTTGGCAAGTGCAATAGCTCCAGTGTTGTCACAGAAGAGTTTGATCGGCCCCGACGCATTGGGTATGACTCCTAGGTCGGTGATGAACTCCTTCACCAATATTGCTTCATGTGCTGCCTCCGAGGCTGCCATGTACTCCGCTTCACATGTAGATCCCGCCACGACGCTCTGCTTGCAGCAGCACCAGCTTACTGCTCCACCATTCAACATATACACGTATCCGGTTTGTGACTTTGAGTCATCCAGATCTGTGTCGAAGCTGGCGTCGACGTAACCCTTTACGACGAGCTCTTCGTCACCTCCATAAACGAGAAGCGTGTCCTTTGTCCTTTTTAGGTACTTCAGGATATTCTTGACCGCTGTCCGGTGTTCCTTGCCGGGATTACTTTGGTACCTTCCTACCAAACTTACGGCAAGGTTTACATCAGGTGCAGTACACAGCATGGCATACATAATAGATCCTATGGTTTGAGGCATAGGGGATGACAATCATCTCTTCTTTATCTTTTGTCGTGGTCGGGCATTGAGCCGAGCTCAATTTCACACCTTGCAAAACAGGCAAGAACCCTTTCTTGGACTGATCCATTTTGAACTTCTTCAAAATCTTATCAAGGTATGTGCTTTGTGAAAGACCTATGAGGCGTCTTGATCTATCCCTATAGATTTTGATGCCTAATATGTAAGCAGCTTCTCCAAGGTCCTTCATTGGAGAACTTTTATTCAAGTAGGCCTTAATGCTGTCCAAGAGTTCTATATCATTTCCCATCAGAAGTATGTCATCTACATATAATATGAGAAATGCTACAAAGCTCCCACTCACTTTCTTGTAAACGCAGGCTTCTCCATAAGTCTCAAGATAAACCCAAACGCTTTGATCATCTCATCAAAGCGAATGTTCCAACTCGAGATGCTTGCACCAGCCCATAAATGGATCATTTGGAGCATGCATACCTTGTTAGCATTCTTAGGATCGACAAAACCTTCGGCTGCATCATATACATCTCTTTCTTAAGGTAACCGTTAAGGAATGCCGCTTTTGACGTCCATCCGCCATATCTCATAATCATAGTATGCGGCAATTGCTAACATGATTCGGACGGACTTAAGCTTCGCCACGGAGAGAAAGTCTCATCGTAGTCAATCCCTTGAACTTGTCGATAACCCTTAGCGACAAGTCGAGCTTTATAGATGGTAACATTACCATCCGCGTCCGTCGTCTTCTTAAAGATCCATTTGTTTTCTATCGCTCGCCGATCATCGGGCAAGTCTGTCAAAGTCCATACTTTGTTTTCATACATGGATCCTATCTCGGATTGCATGGCTTCAAGCCATTTGTTGGAATCCGGGCCCACCATCGCTTCTTCATAGTTCGAAGGTTCACCGTTGTCTAACAACATGATTTCCAGGACAGGGTTGCCGTACCACTCTGGTGCGGAACGTGTCCTAGTGGACCTACGAAGTTCAGCAATAACTTGATCCGAAGTACCTTGATCATCATCATTAATTTCCTCTCTAGTAGGTGTAGGCACCACAGGAACATTTTCCTGAGCTGCACCACTTTCCGATTCAAGAGGTAGTACTTCATCGAGTTCTACTTTCCTCCCACTTACTCCTTTCGAGAGAAACTCTTTTTCCAGAAAGGATCCGTTCTTGGCAACAAAGATCTTGCCTTCGGATCTAAGGTAGAAGGTATACCCAATGGTTTCCTTAGGGTATCCTATGAAGACGCATTTTTCTGACTTGGGTTCGAGCTTTTCAGGTTGCGGCATCCGAATCCCGCTCCAATGCCTGGAGTGGAAGCGGAGTTTTCTAATGGCTTGAAAGACTACTATGTTTCTTTTAAGCTTAGTTGCAAAAGAAAAGCGTTGTACCGTTGTAGGAATCCTCATCCGATGTATGAATCCCGTGGAGGAAGTGGGGAAACAAATCCAATTATTTGATTTTGATAGGAGCAGTGCCGGTATTGAGGGTTTCTCTATGTTCGGCCTTAATGAGATGGACCTTGATTCCTCTCCGCCAGGAAAAGATGCGG